>CM046875.1:85340700-87867953 GCA_025667525.1 Glebionis coronaria | reverse complement strand
CCATTGTCGCTACCACCATCCTCCTTTCGCCACCACCACCCTCCGACACCACCACTCTCTGACGCCACAACCACCACTAACCACCACCATTATCGCTACCACCACCCTCCTAACGCCACCACCACTCTCCGACGCCACCACCAGACCACCACCATTGTCGCTACCACCATCCTTCTAACGCCACCACCACTTTTCGACACCACCACTCTCTGACACCACCACCACCACCGTTGTCACTACCACCACCCTCCTAACACCACCACCACCCTCCTAACGCCACCACCACTCTCTGACACCACCACTCTCCGATACCACCACTCTCCGACGCCACCACCATCACTGACCACCACCATTATCGCTACCACCATCCTCCTAACGCCACCACCACCCTTCGACACCACCACTCTCTGATGCCACCACCACCACTGACCACCACCACTGTCGCTACCACCACCCTCCTAACGCCACCACCACTCTCCGACACCATCACTCTCCGACACCACCACTCTCCGACGCCACCACCATCACTGACCACCACCATTGTCGCTACTACCACCCTCCTCCTAACGCCACCACCACCCTTCGACACCACCACTCTCTGATGCCACCACCACCACTGACCACCACCACTGTCGCTACCACCACCCTCCTAACGCCACCACCACTCTCCGACACCACCACTCTCCAACGCCACCACCACCACTGGCCACCATCATTGTCGCTACCACCACCTTCCTAACGCCACCACCACCCTCCGACACCGCCACTCTCCGACGCCACCACCACCATTGTCGCTAGCACCACCCTACTAACGCCACCACTGAACACCATTATTTTCGCTACCACCACCCTCCCAACGCCACCATGAAGTTGACACAACCACTCTTCAACGCCACCACCATCACCACCACCACCAGACGCTACCACCTCACTATGGTAACGCATCATCCCCACCACCACCACACCGTTGATTGTAACCACCAACCAACCGTCAATAACCACCCAAAAACCACCAAACCACGCCATTACCACCATTTTCACCTCTTCCGACTACCACAAGTACGCAATCGTCTGTAATGACCGCCGTTCTCAACCAATACTAATCGTCACTAATTTTATTAATTATTTCCTTTACCAGCACCGTTATTGCTGCGACCACTACCTATCACCCTTACAGTTGTTGCCACCATCTCCAATCACCACCATGTCTTATATTAACCAAGCACCAACAATGGTAATGATAATTCTAAGAATGTTCATTGCATTCCTTTGTATTCCCTTACCCTTTCCCATTCCCATTCCCTTTACGTTAACCAAGCGCCCCCTTAAGTTCGACAAGGATCATTTATGTTCCGCGTGTTCTTTGGGCAAAAACACCAAGAAATCATACAAACCTAAAGTTGAAGACACCAACCAAGAACCACTGTATCTTTTGCACATGGATCTTTGTGGGCCAATGCGTACGACTAGTGTGAGTGGTAAAAAATACATCCTCGTCATGGTGGATGATTTCTCAAGGTTTACATGGGTAAAAATTTTAGCATCCAAGGATCAAGCACCAAAGTATATTATTACTTTCTTAAAGATGATCCAAGTACGTCTTAATGCTACTATTCGCCGCATTCGCACTGATAATGGAACTGAGTTCGTTAATCAAACTCTACGAGACTATTATGAAGAGGTCGGTATTTCACATGAAACTTCTGTTTCTCGCACTCCACAACAAAACGGTGTCGTGGTAAGACGTAACCGTACACTAATGGAAGCTGCTAGAACTATGTTGATTTATGCGAATGCTCCTTAATTCTTATGGGCTGAAGCAGTGGCAACCGTATGTTATACCCAAAACCGCTCCATCATTCGTAAACGCCATGGTAAAACTCCATATGAGCTACTTCATGGACAAAAACCCGATATTTCATTTCTTCATGTATTTGGTGCACTGTGTTATCCAAATACTAATAGTGAGAATTTGGGCAAACTTCAACCGAAGGCTGACATTGGAATTTTCATTGGTTACTCACCTACAAAGAAAGCTTACCGAATTTATAACCGTCATCTTGGCAAGATAGTAGAAACTTTGGATGCCGATTTTGATGAGCTGACAGCGATGGCTTCTGAGCAACACCGCTCTGAACCCGCATTACATGAGATGGGAACCGGTACAATTAGTTCCGGATTAACTCCCAACAATCCTACTTCTTCATCATTTATACCACCTACAAGGCCTGAGTGGGATGAGTTATTTCAACCTATGTTTGATGAATTCTTTGATCCACCTAGTGATGATTCTCTAACATCTGTAGCAGTAGCTCCAATTCCTAAAGTTATTGTTCAAAATAATGGAAATCTGTCAGAGGCATCTAGTGTCACTCTTGAAAAAGATGTCCCATCCCCCACCAATTCACAAACCACACCTGAATCTTCACCCCCACTCGTTCCTAATGATGTTGAAGAGGATCACTATGATCACGATTTAGAATTTTCTCACCTACAAGAGCTTCCTTTCTTTTGTTCACACATACCTGAAAAGCCTAACGGTGCATCGACCTCAGAGGAAGCTCCTGCAATCGTTCACTCCCGACCACCACGGATTGAAACTCACAATACAAAATGGACAAAGGATCACCCAATCCACAATATTATTGGTGACATCAATCGACCAGTCTTAACTCGCCACCAACTCCAAAAACATGCATTATATTGCTACTTTGATGCATTTCTTTCCGATACTGAACCTAAAAACTGGCAACAAGCCATGACTAAATCATCTTGTATTGAAGCCATGCAAGAGGAACTTAATGAATTTCAACGTCTTGAAGTATGGGAATTAGTTCCTTTACCCAGCAACGTTGAAATCCTTACGTTGTTATGGGTATATAAGGTTAAACTCGATGAGTTAGGTGGAGTGCTAAAGAACAAAGCTAGATTGGTTGCTAGAGGTTACAAACAAGCTTTGGGTATTTACTTTGAAGAATCCTTTGCTCCTGTTGCACGATTGGAGGCGATTAGACTATTCCTTGTGTATGCTGCTCACATGAAAATGATCGTCTACCAAATGGATGTTAAGACGGCATTTCTTAATGGTGAACTAAGGGAAGATGTCTACGTAAGCCAGCCGAATGGATTCGTCAACTCGGAGTATCCTAATCACGTGTACAAGCTCAAGAAGGCTCTTTACGGGTTGAAACAAGCTCCACGCGCGTGGTACGATCTCCTATCGTCTTATCTCATCTCGAAAGGCTTCTCCAAAGGCAAAGTGGACCCAACATTATTTATTCATAAGGAGGACAAAGATATATTCTGGTACAAATTTATGTTGATGATATAATATTTGCTGCTACTAATCAAAGACTGTCTGACCAATTTGAGAAAATTATGTCCACACGTTTTAAGATGTCAATGATGGAAAAAATTTCATTTTTCTTAGGGTTACAAATTTCTTAGAATCCCAGAGGCATCTTCATTAATCAATCCAAATTTGCTCTTGAATCATTAAAGAAATATCATTTTGAAAATTGTGACCCCGTGGATACTCCAATGGTGGAGAGATCCAAGTTAGATGAAGATAAGGAAGGGATAGTTGTCGATCCTAAACATTACCGTGGAATGATCGGCACCCTTCTCTATCTGACTGCTAGCAAGCCTGATTTGCAATTTGCTATATGCATGTGTGCCCGGTATCAGGCTCGGCCTACCGAAAAGCACTTACATGTTGTGAAAAGGATCTTTCGGTATCTTAAAGGAACACTTCATCGTGGTCTGTGGTATCCGAAGGATTCCTCTATTGCACTAATATCATATGCAGATGTGGATTATGTTGGTTGTCAAGATACTAGACGTAGCACTTCTGGCAGTGTGCAACTTCTTGGAGATAGACTGGTTAGTTGGACATCCAAAAGGCAGAAAAGCGCTGCGATATCAAGTACTGAGGCTGAATACATTGCTATGTCCGGTTGTTGTGCTCAAGTTCTTTGGATGAGATCACAATTAACTGACTACGGTCTTGGCTTCAACAAATTCCCGATGTACTGTGATAACAAAAGTGTAATTGCTCTGTGATGCAACTACGTTCAACATTCTCGGGCAAAGCACATTGACATACGCTACCACTTCATCAAAGAGCAAGTGGAAAATGGATTGATCGAACTGTACTTCGTCAACACTGAGTATCAGCTGGCAGATATATTCACAAAGGCCTTAGATCGAGGACGTATCGAGTTTTTGATCAAAAAGCTAGGCATGAAATCATTCTCACTAGTGACACTTAAGGAGTTGGCAGAAGAATCTGAAGAATAGTGGTGGTAAACTATTCTAGAGTATCCTTTGATCGTGATCTTGTATATTATCGTATATATTAAAACCACCAAAAGAAAAATAAAAACAAAAATATAAAACATAGAAAAACCATAAAAAATATAAAACATACAAAAACCATAAAAGATATAAAATCAAGAAAATCCAAAAATATTTTTCATTTTTTTAAAAAATCGGGCATGTCTTTTAGTACGGTAATATTTACGGCCTTAGAAATGTCGATTAAAATTGACACGGCGCCATAAATAGAGTCCGTATAAAAGTTGTACATGTTTTAAAACATGCCCATAATGGCTTGTAGTTATTTCAGACTGCAACCCGCTTTTCGCATTAAAGTCACGTATTTCTTACAAAAGTGTTGGCTCACAACGGGAATTAATTTTCTCGGGTATGGTTTACTTTAAAACCATACAAGGGATCAAGTTTACTTTATAACTTGGTCTAACACGAATTAGTGTACGTCTCAGTGCATTAACTTGTCTAAATAAGAGAAATCTTATTGCCACCACGAATCAATTTTTCTAAGACATAAATTGGAAAACTCTTTCATCAATATTTGACTCGTTAAACAATGACTACAGCTCTTAAGTAGAAAACGTGTCATTGTTTAAGGGGAGAAAATATCAAATCATCTTCGTCATCAAAATGGTCTTCAAAAGTTTTCGAGAAAAATTAATTGGTTAAATGGTTAATGATTGGATCTTCTTTGGTATACGATTTGTCGTGAGTTCGTGATTTGTCATGAGTTATGTGTATCGGATATTTGCATTTAGGATAAAATGTTTAGTTTGTGTGCGGAAAAGAATAGTTAATTTAATGGGGTAGGTTTAACGCTTGTTAAATTACTTAACGGATGTTATCCTAAACTTTGTCATTAACTAAAATAGGAAATAGAGGAAATTAGGGGACTAAAATTGGACAAAGTGTAAAACTTGCCAAATTTTGACCTAAGTCAAATTAATAGTCGCCTCTTTTCTTTTCCTGGTCTTCTTCCACACACACAAAAACACACACTATCCGCCATTTTCGTTCTTGATTCTTTGTTCTGTGATTCTTCTAGCCACTTCATTCGATCAATCAAAGGTACAAACGTCAATTTATGTGTATAACTTGGCTTATTTATTCATTAAATCCTTTAATTAATTCGTTTTTATTTAATTCATAAGATTAGGGTTTTATGAGTTGATTAGATCAAATTAATTAGGGTTTTTAGTTGGGCTTGGCTCGGTTTTTGATTAGAACATAGATTGTTGCCTTAATAACACTCACACGCGTTTAGGGTAACTTAATTTAGGTTGCGTTCGTTTTAGGGGAGTTAATGTTATCTTTCCGAATGAACCCAACTTCCCAAGTGAATGAACTGTCAAAGTTTTTACCGAACGAAGGTTTTTACCGAACAAAGGATTTTTACGAAAGAAGGTTCTTACCGAACGAAGGTTTTTACCGAACAAAGGTTTTTACCGAACAAAGGCTTTTTAACAAAGGATTTTTACGAAAGAAGGTTCTTACCGAACGAAGGTTTTTACCGAACAAAGGTTTTTACCGAACAAAGGCTTTTTCCGTACAAAGGATTTTACCGAACGAAGGCTTTTACCGAACGAAGGCTTTTACAGAACGAAGGTTTTTACCGAACGAAGGTTTTTACCGAACGAAGGTTTTTACCGAACGAAGGTTTTT
Organism: Glebionis coronaria; assembly: GCA_025667525.1. Taxonomy (NCBI): domain Eukaryota; kingdom Viridiplantae; phylum Streptophyta; class Magnoliopsida; order Asterales; family Asteraceae; genus Glebionis; species Glebionis coronaria. Next base: position 87,861,959 of record CM046875.1, on the reverse strand, counting down.
ACCGAACGAAGGTTTTTACCGAACGAAGGTTTTTACCGAACGAAGGTTTTTACCGAACGAAGGTTTATACCGAACGAAGGTTTATACCGAACGAAGGTTTATACCGAACGAAGGTTTTTACCGAATGAAGGTTTTTACCGAACGAAGAATTTTACCGAACGAAGGCATTCTTTCCGAACGAAGGGTCATTTTTCCCGAACGAAGGAACTTTCCCGAACGAATGATTTTTTCCCGAACGAATTGAATTTACCGAACGAAGGACCTTTTCCCGAATGAGCACTTTTTCCCGAATAAGTGAAAAATACCGAATGAAGGACTTGTAGTTTTTTTTCCGAATGAAGGATTGTTGGATTGTTAATTGCTTGTTTGTTATAGTTTGCTAATTGTTTGATGAATTATGTCATGTGTGCAATGCTTAGGAGTAAAAACATAATGGTATATATATTTGTGTGTATCAACCTTTTATGTCTTATCTTAAACAGAAAACATGACTAATCCAACCGTGCAAGAACTCCAAGATACAAGAGCAGCAGCAATTGCCGCTGCAAAAGAACTTAAGTTCATACCAAACAATTACCGATTGAAGGAAGATTCTCATTCAACTCACTATGGATTCAAAGTCGCTTCTGCAATCCTTGATCTTTCTCACTTCAAGAATGCATTAAGGAGTACTGCTTCATTTCTAATTGATTACATGTACGAATTCTGGGCTACCAAGAAGCGGATTTCAAACAAGATCACATTCACCATCGACAACAAGGCACAGACACTCACAATTTCAGACTTCCGTAAGATATTTGGAATCCGGGATACACCCAAAGGTCTTCCCTTCTCAGACCCCACCAAAGAAGAAGTCTTTCATATGTTCATTGATGATCTTGGATATGTTGATCCTAACTTACGATTGGTGTCTGGGTTTACCACAAACAAGTTGGGTCAACCTGGGAAAGCTATCTTCGGTATTTTAACTCGGGGTCTTACACCTAAAACAACTGGGTATGATTTTTGCGCCTTCCAATTGCTAAGATATTCTGGGGAATGTACAAAGGTCTTTACACAGATTATGCATCCTTGTTGTGGGAAGAATTTAATTATCAACTCTTCCAAAACACGAAGCATAAGGCTGGGAGTTTTCAATATCCACGATTCATCAAGCTTATTATTCATTGCTTTATGCAAAATGATGCTTCTATTAATAAGCGTGAAAAAAGCCGTCACCACACTGAAGAGGCTGATGATACTGTGGATCTAAGGCATGAAGGACTTTCCAGGGTTTGTAATCCTGGTCCTATTCCTGGTCACCTGCTAACTGATGAAATTATAGCATCTAATGATTACAAGCAAATGTTGAGAGAAATCAAAAAACAAATGGAAAGAGTTGAGACGGCAGAAGTCTCTTCAACTACAGTCAAAGGTAAAAGTAAATGTAAGCAAGAAGTTGTTTCACCTGAGACTAAAGCCAAGAGAACAAAGACAAAGACTAATGCCAAAAAAGATAAGCGTAAAGGTGCGAAGTTTGTCCTCGAAGATGAAGATGGTGCTGAAGATTTCACTGCCGAGCAACTTTGAAAAGATGAGAGAAAACAATTGAAGAAGGTTATTGCACAAAGTAGGAAAGAAACCGGAGGTAGTGGCTCAAAAGTGCAGGTAGAAAATGAAGAGGAAGACGAGGAACCATACGAGATTGGTGAGTTTGGGTCACCGGAAAGGTACAAAGCACCAAAAGAGACATCCATAACAGATACAACAAGCATAGAAATGGCCGAGTCTGTTGACACGACAGCCATCGTGACTAAAAATATCACCTCCACTGCTAAAAGTGTCCTCTTTCCAGGTTCTACGGTACCATTGTCTTTAAGTCAACCTATATCAACTCAACCTCCACCAATTCAGCCTTTGCCAACACAACCATTGTCGACTCAACTACAAACCCCTCCACCACCATCTAGTTCAGTCAGCAGCACTGTCATAACAACTGTGTCTTCTCAACCGACATCAAGTATCCCTGTGACGCCATCATTTTTTGCAATTTATATAGCAGAAATGATGGATAAACATCTAGAAACTCAGAGAACAGAGATGGCTCAAATTCGATAGGAGTTAATCAAATGACAGCAAACTGAAGAAGCATCCAAGAAAGCTCAAGCGGAGATGATAGCCAAGTTCAATGCAGAGATGGAGTCAACACGAAAATCTCATGCAGAAGAACTTGCTCGTGCCAGAAAAGATTAAGCTGATAAAAGTGCAGCAAGGATCACAAAACTCCAAGAATTAAAGAATAAGTATAAGGCGGAGAAAGAAACACTTGAAGCTTCACTTGATGCTAGGGTGAAAGAATCTGTTGAGTCCCTTCTTCCAAAGCTGTGAAAAGAAATAAAGAAGATTGTAGCCGATAAGTTGATGATCAAATCGTCAAATCCTTCAAAATCAGCCTATAAAACTGCTTTTGAACTTACAGACTTTGAACTGAAGAAGATTCTCCATGCTCGCATGACTGAAGTCGGATCTGCTAACAAAACAAAGATTCAGCGAGCACTTCACAAAGCACTTGATAAAGCTATAAAGGAGGATGATAGGTTATTTAAGACGTTTGGAACTGTGGTTCCTTACCACATTTTGTATGAAGAAGGGGAAGCAGATATTGCTGATGAGGAAGGAAGTGAGCAAGAAGAGGGTAGTGGTGATGAAGAAGATGTGAGTGATGAAGATAAGGGTAGTGATGATGATGGTGATGATGATGGTGAAGGCGGTGCTGGTGATGATGACAGTGACGAGGATAGCAACAAGAACGATGAAGATGAGGATGATGATGACAACGAGAACAGGGATGGCGACAACAATGACAAATCAGATAAGTCTCACAAATCTGAAGATGATAATGATGATATGGGTGACGATGCCGCAAGCAAGGAGAAACAGTCAAAGACAGGTGCCAAATCCAAAAAGATGTTGATAGCAAGGATAAATCTACATCTACGGAGTCATGACATACCAAGTGGCGCCATGATGTGAATGCTACAACAGCATCTTCAATTCCCGGTACATCTGTTTCTATCTCTATACCTATGTCTGTTATTCCTGTTAGTTCTTTGTTAGCTACCACAACTGCAGAACCAATACCAACAACTCCTTTGCCTGCGTCTACTGCAACTGAATCTGCACAACTGTCAGTAGTTCATGAAACTGCTGACACACCTGAATCAGAACCGGCAATTGTTCAAGTATCTACTGCTCTAACAACTGAACCAGTTCCTACTGTTCCCGAGTTAAGCAAACCGGATTGGGCTGATACACTGCAGATCGATGAAACCGCACCAGAACAACAGTGGATCACGACAGCTGCTGCATATGATCCAATCACAGATGCTGATGCAAATACTTTGTATCTACGTATCCGCAATCCAATAGATCTGTGTGCATTCTGGTCTCATGAGCTTGGATCTTCGGTTACTCAGGCTTTGGTGAAGAGAGCACTTAAAGACAAAAGACTGTGCGCTAAATCTAAATTAAGCAGAATGGAGTATGAGTTTATGCTGAAGAAATCCTAAAAGCTCTCAAAACCATTCAAAGGGAACGCCTTCATGAACCAGAAAGACCTCCTCCTCCATTTGATGCTACTCAAGACAATCAAATTGCACTTGAATTCTTTGTCAGCAACGATCTCGATTATTTACTTAAGGGATCATCCAAGTATGCGACTTCACTAACTTTGTTGAAAGCTGCGTCTTGGGATTCAATACCCTGGATTGAAGAAAAGGTCAATCGCCTCTGGGTTCCAAGGATAAACCGTAAATATGACATGTATGCTGCAATAGGAGCATCACATTGGGACGAGAGAGTGCGAAGGGCTTACAGAGGTTGCTGTTTATACAACTCCGGTACTATAGTCAGATCTGATCTTCGCATCACAAGTATTCTAGGAATGAGGATTGAACCCAAGAATGGATATCAACATGTGACGGAGATCAGACTTAAAAGAGAAGATGATAGAGAATACAAGATTCAGCAAGGAGATTTTTCAATCATTCGCCTTGAAGATATAGAAGATATGTTGCTTATCATGACCCGTGATCAGCTTACACATCTTAATCGTGAAGAAATCATTGCTCTGAACACAGCACTTCGTATGTTTACACGAAGCGTTGTTATCAAAAAACGTGTTGAAGACCTGCAACTGGGAGTTGAAAGCTATCAAAGAAAGCTTAACTTAACTCGTCCAACAAATCAGGTATTAGTTGAGCATGTGGATAGATGTCCCTATACCGGCACAACCTTTCCGATGTGCGGGGTTTTCTACTTGAACAGCCGTGGGATAATGAAGTTTATGAGGGTAGCTGAGCTTCATAAATACAGTGATGGGACTCTCTCATACGTCAAAGGAAAATTGGAGCATCTCAATTCTGGCGGGAAATTACCAGAGGTGGTCGAAGATTGGCATGAGGGTCTTCAGAAAATGGCCAAATATGTGATCAAGAAGATTGATCAAAAGCTCAGGGAACGTAGGTTAATGCGGATCTTAGAAAGGTTCGTGGGTGGCAGACCGTATGGAGGACACCACAAACTTATGCAACGATCTACTTAATGTAGGTCGTCTTCACTAAGGTCAACTCCATACTTACTCTTTTTGTGAATGTGTAAAAATTGTAAATATTGTGCTTTTGTGGCTTGTTGTAGTGTGAAAGTATGATAATGTTTCAAGAATTTCTCACGAGATTCTAAATCTTTCAAAATATATCATACTCAAGCACTACAACTAACCCTCATTAACTTGAGGGGGAGCATTAATATGTTCTATGGCCATAGATTGATTTCATTTTTACCTAAAGACCGGTTAATCCATTCAATATCCCAAATACTTATGGTTAACATTTTGGATAAGGGGAGAAAATAGGATTAAGGAGACTTAATGATATTTTGCTAAAAAGACCTAAAAAATAAACCAACTTAATATGTGTATTATACATGTTAAGGGGGAGCGTTTTTTATGAACAAAACACTTAAGGCACAAAAACTTTGATTATAATATCACAAGTGCTTTAAGTGATTTTCAAGGATTTTTCATGGTGACAATACTTACCCAAAACACACTTAATTCACGACGGATGTGGTGACAAAAGGGTGGTAGGTATAGGTATTAGTCCAATGATTCATCAGAACCGATGGAATCTTCCCAAGGACAATTCCCTAGATAGAATTAGAAGTTCTAGGAAAGATGGAGAATGATTGTAAACGTAGCTGAATGCCGACCAAGTACTTAAGCTAGCACTGGAACAATCACAACAAGGTGCTAGTGATGACGTATTGGTAAGCATTGAAGGGGTTGAAGACTGAAAAAGAATTGTAAAGATAAAGGGTGTAAAGAAAGAAGCCCTCCTTACAACTTTAGGCAGAAACCGGGTCAATACATATGCTATTGAGATAATTTTTCAATGATTCTCGATATTTAAGATAGACATCATCGACCCAGTGATGCAATGCACAACCCTCCCCAGCTAACTCAAATATATCTCAAAAGATATTTGTTTTAATCACACGGAGTTCAACACGTTATCTATTGGTCTATTCACTCCGAATAGACTGATATTGAAAAGGTGGCAATCCTCTCTAGCCATCACTCACTAAATCAAAACGCACTATCGAGTCTAGAGCCACGAGATCATCAAAAGTCTCATTAGGACACTTTCCTTTTATTCCTTGCTTCTTCACACACTGTGAAAAGTAAGAGATCTTTATGAGTCCTACGCAGTATTCCTGTAATATTGCCAGAACATCCGAGTGATAAGCAAGTATTACAATGAAGATGGAAATCCTGCTTGAGCCAACATCAAACAAGCTCATGGTAGGTGACACGTGCGGTTCTTTAAGAACCAATCTTGTGAAAAACTGGAAAGAAACGGTAGTTTAATTCTTAATTGAACTTAAACTCGTTCCAGGCCTCTACGCATTATCATATGATCTTGCCAGAACACTTAAAGTGACACTCTTTACTGTTCATAGTGACGAGTGAAAATCCTTCTAGTGTTAACATCAAACAGCACTTGGTAGGTGACAAGCAAGATTCTATTTGACTCAAGCTCGTGACAACTGGAAATCAACGATGGTGAAAATCTTAATTGAAATTCACTTGTTCCAGGTTTCATGAATTGACGGCTTCAATCACAAGGATAATTTATCCAAGTGATTCACTCTTTATGTTCGCAGTCAAGCTTAGTTATCTTCGAATAAAGAGAACGGGTTTACCCGCAAAATCCTGTCAGGAAGTTACTTAATTGAAACTATCCGTCACAGGTACGATATATAATATCGTCCAACGGTCTTCACCGACTGGAAGTAAAATGCTACCGATATAGAATGAAATGTTCTAAGCCATTTCATCCATGTCTTATTATGTTGCTGCATTCGAAGACAGTGGCGTTGCGGTGTACCTGTTGAAGACGGTGACGTTGCGGTGTACCTGTTGAGGTCGTCCTCACATATTTATTCCTTCTGCTTCAAATATTTCAGCAAATTCAAGAAAGTCTGACCTAAAAAGTCTTCCGCTGTATCGACTCTGAAACTTTCAAAGAATTCAACGAAGGATAAGTGTGTGGGACATGAAGTCACGAGGAGGCAAGAATCAAAAGAAGGCAAAGATCGCACGTGAAGGGTCAAAAGAACAATGCTCTAAAGTCAAAGCCTAAAAGATCAACACCAACATATTCATAACAAAAAGAAAAGATAAAAGAGAAACAACTACGAGCTGAAGAATGAAGACTTAGTATAGTATGCTAGGTTTAGGACTTTGTAATTTAGAGTGACCTCCCTTAGGGGGAGATTGTTGGAAATACGTTCTTAACGTATATTAGAAGTATCGGTCACTCCAACAATATTATAATACGTTTAGTAGCTCGTAGTTAAAGGTTAAGTTATATTAATGTTTAACCCGGCCCATGGGCTTGTCATGGGTTGGAGGCCCAAGTCCATTAAGGACGTGGGTATATAAACCCCTTCCACCATGGAAAGGGGTGTTGGTTGTTTTACTTGTTTTACACATTAATAAAAGTTTCTTTGTTTCTCTCTCTTGTTTCTCTCTCTAGATTAACAACAACCCTCTTGATTAGATTATAAATTATCATTGTTCTACAGATCTTGATTCAAACTTATCAGAAACATTTAACACATTAGAAAAACATAAATAGCCAAATACTTTTAAATGGAGAATACTAGGTTTAGACTTATAAACCATTTCATAAGGACTTTTACTAGATAACACAGCAGTAGGTAACTAGTTAATCAAATAAGTAGCAGTCAGCACACATTCAGTCCACATGTTTAAAGGTATGCCCCCTGAAACATAAGGGCTCTAGAAGCATTAAGTAAATGCCTATGCTTTCTTTCAGCTACACCATTTTGTTGGTGTGTATAAGAACATGTAGTTTGATGAATAATACCATGAGTTTTAACAAAATCAGCAAACTTATGATTAACAAATTTTGTGCCATTATCACTTCTAATAATTTTAAATCTTTTGTTAAACTGATTATCAAGAAGTTTAAAGAAACTCACAATACAATCAAACACTTCATGTTTACTTTTTAATAAAAACATCCAAACATACCTAGTGTAATCATCAACAACAGTAAGAAAAAACCTAAATCCTACCCTACTGGTCACCTTATAAGGACCCCAAACATCAACATGAACAATCTCACCAAGATTTTTGGTCTTATGATCAACAAGGCAAAAGACTCCTAGTCTATTTTCCCTTATGACACACATCACAAGCTTCAAAATTATTAAGCCTTATATCATTGTTATATTTTCTTAGGACATCCAAAATTGGATCAGCAGGATGTCCTAGCCTATTGTTCCAAATAGAACTAGACATATGACAACATTTAACATTTTTATTTAAGATAGACCTACCTTCATCAAGAAAGTATAAACCATCCTTTTCACTACCAGTCCCCGTCAGGACCTTTTAAGTTAAATCTTGAATAATACATTTTGATTCATTAAAAATCACATTAACTTTGTTATCCTTAGACAGTTTTTGAACATATTAGAGACTAACTTTATACCTAGGAACAACTAGCACATCCTTAATGATCAGATTATTAATTTTAAAACATCCAATTTTTCACATATTCCAAAGTCCCATTAGGATGAGCCATACTAATATTTAAGTATGACACATCAATCACATTAAACAATAGTTTTCTAAAAAATTCATATGTTGACTAGCCCCAGAATCTATAATCCACCCAACATAAGTACTATAAGTACTTATGTTTGAATTATAGTTAAGAAAACTACAAGTAAAAAAACTAGCAACACAGTTATTGGTTTTAAATGTACCTGCAACACTTGCAAAACCCATAGGATTATCACCTGAAACACTTAGTAACTTTATCAACCTTTGATATTGATTAGAGGTGACAGTGTGAGAAACACTCTTACCCTGATCACATCTATTATCATTCACACTAGCATTGTGAACATTACTCTGAGTAGGACCATTGTTATTTCTTTTGAAATTAGCTGGATAGCTAACCAATTCAAAACATCTGTCTATAGTATGATCAGTCATATTACAATACTTGCAAACAAGATTACCATTTCTAACCACCAGACCCAGTCTTGTTAGAACTCCAATTATTATTATTATTTCTATTAACCCCTTTATTCCAATTACTAGAATTCCCACCAGACTTGGCAACAAAAGCAGATGGCACTGACTTAGGATACTTAGAAGAACCAAGACTATTACTATAGGACTCATCCCTAGACAAAGTAGAAAAGGCAGTTCTCATATCTGGTATAGGATCAGTTGTGAGAATCTGACTTCTAACAACATTGTAACTATCATCAAGACCCATAAGAAACAGCATCAGCCTAAGAAGCTAATCATGTTCTTTAAGTGCCTCAGAACCCTTACAAGTACAATCAGATAAATCAAAAAGAGCATTAAACTGTCTCCACAAAGAATTACATTCATGATAATATTCAGATAATGACATACCAAATTGAGTTAAAGTATAGATTTTATGGTGTAGATTATATAACACATAACCATCTTGTTTATCATAAGTTTCCTCAAGTTCATCCCAAACATCTTGGGCATATTTAGAAAATATTTTACCCTTGTACAAATCTGGTGAAACACAACCAGGTAACCAAGAAAGAACAACAACATTACACGTATCCCATTGATCCCTAGCAGGACCATCATTAGTGTCCTGAACACAAGTACCAGTAACAAAACCCAACTTATTCCTAGTTTGTAAAGCCAATTTTTTGCAGCAGACTAAACTTTGTAATTCTAAGTTCCTTTAAGTTTGAAAGAAATTAACTAAGATCCTATATCTTGAGGATAAAGATATAAAGGATCATACATAACAACACTAGTTTTAGATTTAGGTGACTCACTTTTAGGTGAACCAACCATGATGATAAAACCACAAAAAGAAAAACGAAGAACACAAGATCAAGCCGAAAAACAGTTCTCAGACTTCCTAACCACTCAATAGGTGGTGGGTCAAGAGTACAGACTTGAAATTGGTCTAAAAACAGTAAAACAAGAAAGAAAACAAGAATCACACAAAAACCCCTTGCATCTCCTCTACAAACAACTACACACAAGATCCTCTGAACAAAAAATCCACAAAACTACCTAATCCCTTCGTATCCTAAACCCCACTAAAAAACCTAGGAAAAAACCTAAAAAGAAAGACTGAGAGGTGTTACGTAGCACGCACAGCAAAACAAGCGTAGATCAAGAAGATCTAAGCCAACCAGAGAGGGGAAACAAAAAACATGCACGTTAAACAACCAAGAATAACAATCTATTCAAAACTTACCAAATCAGAAGAAACCCTAATTTCTAATTCTGGGGTTTCTTCAAGATTTTATGATTAATAATGATATAACCACAATAAACCAAGAAAATATATCAAAAGTTACCCAAGATCCAAAAAACCCAAAAAATAATAAAACCATAATTTTTTTTTTCAATTAAACCTTCAATTAACTGAATTAAAACAATTAACCAACAGAATCTTATAAAGAACCAACTCAAGATTATGATCTATGATAATAGATCAAAAACCTCCAAAATTTTAACAAACCCTAATTTTCAAAATCGATTGAAAACAGTTTTAATCAATGAGACAGAGCAACCAGGCTCTGATACACCAAGAACAACAAATAAGTGAATAAAAATAAGTGAATAAAAGCTCTATAACACCAAGAACAACAAATATCAGTGAACCCGACCAACCTCCCCTTGGCTCACTTTATTAATCAATCAATTACACTATTCGTTTACAAAACAAGAATGGAAATGACTCATAAACATACAAAGATCAAAACGTATTGATGAAGAATAGAAACACACTTTTTACACGTAGTTGATAACAGAAAGAATGAAAGATAACGATTGTTAGGTAGGTGAGGAGTATATATACTCCCATCTTGCATATCAATCCTCCAAGTTTCCATATGTGCATCTTCAGTCCCTTTAGTAAAAAACTTTAATTTTTTAGTAGAAAAGTAGCACCTCCATCTTTATTCACTTCACACTTCAAGTCCTTCAGGTTTGGACTTATATCACTTAACAATAATGCACGTTCACGAAAGACAAAGGCAGCCTATTTTTTCAAAACCACATATATTCGTGACATAATTCAGGTTAGATACCTTGTCGAAGCAGCTTATTATTTCTGAACACCATGTGTGAACCTAGTTTTTGTAAGCTGAGTATTCCAGCACTCAGTATGTTCTTAAAGGCAACACAGATATTCAATTTTTAAGGGTGGTTTTCTGACCATCTAGCGTTACAAAAACACACTAACAATAGTTGTTCTCTGATTATCGCCCAAACACCTCGTAAAAGTATTTTGCTACTATCACATTAATAACAGTTGTTCTCTGATTGTCCAAATAAGGATTGTATCCTCAAAAAGCTTTATGCGTTTTGAAAACTAAGTAGATTCCGTTATATAATGCATATATTGATCGATGTTTCAAATACATATCCTACATTTACTGAAAGTTAAATCAACATATTTTTTCAAAACTACATATATTTTTTTTGGTAACCGTGATTTCAGACTCATTGGCCGACTAATCTACGGGGTTTGAGCACACCGCCACACAGACTCAAACCAAGTAAAGCCCTCCCTTTTCAGGAGGTTGGTGGCACCTAGTAGGAATTGAAGTTGAGACCTCACACACTTTGGAGTGATAGCCACAAACCTTTTTGCCACTAGGACATCCTTGAGTGGTTTAAGAAAACTACATATATTCCTGACACAATGTAGGTTACTAAGCTTGTCAAAGCATATTTAATGTTAGAAGTATTTAAAGTGATGGTCATATAATATACCGTTGCGAAGCTCGTGGAAAATGCTACATAATGGTGTTGAGAGTTCTAGTATAATGTTTTGTATGTAACGGGAATTAGTCCAGAACACTCAAATGAGGAAGGCCTTCTATACCTTACACTTATAGTATAAAAGGCACTAAGCACCTCATTTGTAAGTGTGTGTTTTCCCTTTTCCATAGTTGTAGAGAGAGAAACCACATGTCTTTCTCTCACTAGGAAATCACAACCTTTTTGTTTTCTCTTTATTCTTCATCTTAATCTAATCTTTCTTTTTGGTTTAAATCATGATTTTATTCGTATTTTGTTAAGTCGTGTGTATAAGTCTTACATGTGGTATCATTCGCCAAGGGATTCGTGGTTAGCTCTTTGGTGTTGTCCTTGTTTTCTTGAAATTCGTGAGCTTTAGATCAAATATTTACCAAGATTCAAATTTTTTCGTGTTTTTTTATTCCAAGTGATCCATATACCAGTATTCCGACAAAATTCCATCGGAAAAGGGTTTATATATTCCGACAGAAATCCATCGGAAAAGGGTTTATTTATTCCGATACATATTCCGATAAAGATTCCGATAGGTGTTGCACTCTGTTATTCTGATACATATTCCGATACGGATTCCGATAGGTGTTGCACTCTGTTATTCCGATACATATTCCGATAAGTATTCCGATAGGTGTTGCACTATGTTATTCTGATGCATATTCCGATAAATATTCTGATAGGTGTTGCAATTTGTTATTCCGATACATATTCTGATACGTATTCTGATAGGAGTTGCAATCTGTTATTCCGATAGCTATTCTGATACATATTCTGATAGTTACTGTGATTAGATATTCTGATAGGTATTGTGCTCAGATATTCAGACAGACTTTCTGTTCAAAATATTTCGATCATATTCCGACGGGGTTAAGTTTTGACAATGCGATTGAGTGACAAGTATTCCAAGTTTTTTTCAAAAACATATTTTTGAAAATATTTAACATTCGTGAGTTTTGTTTGCCTTAGAATTTTTGGTTTCTCGTGGTCAATTTCGTAGTGGAATTACTCATTTTAGGGGATATTAATTACAACACTTTGCTTTCTTCGAATTGAGATCCTGTTTTCACCCCCGACTTCCACGATGACGTCTCAACGAGATATTTATGCTGCGGGTACTGAGAATCGTCCACCCATTCTTACCAAGGAGAATTACACTACATGGGCTAGTCGTCTTATTCGTTATGCAAAATGTAAACCTTTGGGAAAGCTGATTGTCAACTCGATTCAAAAAGGTCCGTATGTTAGAAGAACAAATCTTGTGCCTGGGGACCCTACGAATGCTAACCCACTGGCTGACTCTAGTCATGAGCAAACAGATGAAGAATTAACTGAAGCTGAATCCAAACAACTCGACGCTGATGATCAAGCAATTCAAGTCATTCTCATGGGACTTCCTGAAGATGTTTATGTTGTTGTCGATAGTTGTGAAACCGCACACGAGATGTGGCTTAAGATCTAGAAAATGATGAAGGGGAGTGAAATAGGTTTACAAGAAAAGGAAACTAAGTTGCTTCGTGAATGGGAGAAATTTACGTCTACTGAAGGGGAACAAATTGAACCTTACTATCATCGGTTTTCAACCCTCATGAATCATCTTAGAAGAAACAAATATGAACCTGCACAAATTGCTGTCAACATCAAATTTCTTGATTATCTTCCTTCGAAATGGTCATGATATGTCACTCTTGTCAATCAAACCAAGGATCTTCATGTAGTGGACTACACTCAAGTATATGACTATTTGAAGATGAAGCTAACGAAGTTAGGGCTGAAATACGTGCCAAGACACAAGATCCATTGGCTTTTATGGCAAACCCTCCGTCATCTATGTCATATCCCGTGGTACCCTACCATCAACCCTCATCAAGTAACTTCATGCCACAACAACAACAACAACTCACCTCTTATGGATATCAACTTCCTGCTACTGTGAATTACCTACAACAACCTATTGCTTGTTTTGATGACATCACCGACCCTACTCATGTGATTAATACTGGTCTTACACTTCTTGCAAAGGCATTCAAATTTACCATTAACCCCACCAACAACAATCAGAGAATCTCCTCGAACACTAGAAATAGGTAGATTGCTCAACCTTTCATGAATGCGAATCAAGATCGCCAATTGGTAGTTGCTGGGAATACGGGAACACAGTTTCAACAATATGGTCAGAATGCTGGGCAGACTGTTGGGAATGCAGAAAATCAGTATGGTCAAAAGCATGGTCAAAATCCGAGTGTTCCGAATGTGGGAAATCAGAATGGGTTAATTGTTGTGCCAGCGGTTGGTAATCAAATGGGAAACATTATGGCTGCAAGGGCTGAGAATATTGGTACGGGGAATGGAAACAACAATCTTCAGGTTCAGTGCTACAACTGCAGGGGATCTGGTCATTATGCTTGAGATTGCACAGCCAAAAAGAAGAGGGATGTTGCTTATCTTAAGACTTAGCTTCTTATAGCACAAAAGGAAGAGGCAGGGATTCCACTTCAAGCTGAGGAATTTGATCTTATGGATTTTGCAGTAGAATATAACAAGGAAGAAGAAGTGAACTCCAACTACATCTTGATAGCAAACCCACAGCAAGCATCTACCTCAGGAATTCATGATGACATCGCTCCCGTCTATGATTCAGACGGTCCCTCTGAGGTACACCCACGTTTCGATGCTAATGATATATATAGTACGTCTAATCAGGAGGAGGAGTATACTGAGATGATTCAGCCCTACATTGAGACACACAGGGATCAAAAGAATAATAGTAATATTATTTCGAATGAGCCTAGTGTGGACCTTAGTGTGGATCAAGTTGCCCAGCCTACAACCCTTCCTGATGCGACCCATGCGTATTATAAATCTTTATTTGATAAACTTGCTAAGGATGTGGACCATGCTACGGTGGTTGATAATAAGTTCAGAGAAACTAATGCCAAATTGACCACTGAGCTTGCGAGATACAAGGAACGAGAGAAAAGTTTTGAAATTCATCAGGCTAAAACTAAAGAACTTGAACAAGCTCAGGCTACATCGGTTATCAAGAAATATGCACAACTAAGAAATTAAATGTCGTACACTTAAGTAGTGCTAAAAAGATAAGCGAATTGAATGTTGAAATCACCTCTCTTAATAAACAGCTTTCAACTGAAAAATCTATCATTTCGGATCTAAAAGAAGAACAAAAAAAGTTGAAACATGATTTCAAAATCCGAGAAGATGGGCTTCTTGAGGATTTGTGCAAAGCTCAGGATAGGATTAGGGAATTAGACAGCCTTTTGGTAAAACGTGGCCAATCTATGCAGATGATAAATATGCTCGCACCTAAAGTGAATGAGATAAATTACACCCGTTACAAAATGGCTTTAGGTTGTCCTCTTCCTTTCAATCCCAAATATCTTAAGCAAGTTCAGGACACAAATCAAACTCTATATAATGGTAGTGTGCTCTTGTCTAATGAGAATGATCCTCCTAGTGTGCGTGATTCTAAGGAAACTACTGAACTTGCTGTAGAGAATCGTTTAAGAATGCAAAAGTTTAATAAAGAAGTCACACCCGTTTATCATCCGAAAGTTAATCCTCCAAATGTTTTTGTTCGGTCTAAAACGAGTACTGAAATGCTTTTGCTACCAAGTGAGGAATTGTCTGATGACCCTCCTTGTAACACCCCATTTTGATATGGAATGTCACGCGTAA
Organism: Glebionis coronaria; assembly: GCA_025667525.1. Lineage (NCBI taxonomy): Eukaryota > Viridiplantae > Streptophyta > Magnoliopsida > Asterales > Asteraceae > Glebionis > Glebionis coronaria. Next base: position 87,846,859 of record CM046875.1, on the reverse strand, counting down.
TTATGGCGTGTCATCAAAGCATACAAGGATAAATGTCTAAACATTACATGACCATAAAAGGAAAATACCGGAATTAAACATCGGTAGTCCAAAAGTAAAGCTCATCACACACAAACATAAGTACTAAAAATGAAAGGACTAAACAATGTCCATGGAAAGAGTATCAACGTAAAGATAATGCATAAAGTAAAGAAAGGCTAGAAAGTTTCCCGTCCATATGCACGTACGCTTAAAGTCTACGAGCGTCCCTGAGTACCTGCCATTTTGGGAACATAGACAAGGAAAACGGCTGAGCAATACGCTCAGTGCACGGATGTACAATAAAGCATGAACCATATAAGCATATAAGCATATAACAGTGGAAGAAACTAAGTCCCAAATAACCCGGTTAAGTCTTGGTAAAACTGGTTTTATAGTTTGAAAAGCCTTATGTTTATCTTATAAAAACTGTTTAACATAATCTACCATTAGCCAATATAGGTCATGAAAATCCATCGTGCATGAATACTTGGAGGGGTGACCTCATCATGTAAATTAGAGGGGATGCCTCTAATTTAATATACTGGTTTGGGTAGGAGGGATCAGCTCCTTGTGAAGGATGCAAGGCACACACCACATTCACACTGAGTAATCTGCTTGAAAAACATGTAACTAGAATGCACCCATACGCCTCACATGATAAATATAATAATATGGCCAAAAGCTGAAGGGACGCCACGAGCAATCACTCCGCCGTGGGGAAGTCATAACACCAGTGCCTCTAGTGTTATGGTTATGGTACCTCCATAACTAGGTGAAACTAGTCATGCATGTATATGGCTATAGGTATTCTAAATTAAACATAAGCAAATCAAACATATAACTTATACTACGGGAAAACAGTTGGCTGCATACCGGGAATCCTAATAAGGAAAGAATGTCCATTCTGAAAGGACGGGAATCCGTACCTTATGTCCAGTGAACGAAGAAGACGAACGGAAGAGAGTCCTACTTCGGTATCACTAATGCTACATAAATACATACGTGTATAAGTATTTGATTACTAAATACGTAACTGGTTTTATGTCATGTCTTAGCTTATTTTATACGTTCATGTCATGTTTTACTGTTTTATGCTTTAAACTGTATTTATCTTATATTCTGTCTATTCTGATTAAGTATTACTTGTATTTCATGTATTATTATACTTACTGTGTAATAATAAGTAACTTTCTAAAAATAGCAGGTTTCCTAAAATAGAAAGTTTCCAAAAATAGAAAGTTACCAAAAATAGAAAGTTTCCAAAAATAGAAAGTTTCCAAAAATAGAAAGTTTCCAAAAATAGAAAGTTTCCAAAAATAGAAAGTTTCCAAAAATAGAATTACTGCTTAAAATAGGTAAGTTTCTAAAAATAGAAAGTTTCCATAAATAAATTAACTGCCTTAATTATAATAATTATATAAGCTTAAGTGTTTTTCTGATTATTTTCTAAGTCATATTGATATAAGGTATAGTTTATTAATTATTACATGTAAATTAAACTATAGGTTAAAAGTATTTAATTAAATATATCATGTTTTTAATTAAATAAAGTTAAATACTTAGGTTAAAACATGTATTATTAATTATTAATAATATAAGCTAAGTCATATTGATAATTAATTATAGCCATGGTTTTAATAATTAATTAATTATAAAGTCTAATTAATATAAATACTTAGGTTAAAAATTCATGATCTAATAATTAAATTTATAACCTAAGTCATGTTAATTAAATTAATCATGTCAAGTTTTATTAATTTAATTTTTTTTACATATAATTATAAAAATCATAAACCTTAACATAAACAATGAACCGGACCGTGACTACAAACCATGAACCGGACCCGTAATCAACACCATACCCCGAACCACTTCGAGGTTTCCCCCTGTTTGCTGCTGTCATGGGACCCACACCACCAAACCGAGACCATGAGGTCTCAGTGGTGGTTCATAAGCCAAACCGAGACCCCTTGGGGGTTCGGTTTAGGCGTCGGCCACATCAAACACCCCTAAATCCCTTGTTTTGATTTACCCCATAACCATTTACATGTTTAATTAGTGTTTTTAATTAGCTTTTTAAAAACATCATGTTCTTATGTAATTTATTAAATCAAAACATAAAAGAAAAGGATTAAAAAGGTATACCGAATGCGTGGATCAAACGAGGATGAACACACACAAATGCTTGCACAAAATTCAAGATCAAAAATCAACCGAACACCTCCCCAGTGTGTTGTATATCCGGCGGCCAAAAGGAGCAAGAAGAAAGGAGAAGAAACTTTTTAGGGTTTTTGTTATTTTGCTGTAATGTGAAAAATGACTAAAAGATTTTTACCATAACCCCTTGTTAGTAAAAGTTTGATGGGCTTGGCCCATCCCCCTGGTGTAGCCGCGGGTAGGGGCCCCACTTGGGGTAACCCGTACCTTTTCCGAGTCTAATTATTTTAGTGCTCGTTCGTGTTTTATCATGTTCGTGTTTTATGTGTTCTAGTTAATTATTAACCGTGACTTAATATATTTATTCATGTTCGTAATAAATATATATACGTAATTAATATTAGCTGGTGATTAATTTACGTTCATGATTTCATGATCGCATGTTCGTGATTAATTATTGTTTGAATAATTATTGTGTGTTCATACGTAATAATTACTTATCGTGTTCTAACACGTACGTAATACCTAAAATTCTTATACGTGAACGTAATCATACTATAAAAGGAAAGTTTTAATCTAGTACGTACGATTTTAAGGGTACTATTCATGGTAAAAGCATGTGGGTTTTACAACTCTTCCCCCCTAAAAAGAATAATTCGTCCCCGAATTAAAGATAAAGTTAGCTGGAAAAGAAGAACATAGCCGAATTCAAAATATGAAATGAGGGTAAGAAGCCCGTATAGACTCCTCTGTTTCCCAAGTGGCTTCCCGCTCGGTATGATCCCTCCAAATGATTTTGACGAATGGAATCGTCTTCCTTCTTATGACTCGTTCTTGTCTGTCAAGAACTCGTTCGGGTTCTTCTATGAAGGTGAGATCTTCACGTATCTGTTCCAGTGGATACTGAACCATGTGAAGGGGATGATACTGGTACCCTCTGAGTAAGGACACATGAAACACATTGTGTACATGCGGAAGCTGCGAAGGTAACGCTAACCGGTAAGATACTTCACCGACTCGTTCAATGATATCAAACGGTCCGATGAAACGAGGATTGAGCTTCCCTTTAATCCTGAAGCGTCTAACACCACGTGCCGGTGAAACCTTAAGGAAGACGTGATATCCTACGTTAAAATGTATGTCCCTACGATGCTTATCGGCGTAACTCTTCTGACGTGGCCGTGCTTCCTGAAGTTTCTGCTTAGCTACTGCGATCCTTTCATTGGTCATCTCTATGATTTCTGGTCCTTCAAGTGTTCGCTCGCCAACCTGATCCCAGCAGATTGGGGCGCGACACTTTCTGCCATACAACATCTCGAAAGGAGCACACTTGATACTTGCGTGCCAACTGTTGTTGTATGCAAACTCCACCAAACAGATGTAATCGTCCCAATCACCCGTCCATTCCAATGCACATGACCTCAGCATGTCTTCCGATGTTTGAATCGTTCGCTCCGACTGTCCGTCTGTTTGAGGATGAAAAGCCGTGCTAAGCTTAAGTTGTGTACCCCAAGCTTTTTGCAGACTCTTCCAAAATCGCGAAGTGAAACGAGGATCTCTGTCTGAGACGTTGCTGGATGGAGCACCGTGGAGTCTCATGATCTCTCTTCTATACGTATCGGCGAGTTTACTTACCGGATCTTCCTTGTGGATCGGTAAGAAATGAGCTGATTTGGTAAGTCGATCTACGATAACCCAAATTGCATCGTGCTTCCTCTTGGTAGGCGGAAGACCAGTAACAAAATCCATGGTGCTTTTGTCCCACTTCCACTCTGAGATATCTAACGGTTGAAGGAGACCGCCAGATCGCTGATGCTTGATCTTAACCTGCTGGCAGGGAAGACATTTGGAGACGTAAGTGGCCACATCCTGTTTCATACCACTCCACCAAAAGTACTGCTTGATGTCATGGTACATCTTAGTCGAACCAGGATGTATAGAGAATGGGGAGCTATGAGCTTCAGCTAACAAGGCTTCCCGGAGTTCTTGATCATTAGGAACACAAAGTCTCGTGCCCTGCCATACGATACCATCTGCATCTACTCTGAATTCCGTCTGTTTCTCCAAATTCTTAACTATCGCCCAGATTTCTCCATCATCTTTATGAGCTTCCTTGATCTTAGAGAGTAACTTAGGTTCTACTCTAAGATTAGCCCAGTAACCGTGTTGTCCACGTACCATGATCTCGATGTCTAGTCGCTCCAAGTCTCTTATGATTTCCTCCTCAATTTTAATGTCGTTGATCATTCCGGACTTCCTGCTAAGAGCATCTGCTACTACATTTGCCTTTCCGGGATGATACTGTAGATTAATGTCATAATCCTTCAACAGCTCTAACCATCTCCTCTGCCTCATGTTCAATTCACGTTGAGTGAAGATATACTTCAAGCTCTTGTGGTTCGTGAAAATGTCACATGATTCTCCATATAAGTAGTGCCTCCATATCTTCAATGCAAACACGACTGCAGCAAGTTCCAAGTCATGCGTAGGGTAATTTTCTTCATAAGGCTTAAGCTGTCGTGAAGCGTATGCGATCACTTTCCCATGTTGCATGAGAACACAACCAAGTCCCTTCCCCGATGCATCACTGTAGATTTGAAATCCACCCGTACCAGATGGGAGAGTAAGAATAGGTGCAGATATTAGCTTCTGCTTCAGGTCTTCAAAGCTCTTCTCTCATTCTTCAGTCCAGACGAATTTCTCCCCTTTCCGCATCAGTTTGGTCAATGGTAGTGCTAAGCGGTAAAAGTTCTCCACGAACCTACGGTAATAGCCAGCTAAGCCTAAGAAACTACGGACTTCCGTCGCTGATGTAGGCCTCGGCCACTTAGTAATGGCCTCAACCTTCGCTGGATCCATAGTGATTCCTTCTGCTGATACAATGTGACCTAAGAATGCCACCTTGTCTAACCAGAACTCACATTTGGAGAATTTAGCATACAGTTGCTTCTGGCGAATAATCTGTAGTACTGTACGAAGATGGTCTTCGTGTTCCTCCTTGGACTTTGAGAAAATCAGGATGTCATCGATGAAGACAATGACGAACTTGTCCAGAAATTCATGGAAGATTATGTTCATCAAGTCCATGAACACTGCTGGAGCGTTGGTCAGGCCGAATGGCATAACTACAAATTCGTAGTGGCCATAGCGGGTACGAAAAGCAGTCTTGGCGATGTCCTGCTCCTTAACCCGTAGCTGATGATAGCCTGACCTAAGATCAATCTTGGAGAAGTGTTTGGCCCCTTGGAGTTGGTCAAACAGGTCGTCTATACGCGGCAGTGGATACCTATTCCGGATAGTAATCTTGTTGAGCTCGTGATAGTCTATGCAAAGACGCATACTGTTGTCCTTCTTCTTAACAAATAAGACCGGTGCGCCCCATGGAGATGCGCTCGGTCGAATGAAACCTCGTTCTAGAAGTTCTTGCAGTTGATCCTTCATCTCCTTTAACTCTATGGGAGCCATGCGATAAGGAGCTTTGTATATCGATTCAGCTCCTGGAATAAGCTCGATATTGAATTCAACTTCTCGTGCAGGTGGTATGCCCGGAAGTTCTGCTGGAAATACATCTTGGAATTCTGACACTATTGGTTGATCCTGAATTGATGGGGATTAGCATCTATGTCGTGAACCGTAGCTAGGTAACCCTCGCAGCCATGTGACAGTAGTGCACGCGCTTGCAGGGTAGATATGATTTGTACCGACCGTCCGGGTACGAACCCGTTATGAATGTACTCTGGTGCAATAACATCACCGAAGATAACTCGATATGAATGGCAGTCTATGGTAGCATGATGCTTGGATAGCCAATCCATGCCCAAAATTATGTCAAAGTCATTCATGTCCAACGGAAGTGCGTCAACAGGACGAACCGTATCTCAAATTCTAGGGGAAGACCCTTGTATACATGGGTGATTAATACAGAGTCCCTCAAAGGCGTGTAAATAGTAAGTCTATTCTCTAGTGGCATGGGGAGCATCCTAATGTTCTTAGCATAGGCAGTAGAAATGACTGAGTGAGTAGCACCCGTATTGAAAAGAACACACTCAGCTTGACCATACATATACAAGATTCCAGTGATGGTACCTGTAGACTTGTTGGCCTGCTCTCGAGATGTCGTGTAGACACGTCCAGTGGTAGGAGGCGGCTTGGTATCAGCATGTCCCGATGTGCCCTCCATCTCGCCCTTACGGAAATCCTTCATGATATGGCCAGGAAGACCACACTTGAAGCATGCGTCAGTGTTACAAAGACATGGCCCTAGGTGCCTACGGTGGCAAGTAGAGCAAAGAGGATGAGTATATCCTCCAGCAGGTGCTCTGGCTGGCTGAGGACCAGTGATAGCTGGACGGCTAGGCTGTGAACCTCTCTGGTTCTGGTCCCTACCGTTTCCATGGTTCCTGCTGTCGTTGGAGTGTCCATCGTTGTTATAGTAATTATCATTACCGCCACGCCTATCCATAGCAGAACGGTCGTTAGTCTGACCGTTTCCCTTGGGCTGATGAGGCTGCTGAGTAGCCGGCTGAGACTGGTCCCCAGTGTTCTGCCTCTTGTCGGGTTTCTCAGCTTCCCCGAACTCATCTCTCTCATGCAGCATCTCCAGCTTACGTGTCGCATCAGCCACTTGTGCTACTGTGTTAAACGTAGCACACACCAGATTGTTTGCGACCGATGTGCGAAGAGCCCACCTAAAGTGGTGTGTCTGCTCTTCAGGAGTACCTGCTGCTGCACCAAGGAAACCAGCTAAGCGAAGAAAGCGCTGCATGAACTCATTTCTATTCTCCCCAGCTCTCTGTCGAATCCCATGGTACTCCCTCTTGAGCTTGTCTTGCTCAGCCTTGGGAAAGAACTGCTCCATCACCCTATCTTTGAACTGAGCCCATGTCAAACCAGCCACCCAATCGTCACCTCCCTCAGACTACTTCAATGCTAACCACCAATTTAATACATCGCCTTCGAACCGGTAGCATGCCAACCTCGCCTTGAACACGGGGTCACAACCCATAGCATTGAAAATCTTCTCGATGTGAGCCAACCAGCTTTCAGCGTCACTGGGCTATCTATTTTCTCGAAATCTCAAGGATGGAGCTTGTTGAATCTCTCCAGCCATATTGTCAATGTCACTGGAGGAGGAGGAGGAGGTGCTTGGTTATGCTGCTGATTGTTGGCAGCTTGAACCTCAGCCCTAATGTCATTCCTCAGTTGAGGAAGTAAAGCTTGCATTGCAGCTTGGATTGCTGCATTGAGTTGTTCCTGCTCGCGTGTGAGAACCATCTGACAGTATAACATAAAACATATGATTAAACAGATCAAAACATAAAATATATATACATGAAAAAAAAATTATACCAATAAATCAAGAGAAAAATTTTATGCAAGAAAATTTGTATATGAATGCATTATGCAGTTTTATGAAAACTTTTGTATGCTCGAGAGTGAACGCCTATGGTCAGTTCACTCAAAATAAAAGACATGGCGAGGGGACGCCTATGGGTCGGTCCCAAATTTAAAAGTTTCGATAAAACACATGCGACTAAATAGGGCCAGTCCTGTACCAACCATTACTTAGTCATAAACCTACGACAATGACATATATATGTATGCATAAAAATGATGAATGCATGAAAACGACTGTCAGTTCTAGGAAGACCATAGTGACTACCCACTAATCATAGGTCATGTTTTGAGAGCCTGCAGGTCAAGCCTTGGCTCTGATACCATAATTGTAACACCTCATTTTGATAATGGAATGCCACACGTAATTATGGCGTGTCATCAAAGCATACAAGGATAAATGTCTAAACATTACATGACCATAAAAGGAAAATACCAGAATCAAACATCAGTAGTCCAAAAGTAAAGCTCATCACACACAAACATAAGTACTGAAAATGAAAGGACTAAACAATGTCCATGGCAAGACTATCAACGTAAACATAATGCATAAAGTAAAGAAAGGCTAGAAAGCTTCCAGTCCATATGCACGTACGCTTAAAGTCTACGAGTGTCCCTGAGTACCTGCCGTTTTGGGAACATAGACAAGGAAAACGGCTGAGCAATACGCTCAGTGCACGGATGTACAATAAAGCATGAACAATATAAGCATATAAGCATATAACAGCGGAAGAAACTAAGTCCCGAATAACCCGGTTAAGTCTTGGTAAAACTGGTTTTATAGTTTGAAAAGCCTTATGTTTATCTTATAAAAACTATTTAACATAATCTACCATTAGCCAATATAGGTCATGAAAATCCACCGTGCATGAATACTTGGAGGGGTGACCTCATCATGCAAATTAGAGGGGCTGCCTCTAATTTAATATACTGGTTTGGGTATGAGGGATCAGCTCCTTGTGAATGATGCAAGGCACACACCACATTCAAACTGAGTAATCGGTTTGAAAAACATGTAACTAGGATGCACCCATACGCCCCACATGATAAATATAATAATATGGCCAAAAGCTGAAGGGACGCCACGAGCAATCACTCCGCCATGGGGAAGTCATAACACCAGTGCCTCGAGTGTTATGGTTATGGTACCTCCATAACTAGGTGAAGCTAGTCATGCATGTATATGGCTATAGGTATTCTAAATTAATCATAAGCAAAGCAAACATATAACTTATACTACGGGAAAACAGTTGGCTGCATACGGGGAATCCTAATAAGAAAAGAATGTCCACACTGAAAGGACGGGAATCCGTACCTTATGTCTAGTGAACGAAGAAGACGAACGGAAGAGAGTCCTACTTCGGTAACACTAATGCTACATAAATACATACGTGTATAAGTATCTTACGTAACTGGTTTTATGTCATGTCTTAGCTTATTTTATACGTTCATGTCATGTTTTACTGTTTTATGCTTTAAACTGTATTTATCTTATATTCTGCCTATTCTGATTAAGTATTACTTGTATTTCATGTATTATTATACTTACTGTGTAATAATAAGTAACTTTCTAAAAATAGCAAGTTTCCTAAAATAGAAAGTTTCCAAAAATAGAAAGTTACCAAAAATAAAAAAATTTCCAAAAATAGAAAGTTTCCTAAAATAGAAAGTTTCCAAAAATAGAAAGTTTCCAAAAATAGAAAAGTTCCAAAAATAGAATTACTGCTTAATATAGATAAGTTTTTAAAAATAGAAAGTTTCCATAAATAGATTAGCTGCCTTAATTAAACTAATTATATAAGCTTAAGTGTTTTTCTGATTATTTTCTAAGTCATATTGATATAAGGTATAGTTTATTAATTATTACATGTAAATTAATTTAACTATAGGTTAAAAGTATTTAATTAAATATATCATGTTTTTAATTAAATAAAGTTAAATACTTAGGTTAAAACATGTATTATTAATTATTAATAATATAACCTAAGTCATATTGATTAATTAATTATAGCCATGGTTTTAATAATTAATTACTTATAAAGTCTAATTAATATAAATACTTAGGTTAAAAATTCATGATCTAATAATTAAATTTATAACCTAAGACATGTTAATTAAATTAATCATGTCAAGTTTTATTAATTTAATTTTTTTGACATATAATTATAAAAAACATAAACCTTAACATAAACAATGAACCGGACCGTGACTAAAAACCATGAACCGGACCCGTAATCAACACCATACCCTGAACCACTTCGGGGTTTCCCCCTGTTTGCTGCTGCCGTGGGACCCACACCATCAAACCGAGACCATGAGGTCTCGGTGGTGGTTCATAAGCCAAACCGAGACCCCTTAGGGGTTCGGTTTAGGCGTCGGCCACATCAAACACCCCTAAATCCCTAGGTTTGATTTACCCCATAACCATTTACATGTTTAATAAATGTTTTTAATTAGCTTTTTAAAAACATCATGTTCTTATGTAATTTATTAAATCAAAACATAAAAGAAAAGGATTAAAAAGGTATACCGAATGCGTGGATCAAACGAGGATGAACACACACAAATGCTTGCACAAAATTCAAGATCAAAAATCAACCGAACACCTCCCTTGTGTGTTGTATATCCGGCGGCCAAAAGGAGCAAGAAGAAAGGAGAAGAAACTTTTTAGGGTTTTTGTTATTTTATTGTAATGTGAAAAATGACTAAAAGATTTTTACCATAACCCCTTGTTAGTAAAAGTTTGATGGGCTTGGCCCATCCCCCTGGTGTAGTCGAGGGTAGGGGGCCCCACTAGGGGTAACCCGTACCTTTTCCGAGTCTAATTATTTTAGTGCTCGTTCGTGTTTTATCGTGTTCGTGTTTTATGTGTTCTAGTTAATTATTAACCGTGACTTAATATATTTATTCATGTTTGTAATAAATATATATACGTAATTAATATTAGCTCGTGATTAATTTACGTTCATGATTTCATGATCGCATGTTCGTGATTAATTATTGTTTGAATAATTATTGTGTGTTCATACGTAATAATTACTTATCGTGTTCTAACACGTACGTAATACCTAAAATTCTTATAGGTGAACGTAATCATACTATAAAAGGAAAGTTTTAATCTAGTACGTACGATTTTAAGGGTACTATTCATGGTAAAATCATGCGGGTTTTACACTCCTAAACCGAGTATCACTCGTCGATTTCTAAACGAGCTAAAAGATAACTTTATCATACTTAAACGTGTGGTTAATTCCAAAATCACTGGAGGAAATTTTACATCACCAGTACAGAATAAGGTCCAGAGAATTCTTCAAAACGATATTAACCCGATTATTAATCAATTTGATGCTCGGATAAGCAATTTGGAAAACGCTTTTCTAAAATAATTAGCCAACTTTGTTGAAGACTTTAAATCTCTAGCGAAGGAGGCTGATGAATCTCTTGATAAAATCAAAGTTATGGAAAACGATCTTGATGCCTCTCTAAAGCACCTGATAGTGTTGATAGCAGCCCTGTTGTGTTAGATACTTCTGTGTCGAATCAGGAAACCCTCCAAACTGATTTTGAACGTACGAAAGAGAAAATGGAATCTGTTGTCATTAAAAATGACAAAGAATTTACCGTTCTTTGGAATAAATTTGTCAAAAAATGTGATGAATGCAAATATGACAAAATTTTGTATGATAAAACCTACAATGAAATGCAACAAACTATCGCACGGTTGCAGGCTCAGTTAGGAGGGGCTAAGGAAAAGAATTTGGCCTCTTCAGGGTTAGAGAGTGCTAGTGATGGAAATGTTTAGAAGCTTAAGGCTAAGATTGCAGATTTAGAATATGTTGTTGTTTCATATAAGCGGGTTGTTGAACAAAGTAAGTCTGTCTATCATAAACTTATTGATAAAATATGTGAGAACTGTAAGTTAAAAGCCTTATTAAAAGATAAGACTTCTGAGCCTAGTACGATTATGGATGCTATGATTCAGACACCAGCAACCTCGGGACCCACTCGTATTGCTGTAACATCTTTTCCCAAGGTTGCTGGAACGAAAACTGTTGTGATTGCCCCAGGAATGTTTCGTGTTAGTTCTCACTCTGTGCCTAGCAAACAACGTAAAGCAAGCGCTAGGACAAAACCGACCACTATATATCAACCACAAGTCATTGATTTAAAAAGTGCTAATTCTAATAGACGTGTGTCTTCTTCTACAAAAATAAACAACTACACTAAGAGCAGAAGGCCACAGCCTACGAGCAGTACAAGGAATGATAGGGTCCATTTCGCCTCTAGAAGTAGTCGCCCCAAGATCAATAATGTGGAAGTAGAAGAACACCCTAGGAATTTACCGCTTTATAATCATAATCAGCAATTTAGTTCATCTGAATGTAATGACTTTAAGCTTGCTATTCGGAATGAAAAGTATGAAGTTATCTGTGCTAAATGTAATAAACGCTTCTTTACTTTTAGTCATGATGCTTGTGGCTTGACTATGAATGGGTTGACTTATGGTGGTTACACTCAAATTGACAAGTTCTCAATCAGTGAAAAACATAGCACTCCTAAGGCTAAGGTGTATGTTCCAAAAAAGTACGTATGTAGGGTCCACAGAAAGTCTTGCTAAGCCTAGTAGCCCTATATTCACCTCTAATGGTTACCTACTGGTAGAAATTTTGACAGTAGTGGCAAAATTATCGACACTAGTATATCTCATACTGACAGTGAAATGTCGGTATGTGATAAGGCTTAATTATCATCTAACCCTACAGGAACCTATTTCATCGGGTGCCAAAATATTTTCTTCTCTTATCATTGGCAGGCTGTTGAAATTTGTCTCTAGTGCGTGGACTCGGGCTGTTCCAAACATATGACTGGGAATCGAAGCCTTCTCAAGAACTTTGTATGGCGTTTCATGGGAACTGTTCGATTTGGAAATGATCATGTTGCTTCAATTCTAGGCTATGGTGATCTTCATTGGGGAAATATAATCATCACCAGAGTCTCTTTTGTTGATGGGTTGGGACACAATTTGTTCTTGGTTGGGAAATTTTGTGATGCAGACTTGGAAGTTGCTTTCAGAAGTCATACATGTTTTGTAAGAGATCTTAAAGGAACTGATTTGTTGAAAGGAAATCGTACCACCAACCTTTACACCATTGATCTGTTTCAAATGTCTGTTGCATCTCCAATTTGTCTCATGGCCCGAGCCACATCAACAAAGTCATGGTTATGGCATCAAAGGTTATCTCATCTCAATTTCGATGCCATCACCCAACTTGCGAAAGATGATCTCGTTACCGGTCTTCCAAAGTTCAAATATACAAAAGACCATTTGTGTCCTTCTTGTGAGCAAGGTAAGAGCAAGAAGAAGCCTCACAAACCCAAACCTGTTCCAAACTCCACGAATAGGTTACATCTCCTACATATGGATTTGTGTGGCCCAAATGAGAATCAAAAGCATTAATGGAAAGCGGTACGTCCTTGTAATTGTGGATGATTATTCTCGTTACACATGGGTTCATTTTCTTGCTTCAAAAGATGAAGCCCCTGGTGTAGTTATTAATTTCTTGAAGAAAACATCAATGCTACTTCAAGCCCCTGTCATCATTGTAAGAACGGATAACGGCACAGAATTCACTAATCAGCAACTGAAAGCTTATTTTGATGAAGTTGGGATTTCTCATCAAACTTTGGATGTAAGATCTCCAGAGCAGAATGGGGTTGTGGAACGGAGGAACCGTACCGTTAGTTGAAGCGGCTCGGACGATGCTTCTCTCCTCCAGTGCACCGTTATTTCTTTGGGTCGATGTTATAGCAACTACATGTTACACTCAAAACCGCTCCATTATTCACACCCAATTCAACAAAACACCTTATGAGATCATTAATGGAAGAAAACCGGATATTTCATTTCTACATGTCTTCGGTGCATTATGTTATGCGAAGAATGATCGTGAAGATATCGGTAAACTTGAACCTAAAGGTGATATTAGCTTCGTCATTGGTTATTCTTCAACTGCTTGTGCTTACAGGATTTATAATCGAAGGACAAGAAAGGTAATGGAGACTATGAATGTCACCTTTGATGAACTCTCGGGAATGGCATCTCAACATAGAAGTTCACTTCCCGAGCTTCAAGGTCAGACTTCTGGACACGTAAGTTCAGGACTTGCGCTTCAATTTGCACCGTCAGTAATCTCATCGTTACAACCTTCGGAACGTGACTTGGAAGTTTTATTTGGGCCAATTTATGATGAATATATGAAGGGTCCTTCGTCATTTGGTGTTCCTCAAAATGCCCCGGCTGCACCTGCTACGGAAGTTACAGAACCTCCAATTGCATCTACGCCAACGGCATCCGTTTTTGCACCATCTAAGTCAAACTCAACCATATTGACTCCAAACATTCCAACCACCTCTCCGACTGCTGACTCGACTCAACCACATTTTCAGCAAATCCCTAATCATGTTCATCTTCAGAATGAAATCGTTGCTGAAAATGCGAACAATGCGATGCTAAACGAACATGAGTTTGTTAACCCATTTGCGGCTTCCACAAGTACCACTCAGCCTTCAACACCATATGTGGATCCGTCAAGCTCACATCAAGTTTCTCATACACTTCCACATGAACACAAATGGACTAAGGATCATCCTTTGGTTCAAGTGATTGACAATCTCTTACGACCAGTCTCGATAGGAAATCAACTGTGTACGGATGGTGATATGTGTATCTATGCACTATCAGTCAGCACAATGGAACCAGCAAGTGTTAAAGAAGCAATAACCAACGCTTCATGGATTGAGTCTATACAAGATGAGCTCAATCAATTCATCTGGCTAGATGTATGGGAGTTAGTACCACGCCCGGATAATATTGATCCACTTACCCTGAAATGGTTATTCAAAAACAAGATGGATGAGGAGCAAACGGTCATTAGGAACAAGACTCGGTTAGTTGTGAGAGGTTATAAACAGAAGGAGGGAATTGATTTCGCAGAATCCTTCGCCCCGGTTGCTCGAATGGAAGCTATTAGGATTTTCTTGGCATACGCTGCTCACAAATCGTTCACTGTGTATCAAATGGACGTGAAGAAAGCTTTCATGCATGGGTCGTTAATAGAAGATGTGTATGTATGTCAACCTGGAGGTTTCATCAACACCGAACATCCAAGCCATGTCTACAAGTTGAAAAAGGAAATTTATGGTTTAAAACAAGCACCCAGGGCATGGTACGACGAATTATCATCATTTCTTCTCCAAAATCACTTCAGCAAAGGAACCATTGATCCAACATTGTTTATCAAGCACTACGGCAACGACATCTTGGTGGCTCAGGTCTATGTAGATGATATAATTTTTGGTTCTACAAACCTAAAATATTCCATATTAATTGCCGACCTTATAAAAAGCCGATTTGAAATGTCCATGATGGGGGAAATGACGTTTTTTCTTGGTCTCCAAGTTCACCAATCCCCCCGTGGTATTTTCATAAATCAGTCCAAATATGTGCTCGAGATTCTAACAAAATTTGGAATGGAAAACTGTGATCCTATTGGTACTCCAATGGATACTAAACACAAGCATGATTTGGATAAGAAAGGGACATTTGTAGATGCTACAAAATACCGAAGTTCGAGGGCGAGTATAAAAATCTCATAAAAATTGTTCCAAACTTTCATGCAACATTATTCTCTCCATATTTCCTCACTAGTTTCACAAAAATTTCAATCACGTGCAATTTTTTGGGGGGGAGAATAGTGATTAAAATGTGATCAACACACTGGTGATATAGAAAACTTTCAAGGTGCAAACATTGACTTCATTAACACCTTGATTGCATTTTCAATTGGTTTTTCTAGTTACGCTATCTATACCTTCAACACATTAATTCACGATGGTATTGGTGTCAAAAGGTGGTTAGGTAGTCCTCCTATGATCCAGCCAGAACCGGAGGGATCTTCCCAGTGACAATCCATTAGGAATTAAGTCCTTAGGAAATATGGAGTAGTAGTGTGTACGGGAAAAATGCCGAGAAAATACTTAAGCTAACACTGGAATAATCACAACAATGTGCTAGTTATGACGTATTGGTAAGCATTGAAGGGGTTGAAGAATGAAAAAGAAATGTAAGGATAAAGGGTGTAAAGAAAGAATCCCTCCATACAACTTAGGCAGAAACCGGGTCAATACATCTATTATCAGAATCACTTTGATGATTTCTGATACTGAAAACAAAACATCATGGACCCAGTGATGCAATGCACAACCTTTCCCAGCCTACTCAAGCTTCTCTCAAAAGAAGTTTGTTTTATTGTCATGGAGTTCAACTCATTTCTATCAACTTTCTCACTCCGAGATAGTAGATATTTGATGTGTCGTGGAATGTATATGTTAATTAAGATACGTTATAGGGTAAAATAGAAAATTACCTTTAGGAAAAAGTAATAGACTAAAATTACCAAAGACGGATTTAATTAAACACGATGATGAACCAAGTTCGTTGTACACGAAGATCGAGTGAATTTGAGACGTTTTGTTTCAATTTGTACAATTGATTCGAATGAGTTTTTTGGTTTTTAAACTAAAATTACTTCTACGATTTTTATTAATTAATTTCCTAAGTGCATGAATCGTTCCCCATTACTTAATTAAAACTTTTGAACTATTTTAAAATTTGAACTATTTAAAATTAATTAAAATCTTAATCTATTTCATAAAATTAACTTTTACACTATTTAACTCTTTATTAAAACTAATTTAAAAACTATTTAAAATCTATTAATTAAATATATTAAAAATGAACTTTTACTTTTATAAAGAAAATCTATTTTAATACTATTGCTAATAAAATCTAAATTAATAAAAATATAATTTATTGAAAAACTCATTTTTAATAACAATTTAAAATTTCTAAAATTTAATAAAATAATTTGTATTTTGTTTTTTTATATATTTAAACTTTATAAAAGAAATTAAAAATGATTTAAATTTAAATAAAGTTAAATCTATGTAATTAAGTTAAACTAAATGCAGATAGTCACTTATAAAGTACTACATTAACTAAAAAGGCTGTAATTAAACCAAAATGACTAACCAGTCAAGGTGGTTATCACGTTGGGTGAGTGAGGGGCAGGTCTCGAGTTCAAGACCTGCTAGTGACATATTTTTTTTGGATAATAATTTTGGAATCAGATTTATAGAGTATAGACTATATTATCATAGACAACCAAACAAGTCGTTTGGATCTGCTACAGTAGTGTTAAGACAGATTAAAACACAAAATAATTGACAAGTAAAAAGATGAAACAAACAGCTATATCATCTAATCATCTTAGCAAGTATACCAATACAAATCCACAAATGAATCTATGTCAGTAATAAAACTAGCTCCTAACATCATATTCTAATCAGCAGGCAATTAAAAATCTAATAGCTAAACAAATCAAACATTCATCCTCAATCAGTTTCAAATTGATTAGAAAGATCATATTAGCTAGAGCCAAAACAGCCTTCTAAAACTGAACATCAACCGTTCTATATTTAAAACGAAAACCTCAAAATCGCAGTTTAACAGATCATTTAGAAATCCCACTTAAGCATATTTATTCAGCTTTCGAATTTTACTTTTTGGTACATCAGGACACACTAAATAACACAGCAATTTCAAACTACCCTAAATTCCTATTCCAATATCACCGAATATGAACGGGAATACTACGACTATTTTAAACCGAAAACCACAAATGAGAATCTACAAGTCGACCCAGAGATTAGTGCACATCCTTGGAAACCAACGTCTAGAACCATTATTCATAAATAAGTCAGCTAGATCAAACATAATATCCAAGTCATAACCATCAATGGGACTATCTCAGTAAGAAAATCTAACACATGTGAGATCCTAATTTCAAAAGTAGAACACATCAATAAGCTATCAGATAACATCAAACAATCACAACCCTCAAATCTAAAAAAAACGCAAGTACAGTCTTATTTAAACAGATTCATAAACATATTTAGCATAATTCAGAAAATATTCATCCAGTCAACTTATAAAACTTAAGCAGATCCATAGATTCATGAAAAACTAACGTAAAATTATATTAAGACAAAATAATTCATAAAAATAAATTAAAATCGAGCTTGACCATTATTTGAAGAATCCTTTGGGCAGAAATCACGCGCTGAGCGGACTTGGACTAAAACTACACCAAAACGCCTCGTTCGAGTTATAACGAACCACCATAATACACGTCAAACACCAATCCACCATTTTGTTTTAGTTCAATCAGTGGATTAAACTATTTCCCTTTTTCTAACTTAATTATCCAATTAGGCTATGATTTCAGCTCATTTGAATAATACTTCAATTATAATTTCAATTTAAAACTTTAGATTGTAATTAATTCAATTAAAAATAAAATAAAACGTGAGATGCATAGAAGATTTAAACAGAAAAATTAACTTTTATTAAAATAAATCAAACATTACAACATTAAAGAAAATTACAATTTCCAAAATTAAACTAAGATTATAACAGTAAATTAAAAGAAAGGGATGATTTTACTGAAAATAACAAGGGTATTTATAGGAGAACCCGAGGCTTGGGGTGAGGGGTTTGTTGAGAAGCATCTTCATTCTTGGCCCTTCGATCCTTCTTTTCTCTATCTTCTCTATGATCAACGGCTGAGATTGATCCTCTCCTCACAAGGATTGCCAAGGTGGCAATCCTTGTGTTTGTTGTGTTACCGTGTATGCTGAGGTGGATAGATATGATTGGCTTATTGTCAGTGTATAAAGATTTCAGCCAATCAAAGGAGAGGAGTGATGTGTTCAAGGTGCCACGTAGCCTTCTTGTGCCAGTATCTTGTTCCCTAAAAACTTGGGCTTTAATTAAAGCGCGTGTGAGCCAATTCCTTGTGAATTAAGAACCCCTAATTTGGATTAGGGTTCTTGGCTGCTCAAGTTTTATCCCCTTTTTCTTCTCGTTCCTTTTCTTTTCTTTGTTTTTATCTTTTTATCTGATGACTTTGTTTGTAACGCAGCTAATGACCAAATGGAAAGTATATAAATCTATTTTTCACCGTCCAATTCATAAACCAAATGGGCTTGAGCCCATTTAATATTACTCCGCACCGTTTCTTTTTATTTGAAATTGGGCTTGGACCAATAAGTATAAATAATTTCAATCCGTTTATTATTCTTATTGGGCTTTTCTTCTTGGGCTCATAATATTCTTTTAATTTCCATACATGGGATTTTCAGGCCCATTAAGCATATGTGGGACCCACTTAGCCCAAATGTCTTTATCCACTAAAAACGGACTCGTTTTTTGCTTTGTTGAACTTTTCTTCAATCTCGTGTCGAATTTGCCGGTTTTTGCGAACTTCGGTACCTGCACACATCAAACGACAAACAAACGAATACAATGCATTTTTTTATTGATTTTATGCATTTATTCATCATTTTATGATATAATTTATATGAGTAGAATCACTCATATCAAACTCCCCCTTGCTAACCAATTGCCGTGTCCTCACGCAATGATAAAATAAATCACTAACTAAACTTTTATTCAACTTTTGACACTTTTATTTTGCAAAGACATAATGTATTGCTTTCATTATTTGAAAAATAACTTTTAGGATCTGAAAACTCAAATAGATTCATCTTCCCTGACTTTTCACTTTTCCATGCCAAGTGTAAAAACAAGATCATTGTCAATCATAAGCCCCAAAATTAAACCAACGCATACAAGTAATTTGTGTTAAACTCAATCTCCTTTTATTCCTAGTTGTATCTCTAGATTTTATTTTTCATTCACCGAAAGGCTCATTTGACTTATTTGATATTTATTAATCCAAAAATGAAGGCAAGAACGGTGTAAACTCAACACTCAAAACCTAACCTCGACTTCAAAAATCGTTGTCACTAAAGAAAGCCCACATCAAGGATAACCTAACACGATTTGAGGGATAAATACCCGGACCCGAAATTTGGCTTATAGGTCTACTTAAAAGCAACAATAAAAACCTCCAAAGTCAATTATGACCTTATTAATGGAGTTAGCAACAACTACATCATATCACCTTGCGGCTCTTTAAGATGCAATTGTGCTCCTTATTTAAAATCCACACCCAAAGGCTCCTTGGACAAAAACAAGGGAATTGACATTCACCATCCCACCTTATGGCTCATGATGATGAAGCAATTTTTATTAAACATGTCCCCTTGCCATACACCCTAAGGCTCCAATGATAAGGTTAGTGCTACATGACTCCCACCCGAAGGCTCCTAGAGAACATGTTTTTATTTATTCTTCTTTATTAATATGATATTTATAGTAAGCCAAATTTCCGCAATCCCATGATCAAAAGTCCATGACGCTGACACCCTTAATGTGTTCTCACTTTAATTACAAGGGAAGAAAAAGAAGGAGTTACGAGTTAAGATATCAAGCCTAAACCGCTAAAAACTTCATTTATTAAGCAAATATTTATTCAAGCATGGAAAATAAATACGAGGAGATTAAATCAAACACAAAAATACTTACACAAAGAAGAATTAACCTTAGAAACTTATGATTAAACTCTATCATCTCTTGTTCTCCATATTGTAAAATTTCAAAAATGTGAAAACAATGGCTACTTAGCCTATTAAATCAAAGTTTTAGGTTTTTAAGTCATCTATAGGATCTTGCATCTTCTTATACTTTTTCAAGTTTTAGAATTTGCGTTTTAAAGTTCCCTTGATAAACGACTTTCTAGAATCAATTATAGGAACTTGCGAAAAGTTCTTGTTCTTAACCCGTATGAGTTAATACTTTCGCGTTTTAAAGTTCCCTATATAAAAGCCTAGCAAAACTTAATTCAAATACGTTAAGAAAAAGCTAAGGTAAAAACCGAGTCGAGTCAAAAACTATTTTTATTTTCACCAACGGAAAGCCTACATTCGTGTCAAAAGCACTTATTTTATTTATTAAAACTTTAAAAATAACACTAAAAATTTAAAATTTTTATGAAAAACGAGAAAAAACAATTACGTTTAGACACGACAAAAGCAATTGCAAGCGATTATATTGATTGACTCCCCCATGCTAAAACCAAACATTGTCTTCAATGTTTCTTAGCTCAAGAGTAACACCCCCTTGCTAAAACACGAAGAGTCTAATGCAAAACCTAACATGGAAAGAGCACGCAAATCTATAAGCCGTTTATTAATTGTGCCTCAAGATAAAACGTTAGTCGATAAAAATCAAAGGATAAAGAGTGTGCCCCTTTTGACAATCAAAGATTGGAAGATCAAGTGGACCGGCAAAAACCGAACACGAGAGTCTTCAATGATTAGGGTCATACCTAAGATTCACAACACAACAAAACACGAGCACGAGCTTGAAAGATCAAGCCTTATTAGTGTTAGAAAATAGAAAGAAGATAGAATGTATGGGACTCCCCCACAAGGCACGTCGTTTTTGTTAACCGAGTCATGAGCTCGACTCGATCCCCGCATTCATTGGTCCTTAGGGAATATGGTGAAAACCGGTATATTGGAATAAAATCCAACATAAAGCACGATGTTGGGGTTAAAGATCTCATCCTCGTTTTCGGATGACAAACGAAAGGATGAAACTCCAACATAGATCTCTAAAAAGAGATAGTAGTCACAAATCACGATATGGATAAAGCATGCTCCCCGAGATTAACTCGCACCAAGATGATTGAAAAGTCTTTCAATTATTACATCGGTGAAAGGCCGAGATTTCCCTAAATCAATGATTCCAGGGTCGAATACCTCATCCTCGAAAGAGAAAGGAATGGACAACACGGTGTCGTCCCCTCATGCTAATCCAAAATCATATAAAGCACATGGTAATGGTGGGATAAAAGTTTCATCCATAGTGGAATCAACATCCTTAGCTTTAACGACCATTTCACCCTTAGAAATGTGATCAATTGGGTCATGGTACTCAATATGAGACACATGAAAAACCCGCACATTAAAGTCAAAGTGGGTGGGAGGAGGACTTGGGACAAAATCATCATCAAGTAAATTCTCTAAAAAGAGAGCGTCCCCCTCCGAGTCAAGTTCATCAACACCCGGTGGTATCGAATCATTAGAAGCAAGAAACGTGTCAATCTCCTCCATAAACGGATCACTATCCTCAACGGGAATAGGAGATGGAGAAAAAGACTTGGCATTAGGCTTAGAATTCAAAGTCTCGATCTTAGAAATGAGAAGATAGACGTTTGATAACTTTTCACGAAGAATCGCGTCTTCCATATCTAAATGAGTAAGTTCATCGGTGAACTTCTCAAGGATCGGAATAGTCAAATCAAACTCATTTCCCGGTGGAAATGGGTCTAAAGGAGCAAGTTCAAAAGTGAACCTCTCAAATACCGGATTGCTATCATCCTCATTTCCCGGTGGAAATGGGTGAAGAAGAGTAGGTTCATCGGTAAACCCCTCAAAATACGAGTCGTGAATATCATCTTTATAAGAAAGTTCATCGGAGAACTCCTCATAAGAAAATTCACTATAAGTTGAATCATTCTCAAAATCTTCATTTCCATCACAATTTTCATCATTAGAATTGGAGAAAATCTCAAAGTGAATAGAAGAAGTAGAGTCATCACATTGTGGCAAATCACACATTCCATTGGAAATACCATCGAACTCTCTTGGGTTTTGGACAAGGATTTCAACACTAGACTTTGTTACTTCGTCCAATTCCGTGTCCTGAATAGTGCTAATAAGCTCGGGTTCCACGGTGGAAGAATCATGAATAGGAGTAATGATGTCATGAGAGATTTCCTCATCATCTAGGATGGGTGAATTCTCATGCTCCTTAGCCGGCAAGATATGAAAAGGAAGTACGATTACACTAGACGAAGGATGAAGAGCAATAAGATCTCTCAAAGAAATAGTACTATCCTCGTCATCGTCAATAAGAAGAGAACGCTCGAGTTCACGAGTGGCAAGATATTTTGCTTCCTCTTGAGCTTGTTCTTTCTTTTGAATTTCAATGCTTAATCCATTATAATCTAGCGAAAGTTGTCTAATCTTAATTTCACAATCTCTTTTAAATCCCACCTCAATTATTTCTCCATGAAATCTACGACTTCCCAAATCATTAGTTATATCATTAATCTCTTGATTGATTTGTCTCTTTTCTAGCAACATATCTTCAATGCTCTTCTCAACAACTTCAACATTTCTTTGATTCATTATTTGTTGGAACATTGTTTCAAGTCGTTTAAAATTCTCACTCACGAGAGAAAATTGTGAGGATTGGTCAAAACCGGAGGGAATAGAATTATAGCAAGGACTAGGCTCATGAAAATTTTGATCTCTCGGTTGACAACAAAAACTCTCGTGAGGACCTCCATAATACTCACAACAAAGATGTTGTTGTGATAAACTCGGTAAATCTTCTGGATAACAATTATCATTAAAGTTTTGATTGTAGCTCGGTTCTTGCTCGTAATTAAGCGAGAATCGATGCAAACAATTAATTCCTAAATGAGAATTATTTCCACAAAACTCACACGAGGGTGTCTCGTATGTTGGGTGTGGAGGTGGGTAAAAATTGAGAGAATTATTCGAAAAATTCGGTTTTCCACATGAAGTAATCTCATTACAACAAAGACAAAATCCAACTCGTATATCGTGACGTAAATCATTTCCACAATGCTCACACGTACACCGCCGACATGGTAAAAGACCATACAAAGGTTTTCCACACCCTACACAATTGACGAAGGAATTCATGGAAGAATTAAAATTGGAGGGTGGGGAGAAAAAGAATTAAACATGATAGAGGATTAAGAAGATTATTTTTGGTAATTTTAATAAATGAATCAAAGATTGACAAAAACAAGGAATAAGGATAATTACTATGGAAGTAAATTACCCTCGGTCGACTTTAAAACGATAGGTGAAAACCTAAACGTCTCGAGGTTCAATAAGAAACTACAAAAATAAGATACAATACTACTTGAGTTGGCAAACCAATAATCGGTCGTCCCTCTCAATATACGCACAAGAAAACGGGGAAACGAGGTGGCACAAAGCACTTAAAAACCTTTTTCCTTAGACGGACTTTTATAGCACACCGCCTTATACCCACCTTATAGTTTGTATAAATCGAGTTCAAACTTCTTATTAGTATTTATCTATTTTGCCTTTTTTCGTTTTAGATTCGAATACAATAGCTAGGTGATGAAATCCCAACTAAGGTCTTATTTGGAAGTAGGTAAATTTATTGTTCTACGTATCACAAAAAACACGAAAAACGATACATACTATATAATAGAAAAATAACAAAACTTTCCGAGGACGGAAAGGGTCTTCAAATCAACGATCAACAAATCTCACAAAGATGAATCGTACACAAGATCCCCGGCAGCGGCGCCAAAATTTTTGATGTGTCGTGGAATGTATATGTTAATTAAGATACGTTATAGGGTAAAATAGAAAACTACCTTTAGGAAAAAGTAATAGACTAAAATTACCAAAGACGGATTTAATTAAACAGGATGATGAACCAAGTTCGTTGTACACGAAGATCGAGTGAATTTGAGACGTTTTGTTTCGATTTGGACAATTGATTCGAATGAGTTTTTTGGTTTTTAAACTAAAATTCCTTCTACGATTTTTATTAATTAATTTCCTAAGTGCATGAATCGTTCCCCATTACTTAATTAAAACTTTTGAACTATTTAAAAAATTAAACTATTTAAAATTAATTAAAATCTTAATCTATTTTAATAAAATTTACCTTTACACTATTTAACTCTTTATTAAAACTAATTTAAAAACTATTTAAAATCTATTAATTAAATATATTAAAAATAAACTTTTACTTTTATAAAGAAAATCTATTTTAAAACTATTGCTAATAAAATCTAAATTAATAAAATTCTAATTTTTGAAAAATTCATTTTTAATAACAATTTAAAATTTCTAAAATTTAATAAAATAATTTTTATTTTGTTTTTATTTTTTTATTTTTCTTATATTTAAACTATATAAAAGAAATTAAAAATGATTTAAATTTAAATAAAGTTAAATCTATGTAATTAAGTTAAACTAAATGCAGATAGTCACTTATAAAGTACTACATTAACTAAAAAGACTGTAATTAAACCAAAATGACTAACAAGTCAAGGTGGTTATCACGTTGGGTGTGTGAGGGGCAGGTCTCGAGTTCGAGACCTGCAAGTGACATATTTTTTTGGATAATAATATTGGAATCAGATTTATAGAGTATAGACTATATTAAAAAGATAAAACAAACAGCTGTATCATCTAATCATCTTAGCAAGTATACCAATACAAATACACTAATGAATCTATGTCAGTAATAAAACTAGCTCCTAACATCAGATTCTAATCAGCAGGCAATTAAAAATCTAATAGCTAAACAAATCAAACATTCATCCTCAATCAGTTTCAAATTTATTAGAAAGATCATATTAGCTAGAGCCAAAACAGCCTTCTAAAACTGAACATCAACAGTTCTATATTTAAAACTAAACCTCAAAATCGTAGTTTAACAGATCATTTCGAAATCCCACTTAATCAGATTTATTCAGCTTTCGAATTTTACTTTTTGGTACATCAGGACACACTAAATAACACAGCAATTTCAAACTACCCTAAATTCCTATTCCAATATCACCGAATATGAACGGGAATACTACGACTATTTTAAACCGAAAACCACAAATGAGAATCTACAAGTCGACCCAGAGATTAGTGCACATCCTTGGAAACCAACGTCTAGAACCATTATTCATAAATAAGTCAGCTAGATCAAACATAATATCCAAGTCATAACCATCAATGGGACTATCTCAGTAAGCAAATCTAACACATGTGAGATCCTAATTTCAAAAGTAGAACAGATCAATAAGCTATCAGATAACATCAAACCATCACAACCCTCAAATCTAAAAAAACGCAAGTACAATCTTATTTAAACAGATTCATAAACATATTTAGCATAATACAAAAAATATTCATCCAATCAACTTAAAAAACTTAAGCAGATCCATAGATTCATGAAAAACTAACATCAAATTATATTAAGACAAAAAAATTCATAAAAATAAATTAAAATCGAGCTTGACCATTATTTGAAGAATCCTTTGGGCAGAAATCACGCGCTGAGCGGACTTGGACTAAAACTACACCAAAACGCCTCGTTCGAGTTATAACGAACCACCATAATACACGTCAAACACCAATCCACCATTTTGTTTTAGTTCAATCAGTGGATTAAACTATTTCCCTTTTTCTAACTTAATTATCCAATTAGGCTATGATTTCAGCTTATTTGAATAATACTTCAATTATAATTTCAATTTAAAACTTTAGATTGTAATTAATTCAATTAAACAAATATAAAACGTGAGATGCACAGAAGATTTAAACAGAAAAATTAACTTTTATTAAAATAAATCAAACATTACAACATTAAAGAAAATTACAATTTCCAAAATTAAACTAAAATTATAACAGTAAATTAAAAGAAAGGGATGATTTTACTGAAAATAGCAAGGGTATTTATAGGAGAACCCGAGGCTTGGGGTGAGGGGTTTGTTGAGAAACATCTTCATTCTTCGCCCTTCGATCCTTCTTTCTCTTTCTTCTCTATGATCAACGGCTGAGATTGGTCCTCTCCTCACACGGATTGCCAAGGTGGCAATCCTTGTGTTTGTTGTGTTAACTTGTATGTTGAGGTGGATAGCTATGATTAGCTTATTGTCAGTGTATAAAGATTTCATCCAATCAAAGGAGAGGAGTGATGTGTTCAAGGTGCCACGTAGCCTTCTTGTGCCAGTATCTTCTTCCCTAAAAACTTGGGCTTTAACTAAAGCGCGTGTGAGCCAATTCCTTGTGAATTAAGAACCCCTAATTTGGATTAGGGTTCTTGGTTGCTCAAGTTTTATCCCCTTTTTCTTCTCGTTCCTTTTCTTTTCTTCGTTTTTATCTTTTTATCTGATGACTTTGTTTGTAACGCAGCTAATGACCAAATGGAAAGTATATAAATCTATTTTTCACCATCCAATCCATAAACCAAATGGGCTTGAGCCCATTTAATATTACTCCCCACCGTTTCTTTTTATTTGAAATTGGGCTTGGACCAATAAGTATAAATAATTTCCATCAGTTTATTATTCTTATTGGCCTTTTCTTCTTGGGCTCATAATATTATTTTTATTTCCATACATGGGCTTTACAGGCCCATTAAGCACATGTGGGACCCACTTGGCCCAAATGTCTTCATCCACTAAAAACGGACTCGTTTTTGGCTTTGTTGAACTTTTCTTCAATCTCGTGTCGAATTTGCAGGGTTTTTGCGAACTTCGGTACCTACACACATCAAACGACAAACAAACGAATACAAGGCATTTTTTATTGATTTTATGCATTTATTCATCGTTTTATGATATAATTGATATGAGTAAAATCACTCATATCAATATTGAAAAGGTGGTAGTCTGCTCCAGCCTCCGATCACCAAATAAACGTGCACTTATAGAGTCTAGAGCCAACGAGAATCATCAAAAATCTCATTAGGACACTTATTCCATATATCAATTGTTGTTCATCTTTAGAACACAAGTGATAATTCTCGGAGTCCTACGCTCTATCCTTGTGGTATTGCTAGAACATTCAGAGTGATACTCTCTAGTATTCACAGTGATGAATGGAAATCCTTCTAGTGTTAACACCAAACAGCACTACGGTAGGTCATATGTAATATTCCCTTGAATTAAACATATGATAACTGGAAAGCAACAGTGTTTTGATTCTGTTTTGATTCAAACTCGTTCTAGGTCTCTACGCAATATATTTATGATCTTGCCAGAACATTCAGAGTAATACTTATTAGCATTTACAGTGACGAATGGAAATCCTTCCAGTGTCATCATCAAACAGCACTGCGGTAGGTAACTTGCGAGATTCTATATGAATCAAACTTGTGTCAACTGGAAAGCAACAATGGTTTGATTCTTAATTGATTCAAACTTGTTCCACGAAATTGAATTCATGACTTAATCAGTAGAATGGAACTGCATGATTCACTCCTTACTTTGAATTATCTTTCGATATATTCAAGTATTGAGAACGGCTACCACAGCCAGAAACCCTGTCAAGGAAGTTCTTTGAACTTACCTAATCACATGTACAGCATTCGTACTGTATAACAGGAAACCGGAGGAATGTAAACGGTGGCGTAACCTCAAGATTCGTAATTCAAGACCACATGCTCATGTAAATGAAGAAAGCTCAAGAACATCTAAAGACAAATACTTTCGCTACTCTGATGATCAAGGGAGATTGTTAACAAGCCTTCATCTCAAATCAAAGTTTGAGTATGTGGGGAAAGACACAAGAACACAAGATGGCAAAGTTTTAAGATCAATTCAAGGCAAAGATCAAAAATCCTAGATCACAAGTCATGAAAGGAACTCTCAAGACAACGAGCTTCAAAGTCAACAACACCAAAGAAGTGAAGTCACATATTACATGACCACCCCTTAGGGGGAGATTGTTAGAAGTATTTAAAGTGATGGTTATATAATATAACGTTGAGAAGCTCGTGGAAAATGCTACATAATGGTGTTGAGAGTTCTAGTATAATGTTTTATATGTAACGGGAATTAGTCCCGAACACTCAAATGAGGAAGGCCTTCTATACCTTACGCTTGTAGTATAAAAGGTACTAAGCATCTCATTTGTGTGTGTGTGTTTTCCCTTTTCCATAGTTATAGAGAGAGAAAGCACATGTCTTTCTCTCACTAGGAAATCACAACCTTTTTGTTTTCTCTTTATTCTTCATCTTAATCTAATCTTTCTTTTTGGTTTAATTCATGATGTTATTCGTATTTGGTTAAGTCGTGTGTATAAGTCTTACACATATTGTGATTTCTCGAAATCGTGTGAGAACCTACTTTTCGTATGCTGAGTTCTTTGACACTCGGTATAGTCTCAAAGGCGACACATATATTCAAAAATTTTGAAGGATAGCTTCCTGACCATCTAGCGTAACACAAACACACTAACAACATAATTTCATAGTAAACTGAATCGGTAAATTGTCTAAATACCTTCTAAAACCATATTCCTACCATTACAACGATACCATACCCAAAAAAAGAGCTACACTCTCAGCTATGTAACAAATAAACACAAAGATAATTAAGTTTAAATAAAAAAAAGTGCAAACCTTGCTGTGAAAACGAAGAAGATGAAGAATCCCCAAAAAAGTAGCGAACACTGGTCGTAGTTGTTGAAGAACTAATGCCTGGGGTATGTGAATGGCCAGCAGAATCACCTCTAGCTGGGGCACCTCTAAACCCACGTAAACCACAACCATAAGGGTTTGTCCGTGACGTTATTGGCCTACCATCGGGGAAACGCCTGGCCGATACAATTAGCAGCAACACGTCTCACTTCTTTAATATGCCAAAGACAACAATTAAACAAAATCCAATCAAATCAATGACATAAAAAGTGAAACAAATTAACGAAAAGCAATGATGGAAAATAACAACTGCATAAAAGAATTAAAAAAATGAATGTAAAAGAGGAACGAAACCCTTCGCTGCGGGGCCATATGTTTTTTGGTTCGATAGTTGTGCACGCACTCAGCTACTGTTCAACATTCTTGTCCTGCGATATTAATCCTAAAAAATACAAGAAAAGAGAGTTAACCAAACGTCTCATAATACTATGTTTCAAAGATAGGCAAATAACAACTTACTAAGAGCAGTCAAGTCTCACTTGTGTATCACACATTATGTTCTTTGTCTCTTGTATTCTGATTTTGTAGTCACCACCACTGAATTTATAAAACTCATCAGACAATCTCCATCTTCAGACCTCAGAAACCAAATAACAAAAAGTATCATAATGAATGGGCTACAATCTAGGAAATTTATTGAGTTTGGCTTTTGTTACCTAGTTAACGATGAGAGACGAACCATCTGTTTTTAAAACATTGTTGTTCTCTACAACAAAAGCGTTTCAATTTTCGTTCATTAAGGAAAAAGAGTGTATGCTCGCCATGCAGTCCTCACAGGATGCTACGCCAATGTACAGGCGTTCTCGACTCTATCCCGACCCGTTCAAGTTCATCATAGCCAAAAAATGTGTCCATGTTAGCACCGTAAGCATTCTGTTTTTTGTGCCCATCATTGAATCCATAAAATTCAGCACACAATCACGTGTGAGTATTTTTAGGCTCAGATACGGGTATTTAAGGAAAAAGAGTGTACGCTCGCCATGGCTGCAGTCCTGACAGCATGTCCAGCCAAGATGCGCGCGTTTTCAACCTTAACCCGACACGTTCAAGTTCATCACAGCCCGATTCACAGCTTTAATCAACCGTGACAAACTCATACAGCCTCTTATATTCAACATATCGCATTAGATAACTTTTTCAAACTCCTCACAGCCTACGATATTCAGGCCTTCAGTTTGTAGACAAACATAACAGTGAGGTACATCCAACATGGATGCAGACTTAATAAAGACTCCCCGGCATACAGAAAGACAAAGAGAGACGTCAAAGTGTGAACGGGCGAAACATAGGACATGTGTAATGGAGATTTTCCCGCCATAAAGGTAGGAAAATATTGAAAACAAAGCGGTACAATTCATTCCATGAGTGACTACCACTTCTCATAACATATATAAGTAAAGTAATTAATAATTGGCCTCAAGTTTTCCTGTCATGTATATTTTGTTCAGATGATGCATAGCGCACCAACAACCGGAACAACAAGCCCTATACAAAAGGCCCTCGAAACATAGCCAGGAACCAAAATGAAAACCAATATCATCATTGAGATGAAATCCAGAGATAAAATAAGGCTCAAGTAGGTTGGTAACAGAAAAAAGCGTACATCCGCCATGGCTGCATACGTGGGAAAGTTGCCACACCAAGACGTGGACGCTCATAACTTTAATCAAACCCGGTAAACTTATCACAACCTCCTATATGCAACGTTCACGCCTGGTAAAAAAGAGAACCAAAAAAATTCAGTGGATCAAACATAGTCAAGATCTAAAATCAAATCCAATATCTAAATAGTAAAAGGAACTAAGTTTGATACTTACTAATTATAGCTAGATGGATGCATTTCGTAATTTTGAATTCAACAAATAAGTCGAACACCCCCTTATTTCACAACCATCTCACAATTTAAGAAACAACTATTCTCACATCGATCAGAACCCTAACCTTAATTAATTCAAATAATTGAGTGAAATAACTAATTAATTTAAACAATTTAGTGTACCTTGTCTGAAGTCCAAGCATTCACGTGAATCAACCAAACATAAACACGTGAACAATAATATGCTTCACCGTCGCCAACCCAATGAAGTTTAGGGGCAACGATTCATCATATAAAAGATCAAGGGCAATGATTAACCATAAGCCAATAGTCACCAACCCATCACAGATTTGGGGCAAAAAGCCGTAAGCCAAAACCTCATCAAAAGAAGGTGACATCCCATTATTACTTGTATAAGTGGTAGTTACCGACAGAATAAACAGTAGGTGGATCTAAACCCCGATCAAAATAAGTTGAGATCCTTACTTATTATAATTTGTACCAAAACTTTTGTGACACACATCTACATATCCAAATAAAATGAGGATACACATGTGTGTATGTGGATATGTGTGTTTGTTTCGATACAAACTATGGGCCAGGAACAAACATGGAAGTGTGAACGTGTCAAACATAGGACACTTGTAGTAGAGATTTTCCTGCCAAAAAAGTAGAAAAATAATAAACAAAGCGTGAGTAACTACCACTTCTCAGAACACATATAAGTGATAATAATGATGAAAAATGATAGATGGACCTAATTCGCAAGTTTAAAAGGAGGTCTAATCAGGATAAGTTGAAATCAAGAAAGAGAAAATATGAAATAGTAAGCTCCCTGCATTTCACCAATCACAAAACGACACGTAGGCTTAGGTCTATTTGTAGGCCTGTGAATTAGATCCATATATCACAATCTTTAAACTCACAATATCACATATTATAGTAATCAATAATTTATGATAAAACTCCGTACGTGCATAGTATGATAAGTATAACTAGTAAAAATAGTAACAGAAAACACATAGTTAACCCAATAAATGTACATCTAGATTTATAAATGAGTCGCTAATTAAAATGTGCTACTCGGCAAATAATCATGCGTCAACCCTAGTTGACGAGAATGAGAAGTTATAATCCTTGACTTTATAAGACTAGTTTTTGAAGAAGTTCTGATAGCAACAAAGGGCATGTCTTTTCTACATATTTGAACCCTTCCGTTTGGACCACCGCTGCAAAACACAACATGTATACTTATTAGACTTAGTTTATCA
Source organism: Glebionis coronaria (assembly GCA_025667525.1). NCBI lineage: Eukaryota > Viridiplantae > Streptophyta > Magnoliopsida > Asterales > Asteraceae > Glebionis > Glebionis coronaria. Next base: position 87,814,887 of record CM046875.1, on the reverse strand, counting down.
ACAACCCCATCCAACCGGTTGGGGAGCAAAATGACAAATATAAGTATTATTTATATTAAAAGGACATAAAGAGAGAAGAAAGTATACACGACCTTGGTCGTTTGGTGACCTTCAAGTTGTTCATCCAACCTTGCCAAATGTCATACTAGGAATGGCCAATCAACTTACATACATTTTCTTTCATAAACTTGCTGGAAATGAAGAAAAAATGGAGGTGGCTGGAAATGAAAAGAAAATGGATGTGGCTGAGAAGGAATGAAATGATTGATAAGAATTGGGACGTGAATAGGGACTAAATGCTTAAGGGTTTCATTTGGTTTGGGCTTAAAGGAGAACTAATTTTTGGGCTTCTTTTTAGGACTAAAATACTTATATTTTTAGTTTAAATAGGCAAAGAAGACATGTTTTCTATGTTATCTAAATGGTATTTGTAAGATGATTATGGTTAATAGTGATATATAATTTTATACAGAAATTTAAGTGTTTGTATTAAATATAAAAGAAATGATATTATATGTTAGGTTGGGTTGGGTTGGGTTGGTTTGTTGATAAATGTTAAAAAAGTTAAAATTGGTTGTATGTTTTAGTTGTATAGTTGGAGGAGTAAGAAAATAATATTTTAATGATAGGTTGGGTTGGATGGGGTTGTGAATAAACATAGTCTTATAAATCTATTTAACAAGTTGCCAATAATCGTTAAGTTCTTTAGCTTTGTCTAAATATATCATTTTTAGCCTTAAGAATCACCTACATGCTATTTTGTGTGGTGGCATTACTAAGAACATCGGGGCGGTTGGAGCCCAAAGATGATGCCAAAAGAAGAAACTGTGACACGTAAGTGAAAATGGTTTTGGCATCAGAATCTGGTTGACATCCTGTTTTCGGGTGGTATGGTTGACATCAAAAAATTGACTTCAAAAAAACAAATGAATGAGGTTATGAGTCCATATATATCCGGCTTATTAAAATATATCTCCTGGCGTTGACTAATGCCATCAACGCCAGCTTCTTTGGCACCACTTCCATGTGATGCGCCATTCATTTTCTGATGTCAAGCTTTTTGGCTTAAGCCAAGCCCACCGTCCTCCCACTCTAGTAATAGTCATTGGTTTAATTTTGAGAGGGCTAATTACTTAGAAAATTTATTCAACTTGTCAATCAATGCAGTTCTATGTAGCTGATTTTTGTGTACTCGGTAATCCCATTTGTTTGTTTTAATTGAGGTCCGGTCTTATAAAGCATAATCAGCGGGTTTTTGGTAAGACCACGGACTGAACCCGACCGACCGGACCGAAACCGAAAGTAACGAAAACCATGGACCCAGGTTTAGTTCGGTCGGTCCGAATCGATCTGGTTTCCGGTCAATGGTCTAAAATACTCACCCCTGACCTATGTCTAGAAAAGGTAGGCTACGCATAAGTGAATTAAGTGAGCGAGTGACAAGTTACATAGTTTACAAATAATTAACCCACCTTAATATTGAGTAAATTCCAGAAGTTGCTTCCAATATTGTGCTTGTTTATCCAAAATTACAAACTACTGTATGAAACACGCACCTCGCAAATTTGCTACAGCGAAATCCATGCAGCGGGCTTTAAGTTGAGAACAATGGTGATCATGGGCAAGAGAAAGAGTTGTTCCGACTACATCCACATTTAAGTCTTCACACAACTTCACTTCACACAACTGTTTTAACCCATCTAGACCAAAACGATCAGCTGCAACCAACAGATGCTGAATCATGTCTGACATTGAGCCCATACTTTCATATGAATCAGGAAGCTTATCAGAGTATATAAACAAAATCATAGCCTACAAAACACAACCACATATAATGCTATTAATAATTCATGCCCAAAATTAAGTATACCAAAAATTTTTTTCAGTTATTTTCTATATATTACCTTGAAAACTGCCGGTTCTATGTCGATTAACTCTACTTCATCCAAAGCAGGGTTTCCAACAAGCCCATAGAATTGGGCTTTAAAAACAGGAGAGCGAGCAGCAAGAATCGCCTTATGAGCCTTGAAAGTTTCGTCCTTAACACGAAAAACAATATCGCTGCCTGTTTCACTGTCCAACAAATTCTTGAAATCTTTCTCAATTGCAGATGGTGGTGGAATGATGGTAAATTTTCCGATGAAACCTTGAACCCAAAGATTGCAACAAATTGACAGTGAATCATCCTTGAGATAATCTGATGACTCCAACTTTTGTTTTTTCATAAAACGTGTGTAACCCCTAATTAATAAGAATATAATCAATAATACTTGGATTAGGAGCAAATAATATAGTACTGAATATACTCGCACAGAAGACAAAAGAAATGAGCATTTCAAAACGTAAATCTTAATCGATTTGCGAAAATTGTGGTTACGGAGACAAGTCATGAACTTATTTCAACTCATACAATCCAAATAATAACTTTAAATGGAACTTATAATAAAAGATTTATAGCTACACATACCATACGCTGCTAGACATCGTAAAAGACTGATCAAAGGAACTGGTGACATAATGTACCCCTTTTCCACTCTGATCCAACAAGGTAAGTTCATACGAAGCTTTCACAGTCTTATTGTCATTAGTCACCAAACCTAAGAACACAGAAACATATTGGCTGGTATCCTTGGTGTCACTCTGAGGATAAAAATAAATTTTCCAAGAATATCCACCAACTGTGAAAGTGTCACTAGATACATTACTTCCTGCTGCCTTCCCTTGAAGTAGAGAGTACTGCTTAACATTATATCGATAACATCCGTTGGTCATTGACATCATCAATGATCTCAAGAACAAGTAGCTGCTAAAAAGATGGTTACAGTTACAGGTTACTCTTTGAGAGAATAAACCTAACAAGAAACGATATAGTAGATTAGTATACAATTAGTATTAAACTTTCAATCGACCAAAATTTAAGAATGATAAAAGCGTCAAAATACCCATAAACCTATATATTTATCAATGTTATGAAACCCGGTTTTAACATTGACCCGGTAGAGTTACAGGATCCGGGTTAATCTGTTTTCTAAAAAAAATAAAAAAGTTTATATTTTTAGTAATTAACAAAATTTATATATATAAATAATAAAAAACTTATGTATATTAAAAATATAACTTGTTTACCAACCAATATAATATATAAAAATAAAATCCCTTGCAAATTTGTAAAATTTATATATATAATTTTTTTTTAAATCGAAAAAATCAAAACTCGATCGAGTCTCGAGAACCGAATTAAACTGGGTCACTCCAAACCCGGCGGATCTAGCCTTGTTACGAAAATGTGAAACCCGAATTAATATAACCAGAAACCGGATCAACTGGCCGATCGAATTGACCTGGTCTAAAAAGGTTGATATTTATGCGTGCGTATAAAAGAAATTATACAGTACAAAAAAAGTACACTTGACTCCTTAGACATCTGTTTACACTATCACACATTACACTTACACAGTATTCGGGTCTAAAAAGGTTGATATTTTTGGGTTTTGAGAATGGAAAAAATTTTATTTGAGAGGAAAATTACCCATAAAGATGCCGAGCAAACTCCTACGAAAGATTAGTCCACTCGTCTTAAAGACGATAAGAATTCCTCGTAGTAGACTAAAAAACTTATACAGTATTTTGAATTTTTGTTTCTTAACTTTTTGACAGTTAGATATTTTGATTCATTATATATTTTTCTATCGCATAATTTTTGTCACAGTTTTATAATACAAATAAAATAAATACAAAAGTTAGAAAGAGATTACAGATAATGGGTTTTAATAACCTGTCCCTCTATTTAGGGGGTGTTTGAGATTCCATTTTCGTTTTGAAAACTCCATTTTTGAAAACTCCATTTTTGAAAACTCCATTTTCGCAGCTGGACCTCCTAACCAACTTTTACAAAACGCCGTTTTACTCCATTTTTGAATAACTAAACGCCGTTTTGGCCTTTTTTACCCAAACACCTTTTTCTAGTTTTTCTCCGGTTTGAAACTGGGATTCGGAGATTATTTGTGGTGAAACGCACATCCAAACACCCCTTATTCGAGAGTCGTGCACGCATGAAATTTAGTATAAATAATATCTATTTTAAAATTATAGTTTTATATACGAACATGTACTTTTTGTATGTTTAACGTTTTGAAGTGTTCATCGGTTTGGTTATTGGGTTATTCGGTTAGTTCGGTTAAAAGTTTTTAGAATCAACTTATATACTGATCTAAATCCAATTAAAATTCGGTTTTCAGTTCGGTTCAGTTCAATTAAAGCCTAGTTCGATTCGATTCTATTTTCGGATATACCCAAAGGGTTGAGATCCCTACCAACCTTCCTTTTTTCAAAGAATCAATGAACTCATCTCATCCGTATATTCTTTTTTCATCAAAGGGTTGACATTAAATGACTTATCCCACCTCTCAAGGCCTAAGACGAAAATATAAAAACCTGATTTTACATGCTTCATTTTTTTCCAAAAAAATACACACGCCTCTCCTGAACCCATCCACCTTCTACCACGATTAAAAACCTTAAAATCAGCATTGAAATGACGCAAATAACAGACCGTAATCGATCAGAACAGATTTTTAGTTGTTAATCGATCATCACGAATTTGAACAAACTGAAACCCCAAAAAAACCAGCACATCAGGAAATGCAATAAGGCCTATGAGGAATAAAGCATCCAAATGTTAATGATCCATTATGCAAGTAATCGTAATTGTTACTTTATTTCTTCCTTTTGCTATGATGTTATTCTAACTTTTATAGTATTTGTTGTAAATTTTGACTTGCAAATTAGCTGTCAAACTTGATTATATCATTTTTGTGCAGTAGTATTTTGGGCTCTAGAATAAAATGATTTTAAAAGGTTTTATGTATCAAAAAAGATGAAAAACACATTGGGCTACTTTCAATCGGTTTTGAAGAGCAATCTTTTTTTCTTATTGTTTTTTATTTTATTTTTTACATGTTTGATAAATCAGACAATAGAGGCAGAAAAGTGGTTGAAGTTACCAATTGCCACCTGTTTTTAGGGCATTTGACCAGATTCCTTGCTACTTGTTTTTTGTATCAGGTCGTGCAGATAATCATGAACACCTACCAGAAAGTGTTAGTGTCATGCTACCTTGTCGATGTCTAGTGACTCCCTTAAATATTTCGTTTTTCCAGGGTTTTCTTTTGTAAAAGCTCGCTTAGTGTCGATGGAAATTCCCGCTCATTTGGAATAAATTTACGACAGTATATAAAAACCTCTGAGAAGAACAAGAAAGCCGAACTCAATGCTTTTATAAAGAATCTGGTTTCAAAGATTAAGGATAGGTGGTTAATTGGACGAAATATTTTTGGAGTATTGCATATCAAGGATGCAAGATAGATCAATTGAAAGCTCCTTTAGATTGGGGTTCTAAGTCTTAGTGTTAGTATGCATAGTTTTTTTTGGGGGTATTTCCTGTAAGGTTACACTAGTTAAACCATCGAACGTGGTAAGACATGTGTTCTTCTTGACCTTGTGGGCTTATATCATACTTTATTTAGATTTGTACTTTTTTCTTGTTGCGATGTTGTAAAAGCGTTATACGGATCATATATGATTCTACATAGGTAAAATAGATTAAGCAAACTTACATGTTATTTACAAACAAAAACCCAAGCAAAGGCTAGATAGGACAAACCCCTATAAAGCCCAAACTTGGAACAAAAATGCAGGCAATGTGTATACCTGATCCAAAAACATACTAAAACTTTCACAATGCTTACACTTAATTCCCAACATCCAAAATGACTTTTGTAGCTACCACATTTAAGTTTCCAATATAAGTCGTTGAGCCATCTCATCACTCGCTCTTTTGATCCAGTCACATGTACCCTCTAGTTCAATGTTTTTCAGGTTCGTGTGAGATTTATCATCTCTTACCAAGAGCTTGACACCTATCACATGTGACTTGTTTCGAGTTGATTCCATTTTTACCAATGATTCGTGCAACACCAACGTTGTATTGATTCTAGTTGTTGTAGAGGCTCGGTGGTAGCTATTTAGTATGTCGGCTTTTGAGAAAATGGTGAGATGAACCATCTGGAAAGGAAGGCGAGCTTTTAAATCGTGTTTGTAATATAGGTAATAATATAGCATCTTTTGCAACAAAATCATGGTGACTCATGTATGAGTTACGGCAACTCATGTATGAGTCACGGCGACTCATGTATGAGTCACGGCGACTCATGTATGAGTCACGGCGACTCATGTACGAGTCACGGCGACTCATGTACGAGTCACGGCGACACATGTATGAGTCACGACGACTCATGTATGTGTCACTGACGACTCATGTATGAGTCACGGACGACTCATGTATGAGTCACGGGCGACTCATGTATGAGTCACGGTAAACTTTGAACTTTGAAATATTGGCCAACATTTCTTCTTTAACGAGTGAACATATATAATAAAAATTCTCCATCCAAATCTTTAACATGGACTCCAAGCTTTGTGAATCAGTTAAACTCCCTGTGAAATTAAACAAAGATTATGATTAAGGTTCATGAAGATTCTTAACGACATCAAGAAATGACAACATCTATCAAGATTCGACTTCAGACCAAAGATATATATGAACTAGTTAATGACACAACATGTACTGATATAATCATAACCAATAGTCTATGTTTTCTAATAACACGAATTTATCCTTAAATTGTGAACTTGGGCTTTAATGAGTCAAACCTAGTTCTACATTGTTATTTGAAATTGAACTTCTGAATAACATGGAATGAAGACAGTGAAAGATGTATGTGGTATGAAATACCTCTCTCCATGGCTGAACTTTGGATCGCAAAAAGATGCTTGTGACAAAAACAAGTGTTGTTATCCAACCGTCAATGCTGTAAATCAAAAATACATAGGCGCCAAACACTAAATATGCGATGGTGTTGTACAGTGTCCTGGATAGGTGTACTAAGTGAGGAAGTGTACAATCAAATTACAAAATGATTTTCAAAACAAGCTAAAAAGTATGCAACTAGTACCGAGTCAGTGACTTTAAAAGTTCTTTTATCTTCGAGTTCTTTTATCCTTAATATTACTAACACTTCACAATTTAATTAGTTTGGAGAAATAGACACAATACAAGCTCATTACAACTCCTAAACATCTCATATGCAAAAGCATATGTTTACTACGTATATCAAATGTTTAACTCTTATATGAGCTAATTGCAACAAATCAAACATAACTTGAAGTATACCTAAGAACCTCCTCTTTTGCAACTAGTAAGGTGGCTTGTTGGTTCATTTAAGCTCAATAATGGCCAAACTGATAAAGAAGTTTATCAATACCAACAATTAAAAGAACGCTTACCAACTAAGCTAGTTCATCCACCTGATCCCCCAATCACCAACATATTGATCCACCGGTTATCAGTTAAGGCTTTCATTATCTAAGCATTTTTACACATACTCATTTAAAAATAACTGTAACATAAAAGAAAAAGAATACAGACAACGGAATCCTTAGCTTGTACAGATGATGAATCAATCTTGCATATCCAATTTTCATAAGATTGAATGATTAAAATTAGGTGACTGTGTGAGTTACCAGGTAGCAGTTGCATTTATCGTTAATCGCCGATGGTTTTAAATCGCCGGTAGTTGGTGGTGGTTATGGTGGGTCGGGGAAACAGGCACAAATGTGTATGCTATTTATGGTTTAGAATTAAATAAGTATAATTAATCTCAACCGTCGATGCATATAAAAATAGAAGGCTCAGATTGTTCCATCGAATCTATGCTAAAAATTAGGACTGGAATGAACTTTTGGCTATACCCAAATTACACGATCTATTCAAGAAATATACATATATATATACAAATATATTTAGCCAAAAATATTATTTTAAATATAAAAAATATTTTTAAAATTAGAATAGTATTTTATTGATTTTTTTATATATACATAAATATAAATATTGATACTTATATATATAATTTTATTGATCTTTCAATATATACATAAATGTATAAAAATATTATTTCAAGTATATAAATTGTATCTTTATATTTAGATTAAATTTTAATACTTATTTTTTATATATAAAATATATATATTTGTATAAATTCGGTTTTCGGTTTTAATTGTCAAACCCATATCCAACCCGAAAATCAAATTAGTAGTTCAGTTCGGTTCGGCTATTACCCACAACCCGAGTTCTATTTTCGGTTCGGTTCTAATTCAGGTTCGATTCGGTTCGGTTTTCAGTTTTCGTGGGTCAAACCCAAACAGTGGACACCCTTTTTTTTTAGTTGTGATGTTAGTTCAACTAATAATTATGCACGTGATTTTATATAAAAGAAATTATTATGTATTAATTAATGTTTTAAATCATGGACAGCCTAGGTCGGTTGAACTGTGAACCAGTTGAGCGACCTGAAGTTGAATTTTTTTAAAAACTCGGTTGAACCGTGACCTGGTGGTTTAATTGGGTACGTTAATCGGATTTTAAAACATTGATTAATATTTTGTAAAGATTTTGTTAGATGAAACACCTAATTTTGTTTTGACTGACGCGAGTGTTTATGTTTTTTTAATTTACCTATTGATATCATTGTACACAATATGATTTTGGAGTATCTTTAAACTAGTTTTAATGCCCGTGCACGCACGGGACTTGAATATAAAGGATAAATTAAGTAATAATTTTGTTATTACGATTTTATGTATATTATATCTTCAAAAACATTTAATGTTTATATGTTTAATTATATTTTGTTTTACTGTGCATCGTGCAAATTAATATAAATCCACCTCAATTTTTATTGTTGGAATTTCATACTCTATACTTTTGATATTTTTATTCTAAGTAATTATATCTTAATTATTACAAACCATTTACGTCCAACTATACATAACCTTACCCGTACATGATTTTATAAATTAAAGATTTTGTAATGCTTAATATTATTCTACAAAACATTTTAAAATTTTTAATTCTGAAAAAGTTACGATACTCGTGGACCCACAAATTTTACTTGATTTTTTATTATGTGATAATATTAATTGATATTTTGTATATATTTTTAATTCTCAAATAGTTACGATACTCGTGGACCCATAAATTTTATATAATTTTTCATTAAATGATAATATTAATTGATATTTTGTATAAATATTTGTTACACAAAGGATTATTACTTTGTTAATGAAATATTAGCCTTTTCTAAACATTGTGTGTGTAACACATAATGACCTTGAAAAAATCTATGTTATTGTAATATATAGAATCTCGTCTATTTATTTTTGTCTCACACTAATGTCTGTTATCCTACATTTATTTTTGTTGGAAAGTGAGTTAAACTTTAGGGTTTGTTTGGTTAATTTGTTTGGCTTGTCTTACAAGCTTTGTTATTTTTAGTATGTTTTTGTTTTATAAGTTTTAGGTCATTGGTTCCCTATAAATAGAGGCCAATGTCATTAGTTTTTCTTGTAACTTTAGAATTGTAACTTTGGTATTGAATAAAAGCTTCCGTTTAATTTGTTCGTATTTGTTTTGTGTATTTGATTTATCCAACAAGTGGTATCAGAGCGCAATCATGAAGAAAAAGAAAAAGAAAAAAAAATGGTTCGTTTTAGGTCTGGTCGAAGTGAAGTATACCGAGTTTGAAGATTCGAAAATCGGTAAGATATAATTTCTTGAAACTTTGGTATAATAAGGTTTTTTTGGACGTCGTTGTTCTCGATACATCAGAATTGGTGCGTTGGTTTAGTGGGTTTTATGCGTTTGTTCGAAGAAAAAAAAATCGACTTGTGCCATATTGGTATTTGTCGACTCATCTTTGGATCTAAATTTTGATTGGCTTATCCTTAGTAATGGGACGGTGGAATTAATATTAGTGTGAATTGAAATTTGATAGAAAGTTTGGTTACCTCTTGGATCAGAACTGGACTTGAAAAAAAATTAGGTTGAATTGTTTGGATTTGTTTTCAATCGGGATTCAGCAAGTTTTATTGTTAACTTTCAAGAAATTTAGATTTGGGTGTTCTGAAACATGTCGGTTATGGTGGAGTAACTATTTGGAATTGTTTTGGGTCGTTTTCAGATTCGACCATTTAGGTTTGGTTTTCGATCGTTTAGAAAATTCTGAATATTCGTTTGTCGGGGTTTTTGGAGTTGGTTGCTCAAATTTGATAGTCTTTGGTGAAGATCGGTTGGGCGGATTTGTGTGTTTGGTTGACCGTTTTCAGGTTCGGTCGTTTGTTTGTTTGATCGTTTTCAGATTCGATCGTTTGTTTGGTTGACCGTTTTTAGGTTCGGTCGTTTGTTTGGTTGACCGTTTTCTGGTTCGGTCGTTTGTTTGGTAGATCGTTTTCAGGTTCGATCATTTGTTTGTTTCTTTGGATCGTTTTCAGGTTCGATCATTTGTTTGTTTGTTTGTTTGGATCGTTTTCAGGTTCGATCATTTGTTTGTTTGTTTCGATCGTTTTCAGGTTCGATCATTTGTTTGTTTGTTTCGATCGCTTTCAGGTTCGATCATTTGTTTGTTTGTTTGTTTGTTTTATTCGATCGAGTTATTCGTTCGTTCGTTTGGAATTCCGAATTAAGACGGAATGCTCGTTTGGTTTGAAGTTTCGAATAGAGTTGAAGTCACGGTGGAGATTGTTCGAAAAGTGACTTAAACTCTCAAGGGGCGTTTGGATTTTGGTATTCGGATATTTGAATTTGAAGACCAAGATTCGTTTGTTTTGAAGTTTCGTATGAAGTTGAACTCACGGTGGAGATTGTTGGAAAATGAGTTAAACTTTAGGGTTTTTTTGGTTAATTTGTTTGGCTTGTCTTACAAGCTTTGTTATTTTTAGTATGTTTTTGTTTGGTAAGTTTTAAGTCATTGGTTCCCTATAAATAGAGGCCAATGTCATTAGTTTTTCTTGTAACTTTCGAATTGTAACTTTAGGTATTGAATAAAAGCTTCCGTTTAATTTGTTCGTATTTGTTTTGTTTGTTTGATTTATCCAACAATTTTGATATTTATATTCATGTTAATAATAATTTACGTAGATTGCCTTGCTTGACTTTGATAGTGTCAAAATAAAAATGGACAATAATTTGTATTTTTATTTGAATACTGATAATCATGTGCTTTGTTGATTTTTAATATAACGCGTTGTATTTTTAAAAGAGTAATGCTACACTCACACTTTTTTTACATAAAAACATTCACACAATGATGTGTAACCAAATGATTGGTTATGAAATAAAAAGTTAGTGGAGAGAGAATATAATCATTGGTGCAAATCATATGTCACATCATTATGTGAAAGTTTTTATGTAAAATTTATGTGATTATAATAATTCTCTTTTTAAAATATAAAATGTAGAGGATACAAAGTTTAAGGGGGTATTTTATATATTTTATCAAGTTACTAATGTATATTTTATCAAGTTACAAATAATATGGAAAATTATAAGTTTACAATTAAGTTAATCAAATTTATTTAAAATTTAACCACCAAAATATAAGTTCTTAAGTATCGGCTCATGATCCCATTATTTCCGGCTGATACAATGTGCCCTGTTTGTCGCAAGGCATGTTTGGATTCTTTTGGGGAACATGCGGTTCATTGTAAAGAGCTCCCGGGCTTCAAGTATCGACACGATATGGTTAGAGACGTTCTTTTTGACATATGTAGACGTGCTGGTATCTCCGCCAAGAAAGAAGCACCTGTGAACTTCTTGACTGACCCAGTAGATGGAAGATCCACACTCAGACCGGCGGACATTCTGGTTTTTGGATGGGTTGGAGGAAAACATGCATGTGTGGATCTGACTGGGGTTTCTCCTCTTGTGGGGATGAGTAGCCGGGGTTTTACAGCGGGTCAGGCTGCTTTGAAAGCCGCCTCATGCAAAGTGACAAAACACGAAAAAGCATGCATTGAAAATCAACACGTGTTTATTCCTTTTGCATTTGATACCTTCGGTTTTCTTGCACCTGAAGCGGTGGAGTTTCTGAATAGAGTTCAGCGCGTTATGAATAGCAACGTTATGACACCTAAACCCACAAATGTGGTTTTTACTAGAATTAGCTTTGCAATTCAAAAAGGGCTTGCGGCGCAGCTTGTTGCTCGCTTGTCTTCTACAGTTATGTAATTAAACTTTTATATACTTTGTAATTTTATCTAAAAAAAAAAAATGACTAAAAATATATTAGTAGAAAAAAGGTTTATCAATCTCCTCCTCTTTATTTAAGTTTTTATTTTCACAAATTTGACACATATATCTTTATGTGTTTTCATCAAATTTGTTTACTAAAATTTTTAATTTTGACTAAATCGAATTCAATTTTGACTTTTTTCCACCAATCACATCGCTCGATTTTGCTTATGTGTCAAAATCAAATAATTTGATTGGTTCAATTATTTTTTCTATAGCCTCCACTTTTCACTAAAATTCTCAAAAAATCTAATTCTTTTATTATATAAAAGATATATTTGATGTATTTTGTATTTTTAAAGTATAGACCAGGGTATAAAATGCAAAAAATATTAGTTTATTTTTTAATTTTATTAAAAAATATGAAAAATTATAAGTTTTATATTATCTCATGATTTATTTAAATTCAATAACTAAAGTTTTGTTAATTATTAGAAAAAAATTTAAGTTTCTTTTTACAAATTTTACACATTTAATATTTTTCTTTATCTATTTGATTTAATTTTGACTTATTTTCAATCAATCATAGATTGTACAATTTTATTTATATGTCAAAATCAAACATTTTAATTGATCTATTTTTTTTATTTGTCTATGAAACTTTAAGGTAATATAATATTTTAATTATATAAAAGATTTGGTTACGTTACTTTATAATCTATCTTTAACATTCCTAAATTTTGAACCAAATTTAAAACATTAGAAATTCCCTATAAAATAAAATGACATCATCATGGTCTCGCTATACATTTTCTTATTTTTCAAAAAAAAATTTAATAGATTTAGATGGATTTAAGATCATAATCTGAATTTAGATTTGGACTTAGGATAATTAAATAATAATAGAAAATTGTATATATTAAAAATTATCTATGTTTTTTTAAATGACGAGTTAATACGATTACTAAGTTAGTTATTCGATTAAATAGTACTTACGTAGAAAGTTTTTTTTTTATCATGTCGAGTCGGAAAACCGGAAATTACCAAAAAATATTATCGACCAATTTAGAAGAATAATTAGTGATTCGATTTCACAGTACATATCCAGAAGGTAATCTTTGTCAGCCTCAATACCTCTTACGAATAGATTCTCACTTTGGAAAACCCAAAAAAACTCTATTTTAAAACCTCTAACTATGCTAGTTCAATTGTGTAAAAGAAGTTATTTACATCTTTTATATAATAAAAGAATTAAATTTTTTAGTAATTTTGCTGAAAAGTGGAGGTTGTAGAAAAAATAATTGGACCAATCAAATGACTTGATTTTGACATATAAGCAAAATCGAGCGATGTGATTGGTGCAAAAAAGTCAAAACTGAATTCAATTTAGTCAAAATTTAAAATTTTGGTGGAAGAATTTGATGAAAATATACAAAGATATATGTGTCAAATTTGTGAAAAGAAAAACTTAAAAAAAAAGAAAGAGATTGATAAAACTTTATTGAGTTAATTTTAAATAAATTAGATGAATTTAAAAATAAACTTATAATTTTTCATATTTTTTAGTAACTTTATAAAATAAATAAAATATCCTCTTAAACTTCTCAGGACTTTATATTTTAAAAATACAAATATATGTTATTAAAAAATCAACAAATCACATATTATAAATATTCTAATAAAAACACAAATTAGTATTTATTCCTATTTTGACACTTAACAAAGTCAAGCAATGTAATTTGTATGAATATAAATATCAAAATGAATGCAGGACCTCAGATATCGGTGTGAGATGAAAACAAATAGACGAGATTCTACATATTACAACAACATATATTTTTTCAAGGTCGTTATGTGTTACTAAACACACAATGTCTATAAAATAGCTAACATTTTAGTTAAACAAATTCATATCCTTTGTGCAACAAACATTTATACAAAATATCAATTAAGATCATTTAATGAAAAATCACGTAAAACTTGTGGGTCCATGAGAATCGTAACTATTTAAGTATTAAAAAATTAATATTGTTTTATAGAATAATATTAAGCATTACAAAATCATTAATTTATAAATCGTGTATGTGTAAGGTTGTGTATAGTTGATGTAAATGATTTGTTGATTGATAATTAACATATAACTATTTAGAATAAAAATATCGAAAGTAAAAAGAGTATAAAATTCGAAAAATAAAATTGAGATGAGTTTATATTAATTTACACGGTGCGCAATAAAACAAAAATATAATCAAACATATAAACATTAGATGTTTTAAAAAATATATATATAATATATATATAATTACAATAACGAAATTGTTACATAATTTATTCTTAATATTCAATTCTCGTGCGCGCACGAGCATTAAAACTAGTTACTAATGAGAGGATAAAATATGTTAACCAACTGGCTTAGCTCAGTTGACCACCAAAGTTCCACTAAGTGGTTTCCTTGAGTGATGATTCCTGGAGGTCTTGGGTTCAAGACTTGCCAAGAGCCTTTCAGGCGAAGCGGATAAAGAGTCTAACATAATTAAGCGAGGGTTCAAAAAAGACATTCTTCCGCTTAGATGTTATTGCACGACTCGACCCACTAACCACTAACATTTGCCGTTCTAAAAAAAAGTATTAGAAAATATGTTAATCCACTTTTGTCATCGAACCCTTTCAGCACACTTTACTCTCCAAATATTTGGCATCATATTACACAACCATCTTCAATAGTTAAAAAAGAAAAGAAAAAAAAAAAAAAAAAAAAAGATCATTTCAATAAGCTAAGACAACTTGGATGAATTCGAATTGATCTCCAATACAGTTTAATGTTTTGTTTCTGTTTTGACCCATACATAAACACTCTGAATTAGTTATATTAAAATGCCGCAAACAGAATCACATCACAACCTGATAGCATTGTTTTCAAGACTCGAGGTCGATGATTTTGAGTTCCGACCATTATAACTACTCAATAAAAATAGCTTATTTGCAATTTTACTCCATAACATTAAACTCTTCAAACATGAACACTGAACCAACACACACCTCCTTCACCTCCAATTACAAATGCCACCTTACATAACTTTGCTCGCCTATACAATTCGAATAATCCATTGGCATCATACGCAAATCTAAACTCTAAACGAAGCAAGCAGGTTCATAACTCTTTGCAGTCGATGCTTCATGAGCTGTAACGGCTAGAGTTTCGGGTTTGGTGAATCAGGAAGAACTTTCTGCAGTTCGGTATATTGTGATTTCTTGCTGCTTAAAGTACCTGCGATCTTCTTCATCAACTAGTACAAGATTCAAATAATACTTGACGCTAAATTTGTTGTTGATGTTCTTATGTGTTGGTGTCAGCTCGTATGGGCTCAAAAACAGCCTAATTGGTATAGATTCACCTGCAAATGAAATAGAACAAGTTGCATTAATTATTACATCATATGATATGCACTACCCGTGCCAAAATGGGCGGGTTTAGAAACAGGCCACAAAGTAATTTTTGTGTGAATCATATGAAGTAAAAGGATCTAATTTGCACATGACATAGAGAAAGATCATAAAAATTGACAATATATCGACAGCAACTTTTAAAGGAAATACAAGCGCATGAGATTTTAGTGCATACCTCTGACAGGAGCACCATCCATTAACTCGAATTTTGCTAGGGTTTCTGTCTCTACGTGAGTGTTAGCCCCAGAACCAGTGGATTCTCGTCGCCTGATCTCAAGATCCATATTCTTTAGCTTGATTCTTACAAGAAGAAAATATATCTTGCCGATGATCACATCTTTCAAATGATACCTGGATGCAAGTATATTCACTTTGTTATTACTACTTATCTGAGCAGGATGAATTCATTCTAATTGGTGGTCATATTCAGTCAAACAGAATGTACATCTCTTTTGACTTTTCTGAGATTAACCAAAAAGATGTCTAGAGTACATATGCACATAGCCTTCTCGACTTACTTGCTTTTGTTATACTCAAACTCAATATGAAGACAGTCTTCTATTCCAACTTCCATCTGTCAAAGGTTGTGAGAGAATGAGAAAGCAGTATAGAATAACATAATGTGCTAAATTTATCAATTACAACAACAAATTATTACACAGCATTGCACAAGACATGATTAAAGGTGGCAAAATGATGGGCCCGACAGGCTGGGTTCGGGTCAAAATGTGTTAAGGTTATAGCAACAAATTGTGACTGGGTTCAGGTTGGGTTGACCCACAAACATTATCCATCAAACTTTAGAACCTTTGATACAGTTTACAGACTTGATGAGAGATGTGATTTAAAACATTTGCATTATTATTACACTTTAGGTGTTTTTGACCCTTTTGACCAGTTTCATCTTTTAGCTAAATTTTCTTAATTAGACGAGTTTTAGATTAAACACAACCAAATCAACCCACCCAGACTAAGTGGCCCGAAACTTATAAAGATAGACATGATCATTCACAGAACTATATCTCCTAATAGATAAATTAAGAATACTGAAATAACATGGCAGATCACTGACCTTGATGCTGTTGTTGATTGAGGGAGCCGGGGTATAGTTGCGAACCTGCAAACAGAACACATAAGAATAGGACAGAAAGAATGAATGACATAATAGAATAGTATTCCACTTGCAAAAGCATGTGAGGGATACAATCCCTTATATTAGAACACAATATCCCTCATGAAAGCCTCACTTGTATTTTTTCTTTATTTTTATATTATAAGAATGGCTGATGGTACCCACTTACTTTTTACAGTTCTAACAATTTCGCATTACTGAAAAAGAATCACAACACTTCTAAAAAAATTTGAAAATGTGTAAAGAAAACATCATAGTTGTGAAGAAAACATCATAAGTGTTTTACCATAGCTGTGGCATGAAATATCTAAAAATAGGATTCGGTCTTACCACAAAATCTTGGTACTGCGTTATGCTACCCGCATAGCCCCGACTAATTGTTACCTTCAGAACATACCTGGGAACAGAGGTGCCGAAAATTTACTAATGTTTCAAGTTATGAAATAAAGATTTGCCACATAACAGGATGTATTCCTGGAGTGGACAAAGCTATTTAATCATGACATAATGCATATAGAGCATATGTTATAATGGAGCAAAAGCAGGCATCAAATGTGTCGATGATGTAGCAAGGAGCAAGGACTTACGGATAGATCATGATGTTTTTGCCTAAATATGAACTAGGAAAAAAGTAAACCCCCCACACTCATATCCCAGTGACAATGGTCGTGCAACAAAGGCCATTATGTTCATGTTTAATTCTTTTTATGTCATCTAAACTCATATATAAGAGCTTTACCTAAGTCGCACATTCACACCATTGTATGTCTCGTATGGCATTTCAACTGTAGAAAACTCAAAAGGAAATGTTTTCTTTTCATATATTTCACCAGGAACATCCAATTCACGAACTACAAAACAAATGATAAGAGAGTATCAAAATGATAATTTATGTACCGAAAAATTACAATTAAATTACTAATAATGTTGATATAACAATAATAACACGATAAAAACAAGAAAAGTTGCCATTTCACCATAAACAAAGCTAATCAAGTCAGACAAACTTACCAAGAGAGGTGAAGTCATAAAAGTTGCCTCTGTCAAAATAAATTTCTGCAACAGGAAATCACATGCCAACATATTAGCATAGGGACGAGATTGCCATGAAGTTTTGGATAGATTGTACAGCCTATCAAACTGTTAATTATCATATTTTCTTATGCAACAACACTTTTCAATTTTTGAGACGACTTAAGAGGTAGATTATTGGCAAAAAAAATACTACGTACTAGATTAACATTTGAATAGGTTGGATCTCATATAGTCCAAGGAAACGGACAAGAAATTAGACGAAAGAGGTCTATTTTATAAGCGTAAGTAAAAAACTCACCAATCTGACCGAGGAGTTCTACTTTAATACCATTATGCTCGACCTTCTTCCCTTGCATCGGTTCTACAGAAATCTGAAAAGATGGTAAACAGGTAAAGTCCAGCTGTTGTAATAACTATCCTACATATATAGAAACATTTGTAACGTAACACAAATTGCAGCATGGTCGCTGTAGGTGAGTAATCTACAAATATACCTTTCCAGCAATGGTTTCTTGGCTTTGGAAAAGCGGGGCCAAAGTTGTCTGACCATTTTCCTTCTTCAGTGGAACCTGATAAAGAAAAGTCGTAAAGCACTGTTACAGAATCACGTGTAGGTATAATACTACAGTAGACATCTACCAGGCAGACTGGACCAGTTAAAACTTTACAGAGGTATGATTACTTGAACAGGATAGATTTAATAATAATAACTATATTGAAAGTCTCGTATATCCTAAAACTTCATAGTGCTATGATGTCGGAATTTGCCAAAAAAAAGAGTGCACAATTCATGGATAGGCCTGTGGATTGTAGCCGGATGCTAAGTATGTGCAGGTATGGAGTAAACTACAATCGGTATTCTGCTCCAGTTCACTGGCAGTGGAAACATAGTTGCCAGCTGGCTGTTCTGACCGGTGAAATGTTGTTTCTGTGAAATGATTTTAGATGAATTCTAGGCCATAAGATGGCAGGTATTTAGATTGTTTCTGTATGTTTCCATTTAAAATTTACTAAAAGCTTCTTTTATAAAGCTTACTGATTACTTGGGTTGCCTTAGTAATCAAAAGATCTTTGTTGTGAGCTGTGATTATTTAGGTGATAGATATATCTTAACCAAGGTTCTATAAGGTGCGCCTTGGCGGTGCAAAGGCGTCGCCAAGGCGTGAGGCGTGGCCTTGCCGTTACGATATGGACCTTGGCGTTGGCTCTGGGTGGGGCGTGGCGTGGGTCAAGGCACCAAAAGGCGGGCAAAGGCGCGCTAAATCTCAAGGCGTGGCGCCATTTTTAGTAGCTTTTGGAGATTTTTTGGGTTATTTAGTAATTGGGCTATTTTTTATTTGGGCCTAGTTATTTTTTTAAGTCAACTAAATTTCAAGTACAAAGTTAGTATATGACTATATGTCCACTTGTATATGAAATTAGATAATATTAATTTATTACATAAATCTATAAAAAAACTGCCGCTTTGTCACGCCTTAAGAAACGCAATTGCTTCGCAAAGGCTCCTAAGGCTTGAGGCTTGGACGTGCCGCCACGCCACGCCTCACGCTATCTGGAACCTTGATCTTAACTTTTCCAACCCAAAGAGAAGGGAAATTAAGTGTCATAAAATTTTTACATAAAGAAGACATGGATAGGCTACGGTTTGTAGCATGAACTATGAAATACTTGTATGCTAAACTTTCATAAATCACAATTAAATACAATAGCAGCTACGATACAATAATCACACCAACATATAAATTTTCCTTACACCATACCGACCAAACAGAGGAATCTACAATATATGTATTTATAATTGGTATACTAATCATCATCTAGTCTGCAACATATAACGATAAGAAATGCATATACCTGCTTGCGAGTTTTCCCATCGTTGAGTGTAATTGAAATGATGCAAGACGGCTTGAAAGCCCCCAAAATGTAATTCTGATCAACGAAAAATCAAGGAGAGCAAGTCACTTTCATTATACATTGCAACACTAATCTATGTAGCGCAAAATCGAAGTTTCGGTCCTTACCATTTTGCTGACTATTGATTCCGAAAGTCAAAGTCTTTCTCGACCTTAAAACCTAAACAAAATCATTGTCATTCCAACAAGGCAACAAAGTACAAAGGCATACACAATTATTCAACTGTCAATTATCACATTACATGCTGGTTTTCATCCAATTACCGTTCAAAAAGCAAATATTATTAAAGGGTTACCCCAGTAAATATAAAAGCTAATGTTATTGGCCTGTGTTTGTATCAGGCGAGAATGTAAAGCCTAGATAGAACCATAACTAGCCAACAGTTAACACTTAACACGTCGTTACAACAAAATAACAAATACTAACCATAACCGACTGTAGGTAAAAAAATTAAAGCAAACTTCCTCCCATTTCCAATCGTAACCTAAATCGATTAGTTTATGGTTGTAAAGCTTAATGTGTTACATGCCAGCCTTTCAAACCCTAACGATTAAATAAACAAAAATTAAGCCAAAGTTCTTAAAATTTGTAAGTGACAACCTAAACTTGTTGGTTTATACTTGCATCTAGTAAACATTATAAAACACGAGCAACTAATCCCTGATCAGCCGAAACGATAAGTACATATTGTAATATAAGGCAGGAGGTGCTAATCAGTGATCCATTAACACGTGCATCCAGTTACAACAAATCAAAACCCTAGTAGATTAAAGTCACATAATTTAAGCAAAATTTCATCGAATATCTGTTAGAAAACTTATTTTCATTTGTTGGATCTGAAGCTTTTTCGAAAAATAGCATAAAAATAAATCAAATTAAATTAAGATAAAATTTCAGCTTTTTCGTGATTATCCATAATATTTTGAACTTTGAAGGGTAATTTAAGTAACTTGAGTAGCAATATAAGCCACATCTAAGCCAAGGGCTTAGGGAGGCTAATGGCTCATAAAAGGTTCCTTAGCCAAAGCTAGCTTATTTTAGCAGCTGAAGCCGATATAAGCCCCTAAACGCCTCGTCCCAACCACAGCCTATATCTAGTGAGAAATATAATACATTAGCTACTAATTAGCGTAATAGTTAACGGAGTACACAATACACGGTAATAAGAATCAAACTCCAAACCTGCCAAAACCACACAATTGAATAAATTTGATCATAAAACCCTAACTGATTAAAAATGTAATTTTGCATTGAATTAATTAAATTGTGTAAGTTTTTAATCGGCGATGAGTTTATATATGAAATCGAGACCCTAAGTTAACGTAATTTCATTAAACCTAAATAAATGTATTCAGAAACTTATAACAAAGAGCTACTAATTAGTTATAACAAGTAAAAAATATAACAGATCAAAACTAGTGATCAGTTAACACAGTATATATATAGTTATTAAAAACAGTTAAATAGATTTACCGGAAGGAAGGAAGGATCTGAATAGTTGTTAGTTCGAACGGAGAATTAATTGATCTGGTCTGGTCAGTGTGAGATGTAATCGAAGGTTTTTTTTTTGTTTAAATGACAGGTGGATCAAACCATGACTTCTTCCTTCACGCACTGGTGTTTGTTTTTGTTTGTTTTGGAATTGGGTATGGGCTATTTTAAGCCCATTGGACCACAAGTTTATCTTAACGTCCATGAGCTAGCTCTTTAATGAGTCTTATTATCCTTTTCTTTGTTTATGTCCGGCCTACCCTAGGGCATGAACAACTCCAATTTAAGCCTTTATGAAAGTGGGCTACCTTGTTACGACTTCACCCCAGTCGAAAACCCCACCGTAATGAGACCAAGAAGCTTTATTACACAAAAGTTCTTTGAAGACCTTTCGCTTCTGCTCCCTGCTGCAAACAGTCAAATCTGAACTTCACCTTGTCGCTCTTTTTTCTTTCCCCGCGAGCGGGCACGTCTACTTTTAGGAACTCTCTTTCTGAACATCTTTGCCCATCAGTAATGGCCCAAGAGCTCTTATCGACGGAGTCGTTTGGCACCTCGATGTCGACTCATCAGGAGAGAGTCACTAACCAGCCCATCAAATAAGTGGAAGATTCATTAAACTGTGAAACATTACCCTGCTTAAGCTTGAGAATATGAGTTTTTAACGTTATACGATTTATGAAAGTTTTACAAGTCAAATTACCTACTTTTTGAAATATAACGAATTATCACGCAAAAACGAGAAATGTGTCTGAATTTTTATTCGATTTTATATTAATGAGTTTCAAATTCAACTAATTTGTGAAGCAGTTTTATAAGAACTAGGCGAGTACCCGCGCATAGCGGCGGAAATGCGTATCGACGAAAATGCCTAGAGGCTGATAATTAGCCATAAGAGATATCGTGATAGGTGTCTCGTGTAACATTTAAAATAAAACGTGAAAAAATCAAAATCCGCTCGTAACACATCATGATTTTTTAACATGTTTCATGAAACAACATATTAAAAAGTGAATGTAAATGAAAGTGAAACATTTTAAAAATAAAGCGTAAAAGGTGAAACATTACATAAGTTCGTTTATGATTCATTTTTAGTCTTCATTAAAACCGCTTCAATTCTTGTTAAATATGTCCATGTTCATTTGTAACAGTGAGTAGCAGAGAATGAAATAATAATTAGATACTTCAATTTTCATGTTCCTTTGGTAACCTTTGTGATAGTGTATAATAAAGAATCAAATAATAATTAGATATTAATATGAGTTGGTTTCTTTTCATGCTCATGAAAAGACAAGGTTTGAATCACAAGTATATTGCATCTTCAAAATTGATCATAATTAATTTTATAAAGAGGCTTAAGGTGTATTAAAGTTTTTATGTGCTGCCATTATAATTCTAATTTCCAGCCATGTTACTACATTGACTACATTCCATTCGCTAAGGGTCAAATTGTGCCATTTGATCCGATTTAAACTGTGCAGTCGATAAGTTTCAGACATATCCGCACAAGGTTTATAACATTAACTATAATATAGTTTCAACTTCCATAAATAGTGCGTAGTACAGTACTTTGTTAGAAGCATTTCTATAAAGCTGATCCCAGAAACAAACAATAAAAATATGTTAAAACTTTACTACTGGTAATAACAAGTTGAACAAGTTCAACTGTATCAATTATTTGTTATTTGGTTAACCAAACTCTTCACATATCAGATGGATTAATGTGTAGCACTCCCCCCAAATCGACCACCCAATAAACACCTAACTTGACAGCATCACAAGGGCTAGATACTTCCTTGCTTAAGCTTTGGATTGGTAAGTTTCGGCAGTCAGTGTCTTCTCTTAGAGTAATAGGCATATTGCAACATTTAACTTTTGGTTTCCACATACATTTTATGTTGTAGGCCCCGATCTTCTTCCACCATATATTAAATATGTTGAGGACAATTAAAACATCTCTGATAGTTTCAAATGGCGATGCCAAACACTGTAATAATGTAACAATGTGTATATACAAGATCAGTGCTCTAAAATATGAAGCAGTTGAAAGTAAAAGAACACAAAAGATAATAATTACCTTGAATCCAAGTACCCACTTTCCTTGAACAGGATAAATTGGTGTTACATAAACTTCTTGACGATCTGTACCATTCTGGTGGCTGAAAAATCATATAATAAGATAATGAATCACGGAATAAACACACAGAAAACTCAACATCTAACATAATTACTATCTTCGCCGAGTATTATACCAATCAACCAAAAAAGGTGGAACCAAAGCCATGGACTATATACATGTCTAGACTATTCGTATTTCTCAAAACGGAAATAAAGGGTGTTAACAACTTAAGATACAAGTTTGAAGTGTAATGCATTGTGGGATAATATGATATGATTCAATTAGTTAGTATTTGGCTTTTCATTTCTTGTAATAATAAATTAATCGTAGTTGTTTAAATGTATGATTCAGTTAGGATGCCTTTTTACCTTTGCATAGTCAATTTATTGCATTTGGCATGAGCTAAATAACTATTCAAAAATTCCAATATAGTAACTATATGGAAAATATGTGCCAACTAATTAACTTACCAGGAACAAAAAGTATTAACAACCAATTATCAGGAACAAAAGAAACAATAGTCAAATGGTTAGAATAGGTTATGGATCCATCCAATCCACCCCGTCATATTTTCCTAGCGATAGAATACACATTTTGCCTATGACATACCACCACTTTATGAATGCAAACCATCAACAGAATCACACATTCAAGCACAATCTTATTTGAACCCAAAGAAATAATCATATTAAACTGGCACAATTTTTTAATAGATTTAACATCTAACCAACAAAAAGAACCAAAAGAAGATATGATTTCCCTTGATTTTCAGTACATCTAAACAACAAAAAGAACAAAAATACCTGTTTTGTTTCAATTAACAAGTAAAATGGCCGCCACATCGGGTTATTGGTCCTTTAACAGATCTCAAACATTAAACACCCAATATTCATTCATTAGATCAATCAAAAAGTACAAAAACAACTCAAAACTACCACAAACACACCAAAACCACCTAGCACACTAAAACCACCTAGTCCACCAAAACCATGCTCATTGGCTTGGTAGACGGCAGTAAAAATGGCGGCGGAAGTGGGTCTGTTGTTAGAGAGTGAGAGAGAGAGACATGAAAGGCGGGAATTAGAGAAGGAGCAAGATGAAAAAATGAAAGCAATAGATATACAAACTCTAGGAATGCAAAGAGAAGCTGCTGGTTTATATAGGAATGCAATTAGGGTTTTCTCCTCAAATTTCTAGGAGGCCGCGTGAATTGCTACGTATTATGGGCTGGAAATTAGAATGAAAGAATTGAAACGTAATGTGACATTCCAAAATTCTATAGTTGTTTCTAAATTTGTGTTGTTGCCTTATTTTACAAATCAAATACACGGTTGGCATCCTCATAGTATATTGTTTCCATAATTTGATTGTAAATCTCAAATACACAGGTTTTAACAATTCTAAATAAGGAATTGTTGAAAATTCAATTTTTTCAACTTTTCATATGAGCGGCTGGCGTAGTATTCAGTTTTTTCAACATTTCCTTTATTATTCATTTTTTCAACAATTCCTTATTTAGCGAATTTTCAACATTCAAGTTTTGGGGGTATTCTCTTTATATGTAGTAGAGATAAAAAGGTCAACTCTAACTTCAGCCTCAGCCCAAGCTTCGACCTATTTCGTCAAACCTACCCTTATTACTCATCTTATTTGTAGATTAAGTTGTCGCCTAGTGATTCAGCATATATAATCCAATTTTGTAACGTACTCTAAAATATTCACAAGATTACAATTTGTTGGTATATAATTATATACTTTTCAACTAAGAAAAACAGAAGCAAACGTCCAAATATTATTAGGAATAGTTTGCACAAATAATGCAAAGTTGAATGATTCTCAAATTAGCTCATTTTGTGGACTAAACTAACGAGAAATTGACGTGTTCGGAAGGTTTGACCGACTCATTTTTAATCTTAGATATCTTTCAATGTACATAGTTTTCTGTCACTGATCGGAATAGACTTACATCAATGTCGGATGTTGCGCAAACCACACTCGATATATATACTTTGTCATCAAGTGCAATAATTTTTAGAAAATGTGGTTCTTTTTATGTGCAACACCGATAAACTTATTTGCTACTTTCCGTTTTAGTATAACTTTAGTTAGCTCAACAATTATTTGTGAGCCTCGATAATCATGATCATGAGTAAGCCATGCTCACTAA
This sequence comes from Glebionis coronaria, assembly GCA_025667525.1. Lineage (NCBI taxonomy): Eukaryota > Viridiplantae > Streptophyta > Magnoliopsida > Asterales > Asteraceae > Glebionis > Glebionis coronaria. The sequence goes on along the minus strand of CM046875.1, from coordinate 87,789,455 downwards.
CATGCATTACGTGTTCAAATTCCATATTTTTGTGTTCAAAGCCTAGAAATTACTACTATTAGTTTTGTAAAATTATGACCTAGAATTTGAATTAAGTATAGGGTATTCTATTGGTACCCCTTACCCCACCAAAAAGTACAAAAAAAGTACATTCACTTGCAATTTTCCTACCAGATTTACAGTTAAGCACAGTTTTTTTATCAGTTTCTTTTCCGTATTTCTGACAGTTTATTATTTTTGACATGTTAAACTCTATAATTTTCATTCCGTATTTTCAGTTTCTCAGTTTTATAAAATAAACAAAATTAAAAAAATAAAATTAAAAAAGAAAAAAATAAAAAAGTAAAAAACAGGGAGGGGGTAAATGGTTTTTAAGGGGGGGTGGGGGGTCTTTATAGCTTACCCCTTAAGTATATTGTAAATATGAAACTAGCAAGGCAATGAAATGTGGTCGGTATATGGTAGTACTACATTTCTTTAGACATTAACATGTTTGAAGTTCTATTGGATTGTACTTTTGCTTCTCTTATTCAATAAAATCAATTACAATATATAAAGACTATAAATAAAAAATCTAGAAGAATCATAAACAAGATAAAGCTTAATTACAATGAATTGAAACATATCAACTAACACTCCCCGCAGTTTGAGCGGGAGGCAGGCGAACACTCAAACTAGTGCGAAATTCTTCAAATAACATCGATGGAAGACCTTTGGTGAAAACATCGGCATATTGGTAACGAGATGGAACATGAAGAACATATAGCAATCATATCACAAACAAAATAAATGTCAATCTCAATATGTTTGGTGTGTTGATGTTGCACTAGATTAGCAGATAAATAAACAGCACTAACATTATCACAATACACAAGAGTAGATGTGAGTAGTGGTGTGTGTAGTTCTCGAAGAAGATTATGCAACCATGTCGTCTCAGCAACAACGTTAGCAACACCACGATATTTAGCTTCAGCACTAGAACGTGAAAGAGTGAGTTGTCGCTTAAAAGACCATGATAAAAGATTGTTGCCTAAAAATACACAATACCCCGGTGTAGATTTGAGAGTAGTAAGGCAACCAGGCCAATCATCGTCAGATTAAGCCACAAGAGAAGATCCTGAGGATGCATATAGCTGTAAACAAAACTCCAAAGTTCTCTTGAGATAACAAATAATCCTCTTTAGAGAAGACAAGTGAGGCTCTCGAGGATCATGCATATATAGACAAATTTGTTGCACATCATAAGACAAGTCAAGAAGAGTGAATGTAAGATATTGTAAGCCACCTACGAGACTCTGATACAAAGTAGGTACTAAAATGGGAGTTCCCTCAGGGCCAAGCTTGGACTCAGTGTCAACAGGAGTCCGGGTAGGATTGCAGTTGAGCATATGTGCTCGCTCAAACAACTTCATAGCATATCTCTTCTAAGAGAGAAACATCCTTATATTGCCACGCGTAACAGAAACCCCCAAGAAATAATAAAGGGCACCAAGATCTATCATGTCAAACTCCATGTGTAGAAGAAAAATAATCTTCTGAAGCAAAGTTGTAGAAAAAGCTGTGAGAACAATATCATCAACATAAATCAATAAATATGTCGTGTCACTACCAGATCTTTAAATAAATAAAGAAGAGTCACATCTACTAAGTGAGAATCCAACTCTAGTAGCATAAGCATCAAATCGATGAAACAAAGCACGAGGGGCTTGTTTCAAGCCATATAAAGACCTTTGAAGGAGACAAACATGAATGGGATATCGAGGATCCACAAAACTTGGAGGTTGATGCATATACACTGTCTTTGATAGATCTCCATTAAGAAAATCATTCTTAACGTGCAGCTGATGAACATGTCAATGCCTCGTCCATGTAAGACTAACCCCAATACGAATAGTGGTCGGCTTGAAAACCGGGCTAAAAGTCTCATCACAATCTTATGCCAAGCTGTTGACTACTACTGTTGGACACCAGGCGGGATTTATATTGGCTTAATGAACCATCAAAATCAAACATATGCCAAAATAACCACAAACACCGCACAATATTTTCACCAGAAGGTCTTGGAACGAGAACCCAACTTCCATCTTTACTTAAATCATTGTATTCTCATACATAGCATCCCGCCAATGTGGATTAGATAAAGCATGAGATAGGCATTTTGGTATAGGAGAGATATGATAAATATGAAGGTTTAGATGTGTTAGACCTATACTTTATATAGTCGAACAAGAATGTAATAGGCCATCTTAGTCGTAAATGGTCTTGTATTGTAATAGGTTAGTCGGGTTAACCGGGCTTGGTATTTAAGCTAATATTGTATAAGTTAGGGGCTTTAAGCCCAAGCACAAGCCAAGCCCGACCCATGTTAATAAACCCACGGCCCAACAAGCCTAGGGTATATATACCCTCTTCCATGTGTGGAAGAGGGTGTTGGTTACATTCACCTTCTCTAATAGTAAAAGTGTAAACCTTCCAACACTCTCTCTACTTTCTCTCTCTAAACTTTCTTCTCTTTCTCTCTCTAAATCTATTTTAAATATTGTGTTATGGATTAAAGTAGGATTAACATTTGGTATCAGAGCCTATAGTGGATAGGTGATTGAAGATTCGTGGTTGTGCTCTTATTGATTTTGTGAGGTATTTGATCCATAATCCTTGATCCAATTTGTTTTTGTGTTTTTTATGGTTTATTCTTGATACAAATCATCTACATAGTTGTGGTAGAGATTTGGTATTGTTACTTTGGCTAAAAACACAAAAAAGATTGGGTGTTTGGATCAATTTTTGGCTTAAAATCACGTTTTGGGATTCTTAGATCGGATAAAGGTGGAAATCGGCCAACTGTTTAAATTATCTTCGGAATATATGTGGTATTGCGAAGTTCATCCTAGGGTTTCTATTATTTCGAAGTGAAACATTATTCCGAAGTAAACAATATTCTGAAGTGAAGAAAAGTCTTGATTTATTCCGAAGTCCCATAGGAAAATATTATCCCGAAGTGACACAGTGTTTGGATTCCGAAGATAGGTAGTTAATTGGGATTCCGAAGTCACTGTTTTGCATTATTCCGAAGTCCATTTTCTTTTGATATTCCGAAGTAGAAATTAGCCACATTCCGAAGTAGAAAATTCCGAAGTGAAGATCACAAATATTCCGAAGTGCATTCCGAAGTGGGATTCCGAAGATCTTGGTTATTCCGAAGTGAACTTTTGCAAAATATTCCGAAGTGCATTCCGAAGTGGGATTCCGAAGATCTTGGTTATTCCGAAGTGAACTTTTGCAAACTTTTTCCGAAGTGCATTCCGAAGTTGGTATTCTGAAGTGAGATTCCGAAGTTCTTATTGCGAAGTCAAATTTTTCCGAAGTTCCAAGGATTCCGAAGTGCCAAGGATTCCGAAGTCAATTATTGGGAAGTTACACTTTTCCGAAGTTCCAAGGTATTCTGAATTAAGCCAATTTTTTGTTTGATGTGCTTTTAGACTTAGCCACTCCCTACACTTGTCCCGGATTAGCTTCGTTTTTAGGCCATTTAAGCCATTTAAGCTTCGATTTAAAATTTATTTTTAGGCCATTTAAGCTTCGATTTAAAATTTTGGCGAAACGAAAAAAATTTCGACCCAAAATTCAAATTTTCGGACCAAAATTCAAATTTTTAGGTCATTTTAGGTTTTATTTTTCGTCAAAATTTTTCACTTTTCTAATTTTTTTCCCTACTAGTTTTAGGCTATTTCTAACTCGATTTCAAATTTTGGCGATTTTAAATTTTCTCGATTTATCGTTATATCGGACTGAGGAATTTATTGTCGGGCTGAGAAAAAATCGGAATTTTCGGAATTTCAACCACAATCGAATCACAATACATCTACTAAAGATCCATAATTCATACACATCATATCCTCTTTGTGACATCCATTCAATGGACACTAAGATGAATAAAGAGGAGATGCAGAATCCAGTGGTTCAAACAAATACTGAGACTCCAATCAGTAAACCTTCTAACAAGGATTCTACCACCAAAACCGCTCATGCAATTAAAAACAAGATTTATAAAGCAAAATAAAGATGCATGGAACACTTAAAGTTGCTTCAGTTACACCTTCAGGTTCTTTCAAGAGAAGACCTAAAAGGCACTCGTCTTGAAATTGGATTCAAACGGGTATTCGTTCTACTCTTTGGTCAAGATGTTGAGACATTCACCAGATCGATGCTACTTAATGTGGACCATCTTCAACACGAACTTGACAGAGATGATTTTCACAAGACTCTATGCATAGAGCTCCTTTTAGCTCTTGATACACGTTTTTGCAATGGTATTTTTTCTCGATATCCTCTCGAATTGATCTCGGTCTTAAGTGGAATGATTTGTTCTTGGTTAATAAGAAAAGGTTTGGTTTGTTTATCTATTTAAAACTAAATGCAACTAATTAAACGTCGAAGAGTAAAGTAAAAGATTTAAATGATTAACGTTGAAAACTTTAAAGATTAAGCGAAGAAAATGAATGAACACTTAATAAAAACTAACACTAGAAAATTTTCAGAAAAATACAAGGTACTATATGAAAGTGATATCGAAAGAAACCAAAACACCCCAAAAAGGTCCCCGATCGGAATATTTTCCGATCGTATGGTCGGAATATGGGTAAAAGCTATCAATCGGAATATGGGGACAATTGGGCAATCGGAATATTCAGAAAATACTTCAATCGGAATGTGTAGCCTTGAAACGATCGGAATAACAAATCAAGGTAGCCGATCGGAATGCACAACAAGTCCTCGATCGGAATAACAAGCAAACAAGTAATCGGAATAGGCAATCAAAGAACCAATCGGAAAGGATAAACCCTAATCCGATTGGTCCAATCGGAATGTTGGGTGTGGTACCGTCGGAAAATCAATACAAATCGGAAAGGGGAGTTTGTTCCTCCTCCTAAAATTGTGGAAATTGGTTAAGCAAGTGAATAAGCTATATTTGAGAGCTTATCACAACACTAACCCGAATCAATGCTTAAACCGGATCAAATAAGCACTTTAATCAACTTATCTAACTTGAAATCAAGCAACTTTTTAGATCAAACCATAAAAACATAAACTTTTTAATAAAACTTTTAATAAGAAAAATAAGATGATCATAAAAATAAGCCAATAAACACAAAAGTCTTAAAGCTTAATCAAATGAAATCTTATAAAATGATCAAAAGATTAACTTTTTAGCATGAAATCAATTAGAACAACACGGATCACATGATAATCACACCAAAATCAATCTTAAATCAAAGAAAAGTAGAATGAGATTAAGAAATAAAAGCTTAAAAATGGAACTTGATTAATTAAAGATAATACAAAAGTTTGAATTTGAAAGAGAAAAGAGATGAAATCTAGTGAGAGAAAGTTTAGAACTTTCTCTCTCTAAAACTAGAAACTACCTAAAAAACTAACTGTGCATTTTTGTGAAGTAAGGGCCTTTATATAGGCGTGTACATGGTAGTGATGGGCTTTTTATTGGGCTTTGATTTGGGCTTCTTTTCCTTCTTTCTTCTTAAGTCTTCATGCGTCTTTAAATAACGTTCCCACTTTGGATTTGAGAAGTGTCGGTGAATTATTCTAACTCGTCTTATAATCTATTGTTTTATAGACTCGAGTTCTTCGACATAAATGAATCTTCCATCTTTGGCTCTATTCTTCGATAAATCTTCAAATAGGCACAATGACTTCAAATCTTTTGCACCTCTTGGACAATAGACTTTGTCTTGAGTCTTTTTCCTCGATAAAACCCGTGCAATCCCATGTTTTCTTTAATATTCATCCGGTCGACTCTGAAAACACAATAAACACAAAAACCACGCATAATTCCAAACAAATGATATTAAATACGTGTTTTGGTCTTGTTTTAGCCCGATTTAAGTGGTAAAAGGATGGGTGTTTTCACACCTATCAGCTCTCAACATTCAGTTCCAACAATTCATTGACTCAAGTGGCTTATCCAACAACGATCGAGAGTTCACAAGTACATACTTTACCAAATATACTCTCGTAGATATTCAAGCGTTCAAAGAGACACTTCTTCAACATATGAGTAATATAAAGAAGTCAATTGCTGAAAGAACACGCCATCAAAGGCAATTCGAAAGAAGGGTGAATCGAAGACTGATGCAGACGAAAGAGAGCACTGTCGATAAAGATCAAGCATTGGATGCTTCTTCGGTTGATACAGAAAGCAGCGGGACATAATCAGAAACGCAACATGCCAGTAACAGCTCAGGGAATGATCAAACAGCCAATGATGCGGATATCAGACCCATTTATGATGATCAGCCAATGGCTACAATACACTTAAATGCTGAATATGATGTTCCTCAACAATATGAGCAATCTGAACCCATTCTTGACACGTATCTAGTGGAAAAGGTTGATAGCAATACCACACCTGATTCATCAGATACGAGTACTAATGGAGGAGAGACTTCTCAGGATGTTGATTCTAAGATTCACGAGCTTGAAATTTTGTTAGCTCAAAAGACTAAAGATTTTGAGGATGCCAAATTCGATTTTTTAAAGAAAAATAACAAATTTGAGGCTTATTTTGAAAAACTTGAAAAAGCAAATGTTGTTCTTGAACAAAAATTGGATCGTAAGATTCAATATTTCAATGCGGAAAAAGAACATTTTGTGAAACAAATAAATTTGTTACAATCAAAGTTGCTTTCTCAAAATCCAAGTCCTCCGTCTGCCTCATTAAGTGAAATATCTGTGCAACCTATCGACACTGTAGACAGTAATGACACGAATGTTGATAACAACATATTTGATAATATGAACATAAAGTTAGAACAACGTGTCGCTTAATTACTTCTACAAAATGAGCAATTAAAAGCTCAGATTCAGGAAAATGTTTTTTCACTGACAGCAGTGAAAAATGAATTAAGGAAGTTAATAGGAAATAGTGTGGATACTAAGTTAGCAAAACAATCAGTCTTGGGGAAACCTCCTTCTCAACCATTCAGAAACCGCTCAGTTGCTAGACAACCGAATGCGTTTAAATCTGAACGACCTAAAACATCAAACCCGAGGTTTGCCTCCCAAGCTGACATGCGTAAAATTTATCAAAACCAATCAATCCACAATCTAGACCATCCTTAAGACAAACTGCATCTACAAAACCCAATCACATGAATGCTTCAAGCAATTCTAGATCTAGCTCCAAGAACATGCCTAAGCGTAGATTAAATGACACGGGTCATAAAGCTATCTAGAGGATGCTCAGAAAAATACACAAGCAAGAGATAGGACCAAACCACAACCTAGGAGCGTTGTTCACACATCTAGGAATTCTAGACCCTTCTATGATGTGCACAATTCTGCCACCCCTAGGAACTCTAGAGCCTTCTCAGATGCTAAGCATTTTGTTTGCAAGAAATGTAACAAATGTGTGTTTACTTCCATTCATGATGATTGTATAACGCAAGTCCTGAACAAGGTGAACCATAAAGCTAGAGCATCTCAAAGACGGAACCCTACAAGAAATAGGTTTTCTCCAACTAAGTCTTCCGTTGTGCATGAGAAATCTATGACTCCTAGACCCTGTCTTAGGTGGGTACCAACGGGTAGAACCTTTAAAACAATTGGTCTTAGGTGGGTTCATACTGGAAAGATATTTCCCTCTAGCAGGGAAAAGGTTCAAGGTGAACCCCGACACGGTTCTCACAAAGATATCACTAACCCACATGCAAGCATACAAACTACTGATAAAAGTGCAGGTAAGAAAAGGTTCAACAAGAACACAAAGGTTTTCCATATTCATACCGTTCAACAAAAGACACTCTCAGAGTTTGGTTGCTGAAGAAGCAGATATCAGAGAAATACGTGCCTCAGGGGTTTCACAAGTAAGATTCAAAATGACTTACAGTCACATATCAGACTGTAACTTGAACGTCAAATAAAGGGAACTTTATCTCTTCAACGATAAGTTACCCTCAAAACGAGAAATTCATATTTCTCGGTCACGAGCTTCTATTAAAACTATTCAAAAGTTTTATGCTCGTGTACATAACTTACAACTAAATTACAGGTTGTAACTCGCTCTTCAAACAAAGGAAAGTTCATCCCAAGTATGGCTTATCCTCATAACGAGAAACTAAATTTTCTCGGACACGAGCTTCTATTAAAACTATTCGAAAGTTTTAAGCTCGTGTATATGACTTCTAAGTGCATCACAGCTTAGGACTCGGACCTCAAATTAGGAAAGTTTTATCACGGACGATAATGTATCCTTCTCAACGAGAAATTCATATTTCTCGGTCATAAGCTTCTCATAAAAACGTTCAAAGTTTTTAAGTTCATGAAAAACGACTTCTAAGTAAATGTCAGCTTAGAAATCTAACTTCAACTTAAGGAAAGTTTATCACGGATGATAACTTATCCTTCACAACGGAAAATTTATCTTTCTCGGTCATGAGCTTGTCACAAAACAATAAAAGTTTTGAGCTCATGAAAATTGGACCCAAAAGGGGAGTGTACATTTCAGTGCGCTTTCTCTAAGCAATAGAAGAGAATTCTTCTATCATGATAATTTTAAAACCGTTGAACACAATTTTTCAAGAATTTCTCAAAAGGTTTTTCTAAATCTTTCAAAATTGTGTGTTCAACACTCCCTTTCTCATAAAATGGTTTTTATATCTCAAAAATGTCATATGTTATTTTGATCAATTTTTTAGGGGGAGCGTTTTAAAATCAAGCCTTTTAAAGTTGTTGGGTACATCTCAGATATTGTCATATTTTGTGTATCCAACACATTCCGAAAACGATTTTAAAAATGTCGTATGAATTATTTTATCTCGGAAAAGGCATCTTAACTCCGTACCTCAACATATTTTGTGGTGTCGTTTTTCCAAAATTTTGTCAAACTTTTATTTCAAGACACACATATATTGTTGAGGGGGAGCATCCCGACTGAAAAAATTCCATGATTCATGCATGCACACATGTTTCTCTCCCAATCGGTTTTCAGAATTTGTCATATTTTAATTAATTGGTATCTCTAATATTGTGTTTTTATATTAGAGATAAGGGAGAAAATGTGATTAAAATGTAATATATCGCAACATGTGATCTTAAAGACTCAAGTGCAACTCTTTCCTTCACGTGCTAAACTATTTCGTATATCGATGCATGTGTGTAGGGGGAGCTTTTCGGAAATGTAAAATTTTCAAAGTGTTAAAAGTTTTGATTTTTATCAAGCACTTTGAATGGTTTTCAATGGTTTATGGTTACGATCTATACCCAAAACAACCTACTATCTACGACGGAACATTGGAGTCAAAAGGTGGTTTAGGATAGGAAACTAAGTCCTATGATCCAACCAGAACCGGAGGGATCTACCCAAGGACATTCCATATCTAGAAATAGTTGTCCTTAGGAAAGATGGCGTTGAATAAATCTGAATGCGGACCAATTACTTAAGTTAGCACTGGAACAATCACAACAAGGTGCTAGTGATGACGTGTTGGTAAGCATTGAAGGAGTTGAATATTCTATCCAATCTAGGCAGAAACCGGGTCAATACATCTATTTAAGACAAGTCGTCATGGATCCGGTGATGCAATGCACAATCCTTACCCAGCTATTCGAGTTTCTCTTAAAAGAAACTTGTCTCATTGCCACGGAGATCAATAAGTATCTATTGACTTTCTCACTTCGAGTTAGTTAATATTGAAAAGGTGGCAGTCTGCTCGAGCCTCCGATTACCAAAATGCACCTATTGAGTCTAGAGCCAAAAAAGATCAATCTGTTATCTCATTAGGACACAATAGAGTCCTACGCATTATCTTTGTGATACTGCCAGAACATCTGAGTTATACGATTCACAATGAAGATGGAAATCCTGCTTGAGCCAGTATCAAACAAGCTCATGGTAGGTAACTTGTGCGATTCTACATGAATCAAACTTGTGAGAACTGGAAAGCAACTAAGTTTGGATTCTTAATTGATTCAAACTTGATTCTAGGTTTCTTCGCAAAATCCGTGTGATCTTGCTAGAATATTCAGAGTGACACTCTTTAGTGTTCACAGTGACGAATGGAAATCGTTCCAGTGTCAATCTCAAACAGCACTACGGTGGGTAACTCGCAATATTCTTTATGAATCGAGCTTGTGACAAACTGGAAAGCAACAATGGTGCTATTCTTTTAGAATCAAACTTATTCCAGGAATTCAGAATTGACGACTCTAATCAGAATGATAATTTATCCTTATGATTCACTCTTTACGCTCGCAGTCTGCTTTGAGACGGTCGAGTAAAGAGAACTGGCTACTACCACCGGGAAACCCTGTCAAGGAGGTTCTTAATCGAATCTACCCGATCACAAGTACGGTATCTAATACGTCTAACGGTCTTCACCGACCAGAGGTAAAATGCTACCGATTTAGGATGAAATGTTCAAAGCCATTTTATCTGTGTCTATATATGTTGCTGCATATCAAGATGGTGGCATAGCTGTGTACTAACCGAAGTCGTCCTCACATGTTCATACTAAAAGATAAAGTTATCCACAACTCTGATGGATATTTGAAGGACTAACTTCAATTGTATTTGTATGGGAGATTGTTAGCCTTTCGGATTCAAGAAAGTATGAATATGTCGATTCATAAGTCACAAGAGCACAAGATGGCGATAATCAAGATACTTAAGAATGCAAGAATTTAATAGGTCATCTTAGTCACAAGGAGCACAAGATGAAGATCTCAAGCACTCGAAGTCAAATGACAAAAGGCTCAAGATAAAGATCACAAAAGCATGAAGAAACAAAGCCGTTACAAACAAGATCAAGACCAAGATACAAGACCAGAGAAAGAAGATCACCTCCACAAGAATGTATTCACTCAATCATCTTATGCATTTAAAGATGACCAACACATTGGGGGAGATTGTTAGCCCTATTTTTTATACAGTCGAACAAGAATGTAATAGGTCATCTTAGTCGTAAAATGGTCTTGTATTTTAATAGGTTAGTCGGGTTAACTGGGCTTGGTATTAAAGCTAATATTATATAAGTTAGGGGCTTTAAGCCCAAGCACAAGCCAAGCCCGGTCCATGTTACTAAACCCACGGCCCAACAAGCCTAGGGTATATATACCCTCTTCCATGTGTGGAAGAGGGTGTTGGTTACATTCACCTTCTCTAATAGTAAAAATGTAAACCTTCCACCACTCTCTCTACTTTCTCTCTCTAAACTTTCTTCTCTTTCTCTCTCTAAATCTATTCTAAATATTGTATTATGGATTAAAGTGGGATTAACAAGATGTAGGTTAGTCTTGCGAGTGTCATCTTGATTTTGAGTGACCATATGGTGAGTCCGAGTCAGTGGGTTACTAGTGGTGGGTTGAAAGGTGGTGTGTGTTTGGGTGTCGGTTGGAACCGCGACCGTAATATGGTTAGGGTTTGGGTGATTGGTGTTGAATTAGATGTAAGTTGGGTTTGGGTCATGGGTAGTGGAGGGTGATAGGTGGATTGGGTCGAGGTAAGTGGAGGAAAACCGAGTGGTGTGCCACTAGACTGGTTTGAGGTAGGAGTAAGTTAGGTATGTGTTGGTGTTTGTTATTGGATGAACATGAAGTGTTGGTAGAGGAGCATTGTGTGTATAATTATGTATTATATGACGAGTTACTAGTGATAGAGAGGTGTCTAGAAATTCGTATGAGACGGAAGGTGTGATATATCTATAAGGAAATTGATGTTCGTCAAAGGTTACATGTCTAGAGAGAATAATTTTGTTTGTAGTTAGATCAAGACACTGATAACCTTAGTGATAGGTTGGGTAACCTAAATATATAAATGTTGTGGCTCTTGGAGCAAATTTATGTGGTGGAAATAGATGGGGATAGCGTAGGCATCCAAAAGTGTGAAGTTTAGAATAGTAGGTTGTTTGTTGAACAATTTGGTAAGTGGTATCTTATTTTGAATGACAGTATATGAAAGGAGGTTTAGAAGGTAGGTGGCCATGTGAAGTGCCTCGACCCAAAATATGGGCAAAAGGTGGGCTTGGAAAAGTAATGTACGAATCATATTATTTATAGTACGAATCATACGTTTTGATTTTCCGTTTTGTTGGAAGGTTTTAGGGCAAGAAAATCTCATTTAAATCCTATGTGTTGAGAAAGTTCAAGAAGTTGGGTATTATCATACTCACCACCATGATCACATTGAAAACCAAGAATGTCATATTAAAATTGATTTTTTACATAAGAACGAAAGTGAACAAACTTAGCAAATATCTCGGATTTAGTCCGAAGAGGAATCCACAAATAACGAGAAAAATGATCAAGAAAATAACATAATACTTGAAACCACCCGTGCAAACAATTAGGGGTGTCAATTTTTCTGACCCGACCCGAGCATATTCGGGTCGGGTTACTCGGATTCAAATTACAGTTCAGGTTAATCTGGTCAACCCAACTAATCCGAATTCGAAACCAGTGTCAGACATCGGGTAGAAAGCGTATGTCTAATTTAGGTTCGGGTCAACCTGATTGACCCGAATAAGATTTTTTATTTTTTAATTAGAATTTATGTTAAAAAAGAGTAACAAAATTTAATACTTTAGCCGAATTCGAGTTGACCAAAACCCGAATTGACCCAACCCGACTAGACCCGAACCCGAGTACCCCGAGTTCAAATCAGGTCGGGTTCGGGTAACTCATTTTTAGCTTTGACTTGAATTCAACCCGGCTTGATTGACCCGAGCCCGACCTGATTCCCACCCTACTAACAATAGGGGATGACCAAATATCCGAATGAATAGTCTCAAAGCATCGAGAAACACTGTAGAACTAGAAAAGAAAAGTTTCACATGTTTACCAAGCTAACAAGCATGAAAAACATGAGGAGACTTCTCCTTGTAACAAGAATAAAATTACGAGAAATAAGAGAGTGTAACATGGCATCACCTGGGTGACCGAGGCGTTGGCGCCACGTTGAAGGACTTAAGAGAAATCAAAGCACTTGGAAGGGACGACGACTTGGTTACCGGATAGAGATCACCTGAGCTGTCACATTTAAGCAAGATATGACGAGTTTGGAAATCTCTCACAAAGAAACCAAAGGTATTAAATTTAATAGTACAATTGTTGTTCTGAGTAAACTGATGAACAGAACAATATTAGGGTGCAAAAACATTATGAAGATGTAAAGGGCGATGAAGAGTGTAAAGGATGTTATGGTCCGTGTTTGTGACAAGTATAGTTTTTCCGTCACCAACACGAACAGACGGATACAAGCAAGAATTAGAAACGACACTTAAATTACTAACATCATAAATTAAATGTGATTACGCACATGTGTCCATATTTCATGTGGAATATTGAGTAGTTATACTGCTAAACGCGTTAGAAAGCAGTATTTCTCGAGTAGAAGGAAAAGACATGGAACCAAAAACACTTGTTTATTTATTGACCCGTTGTTGACCCACTTTTTGAGACCAAATGAGACGGGACATATCTAGTAGTAATACATGCCGGATATTATTGTCACAATATACCGCTTAATGAAATATACCAATAATAATATATTGCAATCTCAAGAGCCGTTTCTTTAAGGGGTGTAGTATGAAAGAGCCGGAATCATTGTTAGATACAACTGTTTGGTTTGTAAAAACTTTTGACAATGAAATAAAAATTGTGCCAGAAACCCCATACCTTCATTCCTGTCAAGATGGGCACCTTTTTATAAGTTTTTGTTCTTTTCTCTCATCTAAGGGCCAGTTTGGTTTACTACTTTTGAAGTCCATGAATAACTTTAGGACTTTTTCAAAATGTTTGGTAAGTTTGTTAAAGAAAATTTTTGACCATAAGACCCACTGACACAAATCTTATAAACAAGGTAGGTTTTGGAAAGTAATCGTGGGCCACTATTTGTATCTTTAAAACTCTCTCTATAATGTAATAAATTTTAATATTTTTTATTTTAATATTTGTATATAAAATTAATTTAATTATTAAAATATATTATTTTATCTCTTATATTATATCAAAACCCCACATCAAAATTTAAAACTAAACCCAAATTTAAACCCGCGAGTAAACCAAACGGGCCCTAATTTTGTTATCTAATTTTCATTTTTATTTCTATAATTTTTCTCTCATTCAAAAGAAAAGTATTTATTTCGATATTGTTGGGTTTGCAAGATCCAGTAATCTTGGTCACCAGACATCATCGCCATTCATAATTAAGGTGTTGAAGTCGTTACACTGATCGTTCGCCGGAGATATGACACTATTTTTCGAGAGTGTGTCAATGTTGTCACCATTGTTTGTTCATGTCATGCCGCTGTCAAAGATATTCTTTACTACTTATCTTATTTGCTTTATGCAAGAAAGGAAAATGAAGAACACAAAGTTGGAAAAGATCAGCTTTTTGCTCAGTCCATGCGTGTCACAAGGTGAAGAGAAAACAAGGAGTAAATTTTTTATATTGTGAATGTTTTTATATTTTGATTTTTTCATTTGATGTGTGTAAAGTTAGTGTATAAATATTCTGGCAATTTTGTAAGAAGTTAATTTTATTATTAGTAATTTAGTATTCTTTTAGAGCACAAGGTATGGTTGGCTGAAGCTGTGGGAAAATACCCTAATTTTTTCACGGTATGGTTAATTTTGTCAAAAAGATCTCACAACACCAAAATTGTAGGCTCATTGGCTGGCTTGAGCCATGGGGAAAATGTTAGGCCCACAAAATTTTAAAATTCGATTTAAAATATATATAAAAAAAAAATATTACACGAAAACGCGACGGTACGGCTCTCGCGTTTTCGTGTCGTGTTTTCGCGCGAAAACGCGCGTTGTCCCCTCGGCGCCAGACTAAAAAACGCGAACTGGGGTATGGTTGGTGGCGTTTTCGTCTGGCATTTTCCTCTTAGCGCGAGATCTTTTTCCCCATACCTCTTAGGCTAAAGTTGAAATATATTTTCGTTAATAACAAGAAAAAAGTCTGCTTTGACTAAAATTTAAATATTCAAAGTTCTAAACCTATGGTAAACCAAACAATGATATTTTTAGACTCGTACTTGTTTCCATTCCTTTAAATAGGCAAACCAAAATCTATAATCATTCCTTTTAACAAATCAAACGGGCCCTCAATTTGTAACGTAATTCGAAGCATCATAAATGAAGCACCAACAATGAAGGAGACCATTTGTTCAAAAAAAACATTAAATGAGACCATACATAATATTATATTTTCTTGAATTGATGAATGCTTTCAATTAATGACCAAACACGTGGAGGCAATACACCTTTGATACAAAATGTTAGTCAAAGACTAATCAAGAAGATAACAAACAGATGAGTTGTAATTGGTTGGTGTTAAATGACAGAAAACGAAAGTCACATAATGTATCTTTGAGCAAAGGAGGAGGCGATGGGGAAATTAGTTTTTTTAAGGTTTAGCTCTGATTATCATATTGGATTGTAATTTTGCTTGTTTTATTCAATAAAATCAATTACAACATATAGACTACAAATAAAGATCTTGAAGAATCATAAACCGGTTAAGACTAAATTACAATGGGCTGAAACATATCAACTAACATTTTCCAATTTTGATAGGAATAGCTTTGCAAGCAAATAGAGCAAAGAGCTTACCATTTATTTCTATTAGAGTCATGAGCTTGTGTTAGTCGGCCGTAAAAGAAGAACCGTTCTGCTTACTTGCTATATCCTCGCGTCTTTGCACGACTCGTTCTTCGCTTTCCCTTCTTACCCATATCATATGAAGTATAGCCAAGTGGTAAGGCATTGGTTTTTGGTACCCGCATGCGAAGGTTCAAATCCTTTTACTCTAGATGCTCAACATATAAAACAAGCTAAAGAGAAAAAAAGTAATAGAAAAACAAAAAGGCGAAGCTATAGCCAATTTAGGATTACGTGGCTCGACTGTTAAGGAAAATAGGAGATATAACTCGACTGTTAAGGAAGAAGGATATATAGCTCGAGTGTTAAGGAAAAAAGAAAGAAAAACTCTCTATCCCAAGATTTAATACGAAGGAACAAGCTAAAGGCTTTCGAATGATAGTAGAGCTAGGCAAGATCGATTTAAAATTTTGGCGAAACGAAAAAAATTTCGACCCAAAATTCAAATTTTCGGACCAAAATTCAAATTTTTAGGCCATTTTAGGTTTTATTTTTCGTCAAAATTTTTCACTTTTCAAAATTTTTCCCCTACTAGTTTTAGGCTATTTCTAACTCGATTTCAAAATTTGGCAATTTCAAATTTTCTCAATTTACCTTTATATCGCACTAAGGAATTTATTGTCGGGCTGAGAAAAAATCGGAATTTTCGGAATTTCAACCCCAATCGAATCACAACACATCTACTAAAGATCCATAATCCATACACATCATATCCTCTTTGTGACATCCATTCAATAGACACTAAGATGAATAAAGAGGAGATGCAGAATCCAGTGGTTCAAACAAATACTGAGACTCCAATCAGAAAACCTTCTAACAAGGATTCTACCACCAAAACCGCTCATGCAATTAAATACAAGATTTCTAAAGAAAAGGAAAGATGCATGGAACACTTAAAGTTGCTTCAGTTACACCTTCAGGTTCTTTCAAGAGAAGACCTAAAAGGCACTCGTCTTGAAATTGGATTCAAACGGGTATTCGTTCTACTCTTTGGTCAAGATGTTGAGACATTCACCAGATCGATGCTACTTAATGTGGACCATCTTCAACACGAACTTGACAGAGATAATTTTCACGAGACTCTATGCATAGAGCTCCTTTTAGCTCTCAACATTCAGTTCCAACAATTCATTGACTCAAGTGGCTTATCCAACAACGATCGAGAGTTCACAAGTATATACTTTACCAAATATACTCTCGTAGATATTCAAGCGTTCAAAGAGACACTTCTTCAACATATGAGTAATATAAAGAAGTCAATTGTTGAAAGGACACGCCATCAAAGGCAATTCGAAAGAAGGGTGAATCGAAGACTGATGCAGACGAAAGAGAGCACTGTCAATAAAGATCAAGCATTGGATGCTTCTTCGGTTGATACAGAAAGCAGCGGGACATAATCAGAAACGCAACATACCAGTAACAGCTCAGGGAATGATCAAACAACCAATGATGCGGATATCAGACCCATTTATGATGATCAGCCAATGGCTACGGTACACTTAAATGCTCAATATGATGTTCCTCAACATACTGAGCAATCTGAACCCACTCTTGACACGTATCTAGTTGAAAAGGTTGATAGCAATACCACACCTGATTCATCAGATACGAGTACTAATGGAGGAGAGACTTCTCAGGATGTTGATTCTAAGATTCACGAGCTTGAAATTTTGTTAGCTCAAAAGACTAAAGATTTTGAGGATGCCAAACTCGATTTTTAAAGAAAAATAACAAATTTGAGGCTTATTTTGAAAAACTTGAAAAAGCAAATGTTGTTCTTGAACAAAAATTGGATCGTAAGATTCAAGATTTCAATACGGAAAAAGAACATTTTGTGAAACATATAAATTTGTTAGAATCAAAGTTGCCTTCTCAAAATCCAAGTCCTCCGTCTGCCTCATTAAGTGAAATATCTGTGCAACCTATCGACACTGTAGACAGTAATGACACGAATGCTGATAACAACATATTTGATAATATGAACATTAAGTTAGAACAACGTGTCGCTCAATTACTTCTACAAAATGAGCAATTAAAAGCTCAGATTCACGAAAAGGCTTTTTCACTGACAACAGTGAAAAATGAATTAAGGAAGTTAATAGGAAATAGTGTGGATACTAAGTTAGCAAAACAATAAGTCATGGGGAAACCTCCTTCTCAACCATTCAGAAACCGCTCAGTTTCTAGACAACCGAATGCGTTTAAATCTGAACGACCTAAACCGTCAAACCCGAGGTTTGCCTCCCAAGCTGACATGCGTAAAAATTTATCAAAACCAGTCACTCCACAATCTAGACCATCCTTAAGACAAACTGCATCTGCAAAACCCGATCACATAGAATGCTTCAAGCAACTCTAGATCTAGCTCCAAGAACATGCCTAAGCGTAGATCAAATGACACGGGTCATAAAAGCTATCTAGAGGATGCTCAGAAAAATACACAAACAAGAGATAGGACCAAACCACAACCTAGGAGCGTTGTTCACACATCTAGGAATTCTAGACCCTTCTATGATGTGCACAATTCTGCCAACCCTAGGAACTCTAGAGCCTTCTCAGATGCTAAGCATTTTGTTTGCAAGAAACGTAACAAATGTGTGTTTAATTCCATTCATGATGATTGTATAACGCAAGTCCTGAACAATGTGAACCATAAAGCTAGAGCATCTCAAAGACGGAACCCTACAAGAAATAGGTTTTCTCCAACTAAGTCTTCCGCTGTGCATGAGAAATCTATGACTCCTAGACCCTGTATTAGGTGGGTACCAACGGGTAAAACCTTTAAAACAATTGGTCTTAGGTGGGTTCATACTGGAAAGATATTTCCCTCTAACACGAAAAAGGTTCAAGGTGAACCCCGACACGGTTCTCACAAAGATATCACTAACCCACATGCAAGCATACAAATTACTAATAAAAGTGCAGGTAATAAATAAAAGGTTCAACAAGAACACAAAGGTTTTCCATATTCATACCGTTCAACAAAAGACACTCTCAGAGTTTGGTTGCTGAAGAAGCAGATATCAGAGAAATACGTGTCTCAGGGGTTTCACAAGTAAGATTCAAAATGACTTACAGTCACATATCAGACTGTAACTCGAACGTCAAATAAAGGGAACTTTATCTCTTCAACGATAAGTTACCCTCAAAATGAGAAATTCATATTTCTCGGTCACGAGCTTCTATTAAAACTATTCAAAAGTTTTATGCTCGTGTACATAACTTACAACTAAATTACAGGTTGTAACTCGCTCTTCAAACAAAGGAAAGTTCATCCCGAGTATGGTTTATCCTCATAACGAGAAACTAAATTTTCTCGGAAACGAGCTTCTATTAAAACTATTCGAAAGTTTTAAGGTCGTGTATATGACTTCTAAGTACATCACAGCTTAGGACTCGGACCTCAAATAAGGAAAGTTTTATCACGGACGATAACGTATCCTTCTCAACGAGAAATTCATATTTCTCGGTCATAAGCTTCTCATAAAAACGTTCAAAGTTTTTAAGTTCATGAAAAACGACTTCTAAGTAAATGTCAGCTTAGAACTCAAACTTCAACTTAAGGAAAGTTTATCACGGATGATAACTTATCCTTCACAACGGAAAATTTATCTTTCTCGATCATGAGCTTGTCACAAAACAATCAAAGTTTTGAGCTCATGAAAAGCGGACCCAAAAGGGGAGTGTACGTTTCAGTGCGCTTTCTCTAAGCAATAGAAGAGAAGTCTTCTATCATGATTATTTTAAAACCGTTGAACACAATTTTTTAAGAATTTCTCAAAAGGTTTTTCTAAATCTTTCAAAATTGTGTGTTCAACACTCCCTTTCTCATAAAATGGTTTTTATATCTCAAAAATGTCATATGTTATTTTGATCAATTTTTGAGGGGGAGCGTTTTAAAATCAAGCCTTTTAAAGTTGTTGGGTACATCTCAGATATTGTCATATTTTGTGTATCCAACACATTCTGAACACGATTTGAAAAATGTCATATGAATTATTTTATCTCGGAAAAGGCATCTTAACTCCGTACCTCAACATATTTTGTGGTGTCGTTTTTCCAAAATTGTCAAACTTTTGTTTCAAGACACACATATATTGTTGAGGGGGAGCATCCCGACTGAAAAAGTTCCATGATTCATGCATGCACACATGTTTCTCTCCCAATCGGTTTTCAGAATTTGTCATATTTTAATTAATTGGTATCTCTAATATTATGTTTTTATATTAGAGATAGGGGAGAAAATGTGATTAAAATGTAATATATCGCAACATGTGATCTTAAAGACTCAAGTGCAACTCTTTCCTTCACATGCTAAACTATTTCGTATATCGATGCATGTGTGTAGGGGGAGCTTTTCAGAAATGTAAAATTTTCTAAGTGTTAAAAGTTTTGATTTTTATCAAGCACTTTGAATGGTTTTCAATGGTTTATGGTTACAATCTATAGCCAAAACAAACTACTATCCACGACAGAACATTGGAGTCAAAAGGTGGTTTAGGATAGGAAACTAAGTTCTATGATCCAACCAGAACCGGAGGGATCTACCCAAGGACATTCCATAGCTAGAAATAGTTGTCCTTAGGAAAGATGGAGTTGAATGAAGCTGAATGCGGACCAATTACTTAAGTTAGCACTAGAACAATCACAACAAGGTGCTAGTGATGACGTGTTGGTAAGCATTGAAGGAGTTGAATATTCTATGCAATCTAGGTAGAAACCGGGTCAATACATCTATTTAAGACAAGTCGTCATGGACCCAGTGATGCAATGCACAATCCTTACCCAGCCATTCGAGTTTCTCTTAAAAGAAACTTGTCTCATTGTCACGGAGATCAACACGTATCTATTAAATTTCTCACTTCGAGTTAGTTAATATTGAAAATGTGGCAGTCTGTTCGAGCCTCCGATTACCAAAATGCACCTATTGAGTCTAGAGCCAAAAGAGATCATTCTATTATCTCACTAGGACACAATCGAGTCCTACGCATTATCCATGTGACATTGCCAGAACATCTGAGTGATACGATTCACAATGAAGGTGGAAATCCTGCTTGAGCCAGCATCAAACAAGCTCACGGTAGGTAACTTGTGCGATTCTACATGAATCAAACTTGTGAGAACTAGAAAGCAACTAAGTTTGGATTCTTAATTGATTCAAACTTGATTCTAGGTTTCTTCGCAAAATCCGTGTGATCTTGCCAGAATATTCAGAGTGACACTCTTTAGTGTTCACAGTGACGAATGGAAATCGTTCCAGTGTCAATCTCAAACAGCACTGCGGTAGGTAACTCACAATATTCTTTATGAATCGAGCTTGTGACAAACTGGAAAGCAACAATGGTGCTATTCTTTTAGAATCAAACTTGTTCCAGGAATTCTGAATTGACGACTCTAATCAGAATGATAATTTATCCTTATGATTCACTCTTTACGCTCGCAATCTGCTTTGAGACGGTCGAGTAAAGAGAACTGGCTACTACCACCGAGAAACCCTGTCAAGGAGGTTCTTAATCGAATCTACCCGATCACAAGTACAGTATCTAATACGTCTAACGGTCTTCACCGACCGGAGGTAAAACTCTACCGAGTTAGGATGAAATGTTCAAAGCCATTTTATTCGTGTCTATATATGTTGCTGCATATCAAGATGGTGGCGTAGCTGTGTACTAATCGAAGTCGTCCTCACATGTTCATACTAAAAGATAAAGTTATCCACAACTCTGATGGATATTTGAAGGACTAACTTCAACTGTATTTGTATGGGAGATTGTTAGCCTTTCGGATTCAAGAAAGTATGAATATGTCGATTCAGAAGTCACAAGAGCACAAGATGGCGATAATCAAGATACTTAAGAATGCAAGAATTTAATAGGTCATCTTAGTCACAAGGAGCACAAGATGAAGATCTCAAGCACTCAAAGTCAAATGACAAAAGGCTCAAGATAAAGATCACAAAAGCATGAAGAAACAAAGCCGTTACAAACAAGATCAAGACCAAGATACAAGACCAAAGAAGGAAGATCACCTCCACAAGAATGTATTCACTCAATCATCTTATGCATTTAAAGATGACCAATACATTGGGGGAGATTGTTAGCCCTATTTTTTATATAGTCGAACAAGAATGTAATAGGTCATCTTAGTCGTAAATGGTCTTGTATTTTAATAGGTTAGTCGGGTTAACCAGGCTTGGTATTAAAGCTAATATTATATAAGTTAGGGGCTTTAAGCCCAAGCACAAGCCAAGACCGGTCCATGTTACTAAACCCACGGCCCAACAAGCCTAGGGTATATATACCCTTTTCCATGTGTGGAAGAGGGTGTTGGTTACATTCACCTTCTCTAATAGTAAAAATGTAAACCTTCCACCACTCTCTCTACTTTCTCTCTCTAAACTTTCTTCTCTTTCTCTCTCTAAATCTATTCTAAATATTGTATTATGGATTAAAGTGGGATTAACAAGATGTAGGTTAGTCTTGCGAGTGTCATCTTGATTTTGAGTGACCATATGGTGAGTCCGAGTCGGTGGGTTGAAAGGTGGTGTGTGTTTGGGTGTCGGTTGGAACCGCGACCGTAATATGGTTAGGGTTTGGGTGATTGGTGTTGAATTAGATGTAAGTTGGGTTTGGGTCATGGGTGGTGGAGGGTGATAGGTGGATTGGGTCGAGGTAAGTGGAGGAAAACCGAGTGGTGTTCCACTAGACTGATTTGAGGTAGGAGTAAGTTAGGTATGTGTTGGTGTTTGTTATTGGATGAACGAGAGGTGTTGGTAGAGGAGCATTATGTGGATAATTATGTATTATATGACGAGTTACTAGTGATAGAGAGGTGTCTAGAAATTCGTATGAGACGGAAGGTGTGATATATCTATAAGGAAATTGATGTTCGTCAAAGGTTACATGTCTAGAGAGAATAATTTTGTTTGTAGTTAGATCAAGACACTGATAACCTTAGTGATAGGTTGGGTAACCTAAATATATAAATGTTGTGGCTCTTGGAGCAAATTTATGTGGTGGAAATAGATGGGGATAGCGTAGGCATCCAAAAGTGTGAAGTTTAGAATAGTAGGTTGTTTGTTGAACAATTTGGTAAGTGGTATCTCATTTTGAATGACAGTATATGAAAGGAGGTTTAGAAGGTAGGCAGCCATGTGAAGTGCCTCGACCCAAAATATGGGCGAAAGGTGGGCTTGGAAAAGTAATGTACGAATCATATTATTTATAGTACGAATCATACGTTTCGATTTTCCGTTTTGTTGGAAGATTTTAGGGAAAGAAAATCTCATTTAAATCCTATGTGTTGAGAAAGTTCAAGAAGTTGGGTATTATCGTACTCACCACCATGATCACATTGAAAACCAAGAATGTCATATTAAAATTGATTTTTCACATAAGAACGAAAGTGAACAAACTTAGCAAATATCTCGGATTTAGTCCGAAGAGGAATCCACAAATAACGAGAAAAATGATCAAGAAAATAACATAATACTTGAAACCACCCGTGCAAACAATTAGGGGTGTTAATTTTTCTGACCCGACCCGAGCATATTCGAGTCCGGTTACTCGGATTCAAATTACAGTTCAGGTTAATCGGGTCAACTCGACTAATCCGAATTCGAAACCAGGGTCAGACATCGGGTAGAAAGCGTATGTCTAATTTAGGTCCGGGTCAACCTGATTGACCCGAATAAGATTTCTTTTTTTTAAATATAATTTATATTAAAAAAGAATAAAAAATTTTTAATACTTTAGCCGAATTCGAGTTGACCAAAACCCGACTTGACCTAACCCGACTAGACCCGAACCAGAGTACCCCGAGTTCAAATCGGGTCGGGTTCGGGTAACTCATTTTTAGCTTTGACTTGAATTCAACCCGGCTCGATTGACCCGAACCCGACCTGATTCCCACCCTACTAACAATAAGGGATGACCAAATATCCGAATGAATAATCTCAAAGCATCGAGAAACACTGTAGAACTAGAATAGGAAAGTTTCACATGGTTACCAAGCTAACAAGCATGAAAAACATGAGGAGACTTCTCCTTGTAACAAGAATAAAATTACGAGAAATAAGAGAGTGTAACATGGCATCACCTGGGTGACCGAGGCGTTGACGCCACGTTGAAGGACTTAAGAGAAATCAAAGCACTTGGAAGAGACGACGACTTGGTTACCGGATAGAGATCACATGAGCTATCACATTTAAGCAAGATATGACGAGTTTGGAAATCTCTCACAAAGAAACCGAAGGTATTAAATTTAATAGTACAATTGTTGTTCTGAGTAAACTGATGAACAAAACAATATTAGGGTGCAAAAACATTATGAAGATGTAAAGGGCGATGAAGAGTGTAAAGGATGTTATGGTCCGTGTTTGTGACAAGTGTAGTTTTTCCGTCACCAACACGAACAGACGGATACAAGCAAGAATTAGAATCGACACTTAAATTACTAACATCATAAATTAAATGTGATTACGCACATGTGTCCATATTTCATGTAGAATCTTGAGTAGTTATACTGCTAAACGCGTTAGAAAGCAGTATTTCTCGAGTAGAAAGAAAAGACATGGAACCAAAAACACTTGTTTATCTATTGACCCGTTGTTGACCCACTTTTTGAGACCAAATGAGACGGGACATATCTAGTAGTAATACATGCCTGATATTATTGTCACAATATACCGCTTAATGAAATATACCAATAATAATATATTTCAATCTCAAGAGCCGTTTCTTTAAGGGGTGTAGTATGAAAGAGCCGGAATCATTGTTAGATACAACTGTTTGGTTTGCAAAAACTTTTGACAATGAAATAAAAATTATGCCAGAAACCCCATACCTTCATTCCTGTCAAGATGGGCACCTTTTTATAAGTTTTTGTTCTTTTCTCTCATCTAAGGGCCAGTTTGGTTTACTACTTTTGAAGTCCATGAATAAGTTTAGGACTTTTTCAAAATGTTTGGTAAGTTTGTTAAAGAAATTTTTTGACCATAAGACCCACTGACACGAATCTTATAAACAAGGTGGGTTTTGGAAAGTAATCATGGGCCACTATTTGTATCTTTAAAACTCTCTCTATAATGTAATAAATTTTAATATTTTTTATTTTAATATTTGTATATAAAATTAATTTAATTATTAAAATATATTATTTTATCTCCTATATTATATCAAAACCCCACATCAAAATTTTAACCTAAACCCAAATTTAAACCCACGAGTAAACCAAACGGGCCCTAACTTTGTTATCTAATTTTCACTTTTATTTCTATAATTTTTCTCTCATTCAAAAGAAAAGTATTTATTTCGATATTGTTGGGTTTGCAAGATCCAATAATCTTGGTCACCAGACATCATCGCCATTCATAATTAAGGTGTTGAAGTCGTTACACTGATCGTTCGCCGGAGATATCACTCTATTTTTTGAGAGTGTGTCAATGTTGTCACCATTGTTTGTTCATGTCATGCCGCTGTCAAAGATATTCTTTACTACTTATCTTATTTGCTTTATGCAAGAAAGGAAAATGAAGAACACAAAGTTGGAAAAGATCAGCTTTTTGCTCAGTCCATGCGTGTCACAAGGTGAAGAGAAAGCAAGGAGTAAATTTTTTATATTGTGAATGTTTTTATATTTTGATTTTTTCATTTGATGTGTGTAAAGTTAGTGTATAAATATTCTGGCAATTTCGTAAGAAGTTAATTTTATTATTAGTAATTTAGTATTCTTTTAGAGCACAAGGTATGGTTGGCTGAAGCTGTGGGAAAATACCACAATTTTTTCACGGTATGGTTAATTTTGTCAAAATGATCTCACAACACCAAAATTGTAGGCTCATTGGTTGGCTTGAGCCATGGGGAAAATGTTAGGCCCACAAAATTTTAAAATTCGATTTAAAATATATATATAAAAAAATTATTACACGAAAATGCGACGGTACGGCTCTCGCGTTTTCGTGTCGTGTTTTCGCGCGAAAACGCGCGTTGTCCCCTCGGCGCCAGACTCAAAAACGCGAACTGGGGTATGGTTGGTGGCGTTTTCGTCTGGCGTTTTCCTCTTAGCGCGAGATCTTTTTCCCCATACCTCTTAGGCTAAAGTTGAAATATATTTTCGTTAATAATAAGAAAAAAGTCTGCTTTGACTAAAATTTAAATATTCAAAGTTCTAAACCTATGGTAAACCAAACAATGATATTTTTAGACTCGTACTTGTTTCCATTCCTTTAAATAGGCAAACCAAAATCTATAATCATTCCTTTTAACAAATCAAACTGGCCCTCAATTTGTAACGCAATCCGAAGTATCATAAATGAAGCACCAACAATGAAGGAGACCATTTTTTCAAAAAAAAACATTAAATGAGACCATACATAATATTATATTTTCTTGAATTGATGAATGCTTCCAATTAATGACCAAACACGTGGAGGCAATACACCTTTGATAACAAATAGATGAGTTGTAATTGGTTGGTGTTATATGACAAAAAACGAAAGTCACATAATGTATCTTTGAGCAAAGGAGGAGGCGATGGGGAAAATAGTTTTTTTAAGGTTTAGCTCTGATTATCATATTGGATTGTAATTTTGCTTGTTTTATTCAATAAAATCAATTACAACATATAGACTACAAATAAAGATCTTGAAGAATCATAAACGGGTTAAGACTAAATTACAGTGGGCTGAAACATATCAACTAACATTTTCCAATTTTGATAGGAATAGCTTTGCAAGCAAATAGAGCAAAGAGCTTACCATTTATTTCTATTAGAGTCATGAGCTTGTGTTAGTCGGCCGTAAAAGAAGAACCGTTCTGCTTACTTGCTATATCCCCGCGTCTTTGCACGACTCGTTCTTCGCTTTCCCTTCTTACCCATATCATATGAAGTATAGCCAAGTGGTAAGGCATTGGTTTTTGGTACCCGCATGCGAAGGTTCAAATCCTTTTACTCCAGATGCTCAACAGATAAAACAAGCTAAAGAGAAAAAAAGTAATAGAAAAACAAAAAGGCGAAGCTATAGCCAATTTAGGATTACGTGGCTCAACTGTTAAGGAAAATAGGAGATATAACTCGACTGTTAAGGAAGAAGGATATATAGCTCGAGTGTTAAGGAAAAAAGAAAGAAAAACTCTCTATCCCAAGATTTACTGCGAAGGAACAAGCTAAAGGCTTTCGAATGATAGTAGAGCTAGGCAAGATCTTTTGTGAGTGAACGAGATGAGGCTTTGTTATTCCGATGCTTTCTTATGAGGATCGAGATTGTGTTGTAACACTTGGGTAGGTGCTCTTCGCGAGTATATTTGTTAATTGCACAGTATCTTATCTGCTCAAGTCAAGTTTTTGGTGGGCGAGACAGATACCGATTCTACCTTTGTCAACTACCTCTTTCTTTTCGATCTATCACTCTTTTTCCATTAACAATTGTCACGTGAAAGCTCTAAGTCAAGAAGTCAAGCCAGGAAGAAGAATCAACAGAAACTTTAAGTACCTTCAACACTTCGAATGCCATTAAATTAAAAAGAAGCAAAAGAACTATGGTGTAGATATGAACCTAAAAGGCTTTAAATAAGAAAACTAGTAAATTCCCCATCATTGCAAGAAGAAAATAATACTACATGCAACACACATCATATCAATCGACAAAATTATAAAAAAATAATCCACCTTCAAAATATAAGTTTGCCAAAAAATATCTCGCAAGCGTAAAAGACTTATATGTTCATCTTCATATATTATAGTTGATTCCCTCAAGATATAAGTTTAACGTAAAATAACACCCATCCCCACAGACAAAGTACCCAAGTATTAACACACTTCAATATAGTCCTCATGTACCGATGCTCACTTATTCGACTAGTGAGTATCTTCGACAAGCAAACAAAAATAGATATGCAGCAACACGCAGTTATGTGTGTTTTTGTTTCACCGTGTGTGGCTATTAATTTATGCGGCCCATTAATTGATTAAAGAAGAATAAAAATTACAGTTAGATAATCTTCAATGCTTCAAATGAGCAATAGCTTTTCACCATTTATCAAAGCCTTTTGATTGGTTTTTCCCTATTGCACACAAAGGTTTTCTAAAAGTTTTTCCGTAAGACTTGAGGATCTTCAAGTCTTTTTTCAAAGTTATTAGCCATTTATGTATTATGCATTAAATACATTTAATGCATCAAGTCATTAAAGACTTGATGCATTGTTTATGCTCTTAGTAATTAGCAAAACTTGTAATGACTTTTCATTATTTCAATAAGCTTTTGAAGGTGTTTTGTACCATTGTGCTTAAGACTTTTTGGAAAGATTTTTACAAAGACTTGACAAAGTATTTTGTAAAATCTTATTCATATAATGTGTTTGCATTTCGGGCCTTAAATGCAAAAGGCTATCAAAAGCTTTTTGCCAAGGTTGCAAAAATCGCTTGGCGCCAACTAGACGGTTGGGTACCGCCAAACGATCGGTTTAATGGGGATTAATCGAGGATTATTTGGATAAGATTTTTTGTAACACCCCATTTTGATAATGGAAGGTCACGCGTAATTATTGCGTGTTATCAAAGCATACAAGGAAAAATGTCTAAACATTACATGACCATAAAAGGAAAATACCGGAATCAAACATCGGTAGTCCAAAAGTAAAGCTCATCACACATAAACATAAGTACTGTAAGGAAAGGACTAAACAATGTCCATAGCAAGTGTATCAAAGTAAAGATAATGCATAAAGTAAAGAAAGGCTAGAAAGCTTCCAGTCCATATGCACGTACGCTTAAAGTCTACGAGCGTCCTTGAGTACCTGCCGTTTTGGGAACATAGAAAAGGAAAACGACTGAGCAATACGCTCAGTGCACGGATGTACAATAAAGCATGAATAGGATAAGCCTAGAACATATAACAGCGGAAGAAACTAAGTCCCGAAAAACCTGGTTAAGCCTTGGTAAAACTGGTTTTATAGTTTGAAAAGCCTTATGTTTATCTTATAAAAACTGTTTATCATATTCTACCATTAGCCAATATAGGTCATGAAAATCCACCGTGCATGAATACTTGGAGGGGTGACCTCATCATGCAAGTTAGAGGGGCTGTCTCTAATTTAATATACTGGTTTTGGTAGGAGGGATCAGCTCCTTGTGAAGGATGCAAGGCACACACCACATTCACACTGAGTAATCTGCTGAAAAACATGTAACTAGGATGCACCCATACGCCCCACATGATAAATATAATAAATGGCCAAAAGCTGAAGGGACGCCACGAGCAATCACTCCGCCGTGGTGAAGTCATAACACCAGTGCCTCTAGTGTTATGGTTATGGTACCTCCATAACTAGGTGAAACTGGTCATGCATGTATATGGCTATAGGTATTCTAAATTAAACATAAGCAAATCAAACATATAAACTTATACTATGGGAAAACATTTGGCTGCATACGGGGAATCCTAATAAGGAAAGAATGTCCATACTGAAAGGACGGGAATCCGTACCTTATGTCCAATGAACGAAGAAGACGAACTGAGGAGAATCCTACTTCGGTATCGCTAATGCTACATAAATACATACGTGAATAAGTATCTGATTACTAAATACGTAACTGGTTTTATATCATGTCTTAGCTTATTTTATAAGTTCATATCATGTTTTACTGTTTTAAGCCCTAAACTATGTTTATCATATATTTTGTCTATTCTGATTAAGTATTTCTAGTATTTCATGTATTATTATACTTACTGTGTAATAATAAGTAACTTTCTAAAAATAGCAGGTTTCTTAAAATAGAAAGTTTCCAAAAATAGAAAGTTACCAAAAATACAAAGTTTCCAAAAATACAAAGTTTCCAAAAATAGAAAGTTTCCAAAAAATAGAAAGTTTCCAAAAATAGAATTACTGCTTAAATTAAATAAGTTTCTAAAAATAGAAAATTTTCATAAATAGATTAGCTGCCTTAATTAAATAAGTTTCTAAAAAGAGAAAGTTTCCATAATTAGATATAAGCTAGTTAAATAAGCTAAGTATATAAGCTTAAGTGTTTTTCTGATTATTTTCTAAGTCATAATGATATAATGTATAGTTTATTAATTATTACATGTAATTTAAATAAACTATAGGTTAAAAGTATTTAATTAAATATATCATGCTTTTAATTAAATAAAGTTAAATACTTAGGCTAAAACATGTATTATTAATTATTAATAATATAACCTAAGTCATGTTAATTAATTAATTATAACCATAGTTTTTAAATAATTAATTAATTATAAGTCTAGAAAAATATAAATACTTAGGTTAATAATTCCATGATCTAATAATTAAATTATAACCTAAGTCATGTTTTATTAAATTAATCATGTCATATAATTATCAATTTAATTTTAACATATGATTATTAAAAACATCATATTAACATAAACCATGAACCGGATCGTGACTAGAAACCATGAACCGGACATGAAATCGACACCATACCCCGAACCACTTCGGGGTTCCCTTTGGTTTGCTGCTGCCGTGAGACCCACACAACCAAACCGGGATCATATGGTCTCGGTGGTGGTCTATAAGCCAAACCGAGACCCCCTTGGGGTTCGGTTTAGGCGTCGGCCAAACAAACACCCCTAAAAACATCCGTTTTGATTTACCCGATAACCAATTATATGTTTGATTTATGTTTTTAATTAGGTTTTTAAAAACATCATGTTATTATTTAATTTTATTAGATCAAATCAAAAGAAAAAGGATTAAAAAGAGGTATACCGAATGCGTGGATCTAACGAGGATGAACACACACGAACACACGTACAAGATTCAAGATCAAAATCAACTAAACACCCCCCTTTGGTGTGTTATGTGCGGCGGCCACAAGAGGACAAGAAGGAGAAGGAGAAAAATCTTTTAGGTTTTTGTTTTGGTTTCCTGTAAAGTGAAAATGAGTAGTAAAAGTTACCTTAACCCCTTCTTAGTAAATTTTGAGATGGGCTTGGCCCATCTCCTTGATGTAGTCGCGGGTAAGGGGGCCCCACATGGGGTACCCGTACCGTTTTCCGTGTCTCGTTATTTAAGTGTTCGTTCGTGTTTATTTGTGTTCGTGTTTAGTGTGTTCTCGTTAAATATTTATCGTGACTTAATATATTTATTCGTGCTCGTAATAAATATATATACGTAATTAATATTAGTTCGTGATTTAATTAAGTTCATGATTTCATGATCGCATGTTCGTGATTAATTATTGTTAAATAATTATTGTATATTCGTACGTAATAAATACTTATCGTGTTCTAACACGTACGTAATACGTAAAATTCTAACACGTAAACGTAATCATGCTATAAAAGAAAAGTTTTAATCCAGTACGTACGATCTTAAGGGTACTATTCATGGTAAAAGCATGCGGGTTTTACAACTCTTCCCCCCTAAAAAGAATAATTCGTCCCCGAATTATAGATAAAGTAAACTGGAAAAGAAGAACATACCCGAATTCAAAATATAAAATGCGGGTAAGAAGCCCGGATAGACTCCTCTGTTTCCCAAGTGGCTTCCCGCTCGGTATGATCCCTCCAAAGGATTTTGACGAATGGAATCGTCTTCCTTCTCATGACTCGTTCTTGTCTGTCAAGAACTCGTTCGGGTTCTTCTATGAAGGTGAGATCTTCACGTATCTGTTCCAGTGGATACTGAACCATGTGAAGGGGATGATATTGGTACCCTCTGAGTAAGGACACATGAAACACATTGTGTACATGCGAAAGCTGCGGAGGTAACACTAACCGGTAAGATACTTCACCGACTCGTTCAATGATATCAAACGGTCCGATGAAACGAGGACTGAGCTTCCCTTTAATCCCGAAGCGTCTAACACCACGTGCCGGCGAAACCTTAAGGAAGACGTGATCTCCTACGTTAAAATGTATGTCCCTACGATGCTTATCGGCGTAACTCTTCTGACGTGACCGTGCTTCCTGAAGCTTTTGCTTAGCTACTGCGATCTTTTCGTTGGTCAACTCTATGATTTCTGGTCCTTCTAGTGTTCGCTCGCCAACCTGATCCCAGCAGATTGGGGCGCGACACTTCCTGCCATACAACATCCCGAAAGGAGCACACTTGATACTTGCGTGCCAACTGTTGTTGTATGCAAACTCCACCAAACAGATATAATCGTCCAAATAACCCGTCCATTCCAACGCACATGACCTCAACATGTCCTCCAATGTCTAAATCATTCACTCCGACTGTCCGTCCGTTTGAGGATGAAAAGCCGTGCTAAGCTTAAATTGTGTACCCCAAGCTTTCTGCAGACTCTTCAAAAATCGCGAAGTGAATCAAGGATCTATGTCTGAGACGATGCTGGATGGAGAACCGTGGAGTCTCATGATCTCTCTTCTATACGTATCGGCGAATTTACTTACCAGATCTTCCTTGCGTATCGGTAAGAAATGAGCTGATTTGGTAAGTCGATCTACGATAACCCAAATTGCATCGTGCTTCCTCTTGGTAGGCGGAAGACCAGTAACAAAATCCATGGTGATTTTGTCCCACTTCCACTCTGGAATATCTAACGGTTGAAGGAGACCGCCAGATCGCTGATGCTCGATCTTAACCTGCTGACAGGTAAGACATTTGGAGACGTAAGTGGCCACATCCTGTTTCATACCACTCCACCAAAAGTACAGTTTGATGTCATGGTACATCTTAGTCGAACCAGGATGTATAGAGAATGGGAAGCAATGAGCTTCAGCTAACAAGGCTTCCCGGAGTTCTTGGTCATCAGGAACACAAAGTCTCGTGCCCTGCCATACGATACCATCTGCATCTACTCTGAATTCTGTCTGTTTCTCCAAATTCTATACTATCGCCCAGATTTCTCCGTCATCCTTCTGAGCTTCCTTGATCTTAGAGAGTAACTCGGGTTCTACTCTAAGATTAGCCCAGTAACCGTGATGTCCACGTACCATGATCTCGATGTCTAGTCGCTCCAAGTCTCTTATGATTTCCTCCTCGATTTTAATGTCGTTGATCATTCCGGACTTCCTGCTAAGAGCATCTGCTACTACATTTTCTTTTCCGGGATGATATTGTAGATTTATGTCATAATCCTTCAACAGCTCTAACCATCTCCTCTGCCTCAAGTTCAATTCACGTTGAGTGAAGATATACTTCAAGCTCTTGTGGTCCGTGAAAATGTCACATGATTCTCCATATAAGTAGTGCCTCCATATCTTTAATGCAAACACGACTGCAGCAAGTTCCAAGTCATGCGTGGGGTAATTTTCTTCATAAGGCTTAAGCTGCCGTGAAGCGTACAGGATCACTTTCCCATGTTGCATGAGAACACAGCCAAGTCCCTTCCCCGATGCATCACTGTAGATTTGAAATCCACCCGTACCCGATGAGAGAGTAAGAATAGGTGCAGATACTAGCTTCTGCTTCAGGTCTTCAAATCTCTTCTCTCGTTCTTCAGTCCAAACGAATTTCTCCCCTTTTCGCATCAGTTTGGTCAATGGTAGTGCTAAGCGGGAAAAGTTCTCCACGAACCTACGGTAATAGCCAGCTAA
This sequence comes from Glebionis coronaria, assembly GCA_025667525.1. Lineage (NCBI taxonomy): Eukaryota > Viridiplantae > Streptophyta > Magnoliopsida > Asterales > Asteraceae > Glebionis > Glebionis coronaria. Next base: position 87,756,235 of record CM046875.1, on the reverse strand, counting down.
GCCTAAGAAACTGCGGACTTCCGTCGCTGATGTCGGTCTCGGCCACTTAGTAATGGCCTCAACATTCGCTGGATCCATAGTGATTCCTTCTGCTGATACAATGTGACCTAAGAATGCCACCTTGTCTAACCAGAACTCACACTTGGAGAATTTAGCATACAGCTGCTTCTGGCGAAGAATCTGTAGTACTATACGAAGATGGTCTTCGTGTTCCTCCTTGGACTTTGAGAAAATCAGGATGTCATCGATGAAGACAATGACGAACTTGTCCAGAAATTCATGGAAGATTATGTTCATCAAGTCCATGAACACTGCTGGAGCATTTGTCAGGCCGAATGGCATAACTACAAACTCGTAGTGTCCATAGCGGGTACGAAAGCAGTCTTGGCGATGTCCTACTCCTTAACCCGTAGTTGATGGTAGCCTGACCTAAGATCAATCTTGGAGAAGTGTTTGGCCCCTTGGAGTTGGTCAAACAGATCGTCTATACGCGGCAGTGGATACCTATTCTGGATAGTAATCTTGTTGAGCTCGCGATAGTCTATGCAAAGACGCATACTGCCGTCCTTCTTCTTAACAAATAAGACCGGTGCTCCCCATGGAGATGCGCTCGGTCGATGAAACCTCGTTCAAGAAGTTCTTGCAGTTGATCCTTCAGCTCCTTCAACTCTATGGGAGCCATGCGATAAGGAGCTTTGGAGATCGGTTTAGCTCCTGGAATAAGCTCAATATTGAATTCCACCTCTCGTGCAGGTGGTATGCCCGGAAGTTCTTCTGGGAATACATCTTGGAATTCCGACACTATTGGTTGATCCTGAATTGATGGAGATTCAGCATCCATGTCGTGAACCGTAGCTAGATAACCCTTGCAGCCATGTGATAGTAGTGCACGTGCTTGCAGGGTAGATATGATTTGTACAGACCGCCCGGGTACGAACTCGTTATGAATGTACTCTGGTGCATTAACATCACCGAAGATAACTCGATACGAATGGCAGTCTATGGTAGCATGATACTTGGATAGCCAATACATGCCCAAAATCATGTCGAAGTCATTCATGTCCCGCGGAAGTGCGTCAACAGGTCGAACCTTGTCGTCAAATTCTAGGGGAAGAATCTTGTATACATGGGTGATTAATACAGAGTCCCTCAAAGGCGTGGAAATATTAAGCCTATTCTCTAGTGGCATGGGGAGCATCCTAATGTTCTTAGCATAAGCAGTAGAAATGACCGAGTGAGTAGCACCCGTATCGAAAAGAACACACGCAGCTTGACCATACATATACAAGATTCCAGTGATGGTACCTGTAGACTTGTTGGCCTGGTCTCGAGATGTCGTATAGACACACCCGGTGGTAGGAGGCGGATTGAAATCAGCATGTCCTGATGTGCCCTCCATCTCGCCCTTACGACAATCCTTCATGATATGGCCAGGAAGACCACACTTGAAGCATGCGTCCGTGTTACGACGACATGGCCCTAGGTGCCTACGGTGGCAAGTAGAGAAAAGAGGATGAGTATATCCTCCAGCAGGTGCTCTGGCTGGCTGAGGACCTGATAAAACATTTTACATAAGACATGATAATAGGGTACAAAGGACAATGCGGATAATCGTAAGATTGAATACCAGTGATAGCTGGACGGCTAGGCTGTGAACCTCTCTGGTTCTGGTCCCTACCGTTTCCATGGTTCCTGGTAAATGATTTGCTAAAGTGCAGAATATGAGTTATAACATGAAATCATAAGAAAATGCTTAAGTATTAGGACCTGCTGCTGTTGGAGTGTCCAGCGTTGTTACGGTAATTATCATTAACGCCACGCCTATCCATAGCAGAACGGTCGTTAGTCTGACCGTTTCCCTTGGGCTGATGAGGCTGCTGCTGAGTAGCCAGCTGAGACCGGTCCCCAGTTTTCTGCCTGGAAGATACATTTTAAAGAGATGAATAATTGACATATATGGAAGGAATACGGATTGATCACCGCTTGAATACGAATGTTTACCTCTTGTCGGGTCTCTCAGCTTCCCCGAACTCATCTCTCTCCTGCAGCATCTCCAGCTTACGTGCTGCATCGGCCACTTGTGCTATAGTGTTGAACGTAGCACACACCAGATTGTTTTCGGCCGATGTGCGAAGAGCCCACCTAAAGTGGTGTGCCTGCTCTTCAGGAGTACCTGCTGCTGCACCAAGGAACCCAGCTAAGCGAAGAAAGCGCTGCATAAACTCGTTGCTATTCTCCCCAGCTCTCTGTCGGATCCCATGGTACTCCCTCTTGAGCTTGTCTTGCTCAGCCTTGGGAAAGAACTGCTCCATCACCCTGTCCTTGAACCGAGCCCAAGTCAAACCAGTAACCCACTCGTCACCTCCCTCAGACTGCATCAACGCTAACCACCAATTTAGTACATCGCCTTCAAACTGATAGCCTGCCAACCTCGCCTTGTACGCAGGGTCACAACCCATAGCATTGAAAATCTTCTTGATGTGAGCCAACCAACTTTCAGCATCACTGGGGCTATCTGTCTTCTCAAAATCTCGAGGACGGAGCTTGTTGAATCTCTCCAGCCATACTGCTAATGTCACTGGAGGAGGAGGTGCCTGGTTATGCTGTTGATTGTTGGCAGCTTAAACCTCAACCCTGATGTCGTTCCTTAGTTGAGGAAGCAAAGCTTGCATTGCAGCTTGGACTGCTGCATTTAGTTGTTCCTGTACGCGTGTGAGAACCATCTGACAGTATAACATAAAACATATGATTAAACAGATCAAAACATAAAATATATATACATGAAAAAATTTTATACCAAAAATTCAAGAGAAAAATTTTATACAAGAAAATTTTGTGTAAGAATGCATGATGCAGTTTTATGAAAACTTTTGTATGCTCGAGAGTGAACGCCTATGGTCAGTTCACCCAAAATAAAAGACATGGCGAGGGAACGCCTATGGGCCGATCGCAAATTTAAAAGTTTCGATAAAACACATGCGACTAAATAGGGCCAGTCCTGTACCAACCATTACTTAGTCATAAACCTGCGACAATGACATATATATGTATGCATGAAAACGACTGTCAGTTCTAGGAAGACCATAGTGACTACCCACTAATAACATGTCATATTTTGAGAGCCTACAGGTCAAAGCCTCGGCTCTGATACCATAATTGTAACACCCCATTTTGATAATGGAATGTCACGCGTAATTATGGCGTGTCATCAAAGCATACAAGGAAAAATGTCTAAACATTACATGAACATAAAAGGAAAATACCGGAATCAAACATCGGCAGTCCAAAAGTAAAGCTCATCACACACAAACATAAGTACTGTAAAGGAAAGGACTAAACAATGCCCATAGCAAGTGTATCAAAGTAAAGATAATGCATAAAGTAAAGAAAGGCTAGAAAGCTTCCAGTCCATATGCACGTACGCTTAAAGTCTACGAGCGTCCCTGAGTACCTGCCGTTTTGGGAACATAGAAAAGGAAAACGGTTGAGCAATACGCTCAGTGCACGGATGAACAATAAAGCATGAATAGGATAAGCATAGAACATATAACAGCGGAAGAAACTAAGTCCCGAATAACCTGGTTAAGTCTTGGTAAAACTGGTTTTATAGTTTGAAAAGCCTTATGTTTATCTTATAAAAGTTGTTTATCATATTCTACCATTAGCCAATATAGGTCATGAAAATCCACCGTGCATGAATACTTGGAGGGGTGACCTCATCATGCAAATTAGAGGGGCTGCCTCTAATTTAATATACTGGTTTGGGTAGGAGGGATCAGCTCCTTGTAAAGGATGCAAGGCACACACCACATTCACACTGAGTAATTTGCTGAAAAACATGTAACTAGGATGCACCCATACGCCCCACATGATAAATATAATAAATGGACAAAAGCTGAAGGGACGCCACAAGCAATCACTCCGCCGTGGTGAAGTTCATAACACCAGTGCCTCTAGTGTTATGGTTATGGTACCTCCATAACTAGGTGAAACTGGTCATGCATGTATATGGCTATAGGTTTTCTAAATTAAACATAAGCAAATCAAACATATAAACTTATACTACGGAAAAACATTTGGCTGCATACGGGGAATCCTAATAAGGAAAGAATGTCCATATTGAAAGGACGGGAATCCGTACCTTATGTCCAGTGAACGAAGAAGAAGAACTGAGGAGAATCCTACTTCGGTATCACTAATGCTACATAAATACATACGTGAATAAGTATCTGATTACTAAATACGTAACTGGTTTTATATCATGTCTTAGCTTATTTTATATGTTCATATCATGTTTTACTGTTTTAAGCCCTAAACTTGTTTTTATCTTATATTCTGTCTATTCTGATTAAGTATTTCTGGTATTTCATGTATTATTATACTTACTGTGTAATAATAAGTAACTTTCAAAAAATAGCAGGTTTCCTAAAATAGAAAGTTTCCAAAAATAGAAAGTTACCAAAAATAGAAAGTTTCCAAAAATAGAAAGTTTCCAAAAATAGAAAGTTTCCAAAAATAGAAAGTTTCCAAAAATAGAAAGTTTCCAAAAATAGAATTACTGCTTAAATTAAATAAGTTTCTAAAAATAGAAAGTTTCCATAAATAGGTTAGCTGCCTTAATTAAATAAGTTTCTAAAAATAGAAAGTTTCCATAATTAGATATAAGCTGGTTAAATAAGCTAAGTATATAAGCTTAAGTGTTTTTCTGATTATTTTCTAAGTCATAATGATATAATGTATAGTTTATTAATTATTACATGTAATTTAAATAAACTATAGGTTAAAAGTATTTAATTAAATATATCATGCTTTTAATTAAATAAAGTGTTAGAAATACGTTTTACGTATATTAGAAGTATCGGTCACTCCACAATATTATTTATGTTGTAATAGCTCGTAGTTAACAAATAGTTATTAGTTGCTTATTAAGTTAAGTAAGAACCGGTCCATGGGCTTGTCATGGACCGGCCCAAGCCCAATGTAAGCTTGGAAGTATAAATACCCCTTTCCACCATGGAAAGGGGTTGGTTGTTGTCATTTGTTCTAGTTCCATTTAATAAAATACACATAGTTTCTCTCACTTTCTCTCTCTAACTTTCTCTCTCTAGAAAACAACAAACCCCTTCATAGATTCATAGGCTATCAATATTCTACATTTGGTATCAAGAGCTATGGGGTGATTTAAGGTAGTGATTTGTGTGGTTTTTTTAGTTTTTGATTGTATTAGTGTTCTTTAAGAAAATCCATCTTGATTCTTGGTGTTTTTGGTGTTTTTGTGATTGGGATTAGTGGATAAGTATTAGTTGTTACTTATTATTGTTGAAATCACAAAACTTTTTGGGTCATTTGGTCAAAATCTGGGTTTAATCTCTCTTTTTGTGGTCGACTGTTCATCGTATTAAACTTCTGATTACCCAGCAAAAGTTCCGAACCAACAAGTTCCGGATCAATCAAAAGTTCCGAACCAAGAAGTTCCGAACGAAAAAGTTCCGGATCAAGAAAGTTCCGAATCAAGAAAGTTCCGGATCAAGAAAGTTCCGAACCAAGGAAAGTTCCGAACCAAGAAACTTCCGAATCAAGAACTTCCGGATCAAGATCTTCCGAACCAAGAAGTTCCGAACCAAGAAGTTCCGGATCAAGCCAAAAGTTCCGACTCAAGAAGTTCCGACTCAAGAAGTTCCGACTCAAGAAGTTCCGACTCAAGAAGTTCCGACTCAAGAAGTTCCGACTCAAGAAGTTCCGACTCAAGAAGTTCCGACTCAAGAAGTTCCGACTCAAGAAGTTCCGACTCAAGAACTTCCGAACCAAGAACTTCCGAACCAAGAAGTTCCGGATCAAGCCAAAAGTTCCGAATCAAGGTAATTCCAAGCAAAATCTTCCGAATCAAACTTCCGAATCAACAAAAAGTTCCGAATCAAGGGTTATTTTGCTTGTTTTTTCGACGATTTTTTAGAGGATTTAATCTTGGTTTCTTACAACAAAAACACAACACAATTCACAAGCTTTACTTCACTGCTCGATCAACCGATAATCTTTGTCTCTTTGAAGTTAACAAAATGAATCCGAATTCAGTAATGCCTCAGATGACATCACTTACGGATATTTCCATCATTACGGGAACGGATAATCGCCCGCCAATGCTCATCAAAGAAGTTTTTGAAGCATGGCAAGGCCGGATGATGTCTTATCTTAAGGGAAAACCGGTTTATGGGAGGCTTATGGTTAAGTCAATCTTAAATGGTCCACTTGACTATGGTACCATCGTGGCTAACAATGTGTCTCGACCAAGAGAATTTGAAGAACTTACACCAGCTCAACAACTTGTTGCCGATGCAGACGAGAAAGCTCTTCAAACAATTCTCCAAGCTCTTCCCCATGACATCTATAGGATGGTAAGTTAGTATACGATGGCAAAGGATTTATAGGAACGTCTTAAGGTGTTGCTACAAGGTACGTCTCTCACCAAACAGGAAAGGGAATGTCAGTTGTATGACCTGTTTGACAGATTCACTTACAACCCAGGGGAAACGCTTCACGATTATTACTTCAGATTCACCACACTCATGAATGATCTGAATGTATACAATCTGGTGATTGCTCCATTCCAGGTTAACACCAAATTCTTGAATACTTTACCTCAAGCTGAATGGGGTGAGTATATTACCGATGTTAAGTTAACCAGAGATCTGCATAAGTGCAATTTGGATCAACTATATGCTTTTCTTCAGCAGCATGAGAAACATGTGATCATGCACCGTTCTCCACGAGGTATGTACCTTGATTCATTAGCTTTGATGGCGAATCAACCAAGCTTGTCTCACAACAACACTCCTTATATTTTGGGACATCAAGCCTATCATCCATCACCTTACATGACACCAACCTTTCCCCAATACTCGATTCTACCACAACCACCCACCTCACATCAGCAACAATATCGGTTTAGTGCACCTTCATCACAATATGCTACACAACCTCACCCAGCAAGTATTGCACCTTATGCTCAATCTTCATATTCTTCTTATCAAGAGAATGCAGCATATTCAACAAGCTACCCTGATCAAATGAGTATTCCTTCTAGTGATTATGCAGCTCAAGACCAAGCAATGTACTGTGATGATGAGGAAGTCCCCGTTCCTGTATTCAAACAAGGTGCTGATCCAGTTGAAGTGTTAACCACTATGTCTGCTTATCTCACAAGGACTTTAAGCAAACGAGGATTTAGGGGATCAGCTCCTACCAGCAATCAGTTGAGGAATTCATCCAATTCTCGCCAACAAGCTACTATTGAGAATGGCAGGGTAATGGTTCAGCCTATTCAACCATATCAGGGGAGACCTACCACATCAACTACCAATGCTCGCACAGTCAATCAGGCTCCAATGGTCAATCCTGCTCCACGGGCTAATTCCACGGGCAAGTTGCGAATGATTACATGCTACAACTGCAAGGAAGAGGGTCACATGTCCAGGGATTGTAAGAAACCCAAGAGGAGAAGGGATGGACAATGGTTTGCAGAAAAGATCTATCTGGTGAATGCTCAGGCACAAGGAAGGGAACTTGATGAAGAGGAGCTTGCATTTCTTGCTGATCCAGGGATTGCTGAACAAGACACGGTCACCACACAGAATGCAGCATACCAAGCAGATGATCTCGATGCGTATGACTCAGACTGTGATGACTTTCAATCTGCAAAGGCTGCTCTCATGGCAACTATCTCCAGCTTAGGGCCAGAAAAGAGATCTGAGGTACTTATTAATACCACCGATAATACCACTGATGCTAGTATTCAACCACATCAAGTTGTGCAAGAGAGTGCTGATTCGAATGAATCTTCGGTGGTGAGTCTTTCAAATGAGGAGACAAACAATGATCGCAATATCAATGTGAGTCCCCAGACTTTGAGTGAATCACAACCGGGACCCATTTCGCATACGCCTACTCCTGCTCAACAAGATTTGGTCATGGTTCCTGCTACATTACTTAGCCAAATGAATGCTGCTCTCTTAGAAACGTTAGCTAAGAATAAGAATTTGTCTGATGAGCTTGCCTTAAGCAATGAGAAAGTTCAAACCTTGGAATTAGTGCCTTCGTCTAGTGTTCTAACTAATCCCGAATATGATCATTTTAGAAACAAACAAATGGGTCACTTGCAAGAAATTGAAAACTTAAGAGCAAATCTGACTAATGAACTTAAAAAAAAGGAGTTAGTGGTCACTAATTTTCAAAAACTTCAAACGGATTTTGAATCACTCGAGTCTAAGAAGAATGAAATGGAGATTAATGCTACTAATAAGATTAGAAGTCTAGATTACTTGCTGTTAAGACAATACGCTGCTTCTCAACTAGTGCACTTATTTGATGCTTCGTTTAGAGAATTTAACTTATCTTGTCAAAAAGGCCTTCCCCCCTAATACACGATATGTAAAACAAGCTTTAAGACATAGTCCTAGACTTTATAATGCAACTCAATTAGGATTGGCCTTAGACCCGATTGTGTTTCCTGATGATCGAACAAGTAAGGATCTAGTTGATGAGGATCGGTCATACAATTCTGCAAAATATCCCGAGTGTGATTATTTTAAATTGAATAAGGAGCTTGCAAAAACGGATTTTAGAATTCGCTTCCATATGGACAAAGATCTCATAACAGCACCGACCTACATATTAGATGAAGAAAACCCTAGTACATTTCCTACACTTGTCAATATGGAAGGTCCTAAGGAAATTCCAAAGGATCTTCCACCTGTTAGCACTGTATGGTTAACCTTGCAAGAGATTAATCAATACTTTACTAATTTTGACAAGGTCATTTTGGATTGTACGACTTCAAATGGCTTAAATGCCGGAGAATGGGCTTTCGAACATATGAACGAGGTGTTTAAAAATGAGATCAATCCGTTTGTCGAAAGTCTAAAAGGAACTTTTGCATCTCTTAAGGAAAATCTTGTGTTTGAAATTGGTGAAGTTCAAAAAGTGTTTTATGAAATGGACACCGCTTACGAACTACAACTAATTGAAAAAGAAAAGATTTTAACCGAATATGACCGATTCTTGTCTGCAGTAATCTCGTGTGATGTGCTTACTACGGTAAATGTTAATTATTCGAATGAGCTTACATCCGCTATGATTAATTGTGATGCTGTGCATATATGTGATGATGTTTGTGATCTCTCTGTAAATGTTGCTGATACTGTAAATGAGGTAGATAATCATTCTTGTCACGAATCTAACGCTGAGTTTTTAAAGCTACAAGATTCTTACAATTTACTTTCAAAACGCTTTAATCAACTAGAACAATATTGTATATCTTTAGAATTAAAACAACAAACTCAAAATGAGGATCTTTTGATATCAAATGGTTGTGAAAACGGTGTTGAGACGAGTGACAAGATGATTGCAATTGTTAAGACATTAGAGGAAGAAATCATGAGATTGAAGAGAGATGTGTCATCAAATGAAACATTAAAATTGGAACTAGAGGCTGCCGAGTCTAAAAACCAAGTCTTAGAAATTAGACTTTCGTCTGTTCTAGGGGAGATGGATCGGACAAGACAGGGATTATCCGCTCTTTATGGTTCACTAGAAGAACGCTTCGCTTTTAATGCGGCACAGCTACAATCTTATGTTGAACAACTGAACCAAAAGTGCGAGGAAATCTCTGATTTGAACATCCTGCTCATTGACAAAAATATGGTTTTGGCTGAGTTAAAGGAGACACTTCTTCTCACCCGACAAGAAGTTGTTGATAACTTAGCTACCGACTCTGCACCGTCCACTAGTGCTCCAACAACCAAGTCAGTAGTGCTTTATAAGAACCCGCTTCATAAGAGAAACCCAGTTACCTATGATGATTATATGAGGAATGCCATTAAGCATGTCGATCTTCTTAGGGATATTTTAGACGATCTTTATGCCTTAGATCCCTCAAGTAGCGACTATTATTCGGCTCATGAATATATTAAGCGAGTTCAATATTACTTAGCATATTTGCAATACATAGGTACACCAGGTTCTGCACTACTTAATAATAGGCCCATTGCTGTAACTCCATTTAATAAGACTCCAGGAGCGAAACCGTCATTGGCACAATCAAGTAAGACACCTTTAAAATCTGTTGCTAATATTCCCACTTTGCCTTCTACAGGATTAAAAGAGACTACTAAGGCTAAAGGATCGCCACTCAAGAAAGATAAGATCAAGCCCTCCACTAGTAGTGCCAAAAAGAAGAAAGTAGAAGTTCACAATAGGAATGCTAGTTTAGTTTTAAATAAAAAGAATCATGTTAAGACTAAAAGCTCTGCGCCTGTGCAGCAGCCTAAACCATTCGTGAATTCTGATTTGAATTGTTGGAATTTTAATGAATGTATGTTTTCCCAACGTCATGATTTGTGTCTGATTGATCACGTGAATGAAATGAATGCTATTAAGAATGGTCTTGAATGGAAGCCAACGGGTAGAACTCGTGCCCAAGTTGGCTGGCAATGGCGTCCCACTGGTAGGACCTTTACATTAGATGGAACAATGTGCCCTTTAACTAGGAATGCATCCATTGAGGTTAGGTCTGAGCGTCCTTTAGTTAGGAACACTCGCACTCAAGTATGGAAACAGCGCCCTTTAATTAGGTCAGCCCCCACTATAGTGCCTATCAGTGAAGAAATACCTCAGGATTTAGGCCAACTAGAATCTACACCACCTATTAAGAAAAAGAAGGCTAGGAAATCTAAGAAACCTAGAGTTAGCAAATCTAAGATTATTAAATCTGTACCTGCTAATAACAAGGAACACTCAGATTCCGATACCTCTACATTGTCTTCGTGTGGTGATATTTTCAGGTGGTCCAAATCATCCTGTGGTATTTGGACTCCGGTTGTTCAAAACATATGACCGGAAATCGCTCGATGCTCCGAAATTTCGTCAGCAAGTTTCTTGGTACGGTTAAATTCGGGAATGATCATATAGCAAAGATAATGGGGTATGGTGAATATCAGATTGGAAACGTGACGATTTCAAGGGTATACTATGTAGAAGGTCTTGGTCATAATTTATTCTCAGTAGGACAGTTTTGTGATTCCAACCTTGAGGTTGCTTTTCGACAACACACTTGTTTCATCCGCAACTTGGAAGGAAAAGATTTGTTGAAGGGATCTCGTGGTGCAAATCTCTATACCTTGTCCTTACAAGACATGATGGCCGCCTCTCCAGTATGTCTTCTCTCTAAAGCATCCAAGACCAAGTCATGGTTATGGCATCGCAGATTATCTCATCTTAACTTTGATGCTATTAATCATCTGGCTAAAAACGATTTAGTTCGTGGTCTTCCAAAGCTTAAATTTCACAAGGACCATTTATGTTCCGCGTGTTCAAGGGGGAAAAGTACCAAGAAATCTTACAAGCCCAAAGCTGAAGACACCAATCAAGAAAAACTTCATCTTTTGCATATGGATCTTTGTGGGCCAATGAGAACTGAAAGTGTGAGCGGTAAGAAATTCATTCTGGTAATTGTGGATGATTTCTCTAGGTTTACATGGGTTAGATTTCTACGTACAAAGGATGAAGCACCGAAGGCTATCATCACTTTTCTGAAATTCATTCAGGTACGTTTGAATACTACTGTCCGCCGTATTCGTACAGACAATGGTACAGAGTTCGTCAACCAGACTCTTCGTGATTATTATGAAGGAGTTGGTATCTCACATGAAACATCCGCTGCACGCACTCCACAACAAAACGGTGTCGTTGAAAGACGGAATCGTACACTTATGGAAGCTGCTAGGACTATGCTTATTTACGCGAACGCTCCATTGTTCTTGTGGGCAGAGGCTATATCTACTGCATGTTTCACCCAAAACCGTTTGATCATTCGGAAACGCCATGGAAAAACACCTTATGAGCTTCTACATGACCGTAAACCCGATGTTTCATTTTTTCATGTGTTTGGTGCTCTTTGTTATCCAAACATCAATAGTGAGAACTTGGGTAAGCTTCAACCGAAAGCCGATATAGGTATTTTCATTGGTTACTCACCGTCCAAGAAGGCATACTGAATCTATAACCGTCGTCTTGGCAAGATTGTAGAAACTATTAACGCCGATTTCGATGAGCTGACAGCGATGGCTTCTGAGCAACACAGCTCTGAACCCGCGCTTCATGAGATGGGAACCGGTGCTATTAGTTCCGGATTAGTTCCCAATAATCCTACTTCTACATCATTTTTACCACCATCAAGGCCCGAGTGGGATAAACTATTTCAACCGTTATTTGATGAATTCTTCTATCCCCCGACTGATGAAGTTCCAGCACCTGTAGTAATCGCTCCAATCCCTGAAGTGGTTGCTCAAGCTAATGAACCTTTATCTAATGCATCTACAATTCACATTGAACCGGATGCACCTTCACCAAGTGATTCTCAAACTACACCTGAATCGTCACCCCTACTTGTGCCTAATGATGTGGAAGAGGATTCTATTGATCACGACTTGGAATATGCTCACCTGCAAGAGCTTCCTTTCTTTGGTGTAGCGATACCTGAAAACCTTTCAGCCGCGCCTACCTCAGAAGAAGCTCCTTCTATTGTTCACTCCAGACCACCTAGGATTGAAAACCATAGCACTAAATGGACAAAAGATCACCCAATTAGGAATGTTATTGGAGATCTAGATCGACCAGTCTCTAAACGCCATCAATTACAAGAGAGTGCACTTTATTGCTACTTTGATGCATTTCTCTCTGAAGTTGAACCTAAAAATTGGCAGCAGGCTATGACCCAATCATCTTGGATTGAAGCTATGCAGGAGGAACTAAATGAATTCCAACGACTTAAAGTATGGGAATTGGTTCCTCTCCCTGACAAGGTTAACATCCTTACTTTGTTATGGGTTTATAAGGTTAAACTTGATGAGATGGGTGCGGTATTAAAGAATAAGGCTAGATTGGTTGCTAGAGGATATAAACAAGCCTTGGGTATAGACTTTGAAGAATCTTTTGCTCCTGTGGCAAGATTGGAGGCCATTAGACTATTCCTTGCGTATGCTGCTCATATGAATATGATCGTCTATCAAATGGATGTGAAGACGGCATTTTTGAACGGTGAACTAAGGGAAGAAGTCTATGTTAGTCAGCCGGATGGGTTCGTCAGTACGGAGTTTCCTAATCATGTGTACAAGCTTAAGAAGGCTCTCTATGGGTTGAAACAAGCTCCACGCGCGTGGTATGATCTCCTGTCAATATATCTCATTTCGGAAGGCTTCTCCAAAGGCAAGGTGGACCCCACTCTATTCACTCTCAAGGAAGGCAACGACATGATTCTGGTACAAATTTATGTTGATGATATAATATTTGCTGCCACTAACATAGAATTGTCAAATCGCTTTGAGAAGATAATGTCCACACGCTTTCAGATGTCGATGATGGGAAAAATTTCATTTTTCTTAGGATTACAGATTTCTCAGAATCCCAGAGGCATCTTTATTAATCAATCCAAATATGCTCTAGAATCTCTTAAGAAATATAACTTTGAAAATTGTGACCCCGTGGACACTCCAATGGTGGAGAAATCCAAGTTAGATGAAGATAGGAATAGGACTATTGTCGATCCAAAACTTTACCGTGGGATGATCGGCGCCCTTCTATATCTGACTGCTAGCAGGCCTGATTTGCAATTTGCCGTATGCATGTGTGCCCGGTATCAGGCTCGGCCTACCGAAAAGCACCTACATGTTGTGAAAAGGATCTTTCGGTATCTAAAAGGAACACTTCATCGTGGTCTATGGTATCCGAAAGATTCCTCTATTGCTTTAATATCATACGCAGATGCCGATCATGCTGGATGTCAAGACACGAGGCGTAGCACTTCTGGATCTGTGCAACTCCTTGGAGATAGATTGATCAGTTGGTCTTCAAAAAGGCAGAAAAGCGCTGCAATATCAAGCACGGAGGCTGAATACATCGCCATGTCCGGTTGTTGTGCTCAAGTCCTTTGGATGAGATCACAATTAACTGACTACGGTTTGGGATTCAACAAAATCCCGATGTATTGTGACAACAAGAGCGCCATTGCCCTTTGCTGCAACTACGTTCAACACTCCCGAGCCAAGCACATAGACATTCGCTACCATTTCATTAAGGAGCAGGTGGAGAACGGAGTGATTGAGCTGTATTTTGTCACTACTGAGTACCAGCTGGCAGATATGTTCACCAAAGCCTTAGATCGAGGACGAATCGAGTTTTTGATCGACAAGCTTGGCATGAAATCATTCACTCCAGCGACTCTCAAAGAGTTGGCAGAAGAATCAGCTGAATAGTCGTGGTAAACTATTCAGAGTATCCTTTGTTCGTGATCATGTATATTATCGTAAATATATAAACCACAAAAGAAAAATACAAAAATATAAAACCAACAAAAATCATAAAAAATATAAAACCTAGAAAAACCATAAAAAATATAAAATCCAGAAAATCCAAAAATATTTTTCGTTTTTCAAACGGGCATGTCTTTTAGTACGGTAATATTTACGGCCTTAGAAATGTCGATCAATATTGACACGGTGCCATAAATAGAGTCCGTATAAAAGTTGTACATTTTTAAAACATGCCCATTATGGTTTGTAGTTATTTCTGACTGCAACCCGGTTTTCATATTAAAGTCACGTATTTCCTTGGAAAACATTGGCTCAGAACGGGAATTAATTTTCTCGGGCGTGATTTACAAGCCAAATCATGCAAAGGGATCAAGTTTACTTTATAACTTGGTCTAACACGAATTTGTGTACGTCTCAGTGCATTAATTTGTTAAAATAAGAGAAATCTTATTGACACCCACGAATCAAATTTTTTTCAAGATATGAATTGGAAATGCTTTCATCAATATTTGACTCTTTAAACAATGACTACAGCTCTTTAAATAGAAAACGGGTCATCGTTTAAGGGGGAGAAAATATTAAAATCATCTTCGTCATTAAATTGATTTTCAAAAGTGATTGTGAAAAATTAATGGCTTAATGGTAAATTGAGTGGTTTTGCTTTAGAATACGACTTGTGTTCGTTCAATGTGATAGGAATGGCTTTAAGATCTTGGAGTTTTGCTTATAGATCGATACTTAAGTTGTGTGAGATTGTCGAGTTTAGTTTAACTAAGCAAAATTAAGTCGACTAAAATTATCAATGGAAAGGTAAAATGAATTGAAAAAGTTAGAAACAAAAAGGAAAAGGAGTGAAATTGGAGGGACTTAAGGTGACAATCTGTTGAAACTTGTCAAAAAATTTGACCTAGTCAAATATAAACCCCCCCCCCCCCCCCCCCCCCCCCCCCCACCGCCCCCCTTTTTCCTTTTCACTGTTTATTATCTTGTTGCCGCCATTGTTACACACACAAACAAGCACTAAAATCACTCGTTTAATCCATCCAATCCGATTCATTCTATTTTAAAAGGTAATTATCATCTATATTTAACTTATATCTCACCTTATTCATCCCTTAATCTTGTTAAGTTACTCGTTTAAATCAGATTAAGTCCAAATTAGGGTTTTTGTGTCTAATTAAACAGTAATTGATTAGGATTTGTGGTGGGTTTTGTGCGGATTAGCATTAGATGATGTTTAATTGCCTTAGTTTGCCTTAGAAACTCACAAACGCGCATAGATTAATCATCATAGCTACGTTTGAAAAAGTTCCGGATGAACATGGATCAAAACTTCCGAATGAAGGACATTTTGAACAAAACTTCCGAATGAAGGAATTTTTCTGAAAAACTTCCGAATGAGGAAGTTCCGAATGAAGGACTTCCGAATGAAGGAAGTTCTGAATGAAGAACTTCCGAATGAAGGAAGTTCCGAATGAAGAACTTCCGAATGAAGGAAGTTCCGAATGAAGAACTTCCGAATGAAGGAAGTTCCGAATGAAGAACTTCCGAATGAAGAAGTTCCGAATGAAGAACTTCCGAATGAAGAAGTTCCGAATGAAGAACTTCCGGATGAAGGAAGTTCCGAATGAAGAACTTCCGGATGAAGGAAGTTCCGAATAAAGAACTTCCGGATGAAGGAAGTTCCGAATGAAGAACTTCCGGATGAAGGAAGTTCCAAATGAAGGAATGTTCCGGATGAAGGAAGTTCCGAATGAAGAACTTCCGGATGAAGGAAGTTCCGAATGAAGGAATGTTCCGAATGAAGAAGTTCCGAATGAGGAAATGTTCCGGATGAAGAGTTGTTTGATTATTATTGTTTGCATGTTATATGTACTTGTTGTATTATGTTATGAAATGTGTTATGCTTAGAAGTAAGAATGATATATATCTATATGTTTTTGTGCATCAACCTTTCATGTCTTATCTTAAGCAGATACAATGACTAATCCAACAGTACAAGCAATCCAAGACTCTAGAGAAGCCGCTATTGCTAAAGCACGAACCCTTAAGTTTATACCCAACAACTACCGGCTGAAGCAAGTTTCAAAATCCACTCACCATGGATTTAAAGTAGCCATCGCGATCCTTGATCAATCCCATTTTAAGAATGCTTTAAGAAGTAGTGCCTCGGTGCCTTATGAGTATATGTATGAATTTTGGGCTACCAAGGAAATCACTTCAAACAAGATCACCTTCACCATCAACAACAAGCAGCAGACGCTCACAGTTTCAGATTTCCGTAAGATTTTTGGTATACGGGATACACCCAAAGGCATGTCATTCTCGAGGGATCCTACTAAAGATGAACTCATGGAGTTATTTGACGCTCTTGGATGTCCGGAAATACGAGTTGCATCTGAGTTTACCACTGCTAAAGTAGGACAACCTTGGAGAGCATTGTTGGGGATTCTCAGTAGATGTCTTACACCAAAAACAAGTGGCCATGATGCTTTGCGCAGTCCTATTATAAACCTCTTCTATGGCATGTACAAAGCTACAAATGCAGATTATGCATTGTTGATATGGGAAGAATTCACCTTTCAACTCTTCCAGAACAAGAAGCTGAAGACAAATTTCTTTCCTTATCCAAGGTTTATCAAGCTTATCATTAATTATTTTATGAAAAATGATACTACTATTGATAGGCGTGCAGCAAGTCGTTATCACACTGAAGAAGCTGATGATACTGTGGATCTGAGGCATGAAGGACCGTCTGGTGGTGTGATTCCTGGCCCTATTCCCGATTATCTTCTGACGGAGAAAATCAAAGGTTATGCTGATTACAAGCTACTGCAGCTAGAAATCAAGAAGCTGAAAGCAAACCTTCAGACTGGAGAAGACTCGTCTACAACGGTCAAGAGTAAAGGTAAACTCAAACAACCAGCTGCATTACCTGAACCCGAAACCAAGAAGAAGAAGACTGAGGGTAAGAAGGGAAAGGGTAAGGCTGATGAGATGGTTTTACGTGACGAAGAAGATGTTGTTGATCCTGCTCTTGACAAAACAGAGAAACAAATGATGAAGATAGCAATTCAAAGGAGTAGGAAAGATATTGGCGGTAGTGGTTCAGGTGCAAGGGTAAATGTTGAAGAAGAGTACCAGGAACCAGATGATATTTATGAGTTTGGGTCACCTGAACATTATTCCACTTCGAAGGAGCCATCAATCCCTATTTCAGCAAGTGTGGAAAAGGAGTCTGTTGCTCCTACGATCATGGTGTCAACTCAACCTCCACCAATACAACCCTTACCAACCAGACCGGCTTCAACACCATTTCTTCCACCACCTATAACTCCCATCCTTAGTACCGCAGTAACAACCGAGCCTCTTCAATCAACCCAGAGCAGCTCTACAACATCTACAATGGCTGCATTGGTGATGGCCGAAATGTTGGATAAACATGTGGATAATCACAAACGAGAAATGGATGAACTTCGCCAAGAGTTACAAAGACGAGCTCAAAGTGAAGAAGCATCTAGGAGAGCCCAAGAGGAGATGATTGCTAGGTTCGCTGCAGATATGGAGTTGACTCGAAAAGCACATGCAGAAGAACTAGCTCGGGTTAAGCAGGCTGAGGCTGATAAGCATGCTGCACGTATCACCAGACTTCAAGCGACGAGGGATAAATATAAAGAGCAAAAAGAAGCACTTGAAGCTTCTGTTGAAGAAAGAGTGCAAGAATCCGTCGAATCCATTATGCCTAAACTGCGTGATGAATTGAAGACACTAGCAGCAGATAACTTGATGATCAAGTCATCCAATCCCTCAGAATCCGCCTACAAAATTGCTTATGAGTTAACGGATTTTGAATTAAAGAAGATCCTTAAGGCTCGTATGGTGGAACTTGGATCGTTTGATAAGTCTAGGATTCAGCGGGCTCTATACAAATCCCTGAATGACGCTATCATGGAGGATGATAGGTTATTCAAAACGTTTGGAAGTGTGGTACCTTATCACATTCTACCTGAGGAAGAAAGGGAAGAAAGTGAGCAGGAAGAGGGTACTGGTGAAGAGGAAGAGGAAGAAGAAGGAGAAGAAGAGGAAAAGGATGACGATGATGGTGATGATGAGGATAAGGATGAGGATGATAATGACGATGATGATGATGATGATGATGGCGATGATGGTGGTGATGGGAATGAGGAGAGTGCTAGGGGGAGTAACGGGGATAACAATGAAGATGATGATGGGGGTGAACAGCCTAAAGAGGGAGACAAGGTTACCAGCTCCAAGAAAGCTGCTAAGTCTGGAACCAAGTCCAAGAAAGATGCAGCACAGAAGGACAAATCAACATCATCAGAATCAAGACGATCTAAGTGGCGCCACGATGTGAATGCTACTACAGCGTCTTCGGTTCCTGGTACCTCTATTGTTGTATCTTTACCTATTACCACTAACCCCATTAGTTATGTGGTTGTTGCTCCTGTGATTGCAGAATCAGTAACGGAACCCGAAGCTGCACAACACTCACCCGTTCACGACACTGCCGAAATGCCTGAATCAGAACCAGCAGATGTTCGCACTTCTACTCCTCTACAACAAGCACAACAATCTACGGTTCCTGAACCAAGCACACGAGACTGGGCAGACACGTTGGAGATAGACGAGACTGCACCACCACAGGCTTGGATCACGGCAGCAGCACAATATGATCCGATCACAGACGCTGACAAAGATGTGTTGTATCTCCGTATCCGCAGTCCGATTGACTTATGTGCATTTCTTGCTCATGAGTATAAGACTTCGGTTACTCCATCCTTGGTGAAGAAAGCGCTGAAGGATAAGAGACTTCGTGCCAAAACCCGGTTAACCCGAATGGAGTTCGAGTATTATGCCGATGAGATCCTGAAGGCTCTGAATACCGTTCAACGGCCAGGACTTCATGAATCAGAAAGAGCTCCACCTCCAATGGATCCTTCTCAAGATAATCAGATTGCTCTTGACTTCTTCGTCACCAATGATCTTGCGTATCTTCTGAAGGGGTCATCAAAGTACGCAACCTCCCTGACCTTGCTGAAAGCTGCCAACTGGGGGACAATACCCTTTATCGAGGAAAAGGTAAACCGACTCTGGGTCCCAAAGATAAATCGTAATTATGATATGTATGCTGTCATAGGTGCATCTCATTGGGACGAACGAGTCCGAAGGGCGTACAGGGGTTGCTGCCTAGTCAATTCTGGAAGCAACGTTAGATCCGACATCCGCATCTCCAGCATCTTAGGGATGAAAACTGAAGCCAAGAACGGCTATTATCATGTGACGGAGATTCGTTTGAAAAGGGAGGATGACAGGGAATACAAAATCCAGCAGGGAGATTTTTCCATCATTCGCCTTGAGGATATCGAAGATATGCTGCTTCTGATGACCCGAGATCAACTCACACATATTCCTCGTGAAGACCTCATTGCTTTGAATACAGCACTTCGTATGTTCACACGAAGCGTTGTCATCAAGACACGAGTTGAAGATCTTCAGTTGGGAGTCAAAAGCTATCAAAGGAAGCTTAACCTAACCCGTCCAGTGAATCAAGTGCTACCTCAACATGTAGAAAGATGTCCCTATACCGGCATTTCTGTCCTGAATTACGGCATTTTCTACTTGAATAGTCGAGGTTTGATGAAGTTTATGAGGGTGGGTGAGCTCCATAAGTACAGTGATGGGACTATTCTACAAGTCAGAGGAAAGTTGGAGCATCTGAACTCGGGTGGGACTTTGCCAGAGATGACGGAGGATTGGCATCCGGGTTACCGGCAGATGGCGAAGTACGTGATCAAGAAGATTGATCAAAAGATCCGTGAACGTAGATTGATGAGGAGCTTGGAAAGATTCGTTGGTGGACGACCATATTTAGTGCATCACAAGCTACTGCAACGATCCATCTAATGGGTCGTACATTTCAGGTCCACTTTATATTGGTTTTCAATTGTGAATATGTATATTTGTGAATATTGTGCTTGTATGGCTTGATGTAGTGTTAAGGTATGATAATTTTTCAATAATTTCTCACGAGATTCTAAATCTTTCAAAATATATCATACTAAAGCACTACAACTATCCCTTATTAAATTAAGGGGAGCAATAACTTGTTCTATGGCCAAACATCGATTTCATTTTTACCCAAAGACCGGTTAATCCATTCAATATCCCAAATGTTAATGGTTAACATTTTGGATAAGGGGAGAAAATGGGATTAAGGAGATTTAAGTGATACTTGGCTAAAAGATGAAAAAGACTTAACGATAATCCAACTTAATATGTGTTAAGCACGTGTTAAGGGGGAGCGTTTTTGATGAACAAAACACCTAAGGTACAAAACTTTTGATTTTAATATCACAAGTACCTTATGTGATTTTCAATGATTTTTCATGGTGGCAATTCCTTCCCAAAACACGCTTAATTCACGACGAATGTGGTGACAAAAGGGTGGTAGGAATAGGTTTAGTCCAATGATTCATCAGAGCCGATGGAATCTTCCCAAGGACAATTCCCTAGATAGAATTAGAAGTCCTAGGAAAGATGGAGAAAGAATGTGAACGTAGCTGAATGCCGACCAAGTACTTAAGCTAGCACTGGAACAATCACAACAAGGTGCTAGTGATGACGTATTGGTAAGCATTGAAGGGGTTGAAGAATGAAAAAGAATTGTAAAGATAAAGGGTGTAAAGAAAGAAGCCCTCCTTACAACTTTAGGCAGAAACCGGGTCAATACATATGCTATTGAGGTCATTTTTGCTAATGATTCTCGGTATTGAAGAAAGACATCATGGACCCAGTGATGCAATGCACAACCCTTCCCAGCTAACTCAAATATCTCTCAAAAGGTATTTGTTTTAATCACACGGAGATTAACACGTTATCTATTGGTTTATTCACTTCGAATAGACTGGTATTGAAAAGGTGGCACTCCTCTCCAGCCATCGCTCACTAAATCAAAACGCACAATCGAGTCTAGAGCCAAGAGATCATCAAAAGTCTCATTAGGACACTTTCCATTTATTCCTTGCTTTCTCACACACTGTGAAAAGTAAGAGATTTTCATGAGTCCTACGCAGTATTCCTGTAATATTGCCAGAACATCCGAGTAATACGCAAGTATTACAATGAAGATGGAAATCCTGCTTGAGCCAACATCAAACAAGCTCATGGTAGGTTACACGTGCGGTTCTTTTAGAACCAATCTTGTGAAAAACTGGAAGGTAACAGTGGTTTAATTCTTAATTGAACTTAAACTCGTTCCAGGCCTCTTCGCATTATCATATGATCTTGCCAGAACACTCAGAGTGACTCTTTATTGACCACAGTGACGAGTGGAAATCCTTCTAGTGTTAACATCAAACAGCACTTGGTAGGTGACGTGCAAGATTCTTTATGAATTGAGCTCGTGACAACTGGAAAGCAACGATGGTGAAAATCTTAATTGAAATTCACTTGTTCCAGGTTTCATGAATTGACGGCTTCAAATCACAAGGATAATTTATCCAAGTGATTCACTCTTTATGTTCGCAGTCAGCTTTGGACGGTCGAATAAAGAGAATGGGTTTACCCGCGAAATCCTGTCAGGAAGTTACTTAATTGAAACTATCCGTCACGGGTACGATATCTAATATCGTCCAACGGTCTTCACCGACCGGAGGTAAAATGCTACCGAATTAGAATAAAATGTTCAAAGCCATTTTATTCGTGTCGTTGCTGTGTACCTGTTAAAGACGGTGGCGTTGCTGTGTACCTGTTGAAGACGGTGGCGTTGCTGTGTACCAGTGAAGACGGTGGTGTTGCGGTGTACCTGTAGAAGTCGTTCCCACATGCTTATGTTTTTCTGCATCAAAGTTTAGCAAAAATTCAAGAAAGTACAAGATAAAGTCTTCCGCTGTACCAAACTCTGAAACTTTCGAGAATTCAACAAAAAGACATAAGTGTGTGGAACATGGAGTCACGAGAAGGCAAATTCACAAGAGAGGCAAAGATCGCACGTGAAAGGCCAAAGAACAATGCTCTCAAGCCAAAGCCAAAAAGATCAAACCAACATATTCACAACAAAAGAAAGAAAAGAAGAAAAGACTACGAGCTAAAGAACGAAGACTTAGTATAGTATGCTAGGTTTAGAATTTTGTAACGTGGAGTGACCTCCCTTAGGGGGAGATTGTTAGAAATACGTTTTACGTATATTAGAAGTATCGGTCACTCCACAATATTATTTATGTTGTAATAGCTCGTAGTTAACAAATAGTTATTAGTTGCTTATTAAATTAAGTAAGAACCGGTCCATGGGCTTGTCATGGACCGGCCCAAGCCCAATGTAAGCTTGGAAGTATAAATACCCCTTTCCACCATGGAAAGAGGTTGGTTGTTGTCATTTGTTCTAGTTCCATTTAATAAAATACACATAGTTTCTCTCACTTTCTCTTTCTAACTTTCTCTCTCTAGAAAACAACAAACCCCTTCATAGATTCATAGGTTATCAATATTCTACATAAAGTTAAATACTTAGGCTAAAACATGTATTATTAATTATTAATAATATAACCTAAGTCATGTTAATTAATTAATTATAACCATAGTTTTTAAATAATTAATTAATTATAAGTCTAGAAAAATATAAATACTTAGGTTAATAATTCCATGATCTAATAATTAAATTATAACCTAAGTCATGTTTTATTAAATTAATCATGTCATATAATTATTAATTTAATTTTAACATATGATTATTAAAAACATCATATTAACATAAACCATGAACCGGATCGTGACTAGAAACCATGAACCGGACATGAAATCGACACCATACCCCGAACCACTTCGGGGTTCCCTTTGGTTTGCTGCTGCCGTGGGACCCACACCACCAAACCGGGACCATATGGTCTCGTTGGTGGTCTATAAGCCAAACCGAGACCCCCTTGGGGTTCGGTTTAGGCGTCGGCCAAACAAACACCCCTAAAAACATCCGTTTTGATTTACCCGATAACCAATTACATGTTTGATTTATGTTTTTAATTAGGTTTTTAAAAACATCATGTTCTTATTTAATTTTATTAGATCAAATCAAAATAAAAAGGATTAAAAAGAGGTATACCGAATGCGTGGATCTAACGAGGATGAACACACACGAACACACGTACAAGATTCAAGATCAAAATCAACTAAACACCCCCCCTTTGGTGTGTTATGTGCGGCGGCCACAAGAGGACAAGAAGGAGAAGGAGAAAAATCTTTTAGGTTTTTGTTTTGGTTTCCTGTAAAGTGAAAATGAGTAGTAAAAGTTACCTTAACCCTTCTTAGTAAATTTTGAGATGGGCTTGGCCCATCTCCTTGATGTAGCCGCAGGTAAGGGGGCCCCACATGGGGTACCCGTACCGTTTTCCGTGTCTCGTTATTTAAGTGTTCGTTCGTGTTTATTTGTGTTCGTGTTTAGTGTGTTCTCGTTAAATATTTATCGTGACTTAATATATTTATTCGTGCTCGTAATAAATATATATACTTAATTAATATTAGTTCGTGATTTAATTACGTTCATGATTTCATGATCGCATGTTCGTGATTAATTATTGTTAAATAATTATTGTATATTCGTACGTAATAAATACTTATCGTGTTCTAACACGTACGTAATACGTAAAATTCTAACACGTGAACGTAATCATGCTATAAAAGGAAAGTTTTAATCTAGTACGTACGATCTTAAGGGTACTATTCATGATAAAAGCATGTGGGTTTTACATTTTTAGTTATAAAATTACTAAATTTTGAAAGTATATGCCCGATTAGGCCAATTTTTCTGATTTTTGTCAGATTTGACCGATTTATATTCGAAACCGAGTTGAACGATTTATCCATTGTTTATGATTTGACTGATTTATCTCCGATTATCGACTTTTTGAGTAATTTTGATCAAACCGATTAATAAGGCCGATTAGTATAAATCGTGACGGTTAATCCCCGCCAAATGATTTATTCTTGATTAATCAGTCATCAAAGCCGATTTTTACAACACTGCTTTTTGTATTGAATATGCTCTCTTACAGGAACTAATATGGAGCGACAATATAGCGTTTTCTTTAGGTAACATGCATGTGAAACAAAAATAACTGTTTCACAACACGCAATTATGTGTTTTTTTTTACATCATGTGCGACACATTAGTTGATGAAAGTTGAATAGAAAAACGAGTTAGGGGGTGTTTCGTTTTCCTTTTGTGCCTTTTAGTGGGAAAAGTTGTGGGTCCAAATATCTTTGAACCTCTTGTTACGCAGCTAATTAAGATGCTAATATAGTAGCACTTAAAAAAGTAAACAAGCCCTTAGATAGGAACTAATATGAAGCACCAATATCACATTTGATTTTAGGTAAACTGCATATGAAACAAGATACACGTCAAATCTAAATTCAATTTCCTATTTTATTAATCGCCTCAAAGTTATACTAACACGAAAAGTAAGCCTCTGAAGTTTAAACCAATGACATTTTGACACAAGACAAAAGTTTAGAAAGGAACACCTTCCCAAAAATTACAATAGAAAAAAATATGAGCCTTCCATTTTATAATGAATCCTACTATAGAGATTTAACACACTTCTTAAGCATTGTCAATTTATTTCTATTTCATTTCACCCCATCCCACCCACTACAAACACACACATACAGACACTTCAAATTAAACTCTAATCAGACCCCACAGTGGCACCACCGCCGTTACACCCTACCACCACAACACCACGATTGATATTCTATATCACTGTCGATTTGTCTGTCCCCACCACCACAACATCACCGTTGATAAAAGATTTTTTTACCTATTAACAATGATGATGATGGGTTTGTTAATGGTGATGATGCATCAATTAAATTGTTGATATGAATAAGACTCAATCAACGGTAACGAGTAATTTGTATCGTTTTTTAATACGCATGACTTCTGGAGTTGGGTAATATCGCTCTCAACATGGTTGCCTATGGAGATGACATGCAAAAATGATGAAAAAATAGATCTGAAGAGAAAATGTGAAAGATGATATAATAAAATATTGCACACAAAACAAAGAGATGACACACATGTTGAAAGTTTACATTTCATAAGCATTCAAATTATTATTTTTGTTTTTTTAATACAGTTCTTGATAGGAACAAATCCATAAAGCATGGGACCATCTCACCATAAGTTAGTACAATTTGTTATATTTAATTTAGTTTATTCAGTTTGTAAAAAATACTAATTACTTTTTAGACAATAACGTAAAACACTAAAAAGTTTATGCCTTATTACTTTATGGCACATAGAAGTATAATAGATTATAAGAAATAAATAAAATAAAAAAGTTGTGCAACATTTGAATTGATTCGACAAATTTTGCATTATAAACAGATATGTTAGGACCATTGTAATAGTTATATGTTATAGGTAGACTAGGAGGTATGTAGTTCCTCCTGGTCCTAGTCGTAGTAGGAGCAAGTCCTGCTCCTGGTCCTAGTCAAAGTCAAACATTGTTATTTACTTAATATTCTGTTAGGATATGCATGAGTTATATTAGGAGAAGATATGCATATCAGTTTTACACGTTTTCTTGTAAGCTGTATTAGGGTTTCCTTGTAATATAAAAGGAACCTGAGGCAGAAGGGTTAATCATTGATTCACAAAAGATAGTTCTAGTCTTTATTTATATTAGAAATCCTTAGAAAGGATCAAGTCTTCATAGTTATTCTGTTTCTCTTGTTTATATTTATATTCTACAATCATATTGTGTATAGAGTCTCTTTGTGATTTGACTTGTGATTACAGAAGTCATTCACCGGTCCTGACAGGCTGCAAGATTTATATCTGTTAGACTCAACAAGTGGTATCAGAGCCTGGGAGGGTCTCTATACAACAAGAATCAAGTTCTCTTATTTTTAACAATCTGTTTATCATGTCTGCCTCAACTTCTACTCAAACAGGAGAAGAAGGCACTCCTAAAATTGTGCAACCTCAGCAGATCCTGGCTACGGTTTCCAACACGAATGGAAAATTCCCTCTTCTGAAGAAAGGTGAATATGACAACTGGGCAATGAAGATGGAATGGTGGATCACCAACACTGATCAAGATCTTTGGAAGATCATTCTAAATGGAAACAGCAGAAAGCTTACTGGACGAGACAAGAACGGTAATATTACTCTTCTTGACCCTAAATCTCATGAGGAAATTATCGCTATTCAGAAGGAGGTAAAAGCAAAAACAATTTTGCTTCAATCTCTTCCTGAAGATCACATGGGTGACTTCTACCATTTGGATGATGCCAGAGAGATCTGGAACGGCATAAAAGCAAGGTTTGGCGGAAATGAGGAGTCAAAGAAAATGCGAAGGTCCATGCTGAGAGATGAATTCACAGAGTTCAAAATCTCAGAAACTGAAGGCCTGAATCAAGGGTATGATAGGTTCCAGAAAATATTGAGCCAGTTGAATCAACTTCGGTCCAAGCCTGAAGATGGTGATGTTAATGCAAGGTTTCTTAAAGCCCTACCCTACTCTTGGAACCAGGTGGTAATCTCTCTTAAAGCCAAAGGTGGGCTTGATTATCTCAGTTTTGATGATTTGTTTCATAGGCTCAGAACATTCGAACCTCATGTGAGGGGATATCCGAGTGACTCTTTTCCCACTCCTGCTAATTCAGCCTTTGTGAGCTCTATGGCGTCTAGTCCCATGGCATATGCAAGTAGCCAGAGCAATAATGTGTCTCCCCAGCATACTATTCAGCATACTAGTCCCATGTCATATGCATCTAGTCCCATGTCTTCTGCTTCTGATCCCCCTGCCAAGTCTGGTAGTATGGTAGAAGCTATTCTTCATTCTTTTGTTGCTGATGTTACTGCTGAACAACAACTTGCGTTTGATGACTTCAAACAGATCGATAAGCTGGATTTGGATGAGATAGATCTTAAATGGCAGATGGCCATGCTTACTCTGAGGGTTCACAAGTTTGAGAAGAAAGCAGGAAGGAAGTTTAATTACAACCCTCGGGAGCCAGCAAGATTCGATAGAAGCAAGGTTCGGTGCTATAACTGTCAGCAACAGGGTCACTTTGCTAGAGAGTGCCCTAGCAAGAATGATCAGGAGAAGAGCAGGTACTCCGCTTTCAAAGTTCAGGAGGTTAAAGATGACAAGAGAGCATTGGTATCTGTTGACTCCATGGTCAACTGGAATGATCATCAGGCTTCTACTCTGGAATCAGCGGAATCAACGACTGATGTATTGGCAATGATTGCTGGGAATCTCTCTGATGCAGAAGAAGCAGAAGAGTTTGCTCTTATGGGCATCTCACCTCAGGTACAACATTGTCCCCTTGGTTGTCATGATAAATACACAGAACTGTTGTCCCAATTTAATGAAGTAAATGAACAAAATGATAAGTGTTACTTAGAGGTACAAGCCTATAAAGCTTCATTAAACACATTGGAACAACAAAAGAAGTGGCTACAAGATACACAACGTGCATATGAGGATAAAATCAGGATACTAAGCATTGATTTAGAAAACACTACAAATATGCTTAAATATACAGAAACTGAAAGAGATGCTAGTATCAAAGAAAAAGTGGAGATGCAAGCTAAATTAGATGCTACACTGTTAAGATTTGACAAATGGCAAAAGGCACCTAAAAATCTTTCAAAATTAATTGATAGTAGCATGTCTGGCAGAACTAAAAGAGGCTTAGGATTTGAAAAATATATTGATTCTGAAGATGTATTTGACTTATCTTTCTCAAGCGTCTTTGATGCCGACAAAGAGGATGAGGGAAAACCTAGCTACAATAGGTTTAAACCAGCAGCAGAAATGCATGCTGTTCCTCCTCCTCTTACTGGAACTTTCATGCCTACCTCATGGAATACTGACTCGGATGGATCACAGATGCTTGAGTCCCCAACAAGTTCTACTAATACTAACGACTTTGTCTCATGTACTTTCAGTGACAAAGCCGGCGACTCTGCATCTAATGGTTCAAGTGAAGAGTCAAGACCTACGAGTTCCAAGTCGGATGAACATGCTGCTACTAGTGCTAGGAAGTGTGAAGAAAAAGTCGCTGTCAAGTCAAGTGTGTCTGGTCCATGTTTATTGAGTCCTAGGAAGAATGTTTTTTCTAGAACTGTGTGTAATAAAGTCGGCAGTATGAAACAGTCTCATTCTAATAAAAGGTCTTTCAAAACATGTTTTGTTTGTGGCAGTCCCTTTCATTTAATTAAAGATTGTGATTATTATGACACACATGCATCTGTTAATCATGCTTTACTTGCTCCTGGATCACCAGGAGCTGCTCCATATACTACTAGAAGACTTAATCCTTGTGCTCCAATGTTTCATACTTCTAGAGTATCCTCTCCTTACATGTCTGATTATTGGAGAGAAAATGGATACCAGACAACTCGTAATTATTTTCCAAATTATAATCCAAACTATGCGCATCATTTTGACCTCACGTATTTTGCTTTGGGAGATTTGGGAACTGCTGTTAAGCCCTCAGCAGGTTGTTCCTGGTCAAATACTAATACCCTTATGATGAATAGGCAACCAAGGAACAATAGTGGATCTCATCAATCTTCTTGGCATTCTACTAATGATCCACAAGGCAGGCTCAAACCTGAAAAGGTTTGGGTCCCCTTAAGACACTAACTTGTGCATTATGCTTGTATTGTTGTTGTAGGTTACTCCATACCAGGATCCTAGTCTAGGCATTGTTGATAGTGGCTGCTCCAGGAGCATGACTGGAAATAAAGGCCTTCTCTCTAATTTTGTACCCTTTTATGGGGGCAAGGTTTATTTTGGTGGAGGTGAAGGCAGAATCACTGGCAAGGGAACGATAAAGACTCCCAATCTCAATTTTGAGCAGGTCTACTATGTGGAAGCACTTCAACACTTCAACTTGATATCGGTCTCTCAGATATGTGACAAGAAGCAGTTTGTACTCTTCACCGATACTGATGCCCTTGTGCTCTCCAAAGATTTTCAGATTCCGGATGACTCACAAGTTTTACTCAGAATCCCTAGAAGACACAATCTCTATAGCATCAAGTTGAATGAAGTCAACCCTACTGGTCAACTAGCATGTCTGGTTGCGAAAGCCTCGGAAGATGAAGCCACAAAATGGCACCGAAGGATGGGACATGTCAACTTCAAGACCATTCACAAGCTTGCTAATTTGAATCTGGTCTCTGGTTTACCTCCCAAGACGTTTAGAAATGACATAAATTGTGTTGCCTGCAGCAAAGGCAAACAACATAAAGCGTCCTTCAAGGCCATTACTGCTTTAAGTCTCATTACTGAACCATTGCAGCTTCTACATATGGACTTATTTGGTCCTACTTCCATCAGAAGCATAGACCACAAGCAATTCTGTTTGGTGGTGACTGATGGTTATAGCAGGTTTGCGTGGGTGTTCTTCATGGCTACCAAAAGTGAGACCTACTCAATTCTTCGAGATTTCCTTACCTTAATAGAGAATCAGTTGTCCAAGAAAGTTAAAGCTATTCGATGCGACAATGGAACCGAGTTTAAAAATAGAGACCTCATCACACTTTGCAATACTAAGGGCATCAAAAGAGATTATAGTGCTGCTCGGACTCCTCAACAGAATGGTGTGGCAGAAAGAAAGAACCGGACACTAATAGAAGCAGCAAGGACTATGCTTGCCGATTCCAAGCTTCCGACCATGTTCTGGACAGAAGCTGTTAATACGGCCAGTTATGTTTTGAATAGGGTGTCTATTACCAATCCACATAAGAAAACACCTTATGAGCTGCTCACGGGCAAAGTTCCCAATATTGCTCATTTGAAGCCGTTTGGGTGTCCAGTCACCATTCTAAATACTAGTGACTATTTGGGGAAGTTTGATGGCAAGGCTGATGAAGGATATATTGTGGGATATTCAGCTCATTCTCGGGCGTATCGTGTCTACAATCTTCAAGCCAAACGAATAGTTGAAACTATTAATCTCAGGTATTTTGAGGAGAAGACAAACATTCAAGGAACAGGTCCAGAATGGTATTTTGATCTTGATTATCTTAGTGATTCGTTAGGATATTTTCGTTTCAAAACTAACCATGATGCAGGACCACAAGTGTTTGCAACTTCTGGCACTGGTGTTCCTTCTAGTCTTTCTGATTCAGATGATGAGGATGACATTTTTGTGGTTCCATCCTATTCCACCACTGTTTCTCCTACTTCTCCTAGTGATGCAACTCCATTGGAAGTACAGGATTCCCAAGCAGCTCTTGATACTCTTCTAAAGCAACAACAAGAAGCTACTAAAGCGGCGGCTCAAGGTAGTTTTGAGTTTCCCTTGGTTGAGCCTTCTGACAGATCTGCTCCTAGTACTCCAGCTTCTGCTCCTAGTGCTAGTCACTCATCTACTGGTACTCCGGCTAGTGAGTCTGCTTCAAATACACGTTTCTCCAGTCCTTCTGATCTGGGAAATCATGAAAAGAAGTCTTCTACCAAGCTGGATGATATTCATAAACAACCAGTAGACGGGATTTTCCAAAATGCTTCATATGATGCTGATTTCGTTGGTGATCTCGGTAATATGGCACCAGAAGTGGAGGTTACCTCCAATCCAGTTTTGCAATCACATAAAGACCATCCCACCACTCAAATCATTGGAGATCCTGGTTCTACCGTAAAGACACACAGAATGCAGCAGAAGGCCTCGTCTGATCATCATGCTCTTGTGGGCTATATTGAGGATCAAAAGCGTAATAATCATACGGACTTTCAACACTGTTTGTTTGCTTGTTTTCTTTCACAGGTGGAACCTAGGTCTGTTTCTCATGCTCTTGAGGATCAAAGTTGGGTGGAGGCTATGCAGGAGGAAATGCAGCAATTCTTGTTTCAGAATGTTTGGGTTCTGGTTGACCTACCGGATGGGAAGACAGCTATCAATACCAAATGGATTCTCAAAAACAAGAAGGATGCACGGGGAATTGTGGTCAGGAATAAAGCTAGGCTTGTCGCACAAGGACACACTCAAATTGAGGGCATTGATTATACTGAAGTCTTTGCGCCTGTTGCAAGGATTGAGGCCATTCGTCTGTTTTTGGCCTTTGCTTCGTATGTTGGCTTTACGGTGTTCCAGATGGATGTCAAGAGTGCATTTCTCTATGGCAAAATTGACGAAGAAGTGTATGTTACTCAACCTAAGGGGTTTGTTGATCCACTTCATCCAAAGAAAGTCTACAAAGTGGTCAAGGCTCTTTATGGGTTACATCAGGCTCCTAGAGCTTGGTATGAGCGTCTTTCCACTTTCTTGTTAAAAAATGGCTATAGAAGAGGTACTATTGACAAAACACTATTTCTTCGGCGGAATTCCAAGGATATTATCCTTGTTCAGGTTTATGTGGACGACATTATCTTTGGTTCTACTAGGACGGAGTGGTGTGATGAGTTTGAACACTTGATGAAAGGCGAATTTCAGATGAGTGCCATGGGAGAATTGTCATTTTTCCTTGGTCTTCAGGTCAAGCAACAATCGGATGGGATTTTCATCAGTCAAGATAAGTATGTTCATGAGATTCTTTAAAAGTTTGACATGGATCCTCTTCGTCCAGCAGCAACTCCTTATGAAGTTACTAAAATCAAGCTTAAGAATGAGCCAGATCCACCCGTAAATGTTCATATGTACAGGTCTATGATTGGCTCTCTCATGTACTTGACTGCATCACGTCCGGATATTATGTTTGCAGTAAGTGCTTGTTCTAGACACCAGGTGACTCCAACGGTTTCGAACTTAAATGCAGTTAAGAAGATTTTCAAGTATATCAAGGCTCAACCTAAATTGGGTCTATGGTATCCTAGAGAATCCCCATTTGTGCTTGAAGCATACAGTGATAGTGATTATGCTGGTGCTAATAATGATAGGAAGTCAACTACTGGTGGTTGTCAATTTTTGGGTCGTCGGCTTATCTCATGGCAATGTAAGAAACATACAATAGTAGCTACTTCTTCAACAGAAGCTGAATATGTGGCTGCTGCTAGTTGCTGTGGTCAAGTTTTATGGATCCAAAATCAGATGTTGGACTATGGGTTCAATTTTATGAACACTAAAATTTTTATTGACAATCAAAGCACTATTTGTATTGTGAAGAATCCTGTATTTCATCAACGGACGAAACATATTGAGATTCGGCATCATTTTATACGCGATGCCAATGAGAAGAAGCTGATACAGGTTCTTAAAGTTCATACGGATGACAATGTTGCTGATCTGTTGACTAAAGCTTTTGATGGTCCTCGGTTTAACCACTTGGTGGTTCATATTGGGATGGTCAATCCTTGAAGTCTAGGATTGAGGGGAGGCAAAGCCTAAGGGGAGGCTTTGTGTACATATTAGGTT
Organism: Glebionis coronaria; assembly: GCA_025667525.1. NCBI lineage: Eukaryota > Viridiplantae > Streptophyta > Magnoliopsida > Asterales > Asteraceae > Glebionis > Glebionis coronaria. Next base: position 87,723,482 of record CM046875.1, on the reverse strand, counting down.
AGTCTAACGTATTCGCAGTTTTTAACAGCATACTTTCTTGGTTCTGGTGGTGTGTGGTGTTTCTGATGAAGGATTTTTGCTCACTTCTGATGGATATGGCCTTACATGACTGGCTTCTGGTCCTATTTGGTCAGCTTCTAGTTATGATTGGATGCTTTCTGGTGGTCTCAAATCCTTCCCAGTATAGTAGTGTTTGGATATGGGTGCTGGTACTGGTCTGGCTACTGTTCATTCCTTTTGTCCTTTATTAATCACGTTTTGCTCCTGGTCCGACTATTGTGCACTTTGACTTTTGGTCAACGCTTCCAATGCTGATATTTACAAGTTTGAATTCACCAAATCAATTGGGGGTAAGTTATTATGTTAAAAAGGGCAAGTGGTTAGTATGCCATTATGGCATAATTTGAAAGGGCAACCCCCCATTAATAGGGGTCAATGAACAGTTACTAACTTCTTCTTATATGGTCAACATACACTCATTACAATCAAAACACACACAAAAACCGCTTCTACTCCTCTCATTCCAATCTAAATCCTTCTTCAATCCATTCATCAAGATCCATGGCTGCTCTTGCTTATCAACTTGCTCATAATCGTGTTGCTTATCTGGGGGATGGTCCTAATAGTGAACATTTTGCTGATATATTGGAGTTTATTGAGGCTTCTAACTTAAGGTATGCATTTACTGTTTGTCCTACCATATATGATTCTGTGGTACGTCAATTTTGGGCGTCTGCTGAACTGGTAAATGTGGCTGGACGTCCACGAGCGATCCATGCTACCATAGATGGACGTGCTTATGTGGTCACTGAAGAATCTATTCGCTCTTCTCTTCATTTTCAAGATGAGGGGGGTGTTGTCTCACTTCTAAATTCGGAAGTTTTAGAGGGTATGGCTGCCATAGGTTATGATCATGGGGGGAGGTTTAACTTCCAAAAGAATAGGTTTTCCCCTCAGTGGAAGCTTCTGGTTCACTATTTAATACATTGTCTGAGTCCCAAGTCGGGGAGTTGGGATGCGTTCCCTACTCCTTTGGCTACTGGTCTTATATGTTTAGCCCAGGGTAGAGTGTTTAATTTTTCACATTATATCTTTGAAGGGATGGCTAGTAATTTGTCCACTGCGGGATCTAGGAAGAAATTTCTTATGTATCCTAGGTTTATTCAAGAAATACTTGTTTGCATTCCACGAGATAGGGCTGAGCATGTACCATCTAAGCTGACAGCGAAAGTGTATTATAACATGATGAATGGGTTTCATGGGGATTGGAGGCCCCTGACTGAAGCCATGATGGGTTTGGCTCAGGGTCCCATAGGTCAGGAGGAGGAGGCTCCTGAGTTGGTTGTGTTAGATGATGACCCCATGGAGGAGGAGGAGGCTCCTGCTGGTAATGCCACTCCTGTGGTAGAGGAGGAGCTAGTTGAGGACGTGGTGGTTGAACCACCATCCCCTCCCAAGGCTGGTCCTTCCTCGGCTCCACAACGGTCTCCATTTGTGGAGACTCCACCTCCTAGTCCTGCCCCACACTCGACAGATATCCCTTTTGCTGCTAGTACTCCACACGTTGACCCCAATGTTGCTTCGGGCTCCCGTGATGCTTTCCCTGATCCAAGTTCTCTTGGTGGGCAGGCAGAGGAGCCTACTACTAATCTGACATCTTTGCTAGATCTTATGCACAGGTACCATGAGAGGATGCTTTGCTTGGAAGCTGACTTGAACCAACATCGGAAGCTCACACGGGAATTTGTTCTTCCTCTGGCCGATCGTATTAAGGTCTTGGAGAATCAACAGCGTCGTCGAAAGAAGCATGTGGTTCTTTCTGAGTCTGAGGATGAGGCTTCGGAGAATGTTGAGGATGGCTTGACCTTGCTGGCAAAGGCTGCCTTTGCTGATAAAGTTTATGATGATCTGCCTGGTCCTCCAATGTCCTCCCATGCTCCTTCTTCCAGTACTGTTCCTCCTTCTATGGGTGGTGCTTCTGATGCTGCTACTGGTTCTCATGCTGCTCCTTCACATGATCCTAAGGGCAAAGCTCCAATGACTGATCCTCCATCTCCAACCCGCAAGCGCTCTCGTCGCCAGCTTGAAGAAGAAAGACTTGGTGAAGAGGCTGCTCGTAGGGTTCAGGCTGAGCTTGATGCGGAGGACATTGCTGCTGAGGAAGAGCTCCGTGAAAGAAGGCGTGCGCAAATTCAGCATGATGCTATGCACTGGACTGATGGCGAATGGATGCAAGTGTTAACTGTTCTCACTCGGGATTATGCTCAGTTTAAAGATTTGTTGGGTGATGATGTTGATGAACACAACTGCATTCCGCGTGCTATGGTAATGATGCGTAAGCATCAGTTGACTCTTGCTGAGGAACTAAAGAAACAGCGTAGGAACAGACCTCTTTCTAAGGCTGAGCAGCGCCAGCAGATGCAACGTTATGTCAAGTTTCAGTCTGCTGCTCATTTCAATGCTCCTTGGTCTTGGGCACGGGTACGGACTTTGACTTTTGATGAGCTCAAGAAATTGTATGAGAACATGGTGAGGCGTGCGAGTCAACCTATACCGGAAAAATTTGTTTACCATCCTCGTGGTGTGACAGCTTCGATGCCTGCTCCTTCTACTGTTTCTTCATCCTTGCCCATTCCTGGTTCCACTGGTAGTTCTTCTGGTTCTGGTGCTGTTTCTGTTGGTCCCTCTATTACACCCTTGGTTGTGCCTATTGGTTCTACTACTGGTCCTGCTGCTACTATCTTTATGACAACCACCACCACTCATGCTACCCCCACCACACCTGGACCTTCCACCACTCCTGTTCCAGCCAGCACTTCTGTTGATTCCACCATCCCTGCTGCTGCTCCATCTGAGGTGCCCTCTTCATCACCACCAGTTTCTGCAACACAACCTACTCCCACTTCTGATGCAGCTCCGAGTGGTTCTTTGGGTGGACATGTTCCTGAGTCTACTCCTACTGCTTCTCTTGCTGTTGATGAAGTTCAGGTGAAGGTTGAGTCCACTCCTTCGGCTCCCACGCCTCGACGTTCTACTCGCCAGAAACTTACTCGTCGTGTTCGTCGCGGTAAATCAGTTCCTTTTGAGAAGCGTGATCCTGAAAACTTAATTGATGCAGCTTCGGATAGTGATTCTGACTTACCTTTAGGCAATGGTAGCATTGCGGGTTATGCGGCTGAGCGGTCTCTAACACTTCCTGGTGGTGTCTCCCATCGGATCACTTTGAGTGATGGGACTGTGCGATTGGTAACGGGTTTGCAGGGTGTGTTATCATGGGTTGACCGTATGGATCTTATGACCTTGTTTGGGCTTGTGGATTCTAGTATGCCGTTTAATCCTATGGCGGTGTCTTCCTGGCCTGGTATGCGTCTTTGGGCTGATCTCAAACTGATGTTGGATCCTCCTCCATCTGCTACTCCTTTGGGCGTATGGAAGGATCAAATGCAATGGGAGATTGTTCGCTGGAAGCTTTATGCTGGTTGTGGAGTCCATGTGTTGGAGTTAGGTTCTGGTTCTGTGGTGTTTATGTTGACTGATGTTGTGTATCCTTTGACTATTTCTTCCATGGAAGCAATGCTGGCAAGTCATTTGCAGATTTCTACTGCTCCTACTGGGAATGAGTCGAGTATGGCTACGTCTTTGGTGGAGGGCATTCAAGCACGGCTGCTAGCGGATAAGAGGGCAGCTTCTGGTCTCTAAGGTGATTGGGTTGTGAGTGTTTTTACTTTATTCTTATTTTGCTTCTTTTCACCAATGTGTATAGTGTTTGGTGATTTTTATACTTTATATTTCATAGTTTAAAAAAAAAAAAAAAAAAAAAAAAAAAAAGAAAAAAAATATACATTTTATATAATATCTGCTTATACTTTAACACAGTTTAGCTTTTATACTTGTACATAATATCCCTTGGATGGTTTGACTTGTGGTTCCTGGTTTACGCTTGTTCTGGTCCTTGGTTTCACTTGGTGTTGGATGTGGTCCACACAACAAATGGTTCTCAACTTACCATGTCTCATCGACAAGAAAAAGTTGATTCACCTTGAGGGTACGGCTCCTGGTGCGATTATCAAATCCGTTGATGGTTGCCAGGTTACCTAAAACTGGATGGTTTTCACTTGCCATAGTCTTGGACTGAAAAGTGGCTAATCCAAGGGGGTACGGCTCTTGGTAAAGATCTTATCAAATCCGTTGACAGCTGTAATAGCTTGCTTAAAGCTATAGGGTGTTCAACTCACCGATGCTTTATTGCTAAGAGTTGGCGAGTCCAGAGGGGTACGGCTTCTGGTAAAGACGCATCAAATCCGTTGACGGCTGTGATGGTTTGCCTAAAATCATCAGGGTACCCCCACTCACCATTGATTCACGTTCTAAGAGTTGGGCTGGGTTCTAGTCTCCCAGGGTGATGCTTATTCCACCAGAATGACTAGCTAGCCCAAGAGCGAGCAGCTACTTGGTAAAGGCTCATCAAATCTGCTCATGTTGCTGTAAAGATTCAACACGATGCTGATTTGTTCCAAGCTTTGGAGAAGCTTCTAGTAGTTTGTGCAGCTGTTCTTCTGATTCTTCTCTTCTTTGATGTTGCTGTTTGTTTTGCTGCTACAATCCTCGGGCTTTATTTGCACGTTTTCCAGGAAACTTGAACTCAACAGGTCAAATTCAAGTTTAGGGGAGGATTGTTAGGACCATTGTAATAGTTATATGTTATAGGTAGACTAGGAGGTATGTAGTTCCTCCTGGTCCTAGTCGTAGTAGGAGCAAGTCCTGCTCCTGGTCCTAGTCAAAGTCAAACATTGTTATTTACTTAATATTCTGTTAGGATATGCATGAGTTATATTAGGAGAAGATATGCATATCAGTTTTACACGTTTTCTTGTAAGCTGTATTAGGGTTTCCTTGTAATATAAAAGGAACCTGAGGCAGAAGGGTTAATCATTGATTCACAAAAGATAGTTCTAGTCTTTATTTATATTAGAAATCCTTAGAAAGGATCAAGTCTTCATAGTTATTCTGTTTCTCTTGTTTATATTTATATTCTACAATCATATTGTGTATAGAGTCTCTTTGTGATTTGACTTGTGATTACAGAAGTCATTCACCGGTCCTGACAGGCTGCAAGATTTATATCTGTTAGACTCAACAAGATACTATGTTTCTTGACGTCATTCTCCATTGTTCTCTTTTTCTAATTTATTTTTCATATGGAGAATAAGGTGCTCGAGTTATTAATACGATTTAGCAATGAAAAATAAAAATTTAAGTCGAACTCATCTCTATTAGATGAAATACATGTGATGTTTTTGCATAGCAACACATAAGAATCTCATATTTTCAAATAAATATATTAAATATAATTGTTTTATGGTTTGATGTGTATAAATCACATGTGATTCGAGCAAAATCACATGTGATTTTTACAAATCAAATGTAATTCATAAGCCAAATTGTTTTATATATTTTACATGTATGACATGTATTTTAAAACAAATGATGAACATGACTAGATCTTTAGGAGAGGATGATATTCATCAAGGCTTCATCTTTAATCACATCACAAGCGTGTGAGTGATCTTCTCTTTGGACAAGGTAAAGAAGAAGATCAAGGGGATAATCATAAGTAAACATACTTAACACATTAAGTGATCATTTACAAATGATTAGGAATTAGAAAGGAGAAAGAGTGTCCAAAAAGGGTTATGGAAAATGCAGATTTGATCCACTATTTATAGGAGACAAAGGCCAACGGCTCTCTAAGCGCGGTTCCTTAATTATCATGCGGTTCCTTATCACTATGCAACCACATAGGCATTTAAGGATCCGTGGGAGTAGACTCCGCTCCTTTTTGTCTTCTAGTGGGGAAGTAATATCTGAGGTAAGTTTTTACCTTCAAAGGATATTCCTATTGCATTTAGAATATGCCATATTCAAATTTATATTTTCCATTTTAATAAAATATTTTCTTAAAAAGAAAGTTTATTTAAAAATCTTTTGTCACATTTGACAAAAAGTTAGTTTAGGACTAATCACTTTTATGATCATTAAACATGAATAAGATATGTTAGTGCAATACTTAAATGATTATTACCTTGATGATAGTGTTTGTTAGATAATTCGTCTTATGATTGTATTTGACGGTAAATGTCTTTATAATTTGTCGTGATCAAAACTAAGAAAGATTAGTTAACACTAATAATGTTTTTAGGCATTACTTTGCATTAACAATCTCCCCCTTTTTGATTACGACAAACTATAAACTCATTTATGTAAAATCCAAAATTATTCGAATTATTAACGAGTTTATCACTATCATTTCTCCCCCTTTGTCGAAGCAAAAAGGTTAGCACAAGTCTTTGAGGAAGAGAAGAATTGACTTTGTTAGAAGCTCCCATTTGGTGTTTACTCCCCCTTGCTTGGGGCACCAAGATAATGAGCTAAGGTGACATTCTACACAAAGGTTAGTAGAGAGAAAAGAAACACCAATGTATATATAGCCACTACCTACTAAGTAACTTGAGAGGGAGGAAGAGAAGAAATCTCAAATTAGAAGTAAGTGTATGCTAAGTATGTCTAAATAGGGTGTTTTGACAAAATCAAAGTTCAATTGGTGAAATAGAGGTAGAAAAGAAATATCCATACCAACTGAAGTGATAATATGTCAAAGGGTTAGAAATATAAAATTGGTGGAATCACCCAAAAACAATTGTAGGTTTTAATCATGACCAACCCTAAACAATGTGTGAAAAAGAATTGATGGGAAAGGGAATAACACACATAACATTCATATTACAAAAATATGAAAGAACGTACAAGGGAAATATTCATACACACAATATGAATATTTAACACAACAAATAATAAAAATAAACAACATAAGCACAAACTAATCTAGTAGTGATAATCCACCAAGATTGCTTATGTTTTTATTGACTCAAACAACTAAAACATAAAGTGTTCTTTGATTGGAAAAGTAAGATGACGAGGCATCATTTGAAGATTTGTTCACGGGAACAAATACTTTGAGAGGAGGTCGAGTGAGAAGAAATTCAAGAAAATATAGCTTGTCATACACATGAGCAAGTTCTATTTGTTGAAATCGACAACAAGCACACGAGCTTCCATGATGCAAAACAATGTCGTTAGATGAGGGAGGAACATCAAGATGAGAAGGTGGTGATGGAGAGGGAGATAATGCATAAGAAATGTTTTCACAATGCCTAGTGAGATTTGGGAAAGAAGATAGGTCATTGAGAGGAGGTATGTTGCAAGGTTTAGGTGGTGGAAGAACTTCTCTTTCTCCGGTAATTGGATCGATTGAGAAAGTCTCATTACAATACACAATAGGAGAGAAAGAGGAAGTTATGCAAGGTTTGGGAGAAGAGGAATCATGTTGATCCTTGTTCTTCTTGATCCACGGGTCGAACCGAGAGTTTCGGTTTCTTGGAAAGCTTAGAGGAAGAAGCTTTAGGTTTAGAAGATTATGACAAAGAGATGTCAATGTTAAGATTAGAAGAGTTAGACATTGTGAGGGATGAGAAGAAGAACTCCCAAAAGAAGAGAATTTAAAGAAAATAGACAAGGCAAAGATTTGAAATGAAAACAAAAGTTTTCAAGGAATGTTTAGCCAAAAATGGCAAATAAAGAATCTTGAAAAAGACTATGGTCAAAGAAGAAAGTCAAAAAATGAGCCAAAAGTTGGCTTTCTGTCCGCGGTTCTTTAAAAGAACCCGCGGTTCCTTAAATATAAGGAACCGTGCAACTTTAAGGATCCGCGCACAATGGACATGAAAATGCAATTTTACAAAGTTTTGAGAAAAAAAAGACATTTTCAAAAAAATTGCAAATCTTGGATTTTTACCTCTTTTAGCACTAGATTATGCTTTGGTTGCACAAAAGACAACACACTCACAAAGAGTGTCTTGACAGAGGGTGAAAAAATATTTAGATAACATTTTGATCCAATTTTAGACAAGTTTTAGAGGTTGTGATAGATTAAGGTTCAATTTTAAATAAATTGAAGTTGATTAGTGTGAGAACATATGTAGAAACACACAAATATTAAATCCATAATACATCCTCATGAAAACTCATGAAGGAAATGAAATATAAGAAATGAAACAACAACCAACTATTACAAAGTTAGCTAAACTAGTTCTTGATAGGTAGTCTTCCTTGGCTTGTCCTTCTTTTAAAACATATTTTTAGAAAGACATCATTTATCTCCTAGGAGGTGGAGGATTAGAAAATAAATTTAACAAGAAGCTTTGCAACTTAATGTGAGCCCTAATCATCTCCAACCTAAGGACATCAATGAGGTAGAAGTTGTTTAAGCAACAAGTACAATTGGTTCCATTATGCATGAAATAGTCAAACAAGTGTGGATCTCCCAAGAAACGAGAAATAAGAACACCCAAAATAGGAGTGTTGGAGGGAGGAGGAGGAAGATGCATGGTGTCCAATGGTGAGATGGGTGAATTTGGTGGAGTGAATGGAGAAGAAACCAAAGGATAAACAATATCATTCCCAATGGGAATGTTTTGAGGAGGTTGAGGGTTCACATCCAAGAGAGGACTAGGAATGAAAGGCGAGGACAACTCATTCATCCTAGATTAGAATGAAGAGGAGGTAGAACCATGTGAATGGTTGGTACCATGAGTTGAGCTTGTCTTGCATGATTCAAGAGGTGGTGAGGGTGATGAAGAAATGAGAATAGGAGAGATCTCATTTTTGGGTGTATGAAATGGTGAAGAACCAAGCTTAAGAAACTTGATCTTGATCTTAAGGTTTCTTTTATATGAGGATTGTTTGGAGGAATTTGATGATCTTGTGGACACCATGGTTGTGTATCTAGGGTTAGAAGAAGGCTTAGATGATGAAGAAGAAGATCAACCAAGGGAGGTTTAAGAAAGAGAGGAGATGATCCAAACTAGTAATGGGTTAAAAATCATTTTGATGAACAATGAAATTAGGTAGGCTAATTTAGGAAAGAGATAGTATTTAGCAAAAATTTCATCAATGTTTAGAAAGATTTAGAGAAAACAGTGTAAAGCGAAGATTCTGTCGAAACTAGAGCCTGCGGTTCCTTAAATAGGACTACGGATCTTTATCACTAAGGAACCACCAATATTTAAGGAACCGTGGACAATGGCCTTAGAAAAATGATCCTCCAACAATTTTCAAAAGCCCAGATTTTTCACAAGGATTTATCAAGCCAAAGTAGACTATAAACCAAAATCTAGAAAACTAACTAACACATAAATTGCACAAAGTCATGCACATCGAAAGATCGATAACATGAACGAATTAGGATTAAAATATCTAGTAATCCAAAAACAAAGTATTGGTTAGATAACACGAATCCTAAAAACAAGAAACATAAATAAGTCCAAGAAACACACGTGAAAACAACCATGAGCAATGCTTCAACACATTTTCTTTCATGAACATTATCTATCGTCTTGATCCTTTCCTTAGATTCTCTAGAAGGTGATGCTTAAGATAGAATTCATAGTTGAAATCAATTTCTAGATATGACAATTGAGAAATAGTAGATGATAAAATGTCATTAAAGTTGAAAGGAGAGACGTCAAAGATGTGAGAGTTCTCTTGAAGGAAATTTTCATCTTCATTTGAATCATGCTTGGGTTCAAGTGACAATAGGCAATTTAATATATTGACAAAATTACATGTGATTCAAACAAAATCACATGTAGATTTATCTAAAGTTGGTTTTTTAGATGTTAAGGTTTCGAAATGCTTTAATCACATGTAATGCAAGCAAAATCACATGTAACTATCACTGAATCACATGTAATTCAAGCAAAATCACATGTAATTCAAAAGCCAATTTGCTTTATCTCCACTATAACTTCAAATGATTTTTCTTTCATTCTTTCATCATCTTCCTTTCATACTACATTCGTATCAAAGCCATGACAGATTAACGTCTTCGAGCTCTACAAATACAACAATAATATCATATAAAACATTAAAAAAGAATAGATATCTTTTATGTATATCACATATTATTTATACGAATTACATGTGATTTATTAAAAAAATCACACATGATTTATTAAAATCACACGTGATTTATAATTTTTTGTATGAAAACAAAACTAAATCATATATAATTTACTTTTTAACTCATTCAAATTTGATTCAATATATAGCAATAATAAACAAATCATATATGATTTATACTTTTTTTATAAAAAATGCAACACAAACATATATGCTTGTAAAATATTTTCCAAATATGGCCAAGACTTGCATGATTAGAAAAAAAATGAAGAGTTTTATTTGAGCTTTTATGAAAGCATGTAGTGATATAATTATTTTCTTTTAAGTAATTTCTTCATGATCAGAAAAAATAAAAGAAAAGGTTCCACTCGAGCTTTGATTTGAGAAAAATGTATGATGGTTATTAACTATTTTGGCTAGTGATTTGACCCGATCTCTTGGTATTGGAATCGGGCCCATGGTTTCAATAAGTGTCTTTTTTATATGAAAGTTTTAGATATAACCACTTAAATGCAGATCTTTTATTAGAAAATCAAACTGCTCGCCTGATTTGTGTTTTCCGACGAGATTTGTTGTAGATCCGACGAGGTTTGTTGTAGTAGAGGTGTTGGTTATAGTTCCGGTGAAGTTTTGTTGTTTTCTGACGTGGTTTCAACGAGTCGCCGATGATAGTTTTTGTTGAAGCAAATTTCCGGAGAAGCTTCCTCAGCCCTTATCTTTTGGGTATCTTAAGGCAACTCTTTCTAATGAAGCCTTAGCTTGTTCCCTCAGAGTATCTTGTGGCTACTCCTTCCTTGTGAAGTCCTAGCTTCCTTCTTCAGAGTTCTTTAGTCTAGCCCTTAGTCTCTTAGGCTAAAATAAGAGAGAACACTGTTAGCTCGCCTCGGGGTTTGAATCCGAGACCAACTCCGGCGTGAGAGTAAGTATGTGGTTCTAGTGAGGGATAATTCTAGAGAGAGAGTAAGTAGTAAAGTGTGTGTGTGTGTGTCGAACTTAACCTTTGTTCCTGAAGGAACACCTCCTTTTATACTACTTGGAGGTGACTCCAAGACACACGAATTGTGGAGTCAAGGTTTTCTTGTAGGAGCAGCACCTGAATTAATGATGAGCACCAGGTTTGTCCTTCGTGGTCAGAGTTGTCCTCACGCTCTTCTAGTACTCGTCGTGGTCCAGGCGTCTGCACCATTCGTACATTATCGTACTATGTAAGTCAGGTGCGATCGTCCTTCCTCAAATGGAGGCTATGCCCTATGTGTGTAGGCCTAGCCTTGTGTCTGGGTCTATCCTTGTCTGGGTCTAACCTTGTCTGGGTCTAGCCTTGTCTGGGTCTAACTTTGTCTGGGTCTAGCCTTGTCTGGTCTAGCCTTGTCTGGGTCTAGCCTTGTCTGGGTCTAGCCTTGTCTGGGTCTAGCCTTGTCTGGGTCTAGCCTTATGTCTGCTCCTTGATGTGGCTCTACCTCTTGCCATTGTCTCTAGACCTAAAGTGATCTTCCTCACCTTAGCTATTCTAGTGAGCTCTTCTGGCTTAAGATAGCTTCGCTCATGGAGCATTAGGAATTAGTTGTACTTGTCTCACCTTAAGCATGGGGGTGAGACTATATCTCATCATGTCCCCCAGTCTAGTATCAACTTCGGTTAATGCTAGACTCAAAGTAAAAACATATATTCCTCTTTTTTTTCTTTTTTAGACGAGCTTCGTCTTTTCCGTCATTCGGTGGAGTGTCACCATCAGTAGAATGCTTTGTGGGCCCCCAAGCCCATTTTAACTACTCACCCTCCCTTTTCTTTTTTTACTTCCTCTAAATATATCCCTCCTTCTCATTTCTTTTTACACATACACTTTTCGCACAAGAAGAAGAAAAGAGAGAGAGAGAGAGAGAGAGAGAAAAGACCTAGATGTCTGCTTTTTTTTTTGTTTATACTCATCCGGCGGCTCCATCTAGGAGTCTCGTCCGGCGGTTCCTGTCTCGTCTGGTGTTTCCTCTTTAAGAATCTCGTCCGGTGTTTCTCCTTTAGAGAGTCTCGTCCGGTAGCGAGTTCCAGTCGGTGAGGTGTTTTGGTTAGGTGGAGCTCCTCCGGTAGCGCGTTTCAATCCGTGAAAGGCTCATCCGGTATTCAGTCTGCTCCGGTTTTGGGGGGAGATTTTTCTCGTCCGGTTCTGGGGGGAAGAGTTTTCTTGTCCGGTTTTTGTGGGTGGAATTGTTTGCTCGTTCGTTTATGGGGGTGAAGAGCTTGCTCGTCCGGTTTTTAGGGGTGGGGGAGTTTGCTCGTCTGGTTTTGGGGTGGAGGAGTTTGCTCGTCCGGTTTTGGGGTGGAGGAGTTTGCTCGTCCGGTTTTGGGGGTGGAGGAGTTTGCTCGTCCGTTTTTTTTGGGGGGGGGGAAAGAGTTTGCTCCTTCGGTTTTTTGAGCTCCTATGGTTTTTGGCTCCTCCGGTTTTTTGAGCTCCTCCGATTTTTTTAGCTCCTCCGGTTTTGTGAGCTCCTCTGGTTTTTGGCTAGTCCGAATATTTGGCTAGTCAGGATATTTGGCTAGTCCGGATATTTGGTTAGTCCGGATTTTTTGCTAGTCCGGATATTTAGCTAGTCCAGATTTTTCATTCAAAGGTTATAAAATCCCACATGAAGGATGTAGTTTTTTCCGCTAGCTAGATATGATATCTAAGCTCATCATGTTTCACCAATCTAGCATTTGTAATCCTTGACTGTGAGTGCTAGACTCTAACTATGTGTCATGCCTCTTATTATAACTTCCACTAAACCTGGTGTAGGAGAAGAGCACCCCTTGCATCCTTCTCCTCTTAGGGTTATGTATTTATGATTTTCGAGTTCACGCTTCTCCTTGACCATTCCATTTTATGGGGGAGACGAGAAGAGTATCCATTTGGTTGGCGATTCCCACATGGTAACTCACACCTTGTTTTGGTGATGAGTTATATGCGTATCTTGGAGTGGGTTGGTGATCATACCATGATGCCAACACCTAGGGGTACCAACATTCCTCCAGCTACCGACAGACAGATTGCTGCTACTTGTCTTGATCCTAATGTGCTTATAAAGGCAAAGAGTGTTGCAAAGCGAAATACCTCTACTTTAGTAGGTGTCTCCACCGGTGTAGCTAAGAAGACCAAGACGAGTAAGAAGAAATCTAGGACAAGGTCTAGGGATCAGGGATCTAAGTGTGATTCTTAGCCAGTTGGTGGTGCTCATGCTACTATGACTTTATTGTTAACTTTCCATCATATGTATGATGGCCTTTTGTTTGCATGTGTGCCTGACTATTATATGATGTGTAGTGACAACATCTTTTCATGATGACTTGTGCTTTAACTTGGGTATTATTTGATTGGATAGTGTCTATGCCTTTATGTTTATTGCCATCACGTGTTTTGTATTAAATCCAATCACTCGTACCTAGCCATCAAAGTACCAAGCTTACTGAATCAAGGTTTAGAATGTGTTGTGCGTGACTCATATTTTAATGCTTTACCATGATCACAAGTGCCTATGATGATGTTTTAGCCTTATTGATGAGTCTAGCATGTTACCTTCCATTTTTCCTTATTCACTTAATTTTGATTTTCATTCGTGTGATTTAGGTGTAGCATTTGCCTTGTAGGTTCATGCTACTCCTCCTCCTCTCAGGTGTAGCTATTCATCGGTGGGTAAATTTTCGTGAGAAAGGTAGGAAGGTTTGTTCCTATCTTTCTACTATGGAGTCAATTTGCAAAGGTTGCTCAGCCTAACCGTCATGGTACCAGTTTCACCATGGGGGACTAATTGGTCGGCGTCACCTTCTTCGAAGACTTACAATTCGACTATTTTTTTCTTGAATTTGAATCACCGGAGGTAGCGAAACGTCCGTCGTCGTGTGTTTCACTTTATATCATAGTATCTGAAACATATAGTCTTAATAGAAAATATGAGGAAAATTTTGCTTCATTCATATCATGAGAGAAGAAACATGTAACACCCCATTTTGATAAATGGAATGTCACGTGTGATTATGGCGTGTCATAAAAGCATACAAGGATAATGTATTAAACATCACATGACCGTAAAGGAAATACCAGAATCAAACATCGGTATCCCAAAAGTAGAACTCGTCACATACAAACATAAGTACTGTAAATGAAAAGGACTAAACAATGTCCACGGAAATTAGTATCAAAGTATAAAGAAAGCATAAAGTAAAGAAGGCTAGGAAGCTTCCAATTCATATGCACGTACGATTAAAGTCTACGAGCGTCCCTGAGTACCTGCCGCTTTGGGAACATGAAAAGGAAAACGATTGAGCATAACGCTCAGTGCACGGAAATACAAGTAAAGCATGAATAATATAAGCATATGAGCATGAAGCAGCGGAAAAGACTAAGTCATGGATAACATGGTATATCTTAGTAAAAACTGGTTTTATAGTTTGAAAAGCCTTATGTTTATCTTGTAAAAACGGTTTAACATGTTTACCATTAGCCAATATAGGTCATGAATTATCAACGTGCATGAATACTTGGAGGGGTGACCTCGTCATGCAAATTAGAGGGGATGCCTCTAATTTAATATACTGGTTTGGGTAGGAGGGATCAGCTCCTTGTGAAGGATGCAAGGCACACACCACATTCACCTGAATAATCTGCTGAAAAACATGTAACTAGGATGCACCCATACGCCCCACCTGATAATAATAATATGGCCAAAAGCTGAAGGGACGCCATGAGCTATCACTTCGTCGTGGTGGAGTCATAACACTGGTGCCTCCAGTGTTATGGTTATGGTACCTCCATAACTAGGTGAAACTGGTCATGCATGTATATGGATTTAGGTATCTAATTAAGCATAAGCAATTCAAAAACATATAAAACATATACTGGGGAAAACAGTTGGCTGCATACGGGGAATCCTAATAAGGAAGAATGTCCATACTGAAAGGACGGAGAATCCGTACCTTATGTCCAGTGAACGAAGAAGACGAACGGAAGAGAGTCCTACTTCGGTATCACTAATGCTACATAAATACATACGTGTATAAGTATCTGATTACTGAGTACGTAACTGGTTTTATATCATGTCTTAGCTTGTTTTATATGTTCATGTCATATTTTACTGATTAAAGCTTTATACTGTGTTTATCATGTATTATGTCTATTCTGATTAAGTATTACTTGTATTTCATGTATTATTATACTTGTTGTGTAATAATAAGTAACTTTCTAAAAATAGTAGGTTTCCTAAAATAGAAAGTTTCCAAAAAAAAGAAAGTTTCCAAAAATAGAAAGTTTCCAAAAATAGATTTACTGCTTAAAACAGATAAGTTTCTAAAATAGAAAGTTTCCATAAATAGATTAGCTGCCTTAATTAATAAGTTTCTAAAAATAGAAAGTTTCCATAAATAGAAATAAGCTGGATTATTAAGCTAATTATATAAGTTTAAGTCTTTACTGATTAATATTCTAAGTCATGTAATTAAATAGTATAGTTTATTAATTATTTCATGTAAATTAAATAAACTATAGGTTAAAGCATTTAATTAAATATAACATGATTTAATTAAATAAAGGTAAAAATACTTAGGTTAAAACATGTATTATTATCTATTAATAATATAACCTAAGTCATGCAAATTAATTAATTATAAGTCATGATTTTAATAATTAATTAATTATATAGTCTAATTAAAATGATAATTACTTAGGTTAAAATTCATGTATTAATAATAATACTAATAACCTAAGTCATGTATAAATTAAATTAGTCATGTACATGTTTTAATTAATTTAATTTAATCTTGTTAAAATAAACTTGTAAAAATAATTAACCTTGTAAAATAATTAACTTGCAAAAATGGTCCATGAACCGAACCCGTGTTTTAATCTAAACATGTGTGAACCGGACCGGTTTTAACCCGTGAACTGGCAACCAAACGCACCCCTAGCATTGGCTAGCCGCTGGCTAGCAAAAGTTCCCACCGGCTAGCCGGTGGTTCCCCTTGTTGACGCGGCTTGGGGGTTCCCCCTGCTTTCCTTATTTAGCCACCGGCATAAGCGGTAGTGGTTCTTGTTCTAGCCGAGACCCACCAGAGCAACAAACATACCCCGACCGAGGTCGGGTTCCCTTTTCTCCTGCTGCCGAGACACACAACACCACACCGAGACCTTGAGGTCTCGGTTGGTGCGAAACAAAACAAGCCGAGACCCCCTTGGGTCTCGGTTCCTTGCGTCGGCCAACAACAAACACCCCTTAAACATGATTTATTTTACCCCCATGTCTAATTACATGATTATTAACTTGTTATTAAATAACTCATGATTTCATGTGTTCTTGATTAAATAAAACATAAAGAAAAAGAGGTTTAAGGATTTACCGATTTCGTGGAACAAAGGAGAACGATAACACTAACACACTTGCAAGAAATCAATCACCAAAATCAACCAACACACCCTCTTGGTGTGTGTTCTACCCGGCGGTCAAAGGAGACAAGAAGGAGAGAAAATATTTTTAGGGTTTAGTTTATTTTCTAATATTTTGTTATTATGAAAATAATCTTTTCCCAAATTCTTGTTTTAGTAAAATTGCATGGGCTTGGCCCTTTTCTTGTGTTTAGCCGCGGGTAAGGGGGCCCACATGGGGTGACCCAAATGTTTTCCGTGTCTAATATTATACTTGTTCTCGTGTTCGTGTTTTACGTGATTAAAATAGTTATCGTTCGTGTCTTATTATATTTATTCATGATCTTAATAAATATACATAACTACGTAATACTAAGCTCGTGATTATTTACGTTCATGATTTCATGTTCGTATGTTCATGATTATAATTATTATTGAAATAATTATCGTGTCTTAATACGTAATAAATACTTATCTTGTTATAACACGTACGTAATACTTGTAATTCTTGTTCGTGAAACGTAAACATGCTATAAAAGGAAAGTTCTAATCATGTACGTACGATCATAAGGGTACTATTCATGGTAAAAGCATGCGGGTTTTACAACTCTTCCCCCTAAAAGTAATAATTCCTCCCCGAATTATAGATAAAGTAAACTGGAAAAGAAGAACATACCCGAATTCAAAATAAGAAATGAGTGTAAGAAGCCCGGATAGACTCCTCTGTTTCCCAAGTGGCTTCCCGCTCGGTATGATCCCTCCAAAGGATTTTGACGAATGGAATCGTCTTCCTTCTCATGACTCGTTCTTGTCTGTCAATAACTCGTCCGTGTTCTTCTATGAAAGTGAGATCTTCACGAATCTGTTCCAGTAGATACTAAACCATGTGAAGGGGATGATACTTATACCCTCTGAGTAAGGACACATGAAAAACATCGTGAACATGAGAAAGCTGTGGAGGTAACGCTAAATGGTAAGATACTTCACCGACTCATTCAATGACATCAAACGGTCCGATAAATCGAGGACTAAGCTTCCCTTTTATTCCAAAACGTCTAACACCACGTGCCGGCGAAACCTTAAGGAAAACGTGATCTCCTACGTTAAAATGTAAGTCCCTACGATGCTTGTCTACGTAACTCTTCTGACGTGACCGTGCTTCTTGCAGTTTCTGCTTAGCTACTGCGACCTTCTCATTAGTCAACTCTATCGTCTCTGGTCCTTCAAGTGTTCGCTCACCAACCTGATCCCAGCAGATTGGGGCGCGACACTTTCTGCAATATAACATCTCGAAAGGAGCACACTTGATACTTGCGTGCCAAGTTTTGTTATATGCAAACTCCACCAAACATATATAATCGTCCCAATCACCCGTCCATTCCAACGCACATGACCTCAACATGTCTTCTAATGTCTGAATCGTTCGCTCTAACTGCCCGTCTGTTTGAGGATGAAAAACCGTGCTAAGCTTAAGTTTTGTACCCCAAGCTTTCTGCAGACTTTTCCAAAATCGCGAAGTGAACCGAGGATCTCTGTCCGAGAGGATGCTGGATGGAGCACCTTGAAGCCTCATGATTTCCCTCCTATAAGTATCAGCGAGTTTACTGATCGAATCTTCCTTGCGGATCGGTAAGAAATGAGCTGATTTGGTAAGTCGATCAACGATAACCCAAATTACATCTGGCTTCCTCTTTGTCGGCGGAAGACCAGTAACAAAATCCATGGTGATTTTGTCCCACTTCCACTCTGGAATATCTAACGGTTGAAGAAGACCGCCAGATCGCTGATGCTCGATCTTAACCTGCTGGCAGGTAAAACATTTGGAGACGTAAGTAGCAACATCCTGTTTCATACCACTCCATCAAAAGTACTGCTTGATGTCATGGTACATCTTGGTCGAACCAGGATGAATAGAGAACGGGGAGCTATGAGCCTCAGCTAACAATGCTTCCCGGAGTTCTTGATCATCAGGAACACAAAGTCTCGTGCCCTGCCATAAGATACCGTCTGCGTCTACTCCAAATTATGTCTGCTTCTCCAAATTCTGAATTATCGCCCAGATTTCACCATCATCCTTCTGAGCTTTGTTGATCTTAGAGAGTAACTCGGGTTCCACTCTAAGATTATCCTAGTAACCGTGCTCTCCACGTACCATGATCTCTATGTCTAGTCGCTCCAAGTCTCTTATGATTTCCTCCTCAATTTTAATGTCGTTTATCATTCCGGACTTTCTGCTGAGTGCATCTACCACTACATTCGCCTTGCCGGAATGATACTGCAGATTAATGTCATAATCCTTCAACAGCTCTAACCATCTCCTCTGTCTCATGCTCAATTCACGCTGAGTGAAGATATACTTCAAGCTCTTGTGGTCCGTGAAAATGTCACATGATTCTCCATATAAATAGTGCCTCCATATCTTCAATGCAAACACGACTGCTGTAAGTTCCAAGTCATGCGTAGGGTAATTTTCCTCATAAGGCTTAAGCTGTCGTGAAGCGTACGCGATCACTTTCCCATGTTGCATGAGAACACAGCCAAGTCCCTTCCCTGATGCATCACTGTAGATCTGAAATCCACCTGTACTAGATGGGAGAGTAAGAATAGGTGCAGATACTAACTTCTGCTTTAGGTCTTCAAAGCTCTTCTCTCTTTCTTCAGTCCAGACGAATTTCTCCCCTTTCCGCATCAGTTTGGTCAATGGTAGTGCTAAGCGGGAAAAGTTCTCCACGAACCTACGGTAATAACCAGCTAAGCCTAGGAAACTGTGGACTTCAGTCGCTGATGTCGGCCTTGGCCACTTGGTAATAGCCTCAACCTTCGCTAGATCCATCGTGATTCCTTCTGCTGATACAATGTGACCTAAGAATGCCACCTTGTCTAACCAGAACTCACACTTGGAGAATTTAGCATACAGCTGCTTCTGGCGAAGAATCTATAGTACTGTACGAAGATGGTCTTCGTGTTCCTCCTTGGACTTAGAGAATATCAGGATGTCGTCAATGAAGACAATGGCGAACTTGTCCAAAAATTCATGGAAGATTCTGTTCATCAAATCCATGAACACTACTGGAGTATTGGTAAGGCCAAATGGCATGACTACAAATTCGGCCGTAACATGTACGGAAAGCAGTCTTGGCGATGTCCTGCTCCTTAACCCATAGCTGATGATAGCCCGACCTTTGATCAATCTTGGAGAAATGTTTGGCCCCTTGGAGTTGGTCAAACAGATCGCAATAGTCTATGCAAAGACGCATACTGTCGTCCTTCTTCTTGACGAATAAGACCGGTGCACCCCATGGAGATGCGCTCGGTCGAATAAAGCCTCGTTCCAGAAGTTCATGCAATTGATCTTTTAGCTCCTTTAACTCTATGGGAGCCATGCGATAAGGAGCCTTGGAAATCGGCTCAGCTCCTGGGATGAGCTCGATATTAAATTCTACTTCATGTGTAGGTGGTATGCCCGAAATTTCTTCTGGAAATACATCTGGAAATTCTAACACTATCGGCTGATCTTGAATTGATGGGGATTCAGCATCCATGTGAAAGTAATGCACGCGCTTGCAGGGTTGATATGATTTGTACAGACCTGTCGGGTACGAGCCCGTTGTGAATGTACTTTGGTGCATTAACATCACCGAAGATGACTCGATATGAATGGCAGTCTATGGTAGCATGATGATTGGATAGCCAATCCATGCCAAAAATCATGTCAAAATCATCCATGTCCAGCGGAAGTGCGTCAATAGGACGAACCTTGTCGTCAAACTCTAGGGGAAGGCTCTTGTACACATGGGTTATGCGTACAGAGTCTCTCAAAGGCGTGGAAATACTCAGTATATTCTCTAGTGGCATGGGGAGTATCCTAACATTCTTGGCATAAGCAGCAGAAATGACCGAGTGAGTAGCACCCGTATCAAACAGAACACATGCAGCTTGACCATACATATACAAGATTCCAGTGATGGTACTTGATGAGACTGCTTTTATACATAGTCTCATCGTCCAAATAGGGCTTAAAATGCATTAAATATCATCAAAATACCCAAATATATGCTTGTGTTTGTTGCTTGTGTATTTTAGGTACGGATATTGAGGAAATGACAAAAAGATCACAAGAATCAATCAAAAACGAACACGGGAAAAGAAGCCGCACAAAGAACCGGACCCGAATGATGAATTTCCAAAAATACCCTTGAAGAATTGAAGATTGTCAAGTTTGGTCCTCCAAGTTTGAAGAATCAAGTCATATAAGAAAACGAAGCCGGGATTGCAATTAACGGAATGATTATGAGAACTTTCGGATCGACTCGACAACATTTGAAGACTTTTCAAGAAAAGACGAAGTCAAAATAAATCCCGAAACCCGACAATGAAGTGAGCATGAAAAACCGATCCCGAAACTTAAATTATTATTTAACGGACCAACCCGCACCCGTTTAACGGAACGAGTCGGCCCGTTATAATAATAAAAACATCATCAACCCACATGAAGCCCAATTACACAAAATGTTGTTATGAAATATCACCACCAGGCCCAATTCGTTTAATTTGCTAAACAAACCACTGAGCCCAAAAAATCAGTCCACCTTTTATTTACTTAACAAAACATAACTTGCCATTTTGTCTTTAACAGACGAAGAAAAAAAATTAGGGGTTAGGGTTCCTCTTATTATCCCAGCCTCCATTTAACTTAACCCTCAAATCCTCCATCAAACCCTAATCCAAATTTTAATCAGCAGTCAATATCCATCAAACCCCACCACCACGTGAAGGAATCACCACATCAGCATCACATGGGTCCTCACCAGCTATACAAAGTCACGGGTTTCATCTCTTGCCTGACACCAAAGACCAAATCGATGGATGACATCAATTCCTTGTTCACCACAACAATTTGGATGGCCAAGATCGTTTCTACACTTCTGGAGCATCACATGGGAGCCTCACCAAAGGATTCAAACTTGGCATCTTAAAAGCATATTCTGATTTTGATGCGAGGGCAATTTCGGGTAATCATAGCATTAGGGTTTGCTTATTTCTTTATGCTTCTAGAATTATTGTACCCATATATATAAGGGACATAGTTTTCATTTTTATGGGAGGTTCGAGATTGGATGTAATTTCTTTTTTTTAATTTAATGAAAAGTTTTGTCATTTAAATTCTGAGTTCCACTGTTCTTGTTTAAGAAATTGTGTTATTTAAATTCAAAGTAATTTTAGTTTTTGTTGCTACTGTTGATTTTGAGTAAAAAAAAGGGGGTTATTTTGTTGCTTTAATGTTATTGTGAATCGAGAAAAAAAAAGTGACTTAGTGTGATTCGTTACTGTTCAAAAAAAAAAGATAAAGAAAAGTGATTGTTGATTTTCCCCACTGGGAAATCAATTCAAGAGTTACTGGTTGTTCAAGTTTGGTTCGAGATAAGTTTGTTCGGTTCGAAGATAAGTTTGAAAGTCGAAGGCAGTGTTAGTATTGTTGGCGTTTGATTTCGATTTCGGTTTAAAGCTCGCTCAGCGCGACGCTTCGTCTCAACGGCTTTCGTCACTAGGTTCCCTTCTCTTTTACTTTTATGCTTTTAACTGGATAAGTTTGCTAGTTAAGTTTGTTTTGGACCTGCTTATGTTATTTAGAACCTGTCTGGTTTAGGTAGTTCTCGAATCTGATTATTTGGGGTTACTGATTGTGTTTGGGAACTATCTGCGTAGATTAGAGTGTTAAATCTGCGTATTTAAGTTGTTTATTTGGGTAGTTATTCTTCCTGCATATAACTGCTTGTGTTTTGGTATTTTATAAGTTTAGTTTTGTCTTTTAATTTCACTTATATCATTAAAACCAAAAATTTACGCGTTCTTATGATAATCAGTCAGTAGGATTCTTTGGTTCTAGTATTTGCTGAATTTAAATGTTATTCTTGTTGGATTCCACTTTTATTGATATTACTGAATGTTTAGAGGTAATGCTTTCAAGTTCGGAACACGTATGTTCGAGTCTGCTCACTTTAGGTTCATATTTGTGGCTTGTTTGAGGTAGTTTGCACCAGCAGCTTGTGTTGCTCTGATTCGAGTCTTAGGACGAGTTTTAAACTAAACGGGAATTTCTCACTTTATCTATCGTAACGCAGCAACAACCGTTTTGGCTCGATTTTCAGGAAGTACAAAAAAAAAAAAGAAAAAAAAGTAGAACAGTCAGTTTAGGATTTTGTTTCGCTTGGAATCATCAAAAAAAAAAATAGTTAGGATATAAGTTTTTGCTATTGGTGTTTGGAGTAAGGACCTTAACTGTGCATCCATTTGGTACAGTTTCACATTATTTGGATAGCTTTTTATTTAGTGGAAGTGGCCTGCACTAGTTTAGCTATTATTCACTTTCGAGAGTTGCTTTGATATCCTAGTTTCATTTGCTTTGTAATCTTTTCTGTGCTTATTACTGCTTTTAAACTTGTTGTGTATTCACTCAGATAAGCCAAAGCTTATCTGAGCTTTGTGTCCAAAAGCTGTTAAGTCCAAAAACAAAGTTAAAAAAAAAAATCAGAAAGTGCAGCAGGCAGGTTTGAACACCTGACCACCATTCTGCCACAATAAACGCAGCAATAGCACATATCACCACTGTGCTCTTGGCACGTTTTGTTAATTGTTTGTGAAATGTTTCTTTAATACTGGGTTGCATTTCATGTAAAGCTGCTAATTATTGAAAAAGAGAACAAAAAGTGACAACAGTGGGAATTGAACTCGTGACCAGCCGTTCAGCAACCCAACACCCTAACCAACTGCTCTCTTCAACCTTTTTGTTTTGTAATCCTTTTATTATTCTCTTATATGCATTTTAATTTCGTCTTATTGTATATAATCAGCCATTATAGCTTATTTTGTAGCTTATTTGCAGTCTATTTTTAAAGTTTTTATTTTTTCTAGTTTTTAAACAGTATTTAGGATTTTCATAAAAAAAAATCAGATTTTTCCTTATTAGTTTAATATTTTTAATCATTTAATTAGTTAAAAATCGTATTTAATTCATAAAAAAATATTTAAAAGTCAAAAAAATATCATTCTTTTTCTGAAAATTTTCTTTTGTCATATAGGACGTAAGAAAAACAAATGTGTTGTCGTAAAGTTTAAATTTGATAATTTTCTTTAAAAGTCGCGTTTTTACTTGTGTTATTTTGTTTTGTGTTCCGTTTTTTTACTTCTTAGCCCATTTTTCTTTTTAAATTAGTTTTTATTTTTCTCTTTAAGTTTAATAAATTTGTTTTTAATTAAGTTTTCAAAAATTTTATTTTTGTCGATTTTTTACGGTTTTTCGTTTACGCCTTTTTCGTCGTAGTTTAATTCGTAGTCGTAACCGTCTTTTCTTTTCTAATCTCATAAATCTTCATAATCACAAACATCATATATCAACTCTTAACACATCGCACTAGCCTCCTCGAGAACGAACTCACCTAGGGTCATTCACACACGGTTTTCCTAAATCGTCGTGCACACTTGCCCTATTTTTAGTGGCCTACTTTTTCCTAAAGGTAAGTTGACTAAAAAACGCTACATCAATTTTGGCGCCGCTGCCGGGGAGGCGTGTTGTGTTTTGGTTGAACCATTGTTGTTTTCTATATTAGCCATAATAGTATTTGTATTAATAGCACTCTATTAATACGTATTATCGTTTTTCGATTTTTGTGTAAATATTATTACTATATTGTATACGTAGAACAACAAATTTACAAGTACTCCAAATACGTGAGCAATCACAACCTTGATTCGGGATTTCATCACTCGATCATTGTATTCGAATCTCAAACCAAAGAAAAAAGGCAAAAATAGATAAATACTTTCGTGAAGCTCGATTTTGATAATACAAACTATAAGGTGGGTATAAGGCGGTTGTATTTCACGACCTAAAGGAAAAAGGCTCTTAAGTGCTTCGCGCCGCCTCGTTTCCTCCGCTTGCTTGTGCGTATTTGATTTTGAGAGTGAATCGAGGGTTTTGCCGCCCAAAGTATTACTAAGTATCATATATATTTTCTTGGTTTCATTTGATTAAACCCTCTTGAACGATTTGGTGTTCCACCATCGTTCTAAAGTCATCGAAGGCGTTCACTTCACGTGATCGTTTTCATTCCTTGAGGCTTCGTTAATCAAGAGATTTGATTAGTGAGGAGATTTGTAGATTTTGATCTACTTAATACATTCCAAAAAAAAATTCAAAAAAGTTAAAAACAATCAAAAACCACAAAAAAAAATTTGAAAAAGTAAAAATACCAAAAAGAATCTTCTTTGCTCGCCTTCTCGTTGTACGTGACGTTTATGCAAACTCGCTCTAAAGCAAGGCGTGCTCGTAAACGAAGAAACAAATCACTCACTCCCACTAGTGAGGACTCTCCTATTGACGAACCCATTGTAGTGAAAGAAGCACCCATGGCTAATCGAACTATGATGGAGTTGCTTCAAGCACCCACCGAGGGTTATGGAGAAGCGATTGTGATTCCCGCTATCCTTGCGGAGAATTTTGAGGTTAAGACGGGTTTGTTGTCCATGATTCAAAACAACAAGTTTCGAGGGGACGAAAAGGACAACCCGCATAACCACATTCGCCAATTTAATCGTCTCACCGCCACGTGCAAGTTTAAGGATGTTTCAAACGACTCGATTAAGATGATGCTTTTTCCGTATTCCTTAGCGGGGCCCGCAAAAATTTGGTTAGAGAAAGAGCCACCCAATTCTATATTGACGTGGAAGGATCTCGTTTCAAAATTCGTGAACCAATTTTTTCCGCCCTCTAAGACTACGCACTTGAAAAACGAGATTTCAAAGTTTTCGCAAGAGTATAATGAGAGTTTTTCAACGGCTTGGAATAGGTTTAAGGAAATGTTGCACGAATGTCCTCATCATGGTTTTTCCGACTTGCATCAAATAGACACGTTTTACAATGGCTTGAACGATCATGAGCGTGATTATCTTAATGCCGCCGCGGGTGGTAATTTCTTGTGTAAGACGGTCGAGGAAGCTTTGTTAATTATTGAGAATAGGTCTAAGGTGTATAATCCTCGTAGCACGTCGAGTGTTCGTAAGGCTTCATCTTCATCTTCACCTAGTTTGTCACACACCGTTGATGCTTGTCAAATCGCGGCTAATTTGGAGAACAAGATTTTTGATAAGCTTAAAGGATTGTTAATTGAGTTTAAAGTTGGTGAACAACCCGCTCCCGCTACGATTAAAGCGGTCGAGGTTTCTTGTATGTATTGTGGTGGAGCTCACGATTATTCCGAGTGCATTACCAACGGTGGTAACACTTCGAGTGCCTTCGCGGCCGCGGGAACTTATAACCAAAACGGTCAAGTTCCTCGCACTAATCAATTGACTCCACCGGGTTTTTCACCAAATCAAAATGCTAACAATTATCGAAACAATCAAGTTGGTTACCAAAGCAATCAAAAGAACAATTATAAGGGTAATAGCAACTATGGGAATCAAGGGAGTAGTAGTAATAGCCAATTGCAAAATCAAAATCAAAACCGTAATTTTCAAAATGCAAGTCAAGCTCTTCAAAATAACAAAGAACTTCCATTGGAATTTTTGAATTACACTACTTCAAATGATAAGATTATGGAAAATATTCAAGAGCAAATGGCTAATCAAGCTAAGGAAACGGCTAAGAATGCAAAGGAGTTAGCTAATTTCATTAAGGAAAATCTAGCCATGAGAAATGAATTGAAAAATGATTTTGCTAACCAAATTCGAGGTCAAAACAACAAGATAGAGCAAAGTCATGCTAGGCTTGAACAAAGAATTGACCAAAAAGCCGCTAGCCAAGATGTGAAGTTTAATAATTTTGATGCTAAGCTTAATGCAATTTTAGAATGCGTAATGGTGAACAAAGCCTCTACTTCGGGTAGTTTGCCTAGTAACACCGTTTCAAACCCGAAGGGAGAAATGAAAGTGATTACCACACGTAGTGGTAAGGCACTTAAAGAACCGACTCCTCAACCAATTACTCCAACGGTGGAGGAAATTGAGGAAGAACCCGAGGTGGTGGTCGAAAAGGAGCATATTTCAAGCCCACAAAGTACCGCTCATGCCACGCCTACGGTTGACCCATCACCCATATTGGAACCCGAGATTCCAAAGGCTATGCCTATGCCCCAACCCACACCACCCTTGCCTTACCCATCGAGACTTAGGAAGGAGAAACGACAAGAGCGCGACAACTATCAATTTGAGCTCTTTTTGAAAATGTTTCGTGATTTGCACTTTAATGTGAGTTTCGCCGATGCCTTGGTCATGATGCTTCGATTTGCCGCTAACTTTAAGAGTATGTTGAACAACAAGGAAAAATTAAACCAAAAGTCTAGTTGTTCGTCGGTTTATCTTAATCGCATACCTCAAAAAGTCGGTGATCCCGGTAAATTTTTGATCCCTTGTGCAATTCAAGATATGGAAGAATGCTATGCCTTGGCCGATCTTGGTGCTAGCATTAACTTGATGCCACTTGCAATCTACAAGTCGCTCAATCTTCCTAATCTTACTCCTTCACGAATGTCTATTGAGTTGGCCGACCATTCCACGATTCTTGCATGTGGTTTGGCGGAAGACGTTTTTGTGAAAGTGGGGAAGTTCTACTATCCCGTAGACTTTATTGTTGTTGACATCCCCACGGATCCTCAAGTTCCTCTTATTTTAGGTCGTTCGTTTTTAGATACGTCTATGGCTTTGATTGATGTGCATGCTAGAAAGATCACCTTACGTTTCAACGACGAGGAACTTGTTATAAACGCAACTCAAAATTCTCAACTTTCTCATGTTTATTCCGTTGCTACCATAAATCTCGTTGATATGATCGACGTGGTTTGCGAGGAATTTTCACAAGAAGTTTTAGGGTTTGGTGATGAAGAAACTAGTGGCAATCCCACTATGTTAGATCCAATTCTTGATAATTCGACACCAACCTTCACTCCTTTCGAAGGTGGTGGTTTTACGTTGGAAGAATTCGATGTTCCACGTACTTGTGACGAAGACCTCGACAACTATGAGGACTTCTCGATTATCAAGGATTTTCTCAACGATTTCCCATTTCCTCCACCCGAGGAGGTTATGAGTATCGAGCCCAAATCTTCACTTGAGGAACCACCTATCCTCGAGTTGAAAGATTTACCTCCTCACCTCGAGTATGTCTATTTGGAGGAGGACGACAAGTTGCCGGTTATTATTTCGAAGGAACTTTCGAATGATGAAAAAACCGCACTTGTCGATGTTCTTAAGGACCACAAAGGGGCGATTGCGTGGAAGTTATCCGACATTAAGGGAATCGATCCCAAATTTTGTACACACAAAATATTAATGGAGGAGGATTTCAAGCCAACAATCCAAAGTCAAAGGAGGGTGAACCCCAAAATTCACGACGTCATCAAAAAGGAGGTCCTTAAACTCCTTGACGCGGGAATGATTTACCCTATTTCCGATAGCCCTTGGGTGAGTCCTATTCATTGTGTCCCTAAAAAGGGAGGGATGACCGTTGTGCCAAACGATGCCAACGAGTTAATTCCCACAAGACTCGTGACCGGATGGAGAGTGTGCATTGACTATCGTAAGTTAAATGAAGCCACTCGAAAAGACCATTTTCCCTTGCCCTTCATGGACCAAATGTTGGAGCGTCTTGCGGGAAACGATTTCTATTGCTTTCTAGATGGTTTTTCCGGTTACTTCCAAATTCCCATCGATCCTCGTGATCAAGAAAAAACTACGTTTACGTGTCCATATGGAACGTTTGCCTATCGTAGAATGCCATTCGGACTTTGTAATGCACCGGGAACTTTTCAACGATGCATGATGGCTATTTTTCATGATATGATCGAGAAGACGATGGAAGTCTTCATGGATGACTTTTCCGTGTTTGGTGATTCCTTTACTTCGTGTTTGTCGAACCTTGAGAGAATGTTAAAACGTTGTGAGGAAACCAACCTTGTGCTCAATTGGGAAAAGTGTCATTTTATGGTTAGAAGTGGAATCGTCTTAGGGCACAAGGTCTCGAAAGCGGGGATTGAGGTAGATCAAGCTAAGGTAGACGTCATCGCCAAATTACCTCATCCCAAAACCGTCAAGGGAGTTAGGAGTTTCCTAGGCCATGCGGGCTTTTATCGACGATTCATCAAGGATTTCTCGAAGATTTCTCGACCCATTACACATCTTCTTGAAAAAGAGGCACGTTTTGTCTTTGACGAAGATTGTGTACGAGCCTTTGAGATCCTTAAGAGGAAACTTACCGAAGCTCCCATTCTTGTTGCTCCAAATTGGAACCTCCCCTTTGAGCTTATGTGTGATGCAAGTGATTACGCTATTGGGGCCGTTTTGGGGCAACGTCATGATAAGCATTTCTTGCCTATTCACTATGCTAGCAAGACGATGACCGAGGCTCAACTTAAATACACTACAACGGAAAAGGAGTTCCTTGCCGTGGTGTATGCATTTGAGAAATTCCGACCTTACCTCGTCTTGACGAAATGCATAGTGTATACGGACCATTCGGCTATCAAGTATCTCATGGCTAAACAAGATGCAAAGCCGAGATTACTTCGTTGGATTCTCCTCCTTCAAGAATTTGATCACAAAATCGTTGACAAAAAAGGAGCCGAGAATCTAGCGGCCGATCATCTCTCTCGTTTGGAAGATCCTCACCAAAGTGTTTACGAGCCTAAGGAAATCACCGAAACATTTCCGCTTGAAACACTTGGTGTAGTGAATTCCAAACTTGATTCTTCTACCCCATGGTTTGCGGATTTTGCAAATTACCATGCGGGTAACTTCATCATTAAGGGTATGACAACTCAAGAAAAACGAAAATTCTTTCGTGATGTCAAGTTCTATTTTTGGAACGACCCTTACTTGTTTCGAACGTGTGCGGATCAAATCATCCGCCGTTGTGTATTTGGCACCGAAGCTTCTAACATCCTTAGAGCTTGCCATGAGGGACCCACGGGTGGTCACCACAGTGCTAATCTCACGGCTAAAAAGGTGTTTGATGCCGGCTTCTTTTGGCCTACTATTTACCGAGATGCACAAGATCTTGTGAAGTCTTGTGATTCATGCCAACGACAAGGAAAAGCCTCACAAAAAGATGAAATGCCACAAAATATCATTCAAGTATGTGAGATCTTTGACGTTTGGGGCATAGACTTTATGGGGCCGTTCCCATCATCTCGTGGTAATAAGTATATTCTCGTTGCGGTTGACTACCTTTCTAAGTGGGTGGAGGCGAAGGCCTTGCCCACTAATGATGCTCGTGTGGTAGTTAAGTTCTTGAAAAGTTTGTTTGCTAGGTTTGGAACCCCTCGTGCGATCATAAGCGATCGTGGAACCCATTTTTGTAATGACCAATTCGAAAGGGTTTTAAGGAAATATGGGGTTACACATCGTCTTTCTACGGCTTATCACCCACAAACGAGTGGGCAAGTCGAGGTTTCAAACCGAGCATTGAAGAGGATCTTGGAGAGATCCGTAGGGGAAAACCGACAATCTTGGTCGGATAAGTTAGACGATGCTTTATGGGCCTTTAGGACCGCTCATAAGACGCCCATTGGGTGCACTCCCTATAAGCTTGTGTATGGAAAGAATTGTCATTTGCCTATCGAGTTAGAACACAAAGCTTATTGGGCCCTAAAGCATTGTAATGATGACATGGAGACCGCGGGAAAACACCGGAAAATGCAATTAAATGAATTGGATGAATTAAGGGACATTGCTTATGAAAATTCATTGATTTACAAAGAGAAAACTAAAAAGTTGCATGATTCAAAAATTAAAAACCGGGTTTTTAACATTGGGGATCAAGTTTTACTTTTTAATTCAAGATTGAAAATATTTTCCGGTAAATTGAAATCCCGTTGGTCCGGTCCATTCACCGTGACTCAAGTGTTTCCTTATGGGACCATCGAGCTAGCTCAAGATGATGGTCCTAACTTCAAGGTGAATGGACATAGGTTGAAGCACTACTTTGGTGGGGAAGTTCCATCCTTGAACTACCTCGACCAAGTCACCTTCCCCAATGATAATTAGTATTGAGGGGATCGAGTCGAGCTCATGACTCGGTAATCAAAAACGAGGTGCCTCGTGGGGGAGTCCCATGCTTATCCTATGTACATATTATCGCTTTCTTAGTCTAATGTAGCTTACGTGTGGGGATTCGTGCCCTTCCAACCTTTGTTCCGTGGTTGTTTGTGATATGTGGTTTTTAGATCATGATCTTCACGATTGGAGCCTCTCGTGTTCGTTTTATGGGAGCACTCGATCGTTTGCTTTGGAGACATTTCTCAATATCCATGATATATCCTTTATTGTTCTAACCTTAGGTTTTTAGCACACTTCATAAACGGCTATTACTTATTGTTTACACCCTTTCCATGCTAGATTAGGCATTCGACTTCGTCTCTAGTATGGGGGTGTTTGCACCCCTAGACTCGAAACATTGAGGACAATGTTTAACTTTAGTATGGGGGGGTGAATAGATACTTGCCTTGCCAAACCTTCACGCTTTCCAAAGTTTATCGTTTTGTTTATCGTTTTGTTGCAAAATAAGGCTAAAAATGGCCAAATTTTAAAATTTTTCTCATGTTTTATAAGTGTTTGAAGACACGAATGTAGATTTTCCGATGGCGAGAATAAGAGTAATTTTTGACTCGACCGTGCGTATTGAGCACTTAGCTTTGATTCCTTAACTACACATTAGGCTAAGTCTCTTAAATGAGGACGAGAAATGATAGAGTTAATTATAAGTTACTATGCTAAACGTAGAGTACTCGTATTCTTTCAAAAACTCATGTGTTCTCGTTGTTTGCTTATTCTCCCTTCGCATGTAAATATTTTTTGCTTAATAAATAGTGACTTAGCGGTTTAGTTAGGATTGTTGGGTTTCTAGTCTTTTCTAGTAGCTTCCGTGTAATTAAATTGGGAAGACATTAAGGTATCGCCAGCGTCACGGTTTTGAAGTATTGGCACCCTAATAATCGAAAGCTTCACCCAATAATAAGATTTCAAGTGCTCACCTAAATCAAGCAAACAATTTGAAGCCCCACAAGGCCTAAAATCTATGCAAAATTGAAAGTGAATCAAGCCTTAATCTTCGAAGCTTTAAAGATCCAAAATTCGCCTTAGCGTGAGGATATACGTCTTTGGCTAATAAAACCACCGATGAGGCGGATAATAAAAGGCAAGGCAAGACCGAAGTCATAATAAAAGCTTCATGGCGAAGTTGAATAAAAGATGGAGGTAAACCAAAGATAATAAGGTCCTTCCGTTAGGGGGCGTATAAAAGTCTTGGTAATAAGTCTCATGTTCAAAACCGTTATAAAACCGTGTTTATCGATTCTTCTTGTCAACTTAATTTTTTAACATCGTTGTCTATTAGGAGGGGTTATTGATTTGATGGTCTTAGTTACACCGTTAGGACTCTATTTTTAGACCTAAATCTCTATTATCGCATAAGTCAAACAATGTATCCTCGTGAAACATTCAAGACAAAATAAAATATAAGAGATACAACTTAGGAATAATGGGAGAATAAGTACGTGATTAGGGCATATGAGTAGTGTTAGCATTACTAACTTATAATGACAATGATCTCGTTACACGCTTAGCATGGAATTGAAGTGAAAATCGAGGACGATGAAATTATTTCTAACGAAGCATTCACGTGTTCTTATTCTATGAACCTAAACGTCCCATTTTGCGATGAAAATCATACATTATGTCTAAAACGCAAGTAGTAGTAATAGTAGTAGTGTAGCTAGTTTATCATTTCAATAAAGAGAATAAAATGAATTTTGGAGATGCTACGATACTTTATTCTAGCATTGCGTGAGGGCACGGCAATGGTTTAGTATGGGGGAGTGATGAGACTGCTTTTATACATAGTCTCATCGTCCAAATAGGGCTTAAAATGCATTAAATATCATCAAAATACCCAAATATATGCTTGTGTTTGTTGCTTGTGTATTTTAGGTACGGATATTGAGGAAATGACAAAAAGATCACAAGAATCAATCAAAAACGAACACGGGAAAAGAAGCCGCACAAAGAACCGGACCCGAATGATGAATTTCCAAAAATACCCTTGAAGAATTGAAGATTGTCAAGTTTGGTCCTCCAAGTTTGAAGAATCAAGTCATATAAGAAAACGAAGCCGGGATTGCAATTAACGGAATGATTATGAGAACTTTCGGATCGACTCGACAACATTTGAAGACTTTTCAAGAAAAGACGAAGTCAAAATAAATCCCGAAACCCGACAATGAAGTGAGCATGAAAAACCGATCCCGAAACTTAAATTATTATTTAACGGACCAACCCGCACCCGTTTAACGGAACGAGTCGGCCCGTTATAATAATAAAAACATCATCAACCCACATGAAGCCCAATTACACAAAATGTTGTTATGAAATATCACCACCAGGCCCAATTCGTTTAATTTGCTAAACAAACCACTGAGCCCAAAAAATCAGTCCACCTTTTATTTACTTAACAAAACATAACTTGCCATTTTGTCTTTAACAGACGAAGAAAAAAAATTAGGGGTTAGGGTTCCTCTTATTATCCCAGCCTCCATTTAACTTAACCCTCAAATCCTCCATCAAACCCTAATCCAAATTTTAATCAGCAGTCAATATCCATCAAACCCCACCACCACGTGAAGGAATCACCACATCAGCATCACATGGGTCCTCACCAGCTATACAAAGTCACGGGTTTCATCTCTTGCCTGACACCAAAGACCAAATCGATGGATGACATCAATTCCTTGTTCACCACAACAATTTGGATGGCCAAGATCGTTTCTACACTTCTGGAGCATCACATGGGAGCCTCACCAAAGGATTCAAACTTGGCATCTTAAAGCATATTCTGATTTTGATGCGAGGGCAATTTCGGGTAATCATAGCATTAGGGTTTGCTTATTTCTTTATGCTTCTAGAATTATTGTACCCATATATATAAGGGACATAGTTTTCATTTTTATGGGAGGTTCGAGATTGGATGTAATTTCTTTTTTTTAATTTAATGAAAAGTTTTGTCATTTAAATTCTGAGTTCCACTGTTCTTGTTTAAGAAATTGTGTTATTTAAATTCAAAGTAATTTTAGTTTTTGTTGCTACTGTTGATTTTGAGTAAAAAAAAGGGGGTTATTTTGTTGCTTTAATGTTATTGTGAATCGAGAAAAAAAAAAGTGACTTAGTGTGATTCGTTACTGTTCAAAAAAAAAGATAAAGAAAAGTGATTGTTGATTTTCCCCACTGGGAAATCAATTCAAGAGTTACTGGTTGTTCAAGTTTGGTTCGAGATAAGTTTGTTCGGTTCGAAGATAAGTTTGAAAGTCGAAGGCAGTGTTAGTATTGTTGGCGTTTGATTTCGATTTCGGTTTAAAGCTCGCTCAGCGCGACGCTTCGTCTCAACGGCTTTCGTCACTAGGTTCCCTTCTCTTTTACTTTTATGCTTTTAACTGGATAAGTTTGCTAGTTAAGTTTGTTTTGGACCTGCTTATGTTATTTAGAACCTGTCTGGTTTAGGTAGTTCTCGAATCTGATTATTTGGGGTTACTGATTGTGTTTGGGAACTATCTGCGTAGATTAGAGTGTTAAATCTGCGTATTTAAGTTGTTTATTTGGGTAGTTATTCTGCCTGCATATAACTGCTTGTGTTTTGGTATTTTATAAGTTTAGTTTTGTCTTTTAATTTCACTTATATCATTAAAACCAAAAATTTACGCGTTCTTATGATAATCAGTCAGTAGGATTCTTTGGTTCTAGTATTTGCTGAATTTAAATGTTATTCTTGTTGGATTCCACTTTTATTGATATTACTGAATGTTTAGAGGTAATGCTTTCAAGTTCGGAACACGTATGTTCGAGTCTGCTCACTTTAGGTTCATATTTGTGGCTTGTTTGAGGTAGTTTGCACCAGCAGCTTGTGTTGCTCTGATTCGAGTCTTAGGACGAGTTTTAAACTAAACGGGAATTTCTCACTTTATCTATCGTAACGCAGCAACAACCGTTTTGGCTCGATTTTCAGGAAGTACAAAAAAAAAAAGAAAAAAAAGTAGAACAGTCAGTTTAGGATTTTGTTTCGCTTGGAATCATCAAAAAAAAAATAGTTAGGATATAAGTTTTTGCTATTGGTGTTTGGAGTAAGGACCTTAACTGTGCATCCATTTGGTACAGTTTCACATTATTTGGATAGCTTTTTATTTAGTGGAAGTGGCCTGCACTAGTTTAGCTATTATTCACTTTCGAGAGTTGCTTTGATATCCTAGTTTCATTTGCTTTGTAATCTTTTCTGTGCTTATTACTGCTTTTAAACTTGTTGTGTATTCACTCAGATAAGCCAAAGCTTATCTGAGCTTTGTGTCCAAAAGCTGTTAAGTCCAAAAACAAAGTTAAAAAAAAAAATCAGAAAGTGCAGCAGGCAGGTTTGAACACCTGACCACCATTCTGCCACAATAAACGCAGCAATAGCACATATCACCATTGTGCTCTTGGCACGTTTTGTTAATTGTTTGTGAAATGTTTCTTTAATACTGGGTTGCATTTCATGTAAAGCTGCTAATTATTGAAAAAGAGAACAAAAAGTGACAACAGTGGGAATTGAACTCGTGACCAGCCGTTCAGCAACCCAACACCCTAACCAACTGCTCTCTTCAACCTTTTTGTTTTGTAATCCTTTTATTATTCTCTTATATGCATTTTAATTTCGTCTTATTGTATATAATCAGCCATTATAGCTTATTTTGTAGCTTATTTGCAGTCTATTTTTAAAGTTTTTATTTTTTCTAGTTTTTAAACAGTATTTAGGATTTTCATAAAAAAAATCAGATTTTTCCTTATTAGTTTAATATTTTTAATCATTTAATTAGTTAAAAATCGTATTTAATTCATAAAAAAATATTTAAAAGTCAAAAAAATATCATTCTTTTTCTGAAAATTTTCTTTTGTCATATAGGACGTAAGAAAAACAAATTTGTTGTCGTAAAGTTTAAATTTGATAATTTTCTTTAAAAGTCGCGTTTTTACTTGTGTTATTTTGTTTTGTGTTCCGTTTTTTTACTTCTTAGCCC
Organism: Glebionis coronaria; assembly: GCA_025667525.1. Taxonomy (NCBI): domain Eukaryota; kingdom Viridiplantae; phylum Streptophyta; class Magnoliopsida; order Asterales; family Asteraceae; genus Glebionis; species Glebionis coronaria. The sequence continues at coordinate 87,687,998 of CM046875.1, read as the reverse complement.
ATTTTTCTTTTTAAATTAGTTTTTATTTTTCTCTTTAAGTTTAATAAATTTGTTTTTAATTAAGTTTTCAAAAATTTTATTTTTGTCGATTTTTTACGGTTTTTCGTTTACGCCTTTTTCGTCGTAGTTTAATTCGTAGTCGTAACCGTCTTTTCTTTTCTAATCTCATAAATCTTCATAATCACAAACATCATATATCAACTCTTAACACATCGCACTAGCCTCCTCGAGAACGAACTCACCTAGGGTCATTCACACACGGTTTTCCTAAATCGTCGTGCACACTTGCCCTATTTTTAGTTGCCTACTTTTTCCTAAAGGTAAGTTGACTAAAAAACGCTACATCAGTACTTGTAGACTTGTTGGCCTGATCGCGAGATGTCGTGTAAACGCGTCCACTAGTAGGAGGCGGCTTGGTATCAGCATGTCCCGATGTACCCTCCATCTCGCCCTGCGGCAATCTTTCATGCGATGGCCAGGAAGACCACACTTGTAACATGTGTCGCTGTCGCGGCGACATGGCCCTGGGTGCCTACGGTGGCAAGTAGGGCAAAAAGGATGAGTATATCCTCCAGCAGGTGTCCTGACTGGCTGGGAGCCTGATAAAAACAATATACATGAGACATGGTAAAAGGTACAAAGGACAATGCGGATAAATCATAAGATGGAGTACCAGTGATAGCTGGACGGTTAGGCTGTGAACCTCTCTGGTTCTTGTCCCTCCTGTTACCATGATTCCTGGTAGAAGATTTGCTAATGTGTCAGAATTTAGAATTATAACATGTAATCATAAGAAAATGAGTAAGTATAAGGACCTGCTGCTGTTGGAGTGTCCAGCGTTGTTACGGTAATTATCATTACCGCCACGCCTATCCGTAGCAGAACGGTCGTGAGTCTGACTGTTTCCCTTGGGCTGAGAAGGCTGTTGCTGAGCAGTCGGCTGAGACCGATCCCCAGTCTTCTGCATGGAAGATACAATTTAAAAAGATGAAATATTGACATATACTAAAAGAATACGGATTGGTCACCGTTTGAATACGAATGTTTACCTCTTATCAGGTCTTTCTGCTTACCCTAACTCATCTCTTTCCTACAGCATCTCCAACTTACGTGCTGCATCGGCCACTTGTGCTACCGTGTTGAACGTAGCACACACCAAGTTGTTTGCGACCGATGTACGAAGAGCCCACCTGAAGTGGTGTACTTGCTCTTCAGGAGTACCTGCTGCTGCACTAGGGAAACCAGCCAAGCGAAGAAAGCGCTGCATGAACTCGTTGCTATTCTCCCCAGCTCTATGTCGGATTTCATGGTACTCCCTCTTCAGCTTGTCTTGCTCAGCCTTTGGAAAGAACTGTCCCAACACCAAATCCCTAAACTGAGCCCAAGTCAAACCAGCCACCCAATTATCACCTCCCTCAGATTTCTTCAGTGTCATCCACCATGATAGTACATCACCTTCGAATCTGTAGCAAGCCAACCTCGACTTGAAGACGGGGTCACAACCCATAGCATCGAAGATCTTCTTAATGTGAGCCAACCAGCTTTCAGCTTCACTAGGGCTATCTGTTCTCTCGAAAGCTCGAGGGCGGAGCTTATTGAATCTCTCCAGCCATGTGACCAATGTTGTTGGAGGCGGAGGAGGAGGTATTGGGTGTTGCTGCTGGTTGTTGGCAGCCTGAACCTCAACCCTGATTTCGTTCCTCAGCTGAGGAAGCATAGCTTGCATTGCAGCTTGGATTGCTGCATTGAGTTGTTCCTGCTCGCGTGTGAGAACCATCTGACAGTATAACATAAAATACATGATTAAAATGATTAAAACCTAAACTATATACATGAAAAAATTTATACCAAAAAATAATGAGAAAAAATTTTATGCAGGAAAACTAGTACATGAATGCATGATGCAGTTTTGTGAAAACTCTTGTATGCGCGAGAGTGAAAGCCTATGGTCAGTTCACTCAAAACAAAAGACATGGCGAGGGGACGCCAATGGGTCGGTCCCAAAGTTAAAAGTTTCGATAAAACACATGCGACTAAATAGGGCCAGTCCTGTACCAACCATTACTTAGTCATAAACCTGCGACAATGACATATATATGTATGCATGAAAATGATGATTGCATGAAAACCAACTGTCAGTTCTAGGAAGACCATAGTGACTACCCACTAATCACAGGTCGTGTTTTGAGAGCCTACAGGTCGAAGCCTTGGCTCTGATACCATAATTGTAACACCCCATTTTGATAAATAGAATGTCACGTGTGATTATGGCGTGTCATCAAAGCATACAAGGATAATGTATTAAACATCACATGACTATAAAGGAAATACCGGAATCAAACATCGGTATCCCAAAAGTAGAACTCATCACACACAAACATAAGTACTGTAAATGAAAAGGACTAAACAATGTCCATGGAAATGAGTATCAAAATATAAAGAAATGCATAAAGTAAAGAAGGCTAGGAAGCTTCTAATCCATATGTACGTACGCTTAAAGTCTACGAGCGTCCCTGAGTACCTGCCATTTTGGTAACATGAAAAGGAAAACGGCTGAGCATAACGCTCAGTGCACGGATATACAAGTAAAGCATGAATAATATAAGCATATGAGCATGAAGCAGCGGAAAAGACTAAGTCATGGATAACCTGGTATATCTTAGTAAAAACTGGTTTTATAGTTTGAAAAGCCTTATGTTTATCTTGTAGAAACTGTTTAACATGTTTACCATTAGCCAATATAGGTCATGAATTATCAACGTGCATGAATACTTGGAGGGGTGACCTCGTCATGCAAATTAGAGGGGCTGCCTCTAATTTAATATACTGGTTTGGGTAGGAGGGATCAGCTCCTTGTGAAGGATGCAAGGCACACACCACATTCACCTGAATAATCTGCTGAAAACATGTAACTAGGATGCACCCATACGCCCCACCTGATAATAATAATAAGGAAGAATGTCCATACTGAAAGGACGGAGAATCCGTACCTTGTGTCTAGTGAACGAAGAAGACGAACGGAAGAGAGTCCTACTTCGGTATCACTAATGCTACATAAATACATACGTGTATAAGTATCTGATTACTGAGTACGTAACTAGTTTTATATCATGTATTAGCTTGTTTTGTATATTCATGTCATATTTTACTGATTAAATCTTTATACTGTGTTTATCATGTATTATGTCTATTCTGATTAAGTATTACTTGTATTTCATGTATTATTCTACTTGTTGTGTAATAATAAGTAACTTTCTAAAAATTGTAGGTTTCTTAAAATAGAAAGTTTCCAAAAAAAAGAAAGTTTCCAAAAATAGAAAGTTTCCAATATTAGATTTACTGCTTAAAATAGATAAGTTTCTAAAAATAGAAAGTTTCCATAAATAGATTAGCTGCCTTAATTAAATAAGTTTCTAAAAATAGAAAGTTTCCATAAATAGAAATAAGCTGGATTATTAAGATAATTATATAAGCTTAAGTCTTTACTGATTAATATTCTAAGTCATGTAATTAAATAGTATAGTTTACTAATTATTTCATGTAAATTAAATAAACTATAGGTTAAAGCATTTAATTAAATATAACCATGATTTAATTAAATAAAGGTAAAAATACTTAGGTTAAAACATGTATTATTATCTATTAATAATATAACATAAGTCATGAAAATTAATTAATTATAAGTCATGATTTTAATATTTAATTAATTATATAGTCTAATTAAAATGATAATTACTTAGGTTAAAATTCATGTATTAATAATAATATTAATAACCTAAGTCATGTATAAATTAAATTAATCATGTACATGTTTTAATTAATTTAATTTAATCTTGTTAAAATAAACTTGTAAAAATAATTAACCTTGTAAAATAATTAACTTGCAAAATGGCCATGAACCGAACACGTGTTTTAATCTAAATATGTGTGAACCGGACCGGTTTTAACCCGTGAACTGGCAACCAAATGCACCCCTAGCCTTGGCTAGCCGCCGGCTAGCAAAAGTTCCCACCGGCTAGCCGGTGGTTCCCCTTGCTGCCGCGGCTTGGGGGTTCCGCCTGCTTTCCTTATTTAGCCACCGGCATAAGCCGGTAGTGGTTCTTGTTCTAGCCGAGACCCAACCGAGCAACAAACATACCCCGACCTAGGTCGGGGTTCCCTTTTCTCCTACTGCCGAGACACACAACACCACACCGAGACCTTGAGGTCTCGGTTGGTGCGAAACAAAACAAGCTGAGACCCCCTTGGGTCTCGGTTCCTTGCGTCGGCCAACAACAAACACCCCTTAAACATGATTTATTTTACCCCCCGTGTTTAATTACATGATTATTAACTTGTTATTAAATAACTTATGATTTCATGTGTTCTTGATTAAATAAAACATAAAGAAAAAGAGGTTTAAGGATTTACCGATTTCGTGGAACAAAGGAGAACGATAACACTAACACACTTGCAAGAAATCAATCACCAAAATCAACCAACACACCCTCTTGGTGTGTGTTCTACCCGGCGGTCAAAGGAGACAAGAAGGAGAGAAAAGATTTTTAGGGTTTAGTTTATTTTCTAATATTTTGTTATTATGAAAATAATCTTTTCCCAAATTCTTGTTTTAATAAAATTGCATGGGCTTGGCCCTTTTCTTGTGTTTAGCCGCGGGTAAGGGGGCCCACATGGGGTGACCCAAATGTTTTCCGTGTCTAATATTATACTTGTTCTCGTGTTCGTGTTTTACGTGATTAAAATAGTTATCGTTCGTGTCTTATTATATTTATTCATGATCTTAATAAATATACATAAATACGTAATACTATGCTCGTGATTATTTACGTTCATGATTTCATGTTCGTATGTTCGTGACTATAATTTTTATTGAAATAATTATCGTGTCTTAATACGTAATAAACACTTATCGTGTTATAACACGTACGTAATACTTGTAATTCTTGTTCGTGAAACGTAAACATGCTATAAAAGGAAAGTTCTAATCATGTACGTACGATCATAAGGGTACTATTCATGGTAAAAGCATACGGGTTTTACAAAACAATACATTGGGTTAAACTAGGATCATCTCTAGAGCAAGTCTTATACTTTGAAAATTGCTCCTCCAAAGGAAATACATGATAATTGGGATAAACATAGTCAGTGCCTTACATGTAGCACTTACGGAGGTTGCTAGCGTATCAAGTCCTAGGTATCTCAACCGTCATGTTAAACTTTGGGGTTTCAATGGAGTGCTCATTCAACACTTCCAAAAGTATTTTTATAGATAAGTGATCAAACTCAATTGTTGCTAGTTTGCTGAGGGAATTAGCCTTACTGATCCCTTAACATCCTTCACTAGATGAGCCAACCTCCCTGAGGTCACTGCCTCTTCAATCTGCTTCTTGAGACGATAACAATTATTTGTGTTATGGCCTCGATCTTGGTGGTGATTACAGAACTTGTTCATGTTTTGTTTTTCTGGAGTCCCTACCATCGGAGGTGGTGGTGGAAAATTCAAATCTATCATAGAGAGGATCTCTTCCGGAGTTTTCGTCAGAGGTGTAAAGCCATCTTTTCTAGCGGAAGAAGCACCGTTCCCTCTCGAGGAATCCATGCTTTCATGACTCCTGTTACTAGACTCACTCAGATTCTCAGACTAACCACCCTCATTAGTGCCTTTTTCCCAGTGACGGGATCTACTTACTATTATGGTGTTAGCAGTTGCCTCTCCTCTTATAAAGGCTCTGACTCTCCCCTACATCTCATCAACTGTCATTAGAATCTTGTCATTGAGTTTCTTTGCTAGCTCTGGATGACTATGACCATGCATAAACGCATAGATCCTTAAATTGGAGGTACTTCTTTGATGTGTTAACTTTCAGCCTTGAAGCGATCCAAGAATTCTTGAAGTCTTTCATCGGGCATTCGCTTAATCCCGTGTATCTCAGTTGGATCTTTGTCATATCGCTTCTGCTGCGAGAATTCTTCTAGGAATTTGTTACTTAGCTCTTCAAATCCATTCACACTTTTCGGGTCTAGGCTATCAAACCAATTTCTAGCAGAGCCACTCAAGGTCTGGCGAAACATTTTGCACCACACCGGCATAGACCACTCTTCTTGCTCAGCTGCGGCAGAGAAAATACTAAGATGATCTTCTAGATCCTTATTTCCATCATACACCATAACATTTTTTGGGAGCTTGACTCGCCTATGATATCTAAAACGTGTGATTCTAGAAGTGAAGGGCAATGGTTTGGGTCGCCTGTAAGGCTTGCTCAAATCTTCTGAGTCACTTCCATACATTGACTTATACTCAGACTCGCTTGACTTCTTTCGAGAGGCCCTTTCTGACCTAGACTTCGATTTAGCACTCTTAGACTTGGATTTTCTGCGTGCTTTTGACCTGGTCGAGTGGTAAGATTTAGAGGTAGCCTTTTTTCTTGAAACACTCCTGTGGTGTCTTCGAGCAGATCGAGACCTGCCTCGACTCCTTGACATGGATGACTTGTCTGAGGAGTATCCTCCTCTTTCCTTCATTGATGAACTCCCTTGGGAGCCCCCAGACTATACTTCTTCTACCTCCTTGTTGAATAGCCTTCGAGGAGTTATTTTCTCATGATTTTGCTCATCAATTTCCTTCATCATAGTTCTCAATATTTCAATGTTCTCTTTGACATATGCTGGGTTAGGATATTCCCGAACTAGTCTGGAGGGAGCAAGGTTTACCTCCGGAGGAGCCCTCTCAGGCCCAAGTGCCCTAGTGTTCAGGTTTGTGCCTTCTCCCAGTCTAGGACCTTTCACACCGTCTTCCATTTCTTAGTTTTTGGTAGATTGGGATGAGCCTCCCACGGATGGCGCCAGATGTTGAAGCAAATTTCCGGAGAAGCTTCCTCAGCCCTTATCCTTTGGGTATCTTAAGGCAACTCCTTCTAATGAAGCCTTAGCTTGCTCCCTCATAGTATCTTGTGGCTACTCCTTCCTTGTGAAGCCCTAGCTTCCTTTTTCAGAGTTCCTTAGTCTAGCACTTAGTCTCTTAGGCTGAAATAAGAGAGAACACCATTATCTCTCCTCGGGGTTTGAATCCGAGACCAACTCCGGCGTGAGAGTAAGTATGTGGTTCTAGTGAGGGATAATTCTAGAGAGAGAGTAAGTAGTAAAGTGTGTGTGTGTCGAACTTAACCTTTGTTCCTGAAGGAACACCTCCTTTTATACTACTTGGAGGTGACTCCAAGACACACGAATTGTGGAGTCAAGGTTGTCTTGTAGGAGCAACACCTGAATTGATGATGAGCACCAGGTTTGTCCTTCGTGGTCAGAGTTGTCCTCACGCTCTTCTAGTACTCGTTGTGGTCCAGGCTTCTGCACCATTCGTACATTATCGTACTATGTAAGTCAGGTGCGATTGTCCTTCCTCAGATGGAGGCTATGCCCTATGTGTGTAGGCCTAGCCTTATGTCTGGGTCTAGCCTTGTTTGGGTCTAACCTTGTCTGGGTCTAGCCTTGTCTGGGTCTAACCTTGTCTGGGTCTAGCATTGTCTGGGTCTAGCCTTGTCTAGGTCTAGCCTTGTCTGGGTCTAGCCTTGTCTGGGTCTAGCCTTGCCTGGGTCTAGCCTTTTCTGGGTCTAGCCATATGTCTGCTCCTTGATGTGGCTCTACCTCTTGCCATTGTCTCTAGACCTAAAGTGATCTTCATCACCTTAGCTATTCCAGTGAGCTCTTCTGGCTTAAGATAGCTTTGCTCATGAAGCATTAGGAATTAGTTGTACTTGTCTCACCTTAAGTATGGGGGTGAGACTATAGCTCATCAGTTTTTAATTTTCTGATGATAGTTTTTAATTATCCGACGAGTAGTTGGTGGGTGATAGGGTGTGTGTATTTTCAAAGAGAGAAAATAATTTTAATAAGCGAAAGATATTTGTGTTTCTTTAAGTTATATACAATATATAATTGTGAAGAGAGTTAATGATATTGGATTAAAAATATCATTGATAAAGATGTATTCTTTTCTACTCTTTTTTTTTTCATGTTTCCTATAAATCTCAAACTCTGACACAAATAGGACCAAACCCAACATACTCCTATCAACTACGTTAAGGTTATACAAAAACCACAAACAAGTTTTTTTTTTATTTTCAAACTAATATCGTAACATTTTACCTCATAGAACTTATATTAATACGAAACTGTAAGCCAAACCATGCAGCAACAAAAACTGGCCCGCCAGAACGTGCGGGTTTATTCTCCCTCGTACGTTACTAATATATATAATTATATGAAAAAATTTCATGTTTGGTCCCTATCGTTTACACCAAATATCAAGTCTGATCCCTATCTCAAATTAAGTCCACCGATAGTCCCTATCGTTTACATTTTGGATCAAAATTCGTCCCTATCTTGGATGGGCGTTAATTTTGTTCGTTAAATGTAATAATTAGAAGGGTATTTATGTCTTTTCTATTTTATCCATAAAATCATTACTTTTTTTTTCTTTCTTATCTCTCTCCCTCTCACTGTCTATCTCTCTCTCTTTCCTGCAAACTCGAGCTCGTCTCACATCTCTTTATTTTTCTTTCTTATATCTCTCCGTCTCTCACTGAATCATTCCATCTCCATGTCTATGCCTATGAACACTCACTCTCATATACATCATCCTAAAAAGCATCATCGGATTCACAAATCACTCTCATATCCACTCCTTATCTTTAACCCAAATTAAAAAGCAAAATCCCATGGCCATCACCAGCCATCCGGTCATGATTTCTTGCCGATTCTGATCTCCAACCCGCTTATTCGATCTAATTCTATTTTAGTTCGTGTATCAAGAGTACCTAATATGTTCCAGACCAACATTTGAACCACTTGGATGATCTTCTCGAGGTGCAGGCACAATCAGATCCAACCTGCACAACAAATCAAGATTACACTTTTGAGCCACCTTTTATGCCCACCAAGCGCTTGCCCGCTTGAAAACACTTTTGAGCAAATACTACACTTGTGTTCACTACACTTGTGTTTTCTCCTTCAGTGTTTCTATCAGAATCACCCTCCAACTCTCCTTCCTTTCTCGTTATTACAAAACACCCTTTTACATTCTTGTGACTCGCCCTGTGACCCCCGAAATCCTGGTGAGACCCAAACACCTTCTTGAAACTTGTGCACTCGAAAACCCCTGGTTAACCACACACCACCATCACTGAGATCTGTCACCACTCCCCATCATACAGCTCATCTACAGCCAAAATACCCTTTTCATGATAATCATTATGAGATTCAAGTTGACACCAAAAGTGCTTTCAAACTTAGTTGTTGACTTCTTCCTTTAGAGCTTATCTTCTTCATCAGATCCTTTTCTAATGGTTTCCTGGAAAACCATTTCGCATTGATCTGTGGCACTAGAAGACGAACAATGTTTCATTTCTTTAACTAAGTCCTTAAATCACTGACTTTAGAAGTTGATTGTTATCGTCACAATAAAGAAACTCTGATTCTTTACATACTTGCTGCTGCCTGTCCAGAATATTGATGTTTACCACCGGCGGAGGAGCATAGTAATAACAATCGCCGGTGTCAAATCGGTTATTGTGGTGCCACAATTAAAACCAATCAAGATTCATTAATTGTGGGTTTCACAATAATAATTGGAATGGAAATGTTTTATCTGTGTTTGAAAGAAAAGATGGGGCGGAGGAAATGAGATAAGAGAGAGAGATAAGAAAGAGAAAAAAATATTAAAAAAGATGTGAGAGTGATTTGTGAAGAAGATAAGGATCTGAAGAATGAGAAAAAAATATTAAAAAAGATGTGAGAAGATGGGGCAGAGGAAATGAGATAAGGATCTGAGGAAACCAATGATGCTTTTTAGGATGGAATGATTCTTGTGAGATGAGCTCTAGTTTGTAGGAGAGAGAGAGTGAGAGAGATAAGAAAGAAAAAAAAGAATATAATAAAATTAATAAAAAATTAATGTAAGTTTATGGGTCCCACTTGATAATATGGAAAAGTCCAAAATACCCCTCTTTCCATTGAACTTAACGGAGAAAACTAACGCTCATCCAAGATAAGGACCAATTTTGATCCAAAGTGTAAACGATGGGGACGATCTGTGCACTTAGTTTGAGATAGGGACTAAACTTGATGTTTGGGGTAAACGATAGGGACCAAACGTGAAATTTTTTCTAATTATATATATAGCAAAACGAATTTTTTCTAATTATATATATAGCAAAACGCCGGGCATAGCGGATGTCCGGAAGACCACATATTTTGATTAATTTTATTTTCTCAATAAAAAGTGCTAATGACATATTGTCGTTTCTATGAAAGACTAGCATCGTACCCGCGCAATGCAGCGGCGAGTACCCGATGACTACTTTTTTAGCGAACAAATATTACAATTTTACAAAGGTTCAAATTAAAGTTAAAGTAGTAAAACAATTAAATTAACTTAAATAAACTTATTAAAAACGAAAAAAACTAAAATTATATCAAAATGGATGTTAAATTTAAGAGCACGAAATTTTAAAAAATATGGTGAAATTAAATTATAAAAAAAATAAATATATGAAAAGATATTTCAATTTAAAAATAAAAGTTTTTTTAATTATTTGTTACTAAGGTTGTTACAAAAGCTTGTAATAAAAACATATGGATAAATGAGATTAATTCAATAAAATATGATTTAAGGGTTTAAATTTAATCTTTATGTCTTAAAATTTTGTTAGGAGTCCGGTTTGAAAATTTTAGGTTTGGAATTAAGATCGGAGTTAACATCTTTATATAATAGTATCGATATAGATAATCAATCATTTGTAAAAATATAACTAACTCGTCACATTTTCCATTTTGACATAGCAAAGAAAAAAAAGACCTGCAACTCGAGACATGAATGTGTCTTTTTTGTCACTTTGATGTATGATCGTGGGCAAAGATATAGCCATTCATAAACGTCCTACAGTAATTCCTAGAGTCCAAAATCCTTCACAATAATAAGTTTTCTGTTCTCCCTTAATATAACACCCTTTCGATTTCCATGAACTTACAGCATTCTAGCCAAAATGAAAAAGAAAGCCAAAGCTAAAAAGGGTTATACGAGTTTAACACAAACAAAAACTTTTTACCACCAAGACTCGCATGTTGTTCGTAATTGAATTTAGCAAGACCAAAATGCATTTAGATAGATCTGAAACCCATTAGCTGCAGCAAAGCACTGATTAATACCCGCAACCTTTCATTGTGCTATGACGACCCCAAAACGATCAAACAGCTTTCCTTAAATTACGCGCAGCCCTGGACATACATGAATTACATTTCTTGTCAGTTCAGGAAATCCCATGGACATACATACATTAATCATACTAGTATCTAATGAATCAACAAAAAGGATGTATAAAAGTAGGCCATTAATAAACGGGATGATTCAGATAACGTTGTACTGCGTCAAACGGGGGTAGTCAGGTCAAAATTCGCGAAAGTGAAATGTCTAAAACCCCAAGTGTATGTTTTATTATTAAAAAAAAAATTTGAAACGCTGGCTATTATTAAACACAAAGGCTACAAGAAGAAGCCCGTGAACAAAACAACAATAAAAGAAAAAAGGAAGCCACACCAGGCAAACCAGAAACAAAAAAGCAAAAAATTAAACCCACAACAATACGGGTAACCTGACCCAACAGGTTTCAAGGAGCACAAAAATCACCTGTTTCGACCCGTTAACTAGCCACCATTTTGCTACCTCTAGCCACGATAATTGTTATCACCAAATGTAGCTTAGTTGCGTGGTATTGTACTATTGTTTAGTCATGCTTAGACTTGGACAATACATGCAATGATACTAAGCATTATATTCATGCATATGGAATTATAGATGTATTCACGTGTGTAGACATGCAAATCACAAACTCAGTGGGCTGGGCATAGTCAATTACCTGGAAATACAGCAAAATCAAGTTCCCAAGACCCTCTCAAGCAGCCATCATGCTCTACTGTTAGTAGAAAAGCAGGTACCCGACAATAGAATCTATTTGAATCAGCAAGTGGTAGCTCCAGAACCTTCTTTTCTTTTGAGTTTTGTATCTCAAGAGCCCTAAAAACTGACTTATAACCTGGCACACGTGATAGTGACAAAACTCTTATCATATCTCCATTGTTCTCAAGAACTTCAACAATGTCACAATCACCAAGATCGACATGAGACAGAGTACACTTGCTATCATCCTTATTGTTTAGAAGCCAAACCTCTTTTTCCCTTGGATATATGTTAAATCTGTTTTTACCATTCGCTTCTGCATGTACAAGATACAAAAACGAATCCTGCTGAAGTACTTGTCTTCCACCTTTAGATGCTCTATATAAGCCACATGCATTTGGCCTAATCGCATCACTGCATAATTCCAGTAAGTCAACGTGCAGTCTGATGGGGGAGGATTCAATCATCTTAATTTGCGCATAGCGTCCAAGATTAAGTGCCCATATCTGCCTCTCTTGAAACTTCCAATTCTGTTTATCTAAACTGAAATCATGAATAACAATTGCTTCATTACCGCTACAAGGTGAAGAAAGTTCAGGGCCTTTTGTGGAACTGGTTGAATCTATGTTGACATTATCTTGACAAGCTGGATCGTCACCTTTTGATGACGAGGCAATATTACTCTTGCTTGCAGTACCATTTGAACTCTCCGAATTATCCTTTGAACCTCTAGGGGAAGAAGCATCAGTTGTGGAGAAATTTTTGGGATTTGGTTTCACATTGTTAGAAAAAAAATATTCATCAAGATCATCAGGTAAAGAAGCAGTATCAAGTTCATAAGATCCAACAGGCACGTCTGCTCTTTCCTTTCCAGTCATTTCTTTTGAAGGGATAAGATGAGAAAATCTAAAGAGTTCACTAGACAGAATGCGATGTTCAGCAAGTTGTGCCCGGCATGTTTTTTGAAACAAGCTCACAAAACCTTCCAGTTTTACCAAATATGCTACAAGCACTCCATTTTCCTTGTCAAAATCAGAAAGAACCTCCACGATCTCATACTTATATTTCACATGGCTTTTCGGGTCAGAGCTCCAATTAAAATCCCAATCACTGTAAAGAGCCCAAATTTCACCTTTTTGTGGGTAAATGACAAAAGTAGACTTTTTACTGCCTTTCTCACATGTTATCTGATGAGAGAACATGAGACGGTCACTTGTGACCTCTGTATCCCCACTCTTAAATCTACCACAGGCAACTGGCAAGCCTTTTCCTGCCCAAACGATTTCTTGAGGATTCTCGGGATAAGCATTCAGCCAAGTGATTTCAAGACTGAACGGAGATGAAAGAACTTTCTTGATCTGCGCATAGAATCTTGGCATGCCATCAACGTTATCATAGATAGCCCAAAACTGATCAGCTGCAAAACGATCTTCTTCGTTATCTTCGTCAAAGTAACTAAATTCTGGTGTTGGACAGAAAACGCAAACAGGTCCTAATTCTTCAGATTCTGGATTAGAATCAACATTATCATCTTCTTCCTTCAATTTATCCTTCTCTCTAATCGTGTTCTTTCGCATGCTTCCTTCTGCATCTGCACTAATTGCTTTCGGTTCAGAAACATTATTCTTTGATTCCGATTCCTTTTGTTTATCTTTAACATCACCAGATTTTGTCTTTTTGATTTTCTTTTCTGGGGTGAAATCAGCTTGCGACCTTTTTCTAGTTACTTTACCATCAGAATCAGAAACAACACTAGACTTGCCAACTGTTTCATTAGATTCAACCCCTTTCTTCCCACCTTCTGAATTTAAATTACATTTTTCCGGTGTTTTGGGGCTTGAACTTCCGACTTTGGCATCACTAGTTCCAATATGAGAAGACGGTCGTGCCATTTGTGAAACTTTGACTTTTCCCTGTTTTCCTACTTCCTGTTGAGGTCGACCCGTGTTGGAAGCTTCTTTTGTATTCTTCATACCAGCATGGCTAGAATGAGGTGGTTGGGCTGACTCTAGGCCGTGTACACCAATATCATTAGCAGTATTGATTCTTGAATATGATTGTGACTGTTGGGCATAAAGCTGCTCCACAATTCCGTCTCTACGTCGCTTGAGCTCGTTAGGGTAATCCTTTGAAGCTACACTTATTCCGGCATCAATAACTCCCCAAACATCGCATGGTGAATTCGACAAAATATCCCTGAATGCATCTAAATCCATCCTTTACAACCACGTTCCTGTGCTTGCAGAAACACATGCACCACAATAAGTGAGTCAAGAACTAGTTAGTTGAAGCAAATTTTAATATCTGCTGGATCAGTAGATAAATAGACATGGCGAGACGTTTTTGAATATGTGTTAAAACAAAACCAAGAGGCATATGTTTGAGAAAATAAATTAATGCTAGTTTGGTCTATGGTTTCAAAGTTCAAATTGACTAACAAAACCAAACTGAATCAAAACATATTACACAATATTGTACAAAGTTTCATAGCCGTGTTTTGTTTGCACCAATATCCTTGCAAAATTTGTTCCAAATGAATTTTTCATCAGATTTATTTTTGTTATTAAGCTGGTTTTAGTTTTCGATTACGGATCATGTATATTGATTTATCTCCTTCGGATTGTTTATAACATTCTGGTTTTTATAAGTGATAGAGTTTTGCTATTGACAAATCATTGAGAATATGTTTCACACTTTCTCAGATATAAGTGGTGCCATAACCAAAAAGTGGTGCCACGTCAGCAAAATAGGCTATGGCACGAGAAATGGTATGGCACCACTTTTTAGAGGGAGTGGTGTTTGGTGCCATAAAGGGTATATACCCTTTAGATTCCAAAAAATATATATATATAAATCCATCGCGTGGGCTGGTAGCCACGGCGCCAGAGCCATGTCGCTAACCCACGGAGTGGTGCGCCAAGCACAAATCTCGTGCCATAGCTTGGCACCAGCCTATGGCACCACCACTCCAACTGCTCTAAAGAAAGCAAAGAATATTTTGTTAAACAGTCAAACTGCCAAACCAAATCAGCTTTCACTAGTTTTGTATAATGGGTTGAGTATAACTTTGGTCGGTTTGGTTCATACAAGCTAATTTGAACCAACCAAACCAAAAGATGCACATTCCTATATATATATAAATCCATCGCGTGGGCTGGTAGCCACGGCGCCAGAGCCATGGCGCTAACCCACGGAGTGGTGCGCCAAGCACAAATCTCGTGCCATAGCTTGGCACCAGCCTATGGCACCACCACTCCAACTGCTCTAAAGAAAGCAAAGAATATTTTGTTAAACAGTCAAACTGCCAAACCAAATCAGCTTTCACTAGTTTTGTATAATGGGTTGAGTATAACTTTGGTCGGTTTGGTTCATACAAGCTAATTTGAACCAACCAAACCAAAAGATGCACATTCCTATTGAAAAGGAAAGAGCTGAACCAAGTATAATAAATACGGCAAACTTTTTGGTTCTATTCAATTCTTTTTACACGGAAAAGACATACCCTTAATCTATATCTATACTACATTATAAAGGGTGTATCCCTTTGGTTGAAAGTTGAAAATGTTGAATGGTTGAAAAATGTGGGTCCCACTAATTTATATTACATTTATAATTCAAACATCTTAATGCATATATAAACTATATTATGTGAACACACTAAAGTCATTTGGAGATGAATTATTGACGTGCAACGAAAATAAATAAACATATGAAGTTATGAACGATGCCATTTTTCAATGTTCTGAAACCCGGTTTTTAAATCGACCTGGTCGAGTCATCGGGTAAACTCGGATTAACCCGGTTTTCTAAATTGTTTACCAACAAATATAATATGTAGGGTTTACGTAACGAGTAACGTGTATTATTAGTTAGCTCATAAACTCTGATGTAATGTTTTACTTTCAGCTTTACTAAAAGTTTTTATAGGCTTTTTGATACACGTTTATTTAATATTTTATCTAGCATTGAATTGTCATATATTAAAACATTCTATAATTTCAATTTGATCTTTTCATGCTTTATATTGAACGACTTACCACAATATCACATATTGTAAATTATTTGCCACTAACCAAATTCCGCCGCTATGCGCGGGTACTCGTCTAGTCTAACATAGGACTGAGCATAATAGACAGCGGATCTAATCAAATCGAGAAACCTGACCGAACATATTTTGGTCCGGTCCTTGGTCATTCTTTTCTTCATATTCGATATTCGGTTTGGTCTTACGCAGAACCGGCCATTATACTTTACCGAACATTTAGGTCCGGTGTTTTTGACAAAATGGGTTTAGAGTCTCGTCCGGTCCAGTTTTCGTACCCTAATCAGCCCTAATCTAACATGCTTTATTGCTCTCACACTACAAAATAAATGGCATTTACTTGCTAAAAGTTTTAGCAAGTTTTGCTTAGATTTACAATCATTTAAGTCATTATAACTTTTACTTACTTAAACAAAATGAATATAAAAGTATGCAAAAGAAACCCACCACTTTTGCTTACTTTTTTTTCCTACTAAAAAATAGTTATTAAAAGTTTTACACTTTTGTTTACTCTTGTTGAGTAAGAATAGTCTTTTAATGCTCACCTCTGTTAACTAACTTTTGGTGACTCTTTTTAATACAAATTAATAGAAAGTGTTAAACTATGAAAACCCCATGGATATTATGTTTTATTGAGTCACCATTTATAATGGTGATTACATGAAACCCTAATGGACCCTAAACCCACAAGTCGGGCCGGACCATATTTATCCACTAATACTCCCCCGCAGTCCGAGCGGCGAAATCACGAAAGCTCGGACTGGAGAGGTAAACTAAAAAGAAAAACAAAACATAACAAAAACATATCGTAGCAGATCTTTTGAAGAATCTTTAGAAGCAGCGGATCGCGGATCTTTAGAAGCATTGTAGTAATCACTAAAAAACTAATAAATAAGCAAAAAACGACAGATTCAAGGTATATCTATCTGTCAACGATAACAACCTATATTTATCAGCCAAAACGCGGCGGACTCAAGGTATATCTATCTGCAAAACACGGCAGACTCAACCTATATCTATCGGCGAAACGCGGCAGACTCAAGGTATATCTATCTGCAAAACATGGCAGACTCAAGCCGAAACGCGGCAGACTCAACCTATATCTATCTCTGATACCATGTTAAACTATGAAAACCCCATGGATATTATGTTTTATTGAGTCACCATTTATAATGGTGATTACATGAAACCCTAATGGACCCTAAACCCACAAGTCGGGCCGGACCATATTTATCCACTAATAGAAAGTACTTTTAGCGCCCTCTTATTGCTTACTCTTATCACATTTAATTTAGTAAGGAAATGTCATAAATTTTGTAGTGTCATCTATTATAATATGTATTTTAGATTTTTTTACGAGATAATGGACTAAAAATGCATTGAACTTGACTGATTAATCAAACCACCCAATACCGTCTCATACTCAAACGTGAACAAGGAAACATGATACCTAATATTCAAATGTAGATAGAAAACACTGTAAAATAGGCAATACTTTCTAAACAAGATACAATGGTAATTAAGTTTTTAAAAAACCATTAGTTGGTCAAAAACTCCTACGTAATTTATATGAATGTCTATAAGTTATACTAATACTCATGATATAGATGGGATCAAATAATAATATAAGATGCATGCACATATAGATACTCATATTTTTCTTACCAGAGATGTTTGACAATTTTGGTTTGCTGACTAATACTACAAAACCTAAGATTGGCTTTCACGAGCTGGTTCGAGCTTCCTGTCTACAACCAAACAAGATAATGGCAGATTTAATTACACGGTTCCTATCCTTGTTTGTAAGCCACAACAATATAATCAAGAGACTAAAGAGATATTTACCTGCGTTTTCTTAAATGAAATGATAAATTAGATATGTGAGATGACAAGAGGAAAATAATAATCCAGCTTGCAAATGATGAAACTTCTCTACTTCTCTTTCATGTTCCCAAGGTGTTAAATTACCTCGACAAGGTTACTGTTTAAACTTGGCTTTTCCAAAGGGTAAACAAATCTAGTTTGAGGCTAACTAGTACGTATGAAATTAGAAGTAAATAAGTAATGGAAGTTAAAAAGTTTTTTAATGACTAACATTTTTGTCGAAGTAAGAGCATCTAGAATGTTTTATCATTTAAAACTTCTATTATTAATATGCTAATGACTTAAAAGGTTATCTAATTTTATATTTTTTATTTTTGTATATAACCAACTAGTTTTAATGCATATACATGCACGAAAATTAAATATAAAAAATAAATTAACTAATAATTTCATTATTATAATTTTAAGTATAATATATATCTTTTTAAGAACATTTAATGTTCATATGTTTGATTATATTATTTTTTAACTGTGCATCTTATAAATTAATATAAATTCACATTAAAAATTTTATTTTTCAAATTTAATAATCTTTTTACTATTGATATTTTATTTTAAATAAATATTGTTTTAATTATTAAATCAACAAACCATTTACATCAACTTTACACGCACACGATTTATAAATTTATGATTTTGTAATGATTAATTTTATTGTATAAGACAATATTAAATGTTTAGTTACACATAACGACCTTGAAAAAATATATGTTGTTGTAATATGTAAAAACTCGTCCATTTATATCCTACATTTATTTTGAAATGTATATTCATTTTAATAATAATTAGCGTAGACTACATTACTTAACTTTGTTAAGTAACAAAATAAAAATAGAAAATAATTTATGTTTTTATTTGAATATTAATAATCATGTAATTTGTTAATTTTTAATATTACATATATGTTGTTTTTAAAATACAAAGTATAGTGGTATAAAGTTTAAGGGGTTATTATGTTTATTTTCAAAAATTACATAAAAATATGAAAAATTATAAGTTTATATTTAAATCCATCTAACTTACTTAAAATTCAGTCATTAAAGTTTTAATTAATCTCCTCATTCTTTTTAAAGTTTTTCCACAAATTTGACACATATATTTTTGTGTGTTTTCATCAAATTTCTCTATCAAAATTTTAATTTTGAATAAATTGAATTTAATTTTTACTTTTTTACCAATCACATCGCTCGATTTTGCTTATATGTCCAAATCAAGTCATTTGATTGGTCCAATTGTTTTTTCTACAACCTTCACTTTTGTAACACCGCTCCGATAAAGAGACAAAGTGTCACGTTATGGTATCATATCATAAACATATAAAACGCAAGCGGAAGTCTTAATTTATTAAATATCAAATAACTGTCTAAAATAGTAACAGTAACAAAAATGAGGGTACAAAATGCATCTCTTCAAAAGACAAAGGTCTTCAAAACATTTACCAAGACACAAGGGTGACTCTAAGGTAGCTCTCTAACCCAACTCTCATTGCTCATCTTCCCGTTTAATACCTACCGCATGGAAAATAAAATGGCTGAGCAAAATGCCCAGTGAATGGATATAACAAATAAAACTGTAAAGTAAAGAGAAGCTGCAAATATCAAGGTTATATGAACAAGAAAATGAATATAAAGAGTCGTAAAGAAGATGAAAGAAAGGTAAAGGTATGCCACGAGCTCTTAATACAAATCATATATCATACCAAATCCAAAAGTAACCAAGTGCACATGGGTAGCTACTCCTATGTACCCTTGATATGATATGGAGCATATAGCACATGCCACCCATATCCCAAATCATATCCAAACATACCAAAAGCTTAGGATGCATCCATACCCCTGCAAATCCAAAATAGCACGTACACTAGCTCATGATTCGTCCCTATTGTTTACCCTGAATATCAAGTTTCGTCCCTATCTCAAAATAACTCCATGAATCGTCCCTATTTTTGAAACTACGATCAAAACTCGTCCCTATTTTGGATGGACGTTTATTTTTTTCGTTAAGTGCTATGAGGGCAGGGTATTTTGGTCTTTTACTTATTTTCCCATGCATTTATATATCCACCCACACGATCACACACACATTCATCCCTAACACACAAACACCTACCCTTTTATCCAGTATACTAGCAAAACCCTAAAATCAAAATTCAGAGATGGTTTTTTGCTCATGTGGTCGCGTTGCTACAATCAATACTTTTTGGACAGATCGTCATCCAGGTCGTCGTTTTTATGCTTGCCCATTCCAAGGACCAGCTTGTAGGTGGATTGATTGGGTTGATCCATCCATGTGTCCTCGTGCTGTTCAAATCCTACCTGGGTTGCTTAGGGATAGAAATAAGCATGAAGCCTCGATCCAAGAACTTAGTAATGAAGTTTGTTTGCTAAAAAAATACTTGTTGATTAGTTGGTTAGTGTTTGGTTTAGTTTTATTTTTTCCAGATTGGCCTAAGAAAAATGTAAAGGCTAATCTGTTTATGTAAGATGGACTTTGGGGTTATGAATGAAAAATATTTTCCATCTCATCTAGAAGAAAAGTTCGTCGTGTTCATTTACTATGTATAGTGTTTGGTTTTTGCAGGGAAGTAGTTGGGGGGTTGAGGGGCATTCAATTGCTATGCGTTAATTCACAACCCCCTGTATTGGCTTATAAATACCAACTCCACACACCACTTATCCATTACCCTTTTCAATATCAAACCCTAATATCAAGATCTGAAATCAAAAAAATGTCCAAAAAAATTGAGGTGCTTGATTTGAGCGACTCTAGTAGTGGAGCTGTCTTTTATCCCAGTAGAGATGCTGAGTGGAAATCTATTGAAAAGGGGTGTGAAGGATCATCAAGGCTCAGAGCACTTTCTCCCATTGGATCGGCCTCAAGACCTAGGACTACTGTTACCAGGGTTGTTGCTGAAAAGTTTAGGAGTGTGACTATTCCATTGGAAGTGCTAAAATGGTATGTGTATGTTGATGAGGCTGAGTATCATGGTGATTCTCATTACTGGGAGACATGGGATGAAGATGAAGGTAGTCCTTTTGCTGATTCCTTTTCTGAGGACACAGATGATGTTGATGATGAAAGCTTTGACTCAATTGAGTTCTATGAAGACACTCTTAAAGGCAAAGCAAACACCCAGAAGAAGAAAGGTCTTGATGTCAACTATGTTGCCAGAAACATTGTGAAAAGCCCAACTCCTATCTACAATGTTGTCTTAGGACTTGCTAACAACACAACTTGGGAACAGATTGTGACTAAGATGGGAAAGAGGGCTGCTGGTAACAAAGGGAAGAGGAAGGCAAAGGGTTGAAGCTTGTGGTTGGATGCAGTCTTTATGGTTCGTAGTTTTTTCATGTATTGTATTATTTTCATGTACTTTCTTGTTATGTAATTACTTGAACATCTAATTGACCACAGATGATGTTGTGGTCAATTAATTTTGGTAATGCAACGAAGTTCAAGTTTCATATGTTATTTGTTTACAACATGGCAATAATCCATTAAAAACACACAATAGGTTAATAAAAGCACTAAATAATTGAAGCATAAATGAAACTTTGTTCAAATTACAAACATGGTTCAGATTACTAAAGTACTAGAACATAAACAAACTTAGTTCATATTACAAAAGTACTAGAAAAAGTAATGCGGGAAGGTAAATTGCAAGGCATCAGTTCTTGTTGGACCTTGTAGCCTGTTTCTTATTTGCTGGTGCATTTGAACTTGATCCTGTTGCATCAGATGGTCTTTTCCTTTGGTATGAACTTGTTCCTGTTGCAGGTGTACTTGATCTTGATCCTGTTGCAGCAGATGGCCAATTCCTTTGGGATGAACTTGATCCTGTTGCAGTATTTGGGTCCTTTTGCCCTTTACAAGACCTTTTGTTGTGGCCTTGATTTCCATATTTTTTACATGTCACTGTTTTATAGGCCCCTGAAAACCTTCCGTCCTTCACCATTTGAGCCTTCTCATCCCTTGTTTTTCTCAAATTTTTCCTTGGCCTACCAACTAGAGTATTATGCTTTGGTGGGGTGAGTGTTAAAGGAATTTGTGACTTCTGCCACATGATCTTACCATTCAAACAACCTAGAGTGTAACTGTATGTTTTTTCCCAAGTAGCTAACCAATAACACTTATCCACCCATTCTTTTTGTATATTCACATGATGTCCATTAAGTGACATGTTGAAGCTGGCTGCTATAGCATGTGCATAAGGGTTCCTGTTAACTCCCATTTCCTACAACTACATACCTTTTTAACTACATTAACCACACACTGAGTACCATATGTGCTCTTAACATCATACTCTTCACCCCTATTGTACCCAATTGTGTACCTATTAGCCCTTTCAACGGCTATACTCAATAACTTAGTTGCAGCAGGGGTAAGTGGTCCATCTGACTTTTTAATCACAACAATAACATTGACCATCCTTCTCATTATGTACTCCCTAATGTATTCTAAGGCTATGATTATTGGTGCATCCCTAGCATTTAAAATCTTACCATTAAAACACTCACACAGATTGTTCAACAAGATGTCTGATCTAGCTCTACCTGTTATCATTATAATGGAAAGTAATAAGTGTCATTTTAACTACAAATTGAGCTAAAAGTAGATTAAACAAAATGGCTTTTTACTTGAGAAATATGATCTAGCCCAACTATGAGCTGGTATTTTAGCCAACCATTCAAAAATTGCTTTGTTAAACTCTTTCAAATCTTTCATGGCCTTATCAAAATATGGAATAGTTGTTGTAGAAGCACATCTCCACAATAGCTCTTTATAAGCTAGTCCACTCCACTGTTTTTCATGTTTTCATGGATATGCCTAAGGCAATATCTATGCTCTGCACATGGAAAAACACTTTCTATAGCAATAGATAAACCCTATAGAAAAAGATAAAGTTTTAGTGATTTAAAATGTTAGGGACCAAGTATGGAATAAAAAGTCAAATGTAGGAAAAAGACAAATTACCTTTTGTCTATCACTGATAAAGGTGAAATTTGATTCCTTTATCAATCCAAGATCATCACCTAGGCATTCTAAAAACCATATCCTCAATAATGGCATATGCAAGTGGATAAATGCCATTGTTTTCATCTAACCCAATAGCAGTGAGTAGTTGCCCTGGATAGGTCCCTTCATAAATGCACCATCTTGTCCCAACAACTCTCTACCACAAGATCTGAAACCTTTCTTTAAGGGGACTAAACAAACATAGATCCTCTTGAAAATTCTTCTACTATCATCAGTAGTTGCATCTCTCAAACTTCAATCCTTACTGTTATATCTGGATTAGCCATTCTTAATTCTAGACAGTAATCTCTCAACATGGTATATTGGTGCTTATAATCTCATTTGACTTGATTAACAGCTGTTGTTTTAGCTCTACCTACCTTTTTAATAGACACACCTAGCTCAAACTTCTTTTGTAATTCATCTTGAAGAGCTCTTAAGGGTATATGTGGGTTTTTCTCAACTTGGTCAATGATACCTTTACTTAAAAACTTGGAAGTACAAGCACTGACTTTCCTTGTCTGCAAGCAGTTATGGACATTATTATATGTTCTGACTTCCCACGATTCAGTGTTTTTAGCCTTAGTAACCTGCAAAGCCCATGGAAATTCATCTAGTGCAAGTTGTTTGGGACTTCCTCTACCACCTATATTGGCCCCTTTTTTTATTAGACAATATTTGATCACTTGCACCCATATCTGTTTTACCTTTAGCCACTTTATTTTTAGGCCCAACATCTTTAGTGTTACTAAGCCCTTCATCATCTAGTAAAATGTTGGAAATTCATTTTATGTGACGACATTTAAGAATTCCCATTAGTTATCATAGTCACACACGCATAGACTAGACTAGGTAACGATGTATAGTTTAGGTGTCGTGTGACTATATATACCCCTCCAAGTCTTCCAAGGAGGGGGTTGTTGCTTGTTTTTCCATTTCACTTTTTAATACATTTTCTCTTTTCTTTCACACACAACCTATCTATCTCCATTCATGGCTACCACCACCATCCACCACCCACCTAGACCATCGGATCCTTAATATAGCAAACCCATAATTGGCATCAGAGCAAGGTTCAATTCTTGAATCGTTAGTGTTTTTATTGTGTGATTCGGTGGTTAAAAATTTTTTTGGGTCTCGATCTATCAATTTTTATTGTCCGGATTTATCATAACTCTTTGTCTGGTTGTGTTTATTCTCAATACTCATAACTCGTTGTCACAACTCTTTGTCACGTTAACATCCAACCAGTCCATCAAAACAGTTACATTTGGTCTCCTGGTTTCATTAGTCTCATGGTTATCATATCATGGTCAAAGATGGTTCTTTCATGGTCAATGTTTTCTTATCTGTTTTTTAACAGCATTTTCTGGATTTTTCTGGTATTTTTTATGCACATGATGATGAAGATGATACCCAGAAAAGCAAGATCCTGAAATTGAGGAAAAAGTACACTCGGATAAGGTTTCATCTTAACAGTACGATCACATTGATTGCGATGGATGACTTGCGATGGAGCCATTCCGATGGCTCATTGCGATGGTCTGTTGCGATGGATTATTCAGATGGCCCATTGCGATGGAGCCATTGCGATGGGTACCGTCGCGATGGGGCACATCATGTTGCGATGGCTTCCATCATGTTGCGATGGGTGTAGAACTAGACTACGATGGACTTATTTATTTTGACATTGCGATGGGAAAACAATGGTGCCCATCAGGTTACGATGGAACCATCGAGATGATGTGTATTATGATTGCGATGGCTGATAATTTTTTCTTTAAAGAAAACTTTGTGACCAGTTTAAAAAATGTGACCATGATGTTTAAAAACATTTCTCGAAACCTGGACCAATCTTTACTCCAACCTTATAACTCCACAACACCCATTCATCATTCTAACCTATTTCCCATTGACACCTATCCCATCTATTACTCGAACTAGAAATCAACTAGTGATCTCAGATTTTGTCTCGTTTGCTTACTTTCTAGAGTCATTTAAGATCTAATCGCAACGAGACTCTCTCATCACAGATCTTTAAAAGGAATAATCCTTTCTTCTATGTTTGATGATAAAGAAAGATCATGAACAAGGTTGTTCACATCTGTTCTTCGTTTCGAATCAAAACAACTAGAATATCTCAGTTTCTGTTTTTGTCTTTGCACTTGCATGCCAAGATCTATCAAGATCTGGTACACGAATGAAACCTTTCATCATAGATCTATGATTAGGAACACCCAATTTTAATATACGAAAATTATTGAAGATTAATAACATTTCTGGTTATTATCTTTCTTATTTTCGATCAACATGCAACAAGTTTCACCTTACCCGAGACCTTATTATAAGATCTAGAAGTCGCACCCTCACGTTCTTGTATGTGTGGTGTGATCTCTAAGCTGGTATGATAAACGGTATGGTGTCATGACTCGTGTGATTCAAATCAAATGGGATTCGATTTATTTATGAAATAAAAAGTTAGATGTGAGATTCATATGATAAGTGGTATAGATGAATTGAAGATGGGTGATTTGAAATGAAAATCAGTTGAATTTTGGTTTGGGTTCGTTGGTATCAACTGAGATGGAGAGAGAGATGGGAAAAGGGGGCGGAGGAAACGAGTTTTATGTGTTGATTAGGTTAGATGAGTTATTTATATATCCCTAATCTTTAGGGTTGTTAATAACAGACCTAATTTGGACCGGGTTTCATTGGGTTGGGTATTTTTGGGCTTCCACATATCAATGGGCTGTGTCTTAATACATCTTCATGTATCCGTATGATTTAACATGCTTTATACATGAATATTTACCTCAAAAGTATTCATATTGAATAATTTTTGTGTATTAAGATATACCTTGTTTATAATCGGGACGTGACTAGGTGACATAGTGTCGTGACAAAAAGACGAGACAACGTGACAAAAATTATTTGAGACGAGACCAAGAAAAAATGGCTACATTTTTAGTGGCTACGGATTTTTTTTTGAATCGGGTATTATTATGTGAAGTTGAAGACGGATTTTTCGAAGGCGTGCACTTATTTTATCTTTGAATGATAACTTGTTCGTGCTTAATCTTAGAATGAAGACTTGTTTATCTAGTTTCTGGGTTCGGGGTGGTTGATTGATGACTTGGATAACTATCACTTAAAGGAGTTACATTGTTGTACTCAGTGTCACGCGCATAGTCGATGTGGATAATTTCAAGAGGTGTTGTGCTTATATACTTCTTTAGTAATGTATTGGGTACTCAGAGATTTCTCCACCGCTCTTCATTCAACAATTGTGCAAGCTTAAGTCACAAGATCGAGGGATTCTTATTCAGTTTCACGTTTGGTATATCTGGTTCATTCCATCAGTGGTCACTTCAAATTGCCTACAAGGGGGTTGGTAAAGATGACCATGGAGAGTTTATGGGTAGAGAATTTCGATCAACAGCTGATTCTCACAAAATATATAATTCAGCTTATTTATTATTCTCACTAGATTTCAGGTACATGTGCGTACGATTTATCGCTAGTTCCGAGGTTTCGAAACCATCAAGGGGGAAGAAGAAGACATATTAAACGCACAACGAGTACACGTGATGAACTTCATACCTTCTTTTGATTTGAAGACATTCCGGGAAGACATTTGTCATAACCGTAGAGAAAATCAGTGATTTAACTCGTGGCCTTATCAATCTCTAAACGGTACACTACTGATTCTATGTTTAATTGTTTTAATGTTGCAATTATTCATCATCATTATCCTATATGGAGAGATATGCACTTCCGGGACTTAATTGACTCTGGTGCATCTCCGGAAGAAGATATGTGCATTTCCGGGACTTAATTGACTCTAGTGTTACGATGTCAACTTCATGAATGGGATAAAGTGTCTACTTCAGTATTTGAGCTTCATACATGGGATTGGTTTACTTTCTTCAACTATGTAGGGGAAGAAATGTTTTGATTCTTTCTAGTATGCATAACTTGAACTTTCATGGGGAAGAAAAATTCAGAAGAATTATTCAAGCGTGAGAAGATAAGTCGTTGATCTACTTGGTGTGCCCCAAAATTTCAATCACTATTAGCAACATTATCATTTCATATGATGGGGTTTGCTTGTTAAATTCCGTTGTGCGCTTAATCATTCTAAGCTTTATTGAAAGCTTTGAAGTTGCTTATGAGGATTGTCGGTTTAGGGGGAAGCTTTTAAAAGCTTCTACATCAAGATTATGTGGCATGAATTAGGGGGAAGTTAATTCAGAAGCTTCTCCTTAACCAGAAGTATATGGATTACTTAGCCCGTGCCGTTACAGTATTTCTACTACAAGTTACTTTAAAGATGAGTCGTTTTGAAGTGAAGACTTGAAGTCAAAGACCTAAGAAGACTTCATCAGCATTGGACGCTTCATGGAAGCTTTTATTCTTAATCATTATGTACTTGTTAGGAAGAATATTGTAAGGAATTCTACACGTCGTCCCATGGGGGAAGATTGTTGCAAATTCACTTTATGTGACGACATTTAAGAATTCCCATTAGTTATCATAATCACACACGCATAGACTAGACTAGGTAACGATGTATTGTTTAGGTGTCGTGTGACTATATATACCTGATGTGATCGTGATAGTATAGTGATATTTAGATACGTTATAGGGTAAATTAGAAAATTACTTTTAGGAAAAAGTAATAGTCTAAAATTACCAAAGACGGATTCAATTAAACACGTGGATGAACCAAGTTCGTTGTACACGAAGATCGAGTGAATTTGAGACGTTTTGTTTTGATTTGGACAATCGATTTGAATTAGTTTTCGATTTTTAAACTAAAGTTACTCCTACGATTTAAAATCCTAAAGTGCATGAATCGTACCCCGTTTAATCTAAAAACAATTATTTAGAAATTAAAGCTATTTAAAAATTTAAACTCTATAAATTTCTATTTAATAAAAACTTACTTAATTAAAACACTTTTACACTATTTTTAAAATTTATTTAGGAAACCATATTATTAAAAATCTAAATTGATTAAAATCTAATTATTATTTAAAAACCTTTTTTTTATATTATCTTTTTTATATTATTTTAGTTTAACTAAAACTTTTTATAAAGTTCATAATTAAACAACTTTTATAATAAAACTAAGTAATTAAAGTTATTTTACTTTAAAAACTATCAAAGTATAATAATAGATTTAAAAATTCTGACAGTCCAAAAACAAATCATTTATCTATCAAAAGTTGAATATGATTAACAAAAAAGACAGATAGAGCAGTTGGTTGGGTGCTATGGCTGTTAAAGGGGAGGTCTCGAGTTCGAGACCTCCTGAGGACGAATTTTTTGATGATAATTATTTTGGAGAACAGTAAATAATGTATATAAACATAATAGTAACAAAATTAAAAATCAATTTCATACAACAATTAAATCAATACAATCAGGTAAAAAAAACAATTTCATACAGTAACAATCAATCCACAGCTAATACAGTAACCAATAACAATCAACAATATCAGAAAACCCAAATAAACTAGATGAAATACGAGTAAATAACAACAAAGAACAAATGCACAACTTCTAATATAGCAAACAAACAGCAATTAAATCTATAACAGGCTAATCATATCATCGCAATCTAACAGCAAACCAAAATCGGAATTAAAGTAATAAATATTCAAACAAATCCCTACAACTAGCTAATACTTCATCAACTTAAAGTAAATTCAGCAAATCAATCCAACGTGTTCTACTACAATGACAAGTACAAGCAAATTCTATAGCAACCTTATTTATAAAATAACACAGGAACTAACAATAGCTACCACAAAAGTGCTTCAGTAACTTCAAATGCATCAGGAAAGCGAACCACAGTAATTAACACATACTCATTCGTAGCATACAACCATAACATAATCAGGCATAAGTTCGGTGTCTCGAACATAAAATAACTTTAAAGCAGATAAAAATCCTAACAGTTCTATCACAGATTCAGCAGCTCAAAAACTCAGATTATTTCACATTCAACATTACTGATTCATAAAGACTCAGCAAGATTAAAAAAAAATCAGAAACTAAACATCAAAAAGGACAAGAGTAATCTACAAACTCAGTAGACAATCATAACGAGAACAACAAATACCAGCATGAAACTCTTCTATAACAGCGATCCATCGAACTAAACAGATCCCTATTACAGATTATACTTATGAGAAGACTTATCAATGATCTACCAAATATAAATCACAGATCTATATTCCGATTCAATAACAGATTACTAATAATGAGCAGACTAAACAAAAACACACATTTACACAAATATCAATTCATACTAATAAAATTCATGAAACAGTAAACGAGCTTAACCAGATCTATGATGAAACCGTTGACGTAGAAGTGCGGCGCTGAACCGACTTAACTAACATAACATCCGAACACGACCAAACCACCAAATGAAACATCACGAACCACAGCTTAATCTTTTACGTTTATCAGTGGGATAAACGTTTATTTCCTTATCTCACTTATAGTCATTCACAAAAACTATTAATGAGCTTATATGAACGATTATTCACTATAATATCAAATTTGCAGGTTAAGAAAATGCAAGTTTATCTCAACAGTAAAATAAAAATGTAAATGAAAAAGAGATTAGAACTTGAACTCAATTTTATTATATCAAATTAACAATACAAAATTTATAAAAATAAAAATTACAATTCCTAACTTAAATTTAACATTATAACACTAAGAAAGAAAAGGACGATTCTACTGAATAAGATGGGAGGTTTTTATAGCGAACCAAGAGGTGTGGTTTGTTTGAGGGAGATCGATTCTGAGCCATTAGATCATCTTTCCCCTTTTATCTTTCTTGTTTGTTATCATCCAAGGGTGGATATAATCCCTTGTGCACACGGATCGCCACCCTGGCGTTTTTGTGCTAGTTGAGTGCTTACCTGGCATGATGTAATTGGTTCCTTGTCAGTTGGCAGTAGAATGACCAGTGAGAAACGAGATATGACGCGTCATTAAGCCACGTGGATGCCTTGTTCTTGGAATCTTTGTGTAGTCCACGCGCTTTTCTTCCCTGAATCTTCTGAAATTCCTGCGTGAATTAAACTCGCGGCCTGATTTGAAAAAACCCCTAAAAATTAGGGTTCTTCAATGGTGGAGTTCTTCATTCTTATTTTCTTTCTCTCGTTTTCTTTCTCTTCTGTTTATTCTTTTTCTTTGACCGAGCTATGTTGACCAAAAGAGTTAATAAACTCTTTTCTTTCACCGTCTAGCTTTTGGTTGGGCTTTTAATGGACCCAAAAAAGTATTATACATTTCTTTCTTAGCTAATTTGGGCTTTTGATCCTTATTTTCATTCGCCCCAAAAACTTTCATCCGTCCGTAGATTATTGTAAATGACTTTGGGCTTTAAGCCTAAATTGTTTCCATTCATTTCAATGTTTTTGTGAAATGGGCTTTAAACCATCAAACAAATAAGATGTATCCACTATTGGGCTTTCAGGCCCAATTACCAAATGTGGGTCCCACTTAACCCAAAATCCTTCATTAAGATTAAACCCACTAAAATCGAACTTGTTTTTGGCTTCCTCGATCTTTTCATCAAACTTGTGTCGGTTTTGCCGGTTTTCGTGAACTTGGTACCTACACACATGAAACGAACAAAACAAGCATATACAAGGCTATTTTCATATTTAATATGCAATTTAAGTCCGATAATTGATACAATTGATATGAGTAAAATCACTCATATCAAACTCCCCCTTGCTAAGCAATTGCCGTGTCCTCACGCAATGATAAAATAAAACACTAACTACACTTTTATTCAACTTTTGACACTTTATTTTGCAAAGACATAATGTAATGCTTTCATTATTTGAAAAGTAACTTTTAGGATCATAAAACTCAAATAGATTCATCGTCCCCGACTTTTCACTTTTCCATGCCAAGTGCAAAAACAAGATCATTGTCAATCATAAGCCCCAAAATTAAACCAACTCATACAAGTAATTTGTGTTAAACTCAATCTCCTATTATTCCTAATTGTATCTCTAGATTTTATTTGTCATTCACCCAAAGGCTCATTTTACTTTATTTGATATTTATTAGTCCAAAAATGAAGGCAAGAACGGTGTAAACTCAACACTCAAAACCTAACCTCGACTTCAAAAACCG
The DNA here is from genome assembly GCA_025667525.1 of Glebionis coronaria. Classification (NCBI taxonomy): domain Eukaryota; kingdom Viridiplantae; phylum Streptophyta; class Magnoliopsida; order Asterales; family Asteraceae; genus Glebionis; species Glebionis coronaria. The sequence continues at coordinate 87,656,934 of CM046875.1, read as the reverse complement.
TTGTCACTAAAGAAAGCCCACATCAAGGATAACTTAACACGATTTGAGGGATAAATCCCCGGACCCGAAATTTGGCTAATATGGCTACTTAAAAGCAGAAAGAAAAACCTCCAAAGTCAATTATGACTTTACTAATGGAGTTAGCAACAACTACATCATAACACCTTGCGGCTCTTTAAGATGTAATTTTGCTCCTTATTTAAAATCCACACCCGAAGGCTCCTTGGACAAAAATAAGGGAATTGACATCACCATCCCACCTTATGGCTCATGATGATGAAGCAATTTTTATTCAACACGTCCCCTTGCCATACACCCTAAGGCTCTAATGACAAGGTTAGTGCTACATGACTCCCACCCGAAGGCTCCTAGAGAACATGTTTTTATTTATTCTTCTTTATTAATATGATATGTATAGTAAGCCAAATTTCCGCAATCTCATGATCAAAAGACCACGACGCTGACACCCTTAATGTGTTCTCACTTTAATTACAAGGGAAGAAAAAGAAGGAGTTACGAGTTAAGATATCAAGCCTAAACCGCTAAAAACTTCATTCATTAAGCAATTATTATTCAAGCATGGAAAGTAAATACGAGGAGATTAAATCAAACACAAAATACTTGCACAAAGAAGAGTTAATTTTAGAAACTTATGATTGAACTCTATCATCTCTTGTTCTCCATATTGTAAAATTCAAAAATGTGAAATCAATGGATACTTAGCCTATTAAATCAAAGTTTTGGGTTTTCAAGTCATCTATAGGATCTTGCATCTTCTTATACTTTTTCAAGTTTTCGAATTTGCGTTTTAAAGTTCCCTTGATAAACGACTTTCTAGGATCAATTATAGGAACTTGCGAAAAGTTCTTGTTCTTAACCCATATGAATTAAGACTTTCGCGTTTTAAAGCTCCCTATATAAAAGCCTAGCAAAACTTAATTTAAATACGTTAAGGAAAAGCTAAGGTAAAAAACCGAGTCGAGTCAAAAACTATTTTTATTTTCACCAACGGAAAGCCTACATTTGTGTCAAAAGCACTTATTTTCTTCATTAAAATTTAAAAATAACACTAAAAATTTAAAATTTTTATGAAAAATGAGAAAAAACAATACGTTAAGACACGACAAAATCAATAGCAAGCGATTATATCGATTGAATCCCCCATGCTAAAACCAAACATTGTCCTCAATGTTTCTTAGCTCAAGAGTAACACCCCCTTGCTAAGACACGACTAGTCTAATGCAAAATCCTAGCATGGAAAGAGCACGCAAATCTATAAGCCGTTTATTAATTATGCCTCAAGATAAAACGTTAGTCGATAAAAATCAAGGGATAAAGAGTGTGCCCCTTTTTGGCATCAAAGATAGGAAGATCAAGTGGACAGGAAAAAACCGAACACGAGAGTCTTCAAAGATAAGGGTCATACCTAAGATTCACAACATAACAAAACACGAACACGAGCTTGAAAGATCAAGCCTTATTAGTGTTAGAAAATAGAAATAAGATAGAATGTATGGGACTCCCCCACAAGGCACCTCGTTTTTGTTAACCGAGTCATGAGCTCGAATCGAACCACGCATTCATTAGTCCTTGGGGAAAGTGGTGAAAACCGGCATAATAGAATAAAATCCATGATAAAGCGCGATGTCGGGGTCAAAGATCTCATCCTCGTTGTCGGATGACAAACGAAAGGATAAATCTCCAACACAAATCTCTAAAAAGAGATAGTGGTCAATAACACGAATCATGAAATGAATATAGCATGCTCCCCGAGAAAACTCGCACCAAGATGATCGAAAAGTCTTTCAATTATTACATCGGTGAAAGGCCGAGATTTCCCTAAATTAACGATTCCGGGATCGAATACCTCGTCCTCGGTGGAGAAAGGAATAGACAACACGGTGTCGTCCCCCCATGCTTATCCAAAATCATATGAAGCACATGGTAATGGTGGGATAAAAATCTCATCCATAGTGGAATCAACATGCTTATCTTTAACGACCATTTCACCCTTAGGAATGTGATCAATCGGGTCATGGTACTCAATATGAGACACATGAAAAACCCGCACATTAAGGTCAAAGTGGGTGGGAAGAGGACTTGGGACGAAATCATCATCAAGTAAATTCTCTAAAAAGAGAGCGTCCCCCTCCGGGTCGATTTCATCAATACCCGGTGGTATCGAATCATTAGAAGCAAGAAACATGTCAATCTCCTCCATAAGTGGATCACTATCCTCAATGGGAATAGGAGATGGAGAGAAAGACTTGTCATTAGGCTTAGAATTCAAGGCCTCGATCCTAGAAATGAGAAGATAGACGTTGGATAATTTTTCACGAAGAACCACGTCTTCCACATCTAAATGAGAAAGTTCATCGGTGAACTTCTCAAGGATTGGAATATTAAAATCAACCTCATTTCCCGGTGGAAATGGGTCTAAAGGAGCAAGTTCAAAAGTGAACCTCTCAAAAATCGGATCACTATCATCCTCATTTCCCGGTGGAAATGGGTGAAGAAGAGTAGGTTCATCGATAAACCCCTCAAAATCCGAGTCGTGAATATCATCTTTATAAGAAAGTTCATCGGAGAACTCCTCATTAGAAAATTCACTAGAAGTAGAATCATTCTCAAAATCTTCATTTCCATCACAATTTTCATCATTAGAATTGGAGAAAATATCAAAGTGAATGGAAGAAGTAGAGTCATCACAATGTGGCAAATCACACATCTCATTGGAAATACCGTCAAACTCTCTTGGGTTTTGGACAAGAATCTCAACACTAGACTTTATTACTTCGTCCGATTCCGTGTCCGGAATAGTGCTAATATGCTCGTCCCCCTTGCTTAGAGAATTTTCGAGTTCCTCGGTGGAAGAATCATGAATAGGAATGGTGATGTCATGAGAGATTTCCTCATCATCTAGGATGGGAGAATCCTCGGGCTCTTTAGCTGGTAAGATATGAAAAGGAAGTGCGGGGATTGCACTAGACGAAGGATGTAGAGCAATAAGATCTCTCAAAGAAATAACACTATCCTCGTCATCATCCAAAAGAAGAGAACGCTCGAGTTCACGATTAGCAAGGTATTTTGCTTCCGCTTGAGCTCGTTCTTTCTCTCGAATTTCAATGCTTAAACCATTATAATCTTGCGAAAGTTGTCTAATCTTAAGTTCACAATCTCGTTTAGATCCCTCATCAATTATTTCTCCATGAAATCGTCGACTTCCCAATTCATTAGTTATATCATTAATCTCTTGATTGATTTGTCTCTTTTCAAGCAACATATCTTCAATGCTCTTTTCAACAACTTCCACATTTCTTTGATTCATTATTTGTTGGAACATTGTTTCAAGTCGTTCAATATCGAAAGAATATTGTGGAGATTGGTCAAAACCGGAAGGAATCAAATTATAGCAAGGACTAGGTTCACAAAATTTTGATCCATCGGTTGACAACAAAAGCTCTCGTGAGGACCTCCACAATACTCACAACAAAGATGTTATTGTGATAAACTCGGTAAATCTTGTGGATAACAATTATCATTAAAGTTTTGTTTGTAGCTCGGTTCTTGCTCGTAATTAAGCGAGAATCGATGCGAACAATTAATTCCAAAATGAGAATTATTCCCACAAAACTCACACGAGGGTGTCTCGTATGTGGAATGTGGAGGTGGGTAAAAATCGAGAGAATTATTCAAAAAATTCGTTTTTCACATGAAGTAATCTCATTACATCAAGGACAAAATCCAACTCGTATATCGTGACGTAAATCATTTCCACAACGCTCACACGTACACCACCGACATGGTAAAAAACCATATAACGGTTCTCCACACCCTTCACAATTGACGAAAGAATTCATGGAAGAATTAAAAATTGGAGGGTGAGGAGAAAAAGAATTAAACATGATAGAGGATTAAGAAGATTATTTTTGGTATTTTTCATAAATCAATCAAAGATTGACAAAAAACGATACATACTATATAATAGAAAAATTACAAAACTTTCCGAGGACGGAAAGGGTCTTCAAATCAACGATCAACAAATCTCACAAAGACGAATCGTACACAAGATCCCCGGCAGCGGCGCCAAAATTTTTGATGTGATCGTGATAGTATAGTGATAATTAGATACGTTATAGGGTAAATTAGAAAATTACTTTTAGGAAAAAGTAATAGTCTAAAATTACCAAATACGGATTCAATTAAACACGTGGATGAAGCAAGTTCGTTGTACACGAAGATCGAGTGAATTTGAGACGTTTTGTTTTGATTTGGACAATCGATTTGAATTGGTTTTCGGTTTTTAAACTAAAGTTACTCCTACGATTTAAAATCCTAAAGTGCATGAATCGTACCCCGTTTAATCTAAAAACAATTATTTAGAAATTAAAGCTATTTAAAAATTTAAACTTTATAAAATTTCTATTTAATAAAAACTTACTTAATTAAAACACTTATACACTATTTTTAAAATTTATTTAGGAAACCATATTATTAAAAATCTAAATTGATTAAAATCTAATTATTATTTAAAAACCTTTTTTTTATATTATTTTTTATATTATTTTAGTTTAACTAAAACTTTTTATAAAAATCATAATTAAACAACTTTTATAATAAAACTAAGTAATTAAAGTTATCTTACTTTAAAAACTATCAATGTATAATAATAGATTTACAAATTCTGACAGTCCAAAAACAAATCATTTATCTACCTAAAGTTGAATATGATTAACAAAAAAGACAGATAGAGCAGTTGGTTGGGTGCTATGGCTGTTAAAGGGGAGGTCTCGAGTTCGAGACCTCCTGAGGACGAATTTTTTGATGTTAATTATTTTGGAGAACAGTAAATAATGTATATAAACATAACAGTACCAAAAGTAAAAATCAATTTCATACAACAATTAAATCAATACAATCAGGTAAAAAAACAATTTCATACAGTAACAATCAATCCACAGCTAATACAGTAACCAATAACAATCAACAATATCAGAAAACCCAAATAAACTAGATGAAATACGAGTAAATAACAACAAAGAACAAATGCACAACTTCTAATATAGCAAACAAACAGCAATTAAATCTATAACAGGATAATCATATCATCGCAATCTAACAGCAAGCCAAAATCGTAATTAAAGTAATAAATATTCAAACAAATCCCTACAACTAGCTAATACTTCATCAACTTAAAGTAAATTAAGCAAATCAATCCAACGTGTTCTACTACAATGACAAGTACAAGCAAATTCTATAGCAACCTTATTTATAAAATAACACAGGAACTAACAATAGCTACCGCAAAAGTGCTTCAGTAACTTCAAATGCATCAGGAAAGTAAACCACAATAATTAACACATACTCATTCGTAGCATACAGAAATAACATAATCAGGCATAAGTTCGGTGTCTCGAACATACAATAACGATAAAGCAGTTAAAAATCCTAACAGTTCTATCACAGATTCAGCAGCTCAAAAACTCAGATTAATTCACATTCAACATTATTGATTCATAAAGACTCAGCAAGATTAAAAAAAATCAAAAACTAGACATCAAAAAGGACAAGAGTAATCTACAAACTCAGTAGACAATCATAACGAGAACAACAAATACCAACATGAAAATCTTCTATAACAGCGATCCATCGAACTAAGCAGATCCATGTTACAGATTATACTTATGAGAAGACTTATCAATGATCTACCAAATATAAATCACAGATCTATATTCTGATTCAATAACAGATTACTAATAATGAGCAGACTAAACAAAAACACACATTTACACAAATATCAATTCATACTAATAAAATTCATGAAACAGTAAACGAGCTTAACCAGATCTATGATGAAACCGTTGACGTAGAAGTGCGGCGCTGAACCGACTTAACTAACATAACATCCGAACACGACCAAACCACCAAATGAAACATCACGAACCACAACTTAATCTTTTACGTTTATCAGTGGGATAAACGTTTATTCCCTTATCTCACTTATAGTCATTCACAAAAACTATTAATGAGATTATGTGAACGATTATTCACTATAATATCAAATTTGCAGGTTAAGAAAATACAAGTTTATCTCAACAATAAAATAAAAACGTAAATGAAAAAGAGATTAGAACTTGAACTCAATTTTATTATATCAAATTAACAATACAAAATTTATAAAGATAAAAAATACAATTCCTAACTAAAATTTAACATTATAACGCTAAGAAAGAAAAGGATGATTCTACTAAATAAGATGGGAGGTTTTTATAGCGAACCGAGAGGTGTGGTTTGTTTGAGGGAGATCGATTCTGAGCCATTAGATCATCTTTCCCCTTTTCTCTTTCTTGTTTGTTATCATCCTAGGGTGGATATAATCCTTTGTGCACACGGATCGCCACCCTGGCATTTTTGTGCTAGTTGAGTGCTTACCTGGCATGATGTAATTGGTTCCTTGTCAGTTGGCAGTAGAATGACCAATGAGAAACGAGATATGACACGTCATTAAGCCACGTGGATGCCTTGTTCTTGGAATCTTTGTGTAGTCCATGCGCTTTTCTTCCCTGAATCTTCTGAAATTCCTGCGTGAATTAAACTCGCGACCTGATTTGAAGAAACCCCTAAAAATTAGGGTTCTTCAATGGTGGAGTTCTTCATTCTTCTTTTCTTTCTCTCGTTTTCTTTCTCTTCTTTCTCTTCTGTTTATTCTTTTTCTTTGACCGAGCTATGTTGACCAAAAGAGTTAATAAACTCTTTTCTTTCACCGTCTAGCTTTTGGTTGGTCTTTTAATGGACCCAAAAAAAGTATTATACGTTTCTTTCTTAGCTAATTTGGGCTTTTGATCCTTATTTTCATTCGTCCCAAAAACTTTCATCCGTCCATAGATTATTGTAAATGACTTTAGGCTTTAAGCCCAAATTGTTTCCATTCATTTCAATGTTTTTGTGAAATGGGCTTTAAACCATAAAACAAATAAGATGTATCCACTATTGGGCTTTCAGGTCCAATTACCAAATGTGGGTCCCACTTAACCCACTATCCTTCATTAAGATTAAACCCGCTAATATCGAACTTGTTTTTGGCTTCCTCGATCTTTTCATCAAACTTGTGTCGGTTTTGCCAGTTTTCGTGAACTTGGTACCTACACACATGAAACGAACAAAACAAGCATATACAAGGCTATTTTCATATTTAATATGCAATTTAAGTCCGATAATTGATACAATTGATATGAGTAAAATCACTCATATCAATACCCCTCCAAGGCTTCCAAGGAGGGGGTTGTTGCTTGTGTTTCCATTTCACTTTTTAATACATTTTCTCTTTTCTTTCACACACAACCTCTCTATCTCCATTCATGGATACCACCACCATCCATCACCCACCTAGATCACTGGATCTTTCATTTACAAGTACACCCTCATTAAATTGAGGGGGAGCTTGTGTAAATCATGAAGATAATTGGATTTACATTTTTCTTCCCAAATTTTCTTAAACTGCTATTAAATCAATTGATATTAAAAATATCGATTGGGTTAATATTTTTAATATGGGGGAGAAAATGTGATTTAATATGGGAAATGTTTAATTACAAATGGTTTGAATTAACGTGAAAGCTCATCCGGACATGTGCGAAATGTTTTCGAATATCGTGGCATATGTTAAGGGGGAGTAAAATGGATTTGGATATCAAAATGGATTTCATGGTGACATACACTTACCTAAAACATCTCTATTCACGACGGTGAAGATTGTGGTGACATAAGGATGGTAGGATAGGTTAAAGTCCAATGATTCTTCTAGAACCGGAGGAATCTTCCCAAGGACATTCTATAGCTAGAAATAGTAGTCCTTAGGAAAGATGGAGAAAGTTTGTGAACGTAGCTGAATGCCGACCAAGTTCTTAAGTTAGCACTGGAAAAATCACAACAAGGTGCTAGTTATGACGTATTGGTAAGCATTGAAGGGGTTGAAGAATGAAAAAGAATTGTAAAGATAAAGGGTGTAAAGAAAGAAGCACTCCTTACAACCTTAGGCATAAACCGGGTCAACACATATGCTATTGAGATCATTTTTTTAATGATTCTCGATATTGAAGATAGACATCATGGACCCAGTGATGCAATGCACAACCCATCCCGACTAACTCTGATATCTCTTAAAAGGTATTTGTTTTAATCACACGGAGACAACACATTATCTATTGATTTATTCACTCCGATTAAATTGGTATTGAAATGGTGGCACTCCTCTCCAGCCTCCGATCACTAAAACATCCAAAATGCACAATCGAGTCTAGAGACATTTGAGATTATCAAATATCTCATTAGGACACACTTTCATAATTCCTTGCTTCTTCACACACTGTGAAAAGTAAGAAAGATCTTAAGAGTCCTACGCAAAATCTTCATGATACTGCCTGAATATCCGAGTAATACGAAAGTATTTACAACGAAGATGGAAATCCTTCTTGAGCGAATATCAAAAAGCTCATGGTAGGTGACTTGTGCGATTCTTCATGAATCAAGCTTGTGATAACTGGAAAGCAACAGTGGTTTAATTCTTAACTAAACTTAAACACGTTCCAGGCCTCTACGCAATATCTTAGTGATATTGCTAGAACACTCAGAGTGATACCTTAGTGTTCACAGTGATGAGTGGAAATCCTTCTAGTGTTAACCTCAAACAGCACTTGGTAGGTAACTTGCAAGATTCTATACGAATCAAGCTCGTGACAACTGGAAAGCAATGATGGTGCGGTTCTTAACTGAATTTCACTTGTTCCAGGAACATGAATTAACGACTTCAAATCATGCGGATATTATTATCCAAACGATTCACTCTTTATGTTCGCAGTCAGCTTTGGACGGTCGAGTAAAGAGAACGGGCTTACCCGCGAAATCTTGTCAAGGAGGTTCTTAATTGAAACTACCTGCCACAAGTACGATATTTTATATCGTCCAACGGTCTTCACCGACCGGAGGTAAAATGCTACCGAATTAGAATGAAATGTTCAAGGCCATTTCATCCGTGTATATGTTTTGTTGCTAACTGTCTTATGCAGCGTAACAAGAAGGTGGCACTGCGGTGTACAATCCAGAAGAAGTCGTAAACACATGCTTATGCTTTATGCACTTAATACTTCAACAAATTCAAGAAAGCCTAAAAGTCAAGTCTTCCGCTGTATCAAACTCTGAAGCTTTCAAGAATTTATAAAGGTATAAGTATGTGGAACATGAAGTCGCGAGGAGTCAAATTTCACAAGTGATGAATGCACAAGGTCAAGGCAAGGAAACATGCTCAAGACTAAACTCAAAGATCTCATCTGCATATTCACAAGAACAAGATCGAAGACTCAAGCATAGTTTGCTAGGTTTAAGATTTTATAAAATGGTGTGACCTCCCTTAGGGGGAGATTGTTAGAAATACGTTTTTCCCAAGAAAGTCTCGGTCACATCATTGTTAGCATAGATCACGAGCTATAGACTATTTAGGACATTGTAACTTGGAGTGACCTCCCTTAGGGGGAGATTGTTGGAAATAAATTTTTACATATTTAGAAAGGATCGGTCACTCCAACGATATATTCAAGTATTAAGCTCGTGATCTAATATATTAACATATAGCCCATATAGCCCACATGTAGGGTGAGCTATATATACCCCCTCCTAGCATGTTAGGAGGGGTTGAGCACGTAGTCGTTCATTTTCTCATTCCATCTTTCTTCCATTCCTCTCCTTTCTCTCTCTAGCTTTCTCTCTCTAGTTTTTTTATCTTCTTCCTTTCTTTAGATAATCATAACACATATATAATCCAAAGAAACTATGATTCTACATAAAAACACATGATTTTTTCCAATACACTTTGCTCTAATTCTCTGTTTATCATTCTTTGCCAACCACAAATTCATTCTAGTTTCAATAGAGTGAAGTCTAACCCTTTCTTTGACAACATCTGCATTTGGGAAAGATTGGCCAACATAGAAAAAATGTTTGAAGACAATGTTATCTTCACTTTCATTTGCTTTTTTAATCTCCCTAAGCTTCTTTATCTTGATATGCTCAATCCCATCACCCTCTGAATCTGTTCCACTATCAAATTGGTCATTATCAATTACATTTACCTCACTTGGATCTAAATCAGGAACCACTTGTACCTCCTTTTCATGCATAACCCACTCTACATCTGCATCTATGTTAAAGTGATAATCAATCATGTCTAGTCACCTCTTCTAAAAATATTTCTTCATATACAGAGTAATCCTCATCATCTTCTGAATCAGTATCATCATTGTCTGTACTATTGTCCTCCTCATCCCCAAATAATGTTTGCCCCTAAAACAATGTTTTCTGTTGGTTCATTATTGACCACACTATCCCTTTCTTGTTTATTCACCACCCTATCACTTTCTGGTTCATTCACCACCCTGTCCCTATCTTGTTCACTAATGACCACCCTATCAAATGTTGTTGTCATATTGTCCTCAAATGGATCAAATTCATATTTCATGTTCAACAAGTCTTCATATATGGTTTCCATAGTCTAATGGTTACTAGTTAAAGGCTGATTGGTGGAGGGTGTGGGAGTTGAGGTAGAAGGCTGATTGTTGGAGGGTGTGGGAGTTGAGCTAGAAGGCTGATTGGTTGTAAAACCCGCATATAAATACCATGAACAGTACACCACGTAAACATACGAACTAATTAAAACTTTTCACTTATGTTACATACACGTGTCATGAATATTAATTACAAGAAACTACATATGTGGTTATGCACGATAAATGACTATTGCGTATAATAATTATAACCCAAATAACAAAACACGAACCACGAACATTTAAACACACGAACTAACACGAATAATATTTAAACATGACAAAATCCCGATTTATCCCTTGTTGGGCTTTGTGTCCATGGCAATCAAAGAAAGAGGGGGCCCAACCCACCTTTGAAACTTAACTAGGAAAAACTAAAACACAGGAAAACATAATACAGAGTTTTAACAAAAAATAAAAACCCTAGCCTCCTTTTCTTCTCTATACTCGCGGCACACAAGAGAGACACACAAACGATTCGTAGTGTTTTGATCTTTGGTATTTACATTCGTGTTCATGTTCCCAACCACTTTTCATTCACGTTAACGGTATAAACATAAACCTTCATCTTTTTATTTATTTTATTTTAATTATGTTCATGTGTGTATGATCTATAAAACATAATTAAAGACATCTTATGACAATAAATAAAACAAGATTAAGGGCGTGGGGTGTTTGGTTCGGACGTCACACGACAGCGGGGCCATTGGCCTTCAGGCCGTGGTACACTGGTACCCGATAGGTTTTGGTCACGGGTTCGAGTCCGGGAATTATTAATAATTAATATGCTCATGTGGTTAATTTAATTTATTTAAATACATGTATAATTAAATTAATATTTTTAACTTAGGTTATTTTTATTTAATGAAATAAAACATGTTATAACGTAAGTATTCTATTTAGGTTTAATTAAATTAAACTAAGACTTAAGTTTATTATTAAAAGTAATAATACATGTTATGACCTAAGTATTTTACATGACTTAGTTTAATTGAAATCATATAAGGTAAAGTTTATTATTAAACCATGATATTTTGTTAATTAATAAACCATAGACTATTATTATTAATTAATAATCACTTTAATCTAAGTATTTAGATTTAATAAACTTTACTAATAATCATCATGACTTATAATATATGATTAATAATCACTAGCTTATATTATTAGCTTATTAATCTAGCTTAATTCTATTTATGGAAACTTTCTATTTCAGGAAACTTACTATTTTTAGAAACTTTCTATTTTTAGAAATTGATTATTTTTCTATTTTTAGGAACTTTCTATTTTTGGAAACTTTCTATTTTTGGAAATTGCTATTTTTAGAAAGTTAATTATTATTACATTACAAGTATAATAACACAAGAATACAAGATAATACATAATCAGAAGACACGTAATACATGAATAATACAATGTATCATTTAAAACAATAAAATAAGACAAGAACATATAAAACAAGTTAAGAACATACAAGAACCAGTAACACACTCAGATATCAGACAACTCATACATGTCCCTTATTTATGTAGCAATAGTGAAGTCGGCGTAGGACTTTTCATCATTTCTCGTTCACTGGACATAAGTTACGGATATTTCGTCCTTCAGTATGGACATTCTCTTCCTTATTAGGATTTCCCGTTTGCAGCCAACTATTTTCCCCAAGTATTTGTTTTATATGTTTTGATCTGCTTATGTTTAGTTTTACATGCCTAAGCCATATACATGCATGCCATATCATCTAGTTATGGAGGTACCATAACCATAACACTAGAGGCACCAGTGTTATGACTTCCCCACGGTGGAGTGATTGCTCGTGGCGTCCCTTTAAAATTTTGGCCATATATTTATATTATGATGTGGGGCGTATGGGTGCATCCTAGTTACACGTTTTTACAGGATTTTCATTGTGAATGTGTTGTTTGCCTTATATTTTTCACAAGGAGCTGATCCCTCCTACACGGACTAATTTAATTAGAGGCATCCCCTCTAATTACATGGTGAGGTCACCCATCCAAGTATTCATGACCGATGGAACCTCATGGCCTATATGGGCTATTGGCTAATTAAACATAGTTTTCATATAAAAACATATGTCTTTCCAAACTATAAAACCATTTTTATCAACATGTTCCAGGTTATCTAGGACTTATACATTTCCGTTGCTATTCGTCTTATTATGCTTATGTCATTTTATGCTATGTTCGTATACCCGTTCACTGTGCGTTTTGCTCAGCCGTTTTCCTTTCATGTTCCTAAACCGAAGGTACTCAGGGACGTTCGTAGGACTTAAGATTATGTGCATACGGATGGAAGCTATCTAGCCTTCATTACTTTATGCATTTCCATACATTACATTACTTCATTTCTTTTGGACATTGTTTAGTCCTTTCATTTCAGTACTTATATTCATGTGTGTGAGCTTATGTTAGACTACCGATGATTGATTCCGTTATTTCCTTTTATGGTCATTTAATGTTTTGGACATTTATCTTGCATGCTTTGATGACACGCCATAATTATCCTGTGATATTCTATTTATCAAAATGGGGTCTTACAATTATGGTATCAGAGCCCAAGGTTTCGACATGTAGGCTCTAAAAACATGACCTGTGATTAGTGGGTAATCACCATGGTCTTCCTAAAACTGACTGTTTTTTTTCATACATTTGTTTCATGTATCATTGTTGCAGGAATTTTGACTAAGTAATAGTTGGTACAGGACTGGCCGTATTTAGTCGCATGTGTTTTACTCGAATTATTTTGCTTGGTGAACTGACCCATAGGCGTTCACATTAGCTTATGTCATTTGTGTTGATGAACCGACCCATAGGCGTTCATCCTCGTTATGTCAATTTTGTTTTGGTGAACCAACCCATTACCGTTCACCCAAACTCATGTCTTTTTTGCTTGCTATGCCTTCATACACACTGTTTCATGCATAATTTTTTTTCATGTTTATATTATGTCTAATTAGAATAATCATTGCATCTGTGCTATACTGTCAGATGGTTCTCACACGTGAACAAGAACAAATGAATGCAGCAGTCCAAGCTGCTATTCAAGCTCTGCTTCCTCAACTGAGGAATGAGTTTCGGGTCGAGGTGCAAGCCAACTACAATCAGCACCCTCACCAGAATCAGAATCCTCCTCCTCCACCTCCAGCTACCCTGATCACATGGCTGGAAAGGTTCAATAAGCAGCGTCCGAAATCTTTCGAGCAGACTGACAGCCCCACTGAGGCTGAGAGTTGGATAGCTCACATCGAGAAGATCTTTGACGCTTTGGGATGCGACCCTGTCTTTAAGGCAAGGTTAGCTTGCTACAAGTTTGAGGGAGACGTGCTTGCATGGTGGAAGGCACTTAAGCAGTCGAATGGAGGCGACGACTAGGTGACTGGCTTGAGTTGGGCACAGTTTAAGGAGTTGGTTTTGGGTCAGTTCTTCCCGAAAGCTGAGCAGGATAGGCTCAAGAAGGATTATCATGGCATTAGGCAGAGAGCGGGGGAAAATAGCACTGAATTTATGCAGAGGTTCCTTCAACTGGCTGGATTCCTAGGCGCAGCAACCGGGACTGCAGAGGAGCAAGCGTACCACTTTCGCGGGGCTCTTCGTACTTCTGTCGCCAACAACTTGGTGTGTGCTACATTCAATACTGTGGCACAGGTGGCAGATTCAGCTCGTAAGTTGGAATTGCTGCAAGAGAGGGATGAGTTTGGAGAGGCAGAAAGACCTGATAAGAGGTATATCTTCGTTATCAGCGGTGATCATTTCATTTAATTTAGTACTATCCAAATATTTATCATTCTCTATACAATTGCATCTTTCAGGAAGAAGACTGGGGACCGGTCCCAACCGGCCACTCAGCAGCAGACCCAGCCTAAAGGAAACGGTCAGACTCAGGACCGTTCTGCATCGGATAGGCTTGGCGGTAATAACAATTACCGTAACAATGCCAACAACTCCAACAACAGCATGTCCCTAAAAACTTTACTCTTTTCTATGTTGTGTTGCTTTATGATTCATAATTTCTGACACTCTAGCATCTATTACCAGGAGTACTAGCAACGGACAGGAGCAGGACCGTAGAGGTTCACAGCCCAACCGTGCAGCTACATCTGGTATTATATCTTAATTTTTCTGAGTACTCCTGTTTGTACCCAATAATCATGTCTCATGCGTACTTTCTGAAACAGGCTCCCAACTAGCTAGGGCACCTGTTGGAGGGTACACTCACCCAATTTGCACCATGGGAAACCGTAGACACCCAGGGCTGTGTCGCCGTGCTAGCGATTCTTGCTTCAAGTGTGGTCAGCCAGGCCACCGCATAAGGATTGGCGAAAGGGTGAGATTAAGGGTACTTCTGGGCATGCCGACTCCAAGCTACCTCTGACTACTGGACGTGTGTACACTACTACACGTGACCAAGCTCATGTACCATCACTGGAATCTTGTTTATGTATGGTCAAGCTGTATGCGTTTTATTTGACAACGGTGCGACTCATTCGGTCATATCCACTGCTTATGTCAATCGTGTTAGGATATCCCCTATGCTGTTAGGAAATGTCTTAAACATTTTTACGCCCCTGAGAGACTCTGTGCGCACCACACATAGGTACAAAGATCTTCCCCTTGAGTTTGATGACAGAATTCGTCCAGTTGACGCACTTCCTTTGGATATGTGCGAATTCTACATGATATTAGGCATTGACTGGTTATCCAAACACCATGCCACCATAGACTGCCATTCATATCGGATTATCTTCGGTGATGTCAATGCACCAGAGTACATCCATAATGGTTTCATACCAGGAAGGTCTGTACAGATAATTTCAACCTTACAAGCACGTGCCTTACTGTCACATGGTTGCGAGGGATTCTTAGCTACTGTTCATGATATGGAGGCTTAATCTCCATCCATTCAGAATCAGCCTATCGTGTCAGAATTTCCCGATGTGTTTCTTAAAGAACTTTCGGGCATACCACCTGCTCGTGAGGTAGAGTTTAACATAAAGCTCATTTCAGGAGTCGAGCCGATCTCAAAGGCTCCTTACCGCATGGCTCCCATCGAGCTTAAGGAGTTAAAGGAGCAGCTACATGAACTTTTTGAGCGAGGTTTCATCCACCCTAGTGCATCTCAATGGGGTGCACCGGTGTTATTCGTGAAGAAGAAGGATGGCAGTATGCGACTCTACATTGATTATCGTGAGCTTAATAAGATCACCATCAGAAATCGATATCCTTTACCACACATTGATGATTTGTTTGACCAACTACAAGGTGCCAAACATTTCTATAAGATCGATCTGAGGTCTGGCTACCATTAGCTACGGTTGAAAGAGCAGGATATCGCCAAGACTGCTTTCCGTACACGCTATGGATACTACGAATTCGTAGTCATGCCTTTTGGACTTACTAATGCTCCAGCAGTTTCATGGATTTGATGAACCGTATTTTCCATGAGTTTCTGGACAAGTTTGTTATCGTCTTCATTGATGGTATCCTGATTTTCTCTAAATCTAAGGAGGAACATGAAGACCATCTTCGTACAGTATTACAGATACTTCGCCAGAAGAAGCTGTATGCCAAGTTTTCCAAATGCGAATTCTGGCTGAGTAAAGTGGCGTTTCTAGGCCACATCGTATCCGCAGAGGGAATAACCATGATTCTTGCGAAGGCTGAGGCTATTACCAAGTGGCCAAGACCGACATCAGCAACTAAAGTTCGCAACTTTCTAGGCTTAGCTGGTTACTACCGTAGGTTCGTAGAGAACTTTTCCTGATTAGCACTGCCTTTGACCAAAATGATGGGGAAAGGAGAGAAATTCGTCTGGACTGAAGAAAGAGAGAAGAGCTTTGAAGAACCGAAGCAGAAGTTGGTATCTGCACCTATTCTTACTCTCCCATCTGGTACAGGTGGATTTCAGATCTTTAGTGATGCTTCAGGGAAGGGTATTGGCTGTGTTCTCATGCAACATGGGAAAGTGATTGCTTACGCATCACGACAGCTTAAGCCTTATGAGGAGAACTATCATACACATGACTTGGAACTTGCAGCAGTTGTGTTTGCACTGAAGATTTGGAGGCATTAATTGTATGGCGAATCACGTGATATCTTCACAGATCACAAGAGCCTGAAATACATCTTCACTCAGCGTGAACTAAACATGAGGCAAAGAAGGTGGTTAGAGTTGTTGAAGGATTATGACATTAATCTGCAGTATCATCCCGACAAAGCGAATGTAGTGGCAGATGCTCTTAGTAGGAAGTCGGGTATGATCAACGGTATTAAGATAGAGAAAAAATCATACGAGACTTGGAACGACTAGACATTGAGTTTATGGTACGTGGACAACATGGCTACTGGGCTAATCTTAGAGTTGAGCCTGACTTACTCTCTAGGATCAAGGAAGCTCATATGGATGATGGTGAAATCTGGGCAATTATTTAGAACATAGACCAGCAGACAGAGTTTTGGGTAGACGACGACGACGTTATCTTATGACAGGGCACTAGACTTTGTGTTCCTGATGATCTTACATTCCGGGAGGCTTTATTGGCTGAAGCTCATAGCTCCCCATTCTCTATTCATCCTGGTTTCACCAAGATGTACCACGACATCAAACAAAAATTCTAGTGGAGTGGTATGAAGCAGGACGTTCCTACCTATGTCTCCAAATGTCTTACCTGCCAGCAGGTTAAGATCGAGCATCAGCGATCTAGTGGTTTACTACAAAAATTAGACATGCCTGAGTGGAAGTGGGATAAGATCTCCATGGACTTTGTCACCGGACTTCCGTAGACCAATAGGAAGCATGATGCCATTTAGGTTATCGTTGACTGACTTACCAAATCAGCTCATTTCTTACCGATCCGCAAGGATGAGGCAGTTAGCAAATTGGCTGACTTATATCAGAAGAAATCATGAGACTACATGGTACTCCATCCAGTATCATCTTAGACAGAGATCCTCGTTTTACTTCGCGATTCTGGAAGAGTCTGCAAAAAGCTTGGGGCACCAGACTTAAGCTTAGCACGGCTTTTCATCCTCAGACAGATGGACAATCAGAGCGTACCATTCAGACACTAGAGGACATGCTTCAAGCGTGTGCTTTGGAATGGACAGGAAGTTGGGACGACTATATCTGCTTGGTAGAGTTTGCATACAACAACAGTTGGCACACCAGCATCAAGTGTGGATCGTTTGAGATGTTGTATGGTAGGAAGTGCCGCGCCCCAATCTGCTGGGATCATGTTGGTGAGCAAATTCTTGAGGGTCCGGAGATGATAAAGATGACCAACGAGAAAGTCGCTTTAGCTAAGGCGAAACTACAAGAAGCTCGTGCACGTCAAAAGAGTTACGCCGACAAGCATCGTAGGGATTTTCATTTTAACGTGGGAGATCATGTTTTTCTCAAGGTATCCCCGGCGCGTGGAGTTAGGCGTTTTGGAATCAAGGGAAAACTTAGTCCTCGATTTATCGGACCGTTTGATATCCTAGAAACGAGTCGGTGAAGTATCGTATCGTTTAGCGTTACCTCCGCAGCTTTCTCACGTTCATCTCGTCTTTCATGTGTCCTTACTCAGAGGGTACAATTATCATACCCTTTATATGGTTCAGTATCCACTCGAACAGATTCGTGAGGATCTTACCTCCATTGAGGAGCCCGAACGAGTTCTTGATCGTCAAGAGCGAGTCATGAGGAAGAAGACGATTCCATTTGTCAAAATCCTTTGGAGGGACCATTCCGAGCGGGAAGCCACTTGGGAGATGGAGGAGTCTATCCGGACTTCTTACACTCATTTTAAGCTTTGATATTGTGTATAATGCAGTTCGTTTTCTCTCAATTCTTAACCAATAGAAAGTCCAACCAATATCGGGTTTTTAATTGTTCTTGGTTGTTAAGCTTGCTTGGTAATCTATTGCTAATTCAACAAAAGCTTGCAAAATGGAAAAAATATTACCTACTTATATGTAAAACATATTGCAAATTCCACATTTTTATTCAATTAAGGACAAAGAACTAGTAAGCAAAGCACAAGTAACCAACTAACAAATTTAACAAGAAAATGTAACTAATTCAACAATCTAACAAATTTACCAAATTTAACAAACTTTTAACCAACTAGAAAGTGTAACAAATTCCAACAAAATTTCAACTAATTATTTTTAACCAAATCTAACAAACTTTTAACAAAATTTTAACTAAGTTTTTTTATAAAAGTGCAATGACAAAAGTAACTAAATCTTATTTTTTATTTTTTTATAAAAGCAAAAGTAAAATTTAGTAAATTCTACACCTTATTTTTAAAAAAAAATCTCAATTTTATTAAAATGATAATACTTTCCTTTATAAAGGAAATCAAAGTTACCAAATCAAAATTTTATAAAAAAAACGAAAAGTAATACTGATTCTTAAGTTGGCAGCCCAACTAAACTTGACAAGCCCAATTGAAGATGGTAAAATTTTAAACTAGTTCTTCACTAATCCAAATCAGTTCACCAACTGCTCAAGTTTAACTAGAATATTAACAGATTGCTAAAATGTAAATGGATTATTAATGAACTACAAATATTAACAGATTGCTAAAAACATATCATCTAAGCAATACAATGCAGCATACAATCTCAATTCGCAATTAACAAACAAGCAAATGAATCTAGCTAATTTGCACTACCATTCTAACTAAAAGTTTTATACTAAAGTTGCTGAAAATGAAATTGAGCTTAACCATTCCTTCCGTAGTCAAGTCCGTTGATGGCGAAGCTTAGCGCTGAGCTAGCTTTAAACAAACGCCAAAATCTTGATTTCGAAACCGAGATCGAACCACAACTAACTTCGAACCGAATTGTTGCTGCTAAATTCAATATCAAACGGCTGCATCAAAACTACTCGAACTGAAACTTCACTCAGCAACCTTAATCATACAGTAACTGAATTCCTTGACTTCCCAGCCTAGTCCGTTGTAGAAGACGCGGTATTGCGAAATGGAACCGAAACAGAAACTAATGTCGAAAACAGCTCGAGACCATGAGTTCGCTTAACAAATTGAAACTGATCTCGATGCTAAAAACTGATCTCGAACCAAAAGTTAAGTAGCTCTTGGTAAACGGAACTGCACCAGAATCAACTTGTCGAGTCACGAACACCACAACTGATAACCAGAAAAGTGGCTCCTGCTATATACTACTCGTAATTCTGAAACTGTCCACTAAAGATCTAGCTTCAGTTATGGATTCTCGAACAAAATGAACTCCAACAGAAAGCTCTCTTAACAACATTGAAACAGAATTATTACGGCTTCACGAGTACCACAAATAGAACAGCTATAAACGATAGCTATGAGAATGATATGAGAATGAAAAGGTGAATTTTATTGATGATTGATAAAGGATGTTTACAACTACTCTCAACAAACTAAACAGAATTCTATAACTAACTGTGTGTTTTACTGTGTGTAAAAACACATAGTGAAAAGGAGGGAAAATGAAACTGAATTCTATCTATAATGTGTGTGTGTAAAATACACACTAAAAGCTACCCGTACAAATGAGAGTAAAACATGTATTTATAATCTGAGAAGATGCAGGGGTGGGGTTTGATGATGTGTTGTGTCCAGTAGGAATTCGCCACGTGGCATACGTTGGTTGGGTTGTATGATTGTTGATCCGGATTAACGAAATAATGAAGTGTGATTGGTGGAGGTGTTTGATTGGGATTCGATTTTGGTTCAATAAATGGGAAGTGGTATTAAATGTTTAATTGAGCCAATGATTGGCTGTGGTGAAAGGTGTTTGGGATTCAGAAGCATTTAATATGAAAATGATTAGTGGGTTTTAAATGCAGCCTCCATTTAATCATCACAAGATGCTTGATCCATGTGATATTCTTTCTGGACTTCTCATTGGCTGATAACAAAAGTCTTGGATCATCAACTTTGAGTAATGGCAGAAATGGCCCCTTCACTTGGCAGTTTTGTTGATCCTTGTTATAACTTTGAAAGCTTGTCTTCTACAGCCCTTCGTCTTCATGAATAAGCATATTTAGTCCTTCCACTTGCATTTTTGAACATTTAAACCCTTTGACTTTGTTGACTTCATTATTGACCATGTTTAACTTTGATCTTGACTATGGCAAATGTGCACTTTTGGTCCTTCATCTTCGAAATGTTGTCAAGATAGGTCCTTGTTCTTCAAAGTCTTGTCACTCCTGATCCTTTTTTGTCTTTTTCATCCATTTGAGCTTGATTTTTCCTTGTTTGCTTGAAAATGTATCCTTTTACCTACACAAGTGTACACAAACACAAACATACCACATAATACTGTTTTTGCAAGATAAATTGGTATTTTGCTTCATGTTTTAGGGTTATTTGTTGATAAAAGGATATGAGTTTAAGCTCATATCAAATTCCCCTACACTTGAACATTGTCATGTCCTCATGCAATATTATATATTAAAGCTCAAATTTACATTTCCCTCATAATTAATCCACCTTGGCCATATGAGATGCATTTACACTACTCTAAACTAAATGATGCATGATTTTGACTTTTAATAATGCAATGAACAAAATTACAATTCTATCTATATCTTTTTGATTTTTCTTGAAATGGTTTTGATGGAAATAACTCATAAAGAATTCAATGGCTTTGATTAGGGCTTGGGTACCATGGACACTTATCACCCTCAAGTTTCACTTTCCCCATACCAAGCTTAAAAATGGGATCATTGCATTCACAAGTAAAAAGTGCATCAACTTATTCATGACAATTAAATGTGGAACCGGTTATTATTTGAGCAAATTGCTTGTGGGCAAATTTGTCATTTATTTCAAGTGTGAAGTATAAGAAATGCAAAATCCAAAAATAAGGAAGCACAGTTTTAATCCTAAGTAATCTTCTCATCCATTTCTTGAAAAACCGCTCACAATTAATATAAGTCCGTATTAAGAGTAATAAGTCATTCGCCTTATGTGTAAAATCCTCATGTCATGCTTTCATAAGTAACTACACACTCGCTAAGGAAAGAAAAATAAAACTCACGCAATAATTTACATCCGCATCTTTTTGAGATTTTGGATCTTCAACCCCGCAACCCGTCAAGGTAATATTGGATTGGAGCAATCTATTGAATCCCCGCAACCCGTCAAGGTAATATTGGAACTCAATAGTCACTATAATTAACACCACACTGCCCCTCTTGGGAGTCTTGCATTATTTTTTTCTTTTTTTTTTTTCTAGCCACTCATTTTTTTTCATAAGCCGCTCTTATTTTTCTTTATTCCTCACCAAGAAATTTGCAAAGAAGAAAAGGAAAAACACCCGCTAAATATGGAGCATGACATAAGTCTAGTACACATAAAACGTGCTAACTTAGAATCTTAAGACGTACTCATATCAACCATGAATGATTAGCCAAAAATGCATAAGAGATTACAAACCAATTAAAACCGTACTTGATTATTTATTAACAATTATATACATGCGAAGAAAGTAGAGGTAAAGAAGAGAAGGGTTTAGCCACAAGTAATTGCCATGAAGTCTATCTAGCCCTTTTACACTTGCTTCAACTCTATCATTTCCCATTCTCCACAAATTTAAAATTTCAAATAATGAAATTGGTGGAAGCTTAGCCTAATAGACCAATGAAGGACTACATGGTTAAGGATACTAGCTAGAGAGTGCTAAAATAAGCAAACTCGGGTTAAGTCAAAATATCCATGGCGGGCCTAATATGTCAAAGAAATCTAAACTTGTTAAAACCATGTTTTATTATATTTTTCTCTTTTTATATATTTTTAATGAAAAATAAAAGAAGAAATATATACAATGCAAATGTGTTATGCAAATGAAAAATGATTGATGCAAAAATTATGAATGCATATTTTTGTTGGCCAAAGTAGATCAAAAATTTGAAAAATGTTGAAAATTCATTTTTCCATGTTATCATGCAAGACAATGACAAGTTCTAGGTAAGGTCACTTCGATAGAAGACCCCCCTACACTTAAGCTAAACATTGTCCTCAATGTTTAAGAGCATGGAAGTATAAAAACTTCCCCTACACTTATGACAATGAATAGACTTTGCTTAACCCAAGTTAAGGAAAGGACTACTATTAGTGAAAGCATGTTTAAGCACAAGGTGTCAATGAAAAATCACTAAAGTAACGAAGTGAACCGGATACAAGGGCCTCCTCCATAAGCTCCAAAGCATGAGATGAGTGAGCAACCCTACAAACAAGCATGAAGACAAAAGAAGGCACCCCCTACACTTAATCTTGACTATATACCTTTTTATGATTCCTATCCTATCACACTCTATACTAGATGATCTAATCCTAGTTATTCAAGCTTGATTTAAAGAGTCTCTAGCTCGACTCATCCCACACTCAAAAGTGTCTAAAACCTATCATGGAGAAAAAAAAATTTGCCCTTTTGAAGAAAAATCTCCATGATGAGGTAAAACAAGTGTTCATTTACCAAAACTCCATAAATATCCACCAGGATCAAATACATAATTACCCTCCCACTTATAACACAATTCAACAACCAGCTTCCCAAGCAATGGTGAAAAGAATGAGGTGTAATTCTCTAAAATGATTTCCCATATGTTCTTCCCAAGGTGATAGGGTAAAGCTCTCAAATCTTTCACAAGGTTTCCTTTTATTGCATCAGGTGGATACTGAGATGGTTTAGCAAGCTCTATGCCAGGATCAAAAATCCGTTCCTTGATGGGAAAACAACAAGTGTTGGTTGCCTTAGAAGATTCTCCTTTGTAGTTCACATGGTGAGAGAAAGGTTGTGAAGGCATGGGTAACAACAAGCTCTTGGAAGGAACCATCATGACTTGTTTTCCTTTATCACTTTGAAAGGTTGAGATGGGTAAGGAAGAAGGTAAAGGATCTTCATGCAATAGAGATTCTAAATAGAGTATGTCCCCCTCCTCATCAAAATATCCAAGAGTATACTCGAAAGGTATATCCACCTCTAAAAACTCATCAATCTCATCAATGATAGAATCCTCCTCATCACCATAAACATCATAGATAGGTCTATCAAAGATTGGTGATTCCTCAAAACCCAAAGAGGTATGATCATCAACAAATGAAGAGTCACAAGTAAAAATCTCATCATCACTATAGTCATCATATATTGGTGTATCACAAAGAAGAGATTCTTCATCACTAAAATCCGCATGAATATCATCATTATCATGGAAAAGTGGATTGTCATATGGGGTTTCACCAAGGTTTAGCTCTTGAAGTTCATGAAAATCCAAGGATGAAGTAATGGAAGCTATGGTCTCAACATATGGAGGATCATAATTACCACTTGTGCAAGCTTCATGAAAATATTCACCACAAACTTCATCAAGGATATCAACTTGATTTACCTCCTTATCAATAACATCAATATGCTTCACGGTCTCGTGTTCATTGGATTTCTTAGACAACTTCCCCGTGTTAAACACAACTCTTTCATCTCCTACCCGCATTATGAGTTCACCTTCCGCCACATCTATTAGAGTTCGACCTGTTCTCAAAAATGGCCTACCAACAATCAAAGGAACTCTCGGATCCATATCATAATCAACTACCACAAAATCCGCGGGAAAAGTAAATCTATCAACCCCAACAAAAACATCCTCCGCAATTCCCACCGGATAAGCTATAGTACGGTTGGCCAACTCAAGAGTCATCTTAGTAGGAGTGAGCTCGGGAAGTGAAAGTCTCTTCCAAACCGATAATGGCATAAGATTTATGCTTGCTCCTAAATCCGCTAAAGCCATACAATTTTCCATCCCCGGGAAATTGCAAGGAATCAAAAACCTCCCAGGATCTCCAAGCTTAGTAGGCAACTTCTTAAGCAAAACCGCGGAGCAATTTTCATTCAAAGAAGCATTAGGCAAATCCACCAATCTTTCCTTGTTAGAAAGCAAGTCCTTAATCATCTTAGCAAACTTAGGCATATTGGCTAAGGCTTCCGCAAAGGAGATATTGATGTTAAGTTGCTTGAACATCCTCAAAAAGTTAGAAACTTGGATATCATCCTTGTTCTTAAGCTTTTCTTTTCTCAATCTTGAGGGATAAGGAAGACTTGGTTTTGGTTGTGGTTGAGGTGTGGATGAAGGATTTTCCTTATTGAGTGTTTCATGAATGGGCTTTGAAATTGGAGGAATGGGAGCATTTTGAGGTGGTGAAGTAGAAGTAGAGGGCTTGTCACAAGTAGGAGCACAAGTGGGTTGAACAATAGTAGGTTTAGGAAGTGAAGGATCCTTTGTTGTTGTACCACTCCTTGTTGTAATAGCATTAACATTGGCCCTAGGGTTTGTTTGTGTGTTGGAAGGTAAAGCCCCTTGTGGTCTTTGAGTTACCGCCATTAACACCTTATTGAATTGGTCATTCATTTTCTTTTCTATAGCTTGGAATTTCCTTTCATTCTCTTGATTCATCTTTTGCAAAAGATCCATTGTGTTAAACTCTTGTGGCACATAACCTTGAAAACCTTGAGGTTGGAAAGGTAAAGGTTGGGAGTTAAATCCTTGATTTGGTGGATAAAAGGTATTTGCTTGAGGTTGAAATTGATTGGGTGCCTTGTAGTTATTTCCTTGGTATGGTTGTCTTTGCCCTTGACTCCTTGGTAAAATTTGAGGAGGATTTTGTGGAATTTGGGTGGGTGGTTGGGGTGGGAAGCCGGGTGGAGTAAGGTAATTTTGGGATTTGTAAGAAAGGTTATTTGGATTGATGTTAGGCTTGAAGTGTTCACGATGTTCCTCTTGGTAAGCATAGCATTCCCCTTGATACACTTGCACCTTATCACATTGTTCATAAGAATGGGGACCTCCACAAGTTACACAAGAAAGGGCAATGGCATTCACATTATTTGAAAAATTGTTCAAGGACATGTTCTTAAAAGCTTGAAGCATCTCTTGTTGTACTTGCAAATTCCTCTCACTATCTCTATCCATCCTTTGAAAAATCTCTTCTTGAAACTTGAGGAGTTGGTTGTCACAAGGGATTTGAGAATTGTTTTGGATAACATGAACCTTTTCTTCAAATGGATTGTTTGTTTGAACCATTGCTTTATTCTCAATGATGACCAAAGCCTCTTGATAAGTCTTAAGAAGAATATTTCCTCCCGCGGAAGCATTAAGTGAATCTTGGTGGTGAGGTTTAAGGCCATCATAAAAGAGACTTATTTGGTGAACTTGATCTAATCCATGATTAGGGCATCGCCTCAACAACTCACTATACTCTTCCCAAGCATCACTAAAGGATTGGCTAGGTTTTTGTTGAAAGCTCATAATTAAATTCCTCAAAGCCATAGTCTTTTGTGGAGGAAAGAACTTGTTCAAAAACTTAGTGGTGAAACCATCCCATGTGATGATACTATCGGGTGGTTGAGTGTCTAACCAATGCTTAGCGGTTCCCTCTAAAGAAAATGACACTAACATCAACCTAATCACCTCATGTGGAACCCCATTATGCTTAATGGTATTGCAAAGTGAAAGGAATCTCTTAAGGTGAGCATGAGGATCCTCATTTTGTTTACCAAAGAAAGGTGATTGTGCAACCATATTGATCATAGATGTATGTAGCTCAAATGTGTTAGCGGGAAAGTCGGGAATCTTAATGGCACTAGAATATCCATGAATGTTGGATTGCATACGTTCATACAAAGTACGATTATCAATAGCCATGGCTTCTTGTGGTGGTGACAAAGCACGATTCTCGTGATCGGCTTGGTGGACGATGGTGGTCTTACTCTTTCTCTTTTTCTTCCTTTTCGGAGGAAGAGGTTGTACACCAATCGGTATTTGTGCACGCCCGCGAGTGAGCATGCAACTCAATACGAGGAATGAGAGAGAAGCCCTCGTGTGACTTTGAAGAGAAATGGATTATCCTCTTCGAGTTTCAATATTAAATATCCACAAGAAAATAACAATATATGTATTTACTACTTTGGGTGCAAGACCCTCAATGAAGCCTTCCTTCTTAGAATACTCCCAAGTGAACGGGGGGTTAGGTGGCGCGAAGCACTTAAGTACCTATTGACCCTTAGATGGCATTTTATAGCACATCGCCTTTCTATTCACTTAAATGTTCGTATCCTTCGAATTGTTGCTTATTGAGAGTATTTATCTATTCTTGCTTTATTTTGTTTGATCGATACACGTGTCAAGGACCGGAGCGCCCCTCAACACGGTGTATTGCCTCGGCAATACTTATGGAAGATATGTAGATTGATTGTTCTTATACGTATACGTATTTACTTATAATAATATATGGAAAATATTTTTGTATTTATGAGTTTTTTAAAGGAAAATACTATATGTACATAAAAACCGAGAGAATCCAATAATATATATTTTTGGGTGCAATCTCTTAGGAAAAAGATTGCTTTTTGGATTTTTTAATTTTTTTGGTCAATTCTTTAGGAAAAGAATTGTTTTGTTAATTTTTTAGTTTTTATATATTTTTATATTTTTGATTTTTTATTTGTTTTTGATTTATGATACGTAAAAATAACGTTCACAAAGTGAACGGATCCCAAAAGCCAATGAAAACCGTCAATCGATAGTCTCTCGTGTAGTCAAAGAACCGGCAGCGGCGCCATTTAATCATCACAAGATGCTTGATCCATGTGATATTCTTTCTGGACTTCTCATTGGCTGATAACAAAAGTCTTGGATCATCAACTTTGAGTAATGGCAGAAATGGCCCCTTCACTTGGCAGTTTTGTTGATCCTTGTTATAACTTTGAAAGCTTGTCTTCTACAGCCCTTCGTCTTCATGAATAAGCATATTTAGTCCTTCCACTTGCATTTTTGAACATTTAAACCCTTTGACTTTGTAGACTTCATTATTGACCATGTTTAACTTTGATCTTGACTATGGCAAATGTGCACTTTTGGTCCTTCATCTTCGAAATGTTGTCAAGATAGGTCCTTGTTCTTCAAAGTCTTGTCACTCCTGATCCTTCTTTGTCTTTTTCATCCATTTGAGCTTGATTTTTCCTTGTTTGCTTGAAAATGTATCCTTTTACCTACACAAGTGTACACAAACACAAACATACCACATAATACTGTTTTTGCAAGATAAATTGGTATTTTGCTTCATGTTTTAGGGTTATTTGTTGATAAAAGGATATGAGT
Source organism: Glebionis coronaria (assembly GCA_025667525.1). NCBI lineage: Eukaryota > Viridiplantae > Streptophyta > Magnoliopsida > Asterales > Asteraceae > Glebionis > Glebionis coronaria. The sequence continues at coordinate 87,629,185 of CM046875.1, read as the reverse complement.
TTAAGCTCATATCAGATTCGGGTATGTTTCTCTTTCCGCTTACGGTATCTATAATTCGGGGACGAATTATTCTTTTTAGGGGGGAAGAGTTGTAAAACCCGCATATAAATATCATGAACAATACACCACGTAAACATACGAAGTAATTAAAACTTTCCACTTATGTTACATACACGTGTCATGAATATTAATTACAAGAAACTACGTATGTGGTTATGCACGATAAATAATTATTACATATAATAATTATAACACGAATACCAAAACACGAACCACGAACATTTAAACACACGAACTAACACGAATAATATTTAAACATTTATACATGACAAAAGCCTGGTTTGTCCCTTGTTGGGCTTGGTGTCCGCGACAACCAAAGAACGAGGGGGCCCAACCCACCTTTGACACCTTAACTAGGAAAAACTAAAACACAAGAAAACATAATACAGAGTTTTAACAAAAATTAAAAACACTAGCCTCCTTTTCTTCTCTATATCCGCGACACACAAGAGAGACACAAGGACGATTCGTAGTGTTTTGATCTTTGGTATTTACATATTCGTGTTCGTGTTCCCAACCTCTTTTCATTCACGTTAACGGTTTATTTTATTTTAATTATGTTCATGTGTGTATGATCTATAAAACATAATTAAAAACATGTTATGACAATAAATAAAACAAGATTAAGGGCGTGGGGTGTTTGGTTCGGACGTCACACGGCAGCGGGGCCATGGCCTTCGGGCCGTGGTACCCGATAGGTTTTGGTCACGGGTTCGAGTCCGGAAATTTTTAATAATTAATATGCTCATGTGGTTAATTTAATTTATTTAAATACATGTATAACTAAATTAACATTTTTAACTTAGGTTATTTTTATTTAATGAAATAAAACATGTTATAACCTAAGTATTTTATTTATGTTTAATTAAATTAAACTAACACTTAGGTTTATCATTAAAAGTAATAATACATGTTATAACCTAAGTATTTTACATGACTTAGTTTAATTGAAATCATATAAGGTAAAGTTTATTATTAAACCATGATACTTTATTAATTAATAAACCATGAACTATTATTATTAATTAATAATCATTTTAATCTAAGTTTTAATAAACTTTATTAATAATCATCATGACTTATAATATATGATTAATAATCACCAGCTTATATTATTAGCTTAGTAATCCAGCTTAATTCTATTTATGGAAACTTTCTATTTCAGGAAACTTACTATTTTTTAGAAACTTTCTATTTTTAGAAACTGATTATTTTTAGAAACTTTCTATTTTTGGAAACGTGCTATTTTTAGAAAGTTACTTATTATTACACTACAAGTATAATAACACAAGAATACAAGATAATACATAATCAGAAGACACGTAATACATGAATAATACAGTGTATCAATTAAAACAGTAAAATAAGACAAGAACATATAAAACAAGTTAAGAACATACAAGAACCAGTAACACACTCAGATATCAGACAACTCATACATATCCCTTATTTATGTAGCAATAGTGAAGTCGGCGTAGGACTTTTCATCTTTCCTCATTCACTGGACATAAGGTACGGATATTCCGTCCTTCAGTATGGATATTCTCTTCCTTATCAGGATTCCCCGTTTGCAGCCAACTGTTTTCCCCAAGTATTTGTTTTATATGTTTCGATCTGCTTATGTTTAGTTATGGAGGTACCATAACAATAACACTAGAGGCACCAATGTTATGATTTCCCCACGGCGGAGTGATTGCTTGTGGCGTCCCTTTACAGTTTTGGCCATATATTTATATTATCATGTGGGGCGTATGGGTGCATCATAGTTACATGTTTTTAAAGGATTTTCATGGTGAATGTGGTGTGTGCCTTGCATCCTTCACGAGGAGCTGATCCCTCCTACCTAGACTAATTAGAGGCATCCCCTCTAATTGCATGATGAGGCCACCCCTCCAAGTATTCATGCACGGTAGAACCTCATGACCTATATGGACTATTGGCTAATTAAACACAGTTTTCATATAAAAACATAAGTCTTTCCAAACTATAAAACCAGTTTTATCAACATGTTCCAGGTTATCTAGGACTTATACATTTCCGCTGCTATTTGTCTTATTATGCTTATGTCATTTTATGCTATGTTTGTATATCCGTTCACTACGCGTTTTGCTCAGCCGTTTTCCTTTCATGTTCCTAAACGGAAGGTACACAGGGACATTCGTAGGACTTAAGAGTATGTGCATACGGATGGAAGCTATCTAGCCTTCATTACTTTATGCATTTCAATACATTACATTACTTCATTTCTTTTGGACATTGTTTAGTCCTTTCATTTAAGTACTTATATTCATGTGTGTGAGCTTATGTTGGACTACCGATGTTTGATTCCGGTATTTCCTTTTATGGTCATGCAATGTTTTGAACATTTACTTTGCATGCTTTGATGACACGCCATAATTATCCTGTGATATCTCATTTATCAAAATGGGGGTGTTACAATGGTGGAGGGTATGGGAGTTGAGGTAGAATGTTGTTGGGTGGAGGGTGTAGGAGTTGAGGTAGAATGATGTTGAGTGGAGGGTGTAGGAGTTGAGGTAGAAGGCTATTGGGTGGAGGGTGTAGGAGTTGAGGTAGAAGGCTGTTTGGTGGAGGGTGTAGGAGTTGAAGTAGAAGGCTGGTGGGTGGGGTATGTTAAATACAATACATTCTTAAGGATCAAACTACGGTTTATCTCCTAAATAACAACTCTGCTAGAATGAGGGGGAAGCATATGTGTCTACCACAGTCTCTAGGTGTTCATAGTACACCATAATTAGTTTGTTATTAGGGATATACTTAGTTAACCCAATAACATCCTGATCATTACTTAAAGCTCTCAATCCCACAACCAGGTCAGTCATAGGAATCATATAATGATAGTATATAGGTTTCTGTTTCACATATCCTAATTGCCACATTATCGCATTTAACTGAAGAACTGAAAACCTATGTATATCAACCCAATCGACATAACTAACTAACCCATTTACATATCTCCTTCTATGATTAACAGAAATGATCTTACCAGCATGATGTATTTTTAGGGAAAACATAGCAGGATCCTTTTCTACAAAATGCAATTGACAACAACAATTAAATATGCATAATTACTTCAATTACATTCTGATTAAATTTATTTGTACACAAACCCTAACAAAGCTGTAAAATTAAAAAAAATTAGGTCAAATCGATTAATTTGTCTTACCGTATTCAATAGTCATTTTGTAAGGTCCAAATGCCTCTTTAATCTTCCAACCAATACCATCCATTTTTGGGGAGAAAACCACAAGGATTGAAATGGGGATTTTTTTTTAGCAGGTGTTTAATGGAGGGAATGGAGTTTGAGTATGAGTGTGTGTGATCGTGTGTGTGTAAAAAGGGTATCTTTTGATATAAATGCATGGGAAAATAAGTAAAAAACCAAAATACCCCGCCCCTCATAGCACTTAACGAAAAAAAATAAACGCCCATCCAAAATAGGGACGAATTTTGATCGTAGTTTCAAAAACAGGGACGATTCATGGAGTTATTTTGAGATAGGGATGAAACTTGATATTCTGTGTAAACGATATGGACGAACCATGTAATTTTTTCTTATTTAAAATTCAGCCATTAAAGTTTTAATTAATCTCCTCCTTCTTATTAAAGTTTTTTCACAAATTTGACACATATATTTTTGTGTGTTTTCATCAAATTTCTCTATCAAAATTTTTAATTTGAATACATTGAATTTAATTTTGACTTTTTTTTACCAATCACATCGCTCGATTTTGCTTATGTGTCCAAATCAAGTCATTTGATTGGTCCAATTATTTTTCTACAACCTTCACTTTTGTAACACCCGCTCCGATAAGGAGACAAAGTGTCGCGTTATGGTATCATATCAGAAACATATAAAACGCAAGCGGAAGTCTTAATTTATTAAATATCAAAATAACTCTCTAAAATAGTTACAATAACAAAAATGAGGGTACAAAATGCATCTCTTCAAAAGACAAAGGTCTTTAAAACATTTATCAAGACACAAGGGTGACTCTAAGGTAGCTCTCTAACCCAACTCGCATTGCCCAGCTTCCCGTTTAATACCTGCCGCATGGAAAATAAAATGGCTGAGCAAAACGTCCAGTGAATGGATATAACAAATAAGACTGTAAAGTAAAGAGAAGCTGCGGATATAAAGGTTATATGAACAACAAAATGAATATAAAGAGTCATAAAGAAGATGAAAGAAAGGTAAAGGTATGCCACGAGCTCTTAATACAAATCATATATCATACCAAATCCAAAAGTAACCAAGTGCACATGGATAGCTACTCCCATGTACCCTTGATATGATATGGAGCATATAGCACATGCCACCCATATCCCAAATCATATCCAAACATACCAAAAGCTTAGGATGCATCCATACCCCCTGCAAACCCAAAATAGCACGTACACTAGCTCATGACTAGCATATGCGGTTACAAAATATATATCATAAATGGCCATCCAAAAGAGAACGCCAGAGTCTAATCACACCGTCCTAGATGGTGTCATGTCGTTAGTGCATCAACCGACATGGTCATGATACCTCCATGACTAGAAACAAAATATATGAGTCGGGTATAAGGGTTCAAATCAAAAGGTTATGTTAAAGCATATATCATATTTCATCAAAGTGAAGCATATGAAGGCATAATAAATCAAAATATCATAACAAATCAAAGGGATTAATGTATCATATCAAACATAGCAATGACATAGGGATTGATCAATTGGAAGAGTATACAAAATAGTAAAAGGAGTGTTCTTACTAAAAGAACGGAATATCCGTACAAACAAATAATGATTTAAAAGAGAGCGGATATCAAAAGGTCATTTCTAAATGAAACGAATAAGTTCATATCATGGCAGTGGCAAATGAACATATATCAAATGAATGTTTCTTTTGGCTATCGATAATATTCGTTGGTCATTTTGTCTCATTTAATATATGTTCATTTATTGATCAAATAATATGTACTGAGAGTGGAAGATAGAATATCGGTACAAACAAATAATGCTTAAAAGGTGAGATCGAATATTCGTGCAAATAAATAATGCTTGAAAAGAGAGTAGATATATCCGTACGATCAATCAAATAAACGAAAAAAGCGACTAATCAAAATAATAGTAAAAAGATAAAGATACCCGTACCTTAGCAAATCTTGAAGTTTACTCGTGAAATAAGCTACTTCTTATCGGCTCACTATAACAATGAGAACATAATATTAATACCGAATAATCCTCCATTTTATTTACTGTATTTTCTATTGTGTTACATTGTATAGATTTTGAGTGCTAGTTGTTCTCAAAAATTTTGAATCTAATATGTGTGGTCGGTACATACTAACCAACTACGTTAGAGCCAACATTAAGTGATAACAGTTTTCTTATAAGACATTAAATATTGCATGTTTTTCTTCCTTTAGAAGCGAAGGACTGCCGAAGAACGTTTTCGTCGAGTCTTTTGTTATTCAAACATCCATGATTAAGTATAGCTTGCTTTAGTTTACGTAGATGACTTATATTCATTTTTAAATAATTCATATTGTGATTTAATTGTATATAAACTTAGCTTAAATTGATCAATACAATGCCATAATATTTGTGTTAACACATAAATATTAATAATTATAAATCAAGAGATACCTTTATATAGGCTAAACGAAGACGTATCAATATAGAAACCGAAACCGAGATCACAACACGAGTGCAGTCCAAAACATAGCCCTACCACGAACTATAACACATCAGCCGATCAGTTTCCAAAATCGCACAACCTTGGCCTGAACCATGCCGCAACTCAGATTGTCGATAAATCTCGAAGCTTTGTTATTTTAAAGTGGCGTCTTTTATTATTTTGTTTTTTTAAGAGAACTAGCAGGGTACCCGCGCGATGCGGCTGCGGGTACCTGAAATATAATTTCGGTGAACAATATTTTTACATTACGTTTTTTTATCAATATTTCAAAAAGCGAAAATTTAAGGTTGATGTAACTTTATCTAATTGTCTAACCGAATCGATGGTGGCTCTAGTTCTCGGTTGAACCACTTAATCCGTTTGATATTAAAAATTGTAAATATATATGTTTTAAATTGTTTTGTAAGGTGAATATAAAATTGTATATTTGAGTAACGGGGTGTATTAATTATATGTTTATTGTTATTAATTGATTTGAAAAAAATAATATGTAGTGATATTTGTTGTTTTGTACAATATGTTATTTTATTTGTAAATTGTGTTTTAATTAAATTTTAATAATTGTTTTAAATGTAATGTATTATAAAAGTTCTTATACTTGTTGTGGTTGTACATATACATTAATAGGTTGTATTACTCAATTCTTAATTTGTTATTTGCATTAATAAGTTGTACATATGCTTTATTTGTTGTATTACTTAAATTTTTTTTATTTATTAAAGAGAGAGATACCAATTTGCTTTATAAGGAGTATAGATGGTTCAAACTTCAAAGGAAATTGCATATATATAATTATGAACGTGACATGCTTTCAGAGCTAAGATTTAATTTTAGAAATGTACTAATGAAATGTCATTCAATTATAAAAAAATGACATATTGGTTTTCTAGGTATATTTTTGTTGAAATATGTCTTTTGTTTAATTTGGGTTAAGATGTGCGATATATATAGAGTGAAAAATTCTTTAAGGAACATACACTCAAAAAAGTTAAAAAGAACCAATCCCACCCTTTAATTTTAAACTAGATCCAACAATTATATAACACAAAAGACATGTTCGTGATTTCACTAAAATATTAGGCAAGGTGGGGTTATCTCTCTCCTTTCCACTGAGAGACACACATATCCACCCACCCACCCACCACCGCATCACACCTCACTGCCGCGTGCACCACTGTCTTATCACAGTCAATCATTACTGCCGGAGGTATTGATGTATTAATCATCATCATCAATTTAATATGACCAATGAACACCTGTAGGAAAACATGTACACTTTTATTTTATAAAATCAAAACAATATAATTAAAGTAACAGAAAATAAATAAAAGACATATATAATTATAAACGATAATTAAAGAAACCAATAAAATGATAAAAGACTTACTAGATCGCCAGCAAGAATGCTCACGCGAGCGGAACCACGTGTTAAACATTATAAACAATAAAGAGCCGAGACACGTGTTTGACACGCTTCCCTTAAAACCGATTCGCCGTCTGTTTCCCAGGGTACAACAGCCGAAACAGTAAGTTGTACTGTCGGATTTAACAAAACTGCCTGAAAGATCAGGGAAACTAGTATGTCTCTGATCGAAGAGACTACTGGAATTTGGTTGCTATGAAGCTGTATTTTCTGTGTCTAAAACTGAATGAGAATGAGTTTAATTTATAGTGAAAGCTTGTCTTGGTCACCAAGACAGAATATCACATAAGAATTAAACTGATTTCGATATATCTTATTTGTTTAAACATATTCTATCAATGTTTACAAACAAATGATATATTGTATTTATTTAAAACCGATTCTGTAAACTTATTCTAAAAGTTTAAATCAACTATTAAAATAGATTTATACAAAATCCCACGATATCCCATTCACATTATACAATATTCCAACAATTCATTCATATTAACTCCATATTGGACATACTTTAGCTCGTTGCGAAACTCTCTTCAAGGAGAATGCAAAGCTACTAAGTAATACGAATATATATAACATATACATATATAAAATTATTTCCAAAGTATTGCAAAAACCATATTTTGCAAAACATTTAAATGACAATATTCCAACAATCCCCCACATGAATGGAGATCGGTCGAAAACATACGAAAGTTTCTGCGAAATTTCTGCGGTTAAGTCCTGCATAGGATAGGTAGGTGTTACCCTTTGAACCTTCCCTAGTGAGATGCACTTAGTCTCCTAGATCTGAGTAGACGCGATGTCCTTGAACTCAATATCTGTTTACGTAGACGACAATACACACTCACACAAGACTCTCCCTGACCTTGTTAAGTCCTCATAGTCGTGTTCGTTATGGTCATGAACACTCGCCTGGTCCTGCAAGAGCTCTTAGAAATTGCGCCCCCACAATTTCCTTCGAAGCGACCCCACTTCTATCTTACATAGGTGATTTCATCTTGAATCATTAAAAACATATGTTTTATGATTTCATCTTGAATCATTTTTTTCATTATGATTTCATCCTTCATTAAGCCATATGTTTAACCTCTCAACAAGTCACATTGTTTTAGGAATAGACTAGGAAAGTTACTGTATTAAGTAACTCCCCCACATTGACGTGACTTCCCCCACATTTCTATGATTAGGTTGTCCCATTGAACCCAGATCTTGGGATCTCCAGTCAACTGGGTTAGGTTTTCCTTCATAGAAACTCATTCATCAAGGGCTTTAGTCTCATTCCTTTAAACGACTCACTAACTAACTCTCTGCTTAAGCCTTTCGTAAGCGGATCCGCGATGTTATCCTTTGACGTTACGTAGTCAATCGTGATAACTCTAGTTTAGAGTAGTTGTCACAACAATCACAATCTATGATGGATATGTCTCGACTTACTGTTTTACATTTGCGATATGAGCTCTGTCAAATTCTATTGACTATCACACTCTATAAACATGGCCGTTACCGGTATACGCCATCTTGGTATGTCCTTTACGAATTAACGTAAACTATCCTTCATATTCTATAAATTTATCTCAAATAATAAATTCATATTTCATCATAGATTTAGCTATAATTGTCTCTTTGAAATACTTTCAAGATTTCTAAGACATAGCTTGCCACTTAGGGTAAATACATCTGCTCTAGTGGATCTAGATTCTTATATGTAAGAATCGATATTTCCATTACTCTGTCACTTGATAGTAGTATGATATCTTCCATAATGCAATATTATTAGTATCATAGTAATACTTATTCAAATGATCCTCACTTGAATTACTAATATATCTGCTTGACTAATTATAAGTTCTAAATCAGATCATACACAGTCAGTAGACACATAAGATACCCAATATTCTTTGAGTATTCAAAATGGGAAACAATTTTACCTCTATTTTAAATAGATTTAAAAAGATGTCATTGGACTCTAGCTAGGCCAGAATCCCCCACATTGAACCTCTCAATAATATTGTTTTTCTTAATGTTTGACTTCAAACTAAATCCATATGGGTTCAACAAGCCCAACAACTAATAAAATTCATGTCAAATATTGACTCCAGCAGATCATTAGTGGATTTATTCATCTTGTTATCACTTCTAGTGATAAGTATACTATTCCTGTATAAACACGAGAGTACATATTTACTATTGATCACACGTACATACATCAATTTTGAATCCACATTCTGACATGATATGGTCAAAAAGTTTGAGTTATTGCTTGGGAGCTTTCCTTAAGCCATATAATGACTTAATAAGCCTACAAATTTTTTAGTCTAGGAACCATGAAACTCTCATGTTGGTTCATGTATAGTTCTATTTCTAAATCCCTGTTTAGAAATATCGTTTTCACATCCACCTAAGGAAATTTCAAAATTTCTTAATGCGACAATATAGTACCATCCTAATCGATGTTATTCGCGTAATATGCGAATAAGTATCAAAGGAAGTTAGACCTTCTTGTTTTCTAAATTCTTTGATTACCAATCTTGCTTTGCACATGTCAATGGTGATGCCATCGACTTTCATCTTCTTATTAAATATTCACTTATAGCCTAGTGGCTAACTTCCTTTGAGTTAAATCCACGAGCATGTAAGTTTAATTTTGTAAAATAGAATCTATTTCACTTTTAATGGCCTATTTCCATTGATACCCTTTCAAAGAAGTTAGGGCTTCTTAATAAGAAGTAGGCTCATTTCCTACTATAAAAGACACAAAACTGAATCCAACCATTATATCGGTTCATCTCATTTTGTTTCTCATAGGTTTAACCTCTTCTTGGGTCAATCTTGTGTCTCTTCTAAGAGAACAATATCATCTCATTGTCTCTGACCTTGGACAACCTCACCATCTATTCTAGATGATCTTTCAATTTCCTTCGTAAACAAGGAATATATTTTCGTAGAATGAATCATTCCTTAATTCCATTACTATTTCTAATTTCGATTCATGTACAATGAAACGATAAGCACTGCTATTCATAACAAATCCTGTGAACATACAATCCATGGGTTTAGGTCCAATCTTTCGAACCATGAATTTCATACGGATATCTTAGCTAGATATCCCCCACATTTGTAAGTACTTATAAGATAGTTTTCTTCTCACCTATAGTTCGTAAGAAGTATCTTATTTTATTTACAAGGGATCTTATCTAAAGGATAAGTAATCGATATAATCTCTTTCCCCCACATGCCATGGCTTAAACCTGGACTTAAGAACATGGCATTAACCATATATACTAAGGCACGATTCTTTTCTATATTAAGAGCAATGAATTTGTGTCTTATTCTAAGTCTAGCATAAAAATTTAGAACTGGAGACACATATTCACCTTCAATAACTTCGAATCACCTTATTATCGATAATAAGTTGGTTCTCAACTTATGTATATAGATCTAGCTTGTCTATATCCTTACTCTCAAGTAAGTGTAAATAACAATATTTTGTACCACATCCAGCCAATATGATGAAGTACACGATACTCTCAACCTTAGTAGGTATCAATTCCAAATCACATAAAACCATGTGAATCATATCAAAGTTTTTGGTTATTTCTCTTCAACCAAGAGAAAAGACTTACCAATTTGGCTTCAACGTAAGTTTTGATTTTGTAATCCGTGTCAATACAAAAAAGGGTATCCAATTTGGTTTAATTGAACAACATGTTGAGTAAAAATTTAAAACATGTCAAAGTAAGTCATAACATACATTTAAAAATAACCATTATAAAATATAATCAACTTAACCCTTTTAAAGGCATAACCCGTATGCACTAAATTTATGTTATTCATTAAATCGATTTTTATTTGATTCAAACATATATGAAAGCCAAATTTTATTAAGCAACTATCTGGACATAAGATTCCTACGAATCTCCGGCACACACAGCGTTGGTTAACTTAGTGTCTTTTCCAAATGTGAACCACATCTTCTTTTTCCTTGATTTTCGCAGTTGGAGAGTTGCTCAAACTCGTTCTCTCCATTCTCAACTACATTATAAGAGTTAATCAAACTCTTATAACCATATACATGACATGATACTGAAGTGAGAATGCACCATTAGCTATGGTTGGATTCCATCATGGCCTCAGTTTTCATGTAATTCAGACCATATAACGCATAGTTATGGCAAAACAAGTTTCTGAATGCTTCAAAGCATCTACCGTACAAGTAAGTATCGGTCTCCCTTTTGATGTCACTCGTGACATTCCGAATGTTATTAAGAGGTCCCATGATTTAGTTGACACTAATTTTGGTACTATTAACAACGTGCTAAACCACATAATGTTTCTTAACCAAAAGCGAATTACATCGACTTTTGTTTAAAACGTAAAAGTTTTGTAAGATCCGTTTTACAAAACCCACTTTAAAGGAAGTCTTTCGACTAAACAATTAAAGAAAATATCAGCTATAACATAATGTTTTACCAAAAAAACACATATGTAATATTATGTTGTCAATCTTTATTTAAAAATGTTAACTTCACATGATCTATTTCTACAATGAAACTTAACAAGATTTTAGTAGATCCATTCTTCTAAAGAAACTCCAAGGTTTCTATAGATTTACCTTTAAACTCGACAAGGTTTCTATATATATATATATATCTATAAACTCAACAAGGTTTCAAGAATTATATCTAGTTTATAATTAAACTCGGCCCAATTTATAATGAATTACACAAGTCAAACAAACTCTTCCACTAAATTAATAAAAATAGTGTATGTAATCTGATATTAATGATAACTCATACCATTGTCAACATCTTGTTTCAAAGAAATTCTTCTTGATTTCATTGAACACGTTTTAAAAGTCAAATAAAGTAAGAGCTTGTATTTTATGAGATAAATGAATATGTTCTAATAATCTCATATAATAGCAACTTATATTTTATGAGATTTGTGTCAAAGAAACTCTACTTGGTTTCAATGAATCTAAATTCACCATTATTCCAATCATGCTGTAACTGGCGCACCAATTACATTTACAATATTCACTAGGGTCATAATTTTGTTACCACAAGTAAAGTTGTCAATATTCTAACGGAATATAGTTAAGAACTATTAAAACAATTTGGTATCTAATAAACTCGACATAGTTTTACAGACTTGTACCAAATCTGAATCAAAGAAACTCAATCCTGGTTTCTATAAACCTAGATTTAAACAATAACATTGGTAATAAAAAAGTAATAGATCAGATTGGTATGAAACTCATCATGGTTTCAACATAAACTGATTCAATGAACTATATTAAATATCGTTTATAGATCTGTTATATAAAATTCTGTTTAGTTGAAACTGATTTTCCAAAGAAACACAATCTTGGTTTCGATAAAAACCAGTTTATAAAAATCTGTTAATTAATCTGATTTTAACAAAAAGTGTTTTAATTTTGTTACACAAAATCTGTTTTAAGACTGTAGCGAAACATGTACACTTTTATTTTATAAAATCAAAACAATATAATTAAAGTAACATAAAATAAATAACAGACATATATAATTATAAACGATAATTAAAGAAACCAATAAAATGAGAAAAGACTTACTAGATCGCCAGCAAGAATGCTCACGCGAGTGGAACCACGTGTTAAACATGATAAACAATAAAGAGCCGAGGCACGTGTTTGACACGCTTCCCTTAAAACAGATTCGCCGTCTGTTTCCCAGGGTACAACAGCCAAAACAGTAAGTTGTACTGTCGGATTTAACAAAACTGCATGAAAGATCACGAAAACTAGTATGTCTCTGATCGAAGAGACTGCTGGAATTTGGTTGCTATGAAGCTGTATTTTCTGTCTCTAAAACTGAATGAGAATGAGTTTAATTTATAGTGAAATCTTGTCTTGGTCACCTAGACAGAATATCACATAAGAATTAAACTGATTTCGATATATCTTATTTGTTTAAACATATTCTGCCAATGTTTACAAACAAATGATATATTGTATTTATTTAAAACCGATTCTGTAAACTTATTCCAAAAGTTTAAATCAGCTATTAAAATAGATTTATACAAAATCCCACGATATCTCATTCACATTATACAATATTCCAACAATTCATTCATATTAACTCCATATTGGACATACTTTAGCTCGTTGTGAAGCTTTCTTCGAGGAGAACGCAAAGCTACTAAGTACTACGAATATATATAACATATACATATATAAAGTTATGTCCAAAGTATTACAAAAACCATATTTTGTAAAACATTTAAATGACAATATTCCAACAACACCTACTGGTGCTTTAGTCACCATTGATGATGGAAGTTACGTGGAACAAAGAAGAAGAGTTGTTGCTTCATTTTGGTGATGGTTCCTAAGGATATGGAGGGACGATGGGAGATGAAAGCCAAAAGGTTTCTTTGAAAGACTGTTGAAGATGTCCTTGCTTATCACGAGGCTTTGGTTTATGACGTGATTGAGATTGAGTAGGGTCGAGCTGAGTTGCCAAGCTATGCAGATGATGTTAATGATGAGAATGAGGATGATGTTGAAAAAACTGTTGTTCTTTTAATTTCTTGATAGTCTGCTATATCATTTTGATCGTAGCTTGATGGATTGCTGGCTTGATAAGCTCATTACTTTCAGACTTGTTCGTCCTTGGAGAAGATGTTTTTGTTACTACGACTAAAGCATGAAGGCCGATTTAAAGCTAATATGATCTTATGAGGAGATATGATGACCTTTTTAAAACGTTGCTTCGATGTTGTATCCCAAACCACCTTGTGGATCATGTGGTTATTTATGAATGTTCAATCACGTACTTGATTAATAGAGAGTTGTACACATTAGGATGGATTTCAACCACAAATCTACGATCTGCTTGTATTGATATGCGGTGACAACCTCTTTATTTATGACTTTTAGGGACACAAAATATTGGAATACCATTAACACCTAGAGTAAGTCAGCTTACTATAAAATCGTTTACACAAATTCTCTTTGATGATTTCAAAAGTAATTTGTTCTCGCCTATCGTCAACCAAGAATTTGACCCTTCTACTAATCTTGATGGACAATCGCATCAGATGCACTCTCATTCTGTCCTAGCTAGGTGGGAGGTGATGAAGGATGTTAAAGCTCTCTAAACCATCCGCGACATGTTTGGAATCCCAAATAAAGATTATATGCATGAACCAAACTTATGAAAATGTATAACTAAAACTATTCCTATGTCGACGGTGATCAATGAACATCAAGTGTTCTTAATGCCAGATTATCTCATTTATGGCTTCTCGATTACATGTAATATTGTTTGAATCATATGTAATTTATTCAGTATATAAAAAAGTCTGTTGTCATTCCTGTAAAATATATAAAAAAACTGGCTTCTCAATTACATATAATTTTGTTTGAATCACATGTAATTCTACTTAAATTACATGTGATTGGGTGATAATTACATGAGATTTTGCTTGCGTTACACGTGATTCAAGCATTTCGAAACAATAACTTCTTCTAAAAAACTCACTTTAGATGAATTGTGATTTTGTTCGAATCACATGTAATTATGTCAATATATTATAATGTTTGTTGTCATTTTTGTAAAAAAACAAATTGGTTTCTGAAATACGTGTGATTTTATTTGAATCACATGTAATTGTGCATGAATTACATGTGATTCAGTTATAATTACTTGTGATTTAGCTTGTATTACATGTGATTCAAGCATTCCGAAACATTAACTTCTTCTAACAAACCCACTTTATATGAATCACATGTGATTTTGTTTTAATCACACACAATTCTGTTAATATATAAATTGTCTGTTGTCATTCATGTAATTTATAAAAAAAACAAAGTGGATTCTGAATTACATGTGATTTTGTTTGAATCATATGTAATTCTGCTTGAATTACATGTGATTCATGTAATTATGTTTGAATTTTATGTAATCGTTTTTACTTATCATCTGACCAATTAATCTAACAATATGTTATTTCTATTCAAGTAACAAACAAATGTATTTTATAGAGTAAAATCAAATCTGATCAAGTAACTATTTGATAATACATAGAATTCAAAAACAAAAAAGTTATTAATTATCAATAATTAATATAGTCTTCTTCTTTCTCCTTACTTTTGGATTATCTGGATAAGCTGTTCTAGTATGCTCGCTCGTCTTCACTTTATAGTATCTGCAAACCTTCATCTTTTTTCAACTTTTATTTCGTCCGATATATATATCCCCAGGTGTTTCATTATGCTTATATATAGTTGATCTTGATGTTTTCATACATGTACATCAAGAAATAGAATCACATAAAATTTTTCCATAAAATAACAACTCAATCACACGTGATTATACATGATCACATGTAATTTCTATTTAATAACAACAAAATAGTTTCAAACTAAAATCACAAGTAATTCACCAAAACTCTTATCAAACGAACCCTATATAAAACAACAAAGAGAAAATCACATGTGATTGTCGAAATCACATGTGATTCAGACAAAATCACATGTGATTCAGTCCTTAAAAAATGAAAACTTTTTTCTCATTTGAAACTTTATTAAGACAAATGTCTATACATAAATTATACCCTTGAAATAGTTAAAAAATAAATAATATCAGATCTATACATAACTTTTTTGGTATATATAAAAACTATAACAGTAGAATAAAAATCAACCTATATGGAAACAATGCTATGTTCAAATGAAATGTAACATTGATTCAATTTATAAACAAAAAAGAAAAAAAGAAAAAAAAGTAAATAAGAAAGCATGCCATCAGGTGTGGAACGAATATGCCATGGGGAACATCATTGTCTCTTTTATACATATGATTAGTAAACACAAACGCAAATAAATTTCCTTTGACATGGAGTTTGAAGATCTTAGTAGTATTTTAAATTATTTTGTGTTGATGCTAACGATTCTAAAAAACTATGCACCCTTATATGCAGAGTAAAAAGATAATTTGTATAGACATTAGACACACAAAATGTGGTTGTTACATTTTTCCGGTGAGATTGTTATTCTTTGGCGAGTTTTTATTGTGATTCCAGCAAGTTGTGTCGTGATTTTGGCAAGGTACCTTGATTTAGAATGAGGTATTGTTGACGATTAAGGTTTTCGGTGTTTGGTTGTTGAAATCCGGCGACGTTTTGATGTTATTCCGGTGGAGGTCGTTATTTTTCGGTGAGGTGGATGTGAGGTAGGTGTGTGTTTTGAAGAGAGAGAAAGTTTTCAGTGAATGAATAGATAAAATGCGTTTTTTAGTTTAAATATGGTTGCTTGGATGAACTATAGCCATTAGATGAAAGTTGATTGCATACAAGATTTGTTTCTTTATTCTTTTTTTGGAGAGAAAATTCCGGTTTGGGGCCATGTTCATACCCTGTAGACACTATGTAGCCAAACATTTTTGTTTTTCCTGTTAAGGTCATGCTCTACCCAAAAATCGCTCTACCCATACTAGAGATGGACACGTGGCGTGCTCTACCAGACCCACTTATATTTGAACCGAATCACTTTATCGAATCTAGCATTTTGTACACTAGTACACGTGGGGTGCTCTATTAGACATGCTCTACTAAGATGCTCTACCCGACCTTGGAACTTGTTGCTTTTTCTGAAAAAGTTTTGCATCAATTTATGTGAGTACTACAATATTTTTTGGGGTTTGACTTTAAAAAATTCAAAATACATTTAACACACACACAAAAACAACTTTTTAACACACACACTTATCCGGCTTTAATTTTTCCGGCGACCAGATTTTTTTTCCAGTTTAAACACAAATCTAAGCAATCTTATCTGATTAAACCTCATCCAAACCTCCCATTGATCCTAATATACACCAAGTCCTACAATGTAATTATATTATTCATTATTCACCAACGCCACCAGACATCCTCCCGGCGCATTATATTATCGATGGAACAACCGATTGTAAGTTCTAATTGAATCCTTAGTTATTATATTTTGTCTACTTATTTATCGCATGATTGTAAACTTGAATTCCACTGGTATTTAGGTTTATGATGCTAGAGTTAGTATTAGATCTAAGTTGCATTTTCTTCACACCATGCGTGATCAGTTGGTTTTGAAGCCTCAACGCTTTAATATGTTTAGACGGACTGTTTTCGGTCACTGATTAGATGTTAAAATAATATACAATGATAATCACATGTTGAGTTCTTTACTACAACACCAATGTTTTATAGAAGACGCTGGTTCGGAGGTCTCTTTTGTTTTTGATATTGGTGGCCAGACATATGAATATGGTCGAAAAGACATCTGCTTATTAACCGGGTTCCAGTTTGGAAAAATAATGTTGAATTTTAAAGAGAATGATAAATCTGAATTCCGTGCACGTGTATTCCCCGAGTTCAGAAACATACGTGGTTATGATTTGAAATTCCTTGTTGAAAACAAAGAAAGCTTCAATGAGTTGGCCGATGATGATTTTGTTCGTGTATGCTTGCTATTATCTTTGGACTACGTTTTATGGGTCATGAGCTCAAGCACGTACTCCCTGCAGCTATAGTTAATTTGGTGGATGATTTTTTTTAAATGGAATGCATTTACATGGGGTGAACATATGTGGCCACTTTTCCACAGTCGGGCGAATAACATTGTCCACCATCACAGGAAGGGTCACTTGAAAAAGATAAAGGCTGATCCCGATTACTTGGCCACATATTGTCTGTATGGATTTGTTTTTCCATTAAAGATTTGTTCTGTTTTTATATGCATATTACTCATTATTTATATTGAAGTTAAAACTAAATTATCTTAATGTTAATATTTTTTTTTAATTTTCTTCCCAGATATGGGCTTTGGAGATTTTTTCCAACTATAGTTGTTGGTGGTACAAAATTACAAAGTTGTTTCCCCGTGCTATTGCGTGGCGAGATAACATTCCGTTTGATAAGATTCAAGCCAATTATAAGAAATTTCTTTCTACATCACGTTGTAGTACACTAACTCATTTCCCTCAAGAACAAAATGCACCTTGGTGGAGGTCTAGCTTGGAATATTTTAACAAAAGAACTACCCATAGTCTATATAAGAATGTTCGTAATACTAGAGCTGCCTCCCGTAATACTAAGAATGTTCGTAATACTATATCAAGTGGTCGTACCGCGACTCATCATGTGGTACATGTTGAGAAACAGGCTGCAACTGAACCCTCTTTGCAGCCTCGTCTTGATATGGAGAAGTCGGTGACAGCTCAGACTAATCAGCAAGCGGCGGCAACCGAACCTTTTTTTCAGGCTCGACCAGATGTGGATAAACAGGTGTCACTTCAGATTAATCAGCAAGCAATTATGGTATTTCAACCCGATATTGAACTCAAGCAGATTGTTAAATAACAAGCATCTCAGATTAGTGCACAAGCATCTCAGATTAGTGCGCAAGCAAATCAGATTGATGAACTCAAGCATATGGTCAAGGGATGTTTAGAAAATATTCAGAACTTTATAATCCATCAAACTATCGTTAAACATAATGATAAGGTTTGTTATTTGTCACAATGTTCTTAATTTATCTTAGCTTAAACTTAGTATTCAAAGGCCCTTACCTTATCTTGTATCTTACAGAACGAGTTTGGATCTGAAAACGCTGCTGTTGATCTAAGTTCCAAGGTTTGATATTGTGTTTCTTAAAATATTGATTATGCCTAATTCCTGTAACTGTATTTGCCTTGACAGATCTTTATACCTGTTTGTGTAGAAATCGGGTGTTTTTGATGACCATTCTAAATCCCACGTTCAACAACATGTTTATGTTCAACGCAACCCTTTATCAACTGTTGGTGATCTGCCTCCGTCTCATTCTTTTAAGGTTTATGTTTTACTCTTTATCTTAACCAATGCTCCACTTTAAGTATGTATAGAATTTGATTTGTTTAAATAATTTTATAGGTTGCGGATGAGGAAATGTTTAATGACTCCAAACTTATGGTTGATAAATCTGTCAAGGTTTGTTTTGAATTTTTCATTATTTAGGACATTGTTCGAATGCTTTATTTGTTTAACGTTTATCCTCTCTTTTGTTTCACAGCAACTTAAGCCAGATGATGTTGCTAAGGTTGATGGAGATGCGTTTAATGTCTCGGATATGATTGACAACCCCTTTGATAAGGTTTGTGGGCATTGAGACACCGGAGACTGATATTAATATAAATTTGATTACCCCTATGCATTTATTTATAATATGTATCTTTTTTTATTCAATTTAGGAGAAGCACATTAAACGAAACACGTATTCAATGGATTTTAATGATATTGATGATTTTGCCCATGATCGAAACATTCCTGCTACGGATGACAAGCCCACTGATAAGGTTGGTGGTACTAAATTTAAGTTCGTACCTTTGCTTATCCCAATAATAATATATATTCATTTTTTAAACTTAGCAGAAGTTTGATACTGGGATCGGTTTGTCTATGGAGTTTAATGATTATTCGAATGATTCACCGTATCCGGAAAATCATATTTCTAAGTTTGCCCATGATCAAAACATTCCTGCCACAGATTACAAGCCAGATGATAAGGTGGGTGGTACTAAAGTCGTAGTTTATCTAAATATAATTTTTTACATTTGTTTATACTAATAATAATATATATCTATTTTTTCAACTTAGCAGAAGTTTGATACTGGTAGCGGTTTGTCTATGGAGTTTAATGGTTTTTCGCATGATTCATCGTCTCCGCAAATTAATTTTGATAGTTTGCCCCATAATCAAACCATTCCTGCCACAGATGACAAGCCCGATGATCAGGTTAGTGTTTATAAAGTCATTAGTTTATCTCATTTTAATATACATTCCTGCCTTTTTTATTCCAATTGTAATATGTGCCATTTTATTTCTATGTAGTTGGATTTAAATTGAACCGGACTTGATGTGAATGATCACGAGAATATAGCTGTTGATGCTCTTACACATTTGTACAATGATCCGAATTTTTCAGCTGTTGAATCCACTGTCAAAGATGATGACTTAAAGGTATTTGTGTTCTATATATAATATGAATGTATTTTCCCCTTTATACAGATCTTATATGCCTCCTAATTGACAAATTTATCAGGATACCGAGAATGGTGTTGTTCATGCTCTTAATAGTCTGTCCTAGAATCCGACTTTGAATGTTTACAATGACGGGCCTGTTCCTACTCCTTTTCATACTTTTGATGACAAAAACGAGGATATCTCTACTCAAGATTTGAACGCTTTATGTGCTGACGTTTTAACACCGATTGATGAGGTAATGTCCATTAAGGACTGTTTAGTTTTTTTTGTCCATACAATACGTATACATGCACCAACATCTTTTCGTTTACCCTTTTTTTATCTAAGAACCTTTTACTTTACCCTTAGTGTGTGCTTTTGCATAAGCGTCAAATAAAGTCAATAACGGTTTTTACAGATCCACCCTTTTCTTTTATGTTGATTGGTCGATGTTTTACCTTCCTAGTTCTCACTCTTGGCTCTGCAGGGGGAATGATATATTTGGAGTCATCACTCTGAATACCTCTACTTTTCATTTTCTGTTTCAGTATCCGTATCATGCATTGAGAGTCTTGATTGCTCCATGTGTAGATTATATTCCGATACTGAAACACAAAGGGAAAGTGGTCATATTCCTAGTCATGACCAGAAATATTTTGTTCTGAATGAAGAGTCCAAATTAACAAATGGGAAGTAAAAACTTCGACCATTCTACATAAAAGAAAAGGGTGTCTCGTTTAAGTCCGTAATTGACTTTATTGATATCTATGAAAACGCACACACCGGAGGTAAAGTAAAAGCTTGTTACATAAGAAAGGTTAAACGAAACGATCTTGGTGCATGTATACATATTGTAGTGGGTTCCTTTTTTTCAAAAGTCTCATTAACACAATTGCGTATAGTTATGAACTCTGTATAATATTGAATGATTCACGGCCACATTATATTGTGAAAGCATTCACGGCCCAAATTTTTATTTAAGAACCGTTTTTACTTGACCTCTTGTGTATGCGTTTTCATGGGCAACACTATAGTCAATAACGGCCTTTAAATAGACGCCCTTTTCTTTTATGTCGATTGGTCGATGTTTTCACTTCCCAGTTTTCACTCTTGGATCTCCATGGGGAATGATATTTTATGTTTCAGTATCCGAATACTCTTTGAGTATCAAGATTCTCGCTTGTGTGGTCCGTGTCATGCATTGAGTTTCTTGATTGTTCCATGTTTAGATTATATTCCGATAGTGAAACACAAATGGAAAGTGGTCGTATTCCTAGTCATGACCAGAAATATTTTATTCCTAATGAAGTGTCCAAATTAACAAATGGGAAGTAAAAACTTCAACCATTCTACATAAAAGAAAAGGGTGGTTATTTAGAGACCGTTATTGACTATAGTAATGCCCATGAAAACGCATACACTAGAGGTCAGGTAACACGTTTCTTACATGAAAAGGGTAAACAAAAAGATGCTAAAATTACTTAAGAAAAGGTAAACGAATAGATCTTGGTGCAGGGAAATGGTGATTTTAAACCGGAGCCAAACTCACCTGCTCCAACTGTTGCTACTCCACTTGACCGTCAAAAGAGACCGGGTACGCCTCTACAGGATCCATTTATGCAGCAACCTCCAACAACAGATCTTCATTGTAAGAAAAGGCGCCGCAAGATAAACAATTCTGAAAAGGAACGGGATAATAAAGTTTTCTTTCGCCATGGTGGAATCATGTTCCTAGTAACGTCGTGGAAAGAGGTAATAATTTTCAAAACATCTTATATGTATTGGAATTTGCTAAATAAAGTAATCTCATATTATAATTTAGTTTATAGGATTTGAGTCATGATAAAAAAGCACCTGCCAAAACCGTAGTTATTCCTAATAAACTAGGCGCATTGATGGGTGATAAAAATTTCAACATAATGAGATGGACATTTCCATGGCTTGAAGAAGGTCATGATGTTTGTTGTGTTTTTTGGGAAGCTTTGGCCGGCAAAAAAGGTTTAAAAAGGAGTTGGCTCTCTGATTAGGTAACTCTATTCCATTAATAAACCTATACATGATTGAAAAACAATGTTTATCTAACACATGTATTGTTTATATATTTTATCTCCAGCACATCGAAATTTGGGTTAAATATATGTGGTTGTTCTGGGATCCTTGTTCTGACTGGGTATGATGAATCCTTTTTCGCCTATAAACTTCTTGGCCCAGATCTTCCCCCGAAATGCTTTGCCGATGGTGAAAAGTTTGGCGTCCCTTGGTGTGATGAAAATGTTGAAAAAGTAAGAATTTGTATACCGTATTTTGTAATAAAGTGTGGTATTACATAACATTATCTTACAATATTTTATCCACTGCAGGTGTACTTCCCAATAAATTTATCTGATGTACATTGGTTGATGGAAGATCTCCATATTTGTTCGGGAGTTGTCACCTTTTATGACAGTTTGGGATCGCCTACCTCAGGGAAAGAAACTCGTCCAGGGATGGTGAAGATTAGGTCTACATTGAGTACGAAAATGCCCATGTATTTGGATCGTAGTGGAGTTCTGGAAAAGAAAGGTTTAGATCGATCCAAATACAAGATCACTTTTGGATATAACGATACAGTCCCCATACAAGCTGGGCTATACGGGGACTGTGGTATTTGGGTCGGCATATTGTTGTATAGGTTGTCCCACAGTTTGCCGTTGCAAGTAAGTGATTCCGTACAGGTAGCTTTGGCTTATCGAGAGAAGTTGATGCAATTCTACCTGAAATATGAATTGGATGCGAAGCCTGTTGAATCCATTAAACAATGAACCCCTAATGTCAGCTATGGTCATTGAAGGGCAAACATGTATGTTTTGTAATCTTGGTCATTGAAGAAAATCTTAGTCTATCGAATGTTAAAACACGTATTCTTGTTTAAATAAGTTTTATCATGTTTTGTTTATGTTTGCTAAACTTGCAAGATGAGTATATGTGTACGTATCATCCTTTGTTCCTTAGCTTATAATTGATTAGGCAATATCTGAGAACAATATGAAAGCTCACGTGTCAATAAACGATAACTAGTAGTTACCATATGGTCTTGACCAGTTATCCAAGTTGCATTGGTGATTAATGATTAGGATGGTTAGCAAGTTGCAATGTTGGTTAATATTGAAGCTTCCCTAGCACACTTCATTAAAACTTGTATTTTATACTTTTCAATCTTCCAAATGCTAATTAACCGCCCACAAATTTTTAACTACACACTACCAAATTCTAGAATGTACATAACCACCCACTACCCAAAGTTTTACCATATCTACAAGTTGTAAGTTCCACAAACTGTTTGTACTAAATATTTTCTTCTGTCTAAACTAAACATAAATCTCTCCTAACAAAATGATGGTTTCCAGATTGGAAGATTTTACGACTGATCTTTTGATGATATTGTTCCTACATTTTCCTGTGTCAAGTTTGCTTGTTTGTAAAAGTGTTTGCAAAACATGGTTCATTGTCATAACCGACACTAATTTCATTCGACTCCATTCTCAGACAACAAAGGTTAGACGTTTAGTATTTAAAAATGGTTATGCTATAAGAACCCGGGTCATAAATGATAACTCTTTAAATAACCAGTCAGAGTTGTTCTTAGGAGATGGCCATCCGTATCGTAACCCCAACTTTATTAGAATATTGGGGTCTTGCGATGGACTGATTTGCGTGAACTTGCGTCATGGGGTGTCCTTTTACAACCCAGCTACACGTAGTGATTTAACGGTTGATTTAAGTCATGAAAAGTACCATCCATTTGGAGTCGAGTATGGATTCAGCAGAATTGTTGGTGGAGATTATAAACTTGTGTCGATTTGCAAGGATAAATACAAGGTTAAGATGTTCTTGGCAAACGGCAATTGGAAATCCGTGGGTGTTCTGCCTACCCAAGTGTCTATTATGGGTAACGGTGTGTATTTTGAAGGACGCTTATATTGGTTGGATACGACCGTGGCGCCGACTACATGTTCCATTGTGTCAATCGACCTTAGAAATGCTTCATTTGGACATTGTTGCTGTTCCCTCAATTGGAGAAGGACGTATATTGTTTTCTTTGGGGGTAGTACCACAAGGTCTATGCATGCTTTATAATTGTTACAATCTTCGTGAGTGTGTTGTGTGGACGTTGACAATCACACCCGTTAATCAAACATGGAACAAATTGTATTCTATTCCCTACCCCAACCATGATATTAATCCACACACTAAATACCTTCAAGGATTGATAAGGTTCTGGTGCCCAATGGTCGTAACAGATGACGGCCTACTCCTTATTCACTTTGATCTTCAAGTTTATATGTTTAACACAAATGACATGACGTTCCAGATTGTAGAGGAGTTCGCCTGAGATACAACTACTTATGTCGAGACATTGGTGATAACGGTACTCTCAGGAAGACGTTACAGCCTAAGGAGTGCACCTAAGCTTCTTAGTTATTGAAAACAATTATGATGGTTTATATTTTGTTTAGCAGTATCTATGTTTTCTAGTACGTGTTTTGTAATCGTGTATTATGCTTATGATGTTTTGTAATGTTTATGTTTATATTTGGTTATCTATAGCTATGTTTATGTTCTTGACGTTATATGTTTTAGGCTGACCCAACAAAACATCTGAAAATTAAACCGACCCATATACAAATTTACTGTTGGAGAACCAAAGTAAGACAAAAGGTTAATTTTAGATATGTATCGTTCACAATTCACATCCCATTAACAAACATTAAACCCATTTCCCCATAAACACACACTAAATGTAACACCCCACTTGGATAAGTGGACCGTTACGTGTATTTATGGCGTGTCATCAAAGCATAAGGTAAATGTCCTAAAACATTAACTGACCATAAAGGAAATACCGGAATCAAACATTGGCAATCCAAACATAAGCCCAAAACAGGAAAAGTAAAATACTGAAGGAAAAGACTAAACAATGTCCAAATAAGCAGAATAATGTAAGTACATAAAGTAAGAAGTCTGGATAGCTTCCATCCAAATGCACATGCTCTCAGAATCCTAAGAGCGTCCTGGTGTACCTGCCGTTAAAACATGAAAGGGAACTACGGCTGAGCATAACGCTCAGTGAACGGATATAAAGCATGATAAAGAATTACTGAAATGAAACAGATGATGAAATACTGGAGCTGTAAGACTGATAAGTAAAGTTGCAGCGGAAATCTATGTATAATCTGTAAAGTCTGATTTATAAATAATAAAGCTGAACTGTTATCTGTTAAATCTGAAAACATGCATTTACTGTATTTTAATTGCCAGAGCTTATATAGGTCATGTGCTGTAACAACGGTGCATGAATAACTGGAGGGGTGACCTCGTCATGCTGTAGAGGGGTGACCTCTAAATACTGTGCTGGGTGGAGGGATCAGCTCCAATGTGAAGGATGTAGAGCACACACCACATTCACCCTGATAACTTGTAAACTGATAAGCCTAGGATGCATCCATACGCCCCACTAAACATACATATAAAAATGGCCAAACTAAACATGAGTGGGACGATGCAGGATATCACTCTCCTGCATGTGAGTCACGACACCGGTGCCTCTAGTGCCCCGGTTACGGTACCTCAGTAACTAGTACATAAACTAGTCATGCTTATATATAATGCTCAGGCAATTTGTTTAGTTATTAACATGATTACTGATAAGCTTAAGCATATACTAGGGAAAACATTTGGCTGCAAACGGGGAATCCTAAACATGCATAGAAAAGGAAGTCCTTACTGAAAGGACGGAAAATCCGTACCTCGTGTCCAGTAATGCAATAAGACTGAAAGCTGAAAGATCTACTCCGACTTCACGGATACTACATAAATAAGGGACGTGAAATAAGTCGTCTGATTACTATTTATTGTTACTGATTCTTATCTGTTCTTAACTTGTTTTACATGTTATTGTCTTATTTCATTGCTTCATGTATACTTTTGTAATTCTGACTATTTCCATGTATTTCTGATTAGTGTATTTCATGTATTCCTGTATCATTATACTGTTGTATTATAATAAGTACCTTTCTAAAAATAGCAGGTTTCCAAAAATAGAAAGTTTACAAAATAGTAATAAGTTTTTAATAAGTCCAAAATAAGCTAGAACTTATTAAGCATATTTTAATATAAGCCAAAATAGTTATGTAATCGAAACACCTCTTGTGGCCTCTTGGTATCTATATTATCAAATAATATATATATCAACACTAAATCCTTGTTTCATTAACGTCATAGTTCTTTACAAATAACTTAGCCATGACAAAAACATTTTATTTAAATATTTTAGGACTCTTCTAAAATAACTGGACATAATAGTTAGACACTTAAGGTTCGGTTTTGAAACAATTTGTGTACTCTCCTTTTAGATATTTTGATTAGTTATTTAGTGTAACATCATTCAAACTCTAAGGACTAAAATAGAAAATATGTGAAGATTGGCCATGAAGCACATTATCATCATTTTCCTTATGTGCCGTAACATGTATACTAAGCCGAAAATCGAACCATACGTGAATTCTTTTATGATCTTGTTACTCCATTTTAAAATCCTTAACGATGGTCTGCATTTGATAGCAATAGAAATATATTATGGTTTAATATTTACCTCCAAGCGAAACCAGGACGGATCCAACCGAGCTCGCACTCGACTCAAACATCATCCCTGCCGTAAACCCAATATGTGTTTTATGAACACGAACGTAGGCTCTAAACTTGACTGATATGGTTACCGACACGAACAAAATTACGAACGCCAAGTCGAACAGGAGGACGAAGACCCGAATCATATCAAACACGTACTTAAGCCGAGGTCAATGATCGTAATCTTCCTACCTCCTCGTTAATGGATTATAGATTTTGGTTTACAAAATGTGTATAATCACTATGGATATTTTGTGTTCTAAATTGGTGTTTTTGTCACCCTCCATAACTGCCGCCACTATGATATGTAATATTTTAGGGTTATAAGTTTGTTTTAGTGAATGAGAAAATTGTTTGAGCAGTTATGTTTAAATGCATATTGTGAGACAATAATGACAGAATAAAAGGAAACGTGGTTATTGTATATGACCCAGTCAATTTGTAATTAATTCTAGTTTCAACCGTTTCTAAAATTAGCTTATTATTTAACATAAAGTCCATTTTAATTATTTTGTGTCATAACTTGAGTTCTCATGTATTCGTATATTCGCGAGTTTTTAACTTCGTGTTATATCTTGTCATGTCGTATTTAATATACGTATTTACTTGTCGTGATAAAATTTTAAATTCATGGTATTTTTATGCGGGTATTACAATTCTTCCCCTCTAAAAAAAATAATTCGTCCTTGAATTAAGGATGCGATAATACCGCGGTTTTACAATTCTTCCCTTCTAAAAAGGAAACTTCGTCCTTGAATTAAGGTAATATGTTGCTGAAGTTATGAGAACTGAAAGGACACCTAAGCTGAAACGACATGTAAGCTGAAAGGATAATTCTTCTTTTAATTAAGACATGATGCTACTGAAAGGTATAAACATGACATGACTGAAGTGAACATGTAACGTGACATGGCTGAAGAGGACATGGAACGTAACATGACTGAAAGAACTTAACTGGATTTATTTAAGGAAAAGGTTGAGAGGTCCTGATGGACTCCTCCGTTTCGAGTAGCTTCCCGCTCGAAACGATTCCTTCAAGGGTCTAAACATGATGAAAAATCTTGGTCCTGATGACTCTGTCCTGACAATGCTGAATAGTTTCTGGTTCTATACTTAAGATGGATTTTCTAAATTTGATAGCATGAATAAGCCATAGCATGAAAAGGTACGTACAATTATTCCGAAGAGATAACAATTATATCTCTGGGCAGGCTGTTGAAAATATATAGGGACGAACTACGTGAACAATTGTGAACGTGCTACGAGAGCAATCGTGAACGTGGTTCATGATTATATGAGAAACGCTGAGCATGGAATATATCATGAATGAAATATGTGGAACATACTGTGAACAATGATATTAGATATATCATGAACGTATGCTGACTGAGGAAGGAGTGCCAAATGATACGGCCTGAGATGTGAAACGTCTGCCTGGGTATTGAAAATCTGTGCTAAACTTGAGTCTGGTTTCTCAAGATTTCTGTAACCGTATTCGGTAACAACTGTGAAACGTGTATCGCGAGATGGAACACGAACTTGAACGTGAACAATGTTATGAACGCTAACGTGAGCTTATATCATGAGATATCACAAAACATGAACTAAAACAGCATCATACTGCGAATGAGACGTAAACGGGAAAGTAAACGTGAACGTGAATGTGAAAGTACACGTGATCGTGAACATGAACGTGAGCGTGATTCGCGAATGCTAAATTTCTATCTGACAAGATTGTTGATGGGAGGCCTTGGAATCATACGATCTATTGTTGAATTTCTTGCAGATTTGTTACTGCATAATTATTTCGGATAAAAGAAGACGTGTAGGCTGGATAACTGGTTAACAACGACTTACATAACATCATGCTTCGTCAGAGTCTGTGATAACTGCCAATAACCTCTATAGAATCTTATCTCATTTCTGTTCAAAAATTTCTAAAGATTTTAATAGCTCACTTGCATATCGGTGTTCTATCTTAAACCTGTTGGCATGTCAGCATCTAGATATGAACATAGCTGCATCAATGTGTTATACTGCTTCTATCATAATTTTGTCTGGGATTATGGTACATTCTGGTGGAATCCGGATGATTAAGTATGTAAGAATTTTGAGTCCTGGTAAATTAGATTTCTCCTAGCGTAGGATCTGATGGAATTCAATATTTTAGTGTACATAATCTCCTTTATGCGTAAGCTTAGTCATGGAATTCTAATCGTGAGAACTGTCAGCAATTTCTGCGGTAATGGTCAACTGAATTCTAGAAAACTTCGTATTTCAGTCATAGACGTCGGTCTTGACACCTAGTGATGGCCTTCACCTTCGCAGGTTTTCCAAAATTTCTTTCTGCTGAACTAGGGTGGCTTAGAACTACCACCTTTTTCAACTGGAATTCACATCTGGGAAGCTGCTTATATAATTTTCTCCTGTTGGAGATACAATACAACTATGAGAAGATGATTCTCTTGTACTTCTCTAGAATTTTAGCAGAACAAGATCTTATCGATGATTATACTGACGATTTTGTCTGAGAAGTCATAAAAAATTTATTCGTAAATTTCATACTATAGTTGGTGTATAAGGGAGCTCAGAGGCAAAATTTAAAATTTTGTAGAGTGACTATAATATGTGCAACAACAGTCTGGATAACATCATGTTCATTCTCTCACCACTGCTGGTGGCATGATCGTGAATTGTTCTAAAAAATATTTTAGACATCGTAGCTGATCAGGTAAACCTTCTATTCGTGAAATGAATATCGTTTAGGAATGGTGATCTTGTCAAATTTTCGGTGATCGATACATGATCTCATGTTACCGACCTTCTTTCTGCTAGACAAAAACGGTACACCTCCTTGTGTTGCGCTAGGGTGAATAAAGCCTCGTTCCGGTAACTTTTGCAGCAATTGCTGCAACTCTTTTAACTTAGCTGAAGCCCTGGAATAAAGAGTTTTGAAAACAGGTTCTGTTCTTGAGACAAGTTCGATGTTAAATTTCTGTTTCGTGGTTAGAAAGGAATTTCTGAAAAACTTTTGAGATTACGTTTGGGAGCTCTGGAGCAATCTGTTGGTCATGAGTTTAAGGAATTTCAGAAGTGAATTTATAACTGGTGGCTAGACAGTCTTCGTAGCTATAGACTGCTAAGTCATGCGCTTGTAAGGCAGAAACAATTTGTACTGATTTTTCTGGCAGAAATATAATGAATATATATTTGGGATTTAGTAAGACGAATCTCGTCGTTAACTGAAAGGAGAACTTTAATAAACATGGGTAGTACTGTGGTGACTTTTACTGAATGTGTTAGTCTATAACCTCACCGAATAAATACTGCGTGTCTAACCTGAATAATACTCTAGTGGTGGTAGTTGAATTTTTAATGATTTGATTTATGCATCGCATGACAAAACAGGTATACCCCCTTGGAGGGTACCATGAATTTCTGGTAACTGCTAGGGTTGGCGGACCGGTTAGACTGCTGACCTCTGTATTTCTGGTCACTTTCATTTCGGAGTTTTGATGGTTACTGACTGATTAATTATAAGCACGGTGGTTGTCATTACCGCATTGTCTGTTAGTTTCCTGACGGTCGTTATCATGACCGTGATTCATGTACCTATTTCTGTTTAGTGGACGACTGGTTACCGGTTCACACTCTTCTGACTGTGAGATTAGCTGAGTGAAGTGTGACATCTAACTGGGGAAGTAAAAGCATGGAATAGAATGGTAGTGTCTGATGGTTGAAGTTTATTCTTGTCATAAATTTCAAATTTATAGTTTTCGTCCTTGTTCTGCAGAGTCTTCATAGTATAAACAGCATCAGCATCTTGAGAAATCTCCAACGCATCAGTAGCATCAGCATTTGTGAGGTCTTCAAAGTGTTAGCAACATCAGTATTTGGTAAACTCTTCAACTCACGAGCAGCGTCAGATTCTGGTAGAATATCGCCAAGTGGAAACGCCTAAGATGATTGTGGATCGATTAGCAATATCCATGGGGTAGTGTACCCGAAGTACACCTGGACTACTGTACATGAAGTACAAAATGAATACTTCACATGGAGCATATCTGAGACATTGTACGTGGAGTACACATGATTTGTTGTACATGAAGTATAACTGAGACACTGTACATAGGGTACATATGGAATACTGTTCATGGCACTGGTGGAAATTTTATGGGATGATCAATAAGGGTGTCGCTTGTCTGACCTGATCAAAGAAATAAAATTGATTTGGACGGTAGTGAATTAAACTGAAATGAGTATCATGTTGGCCTGGTAATTCCTGAGTAGACTTAATGCTGGTTGCATATAGGTTCACAAATATGATTAAACGAATTTTCAACAATGGTCAGCATGAAGACATAACTGATAAAGACCAGAACATGATTTATCATGAAATAGGATTTTATTGTAATTCTTCTGTATCTTAGCATGAAAAAATCATCACCTTGCTGAAAACGTAATCCTCATAAAGAGACATGAACTTAATCAGCATGAAAATGACATCCACTTGAGAGTACAAACTTGACTGATACAAAGAACATAGAAGAATAATCAACTGAGGTTTAACATCAACTGATGTGGATAGTTATGGTTTAGTTCACAGTATTCATATTAGGAAGCATGTGACTAAGTATGGGTGATTCTGGTTCGATCCATACTTGTCAAAATTTTATAAAATGTCAAGATATGAGCAAAGGTGAACAACTATGGTTTAGTTCACAAAACAATATTCGACTGAAAGCATGAAAATTTGACATGAATAATGGTGAACGTTTATGGCTTGTTCACTAAGTAATATTTGACTGAAAACATGAATCTGACATGAGTAAGGGTAAACGCCTTTGGGTCGGTTTACCAATACAAAATCTGAACGGGCAAGGGTGAACGCCTATGGGTCGGTTCACCAAAACAAAATTTGTAGAAAAGCACATGCGACTAAATATGGCCAGTCCTGTACCAACCTTTTACTTAGTCAAAACTTTAAGAAAACTGACTGATGACTGAAGAAAACTGACCGATAAATGCATGATAAACATGAAAGATAACAACGCCAAAATCTGGGAAGTTCCTGGTGACTACCCACTAGTCACAGGTCAAGTTTTAGAGCCTACAGGTCGAACCTTGCCCTCTGATACCATAATTGTAACACCCCACTTGGATAAGTGGACCGTTACGTGTATTTATGGCGTGTCATCAAAGCATAAGGTAAATGTCCTAAAACATTAACTGACCATAAAGGAAATACCGGAATCAAACATCGGCAATCCAAACATAAGCCCAAAACATGAAAAGTAAAATACTGAAGGAAAGGACTAAACAATGTCCAAATAAGCAGAATAATGTAAGTACATAAAGTAAGAAGTCTGGATAGCTTCCATCCAAATGCACATGCTCTCAGAATCCTAAGAGCGTCCTGGTGTACCTGCCGTTAGAACACGAAAGGGAACTACGGCTGAGCATAACGCTCAGTGAACGGATATAAAGCATGATAAGGAATTACTGAAATGAAACAGATGATGAAATACTGGAGCTGTAAGACTGATAAGTAAAGTTGCAGCGGAAATCTATGTATAATCTGTAAAGTCTGATTTATAAATAATAAAGCTGAACTGTTATCTGTTAAATCTGAAAACATGCATTTACTGTATTTTAATTGCCAGAGCTTATATAGGTCATGTGCTGTAACAACGGTGCATGAATAACTGGAGGGGTGACCTCGTCATGCTGTAGAGGGGTGACCTCTAAATACTGTGCTGGGTGGAGGGATCAGCTCCAATGTGAAGGATGTAGAGCACACACCAAATTCACCCTGATAAATTGTAAACTGATAAGCCTAGGATGCATCCATACGCCCCACTAAACATACATATAAAAATGGCCAAACTGAACATGAGTGGGACGATGCAGGATATCACTCTCCTGCATGTGAGTCACGACACCGGTGCCTCTAGTGCCATGGTTACGGTACCTCCGTAACTAGTACATAAACTGGTCATGCTTGTATATAATGCTCAGGCAATTTGTTTAGTTATTAACATGATTACTGATAAGCTTAAACATATACTAGGGAAAACATTTGGCTGCAAACGGGGAATCCTAAACATGCATAGGAAAGGAAGTCCTTACTGAAAGGACGGAAAATCCGTACCTCGTGTCCAGTAATGCAATAAGACTGAAAGCTGAAAGATCTACTCCGACTTCACGGATACTACATAAATAAGGGACGTGAAATAATTCGTCTGATTACTGTTTATTGTTACTGATTCTTATCTGTTCTTAACTTGTTTTACATGTTATTGTCTTATTTCATTGCTTCATGTATACTTTTGTAATTCTGACTATTTCCATGTATTTCTGATTAGTGTATTTCATGTATTCCTGTATCATTATACTATTGTATTATAATAAGTACCTTTCTAAAAATAGCAGGTTTCCAAAAATAGAAAGTTTACAAAATAGTAATAAGTTTTTAATAAGTCCAAAATAAGCTAGAACTTATTAAGCATATTTTAATATATGCCGAAATAGTTATGTAATCGAAACACCTCTTGTGGCCTCTCGGTATCTATATTATCAAATAATATATATATCAACACTAAATCCTTGTTTCATCAACGTCATAGTTCTTTACAAATAACTTAGCCATGACAAAAACATTTTATTTAAATATTTTAGGAGACTTCTAAAATAACTGGACATAATAGTTAGACACTTAAGGTTCGGTTTTGAAACAATTTATGTACTCTCCTTTTAGATATTTTGATTAGTTATTTAGTGTAACATCATTCAAACTCTAAGGAATAAAATAGAAAATATGTGAAGATTGGCCATGAAGCACATTATCATCATTTTCCTTATGTGTCGTAACATGTATACTAAGCCGAAAATCGAACCATACGTGAATTCTTTTATGATCTTGTTACTCCATTTTAAAATCCTTAACGATGGTCTGCATTTGATAGAAATAGAAATATATTGATGGTTTAATATTTACCTCCAAGCGAAACCAGGACGGATCCAACCGAGCTCGCACTCGACTCAAACATCATCCCTGCCGTAAACCAAATATGTGTTTTATGAACACGAACGTAGGCTCTAAACTTGACTAATATGGTTACCGACACGAACAAAATTACGAACGCCAAGTCAAACAGGAGGGC
Source organism: Glebionis coronaria (assembly GCA_025667525.1). NCBI lineage: Eukaryota > Viridiplantae > Streptophyta > Magnoliopsida > Asterales > Asteraceae > Glebionis > Glebionis coronaria. The sequence continues at coordinate 87,595,149 of CM046875.1, read as the reverse complement.
GAAGACCCGAATCATATCAAACACGTACTTAAGCCGAGGTCGATGATCGTAATCTTCCTACCTCCTCGTTAATGGATTATAGATTTTGGTTTACAAAATGTGTATAATCACTATGGATATTTTGTGTTCTTAATTGGTGTTTTTGTCACCCTCCATAACTGCCGCCACTATGATATGTAATATTTTAGGGTTATAAGTTTGTTTTAGTGAATGAGAAAATTGTTTGAGCAGTTATGTTTAAATGCATATTGTGAGACAATAATGACAGAATAAAAGGAAACGTGGTTATTGTATATGACCCAATCAATTTGTAATTAATTCTAGTTTCAACCGTTTCTAAAATTAGCTTATTATTTAACATAAAGTCCATTTTAATTTTTTTGTGTCATAACTTGAGTTCTCATGTATTCGTATATTCACGAGTTTTTAACTTCGTGTTATATCTTGTCATGCCGTATTTAATATACGTATCGTGATAAAATTTTAAATTCATGGTATTTTTATGCGGGTATTACACTAAAACATCCCGACTAAAAACATAACTGATCTTTGAATCAGTAATCAATCGTTAAGGATGAACAAGGGTAAAGGTAAGTCGATTATTATTTGATCTTTAATATTTGTTGATGCACGTTATTATCATTGTGGGTAGAGGGTAAACAAAATACAGATCTATTAATATTGTTGACGACCATTAATATTGTTATGATCATAATGAATTTTATTGATATTCCTTTTTGAAGCCTATTGTTTAGTGGGTGGGATTTAATGAAGCCTATTATATGTTAGGGATATATGTTACAAAATACGTATTTTGTTTGCCATCTACCAAATAAGATCATAATGGAACTCTTAGGATTGTAGATAATTATGATGATATTTATGTTACGGATATAAGTTACAAATATGTAATTTTCATGAAGCCTATTTTTTAGTGGGATTGAATGTGTTGACGGGTTCAAGATGAAACAAAAGTGTTTAGAGATTAAAAATTTCATATTTTGTGATAAAGGTATAAGTCTGTTTATCCTTAACGTGTTTAGGGATTAAAACTTTTGATCAACTGATCTACTAGGTTAATTTTGTGACACATGTCCAATTGATCAACCAACTTTGTGTTTTGTGTTGACGGGTTTGAAACAAAAGTATAGGATTCTTCTTAGATTAGGAGTTGAATGAAACATGAAATGATTTAGGGCATTGTAAATATGACATAAAGTTAGGGTATTCGTGTTAAAATGTGAGTGATAGTTATCGGCTATCAAAAAATGTGAGTTATAGATCCAATCATAGATAATTAACATAGATACTAGTAATCATATCTAAATACCTAATAGTTATAAATAATATTTTTGCAGAGATAATTCAAATTGATTCGGAGAGTGGTCCGAATGAGATGCATGACAGTAATTCGTTGCATACGAGTTCAAGCGACAAGTTTGATACTAGTTCTAGTGATGATCAGAAACCTCAGGTTGAGTATAAAATAGTATCAAACAAAGGGCCATATAGGTGGTGGCTAAACTACTTTGATGAATACGAACCAATTGACGTAAATGGACCTGAATTTTTCTTTAAATTCCCGGTAGACACCAAACCAAGGTACAACAATGAGATGGAGGAAGATGAAATTCCAGGGCCTTCAAAACCAAAAACCAAAAAATGGAAAAGTCCATTTCTTTCAAGTTCCGAAGAAGACGAGGAAGACATTCCAGGGCCTTCAAAGTATAAAGACAAGGAAGACATTCCAGATGCTTCAAGCTCAACATCTAAACCAAAAGGCTTGAAGAACTTATGGCTGCTTTTATATTATCGTTCCAACTATTTTTGCTCCAATTAGTTGGTGATGATATATTATGTAATTCTATGTTCAAGAACTTTTAAGACCATGTACTTGGTGATGATATATCATGTGTAATATTATGTTGGTGATGATATATTATGTGTAATATTATGTATAATTTGGATGATAGTATTATTACTTTAATATTATTACTTATTTATGGTATGTACTTATTTAGGGTTGTGGCTTTATGGTATGTACGTATGTACTTATGGTATGTATTTTGTGATGGACGTATGTACATAGCTAAAATATGCACAAACTATAGGCTAAAACACGAATAGCAAATGTATACATAAACTTAAAAAAGATAATAAAGCAACAAATATAGCCTAAATAAGTAGATCCATTCATCTTGGTAGATACATTCATCTTGTTCTCCATTCATGTTACAATTTTTAGTAGATCCATTCATCTTGTTCTCGGTCGCTAAGAACTAGTGATTCATTGTAAGGCCCAATGATAAATGAACCACCCTTGCCTTCATAACCAACCGTTTTAAATGTTTGAATCTCTTGGTTAAACACTTGTAGTGAGTGTGTCAATGCGTTTTCGTTGTCCTTAGTAATATTAGTAGGTTTCTCGTCAATATCAAACCCTAATAACTTTGGCACTTGATTCTCTGGCATTTGAATTCTAAAAAGTAATCTATATGACGATACCACACCCACGTGTTGTCACACACGTGAATTTTAAATCTATTTGATTTTACGCTAAACGCGATGATTCGGATTAGACTTGTGTGTCTATTGAATGTCCCGATTGATTATGCGAAATTTGTGTACAAATTTGATTTTTTTTTAAAAAAAAAATGTTCATATCAAATGTTACTTGAATGACTATAATTCGTTTACCTTACGTGCTAAGAATTTCTATTTTTGAAACCGACACTTATTTATGTCGATATGATTTGGATTAAATAGGTTCAATACGAACTTAGGAAATTCACCCAATATACTCACGAGACACTTAAAGTTACCTATTTTCTCTTTTCGCCAACTTATTTAAAACTATTATTACTTAAATAAATCAATCTAGACATTTGAAAAATAAAAGTAAAACAATGCCTTCTTTCCTCACATCACCAAACCGAACCCCCCCCCATCTTCCTTGCAAACCCACGTTTTTCTCACTTAATTCACCACCTCTTGCCATCTCAAACTTTGTAACCCCATATTTTGAAAAAGTCAAACTAGAAAGTACAACATCTCTTCTACCCCTGCTACTTCACGTGCCCCCCTTCCAGCTTTCACTCTTCCCCAACTTATTCCAATTACCTAGTGTACTTGATTTACTTGCTCCTTATTTAGAAGCCAACTAGGAGACTTGGAAACCCTAACTAGGTCTAACTACTCCTTTAAAACTTAACCTCCCCTATAAATACTTGACATATCATCACCTAAAACACACACTTCACAAGCTTACAAAAACACATTCGTGTGATCATCTTTGGCCACTGCCGAGAAGGATAGTTTTGCTCTAGACTATAAGCATTGGGTACTAGTCTAGTATAATACCTTGGGCTTAAACATACAAGCCTTGGTCTTTGTTCGTTCGTCTCTGCCCTGAAATTCACAGGACCTTTTGTAAGTTCTAAAACCTTACTCATGTCTAGTATTGGTTGATATTAATACTTGCTAAAATATTTTGTAAACTACGATATACAAGTCACGGGTGGGGATTGAACGATGACCTAGACCTCGCGAGATAAACTAAACGAGCTTAAGTGTGTTACAGGAAGTGAAGTCACATCTATGGGTTGGTTATAGTAAAAACTTTGATAACCAAAAGACTACTCAAGTTATATGTTAACTTAGTAGGACTTGCAAAGGAAATATAATCATAAAACCCTAGACGTGAAACATGGAAACCCTAAGCTTAGGAACCACTGGAAGTTCGAATGTATGTCATGATGCTTACTCGACAAATGTGTAATGTTGTATGCATATATGAGACGTGGCATGAATTATTGATCGTCTAGTATAAATGATAAACCCACTTCAACTCGTAGCTACTATGATGTGTGTATGATGATATGCTTGCGTAAGATCTTGGGTAGAAACAATATTGTGATTTTATGTGTTATCAAACTCGCATAGGGTGTTAGTAAGACCGTAGTTACATGGCCTTTTTCATGTCTTCATAAGTGTGATTGTATGTGAAGCTACAAGTGTACCGACTATATGCTAAACCTAAGGGAAACTGTACATGTTGAAATAGGAATGACTACTTGCTAAACCTTAAGAAGAAACATGATAGCTTCTTTTATTTTAGCCACACCCACTGATGATGAAGTTTGATACGTGGGAAAAGTATGCATAAATTTTTGTATGAGAGATAGCAGTCTTGCGTGTATGTGTAGACATCCGAAGACCCAAGTCGATATGTGTGTTATATGCCTAGATAGGGTACTAGTAGGACTCCTTTCATGATAAACAGTAACTTATAAACAAAAACTAGACATTTGGGGGTGTTCCTGTATGTGTGTGTTGGTTGCATATGAACATGACCAGGGAGTAGTAACAGGCTGTGAATTTTGTGTCTATGTGCATGTATAAATAAAGTAACAAGAAAAACTACATCAACCCCTATGTCTCATTCCATTTCTTGTTGAATGTCTATAGGAACAGGTGTGTGTATGTGTGTCCGTTCAAGCAGGTGTGCGTGAGTGCGTGTGTGTAACTTAAACTAAATGGTTGAGTATGCATGTTATAACTATCTAATATAAGTATGTAACTGGTATGGGTGTGCATTTCGTGCGTGTACTCAAAGAAGACAGGAAACCAAGTCAAGTGAATGAGGTAGGGTAGGGGTGTTGCATGTTTTATTCCCTTTGTATGTAAAAGAGTGTACTCCGTGTATGTGTGTGCCAAAAAGGCAGGAATATGGAAATGAATTGGAGGTGTGAACGCAAGCTCCAAAAATTATTGCTAACAAAGGGATATGCATGTAAACAAATAAAATACAACACCTTTTTGTTTTTACTGAGTGTGTGCAAGTGTGTGTGATCATGAGCAGTAGCATCACAGTGTGCATCAAACAAATTCAAGAGAGTACTATGTGTGTATGTCGTGTGGGTGATGAGTGCTCAGGGGTGTTCTTACGAACATCAATAGGAGGACCCAAAAGTGTAGTATGGACTCAGTCATATATGCATACTTGAAATATAGCAGAACTATTAAACTAGTAAAAGTAATATCACCTGCATATGTGAAAGGGATGTGTAATAGGGAACTTAGCATAGTACAACAGAGTAGGAAATATGTCTAGGCATGTGATAAGCATGGGGTGGGCCTAAAAATGTATTTTGAAACAAATAAGAACATTGTAAAACGCAGGTCACCAAGGCATTACATGGTTGCAATATAACCAATTGTTTTCCTTTACTCAAACGCCCTCATTTCACGCCACTGTTTACACTTCAAAATAAGTCGGCCTTGTAAAACTTAGAACATGGGAATATTGACGGCCTGGCACAGTTTTCAAAGGTGCCAACTGTTCGGTCTACGGGTCATTATCGAACCCGTTAAACGCTTCCAAAAATCTTAGGAACCCATCTTAATAAATGAATGCTAGTAATAGTTATTAAGACATAAAAATGAAGCTTGACAAAAATGGCCGAGAGCCCTACTTCACGCCTATTTTTAACCAACTTAAAGGTCATGCCCCGACTATCTAAAAATATCTTATTAAACTCAACGCGGCCTAGTTGCCAAGACAATTTCCTGTTTGTCTTAATGTTGAGTAACGAAGCCGTAATTAAAATCCAAAAATGCTCGATTTCCACTTATAAATAATTGAAACTTACTTGTTTATTTTGGTTGCGAGTGCACTACTTTGTCCAATTATTTTATATACTTAGAGGTTTCATAAAAATGCGATATTTATGAAATATCGAAGACCTCGCAGCCTAGTTTTTATAACAAGAACCCGTTTATTTTTCGGACTATTATTTAACGAGTTATCAAGACCCAAAGTTGACCCCGTGACTAAATTTGTTGAACGAGAAAAATGTATGAAAACATTTTTTTAAATCAAGAGCAAGTATTAATTATCAACCAAGTGCATTGTATGTTATTATTTATTGTATTTAGCCTAAGTATGGGTATTTTACTTAGGTTACAAGTAGATCGTTTGCGCATTGTTTTGCGTGCCTTGATATTTCGTGCTATCTTTGTTGATCATTCACTACTGAATCGAGGTGAGTTTCATAGCCCCACTTTTAATTGCTTTAACTATTTTGGGGTGAGAACATTGCTTGTTTTTAACGGATGAACATAAGTGCTTTAAACTCATACCTTTGCCTACATGATGTCTAAGTAGCGATATCCCTAGATGCTTTAGCCCACTATCGTGAACCGTTAATTACTTTGTGTAAGCGCGAATGTTATGGATAGATCTATCGGGACTAACCTCCCTATCTAATTTGGTTGTGTGGCCAAAGTTAGATACACTTACATTTGAGGATTTACAAATGCTTTGGGATAGGCATTTGCTCGGGCTCTTATTATTTCTTGTTGGTTGAGGTTAACGCTTCGGTGTCACGAGCTTAGGCGTAGGTGATTAAAACGTATACTTTTGATTATAATCTTGTATTTGTTATAAGATTATATGCCGGTTGCCTTGGAAAATCTTATGGTTCATCACACTATTTAAACTTAAACCTATGAACTCACCAACCTTTGTGTTGACGCTTTAGCAATGTTTTTCTCAGGTATCAAGACGGAGGAGTGACGTGGTTATGCATGGGAGATTTTTAAATGAAAATGGTCGTGACTAGTGTATGGATATTTGGATCAATGTTAAAGTCTTTTGAAACAATGTTTTATTACGATCTGTGTAATTTGCTTCCGAAACAAGTTTTATGCTTTTAATTAAATTAAAACGGCTTTTAAATAGTCGTTCTTTGTATCTATGTCTTGTGATAGTCATGACCGTCGCACCCCATTGTGTTGTATTACTCTGATAAATTGGGGGTGTGACAGATTGGTATCAGAGATGTAGTTATAGAGAACTAGGTTATTTTACAAAATGATTTTTATAAAAGTGAGTCAAAAATTTATTTATCGGAAAAATAATTCTAGACTATAACTGTCTCTCAAAAATCTCCAAGAACCACTTCACTCCACGTCTTCGATACAAGTAAGTTGTGACTTGAGATAGTTTATGATTTTTGCAATGCTAAGTTTTGAATTTGATTGCTAAGTATTATTAGCATTAGGTATACCCTTCCCATGTTTGAGTGATAACCATAGGGACATGTAATAAAACGATTTTTAAAACATCCTTGTATGGATCGTTACGATACGCAAATGGTTTGTGCCATATTTATTTGAATGGTTTGTGCCATCTTTGTTTAAATGGTTTGTGCCATATTTATTTGAATGGTTTGTGCCATATTTGTTTAAATGGTTTGTGCCATATTTATTTGAATGGTTTGTGCCATATATATATTTTCCTTTGAGATTAAACGTACGCATACTTATATTTTAGATAGTCTGCGGGACTATTATCGACTATCGAAACGTTTTGTGTTTCATATTACTATGCGCCGAATTAAAAATATCGCCATGATTCCTAGAACGAAAACTATATGAATATATTTATTTACCATGGGTTGGTAGTGTGTTAATTTGTAGTAATACTTGAATCAAGCGATACTATTATAAATGTCGAGAGGAGCAACTATTTACTGGGTTCGGTAAATTGTTACTCCACTAAACATTTATAGTAGACTCGGTTGAGTAAAAGTGACCTACATTAATTAACGATTTCGAAGTTGAAATTGAACGCGACCGAGGACCGACGATGAGGTCACTATTTAAAATGACATATGACGATAAAACACCTATTACAAGTATTGCTCTTGTAATACTACAATTCAAAGAACGAATAAATTTCACGAATATATGAACTATCCATAAATACGCTGACGCGTAAGTCAAACGGTTATCGAAGGAAATTTTTATTGGAAATAAATTACGCAAAGACAAATAAATTTTTTTTAGTCCATTGGTTGCGACTAAGTTATTATGACGTTATTATAAATTTTGAAGTTACGATATAGATATAAATTAAAGGGTTTACCCTTGGTTAAACAATTATGCCAATTTCTACATCAACGGGATTATCGCGTTGCGCGGTATTTGAGAACCCCAGATGCGAAATGTGGGCGTATATTGAGACCTTAATGCAAGGTATAAATACAACAATGACTGTAAAGTCTATTTAAGTTTGTGAGCAAGACGCTAGACGAGAGCAAGATAAACGAAACATATAAGATATAACAGAACATATTCCAAAATCAGAGGAATTCTTGTAATGAAATTTAGTAATTGCTTGAATTGAACATTTTGAACGATTACAGATTAAAAACATATGAAACAATTCTTGTGATGAAATTTTTGTGATAAAATTTTAGTACTCGACTCGTTTAAATCAAATTAACAATTTTCAAGGTGTAAAAATTGTCGAAAGTGTACGAACTAGCAATAATAAGTTAAGGAAAGACTTATGAAAACAAGAACTAGTACGGGCTACGTAATAGTCGTAAGCCGACTAAAACTCAAAAACATACTTACTCATCCGAGTTGCAAGTAATAAACGTTTAACAAGAGGAAACTGCACAAAAATGAACGTTGTAATAGACCTAAATTGATGAAAGAATTGATTAAGGATAATTGTATTTATCCATCCATGCATAATCACTACTAAAAGAAAGTACAAATAATAAGTATGTGGAAGAGCATGTTAGAGGACTTTAACATTCCACGATTTACTTATTGTTTTCCGTGTAAGGACTACTTGGACATTTAATTAGACTTATGGATCGATGTACGAGAACTTACTCTAAATAAAAGAAAATTTACAAGACATCATACAACTCATTTCTATTTTTAGAACTTTAGAAGAATACTTTGTTTCTACCTATCAAATAACCTTCGTTTTACATTTGGTGACAGGCGAAAAGGAAAAATGCCTCTCATTCTGTTTTTAATTTTGCAATCCGAATCCGACAAGGAAATTACCCCCATCCGGAGCGTAATCACAATAAATTCGGATGACGAGCAAGATTCGCCAGTCATGATGCCAAATGTCACTACGGGATTTCCTTCCATCGTCCCAAATATTTCTACTACTATTACTATGCCAATCTCCACTCCTATGCCTTCAGCAGTGCCTGGAACTTCTAGAAAAAAGAAACCGTGCTTCATCACCACCACCTAATGTTGCTCAATCCCCAGAAGAGGAACCTACTTCAGAAGCACTCGGATTCGATGCAGAACACCTGATGGGCCGTCTGGAGGATCTAGAGGGTGATGTGGATCACCTTATCGAGCAAGATAAGGACAAGGACTTAGTGATAGCCGAGTTACGAGAGTCTCTTGAGGCTGCTGAGTCCGAGATTGCAATTTTACAAATGAGGAACGATGATACCGAGGCTAGGTAAGCCGCGGATCATGCCCAAATCCAAGAGATCCTACGCCACCTAGGTCTTTAGGATTTTCTCTCCTTTCTAATAAAAGTATGATGTTTTGTAATAAATGTATGACGTGTTGTCAAGACTAAAAGAAGCCATTCATTAGTGAATGAAATTTTGTACTCTAAACTTCAAAACTATGTATGGAACGCAGTTCAAGAATGAAATGTACGAATTTTTATGATATGATCCCTTGATAATTGTATTATAATAATTGTGGGAAAATCTTGGTCAAATTCGAACAATCGTAAGAATCGATAACAATGAAAGAACTAACAAAATATACATCATTTGTGCGATAATGTTACACAGAAAAATTGAAATGACGGAACATGGTTGCAACGACCTCAAAGAGGTCATCACTCGTCAATACCAAAATGCCATTAGGGCCGTTGATGCGTTCGAAGCTAGTATCCGCACGGTTGACTGAACCATGGGTCCTAGTATTTACGAAAAAGCTAATGGAACAAGTGCTACTCCGGTTAACACTTTTGGACCTCGAAAGACCCTTTCAAAAACTAAGGTAAATCATACCGTTAGTGGAAGAAAAGGGCCTTATGCGGGGAGATGCTATATGTTGAAGAACCACTCAAGGTTTAACACCATGAAGCAAGGTGTCGGAAGGTTTAACCCTCATCCTATGACTAAACCAAAGAATCACTCGTGGAAAGCACCACGAGTTCACCAAGGAAAAACCTTACCACCCTCTACTTTTTGTGCAAGGACAAATTTCCGGGAGGATGTTCCTAAAACAACTCCCATCCTGAACAAGAAGTATCTCGGCAACCTTCCATATTGTCGCAAGTGTGACTACCACCATAAAGGTAGTTGCGCGAACCATTGCATGCTTTGTGATGACTTTGGGCACTTGGAGGGTGATTGCCAAGTGGTAAAGTCCCATGAGAAGAATATGAAGGAACACCACATGGAGGAATGTCGTGTAAGACAAGAAATACTTGAAATCGCCCAAGAAGGAAGCTCGAGGGCAAGGAGCGTCCAATACCCCACCAACGTTTTACACCGGTTGTCTTTCAAGAAAGATGCGCCAACAATCTTCAAGTATCAACCCAAGGGTTTCTACCCTCGTCATGGATAGAGCGTGAAAAATTCATGGATTAGGAACTATTTTACTCTTATGCAAATCAAGTGACTCGACGTCCGTCGATGTTACCACCAACAAACTTAATTATGTAATCGTACTCCATGTCTTCAATTAAATTGTGTTGTTTTATCTTTAAATCATCTTTTGTTTAACCAACGAGAAAAATTCATCCATCAAAAATGTTATTTGAGAAAAAGATTTATTCTACAATATTTTCTTTACCTATTGTAGAGAAATAAATAAAGTAAATTTTCACTAAAAGATTTTTGAAAAATATTCTTTAGAAAGTGTAAAAAAAAAAATAAATTTTTTTTTTACTATTAGGAATCACCATCGGAAACACTTATTAGTGGGAATAATAACAATCGTGATAAGTAGGTGGAAAGATTAGTAAAGGTATTATTAATCAAACGCCGCAACTAATAGCGAAATATTTTTGGTAAGAACTACCATGTAATGTTTTGGAACTTGGTTTGACGACCAACTCGATGTGGAGAACAAGAACTATTGATAAACCTGACGAGAACTAGTACGAATAAGTTTTTGGAAATAATTTTGTTAATTGTGAAAAGTGAGCAACGGTTACAAATGAAATGAACTATGCGCAAGTTTGTTGATTATGGAGGTGAGCAACGGTAACGAACGAAATGCACCGTGGACTACCAATATATAATTACAACCTCAAACAGTCAAATTGTGATGAAAAGGAGGATGCAACCGTTGGACCCGAGACGTACGTAGCCTGATCAACTACGTATGATCGTGGTCGAACGCGAGTATGCTCATAGTAGTCATCTTAAAAATAAATTATATTAGTAGAATATTTTCAAGTTGCCCTATTTATCAAAGAAAGATTTATCATATGCTACGAACGTCAAACATTTTTATACCGTCCTAGTATAATTATTTTCTTCGCCACTATTTCATACAAGAGCGTATATGACACGCAAATACTAAGAGCGCCAATTGTTTTTGACAAAAATTAGACTCAAATAGATTAGAGTTGGAAAATAAAAAACAACCTTCAATAATAATGAGAAGAACGAAACGTCATTTGGGTAAAATCCAAATTTAACGGATATCTGGAACTCGTCGTAACATAACCCATGTTAAAGAATAATTGGGTCAAAATAAGCATACTTTTGTATATAAATGGGAATACCGAAACCACTCGAACAAAAATCTATTTTACCTAAGGACGTTTGAGCATCACACCATACTCATAGGCTTAAGAAATATTCTGTACTTCCTTCATAGAAGGAAATCTAAACGAACTATGATTTAAACATATTATAAATTGTACACTCGTTTTCCTCTCCATGAAAAAGGAGATAAACGAAGAGGAACGCAAACTAAACTGATTAATTAACGAAATTATCTTATACTAAATGTCACATAAAAGAAAGAAACGTCTTGACCATCACGTGTTAGGAAGATCAATTGTCCTAGATTTTTGGGAAACCGATTCAAGGAACCTTGACGCATACGCCACTTATCACTACCAAGTAGACGGTTTATGTGAACGGGATTATTCAAACCATGTGGAACGATTTTAAATGTGCGATATATAGTCATCTAGGCGAAAAATGACAATACGCGACACTTTAAAGTGGAAGCAATACGCGGGACGACACGAAAATTAATAATGAAAAAAAAAACTCATCAAACAGAACCGACGTCGTCAAGAAAAAAAAAATTTGACATGTAAGAAAAGACTTAGGGAACGCTATTGGACCATGTACAAGTCCGAACTTTTTATTCGTTTTAATCCTAACAAGATTACCGTGATCTTAATCTTAGCAACAAACTAGAGAAAAACGAACGCATTGAACACGATGAAAGGGAGATAAAACTTTAATTAACCTCTTGTTTTGATAACGACATGGACGTGCTAGTTTTGAGGACAAAACTCAATTTAAGGGATTACGAATGTCACACACGTGAATTTTAAATCTATTTGATTTTACGCTAAACGCGATGATTCGGATTAGACTTGTGTGTCTATTGAATGTCCCGATTGATTACGCGAAATTTGTGTACAAATTTGATTTTTTTTTTAAAAAAAAAATGTTCATATCAAATGTTACTTGAATGACTATAATTCGTTTACCTTACGTGCTAAGAATTTCTATTTTTGAAACCGACACTTGTTTATGTCGATATGATTTGGATTAAATAGGTTCAATACGAACTTAGGAAATTCACCCAATATACTCACGAGACACTTAAAGTTACCCATTTTCTCTTTTCGCCAACTTATTTAAAACTATTATTACTTAAATAAATCAATCTAGACATTTGAAAAATAAAAGTAAAACAATGCCTTCTTTCCTCACATCACCAAACCGAACCCCCCCCATCTTCCTTGCAAAACCACGTTTTTCTCACTTAATTCACCACCTCTTGCCATCTCAAACTTTGTAACCCCATATTTTGAAAAAGTCAAACTAGAAAGTACAACATCTCTTCTACCCCTGCTACTTCACGTGCCCCCCTTCCAGCTTTCACTCTTCCCCAACTTATTCCAATTACCTAGTGTACTTGATTTACTTGATCCTTATTTAGAAGCCAACTAGGAGACTTGGAAACCCTAACTAGGTCTAACTGCTCCTTTAAAACTTAACCTCCCCTATAAATACTTGACATATCATCACCAAAAACACACACTTCACAAGCTTACAAAAACACATTCGTGTGATCATCTTTGGCCACTGCCGAGAAGGATAGTTTTGCTCTAGACTATAAGCATTGGGTACTAGTCTAGTATAATACCTTGGGCTTAGACATACAAGCCTTGGTCTTTGTTCGTTCGTCTCTGCCCTGAAATTCACAGGACCTTTTGTAAGTTCTAAAACCTTACTCATGTCTAGTATTGGTTGATATTAATACTTGCTAAAATATTTTGTAAAGTACGATATACAAGTCACGGGTGGGGATTGGGCGATGACCTAGACCTCGCGAGATAAACTAAACGAGCTTAAGTGTGTTACAGGAAGTGAAGTCACATCTATGGGTTGGTTATAGTAAAAACTTTGATAACCAAAAGACTACTCAAGTTATATGTTAACTTAGTAGGACTTGCAAAGGAAATATAATCATAAAACCCTAGACGTGAAACATGGAAACCCTAAGCTTAGGAACCACTGGAAGTTCGAATGTATGTCATGATGCTTACTCGACAAATGTGTAATGTTGTATGCATATATGAGACGTGGCATGAATTATTGATCGTCTAGTATAAATGATAAACCCACTTCAACTCGTAGCTACTATGATGTGTCTATGATGATATGCTTGCGTAAGATCTTGGGTAGAAACAATATTGTGATTTTATGTGTTATCTGTCACACCCCCAAAATACCAGAGTATAATAGCCACGTGGGAGTGATGACGTCATGATTATCATATCACAAGAACATAAAGAACGACCTCTAAATGAGACGTTTGGAAAATTTGATCACTTGTATTAATCAGGAATAAAAATGCTTAAACATTGCGGAAGCATAAATCTGGTCACAGATGAAATACATAGTTCTCAAAAGTTACAAATGATCATAGTTCAAATACTGGAAAGACTGCAATGCATGAGACCTCAAATAGCACCTTCGTTCTTAACACCTGGGAAAAACATTGCTAAAGTGTCAACATAAAGTTGGTGAGTTCATAGGTTTGTTTAAAATGTAATGTTTAATGAACCCCAAGATTTAATCCACATGTGACAATATAACAAATACAAAGTCACATAAAAATGCATTTACTATTGTCTAAGCTCATCCACCGACGTGTTAACTGATAACCAACAATGAAAGCCCGTGCAAGTATCTAACCCGGGATACTCGTAATCTGACTCAAATGAAACTGTATCCGCTTAACTAATGTCAGTCTAAGACGGATAGGGGTGTCGACCCCGATAGATCTATCCATAACATTCGCGCTTACTAGCTATAACCTAGCTATGAAATTAACGGTTCATGATAAATGGGCAATATAGCAACTTGGGTTAAATCGGGACTTAGACCAATAAGTAAACGAGTAAATGTATTTGTGTTCATACGTTAAATCAAGAAATGTCTCACCCCAAAAGATGATATAAAACAGTAAAAAGTGGGGCTATGAAACTCACCTCGATGAGTAGCAAATATGATGAATAGAGATAGCACGAATAATCAGGACACGCAAAACGATGTGCAAAAGATCTACTCGTAACCTAAGTAAAATACCATACTTAGGCTAAATATATAAAATAATAATGTATCGTACACTTGGTTGATATTTTATTCTTGCTCTTAAATTATAAAATGTTTCTGAACATTTTCCATGTTTATTTATTTTGGTCACGGGTCAACTTTGGGTCTAAATAAATTGTTATTTAATAGTCCGAAAAATAAACGGCTTCTCGTTATGAAAACTAGACCGCGAGGTCTTCGACAATTTATAATTATCACATTTTTATGAAGTCTCTAGGTTCTAAAATCAATCAAGAAAAGTAGTACACTTGCACACAAAATTAAACAAGCAAAATATAATTATTTCTAAGTATCAAACAATAAACTTTGAGAATTAATTACGAGTTCGTTATTTAACTTCAAGTCAGACGGAAAATCACATTAAAAACTAGGCCATGTCAAGTTTATAAAAACATTTTTATCTTGTCGGGGCATGGCCCTTAGGCTGCTTAAAAATAAGTGCGAAGTAAGCCTTTTGGTCGAAAATCAATTAGTTTGTGTACACTTTTAGCAAATGGAAATTAAATGAAAAGTGTCCTTTTGTGTTCACACTATAATTTTGGAAATTGTCTTTTGTTGCTACCACTTGACGTAAAAACAAGGAAAAGAAATGTTACTTGCTTTTCATCATGTATCACTCATACATACATGCACATACATGACTAGCTACTTTATTTACCCAAGTGGGGCTAGTACTACTTTGTGTCATACTTGGTACAGGTACTTGAAAACAAAGAAAGTGAAAGGCATGCATACATACAATATGGCAACTTGCATATACACACAAAGCATACTTTTTAAATATGGAAATACAAGGAAAAAGAAACAAATGGTGCTGTTTGTTACTGTATTTCGCAGGCACCCAAAAGAAAAAGGGGTGGTCATCATTTGTACTTATTTTTAACATGCATGCATACATATCAAACTCTTGTACACGCCACACACATTTCCTCTATTTGTGTTCACTGTTTCTGACCCACTATTGCATTGGCAAGGACCACACACAAGCTACTTGTTTCTATCCTATCAAGTACATATTACTTATAAGGACACACACACACAGTTTGGTTTTGAAATGTTTACATTTGTATTCCCTGTGATATTTCAAATCCCACGCACCAATATTAGCCCTAAACAACACAACCATCGCATGCATGCACAAGGTGATAACAATGGTGTAGGTTCTCGTTTTTTTTATTCACACTTATAAGTATAAAACACTCTTTACTTGGTCTTGTGCTTCTCCCCACTCACGTCGCACAACACACATACATATACACGCAAATCACAGCAGCTTCTATGTGATGGAAAGAAAATCTCATGTTACTTATTTTTACATAAAATCATAGATGTCCAAGCATGCATACTCCTTTCTTTCTACTCATAAATGTAATGTTTTCAAGGCTTTTGTGGAGAGTTTTAGCTTACTTGCACAAATAGAGAGCTCATGTTTTACTTCCACTGTGACTAGCATGTATATATATGAGCTCATGTTCTCTGCCTACGCCTAACCATGCACAAGTACATACTGTATCTATGATGTTTGCCAAGGATTACTTTTAGGTTTTACATGCATGCATACACAATCACTTTAAAACCTAGGGTTTCATGCATTTGCTTCATTCAAGAACACAACGTCTAGTATGTTTGGTGTACGTTTCATATGCAAATTTATTATGTAAACATCATCAAAACCCTAACCCGTGACCTTGTTATTCAGGTTTGTAAAGATTTTGAGCAAGTGTATACCAACCAAGACAAGTTTTAGAGAAAGGTCAAGATTAACTTACAAAGGGTCCTAAGTAGGTTTGATGGAGATGATCTAAGAACTAGTGATGCTTAACCCGAATGCTTAGCTTGCATAAACAACTTGAGTATCCTAACTGTTTTGCTGTCGTGATTCACCACAGGGAGTTCATTGTTTTTCTTGTTGAGTTTTAGATTTGAGTGTGTGAAATTTGTGAGGAAATGAGGGTTGTATTTATAGGCTAAGAGTGAGCTTTAGGGTTAAGTAACTTGGTTAGAGTTTAGTTAGGGTATCTTGTTTGATTGTAACTAAGGATTTAGCCAAGATAACTAGATGTTGAAAATTGCATATCTTGGGAACTTGTTACTTCGTCTAGGGCAGAGAAAAGAAGGAAAATAGAGTGTACTTTGGGTTGACAATTGGGATTCTAGGTTTTTAGGAAAAGTTTTAAGGAGAAACCATGGAATGAGGGTGTTGTCCATCGGTTGTAAAGGGAAAGGGGGAGACAAGATGGTACTTTGCATTAAATGGTTGATAAAGTACTAGAGTTCAAATTGTTGTAACACAAAATAAACGTAGGTTTTGCTAAAATGAGGGGGGGACCGGATTTGTTTGTAGATGGTAGGAAATAATAGTATTTTTAGTTTGTTTGTATTGTAATAGTGTAAGTAGTTTAAGTCATTTGTGGTAGTATTATTATAAAGAAAGTGTAGTTGAAAGGTTTATATGTTCATTGTGTAGTGGAGTTGTATTTTTATTTATTTATTTATAATTACGTTGCTTTAATATCAACGTCGACTCTAAAATTGGGATTCTTAACACATAACGTAAATGAAAGAATAATTCATTCAAGAAGAAAATTGATAGACATGTCATCAATACTCAAATTCGTGTACAAACTACACGTAAACCATCGGGAATATCCCTAGACACACAAGTCTAACCCGAAACATCACGTTTTACTTAATTTAAATGACTTCAAAATTCACGTTTGTGACATACGACCTCCGTTAAATTGAGCTTCGTCCCGCAAGCTCATAAGTCGATGAAACTAATCTAATTAAAAAGATGTGGATATTTGAGCTCAAATTGATCTTCACGCTCCCACGTGAATTCCGGACCTCTTTGAGCATTCCAACGGACTTTGATAATGGGTATACGACTTTGCCTAAGTTGTTTGACCTTGCGGTCCATAATCTCTACGGGCTCTTCTACAAAGTTGAGTGCTTCATCGAGTTGGATCTCCTCCAAAGGAATGATGAGCGATTCATCGGATAGGCATTTCTTCAAATTACAAACGTGAAAAACGTTGTGCACTCTACTAAGCTCTTGTGGAAACTCCAATCGGTATGCCACTGGGCCAACTCTCCCAATGATCTTAAATGGTCCGATGTAGCGAGGGTTTAACTTTCCACGCTTCCCAAAGCGGATCACACCCTTCCAAGGCGCGACCTTCAACATGACTTTATCGCCAACTTGAAACTCAAGAGGCTTTCGTCTCTTGTCAGCATAACTCTTTTGACGGTCACGTGCCGCTTGCATACGGCTCCTAATCTTAAAATTCTTTTCCGTGGTTTCATGTATGATTTCTGGCCCGGTGAGTTGAGCATCTCCCACCTCGGCCCAGCAAACTGGTGAACGACACTTTCTACCGTAAAGTGCCTCAAATGGTGCAGCTTTGATGCTTGTATGATAACTGTTATTGTATGAGAATTCAACCAATGGGAGATGTTTATCCCATCTATTTCCAAAATCAATAACACAAGCTCTCAGCATGTCCTCCAATGTCTGAATGGTCTTTCACTCTGACCATCCGTTTGGGGGTGATAAGCAGTACTTATATCCAACTGCGTTCCCAAAGCCTTCTGTAATGATCGCCAAAATTGTGAAGTGAATCGACTATCTCTGTCCGAGATTATCGACACTGGCACTCCATGTCTTGAGACTACCTTCATATATAGGTCCGTCAATCTCTCCATCCGATCAGTCTCCTTGATTGGTATGAAATGAGCCGATTTGGTAAGTCGATCGACTAGGACCCAAATCGTGTCGAGACCGGTAGATGTTTTAGGTAACTTGGTGACAAAGTCCATGGTTATCCTTTCCAATTTCCATACGGGTAGTTCGGGTTGAACTAATAGACCCGAGGGTTTCAAATGTTCAGCCTTAACTTTGGCACAAGTCAAACATTTGCTAACGTAAGTGGCAACGTCAGCTTTCATGTTTGGCCACCAATATAGCATTTTAAGGTCGTGATACATTTTGTCAGATCCCGGATGAATAGAGTACTTCGACTTATGCGACTCATTCATAATCAAAGATCTTACATCACCATGGCTCGGTATCCAACTCCTATTATCCAAGCATAATGTACCATCAGTGCGTGCTACTAACTGCTTTAACATACCACCAATATCTTCAGTCTCAATGACTTCTGCTTCTAATGCTTCCCTTTGATCATTTAGGATTCGAGACGGGAGGTCCAAGCCATTGGTCATCACCAAGGCTCTCACCCTAAGAACTCTCTCCTTTCGGCTTAGAGCATCAGCAACGACATTTGCTTTTCCTGGGTGATAACGAATTTCACAGTCGTAATCACTGAGTAGTTCCAACCATCGTCGTTGTCTCATGTTGAGTTCCTTCTGGTCCAAGATGTGTTGTAGGCTTTTATGGTCGGTGAACACTACACACTTGGTGCCATAAAGGTAATGCCTCCAGATCTTCAGAGCAAACACCACTGCTCCTAACTCCAGGTCATGTGTCGTGTAATTCTTCTCATGTACCTTCAATTGTCTAGATGCATATGCAATAACCTTGGTCCTTTGCATCAAGACAGCACCTAGCCCTTTTATGGATGCGTCACAATACACCACAAAGTCTTCACTACCCTCTGGTAGTGCTAGGATCGGCGCATCACATAACTTTTGCTTCAATAGTTGAAAGGTGGATTCTTGGTCTTCTCCCCAGTAAAACTTCTTATCTTTTTGTGTCAACTCAGTCATAGGCTTAGCTATTTTAGAAAATCCCTCGATGAACCTTCTATAATAGCCGGCCAGTCCTAAGAATTGGCTAATCTCCGTAGGAGTCGTAGGAGATGCCCAATCCTTAACGGCCTCAATCTTAGCGGGATCCACGTGAATGCCACTGCTATTAATCACGTGCCCAAGAAATTGCACTGTGTTTATCCAAAACTCGCATTTGGAAAACTTTGAATAAAGCTCTTCCTTCTTCAACAATTCTAGTATGGTCTTTAAATGTTCCTTGTGTTCTTCTTCATTGCGAGAATAGATAAGGATGTCATCAATGAATACAATCACAAATTTATCCAAATATGGTTTGCACACACGGTTCATGAGGTCCATGAAAACCGCGGGTGCGTTTGTCAAACCAAAGGGCATAACTTGGAATTCATAGTGACCGTAACGAGTTCTGAATGCTGTCTTAGGAACGTCTTCCTGTCTGACCTTCAGCTGATGATATCCTGACCTTAAGTCGATTTTGGAGTATATGCTAGACCCTTGCAATTGATCGAAGAGGTCGTCGATTCTTGGTAACGGGTAACGGTTCTTCACAGTAAGTTTATTCAGTTCACGATAGTCTATGCACATCCTAAATGTCCCATCTTTCTTTTTGACAAATAAGACCGGTGCTCCCCAGGGTGAGGAACTTGGTCGAATGAAACCTTTGTCAGAAAGTTCTTTTAGTTGCTCAGCCAACTCCTTCATTTCTGCTGGTGCTAATCGGTATGGTGCTCGAGCAACCGGTGCAGCTCCTGGAACAAGGTCTATGTGAAATTCTACTTGACGAGTCGGAGGTAATCCTGGAAAATCCTCAGGAAAGACTTCTAGAAAGTCCCTGACAATTGGCACATCTTCAATCTTTCTTTCGATGGTTTCGGTTTCTTCTTTTTGAGTGATTTGTACTAAAAACACTGGGCATCCCTTCTCGATGTATCTTTGAGTCCTAATACACGAGATAACCTCCAGTCTTGATTCACCCTTCACTCCACTTCTTTCACCTCGTATGAGTAGTACCTCATCTCCATAAGGAACACGAACATACTTCTCATGACACACAATCTCTGCACGTGCCCTTGACATCCAGTCCATCCCTATGATAACGTCGAAACTTCCTAGGGCTATGGGGAGTAAGTCGATATTGAATGGATGGTTTTGTAAATTTAGGGTACACCCCCTAAGGATAGTATCAGTAGTCACCGACTTCCCATCGGCTAATTCTACACTATATTTAGTATCTAATATGGTTGGGGTGACATTTAAACGTTCATTAAGTACAGTAGAGACAAAGCTTCTATCCGCACCAGAATCAAAAAGTACCGATGCATATATGTTATTGATTAGAAACGTACCAGTGACAACATTGTTGTCATGCACTGCCTCCTCGGCTCCCAAATGATAAACCCTAGCAGGTACTCGGGTCTCAGTCTGAGCTCGACTTCCTCCTTGATTCTCAGTCTGAGCTCGACTTCCTCCAGCCGGGGCTCCTTGAATCATCCTCTGGTTACCCTGTGGTTTGTTGTGGTGCTGGTTACCTCGAATCTGGTTTCCTCTACCTCGGTTCCCGGCGTTAGGGCACTTGTTCTTGTAGTGTCCCTTTTCACCGCATCCAAAACAAGTAACCTCGCCACCTAAACCACCCTGACTACCTGATCCTCTCTGGCTACTGGAGCGAGCAGGTGCTCGGCAGTCCTTGGCTTTATGCCCAGCTCTTCCACAGTTGTGGCAAGTAGGTGGACATGATCCGGTGTGGTGGCGACCACATCTTCCACAGAAGGGTAGTTTTCCAGCATAACTCCCTTTATCTCCCTGACTAACAGTGAACACCTTTGCCACTTCCTGGCGCTTGTTTTGGTTAAAGTTGTTGGTGTTACCATTATTGTTATTGTTGTAATGGTTGCCAGTCCATTTCCTTTTGTCACCCGAGCTTTCTCCCAATTCTTGCACCACTTGGTACATCAAGCCTTGAGCCATTTCAATGGCCTCATGCAAATCTGTAGGCTTGGATGAAGTAATATTCCCTTTGATGTTCAAAGGTAAGCCTTCAATGTACCTTTCCAACAATCGGTCATTGTTGGGAACCATATCGGGACATAGAAGAATCAATTCCTGAAAACGCTGGTTATAAGCAGTGAGAGCTGTACCCTTAACCTTCAAATTCCATAGTTCACTCTCCATTTGCTTGACCTCATTTCGAGGGCAATACTTCTTGATAAACATAGCATTAAATTCACTCCAAGGCATGGCATGAGCGGTATCAAGAGTCACAGCACGAGCATGAACATTCCACCAAGTCAAAGCACTGTCAAGGAGCGTGCTTGACGCAAACTTCACCCTATCTCCCTCAGCAACACTGCTAATCCCGAACTGGGATTCTAACTTCTCAAACCATCGAGTCAAACCTACCACACCTTCCGTTCCACGAAAATTTCCTTGCATGACCGCACGGAATTCCTTGTAGGTGCACGATTTAGTGGTGGCGACGGCGCCTCCACGATTAGTGTCACCTTGCGTACTAGCTGTACGTGTAACTTCAGCAGCTGCGAGAGCTTCAGCTACTCGATCTGCTATCATTTGGCTCAGTAACTCTGGATCAACTCCACCATTATTAGCGGGTGGATTTTGAGCAGCAGGCCTTCGTCCTCTGGCCATCTTTCTATATGATAAACGGATTAGTGAGATTTTGTTTGATATATCGATCATGGCGAATATGGTAACAATAATGTAGTGCACACAATTTCATAATATAAACATGTTATCCATCGCTATATGTAACCCAAATAAGATGATAACATAAACAAAATGAAATATCCATACAATAGTTTTCAAGGTACAACAAAATAAAAGTACATGACGATGTGCATAAATCCATTAGCTGGACAGATTCCTTAGCTTAATGGTCAAAGAACAAAAGATGATATGGAAAGAAATCTAACTATGGCCACCACGGCTCTGCTGAAAGGCCCTCTCAAGTGCATTCATCCTCTCCTCTAGAGCTATCTCTCGTTCTTCGCTATCTTGAAAACGAATTTCCACATCCTTGCACTCCTGCCTAAACCACCCTTCCAATTCAGCAAAGGGGTCCTCAACTGGCTCCTCTAATTGGCCCATCTCCTCCTGAGGCTCAACTCCCCACTTAGACATAAGTGCTTCCAGTTCCTCAAGGCGAGATGCTGGGTAAGTGTCCATCTCCTCCAAGGTGGTCTGCAACTGTCCCCTAAGACGAGTAATACATACTGTCAAAGCTGTCTCTGGTGGTGGTCTTGCAGTAGAACTCTCTCCCACAGTCATCCCTTTAGGTAAGATGATGCCTAAAGCCCTCCTATGAGTCGGTATGCCTGCATGAACAAGCATCTCCTGATAGACAGTAGGTATAGTCTGAGTCGGAGGTGACATAGGCGGTATCTCGGGATCAACCTGGAAGTCAACAATATCAAGTGCCTCAAGTCTGGTAGGGGCTGCAAGATCAGGCTCAGAAGCAATACGTCTCCAAGTAGCATGGAATGGAATAAGTGGCTGTAGAGGTGAAGGAGGTCGTTGGGTAGACCTTCGAGCAAGACGACTCCTAGAGTAGACAAATGGCAAAGTATCTGGGAGTCTAGCAACTGGCCTAGTCATCTCTTCTTCTCCCTCAGATGAGGATGAAGAAATAGGGTCTGTAGAGGACACTGGTATAGCAGCAAATGCAGTAATCTCATCCTCTGAGTCAGACCCATCAGTAGTCTCTCCTTTCTCATCTGCATACTCCTTAGAGTCCATATCTGTATCCTCCATAGGTTCCTTCTCAGAGTCTGATATGTGCCTTGGTGATAGTGGTACTGAAGAGTCTGGAATGATATCTCCACCTTCAAGGCCTAACACATCATCATCTGTATCATCCGGAATAACTAACGGTGAATGAGGGGCTTCAACAGGTTCTCTCTCGATTTCTTCGTTTGATGTAATCCTACGTGGTGATACTCTAGGTGATGATATGGGTAACTCCCATGATGAACTGACAGTCGAATGCGAGCTAGGCCGGTTGTTAGTTCCCGAAGACGTTGAATCATCCGATGAGGACATTTCACTGAGATAAAAACGAAATGAAAATGTGTAAGTACCCCTTACATGAATATTCTTAGAAAAATAGGCATATGTTATAACCCAAGAATGTTAAAATTTCACATGTAGCCCATGTAATATATCTCAAGCAATGTAATGTCATATGTATCCCATATGAAATATGTATAGTACGATATTGTTAAACCACATGTTTCCCATGTACGCATCTTACGTAAAAAGTAGATATGATAATCTAACTAAGCAAATAAGCAGTTATAGTCTAGAATTACTAAATGCAACCTAGTTCTCTATAACTTGCGCTCTGATACCAATCTGTCACACCCCCAAAATACCAGAGTATAATAGCCACGTGGGAGTGATGACGTCATGATTATCATATCACAAGAACATAAAGAACGACCTCTAAATGAGACGTTTGGAAAATTTGATCACTTGTATTAATCAGGAATAAAAATGCTTAAACATTGCGGAAGCATAAATCTGGTCACAGATGAAATACATAGTTCTCAAAAGTTACAAATGATCATAGTTCAAATACTGGAAAGACTGCAATGTATGAGACCTCAAATAGCACCTTCGTTCTTAACACCTGGGAAAAACATTGCTAAAGTGTCAACATAAAGTTGGTGAGTTCATAGGTTTGTTTAAAATGTAATGTTTAATGAACCACAAGATTTAATCCACATGTGACAATATAACAAATACAAAGTCACATAAAAATGCATTTACTATTTTCTAAGCTCATGACACCGACGCGTTAACTGATAACCAACAATGAAAGCCCGTGCAAGTATCTAACCCGGGATACTCGTAATCTGACTCAAATGAAACTGTATCCGCTTAACTAATGTCAGTCTAAGACGGATAGGGGTGTCGACCCCGATAGATCTATCCATAACATTCGCGCTTACTAGCTATAACCTAGCTATGAAATTAACGGTTCATGATAAATGGGCAATATAGCAACTTGGGTTAAATCGGGACTTAGACCAATAAGTAAACGAGTAAATGTACTTGTGTTCATACGTTAAATCAAGCAATGTCTCACCCCAAAAGATGATATAAAACAGTAAAAAGTGGGGCTATGAAACTCACCTCGATGAGTAGCAAATATGATGAATAGAGATAGCACGAATAATCAGGACACGCAAAACGATGTGCAAAAGATCTACTCGTAACCTAAGTAAAATACCATACTTAGGCTAAATATATAAAATAATAATGTATCATACACTTGGTTGATATTTTATTCTTGCTCTTAAATTATAAAATGTTTCTGAACATTTTCCATGTTTATTTATTTTGGTCACGGGTCAACTTTGGGTCTAAATAATTTGTTATTTAATAGTCCGAAAAATAAACGGCTTCTCGTTATGAAAACTAGACCGCGAGGTCTTCGACAATTTATAATTATCACATTTTTATGAAGTCTCTAGGTTCTAAAATCAATCAAGCAAAGTAGTACACTTGCACACAAAATTAAACAAGCAAAATATAATTATTTCTAAGTATCAAACAATAAACTTTGAGAATTAATTACGAGTTCGTTATTTAACTTCAAGTCAAACGGAAAATCACATTAAAAACTAGGCCATGTCAAGTTTATAAAAACATTTTTATCTTGTCGGGGCATGGCCCTTAGGCTGCTTAAAAATAAGTGCGAAGTAAGCCTTTTGGTCGAAAATCAATTAGTTTGTGTACACTTTTAGCAAATGGAAATTAAATGAAAAGTGTCCTTTTGTGTTCACACTATAATTTTGGAAATTGTCTTTTGTTGCTACCACTTGACGTAAAAACAAGGAAAAGAAATGTTACTTGCTTTTCATCATGTATCACTCATACATACATGCACATACATGACTAGCTACTTTATTTACCCAAGTGGGGCTAGTACTACTTTGTGTCATACTTGGTACAGGTACTTGAAAACAAAGAAAGTGAAAGGCATGCATACATACAATATGGCAACTTGCATATACACACAAAGCATACTTTTTAAATATGGAAATACAAGGAAAAAGAAACAAATGGTGTTGTTTGTTACTGTATTTCGCAGGCACCCAAAAGAAAAAGGGGTGGTCATCATTTGTACTTATTTTTAACATGCATGCATACATATCAAACTCTTGTACACGCCACACACATTTCCTCTATTTGTGTTCACTGTTTCTGACCCACTATTGCATTGGCAAGGACCACACACAAGCTACTTGTTTCTATCCTATCAAGTACATATTACTTATAAGGACACACACACACAGTTTGGTTTTGAAATGTTTACATTTGTATTCCCTGTGATATTTCAAATCCCACGCACCAATATTAGCCCTAAACAACACAACCATCGCATGCATGCACAAGGTGATAACAATGGTGTAGGTTCTCGTTTTTTTATTCACACTTATAAGTATAAAACACTCTTTACTTGGTCTTGTGCTTCTCCCCACTCACGTCGCACAACACACATACATATACACGCAAATCACAGTAGCTTCTATGTGATGGAAAGAAAATCTCATGTTTCTTATGTTTACATAAAATCATAGATGTCCAAGCATGCATACTCCTTTCTTTCTACTAATAAATGTAATGTTTTCAAGGCTTTTGTGGAGAGTTTTAGCTTACTTGCACAAATAGAGAGCTCATGTTTTACTTCCACTGTGACTAGCATGTATATATATGAGCTCATGTTCTCTGCCTACGCCTAACCATGCACAAGTACATACTGTATCTATGATGTTTGCCAAGGATTACTTTTAGGTTTTACATGCATGCATACACAATCACTTTACAACCTAGGGTTTCATGCATTTGCTTCATTCAAGAACACAACGTCTAGTATGTTTGGTGTACGTTTCATATGCAAATTTATTATGTAAACATCATCAAAACCCTAACCCGTGACCTTGTTATTCAGGTTTGTAAAGATTTTGAGCAAGTGTATACCAACCAAGACAAGTTTTAGAGAAAGGTCAAGATTAATTTAAAAAGGGTCCTAAGTAGGTTTGATGGAGATGATCTAAGAACTAGTGATGCTTAACCCGAATGCTTAGCTTGCATAAACAACTTGAGTATCCTAACTGTTTTGCTATCGTGATTCACCACAGGGAGTTCATTGTTTTTCTTGTTGAGTTTTAGATTTGAGTGTGTGAAATTTGTGAGGAAATGAGGGTTGTATTTATAGGCTAAGAGTGAGCTTTAGGGTTAAGTAACTTGGTTAGAGTTTAGTTAGGGTATCTTGTTTGATTGTAACTAAGGATTTAGCCAAGATAACTAGATGTTGAAAATTGCATATCTTGGGAACTTGTTACTTCGTCTAGGGCAGAGAAAAGAAGGAAAATAGAGTGTACTTTGGGTTGACAATTGGGATTCTAGGTTTTTAGGAAAAGTTTTAAGGAGAAACCATGGAATGAGGGTGTTGTCCGTCGGTTGTAAAGGGAAAGGGGGAGACAAGATGGTACTTTGCATTAAATGGTTGATAAAGTACTAGAGTTCAAATTGTTGTAACACAAAATAAACGTGGGTTTTGCTAAAATGAGGGGGGGACCGGATTTGTTTGTAGATGGTAGGAAATAATAGTATTTTTAGTTTGTTTGTATTGTAATAGTGTAAGTAGTTTAAGTCATTTGTGGTAGTATTATTATAAAGAAAGTGTAGTTGAAAGGTTTATATGTTCATTGTGTAGTGGAGTTGTATTTTTATTTATTTATTTATAATTACGTTGCTTTAATATCAACGTCGACTCTAAAATTGGGATTCTTAACACATAACGTAAATGAAAGAATAATTCATTCAAGAAGAAAATTGATAGACATGTCATCAATACTCAAATTCGTGTACAAAATACACGTAAACCATCGGGAATATCCCTAGACACACAAGTCTAACCCGAAACATCACGTTTTACTTAATTTAAATGACTTCAAAATTCACGTTTGTGACATTATCAAACTCGCATAGGGTGTTAGTAAGACCGTAGTTACATGGCCTTTTTCATGTCTTCATAAGTGTGATTGTATGTGAAGCTACAAGTGTACCGACTATATGCTAAACCTAAGGGAAACTGTACATGTTGAAATAGGAATGACTACTTGTTAAACCTTAAGAAGAAACATGATAGCTTCTTTTATTTTAGCCACACCCACTGATGATGAAGTTTTATACGTGGGAAAAGTATGCATAAATTTTTGTATGAGAGATAGCAGTCTTGCGTGTATGTGTAGACATCCGAAGACCCAAGTCGATATGTGTGTTATATGCCTAGCTAGGGTACTAGTAGGACTCCTTTCATGATAAACAGTAACTTATAAACATAAACTAGACATTTGGGGGTGTTCCTGTATGTGTGTGTTGGTTGCACATGAACATGACCAGGGAGTAGTAACAGGCTGTGAATTTTGTGTCTATGTGCATGTATAAATAAAGTAACAAGAAAAACTACATGAACCCTATGTCTCATTCCATTTCTTGTTGAATGTCTATAGGAACAGGTGTGTGTATGTGTGTTCGTTCAAGCAGGTGTGCGTGAGTGCGTGTGTGTAACTTAAACTAAATGGTTGAGTATGCATGTTATAACTATCCAATATAAGTATGTAACTGGTATGGGTGTGCATTTCGTGCGTGTACTCAAAGAAGACAGGAAACCAAGTCAAGTGAATGAGGTAGGGTAGGGGTGTTGCGTGTTTTATTCCCTTTGTATGTAAAAGAGTGTACTCCGTGTATGTGTGTGCCAAAAAGGCATGAACATGGAAATGAATTGGAGGTGTGAACGCAAGCTCCAAAAATTATTGCTAACAAAGGGATATGCATGTAAACAAATAAAATACAACACCTTTTTGGTTTTACTGAGTGTGTGCAAGTGTGTGTGATCATGAGCAGTAGCATCATAGTGTGCATCAAACAAATTCAAGAGAGTACTATGTGTGTATGTCGTGTGGGTGATGAGTGCTCAGGGGTGTTCTTACGAACATCAATAGGAGGACCCAAAAGTGTAGTATGGACTCAGTCATATATGCATACTTGAAATATAGCAGAACTATTAAACTAGTAAAAGTAATATCACCTGCATATGTGAAAGGGTTGTGTAATAGGGAACTTAGCATAGTACAACAGAGTAGGAAATATGTCTAGGCATGTGATAAGCATGGGGTGGGCCTAAAAATGTATTTTGAAACAAATAAGAACATTGTAAAACGCAGGTCACCAAGGCATTACATGGTTGCAATATAACCAATTGTTTTTCTTTACTCAAACGCCCTCATTTCACGCCACTGTTTACACTTCAAAATAAGTCGGCCTTGTAAAACTTAGAACATGGGAATATTGACGGCCTGACACAGTTTTCAAAGGTGCCAACTGTTCAGTCTACGGGTCATTATCGAACCCGTTACACGCTTCCAAAAATCTTAGGAACCCATCTTAATAAATGAATGCTAGTAATAGTTATTAAGACATAAAAATGAAGCTTGACAAAAATGGCCGAGAGCCCTACTTCACGCCTATTTTTAACCAACTTAAAGGTCATGCCCCGACTATCTAAAAATATCTTATTAAACTCAACGCGGCCTAGTTGCCAAGACAATTTCCTGTTTGTCTTAATGTTGAGTAACGAAGCCGTAATTAAAATCCAAAAATGCTCGATTTCCACTTATAAATAATTGAAACTTACTTGTTTATTTTGGTTGCGAGTGCACTACTTTGTCCAATTATTTTATATACTTAGAGGTTTCATAAAAATGCGATATTTATGAAATATCGAAGACCTCGCAGCCTAGTTTTTATAACAAGAACCCGTTTATTTTTCGGACTATTATTTAACGAGTTATCAAGACCCAAAGTTGACCCCGTGACTAAATTTGTTGAACGAGAAAAATGTATGAAAACATTTTTATAAATCAAGAGCAAGTATTAATTATCAACCAAGTGCATTGTACGTTATTATTTATTGTATTTAGCCTAAGTATGGGTATTTTACTTAGGTTACAAGTAGATCGTTTACGCATTGTTTTGCGTGCCTTGATATTTCGTGCTATCTTTGTTGATCATTCACTACTGAATCGAGGTGAGTTTCATAGCCCCACTTTTAATTGCTTTAACTATTTTGGGGTGAGAACATTGCTTGTTTTTAACGGATGAACATAAGTGCTTTAAACTCATACGTTTGCCTACATGATGTCTAAGTAGCGATATCCCTAGATGCTTTAGCCCACTATCGTGAACCGTTAATTACTTTGTGTAAGCGCGAATGTTATGGATAGATCTATCGGGACTAACCTCCCTATCTAATTTGGTTGTGTGGCCAAAGTTAGATACACTTACATTTGAGGATTTACAAATGCTTCGGGATAGGCATTTGCTCGGGCTCTTATTATTTCTTGTTGGTTGAGGTTAACGCTTCGGTGTCACGAGCTTAGGCGTAGGTGATTAAAACGTATACTTTTGATTATAATCATGTATTTGTTATAAGATTATATGCCGGTTGCCTTGGAAAATCTTATGGTTCATCACACTATTTAAACTTAAACCTATGAACTCACCAACCTTTGTGTTGACGCTTTAGCAATGTTTTTCTCAGGTATCAAGACGGAGGAGTGACGTGGTTATGCATGGGAGATTTTTAAATGAAAATGGTCGTGAGTAGTGTATGGATATTTGGATCAATGTTAAAGTCTTTTGAAACAATGTTTTATTACGATCTGTGTAATTTGCTTCCGAAACAAGTTTTATGCTTTTAATTAAATTAAAACGGCTTTTAAATAGTCGTTCTTTGTATCTATGTCTTGTGATAGTCATGACCGTCGCACCCCATTGTGTTGTATTACTCTGATAAATTGGGGGTGTGACACGTGTAATTGTAACACCCATGCACATAAGAAACGTACATCATCTACTGTGTAGCTTCCTGAAATAACTAGATGGTCTCTTAATTTCGACATATAGTATGGATGTGGAATCATACTTCTGATCCCTTCTGGGATGTCTAGCACATCAAATTGATGACTAACCAAATCGAACGATACTATCATGAAAATTTTTCGCCTCCTACCTTGGAAACAAACGACCTTTTCAAAACCAACCCAAAAGATTTTACCACCAACAACCGATTGTCCCGATGACCGTATTATTCTAATTGTTTGACGAGGCAAGAGGTCGTATGCAACATTGCTCCAACTAAGAGAACTACGTTTAAACACCGACACATACCAAGGGGTTTCATCGACCAAAGTGTAATTAATTTTTAAAAGGGCAGGGTCTTGATTTTGTGGAGATAGACCAAATCCGAACACCATTCTTGGTGAATTTGGTTGGTTGACATGATTTTCTACTACTACGGTAACACATTTTCTTATTGACGGGTTCCATAGCATAAGTGTCCTATTATTAACATATGTTAAGCACCATATACCTTCACAAGTAGCAACTGGCCTAAAAACACGAAGATTGTATGGCGGATAAAAATGAGTGAAGTTTAAGTTGCCACTAACCGTGTACATGAAACCATCATCGTGGTGCTTATATGTTATATGAAAGCAACATGAGCCTGTTTCCCTCGAACCGTAAGTAGTGATGAAATGTGCTTGATCTATTGCAGCCTTCCAAGACTTCGACACTCTCCGAAACCGTAGTAAACTCTCCATTAGAAGTCTAAACATGATTTTCCTTTGAATTTCTAAAGGTATATGTGTGTACATTTTATAAAATATTGTGCTTAAGATCTAATTGTTTCTATGTTGGTTGTAATTTATAGAGTGATGGGAGCATATACTGACGGCTGCTCTACATTTTGATGCTCTATCAAGCGATGCTCTACCGATATAACAGCTTTAAATGACCTACAACCTAGATTGCTTTTGTTTTAAAAAAGAAGTACGTATTACGAAAAGAACTACATATTACAATAAATAAAACAAAGAAAAAAAAAACCTAATCACTTAATCCAAACAGTTACAACATCATTTCAATTCATGTAGGTGAAACGCATTTGTCGCAAACAACATCAGTTTGTCGTAGAAACACTCGCCAACGTATCATGATGTTCGGTGGACTCAACTGATTCAAAGTCAGCAAGTAGATTCTTCCCTGGGAATCTAATGGCACACTCTCTAAAGTTCTTATCTGGTGTTCTTAGAATCTTTGGTGAATTGCTTTCTTGTTGGTTCCATGCATCGATCTTTGAATACATTGATTCTTTTAACGCATGCGTAATTTTTTCATGTTTGGCACGCGTTGTTTCTACGTCAATGACGGATGGGTTCAGAGTCGAGTTCTTAAAATAATAAGCAAGAAGTTCAACTTGAGGATCACGACCAATAAATATATCAACGGATTTGTCGTTGAGAGGAGCGAAATCATACATTTTCTTAACATCACTATCTGTTGTCCCTTAGATTATGTGATGATTAAAGAAGAAAGAAAGGTAGATATAAGATGAATTCTAGAGAGAGAAACTAGAGAGAGAAAAGAGAGAGAAGTGTGTGAGAACTTGTGAAATATTAGATTTAGAAAATAGAAATGATCATCCAACCTCTCCTTACATTCAAGGAGAGGTTTATATAGCCTTTCCTACATGTGGCATGATGGGCTATATGATAATGGACCGGGCTTTCCTTTTGGGCTTTGGTTACTTATGAATGAACCTTAACTTAAAGTTAAGCACGTAATACACGACTAACCTACTACCTATTACAACGTTTTAATATACGATACATAATAAATATATGACTGAGCCTTCTTGTTTGACTCAATATTTTGAGGCTAACAATCTCCCCCAAAGAGAGGTCATTACCCTTTATGAGAGGTCATTACCCTTTGTCATTTGGAACTTTGTAGAGATTACTAATCTCGCCATAAATGAGTCTTGAACGTGTAATAGTAGTCTTTTTCTTCATGCTGTGATCTTTGAGCCTTTGTAGTTATCTTTCGACTTTGTCTTTAATCTTGAGATCTTCAAATCATCCATGACTTGTCTTTTCCATATTGAAATCTTGTGTCTTTATCCACATGCTCACGCTATTAATTATTGAATATGTCTTTTGGCATGAGTATGTGGTTTTGAATCTTTCACTTTGCTGAGTACACCGTGACACCACCTTCTTGAGACAAAACATAGACATGGACTGAATGGATTTGACATTCGTCCTAAATTGGTAGCGTTTTACCTCCGGTCGGTAAAGACCGTTATACGATATTAAATACCGTACTTATGATAGGTAGATTCAGTTAAGAATCTCCTTGACAGGGTTTCGCGGCTGTACTAGCCGTTCTCTTTACTCGACCGTCTCAAAGCAAGACTGCGAACATAAAGAGTGAATCAATTGGATAGATATCCGCTTGATTAAAGTCGTCAATTCAAATTCCTGGAACAAGTGTGATTCGTAAAGAATCTTACCATTGTTGCTTTCCAGTTGACACAAGCTTGATTCATAAGAATCTCACAAGTCACCTACCGTACTGCTGTTTGATGTTGACGCTAGAAGGATTTCCATTCGTCACTGTGAATATTAATAAATATCAATCTGAATGTTCTGGCAAGACCATAAAGATATTGCGTAGAAACCTGAAACGAGTTTGAATCAATTCAAAATCAAATCACTGTTGCTTTTCAGTTTTACACATGTTTAATTCATAAAGATTCTCGCATATGACCTACCGCAGTGTTGTTTGATGTTAACACTGGAGGATTTCCACTCATCATTATGAATACTAAGTAGTATCACTCTGAGTGTTCTAGCAATATCACAAGGATATAGCGTAAGACTCTCTTGATCTTCATCTATGTGTCCTAACGAGATTTGATTGATCTCTAGGCTCTAGACTCAATTTGTGCACTTTTAGTGGTCGGAGGCTGGAGCAGATGCCACCTATTCAATATCAACTATCTCGGAATGAGAAAGCTAATAGAAGTCATGTTGTTCTCCGTGACAATAAAACAAACTTCTTTTTGAGAGAAGCTTGAGTAGCTAGGAAAGGGTTGTGCTTTACATCACTGGGTCCATGATGAGTTTTCTTCATGATGTGTTGACCCGGTTTCTGCCTAAGTTGTATGGAGGGCTTCTTTCTTTACACCCTTTATCCTTACATTTCTTTTTCATTCTTCAACCCCTTCAATGCTTACCAAGACATCATTACTAGCACCTTGTTGTGATTGTTCCAGTGCTAGCATCAGTACTTAGTCGGCATTATGCTACATTCACATTCTACTCCATCTTTCCTAAGGACTTCTAATAATCTATTGGATTGTCCCTGGGAAGATCCCTCCAGTTCTGGTTGGATCATAGGACTTAAACCTAACCACCCTTTTGACACCAATAATGTCGTGAATTAAAGATGTTGTGGGTATTTAATCGTAACCATGAAAACCACTTCAAATTTCTAACAAGATGTTTGAAAAACATTTAACACCTTGATAGTTTTGTCGTTTCAGAAATGCTCCCCCTTTACATGTGCATCGATAATAGAAAGTGTTTCGCACGTATAGGTAAGAGTTAAAGTGCTTGAGTCTTATAAAAGATCACATTTTAATCACATTTTCTCCCCTGTCTCTAATATATAAAATCTTTTGATATTAGAGATACCAAATTTGATTAAAATATATTTTGAAAAATAGTCTTGAAACTCTCCGGGAGAAAGATGTGTTTATCTTTTGCATGAATTTGAAATGCCCCCCCTCAAAAATTGATCCAGTTAAATTGTCATTATGAGGATTTGATCCACATTTCGCTTTTTGAGGATGGGAGTTGTTGAACACACAATTTTTGAAAGATTTTTGAATCATCATTGAGAAATTCTTGAAAAAATTGTGTCCAACGCTTTTTGAAAAATCCGATTGCTTTTTGGCGAAGCGGTTTTTCTAAAGCATAAACTTGAGTTCATAGACTTTGAATGTCTTGACAAATCCACTCAAGTGTAAGAAGATTTAACTTCTTTTGCTGAGGGTAAGGGCACTAAATCGTACACTCCCTTGTGAATATCGATCCGGGTTGCAATCTGAAAGTGATTACAAGCCATTGTGTTGAGCTCAAAACGTTGAATGTTTTGTGACAAGCTCAACCCAAGATAGATTGCTCTACCCGTTGTTGGAAAAATTGTCCAAAATAGACATTTTCCATTAAAAATAGAAATGATATGTTTTGAAAAATATTTACAACTTTCATTCGAGCTTTATGTACACACCCGTATCGTTATTGAGCGACATTTCTAGGAACGTCCATATTATCAATACTGAAAGACATGTCGAGAAGAATATTTTTGGATTTTGAAAGATTTTTAATTTTGTGTTTTGTTTTTATATGTTTTATATTTTTGTATTTTGTTTTTTCAAAGATATTTACAAGTAGATGTTTGATAGATGAATCAAGCAGGCTTCTTTGCCAAAATCTGCAGTTCTGCTGGAGTCAAACATCTCATACCAATTTGCCTAACTAGATACGCAAACCTCTCTTTCGAAACAGCTTTTGTTAAAAAGTCAGCTAATTGGTAATCAGTTCCAACAAAGTATAGTTCAACAATACCCTTTTCAACTTGTTCCTTAATGAAGTGATATCTGACATCAATGTGCTTCATGCGGGAATGATGTACCGGATTGTAGGAAATAGCTATGGCGGACTTTGAGTCACAGTACATAGGTACTTTATCAAAGTGGAAGCCATAATCCTTGAGATGTGTTCTCATCCATAGAACTTAGCACAACACGCAGATAGAGACACATACTCCGCTGCGGCTGATGACAGTGACGTGCAATCCTGCTTCTTGGAAGACCATCCCACAAGCTTATCTTGACCTAGAAATTCTGCACCACCAGAAGTACTTTTATGTGTATCAAGACACCCTGCATGATAAGAATCTGAATATGCCGTTAGAAAGAAACCGATTTCCCTCGGATATCAGAGTCCCAAATGAATGGTATTCTTGAGGTACCGAAAGATCCGTTTAACCTCCTTGAGGTGCTTTTCAGTGGGTCATGCTTGATATCATGCACAATAACACGTAGCATGTGATATATCTGGTCAGCTTGTTGTTAAGTACATGAGGGAGCCGATCATGGAACGATATTTCGTTTGATCTATGGCATCTCCCTCCAAATCAGCATCAAGCGATGTGGTTGATAATGGTATCCCAACGGGCTCACATGAAGTCATACCATGCTTTTTGATTATCTCTTGATAATACTTAGCTTGGTTTATAAAGATACCACTTGGGGATCGGTGAACTTGAATTCCTAGAAAGAATTTTAGTTCCCCATCATAGACATTTCAAATTTGCTGTGCATGACTTTTTCAAACCATTTTGAAAGTTCTGGGTTTGTGGACCAGAAAATAATGTCATCAACATAAATTTGCACAAGCAAAATTTCATCCCCATATTTATAAGTGAACAAAGTTAGATCAATGGAACCTTTTGAGAAACCTTTGGGTACCAAAAATTTCGAGAGCTCATCGTACCACGCCCTTGGAGCTTGCTTGAGTCTATAAAGTGCTTTGTGGAGACGATACACCTTGTCAGGATAATGAGGATTGACGAATCCTTCCGGCTGTGTGACATAGACTTCTTCCTTCAAAGGACCGTTAAGAAACGTCGTCTTTACGTCCATTTGATACACAATGAATCCCTTATGTGCAGCATAAGCAAGGAAAATCCTGACCGCTTCCATTCGAGCGACTGGTGCAAATGATTCTTCAAATTCAATACCGTCTTTTTGACCATACCCTTTAGCCACTAGCCTAGATTTATTCTTGATGATCGTGTTCTCTTCATCCATCTTGTTTTTCCAGATCCATCGAAGATTTAATGGTATTACTTCGTATGGTCTGTCAACAACTTCCCATACTTTAAGTCTTTCAAATTGTTGAAGTTCATCCGTCATCGATTCAATCCAAGCATGATCATCCATGGCTTCTTTGATGTTTTTCGGTTCAGCTGAACTCACGGCGAGTGTGAACATACAAACATCGCCATCAGTGTTAAGCTGTCGTCTTGTACGAACGGGCTGTGAAGGGTTTCCAATTACTTGAACCAAAGGATGATCTCGGGTCCAATGATGTGTTGAAGGATGTCGTTGGTAGAACGTATGCATATTTGACGGATCAACATGGCGAGTAGAAGACTCTCCAGTTTCGTGTACCGGTGTACCGAATGGGTTGATAAATTCGTCTTTGTCAGATAATGCATTGTCTGCTTGATTTGTGTTCTCTGGAGCAATGATAGTAGTTGTGGATGTTGTAGGAGCGATTGTTAATGTGATATTCCGAGGAGGTAAATCTACAGAAACCCATGTTGAAGTAGATAAAGTTGTATCCTTTTGTTGACGATGATCGGTATCATCATTCTTATCATGAGTGACAGCGGAAAACTCTTATACAACATGTTTCTCCCCCATGAAATATTCATCATACATTGGTCCATATAACATTTCTAACTCTTCAAGTGTCGTGTCCACTGTCATATCTGCTCTAGGAACATGTTCAGGAACCAGCTTTGAACTTGACGATTCATTGTTGTGGTCTTGAGTTCCGAGTTCTGTGTGGTTGTGCATAGAAGTCTTTTGTCGTTGTGGATCGGGACTTAAACTGTTTTGTTCAAGTGCCATTTCTTGTAATTCATCAAATCTGATATCAATAGTCTCGACTATCAATTTTGTTCTTTTGTTGTACACTCTATATCCCTTAGACTGAGTTGCATATCCCACTAGAATGCATGCATCACCTTTCTCTTTCGTCTGGTCCAGATTTTCACCATCTCGAATAATATAGCACGTACATCAAAAAACGTGAAGGTGTTTGAGTGAAGGTTTTCGATCATGAATTATGTGATATGGTGTCTTTTCGTGTCTTGGGATAATTAAGGAGCGGTTTTGTGTGTAGAATGCGGTTGACACGGCTTTGGCCTAAAAATATAGTGGTAATTTTGAAGCGGATAATAATGTTCGAGCAACTTCAACCAAAGCACGGTTTCGTCTTTCAACAACGCCGTTTTGTTCGGGTGTTTGAGCAATAGATGTTTCATGTTCAATTCCTTCGGCTTAAAAATAGTTTCTCAGATTTGAATTCAAAAATTCTGTACCTCTGTCAGTACGAACCACTTTAACTTGAGCTTGAAGACCACGTTGTATCAGTTAAAGGAAGCTGATGAGAACTTCAGGTGTTTCATCCTTGGACCTCAAGAAGTGAGTCCATGTGTACCTTGAGTAATCATCGACAATTACCAGAATATATTTCTTCCCATTGATACTTTGAACACGCATGGGACCACATAGATCTATATGGAGAACATCTAACCGTCCTTTAAAGCTTGGCGTGGTCTTTGTTTTGAAGCTACTTCATTTAGCTTTACAAAGCTCACAAGAAGAACAAAGATGATCCTTGATGAATTTCAAACTTGGAAGGTCTCTCACAATATCTTTCTTGGATAGCAAGTTGATGGTATCAAAATTATGATGAGATAAACGTTGATGCCATAACCATGCCTGAGTCGTTGAAGATTTAGCCATGAAGCAAATTGGAGTTGATGAAGTTGTGTCTTGAAGTGAAATTGTGTAAAGATCAGTACCCCGTGTACCCGTAAGTACGTCATTCCCATCATAATCACGAACAAAACATGTCTTCTTTCTAAAAGTAACCTCCAAATCCGCATCACAGAATTGACCAACCGAGAAAAGCTTGAGATTCCCGGTCATGTGCTTCGTGCATCCGGAGTCCAGTATGAAGAGAATTATTTGTATTACCTGCAGAAGAGTTATAACACGATGGAGCATTTGCTAAACTGGATACCACAGTAGTTGTGATTGTTGAATCATTAGTGTCCTTAGCAACATTTAAAGGCATACTAACACTCGTTGTCACATTTTCTGTCCTAACTTTAGGCATCCATTTATATCCTGGAGGACATTGATTAGCAAATCACCATTTCCACGACTTGCTAGCAGACTCATATAATTCCCTAATTATGCTTCTAGTGGTGTTAGTGGTGGAGTCTGATGCAATACTTTTCTTAGGGGGGGGGGGGGGGGGTTACACCAGAATGATTCACTTTGCGTTTGGGTTTTCTAGCACTAATAGGCATCACAGTTTGCTTCTTAGTTCTAGTATCTACGCCTTTGACATTATTCGAAACACACATAACATGATTAACATTAGCACACTTTCCACATTTCACACAAACAAACTTAACATTCAAAGCATTCAAAGTCGAATCATTTAAATCGTCATTACACGCAATTACATACGTTTTATTATTAGAAACATTGAAAATCCTAGGGTGGTCTTCTACTGTCTTCATCTTCCCTTGACTTTTGTTTTGCCAAACCTTTTCATTCATGCGAGTGCTCTTAAGCTAAGGCCGGCTAACACTATCAGTGGGGATTACTCCTGTAGTAAAAGACATACGTCTATTAGTGTTTCTAGAAGTCTTAGGTGATTGATTTTCTTTATTTTGTGTGGGCTTAGTGGCGAATCTATACATCCCTGGTTTAACCACATTTGTGTTCTTAATGCTTTGTGATCGAATATGTGTTTTGGGAGTGTTTTGTGGTAACCTATCCTTCCCATCCGTCTTGGGGGAAAACGCAGGTTTTGTAAATGCAGAATTAGAGAAAATAGATGGTTTTCCCAAAACAGAGGGTCTAGTCACTTTTTACGCATTGGGTTGTCTTAAAACATGTTTCTTAACACTAGGTTCCACAATTTTCCCGCCCATCTTAGAAACGAGTTTCTTCAACTCTGCTATCGCTGTTTCCCTGTCTTGTAACTGAGCTTTCAACTCTTTAATTTCCAAATTTTGTTCATTCATTTCTTGAAATGTTTGAGAAAGTTTTTCTTGCAAGTTATTATCATGTGTAAAACTACCAACGTCTTTTTGCAAAGCAAGTTCAAGAGAATGACAATGTTTTTGAAGGAAATCAGTTTTGTGTTGAAGTAACTCAAAAGCCTTTTTATCAACATTTTCTTTACGTTTTGAAAGCTCAAGTTCAAGACGCTCACATTCTTTAATTTTATCAAGATATTTGCATGCAAATCAGAATATTCATCGATATCAGCACAAGATTGAAGAGTAACACACATAATATCTTTGGAGAGACGTTCTTCTAAGAGTAAATCATATTCATCAGAAAAAACAGACTTGTCCATTTGAAGATCGTCAATTTCTTTCTCAATAGACTCAACATATTTTAAATCATCAAACATTTTAGACCGAATTAAATATTTCAAATTCAAGCATATTTTCTTTTAATGTGGTCGTGTTCGGTATTAAGATTTGTTTGATAAGCACAGTTATATCTTGAGGAATTGGTTTTTTCCACTCGTCATTTTCTCGTTGTTTCCATTCATTGTCAACAATGGATTTAATATTATCAATCTAATGTTGTAGAAAACCAAATGTCTGCCTACTATTGCTTAGCATCAAGAGGTAAGTAGTTGATGAACTTAGAAACGTTTGTTTCTTAGTAGCAAAAGCTTTCTTCCATTGAATTCTTCTTTGTTTGCATTCTAAAAACAATTCCTCACGAGACTTTTGTTTTTGTGTAGTGAAAAGACCATATAGACTATTCTCATAAGCATAATTGTATGGTTTCACAAACTCTTTATTGACCGGTGATCTACTCTCTTCTTCCCAAAGGGATGTCTCATCATAACCAAGAGGATATTCAGGATCGGTCCATTCGGACTCATCCATATAGAGGCGCGGGTTCGCAGCTTGAGCTTGGGCAAGATAATCAGGACTTGCAAAGCTAGCTTGACCCTTCAACATAGACGGAGTTGCTATCATTCTTACGGTTTAAATAGAGTCATGCGTTTTATAAACAACTTTCTTCAAAAATTCGACTTGTTTTTCTAGTTTTTGTTGCTTTTTTAGTATCTTTTCATGTCGACTTTTGAAATCTTGTTTTAACGTTTCAACCTCTTGTTTCTTAACATCAAGAATTTTAGCAGACTCGGTGTTATCCATCGAAAGCCGTTGTTCAAGTTCGTTAACTTTGGTGGTAGCAAGGTACCTTTTTTGACGTTCATCCATTAATAAAACATTAAATTGACGTTTCTCTTTGGTTAATAACTCAAGAGTTTCGTTGTATTTCTTTTCAAGATCGTCCTTTTGACTTTTTAACGCACTAACCTTGTACCCCTCAAGCTCTTTGGTTTTCTGAAGAAGCTCATCTTTATATCGTTCAATGGTCTCACTAGATGTAATTAGTGCGGC
This sequence comes from Glebionis coronaria, assembly GCA_025667525.1. Classification (NCBI taxonomy): domain Eukaryota; kingdom Viridiplantae; phylum Streptophyta; class Magnoliopsida; order Asterales; family Asteraceae; genus Glebionis; species Glebionis coronaria. Next base: position 87,554,482 of record CM046875.1, on the reverse strand, counting down.
TTTGCATTCTTCAAAATTTTGAGTGAGCGTTGCGTTTTCCTTCTTTAATTGCTTTTGACTTTTTCTAGTTTCATTGACATCTTTCTGTAAACTATCAATTAAATTAGCAAGTGCAACATGCTCCTCATCATCATACTCATTTGTATGTTGATCATCCTCAAATTCATTATTGCACATGTCTGATGAATCGGGTGTGGTATTGCTATCAACCTTTTCCGTCATACATGTGTCATTAATGGCATTGGGTAGCTCACTGTGCTCATGAATATCACCAAACACATTATATTCATCAGTGGTGTGTACCTTATCGATTGGCTCAGTGTCAAAGATAGGGCCATTGTCAACTTCAGTGACATTGAGAACTTCGTCAACTTTTTCCATGTACGATTAATGTGCTTCTAATTCTTGGTCGGAGGCTTCATCATTAGTATCATCAAGCATTGCTCCTTCCTCAGCCAAGAATTTGACCCCTGCTTCCATCTTCTTACATAACAACATCTTCTCTTTATAATAGCTAGAGTCCCTAACCCGTTTTGGCTTTCTGCATTCCTTTGCCATATGCCCATAACCTTGGAAATTATAACACTGAATCCCACTTTGTTGAACCACTTGCGTTCCAACAGTTTCCCTATTCCCAGTAGCAGCAACAATCCTTTGAGTATCATACTTGGCAGTTTGTCGATCATACCTTGAAGAACCCTCAACATGTGTTGGATTATGTCGATCATACCTAGAAGGACTTTCACCACGTCGACGTGTGTCATACCTTGAAGGGTTCTCAACATATTGGTTCTTTGTGTTGGATGATGTTCGAAGATTGTTATTGGTGGGTTTGAAAATTTTCTTGTAGGTCTTCATAATGAAAGCAATTTGTTGTTTCATTTCCCGATTCTTCCGAGCTTGATCTTCATCACTATCCTCTTCAGATGATGACTCAGATGGTGGTGATGGTGCTCTTGGTTCTTTGCCGCGTGATCTTGTGGAGGATGAAGACTTGGATGATGTGGAATATCGTGGTGAGGATGATTGAATGGAGTATGACTTTGGAGTACGAGATCGATGATCTTGAGTGGTAGACACTAGAGGAAGTGGATTAGCCGTCTTTGCAACTCGTTCAGCTCGAATTTCATTTGCCTCATGCTAAAATTGTTTCAAGATATCAAAGAGAGTGTGATAGTTTACCTTGTCTAACTGCTTCTGTTGTTTCACCAATGTAACAAAACGTGTCCACTCTGGTTGAAGTTGCTGAAGAAATTGCACATTGACTTGCATGGTGGAGACCTCCAAGTTTTTCTTGTCATATCGTTCATCATCATGTAGAATCGTGAATAATAAGAATCAATTGATTCTCCATCCAATGCAGTAAACTTAACAAAGTTCCAAAACAAGTTTGTTTTAACATCTTGCTTGTTGAGTGATTCTCCTTGTTGCAAGCGTTCAATAGCCGTCGACATTTCTTGTGTCGTAGGACATGCATCAAGCGTGGAATAAATATCATCTCCAATTCCACTTAGAATCATATAGATCGCTTCTTTTTCTGCATCATACCAAGCACGCTTCCCTGGTGTAAGATCAGATAACGTTTCTTTTCTTATGGTTGCGGGTATTTCTGGAATAGTGTCTGTGGCTGGTGTATGAGGAATAGTGATATCAGAGAAAACATATGGTCCATTGTTAATACATTGCCTCAATGCATCACCATTAGGTCTTGTATCAAGATAGCGAAGAAAACGTGATTGCCATTGAGCATATCGACCGGCCACAAGCATTGGTGGTCTCTCTTTGTTACCCGCCACCATGATGTTGTTCGCCACTCAATATTCTGCAGTAGAATCCATCTCAATGTTCTCTTAAGTGATGAATTGAATGTGGATCTTAAGTAGTTGTGTTGTGATTGAGTTGTTGTTGAAATTCTGAAAATTGCGATTTTTTCTCAGTCCGACAATAAATTCCTCAGTCCGACAAAACGGTAGACCTTAGAACTCGTGTTTCTAGCCAAAGCAAAGTATCCAAAATCTTACCACACGTATGAAAGATGTAGAGATGTATAGAGGACGATTTAAAGCACGAAAAACACAAGAAAAAACTTGAATTCGGAATTATGTTAGGTGTAAATCACACGAACCCAATATAATAGCAACAACGAAACACAAAAACTACCCTATGGCGATTGATACCAATTTTTGTCGCTAATAATTTGATGATTCAATACGAATAAAGAAGAAAGAAAGGTAGATATGAGATGAATTTTAGAGAGAGAAACTAGAGAGAGAAAAGAGAGAGAAGTGTGTGAGAACTTGTGAAATATTAGATTGAGAGAAAATAAAATAATCAACCAACCTCTCCTTACATGCAAGGAGAGGTTTATATAGCCTTGCCTACATGTGGCATGATGGGCTATATGATAATGGGCCGGGCTTTCCTTTTGGGCTTTGGTTACTTATGAATGAACCTTAGCTTAAAGTTAAGCCCGTAATACACGACTAACCTACTACCTATTACAACGTTCTAATATACGATACATAATAAACATATGACCGAGCATTCTTGTTTGACTCAATATTTTAAGGCTAACACTATCGTTTTCCACGATAGTCAAACTGGTGTCGAGATCTTTATAATCAGCTTTGGAGTTGAAAAACCAAACCCATATGTCTTGTTTCGTTTCATCCAACAACAGCTGACACCATTCTTCATATGACAACCTTTCACTCACAGGGTGAACATTGTATGTAACATCTTCTTCAATGTCGTAGGATACATTAGACTTGGGTAAAAGCTAAACACCCCGGTGTGGTGAATTTTAAAGTGAAATGATTGCAAATAATAATGGATGCCAATCAAACTATTAAAAAATATTGATTAAAAAAACAATTTGACAAAATGAAAATGTGTATACGTATACAAGAAGAGTTGCGTTATAAACTTACGATGGTAATATAATTTCGTTTGGACATCCTGAAGGAGAAAGACCATGTTCACTTGTCATTTTTTTAAAGCCCTAGTTTGTTTATTTTCTTTTCAATATGTTTGTCTCCAAATGACCCTTTAAAGCACTTGTTCTGTAACGAAGTATTTGATACATGTCAAGTCGAATTGAAAGAGTTTCCCGTCTATTTACAAACAAATGCTCTATCCAGGGCAATGCTCTATCAGGTCGGATGCTATATCAGATATTGTCATATCTATGTTAACATTAATGCCATAGTATCCTGACCTATTATACTAGTGTACTATGTACAATGTATAAGGATTGTTTAAGGAAGTATTTATCACGAGTCATGTTGTTGTACCTAGTTTCACGTCTTTTTGTACAAAGATTGGCTCTACCCACTTGAATGCTCTATGAATGTAAACTTAAATGATATAGTCTCCTATTGTACTATGTTGCAGGTACTAGGATAGTATCATTTAATACATGTCATGTTGAATCAAAGATTTTCGCGTCTTTTTACAAACATATGCTCTATCCAGTCCAATGCTCTATCAACTAGAATGCTCTATCAAGTATTGCCATATCTATGTAAACTTAAATGAGATAGTATTTTGACCTAGTATCCTATTGTACATTATAGCAGGTATATGTATTGTTTAAGGAAGAATTTATTACGAGTCATGTCGTTGTACCTAGTTTCACGTCTTTTTGTACAAAGATTGGCTCTACCCACTTGAATGCTCTATGAATGTAAACTTAAATGATATAGTCTCCTATTGTACTATGTTACAGGTACTAGGATAGTATCATTTAATACATGTCAAGTCGAATTGAAAGAGTTTCCCGTCTTTTTTCAAACAAATGCTCCATCCAGGGCAATGCTCTATCAGGTCGGATGCTCTATCAGATATTACCATATCTATGTTAACATTAATGCCATAGTATCCTGACCTATTATATTAGTGTACTATGTACAATGTATAAGGATTGTTTAAGGAAGTATTTATTACGAGTCATGTCGTTGTACCTAGTTTCACGTCTTTTTGTACAAAGATTGGCTCTACCCACTTGAATGCTCTATGAATGTAAACTTAAATGATATAGTATCCTATTGTACTATGTTGCAGGTACTAGGATAGTATCATTTAATACATGTCATGTTGAATCAAAGATTTTCGCGTCTTTTTACAAACATATGCTCTATCCAGTCCAATGCTCTATCAACTAGAATGCTCTATCAAGTATTGCCATATATATGTAAACTTAAATGAGATAGTATGTTGACCTAGTATCCTATTGTACATTGTAGCAGGTATATGTATTGTTTAAGGAAGAATTTATTACGAGTCATGTCGTTGTACCTAGTTTCACGTCTTTTTGTACAAAGATTAGCTCTACCCACTTGAATGCTCTATGAATGTAAACTTAAATGATATAGTCTCCCATTGTATTATGTTGCAGGTACTAGGATAGTATCATTTAATACATGTCATGTCGAAACAAAGATTTTCGCGTCTTTTTACAAACATATGCTCTATCCAGTTCAATGCTCTATCAACTAGAATGCTCTATCAAAGTATTGCCATATCTATGTAAACTTAAATGAGATAGTATGTTGACCTAGTATCCTATTGTACATCTTTTCCTTACAGTTGCTGAAACACATTATATCTAAAAAATTTAAAACAAATTATACAATGTTAAACTGGAAATGATTGCTTACACTGTACCTTTATACATAAGCCACTAAAAGCTAATTTGGAAATACACTAACCAAATTTCGAATAGTAATGTTGAGAGCCATATCTGATGATTTAGGACAGAATACTGATACGTTTTTTAGTACGAGAGCAGACCCTACTTTAATACATTTTGCATAAAGATCATCTGCTAAAACTTTGTAGTGAATTGTCCCTTGAAGGGTGCCTGAAGGATCTTTAAGTGTAAGGTTCGTATCACCAATCACATTTGGCTTACAGGATGTTATAATAGCAACAACGTACTCAATTTTACCATTTGCAATGTATTTTTTAATGTCCCCAAATATTCCACCGCCAAACTCGCCAATATCTTTCATAAACTCGACAGCGTTGACCCAAGGAGCGGTTTTGAAATCATCATCATCGGTAAAGTAATCGTTTATTTTCCTAATATACTCTTGAGTAGGAGCATCGCTAACATTTGTGAGATTAAATAAGTTACCTTGTTGAAATTCTCCAGCAGGACCTGGAATTATCCTTACAGGATTTGTGTTGGCATAAAAAGAGTCTATAGTGCTTGATGAACATATGATTTGGTTTTTGGTTTGGCTGTTCAAGGTTGCGAAGGGAGCAGAAAGTTGTAGATCTGAGTCATCTATATCGAGCATGAATTTCCAGCCTTCATTTAGTGGTGAATCCATAACTTAGATGTATATACTGGGGATGTACAATGTAGATATGAATGTATCCTGATATGTCAATTAATTTATAGACATTTCAAAATTTATTGAAGTACCTACCTATTGCTTTATAGTACATTACATGTATTTTTACACTTATATATAGTTCTCTTTCTCCAAAATAATCATTCATCTTGTACATTACATGTATTTTTACACTTATATATAGTTCTCTTTCTCCAAAATAATCATTCATCTTGTTTTATTATTTCTTGGTTTATTATATTCAAAACAGAATGGTATCTCTAGGAACTGATTCATCATCAAGTGCCCCCGATTTGTTTATGCAAGATCTGTTGTATATAAATTCTCTATTTATCTTTTATATTTTTTCTTTAATGTATATTAATTTTTATTAAGTGTATTAAAACATTGTTTACACGAATGAAACAGGCATATGTATCCACCGGGTCATTTCGTGTTGGAAGTCTACCATGGAAGTTCTTTCTTTGTCGATCCGTTGAGGTATGGAGAAAGTGGAAAGATATTAGCCTTGAAGCCACATATGTCTGAATGGTTGACGTATCAACAATGGTGTGATTTGCTGAAACATGAATTGCTTGTTGAAATATCAGCTTGGTTATATTGTAAACCAGATTGTAAACTTGAAGAAGCCTTGACTATTGTTCAAAATGATAGGGATGTCAAAAAAATGTATGATGCTTCTGAAGTGCACATCATGCTAGATCTGTACAGCCTGGAAGAAGGCTTGACTATTGACAAAGTTCTATTGAGTGATTACTATACCAAGAACATGTGTTCTTATGATTCTGATGAGGAAGTAACCTCAAACATAACTAGCCCTAAAGATTGTACTGCAATGAATTTTGAAGAACTTGTCGAATTGGAAAAAAAAGAGATGGGTTCGAAGAAAGTTGCTGATGTTGTGGTGTCACAGAAGAAGGATTTTGGTTCGGCCAGCCACTAGAATGTCCTATAATTTAAGATGTATTTCGTCTTTGTCAGTTTATTGAACTTTTCTTTTAACAATTTCGTGTGTTTTTATCTTTGTAGTAATAAAATGACATCTTATGTGGCAAGTTAGAGTGTGTTATTATGTGGCACGGGTTCTAAAACTACGTAGTGTACACAGTTGAATATACATCTACCTATTTAAACCTAAAGATGTTTAACATAGTACACTTACGCATATATGAGTTGTCTCCATCAGTAATTATGTTGCACGAGTTTTCACCGACGACTGCTCTACCAGGGGATAGTGCTCTACCTATGTATACTACCTATGACTGAGATAGTAGGCTTATAGGGTTATGACACTAGTCATGGTATTGAATGCAACATACATAAATAATAAAGTTTCTGATTATACATATATATAGGCTTGAAGAACATAAAATTATGTAAAAGCAAAGAATCAAAATGAAATCATCCTTAGACCATTTAACTGTTTATTTGGTTTGTGATGGCGTGACTTATGGTGCTGTATTTCAGAACAATATTACATACGGAGACCTAGTTCAATATGCGAGGGAAAAGTTCGGCATCGACTATACATATGATATTTCTATATCATATCAAATGGGTTCAAACAATGTACGCATAGACGATGATAATGATGTGTTCTTCTTCGCGCTAGAGGTATCTAAAACAATGTCTACCACGTCTCATAGTTTATGCATTCAAAAGGTAAAACATTCAACCTCAAAACCTATAGATCTAGATCTTAATTCCAGCCCTAGTGTATTTTAAGATTATCAAAAGATCATAAAAAAAGAAACAGTTTCAGTTCCTAAAAGAAACAAGTTACCTACTATTGATGATTATGAATGGAAGAAAAATAAATTTACTTTTGCGCTCGAACCACCTGATGCACCAGAGCTTATCATCAAACCATCTAAAACAATAATTGAGAACAACAAAATCAAACGTATACTGGCTAAGGATGACGAATTTAACAGTAAAGAACACTGGATGGAGGTACTTGGTGAAAAGGCACTTGAAGAAGGTTTTGAGTTTAAACCAAGGAAATCAAATAAAGAGAGGTTAGATGTCATTTGCGTGAATAAAGAATGCAAATGGAAAATTATTTCATCTAAGTCTAAAACGAATGAGAATTGGTTTTTAGGGACGGTCAATGATGTTCACACTTGTACAAGAACAAAAATAAATCCTAATCACCGTAATGCTACTAAAAAATTGATAGGCCATCTAATCTCACCAAAGTTTAGAGATAATAGTCGTGTATACAAACCGCAAGACATAATGAAAGATATGAACCTTGATTACAACATAAACATTACTTACAAAAAAGCATGGGGTAGAAAAAACACGGCATTGGAACTTAACTATGGTGTCCATATAGAGTCATTCGCCTTGCTTCCTATTTATTGTTATAACTTAGAGTTGCGTAACCCGGGGACGGTAACACATATTGATACGGATGATGAGGGAGGATTTAAACAATGATTTATAACATTTGGTATTGCGGTAAACATTTAATTTATTTAACTATGATTATATGTTTTAAGTATCCCAAATAATATTTCAATGGTATGAATAACATATTTTATATAATATACAGATTCTGAGTTTCTTAACAACCATGAGACCACTATTAATAACAGACGAGTCACATTTGAAAGGTACTTACAGAGGAACAAATATGGTGCTGAATGGAATAGATGGAAACAACCAGATAATACCAATAGCTACAGGGGTGTCGCAAGGTGAGACTGGAGAGTCATGGACATGGTTCTTGAGCAAGATGAGGGAATGTATAGGCGATGTGCCAAATCTTGCAATCATATCAGATAGACACCCGACAATAGTACTGGCATGCAGAGATATATTTCCTGATGCATTTCATGGGTACTATTGTAGGCACATGGAAATGAATTGTAAATTTAAGAGCGAGAAGCTTAGGGCTAAATTATGGAAGACATGCAAAGCCTACACCCCTAGAGTATCAACGAGGCATTACCGACATACAGGCCTATAGACCCGATGCTTACATGAAACTTGAAGATGCTGGTTTTGGAAAATGGTCAAGGGCGATGTGCCCGGCTAATCGCTATAACTATATGACATCGAACAGCGCAGAGTCTATCAATAATTTGTAAAGGCATGTTAGATATGCTCCGGTGACGAAGCTCATGGATTGGTTCAGGGGTCTACTAAAAAAGTGGTATTGTGCTAGGCGTGAAAAATATGAAGGTTAATATTATTTAGATGCCATAGATTAAATTCAGTTATAATTTGAATATATACGTAACATTTTTATAAATCGTATTCCAGATGCAAAGTTGAATATGATAAGTGATTGGGCTATAGCAAAAGTCAAGAAGAGAATGGAAAAAGGATATCACTGGGAGGTGCTTGGGATTCAAGTAGGAGTACTTTACCAAGTAGATGATCGACGAAATTTACAACAGGTACATTTGACTAAGCGTACATGCACTTGTCGTATATGGCAGCTATCGGGTATACCTTGCGCTCATGTTATAGCGGTTACTAGACATCTTGGATGTCCTGATTGTAGCTAGTTAGTGGCATGGTTTCATAGAAAATATGTTCTTTACGATACTTACAACGAGTTGATGTATCCTGTCGGGGAACCACACGAGTGGATTGTACCAGATGGACTTGAAGTTGTAAAAGCACCAAATATGGACATTCGATAATCCGGTAGGCAAAAAAACAAAGGAAGGATAAAATCCAAAGGTGAGGCACCGATTGTGACAAAATGTTCAAGATGCGGAAAGACTGGACACCAAAGGACTGCTTGCCATGAACCCCTTTCAAATAATGATGTGAGTGCGATTATGTTAATATTGTTATTTTTTTGTTAAAAGTTCACTAATATATACAATATGTTAGGGTGGTCATTTTCCAAGCTTAAACATATGGAGAGACCTGCAGGGACGACCAATGCCTGTGATTGTAAATCAGGTGATGGTTAACCAATTTTACGTTGGAGACAGCTCTAGAGGCCCAAACCAAGCAATGGCCTTCACGATGAACCAATTTAACTTTGTAGAGGGAAGCTCAAAAAAAAATCAGGCAAGGTATGCATGGCCTCAATATGATTTTGGGGGAGGATCACAAGATCCAGGTTTTGAATGGAATCCTGTTAACCTGGCTGAGCCTTGATAAACAAATGTTCAATGATTCATATGATGAAGATTAAGCATTTGGTAAAGATTATGAATTTGATGATATTTACGCTTTTCGTATTTATTTCCGGACATTATTAACTATGGATATGCTTATGTTAAAGTTTCTTGGTTTTGTATATGTATGCATGTTAATGATAGTCTAAGATAAAAAAATACAAATAACTTTAAAATAAAATATAAAATAGTAAATAAGTAAACACTAATAGAGAATATGTCTTATAATAGATGGTGTACGGTTTCATAATAAATATCAAATTGTTTTTGCAAACACCATACAGTAGATGATGTTTTCGCAAACAAGATACAAGTTGGAATAAGTTACAAAATATTCATAGCGACAACATTCTTGGGTCTTCAAATGATAGGAACATACAAGGTTCATGGAGAAAACATTTTGTGATCAAAATAAAACCGAAGCATTTTTTCACGATAGGCAAGGGCAGTTTGTATTGGATCATGAACTTTGTTCACTGGGATCCGATTTGCTAACCTAGTATTTAAAGACCCACGCATTTAGGTGTTTTTATAAAACAAAATATTCTTGTAAAACACACTTAAAAGTAAGAATAAAACTGACATGTATAGAAAAATGCAAAGAAACACTCCACAATCACCGTACAGACCACCCTATTTTGGAACACGTTGAGCATGATAAAAAGAAATAGTATAGGTAGAACGGTTAATTCCTTTCTTTTCAAACACACCGGTTTGTTTCATAATCAACGGTAGGTTATCCTGCAAACAGCTCCTAATCTTCAAATACCAGGGGCATAATTCATCATGAAAGGTGGCTTGAGTGTCAAAGAATGTAACCAGTCCAGTGCAGATTTCAAACACTGCCAGAGACCAGTGAGAAGACGGTTCGTTTATGGGAATAAAGACTTGTAAATAATGTCCATGAAATGATTCACCAAAACAAAAATATAAATCTTCTTTCGTTTTAAGAAAAAAAATGTATTGTAATTACCCGTTCAACATCTTTCCATGCCAAAGGGTAAAGCTGTGTGTCTACGTAAAAGATTGACAACGATCCTTGAAGAAGAAGTGCCATAAAATAACAGCTAACCATAGACCAATTCAAGTCGCTCGTGCGGGTGTACCACATGTACATGATCCAAAGGTCAATGTGCTATTTCAGAAAGGAAAATAATTTAATGATTAGAGGGATTGTAATGTTTTAAAAATTAATAATATAGGAACACCTACAGAAAGGTCAATTATGTTTACCTCGTCTAGTAGCCATCCTTGGCGTTTTTCATCAAGAGCACATAAAGCTAGCCAAAATCTTTTGTCGACTATAATATCATTGCACCAAGGGAATTTGCAACGGCCTACGACATCCCTATTCAGAAACTCTTCCATTTCATGACTCAAGTATATTCTGTCGATTCTTTTGAATGGCCGTTTGAGATCCTGTACAATATAAAAAAATTATTAAAAAAAAGTTAATTTAAAAAACAGTTACTTGAATATCTGTATAAAAGGTAGACACCTCTGTCCAAGGATTTAGTTCATTGCACTTTTCAATCATTTTTGAATTCAAGACATTCTTTTGGTTGGCCAGTTGCTCCATGGTAGGAATTTTACGAGTTCTATCAAAAGGATCAAATGGGGTCCCGATGACATTAACATACTTCCTTTTATTGTTTTCACAATATTTAAGGGCTTCCTTCATATGGGTTGATGAAGTACTTCCTCCAGTTGACCATTTGTAGTGGGACTCATTCTCCATTTGCTTATTCAACCTGTTCTGCCTATGATTGTTAAGCCTTTGAATTTCAGACTGTATCATGTGTCCTTCCTCTTTTGAAGAACGATCCTTTTGCCTCTGCTCACATAAACGAATAACATGCTCCTCTGGCTTAGAAATGCTTGGGTGTTCTAATTGCTATAAAATGAATTAAACAATAGTGAGATTCAAATGCATTTAACAGAGCTATTGTGACTACATACAAACATTATCGTACCTCACAGTTATCTTCAATTTGTAGAGATTGAGATAAGTTGGACAATCCATTTAATAGAGCTATTGTGGCTTCATCCTCTAGAACATATTTCTGGGTTGTTACAAACATTCTCTTCAAATCCTCTTCTCTTGAAACAGTAAGCATCTGACGAATTACAAAAATAATTAGAAAGCGAAATAAAATGTGGAAAACTAAGATAGTTGAAATAACAGTGGTGTAAATAAATAACCTGTATAATAGATTCCAATTTAAATATTCGGCCTCTCAAAGTCTTAACATCTGTAGGTAGAGTCATCAAACTTTCACATATTGCTTCAAGATTTATAAGACGGTCGACTAATGTACTATCTTCAACCTTGTCTTTACCCAGAGAAAAATTAACATCCGCACCACTTTGTTTGTTAGCCATACGGGTAGCATCTTTTTTTTTTCCAGATATTCAGCATATAGACCACCAACAGAAATAGGAGGAGTCCTTGGAGCATACCACAAAAAAAAATCATGGCTATGTGTGTTCCATAGGGACTGCCATTCAGATTTAGTAGGGTGTATCTCAATTGGAGCATTGACAAATAAATCACCAAAATTATCCAAGCTATTAATTTCAAGCTTCTTAGACCATGAGACTGCTCTTGGGATCATGTCTACAAACTTGGACCACCAACGAGTGGCATCACTAGAAGACTCTATAATCTATATCTAAAAAATGAGGTAAATACATTTTTTAAAACTTTGGATAAAACAATGAATAAAATCTATATACGTGAAAGTACCAACCTTGAATGCGAAAAGAAAACCAGACAATGAATAGCTAGGGACATATTTGTTGCTTTTCCTCAGCCAATTAATGTGTTCACTCTTATGATTGCCAGCAACATTTCTAATGGCATCATAAAGCTGCCTCCAAATGTGCTCACCCCATGGAAATGAGTTCCAACAATCAAGACGTTCAACCATCCTAAGAAATACATCATCCACCACATCTACCAAATCCCGTCCCATGAAAATAACCTCCAAAGTTAACAAAAGACATATACGGATGGCATCTTGATCAGAAGCTTTATACCATTCTTATTCAGCCTCCAGAAAAGCTAATAAATCAATAATTTGAACATCATAACCTATCTTTTGAGGAAATAAACGGTTACGAAAGGGGATATCGCCATTCCTGAATTGACGGAAGCTAAGTGGGCCAAATTGAAAACCAGTGACTATGCAAAACTCACGACGGCCAAAATGGAGACAATGCCCATTAACAAAGTATATGAGTGGTAAGTCGTATCTATCATCATTAGAATGGTGTTGTTTTTTAAGCATGTAATGAATCATACCATCATCATTATCAAAACAGGTTACATCAAGCCATGGTCCAAAACATTTTGCTTCAAAGAGAGCACGACGCTCTGAATTGAGACGATCTTTGATTAACTTGAAGTAATGTAGCTTGCTTTTAAAATGAATCCTAGCAGAATAATCCTATAATAACAAATATCACATAATTAAAATTAACAAAAGCTAAAAAATAGCATGAAAATCAATTTATCTTAAAAACAATGATAATCAATGGTAAAAAAATGTGTGACTGGTAACTCAATTAAGCCTAAAAGTATGTATAATTGACATGACAATAATTAATCTAAATGTAAGTATATTAAAATGACAATAAACTGATCTAAACGTTATAAGATGAAATGATGGAGAAAATCATACCATATCATCGATAATCATGCTTGGGCAAAATTTCGGCGAGGGTCGGCCGAAAAAATAGTGTGTGAGAATGAAGAGAGATAATGTTAAAGTTAATTTGAATTAAAGGGTAAGTTAATAATAATATTTAATTCTTAATCTTTCTTTCCCGAGGTAAAATAAGTCAAAAAAGGTAAAAGTTGGTAGAGCAGTATTAGAGTAGAGCAGCCGTCAGAATAGTGGGTAGAGCACATGACATGGACATAAATACAAAATACATTGTGGATAAAGTGGGCCACGGTGGGATAGCCCAATAATTAGTGGGTCTGATAAAGTACGGTAGAGCGGGACATATGTCAACATTTGGTGTGGGTAGAGCATGCCACAGTAGAGCATGGCCAAGACAGGAAGACAAACCTTGTCTGGCTAGAAAGTGTCTACAGGGTAGGGAACATGGCCCAAAACAGAAATTTTCTCTTTTTTAAATGAGATTCTACAGGGATCTCACCTCTATGACATGATTATTATTTCCGTAATTCTCGACAAACACCTTATATACACGTCCGTTATTTATTCATCAGTTACAAATATATATAGAGGTGTTTGCCGAGAATTACAGAAATAAATTATCATAAGCTAATTGTAACTGTTTCCATGTATGGAGAATGAGTTTTCTTAATATAATTGAAAAGGTTCTAGTATGTATTGTATTGATGTTTTCATTTATCATCATTTAATTTGTTTTATGAGTGATGAAGAGGAGTATATGAAACAACTATGAATTATTTTGTAAATCATTATGAGGGTTGTAATCATGCCAAGCTTTATCAAGCAACTCGAGCTCAAGCTTGAGCTTGGTTCGATCAAGCTAAGTTTTTATCAAGTTCAATCTCAAGCTCAATCCTAAAAAATAGCTTTGTACATATATCAAGCTCAAGCTCAAGCTTTTGATAGCTCGGCTCGAACTCTTATCAAACTTTTCAGGCTTTATTAAAATGTGTTCTTATGATTAATTTATATAGGCAACTTATGCTAAATTGGAGTATTAACTTAATTATAAGGGCTTATTTTATAAATAATATATTCTTTAATTAAATTTTATAATTTAGCTTATCGTATTTTAAATAATTTATTTAATTTTATAAATGTATTACATGTACTTGCTGCTTGGTGAATATAATACGTATAAATGTTTTTTGTACTATTTTTAATAAGAGGGTGCCGTAATTGCGTTAGCAATTACATCACGCAATAGCTTTTGAGACCTTAATCGCATTGGATTGCAAAACGCATTTTGAAACAAAGACTGTACGATTATGTTATTTTTGGTTTATTAATGTTAAATAAATCAAATTTAGTTTTGAGTTATGGTTTTTGTTTGTTTTACTTTATACATATATTTTTATTGATGAGTTTTTTTTATTATAAAAAAATAACTTTATACACATTCAAGATTTTCAAGTCAAGCTCAAGCTTTTATCAAGCCTTATCAATCCAAACTCAAACGTAAATTGTTAAAACTTGACAATCTATCAAGTCAAACTCAAGCGTATAATTGTATTATCAAGCCAAACTCAAGCTCTATAAAGTTTAAGCTCGGTTTGACTCGATTACGCCCCTAAATTTATGCATGTATAACTTCAATTTTACTAGTTTGGGATGTTACGTCAGCGAAACTCACTCACTCACTCAAATGAAAAAAACAGGGGAGTCATCACTCCAAGTGACTCCCTTTTGTGGGTCCCACTTTTTTTATTTCTCACATTTTCAAATTAAATTAATTCATTTCATAAATAAAAATAAATATTACAATCCTAAAAAATAGAAAAATACAACTTCGAATAAAAAAAACGAAAAAATTACGAAAAAAAACTACTAGTTGGAAGAGTCTTCGGAATCTTCAATGTCGCGCTATTGATTGGTATTTGATGACATTTCTTGTTGATGGCGTTCCACTTCATAATATTATGATGCATCAGATTCCATTTACCCGTAAGCATGTCTTTGGTATGTTTTTGATGATTTCTTTCGTTAAACACCCGGGTAATCCGAATTCAAAGAGTGTCTCTTTTTTGGTGACACCCAACTTTCGGATCTTCGGATATTGCGATGTAACACTCGGCAAGCACGACTTCTTCGTCCTTGGTCCACCGACCTTGACCTTCATTCGGAACGGGTTCTTTTGATTTTTTTGCGGGATTTTTCTTTCAGTTTTTTTTGGTTGGTTCGGGTGGTGTAATTGAGCTTGTAGATTGGAGTGATAGGCGTCTTTGGGTGGTATATGCTTAATATTCTTCTTGTTGCTTTTGTAGAAAAACTTGATCTTCAGGAGTAATCGGACCTTGGGTAGGAAATTCGGGGAATTGCGAATTGGACGTAGTTCCGTCACCGACACCCATGTTGGATTGAAGGAGGTGGGTGAATCCAAACCAATTATTTTCGCCGGCCATTTTTGTGTTTGTGAATGAATGAGAGAATGATTTGAATGAGAGAATGTATAGAATTGGAGAATAGTTGTGCGTAAAAAATGATATAGGAAATGTAGTATATATAGAGTTTAAAATTGAATTTTCTTTTTTTTAAATCAAATATAGCCGTTGGGCAATTAATACAAAAAAAATCATTTTTATTTAAATTTTCTAGCCGTTGCGCATTAAAAAAAACTTTTTTTTTCAAATTAAACGGCTATTAGCCGTTCTTTTTTAAAATAATTTCAATTTTTTTTAAACATGCTTCACGCCCCGTGGGTAGACCCACGCCACAGGCTCACGCCGTGGTTTTTTCGATTCTCGGAGTCATCACGCGGTCAACGCCGTGGGTTTGTCACCCCACGGCGCCACCGCTCCCAGGCCTCGTATTATCAAGCCAAACTCGAGCTCCATAAAGCTTAAGTTCGGCTTGACTCGATTACGCCCCTAAATTTATGCGTGTATAACTTCAATTTTACTAGTTTTACATTCAATGATTTCTCTTTTTTTTCATTCTTAATACTCTAATGAGAAAGTTAATTTCATAAATAATACTTAGATTACGAACTTAAATATGGGGTGTAATTTTCTTTAATCTAATAAATCAAGAAGCTCTTTTCTGTTGTCGAGTATTACATCATTAAGAAGCTCTTTTCTTTTGTCGAGTATTACATCATTATCTCGTTAAAATAATTTCATCAGTGAAATTTAGATTAAATCATAAAAATAATAGTTACGTATCAACTAGTAAAAAGATGCGAACATTACGCTATGACACATTTTTTATTTTGTAAAAACAACTATCTTATGTTAAACATTAATACTACACAAATAATTATAACCTAATGTTTTGATATCAAATACTTATTACTTAAACTTTAGGTTATATTCAAAATGACGAAATAAAATGTAAACCAAATTTTTTGGTTTTACAACTTTTCACTAAAATTATCAAATAATCTAATTTTTTTATTATATAAAAGATTTTTTCTCATTATCAAACATTTAAAATTCGATCATTATGTGTATTTTGTAAAATTTTTCCATGTAAAATGACTATTTTATCCTTTAAAATTTAGAAAAAATAAAGCTAAGATCGTCACAAAATACACACAATAATCGACTTGTGAAAGTTTGATAACATAATGATAATAAAAAAAATAGATGGCTATACACAAAAACAAAAAATTCTCAAAGTCCTTTATAAATATTAGTTTTTCAATCTTTTTTAGCTTTTAAAAACGTTATTTCTACATTTTTCTTCGATGCACACAAGCTTTTCAAAAAAGAGTCACACAAGCTTTATAAAAGCTTTTCTAGTCCAAGTCTTTCATTTGATAAGTATAAAACATTTCACGTATTATTTATTCCATTTAATGTATAGGTAATTAATGGATAATATTTTTTTAGAAAAGCTTTGAGTTAGTCAAGTTTATTAGTCGATCTATTTATGTGGGTTTAGGGTTTTTGTAGAAGATCTTTAAGCTCTGATACCATATTAGAATATGTTAATTTTTCATATCTTAAATTTCGTGAATGATTCATCACGACCCAACAAGAAACTGCGTAAGCAACCTCAACCCACCACACCAGTTCTATCCCACCACCACGTGTTTCACGCACGACCCAACGACAAACTACATCTACCTCAAACCCGATTGATGTCAATTATGTGGACCAACCATCACTTGAACATGTACATAACGTTCATCCCATGGCTACACGTGCAAAGTCTAGTATTTCAAAACCTTTTGAACGCATGTTTTTTTAATGTTACCACTACTTCACCGCTTCCTCACTCTTATGTTCATGCTCTTTAGAACCCTAATTGTAAAGAAGCTGAAGAAACTAGAAGGAAGGGGGGGGGGGGGGTAAATAGTTTCCTTAATTAAATTTATGTTGGTCATTAGGTGTGACAAAACTTGTTCTATAATAGTTAGGCAAATTACCAATGCTTTCAAAACCATTTGCAATATTAATAGATCATGATAATGAGTAACTAAAGATAAAGACAAATATAGATAATGAGTACGCAAAGAAACAACCTAAAGGAAGACACCAAAGATTTATAGTGGTTCGACAACGAAGCTCTCTCTTTGTTCATACTCCACTCCTCAAGTACACCTTACTCGAGATTTTCACTATATCCACAAGCTCCCTTCTTAGTAGAGAAACCTTACATCATTGCTTACAACAATTACCGACACTAATCTAAATGTCGAGTTCTAATCCAAGCTAGAACCAGTCTACTTTCTTCGCCCATCTTCTTTACCGATACAAGGCTAGGTATCAAGTTCTAATCTTAGCTAGAACCAATCTACACTCGTCGCCTATCTTCTTTACTGACACAAAGATAGGTGTCGAGTTCTAATCTTAGCTAAAACTAATTTACACTCATCTCTCACACTCACATCACTTTTAAGATAAGTGAGAACTAACACACTCATACTTACACTTACATCACTTTAAAGTTTAGTGAGAACTGATACACAACATGCTAACACCTACATCACTTTAGAGTTAAATGAGAACTAACACACAAGACTCATCCAAGTATATACATATTCTTTGGATCTACACAAGACTTATCCAAGTATACACATATACCTTGGATTTACACAAGACTTAAATGAACAAATTTGATGAACATGACTAGATCTAAGAAAGGATGATGTTCATCAAGGCTTCATCTTTTAACATATCACAAGTATGTGAGTGATCTTCTCTTTGGATATAAGAAGAAGGGAATAAAGAAGATAATCAAAAGTAAACATACTTAACAAATTAAGTGATCATTTACTAATGATTGAAATATAGAAAGGATATTTAGAAGCAGAAATTTGTCCAAAAAGGTTAATAGAAAATGGAGAAATGATCCACTATTTATAGGGGAAAGGGTCCAACGGCTAGTCTACTCGCGGTTCCTTAAATGCCCTCGCGCTTCCTTATTAATAAGGAACCGTTGGTACCTCTAAGGCACCGCGTGCTCTAGACTACACTTCCTTTTGTCCTTTAGTGAGGAAAGTTCATCTGGTGAAGTTTTCCTAAAAAATAATATCATTTATCCATTTGGAATATCCTAAATTCAAATTCCTATTTTCTATTTTAATAAAACATTTTTTTTAAAAAGTTTATTAAAAAATATTTTGTCACATTTGAATAATACCCATTTTGCTTATTTATGTTGGGTACTAGGGTCTCAAAAATGTACTCCGTAATTTATTTAGGCAGCTACATGAGATGATTAAATCGTTAAAAGTTTATGACCAAATGGAGTCAAAAGGGCGAGGTTATTCATTGGTGGTTAACCAAAGGTGCATACTTGGTAGTATTTCTTTAGAGTTATGCTACAATGGCATCTAAGTTCTTGACCCCGCATCTATCTTTAATGTTTTTGTTTTTTTAACTACAATTTATTCAAATAAAAGCTAGCAAGAAGCCAAAACATACAAACAACAAACGATAATATTTTTACCAAACCTAACTAGAAAAACACCCACACACAACCATGAAAAACTATTAAACTAAATAAGCAACACCTAAAACTAAACTCGATAACCCAAACAACACCTATAAATATCCAAGAAACCAAAATCTTTAAATCCCCAAAACAAACATGTTACAATGCAAATTGACGAAGCGCCATGAATGCTTTGGACGACCTTAGTCTCGGAGAAGAAACTTTCAATTCGTTCATTAGCTTTTCATGATCATTAAACACGCACCGAAAGAGGTTGATAGTCTTTATCTTTTTTTCATCCTAGCAATTATTTCCACACGACATGTTTTACTTTTTGTAAAAGTTACACGTCTAAAACACTATAGTAGTGCTAACAAGTAGGCACGAAACTAAAAAATTATGTAGAAGTTTCATAAATAAAATTACACAAGAAGTATAAACAGGGACATGACAGAAACTAAAAATGATCAAGCGCATTCATTAAAAACTAGCAAGACTCTAAATACATTTTCTTAAAGCCATAGGTAAGATTGAGTCGTGGACTTAATATGCGGGAAAAAAGTGATGCCACATCACCATTTTTTTTCATAACACCAAACCCCACCATAACACAAAAAACACCCTTTTTAGTTAACTTGATATTTTTTTTATGGTGACCCCACCACTTATTTTTAAACTAATAAAAATTATATTTTCAACTAAAAACATAATATTCATTAATAATAACAATAAAACATTAAAAAAAAGTCACGAAAAAAACATACGAAAAATAAAAATACAACTTAAAAAAACTTTAGAAAAAAACATACAACTTAAGAATTTAGATATTTTGCATGCGCCTCGTCTTTTACCTTTTCGATCTTTGTTGTATCTTCGGCACTCATTCCGGTAGTGAAAAACAGCCCGCCTCTGAAGTAGAAAAGATGATCGATGCAAGGGTTTTTTGGATGATGAACAAACAGCTGATTGCGACATGGAGATGACAAACAAAGAAGCTCCTACAAGAGATGGCACCAACTCATTAGACCTAAACTGTGTCCAAAAACATAAGTGTTTCGTGGAGCATTGACTTATGATCTGGCCCAAAGTCTATGTCCGAAGATGATATTCTCTTTGGTGATGACATGGATGAACATGAAGGAGTAGTGGCCTCTAAAGACGAACATACCCCTACTCCTCTATCTTGACCAAAAACTGCTGAACATGCACCAAACACATATAATGACATAGGTACCAAGGATTCTGAGGTACGTTAGGACACATGTACCGACAACACTCAAGTGACTGTGGAAAAGTCACCTAAGCAACCCTCTCAAGAAAAGAAGCATGTATATGCTCCTACTGCTGAGTTTCTAATGTTTGATCAAGCAACACAACAGTCACAAGATGTTCTCTGAATGGTAGATGATTATTCCTTACAAGCCTTAAACATCTATAACTATAATCCATCCTCATCATCCATCATGACTCCACTTGATCGTGTGCATAATAAGTTTGATAAGATATCTGATGAACTAAAGAACTTGGAGGCAAATCTCCCTGACATAATTGCTAACTCTCTAAAGGCTAACATCTATGATCCAATAGCCAAAGGTGCAAGGAAAGGGGGGCTTAGACATGCCAAAGTCAAAGAAGTTATCACCTCTAAAGTTCCTCTAATGTTTTTAGCACGCGAGATGGCTATGCACCAAGAATTTGAAACTCTTAAGAACATACATTGTGGCCATTACCAGTTACTTAGAAATTGCATCAAAAGAACCACAACTAGGCACTACAACTGTTTCTTGTTAATATCAATGAGATCTCGTATAACCCAGAGAAAAATAAGACAAAGGTTGATGATGTTGTCAAGCGACTCAGAGCACTATCAGCAGAGGGTAAGACTAAACTTGCTGATAGTGAGGGGAGAAGAATCTTGATACTTCTTCGCCTGTCACCATGAAGATGAATGGTTCTCCTGTGTTTGAAGACTTACCAGATGATACAACCTTGACCGTTCCATCGCCTCTAACTGTTGGAATTTAACAACCTGGTGTATATAGCATACATGCATCATGAGTAACACGTAATGGATAGGATCGAACATCTATGCACATAATATAATTAACATAAAGATAAAGAATGCATATCTTTTCTTGCAAGAACAATGATCAAGAACACTAAATCACCAAGAAAACCCTTATCAATACCCGAAGCACACCAAAAAATTACTCAAAGATCAACTAAGATCTTCTCTAAGATAGTCTACACGTAACTTCAATCAGTCACCTAAGATTTCTAGATCTTAAACAAGAGATTACTTAACAACGAACAAAAAATGAACCCCTTGTGTAGGTTAGGTTTGGCTGTCGACCACAAGAGACAAAGGGAAGAGGATTTTTTACTTTCAAAGTTATGAGAAAGTAACTCACATCCCTTTGTTTATATATTAGAAGCCTTAGGCTAATTATGGTAAAGACCTAATCTTTGTCTCCGAATAATTAAGCTTCTAGAAAAATCTCTTCCCCTTTCTCTTTGCATTAGTTGGCCGAACACCCCCCATAACCCCCTTGGGTTGACCTTTTGATCTTCTGAGTTATTGTCACACCCCACCATGACGGAATATGAGGCGCGACGTATGGATATCATCATAACAAAATGGTGTCTCAACAGAGTAATACAAAATGCAAAAGAAATGTCATAAATGGCGACACAAATGTCATGAAAATATCTCAACAAAATCTAGGAGTCTAGGTAAGTAGGTAAAAGTCCTACCTCTTACCAAAGACAAACAAATAACAAACATCAACATAAAGGTGTCTAACAGTATCACTTATTCAAATAACAAAAGTAAATCTAAGAGGAAAGGAATTCCTCCTAATGCAATCCTAGCAGCCTCTAGACTCTAGCCAATTCAAACATCATCCTTCTCAACTACCTCACCTCAAAATGACACTAAAATCTGTCAACATAGAGTTGATGAGAACATAGGTTTAAGTTATCGAGAACATCATAAGAAAACTTGACATCCGCTGTAAATAAGTTGAAGAAAACAAGTTAAAGCAATGGACTAAAAAGTGATGATCATGTTACACACAACTACAAACAAAACACACAATATAAACCAATTACATCTACAAAATAAGAACAATGCACTACACCTATCCGGATCTTTTTCACACCCCGTGTGGAGATGAACCATATCCCCGTCGAGATATCTTGTCTCCGAGAAGACGATGTAAAAGAACTCAAGTACTCATAACGCATATCAGTACACGTAATAGAACATATAACATAACACACAAGTAAGCATATCACATAATAACATATTTATGTCCACACGTTTCAAAACATATTATCAAAACATTTTTTAAAGAACATTACAAGCGTCATCTCCATCCCATACTGGAAAAACATTTAAAAACTTAGTTAAAATGAGACTATGAACTCACCTGATAACACAGCAAGCTAGCACTCCTACAAACCTATAAAATCATACACGTCACACTTAGCTCAGGTTTTAACACCCTAGTTAAGTAACAATGAAGGAGATGAATCTAATCCCCCAATCCTCACTATCTAGTTCTCCCACTACAAGCTATTCTATGCGTAAAAATCTAGTTTTTCCCTGATACAGTTTACTAGTCACTAAACGACCACATGAAGTGAACTTAACACCACACTTGGCTCCTACCCTACTGGAGTTATGTTGTTCTATGATCTAAGAACTCCAAAGACCAATTTTACTTTCTACTTACACGTTTAACCCTTTCCTTTAGTCTCTACATCAAAAGTCGTTTTCATAAACCTGATTTTCTGTACATGCTAAATGTTTGACACCAAAATCCCGACCTAAACACTATAACTTTTATTGAAAACCACCAGTACTTTTATATACATTATAAAGAGTTCCCAAATCAAAAATCTTTGGCTATCTCATCTGTTTGGTTAGGTTTTGACTCAAATTCCCAAAATCTAAATTTATTCCTGAACAGCGCACTGTTTTTGTAAAAATTGTTTGACGACCTTCCCGAACTCCATTTTCGACGAACCTTACTCTTTTGAAAAGTAGACTCTTTGAACTAAATATAAAAGAAAAATAAACTCGACTAAAGGTACTACCTAATACCCGGAACAGTCGACACAAGACAACCCTAAAAATCAGACTATTTTATGCCTTTATGCACTAACCCTCTAAACATCATTAATTACCCATAAATTATTAAACAAGAACCCTAAAATCAGTAATGTATCTTAATTACTATATTTTCCAGAAATAAATAAAACCCTAATCATCTCAATGATGGTTAATTAACATTACAAGTATGATTAATTAATAAAAACATGAATTATATTAAGGTTTAATTTATCACTTACCTTGAATCAAGAAATTTTTTATGAAACCCTAAAACCCTTGTAGAAACCGTCAACAAAAAAAAGCTGGAGAAAATAATGTGTTGTTTGTATTTATATAATATTTAACAAGACTCCTAGCCCAACCCAAATACACTTTCCATATTTCTTTTTTCTTTCTATCGGCCTATGCCGATTTTTATTTTAAAAAAAATATATTATTTTGTTTAATTAATAGTTACGTGTATTTACTTTATTTTATTCAGCCTCCATACTTTATAAAATGTAAAACCTTAAAAACTAGTCAATTTTAAGCGATTACCGTAAAATACGTAAAATATACAGTTTTATGAAAACTCTTAAAATAAGTTAATAACTAAATAAATAAGTCTAAATTAACTTAAAGCTCACCTGTAAATTATTCCCGACATTAAATCCTTAGTCCGAGACATCTAAACACTAAACCTCGTATCGTAAATATACGATTTACCATAATACATGTACGTACACATAAAATCTTAAAATAACGCCATACAGTTACATCCAAGTGAACTAATAAACATGAACTAACCCCATCATTGCATCATATAATGTACTACATACTACATACACGAAGTCTAACATCCAGTCAAAGGCTCAAATATAAACATATCGCACATAAACGCACACTAAGAACAAAATCAAAGTCAAACAGTCTTAATTGACAAATCCCAAAATCTAGGGTTGTCACATTACTCCCTCCTAATAGAAAGCTCGTCCTGAGATTTACTCCCTAAGTTCAATAACTACGTCTTGCAATCACAGAGAACTTCCTCTACCTCCTATACTTCTCCTTTCCTCCCAAACCACATCACCCCTTTCCATGGTGAAACATTTAGCATAAATTTTTCCCCCACACCAAACTCCAATGGTTTACACCTCTGGTCAGCATAGCTCTCTTGTCGGTCTCTTGCCGTCTTCAATCTCTCCTTAAGCACTGCTACCACATCAATACTTTCCTGAACTATTTCCAATCCAATAAGCTGACTGCTTCCAACTTTCTCCAGACGAGACTTTCCCTTGCTCATGATCATTAATTTTCAACTCTAAAGTTAACCCTTCCAATATCAATCTACTACCTTGACAATCTCTTGCTTCCTCAAACCATTCCTTCCTCACTACTACTTTTCGATTGTCCCCCATAATCTTAAGTCCATAATATCACATCTCTAAGCAATCTTTCCAACTTCTCAACTTCATGACTTCTCGTTCTGCTAGAAAAATGGGATGAATTAGTCAGTCTATCGACTATCACCCAACTCTCATCGTACCTACTTCTCCACCTCATTATATATCTCCTCCATGGTCAACGTCCTTACACCGTATTTCTAAATCACTCCTATCTATTTCGGAAGTATAACCTATCTCCCTTTTCTCCATTTGATAGTCCAAGCCACACCACGTAGGTGCTGACGTGTTCTCTGCTTTTGTAAATTTAACTCGTGAAACTAACATCTTTCATCTAACCCGTCTTAACACATCATCCATATAGCCCAAGTTTGTCCTAGCTTCACTTCCTTCCCCTTATTCCACGTCTCATTAACTATGCTTGCCTTTCCTAGATGATACTCGGCCTTGCAATCTTCGTCACCATT
This sequence comes from Glebionis coronaria, assembly GCA_025667525.1. Lineage (NCBI taxonomy): Eukaryota > Viridiplantae > Streptophyta > Magnoliopsida > Asterales > Asteraceae > Glebionis > Glebionis coronaria. Next base: position 87,529,424 of record CM046875.1, on the reverse strand, counting down.
TAACTCCTTCCATCATCTATGCCTAATGTCTAATCAAGAAGATTGAATGTGTGTTGGGACGTTCATGATCTGTGTAAATCTTTCTCTACGTCTCGTACACCAAATGCCTCTAGCATTCTAGGGAGATCTAGCAACCTAGCTTCACTATCTAAGTCCTATATCATTCTTCCAAACCTTCATCTCCTACAACGTATAAGCAATCGCCTTTCTTTGCTGTCCTCGCACGCATTCCTAATCCTTGCTCCACGTATCGTCATGCTTCTTGAATTCCAGTCCTTTAGATAATGCCAAGATCGGCTCATCACCCATACTAGTTCTTTAGCCTCCCAAACGCTTCTTCATCTTGCTTCGCTTCAACCTTGTTTGTTCCAGCTAAGTACTATTTCAAAACGGACACGCGAGATAGAACTCAAAGGAGACACTACAACGGTGGTTGAATATCTAAAGAGAAACGAGCTAGCAAACCCTTCTAAGAATACAATCGATAATTGTAAGGGAATTATACATATATAGGCATAGGTATACATACACCCAAATCCATCCAACATATACTATAAAAGCATGTATTAACCCTCTTTCATGCAACCATACCCAGGAATCCATTGATGTTGTGGTACTTGTATAACTATGTTGGCCACCATACTTACACGAGTCCCCTTTCACCAATGCACTCCCTCCTATGATGACACTTATAAGAATTAATACTACACATAACACATCAATCTACCAACTCAAATAAGCACATAGATCCTACAACTCATATAAGCACATAACCACAACATAAAATAAGGTCCAAATTCCATGTATTAAAATAACGTAGCCACTGCATGAAACACATAAACTCATAATCTAGCTGAACCAGCGTAGATAAAATTCAAGATGTATAAAGAAACATGAATGCATAATCAAACGAAATCCAACAATGACTAGTGTAGACGACTATGGTTCAACCTACACTAGTCAAAACTCGAAAAGAAAATAAACATGCGAATAAGTATGGAAGACTATGGTTCAATCCATACTAGTCAAAAATTCGATAAAAAAACATCATAAATACGAGTAATGTCCAGAACAATATCAACCAATATCATAAAAGTAGCTCATATACAAAATACGGAAATTAACATTTAATCACATCATATACTATAATGCACATGTAATCCTATGACACCTATATGCATGGACCCTTAAGCTATAGACTAGGCTAGGCAACTTAATTCTCTATAAACATTGTCTTTGATACTATTCTGTCACACCCCACCAAGGTGAAATATGGGGCGCGACGTATGGATACCATCACAACAAAATGGTGTCTCAATAGATTAATACTAAATGCAAAATAAATGTCATAAATGGCGACACAAATGTCGTGACAATATTTCAACAAAATGCATGAGTCTAGGTAAGTAGGTAAAAGTCCTACCTCTGACCAAAGACAAACAAATAACAAACATCAACATAAAGGTGTCTAACAGTATCAATTATTCAAATAAAACAAATAAATTTAAGAGGAAAGGGATTCCTTCTAATGCAATTCTAGCAGCCTCTCTAAACTCTAACCGCTTCTAACATCATCCTTCTCAACTACCTCACCTGAAAATGACACTAAAATTTATCAACATAAAGTTGGTGATAACATAGGTTTAAGTTATCTAGAACATCATAAAAAAACTTGACATCCGCTATAAATAAGTTGAAGAAAACAAGTTAAAGCAATGGACTAAAAAGTGATGATAATGTTACACACAACTACAAACAAAACACACAATATAAACCAATTACATCAACAAAATAATAACAATGCACTACACCTACCCGGATCTTTCTCACACCCCGTGTAGAGATGAACCATATCCCCGTCGAGATATCTTGTCTCCAAGAAGACGATGTACAAGAAATCAAGTACTCAGAACGCATATATTAGTACACATAATAGAACATATAACATAACACACAAGTAAGCATATCACATAATAACACATTTATGTCCATACGTTTCAAAACGTATTATCAAAACATTTTAAAGAACATTACAAGTGTCATCTCCATCCCATACTAGAAAAATATTTAAAAACTTAGTTAGAATGAGACTATGAACTCACCTGATAGCACAACAAGCTAGCACTCCTGCAAACCTATAAAATCATACACGACACACTTAGATCATGTCTTAACACCCAAGTTAAGTAACAATCAAGGAGATGAATCTAATCCCCCAATCCCCACTATCTAGTTCTCCCACTACAAGCTATTCTATGCGTAAAAATCCTGTTTTTCCCCGGTACGGTTTACTAGTCACTAAACGATCACATGAAGTGAACTTAACACCACACTTGGCTCCTACCCTACCGGAGTTATGTTGTTTTATGATCTAAGAACTCCAAAAACCAATTTTAATTTCTACTTACACGTCTAACCCTTTCGTTTAGTCTCTACACCAAACTTCGTTTTCATAAAGCTGATTTTCTATACATGCTAAATGTTTGACACCAAAATCCTGACCTAAACACCATAAATTTTATTTAAAACCACCAGTACTTTTATATACATTATAAAGAGTTCTTAAATAAAAAATCTTTGGCTATCTCATCCGTTTGTTTAGGTTTTGACTCAAATTCCCGAAATCCAAATTTATTCCTGAACAACGCACTGTTTTTCTAAAAAATGTTTGAGGACCTTCCCGAACTATATTTTCAAAGAACCTTACATTTTTTAAAAGTAGACTCGCTGAAATTAATTTAAAAAAAGAAACTCGACCAAAGGTATTATCTACTGCCCTGAACAGTCGACACAGGACAACCTTAAAAATCAGACTGTTTTATGCCTTTTTGCACTAACCCTCTAAAATATCATTAATTACCCCTAAATTATTAAACAAGAACCCTAAAATCATTAATGGATCTTAATTACTATATTTTATAGGAAATAAATAAAACTCTAATCATCTCAATGATGGTTAATTAACATTACAATTATGATTAATTAATAAACTCATGAATTATATTAAGGTTTAATTTATCACTTACCTTGAATTAAGAAATTTTTTATGAAACCCTAAAACCCTTGTAGAAACCGCCGACCAAAAAAATATGGAGAAAATAATGTGTTGTTTGTATTTATATAAGATTAAACAAGACTCCTAGCCTAACCCAAATACACTATCCATATTTCTTTTTTTCTTTCAATCGGCCTATGCCGAATTTAGTATAGAAAAATATTTTTTTATTTTGTTTAATTAATAATTACTTGTATTTACTTTATTTTATTCAACCTCAAAGTTTATAAAATGTAAAACCTTGAAACCTAGTCAATTTTACGCGATTACCGTAAAATACGTAAAATATACAGTTTTATGAAAACTCTTAAATAAGTTAATAACTAAATAACTAAGTCTAAAATAACTTAAAACCCACCCGTAAATTATTCCCGACATTAAATCCTTAGTCCGAGACCTCTAAACACTAAACCTCGTATCGTAAATATACGATTTACCATAATACATATACGTACACATAAAATCTTAAAATAACACCATATTTTATCATAGTTACATCCAAGTGAACTAATGAACACGAGCTAACCCCGTCATAACATCATATAATGTACTACGCACTACATACACGAATCTAACATCTAGTCAAAGGCTCACATATAAAAATATCACACATAAACGCACACTAAGAACAAAATCAAAGTCAAACTATCATAAGTGACAAATCCCAATATCTAGGGTTGTCACATTTATTCTATTAGTAATTACATTAATTACCTTAAAGTCTTAAGTCTTATTAATTAATCCTTGTTAAACCCTATAACTTATTAATTTATTACCGTCAAGTAAACACTTTTTTGAAACTAAGATTATACAGTAAATGTAGTCATATTATATCGTATATCTTAATAAAAGATGATCTCGATGTCTAAGTGTGTGACTCCTTAGGCCCACGACTCTCGGGCATATTTACTGATGTCTCCGTCATAGCGTACTTTAATATTAACATTGACAGATAGTTTAGTGACACTATTAATGCTCCTAAAAGTACCTGAGTTTGGTTTCCAGAAAACAAGCTCAGCCTTATGGTATAAATTATACTACATCCCTTTTGTTACTTATACGGTTAATCATCAATATGGATCATATGTCATTTCATATATTAACGATTTCGTTTCTCGTTTCAACGATAAATCAAGATTACCAGATGTAAAAGGAAACTTCTTTACTACGATCTGGGCACGACCATGCAGACATCCGATCAACCCTACAAGGGGTCCAATATGTATCATTCTCCATTCATGGAGGAACAAAATCCCATTTTAACTACAAGTACCTTTTACACATGTAATAAACATCTCTGAAATAGGTTTTATAACTTTAATTTTACTAACACAACGTTTACGCTAAACAAAGAAATGCTATCCATCCATGCAAAGATCCACTTGCATCTTAAGTCAAAGGACTATCAATACTTTACCCTCAGTGTAGTTTTTTTAATAACGCCGATCCATAAAGAAAATCTACACAATTGGGGTAATTCCAATTATTCAACCACATTGAATAACCTATTAGTCTAGAAGAATCAACTTTATGTAACTTCCAAAGATACAACCAACCCTCATATTTGTCTTAGTTCATCAGTACTCCCATATTGATGATCGACAATAGAAATTTAGAATATATATAATAAACTAAGTGTAGATATTATATTCAAGGATTAAACATGAAAATATAGGATACAACTATTAAGAACTGAAAACAATACTTCCACCATAATTAATTCATTTATTTAGAAAAATTGCTTAAACATCCCTGGTCCAAATACTAACATAATTAGCCACAAAAGATAACACATTTGATAAGCATAAGCTCTTTTTATGAAAATATGAAAGCCTTTTATGAATCATATACAACAACATCATCATCGAATGATGATACGAAGTCCACGAACGTGCCCCACAAACAATCATAAACATTCAAACATGAAAAAAACCATCTTGTAATGACTCGACTTAACAAATAAAATAACATAATGACTAAAAGAATTAGACAATCATGAATGTGATGATGACGTATAGTCCTTAGTCGGGCTGTACAATCCAACCCACGGGTACTACCTGTATCCATTATGTATGGACATGGACAAACAACGCTGAAGCCCATGTGTCCCAGTAAGCCGCTGTCACACACGGTTCTATCTCAACCATGTCTTGGCCACACGTGGACAGGGTCAAACAGAATCATAATCTAACTAGGATTACGATTCACCTAATTTAAGAGGATATAAACTCTCCTTATTTACGTGATACGGATCTTATTGTATATGGTAATTATCTCTTGCTTAGTCCACAAGAATAGGGAAGCCCAATTAGGGTTTCACCGTGTATAAAAGGAACCTCAGAGGTTCCACAAAGCTAAGATTCTCACAATACTCTATACCCTTACAGATTACTTAAAACCGATTACTTACTCTCACGCTGGAGTCTAATCGTGGGATAGGTTCCCACGGTAAGCCTAACAGTGTCTGCTATTTAGTGTAAGGGTATTCAAACAACTTGCACTTGGTGCAAGATCCGGACTCCTCAAACAGCTGAATTAAGCCTAATTCTGGTCAAGCGCGATATATCCAACTTTTGTATAAACAAGTTGGCGCCATCCGTGTGACCCTACACTAAAATCTAAGCATGACTAAGGGCGATTTGTTTAATCAAAAGATAGGCGGGAAGAAAGCATAAATGATCGATGCGAAAATCACAACTACCGAATTAACTCTTGGGACACCCAGTGGGGCAAACAGTAAGAATGTTGCGAAACCACCTCCACAAGGTGGTAATTCACCGTTCTTTACCCCTATACCCGCGCTAGGAGGGGGAAGCCCTGGTCAAGGGTCAGCACAACCTCCTCTCCACAAGGACAAGCGGAAACAACCCCTTGTAGAAACAGAGGATGACATGGTCATTGCCACTGAAGCATGAGAGATGGAGGAGTACGTCACCTAAAATTTTGATGCCCCATTCCACTTGTCAATGCACGCATGAAGGCTATTCAAGTAAAAAATAAAGGCGCGGTAGATCTGGACGAAGAACAACTAGGCCTAGAGCCACATGATGAGTCTCGGAGCACTAGAAACTCCCGCAAGAAAATATCTCTTCCAGGAATCATAAGGAGGGAAACGTAAAAAGAACCATCATAGCAAGTCTAGCGGGAAAGGCGATCCAAAAGCGATGACTCACCTAGCTTTGACTTTGAAGATCACCATCCCAGACATCGTAGGCCAAGATATTCTTCCTCGTAAACCCCGGACAGCGAGGACGAAGGCAGGAAACACTCCAATCACGCCTCCCAGCGCGAGAACATGGATCTATCTCTCCCATGGCTTCGAGGAAGGGCCAACGCTTTCACGAAGCGCATTCAAAACTTCTCAGAGAGTAAAAAGAGATGCATGCCATCGAATATCAAGACTTACGGCGATACTACCAATCCGGATGACCACCTGAAGGTCATTGAATCGCAACCAGGGATTGAACAGTGGCCAAAACTCATGTAATGTCATATGTTCAACTCCACCCTAATCGGTAATGCGCAAAACTAGTTCGACAAGCTCCCACATCGAACCATTGATGGATTCGAATGTCTGTGAAAAGCTTTCAGAAGAAACTATACGCAACAAAATAAGTGCGATAAGAGCCCCATGTCACTCGCAAGAGTCAAGCAAAGACAAAGGGTATATTTGAAGGATTTTGGGGAACGTTTCAAAAGCGAATGCAATCAAATCAGGGAATGTCCCGAAATTTTATAAGTATCCAGTTTCATGGCAGGGATAACTAACGGGGGCCTCATAAGGAAACTAAACGACATAACCCGTAAAACATTCGATGGAATATTAAGGTGAGACAGGTCCTTCTGTAACAATCGCGAATTTTGAACTATCTATTTTAATGTTAAACGCGACGTGTACGGGTTAGACTTACGTGTCTATTAAAATTCCCGATTGTTTCTGCGTAAATCGTGTATTAATAAAACTTTTATGAACAGCGTTCTCTTGGAATCATTTTTCTTTTTATATTTTATTCTATTATGTTGTATGATAAATCGAATGCTAGCCACCTTACGTGTACGTGAACCGCCTTACGCTAAACTACGATTCGACAATTATAAACTTACTTTTTAAAACGCGATACATTTTATTTAGCACTACATAAATACTTCCTAATAACTAACAATTTATTTAAACTTATACAACAAAACTTGTGAAACTAATACACTAAATGTTTGTTACTAATACAAAAAGAAATTAATGAAAAGACTACTTATACTATTGATCACTTTTTTTTCTTTCGTCAGTCGAACACAAACCTTCACCGTCAACTTCCTGTGTTATTTCCTTTACCCATGCTATATACAAAAGTTAACTACTAAAACCTTGCATCCTAGTACTTCCCTTCTACAACCCACGTGATTCCTCTTAAATACACAACTATGGTACTTTCTTTTCTCCTATCCTTCCTCTTTTACAGCCAACGAAACACCCCTTATTTCTCCTTCCTTGTACATCCCTTGCTCATTAATGGGTCAACCTAGAAGACCCCAACTTCCTTCTTTCTTGCTGGCATAACCGAACCCCATGTACCTTTTGTTCTTCCCTATTTTTGCTTTAATTCTCCATGGTACCTACTAGGTTAAAACTTTTAGTTAGAAACTAACCAAAGGGTTTGAGACCTAACTAGCAAGGTTACCCCCTTAGTTCTTGGAGTTTCCCTATAAATAGTAACACAAAATCACCACAACACACACTTCTCAAATGCAAAAAAGCACAAACTTGTCATTAGATATTTCCTTATAATACAAACACTTACCCTGGTGCCTTATTTTCTTGGGTTCGAGCAGCAGCAAGAAACCCTAAACCACTATTTCTTTCGTTCTTCTTGTGATCGACACTTAAACAAACAACCCTTTTGCGGTTCTCACTTGTTCATATCCTTAGTCGACACAATAAGCAAACAAACAACCCTTCTAGTTACTTTCTTTTGGGATGATGATCCCAAGTGTACAAGTAATACATTGAAGTCGATTCGTTCTTTGGGTCCCTTTGGCGTTGATGGCCGACGTGCAAACAAACTAATATCGTTGCCTCTTAAGAATGATGACGTGAAGTCACAGTTTTCACTGTCCTTGTTCTTTGTCAAATGGTGATAGAAAGGATTGGGTTGTGGTTAGGATCGTTGTTAAACAAATGGTTTTTGCTTCGTGTACGTGTTTGGTTTGGAGTTGATCTTTTTGGTTTTCGGTTCGAACCATATAGCAACCACCTCGATGCTACAGATTATTTCAAGCTATTATTTCTTCATGTCTACCTTGTGATATTATACCGTTGCTATTGCTTCGAGGTTAGTTTCATAGCCCCACTTTTAATTATTTTAACTATTTTGGGGTGAGAACATTGCTTGTTTTAAACGGATGAACATAAAACTTGATATGTTTGCCTACATGATGTCTAAGTAGCGATATCCCTAGATGCTTTAGCCCACTATCGTGAACCGTTAATTACTTTGTGTAAGCGCGAATGTTATGGATAGATCTATTGCGATTGACCTCCCTATCTAATGTTGGTTGTGTGACCAAATTAGATACACTTACATTTGAGTCGTTACGAATGCTTTGGGATAGGCATTTGCTCGGGCTCTCATTATATCTTGTTGGTTGGTTAACGCTTCGGTGTCATGAGCTTAGACGTATGTTATCGAAACGTATACTTTTGATTATAATCTTGTATTTGTTATAAGATTATATGTTGGTTCCCTTGAAAATCTTATGGTTCATCACACTATTTAAACATAAACCTATGAACTCACCAACCTTTGTGTTGACGCTTTAGCAATGTTTTTCTCAGGTATCAAGACGGAGGAGTGACGTGGTTGTGCATGAGAGATTATTAATAAAAATGGTCGTGACTAGTGTATGGATATTTGGATCAGTGTGAAACTCTTTTGAAACAATGTTTTATTATGATCTTGTGTAATTCACTTCCGAACAAGTTTTATGATTTTAATTAAATGAAAACGACTTTTAAATAGTCGTTCTTTGTATCTATGTCTTGTGATAGTCATGACCGTCGCACCCCATTGTGTTGCCTTACTCTGATAAATTGGGGGTGTGACAGACTGGTATTAGAGCTGTAGTTATAGAGAAATAGGTTATTTTATAAAATGAGTTTTATAAACGTGAGTTAAAAATTTAATTTTGGGAAAATAATTCTAGACTATAACTAACTCTCAAAATCTCCATGAACCACTTCACTCCGCGTCTTCGATACAAAGCAAGTTGTGACTTGAATTATTCCATGTGATTTGTCATGTTAGTTCAAACTTGATTGCTACTTGTTATTAGCATTAAGTATTTCTTGTCTTGTATGAACGCTCCTTATGTAAGATGTACTTATAGGAATGTGTACTAAGACGATTTCTCTTATATTTTGAAGTAAAATACCTAGCATCCTTGTTTGGATTGTTGTGCTACTAAAATGGTTTGTCCCATGTTTAAATCGAACTAAGATGATTTGTGCCATGTTTAAATCAAATTAAGATGGTTTGTGCCATGTTTGTTTGGAGTAAAACATACACATACTTATGCTATTACGTATTTTGTTAAAACAGTCCACTGGACTACTATGAACTATTTAAACACTTGTGTGTTTCTATGTTACCCTATATTGATATACGCCGAATTAAAAATATACGTCAAAACAGTACTTGGGCGCGTTGAGATTTAGTAATGGTTGATGATAAGTCGTGAGTAAACCTAGATCCAAGACAAAGCATCAAAAACGTTAAGTGGTATAACGATACTTAGCAAGGTCTCAAGGCTATTCTTGTTTGATTGGGTTGCGAGACTAAGTTAAGTGCCAGTCGTTATACAACTTAGGGTTTTTGATGAGTTTTCTTGAGGATGGGTAAAGCTCATGAATTTACATGTTGCGTGATTAGTTGATCGTTAATTTATAACATATTTGAGGAGTTTTGTGTAGGATTAATCGATGTTAAATTGTGTGAGTAATATCTAAATACGAGTAAATTCACCAAAGATATTAAGAAGTTTAACGACTAATACTTAATTGGACCTCAAGGCTGTTCTTGTTTGATTGGGTTGCGAGGCTTAGTCAAGTGCCAGTTGTAACGCAACTTAAGATTTTTAGTGAGTTTCCTCGGGGATGGATAAGACTTACATGATCTGACAAGGTGATTACCTCATTGACGTTTGACTAGTACAGTACATTAGTACCATTAGTTTGCATGGTGTACGAACACTGAAATAATGAAAGTCTTCGTCCCTATTTTTATACAACATACGATGATAAACAATCTATATAAAGTATTACTCATGTAATACTCCACAAAGTACTATATCATATGGAACAAACATAAAATAGTATTACAAAAATATAAAAACCATCAGGATATATGCCGACGTGTAAGTCGAATGCACGTCAAGGAGAAATTTATATTGGAGAAATTGTACAAAGACGGATCTAAAAGTTCTAGTTCATTGGTTTGAAACTAAGTTACTATTATAAATTTACAAAGTATGATATAACAACTAATATTAAAGGGAGAACTCAGTTATAAGAGGATTATGCCATATTTTAAATTAAAGAGATTATCCCATGTCACAAAGCTTGAGAACTGTTAGAAATATGTTTTTAACGTATATTAGAAGTATCGGTGGCTCCACGATATTATTAAATGTTAAATAGCTCGTAGTTGAATATTATGTTACTGTGTTAGTAAACACGGCCCATGGGCTTGTCATGGGTCGGAGGCCCAAGTCCATTAAGGACTTGGGTATATAAACCCCTTTCCACCATGGAAAGGGGTGTTGGTTGTTTCACTTTTACATTAATAAAACACACATTTTCTCTCACTTTCTCTCACTACTTTCTCTCTGTAGAGACATCAACCCACCTTATTGATTCACAAGATTATCACAATTCTACAATTGGTATAAAGAGCCATGGGGTGATTTAAGGTAATGATTTGTGTTGCTTTTTAGTTTTTGATTGTATTTGTATTTTTAGGAAAATCTATCTTGAATCTTGAAGTTTTTGGTGATTTTTTTGTTGGGATTAGTAGATAAGTACTGGGTTTTACTTATTTTGGTAGAAATCACAAAACTTTTCGTGTAATTTGGTAAAATTCTAGGTTTGTTCTTATTATTCATAGTCGACTGTACACGAAATAGTTTTCTAGTTTATTCTGAATCAACAAGCTTATTCTAAATTAACAAATTATTCCAGATAAACAAGTTATTCCGGATAAACAAGTTATTCCGGATAAACAAGTTATTCCGGATAAAGTGTTATTCCGGATAAACAAGTGTTCCGGATACAGTGATATTCCGAGCGAAGCACGTTATTCCGGATCAGATATTCCGAACCAAGGGTATTCCGAATCAAGCTCACCAATTTATTCCGGATCAGTGATATTCCGAACCAAGGGTATTCCGAATCAAGCTCAACAACTTATTCCGGATCAGTGATATTCCGAACCAAGGTATTCCGGATCAATGATATTCCGAACTAAGGTATTCGGGATCAGTGATATTCCGAATCAAGAGATTTTTCTGAATCAAGGTAAATATTCCGAACCAAGGTCTTTTTCCACATAAAAGTAGTTTTATTCTGAATCGAATTAAATATTCCGAGTCAAGGGATATTATTCCGAACCAAGGGATATTTTACGAGTTTTTCCGACGATTTTTAGAGGATTTAATCTTGGTTTCTTACACAACAACTCAACACAACTCACAACCTTACTTCACTGCTCGATCAACCGATAATCTTTGTTTCTTTAAAGTGATCAAAATGAATCCGAGTTCATTAATGCCTCAAATGACATCACTTACGGATATTTCCGTCATAACGGGAACGGATAATCAACCTCCAATGCTCATTAAAGAAGTCTTTGAAGCATGGCAAGGCCGTATGATGTCATACATTAAGGGAAAACTGACATATGGGAGGCTTATGTTCAAGTCAATTCTAAATGGTCCACTTGATTATGGTACCATCGTTGTTAACAATGTGACTCGACCACGGGATTTTGAAGAACTTACGCCAGCTCAACAACTTATTGCCGATGCAGATGAAAAGGCTCTTCAAACCATTTTCCAGCTCTTCCACATGACATCTATCGAATGGTAAGTCAATATACGGTTGCAAAGGAGTTATGGGAACGTCTACATGTTTTGCTACAAGGTACGTCTCTTACTAAACAGGAACACGAATGTAAGTTGTATGATCTGTTTGATAGGTTCACGTACAGTCCAGGGGACACGCTTCACGACTACTACTTCAGATTCACTACTCTCATGAATGATTTGAATGTGTACAATCTCGTGATTGCTCCATTCCAGGTTAACACCAAGTTTTTGAATACTTTACCTCAAGCTGAATGGGGTGAGTATATTACTGATGTTAAGTTAACTAGGGATTTGCATAAGTCCAATTTGGATCAACTCTATTTTCTCCAGCATCATGAGAAACACGTGATCATGCACCGTATGCCTCGAGGTATGTACCCTGAACCTTTAGCTTTGATGGTAAATCAACCAAGCTTGTCATATAACAACACTCCTTATATCATGGGACACCAAGCTTATCATCCATCTCCGTACATGACTCTAAGCTTCCCCCAATATTCGATTCTACCTCAACCACCCACCTCACATCAGCAACAATATTGGTTTAATGCACCTTTGTCTCAGAGAGAACCACAAGCATCACAATATGCTCCACAACCTCACCCATATTCACCAGCAAGCATTGCACCCTATGCTCAGTCATCATACTCTCCATATCAAAAAAATGCAGCATATCCATCAAGCTATTCTGACCACATAAGTACTCCTTCTAGTGCTTATGCCGCTCAACAAGACCAAGCAATGTATTGTGATAGTGATGAGGTTCCCATTCCTGAATTCAAACAAGGAACTGACTCAGCTGAAGTGTTAGCCACCATGTCTGCTTACCTCACACGGACATTGAGCAAACGAGGATTTAGAGGACCAGCTCCTACTAACAATCAGCTGAGGAATTCATCTAATTCTCGACAACAAGCTATAATTGAGAATGGCAGGGTAATGGTTCAACCTATTCAACCTTATCAGGGGAGACCCACTACATCAACCACCAATGCACGCATGGTCAATCCTGCTCCAATGGTCAACACTACTCAAATGGTTACTGCTCCACGGGCTAATTCCATAGGTAAGTTGAGAATGATTACATTCTACAACTGTAAGGAAGAAGTTCACATGTCTAGGGATTGCACAAAACCCAAGAGGAGAAGGGATGGTCAATGGTTTGCAGAGAAGATTTATCTGGTAAATGCTCAAGCACAGGGACAGGAACTTGATGAAGAGGAGTTAGCATTTCTTGCTGATCCAGGGATAGCGGAACAAGAAGTTCTCACTACACAGAATGAAGCATACCAAGCAGATGATCTGGATGCTTACGATTCAGACTGTGATGATCTTCAATCTGCTCAGGCAGCTCTTATGGCAACTATCTCTAGCTTTGGGTCAGATCAAATATCTGAGGTACTTACTAATACCACTGATACTAGTATTCAACCACATCAAGTTGGGCAAGAGGGTGCTGATCTGAATGAGTCTTCGGTGGTGAGTCTTTCAAATGAGGAGACAATCAGTGATAGCAATATCAATGCAAGTCCCCAGACTTTGAGTGAATCACAACCGGGAGTCATTTCGCATACGCATATTCCTGCTCAACAAGATTTGGTCATGGTTCCTGCAAAGTTACTTAGCCAAATGAATACTGCACTTTTAGAAACCCTAGCTACGAATAAGAATCTGTCGGCTGAGCTTGCCTTGTGCAACGAAAAAGTTCAAACTTTAGAATTAGTTCCTTCGTCCAATGTTCTAACAAATCCCGAATATGATCATTTTCGAAACAAACAAATGGGTCATTTGCAAGAAATTGAAACCTTAAGAGCAAATCTTTCCAACGAACTTAAAGAAAAAGAGTTAGTGGTCACTAATTTTCACAAACTTCAAACGGATTTTGAATTACTCGAGTCTAAAAAGAATGAAATGGAATTTAATGCGGCTAATAGGATTAAAAGTTTAGATTATTTGCTTTTAAGACAATACGCTGCCTCTCAACTAGTGCACTTATTTGACTCATCGTTTAGAGATTTTAACTTACCGCGTCAAAAAGACCTTCCCCCTAACACACGGTATGCACGACAAGATTTTATCCATAATCCAAGACTTTATGATGCAACCAAATTAGGATTGGTCTTAGATCCGATTGTTATTTTCGAGGATCGCGAGAATAAGGCTCTAGTTGATGAGAGTCGGTCATACAACTTTGCAAAATATCCTCAGTGTGATTATTTTAAAATGAATCAGGAGTTTGCAAAAAAGGACTTTAGAATTCGCTTCCATATTGATAAAGATCTCATCACAACACCAACCTACATGTTAAATGAAGAAAACCCTAGTACACTTCCTACACTTGTCAAAATGGAAGGACCTAAGGAAATTCCAAAGGATCTTCCACCTATTAGCACTGTATGGATAAACTTGCAAGAGATTAATCAATACTTTTCTAGTTTTGACAAGGTCATCCGGGAATGTACGACTTCAAATGGTCTAAACGCCGGAGAATGGGCTTTCGAACACATGAACGAGGTGTTTAAGAATGAGATCAACCCTTTTGTCGAAAATCTAAAAGGAAGTTTTGCATCTCTTTCAGAAAATCTCGATTTTGAAATTAAAGAAGTTCAAAAAGTGTTTTATGAAATGGACACCGCTTACGAACTACAATTAATTGAAAAGGAAAAGATTTTATCCGAATATGACCGATTCTTGTCCCAAGTAATATCGTGTGATGTGCTTACTACTGTGAATGTTAATTATTCGAATGAGCTTACATCCGCTATGAATAAATGTGATGTTGTGAATATATGTGATGATGTGCATGATCTCTCTGTAAATGTTGCTGATACTGTAAATGACGTAGATAATCATTCTTGTCACGAGTCTAACGCTGATTTTTTAAAGCTTCAAGATTCTTACAATTTACTTGCAAAATGTTTTAATCAACTTGAACAACATTGTATATCTTTAGAATTAAAACACCAAACTCAAAATGAGGATGTTTTGGTAAAAAATGGTTGTGAAAACAGTGTTGAGACGAGTGACAAGATGATTGAGATAGTTAAGGCATTAGAGGAAGAGATTATGAGATTAAAGAGAGACTTATCATCGAACGAAACACTAAATTTGGAACTAGAGGCTGCAGAGTCAAAAAACCAGTACTTAGAAACTAGACTTTCGTCTATTCTAGGGGAGATGGAACGTGCAAGACAGGGAATGTCCACTCTTTATGGTTCACCAGAAGAACGCTTCGCTTTTAATACGTCACAACAACAATCTTATGTTGAACAATTGAACCAAAAGTGTGAGGAAATCTCTGACTTAAATATCCAACTCATTGACAAAAACATGGTCTTGGTCGAGTTAAAGGAGACGCTTCTTCTCACCCGACAAGAAGTTGTTAATAACTTAGCTACCAACTCTGCACCGTCCTCTAGTGCTCCATCAACCAATTCAGTAGTGATCTATAAGAACCCGCACCATAAGCAAAATCCGGATACTTACGATGTTTATATGATGAATGCAATTAAGCACGTAGACCTTGTTAGGGACATTTTAGATGATTTGTATGCGTTAGATCCCTCAAGCAGTTACTATTATTCAGCTCATGCATATATTCAGCGAGTTCAATATTGCTTAGCATATTTGCAATACATAGGAAAACTGGGTTCTGCACTACTCACTAATCGACCCATTGCTGTAACTCCATTCAATAAGACCCCAGGAGCAAAACCGTCATTGACACCATCAACTAAGGCACCATTAAAATATGTTGCTAATGTTCCCACTTTGCCTTCTACAAGAGTAAAAGAGTCTACTAAGGCTAAAGGATCACAAGTCAAGAAAGATAGGATCAAGCCCTCCACTAGTAGTACCATCAAGAAGAAAGTAGAAGCTCACCCTAGGGATGTTATTTCAGATTTAAATAAAAAGAATCATGTTGCTAAGACTAAAAGCTCTGCGCCTGTGCAAAAGCCTAAACCATTTGTGAATTCTAATTTGAAATGTTGGAATTGTAATGAATGCATGTTTTCTCAACGTCATGATTTGTGTCTTATTGATCATGTGAATGAAATGAATGCCATTAGGAATGATCTTGAATGGAAGCCAACTGGGAGAACTCGTACCCAAGTTGGATGGCAATGGCGTCCCACTGGTAGGACCTTTACATTAGATGGAAAAATGTGCCCTTTAACTAGGAATGCATCCATTGAGGTTAGGTCTCAGTGTCCTTTAATTAGGCACACTAGCACTAAAGTATGGAAACCGCGCCCTTTAATTAGGTCAACCCCCACTATAGTGTCTATCAGTGAAGAAATACCTCAGGATTTAAGCCAACTTGAATCTACACCACCAACTAGGAAGAAGGCTAGCAAATCTAAGAAACCTAATGTTAGAAAATCTAAGATCATTAAATATGTACCTACTAATAACAAGGAACATTCAGATTCCGAAACCTATACATTGTCCTCGTCTGGTGATATTTTCAGGTGGTCCAAATCATCCTCTGGTATTTGGACTCCGGTTGCTCAAAGCATATGACCGGAGATCGCTCGATGCTCAGAAATTTCGTCAGCAAGTTTCTTGGAACGGTTAAATTCGGTAATGATCATATTGCAAAGATAATGGGGTATGGTGAATATCAGATTGGAAATGTCACGATTTCAAGGGTATACTATGTAGAAGGTCTTGGTCATAATATATTTTCAGTAGGACAGTTCTGTGATTCCAACCTAGAGGTTGCTTTTCGACAACACACTTGTTTCATCCGCAACTTGGAAGGAAAAGACTTGTTGAAGGGGTCTCGTGGTGCAAATCTTTATACTTTTTCCCTACAAGACATGATGGCCGCCTCTCCAGTATGTCTTCTCTCCAAAGCATCGAAGACCAAGTCATGCTTATGGCATCGCAGATTATCTCATCTCAACTTTGATGCTATTAATCATTTGGCTAAAAACGAATTAGTTCGTGGTCTTCCAAAGCTCAAATTTCACAAGGACCATTTATGTTCTGCGTGTTCAATGGGGAAAAGCACCAAGAAATCATACAAGCCCAAAGATGAAAACACCAATCAAGAAAAACTTCATCTTTTGCATATGGATCTTTGTGAGCCAATGCGAACCGAAAGTGTGAGTGGTAAGAAATTCATCCTTGTTATTGTGGATGATTTCTCCAGGTTTACATGGGTTAGATTTCTACATACAAAGGATGAAGCACCGAAGGCTATCATCACTTTCCTGAAATTCATTCAAGTACGTTTAAATACTACTGTCCGCCGTATTCGTACTGATAATGGAACAGAGTTCGTCAACCAGACTCTTCGTGATTACTATGAAGAAGTTGGTATCTCACATGAAACATCCGCTGCACGTACTCCACAACAAAACGGTGTCGTTGAAAGACGAAATCGTACGCTTATGGAAGCTGCTAGGACTATGCTGATTTATGCGAACGCTCCATTATTCTTATGGATAGAAGCTGTATCTACTGCATGTTACACCCAAAACCGCTCTATCATTCGGAAACGCCATGGAAAAACACCTTACGGGCTTCTACATGATCGTAAACCCGATGTTTCATTCTTTCATGTGTTTGGTGCTCTTTGTTATCCAAACATTAATAGTGAGAATTTGGGCAAACTTCAACCGAAAGCCGATATAGGTATTTTCATTGGTTACTCACCCTCAAAGAAAGCATACCAAATTTACAACCGTCGTCTTGGTAAGATAGTAGAAACTATGGACGCGGATTTTGATGAGCTGGCAGCGATGGCTTCTGAGCAACGCCGCTCTGAACCCGCGCTTCACGAGATGGGAACCGGTGCTATCAGTTCCGGATTAGTTCCCAATAATCCTACTTCTACATCATTTATACCACCTACAAGGCCCGAGTGGGATAAACTATTTCAACCTTTGTTTGATGAATTCTTTGATCCCCCAAGTGATGAAGTTCCAGCACCTGTAGTGATAGCTCCAATACCTGAAGTCGTTGCTCAAGCTAATGAAGCTTCATCCAATGCATCTTCAATGAACATTGAACCGAATGCTCCTCCACCAAGTAATTCTCAAACTACACCTGAATCTTCACCCTTACTTGTGCCTAATGATGATGAAGAGGATTCGGTTGATCACGATTTGGAATATGCTCACCAACAAGAGCTTCCATTCTTTGGTATACCGATACCTGAAAATCCTTCAGCCGCGTCTACCTCAGAAGAAGCTCCTACAATCGTTCACTCCAGACCACCACGGATTGAAAATCACAGAACCAAATGGACAAAAGATCACCCAATTAGGAATATTATTGGAGGTCTCGATCGACCAGTCTCGAAACGCCATCAATTACAAGAGAGTGCACTCTATTGCTATTTTGATGCATTTGTCTCCGAAGTTGAACCTAAAAACTGGCAACATGCTATGACTCAATCATCTTGGATTGAAGCCATGCAAGAGGAACTAAATGAATTCCAAAGACTTGAAGTATGGGAATTAGTTCCTCTCCCTGACAAGGTTAACATCCTTACTTTGTTGTGGGTTTATAAGGTTAAACTCGATGAGATGGGTGGAGTTTTGAAGAATAAGGCTAGATTGGTTGCTAGAGGATACAAACAAGCCTTGGGTATCGACTTTGAAGAATATTTTGCTCCTGTTGCAAGATTGGAGGCTATTAGACTATTCCTTGCGTATGCTGCTCATATGAACATGATCGTCTATCAAATGGATGTGAAGACGGCATTTTTGAATGGTGAACTAAGGGAAGAAGTCTATGTTAGTCAGCCGAATGGGTTCGTTAGCACGAAGTTTCCTAATCATGTGTACAAGCTTAAGAAGGCTCTCTATGGGTTAAAACAAGCTCCACGCGCGTGGTATGATCTCCTTTCAACATATCTCATGTCAGAAGGCTTCTCCAAAGGCAAGGTGGACCCCACTCTATTCACTCTCAAGGAAGACAACGACATGATACTGGTACAAATTTATGTTGATGATATAATACTTGCTGCCTCTAACATAGAATTGTCAAACTGCTTTGAGAAAATAATGTCCACACGCTTTCAGATGTCAATGATGGGAAAATTTTCATTTTTCTTAGGATTACAAATTTCTCAAAATCCCAGAGGCATCTTTATTAATCAATCCAAATATGCTCTAGAATCATTAAAGAAATATAACTTTGAAAATTGTGACCCCGTGGATACTCCAATGGTGGAGAAATCCAAGTTAGATGAAGATAGGAATGGGATTGCTGTCGATCCGAAACTCTACCGTGGGATGATCGACACCCTTCTCTATCTGAATGCTAGCAGGCCTGATTTGCAATTTGCCGTATGCATGTGTGCCCGGTATCAGGCTCGGCCTACCAAAAAGCACCTACATGCTGTTAAAAGGATCTTTCGGTATCTCAAAGGAACACTTCATCGTGGTCTATGGTATCCGAAAGATTCCTCTATTGCTTTAATATCATATGCAGATGCCGATCATGCTGGGTGTCAAGACACTAGGCGTAGCACTTCTGGTTCTGTGCAACTCCTTGGAGACAGATTGATTAGTTGGTCTTCAAAAAGGCAGAAAAGCGCTGCAATTTCAAGCACGGAGGCTGAATACATTGCCATGTCCGGTTGTTGTGCTCAAGTCCTTTGGATGAGATCACAACTAACTGACTACGGTCTTGGATTCAACAAAATACCTATGTATTGTGACAACAAGAGCTCCATTGCCCTTTGTTGCAACTACGTTCAACACTCCCGGGCAAAGCACATTGACATTCGCTACCATTTCATTAAAGAGCAAGTGGAAAATGGAGTGATCGAGCTGTATTTTGTCACCACTGAGTATCAGCTGGCAGATATGTTCACAAAAGCCTTAGATCGAGGACGAATCGAGTTTTTGATCGACAAGCTTGGCATGAAATCCTTCTCTCCAGCGACTCTCAAAGAGTTGACAGAAGAATCAGCAGAATAGTGGTGGTAAACTATTCCTGCGTATCCTTTGATCGTGATCATGTGTATTATCGTATATATATAAACCACAAAAAGAAAAATACAAAAATATAAAACCTACAAAAATCATAAAAAATACAAAAACCATAAAAAACCATAAAAAAATTTAAAACCTACAAAAACCATAAAAAATATAAGACCAAGAAAACCCAAAAATATTTTCGTCTTTTTTAATCGGGCATGTCTTTTAGTACGGTAATATTTACGGCTTTAGAAATGTCAATTAATATTGACACGACGCCATAAATAGAGTCCGTATAAAAGTTTTACATTTTTAAAACATGCCCATTATGGCTTGTAGTTATTTCAGACTGCAACCCGCTTTTCGCATTAAAGTCACGTATTTCTTTTGAAAACGTTGGCTCACAACGGGAATTAATTTTCTCAGGTATGATTTACAATCCAAGTCATACAAAGGGATCAAGTTTACTTTATAACTTGGTCAAACACGAATTAGTGTACGTCTCAGTGCATTATTTTGTTTAAATAAGAGAAATCTTATTGCCACCACGAATCAATTTTTCTAAGACATTAATTGGAAAATTATTTCATCAATATTTGACTCGTTAAACAATGACTACAGCTCTTTAAATAGAAAACGGGTCATCGTTTAAGGGGGAGAAAATATTAAATTATCTTCGTCATCAAAACGGTCTTCAAAAGTTCTCGAGAAAAATTAATCGGTTAAAGGGTTAGTTACTGGATGTCCTTTGGAATACGACTTGTGATTTATCGTGAGTTATAGGTTTCAGATATGTGCTTTTAAGATAAGGTGTTTAGCTTGTGTGAAGAATAGAACATTAATGGGGTAGGCCTAACGATTGTTAGATGGTTTAACGATTGTTAGTAACTAGAAAAGAAAAGAAAAAGGAAAAGTCAAGGGACTAAAAGTGTTAAAGTGACAAAGTGTAAAAAATTGACCTAAGTCAAACAAACACCCCCGTCTCCTTTCTTTCTTTTCTTCTTTCTCCTTCTTTCTCTTCTCTGGCCGCCATTAACACACACAAAATCACACACAAAGCTCACAAATTCCTCGTTCTTGATCTTTCAATCTGTTTTACTCGTTCAAACTAAGGTACAAACATCGACTCTTGGTTTTAATTCGCCTAATTCATTCTTTAAATCCAGTTAGGGTTTATAAGTGGGTTTGGCTCGGATTAGGATTAGAACGACATTTGTTGCTTTCGATTGCCTTAAAAACACTCATGCGATTAGAAAGATTCATCATAGGGTGCGTTTAGGATTGAACCTTATTCCGAATGAACGAATGTTCCGAATGAACGAATGTTCCGAATGAACGAATGTTCCGAATGAACGAACGTTCCGAATGAACGAACGCTCCGAATGAACGAACGCTCTGAATGAACGAACGTTCCGAATGAACGAACGTTCCGAATGAACGAACGTTCCAAATGAACGAACGTTCCGAATGAACGAACGTTCCGAATGTTCCGAACGAAGGACGTTCCGAATGAAGGACGTTCCGAATGAAGGATGTTCTGAATGAAGGATGTTCCGAATGAAGGACATTCCGAATGAAGGACATTCCGAATGAAGGACATTCCGAACGAAGGACATTCCGAATGAAGGACATTCCGAATGAAGTACATTCCGAATGAAGGACATTCCTAATGAAGGACATTCTGGATGAAGGACATTCCGGATGAAGGACATTCCGGATGAAGGACATTCCGGATGAAGGACATTCCGGATGAAGGATATTCCGGATGAAGGACATTCCGGATGAAGGACATTCCGGATGAAGGACATTCCGGATGAAGGCATTCCGAATGAAGGCATTCCGGATGAAGGCTTTCCGAATGAAGGTTTTTCGAATGAAGGATTGTTGGATTGATAATTGCTTGCTTGTTATAATTAATTGTTGAATTGTGTCATGCTTAGAAGTAAAAACATAATGGTATATATACATATCTGTGTATCAACCTTTTATGTCTTATCTTAAGCAGAAACCATGACTAATCCAACCGTGCAAGAACTCCAAGATGCTAGAGCAGCCGCAATTGCCGAGGCGAACTCAATCATCAAAGACAAATTGGAGCATCTCAATTCTGGCAGGAAATTACCAGAAGTGATTGAGGATTGGCATCCGGCTTATCAGAAAATGGCTACATATGTGATCAAGAAGATTGATGAAAAGCTCAGGGAACGTAGGTTGATGAGGAGCTTAGAAAGGTTCATGGGTGACAGACCGTATGGAGGGAACTTTAGACTTTTGCAACGATCCATTTAATATGGGTTGTCTTCACTAAGGTCAACTCCATACTGTAAGTTAGTTATGAATATGTGAATATGTTAATACTGTGAATATTGTGCGTTTGTGGCTTGATGTAGTGTGAAGGTATGATAATTTTTCAAGAATTTCTCACGTGATTCTAAATGTTTCAAAATTTATCATACTCAAGCACTACAACTAACCCTCATTAATTTGAGGGGGAGAATTAATATGTTCTATGGCCATACATTGATTTCATTTTTTACCCAAAGACCGGTTAATCCATTCAATATCCCAAATATTAATGGTTAACATTTTGGATAAGGGGAGAAAATGGGATTAAGGAGACTTAATGATATTTGGCTAATGATGAAAAAGACTTAAAGATAATCCAACTTAATATGTGTAATGCATGTGTTAAGGGGGAGCGATTTTGATGAACAAAACACTTAAGGCACAAAAACTTTGATTATAATATCACAAGTGCCTTAAGTGATTTTCAAGGATTTTTCATGGTGACAATACTTACCCACAACACACTTAATTCACGACGGATGTGGTGACAAAAGGGTGGTAGGTATAAGTATTAGTCCAATGATTCATTAGAACCGATGGAATCTTCCCAAGGACAATTCCCTAGATAGAATTAGAAGTCCTAGGAAAGATGGAGAATGATTGTGAACGAAGCTGAATGCCGACCAAGTACTTAAGCTAGCACTGGAAAAATCACAACAAGGTGCTAGTGATGACGTATTGGTAACCATTGAAGGGGTTGAAGAATGAAAAAGAATTGTAAAGATAAAGGGTGTAGAGAAAGAAGCCCTCCTTGCAACTTTAGGCAGAAACCGGGTCAATACATATGCTATTGAGATCATTTGTTAATGATTCTCGATATTGAAGAAAGACATCATGGACCCAGTGATGCAATGCACAACCCTCCCCAGCTAACTCAAATATCTCTCAAAAGGTATTTGTTTTAATCACACGGAGATCAACACGTTATCTATTGGTTTATTCACTCCGAATAGACTGATATTGAATAGGTGGCACTCCTCTCCAGCCATCGCTCACTAAATCAAAACGCACTATCGAGTCTAGAGCCACAAGATCATCAAAAGTCTCATTAGGACACTTTCCATTTATTCCTTGCTTCTTCACATACTGTGAAAAGTAAGAGATCTTTATGAGTCCTACGCAGTATTCTTGTAATATTGCCAGAACATCAGAGTAATACACAAGTACTACAATGAAGATGGAAATCCTACTTGAGCCAACATCAAACAAGCTCATCGTAGGTGACACGTGCGGTTCTTTAGAAACCAATCTTGTGAAAACTGGAAAGAAACAGTAGTTTAATTCTTAATTGAACTTAAACTCGTTCCAGGCCTCTACGCATTATCATATGATCTTGCTAGAACATTCAGAGTGACACTCTTTAGTGTTCACAGTGTCGAGTGGAAATCCTTCTAGTGTTAACATCAAACAACACTTGGTAGGTGACGTGCAAGATTCTATATGAATCAAGCTCGTGACAACTGGAAAGCAACAATGGTGAAAATCATAATTGAATTCACTTGTTCCAGGTTCATGAATTGACAGCTTCAATCACAAGGATAATTTATCCAAGTGATTCACTCTTTATGTTCGCAGTCAGGCTTAGTGACGGTCGAGTAAAGAGAACGGGTTTACCCGCGAAATCCTGTCAGGAAGTTACTTAATTGAAACTATCCGTCACGGGTACGATATTTAATATCGTCCAACGGTCTTCACCGACCGGAGGTAAAATGCTGCCGATTTAGAATGAAATGTTCTAAGCCATTTCATTCATGTCTTGTTATGTTGCGACATTTGAAGACGGTGGCGTTACGGTGTACCAGTTGAAGTCGTTCCCACATGCTTATGTTTTTCTACATAAAATTTCAGCAAAATTCAAGAAAGTACAAAATGAAGTCTTCCGCTGTACCAAACTCTGAAGCTTTCAAGAATTCAACAAAAACATAAGTGTGTGGAACATGGAGTCACGAGGAGGCAAGATTCACAAGAAGGCAAAGATCGCACGTGAATGGTTAAAAGCAACAATGCTCTAAAGCCAAAGCCTAAAAGATTAACATCAACATATTCACAACAGAAAAGGCAAAAAGAAAAGCGACGAGCTGAAGAACGAAGACTTAGTATAGTATGCTAGGTTTAGGACTTTGTAAATTGGAGTGACCTCCCTTAGGGGGAGATTGTTAGAAATACGTTTTTAACGTATATTGGAAGTATCGGTCACTCCACGATATTATTAACTGTTAAATAGCTCGTAGTTGAATATTATGTTACTGTGTTAGTAAACCCGGCCCATGGGCTTGTCATGGGTCGGAGGCCCAAGTCCATTAAGAACTTGGGTATATAAACCCCTTTCCACCATGGAAAGGGGTGTTGGTTGTTTCACTTTTACATTAATAAAACACACATTTTCTCTCACTTTCTCTCACTACTTTATGTCTCTAGAAACATCAACCCACCTTATTGATTCACAAGATTATTACAAATCTACAAGAACCCTAGACGTGAATTGTGTCACTCCTAAGAAATCCTAATAGCGCGTGTCGAACATAAAAAGTATACAAAACGATTATGAACAAACGACAGATAAAAACAAAATGAACAAATTTTTGTGATAAAATTCTTGGGATGGAATTGACTAGTTGAATGGATTAAACAAATTGAACAATTTTGGGATAAAAACAAATTGACCGAAGTTTCTGAGATGAAATAAAGCATGATCAAAGCTCTAGAAAATTCTGTGTTAGAATTGAGCGACTGATGTGGAATATTAAATAATTTATTTTTATGAAAATCAAGTGACTCGACATCCGTCGATGTCACCACCAACAAAAATTTGGTTATGTAATCGTACTTTATAAATTATTATTTAATTGTTTGCAATTATTTTTAAAAGTCATCTTTTATATCTTTTGAAGCATTAAATTAAGAAATTATTTTATCCTACAATATTTTTATATATGTCGGAGAAACATTAATCAAATTTTTTTTTTCAAAAAGGAGTTTTATAAAATATTTTTGGAAAACATTATAAAAAAAATTTACTTTGAAGGAAATATCACCGAGAACTTTATTAGTAAGAAGTTAGAAATTTTGATAATATATTTTGGTAAAATCAGTACAGGTATTACTGATAAAAACGCCACGATTGATGATGAAATATTTTAGTATAAATTATCATGCAAAGTTTTGGAAAAATCTGACTTGACGACCAACTTAATGTATGAAACACCGCGACTAATTTTGAAATATTTTTAGTAAAATCTACCATGTAAAATTTTGGAAAAATCTAGTTTTACGAACAACTTGATGTGGATGACGCAAACTATTGATAAACTTGACGAGAACTACTACAAATGTAACATTCTCAATTTTTCGTATCAGTACAACGGAAGGGTCTTTCAGAGTGTTACGGGATAGCACAATAACTCCAATAATAGACAACACATAAAAATGGTTGTACAAGGTTCAACATACATTCATTCGATTAAAAAGTTTTAAAGTGTACAACAGGTCCCAAATTATACAGGTCATTAAGTTTACAAAACATAGATCGAATGAACATTTTTAATATTAAGTGGGCCATCAGAGTTGATCTCCATCCGGATTACCTTCAAGCACCTGAGATAAAAACATGCAAAAATCATATCAGCGAATGCCGAGTGAATTCATAAAATTTAATAATAACCGTTATATAAAACAATCGTTAAAATCAGAACACAAGTATAATATCGGAAGTAAGTCCTCATATTGCTAGTCAGGCAATATATAAATCAAGCATACATCTTAAACCGTCCATGAGACCGTAGCCTCCATATTACCATAATAGGTAATATATTCATCGTTATTAGCGTCGTATTGTATCGGATATTTAGATTATACATGATACATTTTATTTGGATTAGGATTATTACTAGCCGCATGACATTGTTACCTTACTATGAAAACAGCGGGCCGCGAACCCGACAAACAATTTGCCCATCTAAGTTAGCGTGTCGTCACAAAAATCACGCTATGGAATCTTCTCATACATAAATTCGTTTACCAATCAATGTGGTACGACGAGGATCAACCGTCAAGGCGCGAACTGGGGTGATCGTCCCCAAATAGTACTATCAAATGCATAAGCGTCTACCAAATCCCGGTAGTTCACAATTCATGCTAATGGGACTTTAAGTGACATAACCTAACTACTAATAATCCTTTTAGTCTCGTTTATAGGGTCATAGCATCATTCGGGTCTATATCATTAAGCATACCATCGGGACTACTTGTGTTCTATTTTTATAAAATCTAGCATGTTATCTCCCTCGCGGGTTTACAAATCATTTTATAAAACATTTAAAAGAGTGCGAGGCTATGAACTCACGTTGATAATGAAAGGCGGATTATCGGCTACGGGCGTGCTTCGGTCACGGAAACCTATATAAATAATAATCGGTCTTAGACTCTTGTCCAATGACTTTTATCAAAATAACAATATACATATGATGATTTTGTACATGTGATGATGATCAAGTGGGTTTATATATCGTTGTTTACTCATTTTAGTGTTTACGTTTTGGTAACTTTTTACTAGTTTACTAGTTTTACCTATTTACCTATTTTAAGTCCAATAAGCTTATTATAAGTTCTTTAACTTGTTTTAATCCATTTTATACTTATATTATCAGTATCTATACTTTCCATGTTGGGTCCAACGGGTTAAGCCCAATAAGTTCTTTTTATAAGTGTTTATCTTATTTAGTCCAATTATTAGTCCAATATGCTTAGTTAGCTCGTTAATGTCTGTATGTCCTATAGTTCGGGTTTTATCGGTTTTTACTTGTATTAGTTACTTATATATCAGTATATGAATTTTAAAAACTTTACATTAGACGGGTTTGATCGTCTAAGTTTTAATTGGCGAAAAACGTTAATTTTACGGTAATAGCCGAAAAAGACGTAAAAATCAAGTTTATAGTTTTTATTACTTATAAGTATTATTCCACTACCATTTATATAATTTATCCATTTATTTAACCTTTTACATATTTATATAAATAAGTTTCATAAGTTAGTGGGTTTTTATTTTACATTTTATACAATAAAATTTGAGTTCTTATATAATAATAATAAACATTAATTCTCAAAATCTGATTTTTATTTTCATCTTCACCATTTTTATCATATCTAGAGTTCTATAATGAGTTAGAAGCTCATTTTTGGATTGCATGATCTTCATATTATGTGCTACATTTAACTTAGTTATAGCTACTTCTCATTTTACAAAACAGCTTATTCAGATTAGCACACTCATCTTGTTTTGATCATATCTCACTCATTATAATGATTCCATTGCATGGCCAACTCTCACATGTGTATAACATCTTGTACTTACTGTAAATGGATCATACCATGCAAGTTTATCAGTTCAAGTTTTAGTTATATACTGTTTTTATACAGCCAACTAAATAAGCATGATTTTAGCCTTATTTCTTATAGTTATTAACCTTTTTAAGCATATTTATCAACACTTGATCCCCACACAACATCTTTATCATCATATATTCATCATATACATATACAATAAGAAAGAAAATACATTTGATCTTTACAAAAATAACAAGAGAAAATGGAGAGGATGATCTTCTTTACCAACCAAGTGTATTTCTTGTTTTTGGAAGACAAGAACTTGATGAACACCAAAAGTAACTCCAAGATCATCAAACACCAAGAACAATAGTTGAGAAATCAGCCCTAGGACACAAGCAAATCACCTCTTTTGTTGTTAAAATGGCTACCAAATGATCAAGGCTTCAAGATAACTCCATGATAGAGCTAGATAACATGTATTTCATAGCTAGAAAAGATCAAATAGGGGTGTTTGTTCTTCAAAAGTGGACGGCAAGGTGGTGATGGTTGAGAGGATTTTGAAGTAGTTTTTCCTGTATGGAATGATGGTATGTGAAGTTAGTTGTTGGTTTGATGGTTTTATCTAGTAAGTGGCTTAAAGTGTAAGCTTTAGCTTACACTTGTTAAATAACAAGTTAACAAGATGCCAAATATTGTTGTGGTGTCTTGTTTGTGCCGTCCCATGGTGCTAGTGGGGTGGGATAATGTATTTTGTCCCACCTCACTAATTTATGGGTATTCCTCGATTCTAATTTTCTCGATTTGCGTGCCCTCGGGTCGTTAAAAGTTTTTATAAATTATGAATCAACGTCACAAAACGAATCCAATAAAAATTGTCTCATAAAAAACGGAGTTCAAAAACGTAAATACGTAATCCTAAGGTTTCCGGTTTAATCGTAAAAGACGCTAAATTATGCACGTAAGCCCAAATTTAAATCCGTAAATTGTGAGTTCGTCAACCAACACAAAAATAAGTTTCAAAATATTATACGAGAAAATATTTCACTACCTGAAAATGTTAGATTGTCACAGCTTTTCCTCTTAAAAGGGATCAACGTCCTCGTGATCCATTTCATTTGGATGTCCGTTTCTTATTGAAATCAAAGAGGTGCGGATATTTCTTCCACATTTCATCCTCTCGTTCCCAAGTATACTCCGGTCCATGCTTTGAATTCCATCAGATCTTGACAATAGGTATCCGACTTTGTTTCAGTTGCTTTACCTCACGGTCCATAACCTCTACGGGCTCTTCGAGAAAATGCAACTTCCCATCTATTCGAACCTTACCTAACATAATTTTCTCATCACTCACTGCTAGATATTTCTTCAGATTAGATACATGGAATGTGTTGTGAACATCATGAAGTTCTGGGGGTAACTCTAGTTTGTAAGCCACCGGACCTACTCTAGATAAAATCTTAAAGGGTCCAATATAACGGGGATTCAATTTCCCTCGTTTTCCAAATCTGATAACGCCTTTCCATGGCGATACTTTCAACATTACTCGGTCACCCACTTTAAACTCCATTGGCTTCCGCCGCACATCCGCGTAACTTTTCTGTCTACTACGGGCAGTCAACAACCTATTCTTAATTTGAACTATCATCTCCGTAGTCTCCCAGATCAATTCCGGTCCCGTGAGCTGGGTATCCCCAACTTCACTCCAACATACAGGAGATCTACACTTCCTACCATACAAAGCTTCAAACGGTGCAACCTTAATACTAGAATGGTAACTATTGTTATACGAAAACTCTGCTAACGGCAAATGTTTATCCCAATTCTTACCGAAATCTAACACACAAGCTCTCAACATATCCTCTAGTGTTTGTATCGTCCTTTCACTCTGCCCATCAGTCTAGGGGTGATAAGCAGTGCTCATGTCGAGATTCGTTCCCAAAGATCTTTGGAGAGATTTCTAAAAATTCGATACGAATCTAGGATATCGATCTGAAATGACCGATACAGGCACTTCATGCTTGCATACAACATTCTCAAGGTATATACGAGTCAGCTTCTCCAGTGAGAACTGCTCTTTAACTGGAATGAAGTGTGCTGATTTGGTCAGTCTATCCACAATAACCTAAATCGAGTTGTTTCCAGATGATGTTCTAGGAAGCTTGGTGATAAAGTCCATCGTAATTCGTTCCCACTTCCATTCAGGAATCTTTGGTTGTTGAAGTAGTCCTGATGGCTTTTGATGTTCAGCTTTGACTCTAGCACAAGTCAAGCATTGAAGAACATACATAGCTATGTCAGCTTTCATATTCGGCCACCAGTACAACTTCTTCAAATCATGGTACATCTTATCAGATCCCGGATGAATGGAATACTTATATTTATGGGATTGTAACATAATCAAGTCTCTTAAGCCTCCAAACTTAGGTATCCACATACGACCTCTTAAGCATTTCACTCCATCAGCTCTAACCTCTAAAGGATCTCCTTCTCCTCGGAACCCTTCATTAACAAAATTTTCCTTCTTACAAGCTTATATTTGCGCATTTCTAATTTTCTCGGGCAAATTATTGTGCACGGTCAAGACTAGAGAACGTACCCTGATAGGCTCTCTATCTTTCCTACTTAACGCATCGGCAACAACATTGGCTTTTCCCCGGTGATATTTTATATCACAATCATAATCGCTTAACAACTCTATCCATCTTCGTTGCCTCATGTTCAATTCCTTCTGGTCGAGAATATACTGTAGGCTTTTGTGATCGGTGAATACCGTACACTTGGTGCCATACAGATAATGTCTCCATAACCTAAGAGCAAAGACTACAACTCCTAACTCAAGATCATGAGTAGTATAATTCTCCTCATTCTTCCTTAATTGCCTAGAAGCATAAGCTATCACTTTCTCTCGCTGCATCAAAACAGCTCCATAGCCTCTAAGAGATGCATAACAATACACTACAAAATCTTCACTCCCGTCGGGTAATGATAAAATTGGCGCACTGCATAATTTTTGCTTCAATGTCTGAAATGCTCCATCTTCATCACTTCTCCAAACGAAAGGTTTATTCTTTTGGGTAAGCTTAGTCAAGGGTTTAGCTATCAAAGAAAATTCTTTAATGAATCGCCTATAATAGCCAGCCAATCCTAAGAACTGTCGCACTTCCGTTGGCGTTGTAGGTGCAGACCAATTCTTAATAGCTTCAACCTTTGCAGGATCAACATGAATTCCATCCTTGTTAATCACATGACCAAGAAATTGCACATAATCTAACCAGAAATCACACTTCGAAAACTTAGCATACAACTTTTCATCCTTCAACAAATTCAAAACAATCCTTAAATGTTCTCTATGTTCATCTTCATTCTTAGAATAGATTAGAATATCGTCAATAAACACAATCACAAATTTATCCAAGTAGGGCTTGCACACTCGATTCATTAAATCCATGAAAACCGCAGGTGCGTTAGTTAACCCAAATGGCATTACTTGAAATTCATAGTGTCCATAACGAGTTCTAAATGCAGTTATAGGAATATCTTCTTCACGGACGCGAAGTTGGTGATATCCTGACCGCAAATCTATCTTAGAATACACACTAGATCCTTGTAGTTGATCAAACAAATCATCAATCCTAGGTAAAGGATATCGATTTTTAATTGTCAACTTATTCAGTTCCCTATAATCAATGCACATACGAAAAGATCCATCCTTCTTCTTAACGAACAAGACTGGAGCTCCGCAAGGCGACGAGCTCGGTCGAATAAAACCTTTATCAGACAACTCCTTAACTTGCTCAGATAACTCCTTTCATTCAGAAGGGGCTAATCGGTAGGGCGCACATGCCACCGGTGCAGCACCAGGAATTAAATCGATTTGAAACTCTACTTGCCTTATCGGTGGAAGTGCGGGTAAATCTTTAGGAAATACCTCAGGAAATTCACAAATAATAGGTACATCTTCCAATCGTTTCTCCCTAGACTCATTCCCGGTCACTTGAGCTAAGAATAACTCACAACCGTTCCTGATGTACTTTTGGACTTTAATACATGAAACGATTTTCAAACGGGATTCACCTCGATTACCATCAATTACTAACGTCCTATTCCTAAGAGGAATCTTAACTTTCTTCTCTCCACATAAAATAGTAGCATTATTCAATGACAACCAATCCATACCAATAATAATATCAAAACTACCTAATTCTATCAACATCAAATCAATCGGAAAGGAATAGTTCAAGAGATTTAGAGAGCATCCTTCTAATAGCTTATTAGTTTTCACTAATTTACCATTTGCCAATTCCACCTCGTAACTGGTATTTATCTCAACAGGTTCAATGTCAATAAGGACACTAAATTTAGTGGATACAAAGCTCCTATCAGCACCCGAATCAAATAAAGCAACAGCATAACGATTGTTGAGTAAAAACGTACCGGTAACGACATTCGGATCCTCTTTCTTCACCTTAATTGTTCCAAGTTGATAGATACCACCCTGGGGGTTTCTTCCAGGTATAATCGCTTTCAACTTGGGGCATTCCGATTTCCTATGACCTTCCTCATTACAGTTGAAGCAAATGGTTCCCTTCTTACACCTTTCAACCTTGTGTCCAAGCTTTCCGCAATTTCAGCACTTCCAGCAGTCGCCAGCATGCCTCTTGTTGCCACACTTAGGACATCTATCATCGTTGCGCGGTGTATTGTTGGTAAGAGCATTTGCATTCCCCTTTCTCTGGTTCTGACGGCGATTGAAATTCTTCCTATTATCACTTCTATCTACACGATCACCGTCACCCTTTCTTTTCTCACCTATACGGGCTTCATCTTCCCTATCCTGAATTATCTGTCCAATGAGTTGGTAAGCTATTCGAACAGCATCATCAAGGGTCAGTGGTTTAGATGATGTCACGTCCCCCCGGATATTCCTGGTCAACCCTTTAATATATTTCTCAATTCGGATCTCTTCGGGTTCAACCAATCGAGGACATAGCAAGGCCAACTCATGGAATCGGTTTGTGTAACGATCAATGTCCACACCTTTCATTCTCAAATGAATCAACTCTTGTTCTAACCTAATGATCACACTACGAGGACAAAACTCCAAAGTCATCCACTTCTTAATTTCAGCCCAAGGAGTAGCATTAGCAGCATCAAGACCCATGAAAGCAATTCTCCCGTTCCACCAAGTCAACGCACGACCTTTAAGAGTAGCCATAGAAAAATTCACCTTATCTTCCTCCTTACACTTACTAATCCGAAACACCGACTCAATCTTCTCAATCCACTGGCTTAGTCCTACAGCACCTTCAGTTCCATTAAAAGGTAGAGGTTCACACTTCATGAACGTCACATAAGTACAACCACCAACTTCAGGTGCATTAGTTTCAAGTCCTCCTACATTTCCTCCAGCATTAGCATTCACATTATTATCATTCACATTCACATTAGTACCGCCAATTCCACTACCGCCAGCTCCACTACCGCCAGCTCCACTACCGCCAGCTCCACTACCACCAGCTCCATTTCTAGCATTTGCCATAAATTCAGTCATGGATGCGGTAACTTGCTCCGTAATAATCCTACGTACATCATCCTCAGTCACAGCCTTCTTGGGCGGCATAGTTCTATAATTTCACAATTTCAAAGTATTAAGCATTCACCCAACAAAGGATTCATATAATATGGATTGAATTCATAATCAAGATACAAATAAGGCACAATATGGAATTCAAGACAAGATACATATTTCATTCGATTTGAAACAAAAGTATTGTCTTAGTACATCCCATATCAAAGTTCTAGCACTATATATACTCAAAATTTGTGCCAAGTCTACTACTAACAAGTCGGTTCAGTCAAAGCTACAAAAGTACAAAAGATACAAAGGTCACTACTAAATACAGACTAGTCTACTGAGAACCGCCAGATGGTCCATCATCCATCGTCTTCTGAATCTTCGTCGGACGATCACTAGACACATCTTCAGCTGGGCGCTTACGGATCACTCCTCTTTCAACCATGTCAGCATAAAATCTACTGTTCCAACCCACGGATATATTCAACTCCTTTTTAGATTTCTCACGCATTGCACGAGCTACATTCAACTGAATCTCCATAGAATTCACCTTTTTCTTCATTTCAGCAAACTCACCACTTTCCAACACCGATAACCTCCTAAAAGCCTCATGCAAACCACGTTCTACATCAGTCAAATCCAAACTAAGCAATTCTCGTTCTTTCTCACCAACCTTAGTCTTCGACTCCAAATAAGCAACCTGAGTTTGAACAACACCTAATCCGACCTCTGTCATACAACTCTTAACACGAGAAGCATCTAGATCACGTCTCAAGGCCCATGGTGCAAGACCATCAATATGAGTAGCCTCTCGAGTACTAGACGACTCTCCTATCTCACGTCTACGAGTAGCAATACCCTCAGTATCGTCAGGTGCATCATCATCCTCATCCTCCTCTGATTCAGAATTAGATTCAGACGATTCAGACATTTCATCCCTAGGTAACTCAACCTCAGAATCAGACAAATAAACTGGTGGGGGTAAAGGCTCGCCCTCTAGAACATCATAAGGGTAAATAAGCTCGGCTTCCTCATCATCATCGACCTCAACATCTATACCTACATCCTCCTCGACATCCTCGTCGTCAATCTCATCATCTAAATTATCTAACCCAATCTCCTCATCATTCTCTATATCAACATTCTCAATCTCATTCTCTACCAAGTCATCCTGAGGGGCAATCTGATCTCCTAGTCCTAACTCGGGCTCGGGATCCTCAAATGGTTCCTCCTCATCATCCATATCATAATCTACTAAGTCTAAATAAGGATCATCATCTACATTAGGTTCGGGAATAGCATGGTTTTCTACAGGAATATTAGGGTCAGCCATGACAATCTGCATTTATATATATATATATATATATATATATATATATATATATATATATATATATATATATATATATATATATATATATATATATATATATATATATATATATATATATATATATATATCTCGTATTAGGATAACATACTAGTTAAACAATTACATATTGAAACCACGATATATACATGTATATAAATTAAATTATATGTATCAAAATATATATCTTCTCAATAGGGCTTGTTGGTAACGTCGGAGATCTCTGGCACCGTTATAGTCAAAAGATTTTTCAAAAGTTTTCTTAAATGTTCATTGTCAAAAGATTTTGAAAAGTTTTGTTCAAAACCTTGGTTTTTAAAATCTTTTGTTCTCTATAACGAGAGCTCTGGTACCAAACTGTAACACTCTCAATTTTTCGTATATTGGAAGGGTCTTTCAGAGTGTTACGGGATAGCACAATAACTCCAATCATAGACAACACATAAAAATGGTTGTACAAGGTTCAACATACATTCATTCGATTAAAAAGTTTTAAAGTGTACAACAGGTCCCAAATTATACAGGTCATTAAGTTTACAAAACATAGATCGAATGAACATTTTTAATATTAAGTGGGCCATCAGAGTTGATCTCCATCCGGATTACCTTCAAGCACCTGAGATAAAAACATGCAAAAATCATATCAGCGAATGTCGAGTGAATTCATAGAGTTTAATAAAAACCGTTATATAAAACAATCGTTAAAATTAGAACACAAGTATAATATCGAAAGTAAGTCCTCATATTGCTAGTCAGGCAATATATAAATCAAGCATACCTCTTAAACCGTCCATGAGACCGTAGCCTCAATATTACCATAATAGGTAATATATTCATCGTTATTAGCGTCGTATTGTATCGGATATTTAGATTATATAGGATACATTTTATTTGGATTAGGATTATTACTAGCCGCATGACATTGTTACCTTACTATGAAAACAGCGGGCCGCGAACCCGACAAACAATTTGCCCATCTAAGTTAGCGTGTCGTCACAAAAATCATGCTATGGAATCTTCTCATACATAAATTCGCTTACCAATCAATGTGGTACGACGGGGATCAACCGTCAAGGCGCGAACTGGGGTGATCGTCCCCAAATAGTACTATCAAATGCATAAGCGCCTACCAAATCCCGGTAGTTCACAATTCATGCTAATGGGACTTTAAGTGACATAACCTAACTACTAATAATCCTTTTAGTCTCGTTTATAGGGTCATAGCATCATTCGGGTCCATATCATTAAGCATACCATCGGGACTACTTGTGTTCTATTTTTGAAAAATCTAGCATGTTATCTCCCTCGCGGGTTTACAAATCATTTTATAAAACATTTAAAAGAGTGCGAGGCTATGAACTCACGTTGATAATGAAAGGCGGATTATAGGCTACGGGCGTGCTTCGGTCACGGAAACCTATATAAATAATAATCGGTCTTAGACTCTTGTCCAATGACTTTTATCAAAATAACAATATACATATGATGATTTTGTACATATGATGATGATCAAGTGGGTTTATATATCCTTGTTTACTCAGTTTAGTGTTTATGTTTTGGTAACTTTTTACTAGTTTACTAGTTTTACCTATTTACCTATTTTAAGTCCAATAAGCTTATTATAAGTTCTTTAACTTGTTTTAATCCTTTTTATACTTATATTATCAGTATCTATACTTTCCATGTTAAGCCCAAATGGGTTTAGCCCAATAAGTTCTTTTTATAAGTGTTTATCTTATTTAGTCTAATTATTAGTCCAATATGCTTAGTTAGCTCGTTAATGTCCGTATGTCATATAGTTCGGGTTTTATCGGCTTTTATTTGTATTAGTTACTTATATATCAGTATATGACTTTTAAAAACTTTACATTAGACGGGTTTGATCGTCTAAGTTTTAATTGGCGAAAAACGTTAATTTTACGGTAATAGCCGAAAAAGTCGTAAAAATCAAGTTTATAGTTTTTATTACTTATAAGTATTATTCCACTACCATTTATATAATTTATCCATTTATTTAACCTTTTACATATTTATATAAATAAGTTTCATAAGTTAGTGGGTTTTTATTTTACATTTTATACAATAAAATTTGAGTTCTTATATAATAATAATAAACATTAATTCTCAAAATCTGATTTTTATTTTCATCTTCACCATTTTTATCATATCTAGAGTTCTATAATGAGTTAGAAGCTCATTTTTGGATTGCATGATCTTCATATTATGTGCTACATTTAACTTAGTTATAGCTACTGCTCATTTTACAAAACAGCTTATTCAGATTAGCACACTCATCTTGTTTTGATCATATCTCACTCATTATAATGATTCCATTGCATGGCCAACTCTTATATGTGTATAACATCTTGTACTTACTGTAAATGGATCATACCATGCAAGTTTATCAGTTCAAGTTTTAGTTATATACTGTTTTTATACAGCCAACTAAATAAGCATGATTTTAGCCTTATTTCTTATAGTTATTAACCTTTTTAAGCATATTTATCAACACTTGATCCCCATACAACATCTTTATCATCATATATTCATCATATACATATACAATAAGAAAGAAAACATTTGATCTTTACAAAAATAACAAGAGAAAATGGAGAGGATAATCTTCTTTACCAACCAAGTGTATTTCTTGTTTTTGGAAGACAAGAACTTGATGAACACCAAAAGTAACTCCAAGATCATCAAACACCAAGAACAATAGTTGAGAAATCAGCCCTAGGACAGAAGCAAATCACCTCCTTTGTTGTTAAAATGGCCACCAAATGATCAAGGCTTCAAGATAACTCCATGATAGAGCTAGATAACATGTATTTCATGGCTAGAAAAGATCAAATAGGGGTGTTTGTTCTTCAAAAGTGGACGGCAATGTGGTGATGGTTGAGAGGATTTTGAAGTAGTTTTGCATGTATGGAATGATGGTATGTGAAGTTAGTTGTTGGTTTGATGGTTTTAGCTAGTAAGTGGCTTAAAGTGTAAGCTTTAGCTTACACTTGTTAAATAACAAGTTAACAAGATGCCACATATTGATGTGGTGTCTTGTTTGTGCCGTCCCATGGTGCTAGTGGGGTGGGATAATGTATTTTGTCCCACCTCACTAATTTACGGGTATTCCTCGATTCTAGTTTTCTCGATTTACGTGCCCTCGGGTCGTTACCCGAAAAACGTTTTTATAAATTATGAATTAACGTCACAAAACGAATCCAATAAAAATTGTCTCATCAAAAACGAAGTTCAAAAACGTAAATACGTAATCCTAAGGTTTCTGGTTTAATCGTAAAGGACGCTAAATTATGCACGTAAGCCCAAATTTAAATCCGTAAATTGTGAGTTCGTCAACCAACACAAAAATAAGTTTCAAAATATTATACGAGAAAATATTTCACTACCTGAAATTGTTAGATTGTCACAACAAATAAGTATGGAAATTATCTTGTTGATTGTTAAAAGTGAGCAATGATAACAAATAAAATGAACTATGGACTAATTTGTTGATTTTGAAAGTGAATAATGGTAACAAACGAAATGAACTATGAACTACCAATATATAAATTACGACCTTAAAGAGATAATTGTTGATGAAAAGGAGGATGCAACCGTTGTACCCGAGACGTACGTAGCCTGATCAACTACGTATGATCGTGGTCGAACGCAACTATGCTCATAATAGTCATCGTACAAATAAAATATATTAAAAATACTAGAAAAATTCTAAACTCGCATTACTCGTCAAAGAAGATTTTATTTGTACTATGAACAACAAATATTCCATGCAATCGTTTAAGTGAAACCGTCAAGTACGCAATACAAATGAAAATCTGTTACGACCAATTCTTCGCCGTTATGACCTACAAGAGCGTGTATGACACGGAAAAAAAATAATATACTAAGAGCACTGTTTTAAGATAATTAAACGCAAATAGATTAGAGTCGGAAAAATCTAAAACAAATTTTAATAATGAGAAGCGCGAGACACCGCTTGAGTAAAACTCAAATTTAACGGATATCGCAACACTACTATATAATAATTGAAGATCAATAAAACAATTTGGTTGTAGAAGCGATGAGACGCCCAAATAGGAAAAAAAAATATTATGTGTTTTCCTTCATAGAAGGAATCTAAACGAACAATGATTTGAATATATTATATATTGTTCACCCGTTTTTCCATCCGTAAAGAGGAGGTGGAACGCGAACTAAATTAATTAAGTTACGAAATTACCCAATAGGGAATGTCGCATAAAAGGAAGAAACACCTCGACCACCGTCTGTTAGGATGACCGATTATTCTAGATTTGTGGGGAAACTGATTCAGGAAGCCTTGCCGCATGAAGTACTTATCACTACTAAGTAGACGGTCAAGGTGAACGGAATGAACCAAACAATGTTGAACGACTTTCGATCAAGTGATATTATCCGTATGAGAAATTGAATTAAACACTCAAGATTAATATTAGCACAACTATAGGCATCTTTACGAAGAACACGCGACCTTTTAAAGTAGGAGTAATACGCGAAACGACACAAAAAAATTATTAATGAGAAAGCTCATTTAACGAAACCAACGCCGTCGAGAAACTCGATGTATGAGAAAAGACTTACTACTATAAGCATTAATGGATGCTATAAAATCATGTACAATCGAAAGGAAGATTTTTTTCGTTCTAACCCTAATAAGATTATAGAAATATTAATCTTAACAAAAAAACTAATGAAAAATGAAAGCGATGAACGCCAAGAGATGTAGATAAAATTTAGGTTACCTCTTGTTTTGGTAACAACATCGACATGTGAGTTTTGAGGACAAAAAGTCAATTTAACGGATATCGAATGAAACAATCGCGAATTTTGAACTATCTATTTTAATGTTAAACGCGACCTGTACGGGTTAGACTTGCGTGTCTATTAAAATTCCCGATTGTTTCCGCGTAAATCGTGTATTAATAAAACTTTTATGAACATCGTTATCTTGGAATCATTTTTCTTTTCATATTTTATTCTATTATGTTGTATGATAAATCGAATGCTAGCCACCTTACGTGTACGTGAACCGCCTTACGCTAAACTACGATTCGACAATTATAAACTTACTTTTTAAAACGCGATACATTTTATTTAGCACTACACAAATACTTCCTAATAACTAACATTTTATTTAAACTTCTACAACAAAACTTGTGAAACTAATAAACTAAATGTTTGTTACTAATACAAAAAGAAAATAATGAAAAGACTACTTATACTATTGATCACTTTTTTTTCTTTTGTCAGTCGAACACAAACCTTCACCGTCAACTTCCTGTGTTATTTCCTTTACCCATGCTATATACAAAAGTCAACTACTAAAACCTTGCATCCTAGTACTTCCTTTCTACAACCCACGTGATTCCTCTTAAATACACAACTATGGTACTTTCTTGTCTCCTATCCTTCCTCTTTTACAGCCAACGAAACACCCCTTATTTCTCCTTCCTTGTACATCCCTTGCTCATTAATGTGTCAACCTAGAAGACCCCAACTTCCTTCTTTCTTGCTGGCATAACCGAACCCCATGTACCTTTTGTTCTTCCCCATTTTTGCTTCAATTCTCCATGGTACCTACTAGGTTAAAATTTTTAGTTAGAAACTAACCAAAGGGTTTGAGACCTAACTAGCAAGGTTACCCCCTTAGTTCTTGGAGTTTCCCTATAAATAGTAACACAAAATCACCACAACACACACTTCTCAAATGCACAAAAGCACAAACTTGTCTTTAGATATTTCCTTATAATACAAACACTTACCCTGGTGCCTTATTTTCTTGGGTTCGAGCAGCAGCAAGAAACCCTAAACCACTATTTCGTTCGTTCTTCTTGTGATCGACACTCAAACAAACAACCCTTTTGCGGTTCTCACTTGTTCATATCCTTAGTCGACACAATAAGCAAACAAACAGCCCTTCTATTTACTTTCTTTTGGGATGATGATCCCAATTGTACAAGTAATATAGTGAAGTTGATTCGTTCTTTGGGTCCCTTTGACGTTGATGGCCGGCGTGCAAACAAACTAATATTGTTGCCTCTTAAGAATGATGACGTGAAGTCACAGTCCTTGTTCTTTGTCAAATGGTGATAGAAAGGATTGGGTTGTGGTTAGGATCGTTGTTAAACAAATGGTTTTTGCTTCGTGTATGTGTTTGGTTTGGAGTTGATCTTTTTGGTTTTCGGTTCGAACCATATAGCAACCACCTCGATGCTACGGATTATTTCAAGCTATTATTTCTTCATGTCTACCTTGTGATATTATACCGTTGCTATTGCTTCGATGTGAGTTTCATAGCCCCACTTTTAATTGTTTTAACTATTTTGGGGTGAGAACATTGCTTGTTTTAAACGGATGAACATAAAACTTGATACGTTTGCCTACATGATGTCTAAGTAGCGATATCCCTAGATGCTTTAGCCCACTATCGTGAACCGTTAATTACTTTGTGTAAGCGCGAATGTTATGGATAGATCTATTGGGATTGACCTCCCTATCTAATGTTGGTTGTGTGACCAAATTAGATACACTTACATTTGAGTCGTTACGAATGCTTTGGGATAGGCATTTGCTCGGGCTCTCATTATATCTTGTTGGTTGGTTAACGCTTCAGTGTCATGAGCTTAGACGTAGGTTATCGAAACGTATACTTTTGATTATAATCTTGTATTTTTTATAAGATTATATGTTGGTTGCCTTGAAAATCTTATGGTTCATCACACTATTTAAAATTAAAC
Source organism: Glebionis coronaria (assembly GCA_025667525.1). Taxonomy (NCBI): domain Eukaryota; kingdom Viridiplantae; phylum Streptophyta; class Magnoliopsida; order Asterales; family Asteraceae; genus Glebionis; species Glebionis coronaria. The sequence goes on along the minus strand of CM046875.1, from coordinate 87,487,903 downwards.
CTATGAACTCACCAACCTTTGTGTTGACGCTTTAGCAATGTTTTTCTCTGGTATCAAGACAGAGGAGTGACGTAGTTGTGCATGGGAGATTTTTAATAAAAATGGTCGTGACTAGTGTATGGATATTTGGATCAGTGTGAAACTCTTTTGAAACAATGTTTTATTATGATCTTGTGTAATTCGCTTCCGAACAAGTTTTATGATTTTAATTAAATGAAAATGGCTTTTAAATAGTCGTTCTTTGTATCTATGTCTTGTGATAGTCATGACCGTCGCACCCCATTGTGTTGCCTTACTCTGATAAATTGGGAGTGTGACACCTTCATCCAAGGAGAAGACGCAACCGCGGATAGTAGACGAGGAACCTCCAACTACAGATCCCAGGATAAGCCCAAGAGGCAATCCAATAACCAGAATAATGGCCAGAGCCTCGACTATTAGGGAAACCAAAAGGAAGGGCGTGACAACAACATCAAATTCACTCCCCTCAAAATGTCCTCGAGGGAAATATTCCTATCATAGGGCACGAACTTCCCAAAACCTCCGCTAATGACCACCCTAGTGGAAAGACGCACAGGCAATAGGCATTGTGAGTACCATGGCGAGAAAAGACACGGAATGAACGAATGCATCCAACTCAAGAGCCACACCGAGAGCCTGGTAAAGTCAGGTAAACTAAGTCACCTCGTCAAGGATGGGTAAAACGCGGAAGAGAGGAAAGATAAGCCAAAGGTTAAGCCCACGTCAATCTACATGGTACAATCGTGGCAGCGCAAGCCCAAGCAAAAAATTAGTCAGAAATTTTCTAGGAGAACAGATATCTCGTTCCCATCGCTCACCGCAAGTAGTGTCGTGGAAGGACCTCTAACAATAGAAGTTAGCATTAGCGACCACGTCGTTCGTCGTATGTATATTGACGGAGGATCCTCAGCCAAAATCCTGTATGAACATTGCTTCTTGCGGCTAAGCTCGGATATAAAGAACCAGTTGATACTTGCCGTCGCTAATTGGCTTCAGTGGAGAGGTAATCTGGCCCCTAGGTCAAATACGGTTTTTAGTAACAGACGATGACGATGAACATTCAACCATAGTTTGGATGAATTTCTTAGTGATACGCTCACCATCGCAGTACAATGGCATCATTAGGCGACCAGGAATCTTAGCAATGTGAGCCGTGCCATACACAACGTACGACGTGATTAAATTTCCTGTAGAGGGAGGTGTTGTTACAATCTTCAACACTATCATACCGCAGTCAGAATGCAGCACAGTGACGGAACTACCCCAGAGTAACCGAGTAACCAAAGGTTCCATCGCCGCCAAACTTGAAGGTGGACATCCACCCAGATTTCCCAGAACAAGAAGTGATGATTGGAGCAACTTTGTCCGGCCAAGGTAGGTCAGCCATGTGCAACCTCCTAAAAAGAAATCTAGATATTTTTGCATGGGAACCAAAAGACATGACCTGAGTACCACGCTCAATCGCCGAACATAAACAACAAATCTGTAAGGGGTATCCCCGGGTTAGGCAAAAGAAGCGCGGGCAAGCCCCAAAACACAGTCACGCAACACTGGAAGAGGTGAAGAAGCTAGTGGGCGCGAGAAGTCTACTACCATGACTGGCTCTCTAATTCAGTTATGGTTAAAAAGCACCACGGAAGCTGGCGTATGTGTGTCGACTTTACTGATCTTAACAAAGCATTCCCCCAGGAATGCTACCCGTTACCAGAGATAGATTGGAAAGTTGAATCGATGTACGACTATTCATTTCAATGCTTTCTTGACGCAAATAAAGGATACCACAAGATCCAAATGGCGGAGCAGGACGAGGAAAATACAATATTCCATACTAGTCAAGGAGTCTACTGCTACACCAAGATGACTTTTGGGTTAAAGAATGCAAGAGCTACCTATGAACGAATGGTTGACAAGGCTTTTGATAGTCAGATTGGGCGTAACCTGGTGGTTTATGTGTATGACTTAGTTATAAAGATTCACATAGAGGAGGAGCTCATCCGAGACATCGAAGAAACATTTAATACATTAAGGAAGATCAACATAAAGCTAAATCCTAAGAAGTGCACCTTTGAGGTGCAACAGAAGGCATGTTCATAGGATATATGATCGATCTTAATGGCATTAAGCCATGCCTAGACAAGACGGAGGCATTAATACAACTCCTATCTCAAAGAACGCTAAAGGAAGTGCAATCCCTTAACAGAAAGCTGGCAGGACTAAATAGACAGAAAAGTCACTTCCCTTATTAAAAAAGTTAAGAAATGTATAAATAAGGGGGAATTTCCCTGGACAAAAGAGGCAGAGGAAGCTTTCAACCAGTTAAAAAAGCACTTGACAACACTCCCCATGTTAGCCACACCCAGACCAAAAGAAGAGTTAATTGATGAGACTGCTTTTATACATAGTCTCATCTTCCAAAAAGGGCTTAAAATGCATTAAATATCATCAAAATACCCAAATATATGCTTGTGTTTGTTGCTTGTGTATTTTAGGTACGGATATTAAGAAAATGACAAAAGATCACAAGAATCATGCAAAAACGAACACGGAAAACGAAGCCGCACAATGAACCAAGCCCTAATGAAGACTTTCCCAAGATCAACCCTTGAAGAGTTGAAGAATTATGAAGAAGGGTCCTCCAATTATGAAGAATTGACACTTTATACCCTTGTATCCTCATAATTACAAGTTTGGTCCCTAAAGTTTGTCAAAATTACAAAAAGGACCCTTAACTTTGAAGAATTGGCAAGTTTAGCCCCTCAACAAAGCTAAATTGTCAACCAATATCATCCACAAAGTCAAATATATCATGAAGTCCTTCAAAGTACAAGAAATGACAAGTTTGGTCCTTTGAAAATTTCAAAATTACACAAAGGACCCTCAACTTTCAACAATTGGCAAAAATGGTCCCTCAATCACCAAGACTTGGCAATTTCAGTCCTCCAAAATGTCAATTATACAAGTCTAGACCATTATCATTGAAGAAAAAAACCAAACCAGCCCTTGAAGAATTCAATTATGGCAAGAAATACCCCTGAATTCATTTTGCAAAAGTTTTTGGGCCAAAAGTGTAAAGATGCAAAAGTTGACAAAGAAGAAAATGGGCGTTGATAGAGTTTAGAAGTGAAAAGACAAGAAGAAAGGAAGTGAAGGACCAAAGCTGGCTAGACAAGATTCTAACCTAGACCAACCAACACCTCCCACGTGTCCCACTCACCCCTCTCCTCCAATCACAACCCACCAAAACTCCACCTCACTTCCCACTCACAATCTGTTTAACTAACCACTAATTAATTATTTAAATTAGGCGGTTAACACTTATTTAAAAACAAAAACAGATCAAAAACATGTTCTTGGTGTTCTTAAGCCGATTTGGGTTTTCTTAATCCTGTCATAATTAGGCCTTGATAAAGCGCAGATTTATGATTAAGGTGGCCTTAATCACATCCCAACTTTCAAATAGCTTGCCACATCATCAACCAAGTCACATGTTTCCCCTGCTTTTTCACTTTGGAGAAGATGCCAAAATAGTAGGCCCTCATCCAACGTCCCACAACAAAGCTTGAAAGTTAAGCTTATTGGAGACCTTTGATCAACTTCACATGCTTGCCAGCTCCACAAACAGCCAAGAAATATGTCACATGATCTTCAAAGTTCAAACTACTCAAAGGGCAAAATTGGAACTTCATTAGCTAGGGTTACACATTTTTCAGCTTTCATAGTTCATTTGTATGCCTATATAAAGGCCTTAGGGTGCTTCATTAATAGTTTGCTTTTGATTTTTCCTTGGTTCAAGTTTCTGTAAATCCTATTTCTAAGTTAATGAAATTGAGTTTGAAATCTTGAAGAAAAGTCATTGGCCAATCTTATTTACTGCTTTCATTTGTTATATGCTTGTTAGTTCTTGAAGTTCAAAACCTGTTTTCAAAAGAGGAGTGTGCAAAAGTTTGCATATTTCCTCATTTTCTTGATATTTTGCTAAGTCTTGTTCCAATCTTGGAATTCTTGGGCTATAGGGCTGATCATAGCATCCTAACTGAGTTGGTTAAGGTGTGGTGAGGCTTATAACTTGGGGATAATCAAGTGTGGGGTAACAAGTTTGCATTAATCAAGTTTTTCAAAGTTTCTGATTTTTATGATATTGTGCTTAACCCTTGTTCAATCTTAGCAGGCTTATTGTGGAAGCTTGTGCTTGTTCTTGCTAGCACATAAGCTCAAAATTCGTGGGTGTGGATGTACATCCATGAGGTTTGCATACTTAATCTCCAAATCTGCTTAAATTGTGATTTTTGGTGATATTTGTATGAAACTTGTGTTCTTGTGAATTTTGTGGCTTGATCTTGCTTGAATCTGTTTAATATACTTGTTTTAGTGTTAATTGATGCTTGGTTGGCCTGAAATCTCATTGTGCTTTTGAAAATTTTGATTTGAAAAAGTTAAAGGGGTGTTTGGGTCTACTGGTTTATGCTTGTAACTTGTTATTGTGTTAAGGGAAGTTGTTGTTTATGCTTTGTATCTGCTATACCTTTGTTTGAGAGTGTTTTGCTGCAAGTTTTTGGGTTTGAACACTTGAATTAAACAATCTGCTATATAGACCTTGTTTCTGCTTGTTTTGACCTAGGATTTTGGGAACACTTAGTGTGTATGCATGCTTAGGGATAAAAGTGGTTTAAACAAAGTTAATATAACCTGTTTGAAAGATTTGAGGTGTTGAAATTGGCTTGTGTGTCAAATACATCAGCAAAGTAGAAAAACTGCATGTGTTAGTGTTCATCAGTAACTTTCATTGCTTGAATCTTGCTTAATTCTTTTAACCAGTGCATGAAACCTGTTTAGACTTGCTTATTGGAGTTTATTATAGCTTGTGTGTGCATTTGGTTGAATTTGGCTGGCTGATTTGTGCTAAAACTGCTCTTAAGTGCTAAACTGCTTATTGTTCATGTCTGTATCATGTCTGATGAATGATTGATTAAACTGTATCAATTGGGTGTTAGTGATTGTGTTATTTTGATTGTGATTGACTCCTTTTGATCCAAAGATCATTTGGGTGCCTTTGTGTAATCTGAATCTCCAAAAAAGTCACTAAAGACAAAAACTCAAAATAGTCAAGCAGTGGAAAAAGTTTCCACTGCTCAACATCCAAAACTAGCCCCTGCTAGTGCAATTTTGTCATCATCTTATCATTAAGCTATTCTAGCTTATTCTGACTTGCAACAACTTATTTTTTGTAATAGATCTTCATTATTTGACCCATTTAAGTGAACTGGAGCTTATGAGACTTTGACTTTGACTTTTTACTAGAAAACCAACTTGTTTGACTTTTAACATAAGTGCTTATTTGATTTTCCAGCTTATTGAGAGTGCTTATTGAGTAGGTTTTTGATTATTAAGCTTAGTTTTGTCATAAGAAACATTTTGCAACTTGAATCAGCTTCTGAGGTGGTCTTGATCATAAAAACGACTATTTTGTCGTTTTGTGAATAAGTTTGTGAACTGTTTCGGGCTTATTAAGTGGGCTTATTTGAAAATTCTTTTTGCAGAAGTCTTTGTTAGGTCAAAAGAAGCTTGTGTGTAAAATTTTAGCTTATGGCATCAGCCTATGGCTTAATGGGCCAAAAAGCCCATTAAGAATAAGCTGCTTATTATAAGTTAGCTTATTTCACATTTTCAGCTTTTGGGCCTTTGGAAAAAGTTGTTTAAAATCAAATTTTGAGTCAACCTGTGGTTTTTGGGCTTATTTTGAACACTTTTTCTTATTGGGCCTTAATTAAGCCCAATAAGGGACTGTTTTGGGTTTGGCCCATTTTCTAGGCCCAATAGGGGTATTTAGGTAATTTCACTTTCATTTCTGTGTTATTTAGGGTAAATTAAGCTAGTTTGCAAGTTTTTAGAATTTTTTATAACTTTTGGATTTTTAATATTATTTTAATATTATTTTATTATTAAAAATTAAAAGTCTGATTTTCTAGGTTTTTATATTTTTCCTAGGTTCTAAACACTTAATTAGGATTTTTGCAAGTTTCCAATTATTTTTTAGGTCTTTTAATTATTTTTTATAATTAATTTAAGACTTAATTGATTTTAGGAGTTTTTAATTGTTAAAAAATAGTTTTAATTGGTTTTAAAATTTTGAAAAATAGTTTTTAGCTTAATTAGAGTATTTTTGAGGTTTACAAACTTTAAAATCTTGTTTAGGGCTTTTTAATAATTAATTTTGATTTTTAGGGCTTTAATTAGCATTAAAAAGTCTTTATCTAATTAATTAAAAGGTTTTTGCAAGTTTTGATTTTTTGTAAACTCTTATAATATTATTAAGGATTTTTGGTAATTTTTAGAAATTTTTAGGTTTAAATTTTAATTTTGGTGGTTTTTAGGATTTTACGTGTACGCCTTTTTAGACTTAGTTTAATCCGCCATCATAACCGTCATTCTCTCCCAATCCCTTTTCTATTTTTCTTTTCTCAAATATAATCACAAATTAATCCATATCATTACACACATAACACACTAGCCTCCTTGAGAACGAACTTAATTGGTCATTAGTGCTTGGTTTTCCTAAACCGACACTTAATACTTGCCACTTTTGTCATCCTTTTCCTAAAGGGTAGCAAAAACTCAACATCATTTTGGCGCCGATGCCGAGGAGGCGTGTTGTGTTTTGATTTGGCATTGTTGTTTTTATACTAACCATAATTAGTATTTGTATTAGTAGCACTCTACTAATACGTATTATCGTTTTTCGGTTTTTATGTGAATATTATTACTATATTGTATACGTAGAACAATAAATTCACAAGTACTACAAATACGTGAGAAATCACAACCTTGACTTGGGAGGTCATTACCCAATCATTGTATTCGAATCTCAAACCAAAGAAAAAGGCAAAAATAGATAAATACTTTCGTGAAGCTTAATTTTGATAATACAAACTATAAGGTGGGTATAAGGCGGTTGTATTTCAGGACCTAAAGGAAAAAGGCTCTTAAGTGCTTCGCGCCGCCTCGTTTCCTCCGCTTGCTTGTGCGTATTTGATTTTGAGAGTGAATCAAGGGTTTTGCCGCCCAAAGTATTATTACATATCATATATATTTTCTTGGTTTCCATTGATTAAACCCTCTTGAACGATTTGGTGTTCCACCATCGTTCTAAAGTCATCGAAGGCGTTCACTCCACGTGATCGTTTTCATTCCTTGAGGCTTCTTTAATCAAGAGATTTTATTAAGGAGGAGATTTGTGGAATTTTTGTCTACTTAATACATTCACCAATTTCCAAAAAGGTTAATACAATCAAAAACCACAAAAAAATTTGAAAAATACAAAACACCAAAAAGAATCTTCTTTGCTCGTCCCCTCGTTGTACGTGACGTTTATGCTAACTCGAAATCAAGCAAGACGTGCACGTAAACGAAAGAACAAAACTCCCACTCCCAACAATTCTAGTGAGGAGTCTCCTATTGACGAACCCATTGTAAGAGAAGCACCAACCATGGCGAATCGAACTATGATGGAGTTACTTCAAGCACCCACCGAGGGTTATGGAGAGGCTATTGTGATTCCCGCAATCCTTGCGGAAATTTTGAGGTTAAGACGGGTTTGTTGTCCATGATTCAAAACAACAAATTCCGTGGTGATGAGAAGGACAATCCTCACAACCATATCCGCCAATTCAATCGTCTTACCGCTACTTGCAAGTTTAAGGATGTATCTAACGACTCGATTAAGATGATGCTTTTTCCGTATTCTTAGCGGGGCCCGCAAAAATTTGGTTAGAGAAAGAGCCACCCAATTCTATATTGACGTGGAAGGATCTCGTGTCTAAGTTTGTGAACCAATTTTTTCCGCCCTCTAAGACTACGCACTTGAAAAATGAGATTTCAAAGTTTTCACAAGAATTTAATGAAAGTTTTTCAACGGCTTGGAATAGGTTTAAGGAAATTTTACATGAATGTCCTCATCACGGTTTTTCCGATTTACATCAAATTGACACGTTTTACAATGGACTTAATGATCATGAAATGGATTATTTGAATGCCGCCGCGGGTGGTAATTTTTTGTGTAAAACGGTTGAGGAAGCTTTGGTGATAATTGAAAATAGATCTAAGGTGTATAGTCCTCGTAGCACGTCTAGTGTTCGTAAGGCTTCGTCGTCGGCTTCACCTTCTTTGTCTAATACCATCGATGCTTGCCAAATTGAGGCAAACTTGGAAAACAAGATTTTTGATAAGTTGAAAGGACTTTTGATTGAGTTTAAAGTTGGTGAACCAAGTGCTCCCGCTACGGTTAAAGCGGTTGAGGTTTCTTGCATGTATTGTGGTGGAGGTCATGATTTCTCCGAGTGCATTACCAACGGTGGTAACACTTCGAGTGCCTTCGCGGCCACGGGAAATTACAACCAAAACGGTCAAGTTTCCCGCTCTATTCAAATGACTCCACCGGGTTTTGGTTCAAATCAAAATGCTAACAACTATCGCAACAATCAAGTTGGTTTTAAGAACAATTACAACAAGGGAAACTATGGGAATCAAGGGGCTAATAATCAAGTTTCAAACAAAAATGATTTTCAAAATAACAACAAAAGTTTGCAAACATTGAAAGATCTTCCAAGTGAGTTTGTTGAATATGCTAGTGGGAATGATGCTAGGTTTGACAATATTCAAAGAGAAATCATTAGCCTAAGATCCGAGTTTAAAAACGACTTGAAGAAAGAGTTGAAAAATGAGTTAGCTAATGAACTTAAAATCCACACCAACAAGATGGAAGGAAATGTCACTAGGTTGCAACAAAACCAACAAAAGATGGAACAAGGGCAACATGAGATTACAAGAAATGCTTAAGGCCGAGAAAAGGCAAACCGAAGCCGTATTGAGGCAATCTAATTTTGAAGATAAAATCTCGTCTATGTTTGAGGCAATAATGTGTAAACCGTCGTCAAGTGGTCTTCCTAGCAACACCATATCCAACCCTAAGGGTGAGATGAAAGTGATTACCACACGTAGTGGTAAGACACTTAAGGAGCCGATTCCTCAACCAATTGCTCCTACGGAGGAAGCAATCGAGGAAGAACCCGAGGTGGTGGTCCAAAAGGAGCATGTCCCAATCCCACGAAGTACTGCTCATGCCACACCTACGGTTGACCCATTACCATCATTGGAACCCGAGATTCCAAAGGCTATGCCTACTATGCCTCAACCCACACCACCTTTGCCCTATCCATCGAGACTTAGGAAGGAGAAACGTCAAGAGCGCGACAATTACCAATTTGAGCTTTTTATGAAAATGTTTCGTGATTTGCACCTTAATGTGAGTTTCGCCGACGCTTTGGTCATGATGCCTCGATTTGCCGCTAACTTTAAGAGTATGTTGAACAACAAGGAGAAATTGCACCAATTGTCTAGTTGTTCGTCGGTTTATCTTAATCGCATACCTCAAAAAGTTGGTGATCCCGGTAAATTTTTGATCCCTTGTGCAATCCAAGACATGGAAGAATGCTTCGCCTTGGCCGATCTTGGTGCTTGCATTAACTTGATGCCACTTGCAATCTTCAAGTCGCTCAATCTTCCTAATCTTACTCCTTCACTAATGTCTATCGAGTTGGCCGACCATTCCACAATTCCCGCATGTGGTTTGGCGAAAGACGTTTTTGTGAAAGTGGGGAAGTTCTACTATCCCGTAGACTTTATCGTTGTTGATATCCCCACGGATCCTCAAGTTCCTCTCATTTTAGGTCGTTCGTTTTTAGATACGTCTATGGCTTTGATTGATGTTCATGCTAGAAATATCACCTTACGTTTCAACGACGAGGAACTTGTTATAAACGCAACTCAAAACTCTCAAATTTCTCATGTTTATTCCGTTGCAACCATAAACCTCGTTGACATGATTGACGTGGTTTGCGAGGAATTTTCACAAGAAGTTATAGGTTTTGGTGATGAAGAAACTAGTGGCAATCCCACTATGTTGGATCCAATTCTTGATAATTCGACACCAACCTTCACTCCTTTTGAAGGTGTTGGTTTTATGTTGGAAGAATGCAATGTTCCACGTACTTGTGACGAAGACCTCGACAACGATGAGGACTTCTCGATTATCAAGGATTTTCTTAACGATTTCCCATTTCCTCCACCCGAGGAGGTTATGAGTATCGATCCCAAATCTTCACTTGAGGAACCACCTATCCTTGAGTTGAAAGATTTACCTCCTCACCTCGAATATGTCTATTTGGAGGAGGACGACAAGTTGCCGGTTATTATTGCGAAGGATCTTTCGAATGATGAAAAAACCGCACTTGTCGATGTTCTTAAGGATCACAAAGGGGCGATTGCGTGGAAGTTATCCGACATTAAGGGGATCGATCCCAAATTTTGTACCCACAAAATCTTAATGGAGGAGGATTTCAAGCCAACAATCCAAAGTCAAAGGAGGGTGAACCCCAAAATTCACGATGTCATCAAAAAGGAGGTCCTTAAACTCCTTGACGCGGGAATGATTTACCCTATTTCCGATAGCCCTTGGGTGAGTCCTATTCATTGTGTCCCTAAAAAGGGAGGGATGACCGTTGTGCCAAACGATGCCAACGAGTTGATTCCCACTAGACTCGTGACCGGATGGAGAGTGTGCATTGACTATCGAAAGTTGAATGAAGCCACTCGAAAAGACCATTTTCCCTTGCCCTTCATGGACCAAATGTTGGAGCGGCTTGCGGGAAACGATTTCTATTGCTTTTTAGACGGTTTTTCCGGTTACTTCCAAATTCCCATCGATCCTCGTGATCAAGAAAAAACTACGTTTACATGTCCATATGGAACGTTTGCCTATCGTAGAATGCCATTCGGACTTTGTAATGCACCGGGAAATTTTCAACGATTCATGATGGCTATTTTTCATGATATGATCGAGAAGACGATCGAAGTCTTCATGGATGACTTTTCCGTGTTTAGTGATTCTTTCACTTCGTGTTTGTCGAACCTAGAGAGAATGTTGAAACGTTGTGAGGAAACCAACCTTGTGCTCAATTGGGAAAATGTCATTTTATGGTTAAGAGTGGAATCGTCTTAGGGCACAAGGTCTCGAAAGCGGGGATTGAGGTAGATCAAGCTAAGGTAGACGTCATCGCCAAATTACCTCATCCCAAAACCATCAAGGGAGTTAGGAGTTTCCTAGGCCACGCGGGCTTTTATCGTCGATTCATCAAGGATTTTTCAAAGATTTCTCGACCCATTACACATCTTCTTGAAAAAGAGGCACGTTTTGTCTTTGACGAAGATTGTGTACGAGCCTTTGAAATCCTTAAGAGGAAACTTACCGAAGCTCCCATTCTTGTTTCTCCAAATTGGAACCTCCCCTTTGAGCTTATGTGTGATGCTAGTGATTACGCTATTGGGGCCGTTTTGGGGCAACGTCATGACAAGCACTTCTTGCCTATTCACTATGCTAGCAAGACGATGACCCAGGCTCAACTTAAATACACTACAACGGAAAAGGAGTTCCTTGCCGTGGTGTATGCATTTGAGAAATTCCGACCTTATCTCGTCTTGACGAAATGCATAGTGTATACGGACCACTCGGCTATTAAGTATCTTATGGCAAAGCAAGATGCTAAGCCTAGATTACTTCATTGGATTCTCCTCCTTCAAGAATTTGATCACAAAATCGTTGACAAAAAAGGAGCCGAGAATCTAGCGGTCGATCATCTCTCTCGTTTGGAAGATCCTCACCAAAGTGTTTACGAGCCCAAGGAAATCACCGAAACATTTCCGCTCGAGACACTTGGTGTAGTGAATTCTAAGCTTGATTCTTCCACCCCATGGTTTGCGGATTTTGCAAATTACCATGCGGGTAACTTCATCATTAAGGGTATGACGACTCAAGAAAAACGAAAAATCTTTCGTGACGTCAAGTTCTACTCTTGGAACGACCCTTACTTGTTTCGAACTTGTGCAGATCAAATCATCCGACGTTGTGTATTTGGCACCTAAGCTTCTAACATCCTTAGAGCTTGCCATGAGGGACCCACGGGTGGTCACCACGGTGCTAATCTCACGGCTAAGAAGGTGTTTGATGCCGGCTTCTTTTGGCCTACTATTTACCGAGATGCACAAGATCTTGTGAAGTCTTGTGATTCATGCCAACGACAAGGAAAAGCCTCACAAAAAGATGAAATGCCACAAAATATCATTCAAGTATGTGAGATCTTTGATGTTTGGGGCATAGACTTTATGGGGCCGTTCCCATCATCTCGTGGTAATAAGTACATTCTTGTTGCGGTTGACTACCTTTCTAAGTGGGTGGAGGCCAAGGCCTTGCCCACCAATGATGCTCGTGTGGTAGTCAAGTTTTTGAAGCAATTGTTTTCTCGGTTTGGAACCCCTCGTGCTATCATAAGTGATCGTGGAACCCTTTTTTGTAATGACCAATTTGAAAGGGTTCTAAGGAAATATGGGGTTACACATCGTCTTTCTACGGCTTATCACCCACAAACGAGTGGGCAAGTCGAGGTTTCAAACCGAACATTAAAGAGGATCTTGGAGAGATCTGTTGGAGAAAACCGACAATCTTGGTCGGATAAGTTGGACGATGCTTTATGGGCCTTTAGGACCGCTCATAAGACACCCATTGGGTGCACTCCCTATAAGCTTGTGTATGGAAAGAATTGTCATTTGCCTATCGAGTTAGAACACAAGGCTTATTGGGCCCTAAAGCATTGTAATGATGATATGGAGACCGTGGGAAAACACCGGAAAATGCAATTAAATGAATTGGATGAATTGAGGGATATTGCTTATGAAAATTCATTGATTTATAAAGAGAAAACTAAAAAGTTGCATGATTCTAAAATTAAAAACCGGGTTTTTAACATTGGGGATCAAGTTTTGCTTTTTAATTCAAGATTGAAAATCTTTTCCGGTAAATTAAAATCCCGTTGGTCCGGTCCATTCACCGTGACTCAAGTGTTTCCGTATGGGACCATCGAACTAGCTCAAGATGATGGTCCTAACTTCAAGGTGAATGGACATAGGTTGAAGCACTACTTTGGCGGGGAAGTTCCATCCTTGAACTACCTCGACCAAGTCACCTTCCCCAATGATAATTAGTATTGAGGGGATCGAGTCGAGCTCATGACTCGGTAATCAAAAACGAGGTGCCTCGTGGGGGAGTCCCATGCTTATCCTATGTACATATTATCGCTTTCTATAGCTTACGTGTGGGGATTTGTGCCCTTCCAACCTTTGTTCCATGGTTGTTTGTGAATTGTGGTTTTTAGATCATGATCTTCACGATTGGAGCCTCTCGTGTTCGTTTTATGGGAGCACTCGATCGTTTGCTTTGGAGACATTTCTCAAATATCCATGATATATCCTTTGATGTTCTAACCTTAGGTTTTTAGCACACTTCATAAACTGCTTTAAATTTAAAGGTTAAACCCTTTCCATGCTAGATTAGGCATTCTACTACGTCTCTAGTATGGGGGTGTTTGCACCCCTAGACTCGAAACATTGAGGACAATGTTTAACTTTAGTATGGGGGGGTGAATAGATACTTGCCTTGCCAAACCTTCACGCTTTCCAAAGTTTATCTTTTTGTTTATAGTTTTTGTTGCAAAATAAGGCTAAAAATGGCCAAATTTTAAAATTTTTTCTCATGTTTTATAAGTGTTTGAAGACACGAATGTAGGTTTTCCGATGGCGAGAATAAGAGTAATTTTTGACTCGACCGTGCGTGTTGAGCACTTAGCTTTGATTCCTTAACTACACATTAGGCTAAGTCTCTTAAATGAGGACGAGGAAATGATAGAGTTAATTATAAGTTACTATGTTAAACGTAGAGTACTCGTATTCTTTCAAAAACTCATGTGTTCTCGTTGTTTGCTTATTCTCCCTTCGCATGTAAATATTTTTTGCTTAATAAATATTGACTTAGCGGTTTAGTTAGGATTGTTGGGTTTCTAGTCTTTTCTAGTAGCTTCCGTGTAATTAAATTTGGAATACATTAAGGTATCGCCAGCGTCACGGTTTTGAAGTGAATAAAATGAATTTTGGAGATGCTTTGATACTTTATTCTAGCATTGCGTGAGGGCACGACAATGGTTTAGTATGGGGGAGTGATGAGACTGCTTTTATACATAGTCTCATCTTCCAAAAAGGGCTTAAAATGCATTAAATATCATCAAAATACCCAAATATATGCTTGTGTTTGTTGCTTGTGTATTTTAGGTACGGATATTGAGAAAATGACAAAAGATCACAAGAATAATGCAAAAACGAACACGAGAAACGAAGTCGCACAATGAACCAAGCCCTAATGAAGACTTTCCCAAGATCAACCCTTGAAGATTTGAAGAATTATGAAGAAGGGTCCTCCAATTATGAAGAATTGACACTTTATACCCTTGTATCCTCATAGTTACAAGTTTGGTCCCTAAAGTTTGTCAAAATTACAAAAAGGACCCTTAACTTTGAAGAATTGGCAAGTTTAGCCCCTCAACAAAGCTAAATTGTCAACCAATATCATCCACAAAGTCAAATATATCATGAAGTCCTTCAAAGTACAAGAAATGACAAGTTTGGTCCTTTGAAAATTTCAAAATTACACAAAGGACCCTCAACTTTCAACAATTGGCAAAAATGGTCCCTCAATCATCAAGACTTGGCAATTTCAGTCCTCCAAAATGTCAATTATACAACTCTAGACCATTATCATTGAAGAAAAAAACCAAACCAGCCCTTGAAGAATTCAATTATGGCAAGAAATACCCCTGAATTCATTTTGCAAAAGTTTTTGGGCCAAAAGTGTAAAGATGCAAAAGTTGACAAAGAAGGAAATGGGCGTTGATAGAGTTTAGAAGTGAAAAGACAAGAAGAAAGGAAGTGAAGGACCAAAGCTGGCCAGACAAGATTCTAACCTAGACCAACCAACACCTCCCACGTGTCCCACTCACCCCTCTCCTCCAATCACAACCCACCAAAACTCCACCTCACTTCCCACTCACAATCTGTTATAACTAACCACTAATTAATTATTTAAATTAGGCGGTTAACACTTATTTAAAAACAAAAACAGATCAAAAACATGTTCTTGGTGTTCTTAAGCCGATTTGGGTTTTCTTAATCCTGTCATAATTAGGCCTTGATAAAGTGCAGATTTATGATTAAGGTGGCCTTAATCACATCCCAACTTTCAAATAGCTTGCCACATCATCAACCAAGTCACATGTTTCCCCTGATTTTTCACTTTGGAGAGTAGGCCCTCATCCAACGTCCCACAACAAAGCTTGAAAGTTAAGCTTATTGGAGACCTTTGATCAACTTCACATGCTTGCCAGCTCCACAAACAGCCAAGAAATCTGTCACATGATCTTCAAAGTTCAAACTACTCAAAGGGCAAAATTGGAACTTCATTAGCTAGGGTTACACGTTTTTCAGCTTTCATAGTTCATTTGTATGCCTATATAAAGGCCTTAGGGTGCTTCATTAATAGTTTGCTTTTGATTTTTCCTTGGTTCAAGTTTCTGTAAATCCTATTTCTAAGTTAATGAAATTGAGTTTGAAATCTTGAAGAAAAGTCATTGGCCAATCTTATTTACTGCTTTCATTTGTTATATGCTTGTTAGTTCTTGAAGTTCAAAACCTGTTTTCAAAAGAGGAGTGTGCAAAAGTTTGCATATTTCCTCATTTTCTTGATATTTTTCCAAGTCTTGTTCCAATCTTGGAATTCTTGGGCTATAGGGCTGATCATAGCATCCTAACTGAGTTGGTTAAGGTGTGGTGAGGCTTATAACTTGGGGATAATCAAGTGTGGGGTAACAAGTTTGCATTAATCAAGTTTTTCAAAGTTTCTGATTTTTATGATATTGTGCTTAACCCTTGTTCAATCTTAGCAGGCTTATTGTGGAAGCTTGTGCTTGTTCTTGCTAGCACATAAGCTCAAAATTCGTGGGTGTGGATGTACATCCATGAGGTTTGCATACTTAATCTCCAAATCTGCTTAAATTGTGATTTTTGGTGATATTTGTATGAAACTTCTGTTCTTGTGAATTTTGTGGCTTGATCTTTCTTGAATCTGTTTAATATACTTGTTTTAGTGTTAATTGATGCTTGGTTGGCCTGAAATCTCATTGTGCTTTTGAAAATTTTTATTTGAAAAAGTTAAAGGGGTGTTTGGGTCTACTTGTTTATGCTTGTAACTTGTTATTGTGTTAAGGGAAGTTGTTGTTTATGTTTTGTATCTGCTATACCTTTGTTTAAGAGTGTTTTGCTGCAAGTTTTTGGGTTTGAACACTTGAATTAAACAATCTGCTATATAGACCTTGTTTCTGCTTGTTTTGACCTAGGATTTTGGGAACACTTAGTGTGTATGCATGCTTAGGGATAAAAGTGGTTTAAACAAAGTTAATATAACCTGTTTGAAAGATTTGAGGTGTTGAAATTGGCTTGTGTGTCAAATACATCAGCAAAGTAGAAAAACTGCATGTGTTAGTGTTCATCAGTAACTTTCATTGCTTGAATCTTGCTTAATTCTTTTAACCAGTGCATGAAACCTGTTTAGACTTGCTTATTGGAGTTTATTATAGCTTGTGTGTGCATTTGGTTGAATTTGGCTGGCTGATTTGTGCTAAAACTGCTCTTAAGTGCTAAACTGCTTATTGTTCATGTTTGTATCATGTCTGATGAATGATTGATTAAACTGTATCAATTGGGTGTTAGTGATTGTGTTTTTTGATTGTGATTGACTCCTTTTGATCCAAAGATCATTTGGGTGCCTTTGTGTAATCTGAATCTCCAAAAAAGTCATTAAAGACAAAAAGTCAAAATAGTCAAGTAGTGGAAAAAGTTTCCACTGCTCAACATCCAAAACTAGCCCCTGCTAGTGCAATTTTGTCATCAGCTTATCATTAAGCTATTCTAGCTTATTCTGACTTGCAACAACTTATTTTTTGTAATAGATCTTCATTATTTGACCCATTTAAGTGAACTGGAGCTTATGAGACTTTGACTTTGACTTTTTTCTAGAAAACCAACTTGTTTGACTTTTAACATAAGTGCTTATTTGATTTTCCAGCTTATTGAGAGTGCTTATTGAGTAGGTTTTTGATTATTAAGCTTAGTTTTGTCATAAGAAACATTTTGCAACTTGAATCAGCTTCTTTGGTGGTCTAGATCATAAAAACGACTATTTTGTCGTTTTGTGAATAAGTTTGTGAACTGTTTCTGGCTTATTAAGTGGGCTTATTTGAAAATTCTTTTTGCAGAAGTCTTTGTTAGGTCAAAAGAAGCTTGTGTGTAAAATTTTAGCTTATGGCATCAGCCTATGGCTTAATGGGCCCAAAAGCCCATTAAGAATAAGCTGCTTATTATAAGTTAGCTTATTTCACATTTTTAGCTTTTGGGCCTTTGGAAAAAGTTGTTTAAAATCAAATTTTGAGTCAACCTGTGGTTTTTGGGCTTATTTTGAACACTTTTTCTTATTGGGCCTTAATTAAGCCCAATAAGGGACTGTTTTGAGTTTGGCCCATTTTCTAGGCCCAATAGGGGTATTTAGGTAATTTCACTTTCATTTCTGAGTTATTTAGGGTAAATTAAGTTAGTTTGCAAGTTTTTAGAATTTTTTATAATTTTTGGATTTTTAATATTATTTTATTATTAAAAATTAAAAGTATGATTTTCTAGGTTTTATATTTTTCCTAGGTTCTAAACACTTAATTAGGATTTTTGCAACTTTCCAATTATTTTTTAGGTCTTTTAATTATTTTTTATAATTAATTTAAGATTTAATTGATTTTAGGAGTTTTTAATTGTTTAAAAATAGTTTTAATTGGTTTTAAAATTTTGAAAAATAGTTTTTAGCTTAATTAGAGTATGTTTGAGGTTTACAAACTTTAAAATCTTGTTTAGGGCTTTTTAATAATTAATTTTGATTTTTAGGGCTTTAATTAGCATTAAAAAGTCATTATCTAATTAATTAAAAGGTTTTTGCAAGTTTTGATTTTTTGTAAACTCTTATAATATTATTAGGGATTTTTGGTAATTTTTAGAAATTTTTAGGTTTAAATTTTAATTTTGGTGGTTTTTAGGATTTTACGTGTACGCCTTTTTAGACTTAGTTTAATCCGCCATCATAACCGTCATTCTCTCCCAATCCCTTTTCTATTTTTCTTTTCTCAAATATAATCACAAATTAATCCATATCATTACACACAAAACACACTAGCCTCCTTGAGAACGAACTTAATTGGTCATTAGTGCTTGGTTTTCCTAAACCGACACTTAATACTTGCCACTTTTGTCATCCTTTTCCTAAAGGGTAGCAAAAACTCAACATCATTAATCGTGTATTTGTCAGCTACACATGGAGCAATCAACGCAGTTCTAATGACAGACAGGGAGAATGTGTAGACACCCGTATATTTCAAAGCAGGGCTCTCCAGGGCCCGTAGCTGAACTACTCCTCAATGGAAAAGCTGGTTTTAGCGCTGGTGTATGCTGCAAAGAGACTGTGACGCTATTTTCAGGCACATCCCATAGTCGTGATTAAAGATCGGCCAATAAAGCAGATTATATCAAAGTCGGATGTGGCAAGAAGACTACAGCAGTGGAGTGTCTTGTTTGGCGAGCATAACATCACATACAGACCATGCGCTGGGGTCAAAGGACATATCTTGTGATGGAAATACGTTTTTACGTATTTAGAAAGGATCGATCACTCCAACGATAAAATACATAGATTGGGTTCGTGATCTAGTTAAGTAAATATAGCCCATCAAGCCCTTATGTAGGGTGGGCTATATATACCCCATCCTAGCATGTTAGGAGGGGTTGGTCATTAGTTGTTTTTCACATTTCACTTAACACATATTTCTTTATCTCATTCTCTCCTTTCTCTCTCTAACTCTCTCTCTCTAGTTCTTCATCCCTCTCCTTCTATTTAGATAATCACAACACTTGCACAATCCTAAGAAACTAAGGACCTACAATTGGTATCAAGAGCTATGGTTGAATCTTAGGATTGGCGTGTTTTTATCTATTGATTTGTTGATCAATTTTTTTTTTATCATCAAGAAATCGTATATCTTTGGCATCTGTTATAAACAAACTTTTGTCATATCAAGATTTTTGTTTCATATCAAGATTTTGTCTCATATCAGTATTAAATTTTGTCTCATATCAAGATTTTTGTCTCGGGTAATATTTTCTCATATCAAGATTTTTGTCTCATATCAAGATTTTGTCTCATATCAATATCAGATTTTGTCTCATATCAAGATTTTTGTCTCTGGTAATATTTTCTCATATCAAGATTTTGTCTCAGGTATAATTTTTGTTTGTTATTGCGACAAGTATTCCGATCGTAAGTTTTCAGGGTTTATCACATTCCGATCGGAATATTGTGATCGCAAAAACCTTAGGGTTTCTACATTGTGATCGAATATTCCGATAGCCATATTGCGATCTAATTTTACGATCACACTTTGCGATCTAATATTACGATTGTAGATTGCGATCTAAAGTTACGATCTAAGGTTACGATCTAAGTTACGATCAGACTTGCGATCACGACTTACGATCACGACTTACGATCAGACTTACGATCACGACTTACGATCACGATTTGAGATCAGACTTGCGATCAAGACTTTTGATCACGACTTGCGATCAGACTTGCGATCAGACTTGCGATCACGACTTACGATCAGACTTGCGATCACGACTTACGATCACGACTTACGATCTACACTATCAACTGACAAACCAGCCTAGACTCGAGCCAAGACTCACGACTAACAAGACCAAACCAGAGACTCGACACAGACCAACTTTGACTCCAACACCACACCCACTCTAGACTCAACACACCAAAACAGACCAAGACTCGAATACGACCTCGACTCACCAACACTGGAATCATAAGCCATTGTCTCGACTCCACATCCACCAGCCTTATTTCAACACCCAAATCTAAACAACCTTTTTTCAACACAAACTCAATCGACTCAAAAACACCCTTGCACACCCTCGAACACAAACCCACACCCTCGACTCAAGAACCACTCGACACATTTTTGAAATCAACAAATACTCAAGATCTCAGTCTCATACAAAACTCTCATCGATCCAAAAACCATAATTTAAACAATATAAAACCTTACCCGAGACCGCATTTATAGATCTTGAAGATTTATCGAGTTAACAATGATCTTAGAGATTATCTGCTTCGTGGTTTTGAAGGGCTGCCCAATCAGAAAGAGATAATAAGATATGTTGAACGAGGCTGCATTTTGATTGGTTTTTTATGGCAGATTGTGAGGAGCAAAATAGATGAATATTGTTTGATGATTTTATTTGGTGGCCGAATATAGAGAAGAAAGAGACGAAGCACATTTAAGATTAGGAGTTTAAAGTTGCGACTGGTGAAATATATGATAATAGTAGGTTTGAGTTATGAGATACATGGTTAAGGGGTATTAGATTTATATATCTTAGTGGGATCAAGTTTCAAAACAAGTCTGACACGTTTTGTTTTTTTGGGTTCTTATAACTGTGACTAGGATACGTATGTTTGACTTGATCTAGTGGGTTTGCTATCAAAGTTAATATCAAGCTTTGTGAGTGGGGCGGAGGTCACTAGACACACGTGTTAGGTGACTAGATTAGTATTATTAGTGTTAGGTGACTAGGTGTATTCCGACTTGGGTCGGGTTTAGTTACTTTGTAGAGTCGAGGTAATTGGACCTATTAGTATCGGGTTTGTTTTATCAACGTTTGAGCTGACAAAAATTATTGAGCCGAGAATAGAGATATATCACCAAACAAGAATGTTTAAGAGTTATTTACGGATCTTTCGTTGGTTCTGTCAATCCCACGAATTTCATTTTCTTAGTTTCTTCATGATTTGTCAAATATTGTATTGGTCTTTCGACAATTAACACAATTATCTTTCATCGAAATTCAATGGAATCTTTAAATTAAACTTTTCAAAAGGGATAATTGCATAAAATGCAAGACAAAGCTAGTGAAAGTGACATCACTTCATTTCGACTACTTCAGTCTCATCTTCTGAACATTTCATGGCTTCAAGGAGGGAGCGCATTTGTGACACTCTTTGGTCGAGATCGTAACGTATTCATCGACTCAATATTCCTCAACTTGAACCAACTAGCTGAGCAATTTCATAAAGAAAAATTTAATCACTCTGCATCGGTACTTGCATATAAGGCTCTTGTGACACAACTCACGCCTTTCCTCCATTTCAATATTGTCAAGTCTGAAATTTCAGTGATTTGCCAGTCATTTCTTCGAGACACACATATCGAGCTTCAAGATTTCCGTGGTACACTATTGAAACTCATGACATCGGTCTCGTCTTCGATTTATGAAAGATCTCGACTTCAGCAAGCGTATAATAATGGAATGCAAGTATCTACGATGCAAGACATGGAATCAACAGTTAAGCATGACATCAGCAACACGTCAGGGAATGTTACAGACATCTCTCATGATGACACCATACCCGTTTATGACAAAGAGCCTACACATATGGTACAATGTAATGTTGTATATGATGTCTATGCTGATGAACTACCGCATGTTGAACATTTCGAACCTAATTATGACAAACATGGGATGGAAAAGGGTGATAGTTATACCACTTTAGATTCATCCGATGTGCGTCATAAGGGGGGAGAGATTGTTCAGAATGCTATAGTACATCATGATCAATGCTTTATGACTGCTTCGCTAGCTGATTCCGATTCCAAGATTAAAGAGCTCGAAACCAGCGTAGCTCAGCAATCAAAAGATCTTGAGGATGCCAAACTTGAATTTTCGAAGAAAACGAACAAATTTGAAACATATTTGAAAACTTGAAAAGTCAAGCGTTGTTCTTGAACAAAAATTGGATCAAAAAGTTCTAGATTCTAAAGATGAAAAGGATAATCTTTTGAAACAAATTAAGTTACTAGAATCTAAATTGGCATCCCAAGATAACTTGCTCAAAGAGAATGAGACTTTAAAGGCTCAGGTTCAAGAAAAGGTTTTTGCTATAGCTGCTTTGAGAAATGAATTAAGGAAAACTAAAGTACTAGTGTGGACACTAAGCTTGAAAAACCATCAATCTTAGGGAAACCGCCTCAAATTCATTCTATTAGACAACCGACCGTATTTAGGTCCGAGCGACCAAAATCCTCAAGACCGCGGTTTGCCTCCCAAGTTGATATGGTTCATCTTTCTAAACTAGTCACTCCACCATCTAGGCCCAATGTGACAAAAACAGCTTTTGCAAGACCTAATCACATGATTGCATCTAGTCTCCCTAGACATAGTCCAGATAACACGTCTCGAACTAGTTCAAATGACGTTAGTCATAAATTTGGTCTAAGGGAAGCTATTCAAAAGACAAAAGTAAGAGATAGGAATTTTAAACCTAGTGAGATGCCTTCTAGATTACCTGACACTGATAACCGTAGCATGTCATATCCTAGGAGCATCAATCAATCATCTAGGAATTCTAGATCTTACTCGGACATTAAATATGCTACTTGTAAAACATGTAGAAAATGTGTCTTTAAAGCCAATCATGATTCTTGTGTCAAGAAATTACTTAATGAGGTGAACTCCCGTGCTAGACTTAAATCCCAGTGGGTAGCTAAAATCAAACCCATTGGTAAAATGTGGCACCCCACTGGTAGAACTTTCACTTTTGTAGGAAACGAGTGCCCTTTAACTAGGATAGTCTCCGATTCTACTAAGACTACTAGGGAGGAAATTGAAAAGAATGATACATCACTTAAGCCTGAACTTAAGGTTTTCTATAATAGGAAACGTTTGCCAACTAAGAAAAGTGAATCATCTCCTCTGGTCACCTCTAGCACAAGAAAAGAAAACTGGGAATCCCCGCATGGTTCTAAGATAGATATCGTTGACCCACATAAAAGCATACAAACTCCTAATGAGAATGCAGGTACCAAAGTCCACTTTCAACAAGAACACAGCGGTCCAATCGTTGTATACCGTACAACTAAGGACACTCTCAGAGTTTGGTTGCTGAAGAAGCTGATATCTAAGAAACAAGTGTCTCAGTGGACTCGCAGTTAAGTTATATGTGGTTCGTAGTCAAATCACAGTGTGTGACCCGAACTTCAAAGAAAGGGAAGTTTATTTCGTCAACGATAACTTACCCTCAAAACGAGAAATTAACTTTTCTCGGACACGAGCTTACATTAAAAATATGCAAAGGTTTTAAGCTCGTGTATAAGGCTCATCGTTAAATGTCAGACGATGACCTGATCTTCACATAAAGGAAAGTTTATCACTGATGATAAACTTATCCTCAAAAACGAGAAATTAATTTTTCTCGGAAACGAGCTTACACTAAAACCATTCAAAGGTTTTAAGCTCGTGTATAAGGCTCATCGTTAAATGTCAGACGATGACCCGATCTTCAAATAAAGGAAAGTTTATCGCCGATGATAAACTTATCCTCACAACGAGAAATTAATTTTTCTCGGGCATGAGCTTATATTAAAAACATTTAAAGTTTTTAAGCTCATGCACAACGGCTTGCAGTCACATGACAGATTGTAACCCACGCTTCAAAGAAAGGAAATTTTATCGTAGATGATAAACTTATCCTCATTAACGAGAAGTTAAATTTTCTCGAACACGAGCTTACATTAAAACTATTCAAAATTTTAAGCTCGTGTAAATGGTGTATAATTATATTTCAGATTATGCCTCGGACTTCTAAGAAAAGAAAGTTTATCGCCGATGATAAACTTATCCTTACAACGAGAAATTAATTTTTCTCGGGCATGAGCTAATATTAAAAACATTCGAAGTTTTTAAGCTCATGCAGAAAGACTTATAGTTAAATATCAGACTGTAACTCGGACCTTAATTTTAGGAAAGCTTATCTTTCATGATAACTTTTCCTCGTCACGAGAAATTAATTTTTCTCGGTCATGAGCTTGTATTAAAACATTCCAAGTTTTAAGCTCATAAAGTAAAGTGTATCTTTTAAATAAGAGAACTTTTCTACTCAACGAGAAATTCATCTTTCTCGATCATGAGCTTTAAGTTAAAACATTCAAATTTTTTCAAGCTCATGAAAACAACTTCTAAGTAAATGTCAACTTAGGACTCGTTCTTCAGTTAAAAGAAAAGTTTATCGTCGATGGTAACTTATCCTTAACAACGGGAAGTTTACAACTTCTCAGACTTGAGTTTGTTTTGTAAGATATTCAACATCTTAAGCTCAAGTAATTGGTTTTCAAAACATTGAACACAGTTTTTCAAGAATTTCTCAAAAGGTTTTTCTAAATCTTTCAAAATTGTGTGTTCAAAAATGTTTTTGATAAAAAGAGCATGTTTTCTGGAATCGATAATATTTACGATAGTAGAAATGTCATTCAATAACGACAGGGGGTTGTAAATAAAGTTTGAACAGAAGTTCAAATGTTTTAAAACATGCTCAAAATGGCTTGCTATTATTTCAGATAGTAACCCGCTTTTCGTATTAAAGTCAAGCATTTCACCGGAAAGCTTTGACTCAACAACGGGAATTAATTCTCTCGGGAATGGTTTATCTTATAACCATGTAAGGGATTGTGTTTATGGAATAACACAATCTAACACGAATCTATGTACGTGTCAGTGCATTTATTTGTTAAAACAAGAGAAATGTTGTTTCTATGAGGTTATCATCTCCACCAATCATAGCAATTTACAACTGATATCTTCATACTCGACGATACGACTACTCAAACGGCGACTACAACTCTTTCAATAGAACACGGGTCAACAATTGAGGGGGAGCAATTATCCAGCATTCAGAATCTTTGATACCGCATGTGCCAAGGTCACTAATTAATGTCAAGACAACGATATCAATCGTACACATAGTGTCAATAGATAACTTCAGACGTGACGATGCGACCAACATTCGTGAACAAAAACCATGTGTTTCTATCATACGATGTTCTCCATCATTCAGGTCCAACCTCGTAAATTGCTAATCTTGTGAATACATTATCATATATGATTTTTGCACGTGAAAAATACCTTACACTTGTGTTTAAAAGGTATTTAACTTACGTTTCAAGTACACCCTCATTTATTTGAGGGGGAGCTTGTGTAAATCATGAAGATAATCGATTTGCATTTTTCTTCCCAATTTTTTTCTTAAAATGTTATTAAATCAACTGATATTAAAAACATCGATTGGGTTAATATTTTTAATATGGGGGAGAAAATGTGATTTAATATAGGAAATGATTAATCACAAATGGTTTGACTTAACGTGATAGCTCATCCCGACATGTGCGAAATGTTTTCTGATATCGTGGCATATGTTAAGGGGGAGCAAAATGGATTTGGATATCAAAATGGATTTCATGGCGACATACTCTTACCCTCAACCCATTTATTTCACGACGATGAAGATTGTGGTGACAAAAGGATGGTAGGATAGGTTAAGTCCAATGATTCTTCTAGAACTGGAGGAATCTTCCCAAGGACATTCCATAGCTAGAAATAGTAGTCCTTAGGAAGGATGGAGAAAGATTGTGAACGTAGCTGAATGCCGACCAAGTACTTAAGTTAGCACTTGAACAATCATAACAAGGTTCTAGTTATGACGTATTGGTAAGCATTTAAGGGGTTGAAGAATGAAAAAGAATTGTAAAGATAAAGGGTCTAAAGAAAGAAGCCCTCCTTACAACCTTAGGCAGAAACCGGGTCAATACATATGCTATTGAGATCATTTTTTAATGATTCTTGATATTGAAGATAGACATCATGGACCCAGTGATGCAATGCAAAACCCATCCCAGCTAACCTAGATATCTCTTAAAAGATATTTGTTTTAATCACACGGAGACAACGCATTATCTATTGATTTATTCACTCCGAAAAAATTGGTATTGAAATGGTGGCCCTCCTCTCCAGCCTCCGATCACTAAAATCCAAAATGGACGATCGAGTCTAGAGCCATTTGAGATCATCAAAAATCTCATTATGACATACTGTCATAATTCCTTGCTGCTTCACACACTGTGAAAAGTAAAAAAGATCTTAAGAGTCTAACGTAAAATCTTCATGATCTTGCCTGAACATCCGAGTAATATGAAAGTATTTACAATGAAGATGGAAATCCTTCTTGAGCGAATATCAAAAAGCTCATGGTAGGTGACTTGTGCGATTCTTTATGAATCAAGCTTGTGATAACTAGAAAGCAACAGTGGTTTAATTCTTAACTGAATTTAAACACGTTCGAGGCCTCTACGCAATATCTCAGTGATCTTGCCAGAACACTCAGAGTGACACTCTATAGTGTTCACAGTGATGAGTGTAAATCCTTCTAGTGTTAACATCAAACAGCACTTGGTAGGTAACTTGCAAGATTATATATGAATCAAGCTCGTGACAACTGGAATGCAAAGATGGTGTGATTCTTCAATGAATCAAACTTGCTCCAGGAATCGGATTTGACGGCTTCAAATCATGCGGATAATTTTATCCAAATGATTCACTCTTTATGTTCGTAGTCAGCTTTGGACGGTCGAATAAAGAGAACGGGTTTACCCGCGAAATTTTGTCAAGGAGGTTCTTAATTGAAACTACCTGTCACAAGTACGATATTTTATATCTTCCAACGGTCTTCACCGACCGGAGGTAAAATGCTACCGAATTAGAATGAAATGTTCAAAGCTATTTCATCCGTGTATATGTTTTGTTGCTAATTGTCTTATGCAGCGTAACAAGAAGGGGGCATTGCGGTGTACTATCCGAAAAGAAGTCGTCCTCGCATGCTTATACTTTATGAACTTAAGACTTCAACAAATTCAAGAAAGCCTAAAAGTCAAGTCTTCCGCTGTATCAAACTCTGAAGCTTTCAAGAATTTATAAAAGTATAAGTATATGGAACATGAAGTCACGAGGAGGCGAATATCACAAGTGTTGAATGCACAAGGTCAAGGAAAGGAAACATGCTCAAGACTAAAGTCAAAGATCTAATCTGCATATTCACAAGAACAAGATCGAAGACTCAAGCATAGTATGCTAGGTTTAAGATTTTGTAAAAATGATGTGACCTCCCTTAGGGGGAGATTGTTGAAAATACGTTTTTCCAAAGAAAGTCTCGGTCACATCATTGTTAGCATAGATCACGAGCTATAGACTATTTAGGACATTGTAACTTGGAGTAACCTCCCTTAGGGGGAGATTGCTGGAAATATGTTTTTACGTATTTAGAAAGGATCGATCACTCCAACGATAAATACATAGATTAGGCTCGTGATCTTGTTAAGTAAATATAGCCCATCAAGCCCACATGTAGGGTGGGCTATATATACCCCCCTAGAATGTTAGGAGGGGTTGGTCATTATTTGTTTTTCACATTTCACTTAACAAATCTTCCTTTCTCTCATTCTCTCCTTTCTCTCTCTAACTCTCTCTCTCTAGTTCTTCATCCCTCTCCTTCTATTTAGATAATCACAACAATTGCACGATCCTACGAAACTAAGGACCTACATCTTGACAGATTTTATCATAGAGAAACTAGAAGATGAAGAGCCTGCGCCTGCGCCCAAAAAGGAGGAAAAACCTCAGGACCCCTGGGTCTTGTTCAAGGATGGATCCTCATGTGTCGATGGATCCGGGGCAGGCCTTATCTTGACGAATCCTGAAGGCATGGAATTCACTTACGCCTTACGCTTTGAGTTCACAACTACGAATAATGAAGCTGAGTGCGAGGCGCTAATAGCGGGATTGAGGATCGCAACTTGCATGGGCGTAAGTAACCTCGAAGCGAATATGCACTCACGCCTGGTGGCTAACCATATTCTAGGTGAATACGAGGCTAAGGAGGATAATATGATCCAATACCTAAGGAAAACTAAGTCACTAATCGCAGGCTTTAACAAGTTTACCATACGGAAAGTTCCATGAGGTGAATATAAGAAGGCTAATGCCCTTAGTAAGATCGCATCCACCAGCTTTGCGCACCTGTCCAAGCAAGTTATGGTGGAAATCTCAAAGGATAAATCCATTACGGAAGTGGAAGTGGCTACGATTGTAGAAGAAGAAGGTCCTACGTGGATGACACCGATCATTGATTACCTGACCCAGGAAACACTTACGCAGGATGAGACAGAGGCACGACGCATCAGACGACACTCGCAACAATTCGAGGTTCGCAATGGAATCCATTATAAAAGGTCATTCTTGCAACCGTGGTTACGATGTGTAGGACCGCGACAAGCGAACTTTGTGATCAGTGAAATTCATGAAGGGTCTTGTGGTATGCACACAGGGCCTAGGTTGGTGGTGGCAAGGGCATTACGTAGTGGTTATTATTGGCCGACCATGCATAAAGATGCACAAAATCTGATTCTGAAGTGCAATGACTGTCAACTCCATAGGCCGGTACCACGCCACCCCCAGCAAGAACTGACGCCCATCACATCTCCGTGGCCATTCTTCAAATAAGGGATCAACATAGCAGGACCTTTTCCTGTAGAAGCAGGAGGGGTCAAATTCCTAATAGTGGCTATGGATTACTTTACTCGGTGGATAGAAGCCAAAGCAGTCGCAACCGTCACGGGTAAGCAAGTAAAAAACATCGTTTGCAGGTTTGGCCTACAGGGGAAATAATCTCAGACAACGGCAAGCAGTTCACTGATAATCCATTGAAGGACTGATGCACGACACTGAATATCACACAACGGTTCGCATCAGTAAAGCATCTACAAACCAACATACTTGTGGAATAGGGCAAATAGAAGCTTGGGTGATGGCATAAAAGCGCGCTTAGGGGAGAAAAATGAAAAATGGGTAGATGAGTTATCCCACGTCCTATGGGCGCACCGCATTATGATAAAGACAAGGAATAGGGACACCCCATTTGCACTAACATATGGAACGGAAGCGGTTATCACGCAGAAATTGGACTACCAACGCTTTACACAACAGAAGTGGATGTCATCACAAACGACGAGGAGTTGCGGGTAAATTTGGATTTGTTAAGGGAAAAACGGGAGTTGGTCGCAATCAACGAAGCCAAGGCAAAGTCAAAGATGAAAGGCTACTATGATGCTAGAGTTCGAGGTGTCTCGTTTAAGCCGAGCGACTTTGTGTATCGCGCCAATAAAGCAAGTTGCGTGGAGAACACAGGAAAACTTGGACAAAAGTGGGAAGGACCTTACATAGTGACGGAAGCTTTGGGCAAAGGCGTTTACAAGTTTCGCGACATGGACGGACTTGACATGGCATGCACATGGAATATCTGCAATCTCAAGAAATGTTATCATTAAAGCCACAACCTCTACATGGATGCTCTCAGCTGTAGTCAGCACCAATAAATATCCATGTATTTTTTATATTATGCATTATGATCTTTTGTATTTCAAAACTTGCAAGTATTAATTAAATGTCGCGGTCCCTAGCTAGTTCTGCGACCCTTTCTTCTTCAAATTACTTATGTTGTTAACTCATATTATTATTCTATCCTGCCTACGGGCGTACATGTACTTATCATTTCCACGAGAAATAAGAGGATTGAGTAAACCTACTAATTCAACTTATCGTGTTAGAGGGATGCAACCTCATCGACTACGGATCATGTATCCATGTTAGGCACCTTGCTAATCAAGACGTTGTAGCAAGTTATGTAGTCCACACATTTAGGGCTGAGCACGGCGGACCCAAAACCGACCTGGACTAGAAAACCGGACCGGACTGGACCGAACCGAACCGGACCGAGCAATTTTGGTCCGGTCCTCAGTCCGGGGTTTTGGACCAATTCGGTCCTTGGTCCGGTCGGTCCGGTCCGGTACGGTTCGGTCTTACCAAAATCTGGTCGATTATACCTAATAAGTCCGGACCGGATCGAGGACCGAACCGGACCGGACCGGACCATTTCGGTCCGGTCTCGGTCCGGGGTTTCGGACCAATTCGGTCCTCGGTCCGTTCCGGTCTTGGCCGGTCCGGTCCGGTCTCGGACCGATGCTCAGGCCTACACACTTTCCATGATGGGCTTGTGAAAGACACACTGTGCGCCTCTAACAAACGGTCAAAGTCCTTGACTGTCCTTATGGTAGTAGTGGCACGCTGCACGTAATGATTTAACTTCACCCATTAGGACAAATTATGATATAAATACAAGTCATAAACAAAATATATATCGTTTTTCCACAAACAATGGTTAATACAAACGACTAACTAAATGTTTTTAAGGCAAACGAGCTAAATACTGATGTCCTAAGTGTTCACGCTATTATGGAAGAGTACGACAGTCGCACTCACAAAAATTAAATTGTTTTAAAACACAAACATTACTTCACAACAAATTGCTAGCAGATGACGACCTCTTCAACTTCAAGGTTATCGTACTAGAAGAGGAAGTGGTGTGCACTTTCTGAACCCTTTCCATATCTTTTAAGAATCGGGCATCTCGTGTAGACAGTGGATGAGGTAGGATAGATGTTTCACTGGTCTTAGGAAGATGGGTTGCACCAGCGTCGTATGACACATCCTGTCCAAGGGTTCCCTTCTTTTGTGCCACGCGAGAGGCATGGACTTCAAGTACCTCTCGCAAAGGAGCTTCTTTGACAATCTTGAATGGATTCAGCATATCGCGTGGCTGAGCAAAGATAGGCACCTTAAGTTGTTCGAGGCTAGGTTTTGAAAGAATAGTCGTGCTTGGACCTAATGTCCTCAACCTTGTGCCTATCAAGAGTCAACCCTTCCATTAAGACGATGATAGGAAGCTCTTGGTCCACTTTTCCAACACCAAAAGATGGAAGTGCACATGCTTTGATCCTGTTCATATCATCATCTAAGTTATCATGTGCAAGAGGATCGTAGAATAGTACCTGGTCGAGATCTTTAGTCAATAGCTTCTCCTTAGATGCACGTTCTAGGCCTGCACTTGTACCCGCGGACATAGCCGCAATCACAGCCTCTACAAAAGCGTTCTTGATATTTTGAGCCTCTAATGCTCCCATCGCGGCTAGTCATAGACCATGGCGTACTAACCAACACTTCTTGGCCACTGCGGACATCAGGCGCGGATATAGGTCTTCATCATACTTGAGGCTGAAGCGCTAGAGCTTTGCGTCCTGGTTGTGCATTTTTTCTTTCACGTCTGCGCTTAGGGAGTCTATATCCTTGAAAACTTTTTCCTTACATGCCTCAAGATTCTTCATTGCTCAGGAATTGTTAGAGCGAAGCGGTTGGAGTTTTGCACGCTCCTCAGTAACTGTCACAAGCAAGTCTGTTTTCTCCCCGGTTAAGGAATGAATGATAGACGCATCCAGTCTAGCTCTGGCTTCCTCACTTGCCAGCTTCACCTGGGCCTTGACCAGTTCTTTACTTTTTTCTTCTAGCATCTGATCATGATGGAGTTTAGAAGAATGGGCTTGGGTGGATAATTCTTGAAATCTTCTTCTCAAGCGTGACACGATAGTAACATTGTGCACGAAAGCAAAGTTTACTTCATCCATCAAGGCAACGTCACTCAAGTTATATAGCAGATGAGCTCGCCCAGGCGGGGTGAGGTTATTGATACATGGACTTTGAATTGGTGCAATTAAAGTTCTCGGTATCCTCTCGAATCGATCACGGTTCAAAGTGGAATAGTTGTTCTTGGTTACTAAAAAAGGGGTTGGTTTTCTAATCTACTAAAAAGGTTTAAATGCACTAAGATATAAAATTAAACTAAAAGCTATTAATTAAAATCAATTAATAAAATTAAAGCATGAATTAAAAATAAACAATTAAACAATAAATCAGAAACAGTAGAATAACCTTTACTGAAAAATGCTTGATTCGGAATATAACACAAAAGGTTCATTCGGAATAACCTTGATGCGGAATAAATCTGCTCATCCGGAATGTTCCTTGATCCAGAAGAAAATGACAAAAACTGCTCATTCGGAAGAATTGGACTTGTGCGGAATAAAATGATTCATGCGGAATAATTGCTCATAATAGCTTCATTCGGAATATTTAAAAAAAACTGATTCGGAATATTAATACTGATCCGGAATATATTGCGATTCAGAATACTTGCTCACTCGGAATATTTAGATTGATCCGGAACATTTAATCAAAACCTTCATTTGGAACATTTAAAAAAACTGATTCGGAACATTTAAAAGAACTGATTCGGAACATTTACTCGGAATATAAATACTCATCCGGAATATTGATTATTCCGGATGAACACCTGATTCGGAATGACTGAATGAAATTTGCTGATTCAGAGTATTTTGCTAAACCTTGATCCGGAATAAAATAAATAAAAGCTTGATTCGGAATCTGGGTAGTTTATGAAGACGCGAAGAACAGGGAACAAGTAAAGAACGATTTTAAACCAAAATCCACCAAGTTTTTAACCAAAACTTAAACTAATTTAACCACGAATCATCTACTAATGGTAAACATCAAATCAAATCAACAAAAACATAAAACCCACTTACTTTTAAAGATTAAAATCAACCAAATAAGAACTTAATACTTTTAATCAAAAAGAGAAAGATGCACAAGATTAAAGGAAAGATGATATTGATTGATTAAGGTTAAGTAAACAAAAGGGAAGATTAAAAACTTACAAGATCCTTGATTCAACAAAAATGAAAAATCACCAACACTTTAATGGTGTTGGTTTCCTACGAATGAAAAAGAAAAAGACTAGAAAAATAAAAAAACTAAAAACTAGCTCCAAGTTGTGAAGGAAGGTCCTATTTATAGGAGGTGTGATTGGTTGGTGAGTGGGCTTTCTCCCTTTCTTTTTGTCTTCTCGTCTTTTCAGAAAAGTTGACGTTTTCGATTTCGATTCGGGATTTGTCGACGAATAAATTCAACTCGTCTTTTAATTTCTTCGTTTAATAGACTTGAGTTCTTCGACATATGTAAATCTTCCATCTTTGGTCCTTTTCTTCGATAAATCTTCAAATAGGCCAATTGACTTCAAATCTTTTGCATCTCTTGGACTATAGACTTCGTCTTTTCGTCTTTTTCTTCGATAAAACCCGTGCAATCCCATTTTTTCTTCAATATTTATCCTTTTGGCTCTGAATACACAACAAACACACAAACCACGCATAATTCCAAACAAATGACATTAAATACGCGTTTTGGTCTTGTTTTAGCAAGAAATAAGTGGTAAAAGGATGGGTGTTTTCACACCTATCAAATCCCCTACACTTAACCATTTCCATGCCCTCATGTAATGCTTAGTGATAAAGCAAATTTACACTTTTCTCATAATCAATCAACCTTGACCTTATTAACAATAACCACTACTACTAAAGAGATATATAAAAGCTTGAATGAAACAAAAGAGATAGAAAACCATTTTCACTTGAAAACAGCAATATGGAAATAACTCGCAAAGAGATCTGAGACTTACATTAGGGCTTTGGTGCTGTGAAGATTTATCACCCTCAAGTTTCACGTTCCCTAAACTAAGCTTAAAAACGAGATCATTGTTATTATAAGTTAGCAAAACAAACACTTACACACATGGCATAATTATATGCTTAAACTCCCTTATTCCTAGGTGTATCTCTTATATTTTATTTTTTTTCTTAGAATGATCATGAAGATGCATTTTTGGACTTATTTCGATAGTTTATTTAGGCTGAAAGCAAAGTAGGACGATTTGATTAATAGTTAGCTAAAGGACAAAATCTCTTAAAACTGCTTCTCGGGATATCAAAAAGTTCATATCTTGGCATAACTCGCTTCACGATTTGAGACCTTTCTCGGGCCGATATTTGGCATGTACTTCATACTTCATATCTTGAGAGACGTTCTTGAGATAATGGTCTTCTCTTCGTTAATAGAGTTCCTTCACTTGGAGACTTTTGAGGGATACTCCAACTTTGTTGACCACGACTTCATCATTATTTCTTCAATCGTTAATTGGGATTTTGAGATACAACGATCCGCCTCCTTTTCGGACTTGGATCTATTTATCCTCATACCTTGTTAGGGTCTTTTCGGATAGACTTCTCCATGATCTTTATGGGAGTTGATTGCTTTTCGTCGTGAGTCTTGATCCTTCATATTGATTTTGGGAATAATGCCTTTCACATAACCTTGGATCTTTAGCAATAAAATGGAATCCTCATGCCTTGTTAGGGTCTTTTCGGACTCGCCAATCTTCGCGCCCCGCTTCATTAGTTATGCCTTGGATATGAACTCTTATCATTACCGAGCAAATTTTAAACGATCTTGGGCTAGAAGCTAAGTTATTCAATAAAACCGTACGACCTTACTTATTGTAGATAAATTATTAGCAAGTGATGGGATAATAGGCTTATAATCACACCAAGTGTGCTTGTGCAAGAATACCGATTTATAATTGACTCTATCATTTCTCGTTCTCCACAATTTAAAATCTCAAGTAATGAGACTCGTGGAAGCTTAGCCTAATAAACCAATTAAGTTCTACATGGTTAAGGATACTTGCTAGAATAAACTTGGATAAGTCTATTCGGGTTGAGTCAAAATAATCGCAACGGGCCTAATATGTCAAAGACTTCTAAACTAGCTACACCACTTTATTAATATTTTTGACTTTATTGTGGGATATATACATATGAAAGCAACGATAAAAATTTAAAAATTACGACTATATGGCCAAAGTTAATTAAAAATTTGAAAAACGCTGAAAAAGATGATTTTCCGGTTAAATGAAGGCATTTTAATGGAAAAGTCCACTTAAAACTTCGATAGAAGTCTCCCCTACACTTAATATAAACATTGTCCTCAATGTTTAAGCATGTGGGAAAAGTCTCCCCTACACTTATGACATTGTGCACGTTGGTTAAATCAAGTTAAGGAAGAGACGACTAAAGTGATCATTTTCAAATGTGAGTATGAAGAAAGTTGAATCACGATAGTTGAGAGATAGAACCGGATTGCGGATAACACGGGGGCACGGTTCTTCAAAGGTTCTAAAAGTGCATTCATCCCTATAATCACGTCACCACACAAACACAAACAACCTATATAGGTCCCCCTACACTTAGGAGGTAAAACGGAAAAGGATAGATACTCGGGTTGCCTCCCGAGGAGCGCTTGTTTTTTATAACCGAGTCACGAGCCTGACTCGACCAAAAATTAGTTCATGGGAAACGTGGTGAAGGATGGAATCATCTCATGAGAGATGTCCTCACCAAAGTACAACTTCACTCGTTGGCCATTCACCTTAAAATTAGGTCCATTAGGTTGAGCGAGCTCGAGAGTACCATATGGAAAAATTTGGGCAATGGTGAATGGGCCGGACTGTCACACCCCACCATGGCGGAATATGGGGCGGGACGTATGGATATCATCACAACATGGCGTGTTTATAGAGATAACTATATGATATAAGAAATGTCATAAAAATGGTGACACGAATGTCATGACAATATCTCAACAAATGCAAGGGGTCTAGGTAAGTAAGTAACAGTCTTACTTCTTACCCAAGACAACAAATAACATACCAAAACAATCATATGTGTGCCACAGTATCACTTATTAAAATGAACAAACAAATAAAACTAAGAAGGAAACGGGGATTCTCCTTCTATATGCATTCCTAAGC
Source organism: Glebionis coronaria (assembly GCA_025667525.1). Classification (NCBI taxonomy): domain Eukaryota; kingdom Viridiplantae; phylum Streptophyta; class Magnoliopsida; order Asterales; family Asteraceae; genus Glebionis; species Glebionis coronaria. Next base: position 87,452,298 of record CM046875.1, on the reverse strand, counting down.
TTCTCCAATCCTAGCCACTTATGTTCTCATGCTTAACCATAGTATCACCTGAAAGAGACACTAAAACACGTCAACATAAAGTTGGTGAGAGTCATAGGTTTAGACTCCAACACAAGACAAGTCATAAGCTGTGAATACCATAAACCAATAAACATATGGACAATGCGCTACAATCATGTACTAACCCTAGCATTAAAGTTCAATCAATCATTACAATTCCAAGGCATCACGCCTTAACAACAATCACAATTTCCAAGGCATCACGCCTTACCAACAATCACAATTTCCAAGGCATCACGCCTTACCAACAATCATAATTTCCAAGGCATCACGCCTTACCAACAATCACAATTTCCAAGGCATCACGCCTTATCATTAACCATAGGTCCCATAGGCGCCCATACACCTATGTACCTTTCCAATCCAGATCACACACAAACAAGAATCACATAGCAGTTAGTCACATAAATATACACACAAGTCCATCTCAAACCTTAAAACATTCACAGCATTAATTTAGAAAATAATTCAACACAGTGTCTCTTCCATCCCATCTGGAAGTAAAAAACAATAGTAAACATGGGACTATGAAACTCACCTGATAGCTTCTTCACAAGTCCTCGCACTAGCAACAAGCTAACAAACCAAAAACACGCAATTAATACACGAACCAATCACTAAGATGGCTCATTAACCTATGATGGACATCTAGCCTATTCCCACATATTTACCTCATTGACAAGCTCTAATCACCCCATTACCCTTCCTTAAAAAGTCCTTAACTTGGTTAAGTTTAATAACTATCCCGTTCATATTTTACCCAAAACAGTCCCAGTTTTTAGGTCTCAAAACTTTAAGTCAAACGTCCCTTTAAACATACCCATGGTTTCTGTAAAAGGAATATTCATACCCTTACGTATGTTGTCTAACACCTCCCACTTGACCTAACCTTAAAGATACTGCTAAGGCCCCGATATACATATATCTACTTTTGTCATTCCAGATTTCCTGATTTTAAACGTACTAAAAGTTTGTTACCATTAAGGGGTCTTACCCTAAACCACAACCTTATCCCAAGTGCAGATACTTACTAAAATATATAAACCATCTCTCATGTTCGTGAGAATATCCCAATGCAATCCTAAGTACCCCAAACAACTCAAAACTTAAAAAGAAAACAGGCTGAATTCAAAACTGTTTTGACCTCCGACTGTTGTAACCTGTTTTTGACCCACTTCCCGACATCCAATTTAGTTCTCGTTTCTTGCATTGGAAGCCACTTCAAATACCTTTCCAGGGGTACTTGGATCGCATCTTGAATGTTCCTAGAACTCCCGATATAATCAAAACAATTGACTCAAAATTCTGCCCAGTTTTTAGAAACGGGTTTAACAAAATCAACCTCATTAATTAACCCTAATCCCTCTAATTACAAGCCCTAATCTATGTAATCATTATAACACCATTAATATAACATTAATTTACTGTTTTTAAATTAAACCCTAACCTAAATCCATCATAAGATGATTAAGACATCATTAAAATAATTAAATTGAAAAGGGATTAAAGACTTTACCTTTGATTTATGAAAACCCCAAAAAAAATTATGAAGAACCCTAATTTTGTGGAAACTCACGAATTTTAATTGTCCCAAGAGAAAAATAATGAATTTTGTTTTTAATAAATACATTATATAGGGTGTGATAACCCATTCCTAGCCCAACCCAAAAACCCCTTTCCTTTTTCTTGTTTTTTTCCTTTTTTTCTTTCTTCCTTGCGTCCAAACCGACCCAACACCCCTTAAAATTCGTTTTTTTTTCTTTTTATTATATATTATTAAGTTATTAATAATACTTTAATTTTCCTTAATTTATTTCAGCTCCTAAAGCCTCCAAAACCTCAAAACCGTAAAACTAGTCAGTTTTTACGCGTTTTACCGTAAAAGACGTAAAATATACACTTTTATAAAAAATCTCAAATTTTGAAATAAACTTTATAACTAAGTCCTAAATGACTTAAAACCATCCTGAAAAATATTCATATGGATAATTACCTCACCCGAGACCTCTAAATGCTAAACCATAAATCCTAAAAAAATACACTATTACTATAATACTTATACGTATACGTAAACACCAAAATAACACCATTTCATTTCATAGTCACTAATTGTGAGCTCATGAACATGAAATAACCGTTCCTCAATTTACTTATGAGTACTCTATACTCATAAACGATAACCACACCAACCTCGTTCACACAAAATAAACACGTAAACACACAATTCAAGTAAGCACACATAAAATAACCTAAAAGTAAGACCAAGTGACAAATCCAAAACCTAGGGTTGTCACATCACTCCCTCCTAATAGAAATCTCGTCCCGAGATTCACTCCCAAACTCAAACTTATTCTCAGCAAACAAACGAGGATGCATATCCCTGATAAAACCTTCACGTTCAAACGTGAACTCAGTTTACACGAAAATAATCTCAACCAACAACACATGAGCCTTAACCGTCCGCGAGGAAACTTATCAAAACCATAAAGTTATGTAATAAACCTAACTAAATCTCGCAAGTCATCAAACAAGAACTGTCTTGAAACCAAGTTAGGATCCGTCACATAACTCAACGGGTTTAAAACTGTCACCCCGATTTCAGTCTTACTCATAAATACCATAGAGGAAATTGCAAATTTGCTCCCTGTGGTTTGCCAAAATTACATGTTTGCTCCCCAACTTCATTAAAATGCAGGCGGCCTCCCGGAGGACGAAGGTAATTAGCAACGATGCTCCCTGGACTTAACTCCCGTTATATGGCTGTATTTTTGTGGGGGTAAATTTGTCCATTCCCTTATTAAATAAATCAAATCCGGTTTGGGTACATGGGCTTACCCACATAACTCGGGAATACCTTTATTTTTCAAACCGCTCGACCCCAACCTTTTCATATTCTAGTATCTCCATTATCAGTCTTCCATTTTCATACGCCTCCCCAAAGTTTCTTAATCATGGATGATCCTGTTCCAGACTTTTTTATCAGACCCGAAGGTGAAGAATTTGACTTTGCGATATATGGTAAGAAGTTTGATACACATTGTTTAATTTCATGATTTGTTATCGTAAATGTGTTTAATTCGCCCTAATTACCAATTATGATAATCGTTATTTTCTATGTTAACAGATGTGTATGAACAATTGTTTAGCATCAAATGTCATTACTATGGAAGGTTTAGTGATGGTCCGAATATGGAATACATTGAAGGTGAGATTTGTTTTGTTGATTTGGTGAATAAGCATGACTTTAGTGATGCTATTATGAATACCGTTATGAATAGTTTAGGTTATGAGATGGACCAGCAGTTACTTTTCTACTATAAGATTCCACTTAAGACTTTAGAAGTTGGTGTAAAGCCTTTGGTTAGTGATGCTGATTACCAAAACTTTTTAAGTTACGTTCATTTGCACAAGGTTATGTATGTGTATGTTGAGTTAGTTGAGAAAGAAGATGAAAGTGAGAGTGGGTCTGAAATGGAAAGTGAGCCTGTGAATGACCTTATGGATGATGAACATGTAGTTGAGGATATAGAAGTTAACATGAATGAGTTCCATTTTGAAGTAGGTGACAATGATCCTATGGTACCTAAGGTTACTTTGAATGAAGATACCTTAGAGGTTTTAGATTTTGATTCAATGGAAAGTGACATAGAGGATGTCCCAGAAAATGCAAGGAGACTAGGGCTTAGAAAGTTAAAGAAATTGCACTCATCAGCCAAATTTTATGTAGGAAGAGAGTTTGCTAACAGAGATGTTGCTAAACAATTGATTAGAAGCTATGCTGTTGAGAGTAGGAGAAACTTGCATTTTAAGAGGAATGATCCAGTAAGAATTAGGGTAGTTTGTAATGGTGTTGTTCCTAGCAATAACCATAAAAATGAGAAAGTACAAGGGCCAAATGAGGACAGTGGAAAAATTTCAGAAAAGGACAAAATATGTTGTCCATGGGTGTTGTACTTATCAAAAGGAGAAAAGGGCAAGTGGGTCATAAAAACATACAAGGATGATCACCACTGTTTGCAATCTAGAAAGATAAAATACTGTACATCTACTTTTCTTTCAAAACACATCACAGATCTGTTGATTATGAATCCAAACATCCCTGTTAAAGCTGTTCAAGAACAAATGCAGAAAAGGTTTCATGTTGCTATTTCAAGGGATAAAGCCTTTAGGGCTAAGGCAAAAGCAGAAGTGTATTTGAGAGGTGATGTTAAGGTTCAATATTCTTTATTGAGAGACTATGTAATGGAGTTAAAGAGGTGTAATCCAGATACAACTTGTAAGATTGATGTTTATGGTGAAGAAAATCATGAAAGTCCAACTAGGATGTTTAGGAGAATCTATGTTTGTTTAGGTGCTCTGAATAGGGGATTTAAGGAAAGTGCAAGGGAATTACTAGGTTTAGATGGTGCCTTCATGAGAGGACATTATCCAGGTCAAATGTTGACTGCTGTGGGGGTGGATGCAAATAATGGCATCTATCCTGTTGCTTATGGAATTGTTGAATCAGAAAACCAACATTCATGGACATGGTTCTTAAAGTGTCTAGCTGATGACTTGGATCTCTACACCAACTCTAATTTCACCTTCATCACAGATAGATAAAAGGTAATGGAACTTCTTGAAAATGTTTAGTTTATTTGTGAGTTTTTTTTATTTTTAACCAATCTGATGATTCTTGTAGGGATTGTTACCTGCACTTGAGAAGTTGTTTCCTAGTGCAGAGCATAGGTACTGTGTTAGGCATATATATGAAAACATGAACCAGACTTGGAAAGGGATTGAGTACAAGGAAATGTTGTGGAAGTGTGCATCGTCAACAACTACTGTTTTGTTTGAGCAAAACATGAAAGAATTGAAAGATTTCAACCTAAAAGCATATCAATGGCTTAAAAAGATACCTGCTGAGCATTGGAGCAGAGCTTATTTCTCTGGTAAATGTCATATCCTTTAAATTTTAAACATATGTTAACTTAATTACTTGTCTGATGAATAACATTTCCCAAAAACTATAGGTAGAGCCCATTGTGACCTGTTGATAAACAATGTTTGTGAGGTCTTCAATAGACAGTTGTTAGATGCTAGAGACAGCCCTATAATTACAGCCTTAGAACATGTGAGGGAATATCTTATGAAAAGGATTGTAGTTGTGCAAAAAGTTATTGAAAAAAGTGACGGACCATTAACCCCTGCTGTTGCTAAGGTGTTTGAAAAGATTAAGACTGCTGCTAGTGAGTGCATAGTTGATTGGAATGGGTCAGATCTTTACCAGGTTAAGGGTCACCTACAAGAACAATGTGTGGTTAACTTGCCTCAAAAGACATGTTCCTGTAGGAAGTGGGGGATATCAGGAATACCCTGCAAGCATGCTGTTGCTGCAATACATGATATGCTAGACAATGGTTATGATGTAGGCATACCTGAGGATTGGGTCCATGAATCATACAAATTGGCCACTTGGAAAGCTGTGTATTCACATAAGGTTAACCCTGTTAATGGCAGAGATTTATGGGCCAAATTTGACTGTCCAACCACTCTTCTGCCACCAAAAATTCATCCACAGATTGGGAGACCATCAAAAAAAAGAAAGAAGAGTAAAGGAGAGATTGTGATGGTGAAAGGTAATAAACTAAGCAGGGCTGGTAAAGGGATTACATGTGGTTTGTGTAAAAGTGCAGGGCACAACAAAAGAAGCTGTGATATGAAGAATGTTGCTGTTGGTGCAAGTAATGCAAGGAAAAGGAAGAATGCTGCTGTTGGTACAAGTAATTCAGGGAAAAGAAAGAATGCTGATGTTTGTACAAGCTCTGGTGCTAGAACAAACAACACACAGCCAACACAACCAAGCCAATCTGCTGCTGTTGGTACAAGCTCTGGTGCTGGAACAAACAACACACAGCCTACACAACCAAGCCAATCTGCATAGGCAAATAATCAAGGATCACAGGCTCACACTCAACCTTCACAAACTGATATGATTAGAAGCCCCAGTGGAAGAACAAAAAGGAGTGCCTGCAGACTTAATCTTTAATAGTCATGCTTGACAAACTTATGTTTAATGTTTCATGTTAATGACTTATGTTATTTCCTTGTTTAATGTTTCATGTTAATGACTTATGTTATTTCCTTGTTTTCATGTGAGGCCATTATCCAGGTCTAGACTTATGTTACTCCTTTTTTTGGAAAAACAGTTGTAAGACTTATGTTATTTCCTTGTTTTCATGTGAGACTTATGTTATCCAGGTCTAGACTTATCTTACTTCTATTAATTTTCTTGACCCAATTTCCTGGTCAAAGTCATGCTAAGATTTTGTATTCTTTTCACTTAGACCCATTGTAAACCGTGTCACATTGGTCTTTCATTTTTGTTGACCCATTTATATTATCTGACCAAGTAGTTGAACAGATGGAAGATGGAGTTAATTGTCACATTAACTTTTCTACTTACCACACAACATAAATACTACCCGGGTAATGCAATTGTTTCATCACTTTTTTTCTAAACACCACACACAATGTCACACCTTCCACCTTTTGGATCAAAAGAAAGACCAAGACCATGTGTAACACCAAGTGTTGCAAAAATGTTTAAGAAGGGGGATGTCACAGATGAGTTGATAGAATGGTATGGCTATGTGGATTTCTATGAGTATCTTGATGATGATTACTGGCATAAGTTTAAATATAACAGTAAGTCTGCTGTTATAACCATAGATGACACAAGTACTGAAACCTTGGATGACACAGGTTATGAAAGCTTAGATGAAACAAGTGATGAAGGCCAATCATCAAAGCCTAACATACCTGCTGCTAGCAAATCCAGTGATGTAAGCTTATCTGGTAAGTACATTCCTCTTTGCAAATGGACCTCATCAAAGAGAATCATCAAAAGCCCTAAAGCCATCACTGGGGTCGTGCTAGGACTACCCGGTCAAAGGACTTGGTCTTCCATTGAAGAAAAACTTAGGAAGAGGCCTTTGAACAACAAGGATGGAAAGGACAAGGGAAAAGGCAAAATCTAATGTGCTTTGTTGCTTGTGTTATTTCACTTTTATTTGTATGCTTATCTACCTTTAAGTTCATGTTTTGTATGCTGATGTTTTTCTGTTTTGGGACTACATTGTAATGGCTTTTATGGAATGAATGAATGCATTAGCTTATTATCAAGAACATAACATTAGATTATAAACAACAACATAACTAAAGTCATGACATATCATAATATGAACTTCATTAAGGAAAGTTATTGACCAGTACAATAGCTGGGCAATTAGTTCAATACAACATAACATTATTCAACCATTGACAAATTACATGAAGTAGCAGAAACAAAAAACCAACCAACTACAAAACAAACAAGTCTTCAACCTTCGATTACCAGCCTCCATTGCATTCAATGATTCTTCAAGTGCATTTCTTGATCTTAACAACCCTAGAATAATGGCTACAGCTCGAGCACACATTGGGGGATCAACCCACGAAAAAAATGGACAAGTGTTAGAAAGACAACAATGAAATCTTCTTCCAGGATTAGTGTTTGTCCATGATGTACGAACAATGGATTGGTTCCCACAAAAGCAGTTCATGTTTAGGGTTTGTGTGTTTTTATGAAAATGGGGATTTGATCTATGCGTTTGTTGCCAGATGTGTTAAGGTAAGTTATTTAATTGCAAACCACAGGGAGTAGCAATGCAATAAAATTAAACTAGGTTAAGCATAAATTATGAAAGGACATCAATACCCTTGAACAATGAAAAGTTAACTACCAAAAACTAACGAGAGTTAAGTCCAGGGAGCATCGTTGCTAATTACCTTCGTCCTCCGGGAGGCCGTCTGCATTTTAATGAAGTTGGGGAGCAAACATGCAATTTTGGCAAACCACAGGGAGCAAACTTGCAATTTCCTCAATACCATAAATCAAAACTCATCAAAATATAACCACGTATAATAAGGTCTAAAGAACTCTCAAAATCCTTCCCAACTCATCTCTATGTTAACCCTCCAAGTGTTCATTACCGCAAAATACCCAAAACACGAGTTTAAACCATGTTGTCCGAAAATTAACCTTGAACTCAACACTTGTACAATTAATTCGACCAAACTACTGACTTCCAATTACGAAACTTTCTGAATATTTGAAAAGTATGTTCCGAGTACATAATTTTAGGCTTTTGAATCACCCAAAAACCTTTAAAAACGAATAAGTTATGACCAAAATGATTTTTCTCAAAATCTGCCTAGGCATTAGCGACAGTTTCTGACAGTTAGCGACATATTTTGACAGTTTAGCGACAGTTTCTGCCTACTCCGATTTATACCAAAAAAACGATTTTTAAACACTAAACCCCCCCATTAATTACCAAAACTAGAACCTAATTTATTTTAATTCCAGAAAATTAAAACTCTATTAATTACATGATTTTAACATATTTCACTAAATAAGAACAAAATTTTTAACTTAAGAACAATAACTTTAGGTGATCAAAACCAAAATATTTTAAAGTAACCTAGTCATGCTTATATGTTAAAGAATTTATATTCCACCTTATTTGAAACATGATCCCGACACTTCCTTATTTCATCGACTACCAACAACTATTTTTTTTTCAATTTGCAAGTTCTATTTTTTTACCATGTATAACTCGAAACAAAAGACATCGTTACCCCAAAAAGAAATATCCACCATCTCAAAATCCTTCACGCCAAAAGTACCGTACAAACAAACACGTGAAATGAGGACCCGAGAAATGCGCTACTACAGAAGTTGAACATCTCAAAGAGAAACGAGCTAGCAACCATCCCAAGAATACAACCGGTAAGTAGAAAATAATTTTACATACATAGGCATAAGCGTACATACACTCAAATCCATCCAACATATACTATACAAGCATGTATTAACTCTCTTTCATGCAATCATACTTGAAAGTCCAGTGGTGTTGTGGCACATATATAATTATGTAGGCCTCCATAATTATACATGTTCCCTTTCACCAATGTACTCCCTCCTATGATGACACTTATAAGAAATTAATACTACACATAACACATAATCCATCAACTCACAAGCACATAACCACACAAGATAAGATCCAAAACCCCATGTATTAAAATAACATAGCCAATGCACGAAACACTTAAACTCGTAGTCCAGCTGAACCAGCATAGACAAAATTCAAAATGTATAAAGAACATGAAAACATAATTAAGCGAAATCCAACAATGACTAGCGTATACGACCACTAATCAAAACTCGTAAAGAAAATAACATGTAGTTAAGTATGAACTTACTATGGTTCAATTCATACTAGTCAAAATATCGCAATAAATAACATCCAAACACATATAAAATGCACACATACTCCTATGACGCCTATATGTAGGGACCCTTAAGCTATAGACTAGGCTACGCGACTAGGCAACCTAATTATCTATAACCATTGTCTCTGATACCATTCTGTCACACCCCATCATGGCGGAATATGGGGCGCGACGTATGGATATCATCACAACATGGCGTGTCTATAGAGATAACTATATGATATAAGAAATTTCATAAAAATGGTGACACGAAGGTCATGACAATATCTCAACAAATGCAAGGGGTCTAGGTAAGTAAGTAACAGTCCTACTTCTTACCCAAGACAACAAATAACATACCAAAACAATCATATGTGTGCCACAGTATCACTTATTAAAATGAACAAACAAATAAAACTAAGAAGGAAACGGGGATTCTCCTTCTATATGCATTCCTAAGCTTCTCCAATCCTAGTCACTTATGTTCTCATGCTTAACCATAGTATCACCTGAAAGAGACACTAAAACACGTCAACATAAAGTTGGTGAGAGTCATAGGTTTAGACTCCAACACAAGACAAGTCATAAGCTGTGAATACCATAAACCAATAAACATATGGACAATGCGCTACAATCATGTACTAACAACTAGCATTCAAGTTCAATCAATCATTACAATTCCAAGGCATCACGCCTTACCAACAATTACAATTTCCAAGGCATCACGCCTTACCAACAGTCACAATTTCCAAGGCATCACGCCTTACCAACAATCACAATTTCCAAGGAATCACGCCTTACCAACAATCACAATTTCCAAGGCATCACGCATTATCATTAACCATAGGTCTCATAGGCACCCATACACCTATGTACCTTTCCAATCCAGATCACACACAAACAAGAATCACATAGCAGTTAGTCACATAAATGTACACACAAGTCCATCTCAAACCTTAAAACATTCACATCATTAATTTAGAAAATAATTCAACACAGTGTCTCTTCCATCCCATCTGGAAGTCAAAAACAATAGTAAACATGGGACTATGAAACTCACCTGATAGCTTCTTCACAAGTCCTCGCACTAGCAACAAGCTAACAAACCAAAAACATGCAATTAATACACGAACCAATCACTAAGATGGCTCATTAACCTATGATGGACATCTAGCCTATTCACACATATTTACCTCATTGACAAGATCTAACCACCCCATTACCCTTCCTTAACAAGTCCTTAACTTGGTTAAGTTTAATAACTATCCCGTTCATATTTTACCCAAAACAGTCCCAGTTTTCAGGTCTCAAAACTTTAAGTCAAACGTCCCTTTAAACATACCCATGGTTTCTGTAAAAGGAATATTCATACCCTTATGTATGTTGGATAACACCTCCCACTTGACCTAACCATAAAGCTACTGCTAAGGCCCCGATATACATATATCTACTTTTGTCAATCCAGATTTCCTGATTTTAAACGTACTAAAAGTTTGTTACCATTAAGGGGTCTTACCCTAAACCACAACCTTATCCCAAGTGCAGATACTTACTACAATATATAAACCATCTCTCATGTTCGTGAGAATATCCCAATGCAATCTTAAGTACCCCAAACAACCCAAAACTTAAAAAGAAAACAGGCTGAATTCAAAACTGTTTTGACCTCCAACTGTTGTAACCTGTTTTTGACCCACTTCCAGACCTCCAATTTAATTCTCGTTTCTTGTATTGGAAAGCCACTTCAAATACCTTTCCAGGGGTACTTGGATCGCATCTTGAATGTTCCTAGAACTCCCGATATGATCAAAACAATTGACTCAAAATTCTGCCCAGTTTTTAAAAACGGGTTTAACAAAATCAACCTCATCAATTAACCCTAATCCCTCTAATTACAAGCCCTAATCTATGTAATCATTATAACACCATTAATATAACATTAATTTACTCTTTTTAAATTAAACCCTAACCTAAATCCATCATAAGATGATTAAGACATCATTAAAATAATTAAATTGAAAAGGGATTAAAGACTTTACCTTTGATTTATGAAAACCCCAAAAAAATTATGAAGAACCCTAATTTTGTGGAAACTCACGAATTTTATTTGTCCCAAGAGAAAAATAATGAATTTTGTTTTTAATAAATACATTATATAGGGTGTGATAACCCATTCCTAGCCCAACCCAAAAACCCCTTTCCTTTTTCTTGTTTTTTTCCTTTTTTTCTTTCTTCCTTGCGTCCAAACCGACCCAACACCCCTTAAAATTCGTTTTTTTTCTTTTTATTATATACTATTAAGTTATTAATAATACTTTAATTTTCCTTAATTTATTTCAGCTCCTAAAGCCTCCAAAACCTCAAAACCGTAAAACTAGTCAGTTTTTACGCGTTTTACCGTAAAAGACGTAAAATATACACTTTTATAAAAAATCTCAAATTTTGAAATAAACTTTATAACTAAGTCCTAAATGACTTAAAACCATCCTGAAAAATATTCATATGGATAATTACCTCACCCGAGACCTCTAAATGCTAAACCGTAAATCCTAAAAAAATACACTATTACTATAATACTTATACGTATACGTAAACACCAAAATAACACCATTTCATTTCATAGTCACTAATTGTGAGCTCATGAACATGAAATAACCGTTCCTCAATTTACTTATGAGTACTCTATACTCATAAACGATAACCACACCAACCTCGTTCACATAAAATAAACACGTAAACACACAATTCAAGTAAGCACACATAAAATAACCTAAAAGTAAGACCAAGTGACAAATCCAAAACCTAGGGTTGTCACACGGACCAACGAGATTTCACCTTGCCCGAAAAGATTTTCAACCGAGAGTTAAAGAGTAAAACTTTGTCTCCAACTTGTAACTCTCGTTTTTAATCTTAGAGTCATGAATGAGCTTAGTCTTTTCCTTATAGATCAAGGAATTTTCATAAGCCTCATTCCGGAGTTCATTAAGCTCATTGAGTTGAATTTTGCGTAGGTCACCGGCTTTGTTGATGTCGAAGTTAGCCCACTTCAAGGCCCAGTAAGCCTTGTGCTCCAACTCAATGGGGAGGTGGCATGCCTTTCCGTACACGAGACGATATGGTGTACAACCAATCGGAGTCTTGTAGGCGGTACGGAAAGCCCACAGAGCATCATCAAGTTTATCGGCCCATGAGGCACGATGCTCTCCCACGGTTCGTTCAAGAATTCTCTTTAACCCTCGGTTAGAGATTTCAACCTGCCCATTAGTTTGTGGGTGGTATGTGGTGGAAAGACGATGATTGACACCATACTTAGCCATGACTCTTGCGAATTGATCATTGCAAAAATGAGTCCCGCGATCATTAATAATGGCACGAGGCACACCGAATCTAGCGAATAGCAACTTCAAAAAGTTACAAACCACCCTTGCGTCGTTAGTGGGTAAAGCTTTGGCTTCAACCCATTTAGAAACGTAGTCAACGGCTACAAGGATGTATTTGTTTCCTTTAGATGAAGGGAATGGCCCCATAAAGTCGATGCCCCATACATCAAAGATTTCACATTCTTGTATGAAATTTTGAGGCATCTCATCTTTATGTGTGATCTTGCCTTGTCGTTGGCAAGCATCACAATTTTTCACCAGTTCGTGAGCGTCACGATAAATGGAGGGCAAATAAAATCCCGAGTCAAACACTTTCTTAGCGGTGAAGTTAGGACCAAAGTGACCACCGGTGGGTCCTTTGTGGCAAGCTTCGAGAATGTCTAAAGTTACCGGTCCATCAACACATCGGCGAATAATCAAATCAGCGCATTGTTTGAAGAGATACGGGTCATCCCAAAAGTAAGTCTTAATATCTTTGAAGAACTTTTTCTTTTGTTGGGATGTTAACCCGTCAATGAGAATTCCACCCGCTAAGTAGTTTGCAATGTCCGCAAACCACGGGGTTTCATCAAAATTCGAGTTGATAGACATTAAGGTCTCTAGGGGAAAAGAGTCATTGATCTCTTTGTTCGGATGATCCCCTATCCTCAAGTCTACTGAGATGATCCGCGGCTAGGTTTTCGGCTCCCTTCTTATCACGAATTTGGATTTTAAATTCTTGAAGTAGCAAAACCCAGCGAAGAAGTCTTGGTTTAGAATCTTGTTTAGTTAACAAGTACTTCAACGCGGAATGATCCGTATACACGATGGTGGTAGAAAGAACAAGATAGGGGCGAAACTTTTCAAAGGCATAGACAGCAGCTAAAAGCTCTTTTTCGGTTGTCGTGTAATGCAATTGAGCCCCTGTCATTGTCTTGCTAGCGTAGTGGATTGGTTGGAAGTGTTTGTTCACTCTTTGGCCCAAAACCGCTCCAATAGAAAAGTCGCTAGCATCGCACATCAACTCGAAAGGCAGCTCCCAATTAGGGGTGACCAAGACCGGTGCCTTAGTTAGCTTATCCTTAAGAAGGTTGAAGGCTTCAATACACTCTTTGGAAAAGATAAAAGGAGTATCTTTTCCCAAGAGGTGGGTTATCGGGCGAGCGATTTTAGAAAAATCTTTGATAAATCGACGGTAGAAGCCCGCATGACCGAGGAAACTTCTCACACCCTTCACGGTTGAAGGTGGAGGCAATTTGGCTATGACATCAACTTTAGCACGGTCCACTTCAAGACCGGCTTTGGAGATTTTGTGTCATAGCACGATGCCCTCTTTTACCATGGAATGGCATTTTTCCCAATTTAGAACAAGGCGAGTGTCTTCACACTGCTTAAGCATTCGTTCTAAATTGGCAAGGCAAGCAGAGAAGGAATCGCCATAAACCGAGAAATCATCCATGAATACTTCCATAGTTTCTTCAACCATGTCATGGAAGATAGCCATCATACACCTTTGGAACGTCCCAGGAGCATTGCATAAACCGAAAGGCATGCGTTTGTAAGCAAATGTTCCGTAGGGACAAGTGAATGTGTTTTTCTCTTGGTCTTTGGGATCGATGGGAATTTGAAAATACCAGGAGAAACCGTCTAAGAAGCAATAGTAATCATTACCCGCTAAACGCTCGAGCATTTGATCCATGAAAGGAAGAGGAAAGTGATATTTTCTCGTGGCATCATTGAGTTTGCGATAGTCGATACAAACTCTCCACCTAGTAACGAGACGAGTAGGAATCAACTCGTTGTGTTCATTGGGAACAACGGTTATTCCGCCCTTCTTGGGCAGACAATGGACGGGACTTACTCATGGCGAATCCGAAATAGGGTAAATCATGCCGGCATCAAGAAGTTTGATAACCTCTTGTTTGATGACGTCATGAATTCGAGGATTAACCCTTCTTTGGCTTTGGATTGTCGGTTTAAAGTCATCTTCCATGAGAATTTTGTGAGTACAAAAGTTTGGATCAATCCCGCGGATATCGGAAATTTTCCAAGCAATTGCCTTCTTATGATCTTTAAGCACGACGATAAGGCGAGATTTTTCTTCTTCTTTCAAGTCCATAGCGATGATGACGGGTGACTTCTTCTTATCTTCAAGGAACACGTACTCGAGATGGGACGGTAACTCCTTAAGCTCTAAATCCGGAGGATTTTTGATGGGAGGCGTAATCAAATTCGGTTCATCGATAGCAATATCCTTGGGAGATGATGGAGAAATATGGTCCTCATTGAGAAGTTTATCAATGGTACGAATGTCTTCTTCCCAATCGGTGGGAGAATCGTCATATTTTAAATCCACATCCCCTAAAGTTGCTTCAAATTCAGTCAAAAGGAAATCACTTTCTCCAAATGGAGTTAGTGATGGAGCAATAGAGGCAACGGTCTCAACATTGGGGAGAGAGGTACGACTACTTTTACAAGCATCTTTAAAGTGTTCTTCACAAGCCTCGTCAAGAACGTCGATACAATTAACACTCTCGTATGAATAACGCTGTTTAGAAATCTTACCCATGTTGAAGACAATTTGATCGTCACCAACTCTCATGATAAGCTCACCCGCTTCTACATCGATGAGAGTGTGACCGGTCCTCAAGAATGGACGTCCAATGATTAATGGAACACGAGGGTCCATCTCGTAGTCAACTACGACGAAATCGGCAGGAAAAGTGAATTTGTCGACTCCTACAAAAATGTCTTCGGCTATCCCCACTGGATAAGCAACCGTACGGTTAGCTAACTCCAAAGTCATTTTGGTGGGGACTAGCTCAGGGAGAGATAATTGCTTCCAAATTCTTAGAGGCATTAAGTTGATACTAGCACCTAGATCGGCTAGGGCCATGCAATTCTCTACTCCCGGGAAGTTGCAAGGGATTAAGAAGCGACCCGGATCACCAAGTTCGGTTGGCAATTTCCTTAAGAGAACCGCGGATAAATTCTGATTAAGTTGGGTATTAGCAATATCAAGAAGCTTTTCCTTGTCGCTAAGAAGATCTTTGAACATCTTCGCATATTTAGGCATGTGAGCGAGAGCCTCAGCGAAGGAGATGTTGAAATTTAATTGTTTAAACATTTTGAGAAAGTTCGAAACTTGAATATCGTCCTTGCTTTTGAGCTTCTCTTTCCTCAACCTTGAGGGATAAGGTATATCGGAAGAAGAGGAAGGCTTTGGAATAGTAGGATCACTCACATCCTTGGGTGGAGGAGGGGTAGAAGTAAGAGGTGGAGGAATTGGGGAAGTAGAAAGTTGAGGAATATGAGTAGGTGACTCGTTTTCCTTTGTCACAATCACCGGTGTAGGTATAGGAAGCTCGGGTTCCTTGGTACCTTTTCCACTGCGAGTGGTGATTGCTTTCATCTACCCTCTTGGATTAGCAACGGTGTTACTCGGAAGAGTACCCGAAGAAGAGGTTTGATTACCTTGGAAGAAACCAGCCATCATGTCCCTTAGGTCATTCGTTTGACTACTCAAAGAATTTCGCATATCGGCTCTAAGATCATTCCCTTGTTTCACCATATCGCCCTTCAAATTAATAATCTGGGTCTGCAGATTCTTCACCAACACATCATTCGTCCGCATGTATGTTTCGACCTCGTGGTTGAAAACGGTGGGTTGAGTAGGAGGAGGTGCTTGATAAGCAGGTGGTTGGTAAGGAGCGGGTTGGTAAACTTGAGTAGGATTTTGAGGTGGATATGGTTGTCTTTGAGGTGGTTGGTATGGTGCTCAAGGTTGGTTTTGATTGGTTCGGTTAAGGTTTTGTTGTTGGTTTTGATTGGTTGGAGGAAAACCGGGCGGGGAAAGAAAGTTGTTTGAGCGATAGCTAAGCAAGTTGCGGTCACCTTGAGGACGTGCTTGATAGCCTCCCGTG
Source organism: Glebionis coronaria (assembly GCA_025667525.1). Taxonomy (NCBI): domain Eukaryota; kingdom Viridiplantae; phylum Streptophyta; class Magnoliopsida; order Asterales; family Asteraceae; genus Glebionis; species Glebionis coronaria. The sequence continues at coordinate 87,435,659 of CM046875.1, read as the reverse complement.
GAGTAATTACCGTATGCGACATTAACATTCTCACAAAGATAGTCTTGGGTGGTTGTACAAGTAGTGTAAGAGTGAGGACCCCCGTATATTTCACATGGTTGGCTTACAGCATTGAGTTGAGCGTTTTGAGCGTTGATGCTTTTGGTGTAGTTAGCGGTGTGGGCAGCAAGCGATTCAAGAAGCGAAGTAATTTTGTCAAGTCTCTTGTCGTTGTCACTAGTACTAGCACTAGCGGCATTGGTCCGAACACTCTTGGTTTGCACTCTAGACTTATTCTCAATAATATCCCAAGCGGCATTAGAACTCTTAACCAAAATATTACCCCCCCCCCCCCCCCCCCCCCCCGAGGCACTGTTTAGTGAATCTAGGTCATTCATGCTTAAACCATTATAAAAAGTATTAATTTGGTGCACTTTGGTAAAACCATGTTGTGGGCACTTTCTTAAAAGGTCTTTAAAACGGTCCCAAGATTCACTAAAAGTCTCATCGTACTTTTGTTCAAAATTAATAATTTCATTCCGCAAAGCGGTAGTACGAGAGGGTGGGAAAAAGTAGTTTATGAATTTGGTCTCCATGTCCGTCCACGTAAGAATACTTTGTGGCGGTTCCTTTGCAAGCCAATGTCGGGCTTGTCCCTCTAAGGAGAAAGGAAAAAGTTGTAAGCGGATTACCTCTTGTGGAACACCGTTGAATTTGACCGTATTTGTAAGTTGCAGGAACCTTTTGATGTGGTCATGAGGATCATCAATGGTACGCCCCAAGAATGGTTGAGCAGAGACCATTTGAATAAAGCCGGATTTGAGCTCAAAGTTGTTGGCTGCAATCGCGGGTATGACAATTGGATCGTTGTTGCCCTCTACATGTGCTTGCAAAAGTTCGATCATAGGACGATTGTCCGGTAGAGGTTCATTTTTGTTATTATTCATGTTGTTTTGAGGTGGATTATTATTGTTGTTGTGTACACCGGCCATGTCTAAGTTATCGAGAGTCTCGGGCTCTTGATAAGACGTTGATCGAGTGCGCATACACCTGCAAAATAACTAACAAAGCAAGAAATATTTTTGGTTTTTTATGTTTTTTAATTTTTTTTGTATTTTTGAAAATTTTATATTTTTTAGGATTTTTGAAAATTTTTAATGATGAAAAAGTAACGTTCACGGTGAACGGATCCCAAAATCCAATTTCTCACAAAAAACTGTTAATCCTTACGAGAAGAGCCGGCAGCGGCGCCATTTGATACATGGACTTTGAATTGGTTCAATTAAAGTTCTCGGTATCTTCTCGAATCGATCACGGTTCAAAGTGGAATAGTTGTTCTTGGTTACTAAAAAAGGGGTTGGTTTTCTAATCTACTAAAAAGGTTTAAATGCACTAAGATATAAAATTAAACTAAAAGCAATTAATTAAAAGCAATTAATAAAATTAAAGCATGAATTAAAAATAAACAATTAAACAATAAATCAGAAACAGTAGAATAACCTTTACTGGAAAATGCTTGATTCGGAATATAACACAAAAGGTTCATTCGGAGTAACCTTGATGCGGAATAAATCTGCTCATCCAGAATGTTCCTTGATCCGGAATAAAATGACAAAAACTGCTCATTCGGAAGAATTGGACTTGTGCGGAATAAAATGATTCATGCGGAATAATTGCTCATAATAGCTTCATTCGGAATATTTAAAAAAAACTGATTCGGAATATTAATACTGATCCGGAATATATTGTGATTCAGAATACTTGCTCACTCGGAATATTTAGATTGATCCGGAACATTTAATCAAAACCTTCATTCGGAACATTTAAAAAAACTAATTCGAAACATTTAAAAGAACTGATTCGGAACATTTACTCGGAATTAAATACTCATCCGGAATATTGATTATTCCGGATGAGCACCTGATTCGGAATGACTTAATGAAATTTGCTGATTCGGAATATTTTGCTAAACCTTGATCCGGAATAAAATAAATAAAAGCTTGATTCGGAATCTGGGTAGTTTATGAAGACGCGAAGAACAGGGAACAAGTAAAGAACGATTTTAAACCAAAATCCACCAAGTTTTTAACCAAAACTTAAACTAATTTAACCACGAATCATCTAATAATGGTAAACATCAAATCAAATCAACAAAAACATAAAACCCACTTACTTTTAAAGATTAAAATCAACCAAATAAGAACTTAAGACTTTGAATCAAAAAGAGAAAGATGCACAAGATTAAAGGAAAGATGATATTGATTGATTAAGGTTAAGTAAACAAAAGGGAAGATTAAAAACTTACAAGATCCTTGATTCAACAAAAATGAAAAATCACCAACACCTTAATGGTGTTGGTTTCCTACGAATGAAAAAGAAAAAGACTGGAAAAATAAAAAAACTAAAAACTAGCTCCAAGTTGTGAAGGAAGGTCCTATTTATAGGAGGTGTGATTGGTTGGTGAGTGGGCTTTCTCCCTTTCTTTTTGTCTTCTCGTCTTTTCAGAAAAGTTGACGTTTTCGATTTCGATTCGGGATTTGTCGACGAATAAATTCAACTCGTCTTTTAATTTATTCGTTTAATAGACTTGAGTTCTTCGACATATGTAAATCTTCCATCTTTGGTCCTTTTCTTCGATAAATCTTCAAATAGGCCCATTGACTTTAAATCTTTTGCATCTCTTGGACTATAGACTTCGTCTTTTCATCTTTTTCTTCGATAAAACCCGTGCAATCCCATGTTTTCTTCAATATTTATCCGGTTGGCTCTGAATACACAACAAACACACAAACCACGCATAATTCAAACAAATGACATTAAATACGCGTTTTGGTCTTGTTTTAGCAAGAAATAAGTGGTAAAAGGATGGGTGTTTTCACACCTATCAATTATCCAGGAAACTCTAGTAGTCAAATGCCCCAAATAGATCAGATGATCCTAGGACGCACCACTGGGGCACAAAGATATCCTCTTCAATTGTAATGCCTCCCTCATTCACAACCGATGAAGGCTTCTCCACACTAGGAGTGGTTGAGAAGGGGCTTGGCGTGGTGGTCCCTGTCGGGTTGGGACTCTCGATTTCATCGTTGCCCAAAAAACGATCATAATTAGTTTTCTTAATAATAAGTGTTCGATAGCATGAGCAAGTTTCAAGGTTATGGGTACCTTGGACTTGTGATGACGGGCGGAGTCTTAGTAGGAGATTAAGTAAAGATCTCTCCAATAATTTCTTCATACACACGCGGAGGTGTGGCTTCTTTTTATGTCCCTTCCGGGGCGACGACGGACGTCTGGCCGACCTCGGTCCGAGCGGACTTCCTTGAGGATTCACGGGTGGCCCTTCGTCTCTTCCTAGTAACGAGACTGGAGGTGGCTTCCTATTTTGCATCGTACTCTTCCATGACGATGTCAGCACCATAAGCTATACCTAAGAACTCAAGATTTATGCAACTCTCTTACTCATGTGGGTTTGGCGGTTGTTGTGCCGCTACACTTTGAAGAGGAGCCAGGATGTGGATTTCTCGAGCTTGTAAGGAGGACGATCCTTGTACCTCCATGTCTAGCGTGCGTCCAGCTCTGGCCAAGTACACTGGTGGTTCACCCTTTTCTAAGGGACGGGGATGCATGTTGAGATCCCTTGGTGCGCGGCTCCTGACTATGTTCAGAATATCCATTTCTTCGGAAAGAAGAGCGGGCGAAGCAAGTTAGTTAAACAACAGGGGATTGAAGTACTTACAAGGTAATAAGAGGCGGGGAGATGATCACTAACCCTAGCCGTCGCGGTCGTAAAATTGAGGAATCTCACCCTCGCCTACTATGGAAGCATGACTTAAGCCAATTAAGTACAATAACGCGTCAAGATAAGGTTGGATAGGTATGCATTTTGCATTTATCACCTCGGTATCACCTTCACTATACGAACCAGGGTCAGGCTTTGGATCTCTCCTGAGCGTCTCTTGGGTCACGAATGGAAAATCATGTGGAAATATAATGTTTTCGATCCAAAAAAACTTGGTATTGCATTTTTTAATGAATCTAGTTTTTCCTCATAGCATTGTAGGTGACCAATGCGTTTCGAGAATGATACCCACCCATTGGCACATGCGGGAGTGTAGAAAGCGTGAACTAAATTCACAGTAGGGTTTACTCCTAGTGTATGACAGTTTATTTCAAAATTGGATATTTTGGCTGCACCCATACAGTGCAGTTAGGATATGTGTATTTCATGGTAAGCAAGCACATTCACAAGGAAACACGAAAGAAGGATACAATTGTTGGCAAACTCGAATAACTTAGTGTATACCCCTACTTTCCCATCAAGGAAATCACTTATGTTTGCTCTAGGAGCTGGGACTTCTGGATGAAGGTTCATGAGGATATAGTATTCGAAAGTGAAGTGGAGCTATTCGTGTTCAGAAATGTGAGAAGTGACACTATGTATTTGTTTTACCATTTTGGGGATTAACAATTACAAAGAAACAAGGTCGCGGTGCAAATTACCTTTCCTGATTACTTGGTTCACGTTGAGGAATGAAGATTCATTAATGGCGGCTAGTGTGTTTTTACTGTGAGAATCGCAGTGAAAAGGAAAATCGGATATATATAACTCCTAGGGTTACTGTTGCTATATAGGGATGATTGCCACGTGTGATACACTTTCACCATCTGATGGTGGGAGATGAATCGATGTGCTGACGTGGTAGCCAGTTTTCCGATTCCCAGTGTGGTAGGTAAAGGGGGGATGAATGTGTATGTTCTGGCGCGAATGTTTGAAACTTCTTTGTTACTCTTCGAGATTTTATCCTGACAATTTTTTAGTTTCAAGTGCGATTCAGTTATTTATAGTCTAGTAGCCGCGGTACACCGTGCGACTAATAGACTGGGGGGACATGATGACGTATAGTCCCTAGTCGGATTGTACAGCCCGACCCACGGGTACTACCTGTATCCATTATGTATGGATCATGGAAAGACAGCGCTGAAGCCTATGTGGCCCAGTAAGCCGCTGTCACACACGGTTCTATTTCAACCGTGTCCTGGCCGCACGCGGACAGGGTCAGACATAATCATAATCTAACTAGGATTACGATTCACCTAAGTTAGGAGGATATATACTCTCTTTATTTACGTGATAAAGATCTTATTGTATATGGTAATTATCTCTTGCTTAGGCCGTAAGAATAGTGAAGCCCAATTAGGGTTTCATCGAGTATAAAAAGAACCTCAGAGGTTCCACAAAGGTACGATTCTCACAATACTCTAAGCCTTTACCGATTACTCAAAACCGATTACTTACTCTCACGTCGGAGTAACCGATTACTTACTCTCACGTCGGAGTCTATTCGTGGGATACATTCCCACGGTAAGCCTAACTGTGTCTGTTAGTTAGTGTGCTGGGTCTTCAAACAAGTTCACTTGGTGCAAGAGCTAAAGTCCTCAAACACCCGAATTAAGCCTAATCCGGTTCAAACGCGATCCGTCCAAATTTTGTATCAACATGTGACATTCCAATGTTATGCAAATAAAAAGGCCGAGTATAGATAATGTTAGCATCCGCTTGTGATCATTGTTCACAAAGAAATTGATTACACATTCTACACCCTAAACTTACCCCTTGAAACCACCCACTGAATCAACTTAGTAGGATCAACTTGTTTTGGGACTTTAAAGTTCCCCCCTTTACCTTGAAACCACCTACGCCCGAACCTTACTTATGATAAACACAAACAAAGGCCTTTGTGAACACACACCATTGCTCAATATTTTGTGTGGTGTATTATTTTCCCATAAGAAACCTTTGGGTTATGTTCAAATCCGAACCCTCATAATCTCTATTGCTCGAACCAACATAACCCGAAATTTAATCTCAACGACTGAATATCCCAGAAAGGCGTGAATCTATTGTTAGATAAATAAAACAAAACGAAAATTACATAAAAAATTTACACTTTTGTAGGTCTACCCGTAATAAATTCATCAATCAAAATCCCATATTGTTTCAAACACTGCCTAGTATTGTTGCAAAAACCTAAAAAAACACGTTAATTACTTTCCGTTTGTGTTTTTTGTGTAAATGTAACCAGAAATTAGGATGTCTATGTTTTTTGTGTAAATAGATCTATTGATCTGAAACTGGTTGGCGTGTGTTTTTTCTTGTCGGTTGAAAACCACCGATCTCATTAGATGGGAGGATGGTGTGCTAACACCTTTACCAACTAGTGGATTAAAAAATGCGTGCGAGTAGATTTTTTTATTAATATCCCCAAACCACTCAAAGAAAAAAATAAATAGTTTATTAACAAATCATTGTTCCTAAAAAAACAATCACAAACATAATTGTGTATCTTGTGCATCGTAGCATTGTGTATCCTAAGGAATAAAAAAAAATTTGTTACCCACGTACCGTAGTATTTGTGAGAGAGGAGTATTGGGATCTTTGTATATACTAGGTCTTGTGCCCGCGCTCCACCGCGACGCTTGATCCAATGGATAATTTGTGTACTTTTCGTCTTCGGCATGGTCCTGAATAACTTCACGCCTATTTTCTTTGGTCGCTGTAGACATGTCAACGAAACTGAGTTTGTCATAATATGAAACAGTATGTATTCTAATGTTTAAATTTTGAAGCTAAAGAATTACAAATTATCTCAATGATATGGTAGAGGTTCTGTTGACTATAATTCTGATTGTGCCAAAAAATCCATGTTATCAAATAGGAAAAATATCCATGTTATCAAAAAATATTTTGCTGATATCTACCAATCACGTGCAACATTTTTTCCAACCCATCTTAGTTACTTTCTTTTAATAGCTTCTAGCAATCGTATAAGCCTCACAGCTTGGCTAAATATGGTTTCCAAATAAAAATAAGCCACCATATATAAAAATAACTCTCATGGATGTCCACATTGAAGATTCATGTAAGACTACACATATAACTTATACATGTGGTAATCCAAAACCATTCGAATCAAGTTGGCCTAACCTCGTGTGTGCCCATTTGTATATAAAAAGGGTCGAAATTATCATTTCTAATCCTGATATGTGGTATTATCTAATCAAAAGTAGTAATATATTAATCAAAGCTAAAATATGATAGCAAATAGAATAGGATTTAACATTACCTTCATTAGTCTTGAATCATTTTCGTGCGAACAAATGTTGACTATGAGCAGTATGTGTGATGTTGTACCCAGATTCTCCTATCACCTGATAAGTTATACAAAGATATCATAAAGTTTAGAACTTTCTACGATTCAATACAAAAATTAAACTTGGATTTTGTATGAAATAGCAACTCTTTACGATTACAACTAAATTTACACATTCAAACTCTTTTAGACAAAATATGTTGTTTTGCTACTTTCTTAGAAGATTCGAAAGTGAAGAAGATAAGCTTTTGTTTATATGCATCTATATCTTTTGTTTATACAATTGTTATACCAAAAGATAAGCTTAAAAAATAGCATAAAAGAATCATGATCAGACACAACATATAGATGCATAAAGATTTAAACACCATTCATAAAAACTAAAGAGATTTATTATAAAATTTGGGTTTTTAGGAACACGTATTCTAGTTTATTGGCCAGAAAATGACAAAATCAAATACAAAACTAATAAGTTTCACATATATTTAAGAAAATGTCTTGTACATTTCTCCATGTACCTACAACAATAACCTTTGTTAGTCTTACAAACCAACAATCATAAACGCTCATAACACACATATGTACAATATGCACAAACAACACTGACTAAAGAATACTACAATAAATCTTGTGTTTGCGAGCGTAATCTAGATGGGAAACGACTTAATCCAGAATTTTCGAGCTTATATTTCAAGATATGCACGACTTTGTGTATAGGGCGACTTCCCATTTTGAATAGGATTATGCCTTATACGGTTAAATACCCCTAACAAATAATCTTATAAAAATTCTGCTAATAAACCGAAATTGATATACCAATCAAAGCTAAGCACGAAGTTTAACCACCCTTTCTGCGGCAAGAAGGGTGTTTGGATCCTGCTGTAATAGCAGCCAAACACCCCTTCTACATCAGATGGGGTGTTTGGCAACTATTTTAACAGCAACCAAACACCTCATTGCGGCAGAAGGTGTGTTTAGCAACTGTTTTAACAGCAGCCAAACACCCCTTTTACAGCAGGAGGGGTGGTTTGGAAAAGATAAGAGCACATGTTACTGTATGAAAGTAATATTCCAAACGTTACCGGATGCATCAACTTCGAAAAAACCACCAACTGACGCTACATGACCCCAAGCTTGAATGTTCCTACAATGTTGGGAGTTAAATGCACACTTTTAGTATTCGCTACACAGTCACATACGCAACCATCAGACGTGAAGTCATTAAGCCTATAAAATAAATAAAGTCTCGTAAAACGTACCTATTTGTTTGCTCATCTTAATTCCGACCTCGAAGTTCAACCCAAATTTGGGCTTCCGCGACATTATGTTTCCTCCTCTTGTCACAAACCCGAGTCTGGTGGTTCCGTATGTACACTTCCTGATTTTATCATATTTGTTTTTTTTAACTTCAAAAGATGTCAATATCCTCGAATATCTGCTGCCCAAAAAAATCCAAGCATTCTCCATACCCAATTTTTGCAAAGCTTGTTATTAAATAGACAAAAGTCTCATAAACGTACCTAAATATTTTTCTCAGCTTATTTCCCACCTCGAACTTCAGCCCAAATTTGGGCTTTTACAGCATTATGTTTCCTTCTCTTATAACAAACCCAAGTCTGGTGGTTCCGTATGCACACTTCCTGATAAGATTTATTACCACAACCTTTATCTCGACCGGTTCATATGTGTCCCCCATACTTAACATGCCCCTTGCAAAGAAAATATATCAAGAATCAACATACAACTCCAGAAATTCTATTTATTTATGTTTACCAGAAGGTATATCGACACAAATGCTGTATAACCTGAGAGAATATCAGAACTCTTGAATCACACTCCTTCAGCTTTTGAAGCAACTTGTCTAGAAGTGTCATTTTGCCTAGTATTCAGTAAATAGAAGTCACAAAAATATACTCCTAACAGAACTTAATCCAAATAATAAGAAATGCTTTATATGGAATCCTAAACATGGTGGCGGGTGTTGTCATTGCCAATGAACAAACGTCATGTTTCTTTTGAACACACATGATACTTTTGTTTCTTTTGAACAAATTTAGTAAAATTTGAACACACAAATACGGGGTGTTGTCATTGGCAATGAAAAAATGTCACGTTTCTTTTGAACACACGAACACACATGATACTTTTGTTTCTTTTAAACAAATTTAGTAAACTTTGAACATACAAATACGCTCGAATACTCAATACTTCTTGTTTCTTTTTGATTTCTTAAAAAGTTATTTCTGTGAGGGGAAATGAAAGAATCTGCTAACGTATGGGGAAATGCAAGAATGGCTTTTAAATCCTAGATTCAAATAAACAATTTTTCGTCATGTTTTTCCAAGCGACGGTGATCCAAAAAGCGCTATATTTCTAAATCATGCTATTCTGTGTATTGCTAATTCTGATAATGTGTTTGGTCAGTGATTCAAGATAACAAACCCTGAAATCTAAGATTTTATGTATCCGTATAATACTTTTTAATTTTCGAGGCTTAGATTTGCTAATATGGGAATAACACTAAAAACTGTTCATGGTTGCAACCACAGTCTAGCTGTGGTATCCCCGACATAATACATTTGTTTGTAAATCATGGCTGTCAAAATTATAATACATTAGTAGACGATCATCATCATCACCTTTTTTTATCAGAGGCTCAAAATAGTCACCACGTATAATAACGCCACCAACAAAAGCGAACAGGTACCAAGAAACGAAGGCAAGAAAAACAAAAAGGCATACATCAATAAGGCTCATATTTGTTCAAAAAAAAATAAGGCTCATATTTATGATTGTTGTGACACTACCGAGCACTCCCCATGGCTGCAGTCACACACGTGGCGTGACTGCACAACCAAAATACGGGTCTGGGCAGACTGCATAATAAAGTGGAGAACTTCAGAAGTGAGCCCATATAACTTTGATTTGAAGACATTTCTACTTCCTATATTTTTATAAAATCTTTTTATCGAAGGGTCTGATAGTGATGAGACGCGAGTTAATATTTATATTGTACGACATATTCAAGAAATGTAAGCTTATTGTATAAATTATTTCAGTATACCACATCTAATCTATCACCATACAACATCTATACCAGCGCAAACATTTTCCTTTTAGGGATAAATGTATCTAACAGCTATAACACTAAACTTCTTTCATCAAATGTACCCGTATATCGATACTACTTTAGACCACCAAAATAAGTATCACCATATTTCGCCACAAACAAACAAAATATCAAAATGCCTTATATATGTATCCAAGTAAGCCTGTGAGGGATCCTACACTATTAGCCTAAGAGTTGGTAAACTACACGAAACTAAAATTTATTAAGTTAATTATTCTTGGCCAAGGTAATTATATTAATACTGCTATTTTCAGCTATAGCAATTAGTTATTTTCAGGCAATAGTAATCGGTTACCCTCGTTGAGAATACTGTGAACGATACATAAAGATAGAGCTTTACACAGAATAAGATAGCATAGTCAAGAAATGTAAGCTTACCCTCGCTGAGAATACTTTGGAGGCAGCATAGACACAAACATAATCAGGCACCCGAATCATATTTTCTCTGGAATGACAAAATATCCACACTACAGTAACAGTCACTGGCGTTCATGAATTTGCAAATTTCGCCTCTACATTTTAACAAAAGTAAATAAAAAGAATGGCAGATTCATCAAGCATCATAATCCTTAAGTTTTTCATTACCAAGTAATAGCTTTAAATATGTGTAAGATATGTAAATATTGTTTATGTTTTAGAGAGAGAAAGAGATAGAGAGATGGTGGAATTCACACAATTCTAGAGAGAGAAATAATAAGAAGAACACCTTTTACTATGTGTAAATGAAATGAAAACAACCACCCTTTCCATCAAAGGAGAGGGTTTATATACCCAAGCCCATGAGATGGGCTTGAGTTTACATTAGGCCGCCGGCCCATACATTTCATGGGCTCGGTTTTGGGCTTTGTTTAATAAATGTAAATAACTAAACTACGAGCTATTACATGGACTATTGTTGAAGTGAATGATCCTTCTTAATGCGTAAAACGTATTTCCAACAATCTCCCCCTAAGGGAGGTTACTCCAAACGAGGGCGTTACCCAAGTTACAATAATAAAATAAACCTAGCATACTATGCTTGTCTTGGGCTCGTAGTCTTCGTCTTTCTTTTCTTTTTCTTTAATGGTGAACATGCTGATGTGATCTTTGATATCAATCTTGAGCATTAATCTCTTGCCTTGATATTGTGCATCCATCACTTGTGATCTTCGTCTCCTCGTGACACTTTGTCCCACATACTTATACCTTTGTAATTCTTGAAAGCTTCAGAGTTTGATACAGCGGAAGACATAACTTTTAGGCTTTCTTGAATTAGATGAGGTATTAAGTACATAAAGTATAAGCATGCGGGGACGACTTCTTCTCGGATTCCGCAATGCCACCGTCTTCAAATGCCGTAACATAAGTAGACACGAACGAAATGGCTTTGAACATTTCATTCTAATTCGGTAGCATTTTACCTCCGGTCGGTGAAGACCGTTGGACGATATAAAATATCGTACTTGCGGCAGGTAGATTTAATTAAAAATATCCTTTACAAGATTTCGCGGGTAAACCCGTTCTCTTTACTCGACCGTCCAAAGCTGACTGCGAACGTAAAGAGTGAATCATTTGGATAAAATTATCCGCATGATTGAAGCCATCAATTCTGATTCCTGGAACAAGTTTGATTCATTAAAGAATCGCAACATCGTTGCTTTCTAGTTGTCACGAGCTTGATTCATATTGAATCTTGCAAGTTACCTACCAAGTGCTGTTTGAGGTTAACACTAGAAGGATTTCCACTCATCACTGTGAACACTAAGGTAACACTCTGAGTGTTCTGGCAAGATCACTAAGATATTGCGTAGAGGCCTGGAACGTGTTTAAATTCATTTAAGAATTAAACCACTGTTGCTTTCCAGTTATCACAAGTTTGATTCATAAAGAATCGCATAAGTCACCTACCATGAGCTTTTTGACATTCGCTCAAGAAGGATTTCCATCTTCATTGTAAATACTTTCGTATTACTCGGATGTTCAGGCAACATCATGAAGATTTTGCGTAGGACTCTTAAGATCTTTCTTACTTTTCACAGTGTGTGAAGAAGCAAGGAAACATGGAAGTGTGTCCTAATGAGATATTTGATGATCTCAAATGGCTCTAGACTCAATCGTGCATTTTGGATTTTAGTGATCGGAGGCTGGAGAGGAGTGCCACCATTTCAATACCAATTTATTCGGAGTGAATAAATCAATAGATAATGCGTTGTCTCCGTGTGATTAAAACAAATATCTTTTAAGAGATATCTGAGTTAGCTGGAATGGGTTGTGCATTGCATCACTGGGTCATGATGTCTATCTTCAATATCGAGCATCATTAAAATGATCTCAATAGCATATGTGTTGACCCGATTTCTGCCTAAGGTTGTAAGGAGGGATTCTTTCTTTACACCCTTTATCTTTACAATTCTTTTTCTTTCTTCAACCCCTTTAATGCTTACCAATACGTCATAACTAGCACCTTGTTGTGATTGTTCCAGTGCTAACTTAAGTACTTGGTCGGCATTCAACTATGTTCACAATCTTCTCTCCAACTTTCCTAAGGACTACTATTTCTAGCTATAGAATGTCCTTGGGAAGATTCCTCCGGTTCTGGAAGAGTCATAGGACTTAACCTATCCTACCTTCCTTATGTCACCATAATCTTCCTCGTCGTGAAATAAATGGGTTGAGGGTAAGTATAAATCACCATGAAATCCATTTTGATATGCAAATCCGTTTTTCTCCCCCTTAACATATGCCACGATATTCGAAAACATTTCACATATGTCGGGATGAGCCAGCACATTAAGTCAAACCATTTGTGATAATTTCCCATATTAAATCACATTTTCTCCCCCATATTAAAAATATTAACCCAATCGATGTTTTTAATATCAATTGATTTAATGAAGTTTTAACAAAGGTTTTGGGAAGAAAAATGCAAGTCCTTTCTATCTTCATGATACCAAATGTATGAGATATGATACCGATTTGTAACATGATCACATATTCACCATATTAGAAAAAATTGACAAGGTTGGACCTGATTGAGGAGAACATCATATGATAAGATCAAATGGTTCTTGTCAGCATATGTTGGTCACCTCGTCACGTCTGAAGTCATCTCTTGACACCACGTGTACGATTGGTATTGTTGTCTTGACACCAGTGAGTGAGCTTGGCACGTTCGGTATCAAAGATTCTGAATGCTTGACAATTGCTCCCCCTCAATTGTTGACCCGTGTTCTATTGAAAGAGCTGTAGTCGTCGCTTGAGTAGTCGCATCGTCGAGTATGTAGATACCAATTGTAGATAGCTATGGTTGTAGAGATGATAACTTCATAAAAACAAGACTTCTCTTGTTTTAACAAATAAATGCACTGAAACGTACATAGATTTTTGTGAGACCAAGTTATAAAGTAAAGTTGATCCCTTACAAGGTTTTAAAGTAAACCTTGCCCGAGAAAATTAATTCCCGTTGTGAGACAAACCTTTCATAAGAAATACTTGACTTTAATGTGAAAACCGGGTTGCAGTCTGAAATAACTACAAGCCATAAGGGCATGTTTTATGAAATATTTACAACTTTTGTACGAACTATATTTATGGCGTCGTGTCGATATTAATCAACATTTCTAAGGCCGTAAATATTATCGTACCAAAAGACATGCTTTTGAAAAAGAAAGTAAAAAATATTTTTGGATTTTTGTAGATTTTTCAATTTTTATGGTTTTTTTATATGGTTTTATATTTTTCTATTTTGCTTTTGTGGATAAGCATATAAACAATATATACGAATGATCACCAAGGATACGGAGAATAGTTTACCATCACTATTCTTTCGCTTCATCTGCCAGTTCCTTTAGAGTCTCAGGCGAGAAAGTTCTCATTCCTAGCTTGTCGGACAAAAATTCCATTCGAGCGCGATCTAAAGCCTTCGTGAAAATATCTACCAATTGATACTCAGATCGGACAAAGTAAAGCTCGATCACTCCATTTTCCACTTGCTCCTTGATGAAATGGTAGCGAATGTCAATATGCTTCGACCGGGAGAATTGAACATTGTTGCAGCATAAGGCAATTGCACTCTTGTTGTCGCAGTACATCGGAATTTTGTTGAAACCTAGACCATAGTCGGTTAATTACGATCTCATCCAAAGAATTTGAGCACAGCAACCGGGCATAGTTATGTATTCTGCTTCCGAACTTGAAATTTCAGCGCTTTTCTGCCTTTTCGATGCCCAACTGATTAGTCGATCTCCTAGTAGTTGCAAAGTTCCACTCGTGCTACGCCTTGTATCTTGACAACCCGCGTGATCCGCATCTGCATATGCCATATGTGAAATCGAAGAGTCCTTCGAATACCAAAGTCCCCGATTAATGGTTCCTCTAAGATATCGAAAGATCCGTTTCACAGTGGCCAAGTGTAACTCAGTAGGTCGAGTTTGATACCGAGCACACATACATATAGCAAACTGAAGATCAGGTCGACTAGCTGTGATATACAGAAGAGTACCGATCATTCCACGATAAAGTGTCGGATCAACGGAAACTCCATGTGGATCTGCGTCAAGCTTTGTTCGTTCCACCATTGGAGTATCCACGGGATCACAAGATTCCATATTATATTTCTTAAGAGATTCAAGGGAATACTTGGATTGATTGATAAAGATGCCTCTAGGACTCTAAGATATCTGAAGACCTAAGAAGAATGATACCTTGCCCATCATTGACATCTTAAACTTGGAAGACATGAGTTTCCCAAATTCGTCGGATAAAGTTTGGGTCGAGGCAGCAAATATAATATCATCAACATATATTTGTACCATAATCATATTTTTGCCTCGTTTCTGAATGAACAATGTTGGATCCACCTTGCCTTTAGCGAAGCCTTGTGTAATGAGGAATTGTGACAATAGATCATACCATGCGCGTGGAGCTTGCTTCAACCCATAGAGAGCCTTCTTAAGCTTGTACACATGATTAGGATAATTAGGATTCACAAAACCATTCGGCTGTTGAACATAGACCTCTTCCTTGATTTCACTATTAAGAAATGTCGTCTTCACATCCATCTGATAGAAGATCATATTCATGTGGGCTGCATAAGCGAGGAATAGTCTAATAGCTTCCAAACGGGCAACAGGTGCAATGGATTCCATAAAGTCGATGCCTAATAATTGCTTGTATCCACGAGCTACTAGTCGAGCTTTGTTCTTTAATATTCCGCCTAACTCGTCGAGTTTCACCTTGTAAACCTATCTCAAAGTGAGTAACTGCACTTAATCTGGGCAAGGGACAAGTTCACATACTTCAAGACGTATAAATTCATTAAGTTCTTCTTGCATAGCTTCTATCCAGCAGGATTGAGTAAAAGCTTCTTGCCATGTCTTAGGTTCAACTTCAGTGAGAAAAGCATCAAAATGACAAAACCTTGCATTTTCTTGTAACTGACTTCGTGTGGATACCGGTCGATTTGGGTCACCAATAATAGAATCTATAGGATGATCCTTTGTCCACTTGCTGTCATGTTCACGAATCCGTGGATTGGATTAAACTGTAGTAGTAGCTTCCTCTGAGGTGGACGACCCGGCTTGATTAGGGTCGGGAATTGGTACACCAAAGAATGGAAGTTCACGCATTTGAGCGAATTCCAAATCGTGATCATCATCATCCTCTTCATCATCAATAGGCATGACATAGGTAGTTGAAACAGGTTTTGGTTGAGAATTACTTGTTGATAGTATATCTAGACCAATTGTAGGTGCAGACGTATCTGATTTTGCAACGGTTGCTGGAGCAACAACTTCGGTTACCGGAGATATTACCTCGGGTTCTGGAACAAAAATACTTGGAGGAGTAAAGAATTCATCAAAGAACGGTTGAAACAACGTATCCCAATCATTCCTAGTAGGTGGTATGAATGATGATGAAGTGGGTTTGTTTGGGACAAGACCAGAACTAATGTTATTGGGTCCCATTTCATGAAGTACGGGTTCAGAGCTGCTTTGCTCGGAAGCCATTGCTGTCAGCTCATTAAAATCAACATTCATAGTTTCAAGGATCTTACGAGACTTACGGTTGTAGATTCGGTATGCCTTCTTTGCGGGTGCGTAACCAATGAAAATACCAATATCAGCCTTAGGTTGAAGTTTTCCCAAATTGTCACCATCATTATTTGGATAGCAAAGAGAACCAAATACATGAAGATATGATAAATCTGGTACTTTTACATGGAGAAGCTCATAAGGTGTTTTACCATGACGTTTACGAATTAGTGACCGGTTTTGGGTGTACACTGCTGTAGATACTGCTTCTGCCCATAAAAACAATGGAGCCTTTGCGTAAATTAACATCGTTCGAGCAACTTCCGTAAGTGTGCGATTTCGCCTTTCAACGACACCGTTTTGTTGTGGAGTGCATGCAACGGATGTTTCATGAGATATGTCAACTTCTTCATAATAATCACGCAAGATTTGATTCACAAATTCGGTTCCATGATCTGTACGAATGCGTCGAACAGTAGTGTTGAGACGCACTTGAATCATCTTGAGAAATCCGATGATGAATTTAGATGCCTCATTTTTTGTTGTAAGAAATTTCACCCATGTAAACCGAGAGTAATCATCGATAATTACGAGGATGTACTTTTTGCCACTAAGACTTTCAACACGCATTGGCCCACAAAGATCCATATGCAACAAATAAAGTTTCTCTTGGTTGGTGTCTTCAGTCTTGGGTTTGTATGATTTCTTAGTGCTTTTCCCCATTGTACACGCAGAACACAAATGATCATTGTGAAATGAAAGTTTAGGAAGACCACGAACAAGTTCGTTTTTCGCCAAATGATTAATAGTGTCACAGTTAAGATGAGATAACCGTCGATGCCATAACCATGCCTTAGTCTTCGTTGCTTTGGAGAGAAGACATATGGGAGAAGCGGCCATCATGTCTTGCAGAGACAAAGTATACAAATTATTCCCTCGAGTTCCTTTCAATAAATCAACCCCTTCCAAATTACGAATGAAGCAGGTATGCTCTCGAAAAGCAACTTCTAGGTTTGCATCACAAAATTGTCCCACATAAAATAAGTTGTGACCGAGACCTTCCACATAATACACTCTTGAAATTATAACATCCCCAATATGATATTCACCGTAACCCATTATCTTTTCAATATGATCATTTCCAAATCGAACCGTACCAAGAAACTTGCTGACGAAATTTCTGAGCTGAGAGCGATCTCCGGTCATATGCTTGGAGCAACCAGAGTCCAAATACCAGAGAACAATTTGGACCACCTGTTTTCAACAACAACAGTAGACAATGCATTGGAAACTATTGGTTTCGGAGTGTTAGCAGATACAGATAAAATATCATCAGAATTGCTAACATGTTTGTGACCCTTAGATTTCCTGCGTTTTCTAATGTGAGTTTTAGCACTAACAGGTTTTACTGTTCCAACTTTTTTAGGTTTTGGATTATTCGCGGGCACTACAGTGGGAGTAGACCTATTTAAAGGGCACTTGGTTTCTACAGTAGTGTCGGTGTTCCTAGTTAAAGGACACACTTGTGTTTTGGTAGCCTTGGTACTCCTAGTTAAAGGGCACACTTTCTTCGCTTTAGTGGGAGTGATCCTAGTCAAAGGGCACATATTTCCTACTATAGTGAAAGTTCTACCAGTGGGGCGCCACATCCAACCAACTTGGGTTAACACTTTCCCAGTCGGTTTCCATTCTAATCCATTTTTCCGGGCATTCATCTCATTCACATGGTCTATAAGGCAAGAATCATGACGACTAGAAAACATACATTCATTGCAATTCCAACATTTCAAATTAGAATTCATAGTAGGCTTAGAACGCTGCACAACCGCAGAGCCTTTAGGTTTAGCTACATGATTCTTTTTATGCAAAACAGAAATAACATTCCTAGGATGGGCTTCTACTTTCTTCTTCTCTTGATTACTAGATGGGGGCAAGATCCTATCATTCTTCTTGTTTCTTTTAAGCTTAGATCTTTGAGCCTTAGTAGTGGTGATTACTCCTGTAGAAGGCAACACGAGAATATTAGAAGCTGGTTTTGATTTCGCCTTATCTTTAGTGACCAAAGTTTGAGATGGTTTAGTCCTAGGGCCCTTATTAAATGGTGTGACGGCTATAAGGTTCCTTTTGATTGCACTAGAGGACGATGTTGAGACAGTGGCTGCGTTATCCACAACATTCTTACCTTTCAGAGTACGAAGTGTTTCCTTTAACTCAGCCATGACCAGATTTTTATCACAAATTTGTTCCCTCAAGTCAGATATTTCCACCGACTTTCGATTCAATTGTTCAATCAATGATTGATTCTGTGCAGTGGTATTAGCACATGCGGGCTTTACTGAATCGAAGAGTCGTGTATCTTTCTGTTTTAAGTTATCAACTTTGGACAAACTCTTGGAAACTCGATTATCTAGATCAAGTTTAAAATTCTCAGCGGCCTCAAGTACGTTCACACATTTAAGCTCCTTAGATTTCTCTATTTCTATCGGCAAAGATTTAGCAACTTTGTCACTTGGCTGACGCTGTTTTGATTGTAAATTCAATCGAAAATTCTTTTCAAAGTTTGCATCATCGATATTAACACCTTCGAATGACGTTTCAAAGATTTCTTGAATAAATTGTTGCTTGCATTCAAGCGAAATACAATGTGTTTGAATCTCATCAAAACGTTTTGAAAGCGAAGAATATGAATCTTGAAGCTTTAAAAATTCAGCGTCAGATTCGTGACAAGTACTATCTACCACAGTATCCACAGATTCAACATTATGCACAATAGAATCATTATCAACACTTTTATTCACACAGACGGAAACTATATCATGAGACATAACTTGCTTCAGAAGCTGATCATTTTGGCGTGAAACCCGTTCTATTTCAAGTAAACTGTTTTCATAAGCATCATCCATTTCATTGAAAACACGTTTAACTTCTTCTATTTCCAAATGCAAATCTTGATCAAGATTACTAAGACAAGCTTTAACATTCTTTACAAACGGAACAATTTCGTCTCGGAACGCTGCTCTAGTGTGCTCAAAGTTCCATTCACCTTCCGTTATGGTCGTGGCCGTCGTACGTTCCAAAATGACCTTGTCAAAATCGGCTAAGTGTTGGTGAACCGCATTTAAGTTAACGGACGCCTTACTTACCGGTGGAAGTAACTTCGTTAAATCCGTTTTGACGAGTGTAGGAGACGTAGTAGGAGGGTTTTCATTTGAAAAACTTGGGGGCACAAGAACTGTTAGTTCAGCTAATTCCTTTTGTAAGCGAATGCGTGTCTTTTTGGAAAGTTGATCTTTATTATGCTTATCATAATCAATCGTATGGAATTTTGAAAGCATTTTAGAATGAGTTTCTTACGCAAGTGACTGTGTCTCCTCAGTACTACGAACAAAAGGTGCTTCTTTCGATTTGCCAATTATGGTCATATCATAAAGACCAGGAATATATTCCTGAGCTTGTTTTGCATAACTGGGATTAGGTGGTAAATCTTGAAGACGCTTAAGTTCGAGTTCTTTAAATGATTTAGTTAAAAGATGAACCTTTTCTGTGGAAGCGTATTGTTTTAAAAGCTGTTGTTCCTTGAATTTAAGGAGTTTGGTAGCATTAATTTCTGATTCAAACTTTTTAGACTCGAGAGTTTCGAAATCCATTTTAAGTTTCTGAAAATCATTGACAACCGAATCTTTTGCTTTTAATTCATTGGAAAGATTAGCTTTTAATGATTCTATTTCTTTCAAGTGTTCAATCTTTTCAAAACGAAATTGGTCAAATTCAGAACATGTTATCTTCTCTGCTTAGGGGACCATTTCAAAAGTTTTGACCTTTTCTTTATGCAACGCAAGCTCAACAGTTAGGGTGGAATTCGTATCTACGGACTGTCTGAGGGCCATATGCATTTGATCAATAATATGTTTAGGCACCATGACCAAATCATGTTGAGCATAAGATTCCATACCCGTCGTAGCATTTGGTTGAGGTTCACTCAAATGTGTAGGATTGGGTACCACATCATTTGAGTTACTAGTTCCCGAATGCTGTTCGAGGTTGTCATTTTCATGCCCAACTTGATGTTGGTTATCATCATTACCAAGATTGGTTGTGGTGGGTACCTCACTAACGACATCAGAACCGTAGTGAGAGAGATTAGCAACGAGAGCAGCTTGGGTAGAGTGAATGTCATCACAATCCAAATCATATGCGTCAAGATCATATGCTTGATAAGCTGCATTAGAAGTGGAAACGACTGCAATGCCTTCAGTATCTGCTGCCCCTGGGTCAGCAAGAAATGCTAACTCCTCTGAATCCAAAATCTTTCCCTTAGACTGAGCATCAACCAAATACATTTTCTCACGAAACCACGCTTCATCCCTTCTCCTTTTCGGCTGAGTGCATTGCCTAGCCATTTGACCTTGTCCTCGGCAATTGTAGCAAGTCACAACCTTTTGAGGACCAATGGGGCTTCCATTTCCATTAGCTTGAGAATTCACAGCTTGAGCATTCACATTCCTTGTAGGAGGTTCATATGAATTTTGCCTTCCCTGAATAGGTTGCACTGTTACTTGACCATCTTGAACAGTAGCTTGTTGTCAAGGATTTGAAGAGGTGCGAAGCTGATTGTTTGTTGGTGGAAATCCTCTAGTTGCAACAAGTTTTAACAATTAGGCATTGAGATGGTTTAGAACATCAGCTGGCGTATCATTTGGAGTAAATACCGGTGCTTGGATTGGTGGAAGTTCATTAGAGTTGAAAGCTTGTGCTGGTTGTGCTTCTATTGGAAAATATCCTTGCTGGGGAGTATAGCCCATTGGAGAAGTGTTGGCTTGTGATGATGATGTCTGATATGGTGGTTGCCGTGGGAAAGATTGTTGATGAACACTTTGTTGAAATGCTTGTTGTGGCATCATTGGTGGTGTATAAGATGGTTGTTGTGGTTGCTGATAGGCGTGTGGTGGTGGCTGCTACAAGTATGATGGTTGTTGATAAGTATAAGCCATGTTTTGTTGAGAAGCATACATGGCAAGTGGATCATGAACTTGAGGTTTAGACAACCGAGCCTCGATCACATGGCATTCGTGTTGTTGAATAAAAGCTTGAAGTTGATCCACATTGGTGTTATGCAAGTCCTTAGCCAATTTAACATCCGTCACGTACTTTTTCCATTCTGAAGGAAGAGTGTTCAAATACTTGGTGTTCAATTGAAACGTAGGAATTGCCATGCCATAGATATTTAGCTCATTCAACAATAGGGTAAATCTCAGATAGTAGTCATTGAGAGTCTCCCCTTGCACATAGGCAAACTTATCAAAAGTATCATAAATCTTACACTCTCGTTCTTGTTTAGTTAACGAGGTGCCTTGCATTAGAACACGAATTCTATCCCATAACTCTTTGGCAACTTTATGTTTGCTGACGAGTTTGTAGACATCTGGAGGAAGGGCTTGGAGAATGATGTTTGTAGCATACTTATCACATTTGTCTTGAATCTTCATATCTCCAGTCAATTCACCCGTTGTGCGAGGACGAGTAGTCGTACCTTCCGTCACTGTACCATAATCTAATGGTCCATTGAGCACCGATGCCCAAATGAGATGTCCATTCTCTTTGTTCAACATGTAAAGTTCCATTCGGGAAGTCCAATCCTCGTACATAGACTTCTCCAATATAGGTGGACGATTATCTGTACCCGAGAGGATGGACTTATCCGTAAGATATGTGTACTCCATTTCTATAAGTAAAGATTTAAAAAGTTGATCGATCAATGAGAGAAAGTAAATGTGTTTGTTGTTGTGTGTAGAAGCCGAGAAATAATGTTAAAATCCCCTAAATTATGTTCTCGATAAACCAAAAATTCCAAGATGAAATTGCACACGAAAATTTTCAAAAACACGTTTTTGAATAATCTTGGAATACTTGTTCTATCGCAATGCCTAAAAGGAATGCTGTCGCAATGTCTAAAGGAATGTTGTCGCAATGTCTAAAAGGAATGTTGTCGCAATGTTGTATCGCAATGAGTCCAATCGCAATAAATCCTATCGCAATACTTCCAATCGCAATACTCCAATCGCAATATTCCAATCGCAATACTCCAATCGCAATACTGTCGCAATACCCTGTCGCAATACCCCTGTCGCAATGCCCTGTCGCAATACCCTGTCGCAATATCACAAAAACAATCATGTCGCAATGTAAATCGCAATACGGATCGCAATGTCACATGATGAAATCCAATCGCAATACCAGTCGCAATATGGATCGCAATCCAAAACCCTAGATATTGCGATGAATAAGTTGTCGCAATAGTACAAGCAGTATGCTATTTTTCCACTTTTCTCGGACAAAACACACCAAATTCGAGATTTTAAGCAATAAAATGATCCAAACACCCAAAAATTTTGTGTTTTTAGCCAAAGTAAATATACCAAATCTCTACCACAACTATGTATAAGATTTGTATCAAGAAAAAACCATAAAAAACACAAAAAAAAATTGGACGTGGGTTTAAATAGATCAAAAAGCTACAAAAATCAAGAACACAAACACATAAACAATACAATCATCCCATGGCACTGATACCATTTGTAGGATATGTAAATCTTGTTTATGTTTTAGAGAGAGAAAGAGATAGAGAGATGGTGGAATTCACACAATTCTAGAGAGAGAAATAATAAGAAGAACACCTTTTACTATGTGTAAATGAAATGAAAACCACCACCCTCTCCATCAAAGGAGAGGGTTTATATACCCAAGCCCATGAGATGGGCTTGGGTTTACATTAGGCCGCCGGCCCATACATTTCATGGGCTCGGTTTTGGGCTTTGTTTAATAAATGTAAATAACAAAACTACGAGCTATTACATGGACTATTGTTGAAGTGACCGATCCTTCTTAATAAGTAAAACGTATTTCCAACAATACGCATTTAAAAGTTGCTTGTTTTTCATGCAAAAAGTATAACCCAATTTGACCGATTATTATATAAATGTAGAAATGTCAAATGCTTACCGGTAGAACCTCGCTCCACTTGGTTTTATCATCTTCTCATGTAACCCAAGGTTTTTGAATAACGAATGATTGAGCTGCTGCAATAATATCACCTGGCAATTGTTGGTCCGACAAGTGGATCGCAATTCAGCCACTTGTACAGCAACAACATGTAGTGTTAGAGCTACCTACTGTTAGAGCTATAGCTTGAATGCTTCTCCAATTGTTGTGTTTCCTCGTTCAAATATGTGCTTTCTTCCAATAATGATGTCGATTGTGTCGCTTGTTGATTCTTTTTCCTTCCAACCTACGCATTTTTGCAAAAAAAATGTTAGCATCCAAATTTTTCCTACTTGCAGCGTCTTTTGAATCAAAAGAAGAAGTTTTTTATATAGGTATGTACTTGCAGATCAAATTAATAAAAAAAACCGATTATAGAGGTGTTTGGGTAAGCTTATATGATGGGCATATTAGCTTATATGACCCAAATAAAGTACACGCAAGTGTTTGGCTAAGATTATATGCATTGGGACAATGGGACACCATGGCGTGCTGCTATTTTACAACAACATTCTCTTCGCAACCGAGAATAAGTTCATATACCGAATTAGATGAAAGAAAAAGTGAGGGAAAAGTCAGGTTGAGTTAATATGTGGTTATAAGCTTGTACACAATTTATGACCACAACTTAACTCACTTTTCTTTCAGCTTATTTAGCGGCTTATGAGCTTATTTGCCCACAGCTCTTTTGTCAGGTTATGCAAATAGCTAAAAAACTACTATATCCATTACCAAATACACCAGTTAGAAAAAATAGAGCCATTAGCTAAATTACACATAAATCAAACCATCCAATGAAACAAAAAACACATAACACTTGTAAAAACTAGGGATGGCAAAAGCACCCGAAACCGATGGAGAAAACCGAAACCCGAACCGATTGGGTCGGGTTCGGATTCGGGTTGACGGGTTTGGATGCGGGTTCGGGTTGGGATATTTTAATTTTCGCGGGTACGGGTTCGGGTTCGGGTTTTAGTAATACCCGCCCCGTTTACCCGTATACGTACCCGTTTACCAAAATACATATCGTTTATTGCTATTTTATATAATTTTTAATAATAGACAAAGATTATTAAACAAATGAAATGCTTATATTAGTTACATTTTGTATGCATTAAAATTTTTGTGATCAAGCATATTTCGATTTTGTAACTTTAAATAAAACAATGATTTATTCGATACATTAAATCGCATGATATGATATTCAGTTAGTATTCTTCATCCTCTAAAAACTTAAAAAATTATATTAGGGTATTTTGATTGTTTTTCATTGGGTTTTTTTAACTTTATACGAACAATTATGTCCAACGAAATTTAATTATGGATACCCGATACCCGCGGGTAAAAACCGAAAACCCGTTGGGTAATAGTAATCGGGTACCCGTCGGGTATTGGGGCGGATGCGGGTTTGGATATTATAAGCGGGTGCGGGTACGGGTTCAGTAAAACCCGACCCGTTGCCGTCCCTAGTAAAAACTATTTTTCGCCTTTAGCAAACTGACTTTATTTCTTATCAACTCATGTACTTATGACAAATCCTTCTACAATACGATTACAAAAGATACAAAACTGCATCGTAAACTTATGTAAGAACATTAAATAAAGCATCCTTTTACAGCCTCAAATGCATCCAAAGTATTACCTATAACACCATATTTTTGCATCTAAAAGTCAAGATGGACGAAAATATAGTCACCTTGTTTTTTAGTTCCGCCAGCCAGGCGCTATTCCTTAGCATCTACAAATGAAGACCAACTCGCTAACCTATGATTTTGTAAACACTCCAAACAGAATCATTTCTGTCATATGAAAAAAGGGATTTCTCATATTCCAAATATGTGTCCCTGTACCCGACCGATGGTCGTGCTGCCTCGCCAAGATACATCTCAACAACAATATGATTACTTGTGGTTTCTGTTCAAGGATCCAACCATAGTATTGGGCTTAGATTTGCGACTGCGGGACAGGAAAAAGGGTATGCAACCCGTCATGGCTGCAAGCACGATTGTCGTGCTGCCTCGCCAAGATAGATGTCGGTTTGACCCGCCACGACCCGCTAGCAAAGCATCAACAAAAAGCATCAAAAAAGGGCATCAACTCTCGTGGTGCTGGCCAGACAACGGACCTTCCTGTCATGGCTGCAAGCACGATTTCCGTGCTGCCTCGCCAAGATACAGGTTGGTTTTACCCGCCACGACCCGCTAACAAAGAAACAATAAAGTCCATCACCAAAAGGCATCTACTCTCTTGGTGTTGGCCAGCCAACGCAGCTTCGATTGCCCATTTCAGTCCGCAACAATCATCACAGCCCATTCCAATCACATTTTCATAAGACCCCAATTTGTATTTTGAGAATGCAATAATTCCTTGGTCTTTATTGAACTAACCCAGTGGTATTAAAGGTGCAAAGTGTATTAGAAACACCGTCATTTTCTCTAAGTGTGAAACTGTTGGCTCAGATTTGCGTGTGTGGAACCGTCGCACGCTGATGAAGATCGCCACACACCATGGATGATGGCAACGAAATACTCGGCGGCATCGATTTGTGGTTTCACGACAGCAAACAGAAAGGCAAAAGCCGAAACATAAGCAAGCCGAAAGCACAAATTTTAATATACTTTATGTTTTCTCAAAATTGAAACCCGCCATGGCTGCAAGCACGTATGTGTGCTGCCATGCCAAGATACGGTTCCACTACAACCTAACAATGATATGGAACATAGATCCGAAACGCGCAAGATCGTCATCGTGATTAATGCTTCTCCCATAACCTGGAATTAACATCTTATCAAACACTTCATATGCGACATTTCGAATTAGAAATAAGCAATTAAGCAGATTAAAACTAAACCCTAAAAAATCCCTAATTTGCAAACTGTATGCCAACCCAAATCTTAACGCTAACCAATGAATCAATTAAAACTAAACCCTGCAAAATCCCCTAATTCTTACACAAACCATAATTTGTAAAAACGCATCACATCCCTGATTTCAAAATAAATTAGTATCAAAAAATAAATCAATTAATATTAACCATAATTATAAACTTAATAATTGTTACACTTATTAATAATAAAAAAATAAAAAATCAAAACTAAAAAGTATACAAATATGTCGATAAAGGGCAAACCTTTTTTTTTGCCTTCCGAGTCATCAGCAACACCATGGGCAGAAGATGAAACGCTTGTAGATCGGATGAGCAGCAAACCCCCAAAGATGAACAACAAATAGGAAAATGGAAATACTGTAGCAATTGGTCTCACAAATAATGGGAACCCAGTTGCGACTGGTTGGTGATGTTGGTATATATATGGATTCAAGGGCCATATAATCAACGGTCCGCATCGTGACACCACACAACCCACCACACAACCCACCACACAACCAGACAACGACAATTAATGTAGGGGGCATAGAGGCAGCAATTAATAACATGCCAAAGTGAAAAATAATCCCCAAAGAAATATAAACCCTCCCTCTCACAATGGTCATCTCATCTCACAGATTTTCCACACACTAACACCTACAACTTTCCGTTTCATTATTTCCGTTTTGTTCCGTTTCATTAATGTGCCCCCGTTTTCATTAATTGGGTCTTCATTAATTTGCGATTTGCCCTTTGGGGATGATTAATTTGCCCTTTGGAAACTGTTTCTATGGAAACGTGATTCCCCTCTATTATATAAGATAGAATATATTATTGAAGTTGTTGAGCTAACCATCTTAGAGCACAGGGTGCTGCGGTAGAAGAAGAAAAGTTACGTCATAGTCAAAAAGTGATAAAAGTGCTACCACGTAAGTTATGACACCAAAATCGCTATGATGTCACATTTGGGGTGTTTTCATAACGCCAACATTAGTTGGTGACTACGACGCCAAGACTATGTCACGAGGGTGGGATGTGGCGCGCCGCCATTTTTTTGAGCTTGAGCCATGTCGCAACCGTACCAACTTAGATTTATCACAAGTTATTTTAGGCGAGAAGTGTGTGCAAGACCTCCAAGTAAGTATTCCCGTTCAAGTCACCTATCCAACTTGAAAGTTAGTCGTTGCAGCACGAAACTTGTTATCATGGCTGATGGGTACCATTACCTATCCAACTTGAAAGTTAGGAGCACGAAACTGTTATCATGGCTGATGGGTACCAAAACTGCCTAACATTAGGTGTTTGTTGTAAATCGTCACATTTAAAAGTTAAATTCAAGTCTTTATTAAAAACCTAAAAAGATGAAATTAAAATTACCATAAAGCACGGGGTATACTCGCGAATTTACTCATGTCTCAAAACTTTAAGAAAGAGTACACATGCAACTAGTTAAGTACGGAAAGAAAAATATTGATGTCTTCAAAGTTCGTCTTTGACTGATTCGGACTCAGCAGTTGCATCACGGTTCTTCTGAATGAACTCGATGATGGCCTCCTTCGTCCTATCCCCTTCATATGGCATATATTTTCCCTTTGAAGTTTTAAAGTACACTGTCGGATAACCTTTTACATCAAATGCGTCACTTGGAATGTCATTTTGAGTTCCATCCTGGAATAGATCGAAGTGATAAAAGTATTAGAACCGAATAATTTTTTGAAAAGTATCTATTTACATACAAAACTATCTAATCGTTATAATTTTATAATTCTATCGCATTGCGCACATTTATTTTGTATCATATTCAACACATCAGCAGTTCAGCCCTTGTTACTAAAATTTTAATAGATGGAAATAAGGGACTAATTCAATAAGAGACTAAACAAGTGTACTAACCAGTTTTGCTATCACGACGTCAGAATCCTTCTCAAATGAGACAGCAACTTCGTCCAAAATTGGAGCAAGTTTCTTACAATGTCCACACCATGGTGCATAGACCTCTAGTAGAACTGCGAAACAAAATAGTGCAAATGATAAGATTTAGATAGCTTATAGGTCATGCTACATTTATATTTATTACAGATCGAATAGTATATACCGTTCTTGTTGGAGTCCAAAACCATGTCCTTTAAGCTCTTGGCAACTACCACCTTCACAGGTTCATCATTAGTTTCAGGAATATCCTCTGACTTTATAAAAGGTTTTAGCTTTCCATCCTGAGGTAATGCAATAGAGTTATGTGTCATTTACATTTACTACAAAAAAATTTGTAATTTCCAAAATAAAACGAAGACCTCTTTAAAATATACGATAATTTACAATTAGCCAAATCTCAATGTTACTACCTTGTAGTCCTTCAACCACATAGGAATTTGATCAGCTTGCACATTTTGATTGATAAATTTGAGACCTTCAGTATCTTGAACTATAATGACAGGTGTTTGCTCTTCTTTAAGTCCAAAAAACTGCACATCAAGTCCAACAAAATTAAGTGAGTAGATTAGAATCAAAAGAAGATGCCGTTTGAGGATGCGGAAAATGGTTACCTTTAAGGCAGCGTCACTATCCGGAACATGACCCATGAGGAAAACTAGTCCTTTCCCTTTGTACTGGCTAGCAACTTCATGGTACACTGATTTGAATTTATCACTTTGATCATGACCATAATCCAGAAACAACATTACCTAAGAAGATAAAAACAAATTGTAGTAATCAATAATCACCAGAATGAATGGTGAAGAATATGTGAATCAAGGTTTGGTTTCATAAAATTTGTACCTTTGAATCTGAACTGTCAAAGTATTTGCTGACAAATGGTTGATTGTTGGGGTCTTTTTGGTCAAAAAGTGTAACAAGAGGAGTGCTAGCTTCATCAATGAACTTCTCCATATCTTCAACTTCAAATTTCTGAAACATTAAAGATTGAGCAGTGTTATCTAATACTCCAACAACTAACAATCATAGTTTATAATAGCTTGATATAACCAAGGTCATAAATCAATACGGGCAAAGACGGATGTAGTGTTATAGTATGGGGGCCGTTGCCCCCATGGCTAGCCAAAAAATTGCAATTTTAGAAAATGTCCCACACTTAAAACTTAAATTGCCCAGGGGTCATCTAAAACTCAATATTCAACACTCCAAACCTTATAAATATTTCATCTCTAAGTAATAATACTCGATACCATTTCAATCCTATTTTAGTGTTATTGTCAAAAACAAATTGCCCCCACAACGTATTTTCTGGTTCCGTCACTAAATATGTGTACACAATCACCTGGAAATCAGCGACACGTTCATCAAATGGCTTCAGCAACCTAAGAGTTGGCTTAGTAACGACTGACTCTCCGTGAGGAAATAGATTAGCGTTTGTAGTATGACCAAAATCATAATCAGACCGCAACTTTTCAGCCAAAGTCCAAAATTTCACAAAATCTTCCCCTTTTAGTTCAGCGAAGATGCCAACCTTCAATGCACATTAACATTTTTAAATTAAATTAAATTTATTTCTTTGCATAACATAAAAAAGGACTAGATTAAATTTACTTACAATAAAGAGTTTCTTCTCATCAATAACGCTCTTCACATCTTCTGATGTCTTGATTTCTACTGATGCAGGACCAGCTTGTTTCTTCAAGTAAGTCACAATACCATCAGCCTCACGAGGCCCATTAAATTCCTGAATCTTTTCTCCTCCATTCCTCATGATCTTGATTGTTGGAAATCCTTGCACCTCATATTTCTTTGCAAGCTCTTTGTTTTCTTCGGCATTGGCATCAACTTTGGCCAAAACGATAGCAGGATCATGACTTGACAATACAGATGCTGCCTTTTCATACTGCACATATGAATAATATATGTAAGAATAATTTTTACAGTTAACAACATTGTATACGGAATCCACAAGTATTATAATTTCATTCTTTAAGGTCGCACATGATTAAAACTACAAATGTACCCAATTTATCATATTTTGTTAATACCAAATCTTGTCTACATGTTTATTTTATGACGAAAGTACTATTTTTCTTCTGAAGAGTAAAAGAACTCCCATGCTTAATTCCTTTCCAGATTTTGTAAACAAAAAACTATCAATCTACCATAAAGCTTCTTAAATACATTATAAATTATCTATAAATAATAGTAAAATATATGGTTAAGTGTAATGCATCTTATTGGGTCATATATGGTGAGACTAAGAGAGTACCTCTGGAGCAAGATGTTTACAATGACCACACCTGACAACAAAAACAGCAGAAGTTCATTAACATATGTCAAAAACAATATTGATTCCATGTACAATTGGCAACCGAAAATGGTGCCTAAGTTCTCAAAAGAATTTAACATCTGTACATTTTTTGAGTCAATATTTCAGTATGCTGTATTAAGTATATTTCTAATCTTGGAATCAATTTATTACTACTCCGTATTAGACAGCCATAAATGTACTTAAAGAAACTAAATAGATTAATAAAATCAGTAATAATATTATAAAAAGCGGGTTGACCAGGCCGGTTGAACCGTGAACCGGCTCGGAGACTAGACCAGATGTGACCGGGTTTTTGCTTGTTTGAGAACCAGATTAAACCGCCGGTTTTTCGTTGACCCGGTTTAATAAACCTGGCCGGGTCACAAATTTTTATGAAAAAAATATTTTAATTTTTTTTCCATAAAACATTTCTAAGTTTTATAAATAATATAAAATGATAGTGATTAATGTTAGTTTGAATAAAGTCAAAACTAACTTAAAATATTAACTAATATTGTTTTATTATAAATTGTAATTATAAAGTAATTATTTTTGATACTTTTACTATAATATTATAAATATGAAATTAAAAACAATGAATAAAAAATATATTTTTTTCATCGGTTTAGTTGAATTGAATGTAAAATAAATTATAAGATAATGCAATATTACATATTAAATATAAATATAAAATAATGTATACATATATATATGGAACCGGGTTAATCCGTAAACCGGTTACTAGACCGGGTCAAATAAAAACAGGTTTTAAAACATTGGTAATAATAAATGCTTTTTCTAAATATAGATTAGTTACAGTAACTCATAGAAAATTACCTCTTTTTCACGGAAAACGTACAAGAAGCATTATTGGCAAAAGTAAAGGTGTTTTTTTCACATGAGTTAAATGTCATATATACAGTTTCCAATCAAAATAAAATAAAAAAAGAGATTAAAATGTGGAACTACAGTAATAAATAAAAACAGAAACATATAAATGCTCTTTAGACTAAGCATGCGTTACACTTCTCATACAGATTGTTTTCTTACTACAATTTATTGACTCATTTAATAAGTTTATATTGTATTTTTGCATATAATTTGTAAACTGAATGATATAATAAAGTACAAACATGAGAGAACTTTGTTATATTTGGCTAAAAATAAATCCCAAAATTAATTATTTTAGTATTACCAAAACAAATTGTCCACAAACAAAAAAAATTGTTTGGAATTATTATGTGTAATTAATTTGTAAATTGAATGATATAATAAAGTACAAACATTAAAGAACTTTGTTACATTTGGCTAACAATAAATACCAAAATTAACTGTTTTTAGTATTACCACCAAAACAATTGTCCACAAACAAAAAAAATTGTTTGGAATTATTATGTGTAATTAATTTGTAAATTGAATGATAAAGTACAAATATTAGAGAACTTTGTTACATTTGACTAAATACCAAAATTAATTGTTTTAGTATTACCACCAAAACAATTGTCCACAAACAAAAAAAACTGTTTGGAATTATTTTATGTGTATTTAATTTGTAAATTGAATGATATAATAAAGTACAAACATTAGAGAACTTTCTTACATTTGGCAAACAATAAATACCAAAATTAATTGTTTTAGTATTACCACCAAAACAATTATCCACAAACAAAAAAAAATTGTTTGGAATTATTATATGTGTAATTAATTTGTAAATTGAATGATATAATAAAGTATAAACATTAGAGAACTTTGTTATATTTGGCTAACAATAAATTCCAAAATTAATTAATTTAGTATTACCACCAAAACAATTGTCCACAAACAAAAAAAATTGTTTGGAATTATTGTATGTGTAATTAATATAGTTTTGATTTATAAAAATTCGTTGTTATCTTATAGTTAATGCATAAATTAAAAATAAGTAATTAATATTGTTTTAATTTTATGAGAAAAAGTAGGAAAACAAATGATAATTACTATTTAAAAATAAAAACTAAGCGCTTTTTAAGAGCCAAACATAAATATTAAGATGAACATTTATTTTTGGTTGAGATGTATTCTTATTCATGAATCTTGAAAATTTTATAATTAAAAATGGAAACTAATACTAGTAAATAAAAACTTATGAAAAATAAAAACTTATGAAAAAAAATGTTCTAACAACCTCTATGTAACCCAAACATATATAAACACACTAATTAAAAGAATCAATACGCATACACTAATAAAAAAAAACTATCATTATAATTATGTGCTCATATAAAATCCTTTTGTTATACACGTCTCGTAATGTTAAACAACCAAAGGTACATATAATAAATACTACGTAAATGATAAAGTTCGTTAGCACAAGAACTATTAACATATGTTAACAAATAAATAGGACTAAAAGAAAGGCATGATTTAGATGAATAAAAGGTATAGAAATGTACCAAGGAGCATAAAATTCGACGACAATGAAATCATGTTTAGACACAATTTCAGTAAAGTTGGAATGATCCAAAGTCAATACATATTCCTTCTCAATAGTTTCAGAGCCATAAGCAATCGATGATAAAAATAAAAAAGAACATAAGATAAGTGAAGCATGAATCCTAGAATAAGCCATAGTTTTTATTTCATGCAAAAGAGATGAAGAAGGTGAGTTGTTATGTGTGTTTTTCGCGTGTATAAATAGGTGAAGAAGACCTCAAAACGACAGCGTATGGTACCAGATTTTCGTGATATTCATGAATATTTTGTGAGTAACAGAGATTATGGACCTTTTATTGTGGTCTTAATGGCTCTTAACTACATATTGTTATAATATTGTTTTTTCTCATTTATGGCTCTTAATAATAGGAGATTATTTGGGTTTGAATCGTGATAGTAGTAGTACAGAGGTAAATTAAATATAAATGTAAACGAGTATATAAAACTATACATGTAAACGAATATATAAAACACTAACCACGGGTCGTTGTTTTGACGGAGAGTTTCAAAATTGAAATCCTAAGGACGGAGTCGGATATATGATCGAAGACGTATGATAGCAAAGTAAAAAAACGAAAACAGAAACGTAAAAATGTAAAAATAATATTAAAGTAATAAAAATCACGTAAATTGAGAAAATGACGAAAATTGCAAAAATTAAATTTTGTAAAAACTTAACTAAAAAATAAACTTATTAAACTTAAAAAGAAAATTAAAAACTAACTTGAAAGTTACAAATGGGCTAAAAAGCTCAAATGTACGAATTTAAACGAGATGCATAATTGGGCTAAAAAGCCCAATACGAAAAATACTAAATTAGAAAAGCTTAAAATTTTATGAAGACTATTTTTTTTAACTTGATAAATTATAACAAAAAACATTTTTTGAAAAAATTATTATTAAGCTCAAAATAAGAAAAACTTAAATTTAAGAAAAGACAAAATAGTAGGGAAATCTTATTTCCTGACCATTTGAGCTAAATTTTAAAACACAAGCTAGAAATAGGTATTTTCCTTTTCATCAAAATTTTAAATTCTTTGCTAAATATTTTTGAGACCCATCAGGATATAACTTGATCATATGGATATGATCTTGACAAAATCAAGTCCATGTGAGAGTTATATCTTAATGTTATGATTCCTGTTCCACTTACATTTATTTGCAATCAGTTTGTTCCAAAGACTTTCCAAATTCTATACTTTCAGCTTATTTGGCCATAATCTATAAGCAGCTTAGTTGATAAGCTGATGTTAGGATCTATGTAATAGGTGGTTTGTAATAGGTGAACTAGGAGGTATGTACTTCCTCCTGGTCCTAATAGTAGTAGGAGCAACACGTGCTCCTAGTCTGGTAGTAAAGTCAAACAGTAGTATTTGTATTAGTTCATTAGGATATGCATGAGATATCTTATGAAAGGATATATATATCAGCTGTTACACGTTTTGTGTTTAATGTAGTTTAGGGTTTCCTTGTAATATAAAAGGAACCCATTGGTAGAAGGGTTAGACACACCTTCACCAGTTTCATTTTCATATCAATATAGTAGAAATCATTAGAAAGAATCAAGTTATTTATCTAGTTATTGTATTTCTTCTTATTCTTAGTGTTTGTATTCCGCACAAATACTTTGTGTTCATTAGAGTCTCTTTGTGAATAGACTTGTGATTGCATAAGTCGTTCACCATCCTTAACAGGCTAAAAGATCTACAACTAAAGGACCCTACAGGTGGTATCAGGGCCTGGGAGAGTCTTTGTACAAGAAGAACCATTTTTTTCAAAAAGTTATTTTTGTTCGTCTAAAACTCACTAGATCATGTCTGCTTCTAGTTCAACTGACACAGGACAACCAAGCACCAATACAACACAGCAAATTGTTGCTACTGTCTCCAACACAAAAGGGAATTTCCCACACCCGAAGAAAGATGAATATGATAGTTAGGCCATGAAGATGGAATGTTGGATCACCAACACTGATCTGGCATTATTGAAGATTGTTCATAATGGCAATAGTAAGAAGAGTACTAGAAGAGACTAGAATGGTAATATCACCATTGTAGATCCTAAAACGCATGAAGAAATCACAGCTGTTCAAAATAAAATCAAAGCAAAAACTATTTTGCTTTAGTCTCTTCCTGATGATCATATGGGTGATTTCTATCACCTAGATGATGCAAGAGAAATATGGAATGCCATCTAGGCAAGGTTTGGAGGAAACGAGGAATCCAAGAAGATGAGAAGATCTATGCTGAGAGATGAATTCACATAATTCAAGATCTCTGAGTCAGAAGGCCTTCATCTGGGATATGACAGGTTTCAAAAGATTCTTTGCCAATTGAATCAACTCAAGTCAAAACTAGAAAATGAAGACATCAATGCTAGATTTCTTAGAGCCCTGCCTCATTCATGGAATCAGGTAGTCATCTCTCTCAAAGCAAAAGGAGTTCTTGAGTATCTTTCTTTTGATGACTTATTTTACAAACTCAAAACTTTTGAGTCTCGTGTGAGTGGATACCCAAGTGATTCTTACTCCACTCCTGCTAATTCTGCTTTTGTGAGCTCCATGGGCTCCAGTCCAATGCATTATATAAGTAGCCCAAGCTATACTCCTACTTCTGACTCAAAGGTCAAGACTAGTAGCATGGTTTAAACTGTTCTTCATTCCTTTGTTGATGATGTTGATCCATAACAGCAACTAGCATTTGATGACTTCAAACAAGTTGATATGCTTGACTTGGATGAGATGGACCTCAAGTGGCAGATGGCTATGCTTACTCTCCGAGTTCACAATTGAGAAGAAGGCTGGTAGAAAATTTATCTACAACCCAAAAGAGTCAGCCAGGTTTGATAGGAGCAAAGTCAAATGCTACAACTGTAACCAACAAGGACATTTTGCTAGAGAATGCTCTAGTAGAAATGACCAGGAGAAGAACAGGTATTTAGCCTTCAAGGTTCAAGAGCTTAAGGAGGGGAAGAAAGCTTTGGTATCCGTTGATACCATGGTAAATTGGAATGATCATGAGACTCTAACTTTGGACACAGTTGAGTCTGCTACTGATGTGTTTGCTATGATTGCTGGTCACATATCCGAGGCAGAGGAAGTAGAGGAATTTGCTTTAATGGGAATCTCTCTTTAGGTAAAAAATTGTCCTCTTGGTTGTGATGATAAATATTCTGACCTCTTAACACAATGCAATGAACTAAATGCTCAAAATGACAAATATTTTTTAGAAGTTCAAGCTTAAAATAGTTCTCTCAAAACCTTAGAACAACAAAAGAAGTGGTTACAAAATGCTCAACTTAAGTATGAGGATATGATTAGGGTATTGAGTATTGACTTAGAAAATACATCTAACTTGCTTAAGTATACTGAAAACTTAATGCTGAAAGCATTCAGTCAAAACAATAAATGCAAATGAAATTAGATGCTACCTTATTGCGGTATGATAAATGGCAAAAAGCACCCAAAAATCTTTCCAAGCTAATAGATAGCAGTATGTATGGAAGAACAAAGAGAGGGTTAGGTTTTGACAACTATATAGGACCAGATGATGTTTTTTACTTATCTTTTTCTAGTGTCTTTGATCCTGACAAGGAGGAGGAGGGAAAACCTAGTTACAATAGGTTTAAACCAGCTGTAGCAATGCATGTTGTTCCTCCACCTCTTACAGGAACATTTATGCCTACATCAATTGATAAAGACTTGGATGAATCACAGATGCATGAGTCTCCTAAAAGTTCTACTAATACTAATGACTTTGTCTCTTGTACTTTCAATGACAATGCCAGTGACTATGCATCATGTAGTTCAAGTGAAGAGTCAAGTCCCTCGAGTCCCAAACTAAATGACATTGATGCTTCTAGTACTAGGATGGGTGATGAGAGAGTTGTTACTGCATCTACTTCCATTGTTTTTTATTCTAGTCTTATGTCTTCTAGGAATGTTGTTTCTCCTAGAATTGTTTGTAATAAGAATAACAGTACAAAACAATTTCATTTGAATAAAAGGTCTTTTAAAACATGCTTTGTTTGTGGTAGTAGATTTCATTTGATTAAAGATTGTGATTCTATGATCAAAGTCCTACTGTTCATCTCTCGTATGGTACTCCTAGTCCATCAGTAGTTGCTCCTACTGGTGTGGGTTTCACCTCTAAAAGGCTAAACTCATTTGCTCCATCTTTTCCTTCTACTAGGAGGAACTCTCCTTCAGCTTCTGCTACTTGGAGAAGCAATCCAAGTACCACCAACAAACCAACCAGTAATTATTTTCAAAATTTTCATAAGTCTGTTAAGAATTACACTACTACTACAGATCAAATGTATTTTGGGTTGGGAAATTTAGGTTCTACTGTAAAGCCCTCAACAGGTTGTTCTTAGTCACAAAATAGATCCCATATGATGCCCAGGAAACACAAGAACAACAGTGGATCTCATCAATCTCCATGGCTATCTTATAATGATCTACAAGGCAGACTCAAGCCAGGAATGGTTTGGGTCCCCTTAAGACACTAACTGTTACATAATTTTATGTTATTGTAGATTAATCCATACCAAGATCCATCTTTTGTAATAGTAGATAGTGGTTGCTCTAGGAGCATGACAGGGAACAAAGGAGTTTTGACTAATTTTGTGCCATTTCAAATGTTAGACTATGGGTTCAATTTTATGAACACCAAAATCTTCATTGACAATCAAAGCACTATCTGCATTGTGAAGAATCATGTGTTTCATCAAAGAACCAAGCATATAGAGATTCGGCACCATTTTATCCGGGATGCGAATGAAAAGAAGCTGATACATGTTCTAAAGGTACATACGGATGATAATATTGTTGATTTGTTGACTAAAGCATTTGATGGACCAAGGTTTAACCACCTGGTGGTTCACATTGATATGGTCAATCCCTAAGGTCTAGGATTGAGGGGAGGCAAATCCTAAGGGAAGGCTTGTTGTACATGTATACTTGTACATTCTTACTTCTAGTAGCTTCTTTCACCATTTTTCATGGGTTTTTGCTGTGTGTGCTACTCCTAGTCGAAGGATTTGGTTACTCCTAGTGGCTCTTTCTTTCTCCTAGTGGGTCAATAGTCCTCCTTATCAATTTGTGTTTGGCTCCTAGTGTTTCTTCGGGTCATTGTTCATTATGTTGACTTTTATTGACCACTCGCTGCTACTAGTGTTGACTTCTAGACGGATTGACTTTTAGTCAACATAAGTTACTTCTGGTGCATCAGTTTATCTATTCTTTTGGTAACTGAATTGGATATTAACGGATTAAAAGGCAAGTGGTTACTCCTATTAATGACTTAACTTGGAAAGGGCAACCCCCATAATTAGGGGTCAATGAACAGTTTCTCTAAGCATTATTTATGGTCAATGGAATC
This sequence comes from Glebionis coronaria, assembly GCA_025667525.1. NCBI lineage: Eukaryota > Viridiplantae > Streptophyta > Magnoliopsida > Asterales > Asteraceae > Glebionis > Glebionis coronaria. The sequence continues at coordinate 87,397,385 of CM046875.1, read as the reverse complement.
ATTTGAGTCACTTATCAAACTTAAACACACACACACGCTCCTACCCTCAACCATCTTCCTGCATTTTCTTACAAATCTTCATCAGTCATCCATGGTTGCACTACAATACAAGTCTGATCACAACAAGGTGGCCTACCTCGGTGAGGGCCAAAAGAGAGAGGAGTTTCTAGACATATTGGAGTTTATTGAGGCATCTCATATCAGGTGTGTTCTAACTGTATGCCCCACTGTATATGACTCCGTCATACGACGGTTTTGGGCCACTGCTGATACTAAAGAAGTCTTGGGTCGCCCATTGGAGATTCATGCCACCATTGATGGTCGTTCTTATATGGTGTCTGAAGCCTCCATTAGGTTTGCCCTTCATCTTCAAGATATTGATGGCATTGTGTCCCTCACTAATGAGGAAGATTTGGATGGGATGGCTGCCAGTACAACCATGAGGGAAAATTTAGTTTTTAGAAAAATCATTTTGCACCCTAATAGAAGCTTCTTGTTCACTTCTTGATTCAGTGCTTAAGTCCCAAAGCTGGGAGTTGGGACACATTTCCCATCTCCCTTCCTACTGGTTGGATTTGTTTAGCCCAAGGCCGTAGATTCAACTCCTCCCATTATATTTTAGATGGCATGTTAGGAAATCTTAGTGGTCTCAAAAAGAAATTTCTTATGTATCCTAGGTTTCTACAACAGATTCTCATGTGTCTGCCTAGGAATAGAAAATAATTTATGCCTTCTAAACTCACTCCTAAGGTGTATGCCAACATGAAGCTTGCATACCTCGGTCCTGACATGCCTCTCACCCCTGCTATGCTGGGCATTGCCCAAGAGGATCCCAATGAGGTTCATCCGGCTGAAGAAGCCGAGGAGGAACCTCAATTGGTTGATGATACCATAGAGGAGGAGGATCTTGCTTCTAGGGAACCTCATGTGGATGTAGAGGATCCTGCTCCAGAGGTGATGCCTGAGATACCGTCTACCTCGAAGGCTGCCTCTTCTGCTATCCCACATGTGTCTCTCTTTCTTGATACTCCACCTCCAAGTACTGTCCACCCATCACATGAGGAGCCTTCTATCTCTTTTGTGGTAGATTCTCATACTCCTAATGTTGACCAGTCCTTTGCTTCTGGTCCTAATGATGCATCTACAAAGACAAGTTCTCTTGGTAGGGACGCTGAGGAACCCGTTACTCTCACTTCTTTACTTGCTTTGGTGCACAGGTACTATGCCAAGATCCTATCATTGGAAGAAGATCTAAACAAGCACCGCCAGCTAACTAGGGATTTTGTGATCCCTTTGGCTGCTCGGGTAAAGACTTTGGAGAAACTTTTGAAGCGACAATAGAAGAAACTAGTGATGTCTGATTCGGATGAGGAAGAAGAAGATGGTCTTACTGTTCTGGCTAAAGCCGCGTTTGTAGCCAAGCCTAGTGAGGACATACCTGCTCCTCTTAGTGCTTCTAGTGTTCCAACATCTGCTGTTGGCTCTATGCCAAGGACTGCCACTCCTGGTCCTTCTACTGCCGCCAAAGGGAAAGCCCCAATGACTGATGATCCCTCCCCTCCTAGAAAGCGAATACGCAAGTAACTAGAGAAAGAAAGGTTAGGTGAGGAGGCTGCAAGGAGATTACATAAGGAATATGAACAAGAGGCTGCGGCTGATGATGAAGCTCTTAGGAAGCAGCACCATGACCAGGTGAAACACAATGCCATGTTTTGGGATAACAAAGTTTGGATGGATGTGGTCAACATCCTCACTTCAAATGTCTCTCAGTTATCGAATATTTTGGGTGATGGGGTGAATCAAGGTAATTGTGCTCGCAGGGTTGTTTCTTTGGTTCAAAGGCAAAGGGAAGATTTGGCTGCTCAACTTCGTGAAATTCGTAGTAACAGACCACTTTCCTATGTTGAACAGAAGAAGATTATGCAACAGTATGTGAAGAATCAATCTGGGGCTTATTTCACTTATGAATGGCCTATGAAGAGGGTTAAGCAGCTGTCTGATGATTAGCTTAAGGTGTTGTACAACAAGATGATTCAGTTGAAGCAAAAAGATGTGAAAATGCCTGCTAATGCCATATATCACCCACCTGCTCTAGCTGCTACTACCCACACTCCTAAGGTTGCCCCAACTCATCCATCTGGTCCACATGATGAGGGTACTTCTGCTACCCCATTTGTTGATGAGGGTACTTCTGCTGGTCCATCTAGTCCATCTCCACATGTTGCTACATCCCCTTCATTCAATGTTGAAGCTACCACTACCCCTGTTATTGATCCTACTGCTCCACCGGTTCCTGCATCAACCACTACACCTATTATTGATGAAGCTGCTACTACTCCCATGCTTGTTGATTTGACCACTCAGGATGATGTTCAAACTTCTCCTTTTGGTGCTACTACTGTCCCTATGGCCAAGGTCAAGGAGGAACCATCTCCTTCTACAACTGCGCCTCACCGATCTATTCACAAGAACAAGGCTCGTCGTGGCAAGGCTGTTCCTTGGGAGAAGAGGGACCCTGAAAATTTGATTGATGCTGCTTCTGATAGCGATGACGATATCCCTCTTGGCGTGGACGTATTGTGCATTGGGAAATTCAACCATCCCCCACTGTTGCAGGAACTTTTACTCATATGATTAAGGCGAGTGACTGCCACCATAAATATTTTTCTGGGCTGCAAAGTATTTTATATTGGGTGGATCGTTAGGGTATTATGGTTCTTTATGGATTGGTTGATGCTGTTGTCCCTGCAACTCCGGCTACCTGGCCTGGTTTGGTCATTTGGGTGTGAGACCCCCAAAATCTGACATGGAACAACTAGGCAACGAGGGGGTAACACGTCATAGTACAAGAAACAATGAATTACAGTTCATACAAAGCTGACGAAATAAAAACATGTACATTACATCATAAAAGGTCAGAGTTTTTAAACATAGGTCCCAGAGTTTTAGAAGCGGAAAATTATATTATTTCGTCTCAGTTTATAAGATAAAGTTGCCCAAAAGATAGAATAAACTCTTGACAGTTTTTACAAAAAACAGTCTTTTTAAAGCATCACAAAAATCTCCAAGATGCGATAATCTCCTGCGGACTCCCATCCAAGGAAAGCTAAGAAATAATACCTGAGATTAAACATGTAAAATCGTCAACATAAAGTTGAGTGATATTTATAGGTTTAGTAATAAGGATGTGGAACACAAGCATTCGTTTGAAAACACGTAGTAGGGGAAATGGTTATATACTTCAAGCACAGTCCGATACTATTATTATTATTGCTGTTTAGTTTCATGAACAAAAGCTTAACTACGTAAGTATTCAGCCTAAATACTCAGGTATAAACAAATGTAATGCGGCATGGTTAAACAACCGCATCGTTGGGATGGGGATAGTCAATCCCGATGGATCCACCCACAACATTCGCACTTCGCGCAATGCACCAGGACATTTAACAGTTCATGATCGAAGAGATGAAACTCAAGGCTAAAGTCTAAAAAGCAATAATAATATCGAAAATCTGAAAATCATACATGTTCTGGATAGCAAACAAGTTATGGATAGCATACAGTTTTTAAATGGTTGTGTTCCACCATGTAAAATCTCACCCCGTGTTTAGAAACCATGTACAAGTAAAAAGGGGATATGAACTCACCTTAGCCACGAGTTAAGTCAATCACGGTACTCAGCAACTGAGTAGAAACGGTAGTGGTAAGACGATCACCGACGATATGGATGCCCGGGAAACACGAAAACCGCAACCTATCAAAATAAGGCGCACACGTTAAGACTCGAACTCAAGTATCGATATGTACCAAATATAATATGACTCAAATATTTTCAAAGTATTCATGTTTCAAAACCATTGACACGAACCAAATGAATTCGTACTAACCATTTATTCCAACACTACACGTTAAAACACTTGAAATTGACCCGTTATACGACGCCAAGTTAACGCAAGTCAAACTATCCTTTAACCTTACTTGGGCCAGTAGCTAAGTCATTTATATAATGACTAAGCACTTGAATAAGTTATCATGTCCGATGATGAATACTCAAACACACGCAAACACAAACATTGAACTACGTGTCCAAAATAAATCAGCAAGTACACCCCGAATATACACACCAATCTACCCTATCTAGACTTGTCCGTTTTACATGAAAAATGGTGTCAAGGTCACTTATAACCTGTATAAGACCTTACCAAAATTTGAGCCAAAGTTCACACTTTAAAATCCATCAGCTCGACACTTTACTCGACTCCAAATTTGGGACAGATTTGTATACTTGTTTTGTAAAATCGTTTGGACCACTTTAAAAGTACTAATTCGACAATCCGTCTTTTGAAACCACTATTAGACTCATAAAACTAAGTTTGTAAACTTCGAAAACCAGTAGTATCAACCATTTAACCAAGCCTAAAGTCCCCGAGAGTCGACCCAAAATCAGCCACAATTTCGGATTGTGCCGACTTGCGTCTCCCGGTACACGAATACTAAAACTAGCATAACTTTTGACTCGTAAAGAATTAGAATCTCTATCTTATACCAAAACGAGCGTCTCGGAAAACTTTACAATAAAATCAAATAATCTTGGCCTTTATCAGAAGTTAAACCCACGAAACAATCTGTTATATGCTGCTGTCCCAAAATACCTTTTTAGAAAACAAGTCAAATCAATTTTCCCACCAAATACAATCATTCCCATATCTCTACTATCATTCTACTATCATACCCATCAACCAAACAATCCTAAAAACACTTGTTTGCAAAGTTTTAAAAAAATCAATAATAAAAATAAACCTTTTTAATCATGAAAACATGAAGATCCTTGCATAAACCACACATGCAAGATGATCAAAACATTCTAAAACCACCAAATCATAAACTCATGAAAACATGATGCATGTAAGAGATTTTTGTATAGATAGAATCATCACAAGATTTTAGGAATGGGTCTTGTTTTTATTTTGATTGATTCATAGTAGAAATCAAGATTTTAGGGGTGTTTTGTATGGTGGTGGTGACGGAAAAGAAAGAAAGGAGGGGAGGGTGATGTTTTTCTTTTTATAAAAATGGTGTATGTGTTTGTGTAGGAGAAATAAAATGGTTTATATAGTGCTAGGTAAGTGGAGGACCAATCTTGCCAATTTTGAAACTTGTGGACCTAAAAACAATTAATAATTTTAAAGGGTAGAAAGTGGTTATTGGTAAATATTAAAAATATTTACGGGGCTCGGGTTTCGTAAAAATACTTTTCAAAAGTTACAATGCATCATAAAAATGATTATATGATTTCCTGACACGACTTAATACGTAATTAAAACTAAATCATCGAAAATATCAATTATCGAAATAATCGATAAATAAACGTAAACTTTTGGGCATCCGTCGGTATCGCGATCACTAGGAATTCTTGTTGTACATTGATTTTAAATAAACTCGTTGTAAAACGCACGCGGGTGATTTTAAATCAAAAACTTTGATTTAAATTAAATATGGAAAAATAAAATAAAAATTTTATAATTCCATACAAAGTATTTATCGATGATCCGAAAAATACTTAAAAAGTATTATTTAAATATCTCAGGATTTACATATAGCAATACAAGAAAACGAAATACGTTGGAAAATTCAGAAACACGAATAAAAATAATAAAATAAGGCTGGGAAAGTAAGGGTTCTCACATTCTTCCCCCATAAAGGAACTCTGGTCCCCAGAGTTCTCCTGAAAATAGTAGAAGATGCAAACAAGAGGATGTACAAAGTGTAGAACAAAATTCATTGCTTCCCAGGTAATTTCCGTACCACGACGAATCTTAATGGTTAGAATTCACTATGCTTCAATTTCTTAACTCCTTTTCGAATAACTTTCAAACTTGGATTAGAATAATGACTTTTCAGTACAGTGAAATATCAGGAGATAGAATGAACACAAGAATCGCTCAAACGGACAAAGTGCGTAAGATGAAACAAAATTGTTAATCAACAAGGGGTCGCAAATCGTGCAACTATAAAATGTGACAATCTTAAAACGTAATAATCCAGTTACAAAAGAACTAGCAGGGAAAAAAATGAATGACATATGATCATTCAAAATATAGGCTGTCATAATCAGTTGTCTAGTATTTTGGTATTACTTTAAAACTTAGTTTTAAATATTTTCTTTATTAAAAGAAAATTTTACCAGGTGTAGTGATTAAAAATCAAACTCTATATAAAATGAGTGGGTAAACAGTTGTCAAATCTTTTTCTTGATCAGGACTTCAAAGTAAAAGTAATTCAGTTCAAATAGTTATTTTGATCAGCTTAAGAGCTTTTCGGGTGACTGTTTGAAATTATTGTTAAAACTCAAGTTTATCGTTACCATTAGAGAAAATTCAGATTCTCCAAATTATTTAGAAACATTGTTTAGAAATTATAAATTATATTATTAATTTCATTATATTGACAGTAAAGTACGATATAATATCAAATACTTTAAAAGATACAGCTTGATATCCTTTTTAAATACTAGTTATAAATTTACCAAAGATGATATATATATCTGGTATTTAACTTGAAACAGTTATTTTGGTAATTTAAACATTTGATAAAATGCATAAAATGTTCTTAAACATTAATAATAATTTTTAGAAATTCAAGAAAGTGTTTAAGGTATCAAATGATAAACACGTAACATTTTCTGGTTTCAAAAGATGACAAGACAGCAACGAATATGAAACGAATGACGATCAACAATTTGTATGTGAGCAATAACACAAGGGAATAAAACCAAAATCGTATCAATTCTTAACAAACGTGATAGAATAGACGCGTCAGTGATAAAAATAATAAGAAACAAAGGATTCAGCAAGATTAATTCATGAGTGCGGTTGGCGTCACCAATAACGGCTTATTAAGTTCTCGGTGGTCGAAATACGATCGAAAGGGAAAAGCCACACAACGAATTTTAGAATTAATGAAAATTATTAAGAAGTTACTTGATAGTAATTCCAGTAAAATGAACAACATTAGCAATGAAAGACGAAATCAACACATAATTCACACGAATGAATTTCAAGACGATGAAGTCTAACACATAAATGACGGATACACGGAATCATTGGTCACTTCCAGTCATAAATCACTATTCGCGTCCAGAGATGTTTCGAAGGTATACCAAAATAGATAAAGAAGATCGATCGATGAAGAGGCATAATAACGTTGGAACTTTCAAGTCTGGTATCAATGGTAAGAATTTAGGCAAATGGTAACAAAAATCGTATCATGAGGATGATGAGGTAACAGGTAAAACAAAGGTCGTTGGGTAAAGAAATAGGTGCTTGAGACATGTACTTTGTTCAAGAAAAGATAAAGGTTCATATGTGTAAGTCACGATATTGTTGTTACTCGCATAAGATGTAAAAGTTTTTAAAACTTTCATTTATCTAACTTTTTAAGAAACATAACTAAAAAGTTGATTCTTGGTATTTAAGGTGACTACTATTTGGCCTTGCATGGCTCCTTCTAAATTAAGCATAGGTGATCAGGCCATGCATAACTTAGGACTAGCAATGCGATGCTCAGCTTCGTCAAACCAGTATTACATATCATATGATTTAAAATCTGTATATAATAGCATTTGTAAAAACAGGAATCAAAATAACATATGAAACTTTTCGCTTATAAGTTACTGGCTAACTGTTTAAATCAACAATTTGTATACTTACAAGGGTTCTTTATAAGACTTTATTAGAACAATTTGTGTGTAAAATTAATATAAATTAATTTTATAAGATAGCATTCAATTATTTAAGAAAGCCCAAATGAAACCTTTTGTAAAGTGATTCACAAACAAGACCAGTTTGAGTTATATGATAACATGACAATAGTTTATAAAGTAGCGAGTGGGTTACAAGAGGGAAATAAGGAGTAGTTCAAGTCAGTCAACGAAATGGTTACAAGGTGATAAGGTTTCAAGAGGTTTAGCAGGAATCGTCATGAGACGCGTGTCAAGATCATAACAAACGTTACAAAAGCAAGATCTTCAACCTCGGTCCAATTCAGTGGTACGATAGAAGCAAAGAAAGACAATAGAATGAAAATTAAGTCATAAATAAAAGAAAGGATAAAGGAATCCGTATGTGTGCACATCGTGATTAATTTGACAATAATATACTTTTAAGAAAGTAGGGTATCAGTTAACAAATAGTACAATCACTCCGAAAAGTTTCTATATTAGGAAGTTACGGAATTTCAAAAGTTCAAGATCTATGTACATGTATGACCGAACTCAAAGTTACTATTTTATACTTGTTCAAACGCAATCCTTGTTTTTAGTTTGCAAAATATCATTAGTTAAAGCTTTACGAGCTCAACGAACTCAAAAACGCTTGAAATCATATTTTTAAAGTCTATCAGTTTTGACTTTTGGGTTTGACTAGACCAACTAACTCACTAAACGATATTCTAAGACTCAAAGTCTAATGCATTTCGATGTAAAACAATGTTTTGAACAACTTTCTAGTTTTACACGAGACTTGAAACGGAATAAAAATGGAAGAAAATGCCCTTGCATTAAATCTGTCAACAAAATGATATTTTAGCATTATTCAGAAAATAAATTCTTAGATTTTACAATCTCAAATGAACGTTACTTGCTCGATTTTAAAGTTTACTGGTCAAATCTTATGTCCTAAACGGACGTCTCAACAACTAGAAATATATATTTTAATGTCTAAAGTTATAAAAATATTTCGACACTATTAAACTTTCTGTAAAGTTTCTATACACAGTATATTTTTTCGACACAGCTTGAAATTAAATCCAATTTCATAATAACCCAGAATTAATGTACACACAAGACTTGTGGATTCCATAAAGACGAAAGAAGATAAACTGTATAATTAGTCATGTAAAGAAAACACAGTGTTGAAATGGTTCAAGAATGCCAACGGTAATCTGAGAGATAAAAAACGACGCATATCATCCGTGTCTTCGGCTGCAAGATGCAATGCAGGAAGGTCTACTGACGGTATGATTTTTCAAAATCACAAGACATATCGAGAGAGAAATAAAACATTAACAAGTCGCACTCCTGGGCGAGGAGGTTTAATGAAAAAGGGAGGATACAAGTAGGATCGTATTCCAAACAATTGTCACATAATAATGACGATCATGTGTTCAAGGTACAACGGATGTTGTAAGTCGAAGTCGAAACGTAGAATGGTCAATGAAATAAGATGTAATCCATGTAGAAGTGTCGTGTAAAACGGTGACGTAAAGGTCAATCAAGATTACGAAAACTCACGATATTATTCAGCACTGATTCAACAAATTCTTCGAGATGTGTGACTCACACGATGTCTTTTAGTCTTTTCCGGAGACACATTGAGCTACACAATGGTCTATAGACTAGACAATCAATTACGAATGGTCGGTAAACAATCTGGGTATCTAAATAGATATTTTAAGAGAGTTAAACAATGAAGGTAACACGTGCGAGGGTACTATGAAAATCAGAAGTTTCATCAAAAACAACAATTATTCAATCCCGAACAATGGTATCACGAGAGTATGCACAACATGTAACAGTGAGTCGAGAAAAACAGACGGTTCAAAATGAACGAGCATATGAAGTCAGTCGTATCACGCATAAATGAAATAACAATAGTACTCAGAAAAATGAGCATGAATCGGCAGCATACTCGCTCTGAATACAAGTATGTAAGGTCGCAACGATATAAAATCATTGTAATAAGATCAATTCAAAAGAACAAGAATTCCAGAAATACAGTAAGAGCAGATGTAATCACAGTAATATCGAATGATAATCTATGAAGCACATAGGCTTTGAAAAGACATAGTAATTATCGTCATTCAAGTAAAGTAATATTTCAAAATGAAATCAAGAGATGAAATACTACAACGATAATTAAAAGTAAATAATAAGGATTAGAGAGTCACCCGCGCAGATATCGAACAACAATGGCAGATTCTGTGTTTGACAGTTAGAAACATAAAATATTTGAACATTCGGTTCTATACTAAGTTTTGAAAAAAACGACTCAGTTCCCTATAACCATCGCTCTGATACCGATCTGTGAGACCCTCAAAATCTGACATGGAACAACTAGGCAACGAGGGGTTAACACGTCATAGTACAAGAAACAATGAATTACAGTTCATACAAAGCTGACGAAATAAAAACATGTACATTACATCATAAAAGGTCAGAGTTTTTAAACATATGTCCCAGAGTTCTAGAAGCGGAAAATTATATTATTTCGTCTCAATTTATAACATAAAGTTGCCCAAGAGATAGAATAAACTCTTGACAGTTTTTACTAAAAACAGTCTTTTTAAAGCATCACAGAAATCTCCAAGCTGTGATAATCTCCTGCGGGCTCCCATCCAAGCAAAGCTAAGTAATAATACCTGAGATTAAACATGTAAAATCGTCAACATAAAGTTGAGTGATATTCATAGGTTTAGTAATAAGGATGTGGAACACAAGCATTCGTTTGAAAACACGTAGTAGGGGAAATGGTTAAATACGGCAACCACAGTCCGATACTATTATTATTAATGTTGTTTAGTTTCATGAACCGAAGCTTAACTACGTAAGTATTCAACCTAAATACTCAGGTCTAAACAAATGTAATGCGTCATGGTTAAACAACCGCATCGTTGGGACGAGGATAGTCAATCCCGATGGATCCACCCACAACATTCGCGCTTCGCGCAATGCACCAGGACATTTAACGGTTCATGATTGAAGAGATGAAACTCAATGTTAACGTCTAAAAAGCAATAATAATATCGAAAATCTTAAAATCATACATGTTCTGGATATCATACAAGTTCTAGATAGCATACAGTTTTTAAATTGCTGTGTTCCACCATGTAAAATCTCACCCCGTGTTTAGAAACCATGTACAAGTAAAAAGGGGCTATGAACTCACCTTAGCCACGAGGTAAGTCAATCACGGTACTCAGCAACTGAGTAGAAACGGTAGAGGTAAGACGATAACCGACGATATGGATTCCCGGGAAACACGAAAACCGCAACCTATCAAAATAAGGCGCGCACGTTAAGACTCGAACTCAAGTATCGATATACCAAATATAATATGACTTAAATGTTTTCAAATTATTCATGTTTCAAAACCATTGACACGAACCAAATGAATTCGTACTGACCATTTATTCCAACATTACACATTAAAACACTTGAAATTGACCCGTTATATGAAGCCAAGTTAACGCAAGTCAAACTATCCTTTAACCTTACTTAGACCAGTATCTAAGTCATTTATATAATGACTAAGCACTTGAATAAGTCATCATGTCCGATGATGAATACTCAAACTCACGCAACACAAACATTGAACTACATGTCCAAAATAAAATCAGCAAGTACACCCCGAATGTACACACCAATCTACCCTATCTAGACTTGTCCGTTTTACATGAAAATTGGTGTCAAGGTCACTTATAACCTGTATAAGACCTTACCAAAATTTGAGCCAAAATTCACACTTTAAAATTCACCAGCTCGACACTTTACTCGACTCCAAATTTGGGACAAATTTGTATACTTGTTTTGTAAAACCGTTTGGACCACTTTAAAAGTACTAATTCAACAATCCGTCTTTTGAAACCACTACTAGACTCATCAAACTAAGTTTGTAAACTTTGAAAACCAGTAGTATCAACCATTTAACCAAGCCTAAAGTCCTCGAGAGTCGACCCAAAATCAGCCACAACTTCGGATTGTGCCGACTTGCGTCTCCTGGTACACGAATACTAAAACTAGCATAACTTTTGACTCGTAAAGGACTAGAAGCTCTATCTTATACCAAAACGAGAGTCTCGGAAAACTCTACAATAAAATCAAATAATCTTGGCCTTTCTCAGAACTTAAACCCACAAAACAATCTGTTATATGCTGCTGTCCCAAAATACCTTTTTAGAAAACAAGTCAAATCAAATTTCCCACCAAATATAATCATTCCCATATCTCTAGTATCACTCTACTATCATACCCATCAACCAAACACTCCTAAAAATACTTGTATGAAAAATTTAACAAAAATCAAAGATAAAAATAAACCTTTTTAATCATGAAAACATGAAGATCATTGCATAAACCACACATGCAAGATGATCAAAACATTCTAAAACCACCAAATCATAAACTCATGAAAACATGATGCATGTAGGAGATTTTTGTATAGATAGAATCATCACAAGATTTTAAGAATGGGTCTTGTTTTTGTTTTGATTGATTCATAGTAGAAATCAAGATTTTAGGGGTGTTTTGTATGGTGGTGGTGACGGAAAAGAAAGAAGGGAGGGGAGGGTGATGTTTTTCTTTTTATAAAAATGGTGTATGTGTTTGTGTAGGAGAAATAAAATGGTTTATATAGTGCTAGGTAATGGAGGACCAATCTTGCCAATTTTGGAACTTGTGGACCTAAAAACAATTAATAGTTTTAAAGGGTAGAAAGTGGTTATTGGTAAATATTGAAAATATTTACGGGGCTTGGGTTTCGTAAAAATACTTTTCAAAAGTTACAATGCATCATAAAAATGATTATATGATTTTTCGACATGACTTAATACGTAACTAAAACTAAATCGTCGAAAATATTAATTATCGAAATAATCGATAAATAAACGTAAACTTTTGGGCATCCGTCGGTATCGCAATCACCAGGAATTCTCGTTGTACATTGATTTTGAATAAACTCGTTGTAAAACGCACGCGGGTGATTTTAAACCAAAAACTTTAATTTAAATTAAATATGGAAAATAAAATAAAAATTTTATAATTCCATACAAAGTATTTATCGATGATCAGAAAAATACTTAAAAAGTATAATTTAAAAATCTCAGGATTTACATATAGCAATACAAGAAAACGAAATACGTTGGAAAATTCAGAAACACGGATAAAAAGAAAAAAATAATGCTGGGAAAGTACGGGTTCTCACATGGGGGGACTTGAAGATTATGTTGGATTGTCGTCCTTGTACTCCTAGTGCTGGGATATGGCAGGAACAACCCCGATGGGTCATCACTAGGTGGAAGTTGTATGCTGGTTGTGTTGTGTATGTGTTGGAGTTAGAGTCTGGTGCTAGAATGTTTATGCTTGTGGATAAGGAGTATCCTCTTACCATTGCTACTATGGAGGCTATGCTGGAATGTCACGTATTGGTGTCAAATGCTCCATCTGGTAATGAGTCTGCTATGGCCACAACATTGATTGAATCGATTCAAGCACGGCTTCTTGCAGACAAGGTTTCAGATTCTGGTTAATATCTCTGGTATGCTTGTCCTATATTTTTTTTTATCTCTTTTACATTCTTTTTACCAATGTGCATAGTTATTGGTGACTAACAAACTCATTTAAAAAAACCCAGAAAAATCATACTTTTATATAATATCTGTTTATACTTGACACATACAATGGGAAATTAAAACATGTAAATAATATAATATCTGCTTATACTTTTACATTCTGGAAACTTTTCACACTTAGGCTGTTTGGATAGTACTTCTGGTGTTGGAATCTTTCCACATAACAAATGGTGTTCAACTCACCATGTCTCACAGACAAGAAAGAGTTGATTCACCATGAGGGTACGGCTCTGGTGTGATTGCCAAATCCGTTGATGGTTACCAGTTTACCCAAAATTGGATGGTCTTCACTCACCTTGGTCCTAAACTGAAGAGTGACTAGTCTAGGGGGTACGGGATCTTGGTAAAGACATACATCAAATCCGTTGATAGTTGTAATGGCTTGCTCAAAGCTATATGGTTTTCAGCTCACCGATGCTTTATTGCTAAGAGTTGACTAGTCCAGAGGGTACGGCTTCTGGTAAAGACTTTAATCAAATCCGTTGACGGCTGTGATTGTTTACCCAAAATCATCAGGGTACCCCCACTCACCATTGATTTACGTTCTAAGAGTTAGGCTGGGTTCTGGTCTCCCAAGGTGATGCTTGATTCCACCACAAAGACTAGCTAGCCCAAGAGCGAGCAGCTACTTGGTAAAGGCTTATCAAATATGCTCATATTGCTGTGAAGATTCAATAGGTGCAGATATGTTCCAAGCTTTCAAGAAGCTTCTCAGAGTTCTTAGTAGCAGCCCAGTTTGTGTTTTTGTTGATGCTAGTTCTATTGCTGCTATAGATCTGCTGTTTCAATCCTCAATTTGTTTCTGCAAGATCTACCAAGAAACTTGAACTCAACCAGTCAAATTCAAGTTTAGGGGAGGATTGTAAGGACCTATACAATATGTGGTTTGTAATAGGTGAACTAGGAGGTATGTAGTTCCTCCTGGTCCTAGTAGTAGTAGGAGCAACACGTACACCTAGTCTGGTAGTAAAGTCAAACAGTAGTATTTGTAGTAGTTTATTAGGATATGCATGAGATATCTTAGGAAAGGATATGCATATCAACTATTACACGTTTTGTGTTTAATGTAGTTTAGGGTTTCCTTGTAGCATAAAAGGAACCCATTGGTAGAAAGGTTAGACACACCTTCACCAGTTTCATTTTCATATCAATATAGTAGAAATCCTTAGAAAGGATCAAGTTATTTATCTAGTTATTGTGTTTCTTTTTGTTCTTAGTGTTTGTATTATGCAAAAATACTTTGTGTTCATTAGAGTCTCTCTGTAAATATACTTGTGATCAGAGAAGTCGTTCACCATCCTTAACAGGCTGAAAGATCTACAACTAAAGGACCCTACAGCTGACTTATTGGTTTACTGTCTTCTTTATCATTTCATATTGTTGTTTGTTTCACCTTAGTTTCAATTCATAATAATTAAATGATATTTATATATATTAATTTATGAGTTTATTTAATGTGTATTTAATGCGTTTTAATGTTAATATAATAATTTTATTTTTATTTATTACTCACTAATTCGTTAGCAAAACCCATAAAAAAACAGAAACATATGCTCCTTAAACTAAGCATGCGTTACACTTCTCATAAAGATTGTCTTCTTAGTACTATTTATTAACTCATTCAGTAAGTTTATATTGTATTTTTGCAAATAATTTGTAAATTGAATGATATAATAAAGTACAAACATTAGAGAACTTTGTTATATTTGGCTAAGAATAAATACCAAAATTAACTATTTTAGTATTACCATCAAAACAATTGTCCAAAAAACAAACATTGTTTGGAATTATTATATGTGTAATTAATATAGTTTTGATTTATAAAAGTCATATTTAACGTTATAGTTAATACATAAATTAAAAATAAGAATAAGTAATTAATATTATTTTAATTTTATGGGAAAAGTAGGAAAACAAATGATAATTACTATTTTAAAATAAAAAGTAAGCACTTTTTAAGAGCCAAACATAAATATTAAGAACATTTTTTGTTGGTTGACGTATATTCTTATTCTTGAATCTTCAAAACTTCAAAATTAAAAATGAAAACTAAGAGGTAGAGATGACAATGGGACCGGGTTTGCGGGGAATGGTTGCTATCACTCTCATCATCAAAGTTAAATATTTATCCCATCACCGTCCACATCCTCATTGGGGATTACAAGCTACATACCATCCCCATCTCAGCAGGGAACAAGGATCCTCAATGGAGAATCAAGGATTTTTTTCTCCGTTACACAATTAACATTTAAACTGTGTTAACCTTGAAGTGGCCACGCCAACCTCCTGAAAAGGGAGGGCTTTACCTGGTTTGAGTCTGTGTGGCGGTGGGCTCAAACCCCATGGATTAGTCGGCCAATGAGTCGAAAATAACGGTTACAAAAAAAAACATTTAAACTGTGTTTCAAATGATGCAACCATTACAATTAAAACAATACGGTAATATCAAACAACATTAACGAGATTAACTTTCATGCGATCATGCTAAGTATTAATAATAACAAAATTAACACACAAGAGCTCATCCTAGAAGGTTAGTGTCAATGAGATATTAACCATCGATTGATAATGTTTCAAATATCTAATAGATATTTGAAACATACAAGATATATAAATGTATATGTAGAATAAAGATATTCGGGGTGGGTTCGGGGACGTGTTTGGGGAACTAAGCGTATTCTCCGTCGGGTTCGGAGTTGTTTGCCATCTCTACTAAGAGGGCTAGGTGTGGCAGCGAGCAAGCCTCGCCAAAGTGATGTGGTCTTTACCATTTTCTCGTCGGCCCTCTTCACCACACCAGAAAGCTTTGCCAAACCCCCTTCTTGCCAGTTAACTGGCAAAGAAACAAAAAAATCATGGGCCTACTTGTTTTTTCTCTCTTTGATTCTCTTTTCTCTTTTATTTTTCTTTGATTTGGATTACAGGAAGATAAACGTGATGCTAGTGTGTGGATTTACTGAGAAACAAGAAGAAACATATAATGGGATAATGTTTCTTTTTTTTTCTTTCTATTTTATACTAAATTTGCAATTATACCCTTGTCGTTTTGTTTATTTTCAATTTTGGTTTCAATTTATAAATTTTTGAAAAAAAATGTGTTTCTAACTTTATAAAAAATTATTTATAATTTTGTATTTTTATTTATGTATTCTTATTTTATTTTTAAATATTAAATTTATTTTAGTTAAAAATAAAATGAATCTTATTTATTTAAAAATGATAATTAAGAAATTAAAATTGATAGTGGTGGGTACAAATGAAGAGGGGGTGCTTGTTGACACAACATGGGTTTTTAGAAGGTGAGAGTTTCAGATGACGTGACAGCCTGTGAGGCCTAAATGAAGAGCAATTTGCTTGTTGTCACACCTAACCCTCTAACTAACATATTGATATAATGTTGTTTTTTTCTCATTTATGGCATAGAAGATTATTTGGGTTTGAATGGTGATAGTCGTAGTACAGGGGTAAATTAAATATAAATGTAAACGAATATATAAAATATTAACTACGAGTCGTTGTTTTGACGAGAGTTGAATATTGATATAAGAACGGAGTCAGATTTAAGATCGAAGATGTATGATCGAAAAGTAAAAAAACGTAGATGGAAACGTAAAAACGTAAAAATAATATTAAAGTAATAAGACTCACATAAATCAGTAGAGGCAGTGGTAAAAGAAAAGGAGCACAGATTAACAAATGCAACAGTAAAGAAAAAGAGGAATCTGGAGCTTCAAGTTCATTCATCGGGAGTACAAGACCAACAATGCCACAAAAGTAGGATGAAAGCAAGGCTCTTCTGGAAAAAGTTTGTGGGTGTTTGGGGCCAAAGCAAGAAACCTAAAAGAAATATTAATAGGCAATGTGACCATGAGATAGGGTCGTTCTTTGGGTTGGCAAAAACGAGTCTTGGGCTGAATGTACCAAGAGAAGAGAGACACCATCCTCCTCGACATGTCTATCATGTTTATTATGGACTCATTTTACACTACATGGGAGAGCCGAAGACAAGTTTGGGATCCGGGAATCAAGGTCGTTCAAAGCAGCACCTTGAGGACAAGGTGTTTTTGGGGGAGGGAGTATTGATATGAACCACATTAGTATTCATGTATTTATCTAGTTTAAAATAATTATTAGTAGTATTATTTTATGAGGATTAGGATTGGGGTAAGTTTTTGGCTTATCCTACTAGGTTATCTTTTATTATAAATAGGGCATTAAGGATGTAAGTCGGATTATGTTGAATGATTATTAATAGTTTGTTTGCATAATCAACTGGGAAGTCGGTTTATCTCACTGATATAAGACATCGGGGGTCAGGTTATCCCATTAATATAATCTATCTTTTTTATTCTGTTATCGATTCGGTTCATATCAGTTTCACAAGCTCACTATTTTGTGGTTTATTTTTCTGGCTTATATATGATGTATACTAATAACAAGATAAATAAACTGGATCTATTAATTCCAATTCTTCGAACTATCGTTGATTCAAAAGAACACCGACAATCAGGCAAACTCCAACAATCGTTGATTTACCGAATACCGATTATTAAGAGAATCTTAACAAACTGCCAAAACAAAACAAAAGTTTTCATTATCAAAACTTAGAGATATCTCAATACAAAGAAAAGACCTAATATTTATAGGAAAAATAGAATCAATTTAAATAAATGTTGATGTGACTTTCCATTTTTCTAAACTTAAAATAGAAAATTAAATATTTTCTAACCAAAATCAAACAAGAAACTTAAATAAATAAAGGAAAGACAATATCTCGACTTTGATTAGAAGTTGAACCGCATCATTATCCTCCACTTAAGAAAACTCGTTCTTGAGTTTTCCTCATTCGTCCATTGTACTCGTGAGTGGTGAGACTGGGGTTCGAGTCCCCAGTTTTGCAACTTTTTGTAATTTTTATTTTTGGCTTATGGCACAATAAGCTTACTTGGCAGTTGGCCAAATAAGTTTTTTTTAATCAAACATAAGCAATAAATCAACACTCATAAACAACAATTAGCAGCTAACAAGTAGAATCAACCTAATCTATAGTGATGAACAGTTGCTAGACTAGATGTGCTACTAACTTTTTTAGGCCAAATGCGAGCTCAGAAATAAGCCACTAAATAAGTTGCTATCCTCAGATAAGTTGAAAACAGATTAAGGTCAATCCTTAAACTAGTAGCCTCCTTGATTTCAAGATTTAAATATACTCAATGAATCCTCCTAAGTTGCTGGTGCAATTAACACGGTTATGCATAAAACTTGGACTAAGACTGAATTGTTTTGTTTAGCAAAACTGAATCCATCTTAAAGAAAGCCTATAGAAACCTTCAATAACATAAAAATGAACTTGTATCACCTCAATTCCAGTAATAATCAACAACTATAGCACCTAGATATCAAAACTGATAATTCTATCAGAGAGACTTAAGTTTTCTCTTTTTTTTTATGTTTTTGTTGTTTTTATGCAAACAAATATTGAATTTTGACTAATAACACCCTACTTGAACTAACTAAGCAATCTAAGCTCTTAAAATTCAAGTGAAAAGTCGATAACACTCTGTCCAAACACTCCTTTATCTTTAGATAATTTATTCTCTTTATTCATAATGAATCGGCCTTTAAACTTGATTGTCTTCAAACCAAACTTATCGACCATGGGTGCACTTTCAAAAACCATTCTTGATATTTCTTACGCATCATAAATGTAAACGAACTTCCACTAACATTGATAATAATACTTTTTTCAAACGACATAAAATCATGTAATTTTGTATCGAAGTCTTTCTCAAATCAGAATTTATTGCAGTTTGGATCATTGAAGAACAAAAATTACTAGCCACAATTACGACGTCTTTGATGTTGTCTTCTTTCCCACCAAATCCTCATTTCCCAAAAATTCCTTCATGTTCCTTAATGAAAGTTGTAATATCGGTATCATAAACTAACATCGATTCTTTTTCATATTGATCATCTTCAAATATTGGAGGTCCTTCATAATCATAATTCGTCACACCATAACCTTCCCATTCCTCAGAAGATGAACCATCACCATCAAAGAACGGATATTCTGAGTCTTCGCCTTCATTTCTCCTTAGAGATATCTTAATCATGAACTTCGGCTCTTGATACGAACTGATGTATATTCGTATAATTTTGTGTTTACAATGTATATTACAAAGACTAATAAGAAAATTACATTATAGTAGGATCTTACGATCTCGATTCTATTTTACGATCTCGATCTTGTAAAAACGAAAATGATTTAAGTAATCCCGATCTTGAAAACCTTGCCATAAACAATTGTTCCAACTATCATTGATTCATAAGGATACCGAGGATCAGACAAACTCCAACACTCGTTCATTCAACGAATACCGATTATTAAAAGAATCTTAACAAAGTGCCAAAAACCAAACAAAAGTTTTCATTATCAAAACGCAGAGATATCTCAATACAAAAAAATAGACCTAAATATTTATTGAAAATTTATAATAAGTATAAATAAATATTAATGTGACTTTCCGTTAGTATAAACTTATTATTAAAAATTAAAAATTCTTTTAACCAAAACATACTGTCAAACAAAAAACTTAAGTAAATAAAAAGAAAGCCAATATCATGACTTTGATTAAAAGTTGATCCGCATCAATAATTAACTTCATCAAAGTACAGAGTTTTACCCTTGATATACATTACGTTTTGAAGTTCCATACTTCACTTTAATTTGGAGAACTTGAAAACTTTTACTGGTCTTGTTTTACTATATATGGCCAATAATCACATAAATTTGTTAAGTATGAGATTATTTTAACATGTGCAAGTAGCAAGTAAGTCACCGTCACATATGGTTACATAAAGTCGTTTTATATTGCTATATTCCAATTCGCAGTCCCATATAGTTTAACGAATAAAAACTTTTGGTAGCTAATTATATACCACCGTGTGTTGGATTAGTTTTGTACTGTATTAATATTACTACTACTCAGTATTTGACTTCAACGTTAAAAACACTCTTCTTGATAGTCATAATGTTATGAAGCTTGTTCGCGTATGTCTCCGGT
This sequence comes from Glebionis coronaria, assembly GCA_025667525.1. NCBI lineage: Eukaryota > Viridiplantae > Streptophyta > Magnoliopsida > Asterales > Asteraceae > Glebionis > Glebionis coronaria. The sequence goes on along the minus strand of CM046875.1, from coordinate 87,376,917 downwards.
CAACGCTTCCGGAGACGAGCGCTTTCCCACCTCAGACCCGGAACCTTGGACCATTTGATAAAAACGTGGCGTGAACAGTAGAGCATTAATGAGCGTGACAAGGCTCGAGGAGTAAAGCAAAAGGCACTCACCCTATTATCCAGGGACCATCCGTCCGTCCTGTGGATAAAAGGATACACCGCCGCCCTTGGGACATTCAATCCCTCGATTGTAGGGATTTGACTAGCCCAGGTTTCAAGGCCTAGTCTATGATGTGACCACTCAGGCAGGTATATCCCTTGGGGTAGTATAAATACCCCTGCATTTAACACACAACACATTCAATACTTCCATTAATACACACTTTTACCTTCCGGCATTTACTGTTTAATACCATTCGTGTGAATAGATACTTATTCTCACACCGGAGCTTGGTCTCGGGGTCAAACCTGGGGCGAGTTAACGTGTGTTGTCTTGTGTATCCTAGGTGCAAAGGGATCAAGACGAGCATACCTTTATGATGTCGAGGCAAGATCATTGACCGCAACATAGCCGGAGGATTTTGTTTCAACATTTGGCGCCATCCGTGGGACCCTAAACTCGGATCTCCACACAACAGCTAAGCAATGGCAGGAGTCTCAGGGGAGTCGAATCCATTATCTTCCCCTAGTCGCGACCCCGCAACGATAGTGAAAGAGACGGAAACGCCTCTAAATTTACGAGAAAAGATTTTGGAGAGTATGAGCGCTCTACAAGATCTGGTGGAGCGTCATAACGCCGCATCCAAAAGACCTATTTCGCCTATACGCTTAGATTTCGAGGAAGACGTATCAAATCTACAGAAGGATAAGGACGAAGGACGGGAGGTTCGAAAGGAAGCTAGCCTTCCGGAAGATGATTTGCAGAAGCCTTTCAAAGATGTGATGGCCTCTCCACTTACCAAAAGAATCATACAATTCTCCTCACCAAAGCATAGGCTACCCGCAACTCTCAAGTTATACTCAGGGGCTACGGATCCTAATGACCATATCACTCGGTTTGCCGGTGCCGCCAATTCGGGAGAATGGCCGATGCCAGTATGGTGTAGATTTTTCCAGCAAACTTTAGACGGACCAGCTGGAGGATGGTTTGAAAGGTTGCCGAGGGGTAGCATAGATAATTGGGAAGATCTGAAGGAACAGTTCTTAGAAAGATTCTCCTTGAGAAGAAAGAGTCTCAAAGCGCCGATGGAGATCACAACCATCGTCCGCAAGACTCATGAAACGCTGGCGGTATTCAAAGAGCGTTGGACAGACGAAGCAAGTTATATTCAAGGCGTTCCGGAAGTGATGAAGATATCGGCCTTCGTAAATGGAGCCAAGTGCCCGGAATTGGTCCGACGTTTTACAGATGACACTCCAATGACGGTAGCAGAGATGATGCAAAGAGTAGATGATTTCATAAAGTCCGAAGATGCATACCGAAACACTGAGTTGCCAACAGGAGAAGCGGGAGATGGTAACGTAAAGTATAGCAAGGACGAAAGGTATGGTCCTTCCGGTTCACGTGGACGACAAAGAGGGCGGCAAAGAAATGATTATCGGTCCAGACCCCCGTTTCCCCCATATGTACCTCCGGTTAACCCAAATTATGGAAGAAGGGCACCATACCAACGTTCCAGCTTGGAGTCGCTTACCAAATTTCCAAAAGAAATCTTAGCAACTGAGTTGCAATTGTGCCTTCCTCCACCGCAACCAACCAAGGGTATCATCCGTCCGGAAAACATGGACAAATATTGCGACTATCATCAAGAGAAGGGCCATCTCACCAACAATTGCCATCAGTTGAGGAAACAGCTGGAGGCTGCTCTGGAGTCCGGTAAGCTCAACCATCTGGTAAAAGACCTACGGGGAAGAGTGAATAAAGGGAACCAAGGAAGAGGAAATGGAGATTTTAAGGGAAGGACTATAAACATGATAGAAAGAAGGTATAGCGGCATGAAGAGGAAGGAGGTGTGCAAGATCGAAATGGATTGGATGAACGTCCCCATAACCTTTCCTCCTATACCCGATGATGAGGCTTCGGAGGAACCTCTGATATTCGAGGCCGAAATAGAGGGATATTGGGTAAAAAGGGTGTACGTGGATGAAGGAGCCACCATGCAGGTCATGTTCGAGCATTGTTTCCTAAACCTAGATCTAGCAATCCGAAGAAGGTTAACGCCCGATAACGTGAAAGTCCGGGGCTTTTCGGGGGAGGAAACCACCCCTCTCGGGAAGATAGATTTAGAGGTAACCTTTGGAGCAGACAGTTTAACAAGGCGAACGATGATGAACTTCACAGTGATTAGAGCACCATCCCCTTACAATATCATATTGGGAAGGACCGGAATCAGAGAGTTAAGGGCCGTGCCCTCTACCGTACACTCATCCATGAAGTTTCCAACCCCCAACGGTATAGCCACCATGACAACCAAGGCACGAGCCATCTACGAATGTCGAATCATAGAGGATAGCCAAAAGATAAAGACGATGAAAGCGTCGGCTGTGGGAAAAGAGTTAGATGAATGGATTGCCAAGGAAGAGTTCAATCAACAACAACGGGTTGCAGGAGACATGACGGAGCAGATCTGTGTCAATCCTAGATATCCGGAACAGTTGATCACTATCGGAAGATTGTTCACCAAAAAATATCGAATTCAACTCATAGAGTTACTGAAAGACAACGTTGATGTATTCGCATGGGAACCTTCCGACATGACGGGAGTACCTAGGAGAATCGTCAAACATTCGTTGAACGTGGACATGGAGACCGCACCGACTGCCCAAAAAAGAAGGACGTTAGGGGAAGAAAAAAGCCAAGCGGTTAAAAAAGATGTGGAAGAGTTAACAAAAGCAGGTATCATCCGACCGGTACGATACCCGACGTGGATCTCCAATCCAGTCCTGGTCAAAAAGCCGGATGGAAATTGGCGAATGTGCATTGATTTCAAGAATCTCAATTCTGCTTGCCCGAAGGATTATTATCCCTTGCCGGATATAGACGTCAAGATAGGGGCCGTAGTGGGATACAAATTCAAATGTTTTCTAGACGCTTACAAAGGCTATCATCAAGTGCAAATGGACGAAGCTGATGAAGAAAAGACGGCATTTTATACCAATGAGGGGACGTATTGTTACACAAAAATGCCTTTTGGGTTGAAAAATGCAGGAGCAACCTATCAAAGGTTAGTCGACTCAGCTTTCCGCTCACAAATTGGTACGAATTTGGAAGCATACGTAGACGATTTGATGATCAAGAGCCAAACCGAAGAGGACATGCTGGCGGACATACAAGAAACCTTTGATAATCTAAGGAGGATCAACATGAAGTTGAACCCGAAGAAATGTTCATTCGGTGTCGAGGAGGGTAAATTTTTTGGTTATATGGTAACATCCGAAGGCATAAGAGCTAACCCCAAGAAAACCAAAGCAATTGCAGAAATGAGTTCTCCTAAGACGCTGAAAGAAATGCAGTCCTTGAGTGGAAAGTTGGCGGCTCTCAACCGCTTTCTATCCCGGTCGGCCGAAAGGTCCATGCCCTTCTTCGAAACGTTGAAGAATATCACGAAGGAAAACAAGAGTGAGTTCCAGTGGACGGACAAAGCCGAAGAAGCTTTTCAGCAGTTGAAGAAAATGATTCTAGACCTCCCATTGTTAACATCCCCACTCAAAGGGGAGGTCCTGTACGTTTATCTGGCCGCATCCAAAGAAGCAGTCAGCGAGGTGCTCCTCGCGGAACGAAATGGGAGTCAAATGCCCATAAGATATGTGAGCAAAACGTTACATGATGCCGAGAGAAGATACGCTCCGTTAGAGAAGCTGGTCCTGGGGTTGCTACATTTATCTCGAAGGTTAAGAAGACATTTCGAGGCCCACGACATTCATGTCATATCGGACCAACCGCTAAAGCAGATACTAAGCAAATCCGAGGCCTCCGGAAGATTGGCAAAGTATGCAGTTGAGTTAGGGACGTATGAAATATTCTACGTGCCCAGAAATTCCATCAAAGGACAAGTGTTAGCGGATTTCCTCAACGAAGCTCCATTAGACCAGCAGGAGACAGCAACAATATACGAGGTGTCCGAAGAAGAGGAGCCGGAACCACAATGGATCCTGTATACAGACGGAGCGGCCAATAGTAAAGGAGCTGGAGCTGGTCTGGTACTAATTAACCCAGAGGAGGTAGAATTCACGTATGCGTTGAGGTTCAATTTCAATTGCTCAAACAATGAGGCTGAGTACGAAGCCCTTCTGGCGGGGCTCCGTCTGGCCGAAAGGATGGGAGTAAAAGAGTTGCAAGCCAAGGTGGATTCAAAGTTGGTGGCTTGTCAGATCAAAGGGGAGTTTGAGGCGAACGATGATAGGATGTCCAAATACTTGGCTAAAGTAAAAGAGCTTCTTCTCGTCTTCACAAAATTTGACATAGAGCACATTCCGCGACAAAAGAACCAAAAAGCTGATGTCCTAAGCAAACTCGCTTCAATCGCGTTCAACCATTTAACTAAGGAGGTTCTGGTAGAGGCATTGGACGCAAGGTCAATAGATGTTCAAGAGGTCAACGACATAGTGGAAGAGGAGGGCGAGTGTTGGATGTCTCCCATTAGGAGATGTTTGGAGGAAGGGATATGGCCTCAAGAGCCGGAAAAGGCCAGGAACTTAAGAATGAAGATTCCCATGTACACACTGGAAGATGGCATCCTATTCAAAAAGTCATACCTATCTCCAATGTTAAGATGTGTCGGTCCTTTGCAAGCAAATTATATAATCAGAGAGGTTCATGAAGGGGCATGCGGAATGCATGCCGGAGCAAGGTCCGTGGTGGCGAAGATAATGCGTCAAGGCTATTTCTGGCCGACCATGCACCAAGACGCATGGGACGAGATCTCCAAGTGCGATTCATGCAAAATACATGGTCCTATACCGAGGCTCCCGAAAACCAACCTCACGTCAATAACATCACCTTGGCCCTTTTACCAGTGGGGAATGGACATACTTGGTCCGATCAGTGGAAATGCCGGGAACATCAAGTTTGTAATAGTGGCCATTGATTATTTCACCAAGTGGATCGAAGCAAAACCGGTGGCTAAGATAACGGGAAAGGAAGTGCAAAAATTTGCTTGGGAAAACATAGTGTGTAGATTTGGTCTACCCGGTATGATAGTGACTGATAATGGCAAGCAATTGATAGATGGATCCTTCGGAAAGTGGTGTGAGAAATGGCACATCAAGCAGATGAACACTGCGGTAGCACATCCGCAAGCCAACGGCCTAGTGGAAAGAGCCAACAAGTCACTAATGCACGGGCTGAAAGCAAGACTAGGGAGAAGGCTAACCGGATGGGTTGACGAATTGCCCCATGTGTTATGGGCTCACCGCACCATGCTCAAGACAAGCAATGGGGAAACCCCGTTTAGTCTCACCTATGGAAGTGAAGCAGTCATCCCTGCAGAGATAGGCATCCCCACCACAAGAACCTTGTTGTTTAATGGTGAAACAAATGAAGAAGAACTACGGCTGAACCTAGATCTTTTGCAAGAAAGGAGAGAGGCTGCGGCCATACAGGAAGCCAAATACAAAAAGAAGGTGGAGCAGTACTACAACAAGCGTGTTAGACCCTGCTCCTTCAAGGTCGGAGACTTTGTATACCGGCACAACATGGCCAGCCGGCAAGAGAAAATAGGGAAGTTGGGTCCCAACTGGGAAGGTCCCTACAGGATTGTCGAAGCCTATCAGACCGGATCGTACAAGTTGGAAACAATCGAGGGGAAAGAAATCCCGCGTACCTGGCATGCAACCAACTTGCAAAAATGTTTTATGTAATAGGAACAAAATGTATCGTTTTCAGTTGTTCTAATGAATGAAAGTTTTAAGCATGTTTGACTGCAGTAATTATAAACCTCGGCCTAGCTAACCGTAGGGTATGTAAATACGCTTTGAAATGCTGGATGCGCCCAAAAGGCAATCCGGAGATAAATAAAAAGCGGTCCGGTACCGATATCTCCCACGCACACTTGTTAAAAGTATTATGATACTTTATGGGATGCGTCTAAATGACAATCCGGAGACAAACGAAAAGCGGTTTAATACCGATGTCTCCCAAACCATATATACACTAATGTAGACGTACAAGTGTTGGATGCGCCTGAATAGCAATCCGAAGACAAAGCAAAAGCGGTCAAGTACCGATGTCTTCCACATATATGAAGTATAAATAATAAAAAATAAGGCCAAGGCTATAAGAGACATAGCGGCAACAAGTGGTAATCATAGCGATTCGGACAAAGATGTAACACAAAGTAAATTTTATAACCATGCATAAAAGTTAAACGCCATAGGTGAAACATGTTTATGGAACCACAAATGTTAAGGATTATTACAGTAACCACAAATGTTAAGGATTATTACAGTAACCACAAATGTTTGAAAGTAACAGATTACAAGATATCCCGGCATTCCGGGTCTTCAAATCATGGAGCTTCACCGCCATGTGCTGTGGATTGAGAACCGACACCATCTTGGGTAATCACCGGAGGTTGAGTAGTATCAACGGTCTCGGCCGCAGGGACGGGGGGCTTCTCGGCTGGAACAAGTTGCATGATATCAACAACGGAAAGCTTATTGGCCGCAGACACCTTGGCCACGAAAGGATACTCAGCAGAAAATAGAGCAATGAAATCCTCCTTCCAGGTCTTGGCCATCTCAGTGTTAAGGTTATCAGCAGCGGCAATAGCAGCCTCAACTTGTTCCGGCGTGCGCCCATATTCAACAGCCTTCAAAAACCCCGCGTTGTACATACCGCCGGTACCCAAGGCGAGATATCGTCTGTACTCATAACTAGCAAGCAGCTTGCGCACCAAGATAGGGAAGCCATCCCTCACCAAAACCTGTTTATCCACTTCAGCTTGAGCAAGTAGAGAGGTTAGATGTTTGTTTGAGGCCTCAAGCTCTTTGATCCTCTCGGAATCCCTGACATGATCTTGGATGCTAAGACTTGATAAATGCTCCAGCTCAGCTATTCTCTCATCCTTGGTAGCGATCACAGCACCGGAGTCCTCAACCTCTTGCTTCAACCTGTCAATAGTTGCCAGGTTCTCCTTCTCCCGGTCAAGACAGCCGTTATATTTATCTTCAAGAGTTTTATGCGCCATAGCCATCTGATCAAGAACGGATTTCCCGGTAGCAAAGTGCCCTTGGACCCCCTCCGGCACAGCAGTCAAGCGGGAATGTTCCCGGCTGAGGGCCTCGTACCTCTTCATGAGCTCGGATACGGTCAAGGTACTACGGGCAATAGTCTGGTAAGCATAGCTCAGGACATCGTAGTTGGAAAGAGAGGACAGTCTATCTTGTTCCGCAGGGGTGGCCAAATGATACAACAATTCTCGGGAAGAATAGTGAGAGTCAATGTGCACATCTTCGGTCAAGCGCCACAAGGGTACATGACGGCGCACCGGCCCTTGCACATTCCCTGAGTGAAAAATAATAAGGTAAAGAAGAGAGCATAGAAGCAAAACACGTTGTTGGGAAGAGAGGGGTAAGAGAACACATACCTGCAGCATCGTCATCACCGTCCGAATGATCGCTCAGATTTATGTGAGCAGAAGTCTTGTGGGTAGCGTCAGACTTACTGTGACCATCTACCGAGTCGGAGGGGTGGGACTCATGGATAGGGGAAGGCGAATCCGCTTCCATGTCCTCGGCCCCAGACTGCACTTGGCTTTGGGAGGCTTTCTGCTTAAGCTTACGCCTAGACGACTGACCCTCGGCAGGTCTTTTCTTGTTCACCACCGGATTCTTCCCCTCATGACGGAGCCGAGCAGCCTGGATCTTGGGATCAGGAGTGGTAACAGCCTTCTGGCGAGCGTTCAATGTAGGTATGGGAGTAGTCAGCGGTAGTGGTTGGGTCACCCTCGGGGGCAGCAACGACGCCTTCTCGGTTTCATCTCTACCAACCTTGGCATTCTCAAACGACGGAAGTTTGATAAATTCATCCATGGTGAGTTCTGCAAATAAAAAGGGAAATAACAGTTAGAGCGAGCAACAAGAGCTCGCGGAAAATAAAAAAAAGGGTATACATGTAAAGTACCCTCATCATCAGGGTCAACAACTATGCGGCGAAGGGTAGGATCCTCATAAGGAACCCACAAGCCGGCTAGAAACAACAAATGCCGGTGAGGAGGGCGAAGCGGAACCGGGTCATCAGCCAACATTTTAGCATGATCAGTGTTAAAACCAATGGGGAAATCATCATGGACATCGGTGTTCCTATCCCTCCAAGGCATGGCATGTGGAATGGCCCTTCGGTCTATGAGGAACCACTTGTGTTTCCAGAGCTTCAAACTAGAAGTAGTCTCCTTTAAGCATTTGCCATACCTAGCCGGATACCGACTTTCAAAGGAGAACCAGTGCCCCTGTTTGCCCAGCTTATAGAATACACGAAACAAGGTTACGGAACAAGGGATGTTCAAGCTCCGGCAACGGATCTCAAACATGGTAACACGGTTGACGCTCATGGGAACTAATTGGGAAATGTGCACAAGAAAATATCTTAACACAGATAAGAAAAAGGTAGAGAAAGGAATCCGAAATCCCCCATGCTTCAAATAATCTTCGTATATTCCAATAAATCGATCCGGAAGTTTGTCCATAGTAAGAAGCGGATCCGGTAATCTAGGACGAACCTCGGTGGGTATGCGATACTTTCTGCGTATCTTCTTAAGGTCATCCTCCGTCAATGTCGAAACCCTAATATGCATGTCGCATTTGGGATCACGGAAAGTAGCCTCCTCACCGGAACTACTGGTAGACATAACTAAAATACGAGCAAAGTGAGAGTAAAGAGAGGTGCACACCTGCTTGAAGAGAATCCGGGAAGAAAGAACAACAATGGCGGAAACAAGAAAAAGTAAAAGCGTGAAGTAAATGAGAAAATGGGTGGGTATTTATATCAAAGGAAGGGGGCAGTGAAGAGACGTGCACAAGTCCCCAGGTTAAATCCATACCGTTGGAAAATGAATGGCCACGTGGAAGCAGATGCGAGTCCAAGAGCGAAAATCAATGCCACAAGTGGCCGACAACCCGAAGCCCAAAAGACAAAATCAATCAATGCGAAGCCATATAGGCGGCTCGCATTAATTACATTAGTTACTGTTTAAAGGACACGTATTGTGAGTATCATACCGCTAGCTCAGGCTAACACTATGATACTGGGGGGGACATGTTCGCGTATGTCTCCGGTCAACGCTTCCGGAGACGAGCGCTTTCCCACCTCAGACCCGGAACCTTGGACCATTTGATAAAGACGTGGCATGAACAGTAGAGCATTAATGAGCGTGACAAGGCTCGAGGAGTAAAGCAAAAGGCACTCACCCTATTATCCAGGGACCATCCGTCCGTCCTGTGGATAAAAGGATACACCGCCGCCCTTGGGACATTCAATCCCTCGATTGTAGGGATTTGACTAGCCCAGGTTTCAAGGCCTAGTCTATGATGTGACCACTCAGGCAGGTATATCCCTTGGGGTAGTATAAATACCCCTGCATTTAACACACAACACATTCAATACTTCCATTAATACACACTTTTACCTTCCGGCATTTACTGTTTAATACCATTCGTGTGAATAGATACTTATTCTCACACCGGAGCTTGGTCTCGGGGTCAAACCTGGGGCGAGTTAACGTGTGTTGTCTTGTGTATCCTAGGTGCAAAGGGATCAAGACGAGCATACTTTTATGATGTCGAGGCAAGATCATTGACCGCAACATAGCCGGAGGATTTTGTTTCAACAAAGCTTAACTTTAAAAACACTCTTCTTGTATTACTCAAATTATATTACGCTTAACCTAATAAAATACATATGAAATAAAAAAGAAAAAAAAGGAAAAAGATAAGAAAACCGGATAAATTCGGCTGGTAAATTTGGGGTGAGGCCTTATGGCGCGAGATGGGTGATGTTTGCTCTTATAAGAGGGCAGGGAGTGTTGGCGCCGTGGGGTGCCAAACTCACGGCGCGTTTGGCGTGATGATTCCCCGAACAAGGAAAACCCACGGCGTGAGCCATGGGCGTGGGTATACTCACTTGGCGTGAGTCTGGGTTAGCCTATTTTTTTTTTTTTTTTTTTTTTTGTATTTTGTGTGTGTATTGGGGAAAAAAAAGGAGTATTGTAGGACCCACATTCACCCATCACTCCAAGCCATGACTCCCCATTTTTTTTCGTGTGAGTGGGTGAGTGAATTTCGATGACGTGACACCAAAAAATACAGCCACTCGAAGTGATGACTCCATGCCCTCTAAGTCGGCGTGATAAGGCACCCGCCTGCCTTATAACTCAGTGTAATGTGTGCTTTGATCATTAAAGATTATAAATCATGATACAGTGATTACAGTCATAGTGTGAACTGTGAAGCACATTCAAACATCTTGTATCTGTTATATGAAGACTAGTATGGACCCGCGCAATGCGGCGGCGAGTACTCATAATCATTTTTTAGGCTAACAAATATTAATCTTTTATCCATTAAGTTTGTATTGTTAAAATAGTAAAAAAATCGAAAAAAAACCTTTAAATTTTTAAAAAATTATCAGTTAAGAAAAATATAGCAAAATGGATATTGAATTAAAGAGCAAAAAATTTTAGAAAATATGGTGAAATTATATTATAAAAATAACAAATTAATAAAAAGATTTTTCAATTTAAAAGAAAAAATGTTATTTAAGTAGGTTGTTACAAAAGTTTGTTACAAAAGGTTGTTAGAAAAAGTTATAGTATATAATGTTAATGAAAATATCAACAACTTGCTTTATTTAGTAGGAAAAAAAGGCTGAATTTTCAGCCTTACTATTTTAAGAAGGTCCCAAATGCTTTATATAGTAGTATAGAATAGATTAGTAGATTACCACAGAGATCGATACATCTTGTATCTGTTGTATGAAGATTATAATTCATGATAGTCATAATGTTATAAAGCTAAAAGACTTTTTCGATCTTGTACATTTTGTTTGCTAAAAATTAATGTGAAATTTACATGACAAACATATAACGTATATAAAACTTATGCACCAAACAACTTCGACACATTTTCATGTCTCGAGCTCTCCTTCTATAATCCTTCAAAATCTACAAACTCCTTCTTATGATGTTTCGGCTTCAAAAACCCGTATAACTTCTTGAACTCTTTGACTGATGGAATACGCTCCCTTCGGAACAAACCAGATTTATGTGATTCTTCGACAGTCCTAGCCGAACCACTATACATTAATCTTGGAGGTAACTCAACTGGCCCACCATGACTAAGCAAACCCGATGGCACTCCATGCGCACCACCAACGGAAACACTATGTGTCAATCTCAAAGGTGAAACTTCGTCCTTAGTATCATCAGCTAGTTTCACCGTTACATCAGTATTTGACTTCAACGCGCTAATGACAGTTTTAATTGCTCGAGTAGGTGACCCGCGGTTAAAAATCATTATCTCGCCAATCTCAGCCGGGCTCAACTTAGCCCCGGTTTGAATAATCTCTTCAACTTGTGGAAATAACTTATGCTCTTTTACCCCTAAGTGACTATTAGCAAGCGTCTTAAACGCACTAAAATCACATAAAGGAAACTCGACATGAACATCTATTCTACCGGGCCTTAGAACCGCTGAATTGATCTTTTCTTTATTACTAACCGTAAAAACCATCACTCGTTCTTCACCACACGCCGAAATAATCCCATCCATAAAATTCAAAATTCCAGATAAATTCACAAAAGTGGATTTCTCAGCTAAAAATTGGTCTAAGTCTTCCACAACTATAATCGACTTACTTGTAGTTTGCATAAGAAGCATCTTCAGATCACTATCATTTTCCACTTTTGACAATACTACGTCGTAAACATCATACCTTAAAAATTTAGCCATTCCAGCTATAAAGCTTGATTTTCCTGTACCCGAAGGACCGTGAAGTAAGTAGCTTCGTTTCCAAACACGACCTAAACGATGATAATACTGTTCGGCCTTTAGAAACGACTCTAGATCAGATTTTATAACCTTTTTCTGCTCCATGTCTAGCAACGACGTATATATCGTTGCAGGATGATTAAAAGGAACTGATATCCACCGTCCGTTTTCTAGTGAGTTCTCACCGTTGATGTAGAGCTTAATTTGCTTCTTCTTTTGCTCGATCTCATCAACAACGTTATGAATATGTTGAAGGTACGTAGATAATATTCTTCTCTTTTCTTTTTTTCGCAGTTTTAATAGTATGCAATTATGCTCGAGTTTCCAAAAGATTTTTGATCCCATATACGTATCTGGGATCATGTGATTTTCTGTAGTTGTGGTATCAATCACGAGATTAATCTCGTTAGGCTTATTTAGAGCTGAAAATAAGCTAACGAAGTCGGAATCTTTAGCCGAAGGTAGTGAGTTAAGATACATAAGTATCTTATGATACACTTGGTTTTGTTGCATGTTTTGGTTGAATTTTGGGATTTTGTAAAGTTGATGAGCATGAAAATATTCTTCAAATAATCTCCATGTATCGCGCAAAAAGTGTCCTAAGGTTGTATGCAACAATACTCGTGAAACTAACCAGAAACCGGCTATCACGGCCGTAAACATGAGTAGTGTAAACAAAACCATTTTTGAGAAGAGCGGTATAAAAGCTTAAAATGCTGATAACTAACAACACTGATAGAGGAATGACTTTAATTTGAGTATATTTGTGATGAAGGTACAGGAATTTGATGATGTTAGGAAGTATTTAAGGTTTTACAGGCCAAGAAAAAAGATATGAATATTATGTTATACTAGTACTATAGTAGTAATATTAAGTCAATAATGGAGGGTGTAAAGAAAAGAATGTGTTTGAATGATTAATATAGTCGTAGAATATTTAAAAAAATGGTCTATACATGTGTGCTTGTGTCACATTTGTACTAATTTGTTTGTACTTGATTTAACTAACTTATGCATGTCTAATATATGTTATATAAATGATAGAACATTATAATATGACGTTGTGAAAGATACAGATCCAATCCGGAGGACATAAAGCCAAATCTTATAAAACATAAAGTCGTCAATTATGGGTTTAAAAAACACCCAGAATTGTGACTTGTTTAGACTTGGTTTTTGGTTTGAAAGTTGTTGTATCATGGTCAAAATGATGGCTAGTCTTTAAAAAAGAATGGTTCATAACTTCATATCATGGGACTTGTATGCTAGATGATAAGCCTGGATGGTGAAAAGTTCGTTACTTTTTCATTTGGAAAAATAAGATTGGACAAACACAAAAAGTTATATTATTACTTTTTCATCGAAAAGATGTTTTTTTAGCCATAACTCAGATTGATATAACTGAAATGTCAATAAAAGGAGAAAATAATAAAAATAATCAACTTCACAAACATGTTTCACCAAATTTATCAATAAAATCATTTTTCTAAATATATCAAGGTTGATTATAAGGTCTTTGTAGCTCTCCAACAAAGATAGCAAGGTTCGGGTAAAAGGATTCTTAGGATAAATTTTACTATTATTTTAAGAAAATACTACCACAAAAAACACACATTAAACTACTACAAAATCACATAAAGTATAATGAAAACTAAAACTTATTGTTTTCACGGACTCTTATTTCAATTGTATCAGAAGTAGACTAGATATCGCTCGAAATATCCTGATGATCATACATGTCATTATCATATGGGTTATATTCATCATCATTATTCTTGTAAGAATCTTTTCATTGTTCCCACAGATTATTGGTCCCGTATCTCATATCAGATGTTTTAGCAGCTAAAATAATCGTCATATCATCATCCACATGTTCAACTATATCCTTCTCATTAAGCTCACCATTTTTCATAGGAACCGGGTACCATTGATCATCCACCCAAGAGTAACTTGTCATTCAGTGATCTTTTTTACAATCATGGCAATTTTCTCAATATCAGGGTGTGGCTAGCATCCAGACAAGATATATCATCCTTAGACATATACCCGACGAATCATCCAACCCAGCTGACATAGACGTCCAAATCATCATATTTTCTACAACAATTAAGTGCGACAAAAGAATTTGAGTTACTAACCTCTTTACTTAGACTAGCCTTTGTACTAGACCCCACAACAGCTTATTTTTTCCTACCACTTAAAGTAGTATTCTTCCTGCCTACCACTCGATATTCATGAGTAACCTTAGAACCAACCGGTTTATATTTCACCTTATGACGAACACGTACACCCGTAGCTATATGCTTAGGCTTGTTCACATTCTTTGCACCAGTTGATCTCGTAACCTTAGGACAATCATGAAGTACAAGGCCAAAAATCTTACAACTTGGACATCAGGGGTTTTTTATTCAACATGAATAGTGCTTAAATAAAAACCATCGCCTTTAAGTTTAGGCATAACCACCACACTTTCAACTCTGCATTAGCACATATCTTAAGCATTGCTCAAGCAAAACTAGATCTACCCCATGATTTTAAACACATTTCAGCCGTATAGGCGTCAACCATCAAAGGAGTACCAAGTTTTGTAGCAATTGCACTAAGACCATATTCACTAAATGCCATCGTGGTAACACTAGGAAGGCTCACTCAAACCAAAATATTACCGACACCCTCTTTCAACATATTCATATATGGATATAGGGTGGGAATCGGAGCGGGTTGGTCGGGTTCGGGTCATTTGGGTTGGGTCCAATTTAGGTCGAGTCTCAATAATTAAAATATCTTTTTTTACTTTTTTAATAGAAATTATATAAAAACTATTTAAGATAAATAAATAAATAATTAATTCTAATTCGGGTTAATTGGGTGAATCAAACCCGAGTTAGACAAAACTATTTCACCTAATACCCTACCCAATTATGAAATCGGGTTGACCCGATTGACCCCAGTTTGAATTTGAACCCGGGTAACACGCCGCAAATATACTGGGGTCAGGTTTGTGCCGGGTCGAAATATTGACACCCCGATCTGGATCCCATTTATTAATGATAATTGGCTTATTACGAATAAACTAGGGACCACTCTTATGCATAGTGTTCATACCATCCATATAGTTAAATTGAAAGAAAAATAACTCGATCGACGAGTTAAGCATTGATTTAACTTATCTAAATTTACTCCAAGTATTCTTAACATAATTTGCGACAACAGGGTATGCCACACGTTTTCCCAAGAAAAAATCATACACCCAATTAACAAACCTTTCACTAGTTGTTAGAATAGAATCCAACAGGACTATCAACTCACCCCATTCACCTCTGGTGTAACAAATGTGGGAAAGTTAAGACCCTCTCATTGATAAACAAATTAGCAAAAGACGTCCCCTTAGGATCAAGGATACCACTCGACGTCCACTCCTTGTCAACATTCATCTTACCTAAATCACTAGGAACATAAAGTCCAACTAATGATAGTATCTACAGCATGTCCCCAACATTCAAACCAACATAATCATCACCAACACCTTTTTTTTCTACTTAGCACCGCTACCACTCCCACTCCTTTTGAATTCAAGAATCATTTTTACATCATAACATCAAACTATTCAGCACCTAGACCACCACAAACATTACAAGCACGTCTCGAAGAAACAAGGATCAA
The DNA here is from genome assembly GCA_025667525.1 of Glebionis coronaria. Classification (NCBI taxonomy): domain Eukaryota; kingdom Viridiplantae; phylum Streptophyta; class Magnoliopsida; order Asterales; family Asteraceae; genus Glebionis; species Glebionis coronaria. The sequence goes on along the minus strand of CM046875.1, from coordinate 87,361,312 downwards.
CACAAACCTTAAGACGTATCTAGATCAAGACCGATGGGAGTGGTAGCAAAAACATAACATACCAATAGAAATGTTGTAGAGGAATCTTAGCAAACCACATGAAGACGACAGATACATCAGAAAAACAAAACCTAATAAGTGATATGGAACAAAAAATAAAACCCTTGATTCGAAAAAACCCTAGAAACAAAATAAGAACAAAAAAGATCTAGCATGGATGAAAGATTAAACTAGAGTAATAATTTTAATCCAAACTAGAATCAATAACTGAACATGTAGATCGAATGGAAATTTAAAAAAGGGTATTGGGGTGTGATTCACCAAAATCGTCAAAACAATGGAAGGGTCAAAGCCGGCTTTTTTCACTTTAAAAAAACATAGGAATTGCTAGATTTTTACAGAAATCGCAAGGTCTTAGTTTTCTTTTAAAAAAACGCAAACTCTTGCTTGTCTTATGAAAAAATCTCTTAGTCTTAATGTTTTTTTTCCTAAAAAGTAATTAACTTTGCGTTTTTTAGAAAAATGAACTAGCTAAACCTCACTAGGTTCGTGAATACAAAGGATTTTTTAATATAAATTTTGATATTTGAAGAAATATATATTTATAAAATTGATTAATTTTGTATTTTCTCTGCTAAAAATTGCAATAATGGGCGTAATATTCATAAAAATCAAAATACTAGATGTAATTTTTCATGACATGCACCACACTTGTTCGTACCATGATTTAAACCCATCGCTTTTTTCAGTTATCTAGATTTTTGACTCAGCATAATGTTCATAATTATCTGAGAGATGACAAGCTTGGTAATTTCATTGATGGAGACTTCAACTGGATAATCGTCTGCTTCCCTTGATATTGACCTCCTTGTGATTGTGAGTTCAAAGTACCCACTATACTCATATGTTGGGACCTTCGTTTTTTTTGACGTGGCAACCACTCTCTTGAGATCTGCTTGTTGTAAAGGTCTTGGGCTCTTGGTAGCTAAATATAAAAATATACCAATACCAGATTTTTAATATTTAAGTACCGTTTAAAATATCCCTAAGAATCTTTATTTTCTAATTCACATGAAATATATGCCCAAACATATAGGTGGAAGTGGAAAAACTGACCAGTTAAGTAACACATGTCGCCACACGTTGGTAAAAACAGATACTTAAAACCTAGGGACAAAGAATTTTTAAGGAATAACATATTTTTTTCAGTTAGATCAGTTTTTTTCTTAAGTTATTCATGATGTGTTATTTTTTCGGTTGTATTAGTTTTTGTAATGGTTACACAAGCTTTGAGTTACCGTGTCTAAAAATCAGTTTAGTATAGCTATTTGTAAAAAACGTTAAAATTGGCGAAGGAAATTCACGATAAATACACCCAATTCCAAGACAAATACATGAGATTTCAAATCCTTCTTCGTAACGCGAGGGAGCCTAAATTTTTTGAAAAAATACACGCAACTTCAAATGTGCGGGAGCCTAACATTTATCATTTATACATGTACTATAATACAAGTTAGTGAAATTCTAAGCATTTTGCTAATAAATCCGGTTGAAAAGTATCGTACATGTCAATGTACAAAGATTCTCAGATGATTTATAAAGTAAGAAAAAACATATAAAGTATGAAGATTTTCTATGTTTACACTTTATATGATATTGTAACGAATAATACACAAAGTGTACTGATTAGCGAGTACCTTTCACCCAATCATCACAACTTCGTAATATTACTGATTATTGTTTCGATATCGGCATTTCATCGTCATGCACATATACTAAAAAAATTAATATGTATTAGTTCGTGATAAAGTTATTCCTTAAAACTTTGTATTACACATATTCATTATCACTAAAAATATGCGATCAAAAATATTGCTTGCCATAAATTTTTTTCTTCCAAATACATGTCGTCGTAACGCGCTTCGAGTGCATATAATAGAGCGCTGTGTTTAACAAATAAAGAGAATACAAACATCACTTGCGGAAAGTAAATAGACGCGAGATATAGCGTGGTATCTACGAAAAAGAATTTGTAGCAGTCCGCGGGGTCAAATCAGATAAATTATATTATTAGTACACATAAAAAAATTCCGTTTTTAATTCTAATAAGAGATGTATGTATAAAAAAATAATGGTCTATACGCGTGTGCTTGTGTCACGTATGTACTAATTTGTTTCTACTTGATTTAACTAACTTATGCATGTCTAATACACATGTTATTTAAATAACTGACATTATATAATTAAGCATAAGAATCGTTTTTCTTATATAATATGACGTTGTGAAAGATACAGATCCAATCTAGCGGACATAAGGCCAAATTCTTAGTCATTCGCCTATTTGAAAAACCCAAAAAATACGGAAAATTAGTTTAGAATATGAGATTTTATCAAACATATGGGTTAGAAACTTTAAATATCGTATAAATTATTCTAGTTATATAACATGACTAATTATAAAGTCGTCAATTATGGGTCTAAAAAACACCCAAAATTGTGACTTGTGTAGACTTTAGTTTTTGGTTTGAAAGTTGTTACATCATGGTCAAATGATGGCTATTGTTTAAAAAGAATGTATTATAACTTCATATCATTGGACTTGTATCGTGAAAAGTTACTTACTTTTTCATTTGGGAAAATAGAATTGGACAAACATAAAAAGTTATTGAAAAGACGTTTTTTAGTCATAACTCAAATTGATGATAACTGAATATCATTTCACTAAAAAGGGAAAATAACAAAAATAATCAACCTTACAAACATGTTTCACCAAATTTATCAAAAATATCATTTTTCTAAATATGTCCCAAGGTTGATTATAAAGTTTTTTAGCTATTCAATAAAGATAGCAAGGTTTTGGAGAAAATTTATTATTTCATAAAATTAAGTAAGTACAAAAGATGTAGATTAATTTTACATTTTTGTCCGTTAAATAGGCATGCAACTTTTTACTAAGAAAAACACATATTAAGCTATTACAAAATCACATAAAATATAACGAAGACAAAAACTTATAGTCGCGGACTCTTATTCCAAGATTATAGAAATATACTGGACACTGCTTGAAATATTGTGATCATATTATTCATCATCGCCATTCTGTAAGAATCTCTCCTTTATTCCCACATACTATTGGTCACATATCTCATATTAGATGTTCTAGCAGCCAAAAAAATTGCCATATCATTATCCATCATCCACAGGTTCAACTATATCATCCTCATTAAGCTCACCTGAACCATTCCAAAAGAACCGAGACAAGAGTAAATTGTCCATCAGCGATCTTTTTTTCAATCCTGCCAATTTTCTAAATATCAAGGTGTGGCTAGCATCCATACGAGGAATATCATCCTCAGACATAAATTTACCCAAAAAATCATCCAACCCAACCGACTTAGAAGTCCCACAATTCGTACCCAAATCATCATCATTTTCTACAGAATTAAGCGCGACAAAAAAATTGAGTTACTAACCTCTTTACTTGGACTAGCCTTTTTACTAGACGCCATAACAGCTTTTTCCTACCACTATTCGTGAGTAACCTTAGGACCACCGGATTAAGGTTCGCCTTATGACCAACATGTACACCCATAGTTATATGCTTAGGCTTGTTCATATTCTTTGTACCAATTGATCTCGTAACCTTATGACAATCATCAAGTACATGGCAAAAAATCTTACAATTTGGGCATCAAGGTTGTTTTTTAACTTAAATATTGCTTAAACCATTGCCTTTAAATTTAGGAATAGCTACTACAATATCACTTTCAACTTTGCATTAGCACGTAGCTTAATGATTACTCTAGCAAAACTAGATCTACCTCATGATTTCAAACACATTTCAGCTGTATAGGAATTAAGCATCAAAGGAGTACCAAGTTTTGTAGCAATTTCACTAAAATCATCTTCACTAAATACCGTCATAAGAACAACATGAAGTCTCACTTAAACCATAATATTACCTACATTATATTTCAACATATTGATATAAGAATCCTATTTATTAATGATAATTGGGTTATTAAGAATAAAGTAGTCACCACTCTCAAGCATAACGTTCATACCATTCATAGACTTAAATTGAAAGAAAAATAAACCGATCGACGAGTTAAGCATTGTTTTAAGTAATCGAAAGTTACACCAAGTATTCTTAACATAATTACGACAACGAGGTATGCCACCCGTTTTCCCAAGAAAAATCATAGACCAAATTGACTAACCTTTCACTAGTTGTTCGAATAGAATCCAGCGGGACTTTCACCTCACCCCCTATTTACGTAACAAATGTGGGAAATTTAAGACCCTCTCGACACTTTTATTGATAAAAAAATTAACAAGACTTTTCATTAGGATTAAGGATACCACTCGACGTCTACTCCTTGTCAACATCCATCTTACCTGACTCACTAGGAACAAGAACTCCAGCTAATGATGTCACACCAGTATCTACAGCTATGTCTCCAACATTCAAACGAACATGATCATAACCAACACCTTTTTTCTCCTTAACACCGCTACCTGTCCCCCTCCATTTTGAATTTCAAGAATCCGTTTTCTATCATAACATCAAATTATTTAGCATCCAGGCTACAACAAACACCACAAGCACGTATTGAAGAAACAAGAGGAATTTTATCAAACCACACAAAGACGACAAATTTATCTATAAAAACTAAACCAAATAAGCGATATGGAACAAAAAATAAAACCCTAGATTCGAAAAAACCCTACAAAAAAAACAAGAACAAATAAAAAGATATAGCATAGATGAGAGATTAAACAAAAGTAATACTTTTTATCCAAACTATAATCAATAACTAAACTTGTAAAATCGATTAGGAATTTAGAGGAAGGGTATCAAGGTGTGAGTCGCCAAAATCGCCAAAAAAAATGGAAGGGTCAAAGTCGCCTTTTTCCCTTTAAAAAAAGATAACAATTGCTTGATTTCGAGAGAAATCGCAAGCCTAAGTTTTTGTTTTTTTAAATCGCTAACTCTTTCTAGTCTTTTTTAAAACTCACATTGTATTAATGTTTATTTCCTATAAAGTAATTAACATTGCGCTTTTTTAGAAAAACAAACTAGCAAAACCTTGCTAGTTTCATGAATATAAATGATTTTTTAGATAAATTTTGATATATATTTATAAATTGATTATTTTTGTTATTTTCACTAAGGAACGTAATCTTCATAAAAATCGGTATATTGGATGTATTTTTTTATGACATGCACCACATTTGTTCTTAACAAGATTTAAACAAATCGATTTTTTTAGTTATTGATGCAGGAGTATTATTTGTCTAGTGAACTTTATCTTTTATTTAGTTTCTTTAAATAATACAAGAGCATTATTTTTATGTCTGCTGGAGATTATTTTTAGGTCAATATTTTATTTAGTTTCTTTATTTTATTTTTCTAGAATAATTTGTTAACTTTTTCTCCAAGTTTAGTTTTCCTATAAAATTAGGACTGTGTTTATTGTATTGAATTATTGAGATATGAATAAAAATATATGACTTTTTAGTTTTCTATTAATTGACTTCAATCCGAGTTATTGTTTATTGTTCGTTTTTCAACCTAATAATCGGTGTTCGTGTGAATCATGATTGTTGGAAGAGTTGTTTCTGGTATTCTTTGGAATCAACAGATTCAATTTATTTATCTTTTTTCGCTACATCAGTTGGTATTAGAGCCGAAGTTCCTGATAAAGATGTCTCCAATAAGAAGTAGGAATCTTCAGGATGTGTATGAACAAGAATTAGAGCAGCGTGTTATCGAAAGATTGAAGGAGCGATTGGATGAGTTAATTAATCAATTGACTGGCCAGATGGATCACTTGATGAACAAGCGTGTTGATCATAATGGTTAGGGTACCGAAGATGAAGAGCCAGAAAACCTATTTGTTGATCCCGAACACGATGATGATGATGTCTTTTATGGTGATTATGAAGCAAACCCGGTTTATGAAGAAGAACCCGATTATGAGGAAGATGAGTATCTTTTTTTCGAAAATTATCATAATTTTCATGAGGAAAAAAATGACGTGTCACTTTTCGGGTGTTGTGTTGGTTGTAGAAAAAGAATCAACTAGTTTATGATACCGATCTTGAAGATGTCATTGAGGAGAAAAGAGGATTTTTGGGGGAAAGAAGATTTGGTGGGGAAGAAGAAAACATCGAATACATTGTAGTTGCGGCTAATGATCTTTACTCTTCAATGATCCAAACTACATTAAGTGTTGATTATTCAAAACTCGTTGTTTCAGATCCTCATGAGTTAATTTGGTTGCAAGATGGTAAATGGGTGGATGCTAGTATCTTGATTGAAAATAATATATATCAACAAGCTGCACCCATGGTCGATACGTTGGGTTTTAGGACAATCAAGACTCGAGGTCGAGTCTTTTCAAAGAAGTGGAGAATGATGCAGGAGTATTATTTGTCTAGTGAACTCTATCTTTTATTTAGTTTCTGATCAACGTCGAAGTATCGATAAAAAATAAACCTAATTACCTTATACTAGATAGGGTAAGCGGGTATCGAATCCACGAGGAATATGTGGTTTTAATTTTAGTTTTGGGGTGATCGTTGATCAATAAAATTTTTGTTTTTAAAATCTAAATCGCTAAAATACTCTTAATAATAAAAATATTGATTAAAAAATAAAATAGTTATTAAACTAATAATAAAGCTAGAAAAATATAATAAGGATGTAAACAAATAAAAGAAAAATACAATCCCTTCCAGCTCCCAATATTTATGGTTGATCACACTTATGGATTATCAAAACTTCTTAGCTCGTTTACAAAAAATGTTTCGACTTAATATGAATAAATTAATGTCGGCACTTATTAGGTTTATTAATGACTCGCGAGAATAGATATTATATTAATCCAACCAATAATTATGTTTTAATAATTTACTTAGGTACAACTTATGTCAATTATGCGACTATCTTTTTCTATAACTAAATAATAAGTATGAATCGTTAACTAACAATAAATAGTCTTGCACAAATAATTAAACATAATATTAAGTCAATCAAAATAATTTATAAATAAATCATAAATCAATGTAATAAAATAATGATAATCCAAAAGTAATGATCAAACCATAAATAAAGTTACCAGAAAGAATTATAATAAAATTAGCCGGACATGGCGATGTACTCGACCCGCTTTCCACTGTTCATCTCTCTTTTATTCGGCTAATGTTATAGCCAAAGGACAAATAGTATTGTTAAAAAAAAACAATAATGGCGGCTAGTTAATGTTGTCCCCAAAGACCGAATCTTTTTCTTTGTGGTATACTAATCTTCACGGTTGGAATTATATGTCCTTTCAATGACGAATTGATGATTTATATCCACCAATGAATGCCTTTTGTTTTTTTTTTCTTTTCAATATATATAGATGTAAATCTATATCTCTTGTCTTCCAAGCAAAAGCCCAAGTTGGCTTTTTGGTATTTCTTATTTACGTCACATATACAGCCCACATTCATTTTGTTAATTATTTTCCCTTCTTTAATACAAGTATAATACTTTGGCCCACATAAAAATAGCCGAACACCAAAAATTGCTCAAACGAAACCCGGACAAATAAAAGATGACCAAAAATATTCCGACGCGCTCAAATCTTTTTCTTCAATATTCTTTTTTCATTTATCGGCGCTTTCAATATCTTTTCTCCAAAAAATTAATAAAGCAACCATTTTATTCTATTTCGCGCGTAACCTACATAATCACAGAACACATTAAAAGTACATGTATAACAACAAATAAAAATATAATTATACTAAATTAACATGCTATGAGGTGTATGCAAAATACACCAATCAAACCCCCTGAACTTAATATTTACTTTGTCCCAAAGTAAAAAATGAAAATAAAAATATACGAGCATGTTAATTTCATAATTTTTTAATCATATCATTGAAATTTTATCAAAAAGATCAAATTCAACCTAGTACACTAATAACCATCCTACATGAAAAATAATCCAAAATGATTACTAATATTCTTGTCCTTCTTAAACACTTAGCATAGCCATTCCCATTGATTACATTTACTTTATGTTTCCTATAATTAACCAAGTGTCCAACGTACCTAATGCACACCTATAATCAATCTAAACATTAATCTAAAACAAGAGGTGAGAATACCATACACCTTTTATAATATTGGAGTTTTTATACCATAAGAGCACATCATAAGCCATCATACTTTAGCTTACATACTTTCACCTCTTTTTCTGTGACAATCCGTCAATTTATGGTTAATATTTTATCCTCAATATTATTTAAAAACAATTTACAATATGAACTCACATATTTTTGGGAAGAAATTTGGATTTACGTCTTGGAGTAGCATCGACTACGTCTAAACCGGAGGATTCAACGTTACGTGCTTACGTTTACGTACACCGTCTTTGGTGACAGTCCGACACTTCAGAAAATAAATTTATCCGTGAATATTATTTTGGAGTTTTAAATTTGTGTTAGTTCATAAACTCACAAATTTACGAGAAGAGATTAGGACTTACGATTTTATTTTAACGTCCTTTACGACTAAAACCGGAAACCCTAGGATTACGTATTTACGTTTTCGAACTCTGTTTTTGATGAGACAATTTTTATTGGATTCGTTTTGTGACGTTGATTCATAATTTATAAAAACGTTTTTCGTGAAACGACCCGAGGGCACGCAAATCGAGGAAACTAGAATCGAGGAGTACCCGTAAATAATTGGGGATGAGACAAAACAAGTTTTGCCCCACCCCCAATATGGGACGGTTTAACCTTTTCCACCACAACACTTTATGTGTCAAAATGGTAGCAAGCATATAACACTTGTCTCAATTAGCTTCAAAGCTAAGCCAACACTCCTCAAAACCATTTGCAACTCTCACACACCTCATTTGCAACATGCAAACCACCCAAAAATTTCTCTCTACTCTCTTTGAGCCGTCCCATTTCACACCACAAACCACCATCACTTGATCATGATTCTACCATAAAATCTCATGTTATTTACATACATGTTGAAGCCCTTTTGAAACCCTATTGATTGGTGGTACTTATAACATCCAAGGAGGAGTTTTCATAGTGTCTTGAGGCTGATTTTCCATAAGGTATTCATGAAGAATGATGTTCTTGAAGATGGTGTTGGCTATGCACAAGTTTCTCCATCAAAATCCATGTTTTGATCAACCTACATCATCATGGTGGTATAAAGATTGTTCTCCTTAACTTCTTGTTATTTTGATTATGTAAACATGTATTTTATTTCCTATTGTATATGTTTATGATGATTATATGATGATAAAAATGTTATGTGGGGATTTGGTGTTGATAAACATGATCAAAAAGGTGAAAAACAATAAGAAACAAGGTTAAAATCTTGATTAATTTACATGGCTGTATAAAACAGTAAAGAATCATATGGTAAACTGATAAAATGATGAAGTAGAATCCATTTACAGAAATCTATGGGTCTTGTACACATGTGAGAGTTGGCCATGCAATGGAATCATTGTAATGAGTGAGATATGATCAAAACAAGTTTAGGGTATAAATCTAAAGTTACTGTTTTGGACGATTTTTAGAAAATATTTAGAAGATGATTCAACAGTAGCTATAGAAGAGTTAAATGTAGCACATATCATGTAGTTTATGTGATAAAAATTTGAGCTTCTATCTCCATATAGAACTCAAGATATGGCAGTTTTGGTGAAAGTAAAGATAAAAATCAGATTTTTGGAAAATAAAGTATAATACTATTATATAAGCACTCAAAATTATATTGTATAAAATATAGAATAAAAACCCACTAACTTATGGATTTTATTTATACAAGTATGTAAAAGGTTAAATAAGTGTACATTTTATAAAAATGGTAATTTGTTAAGTTTTATAAGTTATAAAACTATAAACATGATTTTACGACTTTTTCGGCTATTGCCGTAAAATTAACGTTTTTGTTAAATAAAACTTAGATGGTTGGACCCGTCTAATGAAAACTTTATAAAACTTATATACTGATATATAGACATGTATAACAAGTAAAAACCGATAAAAACCCGAACTATAGGACAAACGGACATTAACGAGCTAAGTAAACACATTGGGCTAATAATTGGACTAAATAAGTTAAACACTCATAAAAAGAACTTATTGGGCTTAACCCATTTGGGCCCAACTTGTAAAGTTTAAGTACTGATAATATAAGTACAAAATGGATTAAAATAAGTTAAATAACTTATAATAAGCTTATTGGACTTAAGACACGTAAATTGGTAAAACTAGTAAACTAATATAAAAGTTATCGACATATAACACTAAAATGAGTAAACGAGAATATGTAAACCCACTTGATCATCATATATATATATAATCATCATATGTATACATAATGTTATTTTTATAAAGTCATTGGACATGAGTCTAAGACCGAGTATTATTTGTCTAGGTTTCCGTGATTGAAGCGCGTACCGTACGTCCGAATTGCCGACAACCCGCCTTCCCACATCAACGTGAGTTCATAGCCTCGCACTCTTTTAAATGTTTTTATAAATGTTTTATAAACCCGCGAGGGAGATAACATGTTAGTTTTTATAAAAATAGGACACCATTTGTCCCGATTGCTTGTTTATTGATTTGGACCCGAATGATTGAATGACCCGATTGTATGACCCTATGAATGATTAAAGGACCCGATAGATGAAATCAAAAGGATTATTAAAGTTAGGTTATGTCACTAAAAGTCCCATTAGCATGAATTGTGAACTACCGGGATTTGGTAGACGCTTGTGCATATAATAGTACTATTTGGGGACGATCACCCCAGTTCGCGCCTTGACGGTTGATCCCCGTCGTGCCACATTGATTGGTAAGCGAATTTATGTATGAGAAGAGTTCCATAGCGTGACCTTTGTGACGACACGCTACTTTAGATGGGCAAATTGAGTATCGGTTTAGCTACCCGTTGTTGGTTTAGTAAGGTAACAATGTCATGCGGCTTATAATAATCCAAAAAACTAACGAAATACTATTAGACGCTTCGAATTACGATGTATTGCCTGACTAGCAATACTGGGTCATACTATTGATATTATTTTTGTGTTTTGGTTTTCATAACCATACTCATATAACGGTTTTTATTTTCATACAACATCATAAGACGTATTGTATGACGTTTTTACGACATTGGCTCGTATAATGATTTTTAAGGCTTTTTATAACCATATTCATATAACGGTTTTATTCAATCAATACAACGTTGCAAAACGTATTGTATGGTGTTTTTAACGACAATGATTCGTATAATGATTTTTAAGGCAAACGCCTATATTATGATTTTCGATAAGGATTTGTATAAAATGACTTTGGCTATTTTATTGCCTATTAAAATGATTTGTACAAAATGATTTTCAGTAAAAATTTTATACTGATATTATATTGATGGAATTTATTAAACTCTATGAATTCACTCGGCGTTATCGCTGACCTTTTCTTTTAAACATGTTTTATCTCAGGTACTTGAAGGTAATTCTCGGGAAGACAACAAGAATTCATGGCCCGCACTTAAACAATATTTTCCATTCAAATACTTTGTAAAACTTTGTATGAAATATAATGACTTGGGACCGATGTAACTTTGATATTATTGAATGGAAATGCTTTATTAATAAACGACGCGATTTTTATGCGTTGTCTATGATGTGAGTAATGTGCTATCCCGTAACACCAACTAGTCTTCCGCTGTACTGAGTTGTATAAATTTGGGGGTGTTACAGTTTGGTACCAGAGCTCTCGTTATAGAGAACGAAAGATTTTTAAAACCAAGGTTTTGAATAAAACATTTCAAAATCTTTTAACTAAAAACATTTTTCTAAAAATGTCTAAAAAAAAATCTTTTGACTATAACGGTGCCGAAGAATTCCAGAGTTACCGACAAGGCCAGACTGAGAAGTATTATTTTAATATATATATATATAACTTGGATTATATATATATGATGTAATTTGATTACATGATTGTTTGATGATTATTTTATTTTTATACGAGGTATTTATACGACGTCGATTGTCACAAGAAACCCTAATCCCCTAGTAAATTAATCGAAGCTATTCTCGTAGGAATTCTAGCTATCCTAGATCTAAACCAAGTTGTGGATATTTATGATCCCAACAAATGGTTGATATTCGTAGAAATGTAGATATTAGTTGATTGTGATATTGAAAAAGGATTGGCGAGATTAAATCTGATATCGATGTCATGACGATCTTTCCTTATAAAGTTTTTATAAAACGTTACCACCTAGAAAGATGTCATCTGATTCGTTGTCATCCAATTCTTAAATTGAAATCGAAAGGGTGAATGTTGCACTTGAGGCTGTTATTGGAACCATTACCCAAAAGCCTCATGCCACTAATACCTTTCCGAGAAGTCTAAGTTGAAAGATCAAGTCATTTCATATTAATGACTCATTTGATAATTGTTGTTGTAAGAGCTAATAAGATTGGAAATTAAGTGTTGATTTATATTGAGATTGTATTGCCTTTACAAGGCCGAAGAATAAGATTGAAAGTATTGGAGAATGAAGTAGGATATCGACTTGAGTATAAAATTGGTTGAAACTTGGATAAAGTAAAATTTAACCCATATGGAATATGAGATTACTAATAGAAGTCGTTAAGTTTTGTGATTAAATTATAAGGTTTTGATTGATTGATAGTTCGTGTTAAGGGTTGTTCCTAGACCATTGTCCACTAACGAGGATGCCCAGTGTCCAAGAAATAAATTGAAGAAATCTTCTTCTGAATTGAGACCGATGGATCTTCTAGGACATGTGGAACACCAAATGACTGTTGTAGATTAGTATTCATTATGGTATCTTTTAAGAATCCCTAACTTAACTGAGATATCAGTTGGTAGGATGAGTTCTGAGAATTGTATGACATAGTGACACGTAATGTGTTATGGTACAATTTTGACTTGTTTGTGATTAACGAAAAAGACTACCTTTGATTGCTAAATTCTACATGTATCGATGATATCTATCTTTTATTGCTTCATCTTAATGCTCACATTAGTGATGCAACCATTGAGCAAGTACTCATCTTGAATTAAGTTACGTTGTGGATTATTCTTTTGAGTGCCATCAAGATCATGAACCTCATGATTAATTGGCTAAGCTCATTTCCTATCATATTGTAGTTAGTTCTTGGTGAACAAGCTTTCATCACTCTTTTGCAGATCACTCATTGTTTTTATAAGTTAAAACAGTATTCCTTGAGAAAAGTTGAATTCTCATCGCCAAAAGGATTATTCAAAATGAGGTTTGTAAATAATCACTATCGAAATGAAGTTGTTTATAAAATACCTTGGAAAGCTTAATTGTTTTCATAACAAAGAAAATCTTTGTAAATTTATTTTTGATTCTTATTTAAGAATTAAGAATGAAAATGTTTTTATTATAAACATGATGATAAAAATTTTGACGAACTGAGTATTGCATCGTTAATCTTGAAATTGTATATAGTTGCGTGCCTACATACAATTTGGAATGGACTATGAAAGACTGATTAGTAGTCACTATAAAACTAATGAATAAAAACTACATTTTCTTTAAAGATTGTGAAAGATTAAATTTTATGAGATCTGCAAGAAGTGCGAAATAGGGACATATTGTTAGGGACACCTACATATGTGCCTGTAGCATCTATTCTTCTGAGTTGAATTTACACATCTGTGGAAATTGTCTTATTTGACGATTGACAATCCTTTCTTGTCCAATTCTCCCGTATTGAGATTCTTAGGAAAAACATCTGATTACCGAGTGTTGATACCCGACTGGATGTATTGACGTTCTTATCATTTCTTATGATTTGATTTCATTTGAATGACCTGGGTAACGATCCGAGGAGCTTTCGAATGCGTACTCAAAATATGAAAACATGGGATATATTCATATTCGTTAAATGTTTTCATCTGTATCTGATTTGAAATTCTCTCGCATAGATTATGCGTTGACCTTACTCTTTTAATGGTAGTTGTATCTCCATATATCCTTGAATTTGTGAAGGATCGTGAGTTATTATTAGACTTTTGAGAAGTTCACATCTTATCGACGACAATAAAACTAGAAAGTTGGTAATGCCAGTAGAATGGATTGATTGATTATGACATAACGACATTGTCTTAATTGATGGGAACTCGAATAGAATTCCCCTAAATGATGAGATGTTGATTATCAAAAGTGATCTAAATAATTCTTGATGGATGACCATATCCCGCATTTTGACTTGAAATTATACCGTAAACGGCTGTGAATTAGTCATAGATATTATAATCTAGAAGGAACTTAAAATGAATTTATTAAAAGATGTTTCTATTATCTGAAACTTTAGTAAGTATTTGTTGGTAAATTACCTCGACTTTTGCCATTAAGGCAAGTTGAAATTGGTATTGATTATATTCCCGGTGTTGCACCTGTGGCTTGTGCACTATACATCAGCACCATCTGAATTTAAGGAACTACCGTACAACTGAGAGAGTTGTCGGAGAAAGATTTTATTATACCAAGCCTGTCATCCTGAAGAGCTATGGTGTTATCATTCCTTATATTTATAGATTACTGTGACTGAGTAAATTGACAATCGAAAACGATATCCATAACTCGAAATGGAAGATTTGTTCGATCATTTACAAGGTTCTAACGTATGTTTAAAGATTTGATCCACGGCATGGTTATCATCAACTTCGCATCTGCGAAGAAGATTATGTATTCCAATCACTACATCCCGAACTTGTGATGAACATTATGAGTTTCACGTGATGTCGTTTGGATTGACCGATGCACACGTAGCATTCATAAATTGATGAATCACGTGTGTAGGCTGTAAATTGATAAATTCATGCTTGAGATCATTAAGGACCAATTGTTTGTATATAAGAATAATAATGAGTTAATAACTAGTTATAAATTACCCTGAATTGGCCGAACAGTGTAAACCTGAACCTTGAATAATTAACACGTGATTAAAGACTTAATACTTTACATGATTTGACTATGTGATTAAAAGGATAATGGAATATAAATTGACTCTTCAAAAATTAAGAGCCCTTTTAAGACTTTGGATTTTACCAAAAAGAAATGGAAATATGTTTTGACGAATGTTTTAACAAAGGATTTTTAAAGGGATTATTCCCTTATACACAAACCATTTAACTAAACTTCTGTTTAGGGGTAAATGTTTGTGTATACCTCAAGATAACCTAAGAAGAATTGAGGAAACTATATTACTTATTACTTGAAATTTGAAACGATAATTTTTGCTTTTCAACTAAGAAAACTTTGACCAAAATATAACCAAAGATTTTTCAAACATTTACGAATCTTATTAATTATTTTCGATAAATCAGCAAAAATCTTGTTAATTAAATTCAAATTTATTTTGAACATTTTATATAATTGGTTGAACTAAGAAAATTTAAAATCTTTACTTTTACGTTTCATAAGAATTGAATATTTAATATTTAATTAGTTATAATAGTTACCGACGCTTTAGACGTCAGATTGAGTAAAACGGATAAAGATAATAGTAAAGACGAAACTAAAACATAGAAGATATGAAGAAAGAATTTTGAATAAATACAGTTATGATATTTATTTCATCGGGAGAAAGTGAACGTAATTACTGACGCATAACGTAGAAAGAATATCTGAGTGAATTGTGTACATGATAATCACATCATCATGAGAAGTGAATATAGATACCGACGCATTATGTAAAAAAATAAAATAAAGAACCAATTAGGATGTGTTCCTTAATAATGAAGGTACAAAATAATTTGCCGAACAATATAAAAATAAACAATGATTGTAAAAAGATAATATAGATAATAAGAAGGGGTTCGCGGCTAGTGTGAACCATTAGAATTAAGGAGCTGATAGCAGTAAATGTTTTAAGGACCACATGTGATTGTCTAAATATGGAGATTGTGAGATATAGTTATGTTGGAATTTGTAAGTATAAGTATTCTATTTATGTCATTTATGACTAGAAGTATCTTTGTTTGAAGAAGTTGTACTAATGACAAATTATGAAGGCAGACATCGCCTCATACATTAGTAAACGTCTAGTTATTGCAAAGGTCATCATCTGAATTTGATTCGATTTGGGTCATCGTCGACAGACTGACCAAATCTGCTAATATCATTCCCGTTAATGATAAATGCAAAAGAGTTATGTAAACATAGCATGCCTGTATCGATCATCTATATCAAGATCCTCGCTTCGCATCGAATTTCTAGAGATTTGCTCAGAAATCATTGAGAACGAACCTTGATGAGATTACTATGTACCACCCCAAATCGAAGGGACGAGGTAAAGTAACGATACAAGGTAATATAAGTGTTGTTTTATGTTTGAATGATTGACCTTTGGTAATAGACCGTATAATCGTTATCCTTTGGAGAGATTACCATTGATAATTATCGTATTAGGGTTGAGATCGAATCTTGTTAGGATCTATATTAGAGCATCGGTAAGCAAGAGTTGAGATGAAGACATCCGACATACACCCACTGTGAGTTGGACATGTCTTTTAGGTTTAAGTTTTCCTATGATGGCGAACCTAACCTTGCAAAATACCCGACCCGCGAAATCTGAAATGATTGTTGAAATAGGGATTTGATTATTGACTGCCGGTAGTGGGCAAGAGGTTATGTGAATGTGAAATGTAGATCTTGAAGTGCCAAATGGGTAGCGAAGCTATGCCACAATTTTTAACCTTGGAAAAATGAATTCATGATCTGACAAATCATGGGATATAAGTCCCCGTTGTATGGGACCATTGAGATGATGTAAAAGTTGGGATTGAAAGGCATATAAGCTGGATCTACCCTAGGACTTCAAAGACTGCGTGAATTATGTTTCGTAAATCGAACTTGATGGAATATCTATCAAGTGAAAATATGATTGTTCTTAGTAAAGCTTAGATCGGCGAAAAGTTGCATTCATCAGAAACCCGTGAACATCATGGATAGAGAAAGTAAGTCAACATTAAGCCTGATCTTATTCCCGTAGTTATGTTTTGATGAAACTCGCGTATTGGAATGAATTGCACTTGTGAGAAAAGACCGAATGTGGAGGAAATACCCACATGGCTTTAACTCTATAAGAAGCGAGTAGTAAGGTAATATGATCTTTGAGGACAAAGATCCTGTTTAGGGGTAAATGCTGTGACAATCCGTCAATTTATGGTTAATATTTTATTCTCAATATTATTTAAAAACAATTTACAATATGAACTCACATATTTTTGGGAAGAAATTTGGATTTACGTCTTGGAGTAGCATCGACTACGTCTAAACCGGAGGATTCAACGTTACATGCTTACGTTTACGTACACCGTCTTTGGTGACAGTCCGACACTTCAGAAAATAAATTTATCCGTGAATATTATTTTGGAGTTTTAAATTTGTGTTAGTTCATAAACTCACAAATTTACGAGAAGAGATTAGGACTTACGATTTTATTTTAACGTCCTTTACGACTAAAACCGGAAACCCTAGGATTACGTATTTACGTTTTCGAACTCTGTTTTTGATGAGACAATTTTTATTGGATTCGTTTTGTGACGTTGATTCATAATTTATAAAAGCGTTTTTCGTGAAACGACCCGAGGGCACGCAAATCGAGGAAACTAGAATCGAGGAGTACCCGTAAATAATTGGGGATGAGACAAAACAAGTTTTGCCCCACCCCCAATATGGGACGGTTTAACCTTTGCCACCACAACACTTTATGTGTCAAAATGGTAGCAAGCATATAACACTTGTCTCAATTAGCTTCAAAGCTAAGCCAACACTCCTCAAAACCATTTGCAAGTCTCACACACCTCATTTGCAACATGCAAACCACCCAAAAATTTCTCTCTACTCTCTTTGAGCCGTCCCATTTCACACCACAAACCACCATCACTTGATCATGATTTTACCATAAAATCTCATGTTATTTACATACATGTTGAAGCCCTTTTGAAACCCTATTGATTGGTGGTACTTATAACATCCAAGGAGGAGTTTTCATAGTGTCTTGAGGCTGATTTTCCATAAGGTATTCATGAAGAATGATGTTCTTGAAGATGGTGTTGGCTATGAACAAGTTTCTCCATCAAAATCCATGTTTTGATCAACCTACATCATCATGGTGGTATAAAGATTGTTCTCCTCAACTTCTTGTTATTTTGATTATGTAAACATGTATTTTATTTCCTATTGTATATGTTTATGATGATTATATGATGATAAAAATGTTATGTGGGGATTTGGTGTTGATAAACATGATCAAAAAGGTGAAAAACTATAAGAAACAAGGTTAAAATCTTGATTAATTTACATGGCTGTATAAAACAGTAAAGAACCATATGGTAAACTGATAAAATGATGAAGTAGAATCTATTTACAGTAAGCTATGGGTCTTGTACACATGTGAGAGTTGGCCATGCAATGGAATCATTGTAATGAGTGAGATATGATCAAAACAAGTTTAGGGTATAAATCTAAAGTTACTGTTTTGGACGATTTTTAGAAAATATTTAGAAGATGATTCAACAGTAGCTATAGAAGAGTTAAATGTAGCACATATCATTTAGTTTATGTGATAAAATTTTGAGCTTCTATCTCCATATAGAACTCAAGATATGGCAGTTTTGGTGAAAGTAAAGATAAAAATTAGATTTTTGGAAAATAAAGTATAATACTATTATATAAGCACTCAAAATTATATTGTATAAAATATAAAATAAAAACCCACTAACTTATGGATTTTATTTATACAAGTATGTAAAAGGTTAAATAAGTGTACATTTTATAAAAATGGTAATTTGTTATGTTTTATAAGTTATAAAACTATAAACATGATTTTACGACTTTTTCGGCTATTGCCGTAAAATTAACGTTTTTGTTAAATAAAACTTAGATGGTTGGATCCGTCTAATGAAAACTTTATAAAACTTATATACTGATATATAGACATGTATAACAAGTAAAAACCGATAAAAACCCGAACTATAGGACAAACGGACATTAACGAGCTAAGTAAACACATTGGGCTAATAATTGGACTAAATAAGTTAAACACTCATAAAAAGAACTTATTGGGCTTAACCTATTTGGGCCCAACTTGTAAAGTTTAAGTACTGATAATATAAGTACAAAATGGATTAAAATAAGTTAAATAACTTATAATAAGCTTATTGGACTTAAGACACGTAAATGGGTACAACTAGTAAACTAATATAAAAGTTATCGACATATAACACTAAAATGAGTAAACGAGAATATGTAAACCCACTTGATCATCATATATATATATATAATCATCATATGTATACATAATGTTATTTTTATAAAGTCATTGGACATGAGTCTAAGACCGAGTATTATTTGTCTAGGTTTCCGTGATTGAAGCGCGTACCGTACGTCCGAATTGC
The DNA here is from genome assembly GCA_025667525.1 of Glebionis coronaria. Taxonomy (NCBI): domain Eukaryota; kingdom Viridiplantae; phylum Streptophyta; class Magnoliopsida; order Asterales; family Asteraceae; genus Glebionis; species Glebionis coronaria. The sequence goes on along the minus strand of CM046875.1, from coordinate 87,341,812 downwards.
CGACAACCCGCCTTCCCACATCAACGTGAGTTCATAGCCTCGCACTCTTTTAAATGTTTTTATAAATGTTTTATAAACCCGCGAGGGAGATAACATGTTAGTTTTTATAAAAATAGGACACCATTTGTCCCGATTGCTTGTTTATTGATTTGGACCCGAATGATTGAATGACCCGATTGTATGACCCTATGAATGATTAAAGGACCCGATAGATGAAATCAAAAGGATTATTAAAGTTAGGTTATGTCACTAAAAGTCCCATTAGCATGAATTGTGAACTACCGGGATTTGGTAGACGCTTGTTCATATAATAGTACTATTTGGGGACGATCACCCCAGTTCGCGCCTTGACGGTTGATCCCCGTCGCGCCACATTGATTGGTAAGCGAATTTATGTATGAGAAGATTTCCATAGCGTGACCTTTGTGACGACACGCTACTTTAGATGGGCAAATTGAGTATCGGGTTAGCTACCCGTTGTTGGTTTAGTAAGGTAACAATGTCATGCGGCTTATAATAATCCAAAAAACTAACGAAATACTATTAGACGCTTCGAATTACGATGTATTGCCTGACTAGCAATACTGGGTCATACTATTAATATTATGTTTGTGTTTTAGTTTTCATAACCATACTCATATAACGGTTTTTATTTTCATACAACGTCGTAAGACGTATTGTATGACGTTTTTACGACATTGGCTCGTATAATGATTTTTAAGGCTTTTTATAACCATATTCATATAACAGTTTTATTCAATCAATACAACGTTGCAAAACGTATTGTATGGTGTTTTTAACGACAATGATTCGTATAATGATTTTTAAGGCAAACGCCTATATTATGATTTTCGATAAGGATTTGTATAAAATGACTTTGGCTATTTTATGGCCTATTAAAATGATTTGTACAAAATGATTTTCAGTAAAAATTTTATACTGATATTATATTGATGGAATTTATTAAACTCTATGAATTCACTCGGCGTTATCGCTGACCTTTTCTTTTAAACATGTTTTATCTCAGGTACTTGAAGGTAATTCTCGGGAAGACAACAAGAATTCATGGCCCGCACTTAAACAATATTTTCCATTCAAATACTTTGTAAAACTTTGTATGAAATATAATGACTTGGGACCGATGTAACTTTGATATTATTGAATGGAAATGCTTTATTAATAAACGACGCGATTTTTATGCGTTGTCTATGATGTGAGTAATGTGCTATCCCGTAACACCAACTAGTCTTCCGCTATACTGAGTTGTATAAATTTGGGGGTGTTACAGTTTCTTTTTTCTTTTTTTCAAATTTTTTATTATTTTTTATATTTTTTTCACGTTTTTTTTTCATTTTTTTACTCTTTTGTTTTCACATCACACATAAGCTCTTTTTTTTAGCCATCCGGGACCGTTTCTTATACAAGTCACCCCGAACGCTTTATACACTCCTTTTAAGGTTGATATAAAGACCAATCATTTAGAAAAATGAATATCTATCCTATAGGTGCATACTAAGACACATTGGCACATGGGAACCAGTTAATTTAGTCCGTTTTATTTAAATAGGAACAATTATACTTCGTGCCTACTGGTACATCATATGATGGAATTATCTACCAAAAAGTATAATTAATCAATGCATTAAATCAAACTAATCTTCCTGATTTCATTACAATAATACAAGGATTGAGTTATTTCACATAAAATTGTCTCAGCTAAGTGCAATGCTATCCATCATAAAGATTAGCGTCTGACCCATGCTAACAACTAAAGTATCACCTTGCGCGGGTGACGAATCAGATAGGCAAGCCCATCATATGACTACCACCAATAATTATGACAGTTCTCCAACTCTTTTCTAAGGCCACCGTGCGCGGGCGGCGATCCGAATAAGATCAATTTCAAGTGTATAAACCCAACTATTACATTACTATATTTCATATTATTTATTCAAAATTTTCTTACTCGATCTAAGCAAAGGTAAGTAAAGGGAATTCAATCGGGCATGGTTTGATCATCTAAATTATACATATGCCTAACTACATGCAAACGATCAAATCAATTTAATAACAAAATTATACTGTGGAATCGGGCACCTGATAATTATGGCCAAATCCTCTAGCTTGCTCCAATAAGTAATCCACAAGCTAATATTCAAAATATGCAAATACTCAACAAACATATATGTAGAAGAAACATCCACATCTAATTAGCACAAGACTCTTATAATGTGATTTAAATTTTTTTAAAAATTTTCAATTTTCCCAAAAATCACATTTTAACCCATTTTGACCCAAATTTCACACAAAAACATGTTGCACATGTGCCACCCCCTCAACTTAAAGCATTACATTGTCCCGAATGTAAAAACTTTAAATTGAAATTTTGGTTAAATATCAATTTGACAAACTCACACAAAAACAAAAATTAACTCATTTTCATAGGAATCACGGTTGCATTTAACGTATGCAACAAGCTTTTAAACCACTCGGTAACCCGACTGGACAAGTTTTGTATCGTGAGGGTTTGTAGTGAACACACCCACAAAGTTTTAAACACACACAAAAATAAGATAATAAATTACAAAAGAAAATACACACACTACAAACCACAAACCACAGGTTGCCTCTCGCGAAGCGCTAAGTTTACCGTCTTTAGCCAGACATAACTCATATGAGCAATTGAGACGGTTGGAGTGGTTCCAAATAAACCACATCAACGGTTTCGGTATTCTTACTCTACAACTCAACATATGGATTCAACCGGTGTCCATTACCTTTAAAAGGCTCTCCACCCACCATATTTTGTATTTCAATGGCTCCGTGAGGAGAGACTTGAGTCACAATGTATGGACCCGTCCATTCACTTCTCAACTTTCCTGGAAAAAGATCAAGTCTAGCATTGAATAACCAAACTTTTTGACCAACCAAGAAAGACTTCTTGGTGATGTGTTGGTCATGAAAATATTTGGTTTTCTCCTTATAAATCCTAGAACTTTCATAAGCATCACGTCTAATCTCATCTAGTTCAGATAATTGAAGTTTCCTAAAACTACCCGCTCTCTCTAAATCTAGATTAACGGTCTTAATCGCCCATTCAGCCCTATGCTCTATCTCAACCGGTAAATGACACACCTTGCCATATACCAACTTATATGGTGACATACCAATAGGAGTCTTAATATCCATCCTATATGCCCACAAGGCATCATCTAACCTAAAGGACCAATCTTTTTTATCACTATGAATGGTCTTTTCTAAAATTCGCTTAATCTCCCTATTAGATACTTCAACCTGTCCACTAGTCTGTGGGTGATAAGGGGTAGCTATCCTATGATTAACTCTATAGTGTTTCAATAATTTTCCAAATCTGAAGTTCTTAAAGTGGGAACCCCCATCACTAATGATAGCCTTAGGAATTCCATGTCTAGCAAAGATATTCTTCTTAACAAACTTAAGAACTACACTATGGTCATTGGTTCTAGTAGCCTCAGCCTCTACCCACTTAGACACATAATCCACTGCCACTAAAATGTACATATTGCCATAGGAAGTGGGGAATGGTCCCATAAAATCAATACCCCACACGTCAAAGATCTCAACAACAAGCATGGGATTCATAGGCATTTGATCACGCCTTGAAATCCCTTGAACTTGTTGGTAACGAATACATGCTTTCACAAAAGACTGGGCATCCTTGAATATAGTCGGCCAAAAGAAACCGCTTTGTAGGACTTTATGCCTAGTTTTCGTAGCACCAAAGTGTCCACCGCATGCATAAGAATGGTAATGAGCCAATATGTCCATATGCTCATGGTCCGGAACACATCTCCTAACAACTCGGTCAACACACACTCTATATAGCTCCGGATCCTCCCAAAAATAATGCTTCAACTGGGAGAAGAAGTATTTTCTTTGTTGCTTGGACCAAAAATCCGGAAGCTTTTTAACAGCTTAGTAATTGACTATGTTTGCGTACCAAGGAACCTTAGAAACCTCAAATAAGCTTTCATCCGGAAAGCTTTCCTTAATCACACCATAAGGGTTGAACGGCGGAGGGATAATTCTAGATAAACGGTCAGCAACCACATTTTCCGACCCCTTTTTATCCCAGATTTCTAGATTAAATTCCTATAAAAGCAAAATCCACCTAAGCAACCTCAGTTTTGTCTCTTTCTTAGTCAACAAATTTCTTAAGGCACTATGATCTAAAAATACTCTCACCTTAGAATGCCCCCAAATATATGACCTAAACTTATCAAGAGAAAAAACCATGTCTAGCAACTCTTTTTCAATAGTGGTGTAATTCATTTGAGCTTCTGAAAAAGTCTTACTAGCGTAAAAGATTACAACGGTTTTCTTATCGACCCGTTGTCCAAGAACCGCCCCAGCGGCATAATCACTCGCATCACACAGGATCTCGAAAGGCTTCGACCAATTAGGTGACTGCAGAATAGGAGCTTCTACAAGCTTTTTCTTAATCATGTTGAATGCGTTAAGACATGATTCATTAAAGTCAAATCGTGCATCTTTTAAGAGTAAATTACAAAGAGGCTTTGATATTGAACTAAAATCTTTAATAAATCGCCTATAGAATCCGGCATGACCAAGAAAAGATCGCACACCTTTGATGGTAGTGGGAGGAGGAAGGGTCGAAATTACTTGCACCTTGGCAGGGTCAACCTTAAATCCTTTTTCAGACACAACATGCCCTAATACAATTCCCTCTCGAACCATGAAATGGCTCTTCTCCCAACTAAGCACCAGGTTAGTTTTGGTGCATCTATTTAACACGCTTTCAAGCTGATCAAGGCAGCTTTCGAAGGACTGACCAAAGATGGAGAAATCATTCATAAATATCTCTACAGATTCTCCAACCATGTCAGAAAAGATACTCATCATGCACCGCTTAAAGGTAGCGGGTGCATTACACTAGCCAAAGGGCATTCTTCGAAATGCAAACGTCCCATATGGACACGTAAACGTAGTTTTGGTCTGGTCATCAGGATGGATGGGTATTTAATTATAACCGGAGTACCCATCCAGGAAGCAATAGAACTTCTTACCAGAAAGCTTCTCAACTATTTGATCAATGAAGGGTAGTTATAAATGATCTTTACATGTGGCATTATTCAGCTTACGGTAATCTATACAAACTCTCCACCCAGTAACTGGTCAGGTTATGAGTTTTTCCCCAATCTCGATTTCCACAACGGTGATTCCGGCCTTTTTAGGCATCGTTTGAGTGGGACTTACCCATTTACTATCCGAGATGGGATAGATGATACCAGCATCTAACCATTTAAGAACTTCCGTCTTCACTACCTTATTCATATTAAGACTCAAATGCCTTTGCACATCTCTTGCTGGCTTAATATCTAGGTTTGTAACAATTCGATGCATGCATAATGAAGGGCTGATTCCTTTCAAGTGTGCAGTTGTCCATCCCACTGCTGCTTTGTACTTTGAAAGCAATTTTAGAAGTGCTTCCTCTTGTGATTCAGAAAGATCAGAAGCAACAATAACGGGTAAAGTATTGTTAGGACCTAGAAAAGCATATTTGAGATTTGATGGAAAAGGTTTTAGCTCAAGAGTTGGAGGCACCTCTAGAGACGGCTTCGTGGCCGTGTCAAAAGTAGAAGGCAAGGGCTCCACTTTATAAGACCAAGGTGGTTTTTGATGGTCCAAAGAACTGACCAAAACACTCTTGAATCTCTTGAACTTCAGCAACATCAAGAATCTCCTCATTTTCACTAGTTAGATATAACTCCAAAGGATCATCCTTAAGCATACAGGATGCATGCTTTTGGACTTCCTGATCGATCACATCTACTTAGTAGCATTTATTCATCATAGGAGAAATCATAGAATTAAACACATTTAATCTTATCTTCTTATTACCGAATGCAATATCCATGGCACCAGTCTGACAATTAATCCTAGCATCTATCGTGGCTAAGAATGGGCGCCCAAGGATAATAGTTGGTTGAAAATCTTTGTATTATGACTCGGTCCATAACAAAGAAGTCAACAGGGAAATAGAAGTCATCAACTTTCACAATAACATCCTCTAAGATGCCTCTAGGAATTTTGGTAGATCGACCGGCTAAAGAAATAATGGTGTCTGTCTTACGAAGAGTTCCTAAGTCATACTTATCGACCAAACTAGCAGGAAGGATGTTGATACTGGTACCAAGATTAAGGAGCGCCTTCTTAATGGCAATATATCCCACCACAACTGAAATCAATGGTGCTCCATGATCTTTAAATTTAGGAGGAATAGAGCTAGATAAGACCGCACTAACATGCTCAGTTAGATCAATCTTTTTAGGCAAAGACGCCTTCAGCTTCCTCTTCTGGGTACACAAGTCCTTTTAAAACTTGGCATAAGCAGGAATTTGCTTGATAGCATCAATAAAGGGGAGATTGATCTTAACTTTCTTGAAAGTCTCCCACATATCCTCAGCATGAAGACCCTTTTTAGCTAACCTTGCAGATGTCGATTTTCCCAAAGCTGTAGGGTATGGTGTGCTGGACACACCACCCTCCCCAACTCCAGGAGATTCAGTAGCTTTAGGATGTTGTGTTGTTGGTTTAGGAAAATCATTTAACAAATCATTCACCAACTCAGAATCGGACTTAACATTATTAGAATTTTTACCTTCAACAATAATTTCGTCACGAGTAACGAAATCCACGACATCGGGAGAAGAACTATGAATACTTTGAATTCCGATGTCATTGTTGTAGGTTTTACCATTTCGAAGAGATGTCACCATATTCACGTGCTCATTTCCATTTTTCTTGTGTGCAAGATTCATGGTGGGGTAGCTCTGTAGCTTTCCCTCATCTCTTTTGTTTAATTGATCCGCCAATTGACCAACTTGTCTCTCAAGAGCTGCAATAGATTTGGTAGTGGTCTCGTGTCTTTGATTGGTGACCTCAAATTTTCTATTGATCTCTTGATTGTTGGTAGACAATGAATCCATAAGCCTATCAAACTTTCGGTCAAGGTTCAAGAGACAATTATCATCTTGCCCTTGGCCCTGATTTGGATATTGTTGTTGTGGCCTATGGTTGTAAGAATTTTTTTGGAAGTTAGATGAATAGCCACCCTCATACCTTGGTTTATAACTATAGTGTTGTTGTTGATCATTATTAGGGCGATTGTCTTCATCTTTCCAACAGAAATTAGGGTGATTGTGCCATCCGGGATTATAACTTTCGGAGAATGGGTCATTTCGTGGACGACCTCCATTGACACCATTCACATCCTCATTTGGTGACGCCCTCCAACTTTTACAATTATCAACTGAGTGACTCAGATCACCACACATTGAACATTTAACACCCCCAATTCACATTGTGTAACATAAATACACAATTGGGTGCTAAACACAAGCATCATCACACACAAGATATATTGAACGACTCAAAAGAGACGTTTTCACATCAAACAGAAATAAGATTTCATACAATGTCTAAAACATTATTTCATCCCTAATGTACTTAAAACGACACCAGAGTAAAGCGTTTAGTCCCCACGGATTTCGACCAGCAAACCAACAAGTTTAGTACAGTACATAAACATTAACAAAATGTTCAACAGTAAAAGGATAGAAATTGTTTTAGACCAACAAACTTCAAAAGCCAACCCACAACATCCACAGCAAAGCTCCGCCATCAATCACCTTCGATTACCTGAAACACGTGCTTAAACGAGTCAAAAATAATGTTGAGCGAGTCTATAGGTTTATTAAATCACATTTGAACACAAAAAGAAAATCAATCATAATCATTTTATAGAATTGTCGTGCACACAATCTATTTCAAGGAAACTCATTATATTTACGCTCATGACACCGACCCCTTAACCAATTAGTCACCCACACCAAATGCCAGCATGACTAGATAAAACCATTGCCCCTCTAGGGTATTAGTTGCTAGATATATACCCAAATCTCATTCTCGTAAATTATCCTTCCCAGAGGTTACTCAACGTAATGCCCTGGTCTCAGATAGGGTGGTCAACCCAATAGTACAATCATTTGAATAAGCGGCTATTCCCAACTCACAACATCAAGTCAAAAAATAGTTAACGGTTCATGAATTTAGGGTCTTTAGCAACAAGGTACTCAATACAATGCAAGGCAACATAGGCAACATTCGGTTCCAAATAATTAATCATGACTTGTGTTCATTTATTTTAAAATAGCATGTATCCCCCTAGCGGGTATTAAAACATTTAGTAGCTAGCATGAGAAGCGAGGCTACAAACTCACCTTATTATTAGAGACCTACCGAGATGATAGTCGATGATAGAGGATGCCTTTCAAACACGAGAATCGCAACCTATCAAATAAGGCGCGTTTATTAATAATGACTCGAGAAATAAACCATACATAAGAATATCAAACTCAAACTCATAAAATCATGACAAACTCGAGAGAAATGATACAAGTAATACTATTACACTCTTCTATACATCTACTTTATCATTCTTTACTCTCGACAAAAATCTTGCGGCACATACCAAATGTACTAGCTCATTTACCCCATTTAGACTCGTCAAACGTTTATGAAACGACTCGAGGAACTAACTTACTATCTATAGAAAGCCCTATAACAAGTTTATCAAATGACTTCACTTTTAAAGTTCCCTGCCCGACTCATCTTTGAATTACGAAATCAAGACAGTTTTACGTCATCGACTCATATAACCGTTTTAACTTCAATAAACGACTCCATTTGCAAAACCGACACTTAGGTTTGAAAATAGACTCACCCTATAGGGTTCATACTTTTTCAACAGTCCTTGACTCATTTAAAAACTCATTCTATAGTCCCCGAGATTTGATACAAATATCATCAACAACTATATGTCGTGCCGATACTCGTCTCCCGGTACACAAATAATCAAATTATCATAACTTTTCACTCGTTTGGAGCTAGAAGCTCTACTTTATATCAAATCGAAGCTAATCGAATTCTATACAATCCTATGCGATTAGTTAAGCCTTAATAAAATCATTAGGTACCCAAAATACCCTTTTTCCTACTGATCTAAATTACCCTTCAAAAACTTGCATGAAATCATGTTTTTAACCAAAACCAACCATTTTTATCATCATCCCATAACCCTAATAACAACATAACTCATCTATAACACTTGTATCATTCTCAAAATCAAAAACCCAAAATCAAAAACAAGTTTTTAATGAAAAACTAGCATGATAATATCTTGATCATCACCAAAATCACATGCATGATCATAAACTTGACCTACCATCCCTAAAAAATAAAACTCCATGCATGTAACCAAAATTAGTACCAATATGTGCTCCTTTAAATTCTAAGGATGGGACTTGTGTTGGTTTAGCTTAGATCAAGCTTGAAATTGAATGAAAATTAATGAAAGTGGCTAGGGGGTGACGACATGAAAAGAAAAAGAGAGAGGAAAAGATTTTCTAGGTTATGTGTTAACTATGTGAAATTAGGTGGGAATTTAGGCTTTTATATAGTGGTGGAGGGACCTTTCTTGTCAATTTGTAATAGTTGTGGTCCAAAATGTAAATAGTTAGCTAAAAAGCGGGAAATGACTATTAGTCAGATTTGAAAATATTCACGGGGCTCGGGTTTCATAAAAATACTTCTCAAAAGTTAAAACGTATCTCAAATATAATAATATCGTCTCCCGACTCGACTTAACACGTCATTTAAAAGAAAATATAAAAACGACAAACATCGAACAGCCGACAATAAAACATAAAATATTAGGCATCCATCGACATCACGCTTGCTAATACTCCTTATATTTATTAAAGATAAAATATAAGTCTCCTAACATCGGGTTAAACTTAAACCTTCAAAATAAAAATCATTGAAACTCATCAAAAATTTCAAAAATAGTCGTAAAGTAAGATTAAGCAATGACCTCGGTTTCAGGTTATCACATCCCCTCCTTCTTAAAAAGAGCGACATCCTCGGCGCTTAACCTTCTCTAAATAAATGAGGATACTTATCCTTAAAGAAGTCCTCACGTTCTCAGGTAAACTCTGGTCCACGTCTATAATTCCATCTCACTTTCACAATCGGAATCCTACTATGCTTTAATCTCTTAACTTCCATATCCATAATCTCTACAGGTTCCTCTATAAAATGCAACTTATCATCAAGTTGAATTTCCTCCAGTGGAATTACCAAATCCCTTTCTGCTAAATACTTCTTCAGATTAGACACATGAAAAGTGTTATGAATAGTCATAAGTTCATCCGGCAACTCTAACTTATAAGCAACCAATCCAATCCTTTGGATAATCTTTAAAGGTCTAATATATATCAGGCTCAACTTTCCTATCTTTCCAAAACAAATCACTCCTTTCCATGGCGATACTTTCTGCATAACCATGTCTCCTACTTCGAATTCCAACGGTTTCCTTCTATTATCAACATAACTCTTTTGTCTACTTTTGGCAGATAACAAACGCTTCTTAATTTGCACAATATTTTCAATTGTTTCAAATATCATTTCAGGTCCAGTCACTTGACTCTCTCCTACATCACTCCAACAAACTAGAGATCTACACTTATGTCCATACAAAGCTTCAAATGGTGCGGCTTTAATACTAGCATGATAACTATTGTTATATGAAAATTCAACCAACGGCAAATGTCTATCCCAACTATTTCCAAAGTCAATCACGCACGCTCGAAGCATATCCTCTAACGTTTGAATCGTCCTTTCACTTTGTCCATCAGTCTCCGGATGATATGTTGTACTCAAACTTAACTCCGTTCCCATCGCTTTCTGCAGAGATTTCCAAAATTCTGAAGTAAACCTACTATGACGATCTAAAATTATCGACAAAGGCACACCATGTCGACAAACAATCTCCTTCACATACACTGTCGTCAGTCTCTCCATACTATCTGTCTTCTTCATTGGTAAAAAGTGAGCAGACTTAGTCAATCTATCTACAATCACCCATATCATATTACAACCACTAGAAGTCCTTGGCAAACTTGTTACAAAATCCATAGTAATCTTCTCCTATTTCCACTCAGGAATCTCAGGTTACACTAATAATCCAGAAGGCTTGTTATGTTCAGCCTTCACTTTTGCACAAGTTAAACACTTATTAACATACTGGGCTATATCTTCCTTCATATTCGGCCACCAATACACTTTCTTAATATCTTGATACATCTTGTCCGATCCAGGACGTATTGAATACTTAGACTTATGAGATTCATTCATCACTAAATCTCGCACTCCTAAAGAATCTTCCTTAGACGGACAATGGTAACCAAATCCTATTCTCAAAATATCTCATTCCATTCGGCCTTACTACAAACAACAGTTTCAACATTCTACCCAAATTTTCTGCCTCAATATTTTCTTTCTTCAAACTGTAACACCCCCAAATTTATACAACTCAGTACAGCGGAAGACTCGTTGGTGTTACGGGATAGCACATTACTCACATCATAGACAACGCATAAAAATCGCGTCGTTTAATAATAAAAGCATTTCCATTCATAAACATCAAAGTTACATCGGTCCCAAGTCATTACATTTCATACAAAGTTTTACAAAATATTTGAATGGAAAATATAGTTTAGGTGCGGGCCATGAATTCTTGTCGTCTTCCCGAGAATTACCTTCAAGTACCTGAGATAAACATGTTAAAAGAAAAGGTCAGCGATAACGCCGAGTGAATTCATAGAGTTTAATAAATTCCATCAATATAACTTTGGTATAAATTTAGTACCAAAAATCAATTCGTACAAATCATTGTAATAGGCCGTAAAATAGCCAAAATCTTTTTATACAAATCTTTGTAATAGGCCATAAAATAGCCAAAGTCATTTTATACAAATCTTTGTAATAGGCCATAAAATAGCCAAAGTCATTTTATATAAATCCTTATCGAAAATCATAATATAGGCATTTGCCTTTAAAATCATTATACGAATCATTGTCGTTAAAAACATCATACAATACGTCTTATGACGTTGTATAAAATCCAATAAAAACCGTTATATGAATATGGTTATGAAAACCAAAATACAATCATAATATCAATAGTATGACCCTGTATTGCTAGTCAGGCAATACATCGTAATTCGGAGCGTCTATTATTATTTTGTTAACTTGGATTATTATAAGCCGCATGACATTGTTACCTTACTAAACCAAAAACGGGTAGCTAACCCGATACCAATTTTGCCCATCTAAAGTAGCGTGTCGTCACAAAGGTCACGCTATTGAAATCTTCTCATACATTAATTCGCTTACCAATCAATGTGGCACGACGGGGATCAACCGTCAAGGCGCGAACTGGGGTGATCGTCCCCAAATAGTACTATTAAATGCATAAGCGTCTACCAACTCCCGGTAGTTCACAATTCATGCTAATGGGTCTTTTAGTGACATAACCTAACTTTAATAATCCATTTAATTTCATCTATCGGGCCCATTAATCATTTATCGGGTCATACAATCGGGTCATTCAATCATTCGGGTCCAAAATCAACAAACAAACAATCGGGACAAATGGTGTCCAAACTTTTATAAAAACTAACATGTTATCTCCCTCGCGGGTTTATAAAGCATTTATAAAACATTTAAAAGAGTGCGAGGCTATGAACTCACGTTGATATGGGAAGGCGGGTTATCGGCAATTCGGACGTACGGTACGTGCTTCAATCACGGAAACCTAGACAAATAATACTCGGTCTTAGACGTTTGTCCAATGACTTTATAAAAATAACAAGTATGTATACATATGATGATTATATATATATGATGATCAAGTGGGTTTACATATTCTCGTTTACTCATTTTAGAGTTATGTGTTGATAACTTTTATACTAGTTTTCTCGTCTTACCTATTTACGTGTTTTAAGTCCAACAAGCTTATTATAAGTTATTTAACTTATTTTAATCCATTTTGTACTTTTATTATCAGTACATACACTTTCAAGTTGGGCCCAAATGGGTTAAGCCCAATAAGTTCTTTTTATGGGTGTTTATCTTATTTAGTCCAATTATTAGCCCAAGTATTAGTCCAATATGTTTACTTAGCTCGTTAATGTCCGTATGTCCTATAGTTCGGGTTTTTATCGGTTTTTACTTGTTATACAGGTCTATATATCAGTATATAAGTTTTATAAAGTTTTCATTAGACGGGTCCAACCATCTAAGTTTTATTTAACAAAAACGTTAATTTTACGACGATAGCCGAAAAAGTCGTAAAAATCATGTTTATAGTTTTTATAACTTATAAAACATAACAAGTTACCATTTTTATAAAATTTCCACTTATTTATCATTGTACATATTTATATAAATAAAATTCAAGAGTTAGTGAGTTTTTATTTTACATTTTATATATTAAAATGTGAGTGCTTATATAATAGTATTATTCTTTTAATTTCCAAAAATCTAATTTTTAACTTCATCTTCACCAAAACTGCCATATCTTGAGTTCTACATGGAGATAGAAGCTCAAATTTTTATCACATAAACTACATGATATGTGCTACATTTAACTCTTCTATAGCTACTGTTGAATCATCATTTAAGTATTTTCTAAAAATCGTCCAAAACAGTTAACTCAGATTTGTACCTTAAACTTGTTTTGATCATATCTCACTCATTATTTTGATTCCATTGCATGGCCAACTCTCACATGTGTACAAGACCCATAGCTTACTGTAAATCCATTTTACTTCATCATTTTATCAGTTCACCACTTGGTTCTTTACTGTTTTATACAGCTATGCAAATAAATCAAGATTTTAACCTTGTTTCTTATAGTTTTTCACCTTTTTATCCATGATTATCAACAACAAATCCCCACATAACATTTTTATCATCATATAATCATCATAAATATATACAATAGGAAATAAAATACATGTTTACATAATCAAAATATTAAGAAGATGAGGAGGACAATCTTTATACCACCAACTTGATGTAGGTTTTGAGTTTGACATGGTTTTTGATGGAGAAACTTGTAGACAACCATGACCATCTTCAAGACCACCATGCTCCATGAACTTCTTGTGGAAAATCAGCCCTAATACTCCATGGAAACTCCTCCTTTGATGTTATAACTTACACCAATCTTCATCTTTTTGGATGGAGATTAACATATGTTAATTATAACATATGTTTATGGTTAGATTTTTGTCAAGTGATGGTGATTTAGGGAGAAGAATGGGACGGCATAACCAAGGGTGAGAGAGTTTGTGAAGTTGTTTTGCATGTTAGAAAGGGTGGTAATGACTTGCTAGTGGTTTTTGCTAAGACTTAGCTTCATTGTGAAGCTAAGTTAAGACATGTGTTAGTCTTTGTGATATATCTTGACACCTAAGTGGTGTTGCTAGTTAACTTGGCCGGTTTTGTGAGTGGGGTGGGACAAGTGTCCCACTTGTCTCATCCCATTTGTTTACGGGTACTCCTCGATTCTAGTTTCCTCGATTTGCGTGCCCTCGGGTCGTTTTACGAAAAACGTTTTTATAAATTATGAATCAACGTCACAAAACGAATCCCATAAAAATTGTTTCATCAAAAACGGAGTTCGAAAACGTAAATACGTAATCCTAAGGTTTCCGGTTTAGTCGTAAAGGACGTTAAAATAAAATCGTAAGTCCTAATCTCTTCTCGTAAATTTGTGAGTTTATGAACTAACACAAATTTAAAACTCCAAAATAATATTCATGGACAAATTTATTTTCTAAAATGTCGGACTGTCACCAAAGACGGTGTACGTAAACGTAAGCACGTAACGTTGAATCCTCCGGGTTAGACGTAGTCGATGCTACTCCAAGATGTAAATCCAAATTTCTTCCCAAAAATATGTGAGTTCATATTGTAAATTGTTTTTAAATAATATTGAGAATAAAATATCAACCATAAATTGACGGATTGTCACAGCATTTACCCCTAAACAGTATCTTTGTCCTCAAAGATCATCTTACTTTACTACTCGCTTCTTATAGAGTCAAAGCCATGTGGGTATTTCCTCCACATTCGGTCTTTTCTCACAACTTCAATTCATTATAATACGCGAGTTTCATCAAACATAACTACGGGTATAAGATCAGGCTTAATGTTGACTTACTTTCTCTATCCATGATGTTCACGGGTTTCTGATGAATGCAACTTTTCGCCGATCTAAGCTTTATTAAGAATAATCAGAATTTCACTTGATAGATATTCCATCAAGTTCGATTTACGAAACATAATTTACGCAGTCTTTGAAGTCCTAGGGTAGATCCAGCTTATATGCCTTTCAATCCCAACTTTTACATCATCTCAATGGTCCCAAACAACGGGGACTTATATCCCATGATTTGTCAGATCATGAATTCATTTTTCCAAGGTTAAAAATTGTGGCATAACTTCGCTACCCATTTGGCACTTCGAGATCTACATTTCATATTCATATAACCTCCTGCCCGCTATCGGCAGTCAATAATCAGATCCTAATTTCAACAATCATTTCAGATTTCGCGGGTCGGGTATTTTGCAAGGATAGGTTCGCCATCATAGGAAACCTTAAACCTAAGAGACATGTCCAACTCACAATGGGTGTATGTCGGATGTCTTCATCTCAATTCCTACTTACAGATTCTCTAAGATTTAGATCCTAACAAGATTTGATCTCGATCCTAATACGATAATTATCAATGATAATCCTTCCAAAGGAAAACGATTATACAGTTCATTACCAAAGGTCAATCATTCAAACACAAAACAACACTTATATTACCATGTATCGTTACTTTACCTCGTCCCTTCGATTTGGGGTGGTACATAGTACTCTCATCAAGGTCCGTTCTTAATGATTTCTGAGCAAATCTCTAGAAATTCGTTGCGAAGCGAGGATCTTGATATAGATGATCGATACAGGCACGCTATGTTTACATAACTCTTTTGCATTTATCATTAACGAGAATGATATTAGCAGATTTGGTCAGTCTGTCGACGATGACCCAAATCGAATCAAATTCAGATGATGACTTTTGCAATAGTTAGACGTTTACTAATGTATGAGGCGATGTCTGCATTCATAATTTGTCATTAGTACAACTTCTTCAGACAAAGATACTTTTAGTCATAAATGACATAAATAGAATACTTATACTTACAAATTCCAACATAACTATATCTCACAATCCTCCATATTTAGACAATCATAAGTGGTCTTTTATACATTTACCGCCATCGGCTTCTTAATTCTAATGGTTCACATTAGTCGCGAACCGCTTTTTATTATCTATATTATCCTTATTACAAACATCGTTCATATTTAAATTGTTCGGCAATTTATTTTGCACCTTCATTATTAAGGAACACGTCCTAATGGATTCTTTATCCTTTTTATATAATACGTCAGTATCTATATTCACTTCTCATGATGAAGTGATTATCGTGTCCATAATTCACTCAGGTATTCTTTATATATTATGCGTCAGTAATTACGTTCACCTTCCTGATGAAATAAATATCACAACCGTATTTATTCAAAATTCTTTCTTCATATCTTCTATGTTTTAGTTTCTTCTCAACTATCATTTTTATCCGTTTTACTCAATCCGTCGTCTAAAGCGTCGATAATTATTATAATTAATTAAATAATTATTAGTTTATTTTTGTGAAGCGTAAACGTAAAAGTTTTAAATTTCTTAGTTCGACCAATTATATAAAATGTTCAAAAATAATTTGAATTTAAGTAACAAGATTTTTGTTGATTTATCGAAAATATTTAATAAGATTTCGTAAATGTTCGAAAAACCTTTATTTATACTTTGGTCAAAGTTTTCTTATTTGAAAAGCAAAAATTGTCGTTCCAAATTTCAAGTTATGGTTTTAATGGGTTTTCTCAATCTCCTTAAGTTGTCTAAAAGTATACACAAACATTTACCCCTAAACAGAAGTTTAGTTAAATGGTTTGTGTATAAGGGAATAATCCCTTTAAAAATTCTTTGTTAAAACATTTGTCAAAACATATTTCCATTTCTTTTTGGTAAAATCCATAGTCTTAAGAGGGCTCTTAATTTTTGAAGAGTCAATTTATATTCCATTATCCTTTTAATTACATAGTCAAATCATGTAAAGTATTAAGTCTTTAATCCCGTGTTAATTATTCGAGGTACATGTCTTTATTGTTTGGCCAATTCAGGGAAATCTATAAATAATTATTAACTCATTATTATTCTTATATACAAACAATTAGTCCTTAATGATCGCAAGCATGAATTTATCAAATTACAGCCTACACACGTGATTCACCAACAAATACTTACTAAAGTTTCAAATAACAGAAACATCTTTTAATACATTCATATTAAGTTCTTCTAGATTTCAATATCTATAACTAGTTCATAACCATTCATGGTATAATTTCGAATCTAAATACAGGATATGGTCATCCATCAAGAATTATTTAGTTCACCTTTGATAATCAACATCTTATCTTTTAGGGAATTCTACTCGAGTTCCCATCAATTAAGACAATGTCGTCATGTCATAATCAATCAATTCATTCTACTGGCATTATCAACTTTCCAGTTTTGTTGTCGTCGATAAGATGTGAACTTCTCAAAAGACTAATAATAATTCATAATCCTTCACAAATTTAGGGATAGTAGGATACACAACTACTATTAAAAGAGTAAGGTCAACGCATAATCTATGCGAGAGAATTTCAAATCAGATACAGACGAAAACATTTAACGAATGTGAATATATCCCATGTTTTCATAATTTGAGTACGCATTCGAAAGCTCCTCGGATCGTTACCCAGGTCATTCAAATGAAATCAAATCAAGAGAAATGATAAGAACGTCGATACATCCAGTCGGGTATCAACACTCGGTAATCAGATACTTTTCCTAAGAATCTTACTACAGGAGAATTGGACAAGTAAGAATTGTCAATTGTCAACTAAGACAATTTTCACAGATGAGTAAATTCCACTCAGAAGAATAGATGCTACAGGCACATATGTAGGTATCCCTACACTATGTCCCTATTTTTAACTTCTTGCAGATCTCATAAATTTTAACCTTTCACAATCTTCAAAGAAAATATAGTGTTTATTCATTAGTTTTATGGTGACTACTAATCAGTCTTGCATAGTCCATTCCAAATTGTATGTAGGCGCGCAACTATATACAATTTCAAGATTAACGATGCAATACTCAGTTCGTCAAAACTTTGTCATCATGTTTATGATAAAAACATTTTCATGCTTAATTCTTAAATAAGAATCAAAAATATATTTACAAAGGTTTTCTTTGTTATGGAAATAATTAAGTTTCCAAAGCGTCTCATAAACAACTTCATTTTGATATCAATCACTTATAAATCTCACTTTGAATAATCCTTATTGTGTTGAAAATTAAATTTTCTCAAAGGATACTGTTTTATCATATAAAAACAATGAGTGATCTGCAGAAAAGTGATGAAAGCTTGTTCACCAAGAATTAACTACGATATGATAGGAAATGAGCTTAGCCAAATAATCATGAGGTTCATGACTTCGATGGCACTCAGGAATACAAAGAGAATAATCCACAACGTAACTCAATTCAAGATGAGTACTTGTTCAATGGTTGCATCACTAATGCGAGCATTAGGAAGAAGCAAAAAAAGATAGATAACATCGATACATGTAGAATTTAGCAATCAAAGGTAGTCTTTTTATTAATCACAAACAAGTCAAATTGTACCGTAACACATTACGTGTCACTATGTCATACAATTCTCAGAACTCATCCTACCAACTGATGTCTCAGTTAAGTTAGGGATTATTTTTAAAAGGTACTACAATGAACACTAATCTACAAAAGTCATTAGGTGTCCTGCCTGTCCCGGAAGATCCATCGGTCCCAATTCAGAAGAAGATTTCTTCAATTTATTTCTTGGACACTGGGCATCCTCGTTAGTGGACAATGGTCTAGGAACAACCCTTAACACGAACTACCAATCAATTAAAACCTTATAATTTAATCACAGAACTTAACAACTTTCTCTTAACAATCTCATATTCCATATGGGTTAAATTTTATTTTATTCAAGTTTTAATCAACTTATACTCAATTCGATATCCTACCTCATTCTTCAATACTTTCAATCTTATTCTTCGGCCTTGTAAAGGCAATACAATCTCAATATAAATCAACACTTAATTTCCAATCCTATTAGCTCTTACAACAACAATTATCAAATGAGTCACTAGTATGAAATGACTTGATCATTCAACTAGACTTCTCGGAAAGGTACTAGTGGCATGAGGCTTTTGGGTAATGGTTCCAATAACAGCCTCAAGTGCAACATTCACCCTTTCGATTTCATTTTAAGAATTGGGTGACAACGAATCAGATGACATCTTTCTTGGTGGTAACGTTTTTTCAAACTCCACTTTATAAGAAAAGATCGTCAAAACATCGATATCAGTTTTAATCTCGCCAGTTCTTCTCTAATATCACAATCAACTAATGTCTATAATTCTACGAATATCAACCAATTGTTGGGATCATAAATATCCACAACTTGGTTTAGATCTAGGATAGCTAGAATTCCTACGAGAATAGCTTCGATTAATTTACTAGGGGAGTTAGGGTTTCTTGTGACAATCTACGTCGTATAAATACCTCGTATAAATATCAAAATAATCATCAAACAATCATGTAATAAAATTACATCATATATATATAATCCAAGTTATATATATATATTAAAATAACACTTCTCAGTCTTGGCCTTGTCGGTAACTCGGGAATTCTTCGGCACCGTTATAGTCAAAAGATTTTTAGACATTTTTAGAAAAATGTTTATAATTAAAAGATTTTGAAAAGTTTTATTCAAAACCTTGGTTTTTAAAAATCTTTCGTTCTCTATAACGAGAGCTCTGGTACCAAACTGTAACACCCCCAAATATATACAACTCAGTACAGCGGAAGACTCGTTGGTGTTACGGGATAGCACATTACTCACATCATAGACAACGCATAAAAATCACGTCGTTTAATAATAAAAGCATTTCCATTAATAAACATCAAAGTTACATCGATCCCAAGTCATTACATTTCATACAAAGTTTTACAAAATATTTGAATGGAAAATATAGTTTAGGTGCGGGCCATGAATTCTTGTCGTCTTCCCGAGAATTACCTTCAAGTACCTGAGATAAACATGTTAAAAGAAAAGGTCAGCGATAACGCCGAGTGAATTCATAGAGTTTAATAAATTCCATCAATATAACTTTGGTATAAAATTAGTACCAAAAATCAATTCGTACAAATCATTGTAATAGGCCGTAAAATAGCCAAAATCGTTTTATACAAATCTTTGTAATAGGCCATAAAATAGCCAAAGTCATTTTATACAAATCTTTGTAATAGGCCATAAAATAGCCAAAGTCATTTTATATAAATCCTTATCGAAAATCATAATATAGGCATTTGCCTTAAAAATCATTATACGAATCATTGTCGTTAAAAACATCATACAATACGTCTTATGACGTTGTATAAAATCCAATAAAAACCGTTATATGAATATGGTTATGAAAACCAAAATACAATCATAATATCAATAGTATGACCCTGTATTGCTAGTCAGGCAATACATCATAATTCGGAGCGTCTATTATTATTTTGTTAACTTGGATTATTATAAGCCGCATGACATTGTTACCTTACTAAACCAAAAACGGGTAGCTAACCCGATACCAATTTTGCCCATCTAAAGTAGCGTGTCGTCACAAAGGTCACGCTATTGAAATCTTCTCATACATTAATTCGCTTACCAATCAATGTGGCACGACGGGGATCAACCGTCAAGGCGCGAACTGGGGTGATCGTCCCCAAATAGTACTATTAAATGCATAAGCGTCTACCAACTCCCGGTAGTTCACAATTCATGCTAATGGGTCTTTTAGTGACATAACCTAACTTTAATAATCCATTTAATTTCATCTATCGGGTCCATTAATCATTTATCGGGTCATACAATCGGGTCATTCAATCATTCGGGTCCAAAATCAACAAACAAACAATCGGGACAAATGGTGTCCAAACTTTTATAAAAACTAACATGTTATCTCCCTCGCGGGTTTATAAAGCATTTATAAAACATTTAAAAGAGTGCGAGGCTATGAACTCACGTTGATATGGGAAGGCGGGTTATCGGCAATTCGAACGTACGGTACGTGCTTCAATCACGGAAACCTAGACAAATAATACTCGGTCTTAGACGTTTGTCCAATGACTTTATAAAAATAACAAGTATGTATACATATGATGATTATATATATATGATGATCAAGTGGGTTTACATATTCTCGTTTACTCATTTTAGAGTTATGTGTTGATAACTTTTATACAAGTTTTCTCGTCTTACCTATTTACGTGTTTTAAGTCCAACAAGCTTATTATAAGTTATTTAACTTATTTTAATCCATTTTGTACTTTTATTATCAGTACATACACTTTCAAGTTGGGCCCAAATGGGTTAAGCCCAATAAGTTCTTTTTATGGGTGTTTATCTTATTTAGTCCAATTATTAGCCCAAGTATTAGTCCAATATGTTTACTTAGCTCGTTAATGTCTGTATGTCCTATAGTTCGGGTTTTATCGGTTTTACTTGTTATACATGTCTATATATCAGTATATAAGTTTTATAAAGTTTTCATTAGACGGGTCCAACCATCTAAGTTTTATTTAACAAAAACGTTAATTTTACGGCAATAGCCGAAAAAGTCGTAAAAATCATGTTTATAGTTTTTGTAACTTATAAAACATAAAAAGTTACCATTTTTATAAAATGTCCACTTATTTATCATTGTACATATTTATATAAATAAAATTCAAGAGTTAGTGGGTTTTTATTTTACATTTTATATATTAAAATGTGAGTGCTTATATAATAGTATTATTCTTTTAATTTCCAAAAATCTGATTTTTAACTTCATCTTCACCAAAACTGCCATATCTTGAGTTCTACATGGAGATAGAAGCTCAAATTTTTATCACATAAACTAAATGATATGTGCTACATTTAACTCTGCTATAGCTACTGTTGAATCATCCTTTAAGTATTTTCTAAAAATCGTCCAAAACAGTTAACTCAGATTTGTACCTTAAACTTATTTTGATCATATCTCACTCATTATTTTGATTCCATTGCATGGACAACTCTCACATGTGTACAAGACCCATAGCTTACTGTAAATCCATTTTACTTCATCATTTTATCAGTTCACCACTTGGTTCTTTACTGTTTTATACAGCTATGCAAATAAATCAAGATTTTAACCTTGTTTCTTATAGTTTTTCACCTTTTTATCCATGATTATCAACAACAAATCCCCACATAACATTTTTATCATCATATAATCATCATAAATATATACAATAGGAAATAAAATACATGTTTACATAATCAAAATATTAAGAAGATGAGGAGGACAATCTTTATACCACCAACTTGATGTAGGTTTTGAGTTTGACATGGTTTTTGATAGAGAAACTTGTAGACAACCATGACCATCTTCAAGACCACCATGCTCCATGAACTTCTTGTGGAAAATCAGCCCTAATACTCCATGGAAACTCCTCCTTTGATGTTATAACTTACACCAATCTTCATCTTTTTGGATGGAGATTAACATATGTTAATTATAACATATGTTTATGGTTAGATTTTTGTCAAGTGATGGTGATTTAGGGAGAAGAATGGGACGGCATAACCAAGGGTGAGAGAGTTTGTGAAGTTGTTTTGCATGTTAGAAAGGGTGGTAATGACTTGCTAGTGGTTTTTGCTAAGACTTAGCTTCATTGTGAAGCTAAGTTAAGACATGTGTTAGTCTTTGTGATATATCTTGACACCTAAGTGGTGTTGCTAGTTAACTTGGCCGGTTTTGTGAGTGGGGTGGGACAAGTGTCCCACTTGTCTCATCCCATTTGTTTACGGGTACTCCTCGATTCTAGTTTCCTCGATTTGCGTGCCCTCGGGTCGTTTTACGAAAAACGTTTTTATAAATTATGAATCAACGTCACAAAACGAATCCAATAAAAATTGTTTCATCAAAAACGGAGTTCGAAAACGTAAATACGTAATCCTAAGGTTTCCGGTTTAGTCGTAAAGGACGTTAAAATAAAATCTTAAGTCCTAATCTCTTCTCGTAAATTTGTGAGTTTATGAACTAACACAAATTTAAAACTCCAAAATAATATTCATGGACAAATTTATTTTCTAAAATGTCGGACTGTCACCAAAGACGGTGTACGTAAACGTAAGCACGTAACGTTGAATCCTCCGGGTTAGACGTAGTCGATGCTACTCCAAGATGTAAATCCAAATTTCTTCCCAAAAATATGTGAGTTCATATTGTAAATTGTTTTTAAATAATATTGAGAATAAAATATCAACCATAAATTGACGGATTGTCACACAAACCATTAGCTTGGGCTTTCAATATCATTTCTGTCAAATCAATACTTTCCCTCATTACCAAAGCTCTAACTCTTAAATACTTATCTCTTTCCTTTCTACTAAGTGCATCAGCTACCACATTCACTTTACAAGGGTGGTAACGAATCTCGTAGTCATAGTCACTCAGTAATTCTACCCATCTTCTTTGTCTCATATTCAATTCCTTTTGATCCAAATTATGTTGTAGACTCTTATGATCAGTGAAAACCACACACCTGGTTCCATAAAAGTAGTGTCTCCACAGCTTCAAAGCAAAAATTACAGCTCCAAGTTCTAAATCATGAGTAGTGTAATTCTCTTCATGCTTCCTCAATTGTCTCGACGCATCAGCTATTACTTTCTCCCTTTGCATCAACACAACTCCAAATCCTTTATGAGACGCGTGACAATACACAACAAAATGTTCAGATCCTTCTGGCAAAGACAAAATCGGTGCATAACACAACTTATCCTTCAGCGTATTAAATGCAGCTTCCTCTTCTAATCCCCAATCAAACATTCTATTCTTTTCAGTAAGCTTAGTCAATGGTTTAGCAATTAGTGAAAAGTTCTCGATAAACCTTCTATAATACCTAGCTAGACCAAGAAATTGGCGAACTTCAGTCGGCGTCGTTGGTACCGACCAAGCTTTGATTGCCTCGATCTTAGCAGGATGCACACGAACACCTTCACTATCAATCACGTGCCCCAGAAATTGTACTAATTTCAACCAAAACTCGCACATAGAGAACTTCGCATACAGCTTCTCGTTCTTCAACAATTCCAAAATTATCCTTAAATGCTTCTCATGTTCTTCTTCACTCTTGGAATAAATGAGAATATCATCAATGAATACGATAACAAACTCATCCAAATACGGCTTGCACACACGATTCATTAAGTCCATGAATACAATAGGCGCATTCGTTAATCCAGAAGGCATCACTTGAAATTCAAAATGTCCATATCGAGTACGGAAAGCTGTTATTGGAATATCTTCTTCCCTAACTCTCAGTTGATGATACCCAGACCTCAAGTTGATCTTTGAGTATACACTCGATCCTTGCAACTGATCAAACAAATCATCAATCCTCGGTAATGGATACCGATTCTTGACAGTCAATTTGTTAAGCTCTCGATAATCAATACTCATTCGAAACGAACCATCTTTCTTTTTAACAAACAACACAGGAGCACCCCACGGCGACGAACTCGGTCTAATAAATCCCTTACCCATCAATTGATCAGATAATTCCTTCATCTCAGACGGCGCTAAACGATACGGTGCACGAGCAACTGGCGCAGCTCCCGACACTAAGTCAATACGGAACTCAACTTTACGATGCGGCGTAATCCCGATAAATCTTCAGAAAAAACTTCAGGATACTCTCTAATCACATGCACATCCTCTAGTTTCCTCTCATTCACACCGTCATTACTTATCTGGGCAAGAAATACATCACAACCCTCTTCTATATACCTCATCATCTTCAAACAAGAAACAACTCTCAAACGAGAAGTACACTCATCGCCCTTTACCGTCAATACCCTATTCCATAGCGGTATCTGAACTAATCTCTCTCCACAAACAATCATTGCACCATTCGGAAATAACCAGTCCATACCAATAATCACGTCAAAAGATCCTAATTCTATGGGCAACAAATCAATACTAAACACATAATTCCCTAACTTCAAGGAACAACCTTTCAGTATAGAACTAGTGCTAACAACCTTACCATTAGCTAACTCCACATTATAACTAGTTGTTAATCTTACTGGTTCTCTATCCAATAGCTGACTGAATCTAACATCTACGAAACTTCTATCAGATCCAGAATCAAACAACACAGTAGCATAACAAGCATCGATAAGAACATACCAGTCACCACATTTGGCCCTTGAGGTTTGTCAGCGTCTCCCACGAAATAGGCTGGAGCAGCAGTCCCACCAGCAACAGCAGCAACATTGCCTCCCTGTCGAGCTCCAACCCTATGACAGTTTCCTTGCTTATGTCCACGGCCTCCACATCCAAACCAATTAAATACCTTGACAGTAGGGGTGTAAACGAGCCGAGCCGAGCTCGAGCTCGCCAGGGCTCGAGCTCGGCTCGTTTAAGTTTTACAAAGCTCGAGCTCGAGCTCGGATCGGTTCGAGCCTTATTATTTAGGCTCGGGCTCGACTCGTGGTATGGTAGACAAGCTTGGGCTCAGCTCGAGCTCGTCACATTTATACGATTTTGCAATGTAAACATAAATTTTGCTCGAGCTCGGCTTGTAATATACCCAAATTAGGCTCGTTAATAAGCTTGTTATTAAGCTCATTAAGAAGCTCGTATAAAAAACATTAGGCTCGTATATAATTCATTAGGCTCGCGAGCCCAAACGAGCTTTGTACGTAAAGCTTGGGCTCGAGCTCGTTTAATAAACGAGCTGCAACTTAGGCTCGAGCTCGTTTAGGCTCGGCTAATTTGAGCTATTTACCGATCTGATCTCGAGCTTTTCACGAGCAGCTTGACTCGTTTCCACCCCTACTTGACAAAATTGTCTCCAGTGGCCACACCCTTGTTCCTACAATCTGTCATTTTATGTTCGGCCTTCCCACACTTGTTGCAAGTAGGTGGACAATTCCCGACATGATACAGACTGCATCGACCACACTTCGGGTTCACTTTGTTTCCTTAGGGTCCACTAGCAGCACGAACACCATCATTCCTCCTAAAGATGTATTCCTGATTCCTATTTGGTCCTTGGTTATTGTTGTTACGATAACCTCCTCTATTCCGCCCTTGGTTTGAGTGTGCAGCTTCCCACTTTCTCTTATTTCCCTCAGCAATACTATCCTTTCGATCCTGCAGCTTCACGTCCGT
The DNA here is from genome assembly GCA_025667525.1 of Glebionis coronaria. Taxonomy (NCBI): domain Eukaryota; kingdom Viridiplantae; phylum Streptophyta; class Magnoliopsida; order Asterales; family Asteraceae; genus Glebionis; species Glebionis coronaria. The sequence goes on along the minus strand of CM046875.1, from coordinate 87,315,447 downwards.
CAAAGCATGAGCCATCTGAACAGCTTCATCAAAAGTCTTGGGTTTCGACGATGTAGTTTCTCCCTTGATATTACTAAATAAACCTCTGATATACTGCTTCATCTTCTTATGGTCATCAGCAAAAGCATCAGGACACAACAAACACAAATCAGAAAACCTCTTGGTATAAGCCACAATATTATTATTCCTCAGCACCAAATGCCTAAACTCATCCTCCAACTGACCTAACTCTTCCTCAGGACAAAACTTAGCAGTTAACAGTCCTTTGGTCACAGTCCATGTTCTTGCATTAGCTTCAACCAAACCTACAGTAGCTACCTGACTATCCCACCAACTTAATGCATCATCATGAAAAGTAGCGGCAACAAATTTCACCTTACTAGCTTCTGAACATCCACTGATTTCAAAAGTATTTTCAATCTTCTCAATCCACCTTCTTAGCTCCAAAGCACCACCAATACCACGAAATTGGGTAGGTCCACATTTCATGAAACTAGCGTAAGAACATTCCTTCTGAACTTGTTGAGCAACAACATTACCTCCAGCTTGACCAGCAACATTTCCTCCAATCGACTCATCAACATTTCTTTCAACTAGTTAGCAGCATTCCCTCCAACTTAACCCGTAGCATTCCTATTCTCAGTCTCTTGGTTCCTCGCAGCACGTTTAGCTTCTATTGCTCTAGCAATAGCTTGCTCAATCATAGTACTCACTGTAGCAGTTGTCAATTTCCGCGACATGTTTAGAGAATTAATCAAGCAACAATTCAGTAATGACAGAAAAATGTCTCCCAACTCCTTCTTGTGTCATCACAGAAGAAAAAGAACAAGTAAGTATTCATATCAATATAAGAAGAAGGATTTCTTTATCAAGACGTATCATGGATACTACATGCATAAACAACACAGTCCATAATGAATCATCAACCAAATCACAAAAGAACTAAAAGACAAATCATAGGTCATGAAGGTAATTTGGATTGCATTGGAAATTTTCCACAAAATTGTGACAAGTAATGCCACTACAACCCTTCATAACGACAAACTTAAAAGTCATTAAGTTTCATCACAAACTACAGTACCAGTCTACTTATGTCCTATTACAACAAGGCTAATAAAAACAACATAAGAAACTAAACATATGATCCCCGCAGCTTCTTGTACATTGGCTCGTCATCACTGCTGCTGTCATCCTCCTTAGAGTCTTCTTCCACTTTTTCCTTTCCTTTCTGACTTGTTCCTTCACACGGCTCCACCAATGAATGGGTCTCAGCACGACTCGGCACATCACGAATTACCATACCTTGACTTGGAAAATACCTCACTCGCAAATCCCACATATTTACCCTTGTATTCCTTTCTTGCTCCTTACGAAACCTTTCAAATTGTGCACTCAAATTCAACACCATTGCTCGCAGACTAGCAACTTCATCCATTTCCCTCGCTCTTACATACTCTGACCTTCTCACAATAGAAACAAACCTGTCAAACTGCCTTTCGTTCTGCTTAAACCTTTTGATTACTAGGGTTTCAACTACATACCTTTCAAATAAAGACCTATCAAACTTTTTAAGAAACCATTAAATATCTTCATATGATCTAGGACCTGGACAGTACACCTTAGCAATATCGTCATGGATAGATCCGGCACTAGCAGCATTACTGGACTCAGCATAGAAATCATTCCTAACACGGGCAACCCTAGGCAAACCACTCAAATAACTATCACAAGTAGGCATAGAAGAACGTAAAATAGGTCGCTGACCCCAATCCTGGACAGTCGGTGGTACCACATTAGCTCTCGAAACATAAATACCTTGAATCACTTCAGGCTCAGTTTGTCCAACTGCAGTAGGAGAAATTCCATTATCCAGATATTCATAGGGCTCCTCATCGTCACTAGCACCAAAGTTATCTACTTCCTCACCTTCTAGTATGTCATTCATCTCAATCCAATCATCCTCACATGGTATATCAACCATTTTCTACAATTATAAGAGTTCAAGGATACTTAAGGTCATTGTTAAAAATTAATATGCAATACTCATGCATTGGAAATTTTATACGTAGCCCATGATATGCAATGCAACGCAAATGATGTTTATGCAATGCTCACAAAATTAAAATATGATAATGACAAGCACTCAGCGCACTTTCAATAACCTCGATACAATATCATAGTATTTACTTAATAAATATTCGGGAAATCATTTAAGTTCTGAAGGATACATCTATAATACAAAACAAAACTAAAAGTGATCTTACCGGAGCGTTGTAGAGAAGTTGTGTGCTTTTAAGAAATAAATACTTTCGACACCAAAGTTATAGTTTAGGAAAATTTTCAAAATCGACCTAGTTCTCTATAACTTATGGCTCTGATTACCAATCTTTAACACCCCCAATTCACATTGCGCAGCGGAAATACACAATTGGGTGCTAAACACAAGCATCATCACACACAAGATATATTGAACGACTCAAAAGAGACGTTCTCACATAAAATAAAATTAGATTTCACACAATGTCTAAAACATAATTTCATCAATAATGTACTTAACACGACACCAGAGTAAAGCGCTTAGTCCCCACGGATCTTGACCAGCAAACCAACAAGTTTCAGTACAGTACATAAACATTTAACAAATTGTTCGGCAGTAAAAGGATATAAATTGTTTTAGACCAACAAACTTCAAAAGCCAACCTACAACATCCACAGCAAAGCTCCGCCATCAATCACCTTCGATTACCTTAAACACATGCTTAAACGAGTAAAAAATAATATTGAGCGAGTCCATAGGTTTATCAAATCACATTTGAACACAATAAGAAAATCAATCATAATCATTTTATAGAATTGTTCTACACACAATCTATTTCAAGGCAACTCATTGTATTTAAGCTCATGACACCGACCCCTTAACCAATTAGTCACTTACGCCAAATGCCAGTATGACTAGATAAAACCATTGCCCCTCTAGGGTATTAGTTGCTAGATATATACCCAAATCTCATTCTCATAAATTATCCTTCCCAGAGGTTACTCAATGTAATGCCCTAGTCTCAGATAGGGTGGTCAACCCGATAGTACTATCATTTGAATAAGCGACTATCCCAACTCACAACATCAAGTCAGAACATAGTTAACGGTTCATGAATTTAGGGTCTTTAGCAACAAGGTACTCAATACAATGCAAGGCAACATAGGCAACATTCGGGTCCAAACAATTAATCATGACTTGTGTTCATTTATTTTCAAATAGCATGTATCCCCCTCGCGGGTATTAAAACATTTAGTAGCTAGCATGAGAAGCGAGGCTACAGACTCACCTTAGTATAAGAGACCTAGCGAGATGATCGTCGATGATAGAGGATGCCCTTCAAACACGAGAACCGCAACCTATCAAATAAGGCGCGTTCATTAATAATGACTCGAGAAATAAACCATACATAAGAATATCAAACTCAAACTCATAAAATCACGACAAACTCGAGATAAAACGATACAGGTAATACTATTACACTCTTCTACACATCTACTTTATCATTCTATACTCTCGACATAAATCTGCCGGCACATACCAAATGTACTAGCTCATTTACCCCATTTAGACTCGTCAAACGTTTATGAAACGACTTGAGGAACTAACTTACTATCTATAGAAAGTCCTCTAACAAGTTTATCAAATGATTAAACTTTTAAAGTTCCCTGCCCGACTCATCTTTGAATTACAAAAACCGGACAGTTTTACGTCATCGACTCATATAACCGTTTTAACTTTGTAAAACCGACACTTAGGTTTGAAAATAGACTCACCCTCTAGGGTTCATAATTTTTCATCAGTCCTTGACTCATTTCAAAACTCATTCTATAGTCCCCGAGATTCGATCCAAATATCGTCAACAACTATATATCGTGCCGATACTCGTCTCCCGGTACACGAATAATCAAACTATCATAACTTTTCGCTCGTTTGGAGCTAGAAGCTCTACTTTATATCAAATCGAAGGTAATCGAATTCTCTACAACCTTATGCAATTAGTTAAGCCTTAACAAAATCATAAGGTACCCAAAAATACCCTTTTTCCTACTAAATCACCCTTCAAAAACTTGCATGAAATCATGTTTTTAACCAAAACCAACCATGTTTATCATCATCCCATAACCCTAATAACAACATAACTCATCTATAACACTTGTATCATTCTCAAAATCAAAAACCCAAAATCAAAAACAAGTTTTTAATGAAAAACTAGCATGATAATCTCTTGATCATCACCAAAATCACATGCATGATCATAAACTTGACCTACCAACCCTAAAAAAAATAAAACTCCATACATGTAACCAAAATTAGTACCAAAATGTGATCCTTTAAATTCTAAGGATGGGACTTGTGTTGGTTTATCTTAGATCAAGCTTGAAATTGAATGAAAATTGATCAAAGTGGCTAGGGGGTGACGGCATGAAAAGAAAGAGTGAAAGGAAAAGATTTTCTAGGTTATGTGTTAACTATGTAAAATTAGGTGGAAATTTAGGCTTTTATATAGTGGTGGAGGGACCTTTCTTGTCAATTTGTAATAGTTGTGGTCCAAAATAGTTAGCTAAAAGCGGGAAATGTCTATTAGTCAATTTTGAAAATATTCACGGGGCTCGGGTTTCATAAAAATACTTCTCAAAAGTTAAAACATATCTCAAATATAATAATATCGTCTCCTGACTCGACTTAACACGTCATTTAAAAGAAAAATAAAAAACGACAAACATCAAACAACTGACAATAAAACGTAAAATATTAGGCATCCATCGACATCACGCTTGCTAATACTCCTTATACTTATTAAAGATAAAATATAAGTCCTAACATCGGTTAAAACTTAAACCTTAAAAATAAAAATCATTCAAACTCATTAAAAATTTCAAAAATAGTCGTAAAGTAAGATTAAGCAATGACATCGGTTTCAGGTTATCACAGAACACCCATTATGAGACACCTTAGACACATTTGGAACACCTTTTCCTAGATTTCTCAACAAAAGATCAACTTTCTTACTTAACTCGCTAATTTCCGAATTTATGCCACGTTGTTTAGACACAGAATTGGCGGAAGATGGGTGGTTGTTTGGATCCACTGAAGCTTGGGTCTTGGAACCTTTACTTATTTTTTCAAACAACTCCCATTCTTCTCGCGAGAAAAACATACCCCCACTAGTTGCCATCACAAATTGTTGGTTGTTATAATCCAACCCATCATAGATGACTATGACAAGCTCCCATTTTGGAACATCATGATGAGGGCAAGTTCTTATACTCCTTAAGTCTACTAAACGCTTCATGAAACTGCTCGCCTGGGGTTTGACGAAAGGATTTAATCTTATTCCTAATGGCAGCAGTTTTACTTATAGAATAAAATTCCTCAAGAAAAGCAGCTTGTATTTCAGACCATGAGTTAATAATACCTGACTCAAGAGATGAGAACGAGTCCTTAGCTTGATCTTTAAGAGAAAAAGGAAAAATGCGAAGTCTTACCTCATCCTTGGTAATGTTATTAACCTGATGTGTATCATCAATGGAGAAGAACTATCGCAGATGTGTGTATGGCTCCTCACGACCTCTAAACACTGGCAATATTGATATGAGGTTCGGCTAGATCTTGAAGTTACTTGTAACCCCTTTAACCGGATTCGGATAAACGATAGGCGAGGGATCCTCGAAGATCCCCAGCCTGTAATAAGAATCAACACCCCGTGGTGGGGATTCTTCTCCGCTAGTATCTCCACTAGCATCTCTGCTAACATCGTCATCACCTGGCATTTCAGCGAAAAGCTCTTCTAAACCTGTAAAATCAAGAATAGTAGAAAACTGTCGAAACGCTTTCCTCCTCAACCTTGCACTTTTCTCAACCTCAGGATCGTAAGCTAACGGTGATGTACGTCCCGATCTACGTGTGCGCATACACTAACCTTCACACTTACAAGAAACAAAACAAACAAACAAATAAAACAAGAAAAACAAAATCTTTTTGTATTTTTTTATTTTATTTAAAAAATATATTAACAAAAACTTAAACGAAAAGCTCACTATTCCCCGGCAGCGGCGCCAAATTTTGATCAACGTCGAAGTACCGATAAAAAACCAACCTAATTACCTTATACTAGATCGGGTAAGCGGGTATTAAATCCACGAGGAATATGTGGTTTTAATTTAAGTTTTGGCATGATCGCTGATCAATAAAAGTTTTAGTTTTAAAATCTAAATCGCTAAAATACTCTTAATAATAAAAATACTGATTAAAAATTAAAATACTTATTAAACTAATAATAAAGCTAGAAAAATATAATAAGGATGTAAACAAATAAGAGAAAAATGTAATCCTTTCCAGCTCACTATATTTATGGTTGATCACACTTATAGATTATCGAAACTTCTTAGCTCGTTTACAAAAATTGTTTCGACTTACTATGAATGAATTAATGTTGGCACTTATTATGTTTATCAATGACTCGCGATAATAACTCCTATATTAGTCCAACCAATAATTATGTTTTAATAATTTATTTAGGTACAACTTATGTCAATTATGCGACCATCTTTTTCTTTAACTAAATAGAATAAGTATGAATCGTTAAGTAACAATAAATTGTCTCGCACAAATAATTAAACATAATATTAAGTCAATCAAAATAATTTATAAATAAATCATAAATCAATGTAATAAAAATATGATAATCTAAAAGTCATGATCAAACCATAAATAAAGTTACCAAAAAGAATTACAATAAAATTAGTCGGACATCGCGATGTACTCGACCCGCTTTCCACTGTTCATCTCTCTTTTATTCGGCTAATGTTATTGCCAAAGGACAAATAGTATTGTTAAAAAAACAATAATGGCGGCTAGTTAATGTTGTCCCCAAAGATCGACTTTTTTTCTTTATGGTATACTAATCTTCGACGACTGGAATTATATGTCCTTTCAATGACGAATTGATGATTGATATCCACCAATAAATGCCTTCTGTTTTATTTTCTTCTTAATATATATAGATGTAAATCTATATGTCTCTTGTCTTCCAAGCAAAAGCCCAAGTTGGCTTTTTGGTATTTCTTCTTTACGTCACATATACAACCCACATTCTTTTTGTTAATTATTTTCCCTTCTTTAATACACTTTGGCACACATAAAAATAGCCGAACACCAAAAATTGCTCAAACGAAGCCCGAACAAATAAAAGATGACCAAAAATATTCCGACGCGCTCAAATTTTTTTCTTCAATATTTTTCTTCATTTATCGGCGCTCTCAATATCTTTTCTCCAAAAAAATTAATAAAGCAACCATTTTATTTCATTTCGCGCGTAACCTACATAATCACAAAACACACTAAAAGTACATGTATAACAACAAATAAAAATACAATTATGCTAAATTAACATGCTATGAGGTGTATGCAAAATACACCAATCAGTTTCTTTTAATAATGTAAGAGCATAATTTTTATGTCTGCTAGAGATTATTTTTATGTATGTTGGAGATTATTTTTATGTCTGCATTTTATTTAGTTTCTTTATTTTATTTTTCTAGAAAAATTTGTTAAATTTTTCTCTAAGTTTAGTTTTCCTATAAAATTAGGAATTGAGTTTATTGTATTGAATTATTGAGATATGAATAAAAATATATGACTTTTTAGTCTTTTGTTAATTAGCTCAAGTCCGGGTTAAGGTTTATTGTTCGATTTTAAACCTAATCGTCGGTATTCGTGTGAAACAACGATTGTTGAAAGAGTTGTTTATGGTATTATTTGGAATCACCAGATTCAATTTATTTATTTTTATTTTTTTGCTACATTAATTATCTAGATTTCTGACATAGCATTACGTTCATAATTATCTGAGAGACGCCAAGCTTGGAAATTTCACTAATGGCGACTTCAACTCGATAATCGTCTGTTTCCCTTGGATCATACCTCTGATTGTATGATCAAATTAACCACTATACTCGTATGATGTGACCTTCGTCTTGTTGGACGTGACAACCACTATCACGAGATATGATTGTTGTAAAGGTCTTGGGCTCTTAGCAGCTAAATATAGAAACATACCAATCAGATTTTTATTATCTAAGTACCGCCTAAAATATTCATATGAATATTTCTTTTCCAATTCGAATGACAAATATATGAAAACATATATGTGGAAGTGGAAAAACTAACTAGTTAGGTAACATGTCGCAACACGTCGGTAAAAAAGTATACTTAAAACCTAAAGACGGATAATTTTGAGGAACAACATATTTTTTCAGTTGGATCTGTTTTTTACTTAAGCTATTCATGATGTAAAATTTTTTCAATTGTATTAGTTTTTGCAATGCTTTTACAAGCTTTGAGTTTTTGTGCCTAAAATTAGTATAGTATAGTTATTTGTAAAAAGTGTCCAAATTGGCGAATTAAATTCGCGAAAGATACACAATTTCAAAACAAATATACGAGATTTCAAATCCTTTTTCACAACATGCGGGAGTCTAAAAATTTAGAGAAAATACACTCAATTCAAATGCTCAACCGCAACTCACGCGAGCCTAGCATTTATCATTTCTATATGTAGCACAAGTTAGTAAAATCTTAGCATTTTGCCAATAAATTCTATTGAAAGGATCGTATGTGTCAAAGTACGAAGAATGATTTATAAAGTAAGAAAAACATATAAAGTATGAAGATTCTTTTTCTTTTGAGCAACAATTTAATCAACCAAAAGACTAGCAAGGAGTTAGAATTACAAAGTTACAAGATACGGGTTTTTTAGCCAATCGTTCCAAATAAACGAGTTTTTACATAGATACCTACACCAATAAAACGACCTAGATACAATGTCTTCAAAAATGATCGCCTTCAATGGTTTTTTACGGTAAAAAAGAAGCTTGTTCCAGTATGCCCTAAGATGCCACCACAAAACATAAAATATGTAGAATATTGATAATCAATGAATCTATGAAGGGGTTTGTTGATTTCTAGAGAGAGAAAGTTAGAGAGAGAAAGTGAGAGAAACTATGTGAATTTTATTAAGTGGAAAACAAGAAATGACAACAACCAACCCCTTTCCATGTTGGAAAGGGGTATTTATAGTTCCAAGTCATAAGTGGACTTGGGCCGGTCCATGACAAGCCCATGGACCGGTTCTTACTTAAGTTAATAAGCAAATAATAACTAATTACTAACTACGAGCTATTACAACATAAATCATATTGTGGAGTGACCGATACTTCTAATATACGTTAAAACGTATTTCTAACAATCTCCCCCTAAGGGAGGTCACTCCACGTTACAAAGTTCTAAACCTAACATACTATACTAAGTCTTCGTTCTTTAGCTCGTAGTCCTTTCTTCTTTTCTTTCTTTTGTTGTGAATATGTTGATTTGATCTTTTTGGCTTTGACTTGAGAGCATTGTTCTTTGGCCTTTCACGTGCGATCTTTGCCTTTCTTGTGAACTTTGCCTCCTCGTGACTTTATGTTCCACACACTTACGTCTTTTTGTTGAATTCTTGAAAGCTTCAGAGTTTGGTACAGCGGAAGACTTTATCTTGTACTTTCTTGAATTTTTGTTGCAAAAGACATAAGCATGTGGGAACGACTTTTACAGGTACACCGCAACACCACCGTCTTCACTGGTACACAGCAACGCCACCGTCTTCAACAGGTACTCAGCAACGCCACCGTCTTTAGCAGGTACACAGCAACGACACGAATAAAATGGCTTTGAACATTTTATTCTAATTCGGTAGCATTTTACCTCCGGTCGGTGAAGACCGTTGGACGATATTAGATATCGTACCTGTGACGGATAGTTTCAATTAAGTAACTTCCTGACAGGATTTCGCGGGTAAACCCGTTCTCTTTATTCGACCGTCCAAAGCTGACTGCGAACATAAAGAGTGAATCACTTGGATAAATTATCCTTGTGATTAAAAGCCGTCAATACATGAAACCTGGAACAAGTGACTTTCAATTAAGATTTTCACCATCGTTGCTTTCCAGTTGTCACGAGCTCGATTCATAAAGAATCTTGCACGTTACCTACCAAGTGCTGTTTGATGTTGACACTAGAAGGATTTCCACTCGTCACTGTGGTCAATAAAGAGTCACTCTGAGTGTTCTGGCAAGATCATATGATAATGCGAAGAGGCCTGGAACGAGTTTAAGTTCAATTAAGAATTAAACCACTGTTACCTTCCAGTTTTTCACAAGATTGGTTCTAAAAGAACCGCACGTGTAACCTACCATGAGCTTGTTTGATGTTGGCTCAAGCAGGATTTCCATCTTCATTGTAATACTTGCGTATTACTCGGATGTTCTGGCAATATTACAGGAATACTGCGTAGGACTCATGAAAATCTCTTACTTTTCACAGTGTGTGAGAAAGCAAGGAATAAATGGAAAGTGTCCTAATGAGACTTTTGATGATCTCTTGGCTCTAGACTCGATTGTGCGTTTTGATTTAGTGAGCGATGGCTGGAGAGGAGTGCCACCTTTTCAATACCAGTCTATTCGGAGTGAATAAACCAATAGATAACGTGTTGATCTCCGTGTGATTAAAACAAATACCTTTTGAGAGATATTTGAGTTAGCTGGGGAAGGGTTGTGCATTGCATCACTGGGTCCATGATGTCTTTCTTCAATACCGAGAATCATTAACAAAAATGACCTCAATAGCATATGTATTGACCCGGTTTCTGCCTAAAGTTGTAAGGAGGGCTTCTTTCTTTACACCCTTTATCTTTACATTTCTTTTTCATTCTTCAACCCCTTCAATGCTTACCAATACGTCATCACTAGCACCTTGTTGTGATTGTTCTAGTGCTAGCTTAAGTACTTGGTCGGCATTCAGCTACGTTCACATTCTTTCTCCATCTTTCCTAGGACTTCTAATTCTATCTAGGGAATTGTCCTTGGGAAGATTCCATCGGCTCTGATGAATCATTGGACTAAACCTATTCCTACCACCCTTTTGTCACCACATCCGTCGTGAATTAAGCGTGTTTTGGGAAGGAATTGCCACCATGAAAAATCATTGAAAATCACCTAAAGTACTTGTGATATTGAAATCAAAAGTTTTGTACCTTAGGTGTTTTGTTCATCAAAAACGCTCCCCCTTAACACGTGCTTTACACATATTAAGTTGGATAATCTTTAAGTCTTTTTCATCTTTTAGCCAAGTATCACTTACGTCTCCTTAATCCCATTTTCTCCCCTTATCCAAAATGTTAACCATTAATATTTGGGATATTGAATGGATTAACCGGTCTTTGGGTAAAAATGAAATCGATGTTTTGGCCATAGAACAAGTTATTGCTCCCCCTTAAGTTAATAAGGGATAGTTGTAGTGCTTTGGTATGACATATTTTGAAAGATTTAGAATCTCGTGAGAAATTCGTGAAAAATTATCATACCTTAACACTACAGCAAGCCATACAAGCACATTATTCACAAATTTACATATTCACAATTGAAAACCAATATAAAGTGACCTGAGATGTACGACCCATCAGATGGATCGTTGCAGTAGCTTGTGGTGCACTAAATACGGTCTTCCACCCACGAATCTTTCCAAGCTCCTCATCAATCTACGTTCACGGAGCTTTTGATCGATCTTTTTGATCACATACTTTGCCATCTGCCGGTAACCCGGATGCCAATCCTCCGTCATCTCTGGCAAAGTCCCACCCGAGTTCAGATGCTCCAACTTTCCTCTGACTTGTAGAAGAGTTCCATCACTATACTTGTGAAGCTCACCCACCCTCATAAACTTCATCAAACCTCGACTGTTCAAGTAGAAAATGCCGGAATTCGGGACAGAAATGCCGGTATAGGGACATCTTTCTACATGTTGAGGTAGCACTTGATTCACAGGACGGGTTAAGTTGAGCTTCCTCTGATAGCTTTCGACTCCCAACTGAAGGTCTTCAACTCGTGACTTGATGACAACGCTTCGTGTGAACATACGAAGTGCTGTATTCAAAGCAATCAGGTCTTCACGAGGAATGTGTGTGAGTTGATCTCGGGTCATTAGAAGCAGCATATCTTCAATATCCTCAAGGCGAATGATGGAAAAATCTCCTTGCTGGATTTTGTATTCCCTGTCATCCTCCCTTTTCAAGCGAATCTCCGTCACATGATAGTAGCCGTTCTTGGCTTCAGTTTTCATTCCTAAGATGCTGGAGATGCGGATGTCGGATCTAACATTGCTTCCAGAATTGACCAAGCAGCAACCCCTGTACGCCCTTCGGACTCGTTCATCCCAATGAGATGCACCTATGACAGCATACATATCATAATTACGATTCATTTTTGGGACCCAGAGTCGATTTACCTTTTCCTCGATGAAGGGTATTGTCCCCCAGTTGGCAGCTTTCAGCAAAGTCAGGGATGTTGCGTACTTTGAAGACCCCTTCATAAGATACTCAAGATCATTGGTGACGAAGAAGTCAAGAGTAATCTGATTATCTTGAGCAGGATCCATTGGAGGTGGAGCTCTTTCTGATTCATGAAGTCCTGGCCGTTGAACGGTTTTCAGAGCCTTCAGGATTTCATCGGCATAGTACTCGAGCTCCATTCGGGGTAATCGGGTTTTGGCACGCAGTCTCTTATCTTTCAGTGCTTTCTTCACCAAGGATGGAGTAACCGAAGTCTTATACTCATGAGCAAGAAATGCACATAAGTCAATCGGACTTCGGATACGGAGATACAGCACATCTTTGTCAGCATCTGTGATCGGATCATATTGTGCTGCTGCCGTGATCCAAGCTTGTGGTGGTGCAGACTCGTCTATCTCCAACGTGTCTTCCCAGGCACGAATGCTTGGTTCAGGAACCGTAGATTGTTGTGCTTGTTGTAGAGGAGTGGAAGTGCGAACATCTACTGGTTCAGTTTCAGGCATTTCGGCAGTGTCGTGAACTGGGGAGTGTTGTGCACCTTCGGGTTCCGTCACTGATTCTGCAATCACAGGAGGAACAACAACAGAACTAATGGGGTTAGTGGTAATAGGTAAAGATACAGCGATAGAGATACCGGGAGCCGAAGACGCTGTAGTGGCATTCACATCGTGGCGCCACTTAGTTCGTCTTGATTCCGAGGATGTTGATTTGTCCTTCTGTGCTGCATCTTTTGTGGACTTGGTTCCAGTCTTAGCAGCAGTTTTCTTGGAGCTGGTAACCTTGTCTCCCTCTTTCGGCTGTTCACCCCCATCATCATCCTGATTGTCATCCCCGTTACTATCCCTAACACTCTCCTGATTCTCATCACCACCATCGTCGCCATCATCATCATCATCCTCGTCATCATCCTCATCATCCTCATCATCATCACCACCCTCGTCATCGTCTTTATCCTTTTCTCCTTCTTCTTCTTCTTCCTCTTCTTCACCCGTACCCTCTTCTTCACTTTCTTCCCTTTCTTCCTCAGGTAAGATGTGATATGGTACCACACTTCCAAACGTCTTGAATAATCTATCATCCTCCATGATAGCATCATTCAGGGATTTATATAGAGCCCGTTGAATCCTCGACTTATCATACGACCCAAGTTCCACCATACGAGCCTTAAGGATCTTCTTCAATTCAAAATCCGTCAGGTCATAAGCAATCTTATAGGCGACTTCTGAAGGGTTGGATGATTTGACCATCAAGTTGTCAGCAGCAAGTGTCTTCAACTCATCGCGAAGTTTAGGCATTAAGGATTCAACGGATTCTTGCACTCTTTCTTTCACAGATGCTTCAAGTGCTTCTTTTTGTTCCTTATATTTATCCCTCATCGCTTGAAGTCTGGTAATACGTGCAGCATGCTTATCAGCCTCAGCCTGCTTAACCCGAGCAAGTTCTTCTGCATGTGCTTTTCTAGTCAACTCCATATCTGAAGCGAACCTAGCAATCATCTCCTCTTGGGCTTTCCTAGATTCTTCTTCCCTCTGAGCTCGTCTTTGCAACTCTTGGCGAAGTTCATCCATTTCGCGTTTGTTAGTATCAAACAGTTCGGCCATCACTAATGCAGCCATTGCAGATGTTGCAGAGCTGCTTTGGGTTGACTGGAGGGGCTCGGTTGTTACTGCTGTACTAAGGATGGGGATTATGGGTGGTGGAAGAAATGGTGTTGAAGTCGGTCGGGTTGGTAAAGGTTGTATGGGTGGAGGTTGAGTTGTTAAGGGTTGAGTTGACACCACGATCGTAGGAGCAACAGGTTCCTTTTCCACACTTGCTGAAATAGGGATTGATGGCTCCTTCGAAGTGGAATAGTGTTCAGGTGACCCAAACTCATCAACATCATCCGGTTCCTCGTACTCATCCTCGATATCTACCCTCGCACCTGAACCACTACCGCCTGTATCTTTCTTACTCCTTTTAATAGCAATCTTCATCATTTGTTGCTCGGATTTATCAAGAGTAGGATCAACAATATCTTCTTTATCACGTAGACGCATCAAATCCTTACCCTTTCCCTTCTTACCCTCTGTCTTCTTCTTCTTGGGTTCGGGTTCAGGTAACGCAGCTGGTTGTTTGCGTTTACCTTTACTCTTAACCGTTGTAGACGAGTCTTCTCCAGTCTGAAGGTTTTCTTTCAGCCTCTTGATCTCTATCTGCAGTAGCTTGTAATCAGCAGAACCTTTGATTTTGTCAGACATAAGGTAGTCAGGAATAGGACCCGGAATCACACCAATAGACGGTCCTTCATGCCTCAGATCTACAGTATCATCAGCTTCTTCAGTGTGATAGCGACCTCCTGCACGCCTATCAATAGTAGCATCAAGCTTCATAAAATAATTTATGATAAGCTTAATAAACCGAGGATAAGGAAAGAAGTTTGTCTTCAGCTTCTTGTTGTAGAAGAGTTGAAAGGTGAATTCTTCCCATATCAACAAAGCATAATCTGAATTTGCAGCTTTGTACATGCCATAGAAGAGGTTTATTATCGGACTGCGCAAAGCATCATGGCCACTCGTTTTTGGCGTAAGACATTTACTGAGAACACCCATCAACGCTCTCCAAGGTTGTCCCACCTTAGCAGTGGTAAACTCAGATGCAACTCGTATCTCCGGACATCCAAGTGCGTCAAATAACTCTACGAGTTCATCTTTAGTGGGATCCCTCGAGAATGACATGCCCTTGGGTGTATCCCGTATACCAAGAATCTTACGGAAGTCTGAAACGGTGAGTGTCTGCTGCTTGTTGTCGATGGTGAAGGTGATCTTGTTCGAAGTGATTTCCTTGGTTGCCCAAAATTCAAACATATACTCATAAGGCACCGAGGCTGTACTCCTAAGGGCGTTCTTGAAATGAGAGTTATCAAGGATGGCTATAGCGACCTTAAAACCATGGTGAGTGGACTTAGAGACTTGCTTCAGCCTATAGTTGTTGGGTATAAACTTAAGGGTTCGAGCTTTAGCAATATCGGCTTCTCTAGATTCTTGGATAGCTTGTACTGTTGGATTAGTCATTTTATCTGCTTAAGATAAGACATGAAAGGTTGATGCACAAAAACAGATAGATATATATCATTCTTACTTCTAAGCATAACACATTTCATAAAACAACAAGTACATATATAGCATGCAAACAAGAATAATCAAACTCTTCATCCGGAACTTTTCCTCATTCGGAACATCTTCATCCGGAACTTTTCCTCATTCGGAACTTCTCCTCATTCGGAACTTCTTCATCCGGAAGTTCTTCATTCGGAACTTCCTTCATCCGGAAGTTCTTCATTCGGAACTTCCTTCATCCGGAAGTTCTTCATTCGGAACTTCCTTCATCCGGAAGTTCTTTCATTCGGAACTTCCTTCATCCGGAAGTTCTTCATTCGGAACTTCCTTCATTCGGAAGTTCTTCATTCGGAACTTCCTTCATCCGGAAGTTCTTCATTCGGAACTTCCTTCATTCGGAAGTTCTTCATTCGGAACTTCCTTCATTCGGAAGTTCTTCATTCGGAATTTCCTTCATTCGGAAGTTCTTCATTCGGAACTTCCTCATTCGGAAGTCCTTCATTCGGAACTTCCTCATTCGGAAGTTTTTCAGAAGAAATCCTTCATTCGGAAGTTCTAAGCCATGTTCATCCGGAACTTTTACCAACTAAACTTAGATGACTATTATAGCGCGTTTGTGAGTTTCTAAGGCAAACTAAGGCAATATAAACATCATTTAGTCTATTCCGAGCAAAACCCACCATAAATCCCTTGTTAATTAACCCTAATTAAGGAATACCCCTAAATCTGATAAATGTTAGTTATCTGGATCAATTACGGGGATATAAATGTTTAATATAGATGATATGTACCTTAATTTAGCAGATGAACAGGAAGGAATGATTAGACGAGATGTTTGTAAAAGCTTGTGTGTGTTTATTTTTCAACAATGGCGGCAATGAATAGGAAAACAGTGAATCAGAAAAAGTGAGGGGCGGGGGTTTTGTTTTTTTGACTTAGGTCAATTTTTGACTTTTCATTAAACATTACCTTTAGTCCCTCCAATTTCACTCCCTATCCTTTTTGTTTCTAATTTTTTCATTTTACCTAACTCTTGTTAAACGTACACACAACTTAGCAAACGCATCTATTAGCATATCCTCAAAATCTAAAAGCCATGCCTATCACTTAGAACGAACACAAGTCGTTTTCTAAAGCAAAACCACTCAATTACCATGTAGCCCTTAATTTTCACAATCACTTTTGAAAATCAATTTTAATGACAAAGATGATTTTACTATTTTCTCCCCCTTAAACGATGACCCGTTTTCTATTTAAAGAGCTGTAGTCATTGTTTAAAGAGTCAAATAGTGATGAAAGCATTTCCAACTTATCTCTTGAAAAATTTTGATTCGTGGTTTTAATAAGATTTCTCTTATTTTAACAAATTAATGCACTGAGACGTACACAAATTCGTGTCAGACCAAGTTATAAAGTAGACTTGATCCCTTTGCATGATTTGGCTTGTAAATCACGCCCGAGAAAATTAATTCCCGTTCTGAGCCAACGTTTTCCAAGGAAATACGTGACTTTAATATGAAAACCGGGTTGCAGTCAGAAATAACTACAAGCCATAATGGGCATGTTTTAAAAATGTACAACTTTTATACGGACTCTATTTATGGCACCGTGTCAATATTGATCGTCATTTCTAAGGCCGTAAATATTACCGTACTAAAAGACATGCCCGATTTAAAACGAAAAATATTTTTGGTTTTTCTTGATTTTATAATTTTTATGGTTTTTCTAGGTTTTATATTTTTTTTTATGGTTTTTGTTGGTTTTATATTTTTGTATTTTCTTTTTGTGGTTTATATATTTACGATAATATACATGATCACAACCAAAGGATACTCTGAATAGTTTACCACGACTATTCAGCTGATTCTTCTGCCAACTCTTTGAGAGTCGCTGGAGTAAATGATTTCATGCCAAGCTTGTCGATCAAAAACTCGATTCGTCCTCGATCTAAGGCTTTGGTGAACATATCCGCCAGCTGATACTCAGTAGTGACAAAATACAGCTCGATCACTCCGTTCTCCACCTGCTCCTTAATGAAATGGTAGCGAATGTCAATGTGCTTGGCCCGGGAGTGTTGAACATAGTTGCAGCAAAGGGCAATGGCGCTCTTGTTGTCACAATACATCGGGATTTTGTTAAATCCAAGACCGTAGTCAGTTAATTGTGATCTCATCCAAAGGACTTGAGCACAACAACCGGACATGGCGATGTATTCAGCCTCCGTGCTTGATATTGCAGCGCTTTTCTGCCTTTTTGAAGACCAACTGATCAATCTATCTCCAAGGAGTTGCACAGATCCAGAAGTGCTACGCCTCGTATCTTGACATCCAGCATGATCGGCATCTGCGTATGATATTAAAGCAATCGAGGAATCTTTCGGATACCATAGACCACGATGAAGTGTTCCTTTTAGATACCGAAAGATCCTTTTAACTACATGTAGGTGCTTTTCGGTAGGCCGAGCCTGATACCGGGCACACATGCATACAGCAAATTGCAAATCAGGCCTGCTAGCAGTCAGATAGAGAAGGGTGCCGATCATTCCACGGTAAAGTTTCGGATCGACAATAATCCCATCCCTATCTTCATCTAACTTGGATTTCTCCACCATTGGAGTGTCTACGGGGTCACAATTCTCAAAGTTATATTTCTTAAGAGATTCTAGAGCATATTTAGATTGATTAATAAAGATGCCTCTGGGATTCTGAGAAATCTGTAATCCTAAGAAAAATGATATTTTTCCCATCATCGACATCTGAAAGCGTGTGGACATTATCTTCTCAAATTGTTTAGACAATTCTATGTTAGTGGCAGCAAAAATTATATCATCAACATAAATTTGTACCAGAAGCATGTCGTTGCCGTCTTTGAGAGTGAATAGAGTGGGGTCCACTTTGCCTTTGGAGAAGCCTTCCGACATGAGATATGTTGACAAGAGATCATACCACGCGCGTGGAGCTTGTTTCAACCCATAAAGAGCCTTCTTAAGCTTGTACACATGATTAGGAGACTCCGTACTGACGAACCCATCCGGTTGACTAACATAAACCTCTTCCCTTAGTTCACCGTTCAAAAATGCCGTTTTCACATCCATTTGATAGACGATCATGTTCATATGAGCAGCAAACGCAAGGAATAGTCTAATCGCCTCCAATCTAGCCACAGGAGCAAAAGATTCCTCAAAGTCTATACCCAAGGCTTGTTTATATCCTCTAGCGACCAATCTAGCTTTATTCTTCAATACCGCACCCATCTCATCAAGTTTAACCTTATAAACCCATAACAAAGTAAGGATGTTAACCTTGTCAGGGCGAGGAACCAATTCCCATACTTCTAGTCGTTTGAATTCATTGAGTTCCTCCTGCATAGCTTCAATCCAAGATGATTGGGTCATAGCCTGCTGCCAATTTTTTGGTTCAACTTCAGAGAGAAATGCATCAAAGTAACAATAAAGTGAACTCTCTTGTAATTGATGGCGTGTAGAGACTGGTCGATCTAGATCTCCAATAACATTCCTAATTGGGTGATCTTTTGTCCATTTAGTGCTATGGTTTTCAATCCTAGGTGGTCTGGAGTGAACAATAGAAGGAGCTTCTTCTGAGGTAGACGCGGCTGAAGGGTTTTCAGGGATCGCTACACCAAAGAAAGGAAGCTCTTGCAAGTGAGCATATTCCAAGTCGTGATCAGTAGAATCCTCTTCCACATCATTAGGCACAAGTAGGGGTGATGATTCAGGTGTAGTTTGAGAATCACTTGGTGAAGGTGCATCAGGTTCAATGTGAATTGTAGATGCATTCGATAAAGGTTCGTTAACTTGAGCAACCACTTCAGGTATTGGAGCAATTACTACAGGTGTTGGAACTTCATCAGTCGGGGGATCGAAGAATTCATCAAACAACGGTTGAAACAGTTTATCCCACTCGGGCCTTGATGGTGGTAAAAATGATGTAGAAGTAGGATTGTTGGGAACTAATCCGGAACTTATAGCACCAGGTCCCATCTCATGAAGCGCGGGTTCAGAGCTGTGTTGCTTAGAAGCCATCGCTGTCAGCTCGTCGAAATCAGCGTCCATAGTTTCTACAATCTTGCCAAGACGACGGTTATAGATTCGGTATGCTCTTTTGGACGGTGAGTAACCAATGAAAATACCTATGTCTGCTTTTGGTTGAAGCTTACCCAAGTTCTCACTATTGATGTTTGGATAACACAGAGCACCAAACACATGGAAAAATGAAACATCGGGTTTGCGGTCATGTAGAAGCTCATAAGGTGTTTTTCCATGGCGTTTCCGAATGATAGAACGGTTTTGGGTGAAACATGCAGTAGAAATAGCCTCTGCCCACAAGAACAATGGAGCGTTCGCATAAATAAGCATGGTCCTAGCAGCTTCCATAAGTGTGCGATTTCATCTTTCAACGACACCATTTTGTTGTGGAGTGCGTGCAGCGGATGTTTCATGTGATATACCAACTCCTTCATAATAATCACGAAGAGTCTGGTTGACGAACTCTGTACCATTGTCTGTACGAATACGGCGGACAGTGGTATTCAAACGTACCTGAATGAACTTCAGAAAAGTGATGATAGCCTTCGGTGCTTCATCCTTTGTACGTAGAAATCTAACCCATGTAAACCTGGAAAAATCATCCACAATGACGAGAATGAATTTCTTACCGCTCACACTTTCAGTTCTCATCGGCCCACAAAGATCCATATGCAAAAGATGAAGTTTTTCTTGATTGGTGTCTTCAGCTTTGGGCTTGTAAGATTTCTTGGTGCTTTTCCCTCTTGAACACGCGGAACATAAATGGTCCTTGTGAAATTTAAGCTTTGGAAGACCACGAACTAACTCGTTTTTAGCCAGATGATTAATAGCATCAAAATTAAGATGAGATAATCTGCGATGCCATAACCATGACTTGGTCTTGGATGCTTTAGAGAGAAGACATACTGGAGAGGCGGCCATCATATCTTGTAGAGACAACGTATAAAGATTTGCACCACGAGATCCCTTCAACAAATCTTTTCCTTCCAAGTTGCGGATGAAACAAGTGTGTTGTCGAAAAGCAACCTCAAGGTTGGAATCACAAAACTGTCCTACTGAGAATAAGTTGTGACCAAGACCTTCTACATAGTATACCCTAGAAATCGTCACGTTTCCAATCTGATATTCACCGTATCCCATAATCTTTGCTATATGATCATTCCCAAATTTAACCGTACCAAGAAACTTGCTGACGAAATTTCGGAGCATCGAGCGATTTCCGGTCATATGTTTTGAACAACCGGAGTCCAAATACCACAGGATGATTTGGACCACCTGAAAATATCACCACACAAAGACAATGTAGAGGTATCGGAATCTGAGTGTTCCTTGTTATTAGCAGGTACAGATTTAATAATCTTAGATTTGCTAACTCTAGGTTTCTTAGATTTCCTAGCCTTCTTCTTCTTAATTGGTGGTGTGGATTCTAGTTGGCTCAAATCCTGAGGTATTTCTACACTGATAGGCACTAAAGTGGGGGCTGACCTAATTAAAGGGCGCTGTTTCCATACTTGAGTGCGAGAGTTCCTAACTAAAGGACGCTCAGACCTAACCTCAATGGATGCATTCCTAGTTAAAGGGCACATTTTACCATCTAGTGTAAAGGTCCTACCAGTGGGACGCCATTGCCAGCCAACTTGGGCACGAGTTCTACCCGTTGGCTTCCATTCAAGACCATTCTTAATAGCATTCATTTCATTAACGTGATCAATCAGACACAAATCATGACGCTGTGAAAACATACATTCATTACAATTCCAACAATTTAAATCAGAATTCACGAATGGTTTAGGCTGCTGCACAGGCGCAGAGCTTTTAGTCTTAACATGATTCGTTTTATTTAAAACTGAACTAGCATTCCTATTGTGGACTTCTACTTTCTTCTTTGTGGCACTACTAGTGGAGGGCTTGATCTTAGCTTTCTTGAGTGGCGATCCTTTAGCCTTAGTAGTCTCTTTTAATCCTGTAGAAGGCAAATTGGGAACATTAGCAGCAGATTTTAAAGGTGTCTTACTTGATTGTGCCAATGACGGTTTCGCTCCTGGAGTCTTATTAAATGGAGTGACAGCAATGGGCCTATTATTAAGTAGTGCAGAACCTGGTGTACCTATGTATTGTAAATAAGCCAAGCAATATTGAACTCGCTTAACATATTCATGAGCCGAATAATAGTCGCTACTTGAGGGATCTAAGGCATAAAGATCGTCTAAAATATCCCTAAGAAGATCGACATGCTTAATGGCATTCCTCATATAATCATCATAGGTAAGCTGGTTTCTCTTATGAAGCGGATTCTTATAAAGCACTACTTTCTTGGTTGTTGGAGCACTAGTGGACGGTGCAGAGTCGGTAGCTAAGTTATCAACAACTTCTTGTCGGGTGAGAAGAAGTGTCTCCTTTAACTCAGCCAAAACCATATTTTTGTCTATGAGCAGGATGTTCAAGTCAGAGATTTCTTCGCACTTTTGGTTCGGTTGTTCAACATAATATTGTTGCTGTGCCGCATTAAAAGCGAAGCGTTCTTCTAGTGAACCATAAAGAGCGGATAGTCCCTGCCTTGTCCGATCCATCTCCCCTAGAACAGTTGATAGTCTAATTTCTAAGACTTGGTTTTTAGACTCTGCAGCCTCTAGTTCCATTCTTAATGTTTCCTTTGATGATACCTCTCTCTTCAATCTCATGATTTCTTCCTCTAATGTCTTAACAATTGCAATCATCTTGTCACTATTCTCAACACCGTTTTCACAAACATTTGATATCAAAAGATTTTCATTTTGATTTTGTTGTTTTAATTCTAAAGATATACAATGTTGTTCTAGTTGATTAAAGCGTTGGGAAAGTAAATTGTAAGAATCTTGTAGCTTTAAAAACTCAGCGTTAGATTCGTGACAAGAATGATTTTCTACCTCATTTACATTATCAGCAACATTTACAGAAAGATTACAAACATCATCACAAATATCCTCACAAATATTCACAGCATCACAATTAATCATAGTGGATGTAAGCTCATTCGAATAATTAACATTTACAGTAGTAAGCACATCACACGAGATTACTTCAGACAAGAATCGGTCATATTCGGTTAAAATCTTTTCTTTTTCAATTAGTTGCAGTTCGTAAGCGGTGTCCATTTCATAAAACACTTTTTGAACTTCACCAATTTCAAACTGAAGATTTTCCTTAAGAGATGCAAAACTTCTTTTTAGACTTTCGACAAACGGATTGATCTCAGTTTTAAACACCTCGTTCATGTGTTCGAAAGCCCATTCTCCGGCGTTTAAGCCATTTGAAGTCGTACATTCCAAAATGACCTTGTCAAAGTTAGTAAAGTATTGGTTAATCTCTTTCAAGTTTAACCATACAGTGCTAACAGGTGGAAGATTCTTTGGAATTTCCTTAGGACCTTCCATGTTGACAAGTGTAGGAAATGTACTAGGGCTTTCTTCCTCTATCATGTAGGTTGGTGCTGTAATGAGATCTTTGTCCATATGGAAGCGAACTCTAAAATCAGTTTTAGCAAGCTCCTTATTCATTTTAAAATAATCACAATCGGGATATTTTGCAGAATTGTATGACCGATCCTCATCAACTAGAACCTTACTTGTTCGATCATTTGGGAAAAACAATCGGATCTAAAGCCAATCCTAATTGAGTTGCATTATAAAGTCTAGGACTATGTCTTAAAGCTTGTTTTGCATATCGTGGATTAGGGGGAAGGCCTTTTAGACGTGATAAGTTAAACTCTTTAAACGAAGCATCAAATAAGTGAACTAGTTGTGAAGCAGCGTATTGTCTTAACATCAAGTAGTCTAGACTTCTAATCTTATTAGTAGCATTAATCTCCATTTCAGTCTTCTTAGATTCGAGTAATTCAAAATCAGTTTGAAGTTTTTGAAAATTAGTGACCACTAACTCCTTTTCTCTAAGTTCACTAGACAGATTTGCTCTTAAGTTTTCGATTTCTTGCAAGTGACCCATTTGTTTGTTTCTAAAGTGATCATATTCGAGATTTGTGAGAACACTAGACGAAGGCACTAATTCCAAAGTTTGTACTTTCTCATTGCTTAAGGCAAGCTCATCAGACAAATTCTTATTCTTAGCTAAGGTTTCTAAGAGTGCAGCATTCATTTGGCTAAGTAATGTAGCAGGAACCATGACCAAATCTTGTTGAGCAGGAGTAGGCGTATGCGAAATGGATCCCGGTTGTGATTCACTCAAAATCTGGGGACTCACATTGATATTGCTATCATTGTTTGTCTCTTCATTTGAAAGACTCACCACCAAAGATTCATTCGAATCAGCACTCTCTTGCCCAACTTGATGTGGTTGAATACTAGCATCAGTGGCATTATCGGTGTTATTAATAAGTACCTCAGATCTCTTATCTGGCCCTAAGCTGGAGAAAGTTGCCATGAAAGCAGCCTTTGCAGTTTGAAAGTCATCACAGTCGGAATCATACGCATCAAGATCATCGGCTTGGTAAGCTGCATTCTGCGTAGTGACAACGTCTTGTTCAGCAATCCCTGGGTCAGCAAGAAATGCAAGCTCCTCTTCATCAAGTTCCCTTCCTTGCGCCTGAGCATTTACCAGATAGATCTTTTCTGCAAACCACTGTCCATCCCTTCTCCTCTTGGGCTTCTTACAATCCCTGGACATATGACCCTCTTCCTTGCAGTTGTAGCATGTAATCATTCTCAACTTGCCTGTGTTAGCCCGTGGAGGGTTGTTGACCATTGGAGCAGGAGCAGGATTGGCGGTGCGAACATTGGTTGATGTGGAAGTTCTCCCCTGATATGGTTGAATTGGCTGAACCATTACCCTGCCATTCTCAATTGTAGCTTGTTGGCGAGAATTGGATGAATTCCTCAACTGATTGTTGGTAGGAGCTGATCCTCTGAATCCTCGTTTGCTTAAAGTTCTTGTGAGATAAGCAGACATAGTAGTTAGCACTTTAACTGGGTCAGCTCCTTGTTGGAATACAGGAACTGGGACTTCCTCATCATCACAATACAGTGCTTGATCTGGATAAGCTGCATAATCAGTAGAAGGAATACTCATTTGATCAGGGTAGCTTGATGGATATGCTGCATAAGGTGCAACATTTGCTGGATGAAGTTGTGAAGCATACTGTGGTGAGGGTGCATTGAACCGATATTGTTGCTGATGTGAGGTGGGTGGTTGTGGTAGAATCGAGTATTGGGGAAAGGCTGGTGTCATGTAAGGTGATTGATGATAAGCTTGATGTCCCAAGATATAAGGTGTGTTGTTGTGAGACAAGCTTGGTTGATTCGCCATCAAAGCTAAGGAATCTGGGTACATACTGCGAGGAGAACGGTGCATAATCACATGCTTCTCATGCTGCTGAAGGAAGGCATATATTTGATCCAAATTGCACTTATGCAGATCCCTGGTTAACTTGACATCGGTAATGTACTCTCCCCATTCAGCTTGAGGTATAGTATTCAAGAATTTGGTGTTAACCTGAAATGGTGCAATCACAAGATTGTATACATTCAGATCATTCATGAGTGTGGTGAATCTGAAGTAATAATCGTGAAGCGTTTCCCCTGGGTTGTAGGTGAATCTATCAAACAAATCATACAGCTGACACTCCCTTTCTTGTTTGGTGAGAGACGTGCCTTGTAGCAACACCTTTAACCGTTCCCATAGATCCTTTGCCACCGTATACTGACTCACCATCCTATAGATGTCATGGGGAAGAGCTTGGAGAATTGTAAGAAGAGCTTTTTCATCTGCATCTGCAACAAGTTGTTGAGCTGGAGTAAGTTCTTCAAATTCTCGTGGTCTAGTCACGTTATCAACCGTAATGGTACCATAGTCGAGTGGACCATTCAAAATCGATTTGACCATAAGTCTTCCGTATGTCGGTTTCCCCTTTAGATATTGCATCATTCGACCTTGCCATGCCTCAAACACCTCTTTAATGAGCATCGGTGGACGGCTATCAGTTCCCGTTATGATTGATATATCCGTAAGAGATGTCATCTGAGGCATTACTGAATTTGGATTCATTTTGTTTTTCTTCAAAGAAACAGAGATTATCGGTTGATCGAGCAGTGAAGTAAAGCTTGTGAATTGTGTTGTGTTTTTGTTGTAAGAAACCAAGATTAAATCCTCTAAAAAATCGTCGAAAAAACAAGCAAAATAACCCTTGATTCGGAACTTTTTTGTTGATTCGGAAGTTTGATTCGGAAGATTACCTTGATTCGGAACTTTTTGTTGATTCGGAAGTTTACCTTGATTCGGAACTTTTGGGTTGATCCGGAACTTCTTGGTTCGGAAGTTCTTGATCCGGAACTTTGGCTTGATCCGGAACTTCTTGACTCGGAAGTTCTTGGTTCGGAACTTTGGCTTGATCCGGAACTTCTTGACTCGGAAGTTCTTGGTTCGGAAGTTTCTTGATCCGGAACTTCTTGGTTCGGAAGTTTCTTGATTCGGAACTTCTTGACTCTGAACTTCTTGATCCGGAACTTCTTGATCCGGAACTTCTTGATCCGGAACTTCTTGATCCGGAACTCCTTGATCCGGAAGTTTTGCTGAATGAACAGAAACCTTTCCCGATGAACAGTCGAACAGTAACAATGAAGATTAAGCCCAGATTTTGACCAAATAACCCAAAAAGTTTTGTGCTTTCGACTAAAATAAGTAACAACTAATACTTATCCACTAATCCCAATCACAAAAACACCAAAAACACCAAGAATCAAGATGATTTTTCTTAAAGAACACTAATACAATCAAAAACTAAAAAACCACACAAATCACTACCTTAAATCACCCCATAGCTCTTGATACCAAATGTAGAATATTGATAATCAATGAATCTATGAAGGGGTTTGTTGATTTATAGAGAGAGAAAGTTAGAGAGAGAAAGTGAGAGAAACTATGTGAATTTTATTAAGTGGAAAACAAGAAATGACAACAACCAACCCCTTTACATGTTGGAAAGGGGTATTTATAGTTCCAAGTCATAAGTGGACTTGGGCCGGTCCATGACAAGCCCATGGACCGGTTCTTACTTAAGTTAATAAGCAAATAATAACTAATTACTAACTACGAGCTATTACAACATAAATCATATTGTGGAGTGACCGATACTTCTAATATACGTTAAAACGTATTTCTAACAAAATACGCCTTCAAGAATAAGTTTATGCTTATAGGAAAGACGCAAAGACACAATCCAAGAGCGCCAATCATCATATGAATTACCTTCAGCATACGGGGTATTCCACCATTGTGTAATTTTGCAAACGAGTTGAGTAGCCAAGTTACAAGTGAAGAATAGATGGTTGCTAGACTCTACACCATTGTCACAGATAGGGCACAAAATAAAATCTATCAGCATACCTCTTCGGGATATGTTTAGCTAGCCTCGTTGGTAAAGCATCTAGCTTGACCTTCCATGAGTGCACATTCACTTTAATGGGGACAAATTTGATCCTCTTAGTTTTAGAATTGATAGTTGTGAGTCTCTTATTATCTATCTCATTCCAAATAGTGGAAACTGAGAAATCCCCCGTGCTTTCGAAAGTCCAAATCCACCTATCCGACATCGGAGTTAGAGTTACAGTCTGCATCAAATCAAGCAACTTCGTGAACTGGGCATCTTCAACACCTCCCATCGACTTACGATGAAGCGAGCATCCAATGTTTAAACAGCTAACTTCATGCGGACTCTCACCTGTTTACAGTTTTCTAAAGCATTGATATGAGGGTAAAAATTCTTTAGAGCATTGCCTCCAATTCAGTTGTTGTTCCAGAAAGAAATGTTGGTCCCATTACCTAGCTTAAGACGCATGAAGTCAAAAAAATAATACCTTTGTGTTTTAAAATGGTAATTTCATTCACGATATTTAACCAACAAGATTGGTTGCACACCTTTAGATCCTTACCAATCTTCCCGTCTTCTCCATAGATAGCCTTCATAACTCTCGTCCATAAAAAAGAGTTTTGGCAGTAAAATTTCCAAACCCATTTGAGCATCGCGATTTAAAGCGTATAAAATTAAGACCCCAAGCCTTTCCTTTATCTTTAGGACACGTTATATAATATTGTGACGAATATTACACAACGTGTATTGATTAGCGAGTACCTTTCACCCAATAATCACAACTTTGTAATACTACTGACTATCGTTTCGATATGAGCATTACATCGTCATGCACATATACTAAAACTTTTAATATGTACAGTAATAGTTTGTGATAAAGTTATTCTTTAATACTTTGTGTTACGCATATTCATTATCACTAAAAATGTGCGATCAAAAATATTGCTCGTCGTAAGTTTTTTTATTACAAATACATGTCGTCGCAACGCGCGACAAATAAGAGAAGTCATTCGAGTTCATTTAATAGAACACAGTGTCTAACAAATAAAGAGGATACAAAAATCACCCGTTGGAACTAAATAGACGCGAGAAATAACTATGGTATCTGCGACTAAATAAGTCGTAGCAGTTTTAGATAAGTTATATTATTAGTACACATACAAGAAATTCCGTTTTCAATTCTAATGAAAGAGGAGGTATGTATAAGTGTAAAACCTTAATCCTTACTAAGATTGTGTCTTAAAGCCCGGACTAAGTACATAGAGCCTCCGACCAACTGTCGGAGCATCCGTCTCAAAGCACGTGTTAATATTTTTCTCCTCTACTTATGAGTAGAATCCCAAGAAGCTGTTGGAATTTATAAAAACCTTTTACCATATTAACATATTAATAATCACGAGTACACAGCGGAATATAGGATCACGTATAGACAAGTAATTAACATAAAAGATAAAGAATTGCGTACCTTTTAGCAATGGTTAAACACCTTTATCGAACCACCAATATAAACGAAAACCAAAAGATCAAACAATGATCTTTCTAAGAGTACGCACACAATACGTTATAGCAAACAATTAAGTATGCTAGTACCGATAGTGATAAAGCTAATCAATATTTGTTTAAAACAAATAAACACAAAACCACAACTTAATGTTGGATATTGATCGCAACATAGAATCGCAAAACCAATTCCTTTGTTTTCTATCGCATGGAATATTATTAATAATGATGGCCGTTATATAGTCATGCATATGTCGGTTTACCTAAACCATTTAGGATACCAAACTCAATTGAGAACCAAAAGGTAGTAATTCTATATTTTTATTTTATTATTTTACATTATAATTAACATTTAATTATTGTTTATAAAATCCCTGTTAACTAACTAATTAATTAACGTTTGCAATAGATTATCACTAATGAATATATTACACATAATATATTAACATATAATTATTTTACGTATTAACGTGTGCGTCTCTTTAGGCTCGGGACGACTTTCGGACATATATTATTTACGTGGACATATTCCTATAGCTCCCACTTAGACATGTACAATAATATAATATAATAACATTGGTTAGCGTCTAGCAACACGTCAATGCTCCCGGAAACTCTCGAGTGTAGTTTTCCATAAAGTAAATTTAAACGACTTAAACATTTACAATCCCTTTGTTTCACAAATGCCATGTTAATAATGGATATGGATCAAAGTCATTCCATTTTAACTATTCTGTTTCTCGCATTATATAATTAATATAGATTACCAATCTAATCGAGACAAATCTAGATTGCCATTAGGTATGTCCATACAAACATCTAATTAATTAACGAGGGGCCCAGTAGCATTATTCTTCAATCCTAGTTGAATGAACAAGTTCTATCCTGATTACACGTGCCTCTTACATGCTTCAAGATACAAATGATTATAGTCTTTATTACTACCTTATTCAGGATAGCGTTAGAACTATAGCAAAAAGTACCATCCACATATATAAGACCCGCTTGCATCTCAAGTCAAAGGATTTAGTAATGTAAATCATTTACAAGTTTCACTTAAAGACGCCGATTCAAAGTGATTGACTTGTTAGTAGGAGATGTCCAATATACAACTTTTGGATATTGTATGAGTTGGTGAACCGTTCTTGCATATTCTACGAATATTACCATCTCTCATATATGTCATAATTGAATTATATGCCCATATAATTAATTGACATAGACAATTTAGAATAACATATTATTCAAGGATTTAGACATGAAAAAATAGGACCAATAAATATAAGTAAAAATCGAACATATTAAATACTTCAACTCATAAATAATTATTGTTTAATATTATCCTTTATCCAAATACTAAAAGATCAATGCATGACAACCTTAGTTGAAAATCATGCCTCAAGATATGACGGTCATTCTTGTTGTCAAGACATATATTTCATATAACTCTACTAGGTTTGATCTTTAGAATTTTGAGAATACTTATTTCATGTTCACAATTGTGAAAATATCTGAACATATATAATGATTTTTATTATGTACGTTTCTACATTTGAACACATAACAAAATGGGAGTATTGTTGTTGTACATCCTATAAGATGTATGAGTCCAACAAAACACCTTATTGGAAACAATCTTCTTTAATAGCTTCTTAAACCATAAAGTATTCTTTATTCTTTTCATATGTATTGCAACATTACGCTCAATCTGAACATAGTTAGTCCACATGGTCATCATCAAGGATGAAATCGTACCATGATTAGTATTGAGTGTCATCTCAGTCAAGCTACCATCCATGTCTAGAAACATCAGTATGATATATTATAATCCATAAATTATAAATTATTACTATGATAATATTTGGTGTCTTTTTAAACTCTAATTTTGTTGACAATGATAATTACATCTAATTATCATATAGAATATTCATTACTTGGAACAATTCAAGTTAGTAATAATCATTCTATCCAAAACAAATCTTATCATAACATTTGTACTAATCATTTAAATGATTTTATCTTTAAGCAGTCGTTGTTGTTAAATCTTCTTGTACTTATACAAGTTTTAAAACTATCCATACACACAATATGATTTACATGATGAATCCCTTAAGTTTTCATCTTATGTTAACTCTCATCAAATGAGATATATTCATTGAGACTTTCTAAATGATATTTCATGTTGTGTTGGATTTCATTAACCATAAATGTTTATTAGAATAAACATACATATCAAGGTCATACGTTTAATTTCTAAACCCTTTCATATGAATCCTTATTCCAAGCTAAAGTTTAACATCTTGCTTACATAGAATATTGCTTTCCATATGTTATACATCATATGTGATTTAAGAAATAAACATAATACTCCCACTAGCTTTTAGATGTACTCACAAGTTATCTTAGATCTAATTAAAAATCAAAACATGGATTTAATAATTAGATTTGAGATATATTCCTTAGATGCATGCATTAATCCATACATGGATACTTGCATTATGTACACTACATAAATATTATTGTAGTTTATAAACACTTTGATAACATTCGTCCTTGCTAATGTAATCGTACAAAAGAGTTTAAATATTACATTGTCATATTTATCATTATAAAACTATCATGACAATTAATAATCTTTATTAATGCATGTAGAATTTTTCTATCACATATTGTGCATTAATCATGTGTACAATATTTTTCATATGAGTCTTTAACTAAAGAAACTTATATTCACCTTACGGTCTAACCGATTGGTTAAAGATTAATCAAGTTTCCAAAAATTGGTTATCTTGTATGGACTTGCATCTACTCATTCATAGTTTTATTCAGTAACGACATTCAAGATTCAATAATGCATCTATATGGTTAGTAGGCTCACTAGGATCCTCTAACTTACATTCCTTAGAAATGACATATCAATATATCATTCAAGTACTAAAGATATCCTTGTAGATCTATGAATGTGAGTTATTCATTACGATGTTCAACACTTAATGTTCACAATCATTATGAAATTCGCTAGTATATTTAGAAGGTTGCGTATTTTGCTATTTATCTCTTAAAGATCTACGAGTCCTCCTACTTGCTTTTAGTAATCATAGACTGTTCTTCAAATACTTAGCATGTAAGGAAACAACAAATTGTTATCTATTGGAACATGTCACAAAATACATTGATAGTTCTTGACAAATTCAGAACTTCAATACGATAACAAAGGAAAAACAACGAGGCCAAAATAGATCTAAAATTTTGAAAAATGTCGAAAAATCAATTTTTCGGCTAAAATGAGGACAAATACAAGGAAAAGCCCACATAACTTCGATAGAAGTCCCCCTACACTTAATATAAACATTGTCCTCAATGTTTAAGCATGTAGGAGTATACTTCCCTACACTTAGGACATTGTGCAAGTTGTTTAAATCTTGCTAAGTAAGAGACAACTAAAGTGATTCCTATTTTAATATTGAAGAGTATAAAATAGTGAATCAAAAGAGTTTAGGATAGAACCGGGAAGACGGAAACACGGAATCACGGGTCGTCAAAAGTCATCAAGAATGGATCTTTGATAGCTTGAATCCCTGCTCATGATAAGAAAGAAAACAACAAACACATAGTAGGGTCTCCCCCTACACTTATTATAAAAATGGAATAAAAGGATAGATACTCGGGTTGCCTCCCGAGAAGCGCTTGTTTTTGTTCACCGAGTCGTGAGCCTGACTCGACCTTGATTAGCATGGTAATCATCTTGAAGAACATCCACC
Organism: Glebionis coronaria; assembly: GCA_025667525.1. Classification (NCBI taxonomy): domain Eukaryota; kingdom Viridiplantae; phylum Streptophyta; class Magnoliopsida; order Asterales; family Asteraceae; genus Glebionis; species Glebionis coronaria. Next base: position 87,283,261 of record CM046875.1, on the reverse strand, counting down.
GGGATCAAATACATGGTTTTCGTCCAACAAATAGCACACGCTTAAGGTGAATAAGGCAAGCCAAAGAAGACTAGGCAAGGTTCCCTTAAGCAGTTGTTGAGCACGGTGGTAGAAAGTAGGATGAAGTGCAAGTATATCTCCATAAGTTCCAAAAATCTTTCCTTTTATTTCATCAGATGGATACTGAGATGGCTGAAGAATTGTAATACCCGGATCGAACATCTTTTCCTTTAGGGGAAAATAAGACTCAGGCTCACTAGACCTTGAAGAGGATCCGCTCATAAATCTCACAATCTCATCCTCAGAAGGTGGATAAAGAGGTGTCAAGACATAGGTACTACGGATGTCGGTGTGTTCCGGTTTCTTCTCCTTTGGAACGGGTTTCTTAATATCCGAAGGAGGATAAAGACCAAAATCAAAGTCCAAAGGAGGAGAATCATTCTCATTGGAGAAGTATGTATTGAGAAAAGTGGTGAAATCTTCCTCAAATGAGTAATTATCCAAAGTATCAAGAGTGTTTGGTGGAGGATCTTCATCAAAAGTAGGAGTAAGGTCATCATTTGAAGAATCACTCGAAAGAGTATCAACATCATCAAAATCATCATAATTTGGCATGTCTTTATACTCTGAAACAAAATCATCATAATCATCCACATCGGAACTAGAATATGCATCATAGATTGGTGGAGCATCATATATTGGTGGGGCATCCAAATTGGAGAGAGGATCTTCAGAATCTTCCAAATTTTCTTGAAAAAGTGGATTATCATATATAGGCTCGAAAAGAGGGTTGTTGTAGACGACAAAATCATCAAGCTTTGTACTTTGACAAGTAGTTGTATCTATCTCGTCTTGAAGAACATCAATCATATTCGCCGATTCTCTTCCATTGGATTTATTTGTAATCTTCCCCATCTTAAAAATTTGTTGATCATTCCCGACCCTTAAGATTAGTTCACCTTCGGCAACATCGACTAAAGTTTTTCCGGGGCCGACAAAGTATTAACGAAATACGAGGGTCCATTTTATAATCAACAACAACAAAATCGACAGGAAAAGTGAAGGTACCAACTTTAACAAACACATCTTCGGCAATACCAACGGGGTAAGCGAGAGTTCGATTTGCTAGCTCAAGAGTCATCTTTGTTGGTGTAAGATCGAGTAATGATAACTTTTTCCAAACACTTAATGGCATCAAATTAATACTTTCCCCAAGATCGGCTAAGGCAGTAAATTCTTCGGTTTGGTTAAAAGTACATGGTAGCACAAAACGACCGGGATCTCCAAGTTTTTCCAGAAGTTCTTTAAGAAGGACCGCAGAACAATTCTCATTCAATCGAGTATTAACAAACTCGGCCATCTTCTCCTTCTTACTAAGCAATTCCTTGCATGCTTTCACAAATTTCGGCATTTGGACAAGTGCTTCAACAAGGCTAATATTAAAGTTCATTTGTGTAATCATCTTCAAAAAGGAAGTAACTTGAGCATCCTCTTTAGTGAGCACTTTGCACTTGTCTAACCGAGAAGGATAAGAGATGTTGGGTTTAGGTGGTGTAGGTGTATAAGGTGAAGGTTGAGATGTTGAAGGTTGAGAAGTAGCAGGTTTAGAGGTGGTAGGTGGGGTTGGTGAAGGGTTTTTCTTTTGTACTTCTTCCATGAAAGGTGGAGACGGTAATGGAGAACTAGTACTAGGCGTGGTAGTAGGAGGGATAAATGGAGGTGGAGGAGGTGTAGATGGAGTAACTTGGGGAGGGATAGAAGGTCCTACTAGAGTTGCTCCACTGCGTGTAGTAATAGCACTCACATTAGCTCCAGGGTTTGTTTCGGTTATAGAAGGAAGAACACCTTGGGGACTGATGTATCGTGGATAGTATATGTGATTTATTTGATATACGTTATAGGGTAAATTAGAAAATTACCTCTAGGAAAAAGTAATAGACTAATTATACCAATGACGAATTCAATTAAACACGTGAGTGAGTCGAGTTCGTTGTACACGAAGATCTTATGAATTTGAGACGTTTTGCTTTGATTTGGACAATCGATTTGAATTGGTTTTTGGTTTTTAAACTACAAATTAAATCTACCAATTTTAAACTATTTAGTTTTATCCTAAAGTGCATGAATCGTAAACCCCGCTATTTTTAAAATCTAAAAGCACAATTAATTACTTAAAAATTAATCACTATTTGAAAATAAACACTATTTAAAATTAATCTAATTAAAATTATATAAAAGTAAATCTATTTAATAAAAATAACTTTTACTCTACCTTTTTTTTAAAATCTACTTAAACTTTAAAAATCTAATAAAAACTTTATTTAAAATTTACTTAAAACAAATCTTATGTAAAAACTATTTTTAATTAAAACTAATATTATAAAATTCTAATTAATTAAAAATATACTAATTAAACTTTTTAAATTTAATAAAAACATTTATATATATATATATATATATATATATGTTTATTTTTATATTTTTACACTATTAATAATATATGAAAACAAAATAAACCTTTTTTAATATCACTAATTAACTTTGTATTAAAACGAAAATAAAGTAAAGAAACGTTACTAGTTAAAATTCAGTCAAAACAAGTACACTATATTAAACGATAAACAAGTTATAAACTAAAAAGGGCATTTAGCCCCGATGGTAAACACGCTTGACCCACAACCAAATGGTCTCGAGTTCGAACCCCTTTAGAGACATTATTTTTGGAAAATATTTCTTTTTGACAGTTTGTGAAAGATTCAGTCTCAGGAGAGACTTTTGAAGCTTATATGCTTATAAGCTGTTAGTAAACAGCTTTTTGAGCTTTAACAGATCGTTTGGATCTGATAAGCTGAATGTTGAACAAATATAGCAGAAAGATTATAACCCAAATTTAACCACAAGAAAGCAACTCAGTTAACACATTAAAAACAAAAGCATTATCATCCAACTCAAACTATAACGAAATGTATAAGTAAATCAACCTCAACCAGACTAGCATAATCTAACATTCAGTATTAAAGAAAATACTAGTACAATAATCAGTAAATTCGTACAAACCAACTGCACCTATTAATATGGAATGTTTCAATTTATCAGATGAACAATTGGATGCATACAAGCTATAGAATCAGAAACTTTCAAACAATCTATAGGACTTACTCAATTTACAGATAATTCTAATTCACAAACCTTCAAACTTCAGAGACTTAGAACAACAAACATCAGATCCAAAACAGTGCATATAAGCAGTCTAAGGCAATAACGAATAAAACTAGCAAGAAACTCAGTTCTTGCATCAAATCAAAACGACAAACACATGTATTAAACAATAAAACCTTTTTCAATTAAACATTTAGAAATTATGCAGTGATTCGAATAACCAGTTATCCCAAATAATTAAATACCAGTTAACTATCATAAGCAAAAAAACTTATCAGATTCATTAATTCAATCTCAAAATTAAATAAATCCAACAAATACAAACACATTCGAAACACTCAGACATTAAGTGAACAATATAAATCAAGACTAAATCAGTAAATATTAAGCAAACTAAAACTCACAGACTCAAACTTTAATTCAGTAAACATAAATCAGTAACAAAAAATCACCAAATCATTTAAATCAAATCATAACTTTTAAATAACATGAAAATTAAAAGACAAACTCACCCTTTTGGAGATTTCCTTTGAGACGAAGCACAGCGCTGAGCTGGCTTATGAACCGAAAGTAAAACCACCATCATCCACCATTGACCAGTACCACCATAATCAATAGAATCAAACCGATCCAGTAAATTTATGTTTATCCAATTAGGATAAATTAATCCCAAATATTACTTCAATATTTCATCAAACTATTGAGCAGATTAATGAAATATCTTTTATAATTATAATATTAAATTAGATTGAGAGAGAAGATAAAGGAATTAAAACAGTTAAAACTCACGAATCAATTTAATAGACTGAAACTTTTATTAATCAAAATAAACTGATACAATACTTTTAAAAAGAGAAATACAACTTTCCTATTCTAATTTTAACATTATAACAGTAAGTAAGAAAAGGGATGATTTTACAAGATAAATTGGGGGTATTTATAGCCTCCCCAAGGGCTTGTTGATGACGAATATCCGAATATCTCTTGGAATATTCCATTCTGACTTCTTTAATCTTGGCCCTTGATCATCATTCTTCTTTTCTCTCTCATGATTGGATGGTTGAGATGACTCAATCTAGCACACGGATTGCCAACGTGGCACCCGTGTGCTAGTTGTGCTTCTTTTGGGGCTTCTGATTGGTGGGAATAGAATGATGAGGTGTTGCTTCCAATGAAACACAACCACGTATCAAGCCCTTCTCCATGCTTTCTCTTCCTTAAAATTGGGGGTTTTTATTCCCCTACACGTGATTAGCACGTGTGATCAAAAGCCCTATATTTAATTGGCTTTTTATTAACCTAGGGTTTGTGTGAAACAGTAACTTTTCGCAGGTTTTGGGGTGAGAAAGATAAATGGGGAAGAAGATACATAGGTAACATCGATGTATTTATTTATTATGTGTGAAATGGGAATGAGTGGGGTAAAACGAGGTGGGATGGGGGTCGGTTATATATTTATTTAATGGGAGTGAATGGGAGTGAATGACGTGTGAGATTAAACGTGTGAGTGGGATTTATACACGGTTTCATTTATTTTGTTATAGAAATTGGTGTGAGTGGATACATATTTGACTGATCTCTCAAATTCCTTGCTTAAACAAACCCTAAGGCCCTCAATTCATTTAATAAAGCAATGGGATAGAGGCCCATTATCACTCCATTCCTTCCATGATTCATCTTGGGCCCTATGATTCGTTTAAAATTTCCATTATGGGCCAATTGATTTGGGCCTGGAATAATATGTACCCAAATAACTTTATTCATCCGATATTGGGCTTTTCAGGCCTAATAAACATTTGTGGGTCCCACTTGGCCCATAAACTCGATAAATGATGAAATCCTCTAAAGTCGAGCTCGGTTTTGCCTTCCTCGATCTTTTCTTCAATTTCGTGTCAATTTTTGCCGGTTTTTTGTGAACTTGGTTCCTACACACATTCAAATAATAAACAAGCATATACAAGGCATATTTGATATATATCATGCATAATTTCATTGTTATTAGCTGCAAATGATATGAGTAATTACACTCATATCAAATTCCCCCATGCTAAGCAATTGCCGTGTCCTCACGCAATGATAAAATTAATCATTAACTACACCTTTATTCAACTTATGACAACTTATAATGCAAAGACATAATGTATTGCTTTCATTATTTAAAAATAACATTAAGGATCATAAAACTCAAATAGATTCATCGTCCTCGACTTTTCACTTTTCCATGCCAAGTGCAAAAACAAGATCATTGTTATTATAAGTTGGTAGACTAACACGAACTCATGTGGGCTAATTATTCACTTAGACTCCCTTATTCCTAGGTGTATCTCTTATATTTTATTGTTGTCTTGAATGATCACGAGGATGCATTGTTGACTTATTTCGATAATTTATTAGGCCTAAAATAAAGTGAACGATTTAATCAATAGTTAGCTAGAGGAAAAAATCTTTTAAAACTGCTTCTCGGGACTTCATAAAGTTCATATCTTGGCATAACTTGCTTCGCGATTTGAGACCTTTCTCGGACCGATATTTGGCAGCGACTTTATACTTCAAACCTTGAGAGACGTTCATGAAATAATGGTCTTCTCTTCATATAGGAATTTCTTCACTTGAAGTTTTGAGAGATTCATACTTGGACCACGACTTCTTCATTTCTCCAATCTTTATTTGGGATTTTGATATACAACGATCCGCCTCCTTTTTGGACTTGGCTTCATTTATCCTCATACCTTATTATGGTCTTTTTGGATAGACTTCTCCATGACTTTTGGGGAGTATTTTGCTTTTCGTTGTGTGTCTCGATCCTTCATATTGATTTTCGATAAATGATTCTTCACATCACTTGAGATCTTTAGAAATAAAACATAGCCCTCATGTCTTGTTAGGACCTTTTTGGACTCGCCAATCTTCGCATCCCGCTTCAATAAGTTATGCCTTGGCTATGAACTCTAATTCATACCGAGCAACTTTTAAACGATCTTGGGCTAGAAGCTAAGTAACTTCTCAAATCGTTCAACCTTATTTATTGCAAATAATTTTATTAACAAGTGATGGGAGAATAGGCTCATAATTAACTCACATAAATTCCCGAAAGAATACCAAACTTATAATTGGCTCTATCATCTCTTGTTCTCCATATTGTAAAATTTCAAAAATGTGAAATCAATGGATACTTAGCCTATTAAATCAAAGTTTTGGGTTTTCAAGTCATCTATAGGATCTTGCATCTTCTTATACTCTTGCAAGTTTTAGAATTTGCATTTTAAAGTTCCCTTGATAGACGACTTTCTAGGATCAATTATAGGAGCTTGCGAAAAGTTCTTGTTCTTAACTCGTATGAATTAAGACTTTCGCGTTTTAAAGCTCCCTATATAAAAGCCTAGAAAAACTTAATTCAAATACGTTAAGGAAAAGCTAAGGTTAAAAACCGAGTCGAGTCAAAAACTATTCTTATTTTCACCAATGGAAAGCCTACATTCGTGTCAAAAGCACTTATTTTATTTATTAAAACTTAAAAATAACACTAAAAATTTAAAATTTTATTGAAAAATGAGAAAAAGAATACGTTTGGACACGACAAAAGCAATTGCAAGAGATTATATCGATTGACTCCCCCATGCTAAAACCAAACATTGTCCTCAATGTTTCGTAGCTCAAGAGTAACACCCCCTTGCTAAAACACGAAGAGTCAAATGCAAAATCCTAGCATGGAAAGAGCACGCAAATCTATAAGCCGTTTATTAATTATGCCTCAAGATAAAACGTTAATCAATAAAAATCAAGGGTAAGAAAGTGTGCCCCTTTTTGGCATTCAAAGAATGGAAGATCAAGTAGACCGGCAAAAACCAAACACGAGAGTCTTCAAATATTAGGGTCATACCTAAGATCACAACACAACAAATCACGAGCACGAGCTTGAAAGATCAAGCCTTATTAGGTGTTAGAAAATAGAAAGAAGATAGAATATACTCGTTTTTGTTCACCGAGTCATGAGCTCGACTCGATCCCCGCATTCATTTGTCCTTAGGGAAAATGGTGAAAACCGGCACATTGGAATAGAATCCATGATAAAGCGCGATGTCGGGGTCAAAGATCTCATCCTCGTTGTCGGATGACAAACGAAAGGATAAAACTCCAACATGAATCTCTAACAAGAGATGGTAGTCACAACTAATGGTATGGAAAAAGCATGCTCCCCGAGATAAACTCACACCAAGATGATTAAAAAGTCTTTCAATTATTGCATTGGTGAAAGGTCGAGATTTCCCTAAATCAACGATTCCGGGGTTGAATACCTCGTCCTCGGTGGAGAAAGGAATAGACAACAAGGTGTCGTCCCCCATGCTAATCCTAAGTCATATAAAGCACATGGTAATGGTGGTACAAAAGTCTCAACACTAGTGGTTTCAACTTGCATGACTTTGTTAACCTTTTCACTCTTATGAATGTGAATAAAGGGGTCATGGTACTCAAAACGGGTCGCATGAAAAAAACTCACATTAACATTAAAGCGAGTGGGAAGGATAATAGGAGCAAAAGTAATTTCTCCCTCCGGGTCAACATTGTCATCATCATAAATCGGGTGATCAAACCAAGTATCTTCATCACCGTCATTAGACTCTTCCTCAAATTCCGAAGGAATGTCTAGGGAAAGTAACTTATCAAACTCCCTAATGAAAAGATCATCATCACAAAGGTTGTGAGATGTAGTAGGTATGATGTTCTCAAAATCCTCTTGAAACAATGGATTATTGTTCATTGAAGCTTTAAAGAGAGGATTTGAGCAAGTCACTAAAGTGGCATCAATCTTATCATCACACGCGGATATAAGATCATCATTCTCATTAGAAGAAAATTCATCGGAGAATTCCTTAAGAATGGTAGGTAAAACACAAGAATCACACTCGATCTTGAGATCGAAAACGTCTTCACTTCCCCGTGGAAGTGGATCAACAAGTTCATCGGCAAACTTATCGAATGAATAATCACTAACCTCACTCGGTGTGAAGTTAGGAATCAAAGGCTCTTCAAATGAAGATTGTGCCTTAGGAACATCGACATGATCCTTAGAAGAGAGTGAAAATGATTCCATCTTCAAAGATTGTTCAATTAAAGCAATATCACTCTCGGGATCAAAATTGTCACTATTAAACTCACTAGCATCAAACGGCTCACTCAAGTAATCATCAATTTGTTTTTCAATCTTAGAACTTTCATCCTCGTGTGGATTGAGTGGAGATGAGGTAACATTACAACATGATTTGACAAAATTAGGTTTATCAAGTTCAACACTTTCCAATTTCTTAGAATCCAATCTAGGAATTTTTTCCGGTTTGAAAATCATATGTTTATCCCCATATCTTATTTTAATCTCCTTTTCCCTCATATCAACTAAAACACCGGCCGTACACAAAAATGGTCGTCCTAAAATTATAGGCACATGAGGATTTGGCTCATAATCAATGATAGCAAAATTGGCTAGGTAAACGAACTCCCCTACTTTAACAAGGACATTTTCCGCTATACCAACCGGATGGGTGGTAGTACCATTAGCAAGCTCAATGATCATTCGAGTGGGCATAAGTCGCAAATAGTCAAGAGTTTTCCAAATGGCTAGGGGCATAACGTTAATACTAGCTCCTAGATCGGCTAGAGCTTTGTATTCCCCAAGCTCATCGAAAACACAAGGTATCAAGAATTGACCTGGATCTTTATATTTCTTAGGAATGAAATCAAAGAAATCCGAAGTACTAATCACATTCAAAGTAGCCTTAGTGACTTTAAGAAAATTTTGTGTAGGTGGAACATAAATTTTCTCGATCACTCTTTCCTCATTATCATCATCATAAATGGTTATGGCCTTAAGCTCTCCCCTCGGGTTTGGAATGGTATTACAAGGTAAGCAACCCGAAGAAGTAGATGGTTTAGACATAAATCCCTCAAACATCGAAAGCAATTTATTTTGACTTTGTTCCAAATTTTGTTGCATACGATTTTGACTTTGCTCAAATATTTGCTCAAATCTTTGTTCCATTCTTTGTTGATTAAGCTCAATCTTATTGTTTTGCCCCTTTAGCGTATTTTGAAACTCATTTTTCAAAGTTGCCATTTGTCCTTGAATGTTATTTTGAAAAGCTTTCAAATTTGTCTCATTCGATTTAATGTAGCTTGACAAATCATTTTGATTATTCCCTTGAAAACCTTGATTATTTTGATTAGCATTAAACCCATTTCCTTGATTAAAATTCCCTTGGTTACCACGGTTAAAATTATTCCCATTGTTTCCATTGTTGTACCTATTTTGAACCGGTGGAAAACCCGGTGGAGCAACATGATTTTGACGAGGAACTTGACCGTTGGAGCCATAAGTTCCCGTCACGGAAAAAGCATTAGCTTGATCAAAACCCGTGTTTAAACAAGCATAATTAGGATGTGCTCCACCACATGATACACAAACATTCTCAACCATATTAATGGATCCATGAGGATTCTTCCTAATCTCACTCAACAAAGTCGCAAATCCACTATCAATCTTAGAGTACAATCTAGCAATCTTGGGATTCACATTGGAAACAACCGGTGTGTTTCGTGAATATTGTGCTCTAGACTTATCCTCAATTATTCTCCACGCGTCTCTCAGAGTTTTTCTTAAAAGATTACCACCCGCGGCGGCATTTAAAGAATCTTGTTCAATCATATTAAGCCCATTATATAAAGTATTAATTTGATGCAATTCCGAGAAACCATGGTGTGGACATTGTCTCAACAAATCTTTAAATCTCTCCCATGCAACCCCAAACGATTCATGCACTTTTTGTTCAAATCTAGTAATCTCGTTCTTAAAGTGTGTTGTCTTAGAAGGTGGAAACAAATAATTCATAAACTTTGACACTAAATCATCCCATGTTAAGATCGAACCCGGTGGCTCTTTCTCATACCAAAGCTTAGCATTACCCTCGAGCGAGTACGGAAAAAGCATGAGCTTAATCACGTCATTCGGCACATCTCTAAACTTGAGAGTCGAGGTAATTCGATTAAAATTCCGTATGTGAGAATGCGGGCTATCGGTCTCATTGCCACGAAATTGGTCGGCACGAATGAGCGATAAAAGACCCGTCTTAATCTCAAAATGATCCGCCAAAATAGCCGGCACAACGATTGCTTCCCCATACCCTTCGGTGGGTGCACGGAGCAATTCCTCCATTGTTCGGTTATCGGCCATCTCTACAACAATAGGTGGAAGCTCGGGTTCCACTATTCGTTGTTGACGATTTCTATTTCTACGAGGAATATTTTCAAGCCTAGTAAAATCAATCACAAGACGAGAAGAACGTAATTGCATACACTACAAAGACGAGAATTTAGAGGATTGAAGAAAAGAAATTAGACAAGAAGAAGATTATTTTTGGTATTTTATTTGGTATTGCTCAATCAATAATGATCGATAAAAAACAAGGAATAAGGATAACTACTATGGAAGTAAATTACCCTCGGTCGACTTTGAAACGATAGGTGAAAACCTAAACGTCTCGAGGTTCAATAAGTAAACAACAAAAAATAAGATTTATTACTACTTGAGTCGGCAAACCAATAATAGGTTGTCCCTCTCAATATACGCACAAGCAAGCGGGGAAACGAGGTGGCACAAAGCACTTAAAAACCTTTTTCCTTAGACGGCCTTTTATAGCACGTCGCCTTATACCCACCTTATAGTTTGTATAAATCGAGTTCAAACTTCTTATTAGTATTTATCTATTTTGCCTTTATTTTTGTTTTGGATTCGACTGCTAGGTGATGAAATCCCAACTAAGGCTTATTTGAAAGATATGTAAAATTATTGTTCTACGTAATACAATATATTATTCACAAAAAACGAGAAAAACGATACATACTATATAATAGAAAAATAAAAAACTTTCCGAGGACGGAAAGGGTCTTCAAATCCACGATCAACAAATCTCCACAAAAGCGAATCGTACACAAGATCCCCGGCAGCGGCGCCAAAATTTTTGATGTATCGTGGATAGTATATGTGATTTATTTGATATACGTTATAGGGTAAATTAGAAATTACCTTTAGGAAAAAGTAATAGACTAATTATACCAATGACGAATTCAATTAAACACGTGAGTGAGTCGAGTTCGTTGTACACGAAGATCTTATGAATTTGAGACGTTTTGCTTTGATTTGGACAATCGATTTGAATTGGTTTTTGGTTTTTAAACTACAAATTAAATCTACCAATTTTAAACTATTTAGTTTTATCCTAAAGTGCATGAATCGTAAACCCCGCTATTTTTAAAATCTAAAAGCACAATTAATTTCTTAAAAATTAATCACTATTAGAAAATAAACACTATTTAAAATTAATCTAATTAAAATTCTATAAAAGTAAATCTATTTAATAAAAATAACTTTTACTCTACCTTTTTTTAAAAAATCTACTTAAACTTTAAAAATCTAATAAAAACTTTATTTAAAATTTACTTAAAACAAATCTTATGTAAAAACTATTTTTAATTAAAACTAATATTATAAAATTCTAATTAATTAAAAATATACTAATTAAACTTTTTAAATTTAATAAAAACATTTTTTTTATATATATATATATATTTTTTATATTTTTACACTATTAATAATATATGAAAACAAAATAAACCTTTTTTAAAATCACTAATTAACTTTGTATTAAAACGAAAATAAAGTAAAGAAACGTTACTAGTTAAAATTCAGTCAAAACAAGTACACTATATTAAACAATAAACAAGTTATAAACTAAAAAGGGCATTTAGCCCCGATGGTAAACACGCTTGACCCACAACCAAATGGTCTCGAGTTCGAACCCCATTAGAGACATTATTTTTGGAAAATATTTCTTTTTGACAGTTTGTGAATGATTCAGTCTCAGGAGAGACTTTTGAAGCTTATATGCTTATAAGCTGTTAGTAAACAGCTTTTTGAGCTTTAACAGATCGTTTGGATCTGATAAGATGAATGTTGAACAAATATAGCAGAAAGATTATAACCCAAATTTAACCACAAGAAAGCAACTCAGTTAACACGTTAAAAACAAAAGCATTATCATCCAACTCAAACTATAACGAAATGTATAAGTAAATCAACCTCAACCAGACTAGCAGAATCTAACATTCAGTATTAAAGAAAATACCAGTACAATAATCAGTAAATTCGTACAAACCAACTGCACCTATTAATATGGAATGTTTCAATTTATCAGATGAACAATTGGATGCATACAAGCTATAGAATCAGAAACTTTCAAACAATCTATAGGACTTACTCAATTTACAGATAATTCTAATTCACAAACCTTCAAACTTCAGAGACTTAGAACAACAAACATCAGATCCAAAACAGTGCATATAAGCAGTCTAAGGCAATAACGAATAAAACTAGCAAGAAACTCAGTTCTTGCATCAAATCAAAACGACAAACACATGTATTAAACAGTAAAACCTTTTTCAATTAAACATTTAGAAATTATGTAGTGATTCGAATAACCAGTTATCCCAAATAATTAAATACCAGTTAACTATCATAAGCAAAACAACTTATCAGATTCATTAATTCAATCTCAAAATTACATAAATCCAACAAATACAAACACATTCGAAACACTCAGACATTAAGGTGAACAATATAAATCAAGACTAAATCAGTAAATATTAAGCAAACTAAAACTCACAGACTCAAACTTCAATTCAGTAAACATAAATCAGTAACAAAAAATCACCAAATCATTTAAATCAAATCATAACTTTTAAATAACATGAAAATTAAAAGATAACACCCTTTTGGAGATTTCCTTTGAGACGAAGCACAGCGCTGAGCTGGCTTATGAACCAAAAGTAAAACCACCATCATCCACCATTGACCAGTACCACCATAATCAATAGAATCAAACCGATCCAGTAAATTTATATTTATCCAATTAGGATAAATTAATCCCAAATATTACTTCAATATTTCATCAAACTATTGAGCAGATTAATGAAATATCTTTTATAATTATAATATTAAATTAGATTGAGAGAGAAGATAAAGGAATTAAAACAGTTAAAACTCACGAATCAATTTAATAGACTGAAACTTTTATTAATCAAAATAAACTGATACAATACTTTTAAAAAGAGAAATACAACTTTCCTATTCTAATTTTAACATTATAACAGTAAGTAAGAAAATGGATGATTTTACAAGATAAATTGGGGGTATTTATAGCCTCCCCAAGGGCTTGTTGATGACGAATATCCGAATATCTCTTGGAATATTCCATTCTGACTTCTTTAATCTTGGCCCTTGATCATCATTCTTCTTTTCTCTCTCATGATTGGATGGTTGAGATGACTCAATCTTGCACACGGATTGCCAACGTGGAACCCGTGTGCTAGTTGTGCTTCTTTTGGGGCTTCTGATTGGTGGGAATGGAATGATGAGGTGTTGCTTCCAATGAAACACAGCCACGTATCAAGCCCTTCTCCATGCTTTCTCTTCCTTAAAATTGGGGGTTTTATTCCCCTACACGTGATTAGCACGTGTGATCAAAAGCCCTATATTTAATTGGCTTTTTATTAACCTAGGGTTTGTGTGAAACAGTAACTTTTCGCAGGTTTTGGGGTGAGAAAGATAAATGGGGAAGAAGATACATAGGTAACATCGATGTATTTATTTATTATGTGTGAAATGGGAATGAGTGGGGTAAAACGAGGTGGGATGGGGGTCGGTTATATATTTATTTAATGGGAGTGAATGGGAGTGAATGACGTGTGAGATTAAACGTGTGAGTGGGATTTATACACGGTTTCATTTATTTTGTTATAGAAATTGGTGTGAGTGGATACATATTTGACTGATCTTCACAAATTCCTTGCTTAAACAAACCCTAAGGCCCTCAATTCGTTTAATAAAGCAATGGGCTAGAGGCCCATTATCACTCCATTCCTTCCAGGATTCATCTTGAGCCCTATGATTCGTTTAAAATTTCCATTATGGGCCAATTGATCTGGGCCTGGAATAATATGGACCCAAATAACTTTATTCATTTGATATTGGGCTTTTCAGGCCCAATAAGCATTTGTGGGTCCCACTTGGCCCATAAACTCGATAAATGATGAAATCCTCTAAAGTCGAGCTCGGTTTTGGCTTCCTCGATCTTTCTTCAATTTCGTGTCGATTTTTGCCGGTTTTTCGTGAACTTGGTTCCTACACACATTCAAACAAGAAACAAGCATATACAAGGCATATTTGATATATATCATGCATAATTTCATTGTTATTAGCTACAAATGATATGAGTTTCCTTCATGGTTTTCTCATGATCGGTTAATTTTGTAGAATCAAGTCCATGTGAGGATGAGGTAAATTGAACCCTTGTTGTTGATAACCTTGGTTTGGGTATTGGTTATATGGTGGAAAATCTTGAGGATTGAAACCTTGGTTGTGAAAGCCTTGGTTTTGCATTGGTTAATTACCTTGGTTCCCATTGTATCCCCTCACATTTGCATTTTGTTGAACATTTGCTCTAGGTGGCCCTTGTTTGTTATGGGTGGGTGGGTGAGGTCTTTGTTGAAAACCGAGTGGAGCCAAGTAATTTGTCGAGTTGTAAGACAAGTGATTAACATCGACATTAGGCTTGAAATGAACTCTCTCGGTATTGTTGTAAGCATACACTTCCCCGTAAGATTGATCATTAGCTTTATCACAATTAGCATAAGAGTGTGGCCCACCACAAGTTTCACAAGTAATATTGAGAGCATGGGCATATTGATTAGGAGGGTGATCTCTTAGAACAAGTTGCTTTACAGCTGAAGTAAGTTCCTTAAGATGATTGGTCAAGTTACTTTCACTAGCACTAGCCATGGTAGCCCTAACACTCTTGGTTTGGACTTTGGCATTGTTTTCAATAATAGCCCAAGCCTCATTCATAGTCTTGACAAGAATATTACCCCCCGAAGCACTATTTAGTGAATCTTGGTCACTCAAAGTTAACCCATTATAAAAAGTATTAATTTGATGTACCTTTGTAAAACCGTGTTGTGGACACTTTCTTAAAAGTTACTTAAAACGATCCCAAGATTCACTAAACGTCTCACCGTACTTTTGTTCAAAGTTGATAATGTCATTCCGCAAAGCGGTAGTACGTGAGGGTGGGAAAAAGTAATTGATAAACTTGGTCTCAAGGTCCGTCCATGTGACAATACTCTGGGGTGGTTCCTTATCAAGCCAAGTTCGGGCTTATCCCTCGAGGGAAAAAGGAAAGAGGAGCAAACAAATTGCCTCTTGTGAAACCCCATTGTATTTAACAGTACTGGATAAGTGTACGAACCTTTTAATGTGATCGTGTGGATCATCATGAGTGCGACCTGAGAAAGGTGTGGCGGAAACCATTTGAATAAAACCGGACTTGAGTTTGAAGTTGTTGGCGTCAATAGACGGTACCACAATCGCATCATCGTTGCCTTCGACGTGTGATTGCAAGAGCTCGATCATTGGACGGTTCTCCATTGTGTTGACAACGGGAGGCTCTACAACAGGAGGATCAATAGTAGCGGCTTGAATGGACTTCCTTTTGCGTGAACGAGTACGCATACACCTACAAAAGAAAAGAATAACAAAGAAATAGAAAAATAAAGGTTAATGTGAAAAGAAAATATTTTTGGTGCAAAACTTTGAAAAAGAAATGCTTTTAATGATTTTTCAAATGTTTTTGGATTTTTGAAATTTTTAATTTTATGGATTTTTGAAAAATTTTGTGCAAGAAAAATAACGTTCAAAAGTGAACGGATCCCAAAATTCAACGCGTCTCTCACAATAAACCGTTAATCTTCACGAAAATCCCCCGTAGCGGCGCCATTTAATACATGAAAAATCATTCTTTGAAGTATGTCTATTCGAATTGATCACGGATTAATGTGCGACTCAATTGTCTATTAGTGGGTAAAATAATAGGTTGTCGTTGAGTAAAGTAAAGATACAATCTTTAAAGTAAATGGCAAGGTAAATAAAGCTAAAAGTGATTAAAAAGTAAATGTGAAAAACTAAAGCTTCAAAAGTAATTAAGTAAATGATACGAAATTAAAGCTTGACAAAAAGTAAATTTGAAAACTTTATTAAAAATGCAAGCTTGAAAATAAATCTAAAATAGAACAATTTAAATAACTCTTAAGAAAATTGGCGGGAAAAATAAAGTTTGAAAAATAAACAGACAGTTAAAAACCAAACATAAGTCGGGAAACAAAATGCTAAACCTAAGTCGGGAAAACTTGAATCCTAACCTAGTTCGGAATCCTTAGTTTAGAACTAATCAGGAATGCATGATCTAGACACAATCCAGAATCGATCATTCAAGAACTAATTCGGAATGCAAGTCTCCTATCTAATTCGGAATGAGTAGATCCTAGACCTAATTCTGAATCGATTGTCCTCAACCTAGTTCGGAATCCACAATCAACACTCGATTCGGGACAGAGATCCCACTTCTAATTCGAAATATAGATTTGTGACATAGTTCGGAATCCAAAGCATGCACACAATCCGGAATCACAGTAAACCAAGACCTAATTCGGGAAAAGCATGTCACACTCAATCCGGAATAAGTGGTCCTGCAACTAATTCGGAATGCCCTAGTTTCCTACTTAGTTCGGAATTAGGAGATGGACTCAATTCTGGAAGAGGGAAATTGCACTTAAGTCGGGATACTAGGGTTTATGAACTCGAATTAGATACAAAATAAGCAAAAAGGAAAATAAGCAAAACTCAAATAAGCACTTATCTAAAAACTTAACCAAATCAACTTTAGGAAAAATATAATAAGGCAAAATTTAAAAACTTTTAAAAACACTAAATAATCAAAATATTTAAAATCAACTTTTTATATAATAACTTTTAAAAACACTTAATTAAAATTAAGAAAAGCACACAATAAGCTATAAAATCAATAAGCTAACACAATCAAACACATAAAAACATAAATATCAATCAATTAAGCATGACAATAAGCAAATAAGCATAAAGATTAAACAAAAGTAGAAAGGTAGAATGAGAGATTAATGAAAAACTTGATTAAAGATAAAGATTCAACAACAAAATTAAAGACTTACTTGAAATTAAAGACAAGAATTTAAATGACAATATGAAAGTGTATGAAAAATAAATGTGGAGAACTAATTTGTCAAATTAGCTAACACCTCCTAATGACACATTAGGAGGGTATTTATGAGAGGAGTAAGTGTGTTGATGCTTTCTTCTTTCTTCTCGCCTTCTCGTCTTTTAAATTCTTCGTCTTTCTCGACGTTGTATCGGGATTTGTCGATATGAAATGAACTCGTCTTCTAATTTTCGTCTTTTATTAGATTTGGTTCTTCGACTTCATTAAACTTCCGTCTTTAGACTTTTTCTTCGATAAATCTTCAGAATATGCCTTGGACTCCAGTTCTTTTTGTACTCTTGATCTTTTGACTTCGTCTTTTGTCTTTTTCTTCGATAAAAGCCCGTGTTTTCTTCCCTTTTCACATTTTGGTCCTAAATCACAACAAAAACACAAGCCACACATAATTCTGACATTTACAACATTAAATATACGTTTTGGCTTGGTTATTATTATAATTAAGTGGTAAAAGGATAAGTGTTTTCACACTTATTAAATATTCACTTTGTGAAGCTCATGATAGTTGTACCCTCTGAGTAGTGATACATGGAACACGTTGTGAACATGTGAAAGATTAGGCGGTAATGCCAACCGATATGATACTTCACCGACACATTCAAGGATTTCGAACGGTCCGATGTTGCGAGGTCTGAGCTTGCCTTTGAGGCTAAAACGTCTGACGCCGCTTGCGGGTGATACTGTGAGGAACATGCGATCCCCAATCTGAAATGATAGATCTCTGCGATGTTTGTCGGCATAACTCTTCTGGCGAGTACGCGCTTCTTGCAGCTTTTCCCTGGCGATGGCGACCTTTTCATTGGTCATCTCTTTTAATTCCGGTCCTTTAATCAAACGTTCTCCAACCTGATCCTAACAAATAAGGGTACGACATTTTCTACCGTATAACATCTCGAAAGGAGCACGCTTGATACTAGCATGCCAATTGTTGTTGTAGGAAAACTTGACTAAGAAAATATAGTCATCCCAGTGTCCTGTCCATTCAAATGCATAGGCGCGGAGCATGTCCTCCAAAGTCTGGATGGTACGCTCTGACTGACCGTCCGTCTGTGGATGGAAAGTTGTGTTGAGCTTGAGCCTAGTTCCCCAAGCTTTATGCAAACATCCCCATAAGTGAGAAGTGAAACGTGGATCTCTGTCTGATATAATTTCAGAAGGTGTACCGTGTAACCGTACAATCTCCACGGTGAATTGATCTGCTAATTTACTGACTGTGAAATCTTTACAGATTGGAATGAAATGTGCTGACTTGGTCAAGCGATCGACAATAACCCAGATTGCACCATGTCACCGCTGAGTCTGTGGTAATTCGGTAACAAAATCAATAGATATCTTGTCCCATTTCCACATTGGAATATCTAATGGCTGGAGAAGACCGCTGGTACGCTGATGTTCTATCTTAACCTGCTGGCAGGTTAAACATTTAGAAACAAAAGGTGGCGACATCCTGTTTCATGACGCTCCACCAGAAATGTTGCTTAAGATCGTGGTATATCTTGGTGGAACCTGGATGAATAGAAAACGGAGAGCTATGAGCCTCAGTCATTAAGGCTTCTTTGAGAGCAGTGTCTTCTAGAACGCAGAGTTTGGTACCCTACAATACGATACCATCGTCATCGATATGAAATTCAGTCTGCTGGTCAATGTTCTGGATAATCGCCCAGATTTCACCATCATCATTTTGTGCGGCTTTAATCCTAGAGAGTAAATTTGGTTCTACCCTCAGACTAGCCCAGTATCCCCTTTGTCCGTGTACTAAGAGCTCAATATCATACCGCTCTATGTCCTGAATAATTTCCTCTTGAACCTTGATGCCATTTATCATTCCTGGCTTCCTGCTAAGGGCATCTGCTACTACATTTGATTTACCTGGGTGATACTGAATATTAGTGTCATAGTCTTTCAGCAGTTCCAACCATCGCCTCTGTCTCATGTTCAGCTCTCGCTGTGTAAATATGTATTTGAGACTTTTGTGATCGGTGACGATATCACACGACTCACCGTATAAATAATGCCTCCAGATTTTGAGAGCGAAATCGACTGCTGCGAGCTCTAGGTCATGCGTAGGATAATTTTTCTCATACCGCATTAGCTGACGCGAAGCATAGGCAATGACTTTCCCATGCTGCATAAGTACACAGCCTAAGCCCTTTGCCGAAGCGTCACTGTAAATCTGATAACCACCTGTACCAGATGGGAGAGTAAGGATCGACGGTGAAATTAAACGATGCTTGAGTTCCTCGAAACTCTTTTCTCTCTCCTCATTCCATATAAACGTTTCCCCTTTACGCATAAGTTTGGTCAACGGTAATGCCAAACGTGAGAAATTTTCTACAAATCTGCGGTAATATCCCTCTAACCCAAGAAAACTGCGGATTTCTATGATAGATGTCGGTCTCGGCCACTTAGTGATAGCCTCCACCTTTGAAGGATCCATGGTGATCCCCTCTGCAGAAACAATATGGCCTAAAAACGCCACTTTATTTAGCCAAAACTCGCACTTAGAAAATTTAGCATAAAGCTTCTCTCGTCGGAGAATCTGCAAAACTGTACGGAGATGATCCTCATGTTCCTCTTTAGATTTAGAGAAAATAAGGATATCGTCGATGAATACAATCATAAACTTTTCTAAGAATTCGTAGAAGACTCAGTTCATCAAGTCCATAAATACTGCAGGCGCATTCGTGAGACCGAATGGCATAACAACAAATTCGCAATGACCATACATCATGCGAAAAGCAGTTTTGGATATATCCTTCTCTTTTACACGCAACTGGTGGTATCCTGATCGTAAATCAATTTTTGAGAAGTGCTTGGCACCCTGAAGCTGATCAAATAAATCGTCAATACGAGGAAGTGGATAACGGTTACGAATAGTGAGCTTATTCAACTCACGGTAGTCAATACACAGCCGCATACTATCGTCCTTCTTTTTGACAAACAAAACTGGCGCGCCCCAAGGTGACACGCTTGGACGAATGAAACCCCTTTCTAGAAGTTCCTGAAGTTGATCTTTCAATTCCTTAAGCTCTTCAGGAGCCATACGGTAAGGAGCTTTAGATACTAGTTCTACACCTGGAATGAGATCGATGCTAAACTCTACCTCTCGCATGGGAGGTATGCGTGGGAGTTCCTCTGGAAAGACACCTGTAAAACCTAACACGACTGGCTGATCATGAAGTGAAGGTGTCTCGGAAGTAGTGTCATTAACTGTAGCTAGAAAACCCTTACAACCATGGTATAATAGAGTACGGGCATGTAAAGCTGAAATGATCTGAACATGTTTTCCTGGTAGGAAACCCCGATGAATATACTCTGGTGTCTGGACATCACCGAAGATGACCCGGTGAGCATGACAATCTTGGTGGCACGATGGACTGACAACCAATCTATACCTAGAATAATATCGAACTCGCACATATCTAGAGGAAGGGCATAGACTGGACGGATTTTATCGTCAAACTCAAAAGGGAGGTCCTTGTACACCTGGGAAATGAGTACAGAGTCTCGCATAGGTGTAGATATACTAAGTACACTGTCTAGTGGCGTAGGGGTCATGTTTATTCTAACAGCATATGAAGTAGATATAACTGAGTGTGTGGCGCCTGTATCAAAAAGAACGCAGGTAGCTTGTCCGTGTATAAACAAAATGCCAGTAATGGTACATGTGGTCTTATTTACTTGCTCACGGGTAGTAGTGTAGACGCGACCAGTGGTTGGTGGTAGTGGTGGTGGTGGAGGTAAAATCTGAGGAATCTGGCCTGAGGTACCAGCAGCATCCCCGTTCTTGAGATCCCTCTTCATATGGCCCGGCTGACCACACTTGTAACAACCACTCGAACCACGACGGCAAGGTCACGGGTGTTTCTTCCCACATGTGATGCAAGTGGGATAATAATACCCGGTAGAAGCAGCTCTGGTTTGCTGAGAACCTAATTTACGAAGATGTACACGTGTCACGATTCTGATAACATAACTGAAATAAGGCTGTTTGGCTGAAATTTAAAATTACTAGAATTTGTTGGTCGGGCAGACTGCTGACCTCTGTAGTTTTGGTCACGCCCCTATCCAGCATCTCTGTTGGCATATATATAGTTAGAATATGTTCTACACGATAGTTTAGTGTTTTTGGAGCTTAAAGAATCACATGTAGTTGCCAGATGAGTTTGAGCTACCGCGGTAGTTATCACCACCGCTTCTCTTATCTGATCGATTGCGGTCATAAGATTGACCATGGTTTCTATAGTTCCGTTGTGGAGTAGCCGATTGGGATCGGTCTCCTCCTCTGTGTCTGCAATATTATAATAGGATAAGGCATGGTATAAATTTGACAAGTAAAATCGGAGATAAATTGTTTTAAATCTTCTAAATAAGATGTACCTCTTCTCAGGACGCTCAACATTGTCGAGCTCATCCCTCTCGAAAAGCATCTCAATATCACGAGCTGCATTAGCTACTTGTGACACATTAGTAAACGTGGCACTCATCAGTCTATCTGCAGTCCAAGAGTGAAGGACCCAGCGAAATTGTTTCGCTTGCTCCTCCGCGGTACCCGCAGCCTCTCCTAAGAGTCCATCCATCCTGAGATATCGGTGCATGAACTCTATACTGTTCTCGCCATGATTCTGACGAATGACGTGAAAGTCTCTCTTCAGTTTAGCTTGCTCAGCATGCGGGAAAAACTGGTCATAAAACATTGTCTTGAACTGTGCCCAGGTCAATGTAAGCACCGGCGCATCTCCCCCATTTGACAACTTCTGAGCCCTCCACCAATGTAGAGCATGACCCTCCAGTTTGTAAAGTGCAAGCCTAACCTTGAAAGCATCACCACAACCCATAGCCCCAAAACATTTCTCTACATGATAAATCCAGTTTTCCGCGTCTGTTGGAGCCACAGTCTGTTCAAAAGGTCGAGGTTTTTGTTTGTTAAAAAATCTAGCCAGGTGGCTAAAGTGGCAGGTGGTGGATTGGGAGGGTTGTTATTCTGCTTAGGTCCGTTTTGGTATTCAGCTCGGATCTCATCACGAATTTGGAGTAACATAGCTTGTATAGTTGCCTGAACAGCAACAGTAATAGCAGTTGTGTTAGCATCATTCTCATTTTCGCGTCTGGGTGGCATCTAAAATGAAAGAGGATGAGTTGATAAATCTATTAGAACCTGGAGTAATAAATCTGAATATGCATGGTGTAGTTCATGAAGGCATAGCCAACAAAATATGACATGAATACTGGTGAACGCCTATGGTCAGTTCACAAAATGACAATTTACTGAAACATAAACCGGACATGAGTAAGGATGAACACCTATGGTTAGTTCATCTATACAACATCTAAACGGGAAAGGGTGAACGCCTATGGTCAGTTTACCAAAACAAAAAGTTCGCTGAAAAGCACATGCGACTAAGTATGGTCAGTCATGTACCAACCGTTTACTTAGTCAAAATTTAAAAAACCCGACTGAAAAAATACATGAGTAGCATGGAAGATAACGACGCCAAAATACAGGAAGTTCTTGGTGACTACCCACTAGTCACAGGTTAAGTTTTAGAGCCTACAGGTCGAACCTTGCGCTCTAATACCATAATTGAAAAACCCCACTTGGATAAATGTACGGTTACGTGTATTTATGGCGTGTCATCAAAGCATGCAAGGCAATGTATTAAACATTAACTGACCATAACGGAAATACCGGAATCAAACATCGGTAGTCCAAACATAAGCTCAAAATATAAAGATTAAGTACTAAAAGAAAAGGACGAAACAATATCCAAACAACCAAAGTAATGTATGTGTGCATAAAGTAAAGGAGTCTGGATAGCTCCCATCCAATGCGCGTACTCTCTTAGAAGTCCTAAGATCGTCCCTGTGTACTTGCCGTTTGAAAACATGAAAGGAAACTACGGCTGAGCATAACGCTCAGTGAACGGATATGAAGCATGATAATAATACACGGGAATTGAACTGATAACAAATACTGAACTAAAACTGTTATGACAATTTGGAATAAACTGTGTAAAATATGATATGTCTGATTTATAAATAATAAAACTGGTTTACTAACTGTTAAATCTGAAAACATGCATTTACTGTATTTTAATTCCCAGAGCTTACATAGGTCATGTGCTATAACCACTGCGCATGCATAACTGGAGGGGTGACCTCGTCATGCCGTAGAGGGATGAGCTCTAAATAATGTGTTGGGTGGAGGGATCAGCTCTAATGTGAAGGATGTAGATCACATATCACATTCACCTGATAACTGTAATCTGATAAGCCTAGGATGCATCCATACGCCCCACTAATGATACTGATAAAATGGCCAAGTTGAACTGAGTGGACGCTGCGGGATATCACTCTCCCGCAGGTGAGTCATGACACCGGTGCCTCAAGTGTCATGGTTACTGTACCTCCGTAACTAGTACTACTGACTAGTCATGCTTGTATATAAGGCTCAGGCAATTTAACTTAATTATAAAACTGATTTCTGATAATTCTTATAACATATAATTGGGGAAAACAATTGGCTGCAGACGGGAAATCCTAATCATGCATAGAAGGGAAGTCCTTACTGAAAGGACGGAAAATCCGTACCTCGTGTCCAGTAACCGACCAAGATCAACTGACAGAAAGTCTACTCTGATTTCACGCTAGCTACATGAATAAAGGACGCGAATAAGTTTACTGATATTCGTTTATTTAATTTACTGATCTTATTGGCTTCTCATTTATTTATTTTATTTCTGAAATTCTGTACGTATATTAACTGATAAATCTAATCTTATAGTAATTCCTTTTTAATGTATTATCGTTCTGCTATTAATTACGATACAAGCGTATTTCTGACGCTATAGTAATACTATATTAAGTATCCTGCTAAAAAAATAGAAAGTTTCCTAAATTAGAAAGTTCCTAAAATTTTTAATTCATTTAATAAAATTATTAATTCATTTAATAAAATTATACTCTTTTTAAAATAATATAAAACTATTTTAATTTAATTCATTAAAAATATAAAATTAAAACATTTATATAAAAAGAATAAGTAATAAAAGGTATAATCTAAAATCTTCCTATTTATTTTTATAAATATATCCCTAGCCTACCGAGATACCCCTTCTCGGTCGCACTAAAACAATTCAACCAAACTATATAAAATCTGCCTAAATGAATTAGTGACATAAATCTGTGTCACTAAAAGTGTCGCTAAAACTGAGTTTTTAAAACTGTCAATAAACAAATTATGCGACATAAATTATTGTCACCAAACTGTCGCTAATTTCAGAACTAAACCCCTTTTATTTTCTGATTAAAAAGTACCCACTTCTCTTTAATTTCTTCCCACTGTTTCTTAAGGTTTCCCACTGTTCTTTACTGTCCCAAAAGCCCCTTTAACAGTTTCACAGCCCGAGTGGGTTTTGACAGCTTTTGGGTCGAAACACGACCCTAGCCGCCCCTATGTGGGTCACGGTTGGGCAAGGCTGAGACCACCGAGGCCTTAGGGTCTCGGTTCCTATAGACCAAACACCCCCGATCATCAATAGCTAAACAAACACGCCCCTTTTTGGGGTTTTCTGACCCTCGGTCGACCCAGAACGAACACCACCGAGACTCTTTGAGTCTCGGTTGGATCAAAATCCTACACCCTCGGTTTGTGTGCATCCCCAAAAACCAAACCTCCCTTTTCATTATTTCTCATTTAACATGTAACTTTTTTTTTTTTTTTTAGATCCAAACCCTTGTACGTGATTTACAAAAAAAATAAAAGGAAGGAATCAATACCGTTGAGGATTGCAATAAGAGATGAACACAAACACAATATTCTTGAAGAATTAAACCCGAGAATCCCCTTTTTTCTTTCTCTGTGGGTGGCAGCACAAAAGGGTTTCCAAAACCCTAATTTGTTTTCTTCTTTTTTTTAAAAACTGTATAGTATGAATTGGTAAGGCTGTGTTTTGTATTCAAGTAGTGTGAACATAGAGTGGGCTAGGCTAAGCCCATTGTTTTTCTTTTGTTTAACAACCAAACCGCCACCCTATTTTCGGTTTAACGTTTATTTTCACGTAACTCGTAATTTATTTCCCGTGTTTTATATTCGCAAGTATCATAAATATTGTATACGTAATATCCTTCTAAAACCGCCTATTAATTATTTCTGAATAATTAATATTTATATTATATTTTTCTGAAATTGAGCGTACGTATTTAATACTCTGAAATTCTTAAATACGGGTTTTACAATCTTAATGTATCTTTAAAAATATTACCATATCTTTGAAAAATCTAATCAGATTTTATAAATCTTGGAAAAATCTAAATAGATTTTTAGAAATCTTAGAAAAATCTAAAAAGGATTTTGGAAATCTTATTTTGAAGAATCATATCTTGGAAGAATCTAATTAAATTATGGAAAATCTAAATTAGATTTTATGATTCTTGAGGAATCTTATTCGAACTATGGGAACTTTATTTAATTTTTATAAACCTCAATTGATTTTTGGAGATCTAAACCAAAACCTTTAGTACCTAACTAAATCTTTACGAATTTCATACTAAAGTTTACGGCTAATATGACTAGCCAGTGTTTGAAACTTACTCTCTATTTTGTTTTAAACCTTGTACAACAGTTACCAATTGACAAATATACTCGATATTGTACTAATATTCAAGTAAATCCTAAAATCTCATACTAAGATTTTCAAATCCTTCATGACTACTTGCGGTATCTATTTATGCTTATATGTTGATAGTTCCTGATGCTACTTTTATAATATATCATTATATTATATACAAGATCCCCGTTTGATACGTATTTTAACACACATAATTTGAATTTTCTACTTACGGAAGACAACCTATTGACAACTCATACGCTTTGCTTTTGGTGAATTTTATGTGATATTATTTGGATAAGTTTGCATGATGCGGTGGGACACAAATCAAGGTATGACTCTATATTTAGATGATATTTAAATATAGAACATGAGTCTCTTGATCACAAGCCACCGGACCAGAAGTTTATTTATAGTTTCGTATTAAGATGTTATGGGATGTCTGAAGACAAAAGTTATAAATAAACCGACTATAAGCTCTCTTAGTAATATCTATTTTCTTGGATATTATATTCGTTTTGATGGTAAGCCTTGCCGGGAATATTTAAGTAGGTTGGGCTATGAAATTCTTATTGAAACGAATTAGGACGCTTTTTCGTTTGAATAAAGAAATCATAGGTCACTGAACCATGAAGTTATAAATTTTTACTTTACATGGATGAGGACGCTTATCGATGTAAATACAAATTTATAAACAAATATATTCGACGTGACTCATTATTGGTATTATTTTATTAATCCAGCTATGGAGTGTATTCCTTTTGACTCGCGATTCCTCCAAAATATCTTATCACTATTACATCCTTATCTAGAAACCTAAGGAAGATTCGTGTTCATCTCTCTTGGATCATAGCATTGCGCTATTTATTCTCGACTTATTTTTACCCAACATCAGATAAGCTTTTTGAAGCTTAATAGACTTAAAAATCTCTTGCAGAACTAATACAAAGGTTTTTACACCAAGTATAAAATCTTATCGTCCGATCTCTTCGAATTGATTATTGGTAGAAAGTGCGACTCAATTGTTCTTGGTGGAAGATAATTTTGGGTTGTTTATCTATTTTAAACTAATGGTAAAATGAAAATGCCGTTGAATAAAATTAAAGCTTAAAAATATAAACTAAAATGACGAGTTAAAAATAAATGATTGAAAACTTAAAGAAAACAAAACTAGAAAAACACTTGGTAAAATTAGAGATTTCGGTAAGCGTGCAGTTTTTGGAAATTAAAACGTGATAATTTTAAACTTAAAAACTTTGTAAAATCAAGAAATTTAACCCGTCGGAATGCCTGATCGGAATGTAATCGGAATATGGAACATGAAGACTACAATCGGAATGTTTGGAAAACAGCACTAATCGGAATGTCTTAAAAACAAGGCTAATCGGAATAACACTAAAAAAAACCCCTCAATCGGAATGTTGTAATCTGAATCGGATCGGAAAGCACTTGTCGGAATACAAGAAAGGAATCCAGATCGGAATAAGTTAAAATGATACAATCGGAATACAAGAAAGGAATCCAAATCGGAATAAGTTAAAACCCTAATCCGATCAAGTGATCGAAAAAACAAAGAAGTAATCGGAAAACAAAACCCTTTTCCGATCTTGTTGATCGGAATAAGGTGTCCGGATTGGAATGTCAAATCGGAAAGGGGTTTACCCTTTCCGATGGTACGAATTCGAAAATAAGCTAAGTTTTAAGCTATTTGGAATAAGCTCAAACCAAAACCTGATCGAATTAATGATAAGCCGAACTAGTAAGCACAAATTAAGAACTTTTTAAACTTTAGATAAGCAATCTTTTAAATCAAACCATAAAAAGATGAAATTTTTTAAGAAAACTTTCAAAAAGTAAATAAGCTTAACATACAAATAAGCCAATAAGCACAAAGATCTTAAAGCTTAACCGTTTGAAAGCTTATGTAGGAATAAAAAGATTAACTTTTTAATCACGAAAATATCAAGATCAACACGGATCATAAATATTTTGCACCAAAAGTAAACTAAAATCAAGAAAGGTAGAAAGAGATTAATGAACAAAAAGCTTAACTTGAACTTGATTAATGAAATCAAAATACAAAAAGCTTAATCTTGAAAGATTAAAAGAAAGAAAAGATGAAAACTTAGTGAGAGAAAGTTTGGAACTTTCCCTCTCTAAAAACTAGAAAGGAAAAAATGAAAAATGAAACTAGCTAACTCCCCTCCTAATGTGATTAGGAGGGTATTTATAGGGAAAATGAGAAGTGCATGTGTGGTGTACTTCCTTCTTTCTTTTCTTCTCGACACGATTTAATTCTTTGTCTTTTCTCGACGTCGTCTCGGGATTTGAACTTGTCTTAATAATTTTCTTCTTTAATTTAGACTTGAGTTCTTCGACTTCATTAAAACATCCGTCTTTAGACTTTTTCTTCAATAAATCCCAAGAATAGGTCTTGGATATCCGTTCTTTAAGCACTCTTGATCTCTTGACTTCGTCTTTTCTCATTTTCTTCGATAAAAGCCCGTGAAAGCCCGTGTTTTCTTCCTTTTTCATCTTTTGATCCTAAAACACAATAAAAACACAAATCACGCATAATTCTGACTTTTACGACATAAAATACACGTTTTGGTCTTGTTAATATTGGAAATAAGTGGTAAAAGGATAAGTGTTTTCACACTTATTAAATCCCCTACACTTGACCATTGCAATGCCCTCATGCAATGCACTAATTTTAAAGCACGATTTACATTTTCCATCCTAAATAACCCACCTTGGCCTTTATTAAATACTAAACATAAAAAGATAGAAACAAGTAAAGAAATCAAAGACTTACATTGGGTTTTGGCTGCCATGAACATTTATCATCCTCAAGTTTCACGTTCCCCATACCAAGCTTAAAAACGAGATCATTGTTATTATAAGTTAGCAAACTAACACGAATTCATGTGGGCTAATTATTTACTTAGACTCCCTTATTCCTAGGTGTATCTCTTATATTTTATTTTTGTCTTGAATGATCACGAGGATGCATTGTTTGACTTATTTCGATAGTTATTTAGGCCGAAAATAAAGTGGACGATTTTATCAATAGTTAGCTAAAGGACAAAATCTTTTAAAACTGGTTCTCGGGACCTCATAAAGTTCATATCTTGGCATAACTCGCTTCACGATTTGAGACCTTTCTCGGACCGATATTTGGCATCGACTTCATACTTCGAATCTTTGAGAGACGTTCTTGAAATTATGGTCTTCTCTTTATAATAGGAATTTCTTCACTTGAAGTTTTGAGAGATTCTTCATATTTGGACCACGACTTCTTCATTTTTCTTCAATCTTTAGTTTGGACTTTGATATACAACGATCCGCCTCCTTTTAGGACTTGGATCTATTTATCCTCATACCTTGTTAGGGCCTTTTTGGATAGACTTCTCCATGATCTTTTGGGGAGTTTTTGCTTTTCGTCGTGTGTCTCGATCCTTCATATTGATTTTCGATAAATGATTCTTCACATCACTTTTGGATCTTTAGCAACAAAATGTAGCCCTCATGCCTTGTTAGGGCCTTTTCAGACTCGCCAATCTTCGCATCCCGCTTCAATAAGTTATGCCTTGGCTATGAAGTCTAATTAATACCGAGCAACTTTTAAACGATCTTGGGCTAGAAGCTAAGTAACTTTTCAAATCGTACAACCTTATTTATTGTAGATAATTTTATTAACAAGCGATGGGAGAATAGGCTCATAATTAACTCACATAAATTCATGAAAGAATACCAAACTTATAATTGACTTTATCATCTCTCGTCCTCCACAGTTTAAAATCTCAAGGAATGAGACTCGTGGATGCTTAGCCAATTAAATCAAAGTTTTGGGTTTTCGAGTCGCCTATAGGATCTTGCAACTTCTTAGACTTTTTCAAGCTTAGAAATCGCATTTTAAAATTCCCTTGATAAACGACTCTCTAGGATCAATTGTAACACCCCCAAATTTATACAACTCAGTTCAGCGGAAGACTAGTTGGTGTTACGGGATAGCACATTACTCACATCATAGACAACGCTTAAAAATCGCGTCGTTTAATAATAAAGCTTTTCCATTCATAAATATCAAAGTTACATAGGTCCCAAGTCATTGTATTCTATACAGGTTTTACAAAGCATTTGAATGGAAATTAATATTTAAGTGCGGGCCATGAATTCTTGTTGTCTTCCCGAGAATTACCTTCAAGTACCTAAGATAAAACATGTTAAAAGAAAAGGTCAACGATAACGCCGAGTGAATTCATAGAGTTTAATAGAATCCATCAATATAACATCGGTATGAAATTATTACCGAAAATCATTTTGTACAAATCATTGTATTAGGCTATAAAATAGCCAAAGTCATTTTATACAAATCCTTATTAAAAATCATAATATAGGCTTTCGCCTTCAAAACCATTATACGAACCAATGTCGTAAAATATCATACAATATGTTTTATAACGTTGTATGGAGTTAAATAAAAACCGTTATATGATTATGGTTATATAAAACCAAAACACGAACATAATATCAATAGTATGACCCCGTATTACTAGTCAGGCAATACATCGTAATTCGGTGCGTATAGTAGTATTTCGTTAACTTGGATTATTATAAGCCGCATGACATTGTAACCTTACTAAACCAAACAACGGGTAGCTAGCCCGAAACTCAATTTGCCCATCTAAATTAGAGTGTCGTCACAAAGGTCACGCTATGGAAATCTTCTCATACATAAATTCGCTTACCAATCAATGTGGCACGACGGGGATCAATCGTCAAGGCGCGAACTGGGGTGATCGTTCCCAAATAGTACTATTATATGCATAAGCGTCTACCAAATCCCGGTAGTTCACAATTCATGCTAATGGGACTTTTAGTGACATAACCTATCTTTAATAATCCATTTATTTTCATCTATCGGGTCATTTAATCATTTATCGGGTCATACAATCGGGCCATACAATCGTTCGGGTCCAAATCAATAAACAAACAATCGGGACAAATGGTGTTCTATTTTATAAAAACTAACATGTTATCTCCCTCGTGGGTTTATAAAACATTTCATAAAAACATTTAAAAGAGCGCGAGGCTATGAACTCACGTTGATGTGGGAAAGCGGGTTATCGGCAATTCGGATGTACGGTACGTGCTTCAATCACGGAAACCTAGACAAATAATACTCGTCTTAGACTCATGTCCAATGACTTTATAAAAATAACAATTATGTATACATATGATGATTTTATATATATGATGATCAAGTGGGTTTACATATTCTCTTTTACTCATTTTAGTGTTTATGTATTGGTGACTTCTTACTAGTTTACTAGTTTTACCTATTTACGTGTTTTAGGTCCAATAAGCCTATTATAAGTCCATTGACTTGTATTAATCCATTTCATACTTGTATTATCAGTATTTATACTTTACAAGTTGGGCCCAAATGGGTTAAACCCAATAAATAAATTTATAAGTGTTTTAGCCCATTTTGTTGTATTATTAGTCCAATAACGTTAACTTAGCTCGTTAATGTCCGTATGTTATATAGTTCGGGTTTTATCGGTTTTTACTTGTTATATATGTCTATATATCAGTATATGAGTTTATAAAAGTTTACATTAGACGGGTTCAACCATCTAAGTTTTATTTAACAAAAACGTTAATTTTACGGTAATAGCCGAAAAAGTCGTAAAAATAATGTTTATAGTTTTATAACTTATAAAACTTATCAAACTATCATTTTTATAAAATGTCCATTTATTTATCCTTATACATATTTATATAAATGTATTATATAAGTTAGTGGGTTT
Source organism: Glebionis coronaria (assembly GCA_025667525.1). Taxonomy (NCBI): domain Eukaryota; kingdom Viridiplantae; phylum Streptophyta; class Magnoliopsida; order Asterales; family Asteraceae; genus Glebionis; species Glebionis coronaria. The sequence continues at coordinate 87,251,488 of CM046875.1, read as the reverse complement.
TAATTCACATTTTATACTATTTTTATTTGAGTGCTTATATAATACTATTATACTTTAATTTCCAAAATCTGATTTTTATTTTCATGTTCACCAAAACTACCATATCTAGAGTTCTATATGGAGATAGAAACTCAAATTTTTATGACATAAACTACATGATATGTGCACCATTTAACTCCTCTATAACGAGAGCTCTGGTACCAAACTGTAACCCCCCCAAATTTATACAACTCAGTTCAGCGGAAGACTAGTTGGTGTTACGGGATAGCACATTACTCACATCATAGACAACGCTTAAAAATCGCGTCGTTTAATAATAAAGCTTTTCCATTCATAAATATCAAAGTTACATAGGTCCCAATTCATTGTATTCTATACAGGTTTTACAAAGCATTTGAATGGAAATTAATATTTAAGTGCGGGTCATGAATTCTTGTTGTCTTCCCGAGAATTACCTTCAAGTACCTGAGATAAAACATGTTAAAAGAAAAGGTCAGCGATAACGCCGAGTGAATTCATAGAGTTTAATAAAATCCATCAATATAATATCGGTATGAAATTATTACCGAAAATCATTTTGTATAAATCATTGTATTAGGCTATAAAATAGCCAAAGTCATTTTATACAAATCCTTATTAAAAATCATAATATAGGATTTCGCCTTCAAAACCATTATACGAACCAATGTCGTAAAAATATCATACAATACGTTTTATAACGTTGTATGGAGTTAAATAAAAACTGTTATATGATTATGGTTATATAAAACCAAAACACGAACATAATATCAATAGTATGACCCCGTATTGCTAGTCAGGCAATACATCGTAATTCGGTGCGTATAGTAGTATTTCGTTAACTTGGATTATTATAAGCCACATGACATTGTTACCTTACTAAACCAAACAACGGGTAGCTAGCCCGAAACTCAATTTGCCCATCTAAATTAGCGTGTCATCACAAAGGTCACGCTATGGAAATCTTCTCATACATAAATTCGCTTACCAATCAATGTGGCACGACGGGGATCAACCGTCAAGGCGCGAACTGGGGTGATCGTCCCCAAATAGTACTATTATATGCATAAGCGTCTACCAAATCCCGGTAGTTCACAATTCATGCTAATGGGACTTTTAGTGACATAACCTAACTTTAATAATCCATTTATTTTCATCTATCCGGTCATTTAATCATTTATCGGGTCATACAATCGGGTCATACAATCATTCGGGTCCAAATCAATAAACAAACAATCGGGACAAATGTTGTCCTATTTTATAAAAACTAACATGTTATCTCCCTCGCGGGTTTATAAAACATTTCATAAAAACATTTAAAAGAGTGCGAGGCTATGAACTCACGTTGATGTGGGAAAGCGGGTTATTGGCAATTCGGATGTACGGTACGTGCTTCAATCACGGAAACCTAGAAAAATAATACTCGTCTTAGACTCATGTCCAATGACTTTATAAAAATAACAATTATGTATACATATGATGATTTTATATATATGATGATCAAGTGGGTTTACATATTCTCTTTTACTCATTTTAGTGTTTATGTATTGGTGACTTCTTACTAGTTTACTAGTTTTACCTATTTACGTGTTTTAGGTCCAATAAGCCTATTATAAGTCCATTGACTTGTATTAATCCATTTCATACTTGTATTATCAGTATTTATACTTTTCAAGTTGGGCCAAAATGGGTTAAGCCCAATAAATAAGTTTATAAGTGTTTTTGCCCATTTTGTTGTATTATTAGTCCAATAACGTTAACTTAGCTCGTTAATGTCCGTATGTTATATAGTTCGGGTTTTATCGGTTTTTACTTGTTATATATGTCTATATATCAGTATATGAGTTTATAAAAGTTTACATTAGACGGGTTCAACCATCTAAGTTTTATTTAAAAAAAACGTTAATTTTACGGTAATAGCCGAAAAAGTCGTAAAAATCGTGTTTATAGTTTTATAACTTATAAAACTTATCAAACTATCATTTTTATAAAATGTCCATTTATTTATCCTTATACATATTTATATAAATGTATTATATAAGTTAGTGGGTTTTAATTCACATTTTATACTATTTTTATTTGAGTGCTTATATAATACTATTATACTTTAATTTCTAAAATCTGATTTTTATTTTCATGTTCACCAAAACTGCCATATCTAGAGTTCTATATGGAGATAGAAGCTCAAATTTTTATGACATAAACTACATGATTTTTGCTCCATTTAACTCTTCTATAGCTACCGTTGAATCAGCCTCTAAGTATTTTCTAAAAATCGTCCAAAACAGTGAACTCAGATTTGTACCCTAAACTTGTTTTGATCATATCTCACTCATTATAATGATTCCATTGCATGGCCAACTCTCACATGTGTACAAGACATATTACTTACTGTATATCCATTAATCTATGCCATTTTTATCAGTTCATCATATGATTCTTTACTGTTTTATACATCCAACAATTTAAACAAGATTTTAGCCTTGTTTCTTATAGTTTTTCATCTTTTTAACCATGTTTATAAACACCAAATCCCCACACAATATTTTTATCATCATATATTCATCATATACATATACAATAGGAAAGAAAATACATGATTACATAATCAAAATTAAAAGAGGATGGGAAGAACAATCTTTATACCACCAAGATGATATAGGTTATGATCAAGGCTTGGATTTGATGGCAAAACTTGTGATAAACCAACATCATCTTCAAGTCCACCAATCATCAAGAATTCCTTGTGGAAAATCAGCCCTAAGACTCTACAGAAACTCCTCTTTGTATGATATAATCACCTCCAATCTTCAAGGCTTCAAGGGTTTTTCATCATGTGTGTAGATAACACATGATTTTATGGTAAAAATTGATCAAAAGTGGTGTTTAGTGGTGGTGGTGGGACGGCACAATGGAGAGATGGAGAGAGTTTGTAGGTTGTTTGCATGTAGGAAATGAAAGCTAATAGTTTAGCAAGTGGTTTTGATGTAAAGTGGAGTAGCTTTTAAGCTAAGCTAACAAGTGTTAGCTTAGTTGCTACAAATTGGACACATCATGAGATGTGTTGCTAGTTAGGCCGGTTATAGTGGGGGTGGGACAAGTGTCCCACTTGTCTCATCCCCATTTATTTACGGGTACTCCTCGATTCTAGTTTCCTCTATTTGCGTGCCCTCGAGTTGTTTTACGAAAAACGTTTTTATAAATTATGAATCAACGGCACAAAACGAATCTAATAAAAATTGTCTCATCAAAAACGGAGTTCGAAAACGTAAATACGTAATCCTAAGGTTTCCGGTTTAGTCGTAAAGGACGTTAAATTAAAATAGTAAATCCTAATCTCTTCTCGTAAATTTGTGAGTTTATGAACCAACACAAATTTAAAACTCAAAAATAATATTCATGGACAAATTTATTTTTCTGAAATGTCGGACTGTCACCAAAAACGGTGTATGTAAACGTAGGCACGTAACGTAGAATCCTCCGATCTAGACGTAGTCGATGGTACTTCAAGACGTAAATCCAAATTTCTTCCCGAAAATAAGTGAGTTCATAATATAACATTAAAATAATGTTTTTTTAATATACTTGAGAATAAAATATCAACCATAAATTGACGGATTGTCACATCAATTATAGGAACTTGCGAAAAGTTCTTGTTCTTAACCCGTAAAAGTTATGACTTTCGCGTTTTAAAGCTCCATATATAAAAGCCTAGAAAAACTTGACTTAAACACGTTAAGGATACTAGCTAAAGTAAACTTAGATAAGTAAACTCGGGTTGAGTCAAAATGTTCACGACTTTGAAAAATTTTATTCTAGCAAGGAAAGAGAATAAACATAACAAAGGAAAATACAACTATACAACTAGGCCAAAACAGATTAAAAATTTTGAAAAATGTCGAAAAATCAAATTTTCCGGTTAAAATGAGGACACATTCATGGAAAAGACCACTTACTTCTATAGAAGTCCCCCCTACACTTGATATAAACATTGTCCTCAATGTTTAAGCATGTGGGAGTAAACTCCCCTACACTTAGGACATTGTGCACTTTGTTTAAATCTTGCTAAGGAAAAGACAACTAAAGTGATTTCAATGTGAAAGCATAAGATATGAAATACTAAATCACGACAGTTTAGGATAGAACCGGGAAGACGGGTACACGGGATCACGGTTCGTCAAAAGTCATCGAGGTGCTCTTTGAAGCTTGAATCCCTGTAGAGAATAAGAAACAAGACAACAAACACATACGGGGCTCCCCCTACACTTATTATGAAAACGATGAAGGATAGATCACGGGTTGCCTCCCGAGAAGCGCTTGTTTTTTATAACCGAGTCACGAGCCTGACTCGACCCAAAATTAGTTCATGGGAAACGTGGTGAGGGATGGAATCATCTCATGAGAGATGTCCTCACCAAAGTACAGCTTCAAACGCTGGCCATTCACCTTGAAATTAGGCCCATTTGGCTGAGAAAGCTCAATGGTGCCATATGGAAAGACTTTGGTGACGGTGAATGGACCAGACCAGCGGCTCTTCTACTTGCCCAAGAAGATCTTCAACCGAGAGTTAAAAAGTAAGACTTGACCACCAACGTGGAATTCTCGGTTCTTAATCCTTGCATCATGGATGATCTTGGTCTTCTCTTTGTAGATCAATGAGTTCTCGTAAGCTTCATTCCTCAGTTCATTAAGCTCGTTGAGTTGAATCTTGCGAAGATCACCGGCTTTGCTGATGTCGAAGTTAGCCCACTTTAAGGCCCAGTATGCCTTATGTTCCAGCTCGATAGGGAGGTGGCATGCTTTCCCGTACACAAGACGATAAGGTGTACAACCAATCGGGGTCTTATAAGCAGTACGGAAAGCCCACAAAGCATCGTCTAACTTATCGGCCCACGCGGCACGATGCTCCCCCACAGTACGTTCCAAAATTCGCTTCAATCCACGATTGGAAATCTCGGCTTGCCCATTGGTTTGGGGATGATAGGCGGTGGAAAGACGATGATTAACACCATACTTAGCCATGACTCTTGCAAATTGATCGTTGCAAAAATGAGTCCCGCGGTCACTGATTATAGCACGAGGAACACCGAATCGAGCAAAGAGCTGCTTCAAAAATTTCACAACCACCCTCGCATCGTTCGTGGGGAGAGCCTTAGCTTCAACCCATTTAGAAACGTAGTCAACGGCTACGAGGATGTACTTGTTCCCTTTAGATGATGGAAATGGCCCCATAAAGTCGATGCCCCATACGTCAAATATTTCACATTCTTGTATGAAATTTTGAGGCATCTCATCTTTATGTGTGATCTTGCCTTGTCTTTGGCAAGCATCACAATGCTTAACCATTTCGTGAGCGTCACGATAAATGGTGGGCCAATAGAATCCAGAGTCAAACACTTTCTTGGCGGTGTAGTAGGGACCAAAGTGACCACCGGTGGGTCCTTTATGGCAAGCATCAAGGATTTGTAAAACTGCCGGTCCATCAACACATCGACGAATGATCAGATCAGCGCATTGTTTGAAGAGATAAGGTTCATCCCATAAGTAAGTCTTAACATCTTTAAAGAACTTCTTCTTTTGTTGGGATGTTAACCCTTTGATGAGAATACCATCCGCTAAGTAGTTTGCAATGTCCGTAAACCACGGGGTATCATCAAGATTGGAGTGAATAGACATTAAGGTCTCAAGGGGAAAAGAGTCATTGATCTCTTGGTTCGGATGGTCCCCTTGATATGGATCCTCAAGTCTACTCAGATGATCCGCTGCTAGGTTTTCGCCTCCGTTTTTGTCACGAATTTCAATATTGAATTATTGAAGGAGCAAAACCCAACGAAGAAGTCTTGGCTTAGAATCTTGCTTAGTTAACAAGTACTTCAATGCGGAATGATCGGTATACACGATGGTGGTGGATAAAACAAGATAGGGGTGAATTTTTTCAAAAGCATAGACAACAGCTAAAAGCTCTTTTTCGGTTGTCGTATAATGCAATTGAGCCCCTGTCATTGTCTTGCTAGCGTAATGGATTGGTTGGAAGTGTTTATTCACTCGTTGGCCCAAAACCGCTCCAATAGCAAAGTCGCTAGCATCGCACATCAACTCGAAAGGTAGCTCCCAATTAGGGGTAACCAAGACCGGTGCCTTAGTTAGCTTATCCTTGAGAAGATTGAATGCTTCAATACACTCTTTGGAAAAGATAAAAGGAGTATCTTTTTCCAAGAGGTGGGTCATCGGGCGAGCGATTTTAAAGAAATCCTGAATGAAACGACGATAGAAGCCTGCGTGACCCATAAAACTTCTCACATCCTTCACGGTTGAAGGTGGAGGTAATTTGGCTATGACATCCACTTTAGAACGGTCCACTTCAAGACCGGCTTTAGAAATTTTGTGTCCTAGCACGATGCCTTCTTTTACCATGAAATGGCATTTTTCCCAATTTAGAGCAAGGCGAGTGTCTTCACACCGCTTAAGCATACGTTCTAGATTGGCAAGGCAAGCAGAGAAAGAATCGCCATAAACCGAGAAATCATCCATGAAGACTTCTGTAACACCCCCAAATTTATACAACTCAGTACAGCGGAAGACTCGTTGGTGTTACGGGATAGCACATTACTCACATCATAGACAACGCATAAAAATCGCGTCGTTTAATAATAAAAGAATTTCCATTCATAAACATCAAAGTTACATCGCTCCCAAGTCATTACATTTCATACAAAGTTTTACAAAATATTTGAATGGAAAATATAGTTTAGGTGCGGGCCATGAATTCTTGTCGTCTTCCCGAGAATTACCTTCAAGTACCTGAGATAAAACATGTTTAAAAGAAAAGGTCAGCGATAACGCCGAGTGAATTCATAGAGTTTAGTAAATTCCATCAATATAATATCAGTATAAAGGTATTACTGAAAATCATTTTGTACAAATCGTTTTGATAGGCCATGAAATGGCCAAAATCATTTTATACAAATCTTCATAAAAATCATAATATAGGCATTTGCCTTAAAAACCATTATACGAATCATTGTCGTTAAAAACACCATACAATATGTCTTATGACGTTGTATAAAATCCAATAAAAACCGTTATATGAATATGGTTATGAAAACCAAAATACAATCATAATATCAATAGTATGACCCTGTATTGCTAGTCAGGCAATACATCGTAATTCGGAGCGTCTATTATTATTTTGTTAACTTAGATTATTATAAGCCGCATGACATTATTACCTTACTAAACCAAAAACGGGTAGCTAACCCGATACCAATTTTGCCCATCTAAAGTAGCGTGTCGTCACAAAGGTCACGCTATTGAAATCTTCTCATACATTAATTCGCTTACCAATCAATGTGGCACGACGGGGATCAACCGTCAAGGCGCGAACTGGGGTGATCGTCCCCAAATAGTACTATTAAATGCATAAGCGTCTACCAACTCCCGGTAGTTCACAATTCATGCTAATGGGACTTTTAGTGACATAACCTAACTTTAGTAATCCATTTTATTTCATCTATCGGGTCCATTAATCATTTATCGGGTCATACAATCGGGTCATTCAATCATTCGGGTCCAAAATCAATAAACAAACAATCGGGACAAATGGTGTCCTATTTTTATAAAACTAACATGTTATCTCCCTCGCGGGTTTATAAAACATTTATAAAAACATTTAAAAGAGTGCGAGGCTATGAACTCACGTTGATATGGGAAGGCGGGTTATCGGCAATTCGGACGTACGGTACGTGCTTCAATCACGGAAACCTAGACAAATAATAATCGGTCTTAGACGTTTGTCCAATGACTTTATAAAAATAACAAGTATGTATACATATGATGATTATATATATATGATGATCAAGTGGGTTTGCATATTCTCATTTACTCATTTTTGTGTTATGTGTCGATAACTTTTATACTAGCTTACTAGTTTTACCCATTTACGTGTTTTAAATTCAATAGACTTATTATAGGTTCTTTAACTTGTTTTAAACCATTTTGTGCTTATATTATCAGTACATACACTTTCAAGTTGGGCCCAAATGGGTTAAGCACAATAAGTTCTTTTTATGGGTGTTTATTTTATTTAGTCCAATTATTAGTCCAATTTGTTTACTTAGCTCGTTAATGTCCGTATGCCCTATAGTTCGGGTTTTATTGGTTTTTACTTGTTATACATGTCTACATATCAGTATATAAGTTTTATAAAGTTTTCATTAGACGGGTCCAACCATCTAAGTTTTATTTAACAAAAACGTTAATTTTACGGCAATAGCCGAAAAAGTCGTAAAAATCATATTTATAGTTTTATAACTTATAAAACTTAACAAGTTTCCATTTTTATCATTTATACACTTATTACACCTTTTATATATTTATATAAATAATTTTTATAAGTTAGTGGGTTTTTATTTTACATTTTATATATTAAAATGTGAGTGCTTATATAATAGTATTATTCTTTAATTTCCAAAAATCTGATTTTTAACTTCATCTTTACCAAATCTGCCATATCTTGAGTTCTACATGGAGATAGAAGCTCAAATTTTTATCACATAAACTAAATGATATGTGCTACATTTAACGCTACTATAGCTACTGTTGAATCATCCTTTAAGTATTTTCTAAAAATCGTCCAAAACAGTAACTTCAGATTTATACCCTAAACTTGTTTTGATCATATCTCACTCATTATTTTGATTCCATTGCATGGCCAACTCTCACATGTGTACAATACATTTAGCTCACTGTAAATGGATCTTACTTCATTATTTCATCAGTTTATAGCATGTTTCTTTACTGTTTTATACAGCCATGTAATTTAAACAAGATTTTAACCTTGTTTCTTATAGTTTTTCACCTTTTTATCCATGATTATCAACAACAAATCCCCACATAACATTTTTATCATCATATAATCATCATAAATATATACAATAGGAAATAAAATACAAGTTTACATAATCAAAATAATAAGAAGTTGAGGAGGACAATCTTTATACCACCAACTTGATGTAGGTTATGAGTTTGACATGGTTTTTGATGGAGAAACTTGTAGACAACCATGACCATCTTCAAGACCACCATGCTCCATGAACTTCTTGTGGAAAATCAGCCCTAATACTCCATGGAAACTCCTCCTTTGATGTTATAACTTACACCAATCTTCATCTTTTTGGGTGGAGATTAACATATGTTAATTATAACATATGTTTATGGTTAGATTTTTGTCAAGTGATGGTGATTTAGGGAGAAGAATAGGACGGCATAACCAAGGGTGAGAGAGTTTGTGAAGTTGTTTGTTAGAAAGGGTGGTAATGACTTGCTAGTGGTTTTTGCTAAGACTTAGCTTCATTGTGAAGCTAAGTTAAGACATGTGTTAGTCTTTGTGATATATCTTGACACCTAAGTGGTGTTGCTAGTTAACTTGGCCGGTTTTGTGAGTGGGGTGGGACAAGTGTCCCACTTGTCTCATCCCATTTATTTACGGGTACTCCTCGATTCTAGTTTCCTCGATTTGCGTGCCCTCGGGTCGTTTTACGAAAAACGTTTTTATAAATTATGAATCAACGTCACAAAGCGAATCCAATAAAAAATGTTTCATCAAAAACGGAGTTCGAAAACGTAAATACGTAATCCTAAGGTTTCCGGTTTAGTCGTAAAGGACGTTAAAATAAAATCGTAAGTCCTAATCTCTTCTCGTAAATTTGTGAGTTTATGAACTAACACAAATTTAAAACTCCAAAATAATATTCATGGACAAATTTATTTTCTAAAATGTCGGACTGTCACCAAAGACTGTGTACGTAAACGTAAGCACGTAACGTTGAATCCTCCGGGTTAGACGTAGTCGATGCTACTCCAAGATGTAAATCCAAATTTCTTCCCAAAAATATGTGAGTTCATATTGTAAATTGTTTTTAAATAATATTGAGAATAAAATATCAACCATAAATTGACGGATTGTCACAGCATTTACCCCTAAACAGGATCTTTGTCATCAAAGATCATCTTACTTTACTACTCGCTTCTTATAGAGTCAAAGCCATGTGGGTATTTCCTCCTCATTCGGTCTTTTCTCACAACTTCAATTCATTATAATACGCGAGTTTCATCAAACATAACTACGGGAATAAGATCAGGCTTAATGTTGACTTACTTTCTCTATCCATGATGTTCACGGGTTTCTGATGAATGCAACTTTTCGCCGATCTAAGCTTTATTAAGAATAATCAGAATTTCACTTGATAGATATTCCATCAAGTTCGATTTACGAAACATAATTTACGCAGTCTTTGAAGTCCTAGGGTAGATCCAGCTTATATGCCTTTCAATCCCAACTTTTACATCATCTCAATGGTCCCAAACAACGGGGACTTATATCCCATGATTTGTCAGATCATGAATTCATTTTTCCAAGGTTAAAAATTGTGGCATAACTTCGCTACCCATTTGGCACTTCGAGATCTACATTTCATATTCATATAACCTCTTGCCCGCTATCGACAGTCAATAATCAGATCCTAATTTCAACAATCATTTCAGATTTCGCGGGTCGGGTATTTTGCAAGGATAGGTTCGCCATCATAGGAAACCTTAAACCTAAGAGACATGTCCAACTCACAATGGGTGTATGTCGGATGTCTTCATCTCAATTCCTACTTACAGATTCTCTAAGATTTAGATCCTAACAAGATTCGATCCTAATACGATAATTATCAACGATAATCCTTCCAAAGGAAAACGATTATACAGTTCATTACCAAAGGTCAATCATTCAAACACAAAACAACACTTATATTACCATGTATCGTTACTTTACCTCGTCCCTTCGATTTGGGGTGGTACATAGTACTCTCATCAAGGTCCGTTCTTAATGATTTCTGAGCAAATCTCTAGAAATTCGTTGCGAAGCGAGGATCTTGATATAGATGATCGATACAGGCACGCTATGTTTACATAACTCTTTTGCATTTATCATTAACGAGAATGATATTAGCAGATTTGGTCAGTCTGTCGACGATGACCCAAATCGAATCAAATTCAGATGATGACCTTTGCAATAGTTAGACGTTTACTAATGTATGAGGCGATGTCTGCCTTCATAATTTGTCATTAGTACAACTTCTTCAGACAAAGATACTTTTAGTCATAAATGACATAAATAGAATACTTATACTTACAAATTCCAACATAACTATATCTCACAATCCTCCATATTTAGACAATCACAAGTGGTCTTTTATACATTTACCGCCATCGGCTTCTTAATTCTAATGGTTCACATTAGTCGCGAACCGCTTTTTATTATCTATATTATCCTTATTACAAACATCGTTCATATTTAAATTGTTCGGCAATTTATTTTGCACCTTCATTATTAAGGAACACGTCCTAATGGATTCTTTATCCTTTTTATATAATACGTCAGTATCTATATTCACTTCTCATGATGAAGTGATTATCGTGTCCATAATTCACTCAGGTATTCTTTATATATTATGCGTCAGTAATTACGTTCACCTTCCTGATGAAATAAATATCACAACCGTATTTATTCAAAATTCTTTCTTCATATCTTCTATGTTTTAGTTTCTTCTCAACTATCATTTTTATCCGTTTTACTCAATCCGTCGTCTAAAGCGTCGATAATTATTATAATTAATTAAATAATTATTAGTTAATTTTTGTGAAGCGTAAACGTAAAAGTTTTAAATTTCTTAGTTCGACCAATTATATAAAATGTTCAAAAATAATTTGAATTTAAGTAACAAGATTTTTGTTGATTTATCGAAAATATTTAATAAGATTTCGTAAATGTTCGAAAAACCTTTATTTATACTTTGGTCAAAGTTTTCTTATTTGAAAAGCAAAAATTGTCGTTCCAAATTTCAAGTTATGGTTTTAATGGGTTTTCTCAATCTCCTTAAGTTGTCTAAAAGTATACACAAACATTTACCCATAAACAGAAGTTTAGTTAAATGGTTTGTGTATAAGGGAATAATCCCTTTAAAAATTCTTTGTCAAAACATATTTCCATTTCTTTTTGGTAAAATCCAAAGTCTTAAGAGGGCTCTTAATTTTTGAAGAGTCAATTTATATTCCATTATCCTTTTAATTACATAGTCAAATCATGTAAAGTATTAAGTCTTTAATCCCGTGTTAATTATTCGAGGTACATGTTTTTATTGTTTGGCCAATTCAGGGAAATCTATAAATAATTATTAACTCATTATTATTCTTATATACAAACAATTAGTCCTTAATGATCGCAAGCATGAATTTATCAAATTACAGCCTACACACGTGATTCACCAACAAATACTTACTAAAGTTTCAAATAACAGAAACATCTTTTAATACATTCATATTAAGTTCTTCTAGATTACAATATCTATAACTAGTTCATAACCATTCATGGTATAATTTCGAATCTAAATACAGGATATGGTCATCCATCAAGAATTATTTAGTTCACCTTTGATAATCAACATCTTATCTTTTAGGGAATTCTACTCGAGTTCCCATCAATTAAGACAATGTCGTCATGTCATAATCAATCAATTCATTCTACTGGCATTATCAACTTTCCAGTTTTGTTGTCGTCGATAAGATGTGAACTTCTCAAAAGACTAATAATAATTCATAATCCTTCACAAATTTAGGGATAGTAGGATACACAACTACAATTAAAAGAGTAAGGTCAACGCATAATCTATGCGAGAGAATTTCAAATCAGATACAGACGAAAACATTTAACGAATGTGAATATATCCCACGTTTTCATAATCTGAGTACGCATTCGAAAGCTCCTCGGATCGTTACCCAGGTCATTCAAATGAAATCAAATCAAGAGAAATGATAAGATGTCGATACATCCAGTCTGGTATCAACACTCGGTAATCAGATACCTTTCCTAAGAATCTTACTACAGGAGAATTGGACAAGTAAGAATTGTCAATTGTCAACTAAGACAATTTTCACAGATGAGTAAATTCCACTCAGAAGAATAGATGCTACAGGCACATATGTAGGTATCCCTACACTATGTCCCTATTTTTCACTTCTTGCAGATCTCATAAATTTTAACCTTTCACAATCTTCAAAGAAAATATAGTGTTTATTCATTAGTTTTATGGTGACTACTAATCAGTCTTGCATAGTCCATTCCAAATTGTATGTAGGCGCGCAACTATATACAATTTCAAGATTAACGATGCAATATTCAGTTCGTCAAAACTTTGTCATCATGTTTATAATAAAAACATTTTCATGCTTAATTCTTAAATAAGAATCAAAAATATATTTACAAAGGTTTTCTTTGTTATGGAAATAATTAAGTTTCCAAAGCGTCTCATAAACAACTTCATTTTGATATCAATCACTTATAAATCTCACTTTGAATAATCCTTATTGTGTTGAAAATTAAATTTTCTCAAAGGATACCGTTTTATCATATAAAAACAATGAGTGATCTGCAGAAAAGTGATGAAAGCTTGTTCACCAAGAATTAACTACGATATAATAGGAAATGAGCTTAGCCAAGAAATCATGAGGTTCATGACCTTGATGGCACTCACGAAGAATAATTCACAACGTAACTCAAATCAAGATGAGTGCTTGTTCAATGGTTGCATTACTAATGCGAACATTAGGATGAAGCAATAAAAGATAGATAACATCGATACATGTAGAATTTAGCAATCAAAGGTAGTCTTTTCATTAATCACAAACAAGTCAAAATTGTAGCGTAACACATTGCGTGTCACTATATCATACAATTCTCAGAACTCATCCTACCAACTGATATCTCAGTTAAGTTAGGGATTATTTTTGAAAGATACCATAATGAATACTAATCTACAAGAGTCATTAGGTGTTCCACATGTCCCAGAAGATCCATCGGTCTCAATTTAGAAGAAGATTTCTTCAATTTATTTCTTGGACACTGGGCATCCTCGTTAGTGGACAATGGCCTAGGAACAACCCTTAACACAAACTAACAATCAATAAAAACCTTATAAATCAATCACATGACTTAATAGTTTCCTCTTATCAATCTCATATTCCATACAAGTTAAATTTTTCTTTATTCAAGTTTCTATTAACTTATACTCAATGCGATATCCTACCTCTTTCTCCAATACTTACAACCTTATTCTTCGGCCTTGTAAAGGCAATAAAAGCTCAATATGATCAACACTTAATTCCAATCCTATAGCTCTTACAACAACAATTATCAAATGAGTCACTAGCATGAGATGACTCACACATTGAATTAGACTTCTCGGAAAGGTATTAGTGGCATGAGGCCTTTGGGTACTGGTTCCAATGACAGCCTCAAGTGCAACATTCACCCTTTCGATTTCAATTTAAGAATTGGATGACAACGAGTCAGATGACATCTTTCTATGTGGTAACGTTTTGTCAAACTCCACTCTATAAGGATAGATCGTCATGACATCGATATCAGATTTAATCTCGCAAATTCTTCTTCAATTTCACAATCAACTAATATCTACATATCTACGAATATCAACCATTTGTTGGGATCATAGATATCCACAACTTGGTTTAGATCTAATATAGCTAGAATTCCTACGAGAATAGCTTCGATTAATTTACTATGGAATTTAGGGTTTCTTGTGACAATCTACGTCGTACAAATACCTCGTATAAATATCAAAATATTCATCAAACAATCATGTAATAAAATTACATCATATATATATAATCCAAGTTATATATATATTAAAATAACACTTCTCAGTCTTGGCCTTGTCGGTAACTCGGGAATTCTTCGGCACCGTTATAGTCAAAAGATTTTTTTAGACATTTTTAGAAAAATGTTTATAGTTAAAAGATTTTGAAAAGTTTTATTCAAAACCTTAGTTTTAAAAATCTTTCGTTCTCTATAACGAGAGCTCTGATACCAAACTGTAACACCCCCAAATTTATACAACTCAGTACAGCGGAAGACTCGTTGGTGTTACGGGATAGCACATTACTCACATCATAGACAACGCATAAAAATCGCGTCGTTTAATAATAAAAGCATTTCCATTCATAAACATCAAAGTTACATCGGTCCCAAGTCATTACATTTCATACAAAGTTTTACAAAATATTTGAATGGAAAATATAGTTTAGGTGCGGGCCATGAATTCTTGTCGTCTTCCCGAGAATTACCTTCAAGTACCTGAGATAAAACATGTTTAAAAGAAAAGGTCAGCGATAACGCCGAGTGAATTCATAGAGTTTAGTAAATTCCATCAATATAATATCAGTATAAAAGTATTACTGAAAATCATTTTGTACAAATCGTTTTGATAGGCCATGAAATGGCCAAAATCATTTTATACAAATCTTCATAAAAATCATAATATAGGCATTTGCCTTAAAAACCATTATACGAATCATTGTCGTTAAAAACACCATACAATACGTCTTATGACGTTGTATAAAATCCAATAAAAACCGTTATATGAATATGGTTATGAAAACCAAAATACAATCATAATATCAATAGTATGACCCTGTATTGCTAGTCAGGCAATACATCGTAATTCGGAGCGTCTATTATTATTTTGTTAACTTGGATTATTATAAGCCGCATGACATTGTTACCTTACTAAACCAAAAACGGGTAGCTAACCCGATACCAATTTTGCCCATCTAAAGTAGCGTGTCGTCACAAAGGTCACGCTATTGAAATCTTCTCATACATTAATTCGCTTACCAATCAATGTGGCACGACGGGGATCAATCGTCAAGGCGCGAACTGGGGTGATCGTCCCCAAATAGTACTATTAAATGCATAAGCGTCTACCAACTCCCGGTAGTTCACAATTCATGCTAATGGGACTTTTAGTGACATAACCTAACTTTAATAATCCATTTTATTTCATCTATCGGGTCCATTAATCATTTATCGGGTCATACAATCGGGTCATTTAATCATTCGGGTCCAAAATCAATAAACAAACAATCGGGACAAATGGTGTCCTATTTTTATAAAACTAACATGTTATCTCCCTCGCGGGTTTATAAAACATTTATAAAAACATTTAAAAGAGTGTGAGGCTATGAACTCACGTTGATATGGGAAGGCGGGTTATCGGCAATTCGGACGTATGGTACGTGCTTCAATCACGGAAACCTAGACAAATAATAATCGGTCTTAGACGTTTGTCCAATGACTTTATAAAAATAACAAGTATGTATACATATGATGATTATATATATATGATGATCAAGTGGGTTTGCATATTCTCATTTACTCATTTTTGTGTTATGTGTCGATAACTTTTATACTAGCTTACTAGTTTTACCCATTTACGTGTTTTAAGTTCAATAGACTTATTATAGGTTCTTTAACTTGTTTTAATCCATTTTGTGCTTATATTATCAGTACATACACTTTCAAGTTGGGCCCAAATGGGTTAAGCCCAATAAGTTCTTTTTATGGGTGTTTATTTTATTTAGTCCAATTATTAGTCCAATTTGTTTACTTAGCTCGTTAATGTCCGTATGCCCTATAGTTCGGGTTTTATCGGTTTTTACTTGTTATACATGTCTACATATCATTATATAAGTTTTATAAAGTTTTCATTAGACGGGTCCAACCATCTAAGTTTTAATTAACAAAAACGTTAATTTTACGGCAATAGCCGAAAAAGTCGTAAAAATCATATTTATAGTTTTATAACTTATAAAACTTAACAAGTTTCCATTTTTATCATTTAAACACTTATTACACCTTTTATATATTTATATAAATAATTTTTATAAGTTAGTGGGTTTTTATTTTACATTTTATATATTAAAATGTGAGTGCTTATATAATAGTATTATTCTTTAATTTCCAAAAATCTGATTTTTAACTTCATCTTTACCAAATCTGCCATATCTTGAGTTCTACATGGAGATAGAAGCTCAAATTTTTATCACATAAACTACATGATATGTGCTACATTTAACTCTTCTATAGCTACTGTTGAATCATCTTTAAGTATTTTCTAAAAATCGTCCAAAACAGTAACTTCAGATTTATACCCTAAACTTGTTTTGATCATATCTCACTCATTATTTTGATTCAGTTGCATGGCCAACTCTCACATGTGTACAATACATTTAGCTCACTGTAAATGGATCCTACTTCATTATTTCATCAGTTTATAGCATGTTTCTTTACTGTTTTATACAGCCATGTAATTTAAACAAGATTTTAACCTTGTTTCTTATAGTTTTTCACCTTTTTATCCATGATTATCAATAACAAATCCCCACATAACATTTCTATCATCATATAATCATCATAAATATATACAATAGGAAATAAAATACAAGTTTACATAATCAAAATAATAAGAAGTTGAGGAGGACAATCTTTATACCACCAACTTGATGTAGGTTATGAGTTTGACATGGTTTTTGATGGAGAAACTTGTAGACAACCATGACCATCTTCAAGACCACCATGCTCCATGAACTTCTTGTAGAAAATCAGCCCTAATACTCTATGGAAACTCCTCCTTTGATGTTATAACTTACACCAATCTTCATCTTTTTGGATGGAGATTAACATATGTTAATTATAACATATGTTTATGGTTAGATTTTTGTCAAGTGATGGTGATTTAGGGAGAAGAATGGGACGGCATAACCAAGGGTGAGAGAGTTTGTGAAGTTGTTTTGCATGTTAGAAAGGGTGGTAATGACTTGCTAGTGGTTTTTGCTAAGACTTAGCTTCATTGTGAAGCTAAGTTAAGACATGTGTTAGTCTTTGTGATATATCTTGACACCTAAGTGGTGTTGCTAGTTAACTTGGCCGGTTTTGTGAGTGGGGTGGGACAAGTGTCCCACTTGTCTCATCCCATTTATTTACGGGTACTCCTCGATTCTAGTTTCCTCGATTTGCGTGCCCTCGGGTCGTTTTACGAAAAACGTTTTTATAAATTATGAATCAACGTCACAAAACGAATCCAATAAAAATTGTTTCATCAAAAACGGAGTTCGAAAACGTAAATACGTAATCCTAAGGTTTCCGGTTTAGTCGTAAAGGACGTTAAAATAAAATCGTAAGTCCTAATCTCTTCTCGTAAATTTGTGAGTTTATGAACTAACACAAATTTAAAACTCCAAAATAATATTCATGGACAAATTTATTTTCTAAAATGTCGGACTGTCACCAAAGACGGTGTACGTAAACGTAAGCACGTAACGTTGAATCCTCCGGGTTAGACGTAGTCGATGCTACTCCAAGATGTAAATCCAAATTTCTTCCCAAAAATATGTGAGTTCATATTGTAAATTGTTTTTAAATAATATTGAGAATAAAATATCAACCATAAATTGACGGATTGTCACAACTTCCATAGTTTCTTCAACCATGTCATGGAAGATAGCCATCATACACCTTTGGAAAGTCCCAGGAGCATTGCATAAGCCGAAAGGAATTCTTTTGTAGGCAAATGTTCCATAAGGACAAGTGAATGTGGTTTTCTGTTGGTCTTTGGGATCGATGGGAATTTGAAACCCGTCTAAAAAGCAGTAATAGTCATTACCCGCTAGACGTTCAAGCATTTGGTCCATGAAAGGAAGGGGAAAATGATCCTTTCTCGTAGCATCATTGAGTTTGCGATAGTCTATACAAACTCTCCACCCTATAATGAGACGAGTAGGAATCAACTCGTTATTTTCATTGGGAACAACGGTGATTCCGCCTTTCTTAGGCACACAATGGACGGGACTAACCCACGGTGAATCCGAGATAGGATTGATCATGCCCGCATCAAGAAGTTTGATAACCTATTTTTTGATAACTTCATGGATCTTAGGATTCACCCTTCGTTGGCTTTGAATAGTGGGTTTAAAGTCGTCCTCCATGAGAATTTTATGTGTGCAAAAGTGAGGATCAATTCCACGAATATCAGAGATCTTCCACGCAATCGCTTTCTTATGATTCTTCAACACAGCGATAAGTCGGGATTTTTCTTCTTCTTTCAGGTCCTTTGCGATGATCACGGGTGACTTCTTGTTGTCTTCAAGGAAAACGTACTCGAGATGAGACGGTAGGTCCTTAAGCTCTAAATCCGAAGGATTTTCGATGGAAGGCGTAGTCAAATTCGGTTCATCGATAGAGATGTCCTTAGGAGATGGTGGAGAAATATGGTCCTCATTGAGAAGTTTCTCAATGGTACGAATGTCTTCATCCTAATTGGAGGGAGAATCGTCATATTTTAAGTCCACATCTCCCAAAGTTGCTTCAAATTCTTTCAAGATGAAATCACTTTCTCCAAATGGAATCAGTGATGGAGCAATAGAGGCAACGGTCTCAACAGTGGGTAGAGAAGAAGAACCACTTTTACAAGCGTCTTTGAAATGTTCTTCACAAGCCTCATCAAGAACGTCAATAAAATTAACACTCTCTTTTTCCGAAGGCTGCTTAGAAAGTTTACCCATGTTGAAGACGATTTTATCGTCACCAACTCTCATGATTAATTCGCCTGCTCCTACATCGATGAGAGTGCGACCGGTCCTCAAGAATGGACGTCCAACGATTAATGGAACACGGGGGTCCATCTCGTAGTCAACGATAACAAAATCCGCCGGAAAGGTGAATTTGTCGACGCCAACTAAGACGTCTTCGGCTATCCCCACTGGATAAGCAACCGTACGGTTAGCTAATTCCAAAGTCATTTTGGTGGGGACTAGCTCGGGGAGAGATAATTTCTTCCAAACACTTAAAGGCATTAAGTTAATACTAGCACCTAGATCGGCTAGGGCCATGCAATTCTCTACTCCCGGAAAGTTGCAAGGAATCAAGAAACGACCCGGATCACCAAGTTTGGTTGGTAATTTCCTTAAGAGCACTGCGGAGCAATTCTCATTAAGTTGGGTCTGAGCAATATCGAAAAGTTTATCCTTATCACTGAGAAGATCTTTAAACATTTTAGCATATTTGGGCATGTGAGCGAGAGCCTCAGCAAAGGAGATATTGAAATTTAGTTGTTTGAACATTTTAAGAAAGTTCGAAACCTGAATATCATCCTTGTTCTTCAATTTCTCTTTCCGCAACCTCGAAGGATAAGGTATATTGGGTTGAGATGAAGGCTTTGGGATAGAATTCGCACTCACATCCTTGGGTGGTGGAGGGGTAGAAGTAGAAGGTGGTGGAATTGGAGAAGTAGAAGTTGGAGGAATAGAAGATGGAGGATTCGGAGAAGGAGACTCGTTTTCCTTTGTCACAATCACCGGTGTAGGTGTAGGAAGCTCGGGTTCCTTTAAACCTTTTCCACTGCGAGTGGTGATTGCTTTCATCTCCCCTCTAGGATTAGCAACGGTGTTACTCGGAAGAGAACCCGATCCAGAGGCTTGATTACTAGGGAAGAAACTAGCCATCATATTTCTCAAGTCATTTGTTTGACTTGCCAAAGTGTTTCGCATATCAGCTCGAAGATCATTCCCTTGCTTCACCATATCTGCTTTCAAGTTGAGCATTTCCCGCTGAAGATTTTGCACGATCACATCATTAGTCCTCATGTAGGTTTCAACATCTTGGTGTAATGCGGTGGGTTGGTTGGGAGGAGGAGCATGGTAGGCGGGTGGTTGATAAGCAGGTTGTTGGTAAACTTGGTTGTTTCTTTGAGGTGGATATGGGTTTCTTTGGTTTGGATATTGATTTGGGAGCACGAGGTTGGTTTTGGTTGTTGCGATTGAGGTTGTTTGGGTTTTGTGGGGGAAAACCGGGTGGTGAAAGAAAGTTGTTTGAGCGATAGCTGAGCAAATTGCGGTCACCTTGAGGACGTGCTTGATAGGCTCCCGTGGAATAGTTACCGTTGGCGGCATACACATTTTCCGGATTGTCATGAGTCGAAGAACAATCGGTGTCTGAGTGAGATCCCCCGCATATATCACATGATTGAGTCATAGCATTGGCTTGGGCAGTGATAGCTTTGGTATTATTGGCGGCTTGGAGAGCAAGTGATTCAACAAGCGAAGTAAGCTTATCAAGTCTCTTGTCGCTCTCATTAGTGCTAGCACTAGCCACATTGGTCCGAACACTCTTGGTTTGCACTCTAGACTTGTTCTCAATAATATCCCAAGCGGCATTAGCAGACTTAACCAAAAGATTACCCCCCGAAGCACTATTTAGTGAATCTTGGTCATTCATGCTTAAACCATTGTAAAAAGTATTAATTTGGTGAACTTTGGTAAAACCATGTTGTGGGCATTTTCTTAAAAGTTCTTTAAAACGGTCCCAAGATTCACTAAAAGTCTCATCGTACTTTTGTTCAAAAGTAATGATTTCATTCCGCAAAGCGGTAGTACGAGAGGGTGGGAAAAAGTAGTTTATGAATTTGGTCTCTAAGTCCGTCCACGTAAGAATACTTTGTGGCGGTTCCTTATCAAGCCAATGCCGGGCTTGTCCCTCTAAGGAGAAAGGAAAAAGTTGCAAGCGAATTACCTCTTGTGAAACCCCATTGAATTTGACCGTATTCGTGAGTTGAAGGAACCTTTTGATGTGGTCATGAGGATCATCAATGGTACGTCCCAAGAATGGTTGAGCAGAGACCATTTGAATAAAGCCGGATTTGAGCTCAAAGTTGTTGGCTCCAATCGCGGGTATGACAATAGCATCGTGGTTGCCCTCTACATGTGCTTGCAAAAGCTCGATCATTGGGCGATTGTCCGGTAGAGGTTCATTGTTACCATTATTCATGTTGTTTTGAGGTGGATTATTATTATTGTTGTGTACACCGGCCATGTCTAAGTTATCGAGAGTCTCGGGCTCTTGATAAGACGTTGATCGAGTGCGCATACACCTGCAAAAGAACTAACAAAGCAAAAATATTTTTGGTTTTTTATGTTTTTTAATTTTTTTTTATTTTTGAAAATTTTATATTTTTTAGGATTTTTGAAAATTTTAAAGCAAGGAAAATAACGTTCAAAGATGAACGGATCCCAAAATCCAACGTGTCTCTCACTTAAAACCTTTAATCTTAACGAAAAGAGCCGGCAGCGGCGCCATTTAATACAAAGGTTTTTACACCAAGTATAAAATCTTATCGTCCGATCTCTTCGAATTGATTATTGGTAGAAAGTACGACTCAATTGTTCTTGGTGGAAGATAATTTTGGGTTGTTTATCTATTTTAAACTAATGGTAAAATGAAAATGTCGTTGAGTAAAATTAAAGCTTAAAAATATAAACTAAAATGACGAGTTAAAAATAAATGATTGAAAACTTAAAGAAAACAAAATTAGAAAAACACTTGGTAAAATTAGAGATTTCGGTAAGCGTGCAGTTTTTGGAGATTAAAACGTGATAATTTTAAACTTAAAAACTTTGTAAAATCAAGAATTTTAACCCGTCGGAATGCCTGATCGGAATGTAATCGGAATATGGAACATGAAGGCTACAATCGAAATGTTTGGAAAACAGCACTAATCGGAATGTCTTAAAACAAGGCTAATCGGAATAACACTAAAAAAACAACCCCTCAATCGGAATGTTGTAATCTGAATCGGATCGAAAGCACTTGTCGGAATACAAGAAAGGAATCCTGATCGGAATAAGTTAAAATGATACAATCGGAATACAAGAAAGGAATCCAAATCGGAATAAGTTAAAACCCTAATCCGATCAAGTGATCGGAAAAACAAAGAAGTAATCGGAAAACAAAACCCTTTTCCGATCTTGTAGATCGGAATAAGGTGTCCTGGTTGGAATGTCAAATCGGAAAGGGGTTTACCCTTTCCGATGGTACGAATTCAAAAGTAAGCTAAGTTTTAAGCTATTTGGAATAAGCTCAAACCAAAACCTGATCGAATTAATGATAAGCCGAACTAGTAAGCACAAATTAAGAACTTTTTAAACTTTAAATAAGCAATCTTTTAAATCAAACCATAAAAAGATGAATCTTTTTAAGAAAACTTTCAAAAAGTAAATAAGCTAAACATACAAATAAGCCAATAAGCACAAAGATCTTAAAGCTTAACCGTTTGAAAGCTTATGTAGGAATAAAAAGATTAACTTTTTAATCACGAAAACATCAAGATCAACCCGGATCATAAATATTTCGCACCAAAAGTAAACTAAAATCAAGAAAGGTAGAAAGAGATTAATGAACAAAAAGCTTAACTTGAACTTGATTAATGAAATCAAAATACAAAAAGCTTAATGTTGAAAGATTAAAAGAAAGAAAAGATGAAAACTTAGTGAGAGAAAGTTTGGAACTTTCTCTCTCTAAAAACTAGAAAGGAAAAAATGAAAAATGAAACTAGCTAACTCCCCTCCTAATGTGATTAGGAGGGTATTTATAGGGAAAATGGGAAGTGCATGTGTGGTGTGCTTCCTTCTTTCTTTTCTTCTCGACTCGATTTAATTCTTTGTCTTTTCTCGACGTCGTCTCGGGATTTGAACTTGTCTTAATAATTTTCTTCTTTAATTTAGACTTGAGTTCTTCGACTTCATTAAAACTTCTGTCTTTAGACTTTTTCTTCAATAAATCCTCAGAATAGGTCTTGGACATCCGTTCTTTAAGCACTCTTGATCTCTTGACTTTGTCTTTTCTCGTTTTCTTCGATAAAAGCCCGTGAAAGCCCGTGTTTTCTCCTTTTTCATCTTTTGGTCCTAAAACACAATAAAAACACAAACCACGCATAATTCCGACTTTTACGACATAAAATAAACGTTTTGGTCTTGTTAATATTGGAAATAAGTGGTAAAAGGATAACTGTTTTCACACTTATTAAGAACTATTAAAACATTAACAAGCCTTATCTATGCACACTGAGGCCCGATAAGGCCCATGAAACACATTTAATAGAGCCAAGACTTAAAACGAGCTTGTACTATTTTACCCAACCTTGTAAACTTAATTAAACTCGAATATGATTTCATGAACCTTTACTATATCTTTTGTGCTAAACTTAATTTTTAGAACTATCAGGGACTTTTTTACCATTTTACAAACATATTATAAGACCTAGAATATTAAGACGAGAGTTTTAAGACTCTAAGGGCTAAACATTGATTTCAATGAACTTAAAAGAAGCCCTAGATGATTTAACACGGATTAAAAACCCTAGGGGTTGATTTTTGCCACTTTTGAAACTAAATTTGAGCCCTAAGTTATTTTCATTGGAAAAATACTCGTGCCCTAAGGGCTACATTACAAAAATATAAAGGGCAAGTACTTTCTACATTAAAATTTACGCATCGGAGGCATAAGATCAATAACTACATTTTAAATATCACCTATGAGTTTAAACTGGAGTTCACAAGATTATACCTTCAAGAAAAAGTGTCCTCACGTGTTTCCTGGACGAGTAACTTCATCTTAAGCTTTGAGGACAAAGCTAAAATAACGGGTAGGAACTGTAAAACCCCGAATTTTGGGCTTTTAACACGTCACTAGTTTTACTCTTATTACTACTCATCCTATAATATTTTTATCACCGACTTTTACAAACGAGATCATAATATAGTAAATATTATATATTTACTTATATTACTTAAAAACTTGACGTTCTAACCATATAGCTATTTTATTTATTTATTTATTTTGACACATTTTATGTGCATAAATAATTATTAATTGTTTTATAATTAATAATGACGGTTCAAAACATTACGCATTGAAACAATATACATAAATTTTTGAACACAAACTTTTAGTACAATTAACTCAACTCAATAAAATATCTTAGAACACCTGGAGAATTTATTTACAAACAAATCAACCTAAAACTTAGACTTATAACATAACAAACAAAACCTTAATCGTTAACTTCCCTTAGATTCACTTTGATATTTACACATTTCTTTTTGTCTAGCTAAATCAAACAAAATACAACATACCTTGGTCCTAGCATGTACACGTCCATATACAAACTAAAAAAAATATATTTGTACTACTTTTACTCCTTCCACCACAAACCGAACACGTCACCCCCTAAACATAGAGATCGGATCATAGGATATGTGGCCAGAGTAACCACCACTTGTTTATGTTTTGTACCAACGTCACCAAAATCCTTCCTCTATTCACTATACAATCCTAGTTTTGTACTTGTGTGTAAGGTACTAAGATGTGCAAATCTAACTACTTGTATACATACATATACCATGCATACTTGAACGCATACTACATGCACACATACATCACCAACCTATAACTCTTGCCTCCTTGTTTTGGTCTCTTGTATTCGGCACCAACAACAAAACAATACACCAATATTTCATTCCTAGCCCATGTCACGGCAGCAAGTAACCACCCCCATTCACACGTCGCAAGTATGAGAGATGGCTCATTGGGCAAGACAAACGAATGGTTCGTTGGTTGCATCCCACGCAACAACAATGTTGGACTCCTTGTTCCATCGATCCTCGCATAACCCCGTAAGATCTCCGTCCTAAATCTTAATCTATTTCTACTATTACATGTACTTGCATCATTCATTTTGAAATCAAAACAACTCCCTGATGTAGTAACACGCCATAGGGAAACATGCATATAAAACACGATCTGGGATAAAACGAGAATGATAGCTCTTAGATTATCCCTTAAGTAGTAACTCTGCCAAATTTGAACGAAAACAGAACACGTTTGCTATGCTAAACAAATATAACATGAGCGTTATTTCATGTGAAAAAGTAGCCCGAACAGCCTACTTTAGAGCCTGTTTTGACCCATTAGGACCCAGATTATAGATCTTCTTATTGGGGAATTTCGTAGATCACCTAGCAAGCTTTCCGCGGCCTTTTGAATCACCCAAAACGGAGCTATAACGAAGCGGGAAACTGAGTTTGAAAATTTGTGATTAGCAAACAAAAGCTGTCAGCAACTGGCAGCATTTACCACTAGGCTGACCATCCGACTTTGGCTGCATTTTTGAGCAAGTTAGAGTTAGAACCAGAACCCGACACTAACTAGGATATTATAAACCTCCTTTCTAGCTTTCCGTAGACACCAAGAACACTTAAAACGGATTAATAACGAGTAAGTTATGCCCTTTTAAAAATTTGTGATCAATAACCCAAAAGCTACCAGCACTAGTAATAGTAAGCTGACGGGTCGACTTTAGCCTCATTTTTTAGCAGGTCAGAGTCAGACCTAGACCTTGACATAAACTAGGAAGTTGTAGATCTCCTAGCTACCTTTCCGTAGACACCAAGAACGCTGAAAACGGATAAGTAATGAATAAGTTACAGCCTTTAGAAAATCTGTCTCACACATTTTAAAAAGCTGATGAAAACAAAGATTTCTGACTTCACATGCGTTTTTACCCACTTTAAAGCCATTTTCACGCAAAACTTAAAGAACGAAACTTGTAGACGGCGTGTCCAAGAATACAAATATGTTTTCCGTTCGTTTTATGGTTAGATAACGAACCTGTAAATGGCTTTCAAAAATCAGCAATTTCAATATACTTGTACCTAAGGTTTTGGAACACAAGGACTAATATTGCCATTTTATGAAAGTAATACAAGCCCTAGGGGCTGTTTTGTAAGCATTATAAAAATCGAGGACACGTGTGCAATTTAACTTAAGTTTTATTAATATTATTTATTTAATAAACTTTGAGGGCTATATTGTAATTCGTAAAACGTAAAGGACTAATTACGAACATTTGAAACTTCAAGGACTTTTATTCTATAAGTCTTAATTAAATAAAAATCATTTTATTTTATTCATTAAACTGTTACAATCGAACGAGGTAAATACACTTTATTAAATTAAAAGTATACATGGTACGATAACTTACTATAAGTTTAACACTTAAAACGATAACAACTTATTAAATCTGTGATCATGCATTTTCATCAACTGCATCTATATGTGCATTTTATTTGTGCATCTACTGAGTCATATAAATTACTTAGGTATTTGATATATTGTGTGCACTATGACTTGAATACTTTGATCAACCTCAAGCAGTATTCTTCAGGTGAGTTCATAGCCTCGCTTTTCACTACTATTTATGTTTTTACTAACCCGCGAGGGGGAGACATGCTACTAAAGACCTATCAATTGTTTTGCATAATATGATTTTAATATCATGAGATCATGGCCCTATACTTATATTTAATAAACTGTTGATTAATACTGTAAGACAAAACAAGTAACATATTGTATAGGACGCAAACTGAACTTTACCTTTAGTTAGATTTTCCTATTGTAAAATTTCTCATGACCCGTGAACTGAAACTGTTAAAATTGTAGAATTACCTGAATGTTATAAATAGATCTATTTGGGATTGACCATCCCCATCTAGGTGAGTCATGCTAACTGTGCCTTGGTCGGGACAACAGGTGTTTATCATGTCAGAACGAAATAATGGGTGCCTTATAATAAGGCGAAGGGTCCTCATTTGTTGAGGGCTTAACTTGTCAAGTGTCAGTTTCGGGCAATAGGAAAATGTAATTAATTTATAGTATTTGGCTTTGTGCGATACTAGTTTTGTGATGTTTGTGGTTCTAAACTAGACTTTATATTATTTGGTACATTAATACATGGAACATACTGATATCTCTGAACTAGATTTTTATCACACCTTGTGCAGTACAATATGGAACATTTTGATATTTCTGAACTTGATTTTTATCAAACCTTATGAAATACTATACGGGATATTTTGAGATAGTAAACATGATTTTTATATCAAATGAACTATGATTTTACAAAATTCTATGAATTCACCAACTTTATGTTGACTGAACTTTATGTTGACTGTTTTAAGCATGTTTTTCTCAGGAAATTAAACTGGATTGTTTGAGCATGGACTGAGCATCATTTAGGAGCATAAAAATGACAGGGATCTATTTTTTTCATTGGGATACTTGTAACAACAGATATTCAAGATTTTCAACTGATTGTACTAAAACAATATTTTTATCAATTGTATTTCAAAATCATTTAATTATGATCAATACTTTGTATGCCATTTGTTCTGTGATCCACCTACGTGACACCCAATTACTATTCCGCTACAAACCTGATTTGGGGATGTCACATTGTGCATGGCACAACATCACGTACGCATATAAACAACCACGAAACGTAATTTTTTTTGAACAATATGATAATGTCATGTATATTTGAATAGCTATTAGAATGTCAACCATATAGTTTATATGAAATTCTGCATAATTATTATATGAAAAATACTTCAAAAGTGATAATCATATAAAATAGGATGCATTTATCCTTATAACTATTGTTCTTCATATTCTGAAAGTAAGTTATTATTTCAAGTCAAACTAGAAGTAATATGGATTACTACAAAGGTAAACAAGCATGTAGCTCCCACTGAATTAGACAACATTACATCAATGTATTTTCGGTAATAAAAAAACGCAATGCTCCCACTGGATTTGACAGCATTACAAATGTTACTTCACCATTGAAAACTAAATAGCGATTTATTTACTTTCCTACTCGCTTTAAATACGCATAAGTAACAATTACTTATGTATTATAGAGAGTGTATGAATTTCTACCATGTAGATGAAAGACTATCTATCATACTTTCATTAACTTGAAAACTGGCATGCAATTTCCTCCATATTAGGCCTACCATTCAATAAGGGTATTTTGTGCCTACGTTGGGTTAAAACCTAATAATTAGGATAAATAAAGCTAGTCATTATAATCACAATGAATAAACAAAACACTTGTTTTGTTCTATCGATTATAGCCTTAAGGGGATCGACATGTAAAGAACAAAAGAAGTATTGCTTCCCTAGAGATTGCTAAGAGACCTATTAGTTTGAAAGATGCTCAAAAAATCATAAAGATTAATGAGATCTACCTGAAACAATAAGTTGTGCAAATGTACTTAACCATTTAAGTTCACTTAAAGATTGATAATTACAATAATCCAATCACACCTATTAATAGCTTTTCCTTGCACCGAAAAAGGATAGGTATATGTATCTTTCTTTCTTACAAGAAAATGAGACTTTTTTTCAAACAAGCATTAGTTTATGGAACTTTGTTGCAATAATACTTTTAAAAGAATCACAAAATTCAATTTTAGTATATTCGATAATATTATCTTTATAGAAAATTAAATACCCATGTTTATAAATAAACAATTAATTTTCTAAAAGATAGAATCCACCAAGACATACCGCCACCGCATCAGTTGATCTGCTAGTGATGATGATATTCAAGGGGTAATTGACGTTCAATAATTGTATCTAATACAACTTCTAGAATTATGGGACTCAACTTTATATGCATCACTTGTGACATTCAAAAGTGAAAAAGCGAACATGTTTCTCCCATCTATTGCCACGAGTTAAGGTCTCACCTATCTTAACTTGCTTAAGTCGTCCAACCAAAAATCATGATTATATAGCACCGACGTCTCACAATCAAGTGTATTATATCACATTGGGTTACAAAATCACCATAATCTAACGTATGGTGAAAGAGTAAGTGCAAGTGCTTTTACACGTTGGATGGAAAATAAACTTATTTCAAAGGGTATAAATTTTGACAATTTCAAAACATGTACAAAGAAGCATGCAACATCTTTGTACCATGATAATTTAACAAATTTACTCAATTCGTTAATTATAGACATCACTGTTGGAAATTTAGTGCAATTGTGGTAACGGGTAATACTTGTAAATGGGTTTGGAGGTACGGAGTGTACACCCATTAAGTCCCTTACCTCCCTGGACTCAATATAGTGGTTGTGATATCAGTAGGAAGCTGCTCCTGGTCAGGAAGTTGCTTCTGGTCAGGAAGTTGCTCCTGGTCAGGAAGCTGCTCCTGGTCAGGAAGCTGCTCCTGGTCAGGACGTTGCTCCTGGTGATGCACAAAGTCTTTGTAACCTCTTTGACCAGTTAATGAGGGTTGAATATTGACTTGATGACCAGATTTCTGGTCATGTAACCACTATGCTTTATGAATGTTATTATGAGATTAATAGGCCTATTAATGCTCTTAATACCTTTGACTAGGAGTTACATTCCTTAAAGGAATAGGATCACTATAAATAGTGATCATATTTTGCATGATGACAGACAGAAACAAGAAACACTTACACGCACAGAGTTCTTGATTTGTGCCTAAAACAAGAACTAACTCTTGGTTTTATCCCAAGGAGGTATTCGTGTTAACCCAGGCATAGGGTCGAATAATCTTCTTTGGAAAGTGATTACACGACTTCAAGAGATATCCGGTAACCATTCATTGGTACGTAGTTAGGCTATTGATTATCTTCACCCTGTTGGAACGAAGTAAACCCCAACAATCAAAGAAGATTATTTTGTGATAATCAATGGCGGCGGCAATGAAGCATATGGTGGCTAACTTCTCCAAACTAGACAAGTTTGAAGGGGTTGATTTCAGGAGATGGCAGAAGAAGATGCACTTTCTTCTCTCTACCATGAATGTGGTGTACGTGCTGACCACTCCTATTCCTGATGGTGGTGATGATGCTACTTTGGAGGAGATGCGGAAAAGGAGCAAATGGGAAAATGATGATTATGTGTGTCGCGGCATAATTCTCAATGGTATGTCTGATTCTTTATTTGATATTTACCAAAATGTTGAATCTGCTAAAGAACTATGGGATTCCTTGGAAGCCAAATATATGGCTGAGGATGCATCAAGCAAGAAGTTCCTTGTGAGTGATTTCACAAATTACAAAATGATTGATTCAAGACCAGTCATGGAACAATACAATGAACTTCTTGGAATACTTGGCAGATTTACACAACATAAAATGAACATGGATGAGACCATTCAGGTCTCGTGTGTCATTGACAAATTACCTCCTTCTTAGAAAGATTTCAAGCATACCTTGAAACATAAGAAGGAGGAGTTAACTCTTGTTGAGTTGGGCAGTCATTTGCGCATTGAGGAATCCCTCAGGGTGCATGAAAGTGATAAGCCAAAGAGCAACAATGTTGCTGGATCATCTGTTATCAATATGGTGGAGCATAACAACTCCACCAGGTACAATGACAACAAGGGCAAACGTAAGCATCATGATAACACCAAGGCTAATCCTAACAAGAAGTCATCAGTGGCTTGTTGGAAGTGTGGGAAACCTGGACACTTCAAAAGGGATTGCAAAGGTGTTAGCATTGGCAACCAAGCTAATGGATCAAGAACAAAAGGTCAGAATATGTTTAATGAATCTCTCCAGATTTATTATGTTACATATGTATCTGAAGCTTACTTTGTGCAGGATGATGATGTTGCGTGGTGGGTTGACTCTGGAGCAACATTACATGTGTGTAAAGATAGATGTTAGTTCAAGACTTATGAGTCAATGAATGATGGATCTATTCTTCACATGGGAAATGAGTCAACAGCCCTAGTGCATGGACGTGGTTGTGTAGATCTTAAATTTAGTTCTGGAAAGATTGTTTCTTTGTTTAATGTTTTGCATGTTCCTAATATTAGGAAGAACTTGGTTTCTATTAGTGTTTTGAATAATTGTGGTTATAAACAAGTGATTGAATCTAATAAATTTGTTTTATCAAAACATGGTGTGTTTATTGGTTTTGGCTATTTGAGTAATCAAATGTTCAGGCTTAATATTTATTCTAGTATAAATGTTGATTCTGTCCTGATGACTACCACTAAACTAAATGATTCATCACTATGGCATGCTAGACTAGGCCATGTCCACTATAAGAGGATGCAAGATATGTCTAAGGATGGGTTAATTCCAGCTTTTGACATGGACACTGATAAGTGTCAGACTTGTATGCTGAATAAAATTACTAAGAAACCATTTCAGGATGTAAAACGTGTAACTACAGTTTTGGAGCTAATCCATAGTGACCTATGTGATTTGCATGCTACTCCCTCATTAGGGAATAAGAAATACTTGGTAACATTTATTGATGATGCTTCAAGGTTTTGTTATGTCTATTTGTTACATACTAAGGATAAAGCATTAGATAAATTTAAAGTATTTAAAACTGAAGTTGAATTACAACAAGGAGTCCAAATCAAAAGATTTAGGACTGATAGGGGAGGTGAGTACATGAATACTCAGTATTTTCAGTCTGTTGGAATAATCCATGAAACAACTGCCCCCTATACTCCACAACAAAATGGTATATCAGAAAGAAAAAATAGAGTACTAAAAGAGATGGTTAACTCCATGTTGTCCTACTCAGGACTGAGTCAAGGGTTTTGGGGAGAAGCTATGTTAACAGCTTGCTATTTATTAAATAGGGTTCCCAACAAAAGGAACAGAATTACCCCTTATGAACTCTGGACTAAAAGGAAACCAAACTTGAACTATCTTAAAGTTTGGGGTTGTAGGGCTGTTGTAAGACTCCCTGATCCAAAGGTGAAAACCTTGGGTGAAAGAGGCATTGAATGCATCTTTGTTGGATATGCTGAGCATTCCAAGGCTTATAGGTTCTATGTTATTGAACCTAATGATTCAGTTTCAATAAACTCAATCATTGAATCAAGGGATGCTAACTTTGATGAGACTAGGTTCTCATCAGTCCCTAGACCAAGCCTTAGGACTCCTATAGGAGATGAGGACACTGGTGTTTCAGTGGAACCTGAAAGGGTCACTGATGAGGTTGTGGTTCAGCAACCTGAGCCTGAGCTTAGAAGAAGCACAAGGCATAGGACTCCAAAGAATTTTGGGCCTGAGTTTCAACTATACTTAGTTGAAGGAACAAGGGATGAGGTCTCTGATCAATACTCCTATTGCTTTAATGTTGAGGATGATCCCAAAACATTTGATGAAGCAATGAAGTCCCAGGATGTTGCTTTTTGGAAAGAAGCAATAAATGATGAGATGGACTCCATCATGGGCAACAACACTTGGTGTTGGTTGATCTACCTCCTGGTTGCCATCCACTTGGTAACAAATGGATTTTCAAAAGGAAAATGAAGGTAGATGGAACTGTTGAAAATTTCAAGGCAAGGTTAGTCATTCAGGGCTTTAAACAAAAGTCAGGGATAGACTATTTTGATACTTATGCTCCAGTAGCACGTATCAGTACCATAAGAATGCTGATTGCTCTAGCAAGTATTCACAATCTGATTATTCATCAGATGGATGTGAAGACAGCATTCTTGAATGGTGACTTGGATGAGGAGGTTTATATGAACCAACCTCAGGGATTCATCATGCCTGGTCATGAAGGTAAGGTGTGTAAACTGATTAAGTCCTTATATGGACTAAAGCAGGCACCTAAGCAATGGCACCAGAAATTTGATGAAGTGGTTTTGTCTAATGGTTATTCACTTAACCAAGCTGACAAATGTGTATATAGCAAATTTGATGAATCTGGTAAAGGAGTCATCATTTGCCTATATGTTGATGACATGTTAATCTTTGGTACTGACCAAGCTAAGGTTGATCAGACAAAGGATTTTTTGTCATCAAAGTTCTCCATGAAAGACATGGGGGAGGCTGATGTTATCCTTGGCATAAGGATTAAACATGAAAGTGATGGTATTGTAATTTCTCAGTCTCATTACATTGAGAAGGTACTAAAGAAATTCAATCACTTTGATTGTACTCCAGTAAGTACACATATGGATACAAGTGAGAAACTAATGCCTAACAATGGTCAGGCTGTCTCCCAGCTTGAGTATTCTAGGGTTATTGGTTGCTTGATGTATGCCATGACTAGTACTAGGCCTGACATTGCATTTGCTGTGGGTAAACTGAGTAGGTATACTAGTAATCCTGGTACTCAGCATTGGCAAGCAATTCAGAGGGTACTGAAGTATTTGAAAGGAACAATGGATTATTGTTTGTCTTATACTGGATATCCTTCAGTGTTGGAAGGTTACACTGATGCAAGTTGGATCAGCAATACTGAGGATAATTCATCCACAAGTGGCTGGGTATTCCTTCTTGGTGGTGGTGCAATTTCTTGGGCATCCAAGAAGCAAACTTGCATTACTGGTTCAACAATGGAATCTGAATTTGTGGCTCTAGCAGCTGCTGGTAAAGAGGCTGAATGGTTGAGAAACTTGCTTCTTGAGATTCCATTGTGGGTCAAACCTATGGCACCCATTTCTATCCGTTGTGATAGTGCAGCTACATTGGCTAAGGCATATAGCCAGATGTACAATGGCAAGTCTAGACACCTAGGTGTTAGACATAGCATGATTCGTGAGTTGATCACGAATGGGGTGATTTCAATAGAGTTTGTGAGGTCTCAACAAAACTTAGCTGATCACTTGACGAAGGGATTGGCTAGAGACTTGGTTATAAAGTCTGGTAAAGGGATGGGTTTAAAAGTCCACTCTAGTCACTGAATGCTAGGACACCCAACTCCCTCCTGAGGAAACTTGGGAGCTGAGTTCAATGTGGAAAGCTGAACATTCAGGGGACTGAAGCACATGTATATCATCCCAAGGATGTGCTTGTACCTGCTGAAAGGAGGATGAAGTTATAAACTTCTTAATGGTTAATTTCTTTGAAAAAGTGCTTAAGCAGGAGCATGAACTAAAGAGGAACCACCTATGTAAATGTTGAGGTTTCGCCGCCTCAAGGAGCATGGACTTTGGCTCTTACAACATTTATGAATTGGATATGGACACATGGCTTGTATGGTGTCACGAGCGTTTTAAGTGTTTGAAAACTTGGGTGTATGTTATCTTCAGGTGTTCAAAGTATTTGAAGGGTTCAATTCTTAGAACACCCTGATTCTCGAATATTTGGAGTGATGTACTAAGATGGAAATTCAATCCTCAGGACATTTTCATTTATGCACTGGTTTTGTTAAAGTTGATTTTCATGCAAAAAGGAATTGTACTAAATTGGGGAGGATTGTTGGAAATTTAGTGCAATTGTGGGAACGGGTAATACTTGTAAATGGGTTTGGAGGTACGGAGTGTACACCTATTAAGTCCCTTACCTCCCTGGACTCAATATAGTGGTTGTGATATCAGTAGGAAGCTGCTCCTGGTCAGGAAG
The DNA here is from genome assembly GCA_025667525.1 of Glebionis coronaria. Taxonomy (NCBI): domain Eukaryota; kingdom Viridiplantae; phylum Streptophyta; class Magnoliopsida; order Asterales; family Asteraceae; genus Glebionis; species Glebionis coronaria. Next base: position 87,216,532 of record CM046875.1, on the reverse strand, counting down.
TTGCTTCTGGTCAGGAAGTTGCTCCTGGTCAGGAAGCTGCTCCTGGTCAGGAAGCTGCTCCTGGTCAGGACGTTGCTCCTGGTGATGCACAAAGTCTTTGTAACCTCTTTGACCAGTTAATGAGGGTTGAATATTGACTTGATGACCAGATTTCTGGTCATGTAACCATTATGCTTTATGAAGGTTATTATGAGATTAATAGGCCTATTAATGCTCTTAATACCTTTGACTAGGAGTTACATTCCTTAAAGGAATAGGATCACTATAAATAGTGATCATATTTTGCATGATGACAGACAGAAACAAGAAACACTTACACGCACAGACTTCTTGATTTGTGCCTAAAACAAGAACTAACTCTTGGTTTTATCCCAAGGAGGTATTCGTGTGAACCCAGGCATAGGGTCGAATAATCTTCTTTGGAAAGTGATTACACGACTTCAAGAGATATCCGGTAACCATTCATTGGTACGTAGTTAGGCTATTGATTATCTTCACCCTGTTGGAACGAAGTAAACCCCAACAATCACTTATTTAACTCACAATTCAATTGTATAAATAGTGATTTCATAAAAATTGACGATTCAACATGTATTCTATTTAAAGAAGTTTAATTTTATCACAGGAAAAGATTAACGAATGATTAAAATCATTCAAACCCTATACCATTCGCGGTTTCCTAAATAGTATGCAAGATAAGGAGACTACAAGTAGTCAGGTATTATAGGGCAATGGTATCTACAAGACCGAAGTCTTGATGAGTCTTCCCGAACCTTAGCCTTGCAACCAGATAGTACTTTTTCAAATTACGTCATTAATAAAATTTTACAACTTTAAATTAGAAAACAAATTATACACTTTATTCTTGCTAATCACGGCGTGAGTTATATTTAAAACAATGTAAGGGCGACTCATTTGTTGCCACATATGATCGTGTAAGAACATAATTATAATAAATCAAATTTCATATAGTTTTAGTCTGGTTTATTTTTATTTTTCGAAAAACCCTTTGCTTGAACCATGATATATAACAATTATAATCAAAAGCAAAACAAATAAACATTAACCTAAAACATATATCCAATTAACAATTAATCACATACTTCATGCATACCACATCAATCATGACTTCAATTAAATCAATTAATCAAGAACACATGATTGAAACTTTGATTTTTGCAATCCTATTTTTAATGCAATTAATTAAGTTCGTTTTCCTCGATTCGACTCGAATTTGATTTCCAATTAACGTGATGACTTACTTTGTTTTTGGTAAAATCTGATCTTTTTGTATTTTTAAAACTATTAGAAAACAATTTAAAATTAAACTAACGTAAAAAGACTATTTAAAATTAAACTATTTAAACAAATTTAAAAACTATTTTAAATAAAAACTATTTTGAAATAAATCTATTTTGATAATAAAAACTAATTTAAATCTAATACTAATTTTAAACTAGAACATTTTTTTTTAAAATGAAATCTATTTTTAAACCAAAACCAAATCGAAAGTTAATTTAAAATTAAAATATATTTTTTTTTACTTTTTATATTTTATAAAAAAAACTGATTAAAAAGAAAAATAGTATAAAACTTTTTGATTAAAAAGAGCTAAAACTTGTATTTAAAACTAATTAATAAAAACTGCCAACGAAAAATACCCTATAAAAATTAAACTAAGCGAAAGAATACACAAAAAGACTACTAGCTAAAGTGGTTGGGGCGTAGGGTGGTTATGCGAAAGGTCAGGGGTTCGAGACCCTGGCCAGACTAAATTTTTGTTATTATTTTTTTTTTTACTTTTTTGGACAAAAGAACAATCAAAGAAAACCCACAGACCAATTGGGTCTGTGAATTTAGTGAATTATATCAGCAAAATAAATCAGTAAGCACACATAACCAAATAAGCTATAACTACATAAAAACCAAATAAGCTAAAACGACAGTCTTAAACAAGGAAAAGCAGTAATAAACCATCAATAAGCTATTCAAATAAGCAGATCTAAACAACCTAGACTTAAATAAATAACGCAGAAACCAAACAATATCTCCAGGCACATATAATAAGCAAAAGCAGATGAATATTAAACTAAACAATAAACTAAAAGAAAACTAGCAAAATCAAACAACTTAAGCAAATTAAGCTGAAAATCGAATAAGCTAATAAAACTGAGCAATCTAAATACTAAATAAGCTAAAATAGGAACTATGAAATACCAAAATAAGCTAGAACTAAAAGCATCAAATAAACAAATAAGCTATCAAACTAACTAAAGCAGATACCTAATATCAAATTCCCCAATTAGAAACATCAACAATAAAAAGCAGATCCAAACATAAGCGAATAAATCAAAACAACCCAAACAGTAACAAAACTGTATATAACTGAAATTAAATAAGCTGATAAACATAAACTAATACAGAGCAGATCTAAACTTAAACAATAAAGGGAAAAGAAAGAAGAACCTGGTGTTGAAACCATTGGGAAGAAGATTGAGGCGCTGAGCCATCTTATCAATCGAAAACGAACACCTCAAACATCACCGATTATCATCAACATCATCGTCTTCTCGAACTCCAAATAAGCTCTCGAACAGAATTATTTTTTTATTTTTTTTTTTTTATTTTTTTTTTTTATTGTTTTTAAATAATAATAATCACGAAAACAGTACCAAAGCAGTTTCAAAAGATTATAATCAAAATTGAACGGAAATTAAACGAGACATAATTTTAAAAAATATTAATTTCATTAATACTCAAAAGTCATTACAATACTTGAAATAAAAATTACAATAATCCTAATTTATCTTTGCAAAAATTAAAACTAATCTAAACCCTACTCCTAATTTTAATTAAAAAAAAACTGAAATTAAAATAAAGAAAAGCTTGAATACATCTTGAGAAATGGGGGTTTTTATAGGAGAAAACCCTCAAACCTTTCCTTGGTGCCTACGGCTTGAAATCTTGGCCGCATATCATCTTTTCTCTTTCTTCTCTTTAAATCAACGGCTGAAAACATCTTGAGCCTTTTTTCACTCGGATTGCCACGTTGGAAGAGGAGAGAGGACCACATGGTGGATGCTTCCGTTTTTCTTGGGGATTTATTTCCCATTTGATGTGAATTAAACGTTTAAGGGAAAAGCCCCATTTTTTATGAGTAAAAATTGGGTGATGGTTAAATTAGGGTTTGAGAATATTTGGGGGTAAATGGCTGTGAATATGGGGAGAAGAAAGGGTAGGTTTACTTTGTTTTTGACGTAAATAAATGGGAGTGGGGTAATAAATAATTTCGTTTATTAAAACTTATTGTGGGGAAGTGAGGTAATCGTGTGTGGTAGAGAGCATGGTAAGGGGTGGGTGTGTGAGTAAAAATAAAAATTCGTTTATTAAAAAAACGTATTGAGGGGTGAGGTTGGGATAATATTCGTGTGTGGGTGAGGGTGTACCGTAGAGTGAGTGGGGGTGAAGGTAGGGATTATGTGAGGTAGGGTGCACGGTAGAAGTGAATGTTGAAGTGGGGTGAAGGTTTATTAAAAACGTTTGTTGAAAAAAAGAAAGTGAATTGTTTGTGTGAAGTAAACATGTAGTTGTGGTGTTTGACCACAAAGCTGACCATCTCCGTCCTTTTCATTTGGATAAATTAGGCTAGGCCCAAATTCGTTACATCAAAACCTCAAATGGGCTTTTGGGTTTTATCCACTTAAGCACAAGGTTTAATTTTTCAAATGGGCTTTGTGGGCCCAATAAGCAAATGTGGGACCCACAAGGCCCATTAAACTCGAATAATATTAGATCCACTATGGACGAGCTCGATTTCGGATTTGTTGATCTTTTCTTCAAAACTCGAGTCGGTTTAGCTGGTTTTCGTGAACTTGGGCACACTCTTGGTCTTTTGACTTTGTCTTTGTCTCTTCTTTGACTTTTCTTCAACATTTGACCGTGAAATCCCGTGTTTTCTCTTCTTTTGATCATTTGTACCTATTTAAACACAAAAACACAAAACCACGCGTAATTCCGACTTTATTGATATAAAACACATGATTCGGTCTTGTTTTTCCATGATTTTAGTGGCAAAAGGATAAGTGTTTTCACACTTATTAAATCCCCTACACTTGACCATTGCAATGACCCCATGCAATGCATAAAGTTACATTTTTCTCATAATTAATCCGTCTTGGCCTTAATTATTATTACTACTACTAATACGATAAAAAGATAAGAACTTAAAAGGAGACAATCATTTATTAACTTGGAAATTATTTGATGGAAGAAACTCGTAAAGAAATCTAAGACTTTAATTAGGACTTTGGTGTTATGAATATTAATCACCCTCAAGTTTCACGTTCCCCATACCAAACATAAAAACGAGATCATTGTTATTACAAGTTAGCACTACTAACACATACTCATGTGGTTTAATTAATCACTTAGACCCCCTTATTCCTACGGTGTATCTCTTGTATTTTATTTTTGTCTTGAATGATCACGAGGATGCATTTTTGACTTATTTCGATAATTTATTTAGGCCGAAAACAAAGTGGGACGATTTAATCAATAGTTAGCTAAAGGACAAAATCTTTTAAAACTGCTTCTCGAAACCTCAAAAAGTTCATATCTTGGCATAACTCGTTTCACGATTTGAGACCTTTCTCGGACCGATATTTGGCTTGTACTTCAAACTTCAAATCTTGAGAGACGATCTTGAAATTATGGTCTTCTCTTCATTTTGGTATACATCTTCATAAGGAGTGAAAGATGCTTCAAACGTTGACCACGACTTCTTCATTTATCCTCTTCTTTATTTAGGATTTTGATATACAACGATCCGCCTCCTTTTCGGACTTGGATCTATTTATCCTCATACCTTGTTAGGGTCTTTTTGGATAGACTTCTCCATGATCTTTAGGGGAGTAATTGCTTCTCGTCGTGTGTCTTGATCCTTCATATTGATTTGGATTAATGATCTTCACATCATCGTAGGATCTTTAGCAAAAAGTGAATCCTCATGCCTTGTTAGGGCCTTTTTGGACTCGGGTATCCTCATGCCTTGTTAGGGCCTTTTTGGATACCCCAATCTTCGCGTCCCGCTTCAATAAGTTATGCCTTGGCTATGAACTCTAATTAATCCCGAGCAACTTTTAAACGATCTTGTGCTAGAAGCTAAGTAACTTTTCAAATCGTACGACCTTATTTATTGCATTTATTTATTAACAAGTGATGGGAGAAAAAGCTCATAACTAACTCACATAGGTTAATGAAAGAATACCGAACTTATAATTAACTCTATCATCTCTCGTTCTCCACAATTTAAAATCTCAAGGAATGAGACTCGTGGATGCTTAGCCTAATAAACCAATTAAGGTCTACATGGTTAAGGATACTAGCTAGAGTAAACTCGGATAAGTAAACTCGGGTTGAGTCAAAATATTCACGACGGGCCTAATATATCAAAGACGTCTAAACTCGTTAAAACCATTTTATTTATTTATTTTTATTTTGACTTTATAAAAATAAAATGCGATGACAAAAGAAAATAAAATAAAAGAAAAATACTACAAGGCCAAAATAGATCAAAAATTTGAAAAACGTTGAAAATTTTAAAAATTTTCCGGTAAAAATGGGGTCAAATTCATGGAAAAGGCCACTAAAATTTCGATAGAAAGCCCCCCTACACTTAAGATAAACATTGCCCTCAATGTTTAAGCATGTGGGAGAATAAACTCCCCTACACTAAGGACATTGAGTGCGTTGTTTAAATCGAGCTAAGGAAAGGACAACTAAAGTGATTATATTTATTCGTTTTAAGATAGAATCACAATAGCAAAAACTTATCGAAGGAACCGGGTACACGGGTAACACGGGAACACGGGTCGAGTCAAAAGCACCAAAAAGTGGATCATCAAAGCACATGTACCTACACAATCACAACACACAAAACAACCTACACGGCTCCCCTACACTTATTGTAGAAAATAGATAAAAGATAAAAAGATAGATCATCGGGTTGCCTCCCGAGAAGCGCTTGTTTTTGTTAACCGAGTCACGAGCCTGACTCGACCCCGAATTAAATGGTCCATGGGGAAGCCTCGAATGTGATACCGGGATCAAAGATCTTATCCTCGGTCCCGGATGAACATAATAAATGGGAGGCAGGAGGATAAGTCATAGAAGGGAGAAAAGTCCGCTCAACATACGAGAAGTATGTGAGGTCATGATCCGCGGGAGGTGGGGTGGGCAAAGCCGTAAAGGTATTAATCAAAGAATGGTCAATGTCACCTCTCGGGTCAAAGCATTCATCCTCATGAACGTGAATCTCTTCGATTTCTTCATCATAGATAGGCTCGTCAAACAAAGGTTTGTCGTTCCCCTCATTGAGGATTTTAAAAATTCTCTCGAAAAGATCACGATCAAGTACGAAACCATCATTCATTTGTGGGATTTGTTGATAAGTTAAATCCTCACGAATGTGGTAAACGTAATTCTCATTAGAGGAGTGTTTATTAGGTAACTCCTCGAGAATTGGATGAGAATCGATGGTAGAATCAAAGGTAATTGGCGAAGAAGCAAATGTGAATTTATCAAAATCCGAGTTCTCAAAATCAATATCAATATCAAGTTTTAAAACACCATTTGCCTTCTCATCAATACCATGATCACAATTAAGCTCATGCGAGAAATCCAATAACACGGGATCATAAAAAGCATCCTCGTGATGGAATTTCTCGATACTTGGGGTATAAAAGTCATCATTAAGGAGTAAAGAATCCGATAAATCATTAGTATCATGGTTTTCAAAAGTCGGTCTTGGTAAAATAGGCGAATCATCCTCATCCGATCCCGAGGAATAATTAAAAATGTAATCGGAATCACAAGATAACTCATCCCTATCTACAAACTCCTTAGGTGTAGGACAACTTATGGGTTCTTCTTTTATGCACTCACACTCCTCAAAAATTGGTTTCTCAAAACATGTCTCGCTAAGAGGATTTGAAGAAAGCATAAAGTCATTTGAAGGGGTAGGTGAAGGAGGCATAAAAAAATGGGGTCATCAATGGGTAATGAAGGCTCAAGAATAATCTCGGGAATTTCCTCAATAGGGGAGCTAATAGTATCCGTGGGTGTCAACACCGGAGGGTGAGTAAAACTCATGATAGTCTCCGGGCCTTGTCTCTCCTTTATTGGCGGGGAGATGGAAGGATCCACAGTGGGAACATCACTACTAGTAGTGGTGTTAGCCTCAATATCATCACTCAAAGACGGCTCAATAACAAATTGATCATGATAGGTTTCTAAAATGAGCATGAATTTCCTATCGGTGGACTCTTGCATTTGTCTAGTAGATTCTAGCATTTCTTCCATGATTTTCTCATGTTCGGTCAATTTTTGTAGAATCAAGTCCATTTGAGGGTTGTGCATGTCCATTTGATTAAAGTTTTGAAAATTACCGTCATTTGGAAAACCTTCATTATTTGAAAACCCTTGATTTTGAAATTCCCCATAAAAACGTTGATCATATTGTGGTGGGTCACTATTTGTAGGAAAACTAGGGGAGCCAAAATAAGTATTAGTATCATAACACATACTTTCCTCATTATTATAAACCTCCTCATAAGTTTTGTCACAATTAAAATAAGCATGAGGCCCACCACAAGTCGAACACTCCTCGGACATAATCTTATAACGCTCTTCTTGCAAGATTTCCCAAATCGGACGATTATCCATGGTAGTGTCGAAAGAAATCGAAAATATCAATAATTATTATGCTACGTAATATATAATACTAAAAGAATAATCTTTTTGTATTTTTTTTAGAAAAATATATATATACAATAAAAATCGAAAGAAATCGAATTAAAAAATAACACTAATACGTAATATTTTTGGTGTAATACTTTTAGGAAAAAGTATTACTTTTGGATTTTTTAATTTTTTTGATGCAATTCTTAGGAAAGAAATTGCGTTTGTGATTTTTTAATTTTTTTTTTTTTTTTTTTTTTTTTTTTTTGTATTTTTAAGTTTTTGATTTTTTTATGTTTTTGATTTTTTGTGCAAGAAAATTAACGTTGAAAATGAACGGATCCCAAAATCCAAACGTCTTCACGAAAAATCGTCAATCGTACGAGCGAAGCGGCAGCGGCGCCATTTTGAAACTTTGATTTTTGCAATCCTATTTTTAATGCAATTAATTAAGTTCGTTTTCCTCGATTCGACTCGAATTTGATTTCCAATTAACGTGATGACTTACTTTGTTTTTGGTAAAATCTGATCTTTTTGTATTTTTAAAACTATTAGAAAACAATTTAAAATTAAACTAACGTAAAAAGACTATTTAAAATTAAACTATTTAAACAAATTTAAAAACTATTTTAAATAAAAACTATTTTGAAATAAATCTATTTTGATAATAAAAACTAATTTAAATCTAATACTAATTTTAAACTAGAACATTTTTTTTTAAAATGAAATCTATTTTTAAACCAAAACCAAATCGAAAGTTAATTTAAAATTAAAATATATTTTTTTTTACTTTTTATATTTTATAAAAAAAACTGATTAAAAAGAAAAATAGTATAAAACTTTTTGATTAAAAAGAGCTAAAACTTGTATTTAAAACTAATTAATAAAAACTGCCAACGAAAAATACCCTATAAAAATTAAACTAAGCGAAAGAATACACAAAAAGACTACTAGCTAAAGTGGTTGGGGCGTAGGGTGGTTATGCGAAAGGTCAGGGGTTCGAGACCCTGGCCAGACTAAATTTTTGTTATTATTTTTTTTTTTACTTTTTTGGACAAAAGAACAATCAAAGAAAACCCACAGACCAATTGGGTCTGTGAATTTAGTGAATTATATCAGCAAAATAAATCAGTAAGCACACATAACCAAATAAGCTATAACTACATAAAAACCAAATAAGCTAAAACGACAGTCTTAAACAAGGAAAAGCAGTAATAAACCATCAATAAGCTATTCAAATAAGCAGATCTAAACAACCTAGACTTAAATAAATAACGCAGAAACCAAACAATATCTCCAGGCACATATAATAAGCAAAAGCAGATGAATATTAAACTAAACAATAAACTAAAAGAAAACTAGCAAAATCAAACAACTTAAGCAAATTAAGCTGAAAATCGAATAAGCTAATAAAACTGAGCAATCTAAATACTAAATAAGCTAAAATAGGAACTATGAAATACCAAAATAAGCTAGAACTAAAAGCATCAAATAAACAAATAAGCTATCAAACTAACTAAAGCAGATACCTAATATCAAATTCCCCAATTAGAAACATCAACAATAAAAAGCAGATCCAAACATAAGCGAATAAATCAAAACAACCCAAACAGTAACAAAACTGTATATAACTGAAATTAAATAAGCTGATAAACATAAACTAATACAGAGCAGATCTAAACTTAAACAATAAAGGGAAAAGAAAGAAGAACCTGGTGTTGAAACCATTGGGAAGAAGATTGAGGCGCTGAGCCATCTTATCAATCGAAAACGAACACCTCAAACATCACCGATTATCATCAACATCATCGTCTTCTCGAACTCCAAATAAGCTCTCGAACAGAATTATTTTTTTATTTTTTTTTTTTATTTTTTTTTTATTGTTTTTAAATAATAATAATCACGAAAACAGTACCAAAGCAGTTTCAAAAGATTATAATCAAAATTGAACGGAAATTAAACGAGACATAATTTTAAAAAATATTAATTTCATTAATACTCAAAAGTCATTACAATACTTGAAATAAAAATTACAATAATCCTAATTTATCTTTGCAAAAATTAAAACTAATCTAAACCCTACTCCTAATTTTAATTAAAAAAAAACTGAAATTAAAATAAAGAAAAGCTTGAATACATCTTGAGAAATGGGGGTTTTTATAGGAGAAAACCCTCAAACCTTTCCTTGGTGCCTACGGCTTGAAATCTTGGCCGCATATCATCTTTTCTCTTTCTTCTCTTTAAATCAACGGCTGAAAACATCTTGAGCCTTTTTTCACTCGGATTGCCACGTTGGAAGAGGAGAGAGGACCACATGGTGGATGCTTCCGTTTTTCTTGGGGATTTATTTCCCATTTGATGTGAATTAAACGTTTAAGGGAAAAGCCCCATTTTTTATGAGTAAAAATTGGGTGATGGTTAAATTAGGGTTTGAGAATAATTGGGGGTAAATGGCTGTGAATATGGGGAGAAGAAAGGGTAGGTTTACTTTGTTTTTGACGTAAATAAATGGGAGTGGGGTAATAAATAATTTCGTTTATTAAAACTTATTGTGGGGAAGTGAGGTAATCGTGTGTGGTAGAGAGCATGGTAAGGGGTGGGTGTGTGAGTAAAAATAAAAATTCGTTTATTAAAAAAACGTATTGAGGGGTGAGGTTGGGATAATATTCGTGTGTGGGTGAGGGTGTACCGTAGAGTGAGTGGGGGTGAAGGTAGGGATTATGTGAGGTAGGGTGCACGGTAGAAGTGAATGTTGAAGTGGGGTGAAGGTTTATTAAAAACGTTTGTTGAAAAAAAGAAAGTGAATTGTTTGTGTGAAGTAAACATGTAGTTGTGGTGTTTGACCACAAAGCTGACCATCTCCGTCCTTTTCATTTGGATAAATTAGGCTAGGCCCAAATTCGTTACATCAAAACCTCAAATGGGCTTTTGGGTTTTATCCACTTAAGCACAAGGTTTAATTTTTCAAATGGGCTTTGTGGGCCCAATAAGCAAATGTGGGACCCACAAGGCCCATTAAACTCGAATAATATTAGATCCACTATGGACGAGCTCGATTTCGGATTTGTTGATCTTTTCTTCAAAACTCGAGTCGGTTTAGCCGATTTTCGTGAACTTGGGCACACTCTTGGTCTTTTGACTTTGTCTTTGTCTCTTCTTTGACTTTTCTTCAACATTTGACCGTGAAATCCCGTGTTTTCTCTTCTTTTGATCATTTGTACCTATTTAAACACAAAAACACAAAACCACGCGTAATTCCGACTTTATTGATATAAAACACATGATTCGGTCTTGTTTTTCCATGATTTTAGTGGCAAAAGGATAAGTGTTTTCACACTTATTAATGATCCATGGTAAACTTACATGATTCCCATGGATCGAACCATAATTTAACAATTAACAACGTCATAAATAACGACTAATTAACAAGTAACAACATATTTATCAACAAAAATTGCATACAACTTAGGGTTTGTCTAATTAATTTTATTAACTCTAATTAGGGTTTATGGAAACCTAATAATCAAATAATTCAAACGCCATCATAATAAGTTTACACAATTTTATCTCTTTCGTTATTTTTAATGTAATTAAAAGCTATACGAACGGCTCGTGATGCCACTGTTGGAATTTATAAAAACCTTTTACCATATTAACATATTAATAATCACGAGTACGCAGCGGAATATAGGATCACGTATAGACAAGTAATTAATATAAACGATAAAGAATTGCGTACCTTTTAGTAATGGTTAAACACCTTTATCGAACCACCAATATAAACGAAAACCCAAAGATCAAACTATTATCTTTCTAAGAGTACGCACACAATACGTTATATCAAACAAATAAGTATGCTAGTACCGATAGTAATAAAGCTAATCAATATTTGTTTAAAACAAATAAACACAAAACCACAACTTAATGTTGGATTTTGATCGTAACATAGAATCGCAAAACCAATTCCTTTGTTTTCTATCGCATGGAAAATTATTAATAATGATGGCCATTATATAGTCATGCATATGTGGGTTCACCTAAACCATTTAGGATACTAAACTTAATTAAAAACCAAAAGGTATTAATTCTTTTTATAAATATATTTATTATGTATGAATATCCACCTTAACGGGTGTTAATTAGTTTTGGCTACTAGTTAATTAGTCTTATATGTTACATTCCTAAGACCCATATAAATATGGGACACTTGTAATCATATGTTCACTACTCAATACTAATCATCTCCTTCCTCTCTAAACTCTCATTCTTTACATTTTATAACACGTTATCAGCACGATCTTTGCTCTAACCGAAACAAGGTAGGGAATTCTTAACATATCTCTATCTTAATTTTCATGAGCACTACTTGTTCTATTATATCTACATGAAAATGATATAACCTCATGTTATGTCAAAAAGAAAAAAAATAGTTAGAACCTCATGTTCTAATATGATCTAATATCATAACCTCATGTTATGTTTAAAAAAATAGTAATAAGAACCTCAAGTTCTATTAAAATTTATTCTTTAAAAAAAATCAAAACATAACCTCATAATTATGTAATTTTTTGGAGAACCTCAAGTTCTATCATTTTTATATCTTTTAGTAATAGTCATATTTTTTTATGATCAAACGTTGCAAAAATATAGTATATATTTTTTTGAATGCATACATTTTTGGTATGTTTCTCTATGGTTAAATAGAATGTGATTATATGCAGTTAAATTATTAATTTTTCTTTATTATTAGAACTGCATATCCATCAATATTTTGGTTATATAAATGTAGTGTATATCACGAATGACATATATGTTTTTACATATATCACAATATATTGTTACATTTGTTTATTAATGAAAAGAGAACCATTTTTTTATATTAGTCAAATTGAAATTTAAATGTATTAAAAATGGTAATAAATATCATTAAAAATCCATATTGCATTGAGTAATTAGGTGATGAATTCTTTTATTATTATTATTATTGTTTTTCGAATTGGCAATTTGTATGATTCATTGATGATAATTTTTTTTAACATTTTTTTTTATTGGGTATAATTCTTATTAGATTATATGTTTCTTTCTTCAGTTAAGATGTCGAATTCAAATATGTCAAAAGCGAACTTTGTTGTTCTTGATATTTCCAGAAAAGACTATCTCCCTTGGACTCTTGATGCCGAGATCCATCTAACCGCAAATAATTTGGGAGAAACAATTAAAACCGGAAACAAAGCGTCTTCACAAGATCGCGCTAAAGCAATGATATTCCTTCGTCATCATCTTCATGAGGACCTAAAGAAGGAATACTTAACGGTGAAAGACCCGTTAGAATTATGGGGAAAATTAAAAGAAAGATTCGACCATCAAAAACAAGTAATCCTCCCTAAAGCTCGTTATGACTGGATGCACCTTAGGTTGCAAGATTTTAAATCTGTCAACGAGTATAACTCTGCAATGTTTAGCATAACATCTAAATTAATACTATGCGGAGAGAAGGTTACCGAGGAAGACATGCTTGAGAAAACTTTCTCCACTTTTCATGCTTCCAATATGCTTCTCCAACAACAATATAGAGAACATGGTTTTAAAAAGTATCATGAATTAATATCCGTTCTTCTTGTTGTCGAGCAAAACAATGAGTTATTGATGAAAAATCATCAAGCACGCCCCACTGGTTCTATTGCACTGCCTGAGGCGAATGCGGCATCAAATATGAGGGGACGTGGTCGTGGTAATAACCGCGGGAATGAACGAGACTGCGGTCGCGGGCGTGGCCGAAATATTGTTTGGCATCGTGATGGTTACAATCTCAAGCCATATGATTTTAAGGGTAAAAATGATAAGGGGAAAAAGATGCAACATCAAGCTCCCACTAATTTAAGAAATCCTTGCAACCGATGTGGCTTGAACAATCATTCGTAAAACAATGTCGTACCCCCAAACATTTTGTTGATCTCTATCAAGCATCAATCAAGAACAAAGGAAAATTCATTGAAACAAACTTCACTGATAATTTGGATGCTAATGAGTCAAATCCAAATGTGCGCTTCGACTCTTCAGATTTTTTTGATGATGTGGAAGACGTTGTTGCTTCCTTTTCAAACAATGGGAATGATAACTAGAAATACCTGGCATTTCATTTAAGTTTTTTTTGTCCAAGAATAAATGTTTTAAGTTTCAAGTTTGAATAAGCTAGGTTTTATTTTTCTTCGCAATGTCACTCGTATTAGGAATTTTTATTAATGAAATACATTTTTTTTATACTATGAAATGTTTATATTATCTTTGTATCGTTTTTTTCAAGGATATGAAAAGCAAGTTGGAAAATGATGAAGACGAATGTCTAGTAGATAGTGGAACAACGAATACCATTTTGAAAAACAAAAACTATTTTTACGAGTTTCACGTAGCAAGTGCAAATGTCAACACAATATGTGGCACTAGTAACTTGATTGAAGGCTATGGAAAAGCATGTTTTATATTACCTAAAGGTACAAAGTTAATCATAAATGATGCATTGTACTCGAGTAGATCCAGGAGAAATCTACTAAGTTTCAAAGACATAAGACGTAATGGTTATCATCTTGAAACCATGTCTAAAAATAACATTGAATATCTCCAAATCACATCCATTAGAAATGGAAAAAGACCATAATGGAAAAAATGAAAGGTCTCTTCTGTTTTGTATTTTACATACATAAACCAAACAGAAATAAATATGATTTCTACTCGAAAATGTGTAGATCAATAACGTTTACCCTTTGGCATGACCGATTAGGTCATCCATGTGACGTAATGATGAGGAGAATTATTAAGAGCTCAAATGGGCATCCACTAAAGGACCTCAAGATCCTAGTATCAAAAGATTTATCATGTGAATCATGCTCTCTTGGAAAAATGATAATTAGGCCCTCAATCAATAAAGTTGAAAATGAATCTCCTTTGTTTTTAGAAATAATTCAAGGAGATATTTGTGGGCCAATTACTCCTCCGTGTGGACCATTTCGATATTTATGGTATTAATTAATGCATCATCACGATGGTCACATGTATGTCTATTATCATCAAGAAATGTTTCTTTTGCAAGGCTATTATCCCAAATAATTCAACTAAGAGCACATTTCCCAGATCATCATATCAAGAAGATCAGACTCGACAATGCAGGAGAATTTACATCACAATCATTTAATGATTTTTGTATGTCAATTGGGATTACCGTTGAGCATCCCATAGCACATATTCATACATAAAACGGTCTAGGAATCTTTAATAAAAAGATTACAACTAGTTGCTAGACCATTGCTCATGAAATCAAAATTACCATCTTCTGTATGGGGACACGCTATTTTACATGCTGATGCTCTTATTAGATTAAGACCATGTGCATCTCATGAGTATTCTCCACTCCAGCTGGTTTCTGGAAGAGAACCAAGTTTGTCTCATCTAAAAATATTTGGTTGTGCTGTTTATGTCCCAATTTCTCCACCACAACGTACAAAGATGGGACCTCAAAGAAGATTGGGAATTTATGTTGGATTTAATTCTCCATCAATCATCAAATATTTAGAACCATTAACTGGAGATATCTTTACAACACGTTTTGCTGATTGTCATTTTGATGAAACAACATTCCCAATCTTAGGAGGAGAAAAGAAAAGGTTGGACAAACTAGATGTAACTTGGAATGCATCATCAGTATCTTTTCTTGACCCTCGAAGTGCTCAATGTGAGTTAGAGGTTCAAAAGATTATTCACTTACAACGAATAGCAAATGAATTACCGGATGCATTTACTGACTCAAAAAGATTTACTAAGTCATATATTCCAGCTTTAAATACACCTTCTCGTATTGATCTCCTAGAAACTCTGAATGAGTCAAATATACGCAGAAAGCGTGGGAGACCAATGGGTTCCAAGGACACGAATCCACGAAAAAGGAAAGAGCAGAATACGATTGGCAAAGTCCAAGAAACTGTTATCAATAAAATCCCAAAAGAGATTAAAAATGACACATAAAATGTGGACAAATCTCTTGAAAATGACCATGTACCAAATGAATATAAGATCTCAATAAACTTCGTACAAAATGGTACTACATGGAATCGAAATGAAACACATGTTGCTGATATTTTTGCATTTTCTATAGAAAGTGAAATAATAGATGACGGAGATTATGTGCCAAAATCTATTTTAGAATGTCGACGAAGAAATGATTGGCCAAAATGGCAAAAAGCCATACAAGCTGAATTAGATTCACTTGAAAAGCGCCAAGTATTTGGCCCTGTAACCTTAACCCCAAATAATGTGAAGTCGGTAGGCTATAAATGGGTATTTGCGATAAAACGAAATGAGAAAAATGAAATTGTGAGATATAAAGCAAGACTTGTGGCACAAGGTTTCTCACAAATACATGTCGTAGATTATGAGGAAACGTATTCTCCTGTTGTGGATGAGACAACTCGAAGATTTCTAATCAGCCTTGCAAACGCTGAAAGGCTTCATATGCGTCTTATGGACGTTGTTACAGCTTACCTATACGGATCACTTGATAGTGATATTTACATGAAGATACGCGAGGGATTAAAAATGCCCGAAGCTTGTAAATCAAAACCCCGAGAAATGTTCTCAATCAAACTAAAAAGATCTTTATACGGATTAAAACAATCAGGACGAATGTGGTACCTCAGTGAATATCTTTCAAAAGAAGGGTATAAAAGTAATCAAATTAGTCTGCGTGTTTTTATCAAAAGATCAACGAAAACTTTACAATCATTGAAGTTTATGTTGATGATTTAAATATCATTGGGAATTCTAAAGAAATTGAACATACTGCAAAATTGTTAAAAAACGAGTTTGAAATGAAAGACCTTGGTATGACAAAATTTTGTCTCGGCTTGCAAATTGAGCATTTGAAAAATGGAGTGTTTGTCCATCAATCCAACTATACTGAAAAACTGTTGAAACGATTCAATATGGATAAAGCTCATCTGTTAAGCTCACCAATGGTTGGTCGTTCACTTAACCGAGAACTAGACCCATTCCTCCCCAAATAAAATGATGAGGACATTCTTGGTCTTGAAATACCTTATCTAAGTGCAATAGGGGCTTTAATGTACCTTGCTAGCAATACACGTCCAGATATTCCATTTTCAGTTAACTTACTAGCAAGATACAGTTCTGAGCCAACACGCCGACATTGGAATGGAATTAAACATATATTTCGGTATCTTTGTGGTACCCGTGATATGGGACTATTTTACCAAAAGAATTCAAAAAGAAAGTTGGTTGGATATGCTGATGCTGGATATCTATCTGACCTACATAAGGCACGGTCACAAACAGGGTACGTTTTCACTTATGGAGAAACCGCAATCTCTTGGAAGTCAACGAAGCAATCTTTAACTGCTACTTCATCAAATCATGCGGAACTCATTGCACTTTATGAAGCTAGTCGAGAATGTGTCAGGTTGAGATCAATGATTCAACATATTCAAGAAGAATGCGGGATCGAGTCAATCAAAGGAAATCCAACTTTATTATATGAAGACAATGCGGCATGTATAGCTTAAATCAAGGAAGGGTATATCAAATGAGACAAGACAAAACATATTTCTCCGAAATTTTTCTTTACATATGATCTACAAAAGGACAGAGTCATTAATGTTCGTCAAATTCGATCAAGTGATAATTTGGCTGACTTATTCACAAAATCATTGCCGACAAAAGTTTTTGAGAAGCTGGTTCAGAAGATCGGCCTTCGACGCTTGAAAGACATATCAATTTGAGGAGGAGCATTATGCGTACTGTACTCTTTTTCCCTTCATCAAGTTTTTATCCTATTAGGGTTTTCTTGATAAGGTTTTTAACGAGGCAGATCATGGCGTATAACAAAAGGTGAATATCCAAGGAGGAGTGTTATAAATATATTTATTATGTATGAATATCCACCTTAATGGGTGTTAATTAGTTTTGACTACTAGTTAATTAGTCATATATGTTACATTCCTAAGACCTCATATAAATATAAATATGGGACACTTGTAGTCATATGTTGACTACTCAATACTAATCATCTCCTTCCTCTCTAAACTCTTATTCTTTACATTTTATAACAATTCTATATTTTTATTTTATTATTTTAGATTATAATTAACATTAAATTATTGTTTGTAAAATCCCCGTTAACTAACTAATTAACTAACGTTTGCAATAGCTTAACACTAATTAATAGATTACACATAATATATTAACATATAATTGTTTTTACGTATTAATGTGTGTGTCTCCTTATGCTCGGGACGACTTCTGAACATATATTATTTACGTGGACATATTTCTACAGAAGATTAGAGTAAAAAGTATAGTGAAAAAGAAAACTCTTTTCCACTTTCATCCCACTACTGTCAAAGTAGAGTGCTACCTTCATTACGCTTCCCAATCAATCTCAACTCAACGTATCCGAAGCATTAAAGATTAAAAATCATGATAGAACTAGAGTATAAAGCACATTCAAATATCTTGTATCTGTAATATGAAGATTACCATGAATGTTTTCAATTTGCTATAACATTTATCAAACTGTATAAAACTGGTGCTTTGCTCCAAGAAATAACAAATGACATATTGTACATTTAGTTTGCACAAAATGTGAATTTACATGAGAAACTAACTTGGGTAAAAAAAACTTATGCACCAAACAACTTCGACAAATTTTCGTGTCTAGAGTTTTTCTTCTGGAATCCTTCGAAATCAACAAGCTCCTTCTTATTATGTTTCGGCTTCAATAACCCGTAGAACTTCTTAAACTCTTTAACTGACGGAATACTCTCCCTTCGGAACAAACCTGAGTTATGTGATTCTTCAACAGTCCTAGCCGAACCACTATGCATCAATCTTGTAGGTATCCCCACTGACCCGCCATGACCAAGCAAACCCGACGGTACTCCAAGCGCACCACCAACGGAAACACTATGTGTCAATCTCAAAGGTAAAACTTCATCCTTAGTATTATCAGCATCTATCAACTTTACATCAGTATCTGACTTCAATGCGCTAATGACAGTTTTAATAGCTCGAGTAGGTGACCCACGATTAAAAATCATTATCTCACCAATCTCAGCCGGGCTCAACTTAGCCCCGGTTTGAATAATCTCTTCAACTTGTGGAAATAACTTATGCTCTTTTACCCCTAAGTGACTATTAGCAAGTGTTTTAAACGCGCTAAAATCACATAAAGGAAACTCGACATGAACATCTATTCTACCGGGCCTTAGAACCGCTGAATCGATCTTTTCTTTATTACTAACTGTAAAAACCATCACTCGTTCTTCACCACATGCCGAAATAATCCCATCCATAAAATTTAAAATTCCAGACAAATTCACAAAAGTCGATTTCTCAGCTAGAAATTGGTCCAAGTCTTCCACAACTATAATCGACTTACTTGTAGTTTGCATAAGAAGCATCTTCAAATCAGTGTCATTTTCCACTTTTGACAAAACTACGTCGTAAATATCATACCTTAAAAACTTAGCCACTCCAGCTATAAAGCTCGACTTTCCTGTACCCGAAGGACCGTGAAGTAAGTAGCTTCGTTTCCAAACACGACCTAAACGATGATAATACTGTTCGGCCTTTAGAAATGACTCTAAATCAGACTTTATAACCTTTTTCTGCTCCAAGTCGAGCAACGACGTATCTATCGTTGCAGGATGATTAAAAGGAACAGATATCCACCGTCCGTTTTCTAGTGAGTTCTCACCGTTGATGTAGAGCTTAATTTGCTTCTTCTTTTGCTCGATCTCATCCACAACGTTATGAATATGTTGAAGGTACGTAGATAATATTCTTCTCTTTTCTTTTTTTCGCATTTTTAGTTTTATGCAATTATGCTCGAGTTTCCAAAAGATTCTTGATCCCAGATACGTATCTGGGATCATGTGATCATTTGTAGATGTGGTATCGATCACGAGATTAATCTCGTTAGGCTTGTCTAGTGCTGAAAATAAGCTAACGAAGTCGGAATCTTCGGCTGAAGGTAGTGAGTTGAGATACATAAGTATCTTATGATACACCTGGTTTTGTTGCATGTTTTGGTTGAATTTTGGGATTTTGTAAAGTTGATGAGCATGAAAATGTTCTTCAAATAATCTCCATTTATCGTGCAAAAGGTGTCCTATGCTTGTATGCGACAATACTCGTGATACTAACCAGAAACCGGCTATCACGACCGTAAACACGAGTAGTGTAAACAAAACCATTGTTCAGACTTCAGAAGAACGGTAAAATGTTGATAACCGACAACGCTGCAAATGAAATGATTTTATTTGAGTATATTTTCTTTTAAGATGAATGAAACTTTTGGGATATGGCTTTTAAGATTGAAGTTATAAGAATTTGATGATGTTATGAAGTATTTAAGATGTAAAAGGTTTATATAAGTCAAGAAAAAAGATATGAATATTAAATATTAAGTCAATAATGGAGGGTGTGAAGAAAGAATGTGTTTGAATTATTAATATAGTCGTGGAACATTTAAAATAATGGTCACGTTTGTACTAATTTGTTTGTACTTGATTTAACTAACTTATGCAACTCTAAAACACATGCTAAAACATTATATTATCATGCTGTGAAAGATACAGAATCAATGCAGGGGAAATAAGGCCAAATTCTTAATCTTTTGTCTAGTAAAAGAACCCGAAAAACGCGGAAAATTTTAAGACCTTCTGCGATGCAACGTTGTTTGTGTCGAATAGTCTTTAGAAAATTTCTGAATGAAATTATGCATGGTCTTTTAAAATATAAGATCTTATAGTAAAACATAGGTTTGACAATAAATGTTAACCAAGAATAGTAAGAGTAAATTTTATACACCCTGTAGATTACTCTAGATATAAAATATGACTGTTTATGAAGTTGTCAATTATGGTGAAATTATTACACCTAAAATTGTGACTTGTGTAGACTTCATGGTCAAATGATGGCTAATGTTTAAAAAGAAAGATTCATAGCATGAGACTTGTACTTAAAATGATAAGCTTGAATGGTTAAAAGTTACTTTTTAATTTGGAAAAATAGAATTAGACAAGCATGAAAAGCTATCTTATAACTTTTTCTCTGAAAAAAAGGCTTTTTAGTCACAACTCAAGTTGGTGATAACTGAATAATGTCAATAAAAAGTGATTTTAGTAACCACTCGAGGGGAGAGGGTGGTTAGTGTAGAAAAACTAGATATGATGATTCAAAACACTTTTATTAACATAAAGATATCAAAATTGAAAGAGAGAGTTTATAAATTAAAATCCATCACAGATTAAATTGGTATGAATCTATTTTCTAACTTGATAATAGTCTTACAAATCTTAAAACAAAAATAAGAGATGATTTAAACAAAAATGAAGAGAGAGTGTTGAGACGCCATTGATGGCTGCACAAAACACACACAGACTCTCTTAACCCTAACTCTGAAAGAGTTAGGGTGTTATACAACTTTCACCAACGGTCACAAACCCTAAAGGGCTTTGGGCCTTCATACATCCAAGCCGACACACAAAGTCCATCAACCAAGTTTCCATAGCAACAACTAATATCCCTGCACGTATCAAAATGACACAATAAGTCCCTCAAACTTTGGTTATCAGATTACAAGGGTATTTTAACACCCCCCCCCCCCCCCCCTTAATCTGATAGCCTAAACAGGTCAGTCATTCCTAGTTTTTCAACCAGGTTATCATGTTGTGGTGTATTCAATCCTTTGGTAAGGATATCTGCAATTTGATTTGCAGACTCCACTTTTTGAGTTCTAACAACACCACTTAAGATTTTTTTCCCTCACAAAATGAAGGTCAATCTCAAGATGTTTAGTTCTTTCATGGAACACATGATTGGCAGCAATCTTAATTGATGAATTACTGTCACAAAGAAGATCCACAGGCAAAAGATTATCACAACACAAATCTTTTAGAATTTTTAGGATCCAAATGAATTCACTAGTCACTGAAGCAAGAGCCCTATACTCAGCCTCAGCAGATGACTTAGAAAGAGTATTTTGTTTCTTACTTTTCCAAGAAACAAGATTATCATTCAAAAAAACACAATAACAGGTAACAGACTTTCTAGTCACAACACACTTAGCCCAATCAACATCAGAAAAAGCTCTAAAGGACATACCATAGTTTTTCTTAACATGAATACCAAGTCCTGGAGAACTCTTTAAGTATCTGAGAATCTTAAAAGCAATTTTGAGATGAGATCTCAAAGGTGAGTGCATAAATTGACTAAGGCAGTGAACAACATATGAAATGTCAGGTCTGGTATTGGTCAGGTAAATAAGCTTAGCCATAAGCTTTTGATAAGCAGCAACATTTTCCAACAAAGGGTCATTTTCAGAAGGTTCATTGGATATTGACAGATTAGATATTAAGGGTGTCTTGGAAGGTTTGCAGGCAAGCATTCCATACTCAGACAAAAATCAAGAACATACTTTCTTTGATTCAAACACACACCAGATGGGGTGTCAACAACTTCTATTCCCAAAAAGTATTGCAATTTTCCCAAGTCTTTAATTTTAAAATTCCCTTTCAAATTTTTTTTGAAGCTGTCAATATCTTTCTCATTATTTCCAGTCACAATAATGTCATCCACATAAACAAGCACATCAATAAAGGACTTATCACAACTCTTTGTATAAAGAGAATAGTCAGATTTACTTTGCACAAACCATTATCAATCAAAACAGAGGCGAGTTTGGCATTCCACTGTCTAGGGGACTGCTTAAGACCATAAATAGACTTTTTTAGCCTACAAACAAGCTTAGGGTTGTCAGAGTGAAAAACCTTGGGGGGTTTCATGTAGACAGTTTCATCTAACTCACCATATAGAAAAGCATTGTTAATGTCAAGTTGGTATATAAGCCAAGATTGATTAACAGCTAAGTTTATATGACACCTAACAGTTACCATTTTCACAACAGGGGAGAAAGTTTCCTCATAATCAATACCTTCCTTTTGACCACAACCCATGGAAACAAGTCTAACCTTATACCTTTCTATTTCACCACTAGATTTGAACTTAAGTTTCCAAACCTACTTAGAATTTAATGCATTTCTACCAACAGACAATTCAACTAAGTCCTAAGTATCATTTTCAAGTAAAGCAGCAAATTCAACATTCATAGCATCAATCTATTGAGGACTTTGACAGGCCTAAAAAAACTTTTGGTTTACAGCTCTTATTCAATTGAGTCACAAAACATAAGACATCCCCTTTAATCTTTGAATATCCAACAAACTTTTCAATCCCATATTTGACTTTTGAATCAACAACAAAATCATTGTAGTTTTTTTAGAAAAACAGAAGTTCTCAAAGATCTTCTTAAGACTTGGTTATCCTGAGCATTGGTATTAGATATGCCACCCAAGTTCTGTCCATGTAAGGGAAGACTTGGCTGATGCTCTAAAGTTCCTTCAGATATTTGATTTTCATCAAGTGTGGCAGCCTCAAAACCACTTGGACTGGCATCTGTAGTATCATTGTTGGATGCAATGTGTCCATTGTCACCATTATGAATGTCTAAAACTCTCTCATCATCATTAGGAAGCTCAGGATATTCCAAATCAAAAAAGGTTAAAACTTTATTGTTTTGAAAGACATCAACATCTTCATTACTATTCTTTTTATTCAAAACAGTATCTTTAAAAGAGAAAATAGATTCAAAAAACTTAACATCTCTAGAAACAAAGAACTGATGTCTGTCAAGACTATACAGTTTATAACCCTTTTGAGAATTAGAAAAACCCATCATAACACATTTTTCAGATCTACTAGTGAGTTTATCATGACTATTTAAAATAGTAGCAAAACAAAGACATCCAAAAGTCCTAATATGAGAGAGATTAGGGGATGAATTATACATCATCTCATAAGGAGATCTACTATTTAGCACAGAAGAGGGTAATTTGTTGATAAGATAAGTAGCAGTTAGAATGCATTCAGTCCAAAACCTTAATGGTATTCCCCCTTGAAACATAAGGCATCTGGTCATATTAAGAAGATGCCTATGTTTCCTTTCAACCACCCCATTTTGTTGTGGAGTATAAGCACAAGAGGTTTGATGTATAATTCCATTATTGTGACAAATTTTTTGAAAATTCTGATTAACAAATTCAGTTCCATTGTCACTTCTAAACACTTTTATATTTCTTTTGAATTGGTTTTTTAAAAGATTATAAAAAATCTCAATTGAGATACCAACTTCATCGTTGGTTTTGATCAAATAAACCCATACAGCTCTTGTATAATCATCCACAATTGTTAAAAAATATCTATGACCAGTGTGACTGGTCACCCTATAAGGTCCCCATAGATCTAAATGAACCAGTTCCCCAAGATATTTAGTTTTATGTTCACTTAATGGAAAAGGTTTTCTAGTCTGTTTAGCTCTTTGACAGATTTTACAAAACTCATTCTGATCAGTAGAACTAATGTTTAAAGAATTTTTAAGCACATTTAGAGCTGGGTCAGCAAGGTGACCTAATCTACAACGCCATTCATGTTTAGACAAGGAACACGCAATCACATAAGGGTCATTAGCACAATTAGTACCTTCTACATCTAAATAGTATAAACCACCACATTGTCTACCAGTCCCCAAGATTTTTTTGAAATCCTGATTCAAAAAGAAATATTTATTCTCATCAAAAGCAACCAAAATTTTGTTATCCTTAGCTAACTTATGAACAGAAACCAAGGTAACACAATAATCAGGTATAACAAGAACATCAAACAAAACAAGACCTTTTGAAAGCTTAAGATTTCCAATTTTAGAAATGATGGCTACAGTCCCATTGGGATGAGCCACCTTAATGTTAAGATGAGAAATATCAAGAACATTTTCCAATTCAGTATCATCATTGGTCATATGTTGATTTGCCCCTGAATCAACAACCTTCCCATTGTTCCCAAGTTTTGATTTGATGTTGGTGTTAGAACAAAAAAACTTCTCAAAGTTATCATCAAAAATCTTACTATGGTTTAAATAACTACGTGCCATATTGGCATGAACACTTTTTCCAGAATCACTTGTGCTTCCTTTGTTTTCTATAAACATGGAGATCGAAGTAGCAAGTTGATCATCACTGAAACCAGATGAAGAGGATGTCCCAACATAATTGTTGGAGACATTCTTACCCTTGTTACCGTGACCCCTAATAAGTGTGAAAACACTTATCCTTTTACCACTTAATTATAATAATAACCAAGCCAAAACGTGTATTTTATGTCGTAAATGTCGGAGTTATGCGTGGTTTGTGCTTTTGTTGTGATTTAGGACCAAAATGTGAAAAGGGAAGAAAACATGGGCTTTCACGGACTTTTATCGAAGAAAAAGACAAAAGACGAAGTCAAAAGATCAAGAGTGCAAAAAGAAAGGAAGTCCAAGGCCTATTCTAAAGATTTATCGAAGAAAAAGTCTAAAGATGGAAGTTTAATGAAGTCGAAGAACTCAAGTCTAATAAATGAAGAAATTATAAGACGAGTTCAAATAATCCCGAGAAAAAGTCGAAAAAGTCGAAGAATTTATAAAGACGAAAAGACGAGAAAAGGAAGAAAAGATCAACACATGTTAATCCTCCCTATAAATACCCTCCTAATGTGTCATTAGGAGGTGTTAGCTAGATTGACAACTTAGTCTTTCCATTTTAATTACTTGCACTTTCATATTGTCATCTTAATTTCTTGTCTTTAATTTCAAGTAAGTTTTAATTTTGTGTTGTTGAATCTTTAATTTTAATTTTTTAATTAATCATTCTCATTCTGTCTTTCTTAATCTTTTTAATCTTGTTTAATTTTGATAATCATGTAGTTTGTTAATCATGTTCTTTGTTTAATTGATGTTTGTGTTTGATTGTGCTTATTGATTTTTTTAGTGTTTGATTTTTATAGCTTATAGTGTTTTAGTGCTTATTGTGTTAATTTTCTTATTTTTAATTAAGTGCTTATTAGTTAATTTTTATAAAAAGTTGTTTTTAAATATTTTTATTATTTAGTGTTTTTAAAAGCTTTTAAATTTTAGCTTATTTGCTTTTTCTTAATATCAATTTGGTTAAGTTTATAGTTAAGTGCTTATTAGTTTTTAGCTTATTTTTAGATTTTAGCTTATTTGCATTTTTTATGTTATCCGGGTTTATAAACCCCAGCGTTTCGGATAGTTTGTAGATTTCAGATTCCGGATAATACCTAAATGTTGGATTCCGGATACATGCAAAATCATTCATTCCGGATATCAAGTAAAATCTAGATTCCGGATATCAAGTAAAATTCAGATTTCGTATAAACAAAAAAGTCCATATTCCGTATAAAGCAAGAATTCATATCGCGGATAAGGCAAATCAAATAAAACCCAGATAAAGCAATAAACATTTCCCGGATAAGGACAAAAACAACTTTATTCCGTATAACAACCTGAATACTCATTCTGTATAACCTTACATTTGACATGCCTGCCAGCTTAAGCGTTTCCCGCCAAAATCCAGCAGCTAGGTTGCGTGCTTGAGCTAGTAGCCTGCCTGCTTACTTATTTATTAATATTGTTCCGTAATCGTTTAGTTTAATCTGAAAGTTTTTCCGATTTTAATTTTGAAAGTCACGTATTTTTAGTTGAATTTTTCGTCAATTTTTAGTATTAGTATTCTTTCGATAAGTTTAAGTTTTATCTTTTATTTAGTGCCCGCTTTAGCTTTTACCTCGTTTAGTTTTAAAGTACCCTCTTTGTTTTATTTTCTCCTTTTTCATTAAGTTAATTTTATTTTTCAGTCGAAAGTTAATTTCTTCGTTTAGTTTTATTTTTATTAATTGTTTTGTTTTAATATTTGTTTTTAATATCGTTTCTTTATTATTTGTCAATCATTTTAATTTTTAGTTCATTTCTTTTATATTTTGTCATTTCCTTTCAAAGCTTTATTTTTTATCTTTAATTAGTTTTAGACAGCGACACCTTTTCTTTTATCCACCGAAAACAATTGAGTCACACTTTCAACCTTAATCAATTCGTTAAGATATCGAGAGCGAACAAAGATATAATTTTTAATATACTAAAATAGTTATTAAAATGGCGCCGCTGCCGGCTCATTTCGTGAAGATTAACGGTTTTCTATGAGAGATGCGTTGAATTTTGGGATCCGTTCAGTCGTGAACGTTATTTTTCGTATCAAAAATTTTCAAAAATCCTAAAAATTAAAAAAAAATTAACAATACAAAAACATTAAAAAACTCATAAAAAGTAATTCTTTTTCAAAAGTTTTACACCAAAAAGATTTTTATTTTAACGTAAATATATTTTGTCTATTTCTTTGGTATCTTTTTCTTTTTCTTTTGCAGGTGTATGCGTACGAGATCTTCATCTTATTCTGAGCCCGAGACTCTTGAAGATTTAGATATGGCTGGTGTGCACAACAATAATAATCCACCTCACCTCAACATGAATAACAACAACCATGGTCCTCAACCAGACCTTCGAACGATGGAGGAGTTGTGTCAACCAACAATGAATGGACGCGGAGGACCGATTGCGCCGATGCAAATCACGGCTCCAGAGTTTTCGTTGAAGCATCACATGATCCAACAAGTTCAAAACACTTGTCCATTTCGCGGATTACCGGATGATGATTCCAACAAACACCTCGACAAATTCATTACCGTTACTCAAAGCATGAAGTTGCCCGGTGTTACTATGGATTTTCTTTGCCTTCATCTATTTCCACACACTTTATCCCACCATGTCGAAAATGGTTTGATCGTCTTCCGAAGAATTCAACTCATACTTGGGACGAGATGACTCAACGATTTTTGCCGCGCTACTTTCCACCATCTATGGTCACGAGCCTTCGGAATCAATTCAGTGGATTTACTCAAGAACCTGATGAGTCTCTTTTCGATGCTTGGGAACGTTATAATGTTTTGATCGACCGATGTCCTAATCACAACATGATCCCTGTCACCTAAATTGATACTTTCTACAATGGTTTGTGATACAAGAGATTTGAATGGGTTCAATTTAGTTCTCGGTATCTTATTGAATCGATCACGGTTCAAAGTGGAATAGTTGTTCTTGGTTACTAAAAAGGGGGTTGGTTTTCTATCTTAACTATAAAGGAAAAACAACAATGGTTGAATGTTGAAATGTTGAAAATAGCAACAATGGTTGAATGTTGAAATAGTTGTACACTTATATAAGTTGTACTATCAGTAATTACACACACAACACAACACTCTACTCACTCTCCTCTCTCTCTAAAAACACACACAACACCACACTCCATTCTCTTTCTAAAACAAAACCCATTTTATCTCTTTTCCCCCGACGGCCGTCTCACCACCGTCGACTGTCAGCCACCACCGCATGCTACCGTCAATCTTAACTATAAAGGAAAAACAACAATGGTTGAATGTTGAAATGTTGAAAATAGCAACAATGGTTGAATGTTGAAATAGTTGTACACTTATATAAGTTGTACTATCAGTAATTGCACACACAACACAACACTCCACTCACTCTCCTCTCTCTCTAAAAACACACACAACACCACACTCCATTCTCTTTCTAAAACAAAACCCATTTTATCTCTTTTCCCCCCGACGGCCGTCTCACCACCGTCGACTGTCAGCCACCACCGCATGTTACCGTCAATCTTAACTATAAAGGAAAAACAACAATGGTTGAATGTTGAAATGTTGAAAATAGCAACAATGGTTGAATGTTGAAATAGTTGTACACTTATATAAGTTGTACTATCAGTAATTGCACACACAACACAACACTCCACTCACTCTCCTCTCTCTCTAAAAACACATACAACACCACACTCCATTCTCTTTCTAAAACAAAACCCATTTTATCTCTTTTCCCCCGACGGCCGTCTCACCACCGTCGACTGTCAGCCACCACCGCATGCTACCGTCAACAGACCTAAGTAGTAATTTTTGTGAAGATAGGTTGTGGGATTTGTGTGATTGGTTGGTGCGTTTGGTTGAAATAATCAATCGACACACAAAGTAACGGCCACAATTGAACATAGGTTGTGGGTGTGATTGTTTGGTGCGTTTGGTTAAAATAATCAATCCACACTCCTAGATCCACACAATAACCGATGTAAGTAATTATAATTATTCATATAATATAATACATAAATTATTGTAAATATTATTGAGTTAATTAGGGTTTGAATTAGAAGATGTGTTTCTTGATTAATGAACACAAAGTTTGGCCTTCTTTTGTTTCGGTTTGGTTTTCTTAGATTCAATATACTACTGATTGAATTACGGTTTAATTAAAGATTGTGTTTTTCAATTAATGAAGTTAAAGTTTCGGGTATTTTGTTTCCAGTGTTCAAAAATATCGTTTGTTTACCCTTGAAATGCTTAGTACACTACTTTTTTTGTGATAGACTTAAGGAATAAATGTATCTGACTGTTGAATTTGTGTTCGTGTCAGGGAACCATGTTTATATTGGGTTTTGGTTACTGTTTGGAAGGCTGTCATGAGTTTAAAAGCGTGAAAAAACAGGAACACTTCAGCGTTTAGCATGGCAACTAAATGCGGTTGCATCGACGCCGAATGCATCCTGCTATATATATGACGAGTGAAAAGCATCTGAAAAATGTGAGATGTTTTATCGTTTTACGGGGCAACCAATTGCGGTTGCTGCCATGAACGCTATGATGAGCGTAAACATATGTGCAGAATCAGGAATGGTTTGGCGTTTGGCATGGCGACCAAATGCGGTTGCAGCCACGCCGAATGCATTTTGTTTTCTATATGATGCTTTTAACAGCCTCTGAAAAATCGACACTGAAAAAACTGAGATTGTTCATTGTTTGGCATGGCAACCAGCTGTCGTTGCAGCCACGACGAACACATCCTGTTTATAGATTGTTGCTATATTGATATTATTACTATATTCTGTTTGTGGCGTGAGTGGTTACTCACAACATCTACAGTAACTTATAGTTTATTATTATTGTGGGTTTTTGGGGGAAAAATACTCTGCCGTGTGTCCGTGATGTGTTTTGGTATCACGTGTTCTTGACGTGTTTTGGTATCACATAAACTTGACGTGTTTTGGTGTCAACATAGGTTTTATCGTCCTTTGACTCACATTCACACAAAACACATTCGTTCAGAAAGTCAAAGAAAGCATTATAGTTGGTACATGTCGAAAAGATGGCAGCGTTTTGGGGATGTGATGAAGATGAACGGGTCAGGATAAAGTTGAGAACGACCGTATCTTGGCAGCGCATCCTGTCAGGACTGCAGCCATGGCGGGCGTACACTTTTTTTCCTTAACATACCCCCTATCTGAGCCTAAACAACACTCATGTGTTATGAAAATCGAAACGATATTGGTCATTTGGTCTAGAGAACCACAATGTCTTGAATCTGGAAGCTTCGTCTCTGATTTTCAACGGTTTCTCGAATGAGGTTAAATGTTAATTTTCTAGGTATGTGTTTATTTTTAGTGAAAAATAATACTGTAATAGTGTTTTGGTATTTGATTAATGCAAGAATGTGAGCATCTTAACTTGAGTATCCTAATAATGATTTGTAGGAATCACATAACATGTATGTGACAAGAGAACTTAGACAGCTTACAGGTCCTCCCTTTTATCTTTAGAATATACGATCAACTCAATTGCAGCTATATGCTTTTGCAAATTTGATCACGTCTAAAAAGGATTTTTTAAGATGGTGCGATGACGTAGGAAGAAAACTCGAAGACACTATGGAAGTGGAGATAAACACATACAGGGTGAATTGGAGAAGCGAGGAGCTGAAAAAATAAGTACGCTTTACAAAGTGCTAACTCAGAAACCTCTTTGATTGCTGGTCCAACGGTATGTATACATCACATGCGCTTATAAATAGGGCGGATCTATGTTGAGCATAGGGTATGTACCTGCATACCCCGTGTAGATTTTCAGTAATGTTATTTTTGTTGTTGTTTCTCGATGATAACTGTAAAATACACTAGAAATTTATGAGTGCACACCCTATAAAATGTAGAAAATGTTAAAGTGCATGATCTCACCATGGTTGAAAAAAGTAGCACTGTAACTCCAGAGAATAGGTCGTATTTTACATATTAAAATGTGACCCAGTTGTGATGGACATTAAGGCTAACCAGGCCCTATAAACACAAGTCTAATATGCTACTCCATATTTATTTGAAGAATTTAATATGACTGTTGATTTTCATTTTGTTACATAGGAGTATAGGCTCTATAGGTTTTTTAACTTAAAAGACTTAGATTTTCATCTACTATTTGAAGAACATTTTCGGTAGTTTCGCAGGTTACTTTACGTATTTTTTTAGTTTTTAACCAGTAACATTACTTCTTATTAGTATGTACATAACATGGAAAGAAACCGAATCAAAAACATATTCGACATCGGCAGTCCAGCACGGACCAACCTAAACTGACCCTAAAAGATCCACCTGATAGCTGTCGGGAAAATAATTTGAAATGATTTTCTTTTAGCAAGTCGCGTGCACACCCCATCTTAACATCTTGCTAATAAGCTTCTACACGAGTAAAGTTCTATACTGTTATATGTGTCTCACACCTTTAGCTTAGTGTAAATAGTCTTAATTCTTAATATAACTACTTAATGCCGATGGGTAGGTATTTTACATTACATGATATTGGTCTCCTTTGCTAACTTAATTTTCTGCTTCTGGTCAATAAAAGAGGTTATCATGTTATCTAAGCCTACTATTGGTACCATCTCTAACAACGTGTCAATAACGGGTAGTGAATATTTACAATGGAAGGCATGACTTGGTCTTTTTTAATATTTTTTTTACTCTCCTTATATGTGGGATACTCTTCTTTGATGCAAATGAATTGGCCATGCTTTGTCTGGATGCATTTTTGACAGGGCGGCTTGGTGATTGTTGATCATGGTGTAGGGTGCAACGTCTGAGGTGGAGGAGGTGACTGGAGATGACCATTAGAACCTATATAACCATGTTTTACGGTAATTAAACCGAAACAATAAACTGTACAATGTTAGTCCTTCTAGAGCAGTTGGTGCCTTAATGGCCACGTTGAAGGTAACTTTCTGTTTTTTTCTTTTCTTGGAACCATGGCCATGGCATTCGATTATCTACATCATAATTTTTAACTGTGTTGTCGACTTATCTTATGCATTCGTATGTTCATTTGCAGTCGTGTTACATGGGATGAAATTTCAAACAGGGAATCTTACAAACATATATCAGATCTACATCCTAACAGTGGTTTAACAAAGCCAAGAATATAAGTTGGAGCTAAATGATATGTGATTTGTTAGCTGAAAAGTAATGGTATAGTAAATGGTTACTCAAACCGTTAAGTAACTACTTTAGACTTGTCGTGAATGATAATGAATCACGGTGCAAGGGTAGTTTTGAAAATGACGTCAAAAGGTATGCTTTGTTTACCACGAGAAGTCATGCATCGTCGTCACCGTTGTTAGTTTGTAAACATTCAAAAACAACCTGTAGCATAATTTGATTTAGATTGTTTTACTTTTGGCTTAACCAAACCACTTTATTTGTAGTGTTCCTGTAGGTTTGTAATGAGTTATGCTAAAGTTTTTTTTTAAGCATTCTGAACACACTCTATGAATATATCAAGTACTCCAAGTTTTAACTATTGTTTCATTAGTTAAAAAACGTTGAGAATTTATCACATGTTACGATTGTTTGCAGTCACATTTTGATCTTTTCATGTTCTATGTTGAACATGGCGTTAAACACTTACTAGAATATCGCATATCGTTAATTATCTTCCGCTAAAAATTACCGCCGCTATGCGCAGGTACTCGTCTAGTGCTACTAAAAAGGTAAATGCGTAAAGTAATAAAAATTTAAACCAAAAACAGTTAATAAAATAAAGCTTGAATTAAAATTAAACAATTAAAACAGAAATAGTAAAATACCACTTACTAGAAAAACACTGATTCGGAATACTCAAAAGAAAACTGATCCGGAATAATTTTGTTGATCCGGAATATCCTTTATCCGGAATAATCTGGCTTCATTCGGAATAACTCATGCGGAATAATAATAAATGCTTGATTCGGAAAAAAATACTTCATTCGGAATATATTCTGATTCGGAACAATGTGTTCATCCGGAATATAAATTGATCCGGAATAATATTCCTTGGTTCGGAATAATGCTGACTCGGAATAACTGAATGAAAGCTTTGGTTCGGAATAATGTTGATCCGGAATAGAAAACTAAATCACTTCGTTCGGAATAAATTCTTGACTCGGAATAACTTAAACCTTCATTCGGAAAAAGTGACTCATTCGGAACAATGGCTCATTCGGAATATGATGTTCATTCGGAACAAAACCTTCATCCGGAATAATTAGACAAAAATGCTGATTCGGAATATCCCTTCATCCGAAATATTGATTATTCCGGATAAAGACACTGATTCGGAATGACTGAATGAAATTTGCTGATTCGGAATATTTTGCTAAACCTTGATCCAGAATAGAATAAATAAAAGCTTGATTCGGAATATTTTCTTTGATTCGGAATATACTGATCCGGAATATTTCAACAAACCCTTCATCCGGAATAAATTTGCTTCATTCGGAATCTGGGCTGATGAAGGGTGCGAAGAACAGGGAATCAATAAAGCAACGAATTTAACCAAAATCAACCAAGTTTTTAACCAAAACTTAAACAAAACTAACAACCAATCATTTACTAACAATAAACATCAAATCAAATCAACAAAAACATAAAACCCACTTACTTTTAAAGATTAAAATCAACCAAATAAGAACTTAAGACTTTGAATCAAAAAGAGAAAGATGAACAAGATTAAAGGAAAGATTATATTGAAAGATTAAAGTTAAACAATCAAAAGGAAGGATTAAAACTTACAAAATTTATGAATCAAAGATGAAAAAAATTCACCAACACCTTAATGGTGTTGGTTACCCTACGAAACAAGAAAGAAAAAACTGGAAAAGAAAAAACTTGTTGTAATGTGTGAAGGGAGGTCCTATTTATGGGCCTTGTCTTTGGTTGGTGAGTGGGCTTTCTTCCTTTCTTTTCGTCTTCTCGTCTTTTCAGTAAAGTTGACGTTTTCGATTCTGATTCAGGATTTGTCGACGAATAAATTCAACTCGTCTTTTAGTTTCTTCGTTTAATAGACTTGAGTTCTTCGACATATGTAAATCTTCCATCTTTGGTCCTTTTCTTCGATAAATCTTCAAATAGGTCCATTGACTTCAAATCTTTTGCATCTCTTGGACTATAGACTTCGTCTTTTCGTCTTTTTCCTCGATAAAACCCTTGCAATCCCATGTTTTCTTCAATATTTATCCGGTTAGCTCTGAAAACACAACAAACACACAAACCACGCATAATTCTAAACAAATGACATTAAATACGCGTTTTGGTCTTGTTTTAGCAAGAAATAAGTGGTAAAAGAATGGGTGTTTTCACACCTATCAAATCCCCTACACTTAACCATTGCCATGCCCTCATGCAATGCTTAGTGATAAAGCAATTTTACACTTATCTCATAATCAATCAACCTTGGCCTTATTAACAATAACCACTACTACTAAAGAGATATATAAAAACTTGAATGAAACAAAAGGGATAGAAAACCATTTTCACTTTAAAATAGCTACATGGAAATAACTTGCAAAGAGATCTAAGACTTACATTAGGGCTTTGGTTGCTGCGAAGATTTATCACCCTCAAGTTTCACGTTCCCCAAACCAAGCTTAAAAACGAGATCATTGTTATTACTACCTCCGTCCCATATTAATAGTCCATATTACTATTTTGGGACGTCCCAAATTAATAGTCCAGTCCAAAAATAGATAAGAAATGTAGATTAAATTTACCATATTACCCTCACTTGAGGGCATTATTACAAACAATAAAGAAGTTGTAAATTAAATGGTTAAGGACAAAATTGTCATTGTGTAAAAAGTAAGAGAGAGAAAGCTGAAAAAGTGATGTTTTTATTAATATGCGTGTTTTTGGTCGGTGGACTATTAATATGGGACGGGGGGAGTATAAGTTAGCAAATCAAACACTTACACACATGGCTTAATTATATGCTTAAACTCCCTTATTCCTAGGTGTATCTCTTATATTTTATTTTTGTCTTAGAATGATCATGAAGATGCATTTTTGGACTTATTTCGATAGTTTATTTAGGCTGAAAGCAAAGTAGGACGATTTGATTAATAGTTAGCTAAAGGACAAAATCTCTTAAATCTGCTTCTCGGGATATCAAAAAGTTCATATCTTGGCATAACTCGTTTCACGATTTGAGACCTTTCTCGGGCTGATATTTGGCATGTACTTCATACTTCATATGTTGAGAGACGTTCTTGAGATAATGGTCTTCTCTTAATTAATACAGTTTCTTCACTTGGAGACTTTTGAGGGATACTCCAACTTTGTTGACCACGACTTCATCATTATTTCTTCAATCGTTAATTGGGATTTTGAGATACAACGATTCGCCTCCTTTTCGGACTTGGATCTATTTATCCTCATACCTTGTTAGGGTCTTTTCGGATAGACTTCTCCATGATCTTTATGGGAGTTGATTGCTTTTCGTCGTGAGTCTTGATCCTTCATATTGATTTTGGGAATAATGCCTTTCACATCACCTTGGATCTTTAGCAATAAAATGGAATCCTCATGCCTTGATAGGGCCTTTTCGGACTCACCAATCTTCGCGCCCAGCTTCATTAGTTATGCCTTGGCTATGAACTCTTATCATTACCGAGCAACTTTTAAACGATCTAGGGATAGAAGCTAAGTTATTCAATAAAATCGTACGACCTTACTTATTGCAGATAAATTATTAGCAAGCGATGGGAGAATAGGCTTATAATCACACCAAGTGTGCTTGTGCAAGAATATCGACTTATAATTGACTCTATCATTTCTCGTTCTCCACAATTTAAAATCTCAAGTAATGAGACTCGTGGATGCTTAGCCTAATAAACCAATTAAGGTCTACATGGTTAAGGATACTTGCTAGAATAAACTTGGATAAGTCTATTCGGGTTGAGTCAAGATAATCGCAACGGGCCTAATATGTCAAAGACTTTTAAACTAGCTACACCACTTTATTAATATTTTTGACTTTATTGTGGGATATATACATATGAAAGCAACGATAGCAACGATAAAAATTTAAAAATTACGACTATATGGCCCGAGTCCCGAGGAGCGCTTGTTTTTTAGAACCGAGTCACGAGCCTGACTCGAACCAAAACTAGTTCATGGGGAACGTGGTGAGGGATGGAATCATCTCATGAGAGATGTCCTCACCAAAGTACAACTTCACTCGTTGGCCATTCACCTTAAAATTAGGTCCATTAGGTTGAGCGAGCTCGAGAGTACCATATGGAAAAATTTGGGCAATGGTGAATGGGCCGGACCAACGAGATTTCAGCTTGCCCGAAAAGATTTTCAACCGAGAGTTAAAGAGTAAAACTTTGTCTCCAACTTGGAACTCTCAGTTTTTAATCTTAGAGTCATGAATGAGCTTAGTCTTTTCCTTATAGATCAAGGAATTTTCATAAGCCTCATTCCGGAGTTCATTAAGCTCATTGAGTTGGATTTTGCGTAGGTCACCGGCTTGGTTGATGTCGAAGTTAGCCCACTTCAAGGCCCAGTAAGCCTTGTGCTCCAACTCAATAGGGAGGTGGCATGCCTTTCCGTACACGAGACGATATGGTGTACAACCAATCGGAGTCTTGTATGTGGTACGGAAATCCCACAGAGCATCATCAAGTTTATCGGCCCATGAGGCACGATGCTCTCCCACGGTTCGTTCAAGAATTCGCTTTAACCCTCGGTTAGATATTTCATCCTGGCCATTAGTTTGTGGGTGGTATGCGGTAGAAAGACGATGATTGACACCATACTTAGCCATGACTCTTGCGAATTGATCATTGCAAAAATGAGTCCCGCGATCACTAATAATGGCACGAGGCACACCGAATCTAGTGAATAGCTGCTTCAAAAAGTTACAAACCACCCTTGCGTCGTTAGTGGGTAAAGCTTTGGCTTCAACCCATTTAGAAACGTAGTCAACGGCTACAAGGATGTATTTGTTTCCTTTAGATGAAGGGAATGGCCCCATAAAGTCGATGCCCCATACATCAAAGATTTCACATTCTTGTATGAAATTTTGAGGCATCTCATCTTTATGTGTGATCTTGACTTGTCGTTGGCAAGCATCATAATTTTTCACCATTTCGTGAGCGTCACGATAAATGGAGGGCCAATAAAATCCCGAGTCAAACACTTTCTTTGCGGTGAAGTTGGGACCAAAGTGACCATCGGTGGGTCCTTTGTGGCAAGCTTCGAGAATGTCTAAAGCTGCCGGTCCATCAACACATCGGCGAATAATCAAATCAGCGCATTGTTTGAAGAGATACGGGTCATCCCAAAAGTAAGTCTTAATGTCTTTGAATAACTTTTTCTTTTGCTGGGATGTTAACCCGTCAATGAGAATTCCACCCGCCAAGTAGTTTGCAATGTCCGCAAACCACGGGGTTTCATCAAAATTCGAGTTGATAGACATTAAGGTCTCCAGGGGAAAAGAGTCATTGATCTCTTTGTTCGGATGATCCCCTTGATAAGGATCCTCAAGTCTACTGAGATGATCCGCGGCTAGGTTTTCAGCTCCCTTCTTATCACGAATTTCGATTTTAAATTCTTGAAGTAGCAAAACCCAGCGAAGAAGTCTTGGTTTAGAATCTTGTTTAGTTAACAAGTACTTCAACGCGGAATGGTCCGTGTACACGATGGTAGTGGAAAGGACAAGATAGGGGCGAAATTTTTCAAAAGCATAGACAACAGCTAAAAGCTCTTTTTCGGTTGTCATGTAATGCAATTGAGCCCCTATCATTGTCTTGCTAGCGTAATGGATTGGTTGGAAGTGTTTGTTCACTCTTTGGCCCAAAACCGCTCCAATAGCAAAGTCGCTAGCATCGCACATCAACTCAAAAGGTAGCTCCCAATTAGGGGTAACCAAGACCGGTGCCTTAGTTAGCTTATCCTTAAGAAGTTGAAGGCTTCAATACACTCTTTGGAAAAGAGAAAATGAGTATCTTTTTCCAAGAGGTGGATCATCGGGCGAGCGATTTTAGAAAAATCTTTGATGAATCGACGGTAGAAACCCGCATGACCAAGGAAACTTCTCACATCCTTCACGGTAGAAGGTGGAGGCAATTTAGCAATAACATCGAATTTAGCACGGTCCATTTCAAGACCGGCTTTGGAGATTTTGTGTCCTAGCACGATGCCCTCTTTTACCATGAAATGGCATTTTTCCCAATTTAGAACAAGGCGAGTGTCTTCACACCCTTAAGCATACGTTCTAAATTGGCAAGGCAAGCAGAGAAAGAATCGCCATAAACCGAGAAATCATCCATGAAGACTTCCATAGTTTCTTCAACCATGTCATGGAAGATAGCCATCATACACCTTTGGAATGTCCCAGGAGCATTGCATAAGCCGAAAGGCATTCTTTTATAGGCAAATGTTCCATAAGGACAAGTGAATGTGGTTTTCTCTTGGTCTTTGGGATCGATGGGAATTTGAAAATACCTGGAGAAACCGTCTAAGAAGCAGTAATAGTCATTACCCGCTAGACGCTCGAGCATTTGATCCATGAAAGGAAGAGGAAAGTGATCTTTTCTCGTGGCATCATTGAGTTTGCGATAGTCGATACAAACTCTCCACCCAGTAACGAGACGAGTAGGAATCAACTCGTTGTGTTCATTGGGAACAACGGTTATTCCGCCCTTCTTGGGCACACAAAGGACGGGACTTACCCATGGCGAATCCGAAATAGGGTAAATCATGGCGGCATCAAGAAGTTTGATAACCTCTTGTTTGATGACGTCATGAATTCGAGGATTAACCCTTCTTTGGCTTTGGATTGCGGGTTTAAAGTCATCTTCCATGAGAATTTTGTGAGTACAAAAGTTTGGATCAATTCCGCGGATATCGGAAATTTTCCAAGTAATTGCCTTCTTATGATCTTTAAGCACGGCGATAAGGCGAGATTTTTCTTCTTCTTTCAAGTCCTTAGCGATGATGACGGGCGACTTCTTCTTATCTTCAAGGAACGCGTACTCGAGATGGGACGGTAACTCCTTAAGCTCTAAATCTGGAGGATTTCGGTGGAAGGCGCAGTCAAATTCGGTTCATCGATAGCAATATCCTTGGGAGATGGTGGAGAAATATGGTCTTCATTGAGAAGTTTCTCAATCGTACGAATGTCTTCATCCCAATCGGTGGGAGAATCGTCATATTGTAAGTTCAAATCTCCCAAAGTTGCTTCAAATTCAGTCAGAAGGAAATCACTTTCTCCAAATGGAGTTAGTGATAGAGTAACAGAGGCAACTGTCTCAACATTGGGAAGAGAGGTAAGACTACTTTTACAAGCATCTTTAAAGTGTTCTTCACAAGCCTCATCAAGAACGTCGATATAATTAACACTCTCGTATGAATAAGGTTGTTTAGAAATCTTACCCATGTTGAAGACAATTTGATCGTCACCAACTCTCATGATAAGCTCACCCGCTTCTACATCGATGAGAGTGCGACCGGTCCTCAAGAATGGACGTCCAACGATTAATGGAACACGAGGGTCCATATCATAGTCAACGACAACGAAATCTGCCAGGAAGGTGAATTTGTCGACGCCAACGAAAACGTCTTTGGCTATCCCCACTGGATAAGCAACCGTACGGTTAGCTAATTCCAAAGTCATTTTGGTGGGGACTAGCTCGGGGAGAGATAATTGCTTCCAAACGCTTAAACGCATTAAATTGATACTAGCACCTAGATCGGCTAGGGCCATGCAATTCTCTACTCCCGGGAAGTTGCAAGGGATTAAGAAGCGACCCGGATCACCAAGTTTGGTTGGCAATTTCCTTAAGAGAACCGCGGAGCAATTCTCATTAAGTTGGGTATTAGCAATATCAAGAAGCTTTTCCTTGTCACTAAGAAGATCTTTAAACATCTTCGCATATTTAGGCATGTGAGCGAGAGCCTCAGCGAAGGAGATGTTGAAATTCAATTGCTTAAACATTTTGAGAAAGTTTGAAACTTGAATATCATCCTTGCTTTTGAGCTTCTCTTTCCTCAACCTTGAGGGATAAGGTATATCGGAAGAAGAGGAAAGCTTTGGAATAGTAGGATCACTCACATTCTTGGGTGGTGGTGGGGTAGAAGTAAGAGGTGGAGGAATTGGGGAAGTAGAAGGTTGAGGAATATGAGTAGGTGACTCGTTTTCCTTTGTCACAATCACCGGTGTAGGTATAGGAAGCTCGGGTTCCTTGGTACCTTTTCCACTGCGAGTGGTGATTGCTTTCATCTCCCCTCTTGGATTAGCAACGGTGTTACTCGGAAGAGTACCCGAAGAAGAGGTTTGATTACCTTGGAAGAAACCAGCCATCATGTCCCTTAGGTCATTCGTTTGACTACTCAAAGAATTTCGCATATCGGCTCTAAGATCATTCCCTTGTTTCACCATGTCGCCCTTCAAATTAATAATCTGGGTCTGCAGATTCTTCACCAACACATCATTCGTTCGCATGTACGTTTCGACCTCGTGGTTGAAAACGGTGGGTTGAGTAGGAGCAGGTGCTTGATAAGCAGGTGGTTGGTAAGGAGCGGGTTGGTAAACTTGAGTAGGATTTTGAGGTGTATATGGTTGTCTTTGAGGTGGTTGGTATGGTGCTCGAGGTTGGTTTTGGTTGGTTCGGTTAAGGTTTTGTTGTTGGTTTTGATTGGTTGGAGGAAAACCGGGCGGGGAAAGAAAGTTGTTTGAGCGATAGCTGAGCAAGTTGTGGTCACCTTGAGGACGTGCTTGATAACCGGCCGGAGGATAGGTACCGTATGCTGCGTTAACATTCTTACAAGGATAGTCTTGGGTGGAGGTACAAGTAGTGTAAGAGTGAGGACCCCCGCATATTTCACATGGTTGGCTTACAGCATTGACTTGAGCATTTTGAGCGTTGATGCTTTTGGTATTGTTAGCGGTTTGAGCAGCAAGCGATTCAAGAAGCGAAGTAATTTTGTCAAGTCTCTTGTCGTTGTCACTAGTGCTAGCACTAGCGGCATTGGTCCGAACACTCTTGGTTTGCACTCTAGACTTATTCTCAATAATATCCCGAGCGGCATTAGAACTCTTAACCAAAATATTACCCCCCGAGGCACTATTTAGTGAATCTTGGTCATTCATGCTTAAACCATTGTAGAAAGTATTAATTTGGTGCACTTTGGTAAAACCATGTTGTGGGCACTTTCTTAAAAGGTCTTTAAAACAGTCCCAAGATTCACTAAAAGACTCATCGTACTTTTGTTCAAAATTAATAATTTCATTCCGCAAAGCGGTAGTACGAGAGGGTGGGAAAAAGTAGTTTATGAATTTGGTCTCCAAGTCCGTCCACGTAAGAATACTTTGTGGTGGTTCCTTTTCAAGCCAATGTCGGGCTTGTCCCTCTAAGGAGAAAGGAAAAAGTTGTAAGCGGATTACCTCTTGTGGAACACCATTGAATTTGACCGTATTTGTGAGTTGAAGGAACCTTTTGATGTGGTCATGAGGATCATCAATGGTACGCCCCAAGAATGGTTGAGCAGAGACCATTTGAATAAAGCCGGATTTGAGCTCAAAGTTGTTGGCTGCAATCGCGGGTATGACAATAGGATCGTTGTTGCCCTCTACATGTGCTTGCAAAAGTTCGATCATAGGACGATTGTCCGGTAGAGGTTCATTGTTGTTATTATTCATGTTGTTTTGAGGTGGATTATTATTTTTGTTGTGTACACCGGCCATGTCTAAGTTATCGAGAGTCTCGGGCTCTTGATAAGACGTTGATCGTGTACGCATGCACCTGCAAAAGAACTAACAAAGCAAAAATCTTTTTGGTTTTTATGTTTTTTTTTTTTTGTATTTTTGAAAATTTTATATTTTTTAGGGTTTTTGAAATTTTTTATGAAAAAGTAACGTTCACGGCGAACTGATCCCAAAATCCAATTTCTCACAAAAAACTGTTAATCCTTACGAGAAGAGCCGTCAGCAGCGCCATTTGATACAAGAGATTTGAATGGGTTCAATTTAGTTCTCGGTATCTTCTCGAATCGATCACGGTTCAAAGTGGAATAGTTGTTCTTGGTTACTAAAAAGGGGGGTTGGTTTTCTATGCTACTAAAAAGGTAAATGCGTAAAGTAATAAAAATTTAAACCAAAAACAGTTAATAAAATAAAGCTTGAATTAAAATTAAACAATTAAAACAGAAGCAGTAAAATACCACTTACTAGAAAAACACTGATTCGGAATACTCAAAAGAAAACTGATCCGGAATAATTTTTTTGATCCGGAATATCCTTTATCCGGAATAATCTGGCTTCATTCGGAATAACTCATACGGAATAATAATAAATGCTTGATTCGGAAAACAATACTTCATTCGGAATATATTCTGATTCGGAACAATGTGTTCATCCGGAATATAAATTGATCCGGAATAATATTCCTTGGTTCGGAATAATGCTGACTCAGAATAACTGAATGAAAGCTTTGGTTCGGAATAATGTTGATCCGGAATAGAAAAACAAAAACACTTCGTTCGGAATAAATTCTTGACTCGGAATAACTTAAACCTTCATTCGGAAAAAGTGACTCATTCGGAACAATGGCGCATTCGGAATGTGATGTTCATTCGGAACAAAACCTTCATCCGGAATAATTATGACAAAAATGTTGATTCGGAATATCCCTTCATCCGGAATATTGATTATTCCGGATAAAGACACTGATTCGGAATGACTGGATGAAATTTGCTAATTCGGAATATTTTGCTAAACCTTGATCTGGAATAAAATAAATAAAAGCTTGCTTCGGAATATTTTCTTTGATTCGGAATATCTAGACTGATCCGGAATATTTCAACAAACCCTTCATCCGGAATAAATTTGCTTCATTCGGAATCTGGGCTGATGAAGGGTGCGAAGAACAGGGAATCAATAAAGCAACGTATTTAACCAAAATCAACCAAGTTTTTAACCAAA
Organism: Glebionis coronaria; assembly: GCA_025667525.1. Lineage (NCBI taxonomy): Eukaryota > Viridiplantae > Streptophyta > Magnoliopsida > Asterales > Asteraceae > Glebionis > Glebionis coronaria. The sequence continues at coordinate 87,173,659 of CM046875.1, read as the reverse complement.
ACTTAAACAAAACTAACCACCAATCATTTACTAACAATAAACATCAAATCAAATCAATAAAAACATAAAACCCACTTACTTTTAAAGATTAAAATCAACCAAATAAGAACTTAAGACTTTGAACCAAAAAGAGAAAGATGAACAAGATTAAAGGAAAGATTATATTGAAAGATTAAAGTTAAACAATCAAAAGGAAGGATTAAAACTTCCAAGATTTATGAATCAAAGATGAAAAAAATTCACCAACACCTTAATGGTGTTGGTTACCCTACGAAACAAGAAAGAAAAAACTGGAAAAGAAAAAACTTGTTGTAATGTGTGAAGGGAGGTCCTATTTATAGGCCTTGTCTTTGGTTGGTGAGTGGGCTTTCTTCCTTTCTTTTCGTCTTCTCCTCTTTTCAGTGAAGTTGACATTTTCGATTCTGATTCGGGATTTGTCGACGAATAAATTCAACTCGTCTTTTAGTTTCTTCGTTTAATAGACTTGAGTTCTTCGACATATGTAAATCTTCCATCTTTGGTCCTTTTCTTCGATAAATCTTCAAATAGGCCCATTGACTTCAAATCTTTTGCATCTCTTGGACTATAGACTTCGTCTTTACGTCTTTTTCCTCGATAAAACCCGTGCAATCCTATGTTTTCTTCAATATTTATCCGGTTGGCTCTGAAAACACAACAAACACACAAACCACGCATAATTCCAAACAAATGACATTAAATACGCGTTTTGGTCTTGTTTTAGCAAGAAATAAGTGGTAAAAGGATGGGTGTTTTCACACCTATCAGTTTAACTTTTCGTGATCGTGATATGATTATTGCAGCCGCCGGTGGCACATTTATGAAAAGAAGACCTGAGGAGTGTAGAGAGCTTATCGAGAACATGACTACTCATCACAAAAATTGGGATTCTTCTGCATCTTCAAGGAATAACCCGAGAGTCAATGTTTCTTCTACTTTATCAAACACCGAGATGACCGAATTCACCCGCATGATGGCTGAAAATGAACAAAAATATTCTACTACTGGCTACGAATCAACAACAACAATTTAAAGCTGTAGCACTTTCTTGTGAAATCTGCGGCGGTCCTCATTCATACACTGATTGTCCTTCTAATCATGACAATCCGGAAAACGTGTATGCGGCTCATGGTAACTATTCAACGGAAAGCTACCAAGCCCGGCCTCAAGGTGATTCTAACTTGCTAAGTTACCGTTCCAACAACTTTCTTTCACCCAGATTTTCTCCTCAAAACCACAACCCCAACAACTACAATAGAAGCAATCCAAACCCACCTCGAGCTTCTATTCCTTATTACCCACCTGCTCAACAAGCACCACCCATCACTCAACCCACTTCATATAACCATGATGTTGAAGCATTCATGAGGACCCAAGGAGAGGTAGTTAAGAATCTTCAAAGCCAAACCATCAACTTGAAAGGAGATATCACTAAGCAAGGGAATGATATTCGAACCGAGCTTAGACATGATATGCAAACCTCTTTAAACAATCAAACGAATGATTTGAAGAATATGATGGCTAGTTTCTTTCAAACCACTCAACCCTCTACTTCGGGCTCTCTTCCTTCAAATACCGTCACCAACCCAAGAGTGAATGTGAGTGCTATTACTACACGCAGTAGAGCAACTCTAGTAGGACCTTCTACCCCTCCCCCAGTTACTCCATCTACACCTCCTCTACCACCATTTATCTCGCCTACTTCTACGCCTAGTATTAGTTCTCCATTACCGTCTCCACCTCTTACTGAAGAAGTACCCAAGAAACACCATTCACCAACCCCACCTTCCACCTTTAAACCCTCAACATCTAAATCTACACCTACCACACCTTCACCTTCTACACCTACACCACCTAATCCCAACATTCCTTATCCATCTCGATTAGACAAGTGCAAATTGCTCACCAAGGATGACATTCAAGTGACAAACTTTTTGAAAAAGATTTCGGGAGTGACCATCACCATTATCCATGTTGAAGCTCTTGCCCAAATGTCGACATTCGCTAAGATGTTTAAGGAATTGCTTAATAAGAAGGAGAAGATGGTTGAGTTTGTTAATACTCGATTGAATGAAAACTGTTCTACAGACCTTCTTAAAGAACTTCCGAAAAAACTTGGAGATCCCGGTCGTTTTGTGCTACCGTGTACTTTTAACCAAACCGAAGAATTTATTAGCTTAGCCGATCTCGGGGAAAGTATTAATCTGATGCCTTTAAGTGTTTGGAAAAAGTTATCATTACCCGACCTACCCCAACAAAGATGACTCTTGAGCTAGCAAATCGAACTCTCGCTTACCCCGTTGGTATAGCCGAAGATGTCTTTGTTAAAGTTGGTACCTTTACTTTTCCGGTCGATTTTATTGTTGTTGATTATGAAATGGACCCTCGTATTCCGTTAATACTTGGACGGCCATTCTTGAGAACCGGAAAATCCTTAGTCGATGTTGCCGAAGATGAACTCATTTTAAGAGTCGGGAATGATGCACAAGTGTTTAAAATGGGGAAGATCACAAACAAATCCAAAGGAAGAGAATCGGCGAATATGATTAATGTGCTTCAAGACGAGCTTGATACAACTACTTGTGAAAGTACAAAGCTTGATGATTTTGTCGTCTACAACAATCCTCTTTTCGGTTCTTGCTATGATAATCCACTTTTCCAAGATGATGTGGATGATTCTCTCTCCAAGTTGGATCCCCCACCAATTTATGATTCTCCACCGATCTATGATGCTTATGATGATGATTCTAGTTCCGATGTGGATGATTATGATGATTTTTCTTCAGAGTATAAAAACATGCCAATATATGATGATTTTGATGATGTTCATACTCTTTCGAGTAATTCTTCACATGATGACCTTGTTCCTACTTTTGTTGAAGATCCTCCGCCAACAATGCTTGATCCTACTTTGGAGGACTACTCATTTGAGGAAGATTTTGCTACTTTTCTCAATACTTACTTCTCCAATGAGAATGATTCTCCTCCTTTGGACTTTGATTTTGGTCTTTATCCTCCTTTGGATATTAAGAAACCCGTTTCAAAGGAGAAGAAGCCGGATGACACCGATATCCGTAGTACCTATGTCTTGACACCTCTTTATCCACCTTCTGAGGATGAGATTGTGACATATATGAGCGGATCTTCTTCAAAGTCTACTGAGCCTGAGTGTTATGTTCCCCTAAAGGAAAAGGTGTTCGATCCCGGTATCGCAATTTTTAAGCCATCTTAGTATCCATCTAATGAAATAAAAGGAAAAAATTTTGTAAACAATGGAGATATGCTTGTACTTTATCATACTTTCTACCACCGTGCTCAACAACTGCTTAAGGGAACCTTGCCTACTCTTCTTTGGCTTGCCTTGTTCGCCTTAAGCTTGTGCTATTTGATGGACGAAAACCATATATTTGATCCCGGTGGATGTGTTTCAAGCTTCTTACTATGCTAATCATGGTCGAGTCAGGCTCACGACTCGGCTAACAAAAACAAGCGCTTCTCGGGAGGCAACCCGCAGTATCTATCCTTTTATTCCTTTTTTATAATAAGTGTAGGGGGAGACCCTAGTATGTGTTTGTTGTTTTCTTTCTTATCATGTGCAGGGATTCGAGCTTTCAAAGATCCATTCTTGATGACTTTTGACGACCCGTGATTCCGTGTACCCGTCTTCCTGGCTCTATCCTAAACTCTTTTGATTCAGTATTTTATCATTTATGATTGAAATAGGAATCACTTTAGTTGTCTCTTCCTTAGCAAGATTTAAACAAAGTGCACAATGTCCTAAGTGTAGGGGAGGTTACTTCCACATGCTTAAGCATTGAGGACAATGTTTATATTAAGTGTAGGGGGGATTTCTGTCGAAGTTAAGTGGGCTTTTCCATGTATTTGTCCTCATTTTAACCGGAAAATTGATTTTTCGACATTTTTCAAAAATTTTAATCTATTTTGGCCTATTAGTATTTACCTTTGTTATAGTTATTTTATTTCTTTGATAGAATAAATTTTAATAAAGTGGTTTTAATTTTTAAACGTTGTGAATCTTTTGACTCAACCCGAGTTTACTTATCTAAGTTTACTCTAGCTAGTATCCTTAACGTGTTTAAGTCAAGTTTTGCTAGGCTTTTATATAGGGAACTTTAAAACGCGAAAGTCTTAACTCTTACGGGTTAAGAACGAGAACTTTTCGCAAGTTCCTATAATTTATCCTAGAAAGTCATTTATCAAGGGAACTTTAAAATGCGAATTCTAAAACTTAAAAAAGTCTAAGAAGTTGCAAGATCCTATAGATGACTTGAAAACCCAAAACTTTGATTTAATTGGCTAAGCATCCACGAGTCTCATTCCTTGAGATTTTAAATTATGGAGAACGAGATATGATAGAGTCAATTATAAGTTTGGTATTCTTTCATGAATTTATGTGAGTTAATTATGAGCTTTTTCTCCCATCGCTTATTTAATAAATTTAATTGCAATAAATAAGGTCGTACGATTTGAAAAGTTACTTAGCTTCTAGCACAAGATCGTTTAAAAGTTGCTCGATACTAATTAGAGTTCATAGCCAAGGCATAACTTATTGAAGCGGGATGCGAATATTGGAGAGTCCGAAAAGGCCCTAACAAGGCATGAGGGCTACATTTTGTTGCTAAAGATCCAAATTGATGTGAAGAATCATTTATCAAAAATCAATATGAAGGATCGAGACACACGACGAAAAGCAAATACTCCCCTAAATATCATGGAGAAGTCTATCCGAAAAGACCCTAGCAAGGTATGAGGATATATATATCCAAGTCCTAAAAGGAGGCGGATCGTTGTATATCAAAATCCCAAATAAAGATTGGAGAAAAATGAAGAATTCGTGGTCCAAGTATGAAGAATCTCTCAAAACTTCAAGTGAAGAAATTCCTATTATGAAGAGAAGACCATTATTTCATGAACGTCTCTCAAGATTCGAAGTATGAAGGCAATGCCAAATATCGGTCCGAGAAAGGTCTCAAATTGTGAAACGAGTTATGCCAAGATATGAACTTTATGAGGTCCCGAGAAGCAGTTTTAAAAAAATTTGTCCTTTAGCTAACTATTGATTAAATCGTCCTACTTTATTTTCAGCCTAAATAACTATCGAAATAAGTCAAAACTGCATCCTCGTGATCATTCAAGACAACAATAAAATATAAGAGATATACCTAGGAATAAGGGAGTCTAAGTGAATAATTGGACCACATGAGTTTGTGTTAGTTTGCTAACTTATAATAACAATGATCTCGTTTTTAAGCTTGGTATGGGGAACGTGAAACTTGAGGGTGATAAACATTCATGACATTCCAAAACCCTAAGGTAAGTCTTTGATCTTTTTACTTGTCTTGTGTTTAATAAAGGCCAAGGTGGTTTGATTATGATGGAAAATGTAGAACTTGCTTAGTAACTAATGCACTGCATGAGGGCATTGCAATGGTCAAGTGTAGGGGATTTAATAAGTGTGAAAACACTTATCCTTTTACCACTTAATTATAATAATAACCAAGCCAAAACGTGTATTTTATGTCGTAAATATCAGAATTATGCGTGGTTTGTGTTTTTGTTGTGATTTACGACCAAAATGTGAAAAGGGAAGAAAACATGGGCTTTCACGGACTTTTATCGAAGAAAAGGACAAAAGACGAAGTCAAAAGATCAAGAGTGCCAAAAGAACGGAAGTCCAAGACCTATTCTGAGGATTTATCGAAGAAAAAGTCTAAAGACGGAAGTTTAATGAAGTCGAAGAACTCAAGTCTAATAAATGAAGAAATTATAAGACGAGTTCAAATAATCCCGAGACAAAGTCAAAAAAGTCGAAGAATTTATAAAGACGAAAAGACGAGAAAAGGAAGAAAAGATCAACACATGTTAATCCTCCCTATAAATACCCTCCTAATGTGTCATTAGGAGGTGTTAGCTAGATTGACAACTTAGTCTTTCCATTTTAATTACTTGCACTTTCATATTGTCATCTTAATTTCTTGTCTTTAATTTCATGTAAGTTTTAATTTTGTATTGTTGAATCTTTAATTTTAATCAAGTTTTTAATTAATCATTCTCATTCTACCTTTCTTAATCTTTTTAATCTTGTTTAATTTTGATAATCATGTAGTTGGTTAATCATGTTCTTTGTTTAATTGATGTTTGTGTTTGATTGTGCTTATTGATTTTTTTAGTGTTTGATTTTTATAGCTTATAGTGTTTTAGTGCTTATTGTGTTAATTTTCTTATTTTTAATTAAGTGCTTATTAGTTAATTTTTATAAAAAGTTGTTTTTAAATATTTTTATTATTTAGTGTTTTTAAAAGCTTTTAAATTTTAGCTTATTTGCTTTTTCTTAAAATCAATTTGGTTAAGTTTATAGTTAAGTGCTTATTAGTTTTTAGCTTATTTTTAGATTTTAGCTTATTTGCATTTTTTATGTTATACGGGTTTATAAACCCCAGCGTTCCGGATAGTTTGTAGATTTTAGATTCCGGATAATACCTAAATGTTGGATTCCGGATACATGCAAAATCATTCATTCCGGATATCAAGTAAAATCTAGATTCCGGATATCAAGTAAAATTCAGATTTCGTATAAACAAAAAAGTCCATATTCCGTATAAAGCAAGAATTCATATCGCGGATAAGGCAAATCAAATAAAACCCAGATAAAGCAATAAACATTTCCCGGATAAGGACAAAAACAACTTTATTCCGTATAACAACCTGAATACTCATTCCGTATAACCTTACATTTGACATGCCTGCCAGCTTAAGCGTTTCCCGCCAAAATCCAGCAGCTAGGTTGCGTGCTTGAGCTGGTAGCCTGCCTGCTTACTTATTTATTAATATTGTTCCGTAATCGTTTAGTTTAATCTGAAAGTTGTTCCGATTTTGATTTTGAAAGTCACGTATTTTTAGTTGAATTTTTCGTCAATTTTTAGTGTTAGTATTTTTCGAAAAGTTTAAGTTTTATCTTTCATTTAGTGCCCGCTTTAGCTTTTACCTCGTTTAGTTTTAAAGTACCCTCTTAGTTTTATTTTCTCCTTTTTCATTAAGTTAATTTTATTTTTTAGTCGAAAGTTAATTTCTTCGTTTAGTTTTATTTTTATTAATTGTTTTATTTTAATATTTGTTTTTAATATCGTTTCTTTATTATTTGTCAATCGTTTTAATTTTTAGTTCATTTCTTTTATATTTTGTCATTTCCTTTTAAAGCTTTATTTTTTATCTTTAATTAGTTTTAGACAACGAAACCTTTTCTTTTATCCACCAAAAACAATTGAGTCACACTTTCAACCTTAATCAATTCGTTAAGATACCGAGAACGAACAAAGATATAATTTTTAATATACTAAAAAATAGTTATTAACCCCCCCCCCCCTTTTTTCTTTCCAAAATCACTAGGGTAACCAATAATCTTGAAACATCTATCAATGGTGTGCCCATTGTAACCACAATTCTCACACACAATCTCAGAATTAACATTACTATAAGGTCTAAACTTAGAATTAGTAGGAGCATTAGGTCTAAATCTAGTGGTGAGAGACTTAGGTCTAAAACTGCCATTGTTACCAAAGTTAGGTCTAACATTGCCATTTTTAGTGGTCCGGTTCCTTTGAAAATTGTTTCTAGCAGGCCCATTAGACAAAAAAGCTGATGTCTGAGTCCTCTGAGAGGATCCAGCAAGAGTACTAGATGCTAACCTATGAGATTCCTCACTGGAAATTATAGCATATGCGCCTTTAACATCAGGCAAGGTTTCTCTAGAGAGAATAGAGCTCCTAATGCTCATGTAAGAGTCATCCAAACCCATCAAGAATTGCATAAGTTTTAACAACTGATTATGCTTTTTGAATTCACCAGAAGCAGAACACACACAATTAGGCAACTCAATCATAGCATCATACTGTTTCCAATAAGCATCCAATTTATGGTAATAATTAGACAAATTAGACACATTTTGCTTAAGAGTGTTGATCTTGTGATGAAGATTGAAAATAACATACCCATCAACTTTATGGTAAGTTTCTTTAAGTTCACTCCAAACATGCTTAGCTCTTTTAGAAAAGATTTGCCCAAGAAATAATTCCTCAGATATAGAGTTCAAAATCCACCCAAGAACCACAGCATTGACTCTATCCCATTGTTTTCCCAAAACTTCATCAGTTATAGACCTTTTACATGGCCCATCAATAAAACCAATTTTGTGTTTTCCTTCCAAAGCTAACAGCATAGCATTAGCCCAAACTGGATAATTTTTAGTACCTTTAAGTTTGACACTCACAACAGTCAACACAGCAGTATCATTGGGGTGCAAATGTAAGGGGTTACTCAAGTCCAATTTACTAATGAGTGTAACTGGATCAGTGACACTCAAAGTCTCATCATCACCATGAACAGACTCATCAACATGGTCAGCCATGGTGAAGGGTCAAAAGGTAATAAAACAACTCACAACACTGCCAACTAAGTTCCCAGGCTTCCTAACCACTCAAGGGTGGTAGGTCAAGGGCAATGAGTGAGGATCCAAAAATAAGAGGTCAAAAAATAAATGCAACCAAACAAGAAATTAAACAAATAAGCAAATAAATCAAATAGCAATCAAAGGAGAGAGTATGAGAGGTGTTACAGTGAGACCCAAATATAAGCACGATCGATCTGATATTTCTAGATTCACTTAGTCTAGAAGATATCAGAACCTCCAAAACCCTAATTTTTTCCTTCAAGGGAAAGAAATTAGGGAAAATCAATAAATCCAGCGAATCTGTCACCAACGTAGCCAATAACACAAGGGAACCTCAAGTACCAACCACAAACAGTAAACCCTAATTTTTTGAAAAATTTGGGATTTACCACATATGAGTGAGATAATACCACAAGAGTCCCAAAAGTACCACCAACAAGTCACCAGAACCTTTGAATCAAAAGATCCCCAAAAAAGTCAAACCCTATTTTTTTCAAAAAATTGAGGGTTTTGTAAATCGAGAGAGTATAACGCTATTTCAATAGCAGAATCAAAGAGAAAAACAACTTTTGAAAGCAAGTATAAAAAAGAATCAAAAGAAAAGGTTTTATCAAAAAAACTTTTCATAATAACAAAGTCAGATTCGAGAACCTGGCTTTGATACCATGTAGAAAAACTAGATTTGATGATTCAAAACACTTTTATTAACATAAAGAGATCAAAACTGAAAGTGAGAGTTTATAAATTAAAATCCACCACAGATTAAACTGGTATGGATCTATTATCTAACTTGATAATAGTCTTACAAATCTTAAAACAAAAATAAGAGATGATTTAAACAGAAATGAAGAGAGAGTGTTGAGACGCCATTGATGGCTGCACAAAACACACACAGACTCTCTTAACCCTAACTCTGAAAGAGTTAGGGTGTTATACAACTTTCACCAACGGTCACAAACCCTAAAGGGCTTTGGGCCTTCATATATCCAAGCCCAGCACACAAGCCCACACACAAAGTCCATCAACCAAGTTTCCATAGAAGCAACTAATATCCCTGTACATATCAAAATGACACAATAAGTCCCTCAAACTTTGGTTATCATATTACAAGGGTAGTTTAACATTTAGTGTCAAAAGTAGTTTTGTAATGTGTAAGATTTTAAATTCAATTTTTGCTAAATGCGAACAATTTTAAAATAACTATGTCAAACTTTTAAAAAGAGAAGATTTTTACTTGATTTGAGTATATGTGACAGTAGGTTCAAACTCTATAGATAATTGGACCAATGTATCAGAAACTATGATTAAAAAAATTGATTTTAGGCCTTATAATATTAAAACTGATTTTCAAACCTCTTTCACACTCATGTCACGTCATGGTACGTCAAAAAAACTACGAATCCAATCCAATTTATTGAATCGATAACATCTTAGTTATCCATATTCTAAAACACGGGAAAAATCAAATCATCTATCAACTATGAAAATAATATATGGAGTAAATAAGGGTATAGTGATACAAGAAAAAGCACTTGCCATTTGTTGGTTATTTAAGGCATTCCATGTTGGATGATAATGTGAAATCGTGCGATCGTAGCTTAGTGACATGTAATATGGTGAAAAGTGTGGGACAAAGTTTTTGAATCGTGGAAGATCGGTCGTATTAATGTAATTTTTGCAAATGATTTGATTCGCTTTAGTGGGAGTGCAGATTTTGAATCTTACTCGAGAGCTTTGTGGCAAGTAATATGGACAATCAGATATTTCATTTGCAAAGAGGATAGTTCTTGCATTTTCAAAACAAAAGCGATTAGTATTAATAAAAAATTTCATGAAATTCATGTTAAAACCTTTTACTGGGTTTCGAGAAGATCAAAGAAAGCTTCATTCGACTGGTAGAAATGGTTCATCGATCCTTCAAACTGCAAAATTCAGTGATGAGGTCGTTACGCTTTATGTGTTATGTGTTTGGTACCTGTTATGGAGGGCATTGTCGTTCTTTTTATGTTGTTTTGTACATGGGTGATGTTCATTGCTTTGGTCCCATATTCTATGTTAGTGATCAGTTTTAATAGTGCCCAAGTGTTTGGGGCTTTCGTTGTTTTTTTCCGGGTCCTAACTCACTTAATCTACTTGATAGGAGTTGGGTTGCCTTTGTGGGTACTGTAACTTTTTCGTAGTCCTAATAAAACACTTGTTTCCTTTCAAAGAGAAATCTCAAAAACATTCGAAATGCACCACACTTGTTTTTAACAGCATTTAAACCAACAACTATAGGTTCGGTTACAATCAACAAGTCAAAAAACCGGTTTGACCTAAACCAGATTGATTTGAAACCGGTTTTTAGTTACATTTTAAAAAGAAGCTTGTTCTGGTATGCCCAAAGATTCCACCACAAAACATAAAATACGCCTTCAAGAATAAGTTTATTCTTGAAGGGAAGACGCAACGACACAATCCAAGAGCGCCAATCAACATAAGAATTACCTTTAGCATACGGGAAATTCCACCATTGTGTAATTTTGCAAACGGGTTGAGTAGCCAAGTTACAAGTGAAGAATAGATGGCTGCTAGACTCCACACCATTGTCACATGTACGACACAAAATAGAATCTACCATCATACCTCGTCGGGATATGTTTAGCCTTGTTGGTAAAGCATCTAGCTTGACTTTTCATGCGTGCACATTCATATTGATGGGAAAAGATTTGATCCACTTAGTTTTAGAATTGATAGTTGTGAGTCTTTTATTATCTATCTCAATCCGAATAGAGGTGATTGAGAAATCCCTCGAGCCTTCCAAAGTCTAAATCCACCTATCCGACATTGGAGTGAGAGTTACATTTTGCATCAAATCAAGCAACTCTGTGAACTAGGCATCTTCAACACCTTCCATCGTCTTACGACGAAACGAAACATCCAATGTTTAATCAGCTAACTTCATGTGACTGTCACCTGTATACAGTTTTCTGAAGCATATATACGAGGGTATAAAATTTTTAGAGTATTGCCGCCAATCCAGTTGTCGTTCCAGAAAGAAATGTTGGTCCCATTTCCCACCATAAGACGCATGAAATCAAAAAAATTAATACCTTAGTGTTTTAAAATGGTAACTTCGTTCACGATATTTAACCAACAAGATTGGTTGCACACCTTTAGATCCTTACCAATTTCCTCGTCTTCTCCATCGATAGCCTTCATAACTCTCGTCCATAAAGAGGAATTTTGGCAGTAAAATTTCCAACCCCATTTGAGCATTAAAGCGCGATTCAAAGTGTATAAACTTGAGACCTCAAGCCCTCCTTTATCTTTAGGACACGTTATATTATATTGTGACGAATATTACACAACGTGTAGCGAGTACCTTTCACCCAATTATCACAACTTCGTAATACTACTGACTACCGTTTCGATATCGGCATTGCATCGTCATGCACATATACTAAAACTTTTAATATGTAATAGTTTGTGATAAAGTTATTCCTTAATACTTTCTATTACGCATGTTGATTATCACTAAAAATATGCGATAAAAAATATTGCTCGTCATAAGATTTTTTATTACAAATACATGTCGTCGCAACGCGCGGCAAATAAGAGAAGTGCTTCGAGTGCATTTAATAGAACGCAATGTCTAACAAATAGAGAGAATACAAACACCACTCGTGGAAAGTAAATAGACGCGAGATATAACGTGGTATCTACGACTAAAGAACTCGTACCAGTTTCAGATAAGTTATATTATTAGTCCACATACAAAAAAATCCGTTTTCAATTCAAATGAAAGAGGAGGTATGTATAAGTGTAAAACCTTAATGCTAACAAAGATTGTGTCTTAAAGCCCGGACTAAGTACATAGAGCCTCTGACCGCCTGTCGGAGCATCCGTCTAAAAGCACGTGTTAATATTTTTCTGCTCTACTTACGAGTAGAGTCTCAAAAAGCTTAGAGTAAAAGGTATAGTGAAAAGAAAACTCTTTTCCACTTTGATCCCACTACTCTCAAAGTAGAGTGCTACGCTTCCTCAAACTAACATCCAATCAATCTCAACTCAACGTATTTGAAGCATTAAAGATTAGTAATTTGAAGATTGCCATGAATGTTTTCAATTTGTTTCTTTATTACAACTGATAATGTCTTTTGCTATTAAACTAGCTACTATAACATTTTATCAAACTGTATAAAACTGGTGCTTTTTGCTCCAAGAAGTAACAAATGACATCCTGTACATTTACATGAGAAACTAACTTGGATAAAAGACTTATGCACCAAACAACTTCGACAAATTTTCGTGTCCAGAGTTTTTCTTCTGGAATCCTTCGAAATCTACAAGCTCCTTCTTACTATGTTTCGGCTTCAATAACCCGTAGAACTTCTTAAACTCTTTAACTGACGGAATACTCTCCCTTCGGAACAAACCTGAGTTATGTGATTCTTCAACAGTCCTAGCCGAGCCACTATGCATCAATCTTGTAGGTATCCCCACTGACCCGCCATGACCAAGCAAACCCGACGGCACTCCAAGCGCACCACCAACAGAAACACTATGTGTCAATCTCAAAGGTAAAACTTCGTCCTTAGTATTATCAGCTTGTATCAACTTTACATCAGTATCTGACTTCAATGCGCTAATGACAGTTTTAATAGCTCGAGTAGGTGACCCGCGGTTAAAAATCATTATCTCACCAATCTCAGCCGGGCTCAACTTAGCCCCGGTTTGAATAATCTCTTCAACTTGTGGAAATAACTTATGCTCTTTTACCCCTAAGTGACTATTAGCAAGTGTTTTAAACGCGCTAAAATCACATAAAGGAAACTCGACATGAACATCTATTCTACCGGGCCTTAGAACCGCAGAATCGATCTTTTCTTTATTACTAACTGTAAAAACCATCACTCGTTCTTCACCACACGCCGAAATAATCCCATCCATAAAATTTAAAATTCCAGACAAATTCACAAAAGTCGATCTCTCAGCTAGAAATTGGTCCAAGTCTTCCACAACTATAATCGACTTACTTGTAGTTTGCATAAGAAGCATCTTCAAATCAGTATCACTTTCCACTTTTGACAAAACTACGTCGTAAATATCATACCTTAACAACTTGGCCATTCCAGCTATAAAGTTCGATTTTCCTGTACCCGAAGGACCGTGAAGTAAGTAGCTTCGTTTCCAAACACGACCTAAACGATGATAATATTGTTCGGCCTTTAGAAATGACTCTAAATCAGACTTTATAACCTTTTTCTGCTCCAAGTCGAGCAACGACGTATCTATCGTTGCAGGATGATTAAAAGGAACAGATATCCACCGTCCGTTTTCTAGTGAGTTGTCACCGTTGATGTAGAGCTTAATTTGCTTCTTCTTTTGCTCGATCTCGTCGACAACGTTATGAATATGTTGAAGGTACGTAGATAATATTCTTCTCTTTTCTTTTTTTCGCATTTTTAGTATTATGCAATTATGCTCGAGTTTCCAAAAGATTTTTGATCCCATATACGTATCTGGGATCATGTGATTTTCTGTAGTTGGGGTATCGATCACGAGATTAATCTCGTTAGGCTTATTTAGAGCTGAAAATAAGCTAACGAAATCGGAATCTTCAGCTGAAGGTAGTGAGTTAAGATACATAAGTATCTTATGATACACTTGGTTTTGTTGCATGTTTTGGTTGAATTTAGGGATTTTGTAAAGTTGATGAGCATGAAAATGTTCTTCAAATAATCTCCATTTATCGCGCAAAAGGTGTCCTATGGTTGTATGTGACAATACTCGTGAAACTAACCAGAAACCGGCTATCACGACCGTAAACACGAGTACTGTAAACAAAACCATTGTTGAAAAGAACGGTAAAATGTTGATAACCGACAATGCTGATAATGAAATGATTTTATTTGAGTATATTTTTTTTTATGATGAATGAAACTTTTGGGATATGGCTTTTAAGACTGAAGTTATAAGAATTTGATGATGTTATGAAGTACTTAAGATGTAAAGGTTTATATAAGTCAAGAAAAAAGATATGACTATTGAATATTAAGTCAACAATGGAGGGTATGAAGAAAAGAATGCGTTTGAATTATTTAAATAATGGTCTATACATGTGTGCTTGTGTCACGTTTGTAACTTTCTACTAATTTGTTTGTACTTGATTTAACTAACTTATGCATTTCTAATACACATGTTATTTATATGCGAAAACATTATATTATCATGTTGTGAAAGATGCAGATTCATTCCAAGGGAAATAAGGCCAAATTCTTAATCTTTTGTCTAGTAAAAAAACCCGAAAAACGCGGAAATTTTTGAGATGCAACGTTGTTCTTGTGTCGAATATAGTCTTAATAAAATGTTTGAATGAAATAAGGCATGGTCTTTTAAAATATAAATCTTATAGTAATACAAATAGGTTTGATATTGTTAACTAAGAATAGTAAGAGTAAATTTTATACACCGTGTAGACTAGGGGCGGATGTACATAATAGGTACGGGGTGGTGGCGCCTCCCATAGCTCGACTAAAAATACGAGATTTTAGTGTATTTTTTCTTTAAATTTTAATGTTTTTTTTAAATGCCCCCCACTCGAATTTCAAATTGCCCCCACTCACACATTGAATTCCAAGATTTAACACTGTAAAACCTAAAAATCGTTAAGTTTTTAAGTTATAATAGTAAATTTTTTATTCGAATTCTAGTTTTTTCGTCTTAATATCGTCAAAAAAAAAATTTTGCCTCCCATATTAAAATTTTCTTAGTCCGCCGCCACTGTAGACTACTCTAGATATAAAATATGACTCTTTATATGAAGACTAAGTTGTCAATTATGGGTTGTTATCATGAAGAAATGGTGAAATTATTACACCCAAAATTGTGACTTGTGTAGACTTTATAATGATGGCTAATGTTGAATAAGAATGGTTCATATCATATGGGACTTGTACTCTAGATGATAAGCATGATTGGTGAAAAGTTACCTACTTTTTGATTTGGTAAGTTAGAATTGGGCAAGCGTGAAAAGTTATCTACTTACTTTTTCTTTGAAAAATAGTTCTAAAATAGTTCTTTTAGTCACAACTCAAGTTGGTGATAACCCCCTTCAGTAATGTCGAGGTACTGCAAAAGAAAAAAGAAAATTGCAAAATAATTAAATCAGTTAGTTAACATGTTGGTTAACCATATTCTGAAACACATTAGTTAACATGTTGGTTAACCATTTTTTAAAACACGGGGAAAAATAATCATCGGCTTATCAAATTATCTATTAGATGCGACAATGATTCTAACAAGGGACAAGACATAACATATATCCACTATATGTTTTACGTCAGGTAATACATGGAGTAACTAAGCGTACAGCAGTAGAAGCAAAACATGTAGGTGGATCGACTCATCAGGTTCCCAATGAAATAGGATCCACGCAAGAAAAACCACTTGCCATTCGTTGGTTATTAGCGGCATCCCAAAAACATTCGGGATACACCACGCTTGTTTTTAACAGGATTTAAACCGGCAACCCCTTTTTTAGAGAGCATCTCACACCATCACATGGTACTGCTACACAAGCCCTTTGATTTCAAATTAACCAAAAAGGATTAACTTGTCATGAGTGCTAAACTCAGTACCAAAAAGGAATAACTCGTCTCAAATATAATATTATTAGCAAAACTAAACAAACTGTGAATGATCAATCTAAACTAAACCACATCACACACGATTTGGTTATTATATTAATAGAGAATTTACGGTAAAGAAAACTAAGCACTGTGAACCGATAATCTATATTATTGCTTCATGTATATAGTTAGTTAAACTACAAGGACCATTAGGGTATAATAGAAACTTAATAACCGCTTATGGATAAGTCGGTTAGGGTTTGTGAACAGACGCGTCGTTTGGGGTCATGTCCATTCGATGCATATATATATCAAACATATGTAAACGTTAAAAGTTTGATCAAATATATATTTTACTTATTCATTATTTTTGCAACTCAATAAACAATCGATCCAGGAAGTTGGGACAACATTTGGCATCAAGAGCAAGGGTTATATACTGCGTTTTTGGATACCAACGAACAAGACGCGTTGTTGTTTTTTTCTCTTCAAAAAGACAACGATTTGAATAAGCAGACACGCGAAAAGGATAGTGCACGATCTGTTTTTGCGTAGGAGTTGCAGACGCTTACACCAAGCGTTAGTTGGTGGGTTAAAACTTCGTTTGAACGACGAAGGGAAGGAAGAACGACTCGTTTTTGTTCAAGAAGAACGAGAGGAAGGCAGCCTGTTTGTCGTTGTGTTGTGCGTTACCGCAACACGGGAAAAGGAACGACACACTTCGTTTCGGTTAGGAAACAAGTGGGGAAAAGCTTTGTGAATCCGGATATAAAAACACAAAGCAGGAACGAGAGACGCAAGGACCAAGTCAGGAGGAACGCTTTTGTGGAAAGATTTTGGTATCACAAACGCGATACAAAATCGAAATAGAAGTCGCGCGACACAGGAAGAACCACAACAGTAGGCACGTACAAACAGGATTTTGTTTGTAAGGAAGCAGACTTGGAGAAACGATATCAAGGCAGCGTCGAACTTTGTCGGACAAGGCAAAGCAGAAAGGAGAAAAGATATCGGGCAAGCGCCGGTTTTGTCGAACAAGACAAGAAGCAGGAAGCGATATCGGAATTAGAAGAAAACGTGTTTGTTGGACAAGGCAAAACAGAAACAAACCAAAGTGGGAAGAAAACAAGCGTTTATTTTTTGTTTGTGACAACAATTTGTTTTCAAACTGTTTCTGTGGAAGAAACAAGTGGTAAAAAGGACAAGAAGGTGTTTGGGGATTCGAGGCACAAAAAGAACGCAGCGTGGTTTAACGAAGGGAACAAAGTTGTGTGCAAATCACAACACCAAGGTCACAAGTTTCATACTTGACTTTTTAGAATAATTAGAAGTAATATAGAATTATTACTTTAGATATATTAGGATTCCCGATACCTATATATAATCCCTTATTAGAAAGTACCACACTAGCACACATAATTCCTAAACGAAAGTGAAGATATTAAAAACTTCCAAGATGGTTGACGAAGATACCTCAAAATCATCTAAAAACGAAGCACCCACGACACACTACCAATGCCCTAAATTAAAAGGCACAAACTACACGGTTTGGGCTATACAAATTAAGGTTATATTAGAGGCATGCGGTCTGTGGGAGACGATAGAGCCCAAAGATGATACGGAGGTAGACAATAAGAAGGACAAGGCAACAATAGCCTTCTTATATCAAGCGTTGACAGAAGACGTGATTTTACAAGTAGCAAGTTGTGAAACGGCTAAGGAATTATGGGATTCGTTGAAGAAGCAACACGTTGGAGATGAAAAGGTGCAGAAAGCACGACTACAATCATTGATGGTTGGATTCAATGCGCTTCAGATGAAAGATGAAGACACGGTGGATGCATTTATGGCCAAGATAAACGGCTATGCCACGAAGGCAAAAGAATTAGGGAAAGCTTTGGATAAATCTCTTCTAGTACGAAAGTTGCTAGATTCTACACCTGATAGATTTATTCAGATAGTAGCATCCATAGAACAAACAAGTGATCTGGACGACATCACTTTAGATGAGATCACTGGAAAACTCAAGGCATTTGAGGAAAGGATAAAACTCCGAAAGGGAGGACAAGTGGAAAGCCAGGAAAACTTATTATTCGCACAAGACGAACACTCGGGAAAAGATAGACGTTTTGGGAAACGTGGAGGTAGAAAGTTTTCACATAAAAACTGGCAGAATAATAAAAACAGAAGTAACTCACGAGAAGGAAACTCAAATCACAAAGGAAACTCAGACAAGAGTAAGAGTGAAAGAGATTTGAGTAAGGTACAATGTTATAAGTGTCAGAAATTTGGACACTATAAAAGGGATTGTAGAGGAAAGTCAACAACTCAGGAACAATCAAACCTTATCTTAGAAGATGACGAACCATCACTACTAATGGCTACACATGAGGAAGTATTGTTGAATGAGAAACAAATTCAACAAGGAAAATACACCTCAGGAGATACAAATATGTGGTACTTGGATAATGGAGCAAGTAACCATATGACGGGTAACAAGGGCCATTTTAGAGATATTGATGAAAACGTGTCAGGGAAAGTACGTTTTGGAGATGGGTCATATGTACAGATAAAGGGGAAAGGATCTATTCTTTTAGGTTGTAGAAACCAGGAACAAAAGATAGTATCAGACATATACTATATACCAGACCTGAAGAGCAACATACTAAGTTTAGGACAACTTACAGAAATAGGTTGCAAGGTCATTATGGAAGGAAATATATTGGCAGTATATGATAAGCATGAGAAGTTGTTGATGAAGGTAGAAAGATCAAAGAATCGGCTTTACAGTATTAGATTACAAGTACAAGCCCCTATATGTCTCTTAGCAAGAATAGATGAGCAAGCATGGTTATGGCATGCTAGATTAGGTCATCTAAATTTTGATGATATCAACAAGATGACTAGGAAGAATCTAGTGGAAGGAGTACCAAGGATAAACCATGTTGGACAGATTTGTGATGCATGTGTGTTAGGAAAACAAAGCAGAGCACCTTTCCCAAATCAAGCTAAATTCAGATCAGAAAACCCGTTGGACTTAGTATATGGAGACTTGTGTGGTCCCATAAGTCCACCTACACACTCTGGCAAGAATCTCATATTCTTGTTAGTAGATGATTGTACACGTTTTATGTGGGCTTACTTTCTGACGTCGAAAGATGAGGCATTTAGTACTTTTAAGGAATTTAAGCAACAGATTGAAATGAAGTTGGGATTAAAGCTAAGAATGCTAAGAACTGATAGAGGAGGTGAATTCACATCAAATGAATTCACAAGATATTGTAAAGAAAATGGGATAGCACGACAGTTGACAGCACCTTACTCACCACAACAGAATGGAGTAGTGGAAAGGAGAAATAGGACAGTATTATCAACTACGAGGAGTATGATGAAAGCAATGAAGTTACCTTTAACTTTTTGGGCGGAAGCGGTTAGACACGCCATATACATACTCAATAGGGTACCTACAAGAGCCCTGGAAAATAAAACGCCATTTGAGGCACTCTATGGCATAAAACCAAACTTGGAAAACCTAAGGATATTTGGATGCATAGCTTATGCAAAGATAACAAAACCTCACCTGAAAAAGTTGGATGACAGAAGCATACCACTAGTTTACTTAGGAGTAGAGGAAGGATCAAAAGCATGTAGGTTATATGATCCAATAGCAAAGAGAAAACATGTTAGTAGGGATGTGAAGTTTATGGAAATGAAACCATGGGATTGGAATGAGGATGGAGAAGATACAAGTACACAAGACACATTTTGGGCTAGTTTTGTGGAAGAAGGAGTTGACAATGACAAGAATTTACATCATGAAGAGGATCCAAATGATGATCCTAACTCACCAATCACACCTAATCACACCTACAACCAACCTCCAGAAGAGGAAGACGAATCTACTATTAGATCGACATAAGACTTGGGAAATAGATTTGATCATACACCTAAAAGAGGTTTTAGAAGTCTAAATAACCTTTATGAAAACACAGAAGAAGTAGAAATTCAGAATTTACTACTTATGGAAGAAGAATCTCGTAATTACAAGGAAGCATCAACAGATGAGAAGTGGATTGAGGCCATGGAGATTGAGTTGGACTCAATCAATAAAAATAACACATGGACCCTCACCACATTGAGACCAGATCAAAAGGCAATAGGACTCAAGTGGGTTTACAAGACCAAGAAGGATGCAGAAGGGAAGATCATCAAATACAAGGCAAGATTAGTAGCAAAAGGTTATGTACAAGAACAAGGAATAGACTTTGATGAAGTATTTGCACCGGTAGCACGAATAGAGACAGTTCGTTTGATATTGGCCTTAGCAGCATATCATGGTTGGCAAGTACACCACTTAGATGTAAAATCGGCATTTTTACATGGAGATTTGAAGGAAGAAGTCTATGTTACACAACCTGAAGGGTTCATACAGCAAGGGAACCCAGGAAAAGTTTACAAACTCATTAAGGCATTATATGGGTTAAGGCAAGCACCAAGAGCTTGGAATGTGAAGCTTGATCAAACCTTAAAATCACTAGATTTTAAGAAGTGCAATCTCGAACAAGCAGTATACACAAAGAGAAGCAAGACTTCTACACTGATAGTTGGAGTTTATGTAGATGATTTGATAATCACAGGCACTCCAAGGAAGGAAGTAGACATGTTTAAATCCCAAATGAAGGACAAGTTTGAAATGAGCGACTTAGGCTTATTAGCGTATTACCTTGGGATAGAAGTTACACAGACAGGAGGAGAGATCACAATCAAGCAAACAGGGTACATTAACAAGATCTTAAAGGAGACAAGTATGATGGATAGCAACGAGACAAAGATACCTATGGATCCCGGTACTAAGTTGGTCAAGGCGGAAGATGGAAACTCAGTTGACGCAACTTATTACAGAAGTTTAATTGGAAGTCTCAGGTATTTGCTACATACAAGACCAGATCTTAGTTATCCAGTCGGATTACTTAGCAGATTCATGCAAGACCCAAAGGATCATCACCTGAAGGCGGTAAAACAAGTGATTCGATACATCAAAGGAACAAAGGAGCATGGCATAATATACAAGAAAGAAGGCGGCTGCAAGATTACAGGTTATAGCGACAGCAGTTATGGTATTAACACTGATCAAGGAAGAGGAACTACTGGTATAGTATTCTACTTCGGAGAGGCACCTATTACTTGGTGTACTTAGAAACAACCAACAGTGGCGCTCTCATCATGTGAATCAGAATTCATGGCGGCTACTGGAGCAGCATGTCAAGCCTTATGGTTAAAAAGATTACTCAGTGAATTAACAGGATGGGCAGAGAAGAAGATAACGTTGAAGGAAGATAACGTTGAAGGTCGATAACGTTTCAGCAATAGCACTCGTAAGGAACCCAGTCTTTCACGGAAGGAGTAAGCACATCGATATTCGCTACCATTTCATTCGAGAATGTGTAGAGAATGGGCACATCAATGTGGAGCACGTCAGCGGAGAACTACAAAGAGCAGATATTCTAACAAAGGCTCTACCAAGATTGAAGTTCATGACAATGCGACAAATGCTCGGAGTTCAAGATTTAGGACGAAGCAACAATCAAGATTAAGGAGGAGAATGTGAACCGATAATCTATATTATTGCTTCATGTATATAGTTAGTTAAACTACAAGGACCATTAGGGTATAATAGAAACTTAATAACCGCTTATGGATAAGTCGGTTAGGGTTTGTGAACAGACGCGTCGTTTGGGGTCATGTCCATTCGATGCATATATATATCAAACATATGTAAACGTTAAAAGTTTGATCAAATATATATTTTACTTATTCATTATTTTTGCAACTCAATAAACAATCGATCCAGGAAGTTGGGACAACAAGCACTAAAAGTTGCATAACCAAACTATTAAAAGTTAATAAAATCCATGTTTATAATATCTTCAAGACTCTCAGGAACATGACCATAACACGCTTATGTTTTACCTGAGACTATTTTACATCATATAATTATTTTTGGTAAAGAGGAAATAACGCATGTTTTACCTATCATTCATCTTTACGATCTTGGTTTTCGGATCTAATGTTCATAATCTGAGAGACTACAAGCTTGGAAATTTCACTGATGGCGGCTTCAACTGGATAATCGTCTGTTTCCCTTGCTGCTGACCATGTCTCTGATTGTGAGTTCAAACCACTATACTCGTATGCTGCAACCTTTGTCTTTTTCGACGTGACAATCACTTTCTCGAGATCTGCTTGTGTTATAGGCCTCGGCAACTAAATATAAAAAACATATTAATATCAATTTTTTTATTTATTTAAGTATTATTTGATATCCAAAGAAGATTTTTTTTTCCAATTCACATGACAAATGACAAAACATTAAGGTGGAAAAACTGACCGGTTGGGTAACATGTCGAAACACGTTGGTAAAAAAAAAAGATACTTATTTTTTAGCACAAGTTAAATGGTCGTTGACCAACAAAACTTTATTTTTAAGAGTAAACTTATCGAGAACTTAGTCATGTTAGACGGGTGGGAACAAGTTGACCCAAAACAGTTTTTGTGTTAAAGAAGTTCTTCTTTTGATGATTACTATGATAAATATGATTAGAAAAGTATGTTACTACAGCAATAATTTAACTTTTGTGGACAAATCAATGTCCAAAAAACTCACTTTGGATGACTATCGCTTTGTTTGACACGTTACCTTTTAAGCTATAAGTAAATGGGTTGAAATTGGCACCTATACGAAAATGCAACTAATACATTACATGAAAGAGAGATAGATACTTACTAATGATGAATTTCCATTCTTCTCTTCATTTAGTAAATCTCTGATAGGAAAATAGGCTGCTTGCTTGCAAAGCTCGAGAAGATCCGAGCCAGTATAACCTTCACACAATGCAGCAATGGAGTCAAGGTCAATATCGTCCTCAGTTCTCTCACCCTTCAGAATCACCTTCAGAATTGCAGCCCTTTCTTTGCGATCAGGTACCCCAATCTCAAATGCCTGTGGAAGACGTCTTAGTATTGCTTCATCAAGCTCTGATGGACGATTAGTTGCAGCAAGAACCATCACTCGAGCATTCTCTACATAGACCACAGATACACGAAAAGCTATAGGACCGCAAAGGAAAACCATGCCTAAAAACATAGTGTTTACAAAAGAATAAGAAAAAGCTTACGGTCTGTGGTAAAACCATCCCATAAAGCCATAAACTCGGTCTTCATATTGGTCATAGCTTCATGGTCAGAACTTCGGCGCTGACCAAGAAAACTGTCTACCTCATCAATAAATATTATCGCAGGCTGGAGTTTGTATGCCAAACTAAATACAGCAGAAACTGCAGAAAACAATTTATCATTATCACTAGTGAATATGTTGTGCATAACTAGAAAATAACTTGCTGAAATCAAACACGTGCATCAAATAAGCCACGGACGAGGTAATGGCTACATAAGCGGTATATTGTTGCACCTAAAAGTGGCCATTTTGACGCATCTATAGTTGTACGGATAAATTTGTGTTACACTTTATCCCTGACGGGTCACATGAGTAATACCAGAACCATTTTACCTAAAACGGTCAAGTAGTTCAAACACGACAATCGCCAAAATGTATTAAAATTCACAAAACCTCCTAAATCGATTCATTCGATAAACAATACATTTCTACTCTAGCTATCTATAAATTTTAAAAACAGATTCCCCGGTCCACCCAACCCAGCCATTTTTATCAGTACTAAATGATGACGGTTCTGAATTGAACCTGTTTTAATGTTTACCCAAACCATCAATAATTTTTCTTCTCTATTATCTTTCAGATGTAACCATGTGGGAAACTCGCATTCCTATGATTGTCTACTCAAAACGGTACCAGAAAGACATTGAACATAAAAGAAAATTAAGCACGCGTTATAAAGACGTCATGTTCTTATATTGGAATCCATACAAGTCGGTAGAGATGGCAAGATGTGTCAAATCCGGCAATTTTAGTCCAGACTGAAATAGGCCAGGTCAGCCCACAACCGTTGTGTTGTCTAAAGTTATTATATAGTTTCCATAAAAATAACTAATGTGCTAAAACATAATTCCCACCTCTGCCTATTACCCTCAGATTAAGTGTGTAGCAAGTACATCTATCATGTCGATTTATATCATCAACGAAATTCCTACACAAAAATCTACAGTTCAATAGAAGTAACAAAGTTCAAACACTCACCGAGTTTTTGCGCATCTCCAAACCATTTGCTCATCAGATCTGATATTCTCACATTGATGAAAACAGCCCCAGACTCTTTCGCAATAGCTTTTGCAAGCATAGTCTTCCCGGTACCAGGTGGACCATATAGCAAGACACCTTTTTGGGGACCAAGAAGCTTCCCATAAGAAAAAAGCTCAGGCCTACGTAGAGGCAATATGACCAACTCATATAAGGATTGCTTGATGGTTTCCAACCCTCCAATGGTGTTAAATTCCACATCAATGTGATCAGGGTTTATCACGTTGCATGCAATGACATCCTGGTGTACATTAAAAAATGTAAGAAAACACCAATTTTATAAATGATTAGATACTAGTAGATGAGATATGCATATGCACTTAACACCCTATCTTTGAAGGTTCTCTTGTTACTGCATGTAGAATGACATTTTTCCATTAATTAAACAATTACTTATACGGCGCCTACTGCCACCCATTAGATTCCATGGTCCCATTAACAACCTCTCCTACTGAAAACTTCCATGTCGAAAAACTTATTTATGCACTTTGAGATATCTTGCTTTTGATGATCAGAACTAAGTAATTCCATATACACCTATGGTAAAAAAGAGGTTAAATGCACATAATGACATCTACCTATACGTAGATTCCAGCTTCACACAAAGTACCTTTTAGGTCCATACTTGATAACGTACTTCAATTATCTAAAATTATGAAACTTACAGCATATTTCTTATGCGTATTTAACCACTAGATAGAGAGGCCAGCTTAAACTCAAACTGAGAATATTTGCAATTTTGTGAGTTACTTGGAATTACGGGTGCCCAAAACTATGCCATTAAACCTAAAAAACTTTCGCCTTTGTGGGCCACGATACTTGATGATTCAACGCAAACCAGTCCTTTTTCTTGTAAAATTTGAACAAACAAATTTTCCAAAACGATAAGACCAGTATACCTTGAACACAATTTTTCTACTTTTAAAAAGGCAAATATTCACACATATTTACCACACTATGTCTGGATTGAGACTTGAACCCAAAACCTGTGGGAAGCTCACATATTGTTGAGGCCTAGGCTAGAAGACCTTTAGTTATACCATGGGCACAATATCACTCATTCTTGGACTATATGAACTGAGCAATTAAGCAGTTGTTTTCAGTAACCTAAACCCTAAAAGCAACAACTCCAACATCCTAAACCCTAGCATACTTCTCAGAGTGCGTTTACAACTGCTTAATAAAACTACGAGAAATGATTGGGATGACTAAAAAACATGCCTAATCTGACATGTTATTAACTTGTTGGTTGCAGCACAGGACCCACTTCTCCACAAACTAATGAATTATTGCCACATAGTTTTAGGTATATAGTTAGGCATGTTATTAGTCACGCCAATCATGTCTGAATGTCTGATAATCATACCAAGCCTTGAGACTAAGCAACTACAAACGTCATATTCACAACTGCTTACTTCGCCATCAAATAATCATGTTTAAGCTTATATGTTGGCTTATGAGCTTATTTGATGCAGCTTATATTTCACGGCCTCATTTTTCCGGCTTATACGAATTTATCATGTCACAAAAAACTTATATAAGCCCACAAGTCTTAAAATATGCTCATAAGCCACATATAAGCTCTAAACAAACAAAGATAAGCAAATCCCCAAAACTCACAAAACTAAAAAAAAAAACAGTTTGAGTAAGCAATCCCAAAAACCCTATATTCACTATATTAGCATTTGGTATTCCTTTTTAAGTGGTAGTTCCTTTCAGCAGTTTTTCGCGATTGGATAAAACCTATTTATCTCATTATCTAACACCAAAACCCCCAAATTAACCCCACGAGAGTGTCTGGGATTGCGAGGGTGTTTGGTTTGGTTTGGCTTATATAGTCGCCTTATGTCTTATTTGGTTTTGAGTTCACGTTTCATAAGCTCGCTTTTTTTTGGCTTATTTTGAAACTTTACCGCATATATACAAGTTCATTATGAATTTATATAAGCCAAAAAGTTCAAAAATAAGCCACAAAAAGTGAGCTTAGGAAACATAATCCGAAAACCAAAAATACCATAAGCTGGCTAATATAAGCCAAAACAAACACCCCCGCAATCCAGACACTCTCGTGGTATAATTCTGCTTATACAGTCCGCTTATAGCTTATATGACACTTTACCAGCTTATTTTGAAACTTTTCCGGCTTATATAAGTTCATTATGACTTGGTTTTGGGCTTACTTTTCAATTTTTCATAAGCTAACTTTTTTTATGGGTTATTCTGAAAACTTTCAGCTAATATAAGTTCATTACGAAACATAAGCCCAAAACCATATAAGCCATAAACTGAAACAAACACCCCCTAAGCGCTTATCTCCTTTCAGCAATTTCGCGTGATTGGATAAAAACATTATCAAAACATATAAATAGTACTCGTATTAAAAATAAAACCCAAAAATACCATAAGCTGGCTATATAAGCCAAAACAAACACCCCCGCCATCCCAGACACTCTCTTGAGATAATTCGGCTTATATACTCCGCTTATAGCTTATTGGCACTTTTCGGCTTATATTTTGGCACTGAAACAAACACCCCTAAGTACTAATCTCCTTTCAGCAGTCTCGCACGACGTGATAAAACTACTTATCTCATTAACCAACACCAAATTAAAAACATTATCGAAACATATATTAGTATTTGGTAATTCCTTTTTAAGTGCTAGTTTCGCGCGATTGGATAAAAACATTAATCAAAACATATAAATAAACACAATTAAAATAAAACCCTTAAACATTAATTAAAAAAAAAAAAAAAAAAAAGTCTTTAGTACCTCATAAGGATTAGTATTAATAAGAGGCCTGCCTAATCTTTTAGAAATCTCTTTTTTATGTTCAAGAGCTTTTTTAGAAGCTTCTCGATTAGGATCCATATGTTTCAACCCAACAAATAAAATCAAAGCGCTTATTGCTGCACTTGCTGCATACATTATCAGCTCCTGTATTATCTTTGTCTCGGTTCCGTTAGTTGCCGATCCCGTCATCTTTTACTTTTTTTTTTAAGGGTTTTTTTGTGCTCTCTTGGTTTTATTTGTTAGATTGTGTTTTTCTTGGGGATAGAGTGATGAATGATGGTGCACGTGGAATGATGATGTCTGTATTTGTTAGATTTTGTGTCTTATTGTACAAGAAGGGTGTGTCTCAAGAAAGTGTCAAAGGCCCAATGGATTACTAGCCCAATACTTGGTACTGGCCCAATTAGCACTTTTTAAACACAAATTTTTTTATATATTTGTAATCGCGTGCTTACACGGGAGTTATAACTAGTATATTTGGAAATAATCCTAGTTGACTCTTGCTTATTTTAGCTTTAGTTATTTTTTGCTATATGCACTCGTCTTATGCCAATTTTTAAGATGAAGAAATGATTAAAAGTCGTAAGAGGGCGATGGTATTGGAAGCCATGGAATTAGCCATCATTGCAGCGGCACCAACACCTCGCTATGACTTTGAATCATTTTCTGATCTTAAAGGCTCGCATTTAGACGAATGCATAAGGCAAAAAAGAACTAAAGTTGAGGTGGACATTAGGCTGTAAAGCATGTTTCAGCCGTTAACACGGTGGTTGTAGGCAATAGAGATCATTTTTCTATGAAAATATTGTGGTTGGTTGATGGTTGGTAAATTGTGATATTGTATTTTATAATATGAAAGTACCAAAATATTTTGACACTTTATAGTTTTGTGTTTCTTTCTTTTAACTATGGATTTTCCTAAAAGTAAAAGTATGATTCGTTTACATTTCATGTTCTTAGGTATCATTATTGTTGATTTTTTATCTCTCTCTAACCTCTTCAAGGCCGTAGGAGATACCATAGTGACTTGGCTTTTGGGTGGTTTCATTACCAAACCAAATCATAAAAGTTTCATAGAATGAATATGGTAGTTTTATGTTCTCTACCACGGAACTAACCTTTATTGAGGGAATCCGAGAGGTATGAATTGTATCATTTTTGTCGCTTGTTGGTTCAGTTTAAAATCTTTGGTCCTAACATGACGTATTCATTATTAAGTGTGTTGAATAATCAGATAAAAATATTACACTTATTTCAAGAAAATAAAATAACTTAACATGTACATAGACTGTTTGGTATAGATTAGTTAAAATTTAAACATGTAAGCTAAGTAAGAGTAAGAACTTACATAAATTGTGGGTTTCAATATCAAACCATAATCTTCTCTCTATGCTAGTAAAAAAAATTCACTATTTAAAAAAATGTCTTGAAATGAATTTTATCATGGCATTCAAATTTTTTTAAAAAAAAACTTTTTAGAATAACCTAATATACTTTAAGCCAATTTTGAAAAAACTTTTATGAATGAAAAGAACTTTTAAGAATAAATTAATATACTCCAAGTCACTTCTAAAAACATATGTGAATGAACCTGTTATACTTAAAATGCATCAAACCATTAAAGATCTTATGGATCGTTGTCATTAAGTGAAACTTGTAAATAATATTCGCTACTTAATCATTAGACGTGAGATGCAAGTAGGTCTTACATATGTGGATGGTACTCCTTGCTACATGTTTAACGCTATATAGAATAATGTAGTAATAAGGACTACAATCAAAAGTATCTTATAAAGAATTTTGTTCCTTCAAATGTTGAAGTAAGATGCCACTGGGCACCTTATTGGATTAGTCAGATATTCGTACGATCATACCTAACTGTAATATAGAAATATCTCGATTAGGTTGGTAATCTTGATTAATTAAATAGAATGAGAAACATAATCATTCATAATTGGAATGACCTTGATCCATATCCATTATTAACATGGTATCTAAGCCAAAGGGATTGTAAATGAATAAATCATTTGAATGCATTTTGAGAAACTACACTCGAGAGTTTTCGTGAGAAATTGTGTGTTGCTAGACGCTAACAAATGTTATTATATTATATTATTATACATGTCCATTTGAGAACTGTCTGAATATGTACACATAAATAATATATGTCTGAAAGCCGTCCCGAGCCTATGGGATGCACACGTTACGTTTGGATTCGATTAAATATAATTAACATACTTGTTGTTTTAATTATATGAAACAATAAGCATAAACGATCATTGAATAAAGTTATTTAACGAGATTTATTTAGTAATCGTTAAGTGTTAACGAGAAGGACTATATAATAAACAGGGAAAAAGGAAAGTTTCGTCTTAGGAATTTGGTTGCTTAAGTTGGCTGAGACACCTCTATTGAGGAGGCGAGAGAGCTTGCTTGATCACCAAGTTACTTAGCCTATATAAGAAACCTTTAAGGTTCATTATTAGGTTAATATTGTGTGTGAAAAAAACTCTAAGCAAAGTTTTTCTTCTCTTTCACTTTCTCTCTTGGAATCGGTCGAACATCACTCCACATTAGGGTTTCGATTTGATCAATCTAAGATCAAGTGGTTTCCTTTGCTTATTGCTTACCAAGAACTAGCATTATAATTAAATCGCTAAAAATGTGTGTGTGTAATCATAGATGATTCAACTCTTTAAATCTTCAATTATTTTGATTGTTGGAATTATAAACCCTAGGAGTAGGGTTTTTTGTTTGATCTTGCTAATTTGTTTAAGGTAAATGATGAAGCGTAAGTTCATAGGTCCGAATCGCGAGCCTAGATATATGACTTATGCACCGCGGTTAGGTCCTATGTTACTGACATCATTTACAAGTGAGTGAATTTTGAGTGAGTCAATAAGTTGTGACTTAAGGGGAGATAGCTTCTCGGGTGGCGATTCCCTGCTGGTAACTCACATTATGTATGTGGTTTTACGCCACTAAATGGATCCGAGTAGCCTTCAGATGTATCGTAGCTATGTTGCCACGTTTATAAGGAAGCTTAAATGGAAAGAAAGAATAAAGGTAAAGAGTGAGGTATTCTGTGAGAGATGCAGAGTGTGAAGATGTTGTTATGATGCTTTACCAATGCCCCTATTTATACTAGTAGAAAATATCTTTCACTAAAAGGAAAATGACTCTTAGCTGAGTCAGATTATACTACTTGTGGCTAGGAATGCTTGCTTCAACATGTTAACATATATATGTGTATGCATACATGCCTCATCATACAGTTGGACATAATTTAGCCATATATATTCTTATTACCGAACTATTACTATCATGCATGGTTACTAATAGTTTTTTGATGTAGTCTCCTCATTTTTTTAGCTGGGTGTAGACTATGTCTAGCATATCTTATCAAGCCCCCCAATTCATATGGGTCATGATATCATAAGACATATGAATTGAAAAATACTATATTCTTCTATGTCGTAAGTTGTTGCTAAATTGTAATCGATACGTCATCGGCTACGTATAAATATTTCTATTTATTATTATTTATTTATTTATTTATTTATTTATTTTATTTATTATTATTATTATTTTATTTATTTAAACTCTCCGGGCTTAATTATAGGCTATAGATATGGGCTATAGGTATGGGCTATAGGTACATATTAGTGCTGCGGTTTATGTATTGTACCCATCCTATAATATTTTACCAATCTATGGAATTCACTTGATTATGACACGCGTTAACGTCGCATTCCCTTAGACTTACCTGTTAGAAAGTAGGTTTTGTTACTCACCTTTATTACTTCCCACGTGTGTATGATATTGGCACATTTACCTGAGGTGCAATGATTATGTTTCTTTTATTTTCCTTTAAATGGTTGATTTCTTTTTACATCTTTTACCACCAACTTAAGTCTTCTTTTATATCGTAATACTTCATGGTATGAGTTACCCCTTTTTATACTATATAGTAATATTTTTTTATATTAATAGACCTTCTCTTGATTATCCTTTGTTGCGCAGGATGCCTCTAACCATGCTTTGTATCCACTTTCTGGGGTTTCGAATGAGTATGAGAGTGGTGTATACTCCGCCGAGCTTAGCCGTACATGGAAGGAGGAACTTCAAGGAATTTCTTATTTCAATGGTTATTTTTTGTGTGAACATATTTTGTTCATCCTTTTTGTATATATGGCTTTACATGCTTTCATGTTGTAGATGCTGGTGAGGTCACTCTTATGATCAAAGATACTACTGAAGTTACTGTCGGAACAAAAGGTTTTTCGCATATTGGTGAGTCATCTAGCTAACTTCCTGATGTGGGTGGTCTGGACGAACATGTTACGCTCGAGGAGCATTCAAGTGAGGGGCAATATTTGGATCTATCGGGTAATCAGGGCACAAGTGTGGGTATGAATCGGGTTGTTAAAAGGCAGCGCACTTCGCGTGTTTGGCGTCCTCGCCGCAAAAACGATGGTAGCGGGTCAGGTGGTGGTCTTGCGTCTGGTAGTAGGGCTACTAATGAGCCTCCCCTCGTCGTTGTTGACGCGGTTCCCGTTGCGGCTCATGCTCCCGCCGAGGGGATGGGTCCGCCGCGTTGGCTTGAACATCGTTATGAAACTTTGGTGAGTGCGTATCAAGGGTTGCAGGCTCGAAATCTTGAGTTGTATGTGGAGAAAGATAAGATCCAACATAGGTGTAACGAGTTGAGTGGCATGGTGTTGACTCGTGACGGGGATATCAAGTTGTTGAATGGAGTGATTGATCGTGTTGTGAAGGACAGGGATGATCTGAAGAAGCAGGTATATGAGTTGGACAAGGAGGTGGTCCGGGTTCGTATGGGTGGTCGCTAGATACCCATACTTGTATGTTTAATGAAGTATTATATATGTAACTATGTAAGCAGTTCCCCGCAACTATATATTTTGAAGCAGGTTGTTTGTTTTGGCGGGGAGGTTAAGGCTTTACAATAACTGTTCTTGCTTTATGAATAAATGTTGGCATGTTCTTGTAATGTGTTCTGCCTATTTTAAAATGATGCGTCTTATATGGAGTTGTAGGTGTCGTTGATGTATATGAATGATATTTTGCAAGACATCATTATGTATAAGTGGTTAATCAAACAGATTTGATAGGATGGTTGAAACTACCCAAGTGGATAGTGAAAATATGTTGTATTTGAAATGTATTTTTTGGATTCTCATGCATGCACTTTTTGTTTTCATGAGATTCAACAATTGCCTTTTTCTAAAGTGTAGGATAATTGTTGTTTAACAATACGGATGAATAGATTATTTATTTGCCTTTTTGTAGGCACGTTTATAGATTATTTATTTGCCTTTTTGTAGGCACGTTTATAAATGTTCAATTTTGGGCATTTTTGCCTTGGTTTCTTTTTTTTTTATTTGCGCGCGCTTACATCTTTGTTGTATTTATCTCATCCCTTTAATGTCGGGACGTCGATGTGCCATCTCGGTCAGTTATAACCAGGAAACTCTTTATTTATCACGAGAATTTACAAATGAGCCATATTCATAAGCTTGTAGGTACATAAAATGTACCTTTACACAGTGAGCATTTTTCCTTCACTACTGTGTGGGAGTTTCCTTAATATGTTTTCATACAAAGAGTGGGAGTGAATCCAAAAGGACCACATTTCTTTTATCTCATTTCTAGAGATGAAATTTTTTGAGGTTGCTAATATGCCATGTTCGCGGGATTGGTCTCCCTTTCATGTCGGCTAACATGTACATCCCCGTGCGTCGTGCTTCGATAACTTGGTACGGTCCTTCCCACCTCGGGTCCAATTTTCTTTGCCCTTCTTGTCGGCTCGCCTCATTTTTCCTTAGAACAAGGTCACCGACCTTAAGGTGGTTATTCTTCACTTTGTTGTTGTAGTATCTCTCAGCTTGTGTTTTGTATCTCGCATTTCTCAGTGCTGACAACTCTCGTCGTTCTTCAAGTAAATCAAGGTTAAGGCGGATGTTTTCATCGTTTTTCGTTGGGTCAAATGTGTTGATTCTGTATGTAGGCAACCCAATTTCTGGGGGCAGGACTGCTTCTGAGCCATAGACTAGACTGAAAGGCGTGCATCCGCTCCCTGATCTGACTGTTGTTCGATGTGCCCAGAGAACATTTGGCAACTCTTCGACCCATTGTCCTTTGGCTTTACCGAGCCTTGTCTTTAAGCCCTGTAAAATGGTTCGGTTGGTTACCTCAGTTTGTCCATTGGCCTGCGGGTGGGCAACCGATGTGAAATTTTGCTTGATTTTGAGCTCCTCGCACCATTCTCGGAAGGGATTGTTTGCAAACTTCTTCCCATTGTCGCTAATGATCGTTCCTGGAATACCAAAGCGACAAACAATGTTACGCCACACAAATTGCAGTACCTTATGTCCTGTTATGGTTGCTACAGGCTCAGCTTCCACCCATTTGGTGAAATAGTCGATAGCTACTATTAAGAACTTGACTCGTCCTGGCGCCTCAGGAAATGGTCCCACTATGTCTATTCCCCACTGGTAAAAGGGCCATGGGCTTGAGATGCTTGTCATATCGCATTGCGGTTGACGTATTGTTGGTGCGTGTTGTTGACATTTGTGACATGCTTCAACCACCTTTTTTGCGTCTTGGAACATTGTGGGCCAATAATATCCAAGCCTTGCTACCTTTTGAGCGATGCTTCTCGGGCCAGCGTGTGCACCATATGATCCGAGGTGTGTTTCATGCAGGACATAGTTTGCATGCTCAGGGCCTACGCATCGTAACCAAGGTGCCAAGTATCCTTTCCTGTAAAGTATATTTTGCTTGATTGAATATTGCGGCGTTTTGATTCTTATTTTTCGTGCCTCAACTTGATCTTCTGGAAGTTCTCCATTTCTTAGGTAATTTATGATTGGATCCATCCAAGTAGTACCCGTTTCTTCAATCGTATTTACTGTTTTTACGTCTATACTTCAGCAAGGGACTACTTCGACCAAGACACTCTTGGTCAGGTGTGCAAAAGATGATGAGGCCAACTTGCTTAAAGCGTCTGCACGTTTGTTCTTCAATCGCGGGATTTGGGTTATTGCGAAACTATCGAAATGTCCTAGTAGCTCATGGACTTTTGACAGGTACCTTTTTATTATTTCCTCTCTGGCTTCGTACAAACCCTTCACCTGGTTTACGATTAAGAGGGAATCGGTGTATATGGCTAGGCATCGAGCTTCCATCTGAATCGCGAGTTCTAGCCCTGCTATTAGGGCTTCGTACTCGGCTTCGTTGTTGGAGGTTCTGAAGTTGAATCGGAGAGCATAGGTTACTTCTTGGCCGTTTGGATCGGTTAAAATTAATCCGGTGCCTGATCCTTCCAGGCTAGAGGCACCATCAGTGAATAAGGTCCATGCAATCGAATTAGTTTTCCCTGGTGCATTAGTTATATTTTTGACCGGCGAATCATTGACCATGGGGGATTCTGCCAAGAAATCTGCAAGAACTTGTCCTTTTACTGAAGACCGAGGCTTGTATAGTATATCGTGCTCTCCCAATTCGATAGCCCATTTGGCTATGCGCCCGGAGTTTTCAGGCTTCAACAGTACTTGTCGTATCGGTTGATCAGTTAGTACACATATTGTGTGTGCCTGAAAGTAACGACGTAACCTTCGAGCTGCATGTACGAGGGAGAGGGCTACCTTCTCAAGGTTAGGGTAGTTGATTTCTGATCCTTGGAGTGCACGGCTGACGAAATATATTGGTTTTTGTACGTTCCATCTCTCTGTTAAGAGGACAACACTGATGGCTTCTGCTGCTGCGGCTAAATAGAGGATTAATGTTTCCCCAGGCCTCGGTACTGTTAGCGCTGGTAGTGATTGAAGATGGGTTTTTAGCTCAAGGAAAGCTTCCTCCGCCTCCATAGTCCATTGGAAATCTTTCTTGTTTAGACATCCCTTTAATGTTTTGAAGAAAGGTAACGACCTTTCTGCGGATTTCGCCAAGAAACGCCCTAGTGCAGCTAGCTTCCCGTTAAGTGACTGAATATCTCGTAATGTTTTTGGTGATGCCATGTTAATTATTGCTTGAACCTTCTCTGGGTTGGCCTGGATCCCTTCATTGGTAACTATATACACCAAAAATTGTCCCGCTTCTACCCCAAAGGTGCATTTCTTTGGATTGAGCTTCATATTTGCCCTCCGTAAGGTATCAAATGTCTCAGAAATATCTGCGATGAGTGTGCCTTCATTCCTGCTTTTTATCACCATATCATCAACGTAGATTTCAATGCTTCTGCCCAATTGATGGGCGAACACGTTGTCCATCAGCCGCTGGTATGTTGCTCCAGCGTTTTTTAGCCCGAAGGGCATTTTTTCGTAGCAGAAGGTTCCATGCTCGGTGTGGAAAGAAGTCTTTTCTTCATCCTCTCTAGCCATGCGTATTTGGTGGTAACCTTTGTAAGCGTCTAGGAAGCATTTTAACTTGAACCCTTCTAAAGATTCTACCTTCTGGTCCATGTCGGGTAAAGGGTAGCTATCATTAGGGCATGCTTTGTTTAGGCTCGTAAAGTCGATGCACATGCGCCACGTGCCATCTGTCTTTTTTACCATTACAGGGTTGGAAACCCATTTGGGGAAAAGTACTGATCTAAGGATTCCCGCTTCCACCAACTTTGACACCTCAGTCGTAATTGCTTCACTTCGCTCTTTTGCTACGATCCTCTTTTTCTGCTAAACAGGGAAAGTTCGAGGGTGGATATTTAGCTTATGTTCTACTAGCTCCCTTGGAATCCCAGTCATGTCGGTTGGCATCCAAGCAAATATGTCTGTGTTAGAACGTAGAAGCTTGCAAAGTTGTGCTTTTAATGTCTTTAGAAGATTAGCAACAATTGTTATCGTCTGGTCTGGGTGTGCATCATTGATGATTACAAGTTCGACCTCCTTGGCATCCTTAGTTCCTTCATCGCGTTCTCTCTTTCGAGATATGTGGTTGCAACTGTTCGGTTGAAAATTTTCACTTTTTACAATAGCTATACCTTCTTTCGTCTGGAACTTTACTAAGGCGTGTAAGGTAGAAGCTATTGCGCCGAACTTCATCATTCCCGGGCGACCCAAAATGATATTGTAGGGCGAGGGGGCTCTTACGACCATGAAGTCCGCCAATATTGTCTTGCTCATGTGACTACGGTAATCATACAGGGTCATCGGTAGTGTAATTAGCCCCAAAGGCCATGCCACTTGGCCTGAAAATCCTACGAGTGGGGCGGTCGCTGGTCGCATCGTCTTCTTTTCTTCGGGTGTGAGTTGTTTGAAACAATGTTCGTACATGATTTCGGCAGAGCTTCCCCCATCTACATAAATCCTATGGATGTGTGTTGTGCCTACTTCTGCGGTAATAATTAGCGGATTGTCACCGGTGCAATGTTCCGGGATTGGATCATCTTCGTTGAACATAATATTAGGCGGTAATGTTCGAGATTTTCCTTCGTTTGTCCTTGCAGTTTGGATCATGTGTATCTCGCTTTTTGGCCTGGCATCGGTGCTGTCCTTCTTGGTCCACTCTATTCGTGCGTCACGCGTTTCTTTCGACCCTGACGGTTGGCTGTTATTGTGTGTTTTGGCCCCTTTGGCTAGGTGAGCCATATGCCCCTTTCGGACACATGCTTCAATCTCCTTTCGAAAATCTATACAATCGTTGGTGTCATGACCGTGATCCTCGTGGAATTCACAGTATTTTGTCCGATCCCTTTTGTTTGCTGGGGAGAACATCTTTGGTGGTGGGCGAAGCATGGCTCTTCCTTCAGTGGTGGCCAATATTTCAGCGGGGGATTTTATCAGCGCGGTAAAAGATTCGTGCGGAATTCTACGACTCTCTACAGGTCTAACGGCTGGTCTGGGAACGTGCTTTTCTCTGTTTCTCCGCGGAAGGTCCCTGTACGTCACGTGTTGCTTTGTCTCTCGACGCGGATCTCGGAGACGGTTCTCGTTGTTTGCATCTTCCGCACGTATGAAGTTATTGGTTTGTGTGAATAAGTCCTCCAGCGATGTTGGTGGTTTTGCAATCAAGTCTTTGAATAGCCGCCCTGGGCGCAAGCCGCTAATAAATGCTCCTGACACCATAACATCAGATCGATCTGCCATGTGCAATGTTTCTTTGCTGAACCTAGCCACATAATCCTTCAGTGATTCATCTGGCCGCTGTCGTATGCCAAGGATATCTGCCTGGGTCTTTTGGAACCTTCGTTGTTGCAAGAAGTTTACCCTGAATTTATCCCTCAACTGATGAAAACTATCAATGCTCCCGGGTGTAAGATTATCGTACCAAAATCTCGCTGCCCCGCTTAATGTGATATGAAAAAATCTGCACCACGCGGGATCTGGGAGTTTATGTACATCCATCGTTCCCATGAAGACCGTGAGATGATCATCGGGATCTGTTGTACCGTCATATGTACGTAGGTTGGTAGGGACTTTGATGCCATCTGGCATGTCATAGTCTCGGATTCGCGTAGTAAAAGGGGATGCCACCAAGTATCTTACATCTCTTTCTGGTTGCCTGGAAACAAAAGGCTCATGGTAGAAATCATTATTCAGTATTGGCCTTGCTTTACCTATATTCGTGAGAAGTGTAGGCCTCGAAGGGACATGATGAGATGGCATTTATACATGATCTCATCGTTCTTTTCGGGCTTTAAATGCACAAAAATGTCATAAAATACCATATATATGCTTGTGTTTGTTTACTTGTGTATTTTAGGTATGGATATCGTGAAAAAGACAAAAAATCACAAGTTACAAGGAAAAACGGACACGAGAAACGAAGTCGTACAAAGAACCGGGCCTTAATCATGGAATTCTCAACAAAATACCCTTGAAGACTTGAAGAAAAAAAAGATTGATCCTCATTCATTGAAGAAATGACACTTAAAACCCTTGTATATTAATAATTACAAGTTTGGTCCCTTAAGTTTGTCAAAATTACACAAAAGGTCCTTCAACTTTGAAGAAATGGCAAGAATAGTCCCTCAACAAATCAAAATTGCCAATAATGGTCCCTCATAAAGTCAAAGATGCAATGAAGACCTTTGAAGATCAAGAATGTTCAAAATCAGTCCTTGAAATATTCAAAAATGTCAAATATAACCCTTGAAACACTTTTTGTAAAGTTTGTGCCAAAAATGACAAAAGGTGAAACGTTGATACATGTAAAATGGGCGCTGATAGAAGTTTGCATCCCAGTGACAAAAGAAAGGAAGAACAAGGGCTGAACTTGTGCAAATGAAACATTTAAACACATTTTGCGCCAAACAACTCTCCACTCCACCAAAAACGGATCAAAAGGACAACTATTCACCTTTACAGCCCAGATTTTACACAACTTAAATCAAAGGGTAAAAACAAATTACCCAGGCACACGTTTGATTCACATGTGCAAGAACCTATCCCACACACAAAACCCTCATCTCCACTCACTATGGACCCCACCCCAATACCTTTTCCACCAATCAGCAAGCAACTTAGCCTCCAAGTCATGTGACGTGTCAAGATCAACAGCTAAGAGCCTTTGCTTGATCACAAAGCTAAAATGAACTTGTAGGATCATTTTGGACAGCTCAACAACAACAAACGTACTCAAGGACTTAGGGCATTTAGGGAATTTAACATCTAGGGTTTATGAACAGTGTAGCCTTGGCATTTGCCTATAAAAAGACTCCTCAACATGTGAGAGAGCTTTT
This sequence comes from Glebionis coronaria, assembly GCA_025667525.1. Classification (NCBI taxonomy): domain Eukaryota; kingdom Viridiplantae; phylum Streptophyta; class Magnoliopsida; order Asterales; family Asteraceae; genus Glebionis; species Glebionis coronaria. The sequence continues at coordinate 87,134,793 of CM046875.1, read as the reverse complement.
GTTCCAGTTTTAGGCTATTAATCTTTGTAATTCCTTTTTAAGTTAAATAAAATTTGAATTTCTGAAAATTTGAAATCTCTTTTTGATTTAGTTAAAAGTTTGGTGTTTGAGTAGCCTAATTCTGAGTTACATTTGATTGTGAAGGCCTACCTTAATCTTGTGGTTAAGGCACGTCTTGTCTCATAAGGTTTTTAAGGTTTGAATACCTTGAAATCCTAGGTTCTGTTTTGGTTTATTTTGTGTACTAACCCTTGACCATTTGCTATAAGCTCTTACAAGCTTGTTGACACCAAGCTTGTGAAGGGATTAGAGCCCTTGGTTGAGTTGTTTGCTGTTTGTGTTGAAGATATAAAGTCCTTGAGGTTCTACTTTGAACCATCAACCAAGGCAGTTTGCATCATCTTCATTGAAGTACCTTGGTCTTGTTCTAGTTGTTGAACAAGGTCCAAGGAGCATTGCTGGCCTTCCTAGGATGTTGTGGAAGGCAGGTATAATCTCTTGTTAAGATTCCCCTAAAAATTTCATGTTTATGATTGTTTTTGATTTGGTGCTTTGATTTTGAGTATTGGTGTTTGTGCTGGTGATTTTTGAGTTTGATTGTGTTATTTGCTATTGTTTAAGTGTTTTTGATCATTAAAATCAGTAGGTTATTAGTTAAAATCAGAAGTTTGTATGATAAGTGCTTGATTAAGGGTTGTTTGGGATTACTGGTTATCAAGGCCTTGTGGCCTTGTGCCCTTGGTTCTTTGGGTTTGGGTGGTCTAAACAAGTCATAATATACAAGTTTTTGCCATTGGTTCACTTTCTGAAAGTTTGAAAAAGGGATTTTTAGTTTTGCAAAAATCTGATAAAAGTGGTTTTGAATTTGGTCAAACACATCAGATCCAATAACTTCTTTGTTAGTTGGATCTAAGGTCTGAAATTTGGTTTTGGAATAGTTTGGGTGATAAGCTATCTATTGGTTATCTGCTTGTTGAATTTGGTGGCTTATTGTGGTTTTTATAGCTTATCAAAGTCTGCTGAAGTGGTCATTTGCATCAGCAAAGTGACCACCTCATTTGGTGCTGCATTTTGATTTCTAGCATTAGGATTGTTGTATTGCTGCTTGGATCTTATTTGTTTGCTGCTTGTGAGGATATTTGGGTATTTGGATTGCTTTGTTCATAGCTTATAAGCTCACTGGCTTATTGGCTTATTTGTGCCAAAATACATCAAGTTTACCCAACTGGTAAGCTTTGATTCACAAGGTTTGCACTCAATCCTTGACCAGCAGGGTGAAAAACAAGTTCTTACACTTCATTAAGTCTGTCAACGCCTACTTTGTTCCTGTCAGCGTTTGATTTCAACTTATCAGCGTTTGACTTTTGGTCAAACTTGGTTTTCAGCTTATTTGAATCTGTTTTGCTTATTGGTACATGCAACAACTTAGTTTTTGTAATAGAAATCATTTTTCTCAGCTTAATATCAAGTCTGGAAGTTTACAAGTCTTTTGGTTAAGCTTTTGCTAGAAAACTAGCTTATTTGGCTTTTTCAGCCAGCTTATTTGCTCCTACAGCTTATTCTACTTGGCTTTTTGTGATTTTCTTGATTGATTATTCTTAGTTAAGCTATTTGTGAGCTTTTGCAACAAACTAGAGCCTTTGAGGTGCCTTATTTCTCAAACCCGACTATTTTGTCGTTTTGTAGATTTTTGCTTTTCTATTTTCTGGCTTATTGAGTGAGCTTATTGAAAATTTCTTTTGACAGATCTCTTAAGCATCCAAAAAGAGGGTTGTGTGTCAAATTAGAGCTTATGGAATTAGCTTATGGCTTAATGGGCTGAAAAGCCCAATAAGAATAAGCTTTGTGTTCAATAAGCTGTGATAAGCACATTTTCAGCTTTTGGGCCTTTAGAGTTTTGTTCTTAGAATTAAATTTTAAGTCAGATAGGGCTTTTCCAAGTCAATTGGGCCAAGTTTGACTTTTTGGGCCCAAAAGCCCATTTGTGTTGACTGTTTTTGGATTTGGCCCATTTGAGGGCCCATTAGGGGTATTTTGGTAATTTCACTTTCATTTTCTGATTATTTAGGTTAAAATAAACTAGTTTGCAAGTTTTTAGATTTTTTTATAATTTTTGGATTTTTAATATTATTTTATTATTATTTTTAAAATTTCACTTTTTCCAACTTTTTACATTTTTCTTAGGTTAAATACATTAAAATAGGAATTTAGCAATTTTTAGAATAATTTTATCACTTTTAGATTAGTTTTTATAATTATTTTAAGTTTTAATAGTTTTTAAATCATTTTAAATAGTTTTTATTAGTTTTAAAATTTCTAAAAATAGTTTTTAATCATTTTAGGTCATTTTAGAGGTTTATCAATTGAAAAATCTTTATTTGGGCTTTTTGATAATTTATTTGATTTTTAGGGCTTTAATTAGCATTTAAAAATTGAATATTTAATTATTTAAAAGGTTTGAAAAAGTTTTGATAATTGGTAAACTCTTAGTTTATTATTTTTGATTTTTGGTGAATTTTTGGTAATTTTTAGAATTTATTTTATTTTTGGTGATTTTTTAGGTTCTACGTCTTAACTTTCTAATAGTGATTTTTAGTTAATTTTTATTTTTACGACTTCGTCATTTTTTCTTCTAATCCCCTTCTAAACCAATCATTAATTACAAACATTTGGCAAGTTTTTCACACACATATACCTCCTTGGGAAACGAACTTAAACACCATTAAGGGTCATTAGTGTTGATTTTTCCTAAAGTCATCACTCGATACTTACCGCTCATTTACGCTCTTTTGTTTTCCTAAACAAGAGGTGTAATTTACCACAATCAATTTTGGCGCCGCTGCCGGGGAGGTGTGTCGTGATTAAATTTGCATTGTTGTTTTTATTAACCAAATAGTATTTGTATTAGTAGAACTCTACTAATACGTATTATCGGTTTTCTTGGTTTTTCTTGTACAAATATTATTACTATATTATATTAAGTATCACAATAAATTTACAATATCTCCAAAAGTGTGAAAACACAACCTTAATTGGGATTTGATCTCCTAATTATTGTATTCGAATCTCAAACAAAAAGAAAAGGCAAAAATAGATAAATACTTTCGTGAAGCTCGATTTTGAAAAATACAAACTATAAGGTGGGTATAAGGCGGGTATTATAAAATATACCCTAAGGAAAAAGGCTCTTAAGTGCTTCGCGCCGCCTCGTTTCCCCGCTTGCTTGTGAGTATTTTGAGATTGAAGGCTAATCGAGGGTTTTGCCGCCCAAAGTATTATTACGTATACTATATTTGCTTGGTTTCTTTGTGATTAAACCCTCTTGAACAATTTGGTTTTCACCAAAGTTCTAAAGTCATTAGAAGACGTTCACTCCACGTGATCGTTTTCATTCCTTTGAGGCTTCTTTAATCAAGAGTTTGATTCGAGGAGAGATTTTGTAGATTGTTGTCTACGAAGATACACCAAAATCCAAAAAAATTAAATATCATCAAAAACACAAAAAAATTGAAAATTCACAAAACACCCAAAAAGAATCTTCTTTGCTCACCTCCCATTCTTCGTGAAGTTTATGATCACTCGTAATCAAGCAAAACGAGCTCGTAAACGACTTCAAAAGCAAGCCAATCAAGAGACGTTGATTGTTGAAGAACCTCCAATTGTTGAACCTATTGTAGAACAAGAAGTCATCATGGCTAATCGTACTATGATGGAGTTGCTACAAGCACCCACCGAGGGTTTTGGAGAGGCTATTGTGATTCCCGCCATTCTTGCGGAGAATTTCGAGATTAAGACGGGTTTAATGTCAATGTTGCAAGCAAATAAGTTTAGAGGTCACGAGAAAGACAACCCGCATTACCACATTAGGAATTTCAACCGTCTCACCGCCACTAGCAAATTTAAGGATGTTCCACATGACGCCATTAAGATGATGTTGTTTCCATACTCGTTGGATGGACCCGCAAAAATTTGGCTCGAGAAAGAACCGCCAAATTCAATTTTGACATGGGCCGATCTCGTTTCTAAGTTTGTGAACAAGTTTTTTCCACCATCTAAAACAACACACTTAAAAAATGAGATTTCACGATTTGTGCAACGTAACAATGAAAGTTTTTCAATGGCATGGGAACGATTTAAAGAGATGTTACATGAATGTCCACACCATGATTTTACGGAATTGCATCAAGTGGATACTTTTTATAATGGGCTTAATGATCATGAACGAGATTATTTGAATACCGCCGCGGGTGGTAATTTTTTGTGCAAGACGACAAATGAGGCTTTACAAATCATTGAAAATAGATCTAAGGTTTATAACCCTCGTAACACACCGAGTGTTGCCAATATGGGTTCGTCATCTTCGTCACAATCGTCTCGTAGCATTAACACCTTACATGATGAAGCTAATGAGGAAAATCGGTTTTTTGATAGATTTGCTAATCTTATGTCCCATTGGAAGGCTCAAGAAGCTTCCAATTCCGCTTCGGTTAAAGCGGTTTCTAAAAGTTGTTTGTCGTGTGGGGGAGCTCATGATCTTTCCGAGTGCATTACCGCGGATGGTAACACTTCGAGTGCTTATGTAGCAACGGGAACTTACAACCAAAACGGTCAAGGTTCCCGTCCAAATCAAGCTCCATCAAACCAAAATGTTAACAATTATCGAAACAACAACCAAGGTAATTACCAAGGCAACACACGCAATTACAACAAAGGGAATTATCAAAGTGGGAATGGACAAATCTCTAATCAAAACCAAAACCGTGATTTTCAAAACACTACACAAGGTTTTCAAAATGCTCACACTAAGAATTTGCAAGGAGAATTTTTGGATTATGCTAAAGCAAATGATGCTAAATTTGATAACATGCAACGTGAGATGATTAGCTTTAGATCCGAGTTGAAAAACGAGCTTAAAAATGAACTTGCTAATGAACTTAAAACTCATGCAAACAAAATGGAAGGAAATGTCCAACGTCTTCAACAAAACCAACAAAAGATGGAATTAGGACAACATGAGATTAAGCAAGAGTTATTAAAAGCGGATGCTAGGCAATCAAAATTTGAGGACCGAATGGCTAAAATGTTTGAAGCAATCATGTGTAAACCCTCTTCTTCGGGTGGTCTTCCTAGTGATACCATTAACAACCCGAGGGGAGAAATGAAGGTTATTACTACACGAAGTGGTAAAACTTTCAAGGAACCAATCTCTCGTACAAGTACTTCTAAGGAGAAGGAAATCGAGAAAGAACCCGAGATGATGGTCGAAAAGGAGCACATTACAATCCCACGAAGTACCGCTCATACCACACCTACGGTTGAACCAATACCAATTGTGGAACCCGAGTTTCCAAGGCCGTTGCCTAATGACCAACCCACACCACCTTTACCTTACCCTTCAAGACGAAACAAAGAGAAAGCACAAGAACGGAACAATTATCAATTTGAGCTATTTATGAAAATGTTTCGTGATATGCATTTTAACATAAGTTTTGCCGACGCTCTTATCATGATGCCTCGATTCGCCGCAAACTTCAAAAGTATGCTTAACAACAAAGAGAAGTTACAACAATCGTCTAGTTGTTCATCGGTTTTTCTTAGCCGCATACCACAAAAAGTCGGTGATCCCGGTAAATTTTTGATTCCGTGTGCTATTCAAGATATGGAGGAATGCTACGCCTTGGCCGATCTTGGTGCTAGTATTAATTTAATGCCTCTCGAGATTTTCAAATCGCTTTCGCTTCTGGCTCTTATTCCTTCGAACATGTCTATCGAGATGGCCGATAATTCTACGATTTTAGCATGTGGAGTAGCCGAGGACGTTTTTGTTAAAGTCGGAAAGTTTTACTATCCCGTTGACTTTATCGTTGTAGACATTCCTATCGATCGAAAAGTTCCTCTCATTTTGGGTCGTTCATTTTTGGATACATCAAGAGCACTTATCGATGTTCATGCTCGAAAAATCACCCTTCGTTTCAATGAAGAAGAACTTGTCATCAATGCAACACAAAACTCCAATCTTTCTCATGTCTATTCTATTGCAACTTTAAACCATGGTGATTCAACCAATGTCGTTTGCAAAGAATTTTCACCAAGAGTTTTAGGAAATGTCGCCAAAAACAATTTACCATTTCCTCCGCCGGTGGAGGTTATGAGTGTAAAGCCTACAAAGAAGAAACCGTCAATACTTGAATCGAAAAATCCTTCACCTCACCTCGAACACTCATTCTTGAAAAGTGTTGATAAGTTGCCAGTTTCTACGAAAGATTCTTCGGATAATGAATATGTAGACCCCGATGGGGAGGTTTTCTTCGTCGATAAACGTTTTGAGAACTTGCCACCACCCAAAACAAAACGGTTTACAAATGTGAGAATTTTTAGTGTAACTAACATCGTCTTAGAAACACCGAATATTTTCGACATAATCAAAAAGGGTTTTCATAAGGAGAGTTCAAAAGATAAAAAAGGAAAGGATCTTAAATGTGATTTAATTGATTTTTCTACAAATCTAACTACGTCATCACCACGTGTTTTGAGTGCTACAAGCTCGTCTACTCCTTTTGACGATGCTTTGTGTGGATCTAGTATGGGGGAAGCACCTTATGTTCCCTCATCCTTGTCCACCGAGGACGAGATATTCGATCCCGGAATTTCATATAAAGGGAAATCTCGGTCTTCCACCGATGCAATAAATGGAAAATCTTTCTATTTGCTTGGTGCGAGTCTACCTCGAGTAGCTCGAAAGTTTGTCTTACCAATTGTCCCACCCTTCTACTTCTCATCTCTTTTCTTCAAACTCTTTGAGTTTATGGCACATGTTGAAGTGGCGTTAATTTGTTTTTCCAATAAAACGAGAACGCCATTTTTGACCCCGGTATTTTGCACCATCAAAGGACTTAGTCCTTTATACCGGTTGCTTTTTGGGCCTTGTTTATCATGTAAGCCCCATCAAAAATTGACCATACCATGATTTTCCCTAAATGTTCACATTTTGAGGGGATCGAGTCGAGCTCATGACTCGGTAATCAAAAAACGAGGTGCCTCGTGGGGGAGATCCCATGCTTATCTTTATGCTCACTATTCACTATTAAGGGGACTTGTACCCTTTCAACTCGTTGTCTCGTGGTTGTTTGTGATTGTGTTATCTAGATCATCATCATCGTCTACGATTGAAGACTCTCATGTTCGTTTGCGTGAGCCTCCATCGTTCGTTTGAAGAAGTTTTTCACGATTCCATGACAGATCCTTTATTGTTCTAACAATTATCTTTTAGCATACTTAATAAACGGCTTTAGATATATTGTTGATCACCCTTTCCATGCTAGATCCTAAGCATTCGACTCTTCGTCTCTAGTATGGGGGTGCTCCACCTTTAGACTCGAAACATTGAGGACAATGTTTACTTTTAGTATGGGGGGGGGGGGGGGGGGGTGAATAGGTATTTGCTTTGCTACGCCCTCACGCTTTCCAAATTTTCAATGTTTTGTTTTGCTAATAAGGCTAAAAATGGCCAAATTTTAAATTTTTCTTAGTTTTCATAAGTGTTTTTAAGACACGAATGTATATTTTCCGTTGGGTAGAATAAGAGTTAATTTTTGACTTGATGGGCATTTGGAGCCATTTACATTCCTTAACTCGCTCAATTCAAGTTTTGCTAGACTTTTATATAGGGAACTTTAAAACGCGAAAGTCTTAATTCATACGGGTTAAGAACAAGAACTTTTCGCAAGTTCCTATAATTGATTCTAGAAAGTCACTTATCAAGGGAACTTTAAAACGCATTCTCTAAACTTGAAAAAGTCCAAGAAAGTGCAAGATCCTATAGGTGGCTTGAAAACCCAAAACTTTGACTTGATATAGTCTTAATGAAAGCTAATCCAAATTTGGCTTAATTTTGACTTGCATGGCTAAGTATTCACGAGTCTCTTTAATTAGAGGTCTTTATATAGTGAAGAACGAGAAATGATAGAGTTAGACAAGTGATCATGCTAAACGTAGAACATGAAAGTGTTCTTTCAAAAACTCATATGTTTTTAATTGTGGCTTTTTCTTCCCATAAGATCAATGCATTAGGAATAAATCATAATTGCAATAAGTAAGGTCGTACGATTTGAAAGGTTACTTAGCCTCTAGCGCAAGATCGTTTAAAAGTTGCTCGGGGTTGAATAGAGTTCATAGCCAAGGCATAACTTATTGAAGCGGGACGCGAAGATTGGCGATTATCCAAAAAGGCCCTAACAAGGCATGAGGAGCTCTATTTTTGCTAAAGATCCAAAGATGATGTGAAGTATCATTATTCCTAAATCAATATGAAGGATCGAGACATACGACGAGAAGCTATTACTCCCCTAAAGAATGGAGAAAGTCTATCCAAAAAGACCCTAACAAGGTATGAGGATAAATATATCCAAGTCCGAAAAGGAGGCGGATCGTTGTATATCAAAATCCAAAGTAAAGATTGAAGAAAAATGGTGAAGTCGTGGTCCTATATGAAGAATCTCTCAAAAACGTCAAGTGAAGAAATTCCAAATATATGAAGAGAAGACCATTATTTCAAGAACGACTTCCCAAGATTTGAAGTATGAAGTACATGCCAAATATCGGTCCGAGAAAGGTCTCAAATCGTGAAAAGAGTTATGCCAAGATATGAACTTAAGGAGATACACGAGAAGCCGTTTTAAAAGATTTTGCCCTTCGGCTAACTATTAATCAAATCGTGCTACTTTGCTTTCGGACTAATAACTACTAAAATAAGTCAATATGTATCACTTGTGATCCATGAAAAATAGATAAAAAATGCTAGTAACCCATTTCCTTTTATAATAACTAGGATTGCGGGGAGAAAAAGTATTACACAATTTGGACGTATGAGAAGTGTTAGCATTGTGACTTGTACCAACAATGATCTTGTTTTTGCACTTAGCATGGAACGTATGACAATCAAGGATGACGAAGTTTACTCTAAGGGACATTAACTTGTTTCTATTCTTTGACCCTAAAAGTCACTTTTCGTGATGAAAATCATACATTATGTCTTTACACATCATCATAGTATATTGCAAGTCTTTTACTATTCAATAAAGGTTAATTAAATTGAACTTTGGTGATGCTTATATACTTTATTCTAGCATTGCGTGAGGGCACGGCAATGGTTTAGTATGGGGGAGTGATGAGATGGCATTTATACATGATCTCATCGTTCTTTTCGGGCTTTAAATGCACAAAAATGTCATAAAATACCATATATATGCTTGTGTTTGTTTACTTGTGTATTTTAGGTATGGATATCGTGAAAAAGACAAAAGATCACAAGTTACAAGGAAAAACGGACACGAGAAACGAAGCCGTACAAAGAACCGGGCCTTAATCATGGAATTCTCAACAAAATACCCTTGAAGACTTGAAGACAAACAAGATTGATCCTCATTCAGTGAAGAAATGACACTTAAAACCCTTGTATATTAATAATTACAAGTTTGGTCCCTTAAGTTTGTCAAAATTACACAAAAGGTCCTTCAACTTTGACGAAATGGCAAGAATAGTCCCTCAACAAATCAAAATTGCCAATAATGGTCCCTCATAAAGTCAAAGATGCAATGAAGACCTTTGAAGATCAAGAATGTTCAAAATCAGTCCTTGAAATATTCAAAAATGTCAAATATAACCCTTGAAACACTTTTTGTAAAGTTTGTGCCAAAAATGACAAAAGGTGAAACGTTGATACATGTAAAATGGGCGCTGATAGAAGTTTGCATCCAAGTGACAAAAGAAAGGAAGAACAAGGGCTGAACTTGTGCAAATGAAACATTTAAACACATTTTGCGCCAAACAACTCTCCACTCCACCAAAAACGGATCAAAAGGACAACTATTCACCTTTACAGCCCAGATTTTACACAACTTAAATCAAAGGGTAAAAACAAATTACCCAGGCACACGTTTGATTCACATGTGCAGGAACCTATCCCACACACAAAACCCTCATCTCCACTCACTATGGACCCCACCCCAATACCTTTTCCACCAATCAGCAAGCAACTTAGCCTCCAAGTCATGTGACGTGTCAAGATCAACAGCTAAGAGCCTTTGCTTGATCACAAAGCTAAAATGAACGTGTAGGATCATTTTGGACAGCTCAACAACAACAAACGTACCCAAGGACTTAGGGAATTTAGGGAATTTCACATCTAGGGTTTATGAATAGTGTAGCCTTGGCATTTGCCTATAAAAAGACTCCTCAACATGTGAGAGAGCTTTTGTTCCAGTTTTAGGCTATTAATCTTTGTAATTCCTTTTTAAGTTAAATAAAATTTGAATTTCTGAAAATTTGAAATCTCTTTTTGATTTAGTTAAAAGTTTGGTGTTTGAGTAGCCTAATTTTGAGTTCCATTTGATTGTGAAGGCCTACCTTAATCTTGTGGTTAAGGCACGTCTTGTCTCATAAGGTTTTTAAGGTTTGAATACCTTGAAATCCTAGGTTCTGTTTTGGTTTATTTTGTGTACTAACCCTTGACCATTTGCTATAAGCTCTTACAAGCTTGTTGACACCAAGCTTGTGAAGGGATTAGAGCCCCTGGTTGAGTTGTTTGCTGTTTGTGTTGAAGATATAAAGTCCTTGAGGTTCTACTTTGAACCATCAACCAAGGCAGTTTGCATCATCTTCATTGAAGTACCTTGGTCTTGTTCTAGTTGTTGAACAAGGTCCAAGGAGCATTGCTGGCCTTCCTAGGATGTTGTGGAAGGCAGGTATAATCTCTTGTTAAGATTCCCCTAAAAATTTCATGTTTATGATTGTTTTTGATTTGGTGCTTTGATTTTGAGTATTGGTGTTTGTGCTGGTGATTTTTGAGTTTGATTGTGTTATTTGCTATTGTTTAAGTGTTTTTGATCATTAAAATCAGTAGGTTATTAGTTAAAATCAGAAGTTTGTATGATAAGTGCTTGATTAAGGGTTGTTTGGGATTACTGGTTATCAAGGCCTTGTGGCCTTGTGCCCTTGGTTCTTTGGGTTTGGGTGGTCTAAACAAGTCATAATATACAAGTTTTTGCCATTGGTTCACTTTCTGAAAGTTTGAAAAAGGGATTTTTAGTTTTGCAAAAATCTGATAAAAGTGGTTTTAAATTTGGTCAAACACATCAGATCCAATAACTTCTTTGTTAGTTGGATCTAAGGTCTGAAATTTGGTTTTGGAATAGTTTGGGTGATAAGCTATCTATTGGTTATCTGCTTGTTGAATTTGGTGGCTTATTGTGGTTTTTATAGCTTATCAAAGTCTGCTGAAGTGGTCATTTGCATCAGCAAAGTGACCACCTCATTTGGTGCTGCATTTTGATTTCTAGCATTAGGATTGTTGTATTGCTGCTTGGATCTTATTTGTTTGCTGCTTGTGAGGATATTTGGGTATTTGGATTGCTTTGTTCATAGCTTATAAGCTCACTGGCTTATTGGCTTATTTGTGCCAAAATACATCAAGTTTACCCAACTGGTAAGCTTTGATTCACAAGGTTTGCACTCAATCCTTGACCAGCAGGGTGAAAAACAAGTTCTTACACTTCATTAAGTCTGTCAACGCCTACTTTGTTCCTGTCAGCGTTTGATTTCAACTTATCAGCGTTTGACTTTTGGTCAAACTTGGTTTTCAGCTTATTTGAATCTGTTTTGCTTATTGGTACATGCAACAACTTAGTTTTTGTAATAGAAATCATTTTTCTCAGCTTAATATCAAGTCTGGAAGTTTACAAGTCTTTTGGTTAAGCTTTTGCTAGAAAACTAGCTTATTTGGCTTTTTCAGCCAGCTTATTTGCTCCTACAGCTTATTCTACTTGGCTTTTTGTGATTTTCTTGATTGATTATTCTTAGTTAAGCTATTTGTGAGCTTTTGCAACAAACTAGAGCTTCTGAGGTGCCTTATTTCTCAAACCCGACTATTTTGTCGTTTTGTGGATTTTTGCTTTTCTATTTTCTGGCTTATTGAGTGAGCTTATTGAAAATTTCTTTTGACAGATCTCTTAAGCATCCAAAAAGAGGGTTGTGTGTCAAATTAGAGCTTATGGAATTAGCTTATGGCTTAATGGGCTGAAAAGCCCAATAAGAATAAGCTTTGTGTTCAATAAGCTGTGATAAGCACATTTTCAGCTTTTGGGCATTTAGAGTTTTGTTCTTAGAATTAAATTTTAAGTCAGATAGGGCTTTTCCAAGTCAATTGGGCCAAGTTTGACTTTTTGGGCCCAAAAGCCCATTTGTGTTGACTGTTTTTGGATTTGGCCCATTTGAGGGCCCATTAGGGGTATTTTGGTAATTTCACTTTCATTTTCTGATTATTTAGGTTAAAATAAACTAGTTTGCAAGTTTTTAGAATTTTTATAATTTTTGGATTTTTAATATTATTTTATTATTATTTTTAAAATTTCACTTTTTCCAACTTTTTACATTTTTCTTAGGTTAAATACATTAAAATAGGAATTTAGCAATTTTTAGAATAATTTTATCACTTTTAGATTAATTTTTATAATTATTTTAAGTTTTAATAGTTTTTAAATCATTTTAAATAGTTTTTATTAGTTTTAAAATTTCTAAAAATAGTTTTTAATCATTTTAGGTCATTTTAGAGGTTTATCAATTGAAAAATCTTTATTTGGGCTTTTTGATAATTTATTTGATTTTTAGGGCTTTAATTAGCATTTAAAAATTGAATATTTAATTATTTAAAAGGTTTGAAAAAGTTTTGATAATTGGTAAACTCTTAGTTTATTATTTTTGATTTTTGGTGAATTTTTGGTAATTTTTAGAATTTATTTTATTTTTGGTGATTTTTTAGGTTCTACGTCTTAACTTTCTAATAGTGATTTTTAGTTAATTTTTATTTTTACGACTTCGTCATTTTCTCTTCTAATCCCCTTCTAAACCAATCATTAATTACAAACATTTGGCAAGTTTTTCACACACATATACCTCCTTGGGAAACGAACTTACACACCATTAAGGGTCATTAGTGTTGATTTTTTCTAAAGTCATCACTCGATACTTACCGCTCATTTACGCACTTTTGTTTTCCTAAACAAGAGGTGTAATTTACCACAATCAGGACACGACCCTTAGAGGGGTCTCCATTGTCACTTTCAACGAAAGCGTTTTCTTTAGTTTTGGTTGGAGGTATGTCGTCTGATTCTGAGTTCCATGGTTCTATGACGGGTGGATCGGTGTTTGGGAGCGCTGGTGGTTGCGGGGCGCTTTTGAGTTTCTCGGTGAAGGCTTTGTACATTGCGTTCATCCGGTCGAAATTATGAACGACAAACTTCATTACTGGGTCTTCTGGATCCGGCTCTATGACCGCATTACTGGGTCCTCCAGCCTCATGGGTGATTGGTGTAGGATCGTTGTCTGATTCATCTTGGCCCCCAGGACCTGACGCGTCATGTGTGGGGGTTTGAACCGGATCGTCTTCATTCATGATTATGCCGTTAGTAGTTGGGTAGCGGTATTGGCTATTTTTTAAGAAATTTTTGGTCCCACGGATGGCGCCATTTGATGAAGCGTAAGTTCATAGGTCCGAATCGCGAGCCTAGATATATGACTTATGCACCGCGGTTAGGTCCTATGTTACTGACATCATTTACAAGTGAGTGAATTTTGAGTGAGTCGATAAGTTGTGACTTAAGGGGAGATAGCTTCTCGGGTGGCGATTCCCTGCTGGTAACTCACATTATGTATGTGGTTTTACGCCACTAAATGGATCCGAGTAGCCTTCAGATGTATCGTAGCTATGTTGCCACATTTATAAGGAAGCTTAAATGGAAAGAAAGAATAAAGGTAAAGAGTGAGGTATTATGTGAGAGATGCAGAGTGTGAAGATGTTGTTATGATGCTTTACCAATGCCCCTATTTATACTAGTAGAAAATATCTTTCACTAAAAGAAAAATAACTCTTAGCTGAGTCAGATTATACTACTTGTGGCTAGGAATGCTTGCTTCAACATGTTAACATATACATGTGTATGCATACATGCCTCATCATACAGTTGGACATAATTTAGCCAAATATATTCTTATTACCGAACTATTACTATCATGCATGGTTACTAATAGTTTTTTGATGTAGTCTCCTCATTTTTTTTAGCTGGGTGTAGACTATGTCTAGCATATCTTATCAGTAAACTAAGGTATGTTAATTATCTATCTAAATGTGATATTGTTATTTTTCGTTGTGTAGTTGTTTTCTATAATTTGATTATAGTGGAGTTGTAAAATCCAACATGTATAAAGCGTTTGATGTTGGGAATCCTGATGGTGAATATAAATTCCTTTATGCATTTGTTTACTGAACCGTGGTGATTTTAGATTTTTAGGTGTTGAATGTTTCATGCAATGTCACAACATTACTTAAAGGCTAATGATTTGCACACTATAAAATTTGATTGGGGCACTTCAAAATGTGCAATGAATAATTGTAATGTTGCTTCAATAGATTCTACATTTGAGTGTCCCAATCAAAAAATGGAGTGTGTCAATCAATTCCCTTAAAGCTTTGTTACAAATGTTTGGCTTTGTCATACTAGAAAATATAGTGAGAGACGCGTCTCCTATAAAAAAAGAAAACTAGCTCCTTTTACCAATGCCTATAGATGTATTGTTTCTTATTTGGGCTTATTTTGCCATCGACATGTGTATGGGAAGCTTAGTTGTGTGTTTTGGCCCAATATTAACAAGAAAAGGGTGAAACTAATGGTGCTTACAGTTGTTTGAGGTTTGATGTGTAGCGATGGATTATGAATTTTTCTAACCTTAATCCTTGCATTGCATGGGATGAAACCTCCAATATGCATTGGCTTCTTACCTACAAAAGGTTAAATTCTTCAAAGGATTATGATCAGAGATCATAGAAGTTGTTGAACTTGCGAGAACTTCATCCATATCCTTATATGATTTAAAAATAACATTGATATTCAACTCAAACTTTCAAATAACGTTGGTATCCTACTTTTAATGATTACATTATCAAGACAAGTTATTGTATTAACCTTCATCACATCAAATAGACACCAAGATCTAAATGGTGTCACATTTTCACTTCTTTCTTTTGTCGTGCGCACAAGTGTCTTAAGGGTAAAGTTGATAAAGGTACCACTTTAGGTCTCACATCTTTTATGGCCTTCTTTTTTATGCTTCATATTTTTATATCATTTTTTGCCTCCTATTTAATATTTTTTTGAATAAAGGGTTACCCGGTAAATAAACCTCATATTTAATATAACTCCAACTTTGTAGGATTCTTTTATATAGGTTGTGGGTGTTTAAAATATGCTTATTTGGATATCCAAAAATTTGATCATATAGCAGTTTACTAGAACGTTGAGTTTTATGAAATGTCAGCTTTGGCTCATAAAAGATTTCCAAAAGTTATGGATATCTAAATATTCGAATATATAAAATTGTTATCTGAAATTTCGGATATATAAAACTATCATCGCAAATTTTGGAAAATCAATTTTGTGATATTATTTACAAGTCCCTTAAATTATTTAAATTAACAACAAAATTGTTGTAAAAAATGTCGCATTTCATATTTTCACAATTCACGCAATGCTAATGATTTATTTGGCTTAGAAAACGGTGCGGTCCATCGGTGTGTGGCGCAAACTCCATACAATAGAACTTTGACTCACATGTTACTTACCAGTCCAATATTAGTACAAAAGTACAACTCAAACAAGATGCATTTGTAGGTATTGTTTTAGTACAATTTGTATCTTGTATGCTACATACACTCACATTACTATCAAAATGCTAATCATCAACACAAAATTGGTAAGGAGTATTTTTTTTATCCTTACAAAAATCAGTTATTTGTAGGCGAGAAGCTAATACATATTGGAGGTATGATCCCAACCAATGCAAGTATGGATGATGGAAGAATCCATAAGCCATCTCCACAAATCAAACCTGAAGCAACTGCAGGTTCCAACAGGTTTGCCATTTGCTTGTTAGTCTTACGTCATATGAACACAACTAAACTTCCTATACACATGTCAATGGCAAAATAATCCCCAACAAGAAATGGTACCGCCACAGCCATCGGTAAAGGGACCCATTGTCCTACTTCTGTAGAAGACGTTTCTCGTTCCAAATTTGCCAGCATGGCAAATGCAAAAAACCCGTAGCAAAGCTACCAGGAGTGACATGCAGTGATGAGAACCCTTCGACGCCTAAAGTTGCCATGTTTTGGTAAAAAAGAGCATAAGGAGCTTTATATTCACCCATCATGGTTCTCCACTGTGGGTTTGCTATATTATGGATCCGGTGGTCTAGGTGGGTGGTGGAAGAATATGGCAGTCATGGATGGAGATAGAGAAGGTTGTGTGTGTAAAAGAAAGAAAATGTATTTAAGTGAAAATGAAAACACAAGCAACAACCTCTCCTTGGAAGCCTTGGAGGGGTATATATAGTCACACGCCACCTAAACTATACATCGTTACCTATTCTAGTCTATGCGTGTGTGACTATGATAACTAATGGGAATTCTTAAATGTCGTCACATAAAGTGAATTTCCATCAATCTTCCCCCATGGGACGGCGTGTAGAATTCCTTACAATATTTTCCTAACAAGTACATAATGATTAAGAACAAAAGCTTCCACGAAGCGTCCAATGCTGATGAAGTCTTCTAAGGCCTTTGACTTCAAGTCTTCACTTCAAAGTGACTCGTCTTCGTTGTAACTTGTAGTAGAAATACTGTAACGACACGAGCTAAGTAATCCATATACTTCTGGTTAAGGAGAAGCTTCTGAATTAACTTCCCCCTAATTCATGCCACATAATCTTGATGTAGAAGCTTTTAATAGCTTCCCCCTAAACCGACAATCCTCATAAGCAACTTCAAAGCTTTCAATAAAGCTTAGAATGATTAAGCGCACAACGAAATTTAACAAGCAAACCCCATCATATGAAATAATAATGTTGCTATGAGTGATTGAAAGTTAGGGGCACACCAAGTAGATCAACAACTTTTCTTCTCACGCTTGAATAATTCTTCTGAATTTTTCTTCCCCCTGAAAGTTCAAGTTATGCATACTAGAAAGAATCAAGACATTTCTTCCCCTACATAGTTGAAGAAAGTAAACCAATCCCATGTATGAAGCTCAAATACTGAAGTAGACACTTTATCCCATTCATGAAGTTGACATCGTAACACCAGAGTCAATTAAGTCCCGAAAATGTACATATCTTCTTCCGGATATGTACCATAGTCAATTAAGTCCCGGAAGTGCATATCTCTCCATATAGGATAATGATGATGAATAATTACAACCTCAAAACAATTAAACATCAAACAATAGTGTACCGTTTAGAGACTGATAACGCCACGAGTTAAAACACTGATTTTCTCTATGGTTATGACAAATGTCTTCCCGGAATGTCTTCAAATCAAAAGAAGGTATAAAGTTCATCACGTGTACTCGTTGTGAGTTTAATATGTCTTCTTCTTCCCCCTTGATGGTTTCAAAACTCGGAACCAGCAATAAATCGTACGCACATGTACCTGAAATCTCGTGAGAATAATAAATAAGCTGAATTATATATTTTGTGAGAATCAGCTGCTGATCGAAATTCTCTACTCATAAACTCTCCATGGCTATCTTTACCAACCCCCTTGTAGGCAATTTGAAGTGATCACTGATGGAATGAACCAGATACATCAAACATGAAACTAAATAAAAATCCTTCGATCTTGTGACTTAAGCTTGCACTATTGTTGAATGAGGAACGGTGAAGAAATCTCTAAGTACCCAATACATTACTAAAGAAGTATATAAGCACAACACCTCTTGAAATTATCCACGTCGACTATGTGCGTGACACGGAGTACAATAATGTAACTCATTAATGGCGATAGTTATCCGGGTCATCAACCAACCACCCCGAACCCGGAAACCAGATAAACAAGTCTTCATTCTAAGATTAAGCACGAGTAAGTTATCTTTGAAAGATAAAATAATTACATGCCTTCAAAAAATCCGTCTTCAACTTCAAATAATTAATACCTGATCAAACATCCATAACTACTAAAAATATAGCCATTTTTCCTCGGTCTCGTCAAAATAAATTCCTTCACTTTGGCTCGTCTTTTTGTCTCGGCACTTTGTCTTGTCTAAACCCTGATAAAATGACCGATAACTAATATTTACTAGAAAAACTGGTAAAAATTACTAATCAAGTTTAGTAAAATTAGTCACATTGTCATTTTAATGAACAATCAACACCGTATTACCCATATCAAGCATGATCGTTGACATTTTCTCCAAATATACATGCGTATGCATTCAAAAAATGAATGACTTGGCTGGCCCATGAAACCATACGACTCGGCCCATAACTTCAAATAGACAAACCTGGTCCAAAAGTTTCATAACCTAAAATTAGGGTATATAAATGCCTCAACTCTAAAACTTCTCACACAATTACCCTAATCACAAAATGATCAGCCATTTTTAGCCATTTTCTCCCATCTCATCTAAAATAAGACACCTTCGTCTCTGTCTAACTCTCCCCATTTGACAAACCAAATCAATCGATTTCATCTCTTCCAAATCCACCGATCAATTAACATCACCAATTTCCAGATCTTTCAATTAATCATCTTCATTATTTGTATGTTCTTAGGCCCCCTTCGTCATAAAAATACACGAAAACCAATTAATCCCTATTCAAATTAATGTGTCATCAATCGAATCAGTTCCTATAACACTCAATCACAGGAGAAACGACAGCAAAATCTTTGAACAAGATCTCGGGTAGGTTATAAATAAGTGGTGCATGGTTTAATTTAAACGAATCAAAGGGAGATCATAACATAATTGTTATGGGTCTCTCTTTAAATTCGAAAATTAATGAGGGGTTTATACCTTGACAGAGATCTGTAATGAATGATTGATTTTGTGTTTCTTGATCTATTAAAGGTCATGAATAACTTATGTAACACGAAAACAATAAATCTGAGATCTTGGTAATGATTATGTTTTGAGTCTTGTTCAGATTTATAGAGGGTTAGGTGTCGATGGGAATAAGTTAGTGCTTGGTGTTATGGAGTAAAAAGGATGTTGGGTCTCGGTATAGTGTTATTGGGTTTTGTTAAACAGTCACTGTCTTGTTTTTCCGGTTTTGGTATAGTTTTGATACCACATGTCAAAATAAACCATCGCAATGTTTTCACTACACCCCATCGGAATGTGAATACATCCGTCGGAATATATCCGTCAGAATATATCCGTCGGAATATATCCTTCGGAATATACCCGTCGAAATATATCCGTCGGAATCATCCGTCGGAATGAGAAACTGAAACCTTATCTATATGTCGTACTTTTTCGGATTTTTAGGATCTTGTTTTTTTCTAGATCAGATCTAATCTTCATCTTCAAGAAAAATAACAGAAAAAAACCCATTTGACCATACCAGATATTGAAAATAACATATCTTGAAAATAGTTCTGAATTCCCAATAAAAGAGTATAATACACAAGAACCAAAAAACCAATATTTGGACCATTAAAATGAAGCATCAGACAAAAAACTGTTAAGACTGTCGTGACAAAAAAACAAGATTTAGACAAATTTGACCATCGTGACTTAAAAATCAATAGATCGAGACCAAAAGAAATTTTTACCACCAAATCAGTAAATAATAAACAAGCCGATCCAAAGATTGAATCGTGGCTCTGATGCTAGTTGTGGGTTTGCTATATTATGAGTCCGGTGGTCTAGGTGGGTGGTGGAAGAATATGGCAGCCATGAATGGAGATAGAGAAGGTTGTGTGTGTAAAAGAAAGAAAATGTATTAAAGTGAAAATGAAAACACAAGCAACAACCCCTCCTTGGAAGCCTTGGAGGGGTATATATAGTCACACGCCACCTAAACTATACATCGTTACCTAGTCTAGTTTATGTGTGTGTGACTATGATAACTAATGGGAATTCTTAAATGTCGTCACATAAAGTGAATTTCCAACATCCACATCAAATTATTTTTAAAAAGAAAGAAAGTAACTGGAGACACCACACACCCGATGGTTGTCGCAATAGTTTGGCTAACCAACATTGACCTTGGTTAGGTCATAGTCAGATGACCCGTTTTGAATCAAGAGAAATTGAAACAATTGATTAAAGCAAACCACACCCAACTAGACCCGCTACTACACCATTATCATATGTTGACATAACAGCTATCGCAAAAAGTGCAACTTTGCCATAGTTATATGCCATGTTCATGTTGAGGGCATGTGTGATTGACTTTGGAAAAGGATGGGTCGAACATATAGCATTGGTTGAATTCTTCCACAACAACAGCTACCATGCCAGCATCAAAGCAGCACCATCTGAGGCCCTATATGGCCGCAAGTGCAGATCACCCGTGTGTTGGGGCAGAGGTGGGGGAATTTCAGCTGACTAGACCCGAACTGATCCAAGAGACTACTGAGAAGATCACTCTCATCAAACAAAGAATTCAAGATGCACAAGACAGATAGAAGACCTATGCGGATCACAAACGGAAACCTATGGAATTCGCTGTAGGTGACCGTGTTATGCTCAAGGTATCACCTTGGAAGGGCGTTGTACGATTTGGAAAACGTGGGAAAGTAAATCCACGTTACGTAGGACCCTTTAAAGTGATCGCCAGAATCGATGAAGTTGCTTATCGTTTAGAGTTACCCCAGCAGTTGAGTTGGGTACACTCTACATTCCATGTCTCAAACCTGAAGAAGTGCTACGCGGATGATCCATTAGCCATGCCATTGGAGGGAGTCCACTTTGATGACAAACTCCCATTCATAGAAGAACCTGTTGAATTCATGGAAAGAGTAGTCAAGAAACTGAAGCGAAGCCAAATCCCGTTAGATAAGATACGTTGGAACTCTAGGAGAGGTCCTGAGTTCACCTGGGAACGAGAAGACTCACTTAGATCTAAGTACCCACACCTGTTCACCTGAGCAGTAACGTCATCTTAAGCTTTGAGGACAAAGCTAAAATAACGAGATAGTGTTGTAAAACCTGTAAATTTCAGGTTTTGACTATAAAATCATTGTACACGTCACCTCATGATATCTATATATATTACCACCTTTGCATGAAATCTTTTGAGCAATCATATGCATCATACATGAGCATACATCATTTAAATCAGCATAACATGAAAACATTTGATCACATGACATTTTATTATGATTATGAGTATTTAATTATAAGGACAATTATATGACTACATCATATGAGCATACAATGCTTTAAACAATCATATATTGGGACTATTAAGTCACCTGAAAGACTTGATCATAAGCATTCATCAATTTGATTTATAAAAATATAAACTCATGATCACAATTAATAACACTTATCAAGGAACTATTTTAAGCTTCAAAATATATATTTATATATTTTCCTCACCTCAAAAACAATACTATGATACGACATCAACTACTTTTTATTATTAAACATTACAACTATCCACTTTAACTCACTTTCACTAGTGTCATACTCTTTAAATAAAGTAAATTATACGTTTATTTAATTATGACTATACTTTCACCAAGAATCCTAAAACTTAACCAAAATGACTTAGGACTTAAACCTACTTCTACTATATTATACCTAGACTCCTAGTAACCCTACCAAGACACTAAATTTGAACCTAAAACTACCTTAGACTTATATTCTAGCCGAATACTACACCATACACAACTATACTTACCTATAACCTTTTTCAAATATACATTTGACTTTATAAAACATGTACAACACACCCTAATTAAACCTTACACTATTTAATCCATTCTTTTCCTTTGACTAGCCAATAACCGTCGACCACATTCAAAACAAAGACCATGTGTACATACTTTGCATTTATGGAATGTACTAGGTATATCTAAATCCTAAGATATGCAAGTGGTAAAAACCAAAGGAACTAAGACACCTAGCACCGTCTCTTTCCCTTTGGACGTATGATGTGCCCAAACCACACAAACATCTTACAATGTACATCACTTCCTTAACTGTTATACTATACAACTCCATTTTGTCCCCTTGTTATGCATGTATGCGACGGTTAGGGGCTTCCCAAAAGCCAAATGTAGAAACAAGTTCATTAATAACCTAGTACCACATAGTACCTAGGAAAATCACAATAAATCTTGGTTACTTCTCTTTCTTGCCGTGGCTTCACCCTAGACCACATCCATCATCTTCACCTTGATATTTAGCTAACACATTGGACTTCACTTCTTACTCACTTCACTCTAATTTCGGATCATCTAACTCCACATAACACCTAGACGTAACAAACTCATACATACACATTTACTACACCAAAATCTTGGTTCCAAAACATTAAAAGATAGTCTACACAAGATTCATAGCATTCAAGACAAGACAAAGACCTCCTAGGTCAGGTTTAGGAAGAACCCGACGCATAGGAGCCCTAATCCTTGATCATCCACCATCTCTTCTAAGAACAAGTAAGTGTAAACCCTCCAATACTCCATTTCAGTCTTTTCATACCTCTCTTTACATGTCTGTTGGAAATACGGTTTTCCAATGAAAGTCTCGGTCACATCATTGTTAGCATAGATCACGAGCTATAGACTACTTAGGACATTGTAACTTGGAGTGACCTCCCTTAGGGGGAGATTATTGGAAATACGTTTTTACGTATTTAGAAAGGATCGGTCACTCCAACAATAGATACGTAATATGGGCTCGTGATCTAGTTATGTAAACATATAACATATAAAGCCCACATGTAGGGTGAGCTATATATACCCCCTCCTAGCATGTTAGGAGGGGTTGGTCATTAGTCATCTAGACATTTCATTAACAAATATCACTTTCTCTCTTTACCTCTCCTTTCCTCTCCTTTCTCTCTCTAGTTCATATCAAGTTCTTCATCTCTCCCTCTCTCTCTTTTAGATCAATCACAACACTTGTAACAATCATTAAAAATCGTAGACCTACAATTGGTATCAAGAGCTATGGTTGATTGATTATTCTTGTGTTTGTTTTGATTGATTTTGGTGGATTTAATCAAGCTCAGTTCTTGAATTTTTTTGCGTTTTTGTTGTTTAATTTTATAGCCAAATCGACTACATAGATGGGGTAATGATTTGGGTTCATTGATTTGGTCAAAATCGCAAAATTTTTGATTATTTTGGTGATTTTCGGGGTATTTTTCGATCCACAATAGGTTAGATCTGAAAACAGGGTGTCTGACTATTATTTTTGTGTTTTATCCGAAAATAGCCATTATTCCGAAAAACAGCCTTTATCCGAAAAACAGCCATTACTCCGAAAAACAACCTTTATCCGAAAAACAGCCATTATTCCGAAAAACAGCCATTATTCCGAAAAACAGCCATTATTCCGAAAAACAGCTTTTATCCGAAAAACAGCCTTTATCCGAAAAAGCAGCCTTTATCCGAAAAACAACCATTATTCCGAAAAACAGCCATTATTCTGAAAAACAGTCTTTATCCGAAAAACAGCCTTTATCCGAAAAACAACCTGTATTCCGAAAAACAGGCTTTATCCGAAAAACAGGCTTTATCCGAAAAACAACCTTTATCCGAAAATCCTAATTTTTCCAAAAATCCCAAATTTTCCGAAAATCCCTTTTTTTCCGAAAATCTCAATTTTTCAGAAAATCCCTATTTTTCCGAAAATCCCTATTTTTCCGAAAGTGGTAAAATATTCCGAAAATATTTTCAAAAAAAAAAACTTGTTTTTGTGTGTAATTTTGCCTTGAAAATTTTTTGGTTTCTCGAGAACACATATTTAGAGGATTTCTTTCATTGTTCGATCGATTAGTAATCCTTAACGTCATTGTTCATCGAACTTCAATGGAATCGTTGAATTCGACATATCGAGAGGGAGAATTGCAAGACGACACAAGAAGAAGTCACAAGGGAATAGAATCAGGAGGAAAACAGGAACCAAGTAGCATGTCAGGTACTGATAATCTTCTTCACATGTTATCTGAAATGAATGCGCTAATTAACACTCCTGTTAATTGTTTTACGACTGCTTCTTTAACTAATTCTGCTTCTAGGATTGAAGAGCTTGAAACGATTATAGCTCAACAATCAAAAGAGCTTGAGGATGCCAAAATTGAATTTTCGAAGAAACAGGACAAATTTGAAACATATTTTGAAAAACTTGAAAAATCAAATGTTGTTCTTGAACGAAAATTGGATCAAAAAATTTTAGATTCTAAAGCTGAAAATGACAATTTGTTAAAACAAATTAATTTGCTAGAATCTAAGTTGGCATCCCAAGATATCTTACAAAAGGAAAACGAGACCTTAAAACAATAATGAGTTAAGTAATTCTATCGTACATATGAGGTCTAAAACTCTAGAGTCAACGACCTTGTCAACTACAGAAAATGCTGATTTAAAGGCTCAGGTTAAAAAAAAGGTTTTTGCTATAGCTGCTCTCAAAAACGAGCTAAGGAAAATTAAGGGCACTAGTGTGGACACTAAGCTTGAAAAACCATCAATCTTGAGGAAACCGCCTAAAAATCAGTCCGTTCGACAACCGACTGCATTTAGATCCGAGCGACCAAAATCCTCGACCGTGGTTTGCCTCCCAAGTTGATATGGTTCATAGTTCAGACCAGTCACTCCACTATCTAGACCTACTGTGATCAAATCAGCCTATGCAAAACCTACAAACAAGACTGCTACTAGTGATTCTAGGTATATGTCTAAGAATTTGCCACAACATAGATCAAATAGCATGCCTAATAATCACTATGTAGAGGAACCTAAGAGAAGAACACAAGAAAGAACTAGGATTTCTAGATCTCATTCGGACCCCAAACACGGTGTTTGTTCCGTATGCATGAAAAGTGTCTTCACGACAAATCATGCGGCTTGTGTAACTAAAGTCTTAAAGGAGCTGAAATCAAGTGCTAAAAGAGGGATTCCTAAAGGAAATAGGTTTTCTACCGCTAAGTCTTCCGCTGTGCATAAAAAAACCTTGTCGCCTAGATCCAATCTTAGGTGGCAACCCACGGGTAGGATTATCAAATCAATTAATCTCCAATGGGTTCATACAGGAAGGATGTTTCCCTCTTGCACTACCAAAGTTGGCTGTGAACCCTTGCATTGTTCCAAAATAGATATCGCTAACCCATGTGAGAGTATGCAAATTATTGATGTAAGCGCAGGTACCAAAGCCAAGGATCAACAACCACAAACCGGTCAAATCTCTGTATACCATTCAACTAAGGACACTCTTAGCGTTTGGTTGCTGAAGAAGCTGATATCTACGAATCAAGAGTTTCAGGGGATTTATGATTAAGCTAACAACAAAGGCTCACAGTCAAATCACAGTCCTTGACCCGATCTTCAAATAAAGAAAAGTTTATCGCCGATGATAAACTTATCCTCACAAACTAGAAATTGAATTTTCTCGGGCATGAACTAATATTAAAAACATTCGAAGTTTTTAAACTCATGCACAATGATTTACAGTTAAATATTAGACTGTAACTCGAACTTCAATCTTAGGAAAGCTTATCTTTCATGATAACTTATCCTTATAATGAGAAATTAAATTTTCTCGGTCATGAGCTTGTATTAAAACATTCTAAGTTTTAAGCTCAGAAAGGAAAGTATATCTTTTAAATAAGATAACTTTTCCTTATAATGAGAAATTAACCTTTGTCGGTCATGAGCTTTCCGTTAAAACTGTAACACCCCCAAATTTACACAATTCAATACAGCGGAAGACTCGTTGGTGTTACGGGATAACACATTACTCACATCATAGACAACGCTTAAGAATCGCGTCGTTTAGTAATAAAGCATTTCCATTCATAAATATCAAATTTACATAGGTCCCAAGTAATTGTATTTCATACAAGTTTTACAAAGAATTTGAATGGAAATTATTATTTAAGTGCGGGCCATGAATTCTTGTTGTCTTCCCGAGAATTACCTTTAAGTACCTGAGATAAAACATGTTAAAAGAAAAGGTCAGCGATAACGCCGAGTGAATTCATAAAGTTTAATAATTTCCATCAATATAACATCGGTATAAAATTATTACCGTAAATTATTTTGTACAAATCATTGTAATAGGCCATAAAATAGCCAAAGTCATTTTATACAAATCCTTATCAAAATCATAATATAGGCTTTCGCCTTCAAAATCATTATACGAACCATTGTCGTTAAAAACATTATACAATACGTTTTATAACGTTGTATAAAGTTAAATAAAAACCGTTATATGTATATGGTTATGTAAAACCAAAAACACAAACATAAAATCAATAATAAGACCCCGTATTGCTAGTCAGGCAATATATCCTAATTCAATGCATAAAGCAGTATTTCGTTAATTGGATTATTACAAGCCGCATGACATTGTTACCTTACTAAACCAAACAACGGGTAGCTAGCCCGAAACTCATTTGCCCATCTAAATTAGCGTGTCGTCACAATAATCACGCTTGTGTAAATCTTCTCATACATAAATTCGCTTACCAATCAATGTGGCACGACGGGGATCAACCGTCAAGGCGCGAACTGGGGTGATCGTCCCCAAATAGTACTATTATATGCATAAGCGTCTATCAAATCCCGGTAGTTCACAATTCATGCTAATGGGACTTTTAGTGACATAACCTAACTTTAATAATCCATTTCATTTCATCTATCGGGTCATTTTAATCATTCATCGGGTCATACAATCATTTGGGTCCAAATCAATAAACAGACAATCAGGACAACTAGTGTCCTATTTTATAAAAACTAACATGTTATCTCCCTCGCGGGTTTATAAAACATTTCATAAAAACATTTAAAAGAGTGCGAGGCTATGAACTCACGTTGATGTGGGAAGGCGGTTATCGACGATTTGGATGTACGGTACGTGCTTCAATCACGAAAACCTAGACAAATAATACTCGTCTTAGACTCTTGTCCAATGACTTTATCAAAATAATAATTATGTATACATATGATGATTTTATATATATGATGATGATCAAGTGTGTTTATACATCTTTACTCATTCATTATAGTGTTTATGTGTTGGTAATTTTCAAGACTAGTTACACTAGTTCAACTTGTTTATATTTTAAAGCCCAATGGGCCTATTACAAGCTCAATACTATTCATTAGCCCAATTATACTTTTATTATCAGTATTATACTTTATATGTTGGGCCCAAATGGGTTAAGCCCAGTAAATAAGTTTATAAGTGTTTTACCAAATTAGTCTGGTTTATTGTCCATGAAGGCTACTTTGGCCCGTTAATGTCTATATGTTGTAAAGCTCGGGTTTTATCGATTTTTACTTGTTATATATGTTTATATATATCAGTATGTGAGTTTATAAAAGTTTACATTAGACGGGTCCAACCGTCTAAGTTTTATTTAACAAAAACGTTAATCTTTCGGTTTTAGCCGAAAAGACGTAAAACTTAGTATATAGTTTTTATAACTTATAAAACTTACCAAACTACCATTTTTATATAATGTCCATTTATTTATCCTTATACATTTTTATATAAATGAAATATATAAGTTAGTGGGTTTTAATTCACATTTTATACTATATTAGTTTGAGTGCTTATATAATAATATTAAACATTAATTTCACAAAATCAGTCCTAAAAATCTATTTACTAAAATGATCATATCTAGGGTTCTACATGGAGATAGAACCCCAAATTTTTATCACAGAAACTACATGATATGTGCTTCATTTTATTCTTTTATAGCTACTGATGAATCAACCTTTAAGTATTTTATAAAATTCGTCCAAAACAGTGTACTCAGATTTGCACTCTAAACTTGTTTTGATCATATCTCACTCATTTTTATGATTTCATTGCATGGCCAACTCTCACATGTGTACAAGTCTCAATACTCACTGTATATCAATTCATCTATACCATTTTATCAGTTCATCATATGGTTATTTACTGTTTATATACAGCCTACTAAATTAAGCAAGATTAACCATTTTTACATATAGTTTTTCATCTTTTTACCCATGTTTATCAACACCAAATCCCAACGCAATACTTTTATCATCATATATTCATCATATACATATACAATAGGAAAGAAAATACATGATTACATAATCAAAATAAAAAGAAGGATGGGAATAATGATCCTTATACCACCATAGTGATGAAAATGTGAGGTTGATGAACAAGGCTTGGATTTTGATGGCAAAACTTGTGATATACCATTATCAACTTCAAGATCACCTATCTTCATGAATCATCTTGTGGAAAATCAGGCCTTGACTCCTTTGAAAACTTCTTTCTAGATGTTAAAATCACCACCAATCTATAGAGCTTTAAAAGGGCTTCATCATATGTGTGAATAACATATGATTTCATGGTTAAAATTGATCAAATGAGGGTGTTTATTGATGAATATGGGACGAATTTTGGGGAGGAAAGAGAGAAAGTTGTGGTGGTTTGCATGGATGGAAATGGAGAAATGTTTTAGTGAAGTGGTTTTGTGGTTTGGTGGTATGTGTAGCTTACTTGTTAAGCTTTAGCTAACAAGTGTTAGCTTGTTAGCTACAAGTTTGCCACATCTTATGATGTGGTGTCTTTGTAGCCTTCCCATATAGTGGGGTGGGACAAGTGTATACTTGTCTCATCCCACTAATTTACGGGTATTCCTCGATTCTAATTTCCTCGATTTGCGTGCCCTCGGGTCGTTTTACGAAAAACGTATTTATAAATTATGAATCAACGACACAAAAAGAATCTAATAAAAATTGTCTCATCAAAAACGGAGTTCAAAAACGTAAATACGTAAACCTAGGGTTTCCGGTTTAGTCGTAAAGGACGTTAAATTAAAATCGTAAGTCCTAATCTCTTCTCGTAAATTTGTGAGTTTATGAACCAACACAAATTTAAAATTCCAAAATAATATTCACGGATAAATTTATTTCCTGAAATGTCGGACTGTCACCAAAACGGTGTATGTAAACGTAAGCACGTAACGTAGAATCCTCCGGTTTAGACGTAGTCGATGCTACTTCAAGACGTAAAATCCAAATTTCTTCCCAAAAATAAGTGAGTTCATATTATAACATTAAAATAATGTTTTTAAATAAATATTGAGAATAAAATATCAACCATAAATTGACGGATTGTCACAGCATTTACCCCTAAACAGGATCTTTGTCCTCAAAGATCATCTTATCTTACTACTCGCTTCTTATAGAGTTAAAGCCATGTGGGTATTTCCTCCACATTCGGTCTTTTCTCACAAGTGTAATTCATTACAATACGCGAGTTTCATCAAACATAACTACGTGAATAAGATCAGGCTTAATGTTGACTTACTTTCTCTATCCATGATGTTCACGGGTTTCTTATGAATGCAACTTTTCGCCGATCTAAACTTTACTAAGAAACAATCAGATTTTCACTTGATAGACATTTTATCAAGTTCGATATACGAAACATAATTCACGCAGCTCTTGAAGTCCTAGGGTAGATCCAGCTTATATTCTTTTCAAACCAATCTTTTACATCATCTCAATGGTCCCATACTACGGGGACTTATATCCCATGATCTTTCAGATCATCTATTCATTTTTCCAAGGTGAAAATTTTTGGCATAACTTCGCTACCCATCTGGCACTTCAAGATCTACATTCATATTCACATAACCTCCTGCCCATTACCGGCAGTCAATAATCAGATCCTAGTTTCAACAATCATTTCAGGTCTCGCGGGTCGAGTATTTTGTAAGGTTAGGTTCGCCATCATAGGAAACCTCAAACCTAAAAGACATGTCTAACTCACAATGGGTGTATGTCGGGTGTCTTTATCCCAACTCCTGCTTACAGATGCTCTAATGTATATCCTCACAAGATTCGATCTTGATCCTAATACGATAGTTTTCAATGATTATCTCTCCAAATGAAAACGATTATACGGTTTATTACCAAAGGTCAATTATTCAAGCATAACACAAGACTTCTAGTGTTTTGTATCGTTACTTTGCCTCGTCCCTTCGATTGGGGTGGTAAATAGTACTCTCATCAAGGTTCGTTCCCAATGACTTCTGAGCAAATCTCTAGAAATTCGATGCGAAGCGAGGATCTTGATAGAGATGATTGATACGGCACACTATTTTTACACAACTCTTTTAAATACAAAAGAGTCAATTTCTTCATCAAGAATCTATCATTAACAGGAATGATATTAGCAGATTTGGTCAGTCTGTCGACGATGACCCAAATCGAATAAAATTCAGATGATGACCTTTGCAATAGTTAGACGTTTACTAATGTATGAGGCAATGTCTGCCTTCATAATTTTCCATTAGTACAACTTCTTCAGATAAAGATACATTAGATCAGGATTGATGTAAATAGAATACTTAAACTTATAAGATTCCAATATAACTAAATCTCAAAATCTCCATATTTAGGCAACCACAAGTGGTCTTTAAAAGCATTTAACGCCATAGGCTTCTCAATTCTAATGGTTCACATTAGTCGCAAACCTCTTTTTTCTATATTATCCTTTTTACAAGTATCAGCTATATTTTAAATTGCTCGACAATTTATTTTGCACAGTCATTATTAAGGAACACATCCTAATTTATTCTTTATCATTTTTACGTAATGCGTCAGTATCTATATTCACCTTTCCTGGTGAAATAATAATCAAACCAAAATTCACTCAGAATTTCTTTCTTTCTTCATATTTTATAAGTCTTAATTTTGTCTCATCTATCATTTTTATCAGTTTTGCTCAGTCCGGCGTCTAAAGCGTCGATAATTATTACAAGTAATTAAATAATAAATAATTAATTTTATAAAATGTAAACGTAAAAGTTTTAAATTTTCTCAGTTCGACCAATTTTATAGAAGTGTTCAAAATAAATTTGAATTTAATTAACAAGATTTTTGTTGATTTATCGAAAATAATTAAAATAATTAATGAGATCCGTAAATGTTCGAAAAATCCTTGTTTATACTTTGGTCAAAAATTTTCTTAGTTGAAAAGCAGAAATTTGCGTTTCAAATTCCAAGTCATGGTTTAAATGTTTTCCTCAATCCCTTTTAGGTTGTTTTGAGTTACGCACAAACATTTACCCCTAAACAGGAGTTTAGTTAAATGATTTAGTTATAAGGAATGATTCCTTAAAAATCCTTTGTTAAAACATTTGTCAAAACATATTTGCACTAGCTTTTTGGTAAAACCCAAAGTCTTAAAAGGGCTCTTAATTTTTTTAAAGAGTCAATATATTCCATTTTCTATTAATCACACGATCAACTTATATAAAGGATTAAGCCTTAAATTACATGTTAATTATTTAAGGTACAGATTTTTCATTACTCGGCCACTTCAGGCAGTCTATAAATAATTATTAACTCCTTCATATTCTTATAAAAAACAGATGGTTCTTAATGATCACAAGCATGAATTTATCAAATTACAGCCTACACACGTGATTCACCAAATTTATGGATGCTACATGTGCATTAGTCAATCCAAACAACATAACATGAACTAATCATATTTATTACGAGTCTCGGATGTAGTGATTGGAATATATAATCTTTTTCGCGGATGCGAAGTTGATGATAACCATGCCGTGGATCAAACTTTTAAAACATACGCTAGAACCTTGTAAATGATCGAACAAATCTATCATCTTGGGTAGTGGATATAGATTTTAATCGTCAATTTACTTAGTTTACGATAATCAATAAACATAAGGAATGATAACACCATAGCTCTTCATGATGACGAGCTTGGTAGAATAAAAGCTTTCTCCGAAAACTAGCTCAGTTGCACGATAATTCTTTCAATTCAGATGGTGTTGTCGTACAGTGCACATGCCACAGGTGCAGCACCAAGAATATAATCAATACCAAATTCATCCTGCCTTAATGGAAAAAGTCTAGGTAATTCACCAGCAAATACCTCCTAAAGTTTCAGATAGGAGGAACATCTTTTAATAAATTCATATTAGGTTCTTTCTAGATTATAATATCTATGACTAATTCACAACCATTCACGGTATAATTTCAAGTCTAAATGCAGGATATGGTCATCCATCAAGAATTATTTAGATCAGTTTTGATAATCAACATCTTATTATTTAGGGGAATTCTATTCGAGTTCCCATCAAATAAGACAATGTCGTCATGTCATAATCAATCAATCCATTCTACTAGCACTATTAACTTTCCAGTTTCATTGTCGTCGATAAGATGTGAATTTCTCAAAAGACTAATAATAACTCATAATCCTTCACAAGTTCAAGGATATCTGGAGACATAACTAACCTTAAAAGAGTAAGGTCAACGCATAATCTACGGGAGAGAATTTCAAATCAGATACAGACGAAAACATTTAATGAATATGAATATATTCCATGTTTTCATAATTTGAGTACGCATTCGAAAGCTCCTCGGATCGTTACCCAGGTCATTCAAATGAAATCTAATCAAAAGAAATGATAGGAACGTCGATACATCCAATCGGGTATCAACACTCGGTAATCAGATACTTTTCCAAAGAATCTCACCACGGGAGAATTGGACAAGAAAGGAATATCAATTTGTCAAATAAGACAAATTCCACAGATGAGTAAATTCGACTCAGAAGAATAAATAGTACGGGCACATATGTAGGTGTCCCTATCAATATGTCCCTATTTTTCACTTCTTGCAGATCTCATAAAATTTAATCTTTCACAATCTTCAAAGAAAATTTAGTGTTTATTAATAATTTCATGGTGACTACTAATCAGCCTTGCATGGTCACTTCCAAATTGTATGTAGGCGCGCAACTATATACAATTTCAAGATTAACGATGCAATACTCAGTTCGTTAAAATTTTATCATCATGTTTGTAATAAAAACATTTTCATGCTTAATTCTTAAATAAGAATCAAAAAATAAATTTACAAAGATTTTCTTTGTTATGAAAACAATTAAGTTTTCCAAGGTGTTTCATAAATAACTTCATTTCGATAACAATTATCTACAAATCTCACTTTAAATAAACCTTATGGTGATGAAAATTCAATTTTTCTCAAGGGATACTATTGTATCTTATAAAACAATGAGTAATCTACAAAAGAGTGATGAAGAGTTGTTCACCAAGAACTAACTACAATATGATAGGAAATGAGCTTAGCCAAATAATCATGAGGTTCATGACCTCGATGGCACTCAAAAAGAATAATTCACAACGTAACTCAAATCGAGATGAGTACTTGTTCAATGGTTGCATCACTAATGCGAACATTAGGATGAAGCAATAAAAGATAGATAACATCGATACATGTAGAATTTAGCAATCAAAGGTAGTCTTTTCATTAATCACAAACAAGTCAAAATTATACCGTAACACATTACGTGTCACTATGTCATACAATTCCAAGAACTCATCCTACCAACTGATGTCTCAGTTAAGTTAGGGATTATTTTTAAAAGATACCACAATGAATACTAATCTACAAGAGTCATTAGGTGTTCCACATGTCCCGAAAGATCCATCGGTCCCAATTTCAGAAGAGGATTTCTTCAATTTATTTCTTGGACACTGAGCATCCTCGTTAGTTGACAATGGCCTAGGAACAACCCTTAACACGAACCAACAATCATTTAAAACCTTACAATTCAATCACATAACTTAACGACTTCCTCTTATCAATCTCATATTCCATACGGGTTAAATTTTACTTTATTTAAGTTTCAGCCAAATCATACTCAATGCGATATCCTACTTCATTCTCCAATACTTTCAATCTTTATTCTTAGACCTTAATAGGGCAATAAAAGTTCGATGTGAACAACACTTAATTTCCAATCCTATAGCTCCTACAACAATAGTTATCAAATGAGTCACTAGTCTAAAATGACTCGATCATTCAATTAGACTTCTCGGAAAGGTAGTGGCATGAGGCTTTTGGGTAATGGTTCCAATGACAGCCTCAAGTGCAACATTCACCCTTTCGATTTCAATTTAAGAATTGGATGACAATGAATCAGATGACATCTTTCTAGGTGGTAACGTTTTGTCAAACTCCACTCTATAAGGGAAGATCGTCATGACATCGATATCAGATATAATCTCGCCAATTCTTCTTTAATATCACAATCAACTAATATCAACATTTCTACGAATATTAACCATTTAGTTTCATTGTCGTCGATAAGATGTGAATTTCTCAAAAGACTAATAATAACTCATAATCCTTCACAAGATCAAGAATAGCTAGAATTCCTACGGGAATAGCTTCGGTTAATTTACTAGGGGATTTAGGGTTCCTTGTGACAATCTACGTCGTATAAATACCTCGTATAAATATTAAAATAATCATCAAACAATCATGTAATCAAATTACATCATATATATATATATATATATATATATATATATATATATATATATATATATATATATATATATATATATATATATATATATATATATATTAAAATAACACTTCTCAGTTTGGCCTTGTCGGTAACTCGAGAATTCTTTGGCACCGTTATAGTCAAAAGATTTTTAGACATTTTTAGAAAAATGTTTATAGTTAAAAGATTTTGAAATGTTTTATTCAAAACCTTAGTTTTAAAAATCTTTCGTTCTCTAAAACTAGAGCTCTGATACCAAACTGTAACACCCCCAAGTTTACACAATTCAATACAGCGGAAGACTCGTTGGTGTTACGGGATAGCACATTACTCACATCATAGACAACGCTTAAGAATCGCGTCGTTTAGTAATAAAGCATTTCCATTCATAAATATCAAATTTACATAGGTCCCAAGTCATTGTATTTCATACAAGTTACAAAGAATTTGAATGGAAATTATTATTTAAGTGCGGGCCATGAATTCTTTTTGTCTTCCCGAGAATTACCTTCAAGTACCTGAGATAAAACATGTTAAAAGAAAAGGTCAGCGATAACACCGAGTGAATTCATAGAGTTTAATAATTTCCATCAATATAACATCGGTATAAAATTATTACCGAAAATTATTTTGTACAAATCATTGTAATAGGCCATAAAATAGCCAAAGTCATTTTATACAAATCCTTATCAAAATCATAATATAGGCTTTCGTCTTCAAAATCATTATACGAACCATTGTCGTTAAAAACATTATACAATACGTTTTATAACGTTGTATAAAGTTAAATAAAAACCGTTATATGTATATGGTTATGTAAAACCAAAACACGAACATAAAATCAATAATAAGACCCCGTATTGCTAGTCAGGCAATATATCGTAATTCAATGCATAAAGCAGTATTTCGTTAATTGGATTATTACAAGCCGCATGACATTGTTACCTTACTAAACCAAACAACGGGTAGCTAGCCCGAAACTCATTTGCCCATCTAAATTAGCGTGTCGTCACAATAAGCACGCTTGTGTAAATCTTTTCATACATAAATTCGCTTAACAATCAATGTGGCACGACGGGGATCAACCGTCAAGGCGCGAACTGGGGTGATCGTCCCCAAATAGTACTATTATATGCATAAGCGTCTACCAAATCCCGGTAGTTCACAATTCATGCTAATGGGACTTTTAGTGACATAACCTAACTTTAATAATCCATTTCATTTCATCTATCGGGTCATTTAATCATTCATCGGGTCATACAATCATTCGGGTCCAAATCAATAAACAGACAATCAGGACAACTAGTGTCCTATTTTATAAAAACTAACATGTTATCTCCCTCGCGGGTTTATAAAACATTTCATAAAAACATTTAAAATAGTGCGAGGCTATGAACTCACGTTGATGTGGGAAGGCGGTTATTGGCGATTTGGATGTACAGTACGTGCTTCAATCACGGAAACCTAGAAAAATAATACTCGTCTTAGACTCTTGTCCAATGACTTTATCAAAATAATAATTATGTATACATATGATGATTTTATATATATGATGATGATCAAGTGGGTTTATACATCTTTACTCATTCATTATAGTGTTTATGTGTTTGTAATTTTCAAGACTAGTTACACTAGTTCAACTTGTTTACATTTTAAAGCCCAATGGGCCTATTACAAGCCCAATACTATTCATTAGCCCAATTATACTTTTATTATCAGTATTATACTTTATATGTTGGGCCCAAATGGGTTAAGCCCAGTAAATAAGTTTATAAGTGTTTTACCAAATTAGTCGGGTTTATTGTCCATGAAGGCTACTTTGGCCCGTTAATGTCTATATGTTGTAAAGCTCGGGTTTTATCGATTTTTACTTGTTATATATGTTTATATATCAGTATGTGAGTTTATAAAAGTTTACTTTAGACGGGTCCAACCGTCTAAGTTTTATTTAACAAAAACGTTAATCTTTCGGTTTTAGCCGAAAAGACGTAAAACTTAGTATATAGTTTTTATAACTTATAAAACTTACCAAACTAACATTTTTATATAATGTCCATTTGTTTATCCTTATGTATTTTTATATAAATGAAATATATAAGTTAGTGGATTTTAATTCACATTTTATACTATATTAGTTTGAGTGCTTATATAATAATATTAAACATTAATTTCACAAAATCAGTCCTAAAAATCTAGTTTACTAAAATGATCATATCTAGAGTTCTACATGGAGATAGAACCCCAAATATTTATCACAGAAACTACATGATATTTGATTAATTTTATTCTTTTATAGCTACTGATGAATCAACCTTTAAGTATTTTATAAAATTCGTCCAAAACAGTGTACTCAGATTTGCACTCTAAACTTGTTTTGATCATATCTCACTCATTTTTATGATTCCATTGCATGGCCAACTCTCACATGTGTACAAGTCTCAATACTCACTGTATATAAATTCATCTATACCATTTTATCAGTTCATCATATGGTTATTTACTGTTTTTATACAGCCTACTAAATTAAGCAAGATTAACCATTTTTACATATAGTTTTTCATCTTTTTACCCATGTTTATCAACACCAAATCCCAACACAATACTTTTATCATCATATATTCATCATATACATATACAATAGAAAATAAAATACATTATTACATAATCAAAATATAAAGAAGGATGGGAAGAATGATCCTTATACCACCATAGTGATGAAAATGTGAGGTTGATGAACAAGGCTTGGATTTTGATGGCAAAACTTGTGATATACCATTATCAACTTCAAGATCACCTATCTTCATGAATCATCTTGTGGAAAATCAGCCCTTGACTCCTTTGAAAACTTCTTTCTAGATGTTAAAATCACCACTAATCTATAGAGCTTTAAAAGGGCTTCATCATATGTGTGAATAACACATGATTTCATGGTTAAAATTGATCAAATGAGGGTGTTTATTGATGAATATGGGACGAATTTTGGGGAGGAAAGAGAGAAAGTTGTGGTGGTTTGCATGGATGGAAATGGAGAAATGGTTTAGTGAAGTGGTTCTGTGGTTTGGTGGTATGTGTAGCTTACTTGTTAAGCTTTAGCTAACAAGTGTTAGCTTGTTAGCTACAAGTTTGTCACATCTTATGATGTGGTGTCTTTGTAGCCTTCCCATATAGTGGGGTGGGACAAGTGTATACTTGTCTCATCCCACTAATTTACGGGTATTCCTCGATTCTAGTTTCCTTGATTTGCGTGCCCTCGGGTCGTTTTACGAAAAACGTTTTTATAAATTATGAATCAACGGCACAAAGCGAATCTAATAAAATTTGTCTCATCAAAAACGGAGTTCAAAAACGTAAATACGTAAACCTAGGGTTTCCGGTTTAGTCGTAAAGGACGTTAAATTAAAATTGTAAGTCCTAATCTTCTCGTGAATTTGTGAGTTTATGAACCAACACAAATTTAAAATTCCAAAATAATATTCACGGATAAATTTATTTCCTGAAATGTCTGACTGTCACCAAAACGGTGTATGTAAACGTAAGCACGTAACGTAGAATCCTCCGGTTTAGACGTAGTCGATGCTACTTCAAGACGTAAAATACAAATTTCTTCCCAAAAATAAGTGAGTTCATATTATAACATTAAAATGATGTTTTTAAATAAATATTGAGAATAAAATATCAACCATAAATTGACGGATTGTCACAAAAACATTCAAAGTTTTCAAGCTCATGAAAACGACTTCTAAGTAAATGTCAACTTAGGACTCGTTCTTTAGTTAAAAGGAAAGTTAATCGCCGATGATAAACTTATCCTCACAACGGGAAGTTTACAACTTCTCGGACTTGAGCTCGTTTTGTAAGATATTCAACATCTTAAGCTCAAGTAATTGGTTTTCAAAACATTGAACACAATTTTTCGAGAATTTCTCAAAAGGTTTTTCTAAATCTTTCAAAATTGTGTGTTCAACAATGTTTTTGATAAAAAGAGCATGTCTTATGGAATCGATAATATTTACGATACTACAAATGTCATTCAATAATGACATGGGATTGTAAATAAAGTTCGAGCAGAAGTTCAAATGTTTTAAAACATGCTCAAAATGGTTTGCTATTATTTCAGATAGTAACCCGCTTTTCATATTCAATTCAAGCATTTCACCGGAAAGCTTTGACTCAACAAAGGAAATTAATTTTCTCGGGCATGGTTTATTTTATAACCATGTAAGGGATTGTGTTTACGGAACAACACAATCTAACACAAATTTATGTACGTGTCAGTGCATTTATTTGTTAAAACAAGAGAAATCTTGTTTTTATGAAGTTATCATCTCCAACAATCATAGCAATTTTACAATTGATATCTACATACTCGACGATGCGACTACTCAAACGGAGACTACAACTCTTTCGATAGAACACGGGTCAACAATTGAGGGGAAGCAATTGTCCAGCATTCAGAATCTTTGATGCCGAAAGTGACAAGTTCACATATTGGTGTCAAGACAACGATATCAATCGTACACATGATGTCAAGAGATAACTTCAGACATGACGAGGCGACCAACATTAGTGAACAAGAACCATGTGATTCTATCATATGATGTTCTCCATCATTCAGGTCAAACCTCGTAAATTGCTAATCTTGTGAATACATGATCATATATGATCTTTTCACGTGATAAATACTTTACACTTGTGTTTAAAAGGTATTTTATTTACGTTTCAAGTACACACTCATTAATTTGAGGGGGAGATTGTGAAAATCATGAAGAAAATTGGATTTGCATTTTTCTTCCCAAATTTTCTTAAAATGCTATTAAATCAATTGATATTAAAAACATCGATTGGGTTAATATTTTTAATATGGGATAGAAAATGTGATTTAATATGGGAAATGATTAATTACAAATGGTTTGACTTAACGTGATAGCTCATCCTGACATGTGTGAAATGTTTTCAGATATCGTGGCATATGTTAAGGGGGAGCAAAATGGATTTGGATATCAAAATGGATTTCATGGTGACATACACTTACCCAAAACATCTATATTTACGACGGTGATGATTGTGGTGACATAAGGATGGTAGGATAGGTTAAGTACAATGATTCTTCCAAAACCAGAGGAATCATCCCAAGGACATTCCATAGCTAGAAATAGTAGTCCTTAGGAAAGATGGAGAAAGATTGTGAACGTAGCTGAATGCCGACCAAATACTTAAGTTAGCACTGGAACAATCACAACAAGGTGCTAGTTATGACGTATTGGTAAGCATTGAAGGGGTTGAAGAACGAAAAAGAATTGTAAAGATAGAGGGTGAAAAGAAAGCATCCCTCCTTACAACCTTAGGCAGAAACCGGATCAATACATATGCTATTGAGATCATTTTTAATGATGCTTGATATTGAAGATAAGGCATCATGGACCCAGTGATGCAATGCAAAACCCATCCCAGTAACTCAGATATCTCTTAAAATATATTTGTTTTAATCACACGGAGACATCACATTATCTATTGATTTATTCACTCTGAATAAATTGGTATTGAAATGGTGGCACTCCTCTCCAGCCTCCGATCACAAAAAATCCAAAATGCACGATCGAGTCTCTAGCCATTTGAGATCATCAATAATCTCATTAGGACACACTTTCATAATTCCTTGCTTCTTCACACACTGTGAAAAGTAAGAAAGATCTTTAGAGTCCTACGCAAAATCTTCATGATCTTGCCTGAACATCCGAGTAATACGAAAGTATTTACAATGAAGATGGAAATCCTTCTTGAGCGAATATCAAAAAGCTCATGGTAGGTGACATGTGCGATTCTTTATGAATCAAGCTTGTGATAACTGGAAAGAAACAGTGGTTTAATTCTTAACTAAACTGAAACACGTTCCAGCCCTCTACGCAATATCTTAGTGATCTTGCCAGAACACTCAGAGTGACACTATATAGTGTTCACAATGATAAGTGGAAATCCTTCTCAAACAACACTTCATAGGTAACTTGCAAGATTCTATACGAATTAAGCTCGTGACAACTAGAAAGCAACGATGGTGCAGTTCTTAATTGAATTTCACTTGTTCAAGGAACATGAATTGACGGCTTCAAATCATGCGGATAATATTATCCAAATGATTCACTCTTTATGTTCGCAGTCAGCTTTGGACGGTCGAGTAAAGAGAACAGGTTTACCAGCGAAATCTTGTCAAGGAGGTTCTTAATTGAATCTACCTGCCACAAGTACGATATATAATATCGTCCAACGGTCTTCACCGACCGGAGGTAAAATGCTACCGAATTAGAATGAAATGTTCAAGGCCATTTCATCCGTGTATATGTTTTGTTGCTAACTGTCTTATGCATCGTAACAAGAAGGTGGCATTGCGGTGTACAATCCAGGAGAAGTCGTCACCACATGCTTATACTGCATATACTTAATACTTCAAAAAATTCAATAAAGTCTAAAAGTCAAGTCTTCTGCCGTATCAAACTCTGAAGCTTTCAAGAATTTATAAAGGTGTAAGTATGTGAACATGAAGTCACGAGGAGTCAAATTTCACACGTGATAAATGCACAAGGTCAAGGCAAGGAAACATGCTCAAGACTAAAGTCAAAGATCTCATCAGCATATTCACAAGAACAAGATCGAAGACTCAAGCATAGTATGCTAGGTTTAAGATTTTGTAAAATGGTGTGACCTCCCTTAAGGGGAGATTGTTGGAAATACGGTTTTCCAATGAAAGTCTTGGTCACATAATTGTTAGGATAGATCACGAGCTATAGACTATTAGGAACTTGTAACTTGGAGTGACCTCCCTTAGGGAGAGATTGTTGTAAATACGTTTTTACGTATTTAGAAAGGATCAATCACTCCAACAATAGATACGTAATATAGGCTCGTGATCTAGTTATGTAAACATATAACCCATAAAGCCCACATGTAGGTTGGGATATATATACCCCCTCCTAGCATGTTAGGAGGGGTTGGTCATTAGTCATCTAGACATTTCATTAATAAATATCACTTTCTCTCTCTACCTCTCCTATCCTCTCCTTTCTCTCTCTAGTTCATATCAAGTTCTTCATCTCTCCCTTCTCTCTTTTAGATCAATCACAACACTTGTAACAATCATTAGAAATCGTAGACCTACAATGTCATGCATATATAAGCCAAGGAAATGAAGCTAGGATTGCATGCACACGTAAAATACCCTAAGTCAACCCACCAACAACATATAAGCCCACGGCTTATATTGTTTTCGTGGGCAAATATACTTCAAAACACTATATTCATCACGAAATAGTAAGAACCATGCTTAAGGAAACCTATGTAAGCCTTAGTTAAATAACTTAGTGTTATAACCTAAACAGTAAGCTCAAACTATAAGCCCTTATTCACGGCTTAAAATTTAGTTGTATAGAAACACATATTTGATAAGCTTTTATAGTTAGAACATGCTTAGGATTAGAAGAACTAATAAATTATCCATAATAAGCTATAAGCTTATTTAAGCCGAAATAAATAAGCCATATAAGCTCATATAAGCCGCGACCTATAAGCCCATATAGGAGCCTAAATTAATAAGCCCATAAACCCAACTAAACTAGTGTATAAATTAGTATGCTTGATAAAATTAGTAGAAAACTAGACAAGCCCAAAAGCTAGCCCGTTAGGCCTATTAAAACCCAAACCGTGACCCTATTAGGCCAACCAAGACCAAAACCATGTTCGGGAACTTTTCGTGCCTTTATTGTCATTTGGTGAAAGTTATAATAAAAAATGTAACTTAATAAAACATGTGTATATGTTTTCGTGACTTTAAAGAAGTTCGAGGACCAAAATTTCCATTTCTAAAAATATAGGGTGCGTTTGTGTTAAAACCGAGAACTAACCAAAACATAGGGACTTATAGTGTCACTTGGGAAACATAATACAAGCCCTAGTCTTTTTATTAGATTTTTTTTGAGACTTAAGGGACTAATAGTGTCACTTTGGAAACTTAATACAAGCCCTAGAAATCTTAATATATATTTTCGAGATATGAGGGACTAGTTGTGTCATTATCCAAACTTAGTTCAATCCCTAACCCCTATTTTAAATGTTTTCGAGACTTGAGGGGGGGTGTTTTGCCATTTCACAAAGTTAAACCGAGCCCTAGGGACTCGGTTTGTAATTAATTCGAGACTAGGAAACCTTAGGGATCAAATTTGCCATATAACGAAAGTATTATAAACCCTAGGGGCGTGTTTTGGAAATAAACTTAACTAACAAGGACTAACGAGGTGAAACACTTAACGAACTAAACTTTAAAGGTTATTTTGAAAGTTATGATATTACGAGGACTTACGAGTAATTTTAATTTAATTAAACACATTAATAAATTAAATTAAGTCATTTTTGATAATTAAATAAATTATTAAGATTTATTTACGAAACTTATAAACAGACAAATCTTATTAAATATGTTTAGATCCTTAAGAAAATTAAATGGAATATATTATTTTCTTACAATTAATTAAATTAAATAAAAAATCTATTGGTTTAATTTATTAC
This sequence comes from Glebionis coronaria, assembly GCA_025667525.1. Lineage (NCBI taxonomy): Eukaryota > Viridiplantae > Streptophyta > Magnoliopsida > Asterales > Asteraceae > Glebionis > Glebionis coronaria. Next base: position 87,091,825 of record CM046875.1, on the reverse strand, counting down.
CCTTTTATTAGACAATCTAAATATATTTTTAGAAATTAAAAATATATTATTTACAGCTCACTATAAGTGTAAATACTTAAACAATCGTAACAACTTATTAATTCGTGATCATGCATTTTCATCAGTTACGTTTATCATGCATTATTATTTTGCATTTATTGAGTCATCTAAATTACTTAGGTAATTTCATCATTTTGTGATCATACTGTGACAGTTTATTCAGTGACATCATCACTACATCATTACCACTGAGGTGAATTCATGGCCCCATTTTTACTGTATTTATAACTGGGGAGAAAACATACTTAACTCTTTTATATGCTGTTAGAAATACGTTTTACGTATTAGAAAGGATCGGTCACTCCAACAATAGTCTAAGTAATAGCTCGTAGTTCAGTTTTACTAATATTAAACAACTAAGGCCATGCCAAGCCTACAACATGTGTAGGCCGGCCCAACTTGTAAGCCCAAGCCCATCTCATAGACTTGGGTATATAAACCCTCTCCTTAGATGGAGATGGTGTGGTTTCATTGATTTTTCTCATAGTTTCTTATTTTCTCTCTCTAGAAGTGTGTGTGAAATCTACCATCTTTCTATCTCTTTCTCTCTCTAAACATAAGCAATATTTACAATATCCTACAAATGGTATCAAGAGCCATGGGATGATTGTATTGTTTATGTGTGTGTGTTCTTGATTTTTTGTGCCTATTTTGATCTATTTCATACGAACCAAATTTTTTTTGTGTGTTTTTATGGTTTTTTCTTGATACAAATCTTCTACATAGTTGTGGTAGAGATTTGGTATATTTACTTTGGCTAAAAATACAAAATTTTTGGGTGTTATGATCATTTTTTGGCTTAAAATCTCGAATTGGTTGAGTTTTGTCCAAGAAAAGTGGGTATTATTATGACAGAATCCATCGGAAAAGGGTTTAGATATTCTGACAGCTTCCATCGGAAAAGGGTTTACACATTCCGATCATTATTCCGATGGGTATTCCGACAGGTCATTCCGACGGGTATTCCGATAGTGGTATTCTGACAGGTCATTCCGACGGGTATTCCGATAGTGATATTCCAACAAGTATTTCCGATTGGTTATTCCGATAGATTATTCCGACAGTTGATTCCGACAGGGGTATTCCGATAGATTATTCCGACAGAGTTTTCCGACAATTGATTATGACAGGGGTATTCCGATAGATTATTCCGACAGAGTTTTCCGACAGTTGATTCTGACAGGGGTATTCCGATAGATTATTCCGACAGAGTTTTTCGACAGTTTATTCCGACAGGGGTAATCCGATAGATTATTCCGACAGGGTTTTCCGATCAATATTCCGACGATTCCAAAATTATTCCTTAAAAAATTTCGAACTCGTGAGTTTTTGTTCGTCTTGGAATTTTTGGTTCATCGAGAACATATTTTAGGGGATTTCAACATTGTATCTCGACTTCAACTCACAACAACAAACACATTTACTTTCTCTCATTGTTCGATCAACTTTTGTAAATCTTAACTTATCGAAATGGAGTACACATCTCTTACGGATAAGTACATCCTCTCGGGTACGGATAATCGTCCACCAATGTTGGTGAAAACTATGTACGAGGATTGGGCTTCCCGCATGGAACTTTATATGTTGAATAAAGAGAACGGACATCTCATTTGGGCATCGGTGCTCAATGGACCATTGGTATATGGTACTGTGACGGAAGGTGCAGTTACTCGTCCTTGCACAATGGGTGAATTGACCGGAGATATGAAGATTCAAGACAAATGTGATAAGTATGCCACAAACATCATTCTCCAAGCCCTTTCTCCATATGTCTACAAACTCTTCAGCAAACATAAAGTTGCCAAAGAGTTATGGGATAGAATTCGTGTTCTAATGCAAGGCACCTCGTTAACTAAACAAGAACGAGAGTGTAAGCTATATGATACGTTTGATAAGTTTGCATATGTTCCCGGGGAGACTCTCGATGATTACTATTTGAGATTCACTCTTTTGATGAATGAGCTCAACATCTACAGTCTGGCAATTGCTACGTTTCAATTAAACACCAAGTATTTGAACACTCTCCCTTCTGAATGGAGCAAGTACGTGACGGCTGTTAAATTGGATAAGGATTTGCATCAAACAAATATGGATCAACTTCAAGCTTTTCTTCAACAACATGAATGCCACGTGATCGAGGCTCGGTTGTCTACACCACAAGTTCGTGATCCACTTGCCATGTATGCTTCTCAACAAATGACCCCCCAACAAGACATGGCTTACACTTATCAACAACCATCATACTTGCAGCAACCACAACAACACAACTATCAGCAACCACATCAACCATCTTATCAACCATTAATGATGCCACAACAAGCATTTCAACAAAGTGTTCATCAACAGTATTTTCCACAGCAACCAACACATCAAGCATCTCCATCACAAGCTATCATTTCTCCAATTGGCTATACTCCTCAACAAGGATAATTTCCAATTGAAGCACCACAAGCATAAGCCCTTTACTCCAATAAACTTCCACCAATTGAAGCACCGGTATTTACTCTAAATGATACGCCAACTGATGTTCTAAACCATATCACTGCCTATTTGTCAAAACTTGTTGCAACTAGAGGATTTTCACCAACAAATAATCAGCTCTGCACCTCTTCAAATCCTTGACAACAAGCCACTATTCAAGATGGTCAAGTGACGGTGCAATCCATTCAGGGTAGGCAAAATTCATATGGACCTCCTACAAGGACCGTGAATGCTCAAGCCGTGACTTCTCATGCTACTAGAAATGGAAGCCCTATTGGTCCTCAAAAGGTTGTGACTTGCTACAATTGCCGAGGACAAGGTCATATGGCTAGGGAATGCACTCAGCCGAAAAGGAGAAGGGATGCAACATGGTTTCGTGAGAAGATGTATTTGGTCGATGCTCAATCTAAAGGAAAGATCTTGGATTCAGAGGAGTTAGCATTTCTTGCAGATCCAGGGCAGCAGATAATGAAGGCATTGCAGTCGTCTCTACTTCTAATGCAGCATATCAAGTAGATGATTTTGACGCATATGATTCGGATTGTGATGACATTCACTCTGCCCAAGATGCTCTCGTTGCTAATCTCTCTCACTACGATTCTGATGTCGTCAGTGAGGTACCAACCACATCTAATAATACTCATGATAATCCACATCATGTTGAGCATGACAATGACAACCTTGAACAACATTCAGGAACTAGTAACTCAAATGATGTGGTATCCAATCTAACACATTTGAGTGAACCTCAACCAAATGCTACGACGGGTTTGGAATCTTATGATCAACGTGATTTGGTAATGGTGCCTAAACATATTATTGATAACATGAATGTGGCTGTTCGACAAACCATAGATATGAATGCCAACCTAACCACTGAGCTTGCGCTGTATAAGGAAAAGGTCAACACATTTGAAATGGTCCCTCAAGCAGAGAAAATAACGTGTTCTGAATTTGACCAATTTCGTTTTGAAAAGATTGAACACTTAAAAGAAATAGAATTATTAAAAGCTAATCTTTCCATTGAATTAAAAGAAAAAGAGTCGGTTATAAATGATTTTCAGAAACTTAAATTGTATTTTGAAACTCTCGAGTCTAAAAAGTTTGAATCAGAAATTAATGCTACCAAACTTCTTAAATTCAAGGAACAACAGCTTTTAAAACAATACGCTTCCACAGAAAAGGTTCATCTTTTAACTAAATCGTTCAAAGAACTCGAACTTAAGCGTCTTTAAGATTTACCACCTAATCCCGATTATGCAAAACAAGCTCGGGAATATATTCCTTGTCTATATGATGTGACCATAATTGGCAAATCGAAAGAAGCACCTTATGTTTGTAGTACTGAGGAGACACAGTCACTTGCGGAAGAAACTCATTCTAAAATGCTTTCAAAATTCCATAAGCTTGATTATGTTCAGCACAATAAAGATAAATTTTCTAAAAAGACCCGTATTCGTTTACAAAAGGAATTAGCTCAATTAACAGTTTTTGTGCCTCAAAGTTTGTCAACGGAAAACCTTTCTAGTACGTCTCCTACACTTGTCAAAAAGGATTTAACTAAGTTAATTCCACCGGTAAGTAAGGTGTCAGATAGCTTAAATGCAGTGCACACACTTTGCCGATTTTGACAAGCTCATTACGGAACGTACGACGGCCACGACCATAACGGAAGGTGAATGGAATTTTGAGCACACTAGAGCTGCGTTTCGAGACGAAATTGTTACATTTGTAAACAATGTTAAAGCTTGTCTTAGTAATATTGATCAAGATTTGCTTTTGGAAATAGAAGAAGTTAGACGTGTTTTCAATGAAATAGATGATGCTTATGAAAACAGTTTACTTGAAATAGAACGAGTTTCACGCCAAAATGATCAACTTCTGAAGCAAGTGATGTCTCATGATATTGTTTCCGTCTGTGTGAATAAAAGTGTTGATAATGATTCTATTGTGCATAATGTTGAATCTGTGGATAATGTGGTAGATAGTACTTCTCACAAATCTGACGCTAAATTTTTAAAGCTTCAAGATTCGTATTCTTCGCTTTCAAAATGTTTTGATGAGATTCAAACACATTGTATTTCGCTTGAATGCAAGCAACAATTTATTCAAGAAATCTTTGAAACGTCATTCAAAGGTGTTAATATCTATGATGCAAATTTTCAAAAGAATTTTTGATTGAATTTACAATCAAAACAGCGTCAGCCAAGTGACAAGGTTACTAAATCATTGCCGATAGACATAGAGAAATCTAAGGAGATTAACTGTGTGAACGTACTTGAGGCCGCTGAGAATTTTAAACTTGATCTAGATAATCGAGTTTCCAAGATTTTGTCAAAAGTTGATAACTTAAAACAGAAAAATACACAACTCTTCGATTCAGTAAAGCCCGCATGTGCTAATACCACTGCACATAATCAATCATTGATTGAAAAATTGAATCAAAAGTTGGTGTAAATATCTGGTTTAAGGGAACAAATTTGTGATAAAAATTTGGCGTTGGCTGAGTTAAAGGAAACACTTCGCCCTAAAAGGCAAGAATGTTGTGGATAACGCAACCACTGTCTCAGCATCGTCCTCTAGTGTAATCAAAACGAACCTCATCGCCGTCATACCACTTAATAAGGGCCCTAGGACTAAACCATCTCAAGCATTGGTCACCAAAGATAAGGCAAAATCAAAACTAGCTTCTAATATTCCCGTGTTGCCTTCTACAGGAGTAAGCACCACTACTAAGGCTCAAGATCTAAGCTTAAAAGAAACAAGAAGAATGATAGGATCTTGCCCCCATCTAGTAGTCAAGTGAAGAAGAAAGTAGAAGCCCATCCTAGGAATGTTATTTCTGTTTTGAATAAAAAGAATCATGTAGCTAAACCTAAAGGCTATGCGGTTGTGCAGCGTTCTAAGCCTATTGTGAATTCTAATTTGAAATCTTGGAATTCCAATGAATGTATGTTTTCTAGTCGTCATGATTCTTGCCTTATTGACCATGTGAATGAGATGAATGCCCGGAAAAATGGATTATAATGGAAACCGACTGGGAAAGTGTTAACCCAAGTTAGTTGGATGTTGCGCCCCACAGGTAGAACTTTCACTATAGTAGGAAATGCGTGCCCTTTAACTAGGCTCACTCCCACTAAAGCGAAGAAAGCGTTCCCTTTAAATAGGAGTACCAAGGCTACCAAAACACAAGCGTGTCCTTTAACTAGGAACACCAACACTACTGTAGGAACCAAGTGCCCTTTAAATAGGTCTACTCCCACTGTAGTGCCCGCTAATAATCCAAAACCTCAGAAAGTTGGAATAGTGAAACCTGTTAGTGGTAAAACTCACACTAGAAAACGAAGGAAATCTAAGGGTCACACAAATGTTAGCAATTCTAATAATATTATACCTGTATCTGCTAACAATCCGAAACCGATAGTTTCCAATGCATTGTCTAATGTTATTATTAAAAACAGGTGGTCCAAATTGTTCTCTGGTATTTGGACTCTGGTTGCTCCAAGCATATGACCGGAGATCGCTCTCAGCTCAGAAATTTCGTCTGCAAGTTTCTTGGTACGGTTCGATTTGGTAATGATCATATTGCAAAGAGAATGGGTTACGGTGAATATCATATTGGGAATGTTATAATTTCAAGAGTGTATTATGTGGAAGGTCTCGGTCACAACTTATTTTATGTGGGACAAATTTGTGATGCAAACCTAGAAGTTGCTTTTCGAGAGCATACCTGCTTCATTCGTAATTTGGAAGGGGTTGATTTATTGAAAGGTACTCGAGGGAATAATTTGTATACTTTATCTCTACAAGACATGATGGCCGCTTCTTCCGTATGTCTTCTCTCCAAAGCATCAAAGACTAAGTCATGGTTATGGCATCGACGGTTATCTCATCTTAACTTTGACGCTATTAATCATTTGGCAAAAAACGAACTTGTTTGTGGTCTTCCTAAACTTACATTTCATAAGGATCATTTGTGTTCCGCGTGTATAATAGGGAAAAGCACTAAGAAATCATACAAACCCAAGACTAAAGACACCAACCAAGCGAAAATTTATCTTTTGCATATGGATCTTTGTGGGCCAATGCGTGTCGAAAGTCTTAGTGGTAAAAGGTACATCCTCGTCATTGTGGATGATTACTCTCGGTTTACATGGGTGAACTTTCTTACAATAAAAAATGAGGCACCTAAATTCATCATTGGATTTCTCAAGATGATTCAAGTGCGTCTCAACACTACTGTCTGACGCATTCTTACAGATAATGGAACCGAATTTGTGAATCAAATCTTGCGTGATTATTATGAATAAGTTGGCATATCTCATGAAACATCTGTTGCTCACACTCCACAACAAAACGGTGTCGTTGAAAGGAGAGATCGCACACTTATGGAAGCTGCTCGAACGATGTTAATTTACGCAAAGGCTCCATTATTTTTATGGGCAGAAGCAGTATCTACAGCAGTGTACACCCAAAACCGGTCACCAATTCGTAAACGCCATGGTAAAATACCTTATGAGATTCTCCATCGAAAAGTACCAGATTTATCATATCTTCATGTATTTGGTTCTCTTTGCTATCCAAATAATGATGGTGACAATTTAGGAAAACTTCAACCAAAGGCTGATATTGGTATTTTCATTGGTTACGCACCCGCAAAGAAGTCATACCGAAACTACAACCGTAACTCTCGCAAGATCCTTGAAACTATGAATGTTGATTTTGATGAGCTGACGGCAATGGCTTCTGAGGAAAGCAGCTCTGAACCCGCACTTCATGAAATGGGACCCAGTAACATTAGCTCTGGTCTTGTCCCAAACAACCCTACTTCATCATCATTTACATCACCTTCTAGGAATGAATGGGATACGTTGTTTCGACCGTTCTTTAATGAATTCTTTACTCCTCCAAGTATTGTTGCTCTAGAACCTGAGGTAATAGCTCCGATTACCGAAGTTGTCCCTCCAGCAACCGAAGCACAATGAGATACGTCTGTACCTACAATTGGTCAAGATATACCTTCAACAAGTAATTCTCAACCAATACCCGAACCAACTACCCATGTCATGCCTATTGATGATGAAGAGGATGCTGATGATCACGATTTTTGGAATTCGCTCAAATGCGTGAACTTCCATTCTTTGGTGTACCAATTGCCGACCATAATCAAGCCAGGTCGTCCACCTCAGAGGAAGCTCCTACTACGGTTTACTCCAATCCACGGATTCGTGCACATGACAACAAGTGGACAAAGGATCATCCTATAGATTCTATTATTGGTGACCCTAATCGTCTGGTATCCACACGAAGACAGTTACAAGAAAGTGCAATGTTTTTTCATTTTGATGCTTTTCTCAGTTGAACCTAAGACGTGGAAACAAGCATTTACCCAATCTTGTTGGATAGAAGCTATGCAAGAAGAACGTAATGAATTTATACGTCTTGATGTATGGGAACTTGTCCCATGCCTGGATCAAGTGCAATTACTCACTTTGAAATGGGTTTACAAGGTGAAACTCAACGAGTTAGGCAGACTATTGAAGAACAAAGCTCGACTAGTAGCTCGTGTATACAAGCAATTATTGGGCATCAACTTTATGGAATCCTTTGCACATGTTGCCCGTTTGGAAGCTATTATACTATTCCTTGCTTATGCAGCCCACATGAATATGATCGTCTATCAAATGGATGTGAAGACGGACTTTATCAATGGTGAAATCAAGGAAGAGGTCTATGTTCAACAGTCGGATGGTTTTGTGAATTCTAAATATCCTAATCATGTGTACAAGCTTAAGAAGGCTCTCTATGGGTTGAAGCAAGCTCCATACGCATGGTATGATCTATTGTCACAATTCCTCATTACGCAAGGCTTCGCTAAAGGCCAGATGGATCCCACGCTGTTCATTCAGACATGAGGTAAAGATATGATTATGGTACAAATATATGTTGATGATATTATATTTGCTGCCTCGACCCAAACCTTATCCGATGAGTTTGGGACACTCATGTCTTCCAAGTTTAAGATGTAAATGATGGGCAAGGTATCATTATTCTTAGGTCTTCAGATATATTAGAGTCCTAGAGGCATCTTTATGAATCAATCCAAGTATGCCCTTGAATCTCTTAAGAAATATAAGATGGAATCTTGCGACCCCGTGGATACTCCAATGGTGGAACGAACTAAGCTTGATGCATATCCACATAGAGTTGCCGTTGATCCGAAACTTTATCCTGGAATGATCGGTACCCTTCTGTATATCACAACTAGTCGACCTGATCTTCAGTTTGCGATATGTATGTGTGCTCGGTATCAAACTCGGCCTACTGAGTTACACTTGGCTACTGTGAAACAGATCTTTCGATATCTTAAAGGAACCATTAATCGGGGACTTTGGTATTCGAAGGACTCTTCGATTGCACTAATGGCATATGCAGATGCTGATCACGCGGGTTGTCAAGATACAAGGTGTAGCACGAGTGGAACTTTGCAACTACTAGGAGATCGACTAATCAGTTGGGCATCAAAAAGGCAGAAAAGCGCTGCAATTTCAAGTACGGAAGCAGAATACATAGCTATGTCTTGTTGCTGTGCTCAAATTCTTTAGATGAGATCGCAATTAACCGACTATGGTCTAGGTTTCAACAAAATTCCGATGTACTGTGACAACAAAAGTTCAATTGCCTTATGCTGCAACAATGTTCAATTCTCCCGGTCGAAGCATATTGACATTCGCTACCATTTCATCAAGAAGCAAGTGGAAAATGGAGTGATCGAGCTCTACGTTTTCCGATCTGAGTATCAATTGGCGGATATTTTTACGAAGGCTTTAGATCGCGCTCGAATGGAATTTTTGGCCGACAAGCTAGGTTTGAGAACTTTCTCGCCCGAGACTCTAAAGGAATTGGCAGATGAAGCAAAAGAATAGTGGTGGTAAACTATTCTCCGTATCCTTGGTGATCATCTGTATATATTGTTTATATTTTTATCCACAAAAGCAAAATACAAAAATATAAAACCATATAAAAACCTTAAAAATTGAAAATTTAGAAAAATCCAAAAATATTTTTACTTTATTTTTCAAAGGCATGTCTTTTGTACGATAATATTTACGGCCTTAGAAATGTTGATTATTATTGACACAGCGCCATAAATATAGTTCGTACAAAAGTTGTAAATATTTCATAAAACATGCCCATATGGCTTGTAGTTATTTCTGACTGCAACCCGGTCTTCATATTTAAATCAAGTATTTCTTATGAAAGCTTTGGCTCTTAACGGGAATTAATTTTCTCGGGCAAGGTTTACTTTAAAACCTTGTAAGGGATCAAGTTTACTTTATAACTTGGTCTAACACGGATATATGTACGCATCAGTGCATTTATTTGTCACAATAAGAGAACTCTTGTTTTTATGAAGTTATCATCTCTACTATCATAGCAATCTATAATTGGTATCTACATACTCGACGATGCGACTACTCAAACGGCGACTACAGCTCTTTCAATAGAACACGGGTCAACAATTGAGGGGGAGAAATTGTAAAGCATTCAAAATCTTCGATGCCGACAGTGCCAAGTTCACTAATTGGTGTCAAGACAACAATACCAATCATACATCTGGTGTCAAGAGATGACTTCAGACGTGACGAGGCGACCAACATTTGCCGACAAGAACCATTTGATCTTATCATATGATGTTCTCATCAATCAGGTCCAACCTTGTCAATTCATTCTTTATATGGTGGATATATGATCATATTACAAATCAGTATCATATCTCACAAATTGGTCTCATGAAGATTAAACGGACTTGCATGTTTCTTCCAAAAAAACTTTGTTAAAACTTCATTAAATCAATTGATATTAAAAACATCGATTGGGTTAATATTTTAATATGGGGGAGAAAATGTGATTTAATATGGGAAATTATCACAAATGGTTTGACTTAACGTGATGGCTCATCCCGACATATGCGAAATGTTTTCGAATATCGTGGCATATGTTAAGGGGGAGCAAAATGGATTTGCTATATCAAAATGGATTTCATGGTGACATATACTTACCCTAAACCCATTTATTTCACGACGATGAAGATTGTGGTTACATAAGGATTGTAGGATAGGTTAAGTCCAATGATTCTTCCGAAACCGGAGGAATCTTCCCAAGGACATTCCATTGCTAGAAATAGTAGTCCTTAGGAAAGATGGGGAAAGATTGTGAACGTAGCTGAATGCCGACCAAGTACTTAAGTTAGCACTGGAACAATCACAACAAGGTGCTAGTTATGACTTATTGGTGAGCATTGAAGGGGTTGAAGAATGAAAAAGAATTGTAAAGATAAAGGGTCTAAAGAAAGAAGCCCTCCTTACAACCTTAGGCAGAAACTGGGTCAACACATATGCTATTGAGATCATTTTAATGATGCTCGATATTGAAGAGAGACATCATGGACCCAGTGATGCATTGCACAACCCATCCCAGCTAACTCAGATATCTCTTAAAAGGTATTTGTTTTATTCACACGGAGACAACGCATTATCTATCGATTTATTCACTCCGAGTAAATTGGTATTGAAATGGCGGCACTCCTCTCCAGCCTCCGATGACTAAAAATCCAAAATGCACGATCGAGTCTAGAGCCATTTGAGATCATCAAATATCTCATTAGGACACATTTCCATATTTCCTTGCTTCTTTACACACTATAAAAAGTAAGAAAGATATTAAGAGTCCTACGCAAAATCTTCATGATCTTGCCTGAACATCCGAGTAATACGAAAGTATTTACAATGAAGATGGAAATCCTTCTTGAGCGAATATCAAAAAGCTCATGGTAGGTGACTTATGCGATTCTTTATGAATCAAGCTTGTGATAACTGGAAAGCAACAGTGTTTTAATTCTTAACTGAAATTAAACACGTTCAAGGCCTCTACGCAATATCTTAGTGATCTTGCCAGAACACTCAGAGTGACACTCTATAGTGTTCACAGTGATGAGTGGAAATACTTCTAGTGTTAACCTCAAACAACACTTGGTAGGTAACTTGCAAGATTCAATATGAATCAAGCTCGTGACAACTGGAAAACAACGATGGTGCGATTCTTTAATGAATCAAACTTGTTCCAGGAATCGGAACTGAAGGCTTCAATCATACGGATAATTTTATCCAAATGATTCACTCCTTACATTCGCAATCAGCTTTGGACGGTCGAGTAAAGAGAACGGGTTTACCCGCAAAATCTTGTCAAGGAGATTTTTAATTAAATCTACCTGCCACAAGTACGATATTTAATATCGTCCAACGGTTTTCACCGACCGGAGGTAAAAGTGTACCGAAATAGAATGAAATGTTCAAAGCCATTTCGTTCGTGTCTACTTATGTTGCGGCATTTGAAGACGGTGGCGTTACAGAATCCAAGAAGAAGTCGTCCCCACATGCTTATACTTTATGCACTTAATACTTCATCTAATTCTAGAAAGCCTAAAAGTCAAGTCTTCCGCTGTATCGAACTCTGAAGCTTTCAAGAATTACGAAGGTATAAGTATGTGGGACATGCGGTCACGAGGAGGCCAAAATCAAAAGTGATGGATGCACAAGATCACGAGATTAATGCTAAATATTGATATCAAAGATCACATCAACATGTTCACCAGAAAAGAAAAAGAAAAGGAAGACAAAGACTACGAGCTCAAGACAACCATAGTATGCTAGGTTTATTTTATTATTGTAACTTGGGTAACGCCCTTGTTTGGAGTGACCTCCCTTAGGGGGAGATTGTTGGAAATATGTTTTACGTATTAGAAAGGATCGGTCACTCCAACAATAGTCTAAGTAATAGCTCGTAGTTTAGTTTTACTAATATTAAACAACTAAGGCCATGCCAAGCCTACAACGTGTGTAGGCCGACCCAACTTGTAAGCCGAAGCCCATCTCATAGGCTTGGGTATATAAACACTCTCCTTAGATGGAGAGGGTGTGGTTTCAGTCATTTTTCACATAGTTTCTTACTTTCTCTCTCTAGAAGTGTGTGTGAAATCTACTATCTTTCTATCTCTTTCTCTCTCTAAACATAAGCAAGATTTACAATATCCTACATATGCAAACATGCACGGGTAACATCAACATATAACAACTTATTGCCTATTGTTTTCCCCATTCTCGTGGACTGTAATAGTTAGTAGTGTAGCGCGAAATGTTATGAATAGATCTATTCGGGTATTGACAACACCTGGCCTGCGTGACTTGCTATCACGAAACGCTTAGGCCAAGCAACAAGTTTATTTCATTGTCGGACCGGGGGAAACAACATCGGGTATGACCATAATGGCGCCTGAGCATCATGTCTAGCTTCTATTACAGGGCAATAGGAACTTCTATATTATTGGCTGTGATTGTCCTACTATGATCGTGGTGTTTGGCATATCAATACATTTATTTATTAAATTAAACCTATGAATTCACCAACCTCGTGTTGACTCCCACATTTTATTTTATATGTTTTCTCAGGAAAATAAACAGGTTCATGCATTGGATTCCAGCATCATTGAAGCATCATGTTACCATCGGGCTGGGATATTTTTCACATTATTAATAAATGTTGTTTTCAGACAAGAAACTAAATGCGTACAATTTAATTCATATGATATGTTTTGAAATGACTATTATGATCATTGCTCTATATACTGTGTGCTATCGATCCACCAAAGTAACACCCCACGTTCTATTCTGCTGCATTTGACCATTATGGGGGTGTTACAGAATGGTATCAGAGCGCATAGTTATAGAGAACCAGATCAAAAATAAAATTTTTAAATAATAAAAATTTAAACTGGACTATAATTGAAATTTTAAATCAATTAAAAAGAAAAAAATTTGATTTTTAGGGAACCTTCATAGTTAGGCATATAGCATATAGAGCATGCATATTATGTGAATTAACTGTACGCCGATTTATAACCTCCGAGTTATTAAATCACTTAAGTATCTACATATATTTTTAACAAGCATTGTTAAAGAGACATAAACCGCATTACATATGCATTTTGAAAACTTTTTGAATTGTGTAAGCTAATACTTACTCAACTTTGAAATGTTACTATTTTCAGATATCATGACGACACCTACCATCGTGACTACTTTCGAGGAGCTCATGGTTCCTACCATCGCACCGCCATCGTCGACATCGGTACTTGCCAGACATGCATCCGACACCGAGTCCAGAGATGACCAGCCTGATGGAGTTACCATCCTATCAGATTCTCCTACCCCATCACCACCTACTATTTCTCCTACATCACCACTACTGGTCGTACCTGCATCTCCACCTAGGGAGGTGGATCAGGTTGTACCTATTCTACCACCCTTGCCACCACCTTCTGCACTCCACTCTTATCCCACCAGTGCCTTGCCACCTCGTAAGAGGAGGCGCGAATTTACTCCTGACCCGACCTTAGAGATAGGAGAGGGTTCGGGAGCTAGCCAGGCTAGACTTGGCGCTCTACAGGCACATGTCGAAGCTCTTGTAGCCCGACAAGCACAGGATACTGCACTCATCCATGCGTTACTTCAAGCGGACCAGCAGGGTCGCGTCGTACTTCAGGAGAGATTTAACTCTCTCTACTGGACTGTGGCTGGTGAGTCACATACCACTCAGAGTTCTTTGGGTATGACCCAGGGAACCATATAGTGGCTTTTGGATGAGGTTTCTTACCTCCGATATCTCCTAGCTTCACTGGAGGGTCATCAGTACGAGACCCAGGCTGCCATACTCACGCAGGATGAGACCTGGCAGATCTCCGTCACCAGGGGGTAACTGCGGAGACAGGTCTTCTTCGGAGTGCCGATACTACACGCCAGATTTAGTTGCTCGAGACTATGAGGTTCTCCCGGGAGACCAGGAGAGCTATGATTCACATGTAGGATACTCGTGCACCGACACCACCAGCTAGACCATCCGCACCTGCAGGCAGCCATACTAGTGTAGGCTAGATTTCTTTGTACATCATGACAAGCATTGAGTTGCATCTCAGCTCGCATGATTTAGGTATTTTGTACTTATATTTCATTTCAGTTGTATCCGTATCATTAGCACCTAACCATAGTAGGTAGGTTATCTTTTGTTGTACTACAAACATGTGTACCACTATTTCAGACAGGATTGTTGTATCTCTGTCTTAGATTGGTTGTACTTGTATTATATTGTTATTCACCAGAATCAACATAGTATCATCTACTTATTTGCTTGTATTTATATTATTATGAACTCTTGACAGGTTATCCAATTTGTTGTGAATGCTATGCATACACATTTTCCATGCAGCTTAATATAATAATCTTATTAATCAGCTAATTAATCTTATCCTTGTGTATTATAGAATAATGGCACAAAGAGTCACTCGACTGAATCCCGACGCTGCTCCCTCAGCGACTATTTCAGAAGCACAACTTAGAGTACTTATCGGTCAAGGCATTGCTGATGCTCTAGCCGCCAGGGAAACACCTCCCAGCGGGAACCAGGGCGACAGCCAAAACTCAAATGCCAGAGATCAAAATGCCAGAGGGTGTACCTACCCCGACTTCCTGAAATGCAAGCCTAGTTACTTCAAGGGCAAGGAAGGGGTAGTAGAACTTATGCAATGGTTCGAGAGGACCAAGACTGTGTTCCGCATTAGTGATTGTACTTAAGAAAACAAGGTGAAATTTGCCACCTGTACTCTTTTGGAACATGCTCTCACATGGTAGAACTCACTAGTTTCTACCCTTAGGCATGATGAAGCCTATGGGATGACCTGGACTAGATTGAAAGAAAGACTTACTTCGAAATACTGTCCTCGCGGTGAAATCAAGAAACTATAGATTGACTTGTGGAACCTCAAATGCTCAAATCATGACGTCACGGCCTACAATCAGAAGTTTCTGGAGTTGACTTTGATGTGTACTTGAATGTTCCCTGACGTGAAAGACAAGATAGAGAAGTACGTTAGTGGACTTCCTGATTCTGTTCATGACAGTGTACTCGCATCCCGACCCACTACGGTCGAGAGTGCCACAGAGTTTGCCACATAGTTGATGAACACACGGGGACGTGATCAATTGCTTAGACAGTCAGAGTACAAGAGGAAAGTTGATGAGAACTATCATAGTCATCTCTAGACCCAGCAACCAAAGAGACAAAACATGGGTCAGGTCTGCAGTGTTGTTTTCTCAGTACCACCTCCATATGTAGGCAACAAGCCAAAGTGTTCCAAGTGTAATTTCCATCACTACCCTACTGCTGAATGCCGAAGGCCCGGACAGGGCAACACACATGCTCCAGCCATCCGGAACAACTCCAGTACCAACTACAGGCCCAGCAATGGCAACAGTCAGAACTTTCGCGGAAGTGGACAGCAGGGAAACCGCCAGTACACTGGCAGTGGTAGTATGGCACGTAGGGAAGTTCGTTGCTATGGTTACGGGGAAATCGGACGCATCAATCCTGAGGGCCCAAAGCGAGCAGTTAGGAACGAGAACAGAGGAGGAGAACCATCCAGAGTTTATGTTATAGGAGATACCAAGACCAACCCCGACTCCAATGTGGTTACCGGTACGTTTCTTCTGAACAATCGTTATGCAAATATTTTGTTTGATACGGGAGCCGATAGGAGTTTTATATCCATCGAGTTTAGTAGTTTACTGGGCATTACTCCTTCACAACTAGACGACTGTTACAGAGTCGAATTGGCAGACGGTAAAATCATCAAAACTAACACTATTCTAAGAGGTTGTACCTTAAATGTTCTAAATTATCCCTTCGATATTCATTTGATACCTGTAAATTTGGGTAGTTTTGACGTCATTATTGGTATGGACTGGTTAGCAAAATATCACGCAACCATTGTGTGTGACGAAAAGCTAGTCCGTATACCGTGGGGAAAGCAAAATCTAATTCTCCGAGGAGAAGGAAATTCAGATAGAACTGACACCAGACTGAGTGTTATCTCATGCACCAAAGTCCAGAAGTATATACTAAAAGGATGCCCTATCTTTTTAGCACATATTTCAAAGACAGACAAAGAAGAGGAACTAGAGAAGAAACAAATCAAGGACGTGCCAATTGTCCGTGATTATCCCGAAGTTTTCCCAGACGACTTACCTGGTTTACCTCCGACTCGTCAAATGGAATTTCAAATTGACTTGATACCAGGAGCTACACCTGGCTAAAGGACCATACCGATTGGCACCGATCGAGATGAAAGAACTCGCTGAACAACTTCAAGAACTATCAGACAAAGGTTTTATCAGACCTAGTTCCTCACCTTGGGGTGCTCCGGTGCTTTTTGTCAAAAAGAAAGATGGTTCTTTCTGAATGTGCATCGATTACAGGGAACTGAATAAGTTAACTGTAAAGAATCGTTATCCACTACCACGAATCAAAGACCTATTTGATCAACTACAAGGATTAAGTGTGTATTCCAAGATTGATTTAATGTCTGGATACCATCAGCTGAGATTCAGAGAGGAGGACATACCAAAAACAGCCTTCAGAACTCGTTACGGTCATTACAAATTTCAGGTCATACCATTTGGATTGACCAACGCACCAGCCATATTCATGGACCTCATGAATCGAGTGTGCAGACCGTATCTGGATAAATTCGTCATCGTGTTCATCGATGACATACTCATATATTCCAATAATGAACAAGAGCACGAAGAACACCTTGCTCAAGTACTGAAA
Source organism: Glebionis coronaria (assembly GCA_025667525.1). NCBI lineage: Eukaryota > Viridiplantae > Streptophyta > Magnoliopsida > Asterales > Asteraceae > Glebionis > Glebionis coronaria. The sequence continues at coordinate 87,074,563 of CM046875.1, read as the reverse complement.
TTGCTTAAGGAAGAGAAGCTATACGCCAAATTTTCCAAGTGTGATTTTTGGATTTCTAAAGTACCATTTTCTTGGTCACGTGATCGACAACAAAGGAATTCAGGTAGATCCCGCAAAAGTCGAATCCGTAAAGGATTGGGAAACACCCACTTCGCCAACGGAAATCCGCCAATTCTTAGGTCTTGCCATTTACTACCGGAGATTTATAGAAGGATTTTCTAAGATAGCTAAATCTATGACGAAGCTTACTCAGAAAGGCGTGAAATTTGATTGGGGAGAAAAAGAAGAAGCCGCATTCCAAACCATAAAAAATAAATTGTGTAGTGCACCTATTTTAGCCTTACCAGAAGGCAACAAAGACTTCGTTGTCTACTGTGATGCCTCAAGGCTTAGGATCTGTGTTAATGCAGAGACAGAAAGTGATTGCTTATTCTTCAAGGCAACTAAAGAAGCACGAGAAAAATTACTCTACTCATGATCTAGAGCTTGGATCTGTAGTTTTTGCCTTAAAAATTTGGAGACACTACCTATATGGAACAAAGTGCACAGTGCATACCGACCACAAAAGTTTGCAACATATCCTAGACCAGAAGGAGCTGAACATGAGACAACGTCGTTGGATAGAATTTCTCAGTGACTACGACTATGATATGAAATACAACCTAGGTAAAGCCAACGTAGTTGCAGATGCACTAAGCCGGAAGGGAACTGATCCTCCCATGAGAGTTCGAGCCCTAGTTATGACCATTAGCTTGGATCTACCCAAGCAGATATTAGAGGCTCAACTCCAAGCACAGAAGCCTAAAAACATTGGAAAGGAAGACATAGGAGGAATGCTTAGGACCGATCTAAGCAAGGAGAAGTTAGAAGCCAGAGCAGATGGAACGTTATGTTTACACGGGAGAAGTTGGTTACCATGTTATGGAGACTTGAGAAACGTGATCATGCATGAATCTCATAAGTCTAAGTACTCCATACATCCTGGATATGAAAAGATGTATTAGGACGTGAAGAAACTATATTGGTGGCCAAACATGAAGGCAGACATTGCCACATACGTGAAGAAATGTCCGACTTGTGCCAGAGTGAAGACAGAACATCAGAGACCATCCGGTTTGTTAGTCCAACCCGAGATACCGAAATGGAAATGGGACAATATCACCATGGATTTCATTACCAAACTTCCTACTTCATCTCACGGTTACGATACAATTTGGGTAATCGTCGACCGACTCACAAAATCAGCTCATTTCCTGCCCATCGGAGAAAATGACTCTCTAAACAAGTTGGCCAAACTATACCTCAAGGAAGTTGTAACTAGACACGGTATACCAGTCTCAATCATCTGTGATCGAGATGGTAGATTTACGTTAAACTTTAGGAAAGCTTTTCAACGAGCCTTGGGAACAAACTTGGACATGAGTACTGCTTATCACCCTCAGACTGACGGTCAGAGTGAACGAACAATCCAAACATTGGAAGACATGCTGAGGGCATGTGTCATCGAATTTGGAAAAGGATGGGTCGAACATATACCATTGGTTGAATTCTCCTACAACAACAGCTACCATGCCCGCATCAAAGCAGCACCATTTGAGGCCCTCTATGGCCGCAAGTGTAGATCACCCGTGTGCTGGGAAGAGGTGGGGGAATTTCAGCTGACTAGACCCGAACTGATCCAAGAGACTACTGAGAAGATCACTCTCATCAAACAAAGAATTCAAGCTGCACAAGACAGACAGAAGAGCTATGCAGATCGCAAACGAAAACCTATAGAATTCGTAGTAGGTGACCGTGTTATGCTCAAGGTATCACCTTGGAAGGGCGTTGTACGATTTGGAAAACGTGGGAAATTAAATCCACGTTACGTAGGACCCTTTAAAGTGATCGCCAGAATCGGTGAAGTCATTTATCGTTTAGAGTTACCCCAACAGTTGAGCCGGGTACACTTTACATTCCATGTCTCAAACCTGAAGAAGTGCTAAGCGGATGAGCCGTTAGCCATGCCATTGGAGGGAGTCCACTTTGATGACAAACTCCAATTCATAGAAGAACCTGTTGAAGTCATGGAAAGAGTAGTCAAGAAACTGAAGCGAAGCCAAATTCCGTTAGTTAAGATACGTTGGAACTCTAGGAGAGGTCCTGAGTTCACCTGGGAACGCTAAGACTCATTTAGATCTAAGTACCCACACCCGTTCAGCTGAGCAGTAACGTCATCTTAATCTTTGAGGACAAAGCTAAAATAACGAGATAGTGCTGTAAAACCTGTAAATTTCAGGTTTTGACTATGACATCATTGTAAACGTCACCTCATGATATCTATATATATTACCACCTTTGCATGAAATCTTTTGAGCAATCATATGCATCATACATGAGCGTACATCATTTAAATCATCAGAACGTGAAAACATTTGATCACATGACATTTTATTATGATTATGAGTATTTAATCATAAGGACAATTGTATGACTACATCATATGAGCATACAAGGCTTTAAACAATCATATATTGGGACTATTAAGACACCTAAAACACTTGATCATAAGCATTCATCAATTTGATTTATAAAAATCTAAACTCATGATCACAATTAATAACACTTATCAAGGAACTATTTTAAGCTTCAAAATATATATTTATATATTATCCTCACCTCAAAACAATACTACGATACGACATCAACTACTTTTTATTATTAAACATTACAGCTATCCACTTTAACTCACTTTCACTAGTGTCATACTTTTTAAATAAAGTAAATTATATATTTATTTAATTATGACTATACTTTCACCAAGGATCCTAAAACTTAACCAAAATGACTTAGGACTTGAACCTACTTCTACTATATTATACCTAGACTCCTAGTAACCCTACCAAGACACTAAATTTGAACCTAAAACTACCTTAGACTTATATTCTAGCCGAATACTACACCATACAAAACTATACTTACCTAGAACCTTTTTCAAATATACATTTGACTTTATAAAACATGTACAACACACCCTAATTAAACCTTACACTATTTAAGCCATTCTTTTCCTTTGACTATCCAAAAACCGTCAACCACATTCAAAACAAAGACCATGTGTACATATTTTGCATTTATGAAATGTACTAGGTATATCTAAATCCTAAGATATGCAAGTGGTAAAAACCAAAGGAACTAAGACACCTATCACCATCTCTTTCCCTTTGGACGTGTGATGTGCCCAAACCACATAAACATCTTACAATGTACATCACTTCCTTAATTGTTATACTATACAACTCCATTTTGTCCCCTTTGTGATGCATGTATGCGACGGTTAGAGGCTTCCCAAAAGCCAAATGTACAAACAAGTTCATTAATAACCTAGTACCACATAGTACCTAGGAAAATCACAATAAATCTTGGTTACTTCTCTTTCTTGCCGTGGTTTCACCCTAGACCACATCCATTATCTTCACCTTGATATTTAGCTAACACATTGGACTTCACTTTTCACTCACTTCACTCTAAATTCGGATCATCTAACTCCACATAACACCTAGATGCAACAAACTTATACATACACATTTACTACACCAAAATCTTGGTTCCAAAACATTAAAAGCTAGTCTACACAAGATTCATAGCATTCAAGACAAGACAAAGACCTTCTAGGTCACGTTTAGGAAGAACCCGACGCGTAGGAGCCCTAATCCTTGATCATCCACCATCTCTTCTAAGAACAAGTAAGTGTAAACCCTCCAAGACTCCATTTCAATCTTTTTATACCTATCTTTACATGTCATGCATATATAAGCCAAGGAAATGAAGCTAGGATTGCATGCACACGTAAAATAGCCTAAGTCAACCCACCAACAACATATAAGCCCACGGCTTATATTGTTTTCGTGGGCAAATATACTTCAAAACACTATATTCATGATGAACTAGTAAGAACCATGCTTAAGGAAACCTATGTAAGCCCTAGTTAAATAACTTAGTGTTATAACCTAAACAATAAGCTCAAACTATAAGCCCTTATTCACGGCTTAATATTTAGTTGTATAGATACACATATTTGACAAGATTTTATAGTTATAATATGCTTAGGATTAGAAGAACTAATAAATTATCCATAATAATCTATAATCTTATTTAAGCCGAAACAAATAAGCCATATAAGCTCATATAAGCCGCGACCTATAAGCCCATATAGGAGCCTAAATTAATAAGCCCATAAGTCCAACTTAACTAGTGTATAAATTAGTATGCTTGATAAAATTAGTAGAAAACTAGACAAGCCCAAAAGCTAGTCCGTGAGGCCCATTAAAGCCCAAACCGTGACCCTATTAGGCCAATCAAGCCCAAAACCATGTTTGGGAACTTTTCGTGCCTTTATTGTCATTTGGTGAAAGTTATAGTAAAAAATGTAACTTAATAAAACATGTGTATATGTTTTCGTGACTTTAAAGAAGTTTGAGGACCAAAATTGCTATTTCTGAAAATATAGGGTGCGTTTGAGTTTAAACCAAGAACTAACCAAAACATAGGGACTTATAGTGTAACTTGGGAAACTTAATACAAGCCCTAGTCTTTTTATTAAATGTTTTCGAGACTTAAGGGACTAATAATGTCACTTTAGAAACTTAATACAAGCGCTAGAAATCTTAATATATATTTTCGAGATATGAGGGACTAGTTGTGTCATTATCCAAACTTATTTCAAGCCCTAACCCCTATTTAAAATGTTTCGAGACTTGAGGGGGGTCTTTTGCCATTTCACAAAGTTAAACCGAGCCCTAGGGACTCAGTTTGTAATTAATTCGAGACTAGGAAACCTTAGGGACCAATTTTGCCATATAACGAAAGTATTATAAGCCCTAGGGGCGTGTTTTGGAAATAAACTTAATGAACAAGGACTAACGAGGCGAAACACATAACGAACTAAACTTTTAAAGGTTATTTTGAAAGTTATAATATTATGAGGACTTACGAGTAATTTTAATTTAATTAAACACATTAATAAATTAAATTAAGTCATTTTTGATAATTAAATAAATTGTTAAGATTTATTTACGAAACTTTATAAACAAACAAATATTATTAAATATTTTTATATCCTTAAGAAATTAAATGGAATATATTATGTTCTTACAATTAATTAAATAAAATAAAAATCTATTGGTTTAATTTATTACCCTTTTATTAGACAATCTAAATATATTTTTAGAAACTAAAAATATATTATTTACAGCTCACTATAAGTGTAAATACTTAAACAATCGTAACAACTTATTAATTCGTGATCATGCATTTTTATCAGTTACTTTTATCATGCATTATTATTTTGCATTTACTGAGTCATCTAAATTACTTAGGTAATTTCATCACTTCGTGATCATACTATGCCAGTTTATTCAGTGACATCATCACTATATCATTACCACTGAGGTGAGTTCATGGCCTCATTTTTACTGTATTTATAACTGGGGGAGAAAAAAATACTTAACTCTTTTATATGCAAACATGCACGGGTAACATCAACATATAACAACTTATTGGCTATTGTTTGCCCCATTCCCGTGGACTGTAATAGTTAGTAGTGTAGCGCGAAATGTTATGAATAGATCTATTCGGGTATTGACAACACCCGGCCTGCGTGACTTGCTATCACGAAACGCTTAGGCCAAGCAACATGTTTATTTCATTGCCGGACTGAGGGAAACAACATCGGGTTTGACCATAATGGCGCCTGAGCATCATGTCTAGCTTCTATACAGGGCAACAGGAACTTCTATAGTATTGGCTGTGATTGTCCTACTATGATCGTGGTGTTTGGCATATCAATATATTTATTTATTAAATTAAACCTATGAATTCACCAACCTCGTGACCCCCACATTTTATTTTATATGTTTTCTCAGGAAAATAAACGGGTTCATGCATTGGATTCCAGCATCATTGAAGCATCATGTTACCATCGGGCTGAGATATATTTCACATTATTAATAAATGTTGTTTTCAGACAAGATACTAAATGCGTACAATTTAATTCATATGATATGTTTTTAAATGACTATTATTATCATTGCTCTATATACTGTGTGCTATCGATCCACCAAAGTAACACCTCACGTACTATTCCGCTGCATTTGACCATTATGGGGATGTTACACGACGCCTAAAGTTGCATAGTTTTTTAAATGCATAAAAAAGTTACTTTTTAAAATAAAAAATAAACTTTAGCTCTCGTCAAGAAAAAAATCGTATTACATAAAAAACTAAAATGCATAAAAAAATTAAAAAATCGTATTACATAAAAATTCTAATAAAACTATAATACGAAAATGTAAAAAAAAATGGGAAAAAAAATCATTTTCGAAAAATGTTAAAAAACTTCGTTTGTATTATAACCTTATTACAAAAAAGTTTTAAAATTGTTAAAAAGTTTAAAATACGCTTTTTCGTATTATAAACTTATTACAAACTTTTTTTAGACCTTTTTTTAGAATCTTAAAAATAAATACTTTTTAAATGTTAATTTTTTAGAAAGTTTTAGAATTTTTAAATGTTAATTTTTTATTTTTTTAAAAATATTTAAATGTTAATTGTTTTAAAAAAATATTTTTAAATGTTAACTTTTTTAAATTAAAATTTTAAAAAAAAAAAATTTTTTTTTTAAATGATCTTTAACGAACTTTGGCTGAAAAGGATGAACTCTGTAACGAACTTTTCTTTACAAGGATGAATTTTATAAATAAAAATACTTATGACCTGTTTGATTGGTCAATCAACATGTCATATTAAATGTTTTTGTTTAAATTTAAAAGTAAGTTTATGATTTCCGTTGATAATAAAGTAAATTACGTGTTTTGAAAATCTAACAAAAATAAGTTGCATATTTTTAGCTTTCATCCTTTAAATATGCTTTTGAGGGTTTTAACATTTACTAAGTTTAGGTTTTTTTTGTTGATGTGGTATATATGTTTCTAGCAGTGAAAAAAGTAATTTCGAGAAAATTGTATAGACCCTCTTAATATAAGTGCAATCGAAATGAATCCCTGTGAATGCAGTAACTGTTTAGACCTCAAATATTTAGAAAGAAGAGGTGACGCGATGGGCAGAGTAACAAGTCAAATGGAGGATATAATATTAGAATTAATATCAATGTAATTTTTTTTGCATATATTACATCCATCAATTATACTTGGTCAAACCAACTCTCTATTTTTCTTAAAAAATAAATATTTCATAAACGGTAAATCGTCAAGTAATAAAAATACACTATTACCAAGATCTAAAGGGTGTCAGATTTTCACTTCTTTCTTCTATCATGCGCACAAGTGTCTCAAGGGTAAAGTTGATAAAGGTACCACTTTAGGCCTCAGATCTTTTATGGCCTCCTTTTTTATGCTTCATATTTTTATCATGTTTTGCATCCTATTTAATATTTTTTAAAATAAAGGGTTGCGCAGTAAATGAACCTCCTATTTAATATAACTCCAACTTTGTAGGATTATTTTATATAGGTTGTGGGTGTTTAAAATATGTTTATTTGGATATCAAATTTGATCATAGTTTACTAAAATGTTGAGCTTTATGAAATGTCAACTTTGGCTCATAAAAGATTTCCAAAAGTTATGGATATCTAAATATTCGAATATATAAAACTGTTATCCGAAATTTCGAATATTCGGATATATAAAACTATCATCGCAAATTTTAGACAATCAATTTTGTGATATAACTAGTTATCTACGAGTCCCTTAAATTATTTAAATTAACAATGAAATTGTTGTAAAAAATGTCTCATTTCATATTTTCAGAATTCATGCAATGTTAATGATTTATTTGGCTTAGAAAATGGCGTGGTCCATGGGTGTGTGGCGCAAAATCCATACAATAGAACCTTGACTCATATGTTACTTACCAGTCCAATATTAGTACAACAGTACAACTCAAACAAGATGATTTTGTAGGTATTGTTTTAGTACAAGTTATATCTTGAATGTTACATACACTCACATTAAAATCAAAATTCTAGTCATCAAAACAAAACTAGTAAGGAATATTTTTTTATCCTTCCAAAAATCAGTTATTCGTAGGCGAGAAGCTAATACAGATTGGAGGTATGATCCCAGCAAATGCAAGTATGGATTATGGAAGAATTCATAAGCCATCACCACAAATCAAACCTGAAGCAACTGCAGGAACCAACAGGTTCGCCATTTTCTTGTTAGTATTATGCCATATGAACACAACTAAACTTCCCTTACACATGTCAATGGCAAAATAAGCCCCAATAAGAAATGGTACAGCCATAGCCATCGGACTATAGAAGACGTGTCTCGTACTACATTTGCCAGCACGACAAATGCAAAAAAACCCGTAACAAAGCTGCAAGGAGTGACGTGGCAGTGATGAGTACCCTTCGACGCCTAAACTTGCCATGTTTCGATAAATAAGAGCATAAGCAGCTCTATATTCACCCATCAGGGTTCTCCACATCAAATTCTTTATAAAAAGAAAGAAAGTAAGTGGAGCCACCTAACAAAGCTGCAAGGAGTGACGTGGCAGTGATGAGAACCCTTCGACGCCTAAACTTGCCATGTTTCGATAAATAAGAGCATAAGCAGCTCTATATTCACCCATCAGGGTTCTCCACATCAAATTCTTTATAAAAAGAAAGAAAGTAAGTGGAGCCACCACACACCCGATGGCTGCCAATAGCTTGGTTACCCAACATTGACCTTTGTGAGGTCATAGTAAGATGACCCGTTTTAAAATAATGCATCAAATCAGAAGAAATTAAAACAATCTATTTAAGCAAACCACACCCAACTAGACCCGCTACTACACCATTATCATTTTCTCACATAGCTATCACAAAAAGTGCAACTTTGCCATAGTTATATCCCATGGTCATGTCAGTTAGACCAGCATCGTAAGCATTGCAGAAACCTAAAGATGATGCAATTACATAAGCCACAAGAACATAATACCATTTGAGCCCGGGAAACATTATCGGGATGCTAATGATGGAAACAATAGAGACCATGATATAACCGGTCGTTGTAGCCCAAAATAGAATGTTTTCTCTCAAGAACACCTCGTCTCTTTGGAGTTTATCCTGTAGTTCATTGTTGTCATGCGGGTGACACCGAATGTTATTGAGGGAAGTGAAACCATTAAGGACATGATGCTACAAGATGACACCGAATGTGAATGGCACAACGAGATTTCGAGGCTAAACCTAAGAGATTGTTGGTATTGCTGTTATAAGCCTGTATGTGTTTACAAGCATATTTCACTGGTTAGATTCAAAGAAGTGTATCATGAACCTTTCAAGGATCGTCCGAATCCACCTAAATCTTCTCAAACCGAACACACTCACTTAGTGGGAAAACCCACACATTATTCCCACTAGTTAACTTCTTAAGAACAAGAGAAAAGTGGAACTCTTTTTAGTGAAGAAAATGTGATAAATGAAGAAATCATTTTGAGGAAATCTGATGGTTTTGATGATAAGAGATCAGATGATTATGAAGAACGTGAAGGATGGTTGAAGTCACAACCAGGTTTTGATGTTCTCACTGCGTGTGAACCACAAAGATCAGATTATGATATTCATTTTGCAAATTATACCTTTACTTCTTCCTACACAAGATCAGAATGTGCACTTAATATTATGGGTTAAACTGATAAGAATAAAGATTGTGTGAAGTTGGATATAGTGACCAGTACGCGAAGGAAGAAGGAACACGTGGTGTTTAATATTTTGAAGTGCCCCTACAAGAAGAAAAAATTTGTTTGATGTTTGGACTTAAGATGGTTGTATGGGTAGGTATGGTTGTTCAAGTGATAAAGGTGTGTGTGCAGGATAGTTGTTAAATTGGTGGGAGTTATTAAACTATTCACTTTCATTGGGAGAGCTGTTGATAAAAAGTGTTGGGAACTGGTGGTTTATTTGGTGTTGAGGCAATTCATGGGATCCATTCTATTTTATAGGGTTGTTTAGAGGCCCGTTAACTTGTTGAATCCAATATGGGTTCCTTTATCACCAGTGTGTACTTAATGTTCAGGAGTTGATGATATTTCAATTAGTTATAAGTTGCGGGTTATTGATAAGAGTGATCAGAATTGTTGGTTGTTGTTTAAGAGTTATGTTGTTCATGATTGATTCTTGCTGAACGAAGACAATGATATTCAGGTTTTAAGAAGCACAAGTATTATCAATGAACCTGAATCTTTGAAGTTTAAAAAATATATGTATTCGGATATCCAAAAATTTGATCATAGTAAACTAAAACGTCTTATGAAATATTAGCTTTGGCTCATATAAAAGAACTCTAAAAGTTATGGATATTTGAATGTTCAAATATATAAAACTGTTATCCAAAATTTCGGATATCGGAACTGGAAAAACATAGCTAAAGTAACGGGTCTAACATAACTATCATCGTAAATTTCAGACAATCATATTTTTGATATAACCAGTTATTTATGAGTCCCTTAAATTATTTAAATTAACAACGAAATTATTGTCGAAAAAGTCTCATTTCATATTTTCACAACTTACGCAACGCTAATGATTTGGCTTATAAAATGGCACGGTTGGTAGGTGTGTGGCGCAAACTCCTTACAATAGAATCTTGATTCACATGTTGCTTACCAGCAAAATATTAGCACAAAACTGGTAAGGAGTAATTTTGATCCTTACAAAAATTAGTTATTTGTAAGCGAGAAGCTAATACAGATTGGAGCTCTGATCCCAGACAATGCAACTATGGATGACGGAAGAATCCATAAGCCATCGCCACAAATCAAACTTGAAGCAACTGCAGGAACCAACAGGTTCGCCATTTGCTTGTTAATCTTATGCCATATGAACACAACTAAACTTCCCATACACATGTAAATAGAAAAATAAGCCCCAACATGAAATGGTACAACCATATCCATCGGTAAAGGGACCCATTGTCCTACTTCTGTAGAAGACGTGTCTCGTACCAAATTTGCCAGCATGGCAAATGTAGAAAAACTGTAATAAAGCTGCAAGTAATGACGTGGCAGAGCTGAGAATCCTTCAACGCCTAAATTACCATGTTTCGGTATATAAGAGCATAAGGAGCTTTATATTCACCATCAGGGTTCCCCACATCAAATGCTTTATAAAAAAGAAAGAAAGTAAGTGGAGCCACAACACACTCGATGGCTGTCCCAATAGCTTGGCTAACCAACATTGACCTTGGTGAGGTCATAGTCAGATGACCCGTTTTGAAATCATGCATCAAATCAGAAGAAATTGAAACAATTGATTTAAGCAAACCACACCCAACTAGACCCGCTACTACACCATTATCATATCCTGACATAGCAGATATCGCAAAAAGTGCAACTTTGCCATAGTTATATGCCATGTTCATGTCGGTTAGACCAACACCGTAAGCATTGCAGAAACCCAAAGATAGTGCAATTACATAAGCCAGAAGAACATAATACCATTTGAGCTCAGGAAACATGATCGGGATGATAATGATGGAAAACAACAAAGAACATGACACAACCGGTCGCTGCAGGCTAAAATGGAATGTTTTCTCTTAAGAACACCTCGTCTCTTTGGAGGTTATCCCGTGGTTCATTATTGTCATCCGGTTCTGCAGGAACATATAACATAATCTCATTATATATCATAAGATTACATTTTTAAAGGGTTTAAGTATGGGACGAAAGCTAAAAACATGTAACTTGCTTTTGTCAGATCTTCGAAACACGCAACTTACTTTATTATCTACGGAAACCACAAACTTATATTCAAATTTAAACAAAAACATGCAAATGAACTGTTGGTGGTGACCAGTGAAATAAGTCATAAGTATTTTTATTTACAAATAGATCCTTCTAACGAAAGGTTTGTTACAGAGTTCATCCCTTTTAACCAATGTTCGTTAAAAGTCATTTTAAAGCTTGTTTATTTCATAAAAATGCATTTTTTTTAAATTCATAAAAAAGTTGCTTTAAAAAAATAACCTTTAGCTCTCGTCAAATTTTTTTTTTTCGTATTACATAAAAATATAAAGTGCATAAAAAAATTAAAAAAATCGTTTACATAAAAATTCTAATAAAACTATAATGCGAAAATTAAAAAAAAAACTTTTTTATAAAAAAATTAAAATGTAATGGAAAAAACCATTTTTGAAAAATGTTAAGAAATTCAGTTTGTATTATAACCTTATTACAAACAAAAATTTTAAATGTTAAAAATTTTAAATGTTAAAAATTTTAAAATACGCTTTTTCGTATTATAAATCTATTACAAACTTTTTTTAAACTTTTTTTTAGAATCTTAAAAAATAAATGCTTTTTAAATGTTAATTTTTTTATAAAGTTTTAAAATTTTTAAATGTTACATTTTTTGTTATTTTTTAAATATTTAAACGTTATTTTTTTAATTTTTTTTAAATGTTAACTTTTAAAAAAAAATTAAATTAATTTTTTTTTAAATAACCTTTAACGAACTTTGGCAGAAAAGGATGATCTCTGTAACGAACTTTTCTTTACAAGGATGAATTTTTTAAATAAAAATACTTATAACGTGTTTAATTGGTCAATCAACAGGTCATATTACATGTTTTTGTTTAAATTTAAAAGTAAGTGTGTAATTTCCATGGATAATAAAGTAAATTGCGTGTTTCGAAAATCTGACAAAAGTAAATTGCATGTTTTTAGCTTTTGTCTTTTAAGCATGCTTTTGAGGGTTTTATCACTTACTAAGTTTAGATTTTTTTTCTTGATGTGGTATATATGTTTATAGCAGTGAAAAAAAGTAATCTCGAGAAAATTGTACAGACCATCCTAATATAAGTGCAATCGAAATGAAAACATGTGAATGCAGTAATTGTTTAGACCTCAAATATTTAAAAAGTAGAGGTGACGTGATGGGCTGAGTAACAAGTCTAGAGGATATAATATTGGAGTCAATATCAATGTAATTTTTTTAGCATATATTACATTTTTAAATCATATTTTGTCAAACCAACTCTCTATTTTTTTAAAAAAAATTAAATATTTCATGAACGGTAAATCATTAATTAACAAAAAATACACTATTACAACAACAATTAAATCATTTTTTTATCGAGGGGCACATGTATATACTTTCGATGAACTTTTTTTTCTAAGAAAATTATATATGATTCGTGATAATTCGTGATACGAATCATATATTTTTCTCAAGAATTAAATATTAAGTCGAAAGTATATAGATGCACCCCTCGATAGAAAGATGATTCAATTCTCGTCACGATAGCGTATTTCTTTTTGCGTAATAATTAACGGTTTGTGAGATATTTAATAAAAAATGTACATTATGATTGGTTGATTGAGATTATGCTAAAAAAATAGTTTCTATTGAACTCTTCCTTATAATATTGGTTAAAGAACGCATGGTTCATTTAACCCGCTACAACTCTTTTTTGCTTTTATATTTTTACTAGCATGGTACCCGCGCAATTCATCGAACAATACCCAATAGTTATTTATTTAACAATCAAATTAATGTAAAGTGTAAAAAAGTTAAATAAAAATAAATTAAATGATTAAAAATAAAAAATAAAAAGTTTGTAAATACATCAAAATTGATGTTGAATTAAAGAGAACAAAGTTTTAGAGTATATGGTGAAATTAGATTATGACAAAAATAAATGAATAAAAATATATTTCAATTTATAAATAAATGTGAGTTTTTAATAAGTTGTTAACAAATTTGTTACAAAAGAAATGGATGGTTAAGATTGCACATTTGGTTTGGAGTTAAATTTAAACTAAAAGTGATATAATTGTTGAGATTTGACATGTTTATCTTAATTTTTAGTTTTGAATTAAGTTTGGAGTTATGATGTGTATATACACCTTTTATATCTTTTATATAATAAAAGAATTAGATTATTTGAGAGATGTGATTGGTGAAAAAAGTCAAAATTGAATCAGTTTAGTAAAAACTAAAAATTTTGATGGAGGATTTTGATAAAAACACATAAAGATATATGTGTCAAATTTGTGAAAATAAAAACATTAAAAAAAGAGGAGGGGGTTAATAAAACTTTAATGGTTAAATTTTAAATAAATAGATGGACTTAATTGTAAACTTACAACTTTTCATATTTTTTAGTAACTTTATAAAATAAACAAAATACCCCCTTAAACTTTATACCCTATAGAATTTATATTCTAAAAATACAACATACAGTAGAAACTCTATAAAATAATATATTTGGGACCACCAAAATTTATAAATTAAAAGAGTTATTAGTTAATCGATAAATTAATAATTATTAATTTATATATTAATTAATATTTTATTAGTTTATAATAGAATACTTAGTTTAAAAACACCTTTCAAGCTTCCACTTATTTATTGTATACAATGCATGTACGTATATCAAATGAACGACCCAATTTGAAAGAAACCTTCGATCTCCCACCTTATTATGCTTCTTGTGTTTAATGTATCACTTTATGGACATTAAAAGTATTTTTTTATATAAATACAAGATCAAAATAGGTTAACACAAACAAATCATATTCACAACATGGCTTCCCATCTTAAAGGTGTGAAAAAACAAAAATGACAGACGAGATTCGAAGAGCATTATGCAAGCACAACAAGGATAATCCAAGTCTCACTCAAAAGAAATTGCAAGAATGGGTTCATAGTAACTATGGTTTGCAGGTGAGTCAAGCGACAATATCGAATATAGTTAAGCGATCTTTAGAGTATCTCTCACTTGCTCCCGAAAGAGGCGATGTTAAGCGACACAAACCGGCAATATTTCGTGTTAGTCTCAAAATATTGAGTCAAACAAGAATGTTCGGTCATATGCTTATTATGTATCATATTTAAGAACATTGTAATAGGTAGTAGGTTAGTCGTGTTTTACGGGCTTAACTTTAAGCTAAAGTTCATTCATAAGTAACTAAAGCCTAGAAGGAAAGCCCGACCCAAACAATATAGTCCATAAACAAGCCCACATGTAGGGGAACTATAAATACCCTTCCTAGCATGTTAGGAAGGGTGTTGTTCATTTGTATTTTCTCATTCTTAATCTAATCCTACAAAAGTTTCCAACCATTCTCTTTCTTTTCTCTCTCTACTTTCTCTCTCTAGAATTCATCTATCTTCTATCTATTTTTCTTGTTTAATCATCACATATTTATGGAACAACAATTGGTATCAATCGCCATGGGGTAGATTTGTGATTGGTTGTTGTTGTTTCATTTGATTCATATGATTTAATCCATAAATCATCTCGAATTCAATTTTTTTTGTGTTTTTCGTGCTCTAAATCTTGATATCAATCTTCTACATAGTTGTGGTAGAGATTTGAGTGCTTTGGATTGGTTAAAATCACGGATTTCTAAGCAAAAAATCTCATTTTTACTCATTTTTCACGAAAAAGTACCCATATTGCGACACTTTAGCTTGATTTCCATCGCAAAGGCTAGGGTTTACATTAGGGCTGAGCATCGGTCCGAGACCGGACCGGACCGGCCAAGACCGGACCGGACCGAGGACCGAAATGGTCCGAAACCCCGGACCGAGACCGGACCGAAATAGTCCGGTCCGGTCCGGGTTGGTCCGGTCCGGTTCGGTCCTCGGTCCGGTCCGGTCCTATTAGACATATTTGACGAGATTTTAGTAAGACCGAACCGGACAGGACCGGACCGACCGGACCGAGGACTAAATTCATCCAAAACCCCGGACCGAGGACCGGACCGAAAATGCTCGGTCCGGTTCGGTTCGGTCCGGTCCGGTCCGGTTTTCCGGTCCGGGTCGGTTTTGGGTCTGCCGTGCTCAACCCTAGTTTACATATTGCGACGCGTATTGCGACAAGTATTGCGATAGGGTTTATATATTGCGACAGATCCTTCTTTACTATTGCGACAGGTTTAGGATTGCGACATGTTTAGTATTGCGACATATTTTCCTTTGGCATTGCGACAGGGTCATTCTTTGGCATTGCGACAGGTTCATTTTTGGTATTGCGACGGGTTAATTTTGAGACATTGCGACAAGTTTATTTTTGGCATTGCGACATGTTAATTTTGAGACATTGCGACAGGTTAATTTTGAGACATTGCGACGGTTTGGGATTTAGCATTGCGACGACTTCTTTTGTGAACATTGCGACAAGTTGCATTTTTTAACATTGCGAAGATTGGAGAATTTTTGAAAATTCCAAAAATACACTTAAAAACTTTCGAATTGTGTGTTTTTTGGTCTTGGAGAATTTTTGGTTTTTCAAGAACATTTTTTAAGGGATTTCAACAATTTTTCACGTCAACAACAATCACTATAACATCTACTTAAGATCCATATTCACTTCATCATTTCAGAGAATATTGAGATGGATTCTACTACAGAATATCGTGTCACGAACAACAACATCATGGTGGCGGGTAACAAAGAGAGACCACCAATGCTTGTCGGGTCGATATGATCAATGGCAATCCCGTTTTCTACGTTATCTTGACACAAAACCTAACGGTGATGCTTTAAGGCAATGCATTTTTTATGGACCCTATAAATTCTCAAGGATACAAGTTCTTGCAGTACTAGCCACATACATAAGTGACGAACAACCCGCATATGAACGTGGTGAAAAGAGAAACGACCTCACACTAGAGAACTGTGCCTGGTTTGATGCAGAGAAAGAAGCAATCTACTTAATTTTCAGTGGCATTGGAGATGATATTTATTCTACGGTTGATGCATGCCCTACTGCTAAAGAAATGTGGACGACTATTGAATGATTGCAACAAGGTGAACCACTTAACAAACAAGATGTGAAAACTAAGATGTATTGGAACTTTGGCAAGTTTAAATCAAAGGATGGGGAATCAGTTGATTCTTATTACTCCTGATTCTACAAAATGATGAATGACATGACCCGAAACAACTTGCAAGTTTCCACTATGAAATTCAATGTCCAATTTCTACAACAACTTCAATTAGAGTGGACACGGTTTGTCACCTTGTTGAAACAACAACAAAAGTTAGACGAAGTTTCATATCAAACGCTCTTTGAATTTTGAAACAATTTCAGAATGAGGCAAACGAACTTCGAGCTGAACGGGTTGCAAAGGTTTCAAATCCACTTGCTTTGGTGTCTACCACTCAACATTACCCAGATTATCGTACTCGTGCTCCAAAGACCTACTCTACTCAATCATCATCACCACGATCATCCACTGTCTCTAAGTCACATGCTCTAACAAGATACCGGGGCAAAGAAGTTGCAAGAGCACCATCACCCACACCTGAGCAATCATTTGAAAAAGACAGCGATGAAGAACTAGCTCAAAAGGATAGGGAATTCAAGCAACAAATGGCTTTCATTATGAAGCAATACAGGAAAATCTACAAACCCACCAACAACAACCTCCAAACATCATCTAACACGAGGAACAACTATGCTCAGAGTCCTCCAATGAACGACACACGAAGGCGTGCTAAGAGTCCTCCAAAGTATGATCGACAACCCGCTAAGTATGATAATCAGAGGGTTGCTACTGTTGTTGGAAATAGGGAAACTGTTGGTACTCAAGTTGTACAACAAAGTGGGATTCAGTGTTTTAACTGCCGAGGTTTTGGGCATTTGGCTAGGGAATGCAGGCAGCCAAAAAGGGTTAAAGATTATGGTTATCATAAGGAAAAGATGTTATTGTGCAAGAAGATGAAAGATGGGATCAAGTTATCGGCTGGGGAAGGAGAAATGCTTGACGACACAGATGACGAACTCTCCGACCAAGAACTCGAGGCACATTATTCATACATGGCAAAGATTCATGAGGTCCTTAACGTCACTGAAGATGACAATGGTCCTATCTTTGATACCGAGCCAATTGAGAAGGTACCACAAGATGATGAATATAATGTGTTTGGTGATACACATGAGCATAGTGATCTACCAACAACAACTACTGACACATGTATGATGGAAATGGTTGATAGCAATACCACACCCGATTCATCAGACATGTGTAATAATGAGTTTGAGGATGATCAACATGCAAACGAGTATGATGATGACGAGTGTGTCGCGTTTGCTAATTTAATTGCTAGTTTACAAAAAGATGTCAATGAAAATAGAAAGAGTCAAAAGCAATTAAAGAAGGAAAACACAGCGCTCACTCAAAAATCTGAAGAAAGCAAAGCCGCTCTTATAAAATCTAGTGAGACCATTGATAGTTATAGGGCTTGATGAGACTCCTTTTATACATAGTCTCATCGTCCAAATCGGGCTTAAAATGCATAAAATATCATTAAAACTGCCAAATATATGCTCATGTTTGTTGCTTGTGTATTTTAGGTACGGATATTGAGGAAATGACAAAAAGATCACAAGAATCATTCAAAAACAAACACGGGAAACGAAGCCGCACAATGAACCGGGCCCAAGTCTGGAATTTCCAAAAATAACCTTGAAGAATTGAAGATTGGCAACATTGGTCCCTCATTTTTGAAGACTTGGCAATTTATACCCTTGCAAAACTCATAAAATGCATTGTGGTCCCTAAATTATCAAGATATTACAAGTTCAGTCCTTGAAGAATGAAGAAATTACATGTGAAGTCCTTGTTTTAAGTTTGAGAAAGTATTTGTGCCAAAAGTGTCAAACTGCCAAACTTGTTTATAAAGGAAAAGTGGTTTGTTGCTGTTTTATACAAAGTAAACAAGAAAGGAAACCTTGGGGGCCAAAACTGCCCAGACAACAAACTCCCTCCCACCAATACAAACCTGACACCTCACCACTTAACCCGACCCTACCCATTTACCCTACGCATTTAACCAACCCACAACCCAAACCCAACCCACCAGTTTATTAATTAAACTGGCCAAAACCAGTCAAACCCCACACTAACCTTCCCTCCAAACACTTATTTAAAAACATTAACCCCCAAAAACAGATTAAACCCCACCCTGCTATCACCCTTAATCCCATAAACCCTAAAAACCTAAATCAGTAAAAACAAGGGGGTTTAACCCCAAATGCTCCAGAAACATAATTACGCACACCCTTAATACAAACCCACTCTCAGATTCCCTCCCAACACACCCATGTGTTGGGTAGGCCCCTCCCCTGCACCCGTCTTTGTCCCCAAACCCCCAAAATGAGACAAGATTAACGTTGGGTGCTTACTCCTTGGCCCCCAAGGACATTTTAACGTTCAAGATCAAATACCAACAGCTGGCATCTTCACATGACACCAAAGAGATCACATGAAGCACAAATTTGACCAAGACTTCAAATTCGTCCAAGGGCAAGACTGGAATTTCAAGAATTAGGGTTTTAGGATTCTAGTAGCTTCTATTAGTTGTATAAATATGGGACGTATGTGTCCCATATCCTTTGTTCCATATTTTTGCTTTCAAAATATTGTAATCCCTTTTTAAGAGTTATAAAAGTTGGTATTTGTGTTATAAAGTAATTCCTTTTTATGGTTTTAAAAGTTGGTGGTATTGTTTAAGCATAATCTGAGTTCCATAATCCATTTTGGTTTGGTTAAGTGTAATTCAGAAAGTGAGGTTTGGTGAAAGTACACTCAATCCAAGTCTTGAACTTTCTGTGAAAATTATAGAAGCTATTAGCTTATTTGTTGGATAACCAAATAAGCTACTAAGCTTGTATAAGCTTTTTAATCCGTTTCAAAAGTTTTCAAGTTTTCTGAATTTTCAAAGTAAAAATCTCATTTTTACTCTTCTTTTTTTTTAGCTTGACATTTACTGTAGCATAAGCTCATCACAAGCCTTATAAGCTTGTGACAAGCTTACTCTACCAGCTCTCTTTTCTTGTTGGTTGTGGTGTGCAGGAAACAAGAAGCAAACAAGAATCCATTTCTTTTTATCCATTTCATTTTATCAAGCATAAGCTACATAAGAAGCCTATAGAGGATCTGCACAAGCCCCAGCTTGTAGGAGAAGGCATAGCAGCCTTAGTGGGGCCTGGATGTGGGTCCCACAAGGTATAATACCTTGTTCCCTTGTTTCAGTTTTCTAGTTAATGAAATTAAGTGATTTATGTGATTTTTTTTGAAAGTTGTTTAAGTGTTGGTTATTTGGTTTGATCCTACTGATTAGGGCCTTATATGCATGTTATAAGTTGTTTCAATCAGTTTGAGTGTGATTTGAATTCATTTGCTTTGTTAAATCATTTTCTGAAAAATTTAAAGGGTGTTTGGATAAGGGTTTAACCTAGGGTAAAAGTTATGTATCTTTGGTTAAAACCTGTTAAAATCATTCTTTAGGTTGTAATAGGTTGTATGTTATGTTGGTTTTCAGTTTGGGTGAGTTTTTAAACAAGTTGCATGCTAAAATATTGGATAATATAGCTAAAATCAGAAAGTGCTTGTTGTTGACTGTTTTTGTTGAAATTGTTCTTCAAATCTTGTTGATTGTTAGATATTAGGTTTAAGCAGGGTTTGCTATTGCTTATTTGTCATTTGGTTGGATTATGTGCAAGTTATGAGCTTTTGAAATTCGTTTTTGTGCATGTAATCTATTGTTACTGTTCATCAGAAACATATAGCATTCATCAGAAACTTTGTGTGCCCTTTTGTGTGAAATTTTGCCAAGTGACTTGTGTGTTTTTGTGTTTCCATTGACTCCTTATACTCAACTGAGTATAAGGGTGCCCTATTGTCCAAAGAAATCCAAGCTACAAGCTTTCCTAAGCTCATTTGGTCAACTGACCTTATTTTTGCACTATCAGTGGGAACATAGGTCCCCCTGCTTGCCCAAAAGTTAGTACTGCTCAACTAGCAGACAAAACCAAACAAGTGTCACTATGAGCTTTCTACTTTTTTTGTCTTTTGTGGCTTAAAATTAGGGTTAGGACTTGAAACTTGTTTTAACATTTTTCTAATTTTATTTTTGATTTTTCTGTTTAATTATAATTTTTATTACTGTTCATTTAGAATTTTTTCCATTAAATAGCTATTTTTAATACTTTTTAATTTCTGATTTTTGGCATTTAGTGCCAAAAATACTTATTTTTCAGTTTTAACATTTTTCATAGATTAGAAAAAACATTTTAAGATTTTTAGTTAAAAAAGTTTTCACTGTTCACCTTTTATTTTTTTTTTTTAAATTAATTTAGTTTAATTAGGGTTTAATTTAAACTGTTTTTGTCTTTTAGTGGTAAATTTATTATTTTTCAAATTTTTCATTTTTCTTCTGTTCATTAGAGTAATTTAGGATTTTTAAAAGTGTCAAACTATTTTTGGTATTATTTTATTATTTTTTTATAATTATTTTAGTTTTAAAATAGTTTTTAGTAATTTAAAAATAGAAAAATAGTTTTCAAAATTAGGAAAAATACTTTTTAGTCTTTAGATAATATAAGTAAGTTATTTGTTCAATAAAATAATATTTTGGACATTTTGATTAATTATATTTAATTTTAGGGCTTTAATTAGCATTTAAAATTGAATATTTCATTAATAAAAGGTTTTAAAATATTTTTATTGGATTTTTATTCGTATTTATATTATTTTAGACTACTTTTAGCTTTTAATTAATTTTTAGGTTTAAAATTTTTAATTTTGTAGTTTTTACGGTTTTACGTGAACGCCTTTTCGTCTTAGCTCGATCCGTCTTCGTAACCGTCATTCTCTTCTCATCTCATTTCTATTTTCTTTTTCTTAGCAGTATAATCACAAACATTAATCAATTTATTACACAACGCACTAGCCTCCTTGGGAAACGAACTTGAACTTTCTTAAGGGTCATTAGTGCTCGGTTTTCCTAAACCGACACTTAACGCTTACCATTATTTTGTCATCCTTTTCCTAAAGGGTACAAAAACTCTACATCAATTTTGGCGCCGCTGCCGGGGAGGCGTGTTGTGTTTTTGATTTGAACAATTGTTGTTTTTATATAGCCATAATTAGTATTTGTATTAGTAGCACTCTACTTATACGTATTATCGTTTTTTGGTTTTTGTGTGAATACTATTACTATATTGTATACGTAGAACAATAAATTCACAAGTATTCCAAATACGTGAGAAATCACAACCTTGACTTGGGAGGTCATTACCCAATCATTGTATTCGAATCTCAAACCAAAGAAAAAAGGCAAAAATAGATAAATACTTTCGTGAAGCTCGATTTTGAAAAATACAAACTATAAGGTGGGTATAAGGCGGTTGTATTTCACAACCTAAAGGAAAAAGGCTCTTAAGTGCTTCGCGCCGCCTCGTTTCCTCCGCTTGCTTGTGAGTATTTGATTTTGAGAGCTAATCGAGGGTTTTGCAGCCCAAAGTATTATTACATATCATATATATTTTCTTGGTTTCTATTGATTAAACCCTCTTGAACGATTTGGTGTTCCACCATCGTTCTAAAGTCATCCAAGGCGTTCACTTCACGTGATCGTTTTCATTCCTTGAGGCTTCTTTAATCAAGAGATTTGATTAAGGAGGAGATTTGTAGATTTTTGTCTACTTAATACATTCACCAATTTCCAAAAAAAGTTAATACCATCAAAAACCACAAAAAAATTGAAAAATACAAAACACCAAAAAGAATCTTCTTTGCTCGTCTCCTCGTTGTACGTGACGTTTATGCTAACTCGAAATCAAGCAAAACGTGCACGTAGACGAAAGAACAAAACTCCCACTCCAACTCATTCTAGTGAGGAGTCTCCTATTGACGAACCCATTGTACGAGAAGCACCAACCATGGCAAATCGAACTATGATGGAGTTACTTCAAGAACCCACCAAGGGTTATGGAGAGGCTATTGTGATTCCCGTTATCCTTGCGGAGAATTTTGAGGTGAAAACGGGTTTGTTGTCGATGATCCAAAACAACAAATTCCGTGGTGATGAGAAGGACAATCCACACAACCATATCCGCCAATTCAATCGTCTTACCGCCACTTGAAAATTTAAGGATGTCTCGAATGACTCGATTAAGATGATGCTTTTTCCGTATTCCTTAGCGGGGCCCGCTAAAATTTGGTTAGAGAAAGAGCCACCCAATTCTATATTGACGTGGAAGGATCTCGTTTTAAAGTTCGTGAACCAATTTTTTCCGCCCTCTAAGACTACGCATTTGAAAAACGAGATTTCAAATTTTTCACAAGAATGTAATGAAAGTTTTTCAACGGCTTGGAATAGGTTTAAGGAAATGTTACATGAATGTCCTCATACGGTTTTTCCGACTTGCACCAAATTGACACGTTTTACAATGGACTTAATGATCATGAAAGAGATTATTTAAATGCCGCCGCGGGTGGTAATTTTTGTGTAAAACGGTTGAAGAAGCTTTGGTGATAATTGAAAATAGGTCTAAGGTTTATAGCCCTCGTAACACACCGAGTGTTACCAAATTGGGTTCATCATCGTCACCATCGTCTCGTAGCATTAATGCCTTACAAGATGAAGCTAATGAGGAAAATCGGTTTTTCGATAGGTTTTCGACTCTTATGTCCCATTGGAAAGCTCAAGAAGCTTCGAATTCCGCTTCGGTTAAAGCGGTTGCTAAGAGTTGTTTATCGTGTGGTGGAACTCATGATCTTTCCGAGTGCATTACCGCGGATAGTAACACTTCGAGTGCTTATATAGCCACGGGAACTTATAACCAAAACGGCCAAGGTTCCCGCCAAAATCAAGCTCCACCAAATCAAAATGCTAATAACTATCGAAACAACAACCAAGGTGGTAATTATCAAGGCAATCAACGTAATTACAACAAGGGTAATTATCAAAGTGGAAATGGGCAAATTTCAAACCAAAACCAAAACCGTGATTTTCAAACTACTACACAAGGTTTTCAAAATGATCACACCAAAAATCTTCAAGGAGAGTTTTTGAATTATGCTAAGGCAAACGATGCTAAGTTTGACAATATGCAACGTGAAATGGTTAGCTTAAGATCCGAGTTGAAAAACGAGCTTAAAAACGAACTTGCTAATGAACTTAAAATTCATGCTAATAAAATGGAAGGAAATGTTCAACGACTCCAACAAAATCAACAAAAAATGGAGCAAGGTCAACATGAAATTAAGCAAGAGTTGTTAAAAGCGGATGCTAGGCAATCTAAGTTTGAAGACCGAATGGGAAAAATGTTTGAAGCTATCATGTGTAAACCTTCTTCTTCGAGTAGTCTTCCTAGTGATACCATCGTAAACCCAAAAGGAGAGATGAAAGTGATTACCACACGTAGTGGTAAGACACTTAAGGAACCGACTCCTCAACCAATTGCTCCTACGGAGGAAGCAATTGAGGAAGAACCCGAGGTGGTGGTCGAAAAGGAGCATATCTCAATCCCACGAAGTACCGCTCATGCCACACCTACGGTTGACCCATTACCATCATTGGAACCCGAGATTCCAAAGGCTATGCCTACTATGCCTCAAGCCACACCACCTTTGCCCTATCCATCGAGACTTAGGAAGGAGAAACGTCAAGAGCGCGACAATTATCAATTTGAGCTTTTTATGAAAATGTTTCGTGATTTGCACCTTAATGTGAGTTTCGCTGACGCTTTGGTCATGATGCCTCGATTTGCCGCTAACTTTAAGAGTATGTTGAACAACAAGGAGAAATTGCACCAATTGTCTAGTTGTTCGTCGGTTTATCTTAATCGCATACCTCAAAAAGTCGGTGATCCCGACAAGTTTTTAATCCCATGTGCTATACAAGACATGGAAGAATGCTACGCCTTGGCCGATCTTGGCGCTAGTATTAATTTGATGCCTCTCGAGATTTTTAAATCGCTCAATCTTCCAAATCTCACTCCTTCAAGAATGTCAATCGAGATGGCCGATCATTCTACGATTCTAGCTTGTGGAGTAGCCGAGGACGTCTTTGTGAAAGTTGGAAAGTTCTACTATCCCGTAGACTTTATTGTTGTTGACATTCCCATCGATCCTAAAGTTCCGCTAATTTTAGGTCGATCATTTTTGGATACCTCGAGAGCACTTATCGATGTGCATGCAAGAAAAATCACTCTTCGTTTCAATGAGGAAGAACTCGTCATTAATGCAACTCAAAACTCCACACTTTCTCATGTGTACTCTATCACATCTTTGTACAATGTCAATCCCATCAAAAACATTTGCAAAAAGATTTCAAAAAGAGTTTTAGAAGTTGTTGAGAAAAATGAAGTTCCGTCCCCTCCGCCGGTGGAGGTTAAGAGTGTTACGCCTACGATTCCAATTGTGAATGATTCTTCGGATGATGAATATGTTGATCCCGATGGGGAAGTTTTCTTTGTTGACAAACGTTTTGAAAACTTACCACCACCTTTGCCAAAACGGTTTTCAAATGTGAGAATTTTTAGTGTGACTAACATTGCTTTAGATACACCAAATATTTTTGACATAATTAAATCGGGTTTTCACAAAGAGAGTTTAAAAGATTAAAAAGGGAAAGATTTTAAATTGGATTTAAAAGATTTTTCTACAATGCTAACTCCGTCATCACTTCGTGTATTGAGTGCTACAAGCTCGTCTTCTCCTTTTGACGATGCTTTGTGTGGACTTAGTGTGGGGGAATCCCCTTATGTTCCCTCCCCTTTCTCCACCGAGGACGAGATTTTTGATCCTGGAATTGCTTATATAGGGAAATCTCGGTCTTCCACCGATGCAATAAATGGAAAATCTTTTCATTTGATTGGTGCGAGTCTACCTCGAGTAGCTCAATGTTTTCATGACTTACCCATTGTCCCACCCT
Organism: Glebionis coronaria; assembly: GCA_025667525.1. Classification (NCBI taxonomy): domain Eukaryota; kingdom Viridiplantae; phylum Streptophyta; class Magnoliopsida; order Asterales; family Asteraceae; genus Glebionis; species Glebionis coronaria. The sequence continues at coordinate 87,048,843 of CM046875.1, read as the reverse complement.
TCTATTTCTTCTCATCTATTTTCTTGAAACCCTTTGGGTTTTTGTTGACTCATGATGAAGTGGCGTTGATTTGTTTTTCCAATGAAAATGAGAACGCCATCTTCGATCCCGGTATTTTACACCATCAAAGGACTTAGTCCTTAATACCGGTTGTTTTTGGGCCTTGTTTATCATGTAAGCCCCACCAAAAATTGACCACACCATGATAATCCCTAAATGATCACATTTATGGGGATTCGAGTCGAGCTTTTGACTCGGTTATCAAAAACAAGGTGCCTCGTGGGGGAGACCCATGCTTATCCATGTACATATTATTGCTTTCTAATTAGTTAATGTGAGGGGATTTGTGCCCTTCCAACCTTTGTTCCGTGGTTGTTTGTGCATTGTGGTTTTTAGATGATCATTATCTTCACGATTGGAGCCTCTCGTGTTCGTTTATGGGAGCACTCGATCGTTTGCTTTGAAGAAATTCTCAATATCCAAATGATATATCCTTTGATGTTCTAACTTAGGTTTATAGCACACTTCATAAACGGCTATTAATTTATTGGTTACACCCTTTCCATGCTAGATTAGGCATTCGACTACGTCTCTAGTATGGGGGTGTTTGCACCCCTAGACTCGAAACATTGAGGACAATGTTTAACTTTAGTATGGGGGGGGTGAATAGATACTTGCCTTGCCAAACCTTCACGCTTTCCAAAGTTTATCTTTTTGTTTATCGTCTTTGTTGCAAAATAAGGCTAAAAATGGCCAAATTTTAAAATTTTTCTCATGTTTTATAAGTGTTTGAAGACACGAATGTAGGTTTTCCGATGGCGAGAATAAGAGTAATTTTTGACTCGACCGTGCGTGTTGAGCACTTAGCTTTGATTCCTTAACTACACATTAGGCTAAGTCTCTTAAATGAGGACGAGAAATGATAGAGTTAATTATAAGTTACTATGCTAAACGTAGAGTACTCGTATTCTTTCAAAAACTCATGTGTTCTCGTTGTTTGCTTATTCTCCCTTCGCATGTAAATATTTTTTGCTTAATAAATATTGACTTAGCGGTTTAGTTAGGATTGTTGGGTTTCTAGTCTTTTTCTAGTAGCTTCCGTGTAATTAAATTGGGAAGACATTAAGGTATCGCCAGCGTCACGGTTTTGAAGTATTGGCACCCGAATAATCGAAAGCTTCACCCAATAATAAGATTTCAAGTGCTCACCTAAATCTAGCAAACAATTTGAAGCCCCACAAGGCCGAAAAATCTATGCAAAATTGAAAGTGAATCAAGCCTTAATCTTCGAAGCTTTAAAGATCCAAAATTCGCTTTAGCGTGAGGATATACGTCTTTTGCTAATAAAACCACCGATGAGGCGGATAATAAAAGGCAAGGCAAGACCGAAGTCATAATAAAAGCTTCATGGCGAAGTTGAATAAAAGATGGAGGTAAACCAAAGATAATAAGGCCCTTCCGTTAGGGGGCGTATAAAAGTCTTGGTAATAAGTCTCATGTTCAAAACCGTTATTAAACCGTGTTTATCGATTCTTCTTGTCAAATTATTTTTTTGACATCGTTGTCTATTAGGAAGGGTTATTGATTTGATGGTCTTAGTTACACCGTTAGGACTCTATCTTTAGACCTAAATCTCTATTATCGCATAAGTCAACAATGTATCCTTGTGAGACATTCAAGACAAAATAAAATATAAGAGATACAACTTAGGAATAATGGGAGGATAAGTACGTGATTAGGGCATATGAGTAGTGTTAGCATTACTAACTTATAACGACAATGATCTCGTTGCACGCTTGGCATGGAATTGGGGTGAAAATCGAGGACGATGAAATTATTTCTAACGAAGCATTCACGTGTTCTTATTCTATGAACCTAAACGTCCCATTTTGCGATGAAAATCATACATTATGTCTAAAACACAAGTAGTAGCAATAGTAGTAGTGTAGCTAGTTTATCATTCAATAAAGTAAATAAAATGAATTTTGGAGGTGCTACTATACTTTATTCTAGCATTGCGTGAGGGCACGACAATGGTTTAGTATGGGGGAGTGATGAGACTGCTTTTATACATAGTCTCATCGTCCAAATCGGGCTTAAAATGCACAAAATATCATTAAAACTGCCAAATATATGCTCGTGTTTGTTGCTTGTGTATTTTAGGTACGGATATTGAGGGAATGACAAAAAGATCACAAGAATCATTCAAAAAACGAACACGGGAAACGAAGCCGCACAATGAACCGGACCCAAATCTGGAATTTCCAAAAATGACCTTGAAGAATTAAAGATTGGCAACATTGGTCCCTCATTTTTGAAGACTTGGCAATTTATACCCTTGAAAAACTCGTAAAATGCATTGTGGTCCCTAAATTATCAAGATATTACAAGTTCAGTCCTTGAAGAATGAAGAAATTACATGTGAAGTCCTTGTTTTAAGTTTGAGAAAGTATTTGTGCCAAAAGTGTCAAACTGCCAAACTTGTTTATAAAGGAAAAGTGGTTTGTTGCTGTTTTATACAAAGTAAACAAGAAAGGAAACCATGGGGGCCAAAACTGCCCAGAAAACAAACTCCCTCCCACCAATACAAACCTGACACCTCACCACTTAACCCGACCCTACCCATTTACCCTACCCATTTACCCAACCCACAACCCAAACCCAACCCACAACCCAAACCCAACCCACCAGTTTATTAATTAAACTGGTCAAAACCAGTCAAACCCCACACTAACCTTCCCTCCAAACACTTATTTAAAAACATTAACCCCCAAAAACGGATTAAACCCCACCCTGCTATCACCCTTAATCCCATAAACCCTAAAAACCTAAATCAGTAAAAACAAGGGGGTTTAACCCAAATGCTCCAGAAACATAATTACCCACACCCTTAATACAAACCCACTCTCAGATTCCCTCCCAACACACCCATGTGTTGGGTAGGCCCCTCCCCTGCACCCGTCTTTGTCCCCAAACCCCCAAAAAGAGACAAGATCAACGTTGGGTGCTTACTCCTTGGCCCCCAAGGACATTTTAACGTTCAAGATTAAATACCAACAGCTGGCATCTTCACATGACACGAAAGAGATCACATGAAGCACAAATTTGACCAAGAATTCAAATTCGTCCAAGGGCAAGACTGGAATTTCAAGAATTAGGGTTTTAGGATTCTAGTAGCTTCTATTAGTTGTATAAATATGGGACATATGTGTCCCATATCCTTTGTTCCAGATTTTTCCTTTCAAAATATTGTAATCCCTTTTTAAGAGTTATAAAAGTTGGTATTTGTGTTATAAAGTAATTCCTTTTTATGGTTTTAAAAGTTGGTGGTATTGTTTAAGCATAATCTGAGTTCCATAATCCATTTTGGTTTGGTTAAGTGTAATTCAGAAAGTGAGGTTTGGTGAAAGTACACTCAATCCAAGTCTTGAACTTTCTGTGAAAGTTATAGAAGCTATTAGCTTATTTGTTGGATAACCAAATAAGCTACTAAGCTTGTATAAGCTTTTTAATCCGTTTCAAAAGTTTTCAAGTTTTCTGAATTTTCAAAGTAAAAATCTCATTTTTACTCTTCTTTTTTTTTAGCTTGACATTTACTGTAGCATAAGCTCATCACAAGCCTTATAAGCTTGTGACAAGCTTACTCTACCAGCTCTCTTTTCTTGTTGGTTGTGGTGTGCAGGAAACATGAAGCAAACAAGAATCCATTTCTTTCTATCCATTTCATTTTATCAAGCATAAGCTACATAAGCAGCTTATAGAGGATCTACACAAGCCCCAACTTGTAGGAGAAGGCATAGCAGCCTTAGTGGGGCCTTGATGTGGGTCCCACAAGGTATAATACCTTGTTCCCTTGTTTCAGTTTTCTAGTTAATGAAATTAAGTGATTTATGTGATTTTTTTTAAAGTTGTTTAAGTGTTGGTTATTTGGTTTGATCCTACTGATTAGGGCCTTATATGCATGTTATAAGTTGTTTCAATCAGTTTGAGTGTGATTTGAATTCATTTGCTTTGTTAAATCATTTTCTGAAAAATTTAAAGGGTGTTTGGATAAGGGTTTAACCTAGGATAAAAGTTATGTATCTTTGGTTAAAACCTGTTAAAATCATTCTTTAGGTTGTAATAGGTTGTATGTTATGTTGGTTTTCAGTTTGGGTGAGTTTTTAAACAAGTTGCATGCTAAAATATTGGATAATATAGCTAAAATCAGAAAGTGCTTATTGTTGACTGTTTTTGTTGAAATTGTTCTTCAAATCTTGTTGATTGTTAGATATTAGGTTTAAGCAGGGTTTGCTATTGCTTATTTGTCATTTGGTTGGATTATGTGCAAGTTATGAGCTTTTGAAATTCGTTTTTGTGCATGTAATCTATTGTTACTGTTCATCAGAAACATATAGCATTCATCAGAAACTTTGTGTGCCCTTTTGTGTGAAATTTTGCCAAGTGACTTGTGTGTTTTTGTGTTTCCATTGACTCCTTATACTCAACTGAGTATAAGGGTGCCCTATTGTCCAAAGAAATCCAAGCTACAAGATTTCCTAAGCTCATTTGGTCAACTGACCTTATTTTTGCACTATCAGTGGGAACATAGTTCCCCCTGCTTGCCCAAAAGTTAGTACTGCTCAACTAGCAGACAAAACCAAACAAGTGTCACTATGAGCTTTCTACTTTTTTTTGTCTTTTGTGGCTTAAAATTAGAGTTAGGACTTGAAACTTGTTTTAATATTTTTCTAATTTTATTTTTGATTTTTCTGTTTAATTAGAATTTTTATTACTGTTCATTTAGAATTTTTTCCATTAAATAGCTATTTTTAATACTTTTTAATTTCTGATTTTTGGCATTTAGTGCCAAAAATACTTATTTTTCAGTTTTAACATTTTTCATAGATTAGAAAAAACATTTTAAGATTTTTAGTCATAAAAGTTTTCACTGTTCACCTTTTATTTATTTTTTTTAAAATTAATTTAGTTTAATTAGGGTTTAATTTAAACTGTTTTTGTCTTTTAGTGGTAAATTTATTATTTTTCAAATTTTTTCATTTTTCTTCTGTTCATTAGAGTAATTTAGGATTTTTAAAAGTGTCAAATTATTTTTGGTACTATTTTATTATTTTTTATAATTATTTTAGTTTTAAAATAGTTTTTAGTAATTTAAAAATAGAAAAATAGTTTTCAAAAATTAGGAAAAATACTTTTTAGTCTTTAGATAATATAAGTAAGTTATTTGTTCAATAAAATAATATTTTGGACATTTTGATTAATTATATTTAATTTTAGGGCTTTAATTAGCATTTAAAATTGAATATTTAATTAATAAAAGGTTTTAAAATATTTTTATTTGATTTTTATTCTTATTTATATTATTTTAGACTACTTTTAGCTTTTAATTAATTTTTAGGTTTAAATTTTTAATTTTGTAGTTTTTACGGTTTTACGTGAACGCCTTTTCGTCTTAGCTCGATCCGTCTTCGTAACCGTCATTCTCTTCTCATCTCATTTCTATTTTCTTTTTCTTAGCAATATAATCACAAACATTAATCAATTCATTACACAACGCACTAGCCTCCTTGGGAAACGAACTTGAACTTTCTTAAGGGTCATTAGTGCTCGGTTTTGCTAAACCGACACTTAACGCTTACCACTATTTTGTCATCCTTTTCCTAAAGGGTACAAAAACTCTACATCAGGGCTCAGCTTCTTCAATGAGACAAAGAGCTTGAGGGGTACAAAAGTCGTTTAATTAACGTTAAAAAGGACGATTTTGAAAATAAATACAACGAAGCTATTGCCTTGTTAACTAAAGAGAAACGTCAATTTAATGTTTTATTAAGTGATGAACGTCAAAAAACGTACCTTACCACAACAAAAGTAAACGAACTTGAACAAAGGCTTTCTATGAATACCACCAATTCTGTTAAAATTCTTGACGAAAAGAAACAAGAGGTTGAAAAATTAAAACAAGATTTCAAAAATAGACAAGGCAAAGATACTGAAAAAGTAAAGGATCTCGAAGAACAAGTCGATTTTTTGAAAAAAGTTGTTTATAAAACACATGACTCTATTCAAACCGTTAGAATGATAGCACCTCGGTCATTTTTCAAGGGTCAAGATAGTTTTGAAAGTCCCAAGTACCTCGAACAAGCTCAAGATGCGAACCCTCATTTATATCTTGATGAGTCTGAATGGATCAATCATGATTGCCCAGTAGTTAGGCTCGATAGTGAAGAGACGTCCCTTTGGGATGAGGAGAGTAGATCACCAGTCAATAAAGATTTTGTGAAACCATATAATTATGCTTATGAAAATAGTCTTTATGGTCTTTTCACTCCACAAAAACAGAAGTCTCGTGAGGAATTGTTTCTTGAAAGCAAACAACGAAGAATTCAATGGAAGATAATTTTTGCCACTAAGAAATCAAATGTTTCTATATATATTAACTATTTGCCTCTTGATGTTTCTAAAAGCAAAAGTAGAAAAACACTTGGTATTCTTAAACATCACATTGATAATGCTCAATCAATTGTTGAAAGTGATTGGCAAAAACGTCAAAATGATAAGTGGAAAACAGAGATTCCTCACGATATAACTGTGCATGTGAAAGAACTTTTAATACCAAATACGAAGATAATAAAATAAAATGTCCTTGAGTTTGAAAAATTAATTCGGTCTGAAATGTTTGATGATTTAAAATATGTTGAGTCTCTTGAAAAAGAAATTGATGAACTTCAAAATGACAAATCAGAGTTTTCAAACGAATATGATCTACTCTTAGAAGAATGTCTCTCCAAAGATATTTTGTGTGTTACTCTTCAATCTTGTGCTGATATTGATGAATATTCTGATGTTGCATGAAAATATATTGATAAGATCAAAGAGTGTGAACAGCTTGAAACTGAGCTTTCGAAACGTAAAGAAAATGTTAATAAAAAGGCTTTTGAGTTACTTCAACACAAAACTGATTTCCTTCAAAAACATCGTCATTCTCTTGAACTTGCTTTACAAAAAGACATCGGAAGTTTTCCACATGATAATAAATTGCAAGAAAAACTTTCCCAAATTTGTCGAGAAATGAATGAAAAGAGTTTGGAAATTAAAGACTTGAAAGCTCAGTGATGCGTTCTCTTGCGATTACACAAGTTTTAAATTTATAACACGAATTTCCAAATAAGCTAAGAACACACGGGCAAGTATGACCCTTTCGTTTGTAGCTAGCTTGTTGTGGTAAGCCGAGGTCGTTTACTGGGATTTGGGTATTTTTGGTTGTAAGGAATCTAAGTAACAATGTAACGTTGTTGGTAAAGATGGTTGTCACTCCCAAAATTACCATATAAGTAATAAATAAGCAAATAAGCAACAAGTAACAAGTAAATGGTGATTAAGCTAATAAGATGAGATGATAACAATAATATTAAAGACAACACTTGCTTGGATTAGTTCATAACATTTGGATTGTTCATATGAGGATGGTTTTGATAAGTTGATTATAAGTAAAGAAGATAATGGTCACAAATTCCAATCTTTGATTTTAAAGTATATAACTCTCGCGAAAGATCATACATCCATGAAATCAAGCATTAAGACAAGTCAACCAATTCAAGACTATGTTTAGTTTAACAAGTTTGATTCACGGTCGTTTCACAAAATCATTAACAATCACACTTAAGTTCCTTTGCATAATCATACCACTAAAGAAATGGTCAATACAATAGATAATCATCCATAGACAAAACGATTATAACTAGTTGATGAATGAGAACCCTTTCGACCTATGAAATCATCAACAAATAATCAAGTATGATAAGAAAATGGAATGGAACTTAAGCACAATTGGATTTCAAACATAACATGAAATTGATCAAAACAATGAAAAAACATAAACAATCCTCATGTCACAACTTCATCTAAACAAGTGTATATGAAACTACTCCATGATTATTTCAACAAAAATCATACGAATAATATTCATAACATTCACAATCTTTATTGAAATATAAAAAGAGTTTACCAAAGTGCTATTACAATAAGTAAATGGAATGGAAGAACTTAGAGCAATCCTTAAGCCTCTAATTGGCTACAAGTTTCTTTGTGGTCTTTCGGGTTATGTATTTGGAAATTCGTATTTGTGATTTGAGGTGAGTTTTGGAGAGGTTTGGTGAAGATTGGTGGTGATTTAGGTATCAAGAAACACTACCAATGATAAGGGTAATGATCCCTTAGAGTTTGGCAAGGTTATTTTGATGATTAGAGCTTCAAAAGGATAAGTTTTTGGCACACTTAGACCAAATCCGAGATTTCACCAAGGAGAGAGTTTCCTTGATGAATAATGAAGGTGGTGTTGTAAGTGTTGAAGTTACATGACTCCAAGGGTCTTATTTATAGATGAATTCAAGGCCACGCCTTCAATGCATGAACTTGGAGCCAAAGTAATATACTTGGAGCCAAAGGTGTTTTCTTGGTCCCAAAGAAGTTCTAGAATGCTCCAATAGAAGCTTCTTGTGTCTTCCAAATATGCATGAATGTAGACAAAATCTGCCAACACAAATGTGGGTGACAACTTGTATTCCGCTGGTGGCAACTCAGCTGGGTTTTGCTGGTGGCAACATTGATTCTGCTGGTGCCAACTTCATGCTGAGTGACTTGTATGCTTTTTGAAAACACTCGTTCTTGCATCCGGAATTGATGTTCAAAGGCTTGTACTTGTCGGGATTCCTTCGTATATTCATGAATCATCTTTTATTCTTTCTTTCTTTGTCTTTTCTTATTCTTGGCTATCTAACAACACAAAACACAACTTCATACATATATGAGCTAAATAGCTCGTTAGTATAACCAAAAACCATGCAAAATATACGGATAACGGTCAAGAAAACATGTTGGATTTGGGCGTTATCAAATCCCCTCACACTTAAGTTTTGCTCGTCCTCGAGCAAGGAAAAGAAAAACTATGCTTGCCCTCAAGCAAATAAAAGTAAAAATAAAGCTAGAAACTAATACCTATGTTCTAAAAGAAAAGAAAAATTTTAAAATTTTATGAAAAATTTAAAATTCTATGAAAAATTGAAAATATCTTTTAGGTTTTTATAAGAAATGGCTAAATATGCAAACCCCCTCACACTTAAGAGTTTGCTTGTCCTCAAGCAAGTAAAAGAAAAAATTCCCACATGGTGCATAATAATGGTTTAGGAAAATAAGATGAAAATCTACTAAGTACAAACAAGACTAAACCAAATGGCATGAGCACCAAGTGTACACATCTAAAGAGGACTTTTATTTGGGTTACAAGGTTAAGGGTTAATGAGGTATGGATAAGACATGAGATATTTTATGAGAGGTGTCCGTAAGTCCCATGTTGCTAGTTACCGAACAAATTACAAGCCCAAAAATGATCATAGTTACGAGCTTTATTCAACACATATTGATCAACACAAATATATATCACGTCTTAGCACATTGGCTAATCGATATCCAAATATACTTCGTCTTCCTTCATTCATAAACATATAGCTCATTGGCTATTTTTGTCATCATCAACTTTTCCTTTTACTTTTTTTCGATGACTTATTTTCTTTTTCTCTTTTTTCTCATCCTCCTCTTTTTTTCATTTTTTTCAACATACATCACATGCTCCCCTCACAATTTGCTTGAGCACACACCACAAAAAATAAAAATAAGAAGCGGCCTACTTCATCTTCGTTGGAATAGCACACATACATAGCCAAGTGTGACAACTATAAATCATCAAAAACAATCCACCATACTAAGCAACTAGCAACCCACCATTTGGACTTCGACATGGGTTAGGCTAAGGTTTACGGTTAAATAATTTTTTTCTTTTTAGTGGATTTAATAAAAGTGAAAAGATTGGCTCAAAGGGTATCTAGTACTAGACGAGAGTGCTAACAAAAGGGTTACTATGGTTGGTTAGCTAATCGATGCAACTAGCTAAAAAGAAAACGGAAAAAGCTATTTGGGTTTTATTACTAAGGTTACCTCTTTGTCACGCGTATACACTTATATCACACAAGTGTTATCTTACTAAACTTTATTTATTTATTTTTTATTTTTTTCACCTTGAGGATGATTATTAAATATATTTACAACAAGCGTGTGAAAAAAATTAGAACCTAACAATTATACAACTCTCCCTTTTTTCTTTTATTAATTAATTCTTTTTTTATATAATAAAAATTGGTTTCGTATTCCTATTTATTTCCCCTCACACTTAAGTTTTGGATTGGACTCAACGTTTAAAATAAACTTCAAAGCATGAAAAGTGGGGAAATAAATAAATAGTCAAAGAGAAACGAAACTTCCCGGGTTTAGAAATTGCAATTGATCTCCATGTGATGCAATGCTACACCATTTTGAACATAAGCTTGTGAGATCACTCGATTTCTTGACACTTCCTTCCTTCTCCATGTATTCTCCTCTATTACCTATTGTTGCATTTATTCAAACAAAACAAAACAAAACACACAAACAAACACACACGCACACAATAATAAAACACTACTAGCAAAGTACATCCCCTCACACTTAAGATTTTCCAAGTTTAGAAAAGTATTTTGGGGTGTACATATTTATTCAAAGCACAAAATTAAACACACACAAAATTAAACACACAAACAATTAAAGCACGGGTTGCCTCCCGAGAATCGCTTAATTTATTATTGAGTCGTTAGCTAGACTCTTCCCCTCGATGTTAGGATTCTTTGGTAATACGGTTAAGATGGGGAACTTTGGTTGGGTGTGATATAAGTGTAATTACTCATATCATTTGTAGCTTAAAACATTGAAATAATGCATTAAATGTATAAAAAATGCCTTGGATTTGCTTGTTTCTTGTTTTCATGTGTGTAGGTACCAAGTTCACGAAAACCGACACAAGTTTGATGATAAAGATTGAAGAAGCCATAATCGAGCTCGACAATAGTGGATTTAATAATTTGTCAAGTTTATAAGCCAAGTGGGTCCCATATGGGTTTATTGGGCCTGAAAATCCCATTTATGATTGAAGATACTTTGTTGTTTGAAAATTCATTAAAGGCCCAAAATGGATTTATTATAGACGGATGGAGTGCATTTGATGGGCTAAAAGCCCAAGTTTCCACACATTGATAAGAAACAAATGAAAGAAACGAGTTTGGGCTTTTAGGGTTTTGCTCAGTTGTTTATTAAACACGTTTTCTTTACTCTCTCACCAAACGTCTTATTTTCTCAGTCACTTTGTTTTTTACGTCACAAACTTTCCACCTCTCACTTTTCATTAAATAAATCACTCGTTCTCACACGCTTTTATCTCAATTTAATATCCACCAATTTACTTCACACGTTTGAAATCCCACTTTCCTTCACACGTCACTTTCCACCATTTGGATTAAATAAACCCGTATATCCCAACTCTCACCCACTTTCTTTCATTTAATATAAAACTTTCGATATTTTCTAGGTGAGTTTATATCACCTTCTATCTTCTTCATCCCAACTTTTCTCCCAAAACCAGTAAATCTACACTGTTCCTATAAACCCTAGGATGGTAAAAAGTCCTTATTATTTAGGGCTTTTTATCTATTCTTTTAATTCACCCCACAAGGAAATAAAACCCCAAGTTTAAAGGAAGAGAGGGTAAGGAAGAAGATGCTACGTGGCTAAATGTGATAGGAGGATACACCTCACATCCCTAATCCCACCAATCAGAGCGCTTAAAAGAAGCACAACTAGCACACGGATGGCACGTTGGCAATCCGTGTGCTATTGTGAATCATATCCACCATCCGATTGAAGAGAGAGAAAAGAAGAGAAGATCAATGGCCTAGAAGAAAAGGGAATATCCCTCAGAGGATCCGGATATTCGCATCACCAACAAGCCTTGGGAGGCTATAAAAACCCCCATTATTTCCTTGTAATTCATCCTTCTTTTACTTTTATTGTTATTCTGTCAAAAATAGTGTAGAATTAGTTCTTGTATTTTACTTTAAATCTTGTAATATCTTTTGAAGATTAATAAAAGATTAGTTTAATTCTTCACAAAAGTGTCTCGTTCTTTTACTGCTTTAAGTTTTTATGAATAAATTCTATTACTGTTTTACATGATAACAAGTGAGATGTTAGATATAAACTAATTGATAGTTTAAGTTTGATATTGTAAGTAAAAATTGGATTAAAAATTATCCCCACTGGATAATTTTAATATATAAATGATGCTGGTCGATTCTGTTGTTTAATGGTGGTAAGATTGGTATGATGAATGGCGGTTTGCGGTTAAGTTCTAAGGCAGCTCAGCGCTTGCTTTCTTCTCAAAGGAAAACTTCAAAAAGGTTCTAAGTTCTTACTTTTTATTGTTAATGTTTTAAAATCTGTTTAGTATGATTAGATGGATTAGGATAGTATGGATTTATTTTTGCATCAATTTATCTGGATAGATATGAGTTTGTATGCGTGTGAGATTGAATATTTTAACTGCTTAAATTTTAAGTGAACATTTAGAAGGCTGCTGAATGTTAAGTAGTGTCTGATGATTATTGTTAAGTTCTCAGTTAGTTTAAATAGATTTATTTAGATTTTTAGGATAAATGTAATGGAACTGAGTTTGACGATTTGATCTTCATGAATGAACTTATCTTAGTTCTAATCTGCTGAGTTGTTTTAAAGGAAATTGTAATCTGTACTTTACTTTTTAGTAACTGATAAATTTCTGATGAGTTATTGGCAGTAAGATCTGCTGATTTATGAAGCTTATGAGATTGATTTGGTAAAATTGAGTTTTCGCTTAGTTTATTTAGAATTGGTGATGATTTTAGTGGGCATTCTGATAGATTTTAAGACTGCTGTTGAATTTGCTTTTGCCATTTGTTTACTGTTTTAATTTTGAAGGATAACTGTTTTAATTTCTCACTGGTTTGAATGTTCAGTATCTTTGCTGAAAATAGATTGAATGAATATCTGTATTAGGGTTAGTTTACTGTATTTTCTGCTTAATTTGGTTAATTTTATTGCCTGCTGATTCATGTTTATTTCCTTTGATAGTTTAGTTGATATTACTGTTGTATTGATCCAGTATAGCTTATCAGTTCAACTGATTGTATAAGCTCATTAAGCTGATTCCTATCAGCTTAAAGCAAATAAGCTGTCAAAAAAATATATTTCCTAAGACACCAGCTGTTTCAGCTGTAAAAAAAAATAATTTCCAAAAAAGTATGTCTTGTGTATTACTGTTTTACATGATAACAAGTGAGATGTTAGATTTAAACTAATTGATAGTTTAAGTTTGATATTGTAAGTAAAAATTGGATTAAAAATTATCCCCACTGGATAATTTTAATATATAAATGATGCTGGTCGATTATGTTGTTTAATGGTGGTAAGATTGGTATGATGAATGGCGGTTTGCGGTTAAGTTCTAAGGCAGCTCAGCGCTTGCTTTCTTCTCAAAGGAAAACTTCAAAAAGGTTCTAAGTTCTTACTTTTTATTGTTAATGTTTTAAAATCTGTTTAGTATGATTAGATGGATTAGGATAGTATGGATTTATTTTTGCATCAATTTATATGGATAGATCTGAGTTTGTATGCGTGTGAGATTGAATATTTTAACTGCTTAAATTTTAAGTGAACATTTAGAAGGCTGCTGAATGTTAAGTAGTGTCTGATGATTATTGTTAAGTTCTCAGTTAGTTTAAATAGATTTATTTAGATTTTTAGGATAAATGTAATGGAACTGAGTTTGACGATTTGATCTTCATGAATGAACTTATCTTAGTTCTAATCTGCTGAGTTGTTTTAAAGGAAATTGTAATCTGTACTTTACTTTTTAGTAACTGATAAATTTCTGATGAGTTATTGGCAGTAAGATCTGCTGATTTATGAAGCTTATGAGATTGATTTGGTAAAATTGAGTTTTCGCTTAGTTTATTTAGAATTGGTGATGATTTTAGTGGGCATTCTGATAGATTTTAAGACTGCTGTTGAATTTGCTTTTGCCGTTTGTTTACTGTTTTAATTTTGTAGGATAACTGTTTTAATTTCTCACTGGTTTGAATGTTCAGTATCTTTGCTGAAAATAGATTGAATGAATATCAGTTTGTATTAGGGTTGGTTTACTGTATTTTCTGCTTAATTTGGTTAATTTTATTGCCTGCTGATTCATGTTTATTTCCTTTGATAGTTTAGTTGATATTACTGTTGTATGGATCCAGTATAGCTTATCAGTTCAACTGATTGTATAAGCTCATTAAGCTGATTCCTATCAGCTTAAAGCAAATAAGCTGTCAAAAAAAAATCTTTCCTAAGACACCAGCTGTTTCAGCTGTCAAAAAAAATAATTTCCAAAAAAATATGTCTTGTATGGGATTCGAACTCGAGCCCCTTCGTTTGTAGGTCCAGTGTGATAACCAGATGAGCTCAAGGCTCTTTTGATTTTCTTCTCCTTTATTTCATTAATATAGTCATTTTTTTACTGTCAGTTATTTGTTTGAGTCTCTAGTCACGTTTTATTTTTGTATAACATTTAATTTTTAATTAGAGTAAATTCAAAAAAAATTAAGTAGTTAAAAAGATAGAATTAAATAAAATACAGATAAAAAAATAAAAAAAAATGTTTTTTATTTCAAAAGTTTAATTAGTTTAAATTTTTATTAGAAAGATTTTTATAACTTTAGTTTTAAATAAATACAGTTTTTTTTAGATTTGTTTTATAGAAATTTTAATAAAGTAAACTAGTCTTAAAAGAGATTAATTAGATAGATTAAATTTTAATTTTGAGAAATTGTTTAGATTTATTTTAAATAGGCGGGATTTACGATTCATGCACTTTAGGTTTATTTCTAATAGTTTAAAATTGGTAGATTTTATTTGTAGTTTAAAAACCAAAAACCAATTCAAATCGATTGTCCAAATCAAAGCAAAACGTCTCAAATTCATAAGATCTTCGTGTACAACGAACTCGACTCACTCACGTGTTTAATTGAATTCGTCATTGGTATTATTAGATTATTACTTTTTCCTAAAGGTAATTTTCTAATTTACCCTATAACGTATCAAATTATCACTATACACATCCACTTACATAAAAAATTTTGGCGCCGCTGCCGGGGATCTTGTGTACGATTCGTCTTTTGTGGAGATTTGTTGATCGTGGATTTGAAGACCCTTTCCGTCCTCGGAAAGTTTGTTATTTTTCTATTATATAGTATGTATCGTTTTTCTCGTTTTTTGTGAATAATATATTGTATTACGTAGCACAATAATTTTACATACTTTTCAAATAAGCCTTAGTTGGGATTTCATCACCTAGCTATTGTAGTCGAATCCAAAACAAAAATAAAAGGCAAAATAGATAAATACTAATAAGAAGTTTGAACTCGATTTATACAAACTATAAGGTGGGTATAAGGCGACGTGCTATAAAAGGCCGTCTAAGGAAAAAGGTTTTTAAGTGCTTTGTGCCACCTCGTTTCCCCGCTTGCTTGTGCGTATATTGAGAGGGACAACCTATTATTGGTTTGCCGACTCAAGTAGTATTAAATCTTATTTTTTTGTAATTTACTTATTGAACCTCGAGACGTTTAGGTTTTCACCTATCGTTTCAAAGTCGACCGAGGGTAATTTACTTCCATAGTAGTTATCCTTATTCCTTGTTTTTATCGATCATTATTGATTGAGCAATACCAAAAAAATACCAAAAATAATCTTCTTCTTGTCTAATTTCTTTTCTTCAACCCTCTAAATTCCCGTCTTTGTAGTTTATGCAATTACGTTCTTCTCGACTTGTGATTGATTTAAATAGGCTTGAAAATATTCCTCGTAGAAATAGAAATCGTCAACAACGAATAGTGGAACCCGAGCTTCCACCTATTGTTGTGGAGATGGCCGATAACCGAACAATGGAGGAATTGCTCCGTGCACCCACCGAAGGGTATGGGGAAGCAATCGTTGTGCCGGCTATTTTGGCGGATCATTTTGAGATTAATGCGGGTCTTTTATCGCTCATTCGTGCTGACCAATTTCGTGGCAATGAGACCGATAGCCCGCATTCTCACATTCGGAATTTTAATCGAATTACCTCGACTCTCAAGTTTAGAGATGTGCCGAATGACGTGATTGAGCTTATGCTTTTTCCGTACTCGCTCGAGGGTAATGCTAAGCTTTGGTATGAGAAAGAACCACCGGGTTCGATTTTAACATGGGATGATTTAGTGTCAAAGTTTATGAATTATTTCTTTCCACCGTCCAAAACAACACACTTTAAGAATGAGATCACTAGATTTTAACAAAAAGTGCATGAATCGTTTGGGGTTGCTTGGGAAAGATTTAAAGATTTGTTGAGACAATGTCCACACCACGGTTTCTCGGAATTGCGTCAAATAAATACTTTCTATAATGGGCTTAATATGATTGAACAAGATTCTTTAAATGCCGCTGCGGGTGGTAATCTTTTAAGAAAAACACCGAGAGACGCGTGGAGACTAATTGAGGATAAGTCTAGAGCACAATATTCACGAAACACACCGGTTGTTTCCAATGTGAATTCATCTAATCACGAGATTGCTAGATTGGACTCTAAGATTGATAGTGGATTTACGACTTTGTTGAGTGAGATTAGGAAGAATCCTCATGGATCGATTAATATGGTTGAGAATGTTTGTGTATCATGTGGTGGAGCACATCCTAATTATGCTTGTTTTAACGCGGGGTTTGATCAAGCTAGTGCTTTTGCCGCGACGGGAACTTATTGCTCCAACGGTCAAGTTCCTCGTCAAAATCATGTTGCTCCACCGGGTTTTCCACCGGTTCAAAATAGGTACAACAATGAAAATAATGGGAATAATTTTAACCGTGGTAACCAAGGGAATTTTAATCAAGGAAATGGGTTTAATGCTAATCAAAACAATCAAGGTTTTCAAGGGAATAATCAAAATGATTTGTCAAGCTATATCAAGTCAAATGAGGCAAATTTGAAAGCGTTTCAAAATAACATCCAAGGGCAAATTAATACTTTGAGACTCGATTTTCAAAATACGATTAAAGGGCAAAACAATAAGATTGAGCTTAATCAACAAAGGCTAGAGCAAACCCAAAGTCGTATGCAACAAAATTTGGAACAAGGTCAAAATAAATTGCTTTCTATGTTTGAGGGATTCATGTCTAAACCGTCATCTTCTTCGGGTTGCTTACCTAGTAACACCATTCCAAACCCGAAGGGAGAGCTTAAGGCCATAACCGTTTATGATGATAGTGAGAATTTAGATGAAGTTGAAGTGATTGAGTTTAAACCTCCACCTAAGGAAACTTTCCTAGAAGTCACTAAGGCTACTTTGAATGTGATTAGTACCTCGGTTTTCTTTGAGTTTAAACCTCCACCTAAGGAAACTTTCCTAGAAGTCGATTATGAGACCAATCCTCGTGTGCCTATTATTCTAGGAAGACAATTTTTGTGTACGGCCAATGTTTTAGTTGATATGAGGAAAGAGGAAATTAAATTGTTTTATGGTGATAAGAGCATTGTTTTTAAACCGGAAAAGATTCCAAGATTTGCTCCTAATAAAGTTGAAAGTGTTAAGCTTGTTGAAACAATTGAAAGTGATAAAAAAGCTCTTTTTGATAAAGGTGTTTTTCCTATTTTGGAAACTTCTAATTGTGATAAAGGAAAGTTAAACTCAAATGAAGAAGCTTGCTTTGTTGAAACATGTTGTAACCTTTCCTCATCTACACTCACTCCACACGAGGATGCTAAGATTGAAAAACAAATAGACGATTACTTGAGTGAGCCATTTGATGCTAGTGAGTTTGTTAGTGAGAATTTTGATCCCGAGAGTGACATTGCTTTAATTGAACAATCTTTGACAATGGACTCATTTTCACTCTCTTCTAAGGATCATGTTGATGTTCCTAAGGCACAATCTTCCATTGAAGAGCCTTTGATTCCTACCTTCACACTGAGTGAGGTTAGTGATTATTCATGTGATAAGTTCATCGATGAACTTTTTGCTATCCTTGATCCACTTCCACGGGGAAGTGAAGACGTTTCCGATCTCGAGATCGAACGTGATTCTTGTGTTTTACCTACCATTCTCGAGGAATTCGCCGATGAATTGCCTTTAAATAAGAATGATGATCTAGTATCCGAGTGTGATACACTCGATACTTTGTCGGATATTTCTTGTGATGACAAGGATGACGATACTTTCGTGACTTACTCAAATCCTCTTTTTGAAGTTTTATTGAACAATAATCCGTTGTTTCAAGAGGATTTTGAGAGCATCACACTTCCTACATCTCACAACCTTTGTGATGATGATCTTCTTATGAAGGAGGTTGATGAGTTTCTTTATATAGACATTCCTTCGGAATTTGAGGAAGAGTCTAATGACGGTGATGAAGACTCTTGGTTTGATCATCCGATTTATGATGAGGACAATGTTGACCCGGAGGGAGAAATTACTTTTGCTCCTATTATCCTTCCCACTCGCTTTGATATTAATGTGTGGGTTTTTCATGCGACTCGTTTTGAGTACCATGATCCCTTTATTCACATTCAAAAGAGTGGAAAGGTCAACAAAGTCATGCAAGTTGAAACCACTATGGTTGAGACTTTTGTTCCACCATTATCATGTGCTTCATATGATTTAGGATTAACATGGGGGACGACACCTTGTTGTCTATTCCTTTCTCCACCGAGGATGAGGTATTCGATCCCGAAATCATTGATTTAGGGAAATCTCGGCCTTTCACCGATGCAATAATTGAAAGATTTTTCGATCATCTTGGTGCGAGTTTATCTCGTGGAGCATGCTACATCCATACTATTGTTTGTGACCACTGATGAGACGGCTTTTATACATGGTCTCATCGTTCTTTTTGGACTTAAAATGCATTAAATATCATCAAAATACCCAAATATATGCTTGTGTTTGTTGCTTGTGTAATTTAGGTACGGATATTGAGAAAATGACAAAAGATCACAAGAATCACGCAAAAACGAACACGGGAAACGAAGCCGCACGATGAACCAAGCCCTAGTGAGGAATTTTCCAAAGAAAACCCTTGAAAATTTGAAGAATATTGAAGATTGGTCCTCCAAGTTTGAAGAATTGACACTTTATACCCTTGTATCTTCATAATTACAAGTTTGGTCCCTAAAGTTTGTCAAAATTACAAAAAGGACCCTTAACTTTGAAGAATTGGCAATTTTAGTCCCTCAACAAATCTAAATTGTCAATAATGGTCCTCCAAAAAGTCAACAAACAAATCAAAGACCTTGAAGTTTGAAGACATTACAAGAATGACCCTTGAAGAATGCATTAATTGCATAATTAATCCTTGATATAAGTTTTGAAAACTTTGGTGCCAAAAATGACAAGTTCAGCAAAGTTATACCAAAGGGAAAAGAGTTGTTGGCTGTTTTAACTTAATGTGAAGACAATTTCAAAGTCTGGGGGCCAAACAGGGACAAAACAAACCCATATCCACATTTAACCCAACCATACCCGTTTTTACCCACCCATATCCACCTTTATACCCGACCAAGCCCAGACCCAAGCCCAAGTCAAACACTGCCAGTCAAACCTTATTTAAAAAGTTTAAACTCGTTTTAAACTTGGTAAATACGTGGGAAACAAACACTGTGCATCTCTTTCCCCCTAATCTTCCCCTAATCCAAGCTATAAACCCTAATTGAGTTCCTCATCAAATCAAAGGGGTTCGACCCGATTCGCTCCAGGATGCCAATTAAACCCATCCCAACTTAATCCCACTCACCCAAGCAGCTTACCCGTGACTTGTGGGTCCCCCACGTGGCTCCCCTGCAACATGAAGACAAGTTCTTGGCAGAAATCCAACGTCCCTAAGAAATTTCGTGCTCCCAAAGCTTTGACAAACGGCCAAGATCATGTGTACCTCACTGGCATCACATGGGAACCCCTTGACCACAATTTCAAGCTCAAGACCCAAGGGGTATTTCTGGAAATCATCATCTAGGGTTTTAGTTGTTTTTCATCTTTGTAATATTTAAATCCTAGTTATTCTAGATAGTTCTTAGCTAGCTATAAAAGGGGTCGACATGTGACCACCTTACTGGTTCCAGTTTTTATGTAATTTTATTTTCTTTAAATTAATGAAAAGTTTTTTAACCTACATGAAACTGTGATCCAATTTTCTTTTCAGCATTTTAAGTTTTGAAGTTGTTTTTCTTCTTGAATCCATTTCACAATCCTCAAGTTTGTTTTTAAGTTTTCACTTGTTTTCAAAAAAATTTCAGAAACTTGTTTATTATCTTACTGCTATAAGCCATTCAATAAGCTTCTTAAAACAAGCTTATTGAATCACTTATAGCTTGTCTTTTCTCTCTTTGTTGTTTATGGTGTGCAGGAAACAAGGATCATCCAAGGTGGTATTCTCCTCATTTTCTTGCCATTGTGTTCAAACCAATCCAATCCCACAAGGCTCAGCACAAGCCCGGGCTTGTAGGAGGTGGCTTATCAGCCACTGTTGGGCTTGGAAGTAAGCCCAACAAGGTAGCCCTTGTTATTCATTTTCCATTTTTTATTTTTCTGAAACTTTCATGCTTTATGTGATTTTTTTTGTTAGTTGGTAAGAATCTGTTTAAGTGTTTGTGTTTGCTTCATTGGGATGTTATATGCTTGACTTGAGCTCTTTAATCCAGATTGGTAGAGTTTTGTGTTGTTTTGGTTTGAAAAAAGTTAAAAAAAGAATTTAAAGGAGTGTTTGGGTAAACAGATTAATCAGTCAAGTTGCTATAAGTTAGGATTGAATCTTGTTTAGTTATACTTCATTGGGTGTCTGTTATATGGATTGTAGCTTGGCTATCAGTTTGGTAAAGGCTTGAACTCATTTGCATGCTAAAAAGGGTGAAAACATTGCATTTTTCAGTTACTGCTTTATTATGCCTGTTTTTGTGAAGTTTTTCCACAAATCTTGATTATATGCTAGGGTTAAGTGTTTTTTTAGGGTTTGACATTGCTGGTATGCCATTTACCTTGATTGAATGCAAGAATTTGAGGTTTAAAATCCAGATTTGTGCTTGTATTTGTGTTAACTGTTCACAGACCTGCATTTATGCTTAATTAGATACTTTTGATGCCTATTGTGTGAATTTTTGTGAAGAAACTTGGTGATTTTTGTGCTTAATCAAACTCCTTATACTCCAAAGAGTATAAGGGTGCCTTATTGTCCCAAATAAGCTATCAAAATAAGCTTTCCTAAGCTTATTGAAAACAAACCAAAAATTTACACTGTCAGTGGGAACTCCTTTCCCATTGCTAGTGTCTTTTTTACCACTGCTGAGCTAAAGGACAAATCCAGTCCACATGTCACTA
Organism: Glebionis coronaria; assembly: GCA_025667525.1. Lineage (NCBI taxonomy): Eukaryota > Viridiplantae > Streptophyta > Magnoliopsida > Asterales > Asteraceae > Glebionis > Glebionis coronaria. The sequence goes on along the minus strand of CM046875.1, from coordinate 87,027,514 downwards.
TCAGAAGTTCATAATTTTATCTTTAGTGCTTAAATTTTTGAATTAGACCTTCAAACCAGTGCCATTATTTTTCTTATTTAATTTAGGATTTTTCTGATTAATTAAATTTTTATTTACTGTTCATTTAGTAATTTTTAGGTTAATTAGCTATTTTTAATTAACTTTAAAGTTTCTGTTTTTGTCTTTTAGTGCCAAAAAGTAATATTTTTCTGTTTAATCAATTTTCCTAGACTTAGAATAATATTTTAAGGTTTTTGGTAAAAAAAAGATTTTACTGTTCATCCTTTTATTAATTTTTAGAATTAATTTAAGTTAATTAGGGTTTTAATTAAACTAGTTTTGTCATTCAGTGGAAAATTTAATATTTTTCAAGATTTTTCATTTTTCTACTGTTCATTAGAGTAAAATAGGATTTTTAAAATTGGTAGATTATTTTTAAACTATTTAATTATTTTTTTATAATTATTTTAATTTTAAAATAGTTTTTAGTAATTAAAAAATAGAAAAATAGTATTTAAAAATTAAAAAAAATACTTTTTAGTTTTTAGATAATATAAGTAAGTTATTTGTTCAATAAAATCATATTTTGGACATTTTGATTAATTATATTTAATTTTAGGGCTTTAATTAGCATTTAAAGTTGAATATTTAATTAATAAAAGGTTTTAAAATATTTTTATTGGATTTTATTCCTTATTTATATTATTTTAGACTTATTTTAGCTTATAATTAATTTTTAGGTTGAAAATTTTTATTTTTGTCATTTTTTTACGGTTTTACGTTTACGCCTTTTTCGTCGTAGTTTAATTATTTTTCGTAACCGTCTTTTCTTTCCTTTCTCAATTCTTTTCTTCTTGTTCATAATCACAATCATCATTAATCAACTCTTAACACAACGCACTTGCCTCCTCGAGAACGAACTCACCTAGGGTCATTCACACACGGTTTTCCTAAATCGTCGTGCACACTTGCCCTATTTATTGCCTTCTTTTCCTAAAGGGGTAATTTTACTCAACATCATTTTGGCGACCATCTCTTATTAGAGATTTGCGTTGGAGTTTTATCCTTTCGTTTGTCATCCGATAACGAGGATGAGATCTTTGACCCCGGTATCGTGCTTTATGTTGGATTTTATCCTAATATGCCGGTTTTCACCACTTTCCCTAAGGACCAATGAATGCGGGGATCGAGTCGAGCTCATGACTCGGTTAACAAAAACGAGTTATTCTATCTTCTTTCTATTTTCTAACACCTAATAAGGCTTGATCTTTCAAGCTCGTGCTCGTGTTTTGTTGTGTTGTGATCTTAGGTACGACCCTAATCATTGAAGACTCTCGTGTTCGATTTTTGCCGGTCCACTTGATCTTCCATTCTTTGAATGCCAAAAAGGGGCACACTTTCTATCCCTTGATTTTTATCGACTAACGTTTTATCTTGAGGCATAATTAATAAACGGCTTATAGATTTGCGTGCTCTTTCCATGCTAGGAGTTTGCATTAGACTCTTCGTGTTTTAGCAAGGGGGTGTTACTCTTGAGCTAAGAAACATTGAGGACAATGTTTGGTTTTAGCATGAGGGAGTCAATCAATATAATCGCTTGCAATTGCTTTTGTCGTTTCCAAACGTAGTGTTTTTCTCATTTTTCAATAAAATTTTAAATTTTTTGTGTTATTTTTAAGTTTTAATAAATAAAATAAGTGTTTTTGACACGAATTTAGGCTTTCAATAAGAATAGTTTTTGACTCGACTTGGTTTTTAACCTTAGCTTTTCCTTAACGTATTTGAATTAAGTTTTGCTAGGCTATTATATAGGGAGCTTTAAAACGCGAAAGTCTTAATTCATATGAGTTAAGAACAAGAACTTTTTGCAAGCTCCTATAATTGATCCTAGAAAGTCGTTTATCAAGGGAACTTTAAAACGCAAATTCTAAAACTTGCAAAAGTATAAGAAGTTGCAAGATCCTATAGATGACTTGAAAACCTAAAACTTTGATTTAATAGGCTAAGTATCCATTGATTTCATTTTTTGGAATTTTACAATATGGAGAACAAGAGATGATAGAGCCAATTATAAGTTCGGTATTCTTTCGGGAATTTATGTGAGTTGATTATGAGCCTATTCTCCCATCGCTTGTTAATATATTTAATTTCAATAAATAAGGTTGAACGATTTGAAAAGTTACTTAGCTTCTAGCCCAATATCGTTTAAAAGTTGCTCGGTATGGATTAGAGTTCATAGCCAAGGCATAACTTATTGAAGCGGGATGCGAAGATTGGCGAGTCCAAAAAGGTCCTAACAAGACATGAGGGCTATGTTTTATTGCTAAAGATCTCAAGTGATGTGAAGAATCATTTATCAAAAATCAATATGAAGGATCGAGACACACGACGAAAAGCAAAATACTCCCAAAAAGTCATGGAGAAGTCTATCCAAAAAGACCAAAATAAGGTATGAGGATAAATGAAGCCAAGTCCAAAAAGGAGGCGGATCGTTGTAAATCAAAATCCCAAGTAAAGATTGGAGAAAAATGAAGAAGTCGTGGTCCAAGTATGAATCTCTCAAAACTTCAAGTGAAGAAATATTATGAAGAGAAGACCATTATTTCGTGAGCGTCTCTCAAGATTGGAAGTATTAAGTCACTGCCAAATATCGGTCCGAGAAAGGTCTCAAATCGCGAAACAAGTTATGCCAAGATATGAACTTTATGAGTGCCCGAGAAGCAGTTTTAAAAGATTTTGTCCTTTAGCTAACTATTGATTAAATCGTTCAGTTTATTTTCGGCCTAATAAATTATCGAAATAAGTCAACAATGCATCCTTGTGATCATTCAAGACAACAATAAAAATATAAGAGATATACATAGGAATAAGGGAGTCTAAGTGATTAATTGGCCCACATGAATTCGTGTTAGTCTACCAACTTATAATAACAATGATCTTGTTTTTGCACTTGGCATGGAAAAGTGAAAAGTCGAGGACGATGAATCTATTTGAGCTTTTATGATCCTTTAAGTTATTTTATGTCTTTACAAAATAAAATGTCTAAAATTGAATAATGGTGTAGATATAGTCTTATTCTATCATTGCGTGAGGACACGGCAATTGCTTAGCATGGGGGAATTTGATATGAGTGTAATTACTCATATCATTTGTAGCTTAAAACATTGAAATAATGCATTAAATGTATAAAAATGCCTTGGATTTGCTTGTTTCTTGTTTTCATGTGTGTAGGTACCAAGTTCACGAAAACCGATGAAAACCGACACAAGTTTGATGATAAAGATTGAAGAAGCCATAATCGAGCTCGACAATAGTGGATTTAATAATTTGTCAAGTTTATAAGCCAAGTGGGTCCCACATGGGTTTATTGGGCCTGAAAAGCCCATTTATGATTGAAGATACTTTGTTGTTTGAAAATTCATTAAAGGCCCAAAATGGATTTATTATAGACGGATGGATTGCATTTGATGGGCTAAAAGCCCAAATTTCCACACATTGATAAGAAACAAATGAAAGAAACGAGTTTGGGATTTTAGGGTTTTACTCAGTTGTTTATTAAACACGCTTTCTTTACTCTCTCACCAAACGTCTTATTTTCTCAGTCACTTTGTTTTTTACGTCATAAACTTTCCACCTCTCACTTTTCATTAAATAAATCACTCGTTCTCACACACTTTTATCTCAATTTAATATCCACCAATTTACTTCACACGTTTGAAATCCCACTTTCCTTCACACGTCACTTTCCACCATTTGGATTAAATAAACCCATCTATCCCAACTCTCACCCACTTTCTTTCATTTAATATAAAACTTTTGATATTTTCTAGGTGAGTTTATATCACCTTCTATCTTCTTCATCCCAACTTTTCTCCCAAAACCAGTAAATCTACATTGTTCCTATAAACCCTAGGATGGTAAAAAGTCCTTATTATTTAGGGCTTTTTATCTATTCTTTTAATTTACCCCACAAGGAAATAAAACCCCAAGTTTAAAGGAAGAGAGGGTATGAAAGAAGATGCTACGTGGCTAAATGTGATAGGAGGATACACCTCACATCCCTAATCCCACCAATCAGAACGCTTAAAAGAAGCACAACTAGCACACGGATGGCACGTTGGCAATCCGTGTGCTATTGTGAATCATATCCACCATCCGATTGAAGAGAGAGAAAAGAAGAGAAGATCAATGGCCTAGAAGAAAAGGGAATATCCCTCAGAGGATCCGGATATTCGCATCACCAACAAGCCTTGGGAGGCTATAAAAACCCCCATTATTTCCTTGTAATTCATCCTTCTTTTACTTTTATTGTTATTCTATCAAAAATAGTGTAGAATTAGTTCTTGTATTTTACTTTAAATCTTGTAATATCTTTTGAAGATTAATAAAAGATTAGTTTAATTCTTCACAAAAGTGTCTCGTTCTTTTACTGCTTTAAGTTTTTATGAATAAATTCTATTACTGTTTTACATGATAACAAGTGAGATGTTAGATTTAAACTAATTGATAGTTTAAGTTTGATATTGTAAGTAAAAATTGGATTAAAAATTATCCCCACTGGATAATTTAAATATATAAATGATGCTGGTCGATTCTGTTGTTTAATGGTGGTAAGATTGGTATGATGAATGGCGGTTTGCGGTTAAGTTCTAAGGCAGCTCAGCGCTTGCTTTCTTCTCAAAGGAAAACTTCAAAAAGGTTTTAAGTTCTTACTTTTTATTGTTAATGTTTTAAAATCTGTTTAGTATGATTAGATGGATTAGGATAGTATGGATTTATTTTTGCATCAATTTATCTAGATAGATATGAGTTTGTATGCGTGTGAGATTGAATATTTTAACTGCTTAAATTTTAAGTGAACATTTAGAAGGCTGCTGAATGTTAAGTAGTGTTTGATGATTATTGTTAAGTTCTCAGTTAGTTTAAATAGATTTATTTAGATTTTTAGGATAAATGTAATGGAACTGAGTTTGACGATTTGATCTTCATGAATGAACTTATCTTAGCTCTAATATGCTGAGTTGTTTTAAAGGAAATTGTAATCTCTACTTTACTTTTTAGTAACTGATAAATTTCTGATGAGTTATTGGCAGTAAGATTTGCTGATTTATGAAGCTTATGAGATTGATTTGGTAAAATTGAGTTTTTGCTTAGTTTATTTAGAATTGGTGATGATTTTAGTGGGCATTCTGATAGATTTTAAGACTGCTGTTGAATTTGCTTTTGCCGTTTGTTTACTGTTTTAATTTTGTAGGATAACTGTTTTAATTTCTCACTGGTTTGAATGTTCAGTATCTTTGCTGAAAATAGATTGAATGAATATCAGTTTGTATTAGGGTTGGTTTACTGTATTTTCTTCTTAATTTGGTTAATTTTATTGCCTGCTGATTCATGTTTATTTCCTTTGATAGTTTAGTTGATATTACTGTTGTATTGATCCAGTATAGCTTATCAGTTCAACTGATTGTATAAGCTCATTAAGCTGATTCCTATTAGCTTAAAGCAAATAAGCTGTCAAAAAAAATCTTTCCTAAGACACCAGCTGTTTCAGCTGTCAAAAAAATAATTTCCAAAAAAATATGTCTTGTGTGGGATTCGAACTCGAGCCCCTTCGTTTGTAGGTCCAGTGTGATAACCAGATGAGCTCAAGGCTCTTTTGATTTTCTTCTCCTTTATTTCATTAATATAGTCATTTTTTTTACTGTCAGTTATTTGTTTGAGTCTCTAGTCACGTTTTATTATTGTATACCATTTAATTTTTAATTAGAGTAAATTCAAAAAAAAATTAAGTTGTTAAAAAGATAGAATTAAATAAAATAAAAATAAAATAAAAAAATAAAAAAAATATTTTTTATTTCAAAAGTTTAATTAGTTTAAATTTTTATTAGAAAGATTTTTATAACTTTAGTTTTAAATAAATACAGTTTTTTTTAGATTTGTTTTATAGAAATTTTAATAAAGTAAACTAGTCTTAAAAGAGATTAATTAGATAGATTAAATTTTAATTTTGAGAAATTGTTTAGATTTATTTTAAATAGGCGGGGTTTACGATTTATGCACTTTAGGTTTATTTCTAATAGTTTAAAATAGGTAGATTTTATTTGTAGTTTAAAAACCAAAAACCAATTCAAATCGATTGTCCAAATCAAAGCAAAACGTCTCAAATTCATAAGATCTTCGTGTACAACGAACTCGACTCACTCACGTGTTTAATTGAATTCGTCATTGGTATTATTAGATTATTACTTTTTCCTAAAGGTAATTTTCTAATTTACCCTATAACGTATCAAATTATCACTATACACATCCACTTACATCAGGGTGCCATTGATTTTGATAATTATCATCATTGAACCAAAGCAATTCTCCATTTATAGTCCAAACTTTGAAAGGCTTCTTCGACACATCATTGTCATCCTTCTTTATCATTCTTCTACTTCCAACGCCATTCGTTGATTTCAACTCTGTGTCATGAATTGACATTACATCATGTTCAAACGTCTTCTCCTTTTTGTTTGGGGTATGCACGGCGCAATCCTTGGGAAAAGTTGAGTTAGAAACGATGGTGTTTGTTTTTGGCACGGTTGGAATAGGTTCTTCTTCTTCCTCAATAAAAGCAACATCACCCTTATGACCCTCGTTTCGGATAAAGGGTATTTTATCTCTTGTTTTGGTATTGGTGATTTCAGGAAGGGTCTTGGTACATTGGATGAGCTTTTCTACACGATCGGTTTTTGTCTTCAAGTCTTCGATTATGGCTGTATGGTTTCGGAAGTTTAGATTGATTTGAAACTCCAAGTCAACCAAATTGTTCTTGACACCTTCATTTTCTTCCTTTTGCCAAGCCATAAATTCTCTCATCATATCCTTCATTGAGGCTTCGGGTTTTGGGCGATATTGTGATGAGTATGTCGTCACATCTCGCGTTCGAGATTGAGGGAGGGAACGGTTCGGGTTTAGGGTAAGATAGTAATGTAAATTCCACGAATTTTGGTCGTGATGTCCTTCGTGACATTCTTCTACATAATTCGCTTCATGAGGTTCACACATCGGCGTGTCATCCTTCATGGTGGTTTGTGAATCGTGATCGTCTCATATTTTGTTTAGTTCATTCCTTATGATTAGGAATTGGGAATCGGTAAGCCTAGCGAGAGCTTCGAATTTCTCCATCAACACGGTGTGATCGGAGATGAGGTTGTTTCCACCGGCGGAAACAACGGTTTTAGGATAAGGTTTGACATAGGAATCCTTCGAATAATAGAGCTTGAGAAAGACCATGTCCTCGAGGATTTGGAAAGCTTCGTTAGGAGTATTGTAGAGGAAGATTCCTCCGGCGTCAAGAGATACTTGAGTTGGATCGTCTAAGCCATGATAAAATGTTTCAATTATCGTTCTCTTGGTTAGATTATTTCCATAACAAGCGCGAAGCATTTCTATGATTCGGAGCCAAGCTTCAACGAGAGTCTCGTCATCGAGTTGGTGAAAGTTATGAATGTGGTTTAGGAGACGCTTAAACTTTGCGGGTGAAAAGAATCGGCTTATGAAAGCTTCTCTTAATTCATTCCACGAAGTAATTGTTCCTTCATTTAGTTCATTCAACCAAGACTTAGCTTCTTCGGTTAATGAGAATGGGAATATCCTCAAGTTAATCGCTTCCTCATGATTTTCACCATATTGGAAAAGGCTACTAATCTCAAGAAAATCGAGAATGTGTCGGTGAGGATCGATTAGGGATTGTCCATCATATTGGTTCTCCCGAATCATTTTCATGTGGGTACTCGTGATAGTGAAATTGTTCAAAATAGGGATTCGAACAATAGAGGAACTAGGTGTTGGAGAAAGGATCCTAGTGTTTGACCACATTGGTTGATCATCGGGATCAATGATAAGAACGGTTGAGGAATCGGATTCGATTTCATAGGATGAGATTCCTTCGGTAACGGATGGATTTTCGAACTTCGACTCAAGTATGTCGATTATTACCACATGTTCCTCGGTGAACGGTTCAGGTGACTCGATATAAAATATGGTTTTATCGGGTTCACGAGTCTTCTTTTTGAACTTACGTTTGAGTTCATAGAATTTATTAACGAGGCATTTACCTCTACGAGAGATTTCACAAAATTGAAATAATCCAAAAATTTTATTAAAAGCTAATAATAAAAATGAAAAGATAAATTAAATATATATAAATTCAAATAAAAAATATGTGTGCATTTTTTTAAAACTAAATAAAACAAACAAAGAAACAAAAGAAAATAAAAATGAAAACATAAACGAATTATTGTACCAAATCAATCAAACCGGACGGTTCGAATGACTTTGCGTTCTATCCACGGGGTTTGGGATCAAACCGGATGGAGCGAATAAAAATACGAACAAGACACAAAATAATTAAACGGGGTGGTTGGTCGGGTTATGAGAAAACAAGGATAATTGGCTTTGAACTCGAAAAACGGATGTTAAACGAGTTAAAACACAATTAGGAACGGGTTTTGGGTAAGGCTTGGTTAAAATAAAAGAAGATAAAACGATTTTTTTTACAGATTGAGAAGTTGCCGGCGGCAAAAAGGGGTTGCCGGTCGGCAAAAGAGGTTCTGTGAAAAAGTTAGGACAGTTGCCGGCGGCAAGATATTTCTGCCGGCGGCAAACGTGGTCTGTCGGTCGGCAAAATGACCTGCCGGCCGGCAAAATGGCTTCTGTGATGACTTCGCCGGCGACAACTTGAGGCTGCCGGTCGGCAAAATAAATTTTTTGCTAAATTTTATTTTGTTTGATTTTGGCAACTAAAAACTAAGAACACTTAAAAAAATTGTGGGGTTGATGAAATAATCACTAAAAAGCGTAATCTAAACACACTTTTTTTAAACACAATAAGCACGAATTATATGAACGAAACACTAGATGAAACAAAGATTCTAATACACGAAAAACACAAACAAATCACCGGAAACGGCGCCAAAAACTTGATGCGTTCTCTTACGATTACACAAGTTTTAAATTTATAACACGGATTTCCAAATAAGCTAAGAACACACGGGAAAATATGACCCTTTCGTTTGTAGCTAGCTTGTTGTGGTAAGCCGAGGTCGTTCACTGGGATTTGGTTGTTTTTGGTTGTAAGGAATCTAAGTAACAATGTAACGTTGTTGGTAAAGATGGTTGTCACTCCCAAAATTACCATATAAGTAATAAATAAGCAAATAAGCAACAAGTAACAAGTAAATGATGATTAAGCTAATAAGATGAGATGATAACAATAATATTAAAGACAACACTTGCTTGGATTAGTTCATAACATTTGGATTGTTCATATGAGGATGGTTTTGATAGATTGATTATAAGTAAAGAAGATGATGGTCACAAATTCCAATCTTTGATGTTAAAGTATATAACCCTCACGAAAGATCATACATCCATGAAATCAAGCATTAAGACAAATCAACCAATTCAAGACTATGTTTAGTTTAACAAGTTTGATTCACGGTCGTTTCACAAAATCATTAACAATCACACTTAAGTTCCTTTGCATAATCATACCACTAAAGAAATGGTCAATATAATAGATAATCATCCATAGACAAAACGATTATAACTAGTTGATGAATGAGAACTGTGGGTTTGCTATATTAATAATCCGGTGGTGTAGTAGGGTGGTAGATGGTGGTGTAGCCATGGATGAATTAGAGAGGTTGTGTTTTGAAAGAAAAGGAAAATGTATTAAGAAGTGAAAAGGAAAACAAACAACAACCCCCTCCTTGGAAGCCTTGGAGGGGTATATATAGTCACACGACACCTAAACTATACATCGTTACCTAGTCTAGTCTATTCGTGTGTGACTATGATAACTAATGGGAATTCTTAAATGTCGTCACACAAAGTGAATTTCCAACAATCTTACCCCATGGGACGACGTGTAGAATTCCTTACAATATTCTTCCTAACAAGTACATAATGATTAAGAACAAAAGCTTCCATGAAGCGTCCAATGCTGATGAAGTCTTCTGAGGCCTTTGACTTCAAGTCTTCACTTCAAAACGACTCATCTTTATAGTAACTTGTAGTAGAAATACTGTAACGACACGAGCTAAGTAATCCATGTACTTCTGGTTAAGGAGAAGCTTCTGAATTAACTTCCCCCTAATTCATGCCACATAATCTTGATGTAGAAGATTTTAAATAGCTTCCCCCTAAATCGACAATCCTCATAAGTAACTTCAATGCTTTTAATAAAGCTTAGAATGATTAAGCGCACAACAGAATTTAACAAGCAAATCCCATCATATGAAATGATAATGTTGCAATGAGTGATTGAAAGTTAGGGGCACACCAAGTAGATCAACAACATCTCTTCTCACGCTTGAATAATTCTTCTGAATTTTTATTCCCCCTGAGAGTTCAAGTTATGCATACTAGAAAGAATCAAGACATTTTTCCCCCACATAGTTGAAGAAGGTAAACCAATCTCATGTATGAAGCTCAAATACTGAAGTAGACACTTTATCCCATTCATGAATTTGACATCGTAACACCAGAGTCAATTAAGTCCCGGAAATGGACATATCTTCTTCGGAAGATGCACCAGAGTCAATTAAGTCCTGGAAGTGCATATCTCTCCATATAGGATAATGATGATGAATAATTGCAACATCAAAACAATTAAACATCGAATCAGTAGTGTACCATTTAGAGATTGATAACGCCACGAGTTAAAACACTGATATTCTCTGCGGTTATGAAAAAAGTATTCCCGGAATGTCTTCAAATCAAAAGAAGGTATGAAGTTCATCACGTGTACTCGTTGTACGTTAAATGTGTCTTCTTCTTCCCCCTTGATGGTTTCGAAACCTCGAAACCAGCAATAAATCGTACGCACATGTACCTGAAATCTCGTGAGAATTATAAATGTCACACCCCAACATGGCGGAATATGGGGCGAGACGTATGGATATTGATGAGACTGCTTTTATACATAGTCTCATCGTCCAAATCAGGCTTAAAATGCATAAAATATCATTAAAACTGCCAAATGTATGCTCGTGTTTGTTACTTGTGTATTTTTAGGTACGGATATTGAGGAAATGACAAAAGATCACAAGAATCATTCAAAAACGAACACGAGAAACGAAGCCGCACAATGAACCGGACCCAAATCTGGAATTTCCAAAATGGACCTTGAAGAATTGAAGATTGTCAAGTTTGGTCCCTCAACTTTTGAAGATTAACACTTTATACCCCTCAAATATTCAAAATTATGAATAGGGTCCCTAAAGTTTGAAGATATTATAAGATCAGTCCTTGAAGAATGAAGAAAGTACAAGAAAGCCCTTGGAAAAAGTTTGTAAACAACTTGTGCCAAAAATGACAAGTTGTGTAAAGTTGTTACTAGTTAAATGGGCGTTGTTGGCTATTTTTCACAAATTGAACAAAGGAAAGGAGTCCAGGGGGCCATTCTGCCAAGACCACCAAACTTACCCCAACCAATCATCCCCACACGTCACCTCCTTCCACCAATATCAGCCTCCCACGTCACACCCCCATCCCAGTCACCCTTCCACTTAACTTAAACTTTTCAAACGGTTTAAAAACGTGGGAAACACCAAATTAATCCCTAATCCTAATCAAATCCAACTATTTAACCACCTTCATCCAGAAAAACCCTAAAAAAACCCAGTTTTAATCACCTTCATTTTTAACCTTAACCCCAATTAACCTTGGGGGTTTTACTCCTTACCCCACTCCCAACATAAAACCCCACCCAGAAAACGACCACTCCACCCCTTGTCCCCTCCCCTGCTACCCTCTCACATGGTACTTGACCAAATCAATGGACCAACTTCACTCCTTGGCCCCCAAGATCATTTAGACGCTCAAGATTGAATATTCACAGCTGTCACTCCAACAACATCACATAAAGACGAATATTGACCCAATTTTCAGTCAAACCAAGGGCAAATTCGGATTTTTAAGGACTAGGGTTTTACACATTGTAATTTTTTATTAGTTTTCTAGAATAGTCCTTAGCTTAGTATAAAATGGGTGACTTGTACCCATTTTAAGTTGTTCCAGTTTTTAGGCTTTCACATTGTAATCCCTTTTTAATGAAATAAAAGTTTGGTATTTGTTAAAACAATTTAATTCCTTTTTATGTTTATTAAAAGTTGTGTGTGTGTAGAAAGCCTAGCTGAGTTCCATTTTTAAAATTGTGTAACACTTTGTGTGTTTAAGTTTCAAAAAGGTTTTTCAAAGGTTTTCAATTGGGTTCAAATTTCAGAAATCAGAAACTCCAAACAAGTGAAAGTGGATTTGGAGGGTTTGGATTTGTGAGTTTAAGCTTGATTAAAACGTGTTTAGTTTCAAGGTTATTTGGTTTCAAGGTTTTAAAAGTTTCAGAAATTCAGAAAAGTGCATATTGTGCTTGTGCTTGTTTTGTTTAGCAGGTTTTTGTTGATATTGTTGTTCAAGGTTCTGCATAGGCCCCAGCCTATTTGGAGGTGGTTAAGCAACCACTAAGGGTCCTGGATGTAGGACCCTTAAGGTACAATCCTTGTTTTCATTTTTCTAGTTCAAAATCTGATAATTATGTGATTCTTGTGAAAATTGCATGAAAGTTGTTCATGTGCTTGTTTAAGTGTTTGATTTTGATTATATTAGGTGTGTATGCATGTTAGAAGCATTAGTAATCAGTTTGGTTAAGTTTTGTATGCATTTGCTTTGAAAAATTAGATTTTCAGAAACATTAAGGAGTGTTTGGATTAGCTATTTAACTGAGTTTAATGATTTAAATCTTGGCTAAAACTTGTTTAAACACTTTTCTTTGGTGATTGTTATGTGATACATGTACTTGAATTCTAGTTTGGTAGGTTTATGAGCACACTTGCATGGTAAAATTTGGCTAAACTTAGCATTAATCAGAAACTGCCTCTTGTGCTTGTTTTCATAAATTTGAACACCAAATCTTGAATACTGCTAGATATCAGGCTTGTTTAGGATTGTGTAGAGTTTTATTGTCATTTGGTATACTTGTGTGCTAGTTTTGAAGGTCTGAAATCCAGTTGTGTGTCAAGTGCATCAGCAAAACACCTCCCAGACTAGTGTATGCATATCAGTAACCTTGTGTGCTTATTTGTGTGAATTTTTGGCTAGGATTTTTGTTTGTTTTGTGTTAATTCTGACTCCCTATACTCAACTGAGTATAGGGGTGCCTCATTGTCCAACAAAAACACCACCAATCTCATTGATCAAGCACCTCTTGATCCTAATTTCACCTGTGAAGATAACTTTCTTCCTTTGAGTTCATAAAAACCCAACTGGGTACGTTTTTGGTTTTAGAATGTGTTAATCTTGTTAATTTGGATTGGGATTTGTGTTTTTGAGACTTAAGTAAGTTACTGTTTGTGTTTTTAAAGTTTAAAAAGAAAAAAAAAATAAAAGAAGCAAAAAGGACTGGCCAGGACTCGAATCTACTTAAGGGCATTTGTTTTGTAGCTTATTTTAATTAGCAGCTTATAATTAAGCTTATTTCAGCTTATTTTCTTTAGGTGTTGACTGTTTAGCATTTTTCTTAGATTCTTAGTAGGATTTAGGACTTTTCTGTTTAAAAAGTTTATTTTTCCCATTATTAATTAATTTTCTAGGATTATTTTTAGTTTAAATTTTAGAAAGTAATTTGAAAATAGAAAAAGGTAATTTAAAAATCTGAAAAAAATAGTTTTTAGGTTTTGAATTATATTTTTGAGGTTTACAGCTAATAAAGTTTTCAAAAAGTCTAATTTTTGATTTTATTGGATTTTAGGGTTTTTAGCTAACTTTAAAATTTAATATTAAATTATTAAATAGGTTTCAGAAAATTTTGATTGCATTTTTGTCTTAGTTACATTATTCTAGATTTTTGGTAATTTTTTAGAATTTTTTATGAACTTTGAATTTTTTTGAATATTTTAATATTATTTTATTATTAAAAATTGAAGTTTGATTTTTTTTAGTTTTTACATTTTTCCTAGGTTAAGGATACTTAATTAGGAGTTTTTTCACTTTCCAAATATTTTTTAGACTTTTCAATTAATTTCTAGAATTAATTTAAGATTTAATTGATTTTAATAGTTTTTAAGTGTTTAAAAATAGTTTAATTTGGTTTTAAAATTTTTAAAAATACTTTTTAGCTTAGTTAGGATATTTTTGAGGTTTACAAACTATAAGATCTTGTTTAGGGCTTTTTAATAATTAATAGTGATTTTTAGGGCTTTAGTTAGCATTAAAAAGTCATTATCTAATTAATTAAAAGGTTTTAACAAGTTTGGATTTTTTGTAAACTCTTAGAATATTATTATTGATTTTTGGTAATTTTTTAGAAATTTTTAGGTTAAAATTTTAATTTTGTAGTTTTTTACGGTTTTACGTGAACGCGTTTTCGTCTTAGCTCGATCCGTCTTCGTAACCGTCTTTTTCTTTCTTATCTCATTTCTTTCTCTTCTCATAGCAATAAAATCATCAATCAAAATCAATTCATTACACAACACACTAGCCTCCTCGAGAACGAACTCACTTAGGGTCATTTACACACGGTTTTCCTAAATCGTCGTGCTTACCCTATATTTTAGTTGCTTGTTTTTCCTAAAGCAAGTATCTAATTTTACATCTATCATTTTTGGCGCCGCTGCCAGGGAGGCGTGTTGTGTTTTGATTGAACCATTGTTGTTTTTTATATAGCCATAATTAGTATTTGTATTAGTAGCACTCTACTAATACGTATTATCGTTTTTTGGTTTTTGTGTGAATATTATTAATATATTGTATACGTAGAACAATAAATTCACAAGTACTCCAAATACGTGAGAAATCACAACCTTGACTTGGGAGGTCATTACCCAATCATTGTATTCGAATCTCAAACCAAAGAAAAAAGGCAAAAATAGATAAATACTTTCGTGAAGCTTGATTTTGAAAATACAAACTATAAGGTGGGTATAAGGCGGTTGTATTTCACGACCTAAAGGAAAAAGGCTCTTAAGTGCTTCGCGCCGCCTCCTTTCCTCCGCTTGCTTGTGCGTATTTGATTTTGAGAGCTAATCGAGGGTTTTGCCGCCCAAAGTATTATTACATATCATATATATTTTCTTGGTTTCTATTGATTAAACCCTCTTGAACGATTTGGTGTTCCACCATCGTTCTAAAGTCATCGAAGGCGTTCACTCCACGTGATCGTTTTCATTCCTTGAGGCTTCTTTAATCGAGAGATTTGATTAAGGAGGAGATTTGTAGATTTTTGTCTACTTAATACATTTCACCAATTTCCAAAAAAAGTTAATACCATCAAAAACCACAAAAAAAATTGAAAAATACAAAACACCAAAAAGAATCTTCTTTGCTCGTCTCCTCGTTGTACGTGACGTTTATGCTAACTCGTAATCAAGCAAAACGTGCACGTAGACGAAAGAACAAAACTCCCACTCCAACTCATTCTAGTGAGGAGTCTCCTATTGACGAACCCATTGTACGAGAAGCACCAACCATGGCGAATCGAACTATGATGGAGTTACTTCAAGCACCCACCGAGGGTTATGGAGAAGCTATTGTGATTCCCGCTATCCTTGCGGAGAATTTTGAGGTGAAAACGGGTTTGTTGTCGATGATCCAAAACAACAAATTCCGTGGTGATGAGAAGGACAATCCACACAACCATATCCGCCAATTCAATCGTCTTACCGCCACTTGAAAATTTAAGGATGTCTCGAATGACTCGATTAAGATGATGCTTTTTCCGTATTCCTTAGCGGGGCCCGCTAAAATTTGGTTAGAGAAAGAGCCACCCAATTCTATATTGACGTGGAAGGATCTCGTTTCTAAGTTCGTGAACCAATTTTTTCCGCCCTCTAAGACTACGCATTTGAAAAATGAGATTTCTAAATTTTCACAAGAATCAAATGAAAGTTTTTCTACGGCTTGGAATAGGTTTAAGGAGATGTTACATGAATGTCCTCATCACGGTTTTTCCGACTTACACCAAATAGACACGTTTTACAATGGACTTAACGATCATGAAAGAGATTATTTGAATGTCGCCGCGGGTGGTAATTTTTTGTGTAAACGGTTGAGGAAGCTTTGGTCATAATCGAGAATAGGTCTAAGGTTTATAGCCCTCGTAACACACCGAGTGTTTCCAAATTGGGCTCATCCTCGTCTCGTAGTATCAATGCCTTACAAAATGAAACTAATGAGGAAAATCGGTTTTTCGATAGGTTTTCGACCCTTATGTCCCATTGGAAAGCTCAAGAAGCTTCTAATTCCGCTTCGGTTAAAGCGGTTTCTAAGAGTTGTTTGTCGTGTGGTGGAGCTCATGATCTTTCCGAGTGCATTACCGCGGATGGTAACACTTCGAGTGCTTATGTAGCCACGAGAACTTATAACCAAATCGGTCAAGGTTCCCGCCAAAATCAAGCTCCACCAAATCAAAATGCTAATAACTATCGCAACAACAACCAAGGTGGAAATTAACAAGGAAATCAAAGGAATTACAACAATGGTAATTATCAAAGTGGAAATGGGCAAATTTCTAATCAAAACCAAAACCGTGATTTTCAAACTTCTACTCAAGGTTTTCAAAATGATCACACCAAAAATCTTCAAGGAGAATTTTTGAATTATGCTAAGGCTAATGATGCTAAGTTTGATAATATGCAACGTGAAATGGTTAGCTTAAGATCCGAGTTGAAAAATGAGCTTAAAAACGAACTTGCTAATGAACTTAAAACTCATGCTAATAAAATGGAAGGAAATGTTCAAAGACTCCAACAAAATCAACAAAAAATGGAGCAAGGTCAACATGAGATTAAGCAAGAGTTGTTAAAAGCGGATGCTAGGCAATCTAAGTTTGAAGACCGTATGGCTAAAATGTTTGAAGCTATCATGTGTAAACCCTCTTCTTCGGGTGGTCTTCCTAGTGATACCATCGTGAACCCGAAAGGAGAATTGAAGGTTATTACTACTCGTAGTGGTAAAACTTTCAAAGAACCCATTTCTCGTCCAAGTACTTCTATGGAGAAGGAAAAAGAGAAAGAACCTGAGATGGTGGTTGAAAAGGAGCAAATCCAAAGCCCACGAAGTACCGCTCAAACCACACCTACGGTTGAACCAAAACCAATCATGAAACCGGAGATTCCAAGGCCGATGCCTATGCCTACTATGCCCCAACCCACACCACCTTTACCCTACCCTTCAAGACGAGACAAGGAAAAGGCACAAGAACGAAATAATTATCAATTTGAACTTTTTATGAAAATGTTTCGTGACTTGCATTTCAATATAAGTTTTGCCGACGCCTTAGTCATGATGCCTCGATTTGC
The DNA here is from genome assembly GCA_025667525.1 of Glebionis coronaria. Taxonomy (NCBI): domain Eukaryota; kingdom Viridiplantae; phylum Streptophyta; class Magnoliopsida; order Asterales; family Asteraceae; genus Glebionis; species Glebionis coronaria. Next base: position 87,010,172 of record CM046875.1, on the reverse strand, counting down.
CGCGAACTTCAAAAGTATGTTGAATAACAAAGAGAAATTGCAAAAATCGTCTAGTTCTTCATCGGTTTTTCTAAGCCGCATATCTCAAAAAGTCGGTGATCCTGGAAAGTTTTTAATCCCATGTGCTATACAAGACATGGAAGAATGCTACGCCTTGGCCGATCTTGGTGCTAGTATTAATTTGATGCCTCTTGAGATTTTTAAATCGCTTAATCTTCCCAATCTCACTCCTTCAAGAATGTCAATCGAGATTGCCGATCATTCTACGATTCTAGCTTGTGGAGTTTCCGAGGACGTCTTTGTGAAAGTTGGAAAGTTCTACTATCCTGTAGACTTTATTGTTGTTGACATTCCTATCGATCCTAAAGTTCCATTAATTTTAGGTCGATCTTTTTTTGATACCTCGAGAGCACTTATGGATGTGCATGCAAGGAAAATCACTCTTCGTTTCAATAAGGAAGAACTCGTCATTAATGCAACCCAAAACTCCACACTTTCTCATGTGTATTCTATCACATCTTTGTACAATGTCAATCCCATCAAAAACAATTGCAAAAAGATTTCAAATAGAGTTTTAGGAGTTGTTGATAAAAATGAAGTTCCGTCCCCTCCGCCGGTGGAGGTTAAGAATGTTAAGCCTACGATTCCAATCTCGAGTGATTCTTCGGATGATGAATACGTTGATCCCGATGGGGAAGTTTTCTTTGTTGACAAAAGATTTGAAGACTCACCACCACCTTTACCAAAAAGATTTCAAAATGTGAGAATTTTTAGTGTGACTAACATCGCTTTAGAAACACCAAATATTTTTGACATAATTAAATCGGGTTTTCACAAGGAGAGTGTAAAAGATGCAAAAGGAAAAGATTTTAAATTGAATTTAAAAGATTTTTCTACAACTCTAACTCCGTCATCACCGCGTGTTTTGAGTACTACAAGCTCGTCTTCTCCTTTTGATGATGCTTTGTGTGGACTTAGTGTGGGGGAATCCCCTTATGTTCCCTCCCCTTTCTCCACCGAGGACGAGATATTTGATCCTGGAATTGCTTATATAGGGAAATCTCGGTCTTCCACCGATGCAATAAATGGAAAATCTTTTCATTTGATTGGTGCGAGTCTACCTCGAGTAGCTCAATGTTTTTTGGACCCATTGTCCCACCCTTCTATTTCTTCTCTCCTATTTTCTTGAAACCCCTTGGGTTTTTGTTGACTCATGATGAAGTGGCGTTGGCTTGTTTTTCCAATGAAAACGAGAACGCCATCTTTGATCCCGGTATTTTGCACCATCAAAGGACTTAGTCCTTAATACCGGTTGTTTTTTGGGCCTTGTTTATCATGTAAGCCCCACCAAAAATTGACCATACCATGATTATCCCTAAATGATCACATTTATGGGGATTCAAGTCGAGCTTTTGACTCGGTTATAAAAAACAAGGTGCCTCGTGGGGGAGACCCATGCTTATCCATGTACATATTATTGCTTTCTAATTAGTTTAATGTGAGGGGATTTGTGCCCTTCCAACCTCTGTTCCGTGGTTGTTTGTGCATTGTGGTTTTTAGATCATGATTTTCACGATTAGAGCCTCTCTTGTTCGTTTTATGGGAGCACTCGATCGTTTGCTTTGAAGACTTTCTCAATATCCAAATGATATATCCTTTTATGTTCTAACCTTAGGTTTTTAGCACACTTCATAAATGGCTATTAATTTATTGGTTACACCCTTTCCATGCTAGATTAGGCATTCGACTACGTCTCTAGTATGGGGGTGTTTGCACCCCTAGACTCGAAACATTGAGGACAATGTTTAACTTTAGTATGGGGGGTGAATAGATACTTGCCTTGCCAAACCTTCACGCTTTCCAAAGTTTATCTTTTTGTTTATCATTTTGTTGCAAAATAAGGCTAGAAATGGACAAATTTTAAAAATTTTCTCATGTTTCAAATTTGTGAATTTTTCTCATGTTTTATAAGTGTTTAAAGACACGAATGTAGATTTTCCGATGGCGAGAATAAGAGTAATTTTTGACTCGACCGTGCGTGTTGAGCACTTAGCTTTGATTCCTTAAATACACATTAGGCTAAGTCTCTTAAATGAGGACGAGAAATGATAGAGTTAATTATAAGTTACTATGCTAAACGTAGAGTACTCGTATTCTTTCAAAAACTCATGTGTTCTCGTTGTTTGCTTATTCTCCCTTCGCTTGTAAATATTTTTTGCTTAATAAATATTGACTTAGCGGTTTAGTTAGGATTGTTGGGTTTCTAGTCTTTTCTAGTAGCTTCCGTGTAATTAAATTGGGAAGACATTAAGGTATCGCCAGCGTCACGGTTTTGAAGTATTGGCACCCTAATAATCGAAAGCTTCACCTAATAATAAGATTTCAAGTGCTCACCTAAATCTAGCAAACAAGTTGAAGCCCCACAAGGCCTAAAATCTATGCAAAATTGAAAGTGAATCAAGCCTTAATCTTCGTAGCTTTAAAGATCCAAAATTCGCCTTAGCGTGAGGATATACGTCTTTGGCTAATAAAACCACCGATGAGGCGGATAATAAAAGGCAAGGCAAGACCGAAGTCATAATAAAAGCTTCATGGCGAAGTTGAATAAAAGATGGAGGTAAACCAAAGATAATAAGGCCCTTCCGTTAGGGGGCGTATAAAAGTCTTGGTAATAAGTCTCATGTTCAAAACCATTATAAAACCGTGTTTATCGATCCTTCTTGTTGACTTAATTTTTTGACATCGTTGTCTATTAGGAAGGGTTATTGATTTGATGGTCTTAGTTTCACCGTTAGGACTCTATTTTTAGACCTAAATCTCTATTATCGCATAAGTCAACAATGTATCCTCGTAAAACATTCAAGAGATAATAAAATATAAGAGATACAACTTAGGAATAATGGGAGGATAAGTACGTGATTAGGGCATATGAGTAGTGTTAGCATTACTAACTTATAATGACAATGATCTCGTTGCACGCTTGGCATGGAATTAGGGTGAAAATCGAGGACGATGAATTTATTTCTAACGAAGCATTCACGTGTTCTTATTCTATGAACCTAAACGTCCCATTTTGCGATGAAAATCATACATTATGTCTAAAACGCAAGTAGTAGTATAGCTAGTTTATCATTCCAATAAAGTGAATTTAATTGAATTTTGGAAGTGCTATGATACTTAATTCTAGCATTGCGTGAGGGCATGGCAATGGTTTAGTATGGGGGAGTGATGAGACTGCTTTTATACATAGTCTCATCGTCCAAATCAGGCTTAAAATGCATAAAATATCATTAAAACTACCAAATGTATGCTCGTGTTTGTTACTTGTGTATTTTTAGGTACGGATATTGGGGAAATGACAAAAGATCACAAGAATCATTCAAAAACGAACACGGGAAACGAAGCCGCACAATGAACCGGACCCAAATCTGGAATTTCCAAAATGGACCTTGAAGAATTGAAGATTGTCAAGTTTGGTCCCTCAACTTTTGAAGATTAACACTTTATACCCCTCAAATATTCAAAATTATGAATAGGGTCCCTAAAGTTTGAAGATATTACAAGATCAGTCCTTGAAGAATGAAGAAAGTACAAGAAAGCCCTTGGAAAAAGTTTGTAAACAACTTGTGCCAAAAATGACAAGTTGTGTAAAGTTGTTACTAGTTAAATGGGCGTTGTTGGCTATTTTTCACAAATTGAACAAAGGAAAGGAGTCCAGGGGGCCATTCTGCCAAGACTACCAAACTTACCCCAACCAATCATCCCCACACGTCACCTCCTTCCACCAATATCAGCCTCCCACGTCACACCCCCATCCCAGTCACCCTTCCACTTAACTTAAACTTTTCAAACGGTTTAAAAACGTGGGAAACACCAAATTAATCCCTAATCCTAATAAAATCCAACTATTTAACCACCTTCATCCAGAAAAACACTAAAAAACCCAGTTTTAATCACCTTCATTTTTAACCTTAACCCCAATTAACCTTGGGGGTTTTACTCCTTACCCCACTCCCAACATAAAACCCCACCCAGAAAACGACCACTCCAACCCTTGTCCCCTCCCCTGCTACCCTCTCACATGGTACTTGACCAAATCAATGGACCAACTTCACTCCTTGGCCCCCAAGATCATTTAGACGCTCAAGATTGAATATTCACAGCTGTCACTCCAACAACATCACATAAAGACGAATATTGACCCAATTTTCAGTCAAACCAAGGGCAAATTCGGATTTTTAAGGACTAGGGTTTTACACATTGTAATTTTTTATTAGTTTTCTAGAATAGTCCTTAGCTTAGTATAAAATGGGTGACTTGTACCCATTTTAAGTTGTTCCAGTTTTTAGGCTTTCACATTGTAATCCCTTTTTAATGAAATAAAAGTTTGGTATTTGTTAAAACAATTTAATTCCTTTTTATGTTTATTAAAAGTTGTGTGTGTGTAGAAAGCCTAGCTGAGTTCCATTTTTAAAATTGTGTAACACTTTGTGTGTTTAAGTTTCAAAAAGGTTTTTCAAAGGTTTTCAATTGGGTTCAAATTTCAGAAATCAGAAACTCCAAAGAAGTGAAAGTGGATTTGGAGGGTTTGGATTTGTGAGTTTGAGCTTGATTAAAACGTGTTAAGTTTCAAGGTTATTTGGTTTCAAGGTTTTAAAAGTTTCAGAAATTCAGAAAAGTGCATATTGTGCTTGTGCTTGTTTTGTTTAGCAGGTTTTTGTTGATATTGTTGTTCAAAGTTCTGCATAGGCCCCAGCCTATTTGGAGGTGGTTAGCAACCACTAAGGGTCCTGGATGTAGGACCCTTAAGGTACAATCCTTGTTTTCATTTTTCTAGTTCAAAATCTGATAATTATGTGATTCTTGTGAAAATTGCATGAAAGTTGTTTATGTGCTTGTTTAAGTGTTTGATTTTGATTATATTAGGTGTGTATGCATGTTAGAAGCATTAGTAATCAGTTTGGTTAAGTTTTGTATGCATTTGCTTTGAAAAATTGGATTTTCAGAAACATTAAGGAGTGTTTGGATTAGCTATTTAACTGAGTTTAATGATTTAAATCTTGGCTAAAACTTGTTTAAACACTTTTCTTTGGTGATTGTTATGTGATACATGTACTTGAATTCTAGTTTGGTAGGTTTATGAGCACACTTGCATGGTAAAATTTGGCTAAACTTAGCATTAATCAGAAACTGCCTCTTGTGCTTGTTTTCATATAAATTTGACCACCAAATCTTGAATACTGCTAGATATCAGGCTTGTTTAGGATTGTGTAGAGTTTTATTGTCATTTGGTATACTTGTGTGCTAGTTTTGAAGGTTTGAAATCCAGTTGTGTGTCAAGTGCATCAGCAAAACACCTCCCAGACTAGTGTATGCATATCAATAACCTTATGTGCTTATTTGTGTGAATTTTTGGCTAAGATTTGTGTTTGTTTTGTGTTAATTCTGACTCCCTATACTCAACTGAGTATAGGGGTGCCTCATTGTCCAACAAAAACACCACCAATCTCATTGATCAAGCACCTCTTGATCCTAATTTCACTTGTGAAGATAACTTTCTTCCTTTGAGTTCATAAAAACCCAACTGGGTACGTTTTTGGTTTCAGAATGTGTTAATCTTGTTAATTTGGATTAGGATTTGTGTTTTTGAGACTTAAGTAAGTTACTGTTTGTGTTTTTAAAGTTTAAAAAGAAAAAAAAATAAAAGAAGCAAAAAGGACTGGCCAGGACTCGAACCTGCGCCATCCTCCTCACAACACATCACACTTACCATTGCGCCCTAGGGTCTTTGACTGCTAGGTTTCATTTCAATATCTACTTAAGGGCATTTGTTTTGTAGCTTGTTTTAATTAGCAGCTTATAATTAAGCTTATTTCAGCTTATTTTCTTTAGGTGTTGACAGTTTAGCATTTTTCTTAGATTCTTATTAGGATTTAGGACTTTTCTGTTTAAAAAGTTTATTTTTCCCATTATTAATTAATTTTCTAGGATTATTTTTAGTTTAAATTTTAGAAAGTAATTTAAAAATAGAAAAAGGTAATTTAAAAATCTGAAAAAAATAGTTTTTAGGTTTTGAATTATATTTTTGAGGTTTACAGCTAATAAAGTTTTCAAAAAGTCTAATTTTTGATTTTATTGGATTTTAGGGTTTTTAGCTAACTTTAAAATTTAATATTAAATTATTAAATAGGTTTTAGAAAATTTTGATTGCATTTTTGTCTTAGTTACATTATTCTAGATTTTTGGTAATTTTTTAGAATTTTTTTATGAACTTTGAATTTTTTTGAATATTTTAATATTATTTTATTATTAAAAATTGAAGTTTGATTTTTTTTAGTTTTTACATTTTTCCTAGGTTAAGGATACTTAATTAGGAGTTTTGTCACTTTCCAAATATTTTTTAGACTTTTCAATTAATTTCTAGAATTAATTTAAGATTTAATTGATTTTAATAGTTTTTAAGTGTTTAAAAATAGTTTAATTAGGTTTTAAAATTTTTAAAAATACTTTTTAGCTTAATTAGGATATTTTTGAGGTTTACAAACTATAAGATCTTGTTTAGGGCTTTTTAATAATTAATAGTGATTTTTAGGGCTTTAGTTAGCATTAAAAAATCATTATCTAATTAATTAAAAGGTTTTAACAAGTTTGGATTTTTTGTAAACTCTTAGAATATTATTAGGGATTTTTGGTAATTTTTTAGAAATTTTTAGGTTAAAATTTTAATTTTGTAGTTTTTTACGGTTTTACGTGAACGCGTTTTCGTCTTAGCTCGATCCGTCTTCGTAACCGTCTTTTTCTTTCTTATCTCATTTCTTTCTCTTCTCATAGCAATAAAATCATCAATCAAAATCAATTCATTACACAACACACTAGCCTCCTCGAGAACGAACTCACTTAGGGTCATTTACACACGGTTTTCCTAAATCGTTGTGCACGCTTGCCCTATATTATTGCCTTGTTTTCCTAAACAAGTGTGATTTTACAACTATCAGATATCATCACAACATGGCGTGTCTATAGAGATAACTAAATGAAATGGAAATGTCAATAAAATGGTGACACAAATGTCATGACAATATCTCCACAACATGCAGGAGTCTAGGCAAGTAGGTAACAGTCCTACCACTTACCTAAGACAAACAATTAACATAAACAAGGCAAACATATAGGTGTCAACAGTATCACTCATTAAACAATAAAAAGAAACTAAGAAGGAACGGGGATCTCCTTCTAAATGCATCCTAATGCCTCCGAAACTAGCCACTTCTATTCTCAAGCTTAACCACACTCTCACCTGAAAGAGACACTAAAACACGTCAACATAAAGCTGGTGAGAGTCATAGGTTTAGACTCCAACGCCAAAATCAAACCATAAGATGTGAACAACAACCACTAACAAATGAACATAAGGACAATGTGATACAAACATGCATTAACAACTAATATTCAAGATTTAACAAACCAAACCAAATCCAAGGCTCCAAGCCTTACCAAACACCATGGTCCCATAGGCGCCCGTACACCTACGTACCAATCCCAAGGCCCTGCCTTGTCATTATACATTGGTCCCATAGATGCTCACACATCTATGTACCTCCCCAAGGCCCCACCTTGTCAACATCCCTTTGGTACCAAGTCAAATCACAAAACAATCATGAATCAGTTAGCAGTTAATCACATAAGTATGCACAAGTCCATCACCAAACACAAAACATTCACAGCATAATTTATAAAAACAAGACAGTGTCTCTTCCTTCCCATCTGGAAGTCAAATCATAAAAAGACATGGGACTATGAAACTCACCGGATTGAGCTTCTCCAAAAACCCGCGCACTAGCAAAAGCTAACAAACAAAAGCACACAATCAAAACATGAACCAAACACTAAAACGGCTCATCAACCTATGATGGATATCTAGCCCTCTCCCATATATATACCTCATTCATATGCTCTAAGAATCTCATTACACCCCTCTATAAAGCCCTTAACTTAGTTTACTTCATAACCCGTCCCGTTAACATTTTACCCAAAACAGTCCCGGTTTTTAAGTCTCCAAACTATAAGCCAAACGGCCACCTAACCATACCCATGACCTCTGTAAAGGAAAACCTATGCCCTTACATATGATAGCTAAATCATCCTTTTTGCCCCAACCTTAAAGCTACTGTTAAGGCCCCGATATATATATATATATATATATATATATATATATATATATATATATATATATATATATATATATATATATATATATATATATATATATATATATATATATATATATATATATATATATATATACTTTCGTCTATCCGGATTTTACTGATTTTGAACATACAAAACGTTTATTATGATTAGGGGGTCTTACCCTAACCCACATTCTTAGCCTTAATGCAGATACTTCCTATAATATATAAACCAACTCCCATGTTCGTTTGAAAGTCCCAATACAACCCTAAGTACCCCAAACAACCCAAAACATAAAAAAAAACAGGCTGATTTCAAAACTGTTTTGACCTCCGACGGTTGTAACCTGTTTTTGACCCACTTCCCTACCTCCAATTTAGTTCTCGTTTCTTACATTTAAAAGCCACTTCAATTAACTTTCCAGGGATACTTGGATCGCAAAATAAGAGTTTGTAGAACTCCCTATATGATCAAAACAATTGAACCTAAATTCTGCCCAGTTTTTAAAAACGGATTTAATTAAATTAACCTAATTAATTACCCATAACTCCAATAATTACAAGCCCTAATTCACCTAATCATTATAATATCATTAATATACAGGTTTTAATTTAAACCCTAACCTAAATCCATCATAAGATGATTATAAAAACATTAAAAACAATTAAATTGAAAAGGGTTATGAAGATTTACCTTTGATTTATGAAAACCCCAAATTTTTTGATGAAACCCTAATTTTCTTGTGTGTGACCGTCGACCAAAAACTCTAGGAGAAATAAAATATTATTTTTGGTTGTGAATAAAACAATATGTAGGGTGTGGGTGAATCCTAGTCCAAACCAAGCCCAACTTCCTTTTTTTCTTTTTCCCTTTTTTTTAAGTCGTATAAACCGACTATTCACCCTTTTTTTATTTTTTTTCTTTTTATTTATTAATATTACTTTACTAATATTTCCTTAAATTTACTTAATTTATTTCAGCCCCTAGAGTTTCTAAAATCTCAAAACCGAGAAACTAGCCAATTTTACGCGTTTACCGTAAAAGACGTAAAATATACAGTTATAAAAAAATCTCAAATTTTGAAATAAACTTTATAACTAAGTCCTAAATGACTTAAAACCATCCCGAAAAATACTCACATGACTAAACACCTCATCCGAGACCTCAAAATGCTAAACCGTAAATCGTAAAAATACGATTTTCTATAATACATATACGTATACGTAAACCACTAAATAACACCATCTCATTTCATAGTCACTACCATGTGAGCTCATGAACATGAAATCATACACATCGTTTCACTCACAAAGTACCCCGTACCGGAAACGATATCGAAACCACAATCTATACACACCAATTAGCACATAAACACGTAAAGACACGTAACTAGCACAAAATAAAACTAAGTGACGAACCTCAAAACCGCGGTTGTCACATCACTCCCTCCTAATAGAAATCTCGTCCCGAGATTTACTCCTTAGGATCAAACATACCATTAGCAAACAACTAAGGATACTTGTTCTAAATGAACTCCTCTCATTTCCACGTGAACTTTAGTTCAAGTCTCAAATTACCACATATACTAACCAACAATATTTAAATTCATTGTCAAACTCTTGACCTCGCAGTCAATAAATCTCACAAATGACTTTTTGATAACACAACCCCTTATTAACACAAATCCCGAATAACCGTACATGAAAATATGTATTCTCAAACAACATTTACCAATCTTAATACACGAAATATAACATGTATACCACTCATTTCCCCCAGGTAATTCTATGCTCATAAGCTACTGGTCCGATCTTTCCAAAGATCATAAATGGACCTACAAAACTCTACATCGACTCTTCCATTTTACCAAAACATACCACCCATTACTATGGGTGAAACTTCCTACATAACTTTGTCACTAAACTCTAGTGGTTTCCTCCTTTTCAACATAGCATCCCTTGTTGCTCTCATCCTATCCACAAACACCATTACCACATTAGTAGCCTCTTTTACCAATTCTAGTCCACAATGGGGACAACTCACCCTATCCTTTCATATAGTGCCTCAAATGGAATTTATCGACTTCTAGTATGATACTATCATTATAAGAAAACTCAGCCGTCGCTAAAGAGTTTCCTAACTCCCTCTAAATCAATCACTCATGCCCTCAGTGTAACTCCTAAGATTGTATAAATATCTCACTTGCCCATCCTTTTCCAGTTAGCTGGATATACTCATATCCAATCATGTTCATCAACACCCTTTAGTCCATACCCCAAACTACTTAAAAATTCCAATTTCCTTACAAAGTGACCTATGACGGTCTTTCACATATCCATTAGTTCTTCCAATCCAAATCAACTTATGATCTATACACATCATTAAAAGGACGGTTATCTCAGTTAGTCTATCAACTGCCATCCAAACTCATGCTACAACTACTTCCATTAAATTTGGATAGCTCATTAGTAGCACCTATACCCTTCTTTCTCACTTTTCTTCATGATTTTTTTTATACCCAACACTTCCTTTATACCTACACAATGTCCTACCTTCAAGGTCATATTGCTCCTCATCTTGTCTCAGTTAGACCAAGCCCTTCGTCCCTATGGCACATCACACCTATAACTCCTCATCCATTCGATTATCGATACTAAGCCTCCCAAACAATCAGTATAGGTCAGTGTCATTTCCTTTTCCACACTACGACAGTATTAGCCTGCGTTGTGCTTTATTCTACTCATTAAGCTCTACCAAAGTTTTACCTTCGGTTCCTATCTCGACCTATTTCATTCATGCTTCGCTTCTATACACACTTCCTTCTTCTTCCTCAACTCCTACCATACATCACGATGTGATGCTTCCCATATTTTCTTCCCTTGCCATAATCCTTCATAAGGCATTCCATACATATTAGGCTAACTTTTACGCAAAACCCTCTATTCCATCACATCCGTACGCAATCCTTCCAACTTCTCAACTATGTGACTTCTCATTCCTCTTGAAATATGAGATGAATTAGTTAGTCTATCGACTATCACCCAACTCTCGTCGTACTTATTCCTCCACCCATTATGTATCCCTTTCACCAATTTTGTCCTTATATCGCCCTTTCTAAGCTACTCCTATCTATGTAGGAAGTATAGTCTACGTCCCTTTTCTCCATATGATTGTCCAAGCCATGCAACATACATGTTGACGCATTCTCTGCTTTAGACAACTCAACTTGTGCAACCTAAATCCTTCATCCAAACCACCCTAATACGTCATCCATATAGTTCAAGTTCGTCTCAGCTTCACTTCATTCTTCTTATTCCATATCTCATCAACCATGCTTGCCTCTCCCAAATGGTACTTGGCCTTGCAATTTTCTTTCATCACTTAACTCCACCCATCACCTTTTCCAAATGTTCAATCAAGATGATTAAATATGTGTTGGAGACGTTCATGATCTGTAACAACCCAAAAACCCGTGGTCATTATTTAATTATATTTTTACGTATATTTTTAAAATTTTTGACGAGGTTGATTTTCATAATGATTGGTAATTGGATTTGGATGATGTTGAAATTTTATTTTTACGTTTTGACGAGTTGCGAGGATTATTAGTGATGACGATATCGACGGATGCCCGAGAAATTTTACGTTTTACTTTAAACATGTCGATGTTTAATATTTTGACGTTTTTATTTTAATGTCGTATTAAGTCATGCCGGGACTATATAATATATTATTTTGTGTGCGTTTTAAGTTTTGAGAAGCATTTTTATGAAACCTGAGACCCGTAAAAATTTTCAAAAGTGACTAATAGTCATTTCCCTCTTTTTAACAAAGTATTTGCACTTTGGTCCAAAAGAATCACAATTGGCAAAAACTACCCTAAACTTTTCCCAAATAAAATGGAAAATTAAACACAACAAACACACAAACACATTCCACCAAAATTTTTCTCTCTCCCTCCTCCTCTCCTCTCTTGTCCGTCACCCACAACCAACACAAACACCCCTTGGATTTTAATTTTGAGATTGAATCCATTAATTCTAATCAAAGACCCATCTTAGTTTCATCATTCTCTACACAATGGTATGAAATTTAGCTACATGCATGAACATTAAAAACCCATTTTTGGAAAATTATGTTGTTTGATCTTAAATTGTTATTGTATGTAGGTGTTTATGCTTATATATATATATATATATATATATATATATATATATATATATATATATATATATATATATATATATATATATATATATATATATATATATATATATATATATATATATATATATATATATATATATATATATATATATATATATATATATATATATATATATATATATATATATATATATATATATATATATATATATATATATATATATATAGATTTGCGTTCATGTAAGAGCCACTCTTAACATAAAAACAATAAGAACCAACTAAAATATGACACGTGGCACTAAAATCTAATATGTAAAAGTGAAAGAACTAAATTAAAATTAAATTATAAACTAACATAAAAGGGTATTTTGGGTACTATTTCTCCTATTTATTTGGTAACCGTTAATTTAATCCCAACTAATTCTTAGATCTACTTATAAGAATAAGTCTTAAGAATATGACCAACTAGAATATATATCCAACCCCAACCACCGATATTGTGGGTACCTAGTTTTCCTTTGTTTTTTTTGTTTAAATTTTGACTACACTTGGTGATCCATATACCTTTTAGATCGAATTTTAGGTCTAATGTTTCAATATAAATAATGCATGTTCTATGTATTATTTTCTTATATATCTTCTTATTATAAGATTGTTAAGTCTGACTCTTCTTAAAGTTGGTAAAAAAATTGTTGTTGTCGATTAAAACATATTTTTTATTGTCGATTAAAACATATTTTTAAAAAAAAATAGGTGATGCGTACCTAGTAAGTACTAGTTTGACGTAACTTATATGTATATTCATTACGCCAAAGAATTAATTATTAATATTACATGTTGGTTTTAATTTTTTCTAAATATTAGAAACGATTTTTTAATTTTTTTTAAGTATGTATCACTTGCATTTTTGTGTAATTTATCGAATACGTACCACTCTTTTTTATATAGTTGTGTAATTTTTGAAAATGTATCACTTCGTCTTTTCTAATTTATTACGTATATTTTCTATATGTGTTAGTTTAGATTTTTAGTTGGTTATGTATTTTTTTCAGATACGTTTCATTTAGGTGTTTAGTTAGACGTGTATTTTTATATGTATCACTCGAGTCTTTTTTCTAATTGACCGTGTATACTTAGAAGTATGCATTACTTAATTTTTTTAGTTGGTAATGTATTTTTTGGAATACATATCACTTTTTTGTTATTTAGTTCGTTGTGAATTCTTTTGGATACGTGTTATTTAGTTCTTTTTTAGTTGGTTATTTATTTTTCCACATACGTACCACTTGGGTCTTATTTAGTTATTTGTGCCATTTTCGGATACGTATCACTTGAGCCTTTTTAGTTGGTTGTATATTTTTTAAATACGTATCACTTGTCTTAATTATTTAGTTGGTCATATATTTCTGAACCCGAGTGACCCGACCCGAATAGACTTATTCGGGTTCGGGTTCGGGTCAAGTTTAGGTCAATTTTTCCGACACCCCTAATTGGTACACTCAAAAAGTTGTGTGCTTGGACAAATATACCTTTAAATCATGTATACCGGTCATGTCCATGCTACAAGAGTATAAGTGTTCATTCATTATATTTTTTAGTGCTCCAATCAATAAATTAAGTATGCAAATTATTTCCACTAAAGTATCGTCAGAATGTTTTAAAATTTAATCAAATAGTTTTAAGAACCTTTGACTTTTTAGTTATAGCACAATCAACAATCACTGCACCAATTCGTGTATCAATTAGTTAGTTGGTTGCTAGTTTTTCATCGTCGCATAATTTTAAGTTGTGTATTACGTATTATTTTTTAAAAGTATCAGTTGTATTTTTTAGTTGTTGGTTATTGGTTTTGGTAAGTGTTATCTTAGTTTTTAAGTTAGTTGTGTCTTTTCTTTTTAAATACGCAACAAAATTTTTTGTTGGGCGTATATCTTTTTGTATAAGTAACATTTAAGTTTTTTTTATTATTGTATATTTTTCTATCGTCTCATTTTGGTGTTTTTTAGACGATTATATATTTTCAGATAGTATTACTTGAGTGTTTTTTTAGTTGCTTGCGTAGTTTTTTATACGTGTCACTTGAATTTTTTTTAGTTTTTTGTGTATATTTTAGGATATGTATCACTTGAGTCTATTTAAGTAGGTTGTATAATTATTATGGTTACATATGATTTGGGATTTTTTAGTTCATAGAGTAGTTTTTCCGATACGTATCATTTAAGTATTTTTTAATTGGTAGTGTATTTTTTCAAATATGTAGGTTGTGATTTTTTTTTTGTCGGTTGCATTTTTTTATACGTATCACTTAAGTCTTTTTATTTGATTATATATTTGTTAGGAAATGTATCATTTGAATTTATTTTAGTAGGTTGCGTATTTTTTGGGATATGTATCACTTGATTCCTTTTAAATTATATGTATCACTCGAATATGTATTATACTCCTATGGTTTTTTCTATATTATATAACTTATGAGACAAGAAAGAACAAATAATTAAATATTTATGTAGCAATATAATAAAAATCGAGAACTTATGTGTAAAAGTTATGTTTGCGTCAGTTATATGTCGTACATTCCAAAGTTGTCAAAAATTGTCTTATTAATATTGCCCTCATTTTTCATTTAATTACTAAGTATGCCATTACTCTTTAATTCTTGCTATTTTTGAATCTCATCTAAAATTAATACATCTAACGGTTTAAAACGGTTCTTATTGTTTTTATTTTAAGACTGGTTACCACAATAACGCCACTCTATATATATATATATATATGTTTTTATGATTGCATGTTATTATTTTTGAGTTGGGTTTTTATGATTTGATCATCTAGGATGATTTAGTATGTTATGATATGAACAAGTAGTATAAGGATGATTGTAGTGGTAAAAATAGGGTTAAAATATGGTGAAAATTTAATTTTGAGTAATATTTAAAAATATATTTTATAGCAGATTATTAAAGTAATTTTCTGAAAATATGAGTTTGAGTTTGAGATGAACTAGTTAGATATTGTTGTAGAGGATGTTTTTACCTTCGTTTTGGTATAAGGTAGGACTTGTAGCTCCAAACGAGCGAAAAGTTACGTTAGTCTGATTATTTCGTGTACCGGGAGACGAGTACCGACACGATATATAATTGTTGTCGATATTTGGATCGAATATCGGGGACTATAAAATGGATTTTTAAATATATCAAGGACTGATTTTTAAGGTTAAGTATGAGGATGTCGAGTTATTTTCAAAGTTGAGTGTCGATTTCATAAATGGAGAAAAATAAATGTGTTAAAAGACTAAAAGTATTGTTGACGTAAAACTGTCCGGTTTTTGTAGTTCAAAGATGAGTCGAGCAGGGAACTTTAAATGTAAAATCTTTTGATGAGTTTTTAACAGGGCTTTCTACATATAGTAAGTGAAGTTTCTGATTAGTATCATTAAAATTTGACGTGTTTAAGTGGGGTAAATGAGCTTGTACATTTGGTGTGTACCGACAGATTTTTATCGAAGGAATTAACTAATAGAAAACATATAGAATGGAATAAAAAGGTTACTTGTATTATTTTTATTTTGGATTGATTGTGATTTTATGATTTTGAGTTTGATATTACTAAGTATGGATTTTACTCGAGTTATTATTGATGAACGCGCCTTATTTGATAGGTTGCGGTTTTTGTGTTTATCGGGCATCAACTATCGTCGAAGATCGTCTTACTACTGCTATTACTTCAGGTGAGTCTATAGCCTCGATTTCTACTTGTTTTAATGATTTTAAAACCCGCGAGGGGGATACATGCTATTTGAAGTAAAATGAACACATGTCATGAGTAATTGTTGGACCCGATGTTGCCTTTGATGAAATGAATTGTATAAGTACCTAATTGCATAAGACCCTAAATTCATGAGCCGTTAACTATCTTCTAACTTGATGTTGCGAGTTGGGAATAGCCGATTATTCTAATAATAGTACTATTGGGCTAACAACCCTATCTGAGACCAGGGCTTTACGCTGAGTAACCCGCTAGGAATGATAATTTTACATGAATGAGAGTTGGTATTTTTATAATTAATACCCTAGTAGGGGCACTGGTAATTTTTCTAGTCATGCTGGCATTTGGCGTGGGTGACTAAGTTAAGAGGTCGGTGTCATGAGCTTAATACAATTCAATAGCTATTGCTATAATATGATATACCTGATTGATAGATTGTATGGCCACAATTCTATTAAACAATAGTGAATGATTTTTTTTACGATGTGTTCAATTATGATTTTGTAAAACCTATAGACTTGCTCAACCTTTGTGTTGATGATTTTAAGCATGTATTTCAGGTACTTGAAGTTGTTGATTGCGGAGCTTGCTGGAGAAGGATTGCAGAATTGCTTTTGTAGTAGTTTGGTCTAAAACGGATTTCTTTCCCTATTGTCGTAAACTTATAGTTTATGGTCAAATATTTTGGTAAAAGGTTTTTTGTTTAATTAAGATCCTAGGGGAACCTGTACGCTACTCTGATATATTTTAAACTGATTTTATTTGGGATCGAAGGTTTTAGACATTGATTTAAATTATTTTCCATATTTATTCTTAAATATACTGTTTTCGGGTCATTTAAAGAGTTGTGAAATGAAGTTTGTGAATAACACCCAATTGTGTATTTCCGCTGCGCAATATAAATTGGGGGTGTTAAAGATTGGTAACCAGAGCTTTTTAGTTATAGCGAATTAGGTCAATTTTTGAAAATGTCCTAAACTATAACTTTGGTGTCGAAAGTATTTTATAAAAGCAACACAACTTCTCTGCAAGGCTCCGGTAAGATTATTTATTTTGTTATGCTTTGTTATTATAGATGTATCCCTTATAATTGTTGTGAATTCTTGAGTATTTATTAAGTAAATACTGCAATGAGGAATTGGTATTAATGAAAGGACGTGGAGTGCTTTCACCATAATTTCATCATAATTTCATTTTTATGAATATTGTATAATTGTCATTTGCATTGCATCACATACATATATATTTGGCATATGTAATTCATTTGCATTTGCATGATTATGCATTGCATATATATTTTTGAATAATGACCTTATGTACTTTTGAATTTTCTGTGATTTCAGAAAATGTCTGACATACCATATTACGTCAAGAAAGGGGGATTTGCTGTAGGTCAATGGAGTTTGCAGAATCAGTATGTAGGTGATCATAAGATTTCAGGTGGATGGTTAGATTACGAGGATGATACGAATGATAAGAAAAATATAGTAGAATCCGATAGTGATAATTATATGACTAAGAGTGAGGTTGAAAGAACTGAGGTTAGAGCATAAGTGAGAAGTTATGGGACTGATTTTGAGAAGTATCAGAAAGATATAGATAGGCTTCGCAGGTTAAGTGAATATGTAGATCATGTTGGGCCGTATCTTGAACCACATTGGAAGTTTCAGGATAGTGAGGTGTATGCTAATTCTCATTATATAATAGATCCGCCGTGTCAAGGAGGGCTTTTGTCACACCCCACTAATGGCAGAATATGGGGCGCGACGTATGGATATCATCACAACAAATGGTGTCTCTATAGAGAAGACTAAAATGCAAATATAATGTCATAAATGGCGACACAAATGTCATGACAATATCTCAACAATGCAGGAGTCTAGGTAAGTAGGTAACAGTCCTACCACTTACCGAAGACAAACAATAAACATAAACCAAACAAACATATAGGTGCCAACATGTATCACTTATCAAAAAAACATAAAGGTAAACTAAGAAGAAACGGGGATCTCCTTCTATATGCAATCCTAAGGCATCCAAGTCTAGCCACTTCTATCCTCAAGCATAACCACATTCTCACCTAAAAGAGACACTAAAACACATCAACATAAAGTTGGTGAGAGTCATAGGTTTAGACTCCAACGCTAAATCAATTACAAGCTGTGAATAACAATCATCAACAAAAGAACATATGGACAATGTGTTACAATTATGTATTAACAACTATCAATCAAGACCAATCATACCAAACCAATCCAAGGCTCCTACCTTGCCAAACAACACCATGGTACCTTAGATGATCACCCTATGTACCTATCCCAAGGCCACTACCTTGGCAAACCACAAGGCCACTACCTTGTCAAACCACAAGGACACTTCCTTGTCAAACCACAAGGCCACTACCTTATCAAACCACAATAACATATCAAAAATCGCATAGCAGTTAATCACATAAGTGTACACACAAGTCCATCACAACCATAAAACATTCACAGCAACAATTTAGAAACAACTCAACACAGTGTCTCTTCCATCCCATCTGGAAGTCAAAAACAAAAATAAACATGGGACTATGAACACTCACCTGATAGCTCTTTCACACGTCCTTGCACTAGCAACAAGCTAACAAACCAAAAACACGAAATCAATAAACAAACCAATCACTAAGATGGCTCATTAACATATGATGGACATCTAACCCATTCTCACATATTTATCTCATTAATAAGCTCTAATTACCCCATTACCCTTCCTTAACAAGACCTTAACTTGGTTAAGTTTAATAACTAACCCGTTCGTATTTTACCCAAAACAGTCCCAGTTTTTAAGTCTCAAAACTTTAGGTCAAACGCCCACTTAAACCTACCCATGGTTTCTGTAAAAGGAATATTCACACCCTTACATATGTTGGCTAACACCTACCACTTGACCTAACCTTAAAGCTACTGTTAAGGCCCCGATATATATATATCTACTTTCGTCATTCCAGATTTCCTAATTTTAAACATACTAAAAGTTTGTTACCATTAAGGGGTCTTACCCTAAACCACCACCTTAGCCCAAGTTCAGATATTAACTAAAACATATAAACCATCTCTCACGTTCGTGAGAAGATTCCAATGCAACCCTAAGTGCCCCAAACAACCCAAAACATAAAAAGAAAATAGGCTGAATTCAAAACTGTTTTGACCTCTGACTGTTGTAACCTGTTGTTGACCCACTTCCCGACCTCCAATTTAGTTCTAGTTTCTTTCATTGGAAAGCCACTTCAAATAGCTTTCCAGGGGTACTTGGATCGTAAAATAAGAGTTTATAGAACTCCCGATATGATCAAAACAATTGACTCAAAAATCTGCCCAGTTTTTAAAAACGGGTTTAACAAAATCAACCTCATTAATTAACCCTAATCCCTCTAATTACAAGCCCTAATTTATGTAATCATCATATTATGATTAATAAAAGATTAATTTACTGTTTTTATATTAAACCCTAACCTAAATCCATCATAAGATTATTAAAGAAAACATAAAAAACAATTTAATTAAAAAGGGATTTGAAGATTTACCTTGGATTTATGAAAACCCCCAAATTTTATGAAGAACCCTAATTTTTTTTATAAGACTCACAAATTTCCTTCATCTCCAGGAGAAACATAATGAATTTGGTTTAGTATATACATTATATAGGGTATGGGTGAATCCTAGTCCAACCCAAAGCCCACTTTCCTTTTTTTTCCTTTTCTTCCTTTTTTTTCTCTTTTAAACCGACCCAAACACCCCTAATTTCGTTTTTTTCTTTATTTTTTTTTTCTTTTTATTGTTAATTAATATCTTATTAATATTACCTTAATTTATTTCAGCTCCTAAAACTTCTAAAACCTCAAAACCGTAAAACTAGTCAAATTTACGCGTTTTACCGTAAAAGACGTAAAATATACACTTTTATAAAAAATCTCAAATTTTGAAATAAACTTTATATTTAAGTCCTAAATGACTTAAAACTAGGGGTGGCAATTTCTTACCCGACACGAAACCCGACCTGAAACCGACACGAAAATTAACAGGTTCGGGTTGAATATATTGAATATTAGGTCAGGTTTGGGTCGGCCTATCTGACCCATTTATTAAACAGGTTAGGTTTGGGTTCGAAAAAAATTAAGCAGGTCGA
The DNA here is from genome assembly GCA_025667525.1 of Glebionis coronaria. Classification (NCBI taxonomy): domain Eukaryota; kingdom Viridiplantae; phylum Streptophyta; class Magnoliopsida; order Asterales; family Asteraceae; genus Glebionis; species Glebionis coronaria. The sequence continues at coordinate 86,989,883 of CM046875.1, read as the reverse complement.
CCCGACAACCCGTTTAAGATTTTTTTCCTTATATTAAAAATAATTAATATTTTACCATACGTGTTAATTAGGTTAAACAGACCGAACATAAACACATTTAACATGTTTAACACGTGTAATGTGCCAACTTTTATATATAAAACTTGTTAAATGGATCCATATATAAACCCGTTTAACCTATTCAACCTATCTAACATATTTAACGTCAACCCAAATATATACATGGGTTAAATGGGTTAGGTTCGGGTTATGTGTAAACGGGTTAGGGTTGACATAACTGACCCGATTATTTAGATGGGTTAGGTTTGGGTTAGGATTTTCTGACCCGCCAACCTAACAACCCGAACCCGCTAACCCGAACCCGACACGAATTGCCACCCCTACTTAAAACCATCCCGAAAAATATTCATATGGATAATTACCTCACCCGAGACCTCTAAATTCTAAATCGTAAATCCTAAAAAAATACTATTACTATAATACTTATACGTATACGTAAACACCACAATATCACCATTTTCATTTCATAGTCACCACTTGTGATCTCATGAACATGAATTAACCGTTCCTCGATTTACTTATGAGTACTCTATACTCATAAACGATAATCACACCAACCTCGTTCACACAAAATAAACACGTAAGCACAAAAATCAAGTAGTCACACATAAAATAACCTAAAAGTAAGACCAAGTGACGAACCTCAAAACCACGGTTGTCACATCACTCCCTCCTAATAGAAATCTCATCCCGAGATTTACTCCTTAGGATCAACACACAGACAACAAATCACACGAGGATACTTGTTCTAAATGAACTCCTCTCATTTCCACGTGAACTTCAGTTCAAGTTTCAAGATACCACATGTACAAACCAAAAATAATTAAACCCATTGCCAAACTCTTGACCTCACAGTCAATAAATCTCGCAAATGACTCTTCGATAAAACAAAGACTCTTATTAGCAGAAAACCCGAATAACCGGACATGCAAATATGCATCCTCAAACAACATTTACCAACCCAATACATGAAATGTATCATGTATACAACTCATTTCCCCCAGGTAATTCTATGCTCATAAGCTAATGGTCTGATCTTCCCAAAGATCATAAATGGACCTACAAAACTCTACATCAACACTTACATCTTTCCAAATCATACCACCCGTTACTATGGGCGAAACTCCATACATAACTTTGTCACTAAATCTAGTGGTTTCCTCCTTTTCTACATAGCATCCCTTGTTGCTCTCATTCTGTCCACAAACACCATTACCACATTAGTAGCCTCTTTTACCAATTCTAGTCCACAATGAGGACAACTCACCCTATCCTTTCATGTCGTGCCTCAAATGGCATTTATCGACTTTTAGTACGATAACTATCATTATATGAAAACTCAGCCATCGCTAACGAGTTTCCGAACTACCTCTAAATCAATCACCCATGTCCAATTACGTTCATCAACTCCCTTCAGTCTGTATCCCAAACTACTTTAAATTCCAATTTCCTTACAAAGTGACCTATGATGGTCTTTCACATATCAATTAATTCTTCCAACTTCCCAACTACGTGACTTCTCATTCCTCTTGAAATAGGTGATGAATTAGTCAGTCTATCGACTATCACCCAACTCTCATCGTACTTAATCCCCCACCGCATTATGTATCCCTTCCACCAACTTCGTCCTTACATCCCCCATTCTAAACTACTCCTGTAACACCCCATTTTGGAAATGGAATCTTACGCATAATCATGGCGTGTCATCAAAGCATACAAGGATAAATGTCTAAGCATTATTTGACCATAAAAGGGAAATACCGGAATCAAACATCGGTAACCCCAAAGTAGAGCTCATCACACACAAACATAAATACTGTAAAAAGGAAAGGACGAAACAATGTCCATTGCAAGCTGTATTAAAGTAAAGGAAATGCATAAAGTAAAGAAAGACAGTAAAGCTTCCAATCCATATGCACGTACGTTAGAGATCTACGAGCGTCCCTGAGTACCTGCCGTTTTGGGAACATGAAAAGGAAAACGGCTGAGCAAGACGCTCAGTGCACGGATGTACAAAATAGCATGAAATAGGATAAGCATGTAACATATAACAGCGGAAGACTAAGTTCTGGGTAAACTGGTTAAGTATTAAGAAAACTGGTTTTATAGTTTGAAAAGCCTTATGTTTATCTTATGAAAACTGTTTTAACATAAATATACCATAGCCCATATAGGTCATGAAAAGGTCACGTGCATGAATACTTGGAGGGGTGACCTCATCATGCTGATTAGAGGGGATGCCTCTAATTAATATATTGGTCTGGGTAGGAGGGATCAACTCCTTGTGAAGGATGAAAGGCACACACCACATTCACCATGAAATACTGAATAAAACATGTAACTAGGATGCACCCATACGCCCCACATGATATAATAATATGGCCAAAACTGAAAGGGACGCCACGAGCAATCACTCCGCCGTGGGGAAGTCATAACATTGGTGCCTCCAATGTTATGGTTATGGTACCTCCATAACTAGGTGAAACTGGTCATGCTTGTATATGGCTATAGATTATGCTAATTAAACATAAGCAGTTCAAAACAATAAAACAAATACTAAGGAAAACAGTTGGCTGCATACGGGGAAATCCTAATAAGGAAGAATGTCCATACTGAAAGGACGGGAATCCGTACCTCAAGTCCAGTGAATGAACGGAAGAAAGACTCCTACTTCTGGATCACTAACGCTACATTAATACACACGTGTATAAGTATCGAATCACTGATTACGTATTGGGTTTTATGTCTCACCTTAGCTTACTTTGTATGTTTTAGGTCATGGTTTACTGTTTAAAGCCTTAAACTGTGTTTATCTTGTATTCTGATTAATCTGATTAAGTATTACTGGTATTTCATGAATTATTATACTTACTGTGTAATAATAAGTAACTTTCCAAAAATAGTAGGTTTCCAAAAATAGAAAGTTTCCAAAAATAGAAAGTTTCCAAAAATATAAAGTTTCCAAAAATAGAAAGTTACCAAAAATAGAAAGTTTCCTAAAATAGAATTTACTGCTTAAAATAGATTAGTTTCTAAAAATTGAAAGTTTCCAAAAATAGATCAGCTGCCTTAATTAAATAAGTTTCCATATATAGAAGGTTTCCATGATTAGATTAGTTGCCTTATTTAATTAAGTTTCTATAAATAGAAGTTTCCATAATTAGAATTAAGCTGGTCACATAAGCTAACATATAAGTCTAAGTGTTTATAAGCTTATTTCTTAAGTCATATGATATAGTGTATAGTTTAATTATTATTTCATGTATTTTAATTAAACTATAGGTTAAGCATTTTAATTAAAGTATAACATGTTTTAATTAAAATTGAATAAATTACTTAGGTTAAAATGTGTATTATTATGCATTAATAACATAACCTAAGTCATGTCTAAATTAATTAATTATAGGCATGTTTTAAATAATTAATTAATTATAACTTATAACATAAAATACTTAGGTTAAATTAATATCATGCTAAATTAATAATTAAAATAACCTAAGTCATGGTTTAATTAATATCTCATGTTATTAATTAATTTATATCCTAAGTTCATAATTCATAAATTTTAACATGTAGCATAAATCATGATTTAACCAACGAACCATGAATCGGGCATGAACACGACACCGTACCCCGAGCCAAACTCGGGGTACTTGTGTCCCCTTGCTGCCGTGGGTCCCACATGCACCAACCAAGACCAAAATGGTCTTGGTGGTGGCGGCAAAAGCAAACCGACCCCCCCCTCGGGTTGGTTATGCTAGGCGGCCAAAACAAACACCCTCTTATATCATCCTTTGATTTTAATTTACCCCAAAACATGTTAGATCAATGTTTAATTATCATGTTTTAATAAGAATATTAATAACATGTTCAAGAAAATAATCAAAGATTTAAAAGAATTAAGAAGAAAGGTTTAGAATGATATACCAATGCGTAGCTTGAAAGAGGATGAACAAACACGGTTTATAGCAATGATTTTTGTGATCAAGATCAATCAACAACCACCTTTGGTGGTCTTAGGGGTGGCGGCACAAAGAGAGACCAAGGAGGAGGAGAGAAAACTTTTAGGTTAAATGTTATTTTGCTTGAAATGTAAAAATGAAAAGCATATTTACCATAACCCCCCTTTCTTGTAAAAGTCCATGGGCTTAGCCCACCTTGATTGGTGTGCCGTGGGTATGGGGCCCCACATGGGGTACCCGTACCTTTTCTCGTGTCCCGATGATTCGTGTTCGTTCGTGGTTAAACGTGTTCGTGTTTAAAGTGTTTCTTTTATTTTATCATGTAGTTTATCGTAATCTTAACGCTCGTAATTATATTATATGTATTTACGTAATTATTTTAGTTCGTGTTTTAAAATGGTGATCATGATTTAATTATGTTCACGTGAAATATCTATTAACTGTTTATCATGAGTTCGTACGTAATTGATACTTATCATGTCATACACGTATGCACTTGCTTGATTATTAGCACATGAATGTGATCAATACTAAATAGGGTAAGTTTTAATCTAGGACGTACGATCTTAAGGGCACTATTCATGGTAAAAGCATGCGGGTTTTACAGTTCTTCCCCCTAAAAAGAATAATTCGTCCCCGAATTATAGATAAAGCAAACTGGAAAGAAGTAACATACCCGAACTCAAAATATGAAGTGAGGGTAAGAAGCCCGGATAGACTCCTTTGTTTCCCAAGTGGCTTCCCGCTCGGTATGGTCCCTCCAAAGAATTTTGACGAATGGAATCGTCTTCCTTCTCATGACTCGTTCTTGCCTGTCGAGAACTCGTTCGGGTTCCTCTATAAAAGTGAGATCTTCACGTATCTGTTCCAGTGGATACTGAACCATGTGAAGGGGATGATACTTGTACCCTCTGAGTAAGGACACATGGAACACGTTATGCACGTGCAAAATCTGAGGAGGTAACGCTAATCGGTAAGATACTTCACCGATTCGTTCAATGATATCAGATGGTCCGATTAAACGAGGAATGAGTTTCCCTTTGATCCCGAAGCGTTTAACACCACGTGCCGGCGAAACCTTGAGGAAGACGTGGTCTCCCACATTAAAATGTATGTCCCTACGATGCTTATCGGTGTAACTCTTCTGACGTGACCGTGCTTCCTGCAGCTTTTGCTTAGCTACTTCGATCTTCTCATTGGTCATTCCTATAATTTCTGGTCCTTCGAGTGTTCGCTCTCCCACTTGATCCCAACAGATTGGAGCGCGACACTTTCTGCCATACAACATTTCGAAAGGAGCACATTTGATACTTGCGTGCCAGCTGTTGTTGTATGCAAACTCGACCAAACAGATGTAATCGTCCCAATCACCTGTCCATTCCAACTCACACGACCTTAACATATCTTCCAATGTCTGAATTGTTCGCTCCGACTGTCCGTCCGTTTGAGGAAGAAAGGCCGTACTCAGCTTAAGTTGTGTACCCCAAGCTTTTTGCAGACCTTTCCAGAATCGCGACGTGAAACGAGGATCTCTGTCTGAGACGATGCTGGAGGGAGTACCGTGGAGTCTCATGATCTCCCTTCTGTAAGTATCTACGAGTTTACTTACCGGATCTTCCTTGCGTATCGGTAAGAAATGAGCTGATTTGGTGAGTCGATCAACGATGACCCAAATCGCATCGTGCTTCTTCTTGGTAGGCGGAAGATCGGTAACAAAATCCATGGTGATTTTGTCCCACTTCCACTCTGGAATATCCAACGGTTGAAGGAGAACGCCCGATCGCTGATGCTCAATCTTAACCTGCTGGCAGGTAAGACATTTGGAGACATAAGTGGCTACATCCTGTTTCATACCACTCCACCAAAAGTGCTGTCTGATGTCATGGTACATTTTTGTCGACCCAGGATGTATAGAAAATGGGGAGCTGTGAGCTTCAGCTAACAATGCTTCCCGGAGTTCTTGATTGTCAGGAACACAAAGTCTCGTGCCCTGCCAAACGATACCGTCTGCGTCCATTCTGAATTCTGTCTGTTTCTCCAAATTCTGAATTATCGCCCAAATTTCTCCATCATCCTTCTGCTCTTCCTTGATCCTAGACAGTAACTCAGGTTCTACTCTAAGATTCGCCCAGTATCCGTGCTGCCCACGTACCATGATTTCGATGTCTAGCCGCTCCAACTCTCTTATGTTTTGTTCCTTGATTTCAATGCCGTTGATCATTCCGGACTTTCTGCTGAGTGCATCTGCTACTACATTAGCCTTTCCGGGATGATACTGTAGGTTAATATCATAATCCTTCAACAGTTCCAACCATCTCCTTTATCTCATGTTCAATTCACGTTGAGTGAAGATATACTTCAAGCTCTTGTGATCCGTGAAAATGTCGCATGATTCTCCGTATAAGTAGTGCCTCCATATTTTCAATGCGAACACCACTGCAGCAAGTTCCAGGTCATGCGTAGGGTAGTTTTCTTCATAGGGCTTAAGCTGCCGTGAAGCATACGCGATCACTTTCCCATGTTGCATGAGAACACAGCCCAGTCCCTTCCCCGATGCATCGCTATAGATCTGAAATCCACCTGTACCAGGTGGGAGAGTAAGAATAGGTGCGGATACTAACTTCTGATTTAGGTCTTCGAAGCTCTTCTCTCGTTCTTCCGTCCATACAAATTTCTCTCCTTTTTGCATCAGTTTGGTGAGAGGTAATGCCAAGCGAGAAAAGTTCTCCACGAATCTGCGATAATATCCAGCTAAGCCTAAGAAACTGCGGACTTCTGTCGCTGACGTTGGTCTTGGCCATTTAGTGATAGCCTCAACCTTCGCTGGGTCCATAGTGATCCCTTCTGCTGATACAATGTGACCTAAGAATGCCACTTTGTTTAACCAGAACTCACACTTGGAGAATTTCGCATACAGCTGCTTCTGACGAAGAATCTGTAGTATCGTACGGAGATGGTCTTCGTGTTCCTCCGAGGACTTTGAGAAAATCAGGATGTCATCGATGAATACAATGACAAACTTATCAAGGAATTCGTGGAAGATTCTGTTCATCAGATCCATGAATACTGTTGGAGCATTAGTCAGGCCGAATGGCATGACTACAAACTCATAATGGCCATAGCGGGTACGAAAAGCAGTCTTGGCAATATCATGCTCTTAACCCTTAGCTGATGGTAGCCTGACCTTAGATCGATCTTTGAGAAGTGTTTGGCTCCTTGAAGTTGGTCAAACAGATCATCTATACGTGGCAGTGGATATCTATTGCGGATGGTAATCTTATTAAGTTCATGGTAGTCTATGTAAAGTCGCATGCTGTCGTCCTTCTTCTTAACGAACAAGACCGGTGCGCCCCATGGAGATGCGCTTGGTCTAATGAACCCTCGTTCAAGAAGTTCCTGCAGTTGGTCCTTCAGTTCTTTTAGCTCTATGGGAGCCATACGATACGGAGCCTTGAGATTGGTTCAACTCTTGGAACAAGGTCGATGTTGAACTCCACTTCTCGTGCAGGTGGTATGCCTGGAAGTTCAGCTGGAAAGACGTCTTGAAATTCCGAAACTACTGGTTGATCCTGAATCGATAGGGATTCAACATCCATGTCGTGAACCGTAGCTAGATAACCCTCACAGCCATGTGACAGTAATGCACGTGCTTGCAAGGTAGATATGACTTGTACAGACCGTCCGGGTATGAACCCGTTATGAATGTACTCTGGTGCATTAATGTCGCCAAAGATCACCCGATATGAGTGGCAGTCTATGGTAGCATGGTGCTTGGATAGCCAGTCCATGCCGAGAATCATATCGAACTCAATCATGTCTAGGGGAAGTGCATCTACTGCACGAATTTTATCGTCAAACTCTAGAGGAAGACTCTTGTATACATGAGTTATTAATACAGAGTCCCTCAAAGGCGTGGAAATGGTAAGCCTATTTTATAATGGCAAGGGAAGTGTCCTGATGTTCTTGGTATAAGTAGTGGAAATAACTGAGTGAGTGGCACCCGTGTCGAAAAGAACACATGCAGCTTGGCCGTACATATACAAAATTCCAGTAATGGTACCTGTAGATTTGTTTGCCTGATCACGAGATGTCGTGTGGACACGCCCAGTGGTAGGAGGCGGCTTACTATCAGCATGACCTGAGGTACCCTCCATTTCACCCTTACGGCAATCTCTCATACGATGTCCAGGGAGGCCGCACTTGTAGCACGCGTCGGAATCACGACGACATGGGCCAGGGTGTCTGCGATAGCAAGTATTGCAAAGAGGATGAGTGAATCCTCCAGCAGGAGTCCTTGCTTGCTGAGGGCCTGCTGATGACAAAATGTGTTAAAATAAAGTATATGCACGAGTATAAGACATATGCATCATAAGATGTTCACCAGTGTTAGCTGAACGGTTAGGCTGCGAACCCCTGTGGTTCTGGTCCTTCCCGTTACCGTGGTTCCTGGTAGAGGTTAATATAGTGTCAGCATGAGAGATATAACATGAAATCATAAGAAGATGCGTAAATAGTAGGACCTGCTGTTGTTGGAGTGTCCAGCGTTGTTACGGTAATTATCATTACCGCTACGCCTTTCCACAACAGAACGGTCGTTAGTGTTACCGTTTCCTTTGTGCTGATGAGGCTGCTGCTGAGTAGCTGGCTGAGACCGGTCCCCAGTTTTCTGCCTGGAAGATACAGTTTAGAGATGATTATTGAACATAAAATGATAGGATGCGGTTTGGTTACCGTTTGAATACGAAATGTTTACCTCTTGTCGGGTCTTTCAGCTTCCCCGAACTCATCTCGTTCCTGCAACATCTCTAGCTTCCTTGCTGCGTCGGCCACTTGTGCTACTGTATTGAACGTAGCACACACCAGATTGTTCGCGACCGAGGTGCGAAGTGCCCACCTAAAGTGGTGTGCTTGCTCCTCAGGAGTACCAGCTACTGCTCCCAGGAAACCAGCTAAGCGAAGAAAGCGCTGCATGAATTCGTTGCTATTCTCGCCCGCTCTCTGACGTATCCCATGGTACTCTCGCTTGAGCTTGTCCTGCTCTGCCTTGGGAAAGAACTGCTCCATCACTCTCTCCTTGAATTAGGCCCATGTCAAACCAGCGACCCAATCATCACCTCCTTCCGACTGCGTCAAGGCTAGCCACCAGTTGAGTACATCGCCTTCAAACCGGTAGCATGCCAATCTCGTCTTGAATGCGGGGTCACATCCCATAGCATTGAAAATCTTCTCGATATGAGTCAACCAGCTTTCAGCATCGCTGGGGCTATCAGTCTTTTCAAAAGCTCTAGGACGGAGCTTGTTGAATCTTTCCAGCCACACTGCTAGTGTCACTGGGGAGGAGGAGGAGGAGGTGCCTGATTCTGCTGCTGTTGATTGTTGTCAGCTTGGACTTCAGCACGGATGTCATTCCTCAGTTGAGGAAGCAAGGCTTGCATGGCAGCCTGAATTGCAGCATTGAGCTGCTCTTGCTCGCGTGTGAGAACCATCTGACAGTATAACATAAAACATATGATTAACAGTTCGAAACATAAAATATAAATTATATATATATACATGAAAAAAAATTTATACCAAAAAAAAAAAATTCACGAGAAAAATTTTATGCAAGAAAATTTTTGTATGAATGCATGATGCAGTTTTATGAAAACTTTTGATGCTCGAGAGTGAACGCCTCTGGTCAGTTCACTCAAAACAAAAGGCATATCGAGGGGTCGCCTATGGGTCGGTCCCAAATCTAAAAGTTTCGATAAAACACATGCGACTAAATGGGCCAGTCCTGTACCAACCATTACTTAGTCAAAAACCCTGTAACAATGACATGTATATGTATGCTTAAAAATGATGATTGCATGAAAACAACTGTCAGTTCTAGGAAGACCGTAGTGACTACCCACTAATCACAGGTCATATTTGAGAGCCTACAGGTCGAAACCTTGGCTCTGATACCATAATTGTAACACCCCATTTTGGAAATGGAATCTTACGCATAATCATGGTGTGTCATCAAATCATACAAGGATAAATGTCTAAGCATTATTTGACCATAAAAGGGAAATACCGGAATCAAACATCGGTAACCCCAAAGTAGAGCTCATCACACACAAACATAAATACTGTAAAAAGGAAAGGACGAAACAATGTCTATTGCAAGCTGTATTAAAGTAAAGGAAATGCATAAAGTAAAGAAAGACAGTAAAGCTTCCAATCCATATGCACGTACGTTAGAGATCTACGAGCGTCCCTGAGTACCTGCCGTTTTGGGAACATGAAAAGGAAAACGGCTGAGCAAGACGCTCAGTGCATGGATGTACAAAATAGCATGAAATAGGATAAGCATGTAACATATAACAGCGGAAGACTAAGTTCTGGGTAAACTGGTTAAGTATTAAGAAAACTGGTTTTATAGTTTGAAAAGCCTTATGTTTATCTTATGAAAACTGTTTTAACATAAATATACCATAGCCCATATAGGTCATGAAAAGGTCACGTGCATGAATACTTGGAGGGGTGACCTCATCATGCTGATTAGAGGGGATGCCTCTAATTAATATACTGGTTTGGGTAGGAGGGATCAACTCCTTGTGAAGGATGCAAGGCACACACCACATTCACCATGAAATACTGAATAAAACATGTAACTAGGATGCACCCATACGCCCCAAATGATATAATAATATGGCCAAAACTGAAAGGGATGCCACGAGCAATCACTCCGCCGTGGGGAAGTCATAACATTGGTGCCTCCAATGTTATGGTTATGGTACCTCCATAACTAGGTGAAACTGGTCATGCTTGTATATGGCTATAGATTATGCTAATTAAACATAAGCAGTTCAAAACAATAAAACAAATACTAGGGAAAACAGTTGGCTGCATACGGGGAAATCCTAATAAGGAAGAATGTCCATACTGAAAGGACGGGAATCCGTACCTCAAGTCCAGTGAATGAACGGAATAAAGACTCCTACTTCTGGATCACTAACGCTACATGAATACACACGTGTATAAGTATCGAATCACTGATTACGTACTGGGTTTTATGTCTCACCTTAGCTTACTTTGTATGTTTTAGGTCATGGTTTACTGTTTAAAGCCTTAAACTGTGTTTATCTTGTATTCTGATTAATCTGATTAAGTATTACTGGTATTTCATGTATTATTATACTTACTGTGTAATAATAAGTAACTTTCCAAAAATAGCAGGTTTCCAAAAATAGAAAGTTTCCAAAAATAGAAAGTTTCCAAAAATAGAAAGTTTCCAAAAATAGAAAGTTACCAAAAATAGAAAGTTTCCTAAAATAGAATTTACTGCTTAAAATAGATTAGTTTCTAAAAATAGAAAGTTTCCAAAAATAGATCAGCTGCCTTAATTAAATAAGTTTCCATATATAGAAGGTTTCCATGATTAGATTAGTTGCCTTATTTAATTAAGTTTCTATAAGTAGAAGTTTCCATAATTAGAATTAAGCTGGTTACATAAGCTAGCATATAAGTCTAAGTGTTTATAAGCTTATTTCTTAAGTCATATGATATAGTGTATAGTTTAATTATTATTTCATGTATTTTAATTAAACTATAGGTTAAGCATTTTAATTAAAGTATAACATGTTTTAATTAAAATTGAATAAATTACTTAGGTTAAAATGTGTATTATTATGCATTAATAACATAACCTAAGTCATGTCTAAATTAATTAATTATAGGCATGTTTTAAATAATTAATTAATTATAACTTATAACATAAAATACTTAGGTTAAATTAATATCATGCTAAATTAATAATTAAAATAACCTAAGTCATGGTTTAATTAATATCTCATGTTATTAATTAATTTATATCCTAAGTTCATAATTCATAAATTTTAACATGTAGCATAAATCATGATTTAACCAACGAACCATGAATCGGGCATGAACACGACACCGTACCCCAAGCCAAACTCGGGGTACTTGTGTCCCCTTGCTGCCGTGGGTCCCACATGCACCAACCAAGACCAAAATGGTCTTGGTGGTGGCGGCAAAAGCAAACCGACCCCCCCCCCCTCGGGTTGGTTATGCTAGGCGGCCAAAACAAACACCCTCTTATATCATCCTTTGATTTTAATTTACCCCAAAACATGTTAGATCAATGTTTAATTATCATGTTTTAATAAGAATATTAATAACATGTTCATGAAAATAATCAAAGATTTAAAAGAATTAAGAAGAAAGGTTTAGAATGATATACCAATGCGTAGCTTGAAAGAGGATGAACAAACACGGTTTATAGCAATGATTTTTGTGATCAAGATCAATCAACAACCACCTTTGGTGGTCTTAGGGGTGGCGGCACAAAGAGAGACCAAGGAGGAGGAGAGAAAACTTTTAGGTTAAATGTTATTTTGCTTGAAATGTAAAAATGAAAAGCATATTTACCATAACCCCCCTTTCTTGTAAAAGTCCATGGGCTTAGCCCACCTTGATTGGTGTGCCGTGGGTATGGGGCCCCACATGGGGTACCCGTACCTTTTCTCGTGTCCCGATGATTCGTGTTCGTTCGTGGTTAAACGTGTTCGTGTTTAAAGTGTTTCTTTTATTTTATCATGTAGTTTATCGTAATCTTAACGCTCGTAATTATATTATATGTATTTACGTAATTATTTTAGTTCGTGTTTTAAAATGGTGATCATGATTTAATTATGTTCACGTGAAATATCTATTAACTGTTTATCATGAGTTCGTACGTAATTGATACTTATCATGTCATACACGTATGCACTTGCTTGATTATTAGCACATGAATGTGATCAATACTAAATAGGGTAAGTTTTAATCTAGGACGTACGATCTTAAGGGCACTATTCATGGTAAAAGCATGCGGGTTTTACAGTTCTTCCCCCTAAAAAGAATAATTCGTCCCCGAATTATAGATAAAGCAAACTGGAAAGAAGTAACATACCCGAACTCAAAATATGAAGTGAGGGTAAGAAGCCCGGATAGACTCCTTTGTTTCCCAAGTGGCTTCCCACTCGGTATGGTCCCTCCAAAGAATTTTGACGAATGGAATCGTCTTCCTTCTCATGACTCGTTCTTGCCTGTCGAGAACTCGTTCGGGTTCCTCTATAAAAGTGAGATCTTCACGTATCTGTTCCAGTGGATACTGAACCATGTGAAGGGGATGATACTTGTACCCTCTGAGTAAGGACACATGGAACACGTTATGCACGTGCGAAAGCTGAGGAGGTAACGCTAATCGGTAAGATACTTCACCGATTCGTTCAATGATATCAAATGGTCCGATGAAACGAGGAATGAGTTTCCCTTTGATCCCGAAGCGTTTAACACCACGTGCCGGAGAAACCTTGAGGAAGACGTGGTCTCCCACATTAAAATGTATGTCCCTACGATGCTTATCAGCGTAACTCTTCTGACGTGACTGTGCTTCCTGCAGCTTTTGCTTAGCTACTTCGATCTTCTCATTGGTCATTCCTATAATTTCTGGTCCTTCGAGTGTTCGCTCTCCCACTTGATCCCAGCAGATTGGAGCGCGACACTTCCTGCCATACAACATTTCGAAAGGAGCACATTTGATACTTGCGTGCCAGCTGTTGTTGTATGCAAACTCGACCAAACAGATGTAATCGTCCCAATCACCTGTCCATTCCAACTCACACGACCTTAACATATCTTCCAATGTCTGAATTGTTCGCTCCGACTGTCCGTCCGTTTGAGGATGAAAGGCCGTACTCAGCTTAAGTTGTGTACCCCAAGCTTTTTGCAGACCTTTCCAGAATCGCGACGTGAAACGAGGATCTCTGTCTGAGACGATGATGGAGGGAGTACTGTGGAGTCTCATGATCTCCCTTCTGTAAGTATCTGCGAGTTTACTTACCGGATCTTCCTTGCGCATCGGTAAGAAATGAGCTGATTTGGTGAGTCGATCAACGATGACCCAAATCGCATCGTGCTTCTTCTGGGTAGGCGGAAGACCGGTAACAAAATCCATGGTAATTTTGTCCCACTTCCACTCTGGAATATCCAACGGTTGAAGGAGACCGCCCGATCGCTGATGCTCAATCTTAACCTGCTGGCAGGTAAGACATTTGGAGACATAAGTGGCTACATCCTGTTTCATACCACTCCACCAAAAGTGCTGTCTGATGTCATGGTACATTTTTGTCGACCCAGGATGTATAGAAAATGGGGAGCTGTGAGCTTCAGCTAACAATGCTTCCCGGAGTTCTTGATTGTCAGGAACACAAAGTCTCGTGCCCTGCCAAACGATACCGTCTGCGTCCATTCTGAATTCTGTCTGTTTCTCCAAATTCTAAATTATCGCCCAAATTTCTCCATCATCCTTCTGCTCTTCCTTGATCCTAGACAGTAACTCGGGTTCTACTCTAAGATTCGCCCAGTATCCGTGCTGCCCACGTACCATGATTTCGATGTCTAGCCGCTCTAAGTCTCTTATGTTTTGTTCCTTGATTTCAATTCCGTTGATCATTCCGGTCTTTCTGCTGAGTGCATCTGCTACTACATTAGCCTTTCCGGGATGATACTGTAGGTTAATTTCATAATCCTTCAACAGTTCCAACCATCTCCTTTGTCTCATGTTCAATTCACGTTGAGTGAAGATATACTTCAAGCTCTTGTGATCCGTGAAAATGTCACATGATTCTCCGTATAAGTAGTGCCTCCATATTTTCAATGCGAACACCACTGCAGCAAGTTCCAGGTCATGCGTAGGGTAGTTTTCTTCATAGGGCTTAAGCTGCCGTGAAGCATACGCGATCACTTTCCCATGTTGCATGAGAACACAGCCCAGTCCCTTCCCCGATGCATCGCTATAGATCTGAAATCCACCTGTACCAGATGGGAGAGTAAGAATAGGTGCGGATACTAACTTCTGCTTTAGGTCTTCGAATCTCTTCTCTCGTTCTTCCGTCCAGACGAATTTCTCTCCTTTTCGCATCAGTTTGGTGAGAGGTAATGCCAAGCGGGAAAAGTTCTCCACGAATCTGCGATAATATCCAGCTAAGCCTAAGAAACTGCGGACTTTTGTCACTGACGTTGGTCTTGGCCATTTAGTGATAGCCTCAACCTTCGCTGGGTCCATAGTGATCCCTTCTGCTGATACAATGTGACCTAAGAATGCCACTTTGTTTAACTAGAACTCACACTTGGAGAATTTCGCATACAGCTGCTTCTGACGAAGAATCTGTAGTACCGTACGGAGATGGTCTTCGTGTTCCTCCGAGGACTTTGAGAAAATCAGGATGTCATCGATGAATACAATGACAAACTTATCAAGGAATTCGTGGAAGATTCTGTTCATCAGATCCATGAATACTGCTGGAGCATTAGTCAGGCCGAATGGCATGACTACAAACTCATAATGGCCATAGCGGGTACGAAAAGCAGTCTTGGCAATATCCTACTCCTAACCCTTAGCTGATGGTAGCCTGACCTTAGATCGATCTTTGAGAAGTGTTTGGCTCCTTGAAGTTGGTCAAACAGATCATCTATACGTGGCAGTGGATATCTATTGCGGATGGTAATCTTATTAAGTTCACGGTAGTCTATGCAAAGTCGCATGCTGCCGTCCTTCTTCTTAACGAACAAGACCGGTGCGCCCCATGGTGATGCGCTTGGTCTAATGAACCCTCGTTCAAGAAGTTCCTGCAGTTGGTCCTTCAGTTCTTTTAGCTCTATGGGAGCCATACGATACGGAGCTTTAGAGATTGGTTCAGCTCCTGGAACAAGGTCGATGTTGAACTCCACTTCTCGTGCAGGTGGTATGCCTGGAAGTTCAGCTGGAAAGACGTCTTGAAATTCCGAAACTACTGGTTGATCCTGAATCGATGGGGATTCAGCATCCATGCCGTGAACCATAGCTAGATAACCCTCACAGCCATGTGACAGTAATGCACGTGCTTGCAAGGTAGATATGACTCGTACAGACCGTCCGGGTATGAACCCGTTATGAATGTACTCTGGTGCATTAATGTCGCCGAAGATCACCCGATATGAGTGGCAGTCTATGGTAGCATGGTGCTTGGATAGCCAGTCCATGCCGAGAATCATATCGAACTCAATCATGTCTAGGGGAAGTGCATCTACTGCACGAATTTTATCGTCAAACTCTAGAGGAAGACTCTTGTATACATGAGTTATTAATACAGAGTCCCTCAAAGGCGTGGAAATGGTAAGCCTATTTTCTAATGGCAAGGGAAGTGTCCTGATGTTCTTGGTATAAGTAGTGGAAATAACTGAGTGAGTGGCACCCGTGTCGAAAAGAACACATGCAGCTTGGCCGTACATATACAAAATTCCAGTAATGGTACCTGTAGATTTGTTTGCCTGATCACGAGATGTCGTGTGGACACGCCCAGTGGTAGGAGGCGGCTTACTATCAGCATGACCTGAGGTACCCTCCATTTCACCCTTACGGCAATCTCTCATACGATGGCCAGGGAGGCCGCACTTGTAGCACGCGTCGGAATCACGACGACATGGGCCAGGGTGTCTGCGATGGCAAGTATTGCAAAGAGGATGAGTGAATCCTCCAGCAGGAGTCCTTGCTTGCTGAGGGCCTGCTGATGACAAAATGTGTTAAAATAAAGTATATGCACGAGTATAAGACATATGCATCATAAGATGTTCACTAGTGTTAGCTGAACGGTTAGGCTGCGAACCCCTGTGGTTCTGGTCCTTCCCGTTACTGTGGTTCCTGGTAGAGGTTAATATAGTGTCAGCATGAGAGATATAACATGAAACCATAAGAAGATGCGTAAATAGTAGGACCTGCTGTTGTTGGAGTGTCCAGCGTTGTTACGGTAATTATCATTACCGCTACGCCTTTCCACAACAGAACGGTCGTTAGTGTGACCGTTTCCTTTGTGCTGATGAGGCTGCTGCTGAGTAGCCGGCTGAGACCGGTCCCTAGTTTTCTGCCTGGAAGATACAGTTTAGAGATGATTATTGAACATAAAATGATAGGATGCGGTTTGGTTACCGTTTAAATACGAAATGTTTACCTCTTGTCGGGTCTTTCAGCTTCCCCGAACTCATCTCGTTCCTGCAACATCTCTAGCTTCCTTGCTGCGTCGGCCACTTGTGCTACTGTATTGAACGTAGCACACACCAGATTGTTCGCGACCGAGGTGCGAAGTGCCCACCTAAAGTGGTGTGCTTGCTCCTCAGGAGTACCAGCTGCTGCTCCCAGGAAACCAGCTAAGCGAAGAAAGCGCTGCATGAATTCGTTGCTATTCTCGCCCGCTCTCTGACGTATCCCATGGTACTCTCGCTTGAGCTTGTCCTGCTCTGTCTTGGGAAAGAACTGCTCCATCACTCTCTCCTTGAATTGGGCACATGTCAAACCAGCGACCCAATCATCACCTCCTTCCGACTGCGTCAAGGCTAGCCACCAGTTGAGTACATCGCCTTCAAACCGGTAGCATGCCAATCTCGTCTTGAATGCGGGGTCACATCCCATAGCATTGAAAATCTTCTCGATATGAGTCAACCAGCTTTCAGCATCGCTGGGGCTATCAGTCTTTTCAAAAGCTCTAGGACGGAGCTTGTTGAATCTTTCCAGCCACACTGCTAGTGTCACTGGGGGAGGAGGAGGAGGAGGTGCCTGATTCTGCTGCTGCTGATTGTTGTCAGCTTGGACTTCAGCACGGATGTCATTCCTCAGTTAAGGAAGCAAGGCTTGCATGGCAGCCTGAATTGCAGCATTGAGCTGCTCTTGCTCGCGTGTGAGAACCATCTGACAGTATAACATAAAACATATGATTAACAGTTCGAAACATAAAATATAAATTATATATATATACATGAAAAAAAATTTATACCAAAAAAAAAAATTTCACGAGAAAAATTTTATGCAAGAAAATTTTTGTATGAATGCATGATGCAGTTTTATGAAAACTTTTGATGCTCGAGAGTGAACGCCTCTGGTCAGTTCACTCAAAACAAAAGACATATCGAGGGGTCGCCTATGGGTCGGTCCCAAATCTAAAAGTTTCGATAAAACACATGCGACTAAATGGGCCAGTCCTGTACCAACCATTACTTAGTCAAAAACCTGTAACAATGACATGTATATGTATGCTTTAAAATGATGATTGCATGAAAACAACTGTCAGTTCTAGGAAGACCGTAGTGACTACCCACTAATCACAGGTCATATTTGAGAGCCTACAGGTCGAAACCTTGGCTCTGATACCATAATTGTAACACCCCATTTTGGAAATGGAATCTTACGCATAATCATGGCGTGTCATCAAAGCATACAAGGATAAATGTCTAAGCATTATTTGACCATAAAAGGGAAATACCGGAATCAAACATCGGTAACCCCAAAGTAGAGCTCATCACACACAAACATAAATACTGTAAAAAGGAAAGGACGAAACAATGTCCATTGCAAGCTGTATTAAAGTAAAGGAAATGCATAAAGTAAAGAAAGACAGTAAAGCTTCCAATCCATATGCACGTACGTTAGAGATCTACGAGCGTCCCTGAGTACCTGCCGTTTTGGGAACATGAAAAGGAAAACGGCTGAGCAAGACGCTCAGTGCATGGATGTACAAAATAGCATGAAATAGGATAAGCATGTAACATATAACAGCGGAAGACTAAGTTCTGGGTAAACTGGTTAAGTATTAAGAAAACTGGTTTTATAGTTTGAAAAGCCTTATGTTTATCTTATGAAAACTGTTTTAACATAAATATACCATAGCCCATATAGGTCATGAAAAGGTCACGTGCATGAATACTTGGAGGGGTGACCTCATCATGCTGATTAGAGGGGATGCCTCTAATTAATATACTGGTCTGGGTAGGAGGGATCAACTCCTTGTGAAGGATGCAAGGCACACACCACATTCACCATGAAATACTGAATAAAACATGTAACTAGGATGCACCCATACGCCCCAAATGATATAATAATATGGCCAAAACTGAAAGGGACGCCACGAGCAATCACTCTGCCGTGGGGAAGTCATAACATTGGTGCCTCCAATGTTATGGTTATGGTACCTCCATAACTAGGTGAAACTGGTCATGCTTGTATATGGCTATAGATTATGCTAATTAAACATAAGCAGTTCAAAACAATAAAACAAATACTGGGGAAAACAGTTGGCTGCATACGGGGAAATCCTAATAAGGAAGAATGTCCATACTGAAAGGACGGGAATCCGTACCTCAAGTCCAGTGAATGAACGGAAGAAAGACTCCTACTTCTGGATCACTAACGCTACATGAATACACACGTGTATAAGTATCGAATCACTGATTACGTACTGGGTTTTATGTCTCACCTTAGCTTACTTTGTATGTTTTAGGTCATGGTTTACTGTTTAAAGCCTTAAACTGTGTTTATCTTGTATTCTGATTAATCTGATTAAGTATTACTGGTATTTCATGTATTATTATACTTACTGTGTAATAATAAGTAACTTTCCAAAAATAGCAGGTTTCCAAAAATAGAAAGTTCCAAAAATAGAAAGTTTCCAAAAATAGAAAGTTTCCAAAAATAGAAAGTTACCAAAAATAGAAAGTTTCCTAAAATAGAATTTACTGCTTAAAATAGATTAGTTTCTAAAAATAGAAAGTTTCCAAAAATAGATCAGCTGCCTTAATTAAATAAGTTTCCATATATAGAAGGTTTCCATGATTAGATTAGTTGCCTTATTTAATTAAGTTTCTATAAATAGAAGTTTCCATAATTAGAATTAAGCTGGTTACATAAGCTAACATATAAGTCTAAGTGTTTATAAGCTTATTTCTTAAGTCATATGATATAGTGTATAGTTTAATTATTATTTCATGTATTTTAATTAAACTATAGGTTAAGCATTTTAATTAAAGTATAACATGTTTTAATTAAAATGGAATAAATTACTTAGGTTAAAATGTGTATTATTATGCATTAATAACATAACCTAAGTCATGTCTAAATTAATTAATTATAGGCATGTTTTAAATAATTAATTAATTATAACTTATAACATAAAATACTTAGGTAAAATTAATATCATGCTAAATTAATAATTAAAATAACCTAAGTCATGGTTTAATTAATATCTCATGTTATTAATTAATTTATATCCTAAGTTCATAATTCATAAATTTTAACATGTAGCATAAATCATGATTTAACCAACGAACCATGAATCGGGCATGAACACGACACCGTACCCCGAGCCAAACTCGGGTTACTTGTGTCCCCTTGCTGTCGTGGGTCCCACATGCACCAACCAAGACCAAAATGGTCTTGGTGGTGGCGGCAAAAGCAAACCGAACCCCCCCCCCCCCCCCTCGGGTTGGTTATGCTAGGAGGCCAAAACAAACACCCTCTTATATCATCCTTTGATTTTAATTTACCCCAAAACATGTTAGATCAATGTTTAATTATCATGTTTTAATAAGAATATTAATAACATGTTCATGAAAATAATCAAAGATTTAAAAGAATTAAGAAGAAAGGTTTAGAATGATATACCAATACGTAGCTTGAAAGAGGATGAACAAACACGGTTTATAGCAATGATTTTTGTGATCAAGATCAATCAACAACCACCTTTGGTGGTCTTAGGGGTGGCGGCACAAAGAGAGACCAAGGAGGAGGAGAGAAAACTTTTAGGTTAAATGTTATTTTGCTTGAAATGTAAAAATGAAAAGCATATTTACCATAACCCCCCTTTCTTGTAAAAGTCCATGGGCTTAGCCCACCTTGATTGGTGTGCCGTGGGTATGGGGCCCCACATGGGGTACCCGTACCTTTTCTCGTGTCCCGATGATTCGTGTTCGTTCGTGGTTAAACGTGTTCGTGTTTAAAGTGTTTCTGTTTATTTTATCATGTAGTTTATCGTAATCTTAACGCTCGTAATTATATTATATGTATTTACGTAACTATTTTAGTTCGTGTTTTAAAATGGTGATCATGATTTAATTATGTTCACGTGAAATATCTATTAACTGTTTATCATGAGTTCGTACGTAATCGATACGTATCATGTCATACACGTATGCACTTGCTTGATTATTAGCACATGAATGTGATCAATACTAAATAGGGTAAGTTTTAATCTAGGACGTACGATCTTAAGGGCACTATTCATGGTAAAAGCATGCGGGTTTTACAACTCCTATCCATGTAGGAAGTATAGCCTACGTCCATTTCCTCCTTACGATTGTCCAAGCCACGCAACATAAATGTTGACGCGTTCACTGCTTTAGACAACTCAACTCGTGCAACCCACATCCTTCATCCAAACCACTCTAATACATCATCCCTATAGTTCAAGTTCGTCTTAGCTTCACCTCATCCTTCTTTTTCCATGTCTCATCGACCATGCTTGCCTTTCCCAGATGGTACTTGGCCTTGCAATTTTCTTTCATCAATTAACTCCACCCATCACCTTTGCCAAATGTTCAATCAAGATGATTGAATATGTGTTGGATACGTTCATGATCCGTATAGATCATTCTCCACGTCTCGTACACCAAATGCCTCTAGCATTCTAGGCAGATATAACAGTCCAGCTCCACTAACTAAGTCTATCCAGTTCTTCCAAATCTTCAGTTCCTGCAACGTATAAGCGATCGCCTTTCTTTGTCGTCCTCGTACGCGTCCAAATCCCTGCTCCACGTATCGTCATGCTTCGCGAATTCATCCAGTCCTTCCGATAATGCCAAGATCTGCTCATCATCCAATCCACCTCTTCAGCCTCCAAAATGCTTCCTCGTCCTTCTTCACTTCGCCCCTTGCTGGTTCCACGATATGCCATCATCTCTGACTACTAGTCCTAGCCAACTAAATCCTAAAACTCACACTTGAAAATCTCACGTTTCATTCCCTTTACTAACAACTCCAAAACCAACACATAATTCGCCTCATCCTCCTTCTAAGATTTGAGTAGATCAAGATGTCGTCGATGCTCCCGATGACAACTCGTTTATAGATGTTCATGCACACTCGGTTCATTGACTCCATGAAAACCACTAGTGCTTTGGCAAGCCAAATGCATAACCGTAAACCCAAAGCGTTCATACAACATCCTTAGCAATTTCAACTATGTCCTCCTCACACCCTCTCTTAGCGGCAATACGAATAAATTCCTTGCAATTTCTAACAGCTCTTGTTCTTAATTCACTCCATCAACGATTTGCCTTGGATGACACTAACTACAACTCCTCTCACTTCTCCTACTTGCTCTATTCATGGTTCTACCTCAACTCTCCTAAACCATACAAAACCAAAACTACATCCTGAATACACCAGATACGATCGACGAATTAAACCCACGGATAACTAACGACATTTCACGTGCACCAATTAAAACAAATCAAAAACCACGAGACTCCAAAGAAAACTCAAACCCAAAACATGTATCAATTCCAAATGACCCATGACAATGAAAAATAATCCAAGAAACACCCAATGGCAACCAAAACATATTACGCCCCGCGACATATTATTTAAACCGTGCAAAAGATCGACTTTCCAAAAGAATATATATATATATATATATATATATATATATATATATATATATATATATATATATATATATATATATATATATATATATATATATATATATATATATATATATATATATAT
Organism: Glebionis coronaria; assembly: GCA_025667525.1. Classification (NCBI taxonomy): domain Eukaryota; kingdom Viridiplantae; phylum Streptophyta; class Magnoliopsida; order Asterales; family Asteraceae; genus Glebionis; species Glebionis coronaria. The sequence goes on along the minus strand of CM046875.1, from coordinate 86,967,242 downwards.
ATATATATATATATATATATATATATATATATATATATATATATATTTTAAAAAAAAAATTTCCTTACCTCCCCACATATATGTGACTCAAACCATCTACAAACAACCTTCTAGACGATCTCAAAACTCCACTCAAAGACTAGGTATCCCGTGCATCCCAAATCATAAAAATAAAACTACTATTCAAACTCAACCTTGAACCTGACACTTGTACAACAATTCCGACCAGTCCACTGACCTCCCATGACTATACATTCTGAATATTTGAAAAGTACGTTCCGAGTACATAATTTTAGGCTTTTTAATCAACCAAAAAGCTTTAAAAACGAATAAGTTATGACCAAAACAATTTTATGCTAGTTGTTTTAAAAACTAAAGAATAGACTTAGTGATCAATGCAATCCTTTTCAATGAAAGATATAATTGTATGTGAAATATTCATAAACTCCTTTTAACCTTGTATCAATAACTATAAATGGCGTGAATCAGTTAAATCCGATTATATAAACTATGTAAGTAGAAAGAAATTTTACTTCGCTTTATTTTAATGAAAGTCTTTTAGAATTTGAAATAAATAAGTGTTGATAAAAAAAACTTATGTTACATCTTGTTTCAAACATGACTCCAACACCTTACCCTTATTTTACCGAATACAACCAACTATCTAACTCTATAGTAGATTTCCAAGTCCCCCCTTTTCCATATACCAACCAAAAGAAATGTAAGACTCAACCCAAAAGATTTCATTATCCCAAAAGAAATCTCCATTTATTTCAACGGACTTAAAACCCAGAACAACATTTTAAAACGTACACGTGAAATATGAACTCAAAGAATACGCTACAAGACACAGTTCAAAAAATTCGAAACGTTGTTGAAACTCCATCAACTCCAGCACCATAAAACACGAACAAACACAAGGTACGTTCAAGTTATAATAACTAGTGAACGACCATATACCATAACTTAACACATAGTAGTATATATACATCCGCATATATATACCTATTAAATCACCCAAAACATACTCGTTACCATACATGTCGGATCAACCAATCACGTCATACACTCGTTTTTCCACACGACTAATCACCATCTCACCGTGCCACAACAAGGCATAATGCCCACCTCCAAAACCAAACCATATCGTGTGACCCCATAATCACACACCACAACTATAACCCAAAACATAAAACACAAAAAGAACAATAGCCATATCATAGGCAGCCATTACATAAATCCATATATAATACGTATACCCAAATTCTACATCTCATCATATACAAGCATGTACTAACCCTCTTTCATGCAACCATACTTGAGAACCCATTGAAGTTGTGGTACTTGTATAACTATGTTGGCCACCATACTTATACAATTACCCTTTCCCCAATGCACTCCCTCCTATGATGACACTTATAAGAATCAATACAACATATAACACATAAATCTATCTACTCACATAAGCTCATAAACACATAACCAATAAGGTCCAAAACTCCATCTATAAAATAACATAATAAAACTCTTGGAATACAGAAATCCATAGTCTAGCTAAAACAGCCTAGACTAAATCCAAAACGAAAACATAATCAGTTATAAGTCATGTCGCCCATAAGAGTGGAAATAGCATAAGGTCCTTCATATTCACCTACTCCTAATAACTCGAACCACCACATGATTCTTAGGGAACATGACTTAAACATCAAAAGAAAATAATACCCCTCAGGTACATAAAATAACCCAACAAAAGATAGAAACTACTATGTACCAAATTATGTACTATAATGTACATTATAAGTAAAATACGACAATGACTAGCGTGGGTGATTATGGTTAAACCCGCACTACTCACAACTCGAAAAGAAAATAACATGTGGCTAAGTATGAACTTACTATGGTTCAATTCATACCAGTCAAAACATCACAATAAATAACATTCAAACACATCAATTATAATAAAATGCACACATACTCCTATGACGCCTATATGCAGGGACCCTTAAGCTATAGACTAGGCTACGCGACTAGGCAACCTAATTCTCTATAAACATTGTCTCTAATACCATTCTGTCACACCCCACTAATGGCGGAATATGGGGCGCGACGTATGGATATCATCACAACAAATGGTGTCTCTATAGAAAAGACTAAAATGCAAATATAATATCATAAATGGCGACACAAATGTCACGACAATATCTCAACAATGCATGAGTCTAAGTAAGTAGGTAACAGTCCTACCACTTACCCAAGACAAACAATAAACATAAACCAAACAAACATATAAGTTCCAACATGTATCACTTATCAAAAAAACATAAAGGTAAACTAAGAAGGAACGGGGATCTCCTTCTATATGCAATCCTAAGGCATCCAAGTCTAGCCACTTCTATCCTCAAGCATAACCACATTCTCACCTGAAAGAGACACTAAAACACGTCAACATAAAGTTGGTGAGAGTCATAGGTTTAGACTCCAACGCTAAATCAGTTACAAGTTTTGAATAACAATCATCAACAAAAGAACATATGGACAATGTGTTACAATTATGTATTAACAACTATCAATCAAGACCAATCATACCAAACCAATCCAAGGCTCCTACCTTGCCAAACAACACCATGGTACCTTAGATGATCACCCTATGTACGTACCCCAAGGCCACTACCTTGGCAAACCACAAGGCCACTACCTTGTCAAACCACAAGGCCACTACCTTGTCAAACCACAAGGCCACTACCTTGTCAAACCACAATAACATATCAAAAATCGCATAGCAGTTAATCACATAAGTGTACACACAAGTCCATCACAACCATAAAACATTCACAGCAACAATTTAAAAACAACTCAACACAGTGTCTCTTCCATCCCATCTGGAAGTCAAAAACAAAAATAAACATGGGACTATGAACACTCACCTGATAGCTCCTTCACACGTCCTTGCACTAGCAACAAGCTAACAAACCAAAAACACGAAATCAATAAACGAACCAATCACTAAGATGGCTCATTAACCTATGATGGACATCTAACCCATTATCACATATTTACCTCATTAATAAGCTCTAATTACCCCATTACCCTTCCTTAACAAGTCCTTAACTTGGTTAAGTTTAATAACTAACCCGTTCGTATTTTACCCAAAACAGTCCCAGTTTTTAGGTCTCAAAACTTTAGGTCAAACGCCCACTTAAACCTACCCATGGTTTCTGTAAAAGGAATATTCACACCCTTAAATATGTTGGCTAACACCTACCACTTGCCCTAACCATAAAGCTACTGTTAAGGCCCCGATATATATATATCTACTTTCGTCATTCCATATTTTCTGATTTTAAACATACTAAAAGTTTGTTACCATTAAGGGGTCTTACCCTAAACCACCACCTTAGCCCAAGTTCAGATATTAACTAAAATATATAAACCATCTCTCACGTTCGTGAGAAGATCCCAATGCAACCCTAAGTGCCCCAAACAACCCAAAACTTAAAAAGGAAAACAGGCTGAATTCAAAACTGTTTTGACCTCTGACTGTTGTAACCTGTTTTTGACCCACTTCCCGACCTCCAATTTAGTTCTCGTTTCTTTCATTGGAAAGCCACTTCAAATAGCTTTCCAGGGGTACTTGGATCGTAAAATAAGAGTTTATAAAACTCCCGATATGATCAAAACAATTGACTCAAAAATCTGCCCAGTTTTTAAAAACGGGTTTAACAAAATCAACCTCATTAATTAACCCTAATCCCTCTAATTACAAGCCCTAATTTATGTAATCATCATATTATGATTAATACAACATTAATTTACTGTTTTTATATTAAACTAACCTAAATCCATCATAAGATTATTAAAGAAAACATAAAAAACAATTTAATTAAAAAGGGACTTGAAGATTTACCTTGGATTTATGAAAACCCCCAAATTTTATGAAGAACCCTAATTTTTTTTATAAGACTCACGAATTTCCTTCATCTCCAGGAGAAAAATAATGAATTTGGTTTAGTATATACATTATATAGGGTATGGGTGAATCCTAGTCCAACCCAAAGCCCACTTTCCTTTTTTTTTCCTTTTCTTCCTTTTTTTTCTCTTCTAAACCGACCCAAACACCCCTAATTTCGTTTTTTTCTTTATTTTTTTTCTTTTTATTGTTAATTAATATCTTATTAATATTACCTTAATTTACCTTAATTTATTTCAGCTCCTAAATCTTCCAAAACCTCAAAACTGTAAAACTAGTCAAATTTACGCGTTTTACCGTAAAAGACGTAAAATATACACTTTTATAAAAAATCTCAAATTTTGAAATAAACTTTATATTTAAGTCCTAAATGACTTAAAACCATCCCGAAAAATATTCATATGGATAATTACCTCACCCGAGACCTCTAAATGCTAAATCGTAAATCCTAAAAAAATACTATTACTATAATACTTATACGTATACGTAAACACCACAATATCACCATTTTCATTTCATAGTCACCACTTGTGATCTCATGAACATGAATTAACCGTTCCTCGATTTACATATGAGTACTCTATACTCATAAACGATAATCACACCAACCTCGTTCACACAAAATAAACACGTAAGCACAAAAATCAAGTAGTCACACATAAAATAACCTAAAAGTAAGACCAAGTGACGAACCTCAAAACCACGGTTGTCACAGCTTTTGAAGTATGGATTTAGGAACCCACCGTGTTTAGATCCAAAAGGGAGGTGCTGCAAGTTAGGACCAGTTGAAGATGAAGCATGAACGAGCCAAGTTGGAGAAAGTGATGGACCACATCCTATGGAGTGATGTAGTGATGGATTGTTGTTATATTTCAGTTTATGTATTATTGTGTTGTATTTGGATTATCTAGATGTTGTGAGGTAGTATTGTGATGAATTATTATTATTGTTTTTGTTTAGGATGGTAAGGGTAAGTGACATTAGTGACAAGGTTTTGTTGCGATTTTCTCGGATTTATGGATGATATCTACTATTACCTTTTAGTATTTTGATGTGTCTTTGTTATTCTCTCTTTTGAGATGATTGTGGAACTTAGGTAGTAATGTGTTGTTGGCGTATGCAGTATTCATGTTATATCTTGATAAAAAGATCCTATTCTTTCTATCTAGATGTGTATACTTATCAAGTCTCTTTCGTATGTGATAACAATGGAAGGAGTTGAGTGAGATATGTTTCTGTCATTAGCAGGGATTCCTGTGTATGTGACTGAGTATCTTAAAATATGTCTCCAAAGGTTGCCAACCATTAGGGTAGATTATATGATTGTGGGAATAGTTGATAGATTGTTTGAAGCTGATAGTGCTGAGGAGACGAGATGCTGCTGAGATTGAAAATCCTGTTGGTTGAAGATGCTGCTGAAACAGAAGATGCTGCCGAGATTGAAGATGTTGTTGAAACTGAAGATGCTGCCGAGATTGAAGATGCTGCTGTTATTCTTCAAGATTTTAAAAGGATGTCTGTGTATTGGATCATTAGGAATGAGAAGAGATGCGGTGAAGAATGTCGTACGACTATTGATGGTAATTGGAAAGATGCAACTATATGGATAAGTTCGAGTAACTGATGGATGTTTGATATATCGATAGTCAATTGGGAATGTTTAACTAGACAAAAAGAGATAGTAATTTAAAGATTGATCCTGATTCAAAATTAAGTGTGGCAGAAAAGGTTAAAGGAACGGTATTGTTGCGAATGACAATAAGGAAAAGGAATTTATTTCCTCTAATAGAAGGTAAACTTGGAATTTAATAGTCTAAGATAAGAAGTGATGGTATTCAAGCAGTTGCTATAAATCAGGTAAGCAGGAGGAAGTATGATGTGTAGATCACATATATTTTATACCACTTAAGTAATTATCTATTTACTTGATGTAAGTACGGACTAGCTGGAGGTCGAGCTGTTGAAGGAATAACAAGGAGTGTAGTAAAGGAATTAGTATTTCTATGGTAATGAAATGTTTTCATTTCGGTAAAGGAGATTGAATAAAGGAATTATTCAGATAATGGAAGATCAATATGAAGGGAATGTCGCTGCTATTACAGCCTATATTTTGGAAATGCTGATAAGATTTGAGATTTAGATGCAGTAAATTGTGTGTTCTTATCTGGTAATTATTGAGTTAGAATTTTATTAAATTCTGAAAGTGTTATTGATGGTGTATCTAAATTCTGAAGGTGTTATTGAGGATATATTGAGATTTGAAGATGTTATATTTTAGCAGAACTGGGACAAGAAATCAACGAGAATTTGCGATTGGTTGAAATGAGAAATTCACTGACGGAAGAATATATATATATATATATATATATATATATATATATATATATATATATATATATATATATATATATATATATATATATATATATATATATATATATATATATATATATATATATATATATATATATATATATATATATATATATATATATATATATATATATATATATTAAGGAAATATTTTCTGAGTTTATGAAATTAAGATGTATAGCGCAATTAATTGAAGTAGAGTTGTGAGAAAGTTAACCAGGATAAGGATGAATATCATAGGATATGATAATAAAGGTGGAAAGAATTAAATTGGAATGTTGTTGAACATTGAGTGCTGATTTCAGGGAGTAATCAGTGGAATTTCTATTTGACGATTTTATTGGTCAATGATGAGAAGGTATGTAGTAGGAAAACTACAATAAGTCAAATTTTATGTGCGCTTTACTAGTAGTAGTCAGAAAAGAATGAGAAGATGAGTTAGTACTTGAGGATACTATGTGAATATTCTGCGGAATCGTAGAGTTCACTTTTGTCATGGGAAAAAGGAAGCTTTGTGTTAGCTTGGTGATAGGAGTTATGCAATCTGATTGTCTATTTTATTATATGGCATTATCAGGAAGTTAAGGATGGTGATATGTTTGATTGTAAGGATTGGCAGATGAGACAATAAGAATAATCTGATTTGACTGAAAGGGTAAGTCGTCAGAGAAGTAATAATGTAAGAAAGTAAAGAAGCTGGATGTTTTATGAATGAGATGATTACTGTGGGGCTGAACAAACTAAGCACTAGAAATCGGTGTCCATTATTGATTGTGACTGTTTAGTGTGATGAATAGATGATTGAAAGAAAGAAAAGTATTCTCTAACAATTGGAAAATTGTTTTTAAAAAGGAATGGTGTGTAAAATTCTTTGGATAAGAATTTTAGTTGGAGTATTATAGATGTAAAACCCGCATGCTTTTACCATGAATAGTGCCCTTAATATCGTACGTTCTAGATTAAAACTTACCTCATGTAGTATTGATCACATTCATGTGCTAATAATCAAGCAAGTGCATACGTGTATGACATGACAAGTATCGATTACGTACAAACTCATGATAAACAGTTAATAATATATCACGTGAACATAATTAAATCATGATCACCATTTAAAATACTAACTAAAATAATTACGTAAATACTCAGAATATATTCACGAGCGTGGAGTTTACGATAAACGACACGTTAAAAGAAGCAGAAACACGTTAAACACGAGCACGTTTAACCACGAACGAACACGAAACATCGGGACACGAGAAAGGTACGGGTACCCCATGTGGGGCCCCCATACCCACGGCACACATAGACAAAATGGGCTTGGCCCATGGACTTTACAAGTTAAGGGGGGTAAAGAGTAAAACATGTTTTCACTTTTCATTTTACAAGAAATAAACAAAAACCCTAAAAGAGTTTTTCTCCTCTCCTTTTGCTCCCTTTGTGCCGCCACATAAACACCACCACTAGAGGGTGTTTGTTTGATTTTGATCTTAAAAACAAGTGTTAGAATACGTGTTTGTTCATCCTTTTTCCAAGCTACATAGTGGTATACCTTTCTAACCCTTCTTTTTAATTCTTTTTAATTCTTTTAATCTTTGATTATTTTCATGAACATGTTATTATTTTTCTTATGAAAACAAGGTAATTAATCATTGATCTAACATGTTTTGGTATTAATTAAAATCAAAGAATGGTTTATAAGGGTGTTTGTTTTTGGCCGCCTAGCAAACAAACCCGAGGGGGGGTTTGGTTTGCTATTGCCGCCACCACCAAGACCACAATTGGTCTTGGTTGGCTCATGTGGGACCCACGGCAGCAAGGGGACACGTGTGCCCCGGGTTTGGCCCGGGGTACGGTGTCAAATTCATGTCCGATTCATGGTTCGTTGGTTAAAATCATGATCTATGTTACATGTAATTTTTATGAATCATGAACTTAGGATATAATTAATTAATAACATAAAATATTAATTAAATCATGACTTAGGTTATTTTAATTATTAGTTTATCATGACATTAATTTAACCTAAGTATTTTATGTTATAAGTTATAATTAATTAATTATTAAAACATGCCTATAATTAATTAATTTAGACATGACTTAGGTTATATTATTATTAATAATAATACACATTTTAACCTAAGTATTTTCATTTCATTTTAATTAATACATGTTATACTTTAATTAAAATGCTTAACCTATAGTTTAATTAAAATACATGGAAACCTTCTATATATGGAAATCAATCTATTTCAGGCAGCTAATCTAATCATGGAAACCTTCTATATATGGAAACTTATTTAATTAAGGCAGCTGATCTATTTTTGGAAACTTTCTATTTTTGGAAACTTTCTATTTTTGGAAACTTTCTATTTTTGGTAACTTTCTATTTTTGGAAACTTTCTATTTTTGGAAACTTTCTATTTTTGGAAACTTTCTATTTTTGGAAACCTGCTATTTTTGGAAAGTTACTTATTATTATACAGTAAGTATATTAAAACATGAAACACCAGTAATACTTAATCAGATTAATCAGAATACTAGATAAAACACAGTTTAAGGCTTTAAACAGTGAACCAGGACCTAAAACATACCAAATCAGCTAATATGAGACACAAAACCCAGTACGTAATCAGTGAATCGATACTTATACACGTGTGTATTCATGTAGCGTTAGTGATCCAGAAGTAGGAGTCTTTCTTCCGTTCATTTCACTGGACTTGAGGTACGGATTCCCGTCCTTTCAGTATGGACATTCCTTCCTTATTAGGATTTCCCCGTATGCAGCCAACTGTTTTCCCCAGCATTTGTTTTATTGTTTTGAACTGCTTATGTTAATTTAGCATAAACTATAGCCATATACAAGCATGACCAGTTTCACCTAGTTATGGAGGTACCATAACCATAGCATTGGAGGCACCGATGTTATGACTTCCCCACGGCGGAGTGATTGCTCGTGGCGTCCCTTTTCAGTTTGGCCATATTATTATATCAGGTGGGGCGTATGGGTGCATCCTAGTTACATGTTTTATTCAGTTTATCATGGTGAATGTGGTGTGTGCCTTGCACCCTTCACAAGGAGCTGATCCCTCCTACCCAAACCAGTATATTAATTAGAGGCATCCCCTCTAATCAGCATGATGAGGTCACCCCTCCAAGTATTCATGCACGTGACCTTTTCATGACCTATATGGGCTATGGTATATTTATGTTAAAACAGTTTTCATAAGATAAACATAAGGCTTTTCGAACTATAAAACCAGTTTTCTTAATACTTAACCAGTTTACTCAGAACTTAGTCTTCCGCTGTTATATGTTGCATGCTTATCCTATTTCATGCTATATTGTATATCCGTGCACTGAGCGTTTTGCTCAGCCGTTACTTTCCTTTCCATGTCCCAAAACGGCAGGTACCCAAGACTCGAGCATTTGGAGGACATGCATAGGATGGAAGCTGCCATAGACTTCTTCTCCTGTTTCCTTCATATATTTATGCTTGTTTAGTCTTTCATTCAGTTCATTTACTTTGTTATGTTTTGGGCTTATGTTTGGGAACCGATGTTTGATTCCGGTTTTCCCTATGGTCATGTATGTTTTACTACATATTACCTTGCATGCTTTGATGACACGCCATAATTACGCGTGACATTCCATATATCAAAATGGGGTGTTACAATTATGGTATCAGAGCCAAGGCTTCGACCTGTAGGCTCTAAAACTCGACCTGTGACTAGTGGGTAGTCACCAGGAGCTTCCTAAGCCAACGATTGTTATTCCACGTATTGATGTTTCAACGCGTTGTTGTTTTAACCATTATGTTTTCAGCACCTTTTTGTTTTAGCCATGACATTTTCAGCACCTTGTTGTTTTCACCATGATGTTTTCACCAGTATCGTCTTACTAATATGGAATGAACAACCGTCATCCATACTTAGTTATGTGTCAGTGTCTATGCATGATGTTCCTAGTGAACTGTGATTATGTGAACTGAACCCCAGTAGTTCATAATTTTCACATAAAATTTTTTCTGTTAAGTTTTGACAATGACTTTTAATTATTATGTTCCATGCATTCATGCATTTATATCATATGTCATCTGTTGCAGGAATTTTGACTAAGTAATGGTTGGTACAGGACTGGCCCTATTTAGTCGCATGTGCTTTTATCGAAACTTTTAACTTTGGGACCGACCCATAGGCGTCCCCTCGCCATGTCTTTTGTTTTGGAACCGACCCATAGGCGTTCCCTCGCACATATAAAGGTTTTATAAACTACATTACGCATTCATGCACTGTTTTCTTGCATAAAATTTTTCTCATGATTTAAATTGGCATAAAAAAATTTTCATGTCCCATCATAAGTTATTATGTCTTTATGTCAAGTATGCCTTCATACTGTCATGGTTAACTTCAGTTTCATGCTGATTATGTTATACACTTCTTCGTAATAGATGGTTTCGTGTTTCCTCGTGATAATTACGTCTTCATGTTGATTATGTTTCACGCCTCTTTTGTTATTTACGTTGTCCTGCAAGACATTGTTAGATTTCTTGAATCATGCTTTCATGATAGTCATGGTTGGTTTCCATTGATCATGCTGTCAGGCAAATCATCGTTGAATTTTGTGTAACCACACTTTAGCGTTTCTCCATGCAACCAGAATGATGTCTATGCTAATACTGTCAGGTTATCATGATGGTTTTCTTAACCGTTTAACCGGTTTACTTTCCTTAAATCATGACAAATGAACGAGTCCATACCGATCATTTCATGTGCATTCCATGTGTACTCCACGTATCGTAATTCATGTGTATTAATCCATGTGTATTCTACTTGCAATACTTCACGAGTATTCGCTAGTCGATTCTAAATCATCTCAGGCGTATGTTCACTTGCTGATATTCTACAAGGTTGTCGATGCCGCTCATAGCTTGGAGATGTTACTGAAGGTTGATGCTGCTGATGTTGGGAGACGCTACGAGATGCTGATGCTGATGCTGTTCACAACCTGGAGATCCTAAAAGACGAAGACAAAGGCGTCGGAGCAAAGCAATTGGACGAGAAGATACTTCACCATCAGACAATTCCCATCAATCATTGTCCCAAATTCATAATTACATGTCACACGTCGTTCGGCTGTCATTTCAGCCATATGAGTGCAAACCAGTACCAGCCGGCCACTCAGCTAAATAGTTACATGAGTCACTGTCATGAGAATGACCGTCATGGAACCGACAGACAAGATGATAGTAACCACTACTATGACAGCAACTATCCTAGAAATCACAACCGAGGCTCCGGCCACGGACGTGATCAGACATACAAATGATCAGTAACCCAACCGATCCGCCAATTCTGGCATTTTAACCTAATATTTGTAGTTCTAATTGTTTCACATCTCGAGACACATGTCAAGACATCAGTCAAGACACAAGTCTCACGTATACTTTCTGAGGACACATGTCAAGATACCAGTCAAGACATATGTCACGCTTACATTTCTCAGGACACGAGTCAAGACACATGACTCACGTCTAATTATGGAACATTTCTAAGAAATTCAGGGTACCCTCCAAGGGTATATCCATTTTATTGTGCCATGTATTAATCAGGCCACAAGAATTTCAATACCATTACCGGCGCTTAAGTGAGAACTGTCACGTTGCCGATGTCACTTTCATTTCTTTCACCATATTTCATGTATTCATGACCATGAAGGACGCCTTTCGTATTCCCACGCATACGAAGGTTTTCCTTCAGCTTAATGATAAGACCCAAGCTGCTAACGCATTTCCTCGGACAGACACGAGATGAATTTTAACCTAATTATGTACTATGAACACCACACCATGCTATGATTCATAATTATGTACAGTAATGTTCAGGCTCCTGAATACATTCAGTTTGATTTCCATCAGGAAAATCTATGCAATTATCTATGCTTACTAGCATGTGCATTGTTAGCCATGGTCGCTAAAATTTTCTTGCTGTCAGTAAGACACAACCACTTAACTCTTTTACGCATAGCCAGTTGATTATCCCAAAGTCTTCCTATACATTCCAGAAGAACCTTCAAGGAGAAGGATGGTACCATGAGATTATGTGTCGACTACCGTCGACTTAAACAAATCACCATTCATGACCGTTATTCTCCTCCACATATTGACAACATGTCCAATCAACCGTATGGTGTTAATCACTTTTCCAAGATCGAACTCACGATCATGCTGCCAACAATGATGAGTGGAAAAGCAGGATATGTCCATGACTGCTATTCGTACACGACTCGGTCATGCTAAATGTATGATTTTGAATTAGTCTCATCAATGCTCCAACCGCATTATGGACTTAATAAATTGAGTTCCATGAACTCCTAAACAAATTCATCAGCGTTTTCATTGAGGATAACCTGATTTCCTCTAAGCCTAGAGAAGAACAGGAAGACCATATCTGCACTATGTTGCAAATTCTATGACAAGAGAAATTCTACCCTGGAAATTTTTCCAATATCAATTCTGTTTGATTACAGTGACACACTGAATCACATGGGTTTCTATGGTTAATCTTACCATGACTCAGCTTATGCGTAAAGGAGAGAACCCTACACTACATTAGGTGTCCTAGGAAATCCTACGCTAGGAGAAGTCTGATTCAAAGACTCAGAGTTTCGCAACCTTCTATGTATCAAGTTTCTACGAAGCAGGATACAGCTACGTCCATATCTGTGTACCTGACATACCAACAGGCTAAGATAGGACACCAACAAACTGGGATGTTTCATCATCTGAAATTGTGAACTAAAATGGGACAAGATCTACACGGATTTTGGTTACCAGACTTCAGCAAACTCAGAAGAAGCAGGATGCTATCTGGGTTATTATCAACAGTTTGATCAAGTCTGCAGAATCCTTACATCCGTACGGATTTCAGAACCAACAGATTGAACAAACATGTTCCAGCTAAGGCTCATCCGATCACTTGGCAATCCCTCAGCTATCGGGTCAGACAAAGATTCGTAATTGTACTCCTAACTTACTTCACGTCTTCATTCTAATTCCACGACTTGCTTTCGCGCTCACGTTCATGACACTATTCACGTTCATGATCGTATTTTGGCTTACGATTCTACGTTCATTTCTTTTCTCGTTTTGGAAGTTGCAAGAACTTGTGAGACCAGACCCAAGTTTAGTATAACCCTCCATCATCAGATAGACGTTTCACGTCATATTCCACGTCTCACCTTGTAGCGTTTGGCGTCACCGCCATTATATTATATGATCACGATATGTCTCACATGTCATGTTCATTCCACGTTCCTCATATCATGATCAAATTAGGTTACACGTATCATGGATCACGATATGTTTTCTCATACTACACTCGCCATATCTCCACGTAGCACGTTCAAAATTTTTCACGTATCACGTTCAAAATTGTTCACGTACTACGTTTCTTTATGTCTCGCGCATCGTTTCTAATTATCAGTTAAGTCGGATGGTCTTGCATCGTAACGTTTCAGTTACCCTTGCACGTTAACTCTTATTTTTTCTCGATCGAATTTAGGGGATCTACCTTCCGTTGATAACCAAGAATTTCTTCGTATTCCAAGTCAAGGTCAGGAGGACCAAGATTTATCATTAGTGTCAGGATCTTCTGAAGGAACCGTTCCAAGAGGGAGGCCACTTGGAAACGGACAAGTTCATCCGGACTTTTATCCGTTTTTCTCATCAATTAGATATGTCCTTTCAGTCACGTCACGTTCCATGTCTTTTCAAGACATGTCACGTTCCACGTTCCCTTCTACCATGTCACCTTCATTTCCGTTATTTTGCATACCTTTCCAGTTTGATTCGGGTATGTTTTGCTTCCAGTTACTTTATCTATAATTCGGGGACGAATTATTCTTTTTAGGGGGGAAGAATTGTAAAACCCGCATGCTTTTACCATGAATAGTGCCCTTAAGATCGTACGTTCTAGATTAAAACTTACCTCATGTAGTATTGATCACATTCATGTGCTAATAATCAAGCAAGTGCATACGTGTATGACATGACAAGTATCGATTACGTACGAACTCATGATAAACAGTTAATAATATATCACATGAACATAATTAAATCATGATCACCATTTAAAATACTAACTAAAATAATTACGTAAATACTCAGAATATATTCACGAGCGTGGAGTTTACGATAAACGACATGTTAAAAGAAGCAGAAACACGTTAAACACGAGCACGTTTAACCACGAACGAACACGAAACATCGGGACACGAGAAAGGTACGGGTACCCCATGTGGGGCCCCCATACCCACGGCACACATAGACAAAATGGGCTTGGCCCATGGACTTTACAAGTTAAGGGGGGTAAAGAGTAAAACATGTTTTCACTTTTCATTTTACAAGAAATAAACAAAAACCCTAAAAGAGTTTTTCTCCTCTCCTTTTGCTCCCTTTGTGCCGCCACATAAACACCACCACTAGAGGGTGTTTGTTTGATTTTGATCTTAAAAAAAAGTGTTAGAATACGTGTTTGTTCATCCTTTTTCCAAGCTACATAGTGGTATACCTTTCTAACCCTTCTTTTTAATTCTTTTTAATTCTTTTAATCTTTGATTATTTTCATGAACATGTTATTATTTTTCTTATGAAAACAAGGTAATTAATCATTGATCTAACATGTTTTGGTATTAATTAAAATCAAAGAATGGTTTATAAGGGTGTTTGTTTTTGGCCGCCTAGCAAACAAACCCGAGGGGGGGTTTGGTTTGCTATTGCCGCCACCACCAAGACCACAATTGGTCTTGGTTGGCTCATGTGGGACCCACGGCAGCAAGGGGACACGTGTGCCCCGGGTTTGGCCCGGGGTACGGTGTCAAATTCATGCCTGATTCATGGTTCGTTGGTTAAAATCATGATCTATGTTACATGTAATTTTTATGAATCATGAACTTAGGATATAATTAATTAATAACATAAAATATTAATTAAATCATGACTTAGGTTATTTTAATTATTAGTTTATCATGACATTAATTTAACCTAAGTATTTTATGTTATAAGTTATAATTAATTAATTATTAAAACATGCCTATAATTAATTAATTTAGACATGACTTAGGTTATATTATTATTAATAATAATACACATTTTAACCTAAGTATTTTCATTTCATTTTAATTAATACATGTTATACTTTAATTAAAATGCTTAACCTATAGTTTAATTAAAATACATGAAATAATAATTAAACTATACACTATATCATATGACTTAAGAATAAGCTTATAACACTTAGACTTATATGTTAGCTTATGTAATCAGCTTAATTCTAATTATGGAAACTTCTATTTATAGAAACTTAACTAAATAAGGCAACTAATCTAATTATGGAAACCTTCTATATATGGAAATCAATCTATTTCAGGCAGCTAATCTAATCATGGAAACCTTTTATATATGGAAACTTATTTAATTAAGGCAGCTGATCTATTTTTGGAAACTTTCTATTTTTGGAAACTTTCTATTTTTGGAAACTTTCTATTTTTGGTAACTTTCTATTTTTGGAAACTTTCTATTTTTAGAAACTTTCTATTTTTGGAAACCTGCTATTTTTGGAAAGTTACTTATTATTATACAGTAAGTATATTAAAACATGAAACACCAGTAATACTTAATCAGATTAATCAGAATACTAGATAAAACACAGTTTAAGGCTTTAAACAGTGAACCAGGACCTAAAACATACCAAATAAGCTAATATGAGACACAAAACCCAGTACGTAATCAGTGAATCGATACTTATACACGTGTGTATTCATGTAGCGTTAGTGATCCAGAAGTAGGAGTCTTTCTTCCGTTCATTTCACTGGACTTGAGGTACGGATTCCCGTCCTTTCAGTATGGACATTCCTTCCTTATTAGGATTTCCCCGTATGCAGCCAACTGTTTTCCCCAACATTTGTTTTATTGTTTTGAACTGCTTATGTTAATTTAGCATAAACTATAGCCATATACAAGCATGACCAGTTTCACCTAGTTATGGAGGTACCATAACCATAGCATTGGAGGCACCGATGTTATGACTTCCCCACGGCGGAGTGATTGCTCGTGGCGTCCCTTTTCAGTTTGGCCATATTATTATATCAGGTGGGGCGTATGGGTGCATCCTAGTTACATGTTTTATTCAGTTTATCATGGTGAATGTGGTGTGTGCCTTGCACCCTTCACAAGGAGCTGATCCCTCCTACCCAAACCAGTATATTAATTAGAGGCATCCCCTCTAATCAGCATGATGAGGTCACCCCTCCAAGTATTCATGCACGTGACCTTTTCATGACCTATATGGGCTATGGTATATTTATGTTAAAACAGTTTTCATAAGATAAACATAAGGCTTTTCGAACTATAAAACCAGTTTTCTTAATACTTAACCAGTTTACTCAGAACTTAGTCTTCCGCTGTTATATGTTGCATGCTTATCCTATTTCATGCTATATTGTATATCCGTGCACTGAGCGTTTTGCTCAGCCGTTACTTTCCTTTCCATGTCCCAAAACGGCAGGTACCCAAGACTCGAGCATTTGGAGGACATGCATAGGATGGAAGCTGCCATAGACTTCTTCTCCTGTTTCCTTCATATATTTATGCTTGTTTAGTCTTTCATTCAGTTCATTTACTTTGTTATGTTTTGGGCTTATGTTTGGGAACCGATGTTTGATTCCGGTTTTCCCTATGGTCATGTATGTTTTACTACATATTACCTTGCATGCTTTGATGACACGCCATAATTACGCGTGACATTCCATATATCAAAATGGGGTGTTACAATAGATGTTTTAGAATGTGCGATCTATCGTTGAAGTGATCGTGAAAATCTGACTAGACTGACACGATTGAGGCTTTGTCGATACCGACGAAACCGACTGAAGCTTGTAAATTCCTTTGTGTATGCTGAGTATTATCGGAGGTTCATCAGGAGGTTTTCACTGATTGTTGAACCAAGGATAAAGCTGACAAAGAAGAACTTAAATATATGAATTGAGGTAGATGTATGAATGGAAAATATATTTTAGTGTGGTTGTGAGATCTGATTTTGTAGTTGAGGAAGTTGTTTATGAGCGCTGAGGATAGATTGAAGTTCTGTGCCTGTATAATTAGTATTGGAGGAATCTGAAGGATTATAGTGCTGCGATGATGATATTTGGATAATATCAAGTGGATAGGAAAGCAATAGTAGTGTGTTGACTTGAATAAAGAAGTGTAACGGGGTTTATATGATCATGAGTTTTGGACATTGTGGTATTTGTTTTGGGATTGAAAAGTACTACTTGTATGGAATCAAGTGTGAAGAAAATAAGAATAAGAAGGACTTGTGTATAAATGCCATTCATGGATTTTAAAGGAAGAGAAATTAAGAATTACTTAATGATGACGGGGAAATAATAATCGGTAAATTTTAGATGGGATATGCTATAGCTCTGTATTATGAAGTATGTTTCAGATTATGAAGGATAAGTGTGGATACTGTCACTATCAACTAGTGAGTATTTAGTAAGAAGGAGAAGGAAAAAGGATTTATAAAATTTCTGAAGTAATTGAGAATTGACTCTTAAGTTTTGAGATAATTGGAATATTGGTAACAACAAGTAGAATGGGTAGAATGGAAAGAAAGTTAGAATTGAATTGATAAACTACTGTAAAAAGGAATATCAAAGAAAGAAGAACAACAAATTGTTGGGAATTTTGAAATAGAATGGTAATAGAAATGAGAAAGTTGAGATATATGTTTTTGTGGGAGAAAAAAAACGGTTATTGTGATTATCTATATTTCTTCTATTAGATCAGAGAGTGTGTTAAGAAGGCAAGGACCAGTGGTGAATGAAATGTTCAGATTAAAAAGAGAATTTCATTATTCTTAGAGTGCTGAGAGTGTCGCATGTAGTATTGAAGGGATTTTACAAATTGAAGTATTAATACATAATGGTTGGAATAAAGTATATTATGATATCAGGAAGTGATTTGACCATTATATATTTCAGATTGAATAGATGAGGCTAACGGAGTTGTTTAAACAGTAATATGATATGAGAAAGATGTAATAATGTACTATGAAAGGTAGAGTAATTCAGTGTAGTGATTGCTAGATTGACTGAAAGTGGAAGATAAGTATAGGAAGTATATAAGTGACTGATCAGAATTATTGATAATCTCATCGTGTTTAGTTTAAGCACTACACTCAGGACATAGAGATTGTTAGATTGAATGAAAGTAGAAAATGAGTATGGAAAGGATATAAGTGACTGGTTAGAATTATGGAAAATCTCATTGTATTTAGTTTGAGTGTAACCTCAGGAGATAGAGGCAGAGTAATTTTTGAATACTGGAAATCGCTGTGATAAAGTATGAGTATTGATTAAGGTTTGAACATATTATATGTGAACCAGAGATTGAGATTGACTTTTGGATATTAGAGATTTCTACTGAAAGTGTGAAGAATTGAGTTAAGAAGGAATATTGCTTATTTTTGGAAAGCAATGGACAGAGTGAAAGGATGAATTGAACGATGGTAATTGAGATTGGTATCGATCGTATCAACATATAATATAAACTTGGGATGATGATATCTTAATATTTTACTATGAGGACTAATGGAAATTAGTGAAGATGGAATCCTTATGCGATGATAATCGTCATATCAGTAGTTAAGAGGTGTAATTTGAGAATTTACCTAGTCGTGGGTCATGTTGTCAGAGTATTGGGGCAGGAATGAAACTGAGAAAGTGACGCAGAAGGAGTATGAATGATGAAGGAATATTAGCATAAGAGAAGGTGAAATTGAAAGTTGAAGTGTAGTAATAGTTGTGGATATGGAGATATCATAAGAATTGAGTTGGACTGGTGTGAAGACGTGAGTATCTCTTGAGGATAAGAGGTCACGTTGACTCTAGAAGTGAGGAAGTACGAGTATGAGTCGGGTTGAGCGTCAGGACGTCGCTCTCTTTTAGGAGGGTAGGATGTAACAACCCAAAAACCCGTGGTCATTATTTAATTATATTTTTACGTATATTTTTGAAATTTTTGACGAGGTTGATTTTCATGATGATTGGTAATTGGATTTGGATGATGTTGAAATTTTATTTTTACGTTTTGACGAGTTGCGAGGATTATTAGTGATGACGATATCGATGGATGCCCGAGAAATTTTACGTTTTATTTTAAACATGTCGATGTTTAATATTTTGACGTTTTTATTTTAATGTCGTATTAAGTCGTGCCAGGACTATATAATATATTATTTTGTGTGCGTTTTAAGTTTTGAGAAGCATTTTTATGAAACTGGAGACCCGTAAAAATTTTCAAAAGTGACTAATAGTCATTTCCCGCTTTTTAACAAAGTATTTGCACTTTGGTCCAAAAGAATCACAATTGGCTAAAACTACCCTAAACTTTTCCCATATAAAATGGAAAATTAAACACAACAAACACATTCCACCAAAAATTTCCTCTCTCCCTCCTCCTCTCCTCTCTTGTCCGTCACTTACAACCAACACAAACAGCCCTTGGATTTTAATTTTGAGGTTGAATCCATTAATTCTAATCAAAGACCCATCTTAGTTTCATCATTCTCTACACATTGGTATGAAATTTAGCTACATGCATGAACATTAAAAACCCATTTTTGGATGAAAATCATGTTGTTTGATCTTAAATTGTTGTTGTATGTAGGTGTTTATGCTTATATATATATATGTTTTTATGATTGCATGTTATTATTTTTGAGTTGGGTTTTTATGATTTGATCATCTAGGATGATTTAGTATGTTATGATATGAACTAGTAGTATAAGGATGATTGTAGTGGTAAAAATGGGGTAAAAATGTGGTGAAAAATTAATTTTGAGTGATATTTAAAAATATATTTTATAGCAGATTATTAAAACTAATTTTCTGAAAATATGAGTTTGAGTTTGAGATGAACTAGTTAGATATTGTTGTAGAGGATGTTTTTACCTTCGTTTTGGTATAAGGTAGGACTTGTAGCTCCAAACGAGCGAAAAGTTACGTTAGTTTGATTATTTCGTGTACCGGGAACGAGTACCGACACAATATATAATTGTTGTCGATATTTGGATCGAATCTCGGGGACTATAAAATGGATTTTTAAATATTTCAAGGACTGATTTTTAAGTTTAAGTATGAGGATGTCGAGTTATTTTCAAAGTTGAGTGTCGGTTTCATAAATGGAGAAAAATAAATGTGTTAAAAGACTAAAAGTGTTGTTGACGTAAACCTGTCCGGTTTTTGTAGTTCAAAGATGAGTCGGGCATGGAACTTTAAATGTAAAATCTTTTGATGAGTTTTTAACAGGGCTTTCTACATATAGTAAGTGAAGTTTCTGATTAGTATCATAAAAATTTGACGTGTTTAAGTGGGGTAAATGAGCTTGTACATTTGGTGTGTACCGGCAGATTTTTATCGAAGGAATTAACTAATAGAAAACATATAGAATGGAATAAAAAGGTCACTTGTATTATTTTTATTTTGGATTGATTGTGATTTTATGATTTTGAGTTTGATATTACTAAGTATGGATTTTACTCGAGTTATTATTGATGAACGCGCCTTATTTGATAGGTTGCGATTTTTGTGTTTATCGGGCATCAACTATCGTCGAAGATCGTCTTACTACTGCTATTACTTCAGGTGAGTCTATAGCCTCGCTTTCTACTTGTTTTAATGATTTTAAAACCCGCGAGGGGGATACATGATATTTGAAGTAAAATGAACATATGTCATGAGTAATTGTTGGACCCGATGTTGCCTTTGATGAAATGAATTGTATAAGTACCTAATTGCATAAGACCCTAAATTCATGAGCCGTTAACTATCTTCTGACTTGATGTTGCGAGTTGGGAATAGCCGCTTATTCTAATAATAGTACTATTGGGCTGACAACCCTATCTGAGACCAGGGCTTTACGCTGAGTAACCCGCTGGGAAGGATAATTTTACGTGAATGAGAGTTGGTATTTTTGCAATTAATACCCTAGTAGGCGCACTGGTAATTTTTCTAGTCATGTTGGCATTTGGCGTGGGTGACTAAGTTAAGGGGTCGGTGTCATGAGCTTAATACAATTCAATAGCTATTGCAATAATATGATATACCTGATTGATAGATTGTATGGCCACAATTCTATTAAACAATTGTGAATGATTTTTTTTACGTTGTGTTCAATTATGATTTTGTAAACCTATAGACTTGCTCAACCTTTGTGTTGATGATTTTAAGCATGTATTTCAAGTACTTGAAGTTGTTGATTGCGGAGCTTGCTGGAGAAGGATTGTGGAATTGCTTTTGTAGTAGTTTGGTCTAAAACGTATTTCTTTCCCTATTGTCGTAAACTTATAGTAAATGGTCAAATATTTTGGTAAAAGGTTTGTTGTTTGATTAAGATCCTAGGGGAACCTGTACGCTACTCTGATATATTTTAAATTTATTTTACTTGGGATTGAAGGTTTTAGACATTGATTTAAATTATTTTCCATATTTATTCTTAAATATACTGTTTTCGGGTCATTTAAAGAGTTGTGAAATGAAGTTTGTGAATAAAACCCAATTGTGTATTCTCTGCTGCGCAATATAAATTGGGGGTGTTAAATGATCTTTAAAGATCATTCTCTACGTCTCGTACCCCAAATGCCTCTAGCATTCTAGGCAGATATAACAATCCAGCTCCACTAACTAAGTCTATCTAGTCATCTATACGCCAAAATTTTCCAAGTAGCTTCACTTGTTTTTTTTTCTCACAACCAGTTCTCCTACTCCCTCCTAATAGGGACAGACTAGAGTTTCATGTGATTCCATGCGGATCATACTCTCATCTTTTACCCACATTAGTTTCCATTTGTCTACTAAGCCATATTTTGAATTCTTATTCAAATCTCATACTTCTACTTTGATTTTACACCCAACATGAGGTATTTTCAATCATCATCTTCTAGGAATACTTGGTTCTCTCCTTCCATGGTTCTCCCTTATTCCTACATTATCCCGTCCAACAAAAATTCCATACTTCATTCATCAAATCTATGGAAATCACTAGTGCATTGGATAATGCATAGCTGTCTCTTCCAAAGATCTTTCATAACACCTTCACAAAACCGACTCTCTAATCACTTCTCCACGAAACTTATTCAGCTCAGCTTCACTTCTCATCCCTCAATATTGATTGCCACAAAAATTCTATCCGCGTAGTCACTCGACTCCCCTTGTTACTTCCACGAGTTCTTAATCTCCGATGTCATGTATTCATTTCATCATGATCCACCGGTTCAGCTCTTTGTAGCTCCACTCTGATACTTGATCTGCCCTTCTTCGTCACGAACCATACGTAAATTTCCCATAATAGTGCTTGTCACCTCTCCAACCCTCGCAACTTTTGTGACTCCTTCGAAATCTCTTGCATCCTTCTTGCAGCCGACACGTAGTCCTTTCAGCTCCTTGTTTCGCGATGTAGCTCTTTACGCACTCCTTCTCGTCTCCATGATGTTACCTAGGAACTTCACACTACCAGTAGCTTCTAACTTCAACTCATTTACCACAATATTTCTAAAAGTACTTCAACCCCTCAATGGCTCACTCTTCCTTACTTGTTGTACTTCACCGTTAATCAGCCTCCTACCAATCATTCTTTCACATTCCTGTTTTCCTTCACGTGTCTACTACTACCTTGCCTCCAGAACTATACCAATCCCTTGCGTGTTATTTACCCAACCTTTCCATTAGTATAAACTTTCTACTCTATCCTCACATCCGCTAGTACTTTCATCAATCTCCTAATGGTACTTCAACCAACTTCTCATAATATGACCTCTCGTTCCCATGACCACTCAACTAACCTTACTTACTCCCTTATTCCCGTAACTAATCTAAGTTTCAAAACTCCACAAATCTTAATCAT
Source organism: Glebionis coronaria (assembly GCA_025667525.1). NCBI lineage: Eukaryota > Viridiplantae > Streptophyta > Magnoliopsida > Asterales > Asteraceae > Glebionis > Glebionis coronaria. The sequence continues at coordinate 86,943,939 of CM046875.1, read as the reverse complement.
TCCTTCAACACAACCTTTAAACCAAAACACATCTCTCCATTATAGTATCTAACCATAAGTAATACTACCCAACTCTATCCTCTCATCCTAACGTTTTCACAACCGCATAACTAAATCAGCCATGACGTGTAACCAAAGAATTCCAAACAATCGTGTCCCAAAATAAAATATAGGGTAAAACGAACCATAGCCAAAACAACTAAAAACAAAACAATGTAATCCGAAAGATCAATGGAGTGTTCCAACAACGAAAAATTAGACTCGTCACGATTAGTATTACCAAGTTACGATACGTTAGGAAATTTAAAACTTTCATCCCAATTAGTTACTTCTCATAAGAACCAAACTCCCATACTACTAAAACCATCATACTTATTATTAACCATAAACTCATCCTTTATCTTCATCATTTTATCAAGATATCAACTAATTAGTATACTACAATCTTAACCATTATCTTGTTTACCTATATTAAACTTATTTCACTTGTTATTATGAAACTAATACATGTTTATAAAATACAGTATTTTTTTTCATTTTATTCTATTTTATTATTATTTTTTTATAAAATCCATTTAGGCTGGTTATAGCTAAACTACTACACGTTTACAAGGTGTGGTGTTATTATTATCATTACTATAACAAAATCTCCCTTTTTACTCTTGCCGTCTAGTTAAATACTTCTAAAATTTTAACTACACTTAAGAAAATTTTTTATAAAATTTCTTTACCCCTTTAAAATGTATTATCACATGTTACATAGAAAACTAATCCAATTATTTTCAAGACAAATTTTTTTTATAGCTTACTACTATAACTAAAAAAATGTAAGTTACGATATCATACCATACACTTACAAATTATTTTCAAAACCGTTTCCTATAATTAGCCAGAATTATTTGCAAGAAAATTTAGTAGTTCGCATTAATAAAAATACGTACCCGAATGTATACACACATCCAAAAGACTCAAAACGTCGTTGGAACTCCATCAAACTCCAGCACCATAAAACACGAACAAACACAAGGTACGTTCAAGTTATAATAACTAGTGAACGACCATATACCATAACTTAACACATAGTAGTATATATACATCCGCATATATACCTATTAAATCACCCAAAACATACTCGTTACCATACATGTCAGATCAATCAATCGCGTCATACACTCGATTTTTTTTCGAGTAACCACCATCTTACCACAAGGCATAAAACCCATCACTAAAACTAGTCCATATCGTGTGACCCCATAATCACACAACATGACTATAACCCAAAACAATAACACACTAAAAAATATCCATATCGTAGGCAACCGTTACATAAACCCATATACTATACATATACCAATAATCCACATCTCATCATATACAAGTATGTACTAACCCTCTTTCATGCAATCATACTTAGGAACCCATTGAAGTTGTGGTACTTGTATAACTATGTTGGCCACCATACTTATACAATTACCCTTTCCCCAATGCACTCCCTCCTATGATGACACTTATAAGAATCAATAGAACACATAACACATAAATCCATCAACTCACCTAAGCACATAACCACATAAACAATAAGGTCAAAAACTCCAACTAATAAAATTACATAGTCAAACTCTTGGAATACAGAAATCCATAGTCTAGCTAAAACACCATAGACAAAATCCAAAACGAAAACATAATCAATTATAAGTCATGTAGCCCATCAGAATGGAAACACCTTAAAATCCTTCCTATCCATGTACTCCTAGTAACTCGAACCACCACACGATTCTTAGGGAACATGACTTAAACATCAAAAGAAAAATAACATACCTCAGGTACATAAAATAACTCAACAAAAGATAGAAACTACCTTGTACCAAATTATGTACTATAATGTACAATTTAAGCAAAATACAACAATGACTGGCGTGGACGATTATGGTTCAACCCGCACTAGTCACAACCCGAAAAGAAAATAACATGTGGCTAAGTATGAACAATAGTTGTTCATAACTTAACAAACATCACAAAATAACATCCAAACACATCAATTATTATAAAATGCTCACATACTCCTATGACGCCTATATGCAGGGACCCTTAAGCTATAGACTAGGCTACGCGACTATGCAACTTAATTCTCTATAACCATTGGCTCTGATACCATTCTGTCACACCCCAACATGGCAGAATATAGGGCGCGACGTATGGATATCATCACAACATGACGTGTCTATAGAGATAACTAAATGAAATGGAAATGTCATAAAATGGTGACACAAATGTCATGACAATATCTCCACAAAATGCAGGAGTCTAGGCAAGTAGGTAACAGTCCTACCACTTACCTAAGACAAACAATTAACATAAACAAGGAAAACATATAGGTGTCAACATTATCACTCATTAAACAATCAAAAGAAACTAAGAAGGAACGGGGATCTCCTTCTAAATGCATCCTAATGCCTCCGAAACTAGCCACTTCTATTCTCAAGCTTAACCACACTCTCACCTGAAAGAGACACTAAAACACGTCAACATAAAGTTGGTGAGAGTCATAGGTTTAGACTCCAACACTAAAATCAAACCATAAGCTGTGAACAACAACCACTAACAAATGAACATATGGACAATGTGATACAAACATGCATTAACAACTAATATTCAAGATTTAACAAACCAAACCAAATCCAAGGCTCCCAGCCTTACCAAACACCATGGTACCATAGGCGCCCATACACCTACGTACCAATCCCAAGGCCCCGCCTTGTCATTATACATTGGTCACATAGATGCTCACACATCTATGTACCTCCCCAAGGCCCCGCCTTGTCAACATCCCTTTGGTACCAAGTCAAATCACAAAACAATCATGAATCAGTTAGCAGTTAATCACATAAGTATGCACAAGTCCAACACCAAACACAAAACATTCACAAAATAATTTATAAAAACAAGACAGTGTCTCTTCCATCCTATCTGGAAGTCAAATCATAAAAAGACATGGGACTATAAAACTCACCTGATTGAGCTTCTCCAAAAACCCGCGCACTAGCAAAAGCTAACAAACAAAAGCACACAATCAAAACATGAACCAAACACTAAAACGGATCATCAACCTATGATGGACATCTATCCCTCTCCCATATATATACATCATTCATATTCTCTAAGCATCTCATTACACCCCTCTATAAACCCCTTAACTTAGTTTACTTCATAACCCGTCCCGTTAACATTTTACCCAAAACAGTCTCGGTTTTTAAGTCTCCAAACTATAAGCCAAACGCCCACCTGACCATACCCATGACCTCTGTAAAGGAAACCCTATTTCCTTACATATTTTAGCTAAATCCTCCTTTTTCCCCAATCTTAAAGCTACTGTTAAGGCCCCGATATATATATATATATATATATATATATATATATATATATATATATATATATATATATATATATATATATATATATATATATATATATATATATATATATATATATATATATATATATATATATATATATATATATATATATATATATATATATATATATATATATATATATATATATATATACTTTCGTCTATCCGGATTTTACTGAATTTGAACATACAAAAAGTTTGTTATGATTAAGGGGTCTTACCCTAACCCACATTCTTAGCCCCAATGCAGATACTTCCTATAATATATAAACCAACTCCCATGTTCGTTTGAAAGTCCCAATACAACCCTAAGTACCCCAAACAACCCAAAACATAAAAAGAAAACAGGCTGATTTCAAAACTGTTTTGACCTCCGACTGTTGTAACCTGTTTTTGACCCACTTCCCTACCTCCAATTTAGTTCTAGTTTCTTGCATTTGAAAGCCACTTCAATTACCTTTCCAGGGATACTTGGATCACAAAATAAGAGTTTGTAGAACTTCCTATATGATCAAAACAATTGACCCTAAATTCTGCACAGTTTGTAAAAACGGATTTAATTAAATTAACCTAATTAATTACCCATAACTCCACTAATTACAAGCCCTAATTCACCTAATCATTATAATATCATTAATATACAGGTTTTAATTTAAACCCTAACCTAAATCCATCATAAGATGATTATAAAAACATAAAAAACAATTAAATTGAAAAGGGTTATGAAGATTTACCTTTGATTTATGAAAACCCCAAATTTTTTATGAAACCTTAATTTTCTTGTGTGTGACCGTCGACCAAAAACTCCAGGATAAATAAAATATGATTTTTGGTTGTGAATAAAACAATATATAGGGTGTGGGTGAATCCTAGTCCAAACCAAGCCCAACTTCCTTTTTTTCTTTTTCCCTTTTTTTAAGTCGTATAAACCGACTATTCTCCCCTTTTTTTATTTTTTTTCTTTTTATTTATTAATATTACTTTACTAATATTTCCTTAAATTTACTTAATTTATTTCAGCCCCTAAAGTTTCTAAAATCTCAAAACCGAGAAACTAGCCAATTTTACGCGTTTACCGTAAAAGACGTAAAATATACAATTATAAAAAAATCTCAAATTTTGAAATAAACTTTATAACTAAGTCCTAAATGACTTAAAACCATCCCGAAAAATACTCACATGACTAAACACCTTATCCGAGACCTCAAAATGCTAAACCGTAAATCGTAAAAATACGATTTTCTATAATACATATACGTATACGTAAACCACTAAATAACACCATCTTATTTCATAGTCACTACCATGTGAGCTCATGAACATGAAATCGTCACACATCGTTTCACTCACAAAGTACCCCGTACCGGAAACGATATCCAAACCACAATCTATACACACCAATTAGCACATAAACACGTAAAGACACGTAACTAGCACAAAATAAAACTAATTGACGAACCTCAAAACGCGGTTGTCACAATAAATTAGCTGAATTATATATTTGGCAAGAATCAGTTGTTGATCGAAATTCTCTACTCATAAAGTCTCCATGGCCATCATTACCAACCCCCTTGTAGGCAATTTGAAGTGACCACTGATGGAATGAACCTGATACATCAAACATGAAACTGAATAAAAATCCTTCGATCTTGTGACTTAAGCTTGCACAATTGTTGAATGAAGAGCGGTGGAGAAATCTCTAAGTACCCAATACATTACTGAAGAAGTATATAAGCACAACAACTCTTGAAATTATCCACATCGACTATGCGCGTGACACTGAGTACAACAATGTAACTCCTTTAAGTGATAGTTATCCAAGTCATCAACCAACCACCCCGAACCCGGAAACTAGATAAACAAGTCTTCATTCTAAGATTAAGCACGAGCAAGTTATCTTTCAAAGATAAAATAAATACACTCCTTCGAAAAATCCGTCTTCAACTTCACATAATTAATATCCGATCAAACAAATCCGTAGCCACTAAAAATATAGCCATTTTTTCGTTCTCGTCAAAGTAATTCATGTCACTTAGTCACGTCTTTTTGTCTCGTCATTTTATCACTTTGTCATATTTAAATTTCGGCTCAACCCATATTCATAAGGCTCACCTAAAATTGCATGCAACACTCCAAATCCTTGGTCAACAATTCTCGATGGTTATGACGTATAAGCCCATAAATCTGTCAAATAAGGTTAACAAAAATTAAGGCCCACCAAAATAAATATCCGTTTATCCCTCATCTCCATGTACCCGAATCAGTCCAATGCTACACTAGTATAATATATATTAGATGACTAATACTTGGTTTTTACTCCTTGTATCAAAATTCGTAGTCCCAAGTCTTTTCGAATTGACGATTGGTTAAAAGTGCGACTCAATTGTCTTTTGGTGAGCAAGAGAATGGTTTGGTTTTGATAATCTATTTTTAACTAATAGCAAATAATAAAAATGTTGTTGAGTAAAGTAGAAGTTTAAAGATTAATATGATGAGTTAAAATAAACGCTTGTAAACTAAAAGACAATATTAGAAAAGTACTAGAACACTAGATAAATCTAACACTTAGAAATTTTATGAAAACAAGAAGCTAAACCAACGAAAATTTCCCAAATCGGAATCTGATCGAAAAATGCAACAAATGATCATGATCGGAATATCCACTAACTGCCAAATCTGAATAAGCCAAAACAGGTCCAGATCGGAATGTATTCCGATCTGGTACTCGGAATGTGGGAGAACCTCACAAATCGGAATATAGCAAACATAAACAATCGGAATACCCACAAGTCACTAATCGGAATATGCAGAGACTACCTAATCGGAATAAGCGAACTTGGTCCAGATCGGAATATGGGATACAGTCCCAATCGGAATATGCAGAAACTTACCGTCGGAATATGTTAACCCTAATCCGATCACTTTGATCAGAATACAAAAGGTGCTGATCGGAAAAAGAAAACCCTTTTCCGATTTGATCAATCGGAAAGAGGGGTGTGGCTGCTCGGAATATCTCGATCGGAAAGGGGTTTAATCCCTTTCCGATTTTTATGGGATTCGGTTATAAGCCAAGAAATAAGCTATATTGGTAAGTGTTAACTTAGATTCACTATAAACACGGGTTTATGATCCGGATGTCGGGGAGGGTGATAGAGGTGTTTAGCCATTTTAGAGAGAGAAATAAAATGGTAACCAACACCCTCTTCCACACATGGAAGAGGGTTTATATACCCTTGGCCTTTTGGGCCATGGGCTTTGTTTCCTTGGGTCGGGCTTGGCTTTGCTTTGGGCTTACGCCCCTAACTTATACAATATTAGCTTAAAGTCCAAGCCCGGTTTTCCCGACTAACCTATTACAATACAAGACCTTTTAACGACTAAGATGACCTATTACATTCTTGTTTGACTATATAAAATATAGGGCTAACAATCTCCCCCAATGTATCGGTCATCTTAAAAAGCTTAAAAAGCATAAGATGATTGAGTGAATACATTCTTGTAGAGGAGATCTTCCTTCTTTGGTCTTGTATCTTGGTCTTGATCTTGTTTGTAACAACTTTGTTCCTTCATGCTTTCGTGATCTTTATCTTGAGCCTTTGTCATTTGACTTTGAGTGCTTGAGATCTTCATCTGTACTCCTTGTGACTAAGATGACCTATTACATTCTTACATTCTTAGGTATCTTGATTATCGCCATCTTGTGCTCTTGTGACTTCTGAATCGACATCGGTTACACAGCTACGCCACCTTCTTGATATGCAGCAACACATATAGACACGGATAAAATGGCTTTGAACATTTCATCCTAACTCGGTAGCGTTTTACCTCCGGTCGATGAAGACCGTTAAATGGTATTAAATACCTTACCTGTGATCAGATAGATTCGATTAAGAACCTCCTTGACAGGGTTTCCCGGCGGTAGTAGCCAGTTCTCTTTACTCGACCGTCTCAAAGCAGACTTCGAACGTAAAGAGTGAATCATAAGGATAAATTATCCGTCTGATTAGAGTCGTCAATTCAGATTTCCTGGAACAAGTTTGATTCTAAAAGAATCGCACCATTGCTGCTTTCCAGTTTGTCACAAGCTTGATTCATAGATAATCTTGCGAGTTACCTACCGCAGTGCTGTTTGATGTTGACACTGGAAGGATTTCCATTCGTCACTGTGAACACTAATGAGTGTCACTCTGAATGTTCTGGCAAGATCACATGAATTTTGCGAAGAAACCTGGAATCAAGTTTGAATCAATTAAGAATCGAAACTTAGTTGCTTTCCAGTTCTCACAAGTTTGATTCGTGTAGAATCGCACAAGTTACCTACCATGAGCTTGTTTAATGCTGGCTCAAGCAGGATTTCCATCTTCATTGTGAATCGTATTACTCAGATGTTCTGGCAATATCACAAGGATAATGCGTAGGACTTGATTGTGTCCTAATGAGATGATAAATTGATCTCGTTTGGCTCTAGACTCAATAAGTGCATTTTGGTAATCGGAGGCTGGAGCAGACTGCCACCTTTTCAATATTAACTGACTCAAAGTGAGAACGTCAATAGATACGTGTTGATCTCCGTGACAATGAGACAAGTTTCTTTTGAGAGAAACTCGAATGGTTGGGGAAGGGTTGTGCATCGCATCACTGGGTCCATGACACTTGTCTTCAAAAGATGTGTTAACCCGGTTTCTACCTAAGTTGCATAGAATATTCAACTCCTGCAATGCTTACCAATACGTCATCATTAGCACCTTGTTGTGATTGTTCTAGTGCTAACTTAAGTAATTGGTCCGCATTCAGCTTCATTCCACTCCATCTTTCCTAAGGACAACTATTTCTAGCTATGGAATGTCCTTGGGTAGATCCATCTGGTTCTGGTTGGATCATAGGACTTAGTTTCCTATCCTAAACCACCTTTTGACTCCATCGTTCCGTCGTGGATAGTAGGTTGTTTTAGGTATAGATCGTAACCATTAAACCATTGAAAACCATTCAAAGTGTTTTGATAAAAATCAAAACTTTTAACACTTGAAAGTTTTACATTTCCGAAAAGCTCCCCCTACACACATGCATCGATATACGAAATAGTTTGGCATGTGAAGGAAAGAGTTGCACTTGAGTCTTTAAGATCACATGTTGCGATATATTACATTTTAATCACATTTTCTCCCCCTATCTCTAATATAAAAATATAATATTAGAGATACCAATTGATTAAAATATGACATTTTCTGAAAAATCGACGGGAGAGAAACATGTGTGCACGCATGAATCATGGAACATTTTCAGTCGGGACGCTCCCCCTCAACAATATATGTGTGTCTTGAGACAAAATTTGACAAAATTTTAGAAAAACGACACCATAAAATATGTTGAGGTACGGAGTTGAGATGCCTTTTCCGATATAATATATTACATTTGACAATTTCATATCATTTTCGGAATGTGTTGGATACATAAAATATGACAATTTTAGAGATGTACCCAACAACATTAAAAGGCTTGATTTTAAAACTCTCCCCCTCAAAAATTGATCAAAATAACATATGACAATTTTGAGATATAAAAACCACTTATGAGGAAGGGAGTGTTGAACACACAATTTTGAAAGATTTAGAAAAACCTTTTGAGAAATTCTTGAAAAATTGTGTTCAACGGTTTTAAAATAATCAAGATAGAAGACTTCTCTTCTATTGCTTAGGGAAAGCGCACTGAAACGTACACTCCCCTTTTGGGTCCGTTTTTCATGAGCTCAAAACTTTGATTGTTTTGTGACTAGCTCATGACCGAGAAAAATAAATTTCCCGTTGTGAAGGATAAGTTATCATCCGTGATAAACTTTCCTTAAGTTGAAGTTCGAGTTCTAAGCTGACATTTACTTAGAAATCGTTTTCATGAACTTAAAAACTTTGAATGTTTTTATGAGAAGCTCATGACCGAGAAATATGAATTTCTCGTTGAGAAGGATAAGTTATCGTCCGAGATAAACTTTCCTTAGTTGAGGTCCGAGTTCTAAGTTGTGATGCGCCTAGAAGTCATTGTGAGAGAATATCAAGCAGCTTCATTTTTCAAAACCTCCAAGTCTTCTGGAGTCATATACTTCATACCAAGACGGCCAACGAGATACGCAAACCTATCTTTCGATAGAGCTTTTGTAAACAAGTCTGCCAGCTGGTACTCAGTTCTGACAAAGTATAATTCCACGATGCCGCGTTCCACTTGTTCCTTGATGAAGTGATATCTGACATCGATGTGCTTGGTGCGGGAGTGTTGAACCGGATTGCAAGATATGGCTATGGCCGACTTTGAGTCACAATACATAGGTATTTTATCAAAGTGGAAGCCATAATCCGTGAGTTGAGTTCTCATCCAGAGGACTTGAGCACAACACGCGGATAGAGCCACATATTCTGCTTCAGCTGATGAGAGCGAAGTGCAATCCTGCTTCTTTGACGACCAACTGACAAGCTTGTCTTCCCCTAGAAATTGTATGCTACCAGAAGTGCTTTTACGACTATCAAGACAACCTGCGTGATCAGAATCTGAAAAAGCCGTTAGATGAAAACCGGTTTCCCTCGGATACCAGAGTCCCATGTGAATGGTATTCTTAAGGTACCGAAAGATCCGTTTAACCTCTTTGAGGTGCTTTTGAGTAGGTCTGGCTTGATATCGTGCACAATAGCATGTGGCATGATGAATATCAGGCCTGCTGGCTGTAAGGTACATAAGTGACCCGATCATACTGCGATATCGCGTTTGATCTACGGGATATGAGTACAAGTCAGCCTCTAGGGATGTGGTCGACAATGGTGTACCAACGCGAGCACATGAGGTCATACCATGCTTTTTAAGTATCTCTTGAGCATACTTAGCTTGGTTAATGAAGATACCACGTGGGGATTGATGAATCTGGAGGCCTAAAAAGAATTTTAGCTCCCCCATCATTGACATTTCAAATCTGCTGTGCATTAATTTTTCAAAACGTTTTGAAAGTTTTGGGTTCGTAGAACAAAAAATAATGTCATCAACATAAACTTGCACCAGCATTATGTCATCCCCATATTTATTAGTAAAGAGAGTAGGATCAATAGAACCTTTGGAGAATCCTTTGGACACCAAGAAGTTTGAAAGTTCTTCGTACCATGCCCTTGGAGCTTGTTTAAGTCCATATACAGCCTTCTTGAGACGATAGACTTTGTCAGGATGATGAGGATCGACGAATCCTTCCGGCTGATTCACATACACTTCTTCCTTCAAATGACCGTTGAGAAAAGCTGTTTTGACGTCCATCTGAAAAACCATGAAGCCCTTATGTGCAGCATAAGCAAGGAATATCCTGACTGCTTCCAAATGAGCGACTGGAGCGAATGATTCATCGTAGTCTATGCCTTCTTGTTAACGGTATCCCTTAACCACAAGACGAGATTTGTTTTTGATGATGGTTTGTTCTTCATCCAGTTTGTTTTTCCAGATCCATTTGAAATCTAAAATTGACATTCCATAGGGTCGGTCAACAAGAGAGAGAAAATGTGATTAAAATTTAATATATCGCAACATGTGATCTTAAAGACTCAAGTGCAACTCTTTCATTCACATGCCAAACTATTTCGTATATCGATGCATGTGTGTAGGGGGAGCTTTTCGGAAATGAAAAACTTTCAAGTGTTAAAAGTTTTGATTTTTATCAAACACTTTGAATGGTTTTCAATGGTTTTATGGTTACGATCTATACCCAAAACAACCTACTATCCACGACGGAACGATGGAGTCAAAAGGTGGTTTAGGATAGGAAACTAAGTCCTATGATCCAACCAGAACCGGAGGGATCTACCCAAGGACATTCCATAGCTAGAAATAGTTGTCCTTAGGAAAGATGGAGTGGAATGAAGCTGAATGCGGACCAAGTACTTAAGTTAGCACTGGAACAATCACAACAAGGTGCTAATGATGACGTATTGGTAAGCATTGAAGGAGTTGAATATTCTATGCAACTTAGGCAGAAACCGTGTTAACACATCTTTTGAAGACAAGTGTCATGGACCCAGTGATGCGATGCACAACCCTTCCCCAGCCATTCGAGTTTCTCTCAAAAGAAAATTGTCTCATTGTCACGGAGATCAACACATATCTATTGACTTTCTCACTCCGAGTCAGTTAATATTGAAAAGGTGGCAGTCTGCTCCAGCCTCCGATTACCAAAATGCACTTATTGAGTCTAGAGCCAAACGAGATCAATTTATCATCTCATTAGGACACAATCGAGTCCTACGCATTATCCTTGTGATATTGCCAGAACATCTGAGTGATACGATTCACAATGAAGATGGAAATCCTGCTTGAGCCAGCATTAAACAAGCTCATGGTAGGTAACTTGTGCGATTCTACACGAATCAAACTTGTGAGAACTGGAAAGCAACTAAGTTTCGATTCTTAATTGATTCAAACTTGATTCCAGGTTTCTTCGCAAAATCCATGTGATCTTGCCAGAACATTCAGAGTGACACTCATTAGTGTTCACAGTGACGAATGGAAATCCTTCCAGTGTCAACATCAAACAGCACTACGGTAGGTAACTCGCAAGATTCTCTATGAATCAAGCTTGTGACAAACTGGAAAGCAACAATGGTGCGATTCTTTTAGAATCAAACTTTTTCCAGGAAATCTGAATTGACGACTCTAATCAGACGGATAATTTATCCTTATGATTCACTCTTTACTTTCGCAGTCTGCTTTGAGACGGTCGAGTAAAGAGAACTGGCTACTACCGCCGGAAACCCTGTCAAGGAGGTTCTTAATCGAATCTCTCTGATCACAGGTACGGTATTTAATACCGTTTAACGGTCTTCACCGACCGGAGGTAAAACGCTACCGAGTTAGGATGAAATGTTCAAAGCCATTTTATCCGTGTCTATATGTGTTGCTGCATATCAAGAAGGTGGTGTAGCTGTGTAACCGATGTCGATTCAGAAGTCACAAGAGCACAAGATGGCGATAATCAAGATACCTAAGAATGTAAGAATGTAATAGGTCATCTTAGTCACAAGGAGTACAGATGAAGATCTCAAGCACTCAAAGTCAAATGACAAAGGCTCAAGATAAAGATCACGAAAGCATGAAGGAACAAAGTTGTTACAAACAAGATCAAGACCAAGATACAAGACCAAAGCAGGAGGATCTCCTCTACAAGAATGTATTCACTCAATCATCTTATGCTTTTTAAGCTTTTTAAGATGACCGATACATTGGGGGAGATTGTTAGCCCTATATTTTATATAGTCAAACAAGAATGTAATAGGTCATCTTAGTCGTTAAAAGGTCTTGTATTGTAATAGGTTAGTCGGGAAAACCGGGCTTGGACTTTAAGCTAATATTGTATAAGTTAGGGGCGTAAGCCCAAAGCAAAGCCAAACCCGACCAAAGGAAACAAAGCCCACGGCCCAAAAGGCCAAGGGTATATAAACCCTCTTCCATGTGTGGAAGAGGGTGTTGGTTACCATTTTATTTCTCTCTCTAAAAGTGTTTAACCTTCCAAATTCTCTCTTGTTTCTCTCTCTACTTTCTTCTCTTTCTCTCTCTAAATATCTCTTCTAAATCTTGTGTTATGGATTAAATGAGTCAAAATCGCGAGATGTTCTTGTCGAAAGTATGATGGTGACGAACACTCAGAAGCATCATCTGACGTGTACGCTCAGAATCGCGAGATGTTCTTATCAGGAGTAAGAAGGTTAAGAACTCTCGAAAGCATCATCTGTCGTGTACGCACAGAATCATGAGATGTTCTTGTCAAGAGTATGGTGGTTAAGAACACTCGGGAGCATCATCTGACAAGTACAATCAGAATCGTGAGATGTTCGTGTCTGAAGTAGAATTCTTTGTTGACATTTTGTAGCTCAAGTTGCTCGTGAGAATTGTTTGCTGATCACATCTCTACCTTGTACTCTCTGGCTAAACTTACCGACCTCGAATTCTTTCGGCTATCTGTAGTGACCACTGGTGAAGTAAATCTGATATTTCAAACTTGAAACTGAAGTACAATCTCCCAAATTTGTTACTTACGCTTAGCACTGTTGTTGATTGACGAACGGTGCAGAGAAATGTCTCTTAGTACCTTATACATAAAAGAAGATAGAAGTATAAGATGCAAAACACCTCTTGAATTACCCACAACTACAAATGAGTGTGACACTAAGCACTACAACGTAACTCCTTAAGTGATAGTTGTCCATGTCGTCGACCATCCACCCCTTGACAGTGGAAACTAGATAAATCAAGTCTCAATCATAAATGCTGAAGCGAATCATCAATCGATAGAGGGGGTGAAAAGGCTCGATGATGAATTGAGTAGACGCCTTCGTGATATTCCACTTCACCTTCAAATAATAAATGCCAAATCCACTTCGTAATCACTTGACATTACTTTGCCCGAACACTAGCCGTTTTGACAATTTCAGTGAATCTTAAAGGATCGTTTTGGTGTTTGTTTGTTTTTGTCGTGTTTGTTGTGTGTCGTGTTTGAGTGTCGTTAACGGAAAAATCAACGATGACTGGAGAATGAGAAGTCGTCAACGTCGTTTAGCTAACTTTACTCTAAAGCCCAAATCAATCACATACCCAACTGAGGTCGTCTGAAAATTTTTCGAAAAATAGGGTTTCAAAACGAGGGTTTTCATAGGTCGAAAAGAGTATAACATAGTGAAAATTAGGCCAATTTGCTACGCATTTGATCACCAAATACACAGTCCAAATACTCGGCCCATAGTTATGAGGCAAAAGCTAGCCCATCAACTAACCCGGTCCACTAACTAGTTATATAACCCTTTTTACCTAAAGATTAGGTCAGTTGTTTAAAACCTAAAAACACCTTTAGAAACCTCCGCCCCCATCTGCATATCTTATCTCCAACTTTTTCTTGTTGTATCCGCCTATCTCGAAAACTCAGATCCTATCATCATAATCAATCTAAGCATCTATCACACTACACCCAAATCTCAAACATAGTTACATCCGCCCCCAATATTTTCATCTGATCCCCATCTCAAAACACAAAACTAAATCAATCTCATCTCATCAATCACACATTTATTCGAACCATAGCCATCAATCTTGAGTCAAATTAAACACTGCCTCAATACCGCTGCAAGGTCTCCAACTTGGAGGTCTCAGGTAGGATTAATGTTTCTCATAAATCGAACCAATTAAGGTTTGTAACATAATTGTTATAAAACTTTAATTATATTCGAATATTAAAGATGGTGTATACCATTTCAGATCTTTGATGAACTCGACATGCATGTTGTTACTTTGTCTTTGAATCGAAAAACTGAATTGATTATAACTTGATTGTTATTAATATGTCATGGTTTTCGTACATTAAATAAGCAAACAGGCTTGACAAAGATCTGTGATGATGTTTGATTAAGATGAATCTGAGATCTCATTTAAATTTGTTCGAGTCTAGATGGGATTGGAAGTAGGTGACGATGGGATAGGTAGATTGGGTGTTGATTTTTGGAGTGAAAAGGCTGGTATGTTGGGTCATGGGTCATGGGTCTCGGTAATGATTTCAGTCATGTCGCAATGTTTTAATACAGTCCATCGCAATGTGTCAAACTTCATCCATCGTAATATAATTTTTTCTCAATACAATCAATCGCAATAATGCTGTAACCATCGCAATAAGCCAAAATCCATCGCAATGTTGGAAATTTTTTTGGCAGCATGACGACATGAATGCCATTGCGATGGATCAAGCTACCCATCGCAATGAGACCCATCGGAATGAGTCCCATCGCAATAGATACAGCCCTACCCATCAGAATGTGTAAAAAGACCCCGTCGGAATAAATCCGAAAAAAGAAGCCGTCGCAAAATAAATCTGAAAAGCATCAAAATATCCATCTGAAAAGGGTTTTGACCACCTTTTTGTAGATACCCAAAAAATGGATCTGCCACCCTTTTTATTTCTTTCCTTTTCCAATAAAAATGATCTGATGATGTTTGTTGGGACAAAAAAAGGGGTTTACAAAGATGTATTACAAGACAAAACATGACACAGATTTCGACAAATCTTGATATGTTGGGACAACAACTGATAAGAAATAGATAAAAAAATGAAACAGAAAGTTGATATTTCAAGATAGGAATTGATAAAAAAATTACCAACCGTGAATGAGAATTGTGCGAAATCTGATAACACGACACAAACATGAACCACACGGATCAAAAACACGAAACCGTGAGACAAAAACACGAAACACCCCCGGTTAGCTCTAATGCCAATTGTTAACTTGGATTCACTATAAACACGGGTTTATGATCCGGAGGTCGGGGAGGGTGATAGAGGTGTTTAGCCATTTTAGAGAGAGAAATAAAATGGTAACCAACACCCTCTTCCACACATGGAAGAGGGTTTATATACCCTTGGCCTTTTGGGTCGTGGGCTTTGTTTCCTTGGGTCGGGCTTGGCTTTGCTTTGGGCTTACGCCCCTAACTTATACAATATTAGCTTAAAGTCCAAGCCCGGTTTTCCCAACTAACCTATTACAATACAAGACCTTTTAACGACTAAGATGACCTATTACATTCTTGTTTGACTATATAAAATATAGGGCTAACAGTAAGCTTATTCCCAAAACTAAAACGAATCAAACAGAACCGGATCAAATAAGCACTTGTACCAACTTATCTAAACTCAAAATAAATAAACTTTTAGATCAAACAATAAAAACATGAACTTTTTAAGAAAACTTTTTATAAGTAAATAAGCTAATCATAAAAATAAGCCAATAAGCACAAAAGTCTCAAAGCTTATTCGCATGAAAACTTATGTAATGATCAAAAGATTAACTTTTTAAGCACGAAATCATTAAGAACAACACGGATCATATGAAATTCGCACTAAAATCAATCTAAAATCAAAGAAAGGTAGAATGAGATTAAGGATTAAAAGATTAAATAGAACTTTGATTAATGAAATAAGCAATACATAAATGTTTAATCTTGAAAGATTAAAAGAAAAGATGAAACTTAGTGAGAGAAAGTTTAAGACTTTCTCTCTCTAAAACTAGAAAGAAAAGTGAAAAATGAAAAACTAAAAATTAAAGACTAACTAACTCCCTCCTAATGACTATTAGGAGGGTATTTATAGGGAAGGTGGAAGGAGTGCATGTGTTGCATCTTCTTTCTTGCTTTCTTCACGTCTTCTCGACTCGAATTTAATTCTTTGTCTTTTCTCGATGTCGTCTCGGGATTTGAACTTGTCTTTTAATTTTCTTCTTCTATTAGACTTAAGTTCTTTGACTTCATTAAACTTCCGTCTTTAGACTTGTTCTTCGATAAATCTTCAGAATAGGCCTTGGACTTCCGTTCTTTTTGCACTCTTGATCTTTTGACTTCGTCTTTTCCCGTTTTCTTCGATAAAAGCCCGTGAAAGCCCGTGTTTTCTTCCTTCTTCATATTTTGGTCCTAAAACACAATAAAAACACAAACCACGCATAATTCCGACTTTTACGACATAAATCACACGTTTTGGTCTTGTTATTATTGGAAATAAGTGGTAAAAGGATAAGTGTTTTCACACTTATTAAATCCCCTACACTTGACCATTGCAATGCCCTCATGCAATGCATTAATTTTAAAGCACGGTTTACATTTTCCATCATAAATAACCCACCTTGGCCTTTATTAAATACCAAACATAAAAAGATAGAAACAAGTAAAGAAATTAAACACTTACATTGGTTTTGGCAGCCATGAACGTTTATCATCCTCAAGTTTCACGTTCCCCATACCAAGCTTAAAAACGAGATCATTGTTATTATAAGTTAGCAAACTATCACGAACTCATGTGGGCCAATTATTCACTTAGACTCCCTTATTCCTAGGTGTATCTCTTATATTTTATTTTTGTCTTGAATGATCACGAGGATGCATTGTTTGACTTATTTCGATAGTTATTTAGGCCGAAAATAAAGTGAACGATTTAATCAATAGTTAGCTAAAGGACCAAATCTTTTAAAACTGCTTCTCGGGACCTCATAAAGTTCATATCTTGGCATAACTCGCTTCATGATTTGAGACCTTTCTCGGACCGATATTTGGCAGCGACTTCATACTTCGAATCTTTGAGAGACGTTCTTGAAATTATGGTCTTCTCTTCATAATAGGAATTTCTTCACTTGAAGTTTTGAGAGATTCTTCATCTTTGGACCACGACTTCTTCATTTCTCCAATCTTTATTTTGGACTTCGATATACAACGATCCGCCTCCTTTTAGGACTTGGATCTATTTATCCTCATACCTTGTTAGGGTCTTTTTGGATAGACTTCTCCATAATCTTTTGGGGAGTATTTGCTTTTCGTCGTGTGTCTCGATCCTTCATATTGATTTTTGATAAATGATTCTTCACATCACTTTTGGATCTTTAGCAATAAACTGTAGCCCTCATGCCTTGTTAGGGCCTTTTCGGACTCGCTAATCTTCGCATCGCGCTTCAATAAGTTATGCCTTGGCTATGAACTCTAATCCGTACCGAGCAACTTTTAAACGATCTGGGGCTAGAAGCTAAGTAACCTTTTAAATCGTACAACCTTATTTATTGCAGATAAATTTATCAACAAGCGAAGGGAGAATAGGCTTATAATTAACTCACATAAATTCACGAAAGAATACCAAACTTATAATTGACTCTATCATCTCTCGTCCTCCACAGTTTAAAATCTCAAGGAATGAGACTCGTGGATGCTTAGCCTATTAAATCAAAGTTTTGGGTTTTCGAGTCATCTATAGGATCTTGCAAATTCTTAGACTTTTTCAAGTTTTAGAAATCGCATTTTAAAGTTCCCTTGATAAACGACTCTCTAGGATCAATTATAGGAACTTGCGAAAAGTTCTTGTTCTTAACCCGTGAGAGTTAAGACTTTCGCATTTTATAGCTCCCTATATAAAAGCCTAGCAAAACTTGACTTAAACACGTTAAGGATACTAGCTAGAGTAAACTTAGATAAGTAAACTCGGGTTGAGTCAAAATGTTCACGACTAAGAAAAATCTAAAACCACTTTATTGAAGAATTATTCTAGCAATGGAAAGAAAATAATCATAACAAAGGCAAATACAACTATACAACTAGGCCAACATAGATTAAAAATTTTGAAAAATGTCGAAAAATCAAATTTTCCGATTAAAATGAGGGCAAATTCATGGAAAAGACCACTTACTTCGATAGAAGTCCCCCCTACACTTGAGATAAACATTGTTCTCAATGTTTAAGCATGTGGGAGTAAACTCCCCTACACTTATGACATTGTGAACTTTGTTTAAATCTTGCTAAGGAAAGGACAACTAAAGTGAATTCAATGTGAACATATATAAAATATGAAATATTGAATCACAAGAGTTTAGGATAGAACCGGGAAGATGGGAACACGGTATCACGGTTTGTCAAAAGTCATCAAGGTGGATCTTTGAAGCTTTAATCCCTGCACAGCACAAGAAACAAGACAACAACACATACGGGGCTCCCCCTACACTTATTATGAAAGCAGTAAAGGATAGATCACGGGTTGCCTCCCGAGAAGCGCTTGTTTTTGTTCACTGAGTCACGAGCCTGACTCGACCCAATTTAGTTCATGGGGAACGTGGTGAGGGGTGGAATCATCTCATGAGAGATGTCCTCACCAAAGTACAGCTTCAAATGCTGGCCATTCACCTTGAAATTAGGCCCATTTGGCTGAGAAAGCTCAATGGTCCCATATGGAAAGACTTTGGCGACGGTGAATGGACCAGACCAGCGGCTCTTCAACTTGCCAGAGAAGATCATCAACCCAGAGTTAAAGAGTAAGACTTGATCACCAACGTGGAACTCTCGGTTCTTGATATTTGCGTCGTGAATGATCTTGGTCTTCTCCTTGTAGATCAGCGAGTTCTCATAAGCTTCATTCCTCAGTTCATTTAGCTCGTTGAGTTGAACCTTGCAATGATCACCGGCTTTGTTGATGTCGAAGTTAGCCCACTTCAAGGCCTAGTGCGCCTTATGTTCCAGCTCGATTGGGAGGTGGCAGGCTTTCCCGTACACAAGACGATAAGGTGTACAGCCGATCGGGGTCTTGTAAGCAGTACGGAAAGCCCACAGAGCATCATCTAACTTATCGGCCCACGCGGCGCGATGCTCTCCCATAGTACGCTCCAAAATTCGCTTCAATCCACGGTTGGATATCTCGGCTTGCCCATTGGTTTGGGGATGATAGGCGGTGGAAAGACGGTGATTGACACCATACTTAGCCATGACTCTTGCAAATTGATCGTTGCAAAAATGAGTCCCGCGGTCACTGATGATAGCACGAGGAACGCCAAATCGAGCGAAAAGCTGCTTCAAAAAGTTCACAACCACCCTCGCATCGTTCGTAGGGAGAGCCTTGGCTTCAACCCATTTAGAAACGTAGTCGACAGCGACGAGGATGTACTTGTTCCCTTTGGAGGATGGAAATGGCCCCATAAAGTCGATGCCCCATACATCAAAGATTTCACATTCCTGTATGAAAGTTTGAGGCATCTCATCCTTATGTGTGATCTTGCCTTGGCGTTGGCAAGCATCACAATGCTTAACCATTTCGTGAGCATCAAGATAAATGGTGGGCCAATAGAATCCAAAGTCAAACACTTTCTTAGCGGTGTAGTTGGGACCAAAGTGACCACCGGTGGGTCCTTTGTGGCAAGCTTGTAGAATGTCAAAAGTTGTCGGTCCGTCAACACAACGACGAATGATCAAATCAGCACATTGTTTTAATAGATAAGGGTCATCCCAAAAGTAAGTCTTAACATCATTCAAGAACTTCTTCTTTTGTTGAGATGTTAACCCTTTGATGAGAATACCACCTGCTAAGTAGTTTGCAATGTCCGCAAACCACGGGGTGTCATCAAGATTGAGATTTATAGACATTAAGGTCTCAAGGGGGAAAGAGTCATTGATCTCTTTGTTCGGATGATCCCCTTGATATGGATCCTCAAGTCGACTCAGATGATCTGCGGCCAGATTTTCGGCTCCCTTCTTGTCGCGAATTTCAATGTTGAATTCTTGAAGGAGTAAAACCCAGCGAAGAAGTCTTGGTTTAGAATCATGCTTAGTCATCAAGTACTTCAACGCAGAATGGTCCGTGTACACGATGGTGGGGGATAAAACAAGATAGGGGCGAAATTTCTCAAAAGCATAGACAACAGCTAAAAGCTCTTTTTCGGTTGTCGTATAATGCAATTGAGCCCCCGTCATTGTTTTGCTAGCATAGTGGATTGGTTGGAAGTGTTTATTCACTCGTTGGCCCAAAACCGCACCAATAGAAAAGTCGCTAGCATCGCACATCAATTCAAAAGGCAGCTCCCAATTAGGGGTAACCAAGACCGGTGCCTTAGTTAGCTTATCCTTAAGAAGATTGAAGGCTTCGAGACACTCTTTAGAAAAGATAAAAGGAGTATCTTTTTCCAAGAGGTGGGTCATCGGGCGAGCGATTTTAGAGAAATCCTGAATGAATCGACGATAGAAGCCCGCATGACCCAGAAAACTTCTCACACCCTTCACGGTTGAAGGTAGAGGTAATTTGGCTATGACATCTACTTTAGCACGGTCGACTTCAAGACCGGCTTTAGAGATTTTGTGTCCTAGCACAATGCCTTCTTTTACCATAAAATGGCATTTTTCCCAATTCAGGACAAGGCGAGTGTCTTCGCACCGCTTAAGCATACGTTCCAAATTGGCAAGGCAAGAAGAGAAGGAATCCCCAAAGACCGATAAATCATCCATGAAGACTTCCATGGTTTGCTCAACCATGTCATGGAAGATATCCAACATGTACCTTTGGAAAGTCCCGGGGGCATTGCATAAGCCAAAAGGCATCCTTTTGTAAGCAAATGTGCCATAGGGACAAGTGAATGTTGTCTTCTCTTGATCTTGGGGATCAATGGGTATTTGGAAATAACCCGAGAAACCATCAAGAAAGCAGTAATATTCATTACCCGCTAAACGTTCAAGCATTTGGTCCATAAAAGGTAGAGGGAAATGATCCTTTCTCGTGGCATCATTGAGTTTGCGGTAGTCTATACAAACTCTCCACCCTGTAACGAGATGGGTAGGAATCAACTCGTTGTTGGCATTGGGCACAACGGTGATACCGCCTTTCTTAGGCACACAATGGACTGGACTAACCCATGGTGAATCCAAAATAGGGTAAATCATACCCGCATCAAGAAGTTTGATAACCTCTTTTTTGATGACTTCATGGATTTTAGGATTCACCCTTCGTTGGCTTTGAATTGTGGGCTTAAAGTCGTCCTCCATGAGAACTTTATGTGTGCAAAAGTGAGGATCAATTCCACGGATGTCAGAGATTTTCCAAGCGATAGCTCTTTTATGCTTCTTCAACACTGCGATGAGTCGGGCTTTTTCTTCTTCTTGCAGGTCCTTCGCGATGATGACCGGTAACTTCTCGTCGTCTTCTAGGAAAACGTACTCAAGATGAGGCGGTAGGTCCTTAAGCTCAAGAGTGGGAGGATCCTCAATAGATGGTGAAACTAACGATGGATCATCATTAGTCACCTCTTTAGGAGAGGGAGGAGGAAATGGGTCCTCATTGAGAAGTCTCTCAATAGTACGAATATCTTCATCCCAATCGGTGGACAAATTATCATACTTAATATCAAGAGGACCCAAGCTCGCTTCGAAATCATCCAAGTCACTTTCTCCAAAAGGAGTCAATGCCGGAGCAATTGAGGCAACGGTCTCAACATTGGGTAGAGAAGAAAGAGTACTTTTGCAAGCATCATGAAAATGTTCTTCACAAGCCTCGTCGAGAACATCAATAGCATTAACACTCTCATATGAATAAGGTTTCTTAGAAATCTTACCCATGTTGAAGACAATTTTATCGTCACCAACTCTCATGATTATTTCGCCCGCAGCTACATCAATGAGAGTGCGACCGGTCCTCAGGAAGGGACGTCCAATGATTAATGGAACACGAGGATCCATCTCGTAGTCAACGACAACAAAATCCGCCGGGAAGGTGAATTTGTCGACGCCAACAAAGACATCTTCGGCTATCCCCACTGGATAAGCAACCGTACGGTTGGCTAATTCCAAAGTCATTTTGGTGGGAACTAGCTCGGGGAGAGATAATTGCTTCCAAAAACTTAAAGGCATTAAATTTATACTGGCATCTATATCGGCTAGGGCCATGCAATTCTCTACTCCCGGGAAGTTGCAAGGAATCAAGAAGCGACCCGGATCACCAAGTTTGTTGGGCAATTTCCTTAAGAGCACTGCGGAGCAGTTCTCATTAAGTTGGGTCTGAGCGATGTCAAGAAGCTTTTCCTTATCACTTAAAAGATCTTTAAACATCTTAGCGTGTTTGGGCATGTGAGCGAGAGCCTCGGCAAAGGAGATGTTAAAATTCAATTGTTTAAACATTTTTAGAAAGTTTGAAACCTGAATATCATCCTTGCTCTTTTGCTTCTCTTTCCTCAACCTTGAAGGATAAGGTATATTGGATGAAGAAGAAGGCTTTAGGGGAATAGGATCACTCACAACCACGGGTGGTGGGGAAATGGGGTAGAAGGTGAAGGAGGTGAGGAAAGTTGCTCGTTTTCCTTGTTCACAATCACGGGTGGAGGTGTAGGAAGCTCGGGTTCCATATAACCTTTTCCACTACGAGTGGTGATTGCTTTCATCTCCCCTCTTGGATTCGCAACGGTTTTACTCGGAAGAGTACCCGAAGAAGAGGGTTGTATACCTTGGATGAGCGAACCAATCATATCACGAATGTTAAGCGCTTGAGTGCTGAAAGAATCTCTGAGGTCGGCACGAATCTCATTGCTCTGTTTTGCCATATCATTCCTTAGCTCGGCTCGAATATCGTTCCCTTGTTTCGTCATTTCTCCCTTCAAGTTGCGGACTTGACTCTGAAGATTCGTCACCATCTCCCGATTAGTCTTCATGAATGTCTCGACGTCTGGACTCACTGCCATCGGTTGATTGAGAGGTGGAGCTTGGTAGACTTGAGAATTTCCTTGAGTTGGGTATGGATTTCGTTGGGATTGATATTGATTGTTAGCACGAGGTTGGGATTGGTTGTTTTGGTTATAGCTTTGTTGTTGGTTTTGGTTTGCAGGAGGGAAACCGGGTGGAGCAAGATAGTTAGTGGAACGATAACTTAGCAAGCTACAGTCTCCTTGCGGGCGAGCTTGATAGCCTCCCGTGGGATAAGTACCGTAAGCTGCATTAATGTTTTCAGAATAATTGCCTTGGGTAGAAGGACAATCATTGTAAGAATGAGGACCACCACATGTGTCACAAGAAATAGCAATGGCTTTAGCTTGTTGAAAGTGGTTTGTGGCCATGGACATAAAATCCTTGTGCATACTCACGATTTGTCGGGTAAGTTCGGATATCTCGGGATTGGAAGTAGTAGAAGAAACATTGACTCTCTGATTAGATCTTGAGGATGTGGATGAATCCTAATTCTTGTGGTGAGTAGTCATGTTTTCAATCAACTCTCGACACTCCTCCGGTCTCCTTTTCATAAAAGTACCACCGGCGGCGGCATTGATCGTGTCACGATCACGAAAAGTGAGACCATTGTAGAAGGTGTCAATGAGAGTGACGGGGAGCATATTGTGATTTGGACAGCGGTCGATCAAATCATTGTATCGTTCCCAAGCATCGAAGAGTGATTCATCATTGTCTTGCATGAATCCACTGATTTGGTTATGAAGGCTTGTGACCATGGATGGGGGGAAATAACGCGACAAAAAACGTTGAGTCATGTCATTCCACGTATGAATAGAATTTTTAGGAAGACGGTCAAACCATTTTTCGGCATGGTGAGAAAGCGAGTGGGGAAAGAGTTGAAGGCGAAGGTCATCCATAGAAACTCCGAGGCACTTCATGCTTTGGGTTATGGTAATGAATTTGTCTAGGTGTTTGTTGGCATCATCATCCGGAATTCCACGAAATGGGTTAGTTTGCAATTGCTGGATCATGTGATGCTTTAACGAAAACTCCTGGGCCGTGACGTGCATCTGCGCAATCGGGCCTCCGCGTCCGTTCATGGTGGGTTGACACAATTCCTCCATTGTTCGTAAATCAGGTAGGGGGGCATTGTTGTTGTTGTTGTTATTATTATTCAAATTGGGTTGACGTGGGTTGTTATTGTTGTTATTAACACCAGCCATATCTAGATCTTCACGAGTCTCGGGCTCAGAATAGTTCGAAGATCTGGTACGCATACACCTGCAGAAGAAAAATATACACAGAGAATATCTATATAATCTTTTTGGTGCAAAACCTTTGGAAAAGAATTGCTTTAATAATTTTTTAATGTTTTTGTATTTTTGAAGAGTTTTATATTTTTTAGGATTTTTGAAAATTTTTAAAGCAAGGAAAATAACGTTCAAAGAACGGATCCCAAAATTCAATGCGTCTCTCACTAAAAACCTTTAATCTTAACGAAAAGAGCCGGCAGCGGCGCCATTTAATACTTGGTTTTTACTCCTTGTATCAAAATTCGTAGTCCCAAGTCTTTTCGAATTGACTATTGGTTAAAAGTGCGACTCAATTGTCTTTTGGTGAGCAAGAGAATGGTTTTGTTTTGATAATCTATTTTTAACTAATAGCAAATAATAAAAATGTCGTTGAGTAAAGTAGAAGTTTAAAGATTAATATGACCAGTTAAAATAAACGCTTGTAAACTAAAAGACAATATTAGAAAAGTACTAGAACACTAGATAAATCTAACACTTAGAAATTTTATGAAAACAAGAAGCTAAACCAACGAAAAATTCCCAAATCGGAATCTGATCGAAAAATGCAACAAATGACGCTGATCGGAATATCCACTAACTACCAAATCTGAATAAGCCAAAACAGGTCCAGATCGGAATATATTCCGATCTGGTAGTCGGAATGTGGGAGAACCTCACCAATCGGAATATAGCAAACATAAACAATCGGAATACCCACAAGTCACTAATCGGAATATGCAGAGACTACCTAATCGGAATAAGCGAACTTGGTCCAGATCGGAATATGGGATACAGTCCCAATCGGAATATGCAGAAACTTACCGTCGGAATATGTTAACCCTAATCCGATCACTTTGATCGGAATACAAAAGGTGCTGATCGGAAAAAGAAAACCCTTTTCCGATTTGATCAATCGGAAAGAGGGGTGTGGCTGCTCGGAATATCTCGATCGGAAAGGGGTTTAATCCCTTTCCGATTTTTATGGGATTCGGTTATAAGCCAAGAAATAAGCTATATTGGTAAGCTTATTCCCAAAACTAAAACGAATCAAACAGAACTGGATCAAATAAGCACTTGTACCAACTTATCTAAACTCAAAATAAATAAACTTTTAGATCAAACAATAAAAACATGAACTTTTTAAGAAAACTTTTTATAAGTAAATAAGCTAATCATAAAAATAAGCCAATAAGCACAAAAGTCTCAAAGCTTATTCGCATGAAAACTTATGTAATGATCAAAAGATTAACTTTTTAAGCACGAAATCATTAAGAACAACACGTATCATATGAAATTCGCACTAAAATCAATCTAAAATCAAAGAAAGGTAGAATGAGATTAAGGATTAAAAGCTTAAATAGAACTTTGATTAATGAAATAAGCAATACATAAATGTTTAATCTTGAAAGATTAAAAGAAAAGATGAAACTTAGTGAGAGAAAGTTTAAGACTTTCTCTCTCTAAAACTAGAAAGAAAAGTAAAAAATGAAAAACTAAAAATTAAAGACTAACTAACTCCCTCCTAATGACTATTAGGAGGGTATTTATAGGGAAGGTGGAAGGAGTGCATGTGTTGCATCTTCTTTCTTGCTTTCTTCACGTCTTCTCGACTCGACTTTAATTCTTTGTCTTTTCTCGATGTCGTCTCGGGATTTGAACTTGTCTTTTAATTTTCTTCTTCTATTAGACTTAAGTTCTTTGACTTCATTAAACTTCCGTCTTTAGACTTGTTCTTCGATAAATCTTCAGAATAGGCCTTGGACTTCCGTTCTTTTTGCACTCTTGATCTTTTGACTTCGTCTTTTCCCGTTTTCTTCGATAAAAGCCCGTGAAAGCCCGTGTTTTCTTCCTTTTTCATATTTTGGTCCTAAAACACAATAAAAACACAAACCACGCATAATTCCGACTTTTACGACATAAATCACACGTTTTGGTCTTGTTATTATTGGAAATAAGTGGTAAAAGGATAAGTGTTTTCACACTTATTAATGACATCTAATATCAAATGCAAATATTAGATTCAAATATTGCATTAGCCACGTGTAACCCTCATGCAAATATTATACACTAATATCAAATGCAAAATACTCGGTCCATATGTAAGATTATGCATATACTCGGCCCAATATTTTGCACAAGGAGAAAGAACAGATACCAGCCCATCTCATAACTCCATCCAATTTAGGAGTATAAATTAGTAATAACCTAAAAATTAGGTCATAAGAACCCCTAATCTTAAACATAAAAAAACGCAGTCACTCACCTTATCTCTCACCTCGTAACATCCGTCTCCCTCATCTTACCTCATCCTAAAAAAATAAACAGATCCAAAAACCATCTCATCCATATTTAACATAATGATAGACCAACGAATCATTCAAATTAATCAACTCCAAACGACCAATCACGAATCACATACAATCTAAATAAAGAATCACGAATCACATATCTTCTTGAATAACCGTCTCATATAATCAATCAAACCAAACCAACCCATAAGTTATCATTCTCGCGCGAAGGCATCAAGAACGTTTTTCAAGATCTCTATGTTGAGGTCTCGGGTAAGGTTAATTGAGATCATGCATGTTGGTTGATTTTTTTTTTATGTTTCATACCGAAAAAAATGATGATTATAACACAAATGTTATTAGTCATTAATTATATTCGAATATAAAATGAGGTTTATGCCTTCATAGTGATCTGTGATGATGAGAGTTCTAAAAAAATCTGATCTAAATAGATCTTTGGTTTGATAGAACGAATCTGAGATCCTTCTTTGAATATTTTTTTAGTGTTCGAGTCTAGAGTCGATGATGCGAGTTAGGATTAGTTTGTAAAATGAGACGAAGGGAATTAGATCGAGTTGGGTTAGGCTGTTTTATACGAGGGTTATAGATTAGAGACGAGGTGAAGGCAGTTTTGTTATGGGTCTCGGTAATGTTTTTGATACAACATGGTCTTAAGTATTTGTTATACTGGTCACAATCTTTTCTCAACCATCGCAATGAATTTTGTTAACCCATCACAACATTAAAAAATTAAGCCATCGCAGTATAAAGTACACCATCGCAGCCTGATGGACACCACGCAACGGTTCCATCGCAATGGTTCCATCGCAATGGTTCCATCACAATGGTTCCACCACAATGGTTCCATCACAATGGTTCCATCGCAATGGTTCCATCGCAACGACCCATCGCAGTCCATCCATCGCAATCAGTGCGATCCAAAGTAGCCATCTGAAATCTTATCCAAAAGTTGTATTTTTTCCGTTTTTCCAGGATCTTGGTTTTCTAGGTCTGATTTTTTTGGCAAATCTGGGTTTCTGGGGGCAAGATCTTCATCATCAGGAAAATAACGAAACCCAGAAAAACTTGAAACCAGATCTTAAAAAATAGATTTTGAAAAAATAGGCCCGAAAAAGTATTGGACCATTTAAAAACCAATGCAATGGGACACAAACCCATGTGTCTGATGAGTACAAAAGGATAGGAGTGACAAACCGATGAACTGCTTAAGACACAAAAATGAAACCGTGTGACAAAAGTGATCAACTTTCGACCAGCAGAGATGATAACCAAATATGACTAGACAGAAATAAAGTGACAAAATTTATATAACCGACGTGACACAAAAAAATTTAACAGATCGGGACAAAAGAAATAGACCACCAAATCAATAACAAAAAAACACAACGATACAAGGATTAAACCGTGGCTCTAATGCCAATTGTGGTTTGCTATATTAATAATCCAGTGGTCTAGTAGGGTGGTCGATGGTGGTGATAGCCATGGATGAAGTAGAGAGGTTGTGTTTTGAAAGAAAAGGAAATTGTATTAAGAAGTGAAAAGGAAAACAAACAACAACCCCTTCATTGGAAGCCTTGGAGGGGTATATATAGTCACACGACACCTAAACTATACATCGTTACCTAGTCTAGTCTATGCGTGTGTGACTATGATAACTAATGGGAATTCTTAAATGTCGTCACATAGAGTGAATTTCCAACAAGAACCCTTTCGACCTATGAAATCATCAACAACTAATCAAGTATGATAAGCAAATGGAATGGAACTTAAGAACAATTGGATTTCAAACATAACATGAAATTGATCAAAACAATGATAAAACATAAACAATCCTCATGTCACAACTTCATCCAAACAAGTGTATATGAAACTACTCCATGATTATTTCAACAAAAATCATACGAATAATATACATAACATTCACAATCATTATTGAAATATAAAAAGAGTTTACCAAAATGCTATTACAATAAGTAAATGGAATGGAAGAATTTAGAGCAACCCTTAAGCCTCCAATTGACTACAAGTTTCTTTGTGGTCTTTCGGGTTATGTATTTGGAAATTCGTATTTGAGATTTGAGGTGAGTTTTGGAGAGGTTTGGTGAAGATTGGTGGTGATTTAGGTATCAAGAAACACTACCAATGATAAGGGTAATGATCCCTTAGAGTTTGGAAAGGTTATTTTGATGATTGGAGCTTCAAAAGGATGATTTTTTGGCACACTTGGACCAAATTTTGGATTTCACCAAGGAGAGAGCTTCCTTGATGAATAATGAAGGTGATGTTGTAAGTGTTGAAGTTACATGACCCCAAGGGTCTTATTTATAGATGAATTCAAGGCCATGCCTTCAATTCATGAACTTGGAGCCAAAGTAATATACTTGGAGCCAAATGTGTTTTCTTGGTCCCAAAGTAGTTCTAGAATGCTCCACTAGAAGCTTCTTGTGTCTTCCAAATATGCATGAATATAGACAAAATCTGCCAACACAAATGTGGGTGGCAACTTGTATTCTGTCACACCCTCAATTTGGCCCACGTGTACAATTACACGAGGATGTGACTATCATGACAACCAAGAGACATAGATACAAGAATAACTAAGAAAAGTAATTTTTCATTCATAATACATAAAAATAGAATTGGTCCCAAGGAAAATTGTTTTACAACTCATGATAACATAATTTGAGTTTCCAAATATCATACATTCAAAGCAAGTCTCAAAGTTAAATCATGATAATTCTTATTAATCTCCATAGCACAACCACGTCACTTCTCCGCCTTGACACCTGAGAAAAACATTGCTAAAACGTCAACGCAAAGGTCGGAGAGTTTATAGGTTTAAGTAGAAGTAGTGTGATGAACCATAAGACTTTAGTTAGGCAACCGTCAAATAATCTTATAACAAATACAAGATTATTATCAAAATAGCATACGTTCGTGATATCCTACGTCTAAGCTCATGACACCGAAGCGTTAACCGTACAAACCAGTTTATATAAGAGTGTGCCCAAGCAAATACTACCCCAAAGTATTCGTAACAACCTCAAATGTATTTGTATCTAATTTGGTCGCACAACCAAAAATAGATAGGGAGGCCAATCCCAATAGATCTATCCATAACATTCGCGCTTATACAAAGTAATTAACGGTTTATGATAGTGGGCTAAAGCATCTAGGGGTATCGCTACTTAGACATCATGTAGGCACGTATGAGTTTTAGGCACTTATGTTCATCCGTTTAAAACAAGCAATGTTCTCACCCCAAAGTGATAAAACAAGTAAAAATGGGGCTATAAACTCACCTCGTAAGTTAGGCAAATGGATGAAGATGCAAAGAAGCTTGAGAATACGACCACGTTATCCACGACCTAGTTTAAGTATGAATATTGCGTTACGACGACTATAAGTTTATTAAAAATGCATGACCTCCTAAGTGTGCTTGACATTACGTTTTATTTATGGTAAACACAAAAATTATACCCGGTTATCAAACGGGCTTAACTTAGTAAAGGCATTAATACAATTTAGTTTTTGGGCTTCTATGAGCCCAGCCAAAAACAAACAGTCTGTTACCATGACTTCATGGCTCGGTCCACACACTAGATAACCCAATTCAGCCCATGTGTTCATATTTGGAGTCCAATTCAAACGCCCAACCCATATTTGGGCGTTACAAACAATGAGGCTCAGGGAGTAGTATTATTACTCCTGTCCAACTCTGACTTCTCATTTTACACGTCCCAAAACACACATACAATCAATCTCTCTCTCCCTCTTCCACCTGCTCTCCTAACCTTCATCTTTTCTGGACTTATTGATGACCAAGTTTTATCCATCTCATATCTATATTTTATCAATCTAAATCCGTATAAAAATAAATCCGATCTATATACATCATGTGGAGGTGTTCTTGATTCGATTGAGGGTTCGAATGTTCTGGGTTTCATCTTTGTGCATGTTTAATTCAAATCTTGTTGAGGGTTTGTTGTTTATTCATGATTGGTTCTTCCAAAAAAAAGTTAAATCTCTAATTAGTTTTCATACATCAAGATCTTTCATTTCATCGATGTTCTTTCGAAAGTATATGATTTTCTTGGTTTAAAAATACTCTAATTAATCTTAATTAATGTTTCCAGTCTCGAATTTGAATAAACAATTTTTAGGGTTTCATATAAATTGGGGGTTTCAATAGATCTCGCGTGTTTATATGTTTAATTACGTTATTGTTTAATAAAAACTATGTTAATTGGTTTGATTGAACCGATTTAATTAAATTAGGGTCTCGGTCAATTAGGGTTTTTCTTTTATCTCATTATTAATCTAATTAAATGGTTGATTCGCGTCTATAGATGGTTTAATTAGAGTTTTAAATCGTTTTATAAAAATTAGGGTTTTGTTACAAATTGGGGGTTTTTATATCTGGGTGTTAATCCAGGTTTAATATACGTTTTTGTAATGTAAATGTATAAGTTCCTATGTGTTCATTGATTTCTTGAGGTTTTATGGTTCGGCCGATTGGTGTGGTTCATATTTGGTTGGCTAATTGGTCTTCTATGGTGTTTATTATCTAATCTATCATGTTACATATCAGTTTTTATTTAAAGAGATAACATAAAGGTTTGGCTATATATTCTAACACCTACATTCTTGTTTTCCTAGGTCTTTGGTCAAGCACAATCTAGTGATATGGACATGGATGAAAAGAAAAGATAAAAAGACTCACAATGGAGGGTATTTGGGGTTTCGGCTTGTGTGATTCGGACAGGATGGAGGCTCGGCTGGAACTTAGTAGCTTTGCTCACTTCAAATTTTGTTGTGTTGTAATAATATTTGTGTTTAGGGACTGTGTTGAGAACTTGTTTATTTAACTTGTAATTAAGGTATGGTCTAGACACAAAACTGGAAACATTGGCTTGTGATACACCCCTAAATGGAAAACTAGGCATGTGTGTTGGACTGGGGTGGTGTAAAATATTGTTTCCAGGTTGGGTGTTTGACTAGTGTTGACTCATTTGTTTTCCCAGGTTTTGTTGAAATGAAATTTGAGATGTTCAAGTCTCTTCTTATTAAGTTTAGCTTGTTTTTGTTTTGTACATACGATCCATAATCGGCCCAGCAGGGTCTCATTTGATAGCTTTTGGCCCAATAAAAGGTTTAGCAAAATAGTAATAGATCAACCAAATGTATACGTGTGAAACATAATAATGTGAGTATAATAACTCGAATGCTTTGACAATGTGGCGTATGCAAGTGTGGATACGTGTATTCTCGACAAACAACGTGTGTTCATAACCGGCACAAACCGTTAATAATTAGAATGGGTATAAGTAAGCATGTATCCATTATAATAATAAAAAGCAAAAGTTCAAGTTGTTACATTCGCTCTCCCTAAAGAGGGATTTGTCCGCAAAGCAAAACAAACAATATAGTTTAAGTCGACACTTCATTAGTAAACAAATGAGGATACTTCGCTTTGAATTGATCCTCGCGTTCCCATGTAAACTCGGGTCCTCTCCGTGCATTCCAACGTACCTTAACAATAGGTATACGACTTTGTTTAAGACGTTTGACTTCTCGTTCTATAATTTCGACGGGTTCCTCGACGAACACGAGTTTGTCGTTGAGTTGGATTTTGTCCATAGGTATAACAAGCGTTTCGTCGGATAAGCATTTCTTCAAGTTGCAAATGTGAAACACATTATGCACGCGATTAAGTTCTTGAGGTAAATCCAAACGATAGGCAACGTCACCTATGCGTTGAATAATTTTGAACGGCCCAATGTATCGTGGGTTTAGTTTCCCTCGTTTGCCAAAACGAATTACACCTTTCCATGGTGCAACTTTCAACATTACCCGATCTCCGACTTTAAATTCCAAAGGCTTTCATCTTTTGTCGGCGTAACACTTTTCTCGATCACGAGCCACTTGCATACGACTCTTGACTAGTACGATTTTCTCCGTTGTTTCGTGAATAATTTCCAGACCGGTAAGTTGTGCATCACCAACTTCCGCCCAACAAACGGGTGAACGACACTTTCGACCATAAAGTGCTTCAAACGGTGCCGCTTTAATGCTAGTGTGGTAGCTATTGTTGTACGGAAATTCTACTAACGGTAAGTGTCGATCCCATCCGTTTCCGAAGTCGATTACGCATGCGCTAAGCATATCTTCTAGCATTTGGATGGTTCTTTCACTTTGACCGTCCGTTTGAGGATGATAAGCCGTACTCATGTCCAATTGCGTTCCCAACGCTTCTTGGAGAGATTGCCAAAATCTTGAGCAATATCGACCGTCTCGGTCCGATATGATAGAAATTGGCACTCCGTGCTTAGCAACGATCTCCTTTAAGTACGTTCGTGCTAATTGATCCATTTTATCGTTTTCCTTTATGGGAAGAAAATGCGCGGATTTCGTCAAACGATCGACAATGACCCAAATCGTGTCATAACCCGCGGATGTTCTTGGGAGTTTAGTAATGAAGTCTATAGTAATTCGTTCCCATTTCCATTCTGAGATCCTAGGTTGGACTAGTAATCCGGTAGGCTTTTGGTGTTCAACCTTAACTTTGGCGCAAGTTAGGCACTTACCAACATAAGTCGCGATGTCGGCTTTCATGTTTGGCCACCAATAGAACATTTTAATGTCATGGTACATTTTGTCCGACCCGGGATGGATCGAGTACTTAGACTTGTGCGATTCATGCATGATTAGTTTTCGGACATTACCGTAACGAGGTAACCAACTTCTATTGTCAAGACACAATGTTCCAACGGTACGTGAAACGAGATTTTTGGTGATCATTCCACCGGCTTCTTCCTTATCGATGTTTTCTATCTTAATAGCTTCTCGTTGGGCTTCTAAGATTTTTGCGGGTATGTTTAAGCCAATAGTCATCACTAAGGCTCGAACCCTTAGAGGTCGCTCACGGGGTTTTCTACTCAAAGCATCGGCTACAACGTTAGCTTTTCCCGGGGTATAACGAATGTCACAATCGTAGTCTCCAAGTAGTTCCAACCAACGTCGTTGTCTCATGTTGAGTTCTTTTTGGTCCAAGATATGTTGAAGACTTTTGTGATCGGTGTAAACTACACACTTAGTTTCGTATAGGTAGTGTCTCCAAATTTTGAGAGCAAAGACAACCGCGCCTAGCTCCAAATTGTGAGTAGTTTAGTTTTCTTCGTTCGGCTTTAGTTGTCGAGATGCATAAGCTATGACCTTTTTCCTTTGCATGAGAACCGCGCCTAGACCTTTAATTGAAGCATCACAATATACTTCAAAGTCTTCACTACCCTCGGGTAGCGCGAGAATGGGCGCGTCGCAAAGTTTTTGTTTTAAAGTTTGAAAAGAAGTTTCTTGGTCGTCTCCCCAAATAAACTTCTTGTTCTTTTGAGTCAATTCCGTCATAGACTTAGCGATTTTCGAGAATCCTTCGATAAACCGTCTATAATAGCCGGCAAGTCCAAGGAATTGGCGAATCTCCGTAGGTGTGGTAGGATTCGCCCAATCCTTTACCGCTTCGATTTTAGCGGGATCCACATGAATACCACTACTATCGATTACGACCAAGGAATTGTACCGTGTGAATCCAAAATTCACACTTTGAAAATTTGGCGTATAATTGTTCTTGTTTCAACAATTCCAAAATTTTCTTTAGGTGTTCCTCGTGTTCTTCCTTACTACGAGCGTAGATAAGGATGTCGTCAATAAACACGATCACGCACTTGTCCAAATAAGGTTTACACACGCGGTTCATAAGGTCCATGAATACCGCGGGTGCATTGGTTAACCCAA
Organism: Glebionis coronaria; assembly: GCA_025667525.1. Taxonomy (NCBI): domain Eukaryota; kingdom Viridiplantae; phylum Streptophyta; class Magnoliopsida; order Asterales; family Asteraceae; genus Glebionis; species Glebionis coronaria. Next base: position 86,909,146 of record CM046875.1, on the reverse strand, counting down.
ATGGCATGACTTGAAATTCAAAGTCACCGTATCGGGTTCGAAACTCCGTCTTGGAAATGTCTTCCTCTCGAACTCTAAGTTGGTGGTAACCCGACCTAAGGTCAATCTTTGAATAAATGCTCGAACCTTGAAGTTGATCAAACAAATCATCGATCCTTGGCAAAGGGTAACGATTCTTTATAGTAAGTTTGTTCAATTCGCGATAATCGATGCACATACAGAATGATCCGTCTTTCTTTTTCACGAATAAAACCGGGGCTCCCCAAGGTGAGGAACTCGGTCTTATGAATCCTTTGTCGGTAAGCTCTTTTAGTTGGTCGGCTAATTCCTTCATTTCGGCGGGCGCTAGTCGATAAGGTGCCATCGCGACGGGTGCGGCTCCGGGAGTTAATTCGATGTGAAATTCCACTTGGCGAAGTGGAGGTAACCCGGGTAGGTCTTCGGGAAAAACTTCGGGAAAGTCGCAAACAATCGGTACGTCTCCAGTTTTCTTCTCCTTTGGTTCGGGTTCGTTTTTGCTAGTGAGTTGGATAAGAAAAATAGGACGGCCTTCTTCGATATACTTTTGGGTTTTAGTACATGAGATGACGTTTAAACTAGCCCGGCTTTTCACACCGTTCTTCTCACCGAGGATGGTTAGGGTTCGGATTTCGTAGGGAATACGGACTTGTTTCTCGTGGAAAATTATCTCCGCATGGTACTTGGATAGTCAATCCATACCAACGATAACGTAAAAACTTCCAAGTTCGATAGGTAAAAGATCGATGATGAAAGGAATATTTTGGAGGCTTAGGGTACAACCCTTAAGTACGGTGTTTGTGGTGATCGCTTTACCATCGGCTAGTTCCACATTATAGTCGACATCTAATGGAGTGGGGTTCACATTTAATAGTTTACTAAAGGCAATGGAGGCAAAAATTCTATCGGCACCGGAATCAAATAATACGGAAGCATATATGTTATTGATGAGAAACGTACCGGTGACCACGTTGTTGTCTTGAATGGCCGCTTCGGCACATAGAGCGTACACACGTCCCGGTGCTCCCATTTGATTCCCATTGTTCCGCCCATTCGGATTACCGTGGTTTTGATGAGGTTGTCGACGAGCTTGGTTGTTGTTGTCGCCCCGGATTTGGTTTCCTCGGCCTTGAGTGGTATCTTTGGGACACCTATTCTTAAAGTGACCTTTTTCGCCACAACCATAGCAAGTGACATCCGCGTATTGAGCATTTGGGGTGATAGGAGTCCGTTGATTCGTGAGCTTTGGCGCACTTCGATAATCCTTGGCGAAGTGACCGGTTTTCCCACAATTGTTACATGTGCCTCCACACGCACCATTGTGGTGTTTACCACACTTACCACAAAACGGTAGTTTTCCTTGGTAACCAGATCCACCATTCACATTGAACACCTTTACCACATCTTGGCGTTTGTTAGGGTAGTCACCATGATTGTGGCCATGGTTCCCTTCCCATTTTCGTTTGTTATCACCACTTTCCAAGGTAACGGGGTCCATCAAACCGTCCGCCATTTCAATGGCTTCGTTCAAATTATTGGGTTTTGAAGAGATGACGTCTCCTCGGATTGAAGGCGGTAGTCCAACGATGTACCTTTCCACGGCTCGTGTCTCATTTGGTATCATTTCAGGACACATCAACCTCAACTCTTGGAAGCATTGAGTGTAAGCCATCAAGTTAACTCCATGTACACGGAGGTTCCACAACTCGGCTTCCAACCTTTTCATCTCATTTCTAGGGCAATACTTTTTTAGAAGCATTCCCTTGAAATGAGCCCAAGGAGTAGCATTGGCCGCTTCCAAACTTACGGCCTTCACATGGATGTTCCACCAAGTTAGTGCACCATCAACCAAGGTGCTAGATCTAAACTTTACCTTGTCACCTTCGGCGACATTGCTTACGCTAAATAGAGACTCAAGTCTCTCAATCCATCGTGCAAGTCCCACGGCTCCTTCGGTGCCATTGAAAGTACTTGTGAAGCATGAACGAAACTCCTTGTATGAGCATGCACGCGTAGGAGGTACCGGAATTGGCACTCAGTTAGTCTCCTCTTGCGTGCTTGGATTTGTTTCGTTGGCGGCAAGAGCGGGGCAACTCCATCGGCGATCATTCGACTCAAAACTGATGGGTCGACGGTGATAGGTGCGACCGTTGTTGGATCGACTCTATTCTTGCGGGTTTTTGGTACCATGGTCCTAAATTCATAACAAAATTTATGACAAGGTTAGCATTACGAGTTTATGGCTAGAGAGTACAAGCATGTCACAAAACACGATATAGCATCCAATGAAGTAATAATCAACAAGTTATGTAGTGCACAAATAATTCATTCCATGATCAGAAAAAGAAATAGAAAGAGTTAACACATTGTTTTAGAATTCTTAGGGATTACAACACATGGAGGGAAAATTTGGAATGAAAGTGTACACAAACAAGCTAAACATAAATCTAAAAGAAACGGTGCTCAAGGGCGGCAATCCTCTCGGATAAATCAATCAATGCCCTATGGAGAAGAGTGCGTAAAGCTCCTATCTCGTAATGTTGGTCCTCGACTCTCCTAGCTAATCCCGCGAAGTGGTTGGGTGGGGTGGGGCATTCCTACCCAAACCCGCGATGACCGCCTTGTAACAAGTCTCGAGTCAAACCAATGACTCATGAGAAAAACCACCCAAATTACGAAGCACGTGGGTCACCTTGCCTCGTAAGGTAGCAAGCCTAGTAAAACGATGAGGGGGCATTCCACGAGCCTCGGCGGCCGCAGAGCATTCGGCTCTATTATAGCCGTAAGGTGGGGGTAGCATGGGCATAGTAGGTCGACGAGGGGCATCGTGCCTTGGGGGCACTCTCACGGATGGTGACTTCGAAGACTTGCGGGTAGTGCGAGTAGAGCTCACACGTCTTGAGGCCAACTTCTTCCCAATCATAGAACCTCTCACTGACATCCTCGCGGTGCGGCTTTGGCGAGGGGCCCTAGGGGCATGAGATGAGGATGTGGAGGGAGGAACCATCGGTGCCTTGCCACGCCTTTGGTAGCAAATGAGTGGTGGTGGTGACGCGCGAGTAGGTGCATGAGCACTTGGCTCTCCTCGAGTAGATGATAGTGGCGAAGCACCACTAGTAGTGGACTCGCGTCGTGCTCCATCCGTAGATGAGCTCAAGTAGTACAACGAATCTTCGGACGAGATAGACATGTCACTGCCAAATCAATAAAGGCATGTGTAAGAATAAATCAATTTTGCAATATGTTGAAGTTTTAGTTTGTCATGGCACACACCATTTAGCACAAAAAAAATTTAAGACACGTTGGTACAAGATCAATATTGTATTCGCATAGCATGGCACAAACCATTTAACGTAGGGTTTTCAAGAAATATAATCGCATCAATTTTACATTCACGTAACATGGCACAAACCATTTAGCATAGGGTTTCTAGTAGTGTCGAAATAAGATTAAGCTTTACGTTCGTATATCATGGCACAAACCATTTAGCATAGAGTTTCAAGAAATGTTGAAATGAAAATTTGATTTTGCATTCGTATAGCATGGCACAAACCATTTAGCATAGAGTCTCACGTAGTGTCGAAATAAACATCGATTTTGTATTCATATAGCATGGCACAAACCATTTAGCATAGAGTTTCACGTAGTGTCGAAATAAACATCGATTTTGTATTCTCGTAGCATGGCTCAAACCATTTAGCATATAGTCATAAATTACGTTACTTGATATTTTTAGCAATTTACTTAGTAGAGTACTAAGAGCAATAAAATGATACAACTTAAAGGTACAACTTAAATGTACAACTTACTTGTCGAAGGCGCGAAGTGATGTGATCTATGGAGATGGAGGTAGTTATAGTCTCTCTTTTTCCAAAATTTCATTTTTGACCAAAACCTTTGTAAAAATGATTTTATAAAAGTAACCTAGTTCCCTATAACCATGGCTCGTATACCAATCTGTCACACCCTCAATTTGGCCCACGTGTACTATTACACGAGGATGTGACTATCATGACAACCAAGAGACATAGATACAAGAATAACTAAGAAAAGTCATTTTTCATTCATAAGACATAAAAATAGAATTGGTCCCAAGGAAAATTGTTTTACAACTCATGATAACATAATTTGAGTTTCCAAATATCATACATCCAAAGCAAGTCTCAAAGTTAAATTATGATAATTTTTATTAATCTCCATAGCACAACCACGTCACTCCTCTGCCTTGACACCTGAGAAAAACATTGCTAAAACGTCAACACAAAGGTCGGTGAGTTTATAGGTTTAAGTAGAAGTAGTGTGATGAACCATAAGACTTTAGTTAGGCAACCGTCAAATAATATTATAACAAATACAAGATTATTATCAAAATAGCATACGTTCATGATATCCTACGTCTAAGCTCATGACACCAAAGTGTTAACCGTACAAACCAGTTTATATAAGAGTGTGCCCAAGCAAATACTACCCCAAAGTATTCGTAACAACCTCAAATGTATTTGTATCTAATTTGGTCGCACAACCAACAATAGATAGGGAGGCCAATCCCAATAGATCTATCCATAACATTCGCGCTTACACAAAGTAATTAACGGTTCATGATAGTGGGCTAAAGCATCTAGGGGTATCGCTACTTAGACATCATGTAAGCACGTATGAGTTTTAGGCACTTATGTTCATCCGTTTAAAACAAGCAATGTTCTCACCCCAAAGTGATAAAACAAGTAAAAGTGGGGCTATAAACTCACCTCGTAAGTTAGGCAAATGGATGAAGATGCAAAGAAGCTTGAGAATACGACCACGTTATCCACGACCTAGTTTAAGTATGAATATTGCGTTACGACGACTATAAGTTTATAATTAAAAATGCATGACCTCCTAAGTGTGCTTGACATTACGTTTAATTTATGGTAAACACAAAAATTATACCCGGTTATCAAACGGGCTTAACTTAGTAAAGGCATTAATACAATTTAGTTTTTGGGCTTCTATGAGCCCAGCCAAAAACAAACAGTCTGTTACCATGACTTCATGGCTCGGCCCACACACCAGATAACCCAATTCAGCCCATGTATTCATATTTGGAGTCCAATTCAAACGCCCAGCCCATATTAGGGCGTTACAAACAATGAGGCTCAGGGAGTAGTATTATTACTCCTGTCCAACTCTGACTTCTCATTTTACACGTCCCAAAACACACATACAATCAATCTCCCTCTCCCTATTCCACCGACTCTCCCAACCTTCATCTTTTCTGGTCTTATTGATGACCAAGTTTTATCCATCTCATATCTATATTTTATCAATCTAAATCCGTATAAAAATAAATCCGCTCTATATACATCATGTGGAGGTGTTCTTGATTCGATTGAGGGTTCGAATGTTCTGGGTTTCATCTTTGTGCATGTTTAATTCAAATCTTGTTGAGGGTTTATTGTTTATTCATGATTGGTTCTTCCAAAAGAAAAGTTAAATCTCTAATTAGTTTTCATACATCAAGATCTTTCGTTTCATCGATGTTCTTTCGAAAGTATATGATTTTCTTGGTTTAAAAATACTCTAATAAATCTTAATTAAATGTTTCCAGTCTCGAATTTGAATAAACAATTTTTAGGGTTTCATATAAATTGGAGGTTTCGATAGATCTCGCGTGTTTATATGTTTAATTACGTTTTTGTTTAATAAAAACTATGTTAATTGGTTTGATTGAACCGATTTAATTAAATTAGGGTCTCGGTCAATTAGGGTTTTTCTTTTACCTCATTATTAATCAAATTAAATGGTTGATTCGCGTCTATAGATGGTTTAATTAGAGTTTTAAATCGTTTTATAAAAATTAGGGTTTTGTTACAAATTGGGGGTTTTTATATCCGGGTGTTAATCCAGGTTTAATATACGTTTTTGTAATGTAAATGTATAAGTTCCTATGTGTTCATTGATTTCTTGAGGTTTTATGGTTCGGCCGATTGGTGTGGTTCATATTCGGTTGGCTAATTGGTCTTCTATGGTGTTTATTATCTAATCTATCATGTTACATATCAGTTTTTATTCAAAGAGATAACATAAAGGTTTGGCTATATATTCTAACACCTACATTATTGTTTTCCTAGGTCTTTGGTCAAGCACAATCTAGTGATATGGACATGGATGAAAAGAAAAGATAAAAAGACTCACAATGGAGGGTATTTGGGGTTTCGGCTTGGTGATTCGGACAGGATGGAGGCTCGGCTGGAACTCAGTAGCTTTGCTCACTTCAAATTTTGTTGTGTTGTAATAATATTTGTGTTTAGGGACTGTGTTGAGAACTTGTTTATTTAACTTGTAATTAAGGTATGGTCTAGACACAAAACTAGAAACATTGGCTTGTGATACACCCCTAAATGGCAAACTCAGCATGTGTGTTGGACTAGGGTGGTGTAAAATATTGTTTCCGGGTTGGGTGTTTGACTAGTGTTGACTCATTTGTTTTCCCAGGTTTTGTTGAAATGAAATTTGAGATGTTCAAGTCTCTTCTTATTAAGTTTAGCTTGTTTTTGTTTTGTACATACGATCCATAATCGGCCCAGCAGGGTCTCATTTGATAGTTTTTGGCCCAATAAAAGGTTTAACAAAATAGTAATAGATCAACCAAATTTTTACGTGTGAAACATAATAATGTGAGTACAATAACTCGAATGCTTTGACAATGTGGCCTATGCAAGTGTGGATACGTGTATTCTCGACAAACAACGTGTGTTCATAACCGGCACAAACCGTTAATAATTAGAATAGGTATAAGTAAACACGTCTCCATTATAATAATAAAAAGCAAAAGTTCAAGTTGTTACATATTCCGCTGGTGGCAACTCAGCTGCGTTTTGCTGGTGGCAACATTGATTCTGTTGGTGGCAACTTCATGCTGAGTGACTTGTATGCTTCTTGAAAACACTCATTCTTGCATTCGGAATTGATCTTCAAAGGCTTGTACTTGTCAGGATTCCTTCGTATATGCATGAATCATCTTTTATTCTTTCTTTCTTTGTCTTTTCTTGTTCTTGGCTATCGAACAACACAAAACACAACTTCATACATATATGAGCTAAATAGCTCGTTAGTATAACCAAAAACCATGCAAAATATACGGATAACGGTCAAGAAAACATGTTGGATTTGGGCGTTATCACTCAGTTACAAGACTAGGAAATAGCGATAGCAGAGTTGAAGAAACTCGTTGCTAAGATGGGTGGGAAAATTGTGGAACCTAGCGTTAAAAAACCTGTTGTAAGATAACCCAATGCGCACAAAGTAACTAAACCCTCTATCTTGGGAAAACCATCTGTTTTCTCCAATTCTACATTTGCAAAACCTGGGTTTGCCCCCAAGACGGTTGGAAAGGATTGGTTACTACAGATTACTCCCAAAACACATATTCGATCACAAAGCATTAAGTACACAAATGTGATTAAACAAAGAAACACTAATAGACGTGTGTCTTTTACTACAAGAGTAGTCCCCACTGCTAGTGTTAGTCGGCCTCAGCTTAAGAGCACTCGAATGAATGAAAAGGTTTGGAAAAACAAAAGTCAAGGAAAGATGAAGGAATTAGAAGACCACCCTAGGAATTTGAATGTTTCTAAGAATAAAACATCTATAATCGCGTGTAATGACGATTTGAATGATTCGACTTTGAATGCTTTGAATGTTAAGTTTGTTTGTGTGAAATGTGGAAAATGTGCCAATGCTAATCATGCTATGTGTGTTTCGAATAATGTCAATGGCGTAGATACTAGAACTAAGAAGCAAATTGTGATGCCTATTAGTGCTAGAAAACCCAAACGCAAAGTGAACCATTCTGGTGCAACCCCCCTAAGAAAAGTATTGCATCAGACTCCACCACTAAGAACCTTAGAAGCAGAATTAGGGAATTATATGAGTCTGCTAGCAAGTCTTGGAAATGGTGGTTTGCTAATCAATGTCCTCCAGGATATAAATGGATGCCTAAGGTTAGGACAGAAAATGTGACAACGAGCGTTAGTGTGCCTTTAAGTGCTAAAACTAGGGAAACTAATGAATCTGAAATCACAACTAACATGGAATCCAGTATATCAAATGCTCCATCGTGTTCTAATTCTTCTGCAGGTGATCGAAATAATTCTCTTCATACTGTAATCCGGATGCACGAAGCACATGACAGGGAATCTCAAGCTTCTAATTAACTTTGTGGAGAAGTTACTGGGTACGGTCCGATTCGAAAATGATCAATTTGCACCGATCCTAGGGTATGGAGATTTGGTTCAAGGGAATATAAAAATCAAAAGGGTTTACTACGTCAAAGGGCTCTATCACAATCTTTTCTCGGTTGGTCAATTCTGTGATGCGGATTTGGAGGTTGCTTTTAGAAAGAAGACATGTTTTGTTCGTGATTATGATGGGAATGACTTACTTACCGGTTCACGGGGTACTGATCTCTACACTATTTCACTTCAAGACTCCACCTCTTCAACTCCAATCTGTTTCATGGCTAAATCTTCAACGACTCAAGCTTGGTTATGGCATCAACGATTATCTCATCTCAACTTTGATATCATCAACTTGCTTTCTAAGAAAGATATTGTGAGAGGCCTTCCGAACCTGAATATCATCAAAGATCATCTTTTGTTCTTCTTGTGAGCTTTGTAAAGCTAAACGGAGTAGTTTCAAAACAAAGACTACACCAAGCTCTAAAGGACGGTTAGATCTTCTTCATATAGATTTGTGTGGTCTCGTGCGTGTTCAAAGCATCAATGGGAAGAAATATGTTATGGTAATTGTCGATGACTACTCAAGGTACACGTGGACTCACTTCTTGAGGTCCAAGGATGAAACACCTGAGGTTCTCATTAACTTCCTTAAGCTGATACAACATGGTCTTCAAGCTCAAGTAAAAGTGGTACGTACTGACAGAGGCACAGAATTCTTGAATTCAACTCTAAAGAATTATTTTGAAGCCGAATGGATTGAACATGAAACATCTATTGCTCGAACACCTGAACAAAATGGAGTTGTTGAAAGACGAAATCATACTTTAGTTGAGGCTACTCGAACATTATTATCCGCTTCAAACTACCACTATTCTTTTGGGCCGAAGCTGTGTCAACCGCATGTTACACACAAAACCGTTCCTTAATTATCCCAAGACACGATAAGACACCATATCACATAATTCATGATCACAAACCTTCACTCAAACACCTTCATGTTTTTGGATGTACGTGTTACATAATTCGAGATGGTGAAAATCTAGATAAGATGAAAGAGAAAGGTGATGCATGCATTCTAGTGGGATATGCAACTTAGTCTAAGGGATATACAGTGTACAACAAGAGAACAAAATTGATAGTCAAGACTATTCATGTTAGATTTGATGAATTGCAAGAAATGGCACTTGAACAGAGCAGTTTAAGTCCCGACCCACAAAGACACAAGACCTCTATGCACAACCGCACAGAACTCGGAACTCAAGACCACAGCAATGAATCGTCAAGTTTAAAGTTGGTTCCTGAACATGTTGCAAGAGCAGATATGAAAATGGACACGACACATGAAGAGTTGGAAATGTTATATCGACCAATGTTTGATGAATATTTCACGGGGGAGAAACATGTTGTATCAAAGTCTTCCGCTGTCACACATGATAAGAATGATGATACCGATCATCGTCAACAAAATGATACAACTTCATCTACTTCAACACGCGTTGCTGCAGATTTACCTCCTCAGAATATCACTTCAACAACCGATCCTACAACATCCAAAACTACTATCATTGCTCCAGAGAACACAAATCAAGCAAACGATGCATTATCTGACGATGACGATTTTCACAACCCATTCGGTACATCGGTACACGAAATTGGAGAGTCTTCTACTCGCCATGTTGATTTGTCAAATATCAATACATTTTATCAACGACATCCTTCTACACATCATTGGACCCGAGATCATCCTCTGGTTCAAGTAATTGGAAAACCTTCACAGCCTGTTCGTACAAGACGACAATTATAAATCAATGGAGATGTTTGTATGTTCGCACTCGTCGTGAGTACAGCTGAACCGAAAAACATCAAAGAAGCCATGGTTGATCATGCTTGGATTGAGTCGATGACGGATGAACTTCAACAATTTGAAAGACTTAAGGTCTGGGAACTTGTTGACAGACCATGCGATGTATCACCGTTAAATCTTCGATGGATCTGGAAAAACAAGATGGATGAAGAAAACACGATCATCAAGAACAAAGCTAGGCTAGTGGCTAAGGGGTATGGCCAGAAAGAGGGAATTGATTTCGACGAATCATTTGCACCAGTTGCTCGTATTTTCCTTGCTTATGCTGCACATAAGGGATTCACTGTTTATCAAATGGACGTGAAGACAGCTTTTCTTAACGGTCCTTTGAAGGAAGAAGTCTATGTTACGCAACCGGAAGGATTCGTTAATTCACATTATCCTGAAAAGGTGTATCGTCTCCACAAAGCACTTTATGGACCCAAGCAAGCTCCAAGGTCGTGGTAGGACGAGCTCTCAAAATTTCTGGTATCCAAAGGTTTCTCAAAAGGTTCCATTGATCTAACTTTGTTTACGTATAAATATGGGGATGACATTTTGCTTGTGCAAATTTATGTTGATGACATTATTTTCGGGTCTACAAACCCAAAACTTTCAAAATGGTTTGAAAAAGTAATGCACAGCAAATTTGAAATGTCAATGATGGGAGAACTAAAATTCTTTCTTGGAATTCAAGTTCACCAATCCCCAAGTGGTATATTTATTAACCAAGCTAAGTATTGTCAAGAGATAATCAAAAAGCATGGTAAGACTTCATGTGACCCCGTTGGGACACCATTATCAACCACACCGCTTGATGCTGACTTGGAGGGAAATGTCATAGATCAAACGAGATATCATTCCATGATCGGCTCCCTCATGTACTTGACAGCAAGCAGACCCGATATTTCACATGCTACGTCTTATTGTGCACGATATCAAGCACGACCCACTGAAAAGCACCTCAAGGAGGTTAAACGGATCTTTCGGTACCAAGAATACCATTCATTTGGGACTCTGGTATCTGGGGGAAACCGGCTTCTTTCTAACGGCCTATTCAGATTCTGACCATGCAGGGTGTCTTGATACACGAAAAAGTACTTCTGGTGGTGCACAATTCCTAGGTCAAGATAAGCTCATGGGATGGTCTTCCAAGAATAAGGATTGCACGTCACTTTCCTCAGCCAAAGTGGAGTATGTGTCTCTATCTGCGTGTTGTGCTTAAGTTCTTTGGATGAGAACATAACTCGCGGATTATGGCTTCCACTTTGATAAAGTACCTATGTATTGTGACTCAAAGTAGGCCATAGCCATCTCCTACAATCCGGTACAGCATTCCTGCACGAAGCACATTGATGTCAGATACCACTTCATATAGGAGCAAGTTGAAAGAGGTATCGTTGAACTATACTTTGTTGGAACGGATTACCAATTAGCCTACTTGTTTACGAAAGCTCTGTCAAACGATAGGTTTGAGTACCTCGTTAGGCAAATTGGTATGAGATGTTTGACTCCAGCAGACCTGGAGATTCTGGCAAAGTTGCCTGCTTGATTCATCTATCAAACATGTACTTGTAAATATCATTGAAAAAGCAAAATACAAAAATATAAAACATATAAAAGCAAAAAACAAAATTAAAAATCTTTTAAAATCCAAAAATATTCTTCTCGACATGTCTTTCAGTATCGATAATATGGACGTGCCTAGAAATATCGCTCAATAACGACACGGGCGTGTACATAAAGCTCGAATGAAAGTTGTAAATATTTTTCAAAACATGTCATTTCTTCTTTTAATAAAGGAAAATGTCTATTTTGGACAATTTTTCCAACAACGCGTAGAGCAATCTATCTTCGGTTGAGCTTGTCACAAAACATTCAACGTTTTGAGCTCAACACAATGGCTTGTAATCACTTTCAAATTGCAACCCAGATCTATATTCACGGGGGAGTGTAAGATTTAGTGCTCTTACCCTCAGCAAAAGAAGATAAATCTTCTTACACTTGAGTGGATTCGTCAAGACATTCAAAGTCTATGAACTCAAGTTTATGCTTTAGAAAAACCACTTCGCCAAAAGGAAATAGAGTTTTTCAAAAAGCGTTGAACACAATTTTTTCAAGAGTTTTTCAATGATTACTCAAAATCTTTTAAAAATTGTGTGTTCATCAACTCCCATCCTCAAAAAGTGAAATGTGGATCACATCCTCACAATGACAATTCAATTGGATCAATTTTTGAGGGGGAGCTTTCAAAATTCATGCTATGTTTGACACATTTTTCTCCCGAAAATTTCTCAAGACTTTTTTTCGCAATATATTTTAATCAAATTTGGTATTTCTAATATCAAATTTTTTTATATATTAGAGACAGGGGAGAAAATGTGTTTAAAATATGATCTATTTTGCAAGACTTAAGCACTTTAACTCTTACCCAGATGTGCGAAACACTTTCGATTATCGATGCACATGTGAAGGGGAGCATTTCTGAAACGACAAAACTATCAAGGTGTTAAATGTTTTTCAAACACTTTGATAGACTTTCTAGTGGTTTTATGGTTACGATCTAATACCCACAACATCTTTAATTCACGATGTTATTGGTGTCAAAAGGGCGGTTAGGTATACGTCCTATGATCCGACCAGAACCGGAGGGATCTTCCCAGGGACAATCCAATAGATTATTAGAAGTCCTTAGGAAAGATGGAGTAGAAAGTGAACGTAACTGAATGCAGACTAAGTACTGAAGCTAGCACTGAAACAATCACAACAAGGTGCTAGTAATGATGTCTTGGTAAGTATTAAAGGGGTTGAAGAATGAAAAAGAAATGTAAGGATAAAGGGTGTAAAGAAATTAGCCCTCCATACAACTTAGGCAGAAACAGGGTCAACGCATCATGAAGACTACACATCATGAACCCAGTGATGTAATGTACAACCCTTACCTAGCTACTCATGCTTCACTCAAAAGAAGTTTTTTTTATTGTCACGGATATCACATGACTTCTATTGACTTTCTCACTCTGAGATAGTTGATATTGAATATATGGCATCTGCTCCAGCCTCCGACCACTAAAAGTGCACAAATCGAGTCTAGAGCCAAAAAATCAATCAAATCTCGTTAGGACACACGAAATGACAAAGAAGAGAGTCCTACGCTATATCCTTGCGATATTTCTAGAACACTCAGAGTGATACTACTTGGTATTCACAATGATGAGTGGAAATTCTTCCAGTGTTAACATCAAATAGCACTGCGGTACGTCATGTGTAAGATTCATTATGAATTAAACGTATGTAAAACTGAAAAGCAACAGTGGTTTGATTCTGAATTGACTCAAACTCGTTTCAGGTTTCTACACAATATCTTTATGGTCTTGCCAGAATATTCAGAGTGTATTCATTAATATTCACAGTGACGAATGGAAATCCTTCTTGCGTCAACATCAAACAGCGCTACGGTAGGTGACTTGCGAGATTCTTATGAATCAAGCTTGTGTCAACTGGAAAGCAACAATGGTAAGATTCTTCAAGAATCAAACTTGTTCCAGGAATTTGAATTGACGACTTTAATCAAGCGGATATTTATCCAATTGATTCAATATTTATGTTCGTAGTCTTGCTTTGAGACGGTCGAGTAAAGAGAACGACTAGTACAACCGCGAAACCCTGTCAAAGAGATTCTTAATTGAATCTACCTATCACAGGTACGATATTTAATATCGTATAACGGTCTTCACCGACCGGAGGTAAAACACTACCGATTTAGGACGAATGTCAAAGCCATTCAGTCCGTGTCTATGTTTTTTCTCGAGAAGGTGGCGTTACAGTGTACTCAGCAAAGTCAAAGATTCAAAAAAACCACATACTCATGCCTAAATACATATTCAACAATTAATAGCATGAGCATGTGGATGAAGACACAAGATCGCAAGATGTCAAAGACAAGTCAAGGATGATTTGAAGATCTCAAGATTAAAGACAAAGTCGAAAGACAACGACAAAGGCTCAAAGATCACAACATGAAGGAACAAGACTACTATTACACGTTCAAGACTCATTTATGGCGAGATTAGTAATCTCTACAAATCTCCAAATGACAAAGGGTAATGACTTCTCATTTGGGGAGATTGTTAGTCTCAAAATATTAAGTCAAACAAGAATGTTCGGTCATATGCTTATTATGTATCGTATTTAAGAACGTTGTAATAGGTAGTAGGTTAGTCGTGTTTTACGCTCTTAACTTTAAGCTAAAGTTCATTCATAAGTAACTAAAGCCTAAAAGGAAAGCCCGGGCCAAACAATATAGTCCATAAACAAGCCCACATGTAGGGGGACTATAAATACCCTTCCTAACATGTTAGGAAGGGTGTTGGTCATTTGTATTTTCTCACTCTTAATCTAATCCTTCAAAAGTTTCCAACCATTCTCTCTGTAGAATTCATCTACCTTCTATCTATTTTTCTTGTTTAATCATCACATATTTATAGAACAACATTTCCTGACCTAGAAAAATCTCTCTATGAGATTCTTCTATATCAAGAACATGTGAATATGACAGGTGAACTAATCATCGAGAAGGCGAAAAAGTTCATGAAAGATATGTATCCAGTGGATACTCTAGACTTTAATTTTTCTATTGATTGGCTTGGAAAGTTCAAAGCAAGATATAGAATTAAAAATTTCTGGCGTTTTGGAGAGAGTGGATCTGTTGAACTGGAGGGCATGGAGGACAAATTAAAATCCATAAGAGACAAAGTTGATTAGTTTGAAATAAAAGACATCTTTAATATGTATGAAACATGTTTGTTTTTTATTATTTTATTTTATATTTTTTACTTTAGTGATGTAATTATTTACATGTTTTGATCTTAAACATGTTTTTTTGTAGACTTCAACTGGATAATTCCCTTGCAACAATGCAGCTTGAAGGGAAAAACAAGACAAGGAAAGACAATTGTTGCTATTTGCTGTAATGAGGACGGTTCGGAAAAACTTCCTTTATGGATTATTGGGAAATATGCTAAACCAAGGTGCTTCAAGAATGTAAACTTGAACAGTCTGAACTGTGAGTACCGTGCTAACAAACGAGCTTGGATGACTGGTGTGTTATTTGTAGAATATATTCGCCAACTTGATAAAAAAATGGTTGGAAGAAGAATTCTCTTGATTGTGGATAATTGCCCTGCTCATCCATAAATTATTGAAGGATTACGAAATGTTGAATTATTTTTTTTGCCACCAAACACAACTTCAAAAATTCAACCTTGTGAAGCGGGGATCATACGAGCTTTTAAGATGCATTATCGTCGTCGATTTTATAGAAGTCTTTTGGAGGGTTATGAAATAGGGGTTCCATATCCAGCAAAAATAAATGTATTAGATGCAATGAATCTTGCAATTTCAGCATGAACTATGGATGTTAGTGCAAATACAATTGCGAACTGCTTTCGTCATTGTAAACTTCGATAAACAGATAACATGACTTTTGAGAACTCGGATGAAGGTGGTGAAAGCACTCAAGAACTTCAAAATTTGATCAAAGAGTTGGGTTATCGCAATGCAATGGATGTCGAAGATGTTCTGACTCACCCAGAAGAAAATGTAGTTGCACAGTTGTTGACTGATGAAGAAATTATTGAAAGCGTTATTGGAATTAATAAAGATGATATCGATGAAGAAGATGATAAAAGTTCTACAATGGATCCCCCTTCACGAAACGAAGCTATTAAAGCGGCAATCACATTGAACAATTTCTTGTTGAGCTATGAGAAAACAACACCAGAAGTTCTTACCATGCTAAGGAAAATTAGAGACGGGATTCAAGGGGAAATTGATTTCAACAAAAAACAAAAGACAATTGAGTCATTTTTCAAGAAACCTTCATAAATCATTCATGTAATATGCTATATATAAGGAATTATTAATTTATATTTTATATGGGGTATAAAGAAATTATCAAAAATGTATTATCTTATAATTTTAGCGAATTATTAATTTAGCACCCTATCCCCGAGTCGGGACTGGCAAAAAATGTTATCTTAGAGAGTTTATTAAATAATCAAGTATTAATTTATCGAGTTTCTACTGTATATGTTATATTAAAAAATCAACAAATCACATGATTATAAATATTCAAATAAAAACACAAATTATTGTCTATTTTTATTTTGACTCTTAACAAAGTCAAGTAATGCAATTTATGTAAATTATTATTAACATGAATATAAATATCAAAATGAATGCGGACCTGAGAAATCGATGTGAGATGAAAATAAATAAATGGGATTCTACATATTACAACATATATTTTTAGGTCGTTATGTGTTACTGAACACACAATGTCTAGAAAATGATAGCTAACATTTCATTTAAACAAAGTCAACTTCTTTGTGCAACAAATATTTATACAAAATATCAATTAATATTGCCAAATAATAAAAAATCATTTAAAACTCGTGGGTCCATGAGCATCGTAACTATTTAAGTATTAAAAATTTAATATTGTTTTAAGGAATAATATTAAGCATTACAAAATCATGAATTTATAATCATGTACGTGTAAGGTTGATGTAAATGGTTTGTTGATTAATAATTAAGATATAACAATTTAAAATAAAAATATCGAAAGAAAAAAGAGTATGAAATTCGAAAAATAAAAATTGGAGTATATTAATTTACACGGTGCACAGTAAAACAACAATATAATCAAACATATAAATATTAGATGTTTTTTTAAATATACATAATATACATAAAATCGCAATAACGAAATTATTACTTAATTTATTTTTTATATTCAAGTCTCGTGCGTGCACATGCATTAAAACTAGTAACAGTATAAATAAATTAAATGAACGCCTCAGTAATATCATAATCGTTCCACAAATATTGCTAAAGTTGAGGTTTTTGGGATGTACATGCTTCACGAATAGACTTCAGACAACTTTTAATTATGCTATTCTAATCTTTATGTTAATTATATTATGTGCATATGTAATCTATTTGTTTTGCCGCGTTTTACTCTTGATATATGTATACTTGATACATTAGGTCGTTAAATTTTAATAGTGATTCCACCGTTGGAATTTAACAACAAATAAATCTAATTTATCATGCATAGAGTAAACGTCACAGAAGATTAAAGATCAGATATGCCCATATAATTAACATAAAAGAAAACTAAAAGCATACCTTTATGATCAACAATGATGAAAAATATCTAAATCACCAACTCAAAAACACCCTCACATATACCATATGAATTCACCTCCAAAATCATAAGATAGTCCACAAAACACCTCAATCAACCACTTTTAATAAACAAAGAGGAAAAAGTTTCTCTTGAAATACCATAGAAGTCGAAGGTCACCATGAGACAAAGAGAGGATTTTATGGAACAAGATATTTATAAAAAACATACTTTTGGAACAAGTATTTGAATTTGCTTATTTATAAATGACGCAATATCTTTGTAAATTCAGTAATTTTAATATATATTTTCAATAAAGTTCATTTATAAAGATGTTTTAGGTTAAATAGCACGGTATCTGCGAGATTCGGCGGCGGGTACCTGTGACTAACCGAAGAATAACAACAAGAAAATAATCTTGATGAGACTCGATTCACTCATTTTTATACGTTTCGGTTGCTTCTTTTTTTGGACTCTGTGGCCAATCATGTTTCCTGGTTGAACCCGTTTCGAACGACTTTTTCTATATTTATGGTTTTAATTGTTTTACAATGTGAATATATATAATTGTAGTTATAAATAATGGGTATATTAATTAGTATTCATTATTTTTATTTTAAAGTGTGTCTTAGTTATTATGTATTAATTAATTTCAATGAGTATTAAATTATGTTTGTATAATTTAATCGAAAGTTTCTAATAATGTTTTTATGGTTGAACATTATGTGTAAATGGATGTAAGTTGAAAATTCAAGTATATTAAAAATAAAAGGTCAATATGTTTTATAAGTAAGTATAGATTCAACTATTGTTAGATTATGTTTGTATAATTTAATTGAAAGTTTCTAATAATGTTTTTATGGTTGAACATTATGCATAAATAAAAGTAAGTTGAAAATTCAAGTATACTAAAAATAAAAGGTGAATATGCTTTATAAGTAAGTATAGATATAGATATGTGAGTATATAAAGTCATCTTTAACTCAATAACTATCACTTAATAAGCCTCTCTTGACCTGCTTGTGAAAAATGCAGGAAATGTTTGGATGTAAAAAGCTTTTTTCTTGCTTGAAGCAGATAATTATTGAAATAAGAAGTTTTGTAGAAAAGTTTTCCAAACACTATTAATTTGTTTGTTATGAAACTCCAAATAGATTTAGACACCAAGTTTTACAGATTAACCCAAACCGGCCCGCGCCAAATATTACCAGTTTAACCCATTACCAAACTCTTCTAATCCGCTTTCGTTGCAGCGCAAACTCCAAATACTAGAGCCTTGATCCACATGTTACTTACCAGTAAAATATATAGTACAACTCAAACAGCAAAATTTTGTAGATATTAGTTTAGTACAATCTATCTTGAATGCTAGATACACTCACATCACTAAAGCAAAACTGCTAAGGTTTATCCTTACGAAAATCAGACTTTTGTAGGCGAGAAGCTAATACAGATGGGAGGTCTGATCCCAGCCAATGCAAGTATTGATGACGGAAGAATCCATACGCCATCGCCACAAATCAAACCCGAAGCAACTGCAGGAACCAACAGGTTCGCCATTTGCTTGTTAATCTTATGCCATATGAACACAACTAAACTTCCCATACACATGTCAATAGCAAAATAAGCCCCAACAAGAAATGGTACAGCCATAGCCATCGGTAAAGGGACCCATTGTCCTATTTCAGTAGGTGACGTGTCTCGTACCAAATTTGTCAGCATGGCAAATGCAAAAAAACCGTAACAAAGCTGTAAGCAGTGACGTGGCAGTGCTGAGAACCCTTCAACGCCTAAAATTGCCATGTTTCGGTAAATAAGAGCATAAGGAGCTTTATATTCACCATCAGGGTTCCCAACATCGAACGCTTTATAAAAAAGAAAGAAAGTAAGTGGGGCCACCACACACCCGATTGCTGTCCCGATAGCTTGGCTAACCAGCATTGACCTTGGTGAGGTCATAGTCAGATGACCCGTTTTGAAATCATGCATCAACTCAGAAGAAATTGAAACAATTGATTTAAGCAAACCACACCCAACTAGACCCGCTACTACACCATTATCATTTCCTGACATTGCAGCTATCACAAAAAGTGCAACTTTGCCATAGTTATATGCCATATTCATGTCGGTTAGACCAGCACCGTAAGCATTGCAGAAGCCCAAAGATGGCGCAATTACATAAGCCACAAGAACATAATACCATTTGAGCTCAGGAAACATGATCGGGATGATAATGATGGAAACAATAGAGAACATGATATAACCGGTCGCTGCAGCCCAAAATGGAATGTTTTCTCTCAAGAACACCTCGTCTCTTTGAAGGTTATCCTGTGGTTCATCGTTGTCATCTGGGTCTGTAGTAACATACAGCATAATCTCATTATACTATATCATAAGATTAAATTTTTAAAGGGTTCAAGTATGCTTTTGCGGGTTTTAATTTAAGCACTTACTAAGTTTAGATTTCTTTCTTGACGTGGAATATATGTTTCTAGCAGTGAAAAAGGTAATCTTGAGAAAATTGTATAGACCATCTCCTAATATAAGCGCAATCGAAATGAAAACCTGCGAATGCAGTAACTGTTTAGACCTCCAATATTAAAAAATGGCGCGATGGGCAGATCACATAGGTTGGGTAACAAGTCAAATGGAGGATATAGTATTGGTTAAAGAACACAAGGTTTAATTGACCGGCTACACTTTTTTTCCACTGTTATTTTCTTATAAATTAAATGAACGCTTTGGTAATATCATAATACTTCCACAAATATTGATAAAGTTCAAGAACAGACTTTGGACAATTTTCAACTTGTTTGACCTATTTGGCCAATTATCCTTAAGCCAAGTTTTTTATTGACCTATTTGACCAGTTCGAAATAAAACACAGCCCCCATCGAATCATTCATAAGTATTTAAGTTATTATAGCTACGAAAACAATACAGTATTGTTAGAGTAACAATTCAGAGGTTTGGGAGGTTGTATGCATAAAAATTAGACTTTGACCCGTTTGAGATAAGCGATTCAAATTGATCCAGTCCTTATTTAGCCAATTTTTTATCTGGACCTATATGACCCGTTTGAGATAAGCGATTAAAATGATCCATTGAAGAAACTGTGACCTTCAGTAAATAAAATTATTAAGCGTCTATGAAGTCTGACCTTGTAACCATTTAGACTCTTCATGCTGCTTTCAGGTAAACTAGAAGAGAACCAATCGCCTTTACGGTCACCTATCAGTGGCCACATTACTCCATACGATAACAAAGCTCCTGCCAGCAGCGACAAGTTCACAAGATGTGAGCATATCATTCCTGCTCCTATGTAAGTCATACTAAAATCAAAATAAAACCTGCACAAAATCAACATTTTATATCAGCAAAAACTTTTAGAAGATAACATTTCGCTAAAAGGTCTGGAAGTAAAAAACACGCACGAGTTTGCATAAGCTTTTAATCCGAATGTAGAAAAGTAAGAGAATCCACATTTGCCCGAACCGGAATATAACCACTGGAAAAAAGCCCATGTGAAACTCCCAGTGAAGAACCTTGCAAATCCCACTACTTGCTTACTGAATAAGAACATAAGAATAAGCACACAAAAAACGTCATACCCATTAACGGGGTGTTTGGATGCGTAATATTGCTGGTTAAACAAAAGAGTGTTTGGCAACCCTGGTTATAAGGGAAATTCATACATATCTGACCAAATAAATACATTCATGAGAAAGGAGACGCCTCTCAAAAAATAATAGATAAAAAGGGTGTTTGTATTAATTATTTTAAAGTGTTTATCTGTTGCGTTCGTGTAACTGCTAATTTAGAGTAAAACAAATGTATACATATTTCATCCGAACACTCAAATATTCTGATGTGCTAAAAAAATAAATGATAAGCACTTAAATAAGCAATACTATGTACCAAACACTCTCAAGTAACCTTAAGTTAGATTATAAGAAGTTAAATGGGAAGATTTTACTAAACGGTTGTGGTTCTCCCAGTTCGGGTTACCTTCTTGACTCAAATTTACGTGGCCTCACAGGTTTAATCCCGGGATCAGTTGTAATTGGGTAGATTTTACTATTTTTTTATTTCAATTTCTGTCGCAGCTCGTAGGTAAAATCATTAGTCAAAAACACAAATGCAACGATCAGATGGACGCGTACCTGGCCATCTTGTCTCCTTTTGGAGAGTGAAAACCATTGATGAGCACAGCTGTAGCTGTTCCACTCGGGTACGCCAACTTATAATCTATGATCATAATCTAGAAAGCAAAATAAAAACTTCATAACAAAAAATAGTGTACTAAAGGCGTAAGTCAACAAGCAAAAAGGTACAAACCTTTCTAAGAGGAACCAAAGCCAAAAGACCAACAAAGCTACTAACAAACAAAAAACCGGTCATCCAGCCAATCCGGAGTTCTTTATAACTCCCAGACGAATTCCCTTCTGTATCGACTCCTGCTTGCTCATACGTCTTCTTGTTTAATCCCAACAAATATGACCCAAAACCACCTACACACAAATCCTTAATTAATCAATAAGATACAACACAAGATTACTAAACGGCTTTAAGGGGCATTTGGCATTGCGTTTTGAAGTGATACTAATAATCAGAATCATATAAGCTAAACAAAACATCAATTAGAAGATTGTCATTTGGATGTCCTCTGTATTTTTTTTAGTTTATACATATTCAAATGATTTACCATAAAACTAACTGTCTGAAAAAAGAAACTTGTTGTACAGATCACTAATATGTTAGTAACAGAACAACAACAGGAAACATCAATAAAAAACCAAACCAAACCTCCAAATGCAATGGTGTAACAAGCAACAGCACATGTCTGAATAACAGTATTCTCCTGTCGCGTAAAAGGTGTCGTCGTAAACCCGGCTTTATGCAGCAACTGAGTCCATGTTCTTATAAACACAAAAGCCAACAAAGCAACTGAAACATTAAGGTTTGGAACAAGACCAGTTGTTAAGCTCAGTTTCATGGCTATCACAGTGTACATTGTTCCTATTATTAAACTTGCTACTATTCCTCGTACTGTTATGTCTTTTCTCCATGGTTGTTGTCTCTTCAAGTTCAAATCATGATCTTGTGGTGTGTCCACGTCATCTATCTCTGTTGACCCATGATCCATTTTAGTGTTTTGACTTTTTTGAAAGCTGTATAAGATTTGGATGTTGTTTGACTTTTTATAAGATGACTAGGGAGTAGGGAGGAATGGGTTGGTCCAAAAGGTTGGAGCCCAACAACAAGTGTCTGGATTTTGCAACAGAAATGTAAGGGTGCGTTTGGTTTGTTGGTGGATTTAGATTTGTATATAACTTTAGGTTTAGATTTGGTTTTAATGTAGGGTTTTGATGTGATGTATAAGAAATAAATTAATATATTTTAATAGATAAATTATTTTATATATATAAATATAATAATAAAAGAAATATATTATAGAGTGTGAGAAATGGTGGCCATGATAATTTTCATAAAACCCATCAAACCCATCTTATAGTAGGATTCTTGTCAGTGAGTGTATTACCATATTTTTTCTTTTAGAAAGAAACCAAACAATATTCATAAAAGTTAAAGTAATTCCATGCCTTAAAAAGGAGGGAAACAAACGCACCCTAAGTTGCAGACACTGTTTGGCATGTGCATAACTCGGATCACTAATTGAAAATCGAACAAAATCAAACTAGAACCGAACCATAACTGAATTAAATATTTGATTTTAAGTTATAATTTTGGGAATCTAAACCCTAAAGCTATATTCATATAAACATATATACATATTTATATTTACATAAAAACCTTAAATTATTTTTTTCTGAACTACTTAAAATTTTATTAAAAAAACATGGCAGTAATAATTCTTTTTTTCTAAAAATTTATATAATTAAATTAAGAAAATATACAACTAACGCAATTCATGATATTTCGGTCAACACAAAAAACTAAATTGCATTCAAATATGTTTTTCGGATCGGTTGGCGCCAAAGGACCTCGCACCAGCCGGCGCCAACCGATTTTCCCTTTTTCTTAAAAAAATTAAAAATACTAGCCGTTAGAGAGGGGTAAAACTGCTTTTTTTAATCAAAAACTATCCGTTCGTGGGTTTAGTATAGCCGTTGCATATATTATTTTTCAACTTTTTTCAAAAAAATTACACCCAAATCACTCCATAAATTAAACCTCTTTTCACCCAATTTTTTATCCTCATTTCTTACACTTTCTATCTCATTTTTCTCTAATCTCTTTCAATTTTACTCACAAAAAATGGATCCTAATTGGACTAACAAAATGCTTAACGATCCTTGCAACCAATTTCAAAACTACAATCCCGGATCCTCTTCGAATCCGGGATCTTCTTCTCAACCACAATTCAATTATATGCCATTTTTTTCCCACAACAAAATGAAGCATATAAACAAGAACAATCGGCGAAATATCAACAATTTCAACAATCTCAAATGGGTTCACAACCACAACCTACACCACAATCCGACCAACAATCCCATCACCTACTCGACGAAGACGGAGATGAAGGATAAGTCCTGACACCAACGTCAAAGAAAGTTCGTCGTAAGCAGGCTAAGGCTAAGAAGGTGGTTGAAGTACCGGAGGACGAAGAAGACGGTTCGGGTCGGCATTTGTGGGCCGATGAAGAGGAGTTGCTTTTGTCCCAATGTTACATAGAAATTTACAAGGATCCTAAGATTGGTGTGAGTAAAAAAGGATACTTTTTGGTACCGGGTAGCCGAGGCATACAATGCGGTTGGGAAATCCAAAAAGTTTCCGAAACGCACCAAGAACATGTTGCCGGGAAAGTGGACCCCGTTAAATCATGACATCAAGAAGTTTAATAGTCTTTATGGCGAGATGCAAGTGATGAGTGGGGAGAATGATGAGGGACTTACGACTCGGGTTGAGCTAGCTTATAAAAGAGTGTCGGAGAGGGGGGGGGGGGGGGGGGGGGAATAATTTTTAAGCACAAGTCTTCTTGGAATTTTTTGAAGGACAAGCAAAAGTGGAAGAACCCCGATTCGACTCAAGAAAGACGGCACCGTCTTCGTGTTACCGAAGAAGGTCCCGAGTTCTTTGGTCCCGACGCCGTCCCACAGCCGGCCGGGTCGTATCGTGTTGCTAAAAGTCAACGCTCCTCCAACTCAACGGCTAGTTCCGGTTCAAACCCGGAAGCTTATCAACAAATGATGAAAGAACAATACGAGCGTGAGACAAAAGCTAAGTTGGGTATCATAGAGCGTGAGTCAAACGCAAAAATCAACTATTTCAACATGCATAAGGTGGCCCAGGAACTCGCAATTCTTCAAATCGATACAAGCAATATGAGTCCCTAGGACCGGGCAATCATCGAGAGTAAAAAAGATGTGATTTGCGCATCGTATGCCCCTCTAGAGAACTAGTTTATTTTTTTCGTTATGTATTTTTTTAATTGTTTTGTTTTATTTAATGTTTTTTTATTGTAATATTTTTTAAATTTAATGAAGTTTTTCTTTAAGTTATTTTGTGTTTAAAAAAAAATAATTATTTTCGTTGGCATTAGTTTTTCTGATGCCAACAGTTATCCCTGGAATATAGTGCCAAATAGATTATGGTATCAAAGCCTCAAAATCTTATGTGACGACTTTGGCACCAAAATCTGGTGTCAACCGCTCTCAGCACTCTAATAATGTTTTATAATTGTCTTAATTTATGCTTGAGTAACCTAAAACTTAAAACACTTCTCAAATTGAGTTACTATTGTTTACTAATATATTTATTTTGTAAAGTTGTATATAAGGTTAGTTGGGAGTACTAAAGTTGTATATACAGTTAGTTGAGAGTAGTTATATTGAAAGGGAGGGGTTGAGTATTTATTAATAAGGTACAAGTTAACAATGCATGTATAAATATCTAAAACATAGTTTTAACAATGCACGTGTAAGTATTTAAAACATAGTCATTATTTTATGTATGCAAATCATGGAATAAAATTCAAACTTTGATGATTTATATAGTTATTGTGAAGTTTAAGTGACTAAATGAAAACCATTTTAAATTTTTTTTACTATTATATCACATTTCTTTAATTTTTGTAAAAGTAAACTTTCATAAAATTTTGTATATATAACCCCCAGACTATTTACACTTTTATGTTTTTAGCTTTCATTAAAATGTAAGGTAGTTTTTAAAATTAATAAGTAGTGTTGTGCCAATGAAAGTTTCATCTAGCCTTATCTAGATTTGATTTAAATTAGACTAAGTGTTATGAGCCGCTACAGAGTCCATCGACAGAGACATGGACGAGCTGAAGGCAAAGCCACAAATGGCATACCAGATACATTCAAGCCAGAAACATCGTCAGAGAAGTAAAAGATTATCTGAATACATATCCATCAGCTGTTATGGATAATAGTTGGGATGTAAAAGGAACGTGTTGGTTGTTTGAGGACCTCAAAGATGACAATACTATATGGTCACTCCATACCCTTTGAAGACTAAGCAAGCAGAGACTGTCTTATCTCTTTATATTTTAGGCGGGAGAATCTGATAAAGCACTTTAGGTGGGATAAAATGAATATTCAAGTTAAAGTAACCTAGTACGATCTAGTGGTAAAAGTGAACAGTTGGCAGAACTCTTCACTGAAAGGTGCTTAAAAGCATGTCCAAGAATGGACATGCATTTAATGTTGTGTACGAATTACACTCAGAAGACGACACATATTAACTACCACCACTAAGGAAGCAAACTCGTACCAATATAAATAAGAAACATATGAATAGGAGAAAATGTATCATTCATTGTTGTATATATTGTATATCTTTTTCTTCCTGTTGAACCTACATAATTCCAAGGCTTTACTCAGCGACTTATTGCTTCACTTGCAAACTTGATAATTCATATCAAGTTTACTTGTTCAAAGGGTTCTCATTAGGGCTGTGATTCGGGTTGACATGGTCGGGTTCGGGTCAACTCGGACCGGGTCAACTCGAGTTGAGACTAAAAAATTTATATCCGAAACCGAGCCTAATTAAAATGCGGGTCACTCGGGTTCGGGTCGGGTTAATTCGGGGTCGGGTTAACCCGAATTTAAGTAAAAAGTCTAAAACATGGCTTATTTAAGTATATTTTCATTGTAAAAAGTGTTACTCGAGTCGGGTCAAGTCGGGTTGGTCGGGTTCGGGTCAAGTCGGGTCAGGTCAATTCGGGCCAAAGCTAAAAAATATAAACCCGAACCCGACGCTATGTAAAAATAGGGTCAATCCGAATTGAGCCAAATAAGTTTTTTGACCCGAGTGACCCGAACCGAATTGGCTTATCCAGGTTCGGGTCAGGTCGACTTTTTTGACACCCCTAATTCTCATACTTGTCATTCAACAAGTGTGATCCATAACACTTTGTCATACTTTGATAATACTAATAAAGGATTACACGTTTATACTTTGGTTTCAGAGTTATAGTATTACATTGGGCATAAAGTTGGAAATTTTAGGTAGGTAACGGTGTGTTTTGATTTTTTCTTAAATATATATCAAGCAACAACGTTTTTTATAAAATCGAACTTATTTAAAAACATATTAATATTGGGCTTGTTTTGTTCGTAATTTAAAAGCCTTTTTATCGGTATAATTTTTATCAAAGGAAGTTGATGGATACCTATAAGATATTGATAAAGAAAGTTTGATATATAAAATAGTTATAAATAGCAAAAACTCTCGAGTTATTTATATAATTCATATCATGGAATTATACGTGTTTGACCATGTGGTTTATCTTAATATTGAGCTCCTTTTGTTCATAATTCGAATATCTTTTTAACACTATATTTTTTATGAACGAATTGGTAGAGAAGTGTTACATATTTGATAAATTAAATCTATTATAAAAGTCATAATTAGCTAAACATTCTCGTATAGCTTCAACGTATATTTTCCCACTTTTATTTTATATTTTAGGCGGAAACTTCTGTTAGTAGGCTAATTTATTTTGGACCGTTATAAAATGTTGTCGTTTTAAAGGACAAATAAAGTTATTTATAACTGTATCGGCAATTTTATGTTTTTTAAAGGGAATTTTTAATATGTATCCCATATGTACATGTTTAAATTTATATAAAAGTAAAGTTTAAGATAATTAAAACCAAGGTGTGCATTTAATATATTTTATATTCTAATCATTATGTGTGTTTAGTAGCAAATTATGACCTTGAAAAAATATGTGTCATTGTAATATGTAGAATCTCGGCTATATATTTTCATCTCATATTAATGTATGTTGATCCTAACTTAAGATTGATTTACTCTAACTTGTAAGAGTTAGACTACCTTGAATAAACCAAAGTAAACTTAGTGGAAACCTTTTTAATAACAAGGAGTACGCGAAATATTCTCTATGATACTTAGAAGAATAAACTAAACACGTTATTATCAAAACAAAGCTTCAATATTATTAAGTGTAATAATATGAATACTCTAACCAGTATTAGGGTCACAATGTTGAAGCTAATCGACTTACTAACACAATTATGATACAATATCATACATTGAACTCTATGTCATATGCATCCTTTTATAGACTAATGAGTGTTAGTCGGCTAACAATCTTTACCATACAAAACACGACTAACTTATAGAATAGTACAATACAAGATAATGACTAAACATAGATCATACTTATTCCCTAAGTATTCTTGATCACCATGTATAGTATATTGCATGTCTTTAGTCTTCTAAACCTTTTAGAATACAATCTCCTTCAGCAGTACAAACCTTTTCTACTAGTAGTACTAACCGTCTTCAATAGCAACACTAAAATACTTAACCGTATTTTCATAATTATCAAAAAAGCTAACCTTAATACTAGTATCTCTAATATTTATACTAGCAACATTAAGTATAAATACCTTGTGAGAACTCAAATCTCAACAAGTCTTCCCTGAACTTGATATTTATCTTTATATTATCAAGTTTCTCTACTTAAGCTTCCATGCCTTTGAGGATGCTTCTAAACACTCATTTTTTCTTCAATTGTCTTCTGTTCTCCATAAGCCTTACTAATGTAAATGCTTCTTCAATTTCAAACTCTACTTAAGCTTTATTTACAACATCTTCTTGATAGTCTTGGTTGTAAGAGGATAGTCTACTACCACCATCATGCAGACATCCATTTTATCTATCAGCAATGTGTGAATTTCACAAGACTCATAGTATCTCTAACTGCTTACCTTTCGCTATTTTTGTTTTCAGATCTCATCATCCTTTTTATGCTCAAACATGACTCTCAACTCTTATAAAAGCATGAACCCCATCATCTCTGCAATTTTTGAGTACATTCATACTTCTTCTTGATTAGATAACACAAGTCTGCAAGATCATCTCTACTAAAATCTTTAAACATTTTTATATAAAATAATATTTATAGGATTCTCCATTTGCTTTGAACATATCATAGTATCCATGCTCTTCTTCACTGTGTGTCTTCCAACTAATGATCTTCTACAATTGTGTTCCTCTATTGAATGAGTATCTTTCAATACTCATGTCCTCCTCATCATCAACTATCAATGATTTTTTAAGTGCTCTAATTCATCTTCTTTATCCAAATTTCGATTCTTGAGTTGTTCTTGAGTTAGTTCCTCCCCTGCTCTATTTAGACTTTTTACTTTTGTTGCATCTTCAGCTGCATCTAATTTCTTGTAACCAGCAAATGCATTCACCCTTGCATATGTCTATTCAAAAGGTGTCTTGCACTTATTCATAAGTTTTTCCTTTGAATGATGAAATCTCATCCCTTCCATATTTTTCATATAAGTAATCCATGCTTTCCTTTGTTCACTTATGGTGGGAGGTTTATTACTTTTGGTTACTATCCTTTTCTCTGCTAAGACTTTTTCCGTTTCTTCCGACAAATTCTTTAGTTCATGTGCTTGATCTAATTTAGAGAGTTTTTGTTGATCTTCTTTCTTCTTCAAATCCATATCAGCATGCATCTTGGCTTTTGTATCCCATTGTGCAATAGCTAATAAATTTAACTCTTCTAATTATGCTCTCTTGGTTTGAGCCATTTCTTCATATTTCTCAAACTCTTCAGCTAGCTCCCTGATAATCCTTTCATCATGTTCAATCTGAATCTTTCTTTTCATAGGTTTCTCAGGGTCTATCATCAATGCCTTGCCTTTACCTATATAAAAAGCCAATATAGAAGCTCTTGTTACTCTTGCAGGACTTGATTCATGAATTGAAACTCCTTTATGAGCTTGAATTGAAGATCTGGTTGTTCTTATAGTTGATTGAGGTGAAGCAACACTAACTTTATCTCCAGCAGCACTATCTTTAGTGTCAACAACACTAACTGCTAAAATACACTTTGCTGCTTCCAGCATCTATGGATCATGTTGTTCCATAACAATATCATCTTTAACTTTATTCTATATATATGTTCTTCAATGTCTGATGTAGTCCTCCCGTGTTTGGAGGCATTCTCCACACCCAAACTACCTGCATTGTTTAAGGAAACTAACATAGAACCGCTTGGCTTTCTATCTTTTTCCAATTCCTGAATCCTAATATTGAACTAAGCAATATCACGAGCATGCTGAATTTTATGTTGTTTTAACTCTTCTTCAAGATCAAAGACATGTTCTAAAAGATTTGTAAAAAGTTCCATCAATTTCTATATTTAAAATCATGGAACTATTTAGATGAGCTCTCATGCCTATCATTAGCAAACTCACCCTCATGGCTTCTTAGCACCCATACCCACATTCTGAGATAACTTTATGAAGGTTTGACTCAATAGGTGTTGCCTTAGTTTGGGTCTTAGTGATGGTGATCGTAGCCTAGTCTGCATCTAAGCTAGAACCAGCAGGATCAACCCTTACCAATGTATCTCCCCCTTGAAAGATAGTCTCATCTGCTACAATTTAAGTAGAGGGACCAAACTGCAATATCTTGGTCTCTTTCTATAAAATTCGTAAGTGTTTGTGTCTTTTCTTGTGTAGGAAGTGATTGTGCCAAAACGTGAGGTGTGGGTTGAGCATCGATGGGAGTTCTTGAGCCCTCATCTCTTTGAATGAGACCATGTTCCAACATTGTGGGAAATATTGTTGTTTTCATAGTGCCTAAAAAGTTGTCAATTTTTCTTCTTATATTAGCAAAAAGCTTCTTAGTAAGAGAAGATGCATGATGAAATTTTGTAATTTTATCCATGCCCTCAAATCTTTTATCCAAAAACACTTGTACAAATCTTGCATAAAAGAAAAACTTTTTGGTACCCAAGTGCTTGATCTTAATATGACAAATCGTTGATGTGTTGTTGTGAGTGTTGTTCGTACTCGATTCAATTCGAATTGATCACGGTTTAGGGTAGACTTATTGTTTTTTGTCACAAAAAGGGGGAGCTTTTGGTTATCTATTTCTACTTGTAAAATAAAAGCTAAATATATAAAAAAATAAAAAAGAGAAATCTAACCTTGATTTTATGAATAAACTGGATCTTCGGATAAAAGGGCTTTCTTTGGAAAAATCAACTAATTCGAAATAAACTGGATCTTCGGATAAAGGACTTGTTTTCGGAATAATGCCCTAAATTCGGATAAATCAACTTTTTCGGACAAAAGACCCTTTTTCGGAAAAAAACATACATTTTCGGAATAAAGAGAAATTCGGATAAATCTATCTATTTCGGAATAATCTGGATCTTCGGATAAAAGAGCTTTTTTCGGAATAATCGACTAATTCATAATAAACTCTGATTTTCGGATAAAGGACTTGTTTTCGGAAAAACTAAAATTTTCGGAACAAAGGGATATTCGGAATAACAAGATTTTCGGATAGTCAAATTAATTCGGATAAAAGGAAATTTCGGATAAATGGAACAAAGGGATATTCGGAATATAGCTGATTTTCGGATAAGTAGTTAATTCGGATAAAAGGAAATTTCGGATAAATGCTTAATTTCGGATAAAAAGACTATTTTCTGGTTTTCAAAACCCTTTTCCGAAGATGAGAAAAACAAGACGAACAGTAACAAAATATGTAAAAACAGGGAAATAGATCAAAATAATCACAAACCAAATAAGCACTTAACCAAAAATTTAACCAAATTACATTTTAAGAAAACCCTAATAGGCCACAAATTAAAAACTATTAAAACACCAAATAAGCTAAATATTAAAAAGCAACTTTTAAACGATTAAATCTACTAAATCCACTTAATTAAAAACAAACTAAACACTAATAAATCAATAATCACAATAAGCTAAAACATCCACCACATCAAAACCATAAGATTAATGAAATAAGCAAATTAATCAAACAACTAATCAAGATTAAACAAACTACATGATCAAAGCAACAAAACAATAGATTATGATTAAGAAAGGTAGAATGAGAATTAACTAAAAAGCTTTGAATTAATCAAGATGATTAAGATTCAATTACAAGATTAAAAAGATGAAAGATTAAGCAAACATAAAAGAAAATTCTAGAGAGAGAGAGTAACTCCTACTTAAAAACTAAAAAAATGACTAACTCCTCCTAATGAAGATTAGGAGGGTATTTATAGGAGAAGGGGAGGGTGTTGTTGCTTTTCTCTTTCTTCTTGTCTTCTCGTCTTTTTAAATAACTCGTCTTCTCGACTTTGTCTCGGGATTAGTCGATATAAAATGAACTCGTCTTCTAATTTTCTTCTTTTATTAGATTTGGTTCTTCGACTTCGTTAAACTTCCGTCTTTAGTCTTTTTCTTCGATAAATCTTCAGAATAAGCCTTTGACTTCTGTTCTTTTTGCACTTTTGATCTTTTGACTTCGTCTTTTGTCCTTTTCTTCGATAAAAGCCCGTGAAAGCCCGTGTTTTCTTCCTTTTTTCATATTTTTGTCCTAAAACACAATTAAAACACAAACCACGCATAATTCTGACATTTACGACATTAAATACACGTTTTGGTCTCGTTTTTAGTTGTTTTAAGTGGTAAAAGTATAAGTGTTTTCACACTTATTAATTCTCCTACACTTGACCATTGCAATGCCCTCATGCAATGCATAATTTCAAAGCATAGTGTAACATTTTTCATCATAATTAACCCACCTTGGCCTTTATTAAATACTAGACATTAAGGAAACCAAAAAGATAGAAAATTACAAAATTCTAGAAGGAAGAACAAGTAAAGAGATAAGACTTACATTAGGGCTTTGTTTGTCATGAATGTTTATCACCCTTAAGTTTCACGTTCCCCATACTAAGATTAAAAACGAGATCATTGTTTTTATAAGTTAGTAAGCTAACACTCACTCATGTGGCTTAGTTATTCGCTTAGACTCCCTTATTCCTAGGTTTATCTTTTATATTTTATTTTTGTCTTAAATGATCACAAGGATGCATTGTTGACTTATTTCGATAGTTTGTTTAGGCTGAAAATAAAGTAGGACGATTTAATCAATAGTTAGCTAAAGGACAAAATCTTTAAAACTGCTTCTCGAAACCTCATAAAGTTCATATATTGGTATAACTCGCTTCACGATTTGAGACCTTTCTCAAATCGATATTTGGCATTGACTTCATACTTCGAATCTTGAGAGACGTTCTTGAAATAATGGTCTTCTCTTCATAATAGGTATTTTTTCACTTGAAGTTTTTGAGAGATTCTTCAAACTTGGACCACGACTTCTTTATTTTTCTCCAATCTTTATTTGGGATTTTGATATACAACGATCCGCCTCCTTTTAGGACTTGGATCTATTTATCCTCATACCTTGCTAGGGTCTTTTCGGATAGACTTCTCCATAATCTTTAGGGGTGTATTTGCTTTTCGTCGTGTGTCTCGATCCTTCATATTGATTTTTGATAAATGATTCTCACATCACTTTGGATCTTTAGCAACAAAATGTAGCCCTCATGCCTTGTTAGGGCCTTTTCGGACTCGCCAATCTTCGCATCCCGCTTCAATAAGTTATGCCTTGGCTATGAACTCTAATTAATACCGAGCAACTTTTAAACGATCTTGTGCTATAAGCTAAGTAACTTTTCAAATCGTACAACCTTATTTATTGCAATTATATTTATTAACAAGCGATGGGAGAAAAAGCTCATAATTAACTCACATAAATTCATGAAAGAATACCAAACTTATAATTGACTCTATCATCTCTCGTTCTCCACAATTTTAAATCTCAAGAAATTGAGACTCGTGGATGCTTATCCTATTAAATCAAAGTTTTGGGTTTTCAAGTCATCTATACGATCTTGCGACTTCTTGGACTTTTTCAAGTTTAGAATTCGCATTTTAAAGTTCCCTTGATAAACGACTTTCTAGGATCAATTATAGGAACTTGCGAAGAGTTCTTGTTCTTACCCGTATGAGTTAAGACTTTCGCGTTTTAAAGTTCCCTATATAAAAGTCTAGCAAAAGTTGATTTAAACACGTTAAGGATACTAGTTAGAGTAAACTTAGATAAGTAAACTCGGGTTGAGTCAAAAGATTCATGACGGGCCTAATATGTCAAAGATATCTAAACCATTTTATTTATTTATTTTTCTTTTGACTTTATTCTTGAAATAAAATATATACATACGATGCAAGAAAATAAAAGAAAATAATTGAAAAATACTACTAGGCCAAAATAGATCAAAAAATTTGAAAAAATGTTGAAAAATAAAATTTTCTGATTAAAATGAGGACATATTCATGGAAAAGCCCACTTATTACTTCGATAGAAGTCCCCCTACACTTGATATAAACATTGTCCTCAATGTTTAAGCATGTGGGAGTAAACTCCCCTACACTTAGAACATTATGCACGTTGTTTAAATCTCGCTAAGGAAGAGACAACTAAAGTGATTTCTATTTCAACATAAATGATAAAATAGTGAATCAAAAGAGTTTAGGATAGAACCGGGATGACGGGAACACGGGATCACGGGTCGTCAAATATCATCAAAAGTGGCTCTTTGTAAGCTTTAATCCCTGCACATCATAAGAAACAAGACAACAAGCACCTATGTAGCTCCCCCTACACTTATTATGAAAAACGGGTAAAAAGGATAGATCATCGGGTTGCCTCCCGAGAAGCACTTTTTTGTTAACTGAGTCACGAGCCTGACTCGACCCAGAACTAATTCAAGGGAAATGTGATTAGGGATGGAATCATCTCGTGAGAGATGTCCTCACCAAAGTACAAATTAACACGTTGGCCATTCACCTTAAAGTTAGGCCCATTTGGTTGAGATAGCTCAATGGTGCCATAAGGGAAGATTTTGGTGACAGTGAATGGACCGGACCAACGGATCTTAAGCTTTCCAGAAAAGATTTTCAACCGAGAGTTAAAGAGTAAAAATTGATCACCTATGTGAAACTCTCGATTTTTAATCTTGGAATCATGAATGAGCTTGGTTTTCTCCTTGTAGATCAATGAATTCTCATAAGCCTCATTCCTAAGTTCATTAAGTTCATTGAGTTGGATTTTTCTAAGATCACCGGCTTTTTTGATATCAAAATTAGCCCATTTCAAGGCCCAATAAGCCTTATGCTCTAACTCAATGGGGAGGTGGCATGCCTTTCCGTACACAAGGCGATAAGGGGTACGATGCTCTCCCACGGTACGCTATAAGATTCGCTTAAGTCCACGGTTAGAGATCTCGGCTTGACCATTAGTTTGTGGATGATACGCGGTGGGAAGACGGTGATTGACACCATACTTAGCCATGACTCGAGCAACTTGATCATTGCAAAAATGAGACCCGCGGTCACTAATGATAGCACGAGGAACACCGAATCGAGCAAATAATTGTTTTAAAAAGGTCACAACCACCCACGCATCGTGAGTAGGTAAAGCCTTTGCTTCAACCCATTTGGAAATGTAGTCAACGGCTACGAGGATGTACTTGTTCCCTTTTTAGATGATGGAAATGTCCCCATAAAGTCGATGCCCCATACGTCAAAGATTTCACATTCTTGGATGAAATTTTGAGGCATCTCATCTTTATGTGTGATCTTGCCTTGTCTTTGGCAAGCATCACAATGTTAACCAATTCATGAGCGTCATGATAAATGGTGGGCCAATATAATCCAGAGTAGAAAACATTCTTCGCGGTTAGGACCAAAGTGACCACCGGTGGGTCCTTTGGGGCAAGCTTCAAGGATTAGTAAAGCTGCCGGCCCATCAACACACCTACAAATGACAGGATCCGCATATTGATTGAAAAGATAAGGGTCATCCCAATAATAGTGTTTAACATCCTTAAAGAATTTTTTCTTTTGTTGGGACGTTAACCCTTCCATAAGAACACCACCCGCCAAATAGTTTGCAATGTCCGCAAACCATGTGGTATCGTCAAGATTGGAGTTAATAGGCATTAAGGTCTCAAGGGGAAAAGATTCATTAATCTCTTGATTTGGAAGTTCCTCTTGATAAGGATCCTCAAGTCTACTAAGATGACCCACGGCTAGGTTTACCGCTCCTTTTTTATCACGAATTTTGATTTTAAATTCTTGGAGGAGCAAAACCCAACGGAGGATTCTCGGTTTAGCATCTTGCTTGGTCAACAAGTATTTCAAGGCGGAATGGTCGGTGTAAACAATGGTGGTGGAAAGCACAAGATAGGGGCGGAATTTCTCAAAAGCATACACTACGGCTAAAAGCTTTGTTTCGGTAGTGGTATAACGAAATTTAGCCCCCGTCATTGTCTTGCTAGAATAATGGATTGCTTGTAAATGTTTGTTCACTCGTTGACCTAAAACCGCGAAATCACTAGCATCACACATGAGCTCGAAAGGTAACTCCCAATTTGGAGAGACTAAGACCGGTGCCTTAGTTAATTTACCTTTAAGAAGTTCGAAAGAATGGAGACATTCTTGAGAAAAGATGAAAGGAGCATCCTTTTCTAAGAGGTGAGTCATTGGTCGAGCTATCTTAGAGAAATCTTGGATGAAACGAAGATAAAATCCCGCATGACCTAAAAAACTTCTAACTCCTTTGACGGTGGTAGGTGGACGCAACTTAGCAATGACGTCAACTTTAGCACGGTCGACTTCGATAACGGCTTTGTAAATATTGTGACCAAGGACAATGCCTTCTTTTACCATGAAATGTCATTTTCCCAATTAAGAACGAGACGAGTGTCTTCACACAGTTTAAGCATACGTTCTAAATTGGCAAGGCAAGAAGATAAAGAATCACTATAGACCGAGAAATCGTCCATAAAGACTTCCATAGTTTCTTCAACCATGTCATGGAATATAGCCATCAAACACCTTTGGAAAGTCCCGGGAGCATTGCATAAGCCGAAAGGCATTCTTTTGTAAGCAAATATTCCATAAGGACAAGTGAATGTGGTTTTCTCTTGGACTTTTGGATCGATAGGAATTTGAAAATACCCGGAGAAACCATCTAAGAAGCAATAGTAGTCATTACCCGCTAAACGCTCGAGCATTTGATCCATAAAAGGGAGATGAAAATGATCCTTACGAGTGGCATCATTGAGCTTGTGATAGTCTATGCAAACTCTCCAACCCGTGACAAGTCGAGTAGGAATCAACTCATTGTTTTCATTGGGAATAACGGTTATTCCGCCTTTCTTAGGCACACAATGGACGGGACTAACCAATGGCGAATCCGAAATAGGGTAAATCATTCCGGCATCTAGAAGTTTGATAACTTCTTTCTTGATGACGTCATGAATTTTTGGATTAACCCTTCTTTGGCTTTGGATTGCGGGTTTAAAGTCATCTTCCATGAGAATTTTATGAGTACAAAAGTTAGGATCAATTCCGCGGATGTCGGAGATTTTCCAAGTAAATGCTTTCTTATGATTTTTGAGCACATCGATAAGTCGGGATTTTTCATCCTCTTTTAAGTCCTTTGCAATGATGACGGGTAACTTCTTATTGTCTTCTAGGAAAATGTATTCAAGATGAGACGGTAAATCCTTAAGCTCTAAATCCGGAGGATTTTCGATGGAATGCTTAATCAAATTCGGTTCATCGTTTGTAATTTCCATAGGAGAAGGTGGAGAAATATGGTCCTCATTGAGAAGTTTCTCAATGGTACGAATGTCTTCTTCCCAATCGGAGGGAGAATCATCATATTTTAAGTCCACATCCCCTAAACTTGCTTCAAATTCTTTCAAAAGAAAGTCACTTCCTCTAAACAGAGTCAATGAGGGAGCAATAGAGGCAACAGTCTCAACAATGGATAGAGAAGAAAGACCACTTTTACAAGCGTCTGTGAAATGTTCTTCACAAGCCTCATCAAGTACGTCAATGAAATTAACGTTCTCGTGTTCATAAGGTTGCTTAGAAAGTTTACCCATGTTAAAGACGATTTTGTCGTCACCAACTCTCATGATTAATTCGCCCGCGGCTACATCAATAAGAGTGCGACCGGTCCTCAAGAATGGACGTCTAATGATTAATGGAACACGGCGATCCATCTCGTAGTCAACGACAAAAAAATTCGCCGGAAAGGTGAATTTGTCGACACCGACGAAGACATCTTCGGCTATCCCCACCGGATAAGCAACCGTACAGTTAGCTAACTCCAATTTCATTCGTGTAGGGACTAGCTCGGGTAGAGATAATTGTTTCCAAACGCTTAATGGCATTAAGTTGATACTAACACCTAGATCGGCTAGGGCCATACAATTCTCTACCCCGGGAAAGTTGCAAGGAATGAGAAAGCGACCTGGATAACCAAGTTTGGTGGGTAATTTCCTTAAAAGAACCGCGGATAAATTCTCATTAAGTTGGGTTTGAGCAATATCAAGAAGTTTTTCCTTATCACTGAGAAGATCTTTGAACATTTTAGCATATTTAGGTATGTGAGCGAGCGCCTCGGTAAAGGAGATGTTGAAATTCAATTATTTAAACATTTTAAGAAAGTTTGAAACTTGAATATCATCCTTGTTCCTCAACTTCTCTTTCCCTAACCTTGAAGGATAAGGTATGTCGGGTTGAGAGGAAGGCTTTGGAATAGATTGGTCACTCACATCCTTTGGTGGTGAAGGGGTGGGGTTAGAATGTGAGGGAATTGGTGAAGGTTGCTCGTTATCCTTTGTCACAATCACCGGAGTAGGTTTAGGAATCTCGGGTTCCTTATAGCCTTTTCCACTTCAGGTGGTGATTGCTTTCATCTCCCCTCTTGGATTTGCAATGGTGTTACTCGGAAGAGAACCCGAATCAGAGGGTTGATTACTTTGGAAGAAACTAGACATCATATCCCTTAAGTCATTCGTTTGATTGCTTAAAGAGTCTAGCCTGTCATTCCTAAGCTTGGCTCGAAGATCATTCCCTTATTTAGCCATGTCTCCCTTCAAGTTAATAATTTGGCTTTGAATATTTTTAACCAACACGTCATTAGTCCTCATGTAGGTTTCGACCTCTTGATTATATGTCGTGGATTGGCTAAAAGGTGGAGCTTGGTAAGCGGGTGGTTGATAGGTGGGTGATTGGTAAACTTGATTATTTCCTTGAGGTGGATATGGATTTCTTAGGGTTTGATATTGATTACGAGCTCGAGGTTGGCTTTGATTGTTTCGATTGAGGTTGTTTTGGTTTTGAGGAGGAAGACCAGGTGGTGAAAGAAAATTGTTTGAACGATAACTTAGCAAATTATAGTCACCTTGAGGACATGCTTGATAGCCTCCCGTAGAAAAATTACCTTTAGCCGGGTACACGTTCTCAAAAGGATTATCTTGAGTAGAAGGACAATCGGCGTATGAGTGAGGACTGCCGCAAGTCTCACAAGAAAGTGCGACAACTTTAACTTGTTGATATTGCTTCGTAGCCATGGCTAAGAAACTTTTGTTCATCTCGGCTAGTTGGCGGGTGAGTTGGGTGAGTTCGATTAAATCGGGGTTTGATGAAGTAGAAGAAACATTGACCCTCAGGTTATTTCTTGAGGATGCGGATGAATCCCAATTTTTGTGATGAGTGGTCATGTTCTCGATTAGCTCTCTACACTCCTCGGGTCTTCTTTTCATAAACGTACCACCGGCGACGGCATTAATCGTATCACGATCACGAAAAGTTAAACCGTTGTAGAAAGTATCAATTAGAGTGACGGGGAGCATATTATGGTTTGGAAAACGATCGATCAAGGCATTATAACGTTCCTAAGCATCGAAAAGAGACTCATCGGGTTCTTGAGTGAAGCCACTGATTTGATTTCTAAGACTAGTTACCATGGATAGTGGAAAGAAGCGTGACAAAAATCGTTGAGTCATCTCGTCCCATGTATGAAATGAGTTTTTAGGAAGACGATCAAACCATTTTTCGGCATGGTGGGATAAAGTGTGTGGAAAAAGATGAAGACAGAGAAAATCCATGGAAACACCGGGCAATTTCATGCTTTGAGTGACGGTTATGAATTTATCGAGGTGTTTGTTGGCATTATCATCCGGTAATCCGCGAAATGGGAAAACATTTTGAACTTGTTGGATCATGTGATGCTTCAACGAAAATTCGGGAGCCGTGATTTGCATCGGCGCAATCGGTACTCCACGTCCATTCATAGTTGGTTGGCATAGCTCCTCCATCGTACGAAGGTCGGGTTGAGGGTGATGGTTGTTATTCTTCACAACGGGGTGTGGTGGATTGTTATTATTATGCACACCGGCCATATCTAGGTCTTTACGAGTCTCGGGCTCAAGATTAGACGAAGATCGAGTACACATACACTAAAAATGCAATACAATATTTTTGATTTTTTATCTTTTTTTTATTTTTCTTGGATGTTTTTGAAAATTTTATATTTTTTTGAATTTTTGAAATTTTTTTATGCTATGAAAATAATGTTCCCAAGAGAACGGATCCCAAAATCCAATTTTTCTCACAAAAAACCGTTAATCTTTACGAAAAGAGCCGGCAGCGACGCCATTTTAATATGACAAATCGTTGATGTGTTGTTGTGAGTGTTGTTCGTACTCGATTCAATTCGAATTGATCACGGTTTAGGAAATCAAAAAGATAGAAAATTACAAAATGCTAGAAGGAAGAACAAGTAAAGAGATCGAAGACTTACATTAGGGCTTTGTTTGTCATGAATGTTTATCACCCTCAAGTTTCACGTTCCCCATACTAAGCATAAAAACGATATCATTTGTTATTATAAGTTAGTAAGCTAACACTCACTCATGTGGCTTAATTATTCGCTTAGACTCTCTTATTCCTATGTGTATCTCTTATATTTTATTGTTGTCTTGAATGATCACGAGGATGCATTGTTTACTTATTTTGATAGTTTATTTAGGCTGAAAATAAAGTAGGACGATTTAATCAATAGTTAGCTAAAGGACAAAATCTTTTAAAACTGCTTCTCGAAACCTCATAAAGTTCATATCTTGGCATAACTCGCTTCACGATTTGAGACCTTTCTCGAATCAATATTCGGCATTGACTTCATACTTCGAATCTTGAGAGACGTTCTTGAAATAATGGTCTTCTCTTCATAATAGGTATTTCTTCACTTGAAGTTTTTGAGAGATTATTCAAACTTGGACCACGACTTCTTTATTTTTCTCCAATCTTTATTTGGGATTTTGATATACAACGATCCGCCTCCTTTTAGGACTTAGATCTATTTATCCTCATACCTTGCTAGGGTCTTTTCGGATAGACTTCTCCATGATCTTTAGGGGAGTATTTGCTTTTCGTCATGTGTCTCGATCCTTCATATTGATTTTTGATAAATAATTCTCACATCACTTTGGATCTTTAGCAACAAAATGTAGCCCGCATGCCTTGTTAGGGCCTTTTCGGACTCGCCAATCTTCGCATCCCGCTTCAATAAGTTATGCCTTGGCTATGAACTCTAATTAATACCGAGTAACTTTTAAAAGATCTTGTGCTAGAAGCTAAGTAACTTTTTAAATCGTACGACCTTATTTATTGCAATTATATTTATTGACAAGCGATGGGAGAAAAAGCTCATAATTAACTCACATAAATTCATGAAAGAATAACAAACTTATAATTGACTCTATCATCTCTCGTTCTCCATAATTTAAAATCTCAAGGAATTGAGACTCGTGGATGCTTAGCCTATTAAATCAAAGTTTTGGGTTTTCAAGTCATCTATAGGATCTTGCGACTTCTTGGACTTTTTCAAGTTTAGAATTCGCATTTTTAAGTTCCCTTGATAAACGAATTTCTAGGAACTTGTGAAAAGTTCTTGTTCTTAAGCCGTATGAGTTAAGATTTTCGCGTTTTAAAGTTCCCTATATAAAAGTCTAGCAAAACTTGATTTAAACACGTTAAGGATACTAGCTAGAGTAAACTTAGATAAGTAAACTCGGGTTGAGTCAAAAGATTCATGACGGGCCTAATATGTCAAAGATATCTAAAACCATTTTATTTATTTATTTTTCTTTTGTCTTTATTCTTGAAATGAAATATATACATACGATGCAAGAAAATAAAAGAAAATAACTGAAAAATACTACTAGGCCAAAATAGATCAAAATTTTTGAAAAAATATGGTTAAAATGAGGACATATTCATGGAAAAGCCCATTTTTTACTTCGATAGAAGTCCACCTACACTTGATATAAACATTGTCCTCAATGTTTAAGCATGTGGGAGTAAACTCCCCTATACTTAGGACATTGTGCACGTTGTTTAAATCCCGCTAAGGAAGAGACAACTAAAGTGATTTCTATTTCAACATAAATGATAAAATAGTGAATCAAAAGAGTTTAGGATAGAACCGGGAAGACGAGAACACGGGATCACGCGTCGTTAAATATCATCAAAAGTGGCTCTTTGTAAGATTTAATCCCTGCACATCATAAAAAACAAGACAACAAACACCTATATAGCTCCCCCTACACTTATTATGAAAAACGGGTAAAAAGGATAGATCATCGGGTTGCCTCCCAAGAAGCACTTGTTTTGTTAACTGAGTCACGAGCCTGACTCGACCCAGAACTAATTCAAGGGAAACATGGTGAGGGATGGAATCATCTCGTGAGAGATGTCCTCACCAAAGTACAACTTAACACGTTGGTCATTCACCTTAAAGTTAGGCCCATTTGGGTGAGATAGCTCAATGGTGCCATAAGGGAAGATTTTGACGACGGTAAATGGACCGGACCAACGGCTCTTAAGCTTTCCAGAAAAGATTTTCAATCGAGAGTTAAAGAGTAAAACTTGATCACCTATGTGAAACTTTCGGTTCTTAATCTTGGAATCATGAATGAGCTTGGTTTTCTCCTTGTAGATCAATGAATTCTCATAAGCCTCATTCCTAAGTTCATTAAGTT
This sequence comes from Glebionis coronaria, assembly GCA_025667525.1. Classification (NCBI taxonomy): domain Eukaryota; kingdom Viridiplantae; phylum Streptophyta; class Magnoliopsida; order Asterales; family Asteraceae; genus Glebionis; species Glebionis coronaria. Next base: position 86,866,619 of record CM046875.1, on the reverse strand, counting down.
AATTGAGTTAGATTTTCCTAAGATCACCGGCTTTGTTGATATCAAAATTAGCCCATTTTAAGGCCCAATAAGCCTTATGCTCCAACTCAATGGGGAGGTGGCATTCCTTTCCGTACACAAGGTGATAAGGGGTACAACCTATATGTGTCTTATAAGCGGTACGGAAAACCTACAAAGCATCATCTAACTTATCGGCCCATGAGGCACGATGCTCTCCCACGGTACGCTCTAAGATTCGCTTAAGTCCACGGTTAGAGATCTCGGCTTGACCATTAGTTTGTGGATGATACGCGGTGGAAAGACGGTGATTGACACCATACTTAGCCATGACTCGAGCAAATTGATCATTGCAAAAATGAGTCCCGCGATCACTAATGATAGCACGAGGAACACCGAATCGAGCAAATAATTGTTTTAAAAAGTTCACAACCACCCTCGCATCGTTAGTAGATAAAGCCTTTGCTTCAACCCATTTGGAAAGGTAGTCAACAACTACGAGGATGTACTTTTTCCCTTTAGATGATGGAAATGGCCCAATAAAGTCGATGCCCCATACGTCAAAGATTTCACATTCTTGGATGAAATTTTGAGGCATCTAATCTTTATGTGTGATCTTGCCTTGTCTTTGGCAAGCATCACAATGTTTAACCATTTCATGAGCGTCATGATAAATGTTGGGCCAATAGAATCCAGAGTCGAAAACTTTCTTCGCGGTATAGTTAGGACCAAAGTGACCACCGGCGGGTCCTTTGTGGCAAGCTTCAATGATTAGTAAAGCTGACGGCCTATCAAAACACCTACAAATGACAAGATCCGCACATTGCTTGAAAAGTTAGGGTCGTCCCAATAATAGTGTTTAAGATCCTTAATGAATTTTTTCTTTTGTTGGGATGTTAACCCTTCCATAAGAACACCACCCACCAAATAGTTTGTAGTGTCCGCAAACCATGTGGTATCGTCAAGATTGGAGTTAATAGACATTAACGTCTCAAGGGGAAAAGATTCATTAATCTCTTGATTTGGAAGTTCCCCTTGATAAGGATCCTCAAGTCTACCAAAATGATCCACAACTAGGTTTTCTGCTCCCTTTTTATCACGAATTTCAATTTTAAATTCTTGGAGGAGCAAAACCCAACGGAGGAGTCTTAATTTAGCATCTTTCTTGGTCAACAAGTATTTCAAGGCGGATTGGTCGGTGTAAACGATGGTGGTGGAAAGCACAAGTTAGGGGCAGAATTTCTCAAAAGCATACACTACGACTAAAAGCTCTTTTTCGGTAGTGGTATAATGCAATTGATCCCCTGTCATTGTCTTGCTAGCATAATGGATTGGTTGGAAATGTTTGTTCACTCGTTGACCTAAAACCGCTCCAACCACGAAATCACTAGCATCGCACATGAGCTCGAAAGGTATCTCCCAATTTGGAGAGACTAAGAACGGTGCCTCAGTTAATTTACCTTTAAGAAGTTCGAAAGAATAGAGACATTCTTGAGAAAAGATGAAAGGAGCATCCTTTTCTAAGAGGTGAGTCACTGGTAAAGCTATCTTAGAGAAATCTTGGATGAAACGACGATAAAATCCCGCATGACCTAAAAAACTTCTAACTCCTTTGACGGTGGTAGGTGGAGGCAACTTAGCAATGACGTCAACTTTAGCACGGTCGACTTCGATACCGGCTTTGGAAATTTTGTGACCAAGTACAATGCCTTCTTTTACCATGAAATGGCATTTTCCCAATTAAGAACGAGACGAGTGTCTTCACACTGTTTAAGCATACGTTCTAAATTGGAAAGGCAAGAAGAGAAAGAATCACCATAGACCGAGAAATCGTCCATAAAGACTCCAATAGTTTCTTCAACCATATCATGGAATATAGCCATCATACACCTTTGTAAAGTCCCGGGAGCATTGCATAAGCCGAAAGGCATTCTTTTGTAAACAAATGTTCCATAAGGACAAGTAAATGTGATTTTATCTTGGTCTTTTGGATCGATAGGAATTTGAAAATACCCGGAGAAATCATCTAAGAAGCAATAGTAGTCATTACCCGCTAAACGCTCGAGCATTTGATCCATGAAAGGGAGAGGAAAATGATCCTTATGAGTCTCATCTTTGAGCTTGCGATAGTCTATGCAAACTCGCCAACCCGTGACAAGTCGAGTAGGAATCAACTCGTTGTTTTCATTGGGAACAGTGGTTATTCTGACTTTCTTAGGCACACAATGGACGAGACTAACCCATGACGAATCCGAAATAGGGTAAATCATTCCGGCATCTAGAAGTTTGATAACTTCTTTCTTGATGACGTCATGAATTTTTGGATTAACCCTTCTTTGGCTTTAGATTGCGGGTTTAAAGTCATCTTCCATGAGAGATTTATGAGTGCAAAAGTTAGGATCAATTCCGCGGATGTCAGAAATTTTCCAATCAATTGCTTTCTTATGATTTTTGAACACATCGATAAGTCGGGATTTTTCATCCTCTTTTAAGTCCTTTGCAATGATGACGGGTAACTTCTTATTGTCTTCTAGGAAAACGTATTCAATATAAGACGGTAAATCCTTAAGCTCTAAATCCGGAGGATTGTCGATGAAAGGCTTAATCAAATTCGGATCATCGTTTGTAATTTCCATAGGAGAAGGTGAAGAAATATGGTCCTCATTGAGAAGTTTCTCAATGGTACGAATGTCTTCTTCCCAATCGGAGGGAGAATCGTCATATTTTAAGTCCACATCCCCTAAACTTGCTACAAATTCTTTCAAAAGAAAGTCACTTTCTCCAAATGGAGTCAATGAGGGAGCAATAGAGGCAACGGTCTCAACAATGGGTAGAGAAGAAAGACCACTTTTACAAGTGTCTGTGAAATGTTCTTCACAAGCCTCATCAAATACGTCAATGAAATTAACGTTCTCGTGTTCATAAGGTTGCTTAGAAAGTTTACCCATGTTAAAGATGATTTTTTGTCGTCACCAACTCTCATGATTAATTTGCCCGCGACTACATCAATAAAAGTGCGACCGGTCCTCAAGAATGGACGTCCAACGATTAATGGAACACGGGGATCCATCTCGTAGTCAACGACAACAAAATCCGTCGGAATGGTAAATTTGCCGATACCGACGAAGACATCTTCGGTTATCCCCACCGGATAAGCAACCGTACGGTTAGTTAACACCAATGTCATTCGTGTGGGGACTATCTCGGGTAGAGATAATTGTTTCCAAACGCTTAATGGCATTAAGTTGATACTAGCACCTAGATCGGCTAGGGCCATACAATCCTCTACCCTGGTAAAGTTGCAAGGAATGAGAAAGCGACCCGGATCACCAAGTTTGGTGGGTAATTTCCTTAAAAGAACCGTGGAGCAATTCTCATTAAGTTGGTTTTGAGCAATATCAAGAAGTTTTTCCTTATCACTGAGAAGATCTTTGAACATTTTAGCATATTTAGGCATGTGAGCGAGCGCCTCGGCAAAGGAGATGTTGAAATTCAATTGTTTAAACATTTTAAGAAAGTTTGAAACTTCAGTATCATCCTTGTTCTTCAACTTCTCTTTCCTCAACCTTGAAGGATAAGGTATGTCGGGTTAACAGGAAGGCTTTGGAATAGATTGGTCACTCACATCCTTTGGTGGTGGAGGGGTGGGGTTGGAATGTGAGGGAATTGGTGAAGGTTGCTCGTTATCCTTTGTCACAATCACCAGAGTAGGTTTAAGAATCTCGGGTTCCTTATAGCCTTTTCCACTTCGGGTGGTGATTGATTTTCATCTACCCTCTTGGATTTGCAATGGTGTTACTCGAAAGAGAACCCGAAGCAGAGGGTTGATAACTTTGGAAGAAACTCGCCATCATATCCCTTAATTCATTCGTTTGATTGCTTAAAGAGTTTCGCATGTCATTCCTAAGCTCGACTCGAAGATCATTCCCTTGTTTAGCCATGTCTCCCTTCAAGTTAATAATTTGGCTTTGAAGATTTTTAACCAACACGTCATTAGTCCTCATGTAGGTTTCGACCTCTTGATTATATGTCGTGGATTCGCTAAAAGGTGGAGCTTGGTAAGCGGGTGGTTGATAGGTGGGTGATTGGTAAACATGATTATTTCCTTGAGGTGGATATGGATTTCTTAAGGTTTGATATTGATTAGGAGCTCGAGGTTGGCTTTGATTGTTTCGATTGAGGTTGTTTTGGTTTTGAGGAGGAAAACCGGGTGGTGAAAGAAAATTGTTTGAACGATAACTTAGCAAATTACGGTCACCTTGAGGACGTGCTTGATAGCCTCCCATAGAAAAATTACCGTTAGCCGCGTACACGTTCTCACAAGGATTATATTGAGTAGAAGGACAATCGGTGTATGAGTGAGGACCGCCACAAGTCTCACAAGAAAGTGCGACAACTTTAACTTGTTGATATTGCTTCGTAGCCATGGTTAAGAAATTTTTGTTCATCTCGACTAGTTGGCGGGTGAGTTGGGTGAGTTCGGTTAACTCGGGGTTTGATGAAGTAGAAGAAACATTGACCCTCGGGTTATTTCTTGAGGATGCGGATGAATCCTAATTTTTGTGATGAGTGGTCATGTTCTCGATTAGCTCTTTACACTCCTAGGGTCTTCTTTTCATAAACGTACCACATGAGACGACATTAATCGTATCACGATCACGAAAAGTTAAACCGTTGTAGAAAGTATCAATTAGAGTGACGGGGAGCATACATTATGGTTAGGACAACGATCGATCAAGACATTATAACGTTCCCAAGCATCGAAAGGAGACTCATCGGGTTCTTGAGTGAAACCACTGATTTGATTTCTAAGACTAGTTACCATGGATGGTGGAAAGAAGCGCGACAAAAATCGTTGAGTCATCTCGTCCCATGTATGAATTGAGTTTTTAGGAAGACGATCAAACCATTTTTCGGCATGGTGGGATAAAGTGTGTGGAAAAAGATGAAGACGGAGAAAATCCATGGAAACACCGGGCAATTTCATGCTTTGAGTGACGGTTATGAATTTATCGAGGTGTTTGTTGGCATCATCATCCGGTAATCCATGAAATGGGCAAGCATTTTGAACTTGTTGGATGATGTGATGCTTCAACGAAAATTCGGGAGTCGTGATTTGCATCGGCGCAATCTGTCCTCCACGTCCATTCATAGTTGGTTGGCATAGCTCCTCCATCGTACGAAGGTCGGGTTGAGGGTGATGGTTGTTATTATTCACAACGGGGTGTGGTGGATTGTTATTATTATGCACACCGGCCATATCTAGGTCTTTACGACTCGGGCTCAAGATTAGACGAAGATCGAGTACACATAGACTTAAAATGCAATACAATATTTTTGATTTTTTATCTTTTTTTTTATTTTTTTGGATATTTTTGAAAATTTTATATTTTTTAGGATTTTTTGAAATTTTTTTATGCTATGAAAATAACGTTCCTAAGAGAACGGATCCCAAAATCCATTTTTTCTCACAAAAAACCGTTAATCTTTACGAAAGGCAGCGGCGCCATTTTAATATGACAAATCGTTGATGTGTTGTTGTGAGTGTTGTTCATACTCGATTCAATTTGAATTGATCACGGTTTAGGGTAGACTTATTGTTTTTTGTTACTAAAAGGGGGAGCTTTTGGTTATCTATTTCTACTTGTAAAATAAAAGCTAAATATATAAAAATAATAAAAGAGAGAAATCTAACCGTGATTTTCTGAATAAACTGGATCTTCGGATAAAAGGGCTTTCTTCGGAAAAATCAACTAATTCGGAATAAACTGGATCTTCGGATAAAGGACTTGTTTTCGGAATAATGCCCTAAATACGGATAAATCAACTTTTTCGGATAAAAGACCCTTTTTCGGATAAAACATACATTTTCGGAATAAAGAGAAATTCGGATAAATCTATCTATTTCGGAATAATCTGGATCTTCGGATAAAAAAGAACAAAGGGATTTTCGGAATAACAAGATTTTCGGATAATCAAATTAATTCGGATAAAAGGAAATTTCGAATAAATGGAACAAAGGGATATTCGGAATATAGCTGATTTTCGGATAAGTAGTTAATTCGGATAAAAGGAAATTTCGGATAAATGATTAATTCGGATAAAAAGACTATTTTCGGGTTTTCAAAACCCTTTTCCGAAGATGAGAAAAACAAGACGAACAGTAACAGAATATCTAAAAACAGGGAAATAGATCAAAATAAGCACAAACCAAATAAGCACTTAACCAAAAATTTTACCAAATAAAATTTTAAGAAACACCTAATAAGCCACAAATTAAAAACTTTTAAAACACCAAATAAGCTAAATAATAAAAAGCAACTTTTAAAAGATTAAATCTACTAAATCCACTTAATTAAAAGCAAACTAAACACTAACAAATCAATAATCACAATAAGCTAAAACATCCACCACATCACAACCATAAGATTAATGAAATAAGCAAATCAATCAAACAACTAATCAAGATTGAAAAAACTACATGATCAAAGCAACAAAACAATAGATTATGATTAAGAAAGGTAGAATGAGAATTAACTAAAAAGCTTTGAATTAATCAAGATGATTAAGATTCAATTACAAGATTAAAAAGATGAAAGATTAAGCAAACATGAAAGAAAATTCTAGAGAGAGAAAGTAACTCCTACTTAAAAACTAAAAAAAATGACTAACTCCTCCTAATGAAGATTGGGAGTATATTTATAGGAGAAGGGGAGGGTGTTGTTGCTTCTCTCTTTCTTCATGTCTTCTCGCCTTTTTAAATAACTCGTCTTTCTCGACTATGTCTCGGGATTAGTCGATATAAAATGAACTCGTCTTCTAATTTTCTTCTTTTATTAGATTTGGTTCTTCGACTTCGTTAAACTTCCGTCTTTAGTCTTTTTCTTCGATAAATCTTCAGAATAAGCCTTTGACTTCTGTTCTTTTTGCACTTTTGATCTTTTGACTTCGTCTTTTGTCTTTTTCTTCGATAAAAGCCCGTGAAAGCCCGTGTTTTCTTCCTTTTTTCATATTTTTGTCCTAAAACACAATAAATACACAAACCACGCATAATTCCGACATTTACGACATTAAATACACGTTTTGGTCTCGTTTTTATTTGTTTTAAGTGGTAAAAGGATAAGTGTTTTCACACTAATTAGATCTACTGTCAAATTTTTAAAAAATTTATACTTTCTGTCATTTGTAAGTCACACCATAGCAGATGCTACATCAGTACCAAACTAATTCCAAGAAATAGTTTTTGGTGATAAACAATGTATTATAGTATGAACCAAGAACTTCCATTGTAAAGAGAAGATCCCTTTATAAAACTTGATTTTGTTATTTGGTCCTTGATACCTCATTATTGAAAGGTTTTTAAAAATATTAGTAGGATGGAGAGAACCAATACCATCACCATCTGCTAGCTGGAGATCCTTCTTAACAGATGACTCAGTAATTACAACCTTTGTCCTATCCACATTAGCAACCAAGTGTACTTACACATTAACTGTTCAGGTCGTACCAGTAGACCAGAACCTTTTAATGCAATAGAAAAGAACCTTTCATTAACTGTTCAAGGTTTTGTCATTAAGAAATCTTTTTGTAGGTAAACCTCTTACAAAGTTATCCTTAGATAGTTTGTTAATGTTTTTGAAATTTACATGACCAAACCTCATATGTCAAAGCATTGATTCCTTAAGTGTATCATTTGCAATGAGACAGGTTAAACCCTCTTGAAGAACTATGTTCTTCATATCAATACTATAAATGTTTTTCTTTCTAAGAACTTTAAGCTAAACTTGACTCTCATTAAGTTGCTTAAAATCAAAAGAAAGCACAAACCATCCAGTTTCAGTAAAATGAACATTATTCTTCTTGTCACACATTTGTGAGACACTAAAAAGGTTAACTCAAGCTCCTTAACAAAGTATACATCTTCAAAATCAAGCTTAGTTGTACCTTTACGAGTTATAGTTCCTATACCAGCTCCAAAGGTAACAATCCCTCTAAAGAACTCCTGAAAATCTAAAAGGTAGTCTTTGTTTCCTGTCATGTGTCTTGAACATCCACTATTAAAGTATCCTTCGTCTTCAACCTGTTGGGAATGCACCTGCACATATAAAGAGGAAATCATTTTCCTTTAGGGAACCCAAGCCATTAATGACTTGGATCTGCCTTGAGGATCAATGTAATTACATCTTTTCAACACAATTGATGTAGGTCTCCAAAACCCAACATGTTTAGGACTTAGCAGCAATGACCTCATTTTCTCTGACAGCTCTTAGTATTGTTGAACTTGTCCTAACAAGTTAACTGTGTTTGGCCTACCAGTACTACCTTTTTGAATGAAATTTGAATAGTTTAAGCTGTTTTTCTTTGAAAGGGTCTCCTAACAGTAGGTTGTGCTGATTAAGAAAGATTTGACATTGGTCTAGCACTTACAACTGTTGGTATGGTTTGAGTAGAATTAATGGCGTAACAATATTAAGAGTTTTTAGGCCAGATTTAAGTAACACTGCTATAGTAATCATGTTCCTATGAGCATTGGAATGAGTCATTTTAGCATAATAATTAAAATCTACCATGTTATAATTATCCCAACACGATCCCCTCTCCTTTTGGTTAAGTTTGCAAATAGCCTTCAAATGATCAAAACTTCCACAAGTAATACATGTTTTATTGTACATCACAAAATCACTTCCTAGTTGTTGGGTCTTTAGATTATTCCAATTTATTTTATTACCCATAAGACCGTTGATCTATACGTCTCAACATACTTAACAAATTTCCTAACTGGTTTAAAAGTAAATGCATTAGTGTCTAATCTACCAGCTTTAGGAACTACAATTTTATTAGTCAGATTCAATGAAAAACTAAAATTACATAACACTAAAGAGGAACTAAACATGCCTAAATCATAAGTGATAAACCTGCCCAAAGTTAATGTATAATCGTAAAACACTGCGCTCATAGAATTTTAGTTTGAGGTTACCCGTAACCGAAACGTGCATGTACCCTGCTAGTTACTTTTTAGAAGGATATGCATAGTTTTAATAGAAATGTTGAAAAATCAACTTACACGTTGTAGTGAATGATGTACAATCTAAACAATCTTAAAAATATAAAATTAAATTTTACACATATCAATACACAACGTACAAACAAAATTAATAACATATTAAAATACATCATCACCATTAATAATTATAATCTCGTAATACTATTTTTATATGAAATGATTTATTATTTCTTAAAACTTATTGCAACTTAAAATTATTATCATTATTCGCAAAATTACTATTGAAAATATATATAATCGTAAAATATTGCGTTCGTAAAGTTTTAGTTTGACGGTACTCACAGTCGTAACGCACGAATAGTAATGTTGTAACGATATCAATGTGAGTTTATATGATGACAATTTCATATTAAATACCTCAAATATTGTTATAGGAATATTTGCATAACTAGTTTAATGGAATAAGTCTTTTAAGTAACTTTCAGAATCTCATCCAGTTACCCAATATTAAAATCTGTCATTCCCTTCACATACGGCACGTCGACTCGGCTGCGGCACAATTCATGCCGAAACAAAAAACAAGTTATAATTAAATAAAATAAAAAATAGAATGAATTTAGTTGACCTATTGCTTCAATAATGTTGTACATGAAAAACAATAAGAAGTCCCGTAACTTTGTTACTGAAATTTACTTTCAATTTTTGTCTAAACCAAACTCATTAGTTGTAATTAATTGTGTTTGAGTTGCATATATTATAATGTCAACTTTAACATTAATCATTAGAGTAAAGTTATTTTGTATACCAAGGTTCATCCCTACCATTCATCTTCATCATATCTAATGGTTGAGATTAAAAGTATTTAATTATTTCATTTATTTTTAAAACTTAAATATTTTTTAAACCGTTAAGTGTTAAACGGGAAAAAATATACCATCGCGACGAGCATTTAATTAGCTTACTACAGATATGCAATATGATATACTTTTAAAGAAAAAAAAATTTGTTTTTTTTTAATTTGCGTAAAATATTATATATGATAATAATGTGTTATCATATATGATATTAGTGTTATGTTACAAATTATTACAAAATCATATATGATATTGGTTTATATCATATATGATAAGTTATATCATATATGATACCAATGTTACTATCATATATGATATTTAGTATCATATATGATACATTACGGAAAAAAACAAAAAAAAATTGTCGAAAGTATATCATATAGTATATATCTGTAGAAAGATAATTAAATGCCCGTCGTAATGGTATATTTTTTTTCGTATAACGATTGACGGTTTAAAAGATATTAATGTTTGAAAAAAAAGAGGAAATTTGTTTTATGTTTAGTCTTATCCATTAGATTAAGATCTTGATATCAAAATAAAGTTTGGTATCCAAATGAACTTAAATCTAATCATTAATGTACTCTCAAGTCAAGATTTATATTTTTTAACGTTTTTTTAACCGTCATTATAAAATAAAGAGGAGTGATACATCCACACAATATTTACAAAAACAAATCCACACATACACATGTCAATTAGTTATGGTTTATAAATATAAGAAAGAGAAAATACAAAACATTATAATTGGTGCAACACATTTGACACATCATTGTGTAGGATATTTTTTGTAAAATTTGTGTGGATGTAGCAAAACTCTAAAATAAAAATGAGTTTTGCTAATGACAACTTTAATCATTATCGTTAAGTGTACTAATTTTATTACAAATCTTTGTAGCAATACAATTCAACCAATCACAATCAGTATCAACTATATATTTACTAATTTCAATATTGTCTTTACTTTTACAGGATTATCATTCAATCAAAATTATTCATAAGTTGTATTGTAATAAAAATTATTTGTTCAACGATAATCCTTGGGGCTGTTGTTAGCATTTCCATAATAAGATAAACAATTATTTAATTCATTATAATTTTTACTTACTAACCCACATCAAATATAAAAATAATCAAAAGAAACCCAACTAAAGAAATAAAAAGTCATTACAACATTTACCCCTTTACTTACTAAATATTGAGTGAAAATAAAGTTTTAGAGCATCTACTATGTTAGACCTCTACATACGTTTATAATTCATCAACGTCATTAATTTCTAAACCTTTTGATTGTATAAACCTATATTCACTATAGATAAATTTTTTAAACTTTATTAATATCACATATATCTCAAATGAATTAAATTATAAAAAGGTCCAATAAATTAGACCTCTTCATGCCATATAAGCATGAAATAAACTTCCATTATGGTTTTTAAAAGTATGAACCTATTCATGATATTATAAACTTATGTTTAAACGACTATGCTCTTAGTGATTTTCTTTATTAATTACTCTTTTTCTTTTTAGTAGGAGTTTATAAAAATAACTTTTATTAAGTTTGTTTAAATATAAATTGATAAAACAAACTTTTAGTGATTCTCCTTATTGCTTTTTTTTGCGTTTAATTTAGTAAGCGAATGTAATAAATTTTGTATTGCGTGTGTTTTCTTGAACAAATTTTAAGTTTCAAGAATTTCAAATTTCTAAGAGCACGGGGTGTGGTTGGCTTGAGCCGTGAGAAAATACGAGAATTTTCTCATGGTATGGTGTGTGGTGGCTAAATGATCCCACCACACCACAACCTCCACAACACCACATTTCACGCTCCTTGGCTGGCTTGAGCCATGGAGTATACATTGGGCCCACATAATAAAAAAAATAAACTTAAAAAAACATTTCATTAATTAAAAAAAATTACACAATAAAAAAAATTAACCCGAAAAAAAATAATAAAAAAAATTAACCGGAAAAAAAATTATTGATCTTCTTCTTGATTCCACAAGTGTCCAACAAGGTCGTATCGAAGGTCTTCGTGCGTTGCTCTATCCCGAAGTTCTTTTGTTTCCATTTGTTGTCTTTCGCATCGTTCGACCCAAATACGTGTAATGTTGGGTTCGGGAGAAACGTACATGTGCATGTATTCACTTATATCGAACTTTTGGCCTTTAAATATCATGTTGTGTAATATAATGCAAGTGTACATAATTATCCTAATGGTGTTCATTTGATGCGCTCGTGCTGGTTGTTGTATAATTCCCCACCGACCTTGTAGCACACCAAAGGTTCTTTCAACATCTTTTCTTGCACTTTCTTGAACCTTTTTAAACTTCAATGTTTTTGCATCCCTAGCGACACTAAAAGATTTAACAAAAGTACACCATTGTTGATAAATGACATCCGCTAAATAATAACCTTTGTTATAAGTATTCCCGTTAACTTCAAACGAAGTTTCCGGAGCTCTATCGGCTAGAAGGTCATCAAATAACGGTGAACCATTTAACACATTAAGGTCGTTATTTGCACCCGGTGCCCTAAAATATGCATGCCAAAACCATAATTGTTGATCGCCAACGACCTCAAGCATTATAGTGGGGTATTTTTTACATCTATTTTTAAATTGACCATGTAACGCCTTGGAGCATTTAACCCATTCCCAATGCATACAATCTATGCTCCCTAGCATTCCCGGAAGGCCGTGTTTCTTCTCATGTAAATCATATACATGTTGGACATCCGCTAAATTAAGTTTTCTCAAATATTCTTCAACATACAATATATATATATATATATATATATATATATATATATATATATATATATATATATATATATATATATATATATATATATATATATATATATATATATATATATATATATGCATTTAGTAAAATGCCATAAGCATTCACGGGAACAACGTGCCACACATTGCAAATACTCATCAAATGCATCGGGGCTTGTACCATATGCCAATTGGCGTATGGCGGATGTACATTTTAAACGAGTAGAAAAACCCAAACGACCCGTTGCATCTTGTCGTTGCTTAAAAAAAGAAGTATTCGGGCAAAGGGTCGGCATTATAATTTTGTATATCACTAACAATTTTATTAAACAAAGTGGAGCTCATACGATACTTTCGTCGAAAATATTCTTTCGGATATATAGGTGCCGTATTTTCATCCCCAAAATAATCTCGTTGTAATTTTTCTTCCGCCCATTCTCTTTCACGTGGAATGTAGCGTCTTGTATACGGGTCTCTTTCGTCTTTAACTTCTTATAATCAATCTAAATAATCGGCGTATTGAGCATAATTATTCATATCAAGTGTGGAGTAATACTCGTACATATCCGGAATGTCTTCCATTTTAACTATACTAGGCGTGTGAAGATGAGTGTTGAGGTTTATGGGTGATTTGTAAGTGATTTATAGGTAAAAATGGGTGAAAAATGAATTTTTTGGGGTTTAACCCGCTCCACCAACGGTCAAAAATTCAAAACCAACGGATATATTTTCAAACGGTCAAATTTTTTTCAAATTTTTTAAAAATAAAATAATATATATATATATATATATATATATATATATATATATATATATATATATATATATATATATATATATATATATATATATATATATATATATATATATATATATATATATATATATACTAGTTGCAAAACCCGTCCGATGGACGGGTATGACTTTTGATTTTCGTTTATCTTTTATTATTTGGTAAATTATTTGTAATTATTTTAGTATAGTTGTTTTCTAATGCTCTATTAGTCAGAATAACTTAATTTTGTTGTTTAAGTTTTTTATTTATGATATTAATCGTTTGTAAGTTTTTATTTAGGTAAATATTTGATTGTATTTTTTGGGACAATTTCATATTTACCCAAAATAAAACACAAAATTTCATATTTCTCCAAACATGCATCAAAATCATTGTACATCATGTATTGTTTACTTGTAAATTGGATAAATATGACATTTTAAGTTTTATATTAGGTAAATATGGAAGAATCCCGTATTTTTTTAACCGTAGCATTAGTGTTTTTCTAATATATATGGCCCGCTAGATTGACGGGCTTGTTTTGTGAGATTATTTTACAAACAAATAAGTAAAAGTAAATTAACTATAAATATTATCATACTACTTATAAAATCCATTAACAAAACCCACTTAAGATTATAGATTAGGTAAGATTTTTGTTCGTTGTATTATTGGTCATTCTTTGACTACATCTAGCATTATCGAATATAAATGGGTTAGTACTCTCTCTTAAAGTAGATGGACAACATAGAGAGATTTCACAAATTTTATAAAACCAAAGATCACGAATGAATGCGTACACATTTTTTAATTAGGAAAAAGTTCAAAGATAACCACTTTGTTTTTTTTTTTTTTGGTATACCTAGGTTTTCGACTCGACATAAATACTTTTTTAGCATAGACTCAATCAACCGATCACAATTATTTATTTTTTCACTCAAATAAAAATAATATTTTTTTAAATTAAATATCTCACAAACCGTTAATCGTTACACAAAACTGAACATGCCATCGTGAGGAGAATTAAATTATCTTTCTATCGAGAGGCACATTTATACACTTTCGAGGATTCCAAATTATTAATGTATACACTCTCTTATATGACTCGTGATACGAATCATATAGAATTTTTTCAGAAAAAAAAGATCGTCGAAAGTATACACATGTGCCTGTAGATAGAAAGATGATTTAATTCTCGTTGTAATGAAGTATTTTTTATCACTTGACGATTTACCGTTTTTTATATGTTTAATTTTTAAGAAAAATTGAAAAGTTGATTTGAATGAATGTGATTGGTTGATGTCTAAAAAAATAGTCTACACTGATCTTAACTTTCTTTTTTAAGACAAGTGCTTGTAAATAATAGTTCATGTGTTGGTAATTTACGGTCTAGTAAATAATAATGTAGTTCCCTCTCAAATATTCACTAAAGATACAAAATAGCCTAAACCTACATAGACAAAAGTTTATGTGGTTAGTGTAAATTTCATTTAAAAGTTAAAGCCACTAATATTGTACTACTAATTTTAGTTGTGAGCCCATTTGAACACAACTATGAGACACAAAAAAAATCAATTTTTTAAAATAAAAAATAATACACTCATTGTTATCTTCTTTTTTACAGAATTGTCTCATTCTTTCATGACCATCATATTAACTCCATTTTATAGTTATACCACCATTACACCATATATAAAGATTCCATATTAGATGTCATTTACTTGATCCAAATATAAAATATAGACAACACACAAAAAAAACTACAAATTTAAAAAACCTTGATCCCACATGGATGAATATACGGAACCAGTATATCCATTGATGCAACAATTTTGTCATCATCATTTAGGCTCATGCACAACGATTTGATATTCTGGACGTTTCGAAAAAGATTTGCTTAATTTGACTAACTATATCGTTATTGCTGTAAAAAGGTTAGGGGAAAGATCTTGCTTTGGATAGTCTGTTATAATAACTGGACATGCATTGAAAGTCTCCTATGTTACATAACGCTCGTGCTCAATTTGAAAATCAGATCCCTTTTTACTTATTATAACCAACATACCATTTAAGGGTGCACTCATACAAATTTCACCAAGAGAGACCTTCGTTACACAATTAAAAAAACACAAAAGACTAACAGCTCAGAAAAGTTTAATAATATCAGACATGAGGAGGGTGTGGCCAAGATGTTTACATGATCGCCTGCTCTCAGCCAAGCGATGTTTATTAGGAAGCTTAATATTGTTTGTTCAGAATCTATAAATTAAGATATTTCAAATACGGATAAAGAAAATATTTCAAATATTTATATCTGT
The DNA here is from genome assembly GCA_025667525.1 of Glebionis coronaria. NCBI lineage: Eukaryota > Viridiplantae > Streptophyta > Magnoliopsida > Asterales > Asteraceae > Glebionis > Glebionis coronaria. The sequence continues at coordinate 86,850,886 of CM046875.1, read as the reverse complement.
TAAAATTATTAGATCTAGTATTAAGTGGCACAAACCCTCGTCTTAGCAGCTATATGAAATATAAAAGAGCTCTACAGGTCTTAACTTTACCTCACTTGTCTGAAATTTCTTTAGTCCCTCCTGCAATAAGAACAAAATAATTAACATCATTGGCATTACTCATTGCCCTAATAGGTTATTAAATTAAGTATATACTATTTCTTGTTTGAGGTCCTTCTCCGCCTAGTCTTTCTTGCTTCTCAAAATAAATGGCCTTTAAAACTGGATTTTCTAGTACATTGAAATTGTTTACAACAGAATAGGAAGAAGAATGGTATGGGGGTGTTTATATCTGCATTTTGCTAATAGGTTCTATCGCTGCTATTTCGAGAGTGGATAACCAAATCGGATTATTTAACCTCAAATAATCGAACTCGGAACCATCATTATCAAAAGTAAATATCAACTCTAAACCCCAAAAGATCTACCTGGTGTAGGTGGTAAATGATCAGTAGTTCTTTGTTGTTTGTTAGTGACACATCACATTTATCTGCAAAGTTTCAACCACTCCTAAAACTTCTAACATGAACTGAAAGTTGTTGGGAGAAGAAAGTTTAATAGGGCCCAAAGTTCTTGTAAACTATTCTAAATGGGAGTGTCAGTTAAAAGGAGCCTCCTTCGAATCTGATTGCTAAAAAACAAAATGTCACAATACGGTAATTATTTATACTGGCTTCAATCTAATATGCGCAAACACAAATTTTACTCTAGTCTCATGTTCATATTTAGAATTTCAGATGGATAGAAAGTTTAAAATATTTTTGGTGATGCCTGATGTATTTTAGATCAGCCTGCCACATCAGTCACAGAACACTTAGCCTTGCAACCCTGTTGTTGGCTCCCAGCAAGTTCTGTTTTGCACCATCAGTCAGAAGAATACTTTCCATGTTCCAGATGGAAAACACTTGTTTCAATCGCGAGCAATCATACACTTTGTTCCGGTAACCAATAACAAAGAGTCTCAAAATTATTAAAACGTCTAAATAGTATACACCCTTTACGCAGGCGGTTTCCACGGCTCCTATTACGAAAAGATAAAAGTAAAGTATACACTAATTCCAAACACCCCTTACTTAATAGTTTTTACACTAATTCCATTCCAGTTTCGACTTTTAGCAGCAAAATTTCTTAGTGCTCATATTCAGGTGCCAGACCTTCCCCAGGCCACAACAAACTTTTAGATGGCCAGTATGACGTGAAAGCAGTTTCCAGTAGCACGCTTCCTTTTGCCGGATCCACAATGTGTTTGAAAGTCTCTGTGTGGGTGCCTAGGTATCCACCGTAAGCTTTAAGAAGGTGGAACAAAAAACCTCACTGATTAACGACCACCAAATATTGCAGTTCATAAGTAGCAACACAGAAACATATCAGGTTGATATTTGGAAGTGGGAGCTCTATTGAGTTGACCAGGACGACATCATCCACTATACCACATTTCTAACAAATGGTTCTACTACAGTTCTTTGTACATAAATGGTTCAATGTAAAGGGTCTGAAAGTAACCAAACCAATCTGCTTGCTTGATATGATATCTGCGTTTGTAATTCATTGGTGGTGTGCTCTTTTTCTACGCAATTTTACCTCCGTACAATCCTCTCCTTTAGCTGCAGATCCGTTACTTTTTCTCTGTGATTTTTTAAATAGATCACTGAAACAATAAACAATGATTGTAAAAGTAGGCATTCTACTTAAAGACATTAAGCTCAGGATACTGAAATTATGAATACTTAAAACTACCCACTTTTGTATTAGATTAATTTTGAACTAAACCTGTATTTTTATAATTTTCCAAAAAAAGTTATCTATAGCCTATGTTTTTTGGTGAACCTGTAAACAATCATAAACAAAGGAACGTTTTTGTTTAGATAACGTAGGTTGTGGTATTTGTTATATTGTGTGTTCATGGACGTTTTTTTTTCTTTTTTGCAACAAAAACAAATTATGACCACACGCTCTATGTCAATGACAAAACGTCAAAACCCCACCAATGACCACTACAAAAATACACCTACAAACACCACCAGACCCAAGAACCTGTGAGCCGCAACCACAATCTCCAACTTTGTACGGACCCAAGTCTCGCCGTATAGAGTCCAGGAAGCTTTCAAACCAAAAAACATATTCTTAGAGTACTTGTGAGCCACCACTGACAACTATTAGCAGTTGGTTCTTTTTGGACAGTAAGAAGAAAAAAATCAAGGGAACACAACAAAACTTGAGAGTATGTATAAATATATATATCACAAACATTAAGTGGCTTCTGAAGTGACCTTTGTTTGCTTCATGTCGCGGTTTGGTCTGTGATATAACCTCGGAATAACCTGTATATTTTGTAAGTAGATAGCTTGTATGATTTTGTAAAGTCTGAGTCATCATAAGAGCATGATTGAGGAAATGATACATTTAAGCAAGATCAGGTTGTGGACTATGCTAAACAAAGCAATGGTTGTCATCATTAATCATGGATTTTTTATTTAGTATAAGATGTATAGTATCAATCCTGCTTTGCGCTAATGTTGGTAATTGTTTCTTGGGTTGTAACCCTTACGCTATGTGATTGTGTGAACATGTTGAGGTAAGTTGTTTATTTTTCATGAAAATAGCGTGTTAAAGAATGTACCTTGTAGCTGTCTGGAGTCTGTTGCATTAGTGTTTTTATAGGAATCTGTTTCTCATATTCTTTTTCTCATTATCTTCATATGGGGACTTGCAGATTTCAAGCGGTGGCCGGTATTTTTTGTACCTGTATGACATTCAGTTATTAGATGAGCGACGTGTAAGTTAAAAACTTTTCCAGTCAGTTACTTCATCTGCACGGGATTCATCAACTTCAAGGGTCTTTGGGTTCAAATAGTAGTATGTTGCAGAAGTTGATGCTAATTGGTAATCTACAATAAGCCGTTTATAATTGTGGTTAGGGATATGTCTTCTGCATATGAAAATTTATCTTGATTTCAATGTCATGCAACTGTATTTTGACATGCGACATTAGCTCACTGCCCTTATCACTGTCTGTTCCTGATTTTGAATTTTCGCCTCTTAAACATGTTCAGCCATTTCGTCCCAAAGTATCAATTTAATGAAATTTCCACCGGAAAGTTGATATTTACTATTGATCTGATGCATCCAATATAATCTGGAAACACGGCTGAATTAGAGGACTGTGATGTTATTTATGTATAGAAGCAAATGCAATAGTAGATTACCTGTTAGAACCGAAGATTGCGCCTTTGATCTTTAATCTGTTTTAGGAAGTTCTTATGTATAGAGAACAATCACAACAACTTCTGCATAGTAAAGAAGGAGGCATGCCTTCTCCACCTATTCATGATTAGTCGTTTGAAGGAATGTGGTTTTGGTTATTACCTCTGGAACCCAAAACTTAACCAATTTTCTACACAAGCGATCATGTTATAACATGATGAGAAATCAACAAACAGCATGGACTCTGGATTATCACATCAGCACATGTCATTTTCCATCTCATATGCTTTAGAATATCAAGGCCATCCTTCTAGGTGTTACCTGCATCTAATACGTCTAAAATACAACTTTAAGTGCATAAAAGTTAGTTAGATGATGCGATAAGAATGAAATACTGATTTAAAGTCATATCCATATGTAATTGCTCCATTACATAGGGCGGCATAGCTCGTGTCCGCTCCTCTGTTACCCTTTGCTTCTATGCAGCTTATTGTCGTTCCTTGGCTGCTTGATTCCGATCATCCACTGCCTTTGCTTGCTCAGATGAAACTTTTGCAACAAATTCGCGTTTTATAACTTCAACCACCTTATCTTTCTTCATTAATTGAAGATCAGAATCATCTTCTAACGTAAATCTTGGTAGCTTTTTGAAACTCCTTGGCAGCTCGTGCTCTTATTTTGTTCCCTATAAATTATGGCTGTTCAAGTGAAGCACATGATATAGAAAATGAAATTGCTAATTAGCCTTTTTATTCGGGTTTTCAGGTTTTTCCTTTTACGCGATTCTAAACTTTACGTTCATATAAGTAATAAGAACCAAAAGCATGATGTAGAAAAGTGTGGTCACAAAAGCGTTACTACGACTTTATAGAGAACATTCATTCTTAAATGACTATTGATACTGTAAATCGTTGCCCAGTATGCAAAAATTACAGATAATGTATTATTGTGGATTGTGAGTTACTACATATTACTATTATCTTGTTCATCCCATCCATTCAAAGAACATCTTAGAAGATCATGCAATAACATGTAACACTTAGATAGTCTATAAAGATGAAACAATAATGCAGATTGAATAGAGAACTAAAAAAGTCCTAAAATTGGAAATTCTTGCTACAATATCTTATTCAAGTATCAAATTGTCACAGATAACCCACCATATTACTTCTAAAATTTATTGTAGTTTTTTTTGTTTCTAACAAAACTCGTCTAGCATGCCTCGTCATATCTATTTTTTCACCCTAACAATTCGACGGGTTTAAAACTTGTTTGACATTCAAATCTGGCAGCAAGTGAATTCGCGACACACTTAAATGGGGTGTTTGGGATCCGTAAAAAACTATCTGCTAATTCTTTTGAAAGTGCTTATTGCTGTGAAAGATCCTTGATCATTGTTGAAATAGTAAATCACTCAATAGAAGACGTTAACTAAGCAATCAATGACCTGCTACTTAATACATAATCAATTAACTGTTTACGATAAAATAGTTTGGCTCTTTGTACTTTCCAGTATACAGTATTAGATTTCAGCATTGAAAGATTAAAGTGATGCTCACCTTTATTATTCTAGCTGAGTGATGTTCTAACAGTTGTGTCATAAGGCTCCTCCTCTCTGCTGTAAATACTAAAAGTGAAATAGAGATGCAAATCCATACTTGTGACAATGAAAGATATACTTTAGCGCAATATTTGGTTAATCTTATATTGCTACATATATCTTACCCTTTTATGAGTCAATGTGAGAGCATAATCGTGATCTCCAAAAACATTCGAAGTTACTTCCTTCCAAAGGAACTAAATAGCGTATATTTGTTGTTGTCTTCAGGCACGCTTACCTGCAACAGGTTGTCACCCTTACACAAGCAAAAAATTGACACAACATACACAAAAGGACTCATAGTTTAATATTGAGCATCCAAGTTCTGCTTTTTTAACCGACCTCGGTTACAAGTCGCGACAGCAGCGAGTGTTGTTGGTTTTAATTTGTTAGTTAAAACACATAATCAAAAGAAACCGATAACGTGTAGCCTAAAAACCCATAATTAATAAAATATGACCCAATATAGGGTGACAAACCAAATAAAAATCGACGCTAAAGTTGGCCCTAAGTTTACCCATCAGTTTAAGTAAATCATAACCTGTTATTTCTCCATTCCAAAGCTATGCACACGTCTATACCTACATTAAACATTCAAAAAAATTTAATAAAAGAAAAGAACAGGCTTTCTTAGGTATACTGCTATATATCATATATGTCTCTATCTATCTAGGTTAAAGTTTACTTAATCGAACACATATATTAATAAAACTGGAATTCAAATTCAACCATATGTTAATAAATACAATAATATGAATTTCATATGTACTCTACCAATTCATAACTAAAATCAATCACAAAAAATAAATTCAGAATTAATAGCCGCGACATTAGATTCAATAAAAAAATACCTTAAAACATGTTAGCTACAGAGATGGTATTGATCGTGGTGTGACACAAACAGAGTGTTTGGTTCTATAAATCGGTTTTTATGAGTGTTCGATTTGAAGTTTTAATTGTGGTTCTCTTCTAGGGTTCGGTTAAGAGTTTCGAGGATTTGTAAAGAGCGACATACTAAACAAAGTTTATATGTTTCAGAAAATCAATTTACGCAGCCCAGAACAGAACGTAGGCCCAGTGCTGACGTGGATTAGGACCATGATAAGTGACGTGGCAAATCCCTCCTGTTATATATAATGTAAAGATATATACTACAAAATTTCTGACATTTGCTTACTAAATTAAATGTGAAAGAGTAAGTAATAGAGGGGAGCACTAAAAGTCTATACTTACTCAATATTGAGTAAGCAAAAGTATTTTCTATTAATTTTTACTTAAAAAGAGTCATCAAAACTTAATTTTTATCAACTCCTACTTTTAAGAAAAATAGTAAGTAATAGAGGGGAGCACTAAATGTCATTACTTACTCAATATTGAGTAAGCAAAAGTGTAAAACTTTTAATAACTCTTTTTTTAGTAGGGAAAAGAGTAAGCAAATGTTTTTGCTTACTTTTATATGCATTGTGTTCTAGTAAGGAAAAGTTATAGTGACTTAAATGATTATAAATTTTATTAGTAAGCAAAACTTTTAGTAAGTAAATGTCATTTATTTTGTAGTGTATATATATATATATATATACGCGAAAACGCGCGCCGTGCCTTAGACGCGAGGCACGAAAACGCGAAGTCAGGTGTGGTGAGTGACATTTTCGTGTCGTTTTTTCGTACGGCGCAAGGGTTTTACCCCGTACCCCGTGCTCCAAGAAATAGAATACAATCTCTAATTATGTGTACCCATAACAAATTTCGTATTTATGTTACATCTCTTAGCCATAAGCCATCGATTGGTCTTTATCAAGTACAAGTATGAACAAAGAAAAGATAACATAATGTCGTCATTCTTGGTTCACACAAAAATTCAACTCATCTACTCGTAACATATGATACAACAATTCCAACGACTTAAATAATATATAAACCCACTACTTAAGAGTTGACCTGCATAAAGCATATATATCTACTATAAAACCTAAAGTTTTGTCAAACACATAACTACTTCCAAAAGTATAGAATCTCATACGTACTTTCAAGTACACCACCCTATTTAGAAGTACATTCCATTTATCATCTATAAAATTCAATCATTGCCATACAAACATATAAACAAAAACATTTTGTGTTTCGATAAGAAAGCTTTGAATAAGTCATTAGTATGGAGCATGAATTGAGAGAGATTGATGACATGGATAATACTCGGGCCGGTGACACTGGAGAAGGTGACGGGATGAAGAGAATGCAACCATGGAGAAACGATCTAACGTTACGAGGATTGGTTGCGAGTGTAATAATTGGAATAATGTATAGTGTGATTGTGATGAAACTCAGCTTAACAACTGGTCTTGTTCCAAACCTTAATGTCTCAGCTGCTTTGTTGGCTTTTGTGTTCATAAGAACATGGACTAAGTTGTTGCATAAAGCCGGGTTTACTACGACACCGTTTACTAGACAAGAAAATACTGTTATTCAGACATGTGCTGTTGCTTGTTACACCATTGGTTATGCAGGTTAGTTTCCTATCTTTGGTGTTAAGTTTAGTTTAAAGATGTTTTTGTTTGGAGTTTGGTGTTGTGTTTTGAAATCTCCTTTGATTGTTTTGTTTTCAAGTTGAACACCAATACTGACTTTTGACTAATACTGTCACATCACACATATAATACTCCGTAGAAGACTTTAAACTGATTAGATATAATGTAAAAGTCCGTTATTTGAATTATTGTGTACAAATCTATATACCAATGTCAATGAATATATCAAATATACCATATTTTTGATGTGATATTTTGTGTGTCACAAGTGATAAAACATTTTACATCATTTGTTAAATTCTTTGCATCAAATGACCAGTTTATCAATTGAGCATTGTGTGCCTAAATATAAATCTAAATTTGGACCCAAAGATTTGATCAAAAAAATAAAGTAAACGTATAACCATTATCAGAATTTCAAATATCTGAAATGCCAAGTTAAGCGATAATTAATGCGTGCCAAGTATAATTTTCTAGAATTATTAATAAATAACAAAATATTTTCTAAAATATGTAATTTATGAAGTTTGATTGGAGATATATGTAAATGCCCCTTAATTAAAAATGGCCTTGCTAGCTGATTTGTACACAATCTTTTTGTTGTTGGCCATTTTGCTTAAAAATGGTAAATATTAACATTTTAGTGGCGTATTTTAAGGCTTCACATCATGTCCACATTCAAAAAAATTATTCATAATGTATAAATCAGATGTCAATTTTACACAAAACTTGATTATACAAATGTTTTTTTTATTTTGTAAAATAAGTGGCGTATTATGTTGTAAAAAATTTGCACATAAACTCTGTAAAACAACTTAAAGCTTGTGAGTTAAGTCTCGTTAATCGATATTTGTGAAATAAGTGGTGTATGTTGTAAAAAATTTGCTGTAGAAAGACAATATACAAATTTATTTCGTGTGATAGCCTTGTTCAAGACAAAACTAGTGTTATTATTTGTTAAATTTAAAAAGTTATTAAAAAGATGAAAATGAAAATTTTCATAATTTATTTAATATTTAACAACAAAAGTTTTACAAAATATGACAAAAATACTTTTAACTCTAAAAAGCAAAGCAAGTACGAACACTATCTTCTACATGTTAGGCTAATATGATTTTAAGTATACTGGAATTGACGTGATTAAGGATTTGCAAATAGGTGGATTTGGGTCTTTTTTGTTGGGATTAAACAAGAAGACATATGAGCAAGCAGGAATTGATACGCCAGGAAATGTACCTGGGAGTTATAAAGAACCTGGGGTTGGTTGGATGACTAGTTTCTTGTTCGTAACTAGTTTTGTTGGTCTTTTGGCTTTGGTTCCTCTTAGAAAGGTTAGCAACTTTTTGTTTCTTATCTTTTACCTCTTTTACGTAATCATTCGGTATATATGGATTTTAGTATCTTCTTGTTTTTTGCAGATTATGATCATAGACTATAAGTTGACATACCCAAGTGGAACAGCTACAGCTGTGCTTATCAATGGTTTTCACACTCCCAAAGGAGACAAGATGGCCAGGTATTCTAACATGCCATTGTTGGATTAGCACTTTGAAACTTATTACTACGTACCTTATACAAGAGCTGCAGTATAAGTTGTTTTCAAAAGAAAACGTGAAAATGTGAAATTAATTAGCCATCTTTTAATGGAACTTGAGTTACTCTATATACAGGTCAATTATTCATGAATATTCAAAATCACACAATAACTTATATATACTATGTATAACATTAAAAGGACTTGATTAATGTTATTCTTATGGTTGTATGTAGGAAGCAAGTATTGGGGTTCGCCAAGTTCTTCACTGGGAGTTTCTTGTGGGCTTTTTTCCAATGGTTCTATACGGGTCCAGGCACATGTGGATTCGCCTACTTCCCAACATTCGGTTTAAAAGCTTATATAAACTCGTGCGTGTTTTACTTCTAGACCTTTTGGCTAGTTTAGGAAATTTTGTTTGTTGATATGAAAATGTTGCTTTGGTGCAGGTTTTATTTTGATTTTAGCATGACTTACGTTGGAGCAGGAATGATATGTTCACATCTTGTGAACTTGTCGTTACTTGCAGGAGCTATATTGTCTTATGGAGTAATGTGGCCACTAATAGGCGATCTCAAAGGAGAATGGTACCCTGCGAAGTTATCTCAAAGTAGCATGAAGAGTCTAAATGGTTACAAGGTTAGATATAAATATACAATTATGTATTCTTATAAAGTAATAAATCAATTAAAGATAAATTATGGGGGCGCTTGGGAACTTTATTTAGATGCTTATCTGCTTGGTGTTAAGTACGTATAAACCATATCCAAGAAAAAAGGACTAAAAGGTGTAGTGTGTCAATCAAACCGGCCTATCCCCTCTCACAAATACTTTAGCATGCTATATTGTGTCTGTTACCCGCCCATCATGCAACCTCTAACAATAATTTCATGTAGTCTAAAAGGTTCTTGTATTTGCAGGTTTTCATTTCGATTGCGCTTATACTGGGAGATGGTCTGTACAACTTTCTAAAGGTTGCTTTTATCATGTCTAGAAACGTATATAACACTTCAAAAAAGAACCAGCAGACCAGTACGTTATTTAAACCACAAAAACATCTTTGAATCTTTCATTAATGTAAACTTTTTGACATATGGTGACATTGTATCATCTGCTAATACAGGCCCAGATGATAAAAATGAAACTCAAGAAGACCTCCAAATTAACGAGGTGTTTATGAGAGAAAGCATTCCATTCTGGGTTGCAGCAGCGGGTTATATCGCGTTGTCTATTGTTTCAGTCATTATCATCCCAATAATGTTTCCACAGCTCAAATGGTATATTGTTGTTGTGGCATACCTGATCGCACCAGCTTTGGGCTTTTGTAATGCTTATGGTGCTGGTCTTACCGACATGAACATGGCTTACAATTATGGAAAGGTAGCACTTTTTGTGATAGCTTCATTGTCAGGAAGAGAGCATGGTGTCGTTGCAGGTCTAATTGGATGTGGGTTGATTAAATCGATCGTATCAATTTCATCTGATCTCATGCATGATTTGAAGACAGGTCATTTGACAATGACTTCACCAAGGTCCATGGTGGTTAGCCAAGCCATTGGGACTGCCATCGGGTGTGTTGTGGCCCCGCTTACTTTTTTCCTCTTCTATAAAGCGTTTGATGTTGGGAATCCTGATGGTGAATATAAAGCCCCTTATGCACTTGTCTACCGAAACATGGCAATTATAGGTGTGGAAGGGTTTTCTGCACTGCCACAACATTGCTTACAGCTTTGTTACGGATTTTTTGCTTTTGCTGTACTGGCAAATATGGTAAGAGACGCGTCTCCTAAGAAAATAGCAAATTGGGTCCCTTTACCAATGGCTATGGCTGTACCGTTTCTTGTTGGGGCTTATTTTGCTATCGACATGTGTGTGGGAAGTTTAGTTGTGTTTGTCTATTCCAAGATTAACAAGAAAAAAGCTGAAATGATGGTGCCTGCAATTGCTTCAGGTTTGATTTGTGGCGATGGAATATGGATTCTTCCGGCCTCAATCCTTTCATTGGCTGGGTTGAAACCTCCATTGTGTATGGGTTTTTTGCCTACAAAAGGCTAAATTCTTTAAAGGATTATGATCACAAAAATCATTAGAAGTTTTGTTGAAGTTGCAGAACTTCATCCATATCCTCACAAAACTTCAACATAATGTTTATATCCTTCTCAAAATTTCAATCTGCTTTTATTGATTACGTTAACAAGCCAAATTACTTTTTTAAAGGACGTCGCATCTTTACTTCTTCCTTCAGTCCAGTTCCCAGGAGTCACTTCCTTAATCTTGAAACATGTTGTTTCTCTATCATTTATTTTCAGTTTTCGATCAGAGATTGTGTTGTACGTACTTATGCTATTCGTTTCGTTTGTTCAAAAGTTTGTACTTATGCTAATGTTCCATGTATTCCAAACAGTTAAATGTTGAAGCGTTCGTGACTGTTTATTACGTAGTAGTTTTTTTAGCATGATAGAACTTATTAAACCATTAAAATTGAATGTTTAAACCAAAAACAAGAGGCTGAAACAATTACAATCAATATACCATAAGAACCCAATCTAAGACCTGCTATGTTGAGTTCTGGAGACTCATATAAGCTTTGTTTAGGTTGTGTCGTTAGGGAAGCAAAAGAAGATTGGCAAGGCTTTGCCAAGTGAGACAGAGGCTACGACGGGCTGAGACAGGCTTTAACCGGAGGCTTCGACAGGGGCTTCGGAAGGCTTATCGAGACACTATGTCAGACAGATAAAAAGCTTCTAAGCTATGACGAGAAGCATGGGCTCGAACCATATGAAGTTAGTTGGGTCTAATCCGGCCTCTAGGTTGTATTCTTAGGGAGAAACATAGGATTAGGGTTTCCATACCTAACCTATATATACGCTCAATGTAATTGTAAACGTAAAAAATCTCTTGTGTGTGTGTATTATAATAATATTATCTCTCTGGTTTGATCTCGTGGACTGTCACGACTACCTTAGTCGTGAATACCACGTTATATCTTGTGTTCTTTACTTTTTCCAAGTCGTTGTTTGTGTTCTTTGTTAATACACATGTTATACATAGGTATGTGCAAAATCTATACGCCCTACATGTTGGTTATTGACAGAGCAAGAAAGCACAAACTGGAATGGGTAAAATGCATACTTTATTGAATCAGTAGCTAGGCCTTTTTATAGGCATTACATGAAACAGAAATCTCCTAAAAAGAAGCTATCTAACGTTCATAAGATAACAATATCAAATAACAAAGTCTTCCCATTATTCTAGCATTCAACTTTGAATTATTGACTGGACTTCTTCTGTCATGACTTAATCTTCAACATTCCCCCTTGATTCAAAGTTGGTAATAAGCAATCGATCTCGAAAATCTTCAAACTTAGCTCTTGGAAGCGCCTTAGTAAATAAGTCTGCCAGTTGATCATTTGTTCGACATGAAGTCACCGATACTATATGTTCAGCCACCAACTCTCGAATAAAGTGATGCTTGATGGCAATGTGTTTGGTCCTGGCGTGTAGTATGGGGTTTCTTGTCATAGCAACTGCTGACCTGTTGTCGCAATAGATGATGGTTTCACGTTCTTGTGTTTGATTCAAGTCTTCCAACACTCTCCTTAACCACACAGCTTGGCAGGCTGCTGTTGCTGCAGAGATATACTCTGCTTCAGTTGAAGATAATGCAACAGTAGCTTGTTTCTTCGATGCCCAAGTAACTACTCCTGAACCAAACATAAAACAATTTCCACTCGTACTCTTCATGTCATCTTTTGCCCCGGCCCAATCACTATCGCAATAGCCAACCAGTTCAAACTTTTCATTTCTTACGTACCAAATCCCGTACGTGGTTGTACCAGCAATATACCTAAGAATTCTCTTTGCTGCTCCATAGTGTTGTTTACTTGGACAATGCATAAACCTTGATACAAGACCAACTGCATATGCCAAGTCTGGTCGCGTGTGGGTGAGATATATTAGACGTCCTACTAAACTTCTGAACTTCCTTGCATCTGCCATACCTGTACCATCATTCATACCCAATTTTTCATGAACATTCATAGGGGTTTCCACTGTCTTGCAGCCTTCCATATTAAATTGCTTCAAAATGTCTGATGCGTACTTCTCTTGAGATAAAAAAATACCACTCTTCATCTGTTTGACTTCAAGACCAAGAAAGAAATTTAATTCCCCAAGGTCTGTCATTTCAAACTGATTCATCATAGCTTCTTTGAATTTTGAGATAAGTTGTATAGATGAGCTTGTATAGATCATATCATCCACGTACAAGCTTACAAACATAATATCTTTAGCTCCCTCTCGTTTCACATATAATGTTGGCTCATTTGGGCTTCTTTCAAATCCATTCAAATGAAAGAATTCATCTATCTTGCTATACCATGCTCGAGGGGCCTGTTTTAGGCCATATAATGCCTTCTCAAGCTTGTATACTTTGTGTTCATTTCCTGGAACTTCAAAAAATTGTGGTTGCTGCACATAAACCTCTTCTTTCAACTCTCCATTTAAGAAGGCGGACTTCACATCGAACTGAAATACCGTCCATCGCATTTGTGCAGCCAATGCAATGATAAGCCTTACGGTTTCAAATCTAGCCACAGGAGAGAACGTTTCTTCAAAATCAATACCTTGCTCTTGAACATGACCACGTGCCACCAATCTGGCCTTATGCTTTTGTATCGTACCATCCGAGTGAAGTTTAGTCTTAAAAAGCCACTTAAGACTTATCGCCTTTTTTCCTTCTGGTAGGTTAACTAGCTTCCATGTTCCATTCTTCTCTATAGAGTTCATTTCTTCGTGCATAGCTTTCTTCCAAACCTCTTTGCCTATTGCAGATTCTGCATTTGTCGGATCACCTGCAAACAAGGCAAAATCACAGCTTTTGCCTTCTACCTCAAAGTGGCGCTTCGGAACTTTTCCACGTTTACTTCTTCTTAATTGCAATCCTTCACTTTCTGTATCTTCTTCTGAGCATTCTGAAGAACTGCTGCTACATTGAGTAGTTACTGATTGAGAGGTATCACAATGGGTATTAACCTGTAAAGTATCATTTGGAGTGACATTGGATTCTAATGAGCAACTTTGGGTTATATTTGGTTGTTCTTCTGTTATTCCTTCTCTTTGCACCTCAAGATTTACACTTGAATTAGACCCCATCATGTTCTTATCCCAAACTTCCTGCTCATTAAATTGCACATCTCTACTAATAATAATTGTTTTTTTAACTGGATCAAAAAGCCTATATGCCTTTGAACAAGTAGAGTACCCTACAAAGATATATTTGTGTGTCTTTTGATCTAGTTTGCTCCTACCAGATGGAATTAAAGCATAACATGTGCAACCAAATATTCGTAAATGACTTACAGACGGTTTAAATTCATGCCATGCCTCAAAAGGAGTGATATTCCATACAGCTTTTGTGGGCGATATGTTGGTAAGATACACTGCCGTTGCCACAGCTTCGGCCCAAAACACATCTTCTAAGTTCTTAGCTTTGAGCATACATCTTGCCATCTCGACGATTGTTCTGTTTTTCCGCTCTGCTATGCCGTTTTGTTCTGGTGTATAGGGAGCTGTAAGTTCCCTTTTTATCACGTGCTCGTCGCAGAACCCACTGAACTCCTTTGAGAGAAACTCGCCTCCTCTGTCAGTCCTCAATACCTTTAACTTTCTATTGCTTTGGTTCTCTACAAGGGCTTTAAACTTCTTGAAAAATTCAAAAGCTTCTGATTTGTATGTTAAAAAATAGACCCAACACATTCTAGAGTAGTCATCAATGAAAAGCAAGAAGTATTTACTACCTGCATGAGAGTCGGTTTTCATTGGACCGCATATATCAGCATGAACCAATTCTAGTTTTTCTTCCGCCCTCTTTGCTTGTGCAACAGGAAATGATTTTCTTGCTTGTTTCCCTAAAGCACATCCTTCACATGTATGCTCTTGTTCTTTAATGATCGGCAACCCTTTTACCATCTCCTTATTAGCAAGTAATTGCAGTCCTTTCACATACAAATGACCATATCGTTGGTGCCATACATCAGTACTCTCTTCTTTGCTGCTCATCATTCCATAGCTGTTATGACATGAGAAATATACGGGAAACATTTTGTTTTCAGTCATTAAGGACTTTACCATCACCTCGCCATTCTTTATAACTGTGCATATTTTGTTTTTACTACTGAAAAATACATCAAAACCACGCTCCATAAGTTGTCCTACACTTAATAAGTTATGTGCCAAACCTGGAGCGTAGTGCACATCTGGAATGAACCTTTCTCTTCCTTGTAGTGTGACAACCACAGTTCCATTCCCTTCGACTTGGACCTGCTTATCATCTCCTAATCGAACTTGTGATTTTAGAGTTTCATCAAGGCTCTTAAATTTTTCTCGATCTCCTGTTATATGATTAGAGCACGCACTATCCAGATACCACACATCTTTTGACACAACTTGAGAATTTTGATAAGTCATGAAAAGATAATCATCATCTTCTGTAGTTGCTGCATATTGTGCGCGTGTATCTTTACTCCAGCAATCATCCTCTACATGTCCAGGCTTTTTGAAATTATTGCAGTAAACATTGCTTGATCTGCCACGCCCTCTTCCTCTAAAACCACCTCGTCCTCTACTACGATTGTATGAGAACTTTGCTTGTTCCCCCTGAACTTGAAAATCATGTTCTTCTTCCTTGACCACATTTCTGTTAATTCTGGCTTCATGTGTTTGCAACGATCCCATGAGCTCATCAACAGAGTATTTAGAGAGGTCTTTCGATTCCTCTATGGCTGCAACAACATGATCAAACTTGGAAGACAGACTCCTTAGAATCTTTGCAACTACGATCTCATCAGTCACCTTGTCCCCATATGTTCTCATTTGGCTAACAATGCCTGAGATTCGGGCAAGATATGTTTGTACTGTTTCATTGTTTTTCATGACTGCAGATTCAAAATCTCTTCGGAGAAACTACAGCTTTATTGTAATTACCTTGGCAGAACCTTGGTACTCTGTTTTGAGTGTATCCCATGCCTCTTTCGCTGAATTTGCTGCTGCAATTCGTGAGAATATTGTCTCATCTACGGCTTGCTGGATGAAGAACAAGGCCTTTGCATCTTTCTTCTGATTTTCCTTGTTTGTGGTCTCTTCTGATGTTGAATCTGCCCATCCTTTGTCAACCAAATCCCACAGATCTTGAGATCTGAATAATGTTTTCATTTTGATGCTCCAGAATTCATAGGATTCTCCTTTAAAGACTGGTATTTGTGGTTGTGATACATTGACCGAAGAGTTATTTGTGGTCATCTTGTTATTTGGGTATATTTTGGTGTGATAGGACTTATACTAACAGAAGTTTAGGTTACGACCTGGCTCTTGATACCACAATGTTGGTTATTGACAGAGCAAGAAAGCACAAACTGGAATGGGTAAAATGCATACTTTATTGAATCAGTAGCTAGGCCTTTTTATAGGCATTACATGAAACAGAAATCTCCTAAAAAGAAGCTATCTAACGTTCATAAGATAACAATATCAAATAACAAAGTCTTCCCATTATTCTAGCATTCAACTTTGAATTATTGACTGGACTTCTTCTGTCATGACTTAATCTTCAACACTACATAAGTCTGTACAAAGGCATGTGCAGGTGCCATAAACTCTTACAAAGTGGTGTCAGAGCTTTGGTCACGATAAAAAATAGCAGAAAACGGGAAGATAAAGACCGACAAGTTTGATGGTCATGATTTCGGGTTCTGGAAGATGCAGATCGAGGACTATCTGTATCAGAAGAAGCTTCACGAGCATTCGGAATAAGTCAAACCTACACGGATGAAGGCTGAAGATTGATCGGGAGTCTCTAGGTGTAGTCGGGCTATCCTTGGCAAGATTGTAACCTATAATGTTGTCACGGAGAAGACTGCATACAACCAAATAAAGGCTCTATCTAACATGTATGAGAAACCTAGTGCATCGAATAAGGTGCATCTCATTTGACAGTTGGTTAATACGAAGATGAAGAAAGGGGGATCCGTTGCAAATCATACGAATAAATTTAATTCAATCATAACACATTTGGTGTCGATTGATATTAAATTTCATGATGAAGTACAAGCTCTGTTATTACTCTCTTCTTTCCCGAGAGCTGGCCAGGCACTGTTACAACAGTTGTGGTTCAACAAAACTATTAAGCTTACGCTAGAAAATAATCGTGATTTAATTCTTGTGGAAGCTATCCGTAAGAAGACACCTTCTCTATTAAGTTTAGTAGACAGAGGCAGAGGCAGAGGTAGAAGGAAATACAAAGGACAGAAGCAGCAGAACAAAGGTATGTCGAAATCAATGAAGAGAGGTGAGCCGAAGAATAGGCAGGGCGTCATGTGTTGGAATTGCAGCAAGAAGGATACTTTCAAAGTCAGTGTTCTCGAAGGATAAGGAGTTTAACATGGCAGCAGGGGACTCTGACGACGCATTGGTATGTTGTATTGAGAATAAGGTTGAGGGTCGTATTAGGGATCCTGTTGCATCGTTCCATGCTTCCTATTGCAAAGAAGAGTGCAAGTTATGCTTTGGCAAGGTTCGTTTAGCATTATGACAATACTCTAGACATTGCAGGTGTTGGGATGTTTTCCTCAAAACTTATTTTGGTACAATTGGACTGTACATTCCAGGCCTAAAGGGAAGGTTGATATATGTTGGGAAGCTTGGTGAGGAAGGTTATCACGTAGGCTTCGAAGAACGGCGGTTACCAAAGTTATTTTGGTGGTAGCTCTTGGGAACAAACGTGGAAGGCTGTATATGGGTTGAGGTACACTCCGATGGGATTCATGTAGCTATTGATGGTAGAGGCAGTGCAACTCCATGGCACTAAAGGCTTGTTACATGAATGGTAATGGTATGAAGGTTCTAGCTTCGAAGGTTAGATTTCGGATAAACAGAATGCATGCATAGGCTTTTGTGAGCCATGTGTAATGGGGAAACAAAAGAACGCGAGATTTGTTAAGTCTAGGAATACAAGGAAACTGCAAAGGCTCGAGCTAGTTCATACAGATGTCTATGGCCCTACAGTTGTTTGTTGCAATAATAGGCGGATCATGCTACTATGTTACCTTTATCGATAATAGTAGCACGAAGATATGTGTTTATTTTCTAAAAAATAAATCAGGGGTATTCACTACTTTTAAGAAGTGGAAGGTTGTGGTCGGGAACGAAACAAACCTTTGCGTGAAGTGTTTGAAATTTGATAATGGTGGGGAGTATAGTAGCCGAGTTCATTAAGTATTGTGCTGGGAATGGGATTAAGATGTTGAAAACGGTCCTAGAAACACCCCAACAGAATGGTGTTGCTGAAAGAATGAACCATAGATTGAATGAAAGGGCGAAGAGCATGGGGTTTCATGCAAGGCTTCCAAACTTACTTAATCTATCGCAGACCCTTAGTTCCATTGGGGTTCCGTATTCCAGAGGAGGAATGACGAGAGAAGGAAGTTAGTCTCGCTCACTTGAAGTTATTTGGCTGTGACTCCTATGTTAGGTGATATATGTTGCAAGAGATAAGCTTGATACGAAGTCTATGAAGTGCACATTAAGAGGCTATGCCTGAAATGAGTTGGAATATCTCTTTTAGGGTGGAAAGGGTCACAAGGTCATCTGAAGCAGAATGTCACATTTAATGACTCTTTACTCAGTATGAAAGAGCATCTAGTAACTTAACAGAGCCAAATTTTGCAAAGGATCAGGTGGTGTTGTAAGACTGTCCAGGTTCACCGTATTTTTTGTAAACCGAGGGATTCACTACAAGAAAAACCGCCTATAGGGACAACATAAGTAGTCTCTAAAAGTGAGCGATATAGTGTCTAAAAATCTTTAGGGACTACACATAATCTCAATAAATGACGTGCCAATTACCTAGGCGCTAGAGGTTTTTAGGGACTACCGGTTTCTTTTTTAGGGACTACAACTTTGACTCTGACTTTTTGACTTTTGACTTTCATTGACCCAAACCAAACTATGGCGTCAACCTTTTGAGACTACAATTAGTCCCAATAGTATCTTTAGGGACTACTACTTGCCACTACAAGTAGTGCCTAAAGAAATTTGACTTTGTTGACCGAACCTTCAGGACTATATGCAGGGACTACAAGTAGGCGCTAACGTTTTAACCAAAACAATTTACAGCCACCTTTAGGGACTACACGTAGTCCCTAAAAGCGACTGTAGCTTTCGCAACAACAGGTTATTTGTAGGCGTTTTCCCAGGTTGTTCCAACCCATTTGTGACCATTTTTTGAGATTTTCAACGTAAACCAGTTCAACGCAAATAATAACTTAAACATACAATCACATTCGATTCAAGATCAATGAGTACATATTGTTCAACGAGACAACGACATAAATATGAAGTGTTCAAAAGCATAAATTGTTTCATACACCAACCTAACAATGAGCTAATGCCTAATAACTATTGATATGTAGCCAATGCCAGACGTTCCTTATAAGTGATTTTGATTATTTTTATTGTCCTCGACGATGATCACACCTTTTACTATGATCGGCATTGGGGTAACTGTTCGGAGCCACTTCACATCCTACAAGCATCAAAGCAAAAAAAAAAGTTATTTTATTAGAACAAGGAAGCGTGGTGGGCAGGCTTGTGGTAGGCTTGTGGTGGACACCGTGATTAACGATGGTGATAGCGAATACAGCTTTTAAGTTCACCGTGCAACATTGTAAAACATGACTCATTTTTTTTTTACCTAAAGAGGGGAAGTTGACTTTATCTAACTTTGACCGTATAACCATCGACACAACCTTTTTATAATATCACTATGTGCAAGTTCTTGGATATTCTAACACCTTAATCTGCACGAGGAGGGGGGCTATACAAACTAACCGGTTCAGCTATCGTCAATAGTAATTATTTCATTACAACACTGCAGGGCGATCAAACCTTAACTAAATGGTTGCGCCTTTCAGATGATTTCCAAATGGTGTCATGATGTATGTGGCAGTTGGTAGCTAAACCTCTATGCGCTACTATGATGATAATGCACTTTGAGAACAAAAGTATACTAGTCACATATTGTGGACATGTGTTTTACTTTTGTAGTTAGAAATTAAGAAAATATAAGAGCAATGCTATGGTCGTAACACAAGGATCAAACATCAAAACTCAAGACGTCTTGAGCATTTATTTCATGACATAGTGAGTTATTGCACTTTATTTAAAGTACAACACCACATGTTTGCGTAGAAATACATTTGTTCAAATTTCAGAAACAAAAATGCAAAAAAATTGTAGTCTAGTTGCATTTAAGTAATATCACTTTAAAGTAATCTTCAAAACAAGCTTACAATATTAATGAATAAAGTTCTAATGTGCAACAGCCTGATTATTGTTTGCATGTGGGGTCAAAACGAAGGATCTTTTACAGACAATATAAATAGTAAAGCAAACCGGATAATATGTTTACTTACCTTGATTTGAAAAGTTCACTGATAGTAGCAACTGAAAAAAGGATTGGTTCCTCGGTCCTGTGATGGGAGACCAGATATACAAAATTCAATGGCAAACTTCATAGATGTGTGCATGTATGTGATTATGTATGAATCAATGGATATATGTATGATTATTACTTGGTTTCAAAAAGCGCTAGATGCTCATACTTCTCACACTTTATAAGAGCCATGTCATGTTTACCCTATGACCTAGACATAAGACTCCATCTCCAGATATGCAACTGTCTCTTTGGATCCTCTTCTGACTGGAACTTACTATCATTTATTTTAACACAATTCTTTGCAGCAATACCGTAGTAGTAAGGAGATAGGTAATAACTGACTTTTTGCTTAGCTTGCTTTAGCATGTGTGTACTCGATATCGTTCTCGGTATCTAATCGAATTGATCACGGTTAATGGTGGAATAGTCGGTAATGGTCACGAAAAGGGGGAGTTGATTTTCTATTCTATTAGAAAGGGTAAGTGCAAAACGTAATTAAAATAAGCTAAAAGAAAATCTAAAAAACTAAATTAAAGCTTTGAAAAATTAAACTAAAAATTACTAGAAAAACTTGGTAAAAATGGAGATTTCGGGAAGCGTGCAAATTTTGGATATTAAAACGTAATGAATTAAAAACTTGAAAACGTGGTAAAAATAAACTAAGAAGAAACTTGTTTAAAATAATTCTAAGTTTAAAATGGCGGGAAAAGTTAAAAACTAAGAAAAATAAATCAAAAGCCAAAATCAGATCACAATGCGATCGTACTCAGATCGCAATACGATCGTGACTGGGGTCAGATCGCACTCAATGCGATGGGAAAGAGTGATCGCACTCACAGATCGCAACCACGATCGCAACAAGTGGATCATGGTCTATGATCGTGGTCTGTGATCGTAACACAATGATCGCAATCTATGCGATCAAACTCAAGGATCGTGACACGATCGCACCACAGATCGCAATATGTGATCGTGGTGTGGATCGTAGCCAGGGAAAGAAGTGTAGATCGCACTCAATGCGATCGCAGCCAAGGATCGTAACCAAGTAAAACCCTTCTAAGATTGTAATGGCGTCCAATGAGTAACTAAGCTTAAACGAATAAGCTGTTAATCCAAAAAGCACTTACCAACTTTTAGTCAAGGATAAATAAGCACAAATTTGAAACCTTTTGGAATACTAAGCACGTGAACTTAATAATCCGAACTTTAAAATGTTAAAACCTTTAGGAAAACTTAAAAGTGAACAAGCTAAACATACAAATAAGCCAATAAGCACAAAGAGCTTATAGCTTATACGTATAAGAGCTTATGTAGGAATAAAAAAATGAACTTTTTAATCACTTAAACATCAAAATCAATCACGGATCATAAATATTTCGGATCAAATGTAAACTAAAATCAAGAAATGTAGAAAGAGGTTAAAGAACAAAAAGCTTAACTTGAACTTGTGATTAATGAAATCCCAATACAAGGATGATTAAAAGCTTAAACTTGAAAGATAAAAATAAAGAAAAGAAGAAACTTAGTGAGAGAAAGTTTGAAACTTTCTCTCTCTAAAAACTAGAAAGGAAAATGAAAAATGAAAACTAGCTAACCAACCCTCCTAATGTGTTTAGTAGGGTATTTATAGGAAAATGGGGAGGTGCATGTGTTGCCTCCTCTTTCTTTCTTCTCGGCTCGACTCGATTTAAATCCTTTATCTTTCTCGACGTCGTCTCGGGATTTGTCGATGTAAATTGAACTCGTCTTATAATCTTCTTCTATAATTAGACTTGAGTTCTTCGACTTCATTAAACTTCTGTCTTTAGACTTTTTTTTCGATAAATCTTCAGAATAGGTCTTAGACTTCCGTTCTTTTTGCACTCTTGATCATTTGACTTCGTCTTTCCTCGTTTTCTTCAATAAAAGCCTGTGAAAGCCCGTGTTTTCTTCCTTTTTCATCTTTTGGTCCTAAAACACAATAAAAACACAAACCACGTATAATTCCGACTTTTACGACATAAAATACACGTTTTGGTCTTGTTATTATTGGAAATAAGTGGTAAAAGGATAAGTGTTTTCACACTTATTAAATCCCCTACACTTGACCATTGCAATGCCCTCATGCAATGCATTAATTTTAAAGCACGGTTTACATTTTCCATCATAAATAACCCACCTTGGCCTTTATTAAATACTAAACATTAAGGAAAATAAAAAGATAGAAACAAGTAAAGAAATCAAAGACTTACCTTGGGTTTTTGGCTGCCATGAAGGTTTATCATCCTCAAGTTTCACGTTCCCCATACCAAGCTTAAAAACGAGATCATTGTTATTATAAGTTAGCAAACTAACACGAATTCATGTGGGCCAATTATTTACTTAGACTCCCTTATTCCTAGGTGTATCTCTTATATTTTAATTTTGTCTTGAATGATCACGAGGATGCATTGTTTGACTTATTTCGATAGTTATTTAGCCTGAAAATAAAGTGGGAAGATTTAATCAATAGTTAGCTAAAGGACAAAATATTTTAAAACTGCTTCTCGGGACCTCTTAAAGTTCATATCTTGGCATAACTCGCTTCACGATTTGAGACCTTTCTCGGACCGATATTTGGCAGTGACTTCATACTTCAAATCTTGAGAGACGTTCTTGAAATTATGGTCTTCTCTTCATAATAGGAATTTCTTCACTTTAAGTTTTTGAGAGATTCTTCATATTTGGACCACGACTTCTTCATTTTTCTCCAATATTTATTTTGTACTTTGATATACAACGATCCGCCTCCTTTTAGGACTTGGATCTATGTATCCTCATACCTTGTTAGGGCCTTTTTGGATAGACTTCTCCATGATCTTTTGGGGAGTATTTGCTTTTCGTCGTGTGTCTCGATCCTTCATATTGATTTTCGATAAATGATTCTTCACATCACTTTTGGATCTTTAGCAACAAAATGTAGCCCTCATGCCTTGTTAGGCCTTTTCGGTCTCGCCAATCTTCGCATCCCGCTTCAATAAGTTATGCCTTGGCTACGAACTCTAATTAATACCGAGCAACTTTTAAACGATCTTGTGCTAGAAGCTAAGTAACTTTTCAAATCGTACAACCTTATTTATTGCAGATAAATTTATTAGCAAGCGATGGGAGAAAAAGCTTATAATCAACTCACATAAATTCACGAAAGAATACCAAACTTATAACTGACTCTATCATCTCTCGTTTTCCACAATTTAAAATCTCAAAGAATGAGACTCGTGGATGCTTAGCCAATTAAATAAAAGTTTTGGGTTTTCGAGTCATCTATAGGATCTTGCATCTTCTTAGACTTTTTCAAGTTTAGAATTTACGTTTTAAAGTTCCCTTGATAAACGACCCTCTAGGATCAATTATAGGAACTTGCAAAAAGTTCTTGTTCTTAACCCGTGAGAGTTAAGACTTTCGCGTTTTAAAGTTCCCTATATAAAAGCCTAGCAAAACTTGACTTAAACACGTTAAGGATACTAGCTAGAGTAAACTTGGATAAGTAAATTCGGGTTGAGTCAAAATATTCACGACTTTGAAAAATTTAAAACCACTTTATTGAAAATTTATTCTAGCAAAGAAAGTAAATAACGATAACAAAGGAAAATACTACTATACTACTAGGCCAAAATAGATTAAAAATTTTGAAAAATGTCGAAAAATTAGATTTTCAAGTTGAAATGAGGACAAATTCATGGAAAGACCACTTACTTCTATAGAAGTCCCCCCTACACTTCATATAAATATTGTACTCAATGTTTAAGCATGTGGGAGAAAACTCCCCTACACTTAGGACATTGTGCACTTTGTTTAAATCTTGCTAAGGAAAGGACAACTATAGTGATTTCAATGTGAACATATAAGATATGAAATATTGAATCACGATAGTTTAGGATAGAACCAGGAAGACGGGTACACGGGATCACGGTTCGTCAAAAGTCATCAAGAATGGATCTTTGAAGCTTTAATCCCTGCACATAAGAAGAAACGAGACAACAAACACATACGGGGCTCCCCCTACACTTATTATAAAAACGGTAAAGGATATATCAACGGGTTGCCTCCCGAGAAGCGCTTGTTTTTGTTAACCGAGTCACGAGCCTGAATCGACCCAGAACTTAATTCAAGGGAAACGTGGTAAGGGATGGAACCATCTCATGAGAGATGTCCTCACCAAAGTATAACTTCACGCGCTGGCCATTCACCTTAAAATTGGGCCCATTTGGCTGAGAAAGCTCAATGGTGCCATATGGGAAGACTTTGGCGACGGTGAATGGACCAGACCAACGGCTCTTCAACTTGCCCGAGAAGATCTTCAACCGAGAGTTAAAGAGTAAAACTTGATCACCAACGTGGAACTCTCGGTTCTTAATCCTTGCATCATGGATGATCTTGGTCTTCTCCTTGTAGATCAATGAGTTCTCATAAGCTTCATTACTTAGTTCATTGAGCTCGTTGAGTTGAATCTTTTGAAGAACACCGGCTTTGTTGATGTCGAAGTTATCCCACTTCAAGGCCTAGTATGCCTTATGTTCTAGCTCGATAGGGAGGTGGCATGCCTTCCCGTACACAAGAGGATAAGGTGTA
Source organism: Glebionis coronaria (assembly GCA_025667525.1). Lineage (NCBI taxonomy): Eukaryota > Viridiplantae > Streptophyta > Magnoliopsida > Asterales > Asteraceae > Glebionis > Glebionis coronaria. The sequence continues at coordinate 86,825,903 of CM046875.1, read as the reverse complement.
CAACCAATCGGGGTCTTATAAGCGGTACGGAAAGCCCACAAAGCATCATCTAACTTATCGGCCCACGAGGCACGATGCTCTCCCACAGTACGCTCAAGAATTCGCTTCAATCCACGGTTAGATATCTCATCTTGACCATTTGTTTGAGGATGATAAGCGGTGGAAAGACGGTGATTGACACCATACTTAGCCATGACTCGAGCAAATTGATCATTGCAAAAATGAGTCCCGCAGTCACTAATGATAGCACGAGGAACACCGAATCGAGCAAAAAGTTGCTTCAAAAAGTTCACAACCACCCTCGCATCATTCGTAGGTAGAGCCTTAGCTTCAACCCATTTGGAAACATAGTCAACGGCTACGAGGATGTACTTGTTCCCTTTGGATGATGGAAACGGCCCCATAAAGTCGATACCCCATACATCAAAGATTTCACATTCTTGTATGAAATTTTGAGGCATCTCATCTTTATGTGTGATCTTGCCTTGGCGTTGGCAAGCATCACAATTTTTAACCATCTCGTGAGCGTCACGATAAATGGTGGGCCAATAAAATCCTGAGTCAAACACTTTCTTCGCGGTGTAATTTGGACCAAAATGACCACCGGTGGGTCCTTTATGGCAAGCTTCGAGAATGTCGAAAGCTGCGGGTCCATCAACACACCGACGAATAATCAGATCAGCACATTGTTTGAAGAGATAAGGGTCATCCCAAAAGTAAGTCTTAATATCTTTAAAGAACTTCTTCTTTTGTTGGGATGTTAACCCTTCGATGAGAATACCACCCGCTAAGTAGTTTGCAATGTCCGCAAACCACGGGGTGTCATCAAGATTGGAATTGATAGACATTAAGGCCTCAAGGGAAAAAGAGTCATTGATCTCTTGATTCGGATGATCCCCTTGATAAGGATCCTCAAGTCTACTTAGATGATCCGCGGCTAGGTTTCCCGCTCCCTTCTTGTCACGAATTTCAATTTTAAATTCTTGAAGGAGCAAAATCCAACGAAGAAGTCTTGGCTTGGAATCTTGTTTAGTTAACAAGTACTTCAACGCGGAATGATCGGTGTACATGATGGTGGTGGAAAGGACAAGATAGGGGCGGAATTTTTCAAAGGCATACACTACAGCTAAAAGCTCTTTTTCGGTAGTGGTATAATGCAATTGAGCCCCCATCATTGTCTTGCTAGCATAATGGATTGGTTGGAAGTGTTTGTTCACTCTTTGGCCCAAAACCGCTCCAATAGCAAAGTCGCTAGCATCACACATCAATTCAAAAGGTAGCTCCCAATTTGGGGTAACCAAGACCGGTGCCTTAGTCAGCTTATCCTTAAGAAGATTGAAGGATTCAAGACACTCTTTAGAAAAGATAAAAGGAGTATCTTCTTCCAAGAGGTGGGTCATCGGGCGAGCGATTTTAGAAAAATCTTAAATGAATCGACGATAGAAGCCCGCATGACCAAGGAAACTTCTCACACCCTTCACGGTTGAAGGTGGAGGCAATTTAGCTATGACATCCACTTTAGCACGGTCCACTTCAAGACCGGCTTTGGAGATTTTGTGTCCAAGAACAATGCCTTCTTTTACCATGAAATGACATTTTTCCCAATTTAGAACAAGGCGAGTGTCTTCACACCGCTTAAGCATGTGTTCCAAATTGGCAAGGCAATGAGAGAAAGAATCACCATAGACCGAGAAATCATCCATGAAGACTTCCATAGTTTCTTCAACCATGTCATGGAAGATAGCCATCATACACCTTCAGAATGTCCCAGGAGCATTGCATAAGCCGAAAGGCATTCTTTTGTAAGCAAATGTTCCATAAGGACAAGTGAATGTGGTTTTCTCTTGGTCTTTAGGATCGATGGGAATTTGAAAATACCCGGAGAAACCGTCTAAAAAGTAGTAATAGTCATTACCCGCTAGACGTTCAAGCATTTGATCCATGAAAAGAAGGGGAAAATGATCCTTTCTCGTAGCATCATTGAGTTTGCGATAGTCTATACAAACTCTCCACCCTATAACGAGACGAGTAGGAATCAACTCGTTGTTTTCAATGGGCACAATGGTGATTCCGCCTTTCTTAGGCACACAATGGACTGGACTAACCCATGGTGAATCCGAGATAGGGTAGATCATTCGCGCATCAAGAAGTTTGATAACCTCTTTTTTGATAACGTCATGGATCTTGGGATTCACCCTTCTTTGGCTTTGAATAGTGGGTTTAAAATTGTCCTCCATGAGAATTTTATGTGTGCAAAAGTGAGGATCAATTCCACGAATATCGGAGATTTTCCAAGCAATCGCTTTCTTATGATTCTTCAGGACGGCGATAAGGCGAGATTTCTCTTCTTCTTTCAAGTCCTTTGCGATGATGACGGGTAGCTGCTTATTCTCTTCAAGGAAAATGTACTCGAGATGAGACGGTAGGTCCTTAAGCTCTAAATCCGGAGGATTTTCGATGGAAGGTGTAGTCAAATTCGGATCATCGATAGAGATATCCTTAGGAGATGGTGGAGAAATATGGTCCTCATTGAGAAGTTTCTCAATGGTACGAATGTCTTCATCCCAATCGGAGGGAGAATCGTCATATTTTAAGTCCACATATCCCAAAGTTGCTTCAAATTCTTTGAAAATGAAATCACTTTTTCCAAATGGAGTTAGTGAAGGAGCAATAGAGGCAACGGTCTCAACAATGGGAAGAGAAGAAGAACCACTTTTACAAGCTTCTTTGAAATGTTCTTTACAAGCCTCATCAAGAACGTCAATGAAATTGACACTCTTGTTTTCAGAAGGCTGCTTAGAAAGTTTACCCATGTTGAAGACGATTTTTTCGTCACCAACTCTCATGATTAATTCGCCCGCGGCTACATCAATGAGAGTGCGACGGTCCTCAAGAATGGACGTCCAACGATTAATGGAACACGGGGATCCATCTCGTAGTCAACGAAAACAAAATCCGCCGGAAAGGTGAATTCGTTGACACCGACGAAAACGTCTTCGTTTATCCCCACCGGATAAGCAACCGTACAGTTAGCTAATTCCAATGTCATTCGTGTAGCGACTAGCTCGGGTAGAGAAAATTGTTTCCAAACGCTTAGAGGCATTAAGTTGATACTAGCACCTAGATCGGCTAGGGCCATACGATTCTCTACCCCAGGGAAGTTGCAAGGAATGAGAAAACGACCCAGATCACCAAGTTGGGTTGGTAATTTCCTTAAGAGCACTGCAAAGCAGTTCTCATTAATTTGGGTCTGAGCGATATCAAGGAGTTTCTCCTTATCCACTGAGAAGATCTTTAAACATTTTCGCATACTTCGGCATGTGAGCGAGAGCCTCGGCAAAGGAGATGTTGAAATTCAGTTGTTTAAACATTTTAAGAAAGTTAGAAACCTGAATATCATCCTTGTTCTTCAACTTCTCTTTCCTCAACCTTGAGGGATAAGGTATATTGGGTTGAGATGAAGGCTTTGGAATGGAATTCTCACTCACATCCTTGGGTGGAGGGGTAGAAGTAGAAGGTGGGGGAATTGGAGAAGGGGACTCGTTTTCCTTTGTCACAATCACCGGTGTAGGTGTAGGAATCTCGGGTTCCTTTAAACCTTTGCCACTTCGGGTGGTGATTGCTTTCATCTCCCCTCTTGGATTAGCAACGGTGTTACTCGGAAGAGAACCCGAACCAGGGGCTTGATTACTTGGGAAAAAACTAGCCATCATATCGCTTAAGTTATTCGTTTGATTGCTCATAGAGTTTCTCATATCGGCTTCAAGAGCATTCCCTTGTTTCGCCATGTCATTCCTTAGCTCGGCTCGAATATCGTTCCCTTGTTTTGCCATGTTACCCATCAAGTTAATGAATTGGCTTTGAAGATTCGTCACCATCTCTCTATTGGTCCTCATGTAAGCTTCGAGGTCTTGGTTCAGTGCCGTGGGTTGATTGAGAGGTGGAGCTTGGTAAGCTGAATTATTTCCTTGAGGTGGATATAGGTTTCTTTGGGATTGATATTGATTGGTAGCTCGAGGTTGGCTTTGATTGTTGCGGTTGAAGTTGTTTTGGTTTTGGTTTTGAGGAGAAAAACCGGGTGGAGATAGATAATTGTTGGAACGATAACTTAGCAAGTTGCGGTCTCCTTGAGGACGTGCTTGGTAGCCTCCTGTATAAAAGTTACCGTTAGCGGCATACACATTTTCCGGATTGTCAAGAGTAGAACAATTGGTGTATGAATGAAAACCCCCGCATATCTCATAAGAAGTTGCTATAGCTTTAGCTTGTTGAAATTGGTTTGTAGCCATGGTTAAGAAGTTTTTGTTCATCTCAGCTATTTGGCGAGTAAGTTCGGTTATCTCTGAGTTGGATGATGTAGAAGAAACATTGGCCCTCTGGTTATTCCTTGAAGATGCAGATGAATCCCAATTTTGTGGTGAGTGGTCATGTTCTCTATCAGCTCTCTACACTCCTCAGGTCTTCTCTTCATGAATGTACCACCGGCGGCAGCATTAATCGTATCACGATCACGAAAAGTTAACCCATTATAGAAAGTATCAATCAAAGTAATGGGGAGCATGTTATGGTTTAGACAACGGTCGATCAAGACATTATAGCGTTACCAAGCATCGAAAAGCGACTCCTTAGGTTCTTGAGTGAATCCACTGATTTGGTTGCGAAGACTAGTGACCATGGATGGTGGAAAGTAGCGCGACAAAATTTTTTGAGTCATGTCATTCCATGTTTGAATTGAGTTTTTGGGAAGACGATCAAAGTATTTTTCGGCATGGTGGGATAAAGTGTGTGGAAAAAGGTGAAGGCGGAGAAAATCCATGGAAGCACCGGGTAGTTTCATGCTTTGAGTGACTGTGATGAACTTGTCGAGATGTTTTTTGGCATCATCATCCGGTAATCCGCGAAACGGGCAAGCGTTTTGAACTTGATGGATCATGTGATGCTTCAATGAAAATTCAGGAGCCGTGATTTGCATCGGCGCAATCGGTCCTCCGCGTCCGTTCATGGCTGGGTGACAAAGCTCCTCCATTGTTTGTAGGTCGGGTGGGGGAACATTGTTGTTGTTGTTGTTATTGTTATTCAAATTGGGGTGGGGTGGGTTGTTATTATTGTTATACACACCGGCCATATCTATGTCTCTAAGAGTCTCGGGCTCAGGATAAGACGTAGATCGAGTACGCATACACTAAAAGGAAATAAAATATTTTTGATTTTTTATCTTTTTATTGTTTTTGGATTTTTGAAAATTATATATATATATATATATATATATATATATATATATATATATATATATATATATATATATATATATATATATATATATATATATATATATATATATATATATATATATATATATATATATATATATATATATATATATATATATATATATATATATATATATATATATATATATATATATATTTTAAGATTTTTGAAAATTTTTGTGTTTGAAAATAACGTTCCTAAAAGAACGGATCCCAAAATCCAATTTCGCACTAAAACCGTTAATCTTTACGAAAAGAGCCGGCAGCGGCGCCATTTAATAACTGACTTTTTGCTTAGCTTGCTTTAGCATGTGTGTACTCGATATCGTTCTCGGTATCTAATCGAATTGATCACGGTTAATGGTGGAATAGTCGGTAATGGTCACTAAAAGGGGGAGTTGATTTTCTATTTATTAGAAAGGGTAAGTGCAAAACGTAATTAAAATAAGCTAAAAGAAAATCTAGAAAACCTAAATTAAAGCTTTGAAAAATTAAACTAAAAATTACTAGAAAAACACTTGGTAAAAATAGAGATTTCGGGAAGCGTGCAAATTTTGGATATTAAAACGTAATGAATTAAAAACTTGAAAACGTGGTAAAAATAAACTAAGAAGAAACTTGTTTAAAATAATTCTAAGTTTAAAATGGCGGGAAAAGTTAAAAACTAAGAAAAATAAATCAAAAGCCAAAATCAGATCACAATGCGATCGTAGTCAGATCGCAATACGATCGTGACTGGGGTCAGATCACACTCAATGCGATGGGAAAGAGTGATCGCACTCACAGATCGCAACCACGATCGCAACAAGTGGATCATGGTCTATGATCGTGGTCTGTGATCGTAACACAATGATCGCAGTCTATGCGATCGAACTCAAGGATCGTGACACGATCGCACCACAGATCGCAATTTGTGATCGTGGTGTGGATCGTAGCCAGGGAAAGAAGTGTAGATCGCACTCAATGCGATCGCAGCCAAGGATCGTAACCAAGTAAAACCCTTCTAAGATTGTAATGGCGTCCAATGAGTAAATAAACTTAAACGAATAAGCTGTTAATCCAAAAAGCACTTACCAACTTTTAGTCAAGGATAAATAAGCACAAATTCGAAACCTTTTGGAATACTAAGCACGTGAACTCAATAATCCGAACTTTAAAACGTTAAAACCTTTAGGAAAACTTAAAAGTGAACAAGCTAAACATACAAATAAGCCAATAAGCACAAAGAGCTTATAGCTTATACGTATAAGAACTTATGTAGGAACAAAAAGATGAACTTTTTAATCACTTAAACATCAAAATCAATCACGGATCATAAATATTTTCGGATCAAATGTAAACTAAAATCAAGAAATGTAGAAAGAGGTTAAAGAACAAAAAGCTTAACTTAAACTTGTGATTAATGAAATCCCAATACAAGGATGATTAAAAGCTTAAACTTGAAAGATAAAAATAAAGAAAAGAAGAAAACTTTCTCTCTCTAAAAACTAGAAAGGAAAATGAAAAATGAAAACTAGCTAACCAACCCTCCTAATGTGTTTAGGAGGGTATTTATAGGAAAATAGGGAGGTGCATGTGTTGCCTCCTCTTTCTTTCTTCTCGGCTCGACTCGATTTAAATCCTTTGTCTTTCTCGACGTCGTCTCAGGATTTGTCGATGTAAATTGAACTCGTCTTATAATCTTCTTCTATAATTAGACTTGTGTTCTTCGACTTCATTAAACTTCCGTCTTTAGACTTTTTCTTCGATAAATCTTCAGAATAGGTCTTGGACTTCTGTTCTTTTTGCACTCTTGATCTTTTGACTTCGTCTTTCCTCGTTTTCTTCAATAAAAGCCCGTGAAAGCCCGTGTTTTCTTCCTTTTTCATCTTTTGGTCCTAAAACACAATAAAAACACAAACCACGCATAATTCCGACTTTTACGACATAAAATACACGTTTTGGTCTTGTTATTATTGAAAATAAGTGGTAAAAGGATAAGAGTTTTCACACTTATTGATAGGGATGTCCGTACCTTGGCTAACTGAATCCAAACACTTAACAAAACTCTAAATTTATTTCTCGTCAAAAGATATACAAGATTTAAGCCGCACTACCATATCAATATCAATTCAGCCTAATGGTTTAACATGTATTAAATATTATTCATTTGATGCTATCCATCAAAATTGCCTCTGACCTTAACTTATGTACTTAAAAAAATCTCATTATGTAAATGACGTAAGCCATGTATATTTACACTTTCATGCAATGTTTCCATTGCTTCATCTTCGAGAATGCAAAACGATTTAACATCATAAACTTTTCAAACTTTCATTTTCAATAATCAATGTGTGTTTTCGATAGTCAATTACTTATAACTAACAAACGACATGTAACTGATGTATCTAAGTTTTATCTTTAAAACAGAAACGCGTGGGTTGATCAAAGTCGAACACGAATACAAACACCAACTCGAACAAGAACATAGACTTCAACGAGATCGATCCAACGTCGACACCGACACGTGCTTGGACAGATGAGCCCAAAACACTATAGTCACCGGAGCACGAACCTGAACGTCTTCATAAACACGCTATCGAACCTAAACCAAGCAGACACCAAACTCACAACCCGACTCTATCCCATTCACGAAGTATGAACCACTTCTTCATACTTATGAACCTGTTACATACCGAAATTTGATGTAATTAGTGATGAGAATGATTTTCCTGGACATAAAATGATCTAACTAACTGTGCTTATATATACAATACTAATAAGCTAGAACAAACAATAACTGAAAGAGAACCTCCCCTTTCAATTTAAGTAGTTTCTCTTAATTACAGCTTACTCCATAGCTTGAGTTGTCGACTCAAACGGTTTCAGTTGCAAAATTTCGCAGACTGCTTAATATTAATTGTACCGACTCAACTATTATTGGCGTATTATTTTATATCATCGAAAAACCATTTTAGAAGTTATTAGTTGAACCTAAATCATTATAAACTCACAAACTATATATAACGCAACTATCCATATTAGTCTATGAGAAATTAAGTTGTGACAAGACAAAAGGGGGAAAGACTAAAGTCACTCACATAAAGCTGGAAGAAATGGATTCGAGTTCTTGTGGAAGCAACCTCCTCCACACTTGACGTTGCCCATGATAAAGAAGTCTACAAAGTGAATAAGTTTAACTATTAGCACACCACAAGGTCTACTTTATAATCTTAAAGGACTAAACTTTTGTATATACAAACCATAACAGATTAGCCGAAGATGCAACCTTAGTTGCATAATAACTAGATAATCAATAACATTGCTGACCTCAATATTTCTTCTTTACCTGAGTAGGGAATCTTGATATAACACAAAATTCATACATCAGATTTCATATAACACAACAGATACTTACAATTTGAGCGGCTAGGTGGGTCAGGACAGAAGCAGCAACAGTGGCGACGATGGTGGTCTGGTGGAAGCAGTAGCGTCGGCGTTGTTGGTTGTCGGGCGACAGCAGCAGCGGCGAGGTGGGTCGGATACTATACAAACACAAACACAAATAACAAAACAAAATTATTCAAAAATCCGTAAATAAAAAACAAAACCAAAAACCAAATTACAAAAAAATCTAATAAAACAAAATCAGTTTAATTACTAGATGGGTGTTGATGGGTCCCGGCTGTAATGGTAGAGGCTCACTTTTGTGGTGGTGGGTGGTTGTTCGGGTGGCGATGGTGCTTGTTAGGACCATTGGAATAGTTATTTGTAGTAGGTAGACTAGGAGGTATGTAGTTCCTCCTGGTCATAGTAGTAGTAGGAGCAAGTCGTGCTCCTGGTCTTAGTTAAAGTCAAACTTTATTATTTAGTTATTATTCTGTTAGGATATGCATGAGATATGTTAGGAAAGGATATGCATATCAGTTTTACACATTTTGTTTAATGATGTATTAGGGTTTCCTTGTAGTATAAAAGGAACCTTAGGCAGAAGGGTTAGACACACCTTCATAAAACATAATTCTAGTTATCATTAATATTAGAAATCCTTAGAAAAGGATCAAGTCATTATAGTTATTATGTTCTTCTTTATAGTATTTGTATTCCACACTTATATTGTGTATAGAGTCTCTCTGTGAATAGACTTGTGATTACAGAAGTCCTTCACCGTTCCTGACAGGCTGCAAGATCCACATCTAGTAGACCCAACAAGTGGTATCAGAGCTTGTTGGCTCTCGATCTGGTTGATCTACAAGGTTTTCGTTAGTATTTTCTGTTTTATCAAAATAATGTTCCTCCTGATCTAGGGTTTTTCCCAACAAACCCTAGATAATTGATATGATGTTGCTGCTGTTATTTGGTGTTCTTGTTGCTGAATAAAGATTCAAGTTCAGGTGGTTGATTCTGATAGCTTTGGTGAGTTGATCCTTGATCAATGATGAACCCTAGCAGGACTCATAATGCTCGCTGCCAAAGTGATTATGTATGGATGGTTTCAGGAAAGCAAGCGTTGATAAATTGGTTAAAGATTCTGACTTATGTCATATGTCTTATACCTTTTTCTTCTCGTTGCTTTATGTCATTCCCATATAAACCCTAGATCCGTTTGTTGAAACATAACTGGTTTCTCGTATGATATGTTGTTGACAAACGGAATGCTTGATCAAGATTCGTCTTGGCTATTAGGGTTTTTAATTTATAAACCCTAGATGTATTCAAAAAAGGTTGCATGAAGTTGGAGGGGACCAGGAGTAAAGCTATACGCATCATGGTTAATCAAGGTCTTCACGTGATGTTTTTAACCATCAAATGAGACAAAAGAGATGGGTTGTACGCATGTGAAAGGTACAATTTCTAATATATTTGTTTTGGTACTAATTTCATTGGATACCAAACAAAGAATTCACATGATGGCTTTCAATACTATTCACTGTGGTCTATGATACGTGATATGCGTTCACGGTGGTCTAAAGAAGAATGGGTTTGCTGGTTCAGAGGGTGCCTGTGGTACGTGATTTGGATATGAGTGTGTGTATCTTCGCAGGTTTTGTGGTCCATGAGAAAGGACATGCGAACGATACGTGACAAGGTATTACTTTGATTCGTAGGTATCATTTTTATATTTGGAAGTGGTACTATTTAAAATATGATTCAAAAGTTATGCGTGATTTTTGGGAAGATACATGCAGCTATGAGGTACTTGACCTGGATTTTTGGTAGAAGTTGTTCTTCATTCTTTTGTTGCTGACGTTGATGCTCAACAGCAACTTGCTTTTGATGACTTCAAACAGGTTGATAAACTTGACCTGGATGAAATGGATCTCAAATGGCAGATGGCCATGCTCACTCTTAGGGTTCACAAGTTTGAGAAGAAAGCCGGTCGAAAGTTTAATTACAACCCAAGAGAGCCAGCAAGGTTTGACAGAAGCAAGGTTCGATGCTATAACTGCCAGCAGCAAGGTCACTTTGCAAGGGAATGCCCTAACAAGAGTGACCAGGAGAAGAGCAGATATTCAGCTTTTAAGGTTCAGGAGGTAAAGAATGACAAGAAGGCATTGGTGTCTGTTGACTCTATGGTCAACTGGAATGATCATCAGACTACCACACTGGAATCAGCTGAGCCCTCTACTGACGTGTTTGCAATGATTGCTGGGAATCTATCTGATGCAGAGGAAGCAGCCGAGTTTGCTCTTATGGGCATCTCACCTCAGGTTGTCCTCTTGGTTGTCATGATAAATATTCAGAATTGTTGTCCCAATATAATGACTTAAATGATCAGAATGATAAGTATTTTTTAGAGGTTCAAGCCTATAAGGCTTCTTTAAACACATTGGAACAACAAAAGAGGTGGCTTCAAGATACTTAACGTGAGTATGAGGATAAAATTAGGATTCTGAACATTGATTTAGAAAACACAACTAATATGCTTAAATACACAGAAAAGGTAAAAGATGACAGTATCAAAGAAAAACAAGAGATGAAAGAAAGATTAGATGCTACACTTTTGAGATTTGAAAAATGGCAAAAGGCACCTAAAAATCTTTCAAAATTAATCAATAGTAGCATGTCTGGTAGGACTAAAAGAGGGTTAGGATTTGATAAATATATTGATTCAGAAGATGTGTTTGATTTATCTTTTTCGAGTGTCTTTGATCCCGACAAAGAGGAAGAGGGAGAACCTAGTTACAATAGGTTTAAACCAGCAGTAGAAATGCATGTTGTCCCTCCACCTCTTACTGGAACTTTCATACCCACTTTTAGGCATAATGACTTGGATGGATCACAGATGCATGAGTCCCCAAAAAGTTCTACTAATTCTAATGACTTTGTCTCGTGTACTTTCAGTGACAAAGCCAGTGACTCTGCATCAAGTGGTTCAAGTGAAGAGTCGAGACCTACAAGTTCCAAGTCGAATGATCATGCTGCTACTGGTGCTAGGAAGTGTGAAGAGAGAGTTGCTTTTAATTCCACAGTGTCTAGTCCTGGTTTATTGAGTCCTAGGAAGATTGATTCTCCTAGAATTGTGTGTAATAAAGTTAGCAGTATGAAACAATGTCATTCTAATAAAAGGTCGTTTAAAACATGTTTTGTTTGTGGGAGTGCATTTCATTTGATTAAAGATTGTGATTTTTATGACAAACATTCTTCTGTTCATCAAGCATTTCCTGTTCCTGGTCCACCAGGAGTTGTTCCATATTCTTCTAGAAGACTTAACCCAAGTGCTCAATCGTTTTCTTCTTCTAGAAGGACCTCTCCATTAGCTTCTGATCATTGGAGAAACATTGGATTTACATCAAATAGACCAACCAGTAATTATTTTCAGAATTTTAATCCAAATTATGCAAATAATTTTGACCACATGTATTTTGGATTGGGAAATTTGGGAACTGCTGTTAAGCCCTCAGCAGGTTGTTCTTGGTCAAACAATAACACCAATATGATGAATAGGCAACCAAAGAACAACGGTGGATCTCATCAATCTTCTTGGCTATCCTCTAAAGATCCACAAGGCAGGCTCAAACCTGAAAAGGTTTGGGTCCCCTTAAGACACTAACTTTTGCATCTTTATTATCTTGTTATTGTAGGTTACTCCATACCAAGATCCTACTCTAGGAATTGTTGATAGTGGATGCTCTAGGAGCATGACAGGAAATAAAAGTCTTCTATCTAACTTTGTACCATTTCAAGACGGAAAGGTCTACTTTGGAGGAGGTGAAGGCAGGATCACTGGCAAAGGAACGATTCAGACGCCCAATATTAATTTTGAGCAGGTCTACTATGTGGAAGCACTTCAACACTTCGACTTGATATCTCTCTCAGATTTGTGACAAGAAGCAGTTTGTCCTCTTTACGGATACTGGTGCACTTGTGCTATCCAAAGACTTTAAACTTCAGGATGACTCACAGGTTCTACTCAGAATCCCTAGAAGACACAATCTCTATAGTATCAAGCTGAATGAAGTCAACCCTACTGGTCAACTAGCATGTTTGGTTGCTAAAGCCTCAGAAGATGAAGCCACTCAATGGCATAGAAGGATGGGACATGTGAACTTTAAGACCATTCACAAACTAGAAAATATGAACCTGGTCTCTGGTTTACCTCCCAAGTCATTTAGAAATGATATTAATTGTCTTGCTTGCAGCAAAGGCAAACAACATAAAGCATCCTTCAAGGCCATGGATTTATTTGGTCCTACCTCTATTAGGAGCATTGACCACAAACAATTCTGTCTGGTGGTAACTGATGGATATAGCAGGTTTACGTGGGTTTTCTTCATGGCTGCCAAGAGTGAGACCTACTCAATTCTAAAAGATTTTATTACACTTATAGAGAATTAGTTGTCCAAGAAGGTTAAAGGTATTCGATGTGATAATGGAACCGAATTCAAAAATGCAGACCTCATAGCACTTTGTAATTCTAAAGGCATCAAAAGAAATTATAGTGCAGCAAGAACTCCTCAACAGAATGACGTGGCAGAAAGAAAGAACATGACTCTAATAGAAGCAGCAAGAACAATGCTTGCCGATTCCAAGCTTCCAACCATGTTCTGGACAGAAGCTGTTAATACTGCAAGTTATGTTTTGAATAGAGTTTCTATTACAAATCCTCACAAGAAGACTCCTTATGAGCTCCTAACAGCTAAAGTTCCAAATATTGCTCATTTGAAGCCATTTGGGTGTCCTGTCACCATTCTAAATACTAGTGACTATTTGGGGAAATTTGATGGCAAGGCAGATGAAGGATACATTGTGGGATATTTTGCTCACTCTCGGGCTTATCGTGTCTACAATCTCCAAGCCAAGCGAGTAATTGAAACTATAAATCTCAGGTATTTTGAGGAGAAGTCAAACATCCAAGGCAAGGGTCCTGAATGGTATTTTGATCTTGATTATCTTAGTGATTCATTAGGATATTTTCGTTTCAAAACTAACCATGATGCAGGTCCACAAGTGTTTGCAACTTCTAGTACAGGTTCTCACTCTAGTCTTTCCGACTCAGATGACGAGGATGATATTTTTGTTGTTCCATCCTATTCCACCACAGTCTCTCCTACTCCTCCTAGTGATGCAACTCCATTGGATGTATTGGATTCTCAAGTAGCTCTTGACACATTACTCAAACAACAACAAGAAGCTACTACAGCAGCTGCTCAAGGTGGCTTTGAGTTTCCCTTGAATACGCCTGCTGATAAAGCTGCTCCTAGTACTCCAATTGTTACTCCTACTGCTAGTTTAACACATATTGGTAGTCCGACTAGTGATTCTACTTCCCATACTAGATTCTCAAGTCCTTCTGACCTGGGGAACCATCAAAAGAAGTCTTCTACCAAGCTGGATGATATTCATAAACAACCAATAGATGGCATTTTCAATGCTGCTTCATATGATGATGACTTTGTTGGGGATTTTAATAACTTGGCACCAGAAGTGGAGGTAGATTCCAATCCAGTGTTGCAGTCACACAAAGATCATCCTACTACTCAAATCATTGGAGATCCTGGTTCTACTGTCAAGACACGCAGAATGCATAAGAAGGCCACGTCTGATCATCATGCTCTTGTGAGCTATACTGAAGATCAAAAGCGTAATAATCATACGGACTTTCAACACTGTTTGTTTGCTTGTTTTCTTTCACAGGTGGAACCTAGATCAGTCTCTCATGCTCTTGAGGATCAAAGTTGGGTGGAAGCTATGCAGGAGGAAATGCAACAATTCTTGTTTCAGAATGTTTGGATCCTAGTTGACTTGCCGGATGGAAAGACAGCCATTGATATCAAATGGATTCTCAAAAACAAGAAAGATGCACGGGGTATTGTGGTGAGAAATAAGGCGAGGTTGGTTGCACAGGGTCATACACAACTTGAAGGCATTGACTACACTGAAGTTTTTGCTCCTGTTGCTAGGATTGAGGCCATTCGTCTGTTTTTGGCTTTTGCTTCCTATATGGGCTTTACAGTTTTTCAGATGGATGTCAAGAGTGCATTTCTCTATGGCAAGATTGATGAGGAAGTTTATGTCACTCAACCTAAGGGCTTTGTAGATCCACTTCATCCCAAGAAAGTTTACAAGGTGGTCAAGGCTCTTTATGGACTTCATCAGGCTCCTAGAGCTTGGTATGAGCGTCTCTCAACTTTCTTGTTGAAACATGGCTATAGAAGAGGCACAATTGACAAAACACTATTTCTTAAGAGGAACACCAAGGACATTATCCTTGTTCAGGTGTATGTGGATGATATTATTTTTGGTTCTACTAAAAAGGAATGGTGTGATGAGTTTGAACAACTGATGAAGGGTGAATTTCATATGAGTGCTATGGGAGAGCTTACATTTTTCCTTGGTCTTCAAGTCAAGCAACAGTCGGATGGGATCTTCATAAGTCAAGATAAGTATGTTCATGAGATCCTTCAGAAGTTTGATATGGATCCTCTTAGACCAGCAACAACACCTTATGAAGTTGCTAAAGTCAAACTCAAGAATGAGCCAGATCCTCCGGTAAATGTTCACATGTACAGGTCTATGATTGGCTCACTCATGTATTTGACTGCATCACGTCCGGATATCATGTTTGCAGTAAGTGCTTGTTCTAGACATCAGGTGGCTCCAACGGTTTCTAACTTGAATGCAATCGAGAAGATTTTCAAGTACATCAAGGCTCAACCCAAGCTCAGCTTGTGGTATCCTAAAGAATCACCTTTTGTTCTTGAAGCATATAGTGATAGTAACTATGCAGGTGCTAATAATGACAGAAAATCTACTACTGGTGGTTGTCAATTTTTGGGTCGAAGACTTATTTCATGGCAATGCAAGAAACAGACGATCGTAGCTACTTCTTCAACAGAAGCTGAATACGTTACTGCTGCTAGCTGTTGTGGACAAGTTTTGTGGATCCAAAATCAGATGCTGGATTATGGGTTCAATTTTATGAACACCAAAATTTTCATTGACAACCAAAGCACTATCTGCATTGTGAAGAATCCTGTTTTTCATCAACGTACAAAGCATATTGAAATTCGGCACCATTTTATACGGGATGCCAATGAGAAGAAGTTGATACAGGTTCTTAAGGTTCATACGGATGATAATGTTGCTGATCTGTTGACTAAAGCCTTTGATGGTCCTTGGTTCAACCACTTGGTGGTTCACATTGGGATGGTCAATCCTTGAGACCTAGGATTGAGGGGAGGCTAAGCCTAATGGGAGGCTTAGTGTACATATTTACTTGCACAGACTAACATATTGGTAGACTTTAACAACATATTGAATGGGTTCTTGTGGTGTGTGTTACTCCTAGTGGAGGTTTTTGCTCATTTCTGATGGTTGTCTTCATTAATGACTGGCTTCTAGTCCTTAATGGTTAGCTTCTAGTCGTTCATGGTTGCCTTTTAGTGGATAAAAATCCTTCTTTGTCAAGTGATGGTTGGCTTCTAGTCTTGGTTTGGGACACTGTTCACTTTGTTGACTTCTGTTGACCACATTGCTTCTAGTGTTGACCATTGTGCGCTTTGACTTTTAGTCAACGCATGCAAATTCTGGTATATATCCTCTTATTTAACTTTGGTAAATTGGGATTTGCAAATAATGTTATAAGGGGCAAGTGGTTACTTTGCATTAACTGCCTAATTTGAAAGGGCAATCCCCATTATTAGGGGTCAATGAACAGTTACTATACCATTATTTATGGTCAATTAACCCCCTTGACTCATTCATCACAATCATAACACACACACATCCGCTCCTACTCTCTCAAACCCTAAAAAATCATCTTCCTTTCCTTCTGATCAACATCAATGGCTGCTTTGGTCTACCAACCCGCTCACAATAAGGTCACTTATCTAGGAGATGGTCCTAAACGTGATGACTTCACAGACATTCTGGAGTTTATTGAGGCTTCTAACCTCAGGTATGATTTTACTGTGTGCCCCATTGTTTATGATAGTGTAATCCGTCAGTTTTGGGATTCTGCTACATTTGTGGCTGTGGTTGGTCGTCCACGTGAACTCCATGCTACCATTGATGGACGTTCTTATGTGGTTACTGAAGCTTCTATTCGGAGTTCCCTTCATCTTCAAGATGAAGGTGGTGTTGTTTCCATCCCCAATGCTGAGGTTTTAGAGGGGATGGCTGCTATTGGGTATAACCATGGGGGGAAGTTTAACTTCCAAAAGAATAGGTTTTCCCCCCAGTGGAAGCTTCTGGTGCACTTTTTGATTCATTGTTTAAGCCCCAAGTCTGGGAGTTGGGATGCTTTTCCCACTCCTTTGGCTACTGGTCTAATCTGCATAGCACAAGGTAGGGTGTTTAATTTCTCTCGCTATTTGTTTGATGGGATGGTTTGCAATCTGTCTATTACCGGTTCTAGGAAGAAATTTTTAATGTATCCTAGGTTTTTACAGCAGATACTTGTGTGTTTACCTCATGATAGGGAGGAGTATGAGACTCCTAAGCTTACTGCTAAAGTGTACTATAATATGGCTCATGGGTTTAGAGGGGAGTGGCAGCCCCTTACTGATGTAATGTTAGGCCTTGCTCAAGGTCCTCCTGATGTTGTTCCTCCGGCTGTCCAAGCCGAGGAGGAACATCCATTAGGTGATGACCCAATGGAGGAGGAGCATCCTGCTCGTGGTGCACCTAATGTGGTTGTGGAAGAGCCGGTTGAGGAGGTGGTGGTTGAAAGCCATCCACTTCCAAGGCTTCCCCCTCTTCGATGCCACATTCGTCTCCATTTGTGGATACTCCCCCTCCTAGTCCTGTTCCTCACTCTTCTGATAAGCCTTCTGGTTCTCGTGCTCATGATGATGACCCCTTTATTGCTTCTGGTTTCAATGAAGCCTTCCTAGACCCAAGTCCTCTTGGTGGGAAAGCGGAGGAGCCTACTACACTGACTTCTTTTCTTGATCTCATGCACAGGTACCATGAAAGGATTCTTTCCTTGGAAGCGGATTTGAATCAACATCGTAAGCTTACCCGGGAATTTGTTCTTCCCTTGGCTGCCCGGATTAAAGCTTTGGAGAAGCAGCAGAGGCGAAGAACAAAACATGTGGTTCAGTCTGATTCAGATGAGGAAGTTCCAGATCTTGTGGAGGATGGCTTGGATTTGTTGGCCAAGGCTGCGTTTGCTGATAAGTCATATGATGATCTGCCGATTCCTCCTACTTCCTCAAGCATTCCTTCTCCTGCTGCTATCCCTACACCAATGGAAGATGTTGCTGGTACTACTGCTGGTTCCACTGCTGGACCATCTCATGATCCAAAGGGGAAAGCCCCCATGACAGATGCTCCCTCACCCCCTCGCAAGCGCACACGTAGACAACTTGAGGAGGATAGGTTGGGTGAGGAGGCTGCACAAAGGATGCAAGCGGAGATTGACCAAGCTGCTCGGGCTGAGGAGGAAGCTCTTCAGAAGCAGAGACGTGAACAGTTTCAGCATGATGCTATGCATTGGGATGATAGCGATTGGATGCGGGTGCTTACTATTCTTACCTTGGATTATTCATAGTTTACTGATCTCTTGGGTTCTGATGTCAATGAGCATAATTGTATTCCTCGAGCTATGGTGTTAATGCGTAAGCAACATTTAGCGCTTGCTGCTCAACTTCGTGAAAAACGTAAGAACATGCCTTTGATAAAAACCGAGGAGAAAAAGTTGATGCAGCGGTATGTCAAGTATCAGTCGGCTGCTTATTTCACTGTTGGTTGGACATGGGAACGGGTTCGGGCATTGTCTTTTGATGAGCTTAAGGCGCTATATGCACGAATGATCAAGCATCAGAGCACACTTGTTCTGGAGTGTTTCATCTATCGTCCTCCTCCACGAGTGGTTCCTACTTCACAACCTGCTGTTGCTCCTGGTTCTACATCTGATGCCCCTCTTGGTTCTGCTGCTATTTCATCGGTTGTTGATGTTTCTACTGTTGGTACCACCCCTACACCTTCGGTTTCTCCTCCTGTTTCATCTCTAGGTCCTACCACCACCACCACCTATGCTACCACTACCACCACCACTGCTACTCCTGCTATGGCACCACCATCACCAACCGTGACTGGTCCTCAACCTATTCCTTCTTCTGGTGCAGCTACTGTTGATCCTTTGGTTGGGCACGGTATTGATTCTACTTCTGCTGATCCTACTCCTGCTGCAAAGGTAAAGGTCAAGGTTGAACCCTCGCTTGGTGCTCCCACTCCTCGTCGTTCCATCCGCAAGTAGTTAGCTAGACGTGCTAGACGTGGCAAGTCTGTTCCCTATGAGAAGCGTGCTCCCGAAAATCTTATTGATGCAGCTTCCGATAGTGACTCCGAATTGCCAATGGGTAATGGATCTCTTACTGGTTGGACGGTTAAGCCTTCCACGACTCTACCTGGTACTGTCTCTCATAGGATTACCATTAGCGTTGGTTATGTTCGGTATGCTTCGGGTCTGCAAGGTATTTTGTCTTGGGCGGATCGTAAAGATCTTATGGCATTGTATGGGTTTGTGGATGCTGGTATGCCTGTTCATCCTAGTGAAGTGCCCTCCTGGCTTGGTCTGAGAATGTGGGCTGATTTGAAAATGATGCTTGATTCCCCTCCACATGCTCCCCTTTCTGGTGTCTGGAAGGATCAGCCAACATGGGTTATCATGAGATGGAAGTTATATGCTGGCTGTGGTGTGCATGTCTTGGATTTGGAGTCTGGTGCTATGGTGTTCATGCTCACGGATTTGGATTATCCGTTGACTATTGCTTCGATGGAGGCCATGCTTGCTTGTCACTTGCAGATTTCTAATGCCCCTTCCGGGAATGAGTCTTCTATGGCAACTACACTGGTGGAAGGGATCCAAGCTCGATTGCAAGCTGAGAAGGTGGCTGCGTCTGGTCTGTGATGTGGTTGGTTTGTAAGGTTTTATGTTTTGTGTTTTATGTTCATCTGTTAATACTGCAATTCTTTTCACCAATATGTAAAGTGATTGGTGACTTTCATTCATTATAGTTAAAAAATAAAAAAACAAACATACTTTTTATATAATATATGCTTATACTTTAACCAAATCATGGATTTTACACCTGTAAATAATATACCATATGCTTATACTGGTTCAAAAAAATTTGGGTTCCTGTTGCTGATTCACACTTATGCTGGTTGGTTGTTTCATCTGGTGTTGGACTTGGTCCACACAACAAATGGTCCTCAATTCACCATGTCTTACCGACAAGAAAGAGTTGATTCACCTTGAGGGTACGGCTCCTGGTGTGATTCTCAAATCCGTTGATGGTTGCCAGGTTACCCAAAACTGGATGGTTTTTACTTGCCATGGTCCTAGACTGAAAAGTGGCTAATCCAAGGGGGTACGGCTCTTGGTAAAGATTTTATCAAATCCGTTGATAGCTGTAATAGCTTGCTTAAAGCTATAGGTTTTTCAACTCACCGATGCTTCATTGCTAAGAGTTGGCGAGTCCAGAAGGGTACGGCTTCTGGTAAAGACATATCAAATCCGTTGACGGCTGTGATGGTTTGCCTAAAATCATCAGGGTACCCCCACTCACCATTGATTCACGTTCTAAGAGTTGGGCTGGGTTCTGGTCTCCCAGGGTGATGCTTATTCCACCAGAAAGACTGGCTAGACCAAGAGCGAGCAGCTACTTGGTAAGGCTCATCAAATCTGCTCATGTTGCTGTAAAGATTCAACACGATGCTGATTTGTTTCAAGCTTTAGAGAAGCTTCTAGTGTTCCATGTTGCGGCGGTTCTTATGTTTCTTATCTTGCTGATGCTGCTATTTCTTTTGCTTTTTCAATCCTCAAGCTTTATTGCACGTTTTCCAGGAAACTTGAACTCAACAGGTCAAATTCAAGTTTAGGGGAGGATTGTTAGGACCATTAGAATAGTTATTGGTAATAGGTAGACTAGGAGGTATGTAGTTCCTCCTGGTCATAGTAGTAGTAGGAGCAAGTCGTGCTCCTGGTCTTAGTTAAAGTCAAACTTTATTATTTAGTTATTATTCTGTTAGGATATGCATGAGATATGTTAGGAAAGGATATGCATATCAGTTTTACACGTTTTGTTTAATGATGTATTAGGGTTTCCTTGTAGTATAAAAGGAACCTTAGGCAGAAGGGTTAGACACACATTCATAAAACATAATTCTAATTATCATTAATATTAGAAATCCTTAGAAAAGGATCAAGTCATTATAGTTATTCTGTTCTTCTTTATAGTATTTGTATTCCGCACTTATATTGTGTATAGAGTCTCTCTGTGAATAGACTTGTGATTACAGAAGTCGTTCACCGTTCCTGACAGGCTGCAAGATCCACATCTAGTGGACCCAACAGTGCTGAATGTTGTGGTGAAAAAGAGAGAAGAAAGCCACATCTTGTGTTAATGTTTTGGTTGGGAAGAAAATAATGTTTTTGGATAAGACATGTTGACTTACCATATCTCGTGTCCTAAATATGAGCGGGCATTTTGATTTTTCACAAAATAATAGTGGGAAATTTTTAGGGACTACATCTGGACTTATAGAGAATACGTTACAAATATGGGCGGTTGTTTCGAATATTCTCGAAATAATGTTGGGAAACTTATAAAGACTACACCTTGGTTTACAGGGACTACATGTAGTCTCTATAACTATAAATAGACGTTTTGACATTCAAAAAATTATCATGAAAAACTAATAGGAGCACGAGACTATATGTAGTCTCTAATTTTATTTAAATCTTAATTATATTATGTAGATAAATTAAAAGAACACACTATGTTAATTAAAATAATACAATAAATTTACAAAAAACAATTAAAACCATCACATTCGATCAAAACATATGAATAAAAAATATATTAATATTATGAGATATTAAACGTTTGATTCTAGATAATGTCTATGCACACACGATGTTAAACGAACGAGCTGGGATGCTATTGATATACATGAGATGCTAAACGTTTAAGTTGATATAATATTTGTGGAATCGTATACGGGGGAGACTATGTTTCCAATTATAAATTTAAGTTTCGATATGATTATTCATGTTTAATGATTTGATAGGTCACTAAGTTAAACATGAATAAATAAAAGTGTGGAAAGAGACAACCACAACGCGAGCATGTATAGTGGTTCGGCAGAAGGATACCTTCATTGCCCTACGTCTACCCCTCGAGTCACCTACTCGAGAGTTTACAAAACTACACAATGATCTCTTTCTTCGAAGAAGGAAGCCTTACACGAAATGACACAATGTTTCTTACATATTTATCTGGAGTGAAGCTAAACACTGGGTCCTTGACACATTGGGAGGAACCATCCCTTCACTACACGACATGACACGTCACAACAATGGTATGCTACCTAGCTCACAAAGGAATCGACCAAATACTCGATCACACCTTGATTATGTGAGACTTTACAATGAGGAAAAAGTAAAGGACTCGAGAATGACTCTTGCCGATCATGGACTATATCCTAAAGAACATGACTTGATATGTTCGTAATCCATATCAAGTCAAGACATGAATTACAACATTTTCATAAATATCAAAGAGAAATATGGATCAATAGTCTAAGTCAACATGTAGTTGGTCTTAGACCTTTCTGATCCTTAAGAGATATAGATCTATGGTAACAAGTCATGGAACTCGGTTAAGAAGAAGATGTCAATATCATAGATATTGAACATTAGACCATGAGATGACAAGTACAATCACTCTATACTAACTATAAATGGCAATACTTGATTGTCTAGGACTTCTCGGATGTCATGATCTTCACACCTTGAAGGAATCACAACGAGAAAGGATTCAATTGTCTTTGAAAATGAGCGTGATTTGCAATGACTCTATGCTAACTAAAATGTCCCTAAGGCTCGATTGGCTTGAACATCTCAGGTGACATGATCTTCACACCTTGAAGGATTCACAATGAGAGAGGCTTCAAGTGTCTTCAACGAATGAGTGTGATCTTGCTACATCAATAGGATCACTAAGATTGACCTAAACTAAACATAACAAAGAAAACATAAATACATATATGAGATATATTGTCTGGGAGATGCTATATTTGAAAGGTGTGAGTTAGAATGATAAAAATGGGCTTGTATTTTTAGGCAAAACTAGCTACTATTCGCACGGAGCCCAAAGAGCCTTCCACCAAAGGCTCGGTGTAATTTGGCCTATTTGGGTCGGGCTTGTTAGCCTAAGGCTACGTAAATAGATTTAAAGAGCAAATTTTACGTGTTCTCTTTTTTTTTGAACAAACGTGTTCTCAATGATAGTAAA
The DNA here is from genome assembly GCA_025667525.1 of Glebionis coronaria. NCBI lineage: Eukaryota > Viridiplantae > Streptophyta > Magnoliopsida > Asterales > Asteraceae > Glebionis > Glebionis coronaria. The sequence continues at coordinate 86,802,904 of CM046875.1, read as the reverse complement.
GCATAATCACGATGAGTTAACATTCATCACATATCGACTCATTGTTTAAACATCTAAGATACAACCATAACATATCGACTCATCGTTTAAACATATTACATACAACCATAACATATCAACTCATCATTTAAACATATAACGTACAACCATAACATATCAACTCATCGTTCAAACATCTTACATAAAATCATAACATATCGACTCATCATTATGAATGTTAACTAAACGTGATGAATGTTAACTAATCACGATGAATGTTGACTAATCGTGATGAATGACAACTAATCGTTATGAATGTAACTATTTGTGATGAATGTTAACTAATCTTATGAATGTTAACTAATCGTGATAACTGTTAACTATTCGTGATGAATGTTAACTAATTGTAATGAATGTTAACTATTTGTGATGAATGTTAACTAGTCGTGATGAATGTTAACTAATTGTTATGAATGTTAACTAATCGTGATGAATGTTAACTAACTGTGATGAATGTTAACTATCGTTATGAATGTTGACTAATTGTGATGAATGTTAACTAATCGTTATGAATTTTAAATAATCGTTATGAATGTTAACTAATCATTGACGGGAAAATGTTAACTATTGCCCTCGCTTGTTTACTATAAAACACATGTTATCTTTATAACCACACACATTCTTACCAACACAATCACCAGTAGATCGCAACACACACTTATCATCACAACGACTAACAAACACATTGTTATTATGAAGATATTGGAGCATGCAACTATTCTGTGTCGTTATGGAGCTAGAGATGTAAGAAAGTCTTATTTTGTAGTATAAAAGTCTGGAGAGTAATGCGAAAATAAAATGACACGTCATTCGCCGAGGTTATGTTATGTTGATACTTTGGCGGGTAGATTCCCGCCAACAATTTGGTTGCAGTGTGTGGTTTCTTGTCGTTTAATGGACTTCTTCTCTGGCGACATGTCGCCGAGGAAAGCCTAGCGAGAAAACTTCCCACTCTTTTTTTGGTAGACTTTTTTTGTCAACAACAGGCCCACTTTTCCCCGGCGACATGTCGTCGGGGAATCAATGGTCAAAGTTTGACTCACAAGTCGTCCGAGCGGTGTTTCAAACCATAGAGTGTTTTTTGAAAATGGCAAGTGGTAACTAGTGATTTTGCCACCAAAAACGGTTTTTGGTGTAACGTTTTATCGTTTTGTAATGTGATGTTTTACTTATTCTTGTAGTTTCATACTTTCGATTTAGTTAAAGTTATTATTAATATCACTAACTGTAATAATCTTTAGGCATAATAATGTCCAATATTTATGGTTAATTATAATAATTCTTAATAAATAAAAATATAAAATAAACTTTAGAGACTACGTAATGCTTTTAGGGACTACGTGTAGTGGCTAAAGGTTGGGCGGCATATTTTCCCTCCACCATGAAATTACAATTTTTGACTTTGACTAAAAAGATTTTGTCTCCAAATTTATAGGCACTACATGTAGTCCCTATAAGTGATAGTCAAAGTCAAATATTTGGCTATCTCAAGTTTTATTTTCTAGTAAATCTTTAGAGACTATATTTAGTCTCTATAAATCACGAAGTAGTCCCTAAAATTTTTGGTCAAACATGAGGCTGGGAAAGTAGTATTTTTGTCGTTTTATGGAGTTTTAGAGACTACATCCGTAGTCTCTAAAAATACACCGTCCCTAAAAGCTGTTTTTCTTGTAGTGATTTAGTCATGTCTAGTCCCTCAGTTGTAAAGCCATTGTTTACAATGTTCACCGTTCACAAAAAAAAGCCAACAACTGTGTGTCGTCTGAAGATCTCATTGCGATGTACGAGTACTCATCTAATTATTAGGCGTAGGGGGTTTCCACACCATTAATCCTGTATCCTCACACCACCGTACAAAACTAATGATTACTAGGTAGAAAAAGTGAATAAAAAAAGAAAATAATCGTACATATTACTATTAGAATATTTCTTTCCCACTTCCACATTTTCAGACTCATCTTCATCAACACACTCTCTCTCACACATATAACTTTTTACTTTCACACCCATACCAGAAAATATAAAACACCGCACCAGCGAACCTCCTCCGGCGGATCCCAGCGTCCAACCCGGTCAGAAAAAGAGATATTAGATCTATATGGTGGTTTAGTAGCGCTGTTTGACCGGAGAGATGGTGGTTGATAACATCTAAACCAGCCACCCACCACGTCGCAACCATCGTCATCGTCGTCGTCATTTGAAGACAAAAAGTCGCTGACTGACAGAGGTCGATAATATCTAAACCAGCCACCCACCAACATATACGGATCTTTTAAAAAAAAAAACATATATGGATCTGGGTGAACAATTTTTGCTTCAGATCTGGTGGTGATTTTAAGTTTTGTGATGTGTGTGTGAGAGAACCTATGTGTGAGAGAGTGTTAGTGGAACCAAATGATAAAATATTAGTAACTAAAGTTAAATCAGCTTTTTCAGACATTAGGGAAAACGTGAATAAACCTGTTTACTTTTTGGTGTGTTAACCACACGGCCCAATTATTAATGTATATATTTGGATTTTCAATAAAAGTTTGTAAATGTTACTGGTTTTATTTTTGTACGAATAGTCAGTCCATCAAGGTTTATTTATTAGTTTTGAGCAAACATATCTGCATCTAGAAAAGGTGAATGATCCATTATTATTTGTATCTTTCTAATATACGCGTGAATGAAGTGAATGCCTTTATAGACAATGATTAGTTGAAGTTATATCAATATATATATCTATCTATCGGATTTGGAAAAACTAGCGTGATTCCATATCACCTATGCTCCCATAAACACCCCCTATTATTAGCAATTAAACTTATGTTGCTCATGTCAGTTATCCTGGTCATGAAAAATTTATGCTTTCAAATCTTCATTAGAGATCATACTTCATCTTGTGGCTATGAAGATATATTGGCTTGCATGTAATCCATATAGAGAGTTACTTAGTTGATGGTCTTGATTTTTATTGGTCGAAATGGTCGCCAAATGGATCATGGGACGATATTTATCGGAAAGGGATGTGAATCTATCGCTCAATGACATGCATTGATACGGGTGGACATTGTTACGCGCTTTCGTGTGGGTCGGGCCAAACGGGCCACTATTATCTATCATAGGATTAGGGTTTCATTATTATGTTTTATAAATACGTACCTTGTTATTGTTCTTAATCTAATCAGTCAATTAAATGAATCAATAAAATGTCTCTGGTTTTCTCATCTTCTTCTTAAGAAGCTAGCATCACACTTGAAGGAGTGCCACTATCCCGATACTACCTGAGAGGGTCGTATCAGACATCCTAAGCATGAACCTGTCAATGAAAAAAAGCTGAGTTTCTTGTCCCATGTCGATGGAGATATAAAGTTTAAATAGGTAGGAGACATCCGTGATGGATGCAGGCGGGGTTCCATCTGGTCGATTCAATTAAGCACTGAGTCAGATACAAACGTACCATGTCACTGTCAACACTGGCGAATTGAAAGAGGATTAAGCTAGGTGGCAAATGATGATGACGTAGGTCAAGGGAGTACGGGTAGTTCATCTTGTCAGTCGCATAAATGGAGATCGGAAACCAACGATCGACAATAATGAAGAACAGGATTATGGAACGATAGAGGTTGTTTTAGGGTTAGGGGTCAACCTTTTAGGCTGATACCCCTGTCCGCCTATATCGTATAAACTGCTAGTAATTACGTAGTAAATAAAGCAGAGGGTGTGATTCCATATCAATTCCAAATTACAACTCTATGTTCCTAGTGCATCTTAGTAATGTGCTACTACTAACTTATGACCATGATTTTAGTTAATTTAGAAGTTAACTACATTAGATAGTATTATGTATAGCATGATCATATATCTTTTGTTCCACGCAGCCACACATCTTAAAAGATCCAAACGGGGTTATCAATCATGACAGAAAAATTGTCACTTTAATGATATAACTAAGCAAATCATCATAATCAAACACTAACTTACGAATCAGGTAAGTAATATTCTTAAATGGGATCATAAAAGTCCTGGTCTTTGTTGCTTGCTAATGGACGTACCAACTGATCCAAAGGAGCTTCATATGTGAGATTATTGTCACTAAACCTACGTACGTATTCACTCTTATATAAATGTCCGGTTATTTATTGGTAAATTGTAAAATCAATTAGGTTGCTGTGTGAGTTTTTAACAAATTCTACCATTATTAGCCTTGATATAAATGCTTAACTCAATATGGAAGTTGTTAACATGAATAATGTGGTGCTAGGTGTGAGTATAAGCTCATTCTAGGTGCAAAATCATGATTCCTGATGTAATTGTATTATAAATGCTTAACATCTATTTCTGGAAACACACTCAGCGTGCTCTGCAAGTCCTGGTCCAAGTTTTTGAAAAACTACCCATCGAGCAAGGTAAGGAACCTCCAAAAAAAATCAAATTCTTTATTGCAGAACTCCATTCTGATATTTATATATTCCGTACGCATTTCATCAATACACATAATTAGATGCTTGTTAACATGTACGACGCGACCCGTTTGACACATATTTAGTAGCTAAATCATATAACTTAACTCATTTAAAACATTGACAACAGTAACCTAAAAGTATAAAATTGGAACATATAATTCTTCGCAGTGACAGGATAAAACATAACATATCAAGATCATACCTAAAATTGAAATCAAACAGCAGCAAAAGATATATATAATGAATGGATACCTTTCACGAGAGCGATCTGATCCGAGATCAAAAGTTTATGAACAGTCTTTAGCACAATCTTGTATAGAAACACCTTTCCACATACTTCCATCACGATGAACAAATCATCTTCTCTTTCTCCCAAAACGATACACCAAACGCTAGAATGAATATCCCAGGGGGTTTCAGGAAAATGCATCTTAATATTATCAAGATTAACAAGGTGTTTCACCTCCCATTGAGAATACGCATTCCTCATCTCGTATACATTAAACTGTTTGAAATTATTGGTATCGTCCGGAGTAACAAGAAGCAAACAACCACGAGATTCAAACAACTTTGTACGCCAACACTTGTTTCCATCCAAAAATATCAAGAGATGTTTGTTTGTTAAAACTGGATTGTCTACTATATCCAACTTGAAATGCATTTTCTCACGAAAGTGATTTAGCCAATGAATAGCACCCTTCCAATATATTCCATCTTCAAATTCTCTAAAATAATCTAGGGGGAATAGATTACTACAGACGCTCCAATTGTGTGTTTCTGAGAAGTATGTTTTTATTCGAACGGAATAAGAACCATTAACGAGCCTTATGGTTTCAGATAGAATGACTTTATAGTGAGGCGATTTGGTTGGATCAAAAGCAAGTTTAATACCACCAACCATATTAAATGGAGAAATACCCATCGTATCAGGGTTTTCCGAAAGCTTTTTATTCATATAGATGGATGGATTGTAAACATAATACGTATGAGGCTTGATACGACATAAAAGCAAACCATTGCACGAATGCATAATCTCAATATCACCACGCAGTGCCTCCGAACACATAGTGTAGTTGGTTGATCTTTTGGATGAAATTCTGGAATCCAACGACACAAAATCATATTCAAAACCTAGCCTTGTGTTTTTGCTTTTGAGCACACGGTACAGTTGAGCCGTCGTGCTCGTGTCGTGGGGAAAAAGTGATGCCACATTACTTTTTACTCCCACGACACCAAAACTCCCCACGATGGCTCAACCCCCCTTTCTAGTTAACACGAGAATTCTCGTATCGTCGTCACCCAACTTTTTTTTTTTCAACAATTAATTTTAAATTAAAAACACATTTCATTCATAATAAAAATACAAATACAAATTTTTTTAAAAATAATACACGAAAAAAAATTACATTTAAAAAAAATAACAATAATAAAAAAAAAACATTAATGATTAAGGTTCCATAAATGCTCAACGAGATCACGTCGAAGAGAATCGTGAACTTTCCTATCCCGAAGTTCCTTATTTTTCCTTCTAAATGTCTCACAACGTTCGACCCAAGTTCGTTGGAGATTGGCTCCAGGCGGAGCATACATATGGTCATATTCACTAATGTCAAACTTTTGGTCTTCCAATATCATGTTATGTAGTATGATGCAACAATACATGATTCTTTTAAGCGTGCTGACTTAGAAACTTCGTGCGGGTTGCTGAATAATCCCCCACCGACCTTGTAATACCTCGAACGCTCTCTCAATATCTTTTCTAACGCTTTCTTGAACCCTTTTAAATTTCATTTTCTTTTCGTCCGTTGCAATTGTATACGACTTAACAAAAGAAGCCCATTGAGGGTAAATTCCATCTGCTAAATAATACCATTGCTTGTATGTTTTACCGTTAACAACAAATTCAGTATCTGGAGCCTCGTCCAAAAGAAGGTTATCAAATAACGGTGAACCATATAAAACATTAAGGTCGTTATTTGCCCCCGGCACCCCAAAATAAGAATGCCATATCCATAACTGTTGATCAGCAACAGCCTCGAGCATAAGTGTTGGGTATTTTTTATCACGCCTTTTAAATTGACCATGTAACGCTTTAGGACAATTTTTCCATTCCCATTGCATACAATCTATGCTACCAAGCATACCCGGGAGATTATGTTTCCTATTGTGCAAATCATAAATATGTTGTACATCCTCAGGCGACGGTGTTCTAAGATACTTTTCAACATACAATACATAAATGCATTTGGTAAAGTTCCATAAGCATTCACGTGAACAACGCTCGGCTACTTGCAAATATTCATCTAGTAAATCGGGTGTTGTACCATACGCCAATTGGCGTATTGCCGATGTGCATTTCATAGTGGGGCTAAAACCTAAACGACCCGTTGCATCCTTACGTTGTTTAAAGAAATAGAAGTAGGGTGGTAGTGGAAGAACTTTGTAACTACTTATATCATGAACTATTTTTCTAAAAAGGGTAGAACTCATACGATACCTTCGTCGGAATCGATCCTCCGGATACTTTGGCGGAGTTTCAAGGTCACCAAAATAATCGGCCATAAGTCTTCTTTCCGCATCTTCTCGTTCACGTGGGATGTATGTTCTAACGCGAGGACCGACATTACTCCTAGTTTCTTCCTCGTCCTCATCTAACATCTCAATTTGTTTCCAATATTCAAGATATCGGGCATAATCTTCCATATCTTCTTGATCGTAGTTTTCGTAAATAGAGGACAAATCGGAACTTCCGGGATTCATATTGATAAAATAATGTGTGAATATGAGAAAATAGTATGTGTTTGTGTGATATATAGTGAAATTATATGAAAAAATGAGGTATTTAACACCAAAAAACGGTCAAAAACATGGAAAACCAAAAAAATAGCCGTTGCCCAACGGTAACTTTTTTTAAATTTTTTTTAAAAAAAAAAAATTAAAAAACCCGACGGCGCGAGCCACGGTGTGGTTGGCGCCGCCGTGGCCTCGCGCCGTCACCATGGCGTCGGCTGGTAGGTACCAGCCCAAAACCGACGACGTGAGCCACGGTGTGGTTGGCGCCGCCGTAGCCTCACGCCGTCGTGGCCAACCAACCCATGATTTACCATACCGTGCCCTCTTAGGACGCTTGACAAAGAGACCAGAAGGAGGAAAGATGTTAGGGATTTGGTTATGGCGCAGACTAAAATAATGGGACTTGATTAAAGATAACCATCGTTTGGATACGGATTTAAACATAAAAAGTGAGATTAGAGGTAAACGGAGTAATATTTCAATCAGAAGATCATCATTCGACACAACCGCAAGTTTAGATGAACTTCCGTAATCATTATTTATCGTGAGAAAGCTGCTAAGTTTAGTAGATACGATACCAGTTAATTCCAAGACTATATATATCTTCAAATAAAAAAGTTACTAACAATTGACCATCTTAAATCAAGGCCCAATAACGCACTATCAAGACTTTATTATGGACTTGGAAAAACTGAAAAATTCGAATATACGGGAAACTTAAACTGCCAAAAATAATCGAAACGAATTTGTACCCAAACCGAATTTACTAAAAATACTTGTCGGTTCGATTATGATTTTGTTTATCTAAAACGATTACCAAATTCATATAAATCTCTATCTCTACTACTTATAAAGGAAAAACACAAAAATCTTGAATTTTAAAAAATATTTAATTATAGAACTGTTGAAAAATTAAATGCATAGAAGTTGGATATTAATTATGAAATTGTTGAAAATTAAATGCACATAAGTTGGATAAAATAGGAAACGTTGAAAAATTAAACCATAAACAATTGCATAAGTTACCGGGTCACGGGTTCCACAACCGGATGAATTCAGTCGAGAAACTTGGTCACAGTTTCCACCAACGAGTCAACCCAGTCGAGTCATCGGGTCACGGATCGACCATCGGACCAACCCGATTGAGTCACCGGGTAACGAGTTCGGCCATCGGGCCAATATTTTCGAGTCACGGGTTCGACCATCGGGTTAACCCGATCCAGTCACCGGGTAACGGGTTCGACAACCGGGTCAATCCTGTCGAGCCACCGGGTCACTGGCTTTGACCACCGGGTCAATCCTATCAAGTCACCGGGTCACGGGTTCAACCACCGGGATATGGGTTTGACCACCGAGTCAACCCGACCGAGTCAATGGGAACGGGCTCGCCTACCGGTTCAACCCGGACGAGTCACCGGGTTACGGATTCGACCATCGGGTCAATTAATAAATCATTAACTATCTATCGCTAGGCAATTATTGGGTCACGAGTTCGACCATCGAATCAATTAGCATATCATTAATTATATATTTTTAGGCAATTCCGCTGCAATGCGCGAGTAATCATCTAGTTTATATAATATATAAAAAGGTTCTTCTAAAAGCAACCCCTTAAAGGCACGTTTGGTACATATAATTTCAAAGATTAAAAATAAAATAAAAAATTGAATTATTAAAAATGAAATCAAAAGAAATTGTTTATTAAATTTCTGATTTAATTTTTAAAAATATAAATAAAATAATAATAAAAAATATTAATAAATAACAATTAAAAGTTAATAATTAATAATAAAAATAATACTCCCTCCGTCCCATAGTAACAATCCATGTTACTATTTTTGGACGTCCCATATTAATAGTCCAGTCCAAAAATAGATAAGAAATGTAGATCAAGTTTACAATATTACCCTTACTTTAAGGTATTATTACAACTAATAAAGAAGTTGTAAATTAAATGGTTAAGGGTATAACTGTAATTGTGTAAAAAGTAAGAGAGAGAAAGCTGAAAAGTGATGTTTTTATTAAACTTCGTGTTTTTGGTCGGTGGACTATTATTATGGGACGGAGGAATAATAATTATTATAAGTTTTAAAAATAAAAATAATAATAAAAATAATAATAAGTAATAATATTAATATTAATATTTATAAATAACAATTAAAAGTTAATAATTAATAATAAATTAAAAAATAATAATATTTACAAAATTTAAAAATAAAATAATAATAAATATTAATATTAATATTAATATTAATATTAATATTAATATTAATATTAATATTAATATTAATATTAATATTAATATTAATAAATAACAATAAAATAAAAAATAATAATTAATAATAATAATAAAAATAAAAAATAAAAAATAAAAAATAAAAAGTAAAAGATAAGAATTAAATAATAATAATAATAATAATAATAACAATAATAAAATAATAATAATATTAATATTAAAAAAAATATTATTATTATTATTATTATTATTATTATTATTAATATTTAAAAACAATAATAATAATAATAATAATAATAATAATAAGGTGTGTGTGGGCGACTGCGATGGCGATTGGGGGTAACCGACTCCTTGGGTTTCATTGATTCGTCCAAACTCTGTTGTTGGAATTACCATTTCAACAATTTCAATTCTATCATATTCTTAATTTATTAACAATCATCTAAAGGTGTGTGATGCTTTTATTTAGTATAAAATTGTTTAGGTGCCACTGACTATCATCAATGGTGGCCAATCATTATTGCTAGTGGAATTATTCAACATAAATAGTTGAATCACTCTTTTGTGAATACGTAATTCGGCCGATTTCATCTTTCTTGAAGAATCATTATAATTCATTTCGAGCGCTTGAAGGGTTTTTTCTTGTGACCTCAGAGTGTTTCGATTGGTGAGATATCCTTTCTTTACAACAGTTTTTTGTCAGTGGTGCGTTGTTGGTGCGTAGATATGGTGGTTGTGCGTTTTCATTGCCCTTTTGTGGGTCTTAGTGGTTGTCATGATGGTGGTGGAAAAGGTCTTACCAAAACTTCGTTGATCACACACCTTCGTGATCGTCATTGCAATGGTGATGCACAAGCTATCACTAAACAATCTTTAACCACTAATCTTATTGTTTTTGAGGAGGCTGAGGTAACGTTCAAACGCATGGGTATTTGGTTATGTGGGGTTTGTTTCAAGACGCATGCTCTTCGTGCTAAGTGTCGGCATGGTGAGGGTTCTGATTGTGTGTCACCCCCGGATTGTGGTGATGGTAAGGTTGGGTTTGTGCTATATGACCTCACAAAGCCGCAAGTCCCTTCATCTTCACTACCACTTGATCACGTGGATGAATTGGTATTAGACGAGCATGTTGGTTTCACTTCGTCTATCCTTGAAAAATTGCTTTCTAAAGGTTTGCGTACAGTTAAATCCATCCCACCCAAGTGTCGTTTAGGATTTTCTCGGGTCTTGAAAGGAGCTCTTGATAAGGTGATCTGCACGCCCGATGATATTTCTTGTTGGGTTAGTTTGTTAGTCTTGCCTCTCTGTCTCCTTAAAACCTTTTGCCCAAGGAGTAATATTGAGTGTAGGTCTGGTATTAAGCGCCAACGCCAAGAAGAGAATATTGCCAATGCCATTCGTTCTTGGGGTACTCCTGGTGGTAGTTTTCAGGTTTTAAAGGAGGCTTTGGCTGAACCCTCCCCTTCATGGTCAAATTTTGATGAGGAAAATCTTGACTCGGGTGAGTGTAATGTCAAGCAGTGTAAGAGGAAGATTTGTGATGGTCATTATACTGCAGCAGTTAGAGTTCTTTCTTCTTCTGGCGTTGCTCCATATAATGATGCTACTCTTGAGGACTTAAAGGCTAAGCATCCTCTCAAACCCGCCCCATCATTGCCAAATACACCTATTGCTCACCATCAACTCATTGCATCTTCTGCTGTAGTTCTTGACATGATTAAAAGTTTTCCTCGTGGCACGTCTTGTGGGCGCGATGGTTTGCGTGCCCAACACCTCATGGACTGTCTAAGTGGTGCTGCTGTGGCTATTTCTGATGAGTTAGTCTCTTCTATCACCCAAGTTGTGAATCTATTCCTTGATGGGAAATGCCCCGGGATATTGGGTGAATATATTGCTAGTGCTCCTCTCACACCGCTGGTCAAACCCGGGGGTGGTATCCGACCTATTGCTGTTGGTACTATTTGGAGGCGTTTAGTTTCCAAGGTTAGTGCTACTATAGTTGGTCATTCCTTGGATGGTTATTTTAATGACCAACAGTTTGGGGTTGGGGTATCAGGAGGAGGAGAGGCTATACTTCATGCAGTAAATAGATTGATTGAGGATCAAGGAGATGATGTGGGCCTTTCGATGTTGTTGGTTGATTTCCAAAATGCATTTAATTTGGTGGATCGTGAGGTTATGCTACAAGAAGTCCGCATTCATTGCCCTGCTATTTCACGTTGGGTGGAATTTTGCTACTCAAACCCGGCTAGATTATATTATGGGGAACACATCCTAAGGTCTTACCAGGGTGTGCAACAAGGTGATCCTCTTGGACCTCTTCTTTTTTCCCTAGTGTTGCATCCTTTGGTATGTAAGATTAGAGATTCCTTTAACATTTCCCTTCAAGCTTGGTATTTGGATGACGGTACTATTATTGGAGATACTTTGATTATGGGGGAGGTTTTAAAGGTAATTATGGAGGATGGACCTCGTCGTGGCTTGCATCTAAATGTTAATAAAACAGAAATTTTTTGGCCAAAGGAGGACCCAAGAAGCAGGTTTGTTGGTGTTTTTCCGCCTAACATTGCTCGACCCATGCATGGTGTTAAACTACTAGGTGGGCCCGTCAGTGCAGATTTTGATTTTAGTAGCAAGCTTGTGATGAGGAGGGTAGCCAAATCCATTGAGCTTATGGACGATATTGCTAAGATTAATGACCCTCAATGTGAGTTGTTGCTTCTACGTGCTTGTGCAGGAGTATCCAAATTATATTTTTCTATGCGTACATGTTCTCCTCGGATTTTCGAGCAGGCTCAGAGTGTCTTTGATGAGGCTCTTCGCTCATCTGTTGAGCGTATTGTTACGGCTTCTGGTCCTGGATTTGGTGATTGGCAATGGAGGCTCTCTACCCTACCTTTTGCATTTGGAGGACTTGGTGTCTACTCCGCAGGTGATGTTTTAAACTATGCATTTCTTGCGTCTAGACTTCAATCTGCTGGTTTGCAAACTAAGTTGCTTCGACACTCTAATATTATTACTTCTGGGCCGGCTTTTGATGATGCCGTATGTACTTTTAATGCGAAAATGGAGATTGATCTTTTGAGTAATCCAAGTGAGGTCGCTGCCCCCAAACTCATGAAGAAACTGGCAGACATATATTTCACACGTGTTGCTCAAACGGCTGAATCTAATTTTTCCCTATCTACTCGACAAATGGCTTTATGGAAGTCCCAAATGCAGGACCATACTTCTGACTGGCTTAGGGTGGTTCCGATCTCTGGGTTGGGACAAACTATGAACAATAGGACTTATAGGTGTGTATTATGTTATCGGTTGGGTGTTCCGTTATTCTCTATCTCGAAGCCATGCTCAGCTTGCTCGAGGGTCTTTGCGGGGGATATTTATGGGGATCATGCTGTATCGTGTGCTGGTATTGTTGGTATCAAACACCGACATAATATTGTGCGCGATACCCTTGTCGACATCTGTTTTCGGTCAGGTATTTCCATTGGTAAAGAAGTTGATATTGGGCTTGGTGGAGGGCGGGACAAACCCTTACGTCCAGCTGATGTGTTGTTCTACTCATGGAATGGAGGGCTTGATGTATGTGTGGATCTGACAGGTTCATCTCCCTTGACGCAAACTGGAATGATGGATTTTGCACCGGGACGTGCGGTGGTTGAGGCTGCACAACGTAAGCGCGTCAAGTATGAAGGTAAATGTTCAGATATTGGGTACAGTTTTCTCCCATTCTCTTTCTCATCTTTTGGGGAACTTGAGACAGATGCAATAAACTTACTAAAACGGATCCGAAGATTCTCCATGACTCAAGATATTGGGGCACGCGCTGCTGCTCACATTTTTAATAGGATAGGTTTTGCTATATCTAAAGGAGTGGGAGCCCAGATAGTATCTCGGCTTCCCACTAATTTCTTGTAAATCCTATTATTCTAATAAAGTGCTTATTATAATAATAAAAAAAAAAATAAAAAAAAAATAAAAATAATAATAATAATAATAATAATAATAATAATAATAATAATAATAATAATAATAATAATAATAATAATAATAATAATAATAATAATAATAATAATAATAATAATAATAATAATAATAATAATAATAATAATAATAATAATAACAAACCGCTTCGACCAACAGATATGCTACTTTACTCATGGGATGGAGGGTTGGATGTGTGTGTGGATTTGACTAGATCTTCACCTTTGACGCAATCCGGGATGGCTAATTTTGTGCCTGGTCGTGTTGTGGTCGATGCTGCACAACGTAAACGTGCTAAGTATATGGCTAAGTGTGCTGCTATTGGATATGGGTTTCTCCCTTTTTCGTTCTCTTCCTTGGGGGAATTAGAAGAAGATGCGGTTGCCTTACTAAAACGGATCCAAAAGTTCTCTGTGGCTCAAGACATTGGGGCACGTGTTGCTCTTCATATTTTTAATAGAATTAGTTTCGCTATTTCTAAAGGAGTGGGAGCCCAGATAGTATCTCGGCTTCCCACTAATTTCTTGTAATTCCTATTATTTTAATGAAGTGATGTTTATAAAAAAAATATTAAAAAATAATAATAATAATAATAATAATAATAATAATAATAATAATAATAATAATAATAATAATAATAATAATATTTCTAAAGGAGTGGGAGCCCAGATAGTACCATAACCAAAACCTGTCCGCTTCATCTCCAATCCACCATAACCGTCCGCTTCATCTTCTTCATAACCTGTCCGCTTCATCTCCAATCCACCATAACCGTCTGTTTCCCTGATAGTCACCATATATGTTTCCCTTCTTTACCGCTTCATCTCCAATCCCTTCATCACCATAACCAAAACCTGTCCGCTTCATCTCCAATCCACCATAACCGTCCGCTTCATCTTCTTCATAACCTGTCCGCTTCATCTCCAATCCACCATAACCGTCTGTTTCCCTGATAGTCAACATATCTGTTTCCCTTCTTAACCGCTTCATCTCCAATCCCTTCATCACCATAACCAAAACGACTGTATCATCTTCATAACCAAAACCGTCCGTATCACCGTATCACCCAACTGTAACCTGTCCGTATCACCGTATCTTCTTCATAACCTGTCCGTATCACTGTATCACCCAACAGTAACCTCACCTACGCAGCCCTTTATTTGTTTCATCTTCGCAACCTTTTGTTTGTGGTTTTCAGATTGTTTGTTAGGGGTTTGTGACTGTGGTTTTCAGGATATCTTGGTTTGCTTGGCCGAAAAAGTTACGGGTTCGATATTGTGCTAAAACAGTTACGGGTTCGATTTGGTGCTTGTCCGAACAGTTACGGGGTGTGTCTGGTTTCCATACAGTTTGTTTAGTGGTTTGTTTCGAGCAGTTGGTTTCCTTACAGTTTGTTAGTGGTTCGGGCTGGTTTTTGAGTGGGCGTTTGCGTGCTGATTGTTGGTTGTTTGTGGCTTCGAGGGTTGTTCGCTTGTTGTATTAAGGTTTGGGTTTTGTTAGTGTGTGGTGGGCTAGTGCTTTAGTAGTGTACTGTTGGTTGTCTGGCAGTGGGTCGTTTCGGATTGGGGTTTTGAGTGGTTAGCTGTTTGGTTTTTTGGTGTGGTTATGGGTGATTCGCTTAGAATTTCTTGCCCTTTGCAAGGGGGAGAAGGGTGTGGAGCTGGTAGAGGTGGGCGGGGGCATTCTAAAAAGTATTTTATCGACCACTTGGGTACTCGCCATTTTAAGACGGATGTGTTGAAGGGAGTGTATAAAGCGCGTATTGCGAATGATTCTTCCTTGTTTTCGGCCCTTGATCTTGCTTTGCATCAAGCGGGGATTTGGCTATGTGGTGAGTGTCTTTGTACGCATACTTTTAGTAAGAATTGTAGACATATGGATGGTGTTGTGGTTGAGTCTCCAGATTTTGAGGATTGCGCGATTCGGGGGATTGTTTTGCCGGTTTGTTCGCCTAGTGTGGATGTTGATGTTGATCGAGGTCAGGTTTCGTTGTCGGGTTCTGGGCCTCCTACAGATTGTGACGAGGGTTCTGTTAGAACGGGCTTAGGGGTGGGTTCACTTTGTTTAGATGTTGACCTCCTTGACCGTTTCTTTTTGACGCGCATACGCACGGTCAAGTGCATCCCGCCTAAGTTGAGGCTTGGTTTTGCTAGGATTTTTCTTAGTGCTCTTGACAAAGTTTTATCTAGCCCAAGTGATATTGCAGCGTGGGTGGAACTTCTCATCTTACCGGGTTGTATTTTGGCGGTGTTCGTACCGTCTTGCAGGGCTCAGCGGCGATCTGGTGAGAGGGAGCGTGGTCAGTTTGTCAGTATTTCTAGTGCCATTGCTCGGTGGAGGGATCCTGGGGAGAGGATTGGTTTGATTAGAGATCGTTTAGGTGGTCTTTCCTTTTCTTCGCGTAGGTACTTGAGGTCGAAAGATGCTATGGCGGCTAATATTTCTCAGTGCAAGCGTAAGTTGAGTGATGGTCACTTTTCAGCGGCTATTAAGGTCCTCACTTCTTCGGGTGTTGCCCCTGATTCTCCTGACACCCTGGGGGATTTGGAGGCTAAGCATCCCTTTGCCTCTCCTCCTGTTGTGCCTTCTTCTTCCTGTGGGGTAGACACGCTCTTTGTTCGCAAGGATCTTGTATTGAATCGGATTCGAAGTTTTCCCAAAGGTACTTCTTGTGGTCGAGACGGGCTTAGAGCTCAACATTTTTTAGATGTTTTGGGAGGAGCAGCTTCTGCTGTGGCTGATGATCTTTTGGTTTCTATCACTGGTGTGGTTAATCTGTTTCTTTCTGGTAAGTGCCCTAGTCTGCTTGGTGAGTTTATTGCCAGTGCCCCTTTGACTCCGCTTGTTAAGCCTGGAGGGGGTATTCGGCCTATTGCTATTGGTACTGTGTGGAGGAGGCTTGTCTCTAAGGTTGCATCTTCTTCTGTTGGGGAATCGATGACCTCTTATCTACATGATTTTCAGTTTGGTGTGGGGGTGCCAGGTGGGTGTGAAGCGGTTCTTCATTCTGTCAGCAGGTTTGTGGAGGAGAGAGGGGATGAGGCCGGACTTTCTATGCTTTTGGTGGATTTTCAGAATGCCTTTAATCTTGTTGACAGGAGCACCATTATTCATGAAGTTCGGCTGAGGTGTCCGGCTATCTCGCCTTGGGTGGAGTTTTGCTATTCTCGGCCAGCTCGGCTTTATTATGGGGATTCTATTCTTTGGTCTTCTCAGGGGGTTCAGCAGGGTGATCCATTGGGTCCCTTATTATTCTCTCTTGCTCTGCATCCACTTGTTCATGCTATTCATCAGGCTTGTGAGCTCTCCCTTCATGCATGGTACCTTGATGACGGCACTATTATTGGTGATACCCTTATGGTTGCTAAGGCTCTGGATATTATTAGGGTGGAGGGACCGGCTCGTGGGCTACATCTTAATGTTGATAAGTCTGAGCTTTTCTGGCCGGTGCAGGATCCTCGGGGGTTGGTAGATGGCCTCTTCCCTGCTTCTATTTCTCGTCCGAGGTCTGGTGTCAAGCTTCTTGGTGGCTCTATTAGTCGTGATTCAGGTTTTGCTGGTAATTTTGTTGCGCGTCGGGTTTCTAAGGCTATTTCTTTGTTAGAGGCTATTAGGGGGCTTGATGACCCGCAATGTGAACTTCTTCTCCTTCGTTATTGTGCTGGTGTTTCTAAATTGGTGTATGCTTTGAGGACTTGCCCCCCTGGGTTTCTTGAGGGTGTTTTGTCACAGTTTGATCACGCATTACGCGCGTCTTTGGAGTTGATTGTTACGGGTTCAGGGCCTGGGTTTGGTGATTTGCAGTGGCGTCTTGCTACTCTTCCTATCAGTATTGGTGGCCTAGGGGTTTTATGTGCTGAGGATGTCAGGTGCTTTGCCTTTATTGCTTCTCGTTTACAGTCTGGTGATTTGCAGGATCGGATTTTAGCGAGGTCTGGGATTGTTTCGCCGGGCCCAATTTTTCAGTCTGCTCTTGATGCTTTCTCGACTTGTTGTGGTGTCAATCCTCTCTCTGTCACCACTAGCTCTCCTGTCCCCCAGTTTATGAAGTCTTTGGCAAAGAGTTACTTTGGTTTCATTGATGGTTGTTTGACGTCGCGTTTCGGGTTGAGTCGTCGTCAGGAGGCACTTCTCAGCTGTGTGCGTCTCCTCATGCACAAGATTACCTCTTCACTATTCCGATTGATGGGCTGGGTCAGCGGATGAACCCGAGACAGTTTCGTGCGGTATTGTGCTATCGTTTGTCGATTCCTTTATTTCCTGATGGTTCTTTGTGCTCGGGTTGTCATGTACATCGGATGGATCTGTGGGGTGATCATGTTGTTCATTGCGCTAGTGATTTGGGGGTTAAGTTTCGGCACAATCTTGTTCGTGATGTGTTGTTTGATATTTGTTCTAAGGTGGGTGTGTCGGTGAGGAAAGAAGCCGATATGGGTTTTGTTTCTGATGGTGGGCGTGATCTTCGGCCAGCAGATTTATTACTACACAATTGGTCCCAGGGCAAAGATGCGTGTTTAGATGTTACAGGGGTTTCTCCGTTTGCAGGGACGGGGTTGGATTCGTGGGTTCCTGGGAGTGCTTTGCGGTCGGCTGTTCAGAAGAAGAAGAGGAAGTATTCTTCTATTTGTGCTGAGCATGGTTACTCGTTTATTCCATTCGCCTTCTCGACCTTTGGGGAGTTTGAGGAGGAGGCGATGGATACTCTCTCGCGTCTTAAGCGTTTAGCTGGTTGTCATTCTAATGACGCGAGGAGTGGCGGTTTTTTGATGTCTAGGCTTAGTTTTTGTATTCAAAAAGGGGTGGGCGCGCAGCTTGTTTCGCGGCTCCCTTCCAATTTTGTGTGATTAATAAAATTGAGATTTTCTTAAAAAAAAAAAAAAAAAAAAAATAATAATAATAATAATAATAATAATAATAATAATAATAATAATAATAAATATTAATATATAACTAGGAAAATGGTTTCCTTAACAAATATAATGGAAATGATTTCCACAAAATTTACAAAGAGGTGAACTCTTTAAGAATTCAATTCTCCATCTATTTTATTTCTCTCCCAACCAAACAATGGAAATAAAATAATTTCCATTTCTCTCCCTCCAATTCTTTATACCAAACACACCCTAAGAGTTTTGATTAGGGGTGCGATCGAGTCGAGCCGAGCTCAAGCTTAATAAGGCTTTAGCTTGACTTGAAACAAAAACTGTAAGCTTGAGCTTGGCTTGATAGCTTGTCAAGTTTTAACAATTCAGGCTTGAGCTTAGCTTGATAAGGCTTATAAAAGCTTGAGCTTGGCTTGAAAAGCTTGAATGTGTATAAATTTATTTTTTATAATAAAACTCATCGATAAACATATGTATAAAATGAAAAAAACAAAAATAATTACTTAAAACAAACTCGATTTATTTAACATTAATAAAACTAATAATAACATCATCGTACAATCTTAGTTTCAAATATGTTTTGCGCTCCAAGATGATTAAGGTAACAAAGGCCATTACATGATATGAATGTGAGCGCAGTTTAGACACGTTGCGTTTGATATTAAGAAGAGTACAAAAAAATATTTATACACATATTGTAATCTATCAAGTACCGAGTAAATGCAATAATTAAATTTACAAAAATAATAAATTATTTAAAATACAAAGAACTAAAAAATAAATTTAATCAAAGTTAAAAGTTCTTTTAAAATATATTATTTATTTATAAGATTAGCCTTTAAAATTAGGTTAATACTCAAATTAACAATTAGTTGCTTATATAAATTCATCATAAAAACACATTTTTAATAGAGCTTGAAAAAGCTTGATAAGAACTCAAGCCGAGCTATCAAAAGTTTGAGTTTGAGCTTGATATAATTTCGAGCTATTTTTTAGGCTTGAGCTTAATAAAAACAAGAATACTATCACCTATTTTTTAGGGGAGCTTGATAAAAAAAGGACGTGAATCATTATCACCTATTGTTTTCGAAAATCGTAGAAATAGAGAGTCGGCAAAATATTGACGCAAGGTTCATATGCGATTGACACTAAAAAAGCTTTGATATATTCCTGAAGAATTGCATGTCACAAAGTTCGTCAATGATCATAATCACACTACAAAAACTTGGTTGACTTTTCACACTTACTATGACACTTGTTTATACTTTAAAATGTGTGAATTTGAAAAGTTCACACTTCAATTAGTGTTCTTGGTGTGAACAAATTGGGTGTACCAAACAACTTCACACTTTTAAGTGTGAAGATTTATAATAAACTACACTTTTATGTGTGAACTTTTAATACTTCACATTTTTATGTGTAATCTTTTTAATACTTCACACTTTCTAATACTTCACACTTACAAGTGTGAATATTTTACAAATAAAGTTCATACTTTTTAAAATGCAAATAAAAAAGTGTGAACAGACCCTAAATTCGTTGTAGTGTCATGAACTGCTATCGCATGAGAAAGTGCGTTTTCTTCCTGCTAATCGCATCATTAGTCCAGAGGACGAGCAAGAAATTTTGCTATACAAAAAGGTTGGACTTAATGTTCGGTAAATCGTTCGAGTAATGGAGCTAAAGAGAAACGTGAAACATGGGGATCTTTCATTCCTTGACAAGGATATTCACAATTTGTTACTAAAGTGAGGAGAGTGCTCGGAGGCAACGACGCAATGAACCTTATAGAGTATATAAGATCTTTAAAGCAAACAAATGTAATGTTTCAATATGTATACACCGTGGATGAAGAGCGAAAACTTGAAAACATATTTTGGTGTCATCCACAGAGTTTTGATTGGTATCAAAAGTATGGCAATGTAGTTATATTTGATACCTCATACAAGGTTAATGTGTACGACATGCCTTGTGCACTATTTGTTGGTGTCAACAATCATGGTAATACTACAACAAAATAAGGGGTTAGGGTCAGGAAATTTTTAGGGTCGACATTGTCGACCGTAAGTGAACATGGCCCCTACCATTATTTAAATAAAGTGTAAAGTCAAACTGAAATTTTAGGGTCGACATTCTAAGGTCGACATTGTCGATCCTAGGTGTATAATAGTACTTTTTAACTAATTTATCATTTAAAATACATTTAAAATTATATATAAATAATAAAATAATATATAAAAAACCTAGGGTAGACAATGTCGACCCTAGATGATGTGACCCTAAATTTTTAACTTTAATATTTTTTAATATAAAATATATTTAAAATTATATATAAAATAAAAAAATAATATGTAAAAAAAGCCTACGGTCGACAATGTCGACCCTAGATGTGTCGACCTTATGTTTTTAACTCTATTATTTTTTTAAATAAAGTTATATATACAATGAAAAATAATATATAAAAAAACTAAGGTCGACAATGTTGACCTTAGGTGTTTTGACCCTAAGTTTTTAACATTATTCATTTCTTTTTAATATAAAATACATTTAAAATTATATATAAATAATTAAAATACATTTAAAATTATATATTTAAAATCTTCTTTAACAAAATTTATGTTAAAAAAATTTAAAATTTTATATAAAAAATTTAAAATACTTCTTAAAAACCTTATAAATATAAAAAAAACCTTATATATATTTAAAAAAACTTTATAATTATAACTGTTTATTTTTTCTTATTTACAATATAATTATTATTTAAAAAACTATATAATTATAATTTTTAAAATAAAATGTAACTATATAACTATCTTGTCATTTTATTTTCGCGACGTTTATATACTACAAAATGAGACTTTCGTACAACAAACATTTATTTATTTAAAATATTACACATACCCCTTATAAAAACACATGGGAGACTTAAAACAGACACGCCTAAACATAGTTTTATTCGACACGAACACTTAAACACGCGCTTAATTAAATATGGATATTACAACGATAATAGACTCATAAGCACGAAAACGGACACATCACAAACTAGTTCAAACTAATGTTCTCCATGTCATCGAAAAGGTCGTGAAGTAGTGCAGCTAAATCAATTATGTGCCTTTCGGGATGGCTATAAAGTTATATTGTTTTCTGAAGTACCTTTATCTTTCCATTAAAGTGCACACAGTTTGCACACGTTGAAGAGCTTGGAGAAGAAATTGGAGTCGTTGAAGGTCTCGAAGAAGAGATTGGAGAAGAAATTGAAGTCATTGAAGGTTTCGGAGAAAAACTCATTGAAACTCGAGGACAACTGACTAGTAGTCTGACTTATTCGTCTTTCCATAAAAAATTTTGCATCCATATGAAACTGCAGGTTTTACCGTGAACGTTGACATGCATAGTATGGTCTACCAAGGGTTTCAGCTTGCTACGATGCTCGTAGAACTACATCTCCATATCCAAAACTACACGGAAAAGCTTCATGGTCCAACATCTTCATAATAACAATGTGTTTGTGATGATAAGTGTGTGTGTGATCTGCTGGTGGTTATGTTGATAGGAGCGTGTGTAGTTATAAAGATAACATTTCTTTTTATGGTAAAAAAGGAGTGAAATGGTTAACATTTTCCCACCAATGTTTTCCCGCCAACATTTTCCCGCCAATGTTTTCATCACGTAACCTTCATCATGATTAGTTAATATTCATCACGATTAGTTAACATTCATCAAGTTGAACCTTTAACGTATAACCCTAGTATATCGACTCATCCGCTGAACCTTTAATGCATAACACTAGTAAATCAACCCACCCGTTAAACCTTTAACGTATAACCCTAGTACATCGACTCATCCGTTGAACCTTTAACGTATAACCCTAGTACATCAACCCATCCGTTGAACCTTTAACGTATAACCCTAGTACTTCGAATCATTCTTTGAACCTTTAACGTATAACCCTAGTACATCGACTCATCCGTTAAACCTTTAACGTATAACCCTACGATATCGACCCATCTGTTGAACCTTTAACGTATAACCCTAGTACATCGACTCATCCGTTGAACCTTTAACGTATAACCCTAGTACATCAACCCATCCGTTGAACCTTTAACGTATAACCCTAGTACATCGACTCATCCGTTGAACCATAACGTACAACCCTAGTAAATCGACTCATCCGTTGAACCTTTAACGTATAACCCTAGTAAATTGACTCATCTGCTGAACCTTTAATGTCTAACCCTACTACACCGACTCATCCGTTGAACCTTTAACGTATAACCTTAGTACATCGACTCATTCGCTGAACCTTTAACGTATAACCTTAGTAAATCGACTCATCTGTTGAACCTTTAACATATAACCCCAGTACATCGACCCATCCGTTGAACCTTTGACGTATAACCTTAGTACATCGACTCATTCGTTGAACCTTTAACATATAACCCTATTAAATCGACCCATTCGTTGAACCTTTAACATATAACCCTAGTAAATCGACTCATCCGTCGAACCTTTAGCGTATAACCCTAGTACATCAACTAATCTGTTGAACCTTTAACATATAACCTTAGTAAATCGACCCATCCGTTGAACCTTTAACGTATAACCCTAGTACATCGACTCATCCGTTGAACCTTTCACGTATACCCCTATTACATTGACTCATTCGTTGAACCTTTAACGTATAATCCTAGTACATCGACTCATCCGTTGAACCTTTAACGTATAACCCTAGTACATCGACTCATCTATTGAATCTTTAACGCATAATCCTAGTAAATCGACTCATCCGTTGAACCTTTAACGTATAACACTATTACATCTAGGGTCAAAATTTTGGGATCGAAATCCTAGGGTCGACATTGTTGACCCTAAAAGATTAGGATCGATACCCTTTGTATTCTAGGGTCGACATTGTGGACCCTAAAATCTTGTTTTGTTGTTGTAACACCCCACTTGGATAAGTGGACCGTTACGTGTACTTATGGCGTGTCATCAAAGCATAAGGTAAATGTCCTAAAACATTAACTGACCATAAAGGAATACCGGAATCAAACATCGGTAATCCAAACATAAGCCCAAAACATGAAAAGTAAAATACTGAAGGAAAGGACTAAACAATGTCCAAATAAGCAGAATAATGTAAGAAATGCATAAAGTAAGAAGTCTGGATAGCTTCCATCCAAATGCACATGCTCTCAGAATCCTAAGAGCGTCCTGGTGTACCTGCCGTTAGAACATGAAAGGAACTACGGCTGAGCATAACGCTCAGTGAACGGATATAAAGCATGATAAGAATATACTGAAAGAAACAGGCGATAGAATACTGAAGCTGTAAGACTGATATGTAATATGTGGTAGAACTCTGCATAAAATCTGAGAAACCTGGATCATATATACTGATACTGAAATATAACTATTAATTGTGAAAACATGCATTTACTGTATTTTATTTGCCAGAGCTTATATAGGTCACGTGCTGTAACAACCGTGCATGAATAACTGGAGGGGTGACCTCATCATGCTATAGAGGGGTGACCTCTAAATAACTGTGCTGGGTGGAGGGATCAGCTCCAATGTGAAGGATGTAGAGCACACACCACATTCACCCTGATAACTTGTAACACATATAAGCCTAGGATGCATCCATACGCCCCACTAATAATACTGATAAAATGGCCAAGCTGAGCTGAGTGGGACGATGCAGGATATCACTCTCCTGCATGTGAGTCACGACACCGGTGCCTCTAGTGCCGTGGTTACGGTACCTCCGTAACTAGTACATAAACTGGTCGTGCTTGTATATAATGCTCAGGCAATTTATTTAGTTATTAATATGATTACTGATAAACTTAAACATATACTGGGGAAAACATTTGGCTGAAGACGGGGAGTCCTAATCATGCATAGAAAGGAAGTCCTTACTGAAAGGATGGAAATCCGTACCTCGTGTCCAGTAACTGACCGAGATCAACTGACCGAAAGTCTACTCTGATTTCACGCGAGCTACATGAATAAGGACGCGAATAAGTTAACTGATATTAGTTTATTTAATTTTTACTGGTCTTATTGGCTTCTTAATTATTTATTATATTTCTAAAATTCTGTACGTATATTAACTGATAAATCTGATCTTATAATAATTCTTTTAATGTATTATCGTTCTACTATCAATTACGGTACAAGCATATTTCTGACGCTATAGTAACTGTATTAAGTATCCTGCTTAAAATATAAAGTTTCTTAATTTAGAAAGTTCCCAAGATAATTTAATTCATTTGATAAAATTATACCCATTTAGAATATTAAAGAACTATTTAATTTAATACATTCAAAATATATTTTAACCATTTATTAAACAATTAGATTAAAAGGTATAATATAAAACTCTTCGTTTTATATGTTTAAACTATAACCCGAGCCTACCGAGATACCCCAATCTCGGTCGCACTAAACAATTTCACAACTATATTAAATCTGTCTATATGATCTTTATGACAGAAAAACTGTCACAAAAAGGTGTGACCAAAAGCTGAGTGTTTAAACTGTCTATAAAGAAAACTGTCACAAAAATAGTCTGCGACAGAAAATACTGTCACCAAACCGTCGCTAATCTGAAAATAAAATCCTTTATTTTCTGTTTAGAAAACCAGGTACTGACTTTACCCTTATTCCCACTGTTTTTCTACGTTTTCCCACTGTTTGGTCACGTTTTCCCCCCGTTTATATACACCAAACGCATCCTTATGTTTTCTGTCGTCCCAAACGCACCCCTTATTTCACAGTAAGGCTGCCAAGACCTCAGTTCTTGGTTTCCTTAACCCAACTGACCCGACCTTTTTCGGTCAGTCAAACAACACCAACTGAACCTTTTTTTCTAGCTGTGTGCGTGGCTGGGCAAGAAAGGACCACCGAGAGGGTATAACCTCTCGGCTGAACAAACCAACAGCCCACCGAGAGCTTCATGCTCTCGGTTTCCTTTGTACAAAACCAACCCGCATCACCTTGTGAAACTTAATAACATTACCCACTGATTTATTTTGCAACCCCCAAATCAAATCAATAACGTGATAATCAATGAATAAGGAACGAAGTGATTACCTCGAATTGATTTAAACAAAATGAAGAACACCAGGAGAGCTTGGAAGATCACTAGGCGTTTTTTTTTTGTTTTATCCCGGCGGCCACGTCTCTCTAACCCTAATCTTCTTCTTTTTTTTGTTTACTGCTATACAAAGGGTGGGGGGATTTTACTCCCGTGTTTTTTTTTTAAAACAAGGCTGGGCTCCAAGGCCCATTGTTCTTTTTCTTTCTTTTTTTTAAGTCCGGCCCCCCTAGCCCTATATAGTTTCCATTCTTTCTTTTTTTATTCGCGTTATAATTTAGATGTTCGTGTTCGGGTTTTAATTCCTCGTGCTGAAATTCTGAAGTGTATTACTTATTTGTCTGACTAAATAATAATTACATATTACTTGAATATGAACGCTACTTAATTTTGATACATGTCGTGTATTAATTTCTGAGACGTTTTAATAAAATTTGTGCTGACGTGAAATAATTGTTCGTGGATTTATAAAGCGGGTTTTACAATTCTCCCCCTCTAAAAAGAATAATTCGTCCCCGAATTAAAGATACGACTATATTTGGTTTTACAGTTCTTCCCCTCTAAAAGGAGAATTCGTCCTCGAATATAAAGGTATTCAAGCTGATTGAGTAAAACTGAAAATGCTAATAAGCTGAAAAACATATAAGCTGAAAGACATATAAGCTGGAAGGACAAATAGGCTGAAAGAACATGAAAGCTGAAAAGGACATATAAACTGAAAGGATGATTCGTCTTCTAAATTAAGACATAATGCTGCTAAAAGTATAAACATGATATGACTGAAGTGATCATCTAACATGACATGTCTGAAGAGGACATAGAAACACAACATGACTGAAGAACTTAACTGAATTTATTGAAGGACAAAGGATGAGAGGTCCGGATGGACTCCTCCGTTTTAAGTAGATTCCCGATACTATGCAAATCTTGGTCTTAGTGACCCTGTCTTGAAAATGCTGAGGAGTTTTTGGTTCCATACATAAGATGGATGTTCTAAGTCTGATAGAAAGAATAAGCTATAGCATGTAGGGTACATAGAACGGTACGTACGATTATCCTGAAAAGACAATATTTATCTCTCCGGGCAAGCTGCTGAGAATATAACGAAACGAACTACGTGAACAATTATGAACGTTCTACGTGAGCAATTGTGAATGTGGTTCGCGATTATAAAAGGAACGCTGGGCCTGAATATATCATGGATGTGATACGCGAAACATACTGTGAACTTGATACTAGGACATATC
Source organism: Glebionis coronaria (assembly GCA_025667525.1). Classification (NCBI taxonomy): domain Eukaryota; kingdom Viridiplantae; phylum Streptophyta; class Magnoliopsida; order Asterales; family Asteraceae; genus Glebionis; species Glebionis coronaria. The sequence goes on along the minus strand of CM046875.1, from coordinate 86,776,166 downwards.
ACGAATGTATGCTGACTGAGGAAAGAATGTCAACGATACGACCTGAGACGTGAAATGTCTGTCTGGTCATGAAAAAAAACCATGCTAAACTTGAGTCTGATTTTCTCAAGTTTTCTGGAGTCAATTCCGGTACAAGTCTTGGAACGTATCCACGGAGATGGAACACAAACCTGAACGTGAACAATGTCATGAGTGCGAATCGCGACTTTAAATCATGAGAGATCATAAACATGAACTGAACAACATCATACTGCGAATAAGATGCAAACGTGAAAGTGAAAGTAAACGTGAACGTAAAGTGAACGTAAACATACACGTGATAGTGAACATGAACGTGAGCGTGATTCGAGAACGTGAAATTTCTATCTGATATACGGCTGATGGAATATCTTGAAATCGTACAATTTACTGCTAAATTTTCTACAGGTCCGCTACTGCGTAATCCTCTCGGATGAAAGGAAAAAAAAACGTAGGCTGATTACATGGTTGATGATGACTTAAATAGTATTATACTTTTCCAAGCCTGTGGTAAACTGATAACAATTTCCATGGGGTCTTGTCTCCTTTCAGTCCAGAATTTCTAGTGGTGGTAATAACTTGCTAGCATGACGGCGTTCTATCTTAAACCTACTGGAATGTCAGGCATTAGATATGAACATAGCTGCCTCAACGTGTTATATTGTTTCTATCAAAATCCTGCCTGGAATTTTGGTACATTATGGTGGAAATCTGGTTAAGTAGTCATGGAAATTTTTTTGTGAGGACTGTCAGCAATTTCTGCGGTACCAGTCAATTGAGTTATAGATAATTTCATACTTCGTTCACAGGCGTCGGTCGGGACCATCAGGTGATGGCCTTCACTTTCACAGGATTGTCTGAAATTTCTTTCTGCTTAATTAGGGTGACTAAAAAATGTCACCTAATTCATTGGAGTTTACATCTGGAAAGCTGCTCACATAATTTTCTCTTATTTGAAAACATGCATGTCCGTGAGAAAATGGTCTCACGTTCTTCTTTAGGATTTAGCAGTAGAAATAGTATTAATGATTATACTGACGATTTTGTCTGAAAGTTCATGGAAAATCTTATTCGTTAATTTCATTCTATAGCTGGAACATTAGGGAGCTCAGAATTATAAATCAAAATTCTAGAAAGGCCATATTCTGTGTAACAGTAGCCTGGAAGGCATCACATTATTTCTCTCGTTGCTGATGGCGGTATGATCGTGAATTATTCTGGAAGAATGTTTAAGGCATCACAGCAGGTCAGATAAAGCTTCTATACATGGAATGAATATCAACTAAAATGGTGATCTGGTAAAAAAAATTTTTGGTGGTCGATACATGATCTCGTGTTACTGTCGTTCTTCCTCATAGACAGAAACGGTGCACCTTCTGGTGATGTGCTAGGGCGGTTAAGCCTCGTTCCGGTAACTCTTGCAGCTAATGCTGCAATTCTTTTAATTTAGCCGAAGCCTTACGAATAACAGTTCTGAAAATAGGTTTTGTTCTTGAGACACGTTCTAGGTTAAACCCTGTCCCGTGGTTAGGAAGGATTTTCTGGAAATTTTTTTTGGAATAATCTCCTGATCATGAATTTAAAGAATTTCAAAAGTATTATAACTGCTAGTTAAAAGTCTTCGTAGATATTGACTGAGAAGTCACACTCTTATAACGCAAAATAATTTGTACTGATTTTTCTGGCAGGAAGATATAATAAATATATTGAGATCTAGTAAGATGGATCTCGTCGTTAACTGAACGGAATTCCTTCATAAATAAGGTTTATACTGTGGAGTATTTTCTGGCTGGGAGGTAGAAAATGTCTTATTTAGATAAAGCTGACATATGAATAATTGAGCAAGCATGGCGGATCTTGCTGAAGCTGTTTGTTTGTAATCTTACGGAATGAACTCTGCGTGTCTAATCTGAATAATACTCTAGTGGTGGTGACTAAATTTTTAAATGATCTGATTCATGTGTGGCATAATAGAATGGGTATACCCCCTTTCTGAAAGGTACCCTGAATTACTGAGGGTCTCGCTTGGAAACATACTAGAGTTAGGAGTTCTGACTCGTACTCTGAGAGATATTCGTATGACGTGTATCATGACCGGTGTTCTAGTGTCCTTTGAAACGATACTTGAGAATTGTGTCTTGACTTTTGTCAGGACATGTATTTTAATGGATGAACCTGGACAAGGCGGAAAATTTTTGGTAACTGCTAGGATTGGCGGACCGGTTAGACTACTGACCCCCTGTACTTCTGGTCACGTCCGTTCCGGAGTCCCGATGTTACTGACTAATTAATTATAAGCATGGTGGTTGTCAATACTGCTTTGTCTGTCAATTTACGGTCATTATCATGACCGTGATTCATGCAACTATTCCGACTGAAAGATTAGCTGAGTAACGTGTGACATCTAACTGAGAAGGTAAGAGCATGGAATAGAATGGTAGTGTCTGATGGTTGAAATTTATTCTTGTCAAGAATTTCAAATTTATATTTTTCGTCCTTGTTCTGCAGAGTCTTCATAGTATGAACGACATTAGCATCTTGAGAGATTTCCAAAGTATCAGTAGCATCAGCATCTGTGTGGTCTTCAGAGTGTTAGCAGCATCAGCATCTGGTAAAATCTTCAACTCACGAGCAGCATCAGCACCTGGTAGAATATCGACAAGTGGAAACGTCTAAGATGATTAAGGATCGATTAGCAATATCCATAGAGTAGGGTACCTGGAGTACTCCGAGACTACTGTACATGAGTACAAAATGAATACTGCAAATTGAACATATCTGAGACACTATACATGGAGTACACATGAAATACTGTACATGGCACTGGTGGAATTTTATGGGATGATCGATACTGGTATCAATTGTCTCACATGACCAAATAAATAAATTAATTTAAACGGTAGTAGATTGAACTAAAATGAGTAACATGATAGCCTGGTAATTCCTGCGTAGACTTAATGCTGGTTGTTTAGAGGCTGAAAAGTATGATTAAACGGAGTTTCATCAATGTTCAGTATAAGGACATGATTGATAAAGACCAGAACATGATTTATCATGAAATAGGATTTTACTGTAATTCTTCTGTATCTTAGCATGAAAACATCACCGCCTTGCTGAAAACGTAATCCTCATAAAGAAACATGAACTTAATCAGCATGAAAACGACATCCACTTGAGAGTACAAACTTAACTGATACAAAGAACATAGAAGAATAATCAACTAAGTTTAACATCAACTGATGTGGATAGTTATGGTTTAATCCACAGTATTCATAGTAGGAAGCATGTGACTAGGTATGGGCGATTCTGTTTCGATCCATACTTGTCAAAATTTTCTGAGAACTGTCATGAATAGAAATGTACAATCTGGGACTAAATGTGGTTGGCTGTAGTCCAATTCATATTTGTCAAGATTTTATGAAACGTCATGATATCACAAAGGTGAACAACTATAGATCGGTTCACAAAACACATTAAACTGAAAAACATGAAATTTGATCTGAACAATGGTGAACGTATACGGGCTTGTTCACCAAGTAATATTCGACTGAAAACATGAATCTGTCAAGAGTAAGGATGAACGCCGTTGGGTCGGTTCACCAATACAAAAATCTGAACGAGCAAGGGTGAACGCCTATGGTCGGCTCACCAAAACGAAAATTCGTTAAAAGCACATGCGACTAAATATGGCTAGTTATGTACCAACCTTTTACTTAGTCAAAACTTTAAGAAAACTAACTGATAAATGAAGAAAACTGACTGAATAATCCATGAGAAACATGAAGATAACAACGCCAAAATCTGGGAATTTCCTGGTGACTACCCACTAGTCACAGGTCAAGTTTTAGAGCCTACAGGTCGAACCAGGCTCTGATACCATAATTGTAACACCCCACTTGGATAAGTGGACCGTTACGTGTACTTATGGCGTGTCATCAAAGCATAAGGTAAATGTCCTAAAACATTAACTGACCATAAAGGAATACCGGAATCAAACATCGGTAATCCAAACATAAGCCCAAAACATGAAAAGTAAAATACTGAAGGAAAGGACTAAACAATGTCCAAATAAGCAGAATAATGTAAGAAATGCATAAAGTAAGAAGTCTGGATAGCTTCCATCCAAATGCACATGCTCTCAGAATCCTAAGAGCGTCCTGGTGTACCTGCCGTTAGAACATGAAAGGAACTACGGCTGAGCATAACGCTCAGTGAACGGATATAAAGCATGATAAGAATATACTGAAAGAAACAGGCGATAGAATACTGAAGCTGTAAGACTGATATGTAATATGTGGTAGAACTCTGCATAAAATCTGAGAAACCTGGATCATATATACTGATACTGAAATATAACTATTAATTGTGAAAACATGCATTTACTGTATTTTATTTGCCAGAGCTTATATAGGTCACGTGCTGTAACAACCGTGCATGAATAACTGGAGGGGTGACCTCATCATGCTATAGAGGGGTGACCTCTAAATAACTGTGCTGGGTGGAGGGATCAGCTCTAATGTGAAGGATGTAGAGCACACACCACATTCACCCTGATAACTTGTAACACATATAAGCTAGGATGCATCCATACGCCCCACTAATAATACTGATAAAATGGCCAAGCTGAGCTGAGTGGGACGATGCAGGATATCACTCTCCTGCATGTGAGTCATGACACCGGTGCCTCTAGTGCCATGGTTACGGTACCTCCGTAACTAGTACATAAACTGGTCGTGCTTGTATATAATGCTCAGGCAATTTATTTAGTTATTAATATGATTACTGATAAACTTAAACATATACTGGGGAAAACATTTGGCCGAAGACGGGGAATCCTAATCATGCATAGAAAGGAAGTCCTTACTGAAAGGACGGAAATCCGTACCTCGTGTCCAGTAACTGACCGAGATCAACTGACCGAAAGTCTACTCTGATTTCACGCGAGCTACATGAATAAGGACGCGAATAAGTTAACTGATATTAGTTTATTTAATTTTAACTGGTCTTATTGGCTTCTTAATTATTTATTATATTTCTGAAATTCTGTACGTATATTAACTGATAAATCTGATCTTATAATAATTCTTTTAATGTATTATCGTTCTACTATCAATTACGGTACAAGCATATTTCTGACGCTATAGTAACTGTATTAAGTATCCTGCTTAAAATATAAAGTTTCTTAATTTAGAAAGTTCCCAAGATAATTTAATTCATTTGATAAAATTATACCCATTTAGAATATTAAAGAACTATTTAATTTAATACATTCAAAATATATTTTAACCATTTATTAAACAATTAGATTAAAAGGTATAATATAAAACTCTTCGTTTTATATGTTTAAACTATAACCCGAGCCTACCGAGATACCCCAATCTCGGTCGCACTAAACAATTTCACAACTATATTAAATCTGTCTATATGAACTTTACGACAGAAAAACTGTCACAAAAAGGTGTGACCAAAAGCTGAGTGTTTAAACTGTCTATAAAGAAAACTGTCACAAAAACAGTCTGTGACGGAAAATACTGTCACCAAACCGTCGCTAATCTGAAAATAAAATCCTTTATTTTCTGTTTAGAAAACCAGGTACTGACTTTACCCTTATTCCCACTGTTTTTCTACGTTTTCCCACTGTTTGGTCACGTTTTCCCCCCGTTTATATACACCAAACGCATCCTTATGTTTTCTGCCGTCCCAAACGCACCCCTTATTTCACAGTAAGGCTGCCAAGACCTCAGTTCTTGGTTTCCTTAACCCAACTGACCCGACCTTTTTCGGTCAGTCAAACAACACCAACTAAACCTTTTTTTCTAGCTGTGTGCGTGGCTGGGCAAGAAAGGACCACCGAGAGGGTATAACCTCTCGGCTGAACAAACCAACAGCCCACCGAGAGCTTCATGCTCTCGGTTTCCTTTGTACAAAACCAACCCGCATCACCTTGTGAAACTTAATAACATTACCCACTGATTTATTTTGCAACCCCCAAATCGAATCAATAACGTGATAATCAATGAATAAGGAACGAAGTGATTACCTCGAATTGATTTAAACAAAATGAAGAACACCAGGAGAGCTTGGAAGATCACTAGGCGTTTTTTTTTTGTTTTATCCCGGCGGCCACGTCTCTCTAACCCTAATCTTTTTTTTTTTTGTTTACTGCTATACAAAGGGTGGGGGGATTTTACTCCCGTGTTTTTTTTAAAACAAGGCTGGGCTCCAAGGCCCATTGTTCTTTTTCTTTCTTTTTTTTAAGTCCGGCCCCCCTAGCCCTATATAGTTTCCATTCTTTTTTTTTTATTCGCGTTATAATTTAGATGTTCGTGTTCGGGTTTTAATTCCTCGTGCTGAAATTCTGAAGTGTATTACTTATTTGTCTGACTAAATAATAATTACATATTACTTGAATATGAACGCTACTTAATTTTGATACATGTCGTGTATTAATTTCTGAGACGTTTTAATAAAATTTGTGCTGACGTGAAATAATTTTTCATGGATTTATAAAGCGGGTTTTACAGTTGTAGTGTAAGACTGTTCTATTTGGAAGTGCGCTTCTTCGCAACGAGACTTTACATACCTTTGGGTGGTTAATGAATGTAAGTATCAAAATATACATAGTGTACTTTAAACATATAGTCCCTAGCTATATTATTCTTTATCTTTTAAATTGCATACCTTTGTACTATAATGAAAAAATCATCCAAATCAATTATAACAGATCAAGATCCATGTATGTCACAAGCAATAGCTATTTAAATGCCAACAACAAAACATAGCTTTTGTATATGGCATATCAACTTCAAAATTTAGTTGTTGGTTTTCGGCTCTTTTACGCACCGAGTACCAAAGTTGGTGTGGTGACGTTTATACGTTATATAGAATGACTTCTGATGAAGAGTTTGAGCATAATTGGCCAATTTTAGTCGCAAAGTATAATTTTCAAAACAATAATCATGTGCAAGGTTTGTACAATATTAAGATGTCTTGGGCTCTATGTTATTTTCGAAATTATTGTTTTGAGGAATGACAACTAGCAGATCAGAAAGTATAAATGCTTTCATTAAACAATTCGTCTAATCTCGTACAATTTTAAAGGTCTTTGTCAGACAGGTATAACTTTACCTTCAACATTGTTTTTAATGCGGTTATATATGATGTTTCATGTGAATTTTGCTTCAACTTTTAGGTGAATTTGGCTATCAACGAAATTGAAAAAGCAGAAGTGCATAACAAGATGTTATCAAAACTCAGACATCCATCTTTAAAGACAAAATCACCATTGGAAGAACAAGCTTTTGAAGTTCTCACACCGTTTGCTTTCAAAAAGTTCCATGAAGAATTTGAAAGAGCAAGTTGGTATTTAGTAGTTCACATTGATGGTGATAAATTTAAAATAAGATATTTTGATGGGGATAGTAAACATCACGAAGTCTTTTGGGATGGAAACATAATCACGTGTAGTAGAAAAAACTTTGAATTTTTGGGATACTTTGTCGTCATATATTTCGGGTACTTCTCCACAAAGATTGTTTCCATATACCACATGCTTACTTTCCGTTACGTTGGCGTTCAACTCATAACTTACAAAGTGCCAAGGATAATGAAATATCAATGGATGAGACATAAAAAACCATGAAGATATTGTCTTGGACAACGTGCCAGATGCCAAAAATATTGTTCATTGTCCTCCAAAATCAATACCAAAAGGCCGTCCAAGAAAAGGTCGCGAAAAGGGTGGAAAAGAATCGACGACTAAGGGGCAAAATAGATGTTCTTTATGCAAGCAGCGAGGACATACAAGACCTAAGTGCCCGAAGAAGAATAATATATTTTTCATGGTAGATAATGCTACAAGTAGGTCACAGAAGAAGAAAAGATGTTTCCACACAATGAAGGGTTAAATCCAGTGTTTCATCTGAAGCATTAGAAGATTATATTTTCATTAGTGTTTTGCAATAATTTCATGTTTTCTGTAAGTATTTTTACATTCAATAATTGAAATGAGCATTTGTTTGTTATGTTTCCTAAAATGAGTTCTACGATTTTGATCTTTAGTTGGAATTTTAATACTGCATTTTCATATTTTTGTATAAGACTTTGCATGTTCTTGTTTTTTATCCTTTTAATTTTGCATGTGCATGTTTATATTAGTTTAAAATTATTAGATAAATTATGAGAAAATAGTGGAATGAGTTGAAGAAACATGTTGATCGTGGATTTAGTACACGTTAGCTATTCTTGTTTTTATTTTCTTAGAGATATTGGTGGAGATCTTTTAACATCAAAAGCCCTAAGGGCTGCTTTTAAAAAAACATTTTATGCAAAAAAATTTAACCAAATTAAATGAATCAAATAAATTGACCGATCAACACCTCTAGTTAAATAGCCATCAAACCCATTTAGTAATCTCATTTTATTATAAATTATTATGAATGATACATACTTACATGACTCCAGTAATCTCGTATCAAATCCACCACCCACAAGATGGAACAAACTCACTATCTTGAAAGTGGTTAATTTTTTTTGTTGGAAAATGATCTCTTACTATCAAGCTTAGCTTTATGGGTCTTTTTGTTAAGGAAAGATTATTCTACAAAAAACTAGCGAGAAGTTAAAGATGACACTATCTCGATAAAACGTAAATTGAACACCAAAATATTAAACACCAAACACTTTAGAAAAACGATACGTTCCTAAATAATACAATACCTAGTGATAAACCTAAACTCAATCATCATCGTCGTCGCCATCGAAATCCACGTCCTCTTCCATTGATTTTCCCATGGTAACCCACCGACACAATTTGAGGGTATCATGATACCTAAAGTGCAAAACGATAACTAGTTCGCTTAAGGAAGAATGAGGGTGTGTTTGTTTTGTTTGTGGGTTTAGGATAGGATTATGGTGTAGTTTAAGTTAAAAATATATATGTGAGTAATTGAAGGGTTGTGATAGTAACTGTTTGTTTCATGCATAATTGTAAATAACTCGCTATAGCCCGCCTTAAGGTGTTGATCCCAAACTTATATCGTTTAACTTTGTGTTATCGAGATTGAATCAACAATAACACGTAGAGAAACTTTGTGTATATGACAATCAAAGTGTTATGCGGAATTAATACTTAGAAAAAAGAAAAAATCAAAACACAATGTAAACCAAACTTTCACTTGTATTGATAATCAATGAGGTACAATGAAAGTATTAAGAACGTATGTCAATACCAAACCCTTAGACCTCCTTTTATAACATAAGGAGTCTTGAACAATAATCTATCTATCAACTAATATAGGAAAAGATAAATATTAAGAATAAAATGTAGATCATATCTTTTCCTAAGTATACAAAACGTGTTGACAATAACTGGAAGTTTCTTTGTCATCGCTTGAATTTGTCTTGTCAGTGTTCATTCTGTCAGCGCCTTGATTACTCTTGTCAGCGTCCAAAATCCTCTTGTCAACGGCATAATGACCTAGATAATTTTATTCCCAACAATCCTCCCCTAAACTTGATACTTATACTAATATTCAAGTTTCTGAATAAAAACAAAATACAAAGAGGATTCTTACAAATAAAACCTACTCCTTAATCTGAGAATATACAAATCTCATAAAGTCCATGCTAACATCACTAGTGTAATCAACATCAAGCTTGGTGCATACCAACTTCTTCAATAATTCTTGTGATAGAGGGTATTCATGATATATCAACAAGTATTCTATAAACTTTGTAGTCCTTAGATGGTAAACACCAGCAGCTGAATACAAGTGCCACTTTAACTCACTTAAGTCAACTAGATCTAACCATACTGGATCATCAGCATCATGAACAAACATCCTTCTAAATGTTGTCCAGATTTTTATTCCATTCAAAGAAGAAGGAGCTTCAACCTCATATACCTACTTCATCTAACTCCACAAAGTTTCCACATCCTCTCTATCAAAACTAGCAAACAATGAAACCAAAGAAGTAAATGTATGTACCGTATCACCAATTCTGGTGATCTTCCAGAATCTCACAGAATCTTCTTCATACTTGATTATTAGATTTATGAAGTCAAAGGGTACAACAACATCTAGATCATAAGCCATCAATGGAGAAAGCACCATATTCTTATTTAAAACTACTTTAGTTTGGTGCAATTGGTCAAGTATTAGAAACTGCAACTTGAACCCTTTCTTCACTAGCTTGGCACAACTAAAGCCTTCTTGATCTTTAGCTCTTCTTCAATCTCTTCTTGTCTCTCTACAGACTACAGTTTGATTGTGTTTGACTCACATACAGACTCCCAAATAGGATAGGCATAGTACTCCAATTGCTCAAAAGAAAGCTTCCTTAATTTAGCATAAGTCCACCCTATTTGATGGCATCTAAGTAGCATGTTATAAAGCCCCCTTCTGGATTTCTTGTTCTCAAATAGTACCCTGTTTTCCCTATGTTCCAAAATAATTTTGCAATCACTTTGAACTCTTAACAGAATCTCTAAACCCTAAATTTGCTTAGTTAAGGACATGTTTGGATTTTTTGCACACACCTCTTCCCATCTGAAATACATTGTAGAAACATGGGGAATATCAAAATCTACCTGCTTCTTTAATTCCTTTAGCTTTTCCCTTGCTATCTCATCCTCCCCATACTCTAACTTCTCCAAATCCACCAAATTGCTCATATCTGCATTTAAGTTGTGTGAACTTTCATCATCACCAGATCCATCAATCCCATCTTCTTCAGATTCAGATGAGAGAATATGGGCTTCAATACTTCCTTTCCCAAGTCCTTTCTTTTCTTGCTCTTGTAACTGATGAGCAAACATAGCATCAACCTGTTGTTGGGCTACATCCTTGGGAATATCTTCTTCTACCAAAACAGCTTTGCCCTTATCCATTGGATCAATAATGGGCAAAGTAGAAGGTGTTACATGTGTGGAAGGCTCCTTGATCATGAATGGTGGTTGGGATACACCAGTCAAACTAGGAATCCTGTCAGCGGCTGAAATAGATGTGTTAGCGTTTAAATTACCCTTGTTAGTGGCTGAAAGTCCACTTGCTTGCAACATCATCTCTGTGAAATACTGCTTCATAGGGGTAACCAAGGACTGTTGTTCTTTTAACCCTGCAAGCGCCTCTGCTACCTCCTTGGTCCCATAATAACCTTCATGAGACCCCTTGTCACTCACATTTGTAGGTGCTTCCTCCCCTTTGTAGGAATCATCTTCAGAGGACAACACCATAGCTTTCCTTTCCTTTGAACCAACAGCTTCCAAAATAACTATCCTCTCCCTCAACTGATTGAGTTCAAGGCCTTACTCTATGAATTTTTGTACAAGATCTACATTAGACTTTTGCAAGCTAATGCAGATAGCCGTCAATTCCAAAAGAGTTAGTGGTTGCAGACTGCCCTCCTCCAAAATTAGGATTTGACTCCTCAACATGGATTCATCAAGCAAAATTCTCTCAGCTTCATGGCTAGGACCACTAGAGGAGAAGACTCCAGTAGTCCTTTGTCTTTTCTCCAATCGAAAATCAAAGGGATCTGGATTAGTGAACATGTGTTTGGGGTGGTGAGGTGACAGCGGGTGAGATGATTGTGTTAGCGGCTGAAACATGAGTGTCAGCGACTGACGGCTGGGGGTCAATGGTCATTTGTTCAACATGGTGGGGTGAAGGTGGTTGTTGTTCTGGTTCAGGTTCAGGCAGTGGTTGAGGGTTTTGGGTTGCTTCAATGACAGCCAACATGGGAGGGGTCAAAGGTAAGGGTCTAAAAGGTTGATGTTCATGGATAGAAAAACCTTTACTTTTTGAGTAGGGATCTTATAAAAAAGTTCATGATCCCTACGAAAATAACCTTGTTGCTCAAAAATCATTTGTAAGAACCTAGGGTAAGAAAGAGTTATTGTGCTACCCTTGTTGTGCAACATGCCCTCAAAAGTCATATGATAAAATTTGTATTTTTGCCCAGTGGCCATACAAACAAGAACACAAGCGAATGAACGATTGATTTCGTTGAAAGATGTACACTTGGGACTAATACATTGAAGGACGACATGTATTAAGAACTTCCATACTAGGGGAAATTGTTGTTTTGAATACTTTTTTATTTTCCCTCTGGGGGAAAATCATACCCCAAGCCTCTAAGTCCTTCCTCTATCTGCTCAATGGAAAGGGTAGTCACACCATCAACATCATCAAGCCGTAAAGCTTGACGAATAAGAGCTTCAGTGACCACCCATTTGGTCCCATGAACAATGTCAGATAATGTAATCACTCCATCAAGTGTTTCAGAACTAGCAGTGTTCCAAAATTGCTTGATGTGTGTGATAGGAATGAGTGGAGCATGAGTCAAAGCATACCTTAGGTTAGAAGCTAAGAGATACTCAATCATTCGAGTATATTGGAGATGATGATCATGATCAGCCTCAAGATAAGCTATCATATTGTGTTGATCCCTAAATCCTAAAGTAGCACTAGCAGGTTTAAACAATGGAGCCATGAAAACTGTTGTGAAAAGCGTTAAGGTGAAGGAAAGTGTAGAATTTTGGTTATGGAGAAAGTTAGACAAACAAGCAAGTTACCCTGTTTAAACAGAATGAGCCGTATATATAGGTGGTAAGCTAAGTTATTATTGTTTGAAAAAGAGGTAAGTTATTCAAAAGTAATGATTAAAATCTTGAAAAACATTAACTTATCTCTTAGCTTTAAAAGAAATTACCAAATCCCATAAAATTACAGCCCAAAATATCACAAAAGTAACAACTAGGTGGGACCCAGTGTTCTTCAACGGTCAAAATATGAGTGTCAGCGGGCAACGGCTCTATTTTGTCAGCGTGTAAAATTTGGCATGTCAACGTTTAAAAATGTGATTGTTAGCGTCTAAACCACTTATGTGTCAACGGCAAAAAATAAAAAGTAATAAAATGAAAAGACCTTAACAAAGAGGTTTACCCTAATGAAGATAACTCTTCCTCTTACACAGACTGAAATTAGCATTCTCTGTCAAATTATACACACTTGCATAAGCAAGATAGACATAATTTTCCTCAAGTGAACCTTGCTAAAGTAAGTCCTTTGGAGTGAAGTTATCTCATATAAACACTTTGTAAATCCCATGTAAGCCCATTTTTATTTACACCAAGTCTCCCAACCGACCAATCCTAATTCTAGGTAAAATAGTCTTGGCAACATGCACAGTTATATCAACTTTGCATGCTACAGTGCCTCAAGGTTTAGAAATTCCAAAAATTCTTAAAAAGAAAAGTCTTCATTATTCCTAACTCCTACTCACCAGTGGACACAATCTAGAATTATGATAAGAGCACTCTAGAAGTACCCAAAAACCTAAAGGTTTCCTAAACCTCACCTTAAACTTACACAGTTTGTAAAATAAATGAATATGATAAATATTTATTTCAAGATAGGAATGTAAACATTCCAACCATCATAAATAAATATTCTTCATATCTATGAAGTCATAAGCAGCCCTGCATCCTACTACACAATGCTCAAAATTCCTACATAATTAGATGAAAAACCACAAAAACTAACATAGGCTGTCAGCAGCTTCTTTCCACTTGTTAGTGGATAAATCCCTTTGTCAGCGGTTAGAAAATATAGTGGAAAATCTAACACATTTACATGAAATAATAACAATGCATATCCTGTACATATTATACAATAAACTTAAAAACACATATTTTATGGATTGATCATTCCAATACTTGTTACCAAGTACTGGAACCTCCCAACATCAAAAGGTTTACTTAAAAGATCAGCCACATTATCTTCTGTGTCTACTCTATCTGGATGAATTAAACCTTTTTCAAAACAATCCCTTATAAAATGATGCCTAATTTCTATGTGTTTAGTTTTAGATTGATGCACATGATTTTTAATAATGCAAAGTGTACTGTTATAATCTACAAAAATCTTGGTATGCATAAAATTGTACCCATAATCCAAAAGCTGATTTTGAATCTATAGTACTTGCCCACAACATGCAACAACAGCTACATACTCAACCTCAGTTGTTGAATTGGCCACCACTGTTTGTTTCTTGCATTGCCAAGCAATAAGTCTACTCCTAAGAAATTGACATCCACTAGTTGTGGATTTCCTATCATTGTTGTCTCCTTCATAGTCACTATCTGAATATGCCACAAGCTCCAATGGAGAATCTTTAGGGTACCATAATCCCAAAGTAGGATAGCACCTAAGATACCTAAAGATCCTTTTGACAACATGAAGATGGTACTCTTTAGGAGTCACTTGATGACGTGCACATGTACACACAGTAAACATGATGTCAGGTCTAGAGGCAGTAAGATACATCAATGAACCAATCATTGACCTATAATGTCTGACATCGACATCCTTTCCATTTCTAATCTTTCCCCAGGGATGTTCCCTATCCATGGGTGTGCTAGCCTGTTTCTCATGAGGGGAAAAGCCAAATTTCTTTAAAATTTCATCTACATATTTGTCTTGAGAGATGAAGATACCATTTTCTTTCTGTTGGACTTGAAGACCTAGAAAGAAATTCATCTCTCCCATTGCACTCATTTGAAATTTGTCAGTCATCAGTTTGGAGAAATCATCACTCATCCTTTGGTTAGAAGAACCAAAGATGATATCATCAACATAATCCTGGACAAGAAGAAAATCCTTTTGTTCCTATTTTGTGAACAAAGTTTGATCTATGGTGCCCCCTTTGAAGTCATTTTCCACCAAGTATGTGGAAAGAGTACCATACCAAGCTCTAGGGGCCTGATGAAGTCCATACATTGCCTTTTTAACTCTATAAACCTTGTCTGGATGCTCTGAATCTTCAAAACTAGGAGGTTGCATAACATATACTTCCTCTTGAATTGTGCCATATAAGAAAGCACTCTTGACATCCATCTAGTAGACTGTGAAACCCATAAAATAAGCATAGTCTAGGAAAATCCTTATTGCTTCAATTCTAGCAACAAGTGCAAAAACCTCTTCATATTCAATTCCTTCTTGTTGTGTGTAACCTTGAGCAACCAGTCTTGCCTTGTTTCTGATCACAATACCTATCTCATCTCTCTTGTTCCTTAGAATCCAACATGCTCCAATAGGTCTCACATGCTTGGGACAATCCACAAGCTCCTAAGCACCTGAATTACAAACTGGTGAAGCTCATCCTGCATTGCTTCAACCCAGCTTGGTTCTTGGAGAGCATCAAAAATCTTCTTGGGCTCATTTTGTGATAGAAAGCAAGCAAATAAACATTCTTAAACCAAAGGGGTATCATCCTTTTTGTGAATGTTGGCAATGAATCCTACTCTATGATTCTTCTTTCTTCTTGTTTGAACTGGTGAATTGATGGGACCAATGATTTGGGTAGGAGGGTGAACTTTGGACACTTTTTTAAGAATTCCTCCTCCAAACAATGTGTTATCATGCACTGTAGATTCCAAGGTGCCATGATCCTCACCATCATGATTTCCATACTCACTTGAACTATGAAGCATATTTCAGCGTTTGGATTTATGATGCTGACACCTTCATTGGGTATGGAATTTTCAACAAGTTCAAGTACTTATTTGTCGGCGGATGAAAGCAAGTTGTCAGCGTTTGGATTAGGTGTGTCAACGGCTGAACTAATTTTGTCAGCGGATGAAACACTTTCACTGACTTGCTCTTCTTGTTGCTTTCTCTCCACTTCCCTTTCAGCAGCAGATGCCTTAATGAATTCTTCACAACAAATAGGTAAATCCACAAAAGAAATGTGGGAGTGAACTCATCTGCTTGTGATCCTTGCACCTTTGTAGCTTGTATGCCTGCATTATCAACAACAGTTTCTTCCATAATCTTTGGAGAGGTCTCCAAGAAAACTGGATTAGTAACAGGCAAATAATTCATGGACCTAGACAATGGCTCTAAATCAAAAAGCCAGTCTAGTCCATTTGCAGGATCACTAGGTTTACTCTCCAAAAAGTCAACGTGTACATTTTCTGTTATGACCTTATCTCTCTTGTGTTAAACCCTATACCCTTTGTTGTTCATATAATAACCCACAAAATATCCCTCATCACCTATTGAATTAAACTTACCTAGGTTGTCACTAGTATTAAGAATTACTACATGACATCCAAAGGGTATAAGAAAATATATATTAGGTTTTCTATTCCAAAAGAGATCATAGGGGGTCTTATTGTAAATCTTGTTGACCAAGGATCTATTCTGAACATAACATGCAGTATTCACTGCCTCAGTCCAAAAATCAATGGGTAACTTAGCATCTGCTAACATGGTCCTAGCTGTTTCAATGAGAGTTCTATTTCTCCTTTCAGCTACACCATTTTGATGTGGAGTTCTAGCTATGCTAAACTCCCTAGTAATCCCCTTATCCACACAAAAGGCATCTAATAGGTCATTCCTAAACTCTCCACCATTATCACTTCTAAGAATGTTAACTGTAAACCCTACTTTCTTTTCCATTTGATTAATAAAATTAATTAGGGTTTTGGCAGTATCACTCTTTTTAACTAAAAGGAAAGTCCATGCAAACCTAGAATGGTCAGCAATAACTACAAAGCAATAAGATTTACCATTTAAACTCTCAATATTAGTAGGTCTAAATAAGTCCATGTGAAGTAAGTGTAGTGGTTTAAAACTAGAATGAACACTCTTAAACTTAAATGAGGACTTGTGTTGTTTTCCTTTAAGACATGCAACACAATTATGATCATTGTGGAATGCTTTTGAGGGAAATCCTCTCACAAGATCATGCCTCACAAGTCTATTCATGTTCTTAAAGTTAATGTGCCCTAACCTTCTGTGCCATAAGATACTCTCATCTGCTGAAACTTTAGCATATAGACATGACAAGTTATTACTCATTTTACTTCCTTGTAGATTAACATTATAAATGTCCTTATGTCTAGGTGTTTTAAATTCAATGAACTTATCAGCAGGTAACGCATAGTCCTTACTCAAAACTAAGCATTTAGTATCAGTAAAAAGAACTTTATTTTTGTTGTCACACACTTGTGACACACTAAACAAGTTATAGTCAAGTTCTTTTACCAGAAAAACTTCATCAAATCATAAGTTGTTAGTGATAAGAGTGCCTTTGCCTGATATTGTACCAAATCCTCCTCAAAAGTACACTTTATCACCATCTGGAATAGGAGTAAAGTTCGTCAAATAGTCATCCTTTCCAGTCATGTGCCTTGAGCATCCACTATCCCAATATCCATGGTCATTAACCTGCTTTGGAATGCCCTGCACATAGAGAAAACAAATCAATTTTCTTCTGGAACCCAAGCCTTAGTAGACTTGGATCCATTTGGTTGTTCAACAAGAATGGACTTTTTTCTGGTAACAACCTCCTGTTCATCCCTTTTAACATTAAACACCCAGTTTGTCCCAACATGCTTTTCAAGATACTTAAACCTATTACAAGTCATGGAGACACCATTAAAAGTTGATGACTGTTCTTGTTTAGGTCTCCATGTTAAGTTGGATGATGCCTTAGATCCCTTTCCCTTGGGTTGTAAATACTTGTTATTACTGGGTCTAACATTCAGTCTGACAACCGTTAATTGGGGTATTTTCATACCAAACCTAATTCTGTCAGCGGCTAGTTTGCCTTGTCTGCGGATGAATTGTTCCTGTCAGCGTTTGAATTAGGGTTTGCTACAGGAACCCACTGTTTGTTAGACCAAGTATTGGTCTTTCGGAAGGGTCTTTGGCCTTGGGTGTTAGCTGCCTTAGAGAATAAGGAATTGGTCTAGTGGCCTGTGGTCTAGTATGAACATAAGGCTTTGGGTTGACCATAGTTGACCTATTGTCAGCGGCTGGTTTGTATCTGCTGACACACCTATAAGCCAAATGTGAGAAGCTCCCACATTAATAACAAGCCTTTCTAGACATAACCTTAGGTCTAGGTTCATAAAATCCAGTCCCATTAACACTAGCTTGACTCTTTGGTGATCTAGGTTTTCTATACATTTCAACATACTTAACACTAGATCTGCTTTTAGGTTGTGAGCCAAGGTCAACAGGTTTGCCAGTAGTAAGGTTAGTGATGACAATGGGTTTAGGGTCAGTTTATTCATCACTAAGAAGGACTCCCTTAACAAAGAGAGTAGGGTTGGCTTTCTTCCATAGGTCAAGGTCAGTCACCCTTTGCTTGTATTCTTCAACTGGTGTGAGCACACGTGGTGGAGGAGTAAATTCATCCGCTTGGAACTCTGGAATACCAGTCCAAGACATGTCTTTCTTAGAAACCCTATCAAAGTCACCTACTAGGGGTGGAATTGCAGCATATTCCTTTGCATGCATTCTAATCCCAGACATGTCTTTAGAGTTTCTCTGTTCACTTATAACCTTTTCTAGGGTTTGACTAGCTTTTTCAAACTTTTCAATTTTAAGCCCTACATTCTCCTTAACTTGAATGGCCTCATATAGCTTAAGTTTCAATTCATTATTAGATTATATGTAAGAAGATTTTGCTTCAAAACTAAGTGCTAGATCCCTTTTAAGAACGGTTATTTGATCTTTTAGATTAAATTCCATGTCCTTATACTCTTGCACCATCCCATCTGATTGTGCAAGCCCCCTTTTGTAGTTTGAAATAATGATATTCAACCCAAGAATATCATATTGTAACTTTAAAACTACTTTATTAAGTTTATCAGTGTTAAGTCTACAACCCTTACTACAAAAAGCATCATCATATACCTCATTGTTTGATGAAGAAGAAGATCTGGCCATGAGAGCATATTGAACATGCTTTTCATCCTGTTCAACAACCAAAGCTTGATTCTCCATCTGATTCTTGTCCAGAAAGCTTCAGTCAAATCCAACACCATCAATTTCTTGCATGCCTACCGTGGCTTTAGGTTCAGCATCATCAACTTGATGATTTGTCTAGGATTCCTGTCCTCCATCATTCCTCTTGGGAGATCTACATTCTCTAGCAAAGTGTCCTATTCTATGACAATTGAAACATTCAACTTTGGATTTATCAAATCCAACAGTCTCTTTGCTATTGAAAGTCATCTTCCTTCCAAATCTCTTGTTCCACCTACTGGCTCTTATACTGCTAAGAGCCATATTCCACTTGATATCCATCTCCTCAAGATCAATATCACTAATTTGCTGAAGATCTTCAAAAGAAATTGAAGATCCATTGGGCAAAGAAGCAATATATGCACATATGAAGGCCTACCAATTCTAAGGATTTGGTAATGGATGGATTAGATCTATGGATTTGGTGGAAGAGATGGGGAAGATGGTGATTAGTTGAAGAGAGAGAAAGGAGAGGGAAGGAAAGTAGAGAGAGAAAGTAAGATTAGATTAATGAAAAGTATTAATGAATGAATGACCAACCCCCTCCTAACATGCTAGGAGGGGTATATATATAGCCCACCCTACATGTGGGCTATATGGACTATACTTAACTAAGTGGATCACGAGCCCATTACATAATTATCGTTGGAGCGACCGATCCTTCATAAATACGTAAAACGTATTTCCAACAATCTCCCCCTAAGGGAGGTCGCTCCAAGTTACAAAGTTCTAAATATACTATGGCTCGTGATCTATGCTAATAATGATGTGACCGAGACTTTCTTTGGGAAAACACATTTCTAACAATCTCCCCCTAAGGGAGGTCACACCATTTTACAAAATCTTAAACCTAGCATCTATGCTTGAGTCTTCGATCTTGTTCTTGTGAATATGCTTGATATGATCTTTGACTTTAGTCTTGAGCATGTTTCCTTGCCTTGACCTTGTGCATTCATCACTTGTGAAATTTGCCTCTTCGTGATTTCATGTTCCACATACTTATACCTTTAAATTCTTGAAAGCTTCAGAGTTTGATACAGCGGAAGACTTGACCTTCAGACTTTCTTGAATTTGTTGAAGTGCTAAGTGTATGTAGTATAAGCATGTGGTGACGACTTCTTCTGGATTGTACACCGCAATGCCACCTTCTTGTTACGCTGCATAAGACAGTTAGCAACAAACAATATACACGGATGAAATGGCCTTGAACATTTCATTCTAATTCGGTAGCATTTTACCTCCGGTCGGTGAAGACCGTTGGACGATATTAAATATCGTACTTGTGACAGGTAGTTTCAATAAAGAACCTCCTTGACAAGATTTCGCGGGTAAACCCGTTCTCTTTACTCGACCGTCCAAAGCTGACTGCGAACGTAAAGAGTGAATCATTTGGATAATATTATCCGCATGATTTGAAGCCGTCAATTCATGTTCCTGGAACAAGTGAAATTCAATTAAGAACCGCACCATCGTTGCTTTCCAGTTGTCACTAGCTTGATTCATAAAGAATCTTGCAAGTTACCTACCAAGTGCTGTTTGATGTTAACACTAGAAGGATTTCCACTCGTCACTGTGATCAATAAAGAGTCACTCTGAGTGTTCTGGCAAGATCATATGATAATGCGTAGAGGCCTGGAACGTGTTTAAATTCATTTAAGAATGAAACCACTGTTGCTTTCCAGTTATCACAAGTTTGATTCATAAAGAATCGCACAAGTCACCTACCATGAGCTTTTTGATATTCGCTCAAGAAGGATTTCCATCTTCATTGTAAATACTTTCGTATTACTCGGATGTTCAGGCAAGATCGTGAAGATTTTGCGTAGGACTCTTAAGAACTTTCTTACTTTTCACAGTGTGTGAAGAAGCAAGTAGATATGAAAGTGTGTCCTAATGAGATATTTGATGATCTCAAATGGCTCTAGACTCGATCGTGCATTTTGGATTTTCAGTGATCGGAGGCTGGAGAGGAGTGCCACCTTTTCAATACCAATTTATTCGGAGTGAATAAACCAGTAGATAATGTGTTGATCTCCGTGTGATTAAAACAAATACCTTTTGAGAGATATTTGAGTTAGCTGGGAAGGGTTGTGAATTGCATCACTGGGTCCATGATGTCTTTCTTCAATACCGAGAATCATTAGCAAAAATGACCTCAATAGCATATGTATTGACCCGGTTTCTGCCTAAAGTTGTAAGGAGGGCTTCTTTCTTTACACCCTTTATCTTTACAATTCTTTTTCATTCTTCAACCCCTTCAATGCTTACCAATACGTCATCACTAGCACCTTGTTGTGATTGTTCCAGTGCTAGCTTAAGTACTTGGTCGGCATTCAGCTACGTTCACATTCTTTCTCCATCTTTCCTAGGACTTCTAATTCTATCTAAGGAATTGTCCTTGGGAAGATTCCTCCGGTTCTAGAGAAATCATTGGACTTTAACCTATCCTACCATCCTTATGTCACCACAATCTTCATCGTCGTGAAATAATTGGGTTGCGGGTAAGTATAAATCACCATGAAATCCATTTTGAAGTGCAAATCCATTTTGCTCCCCCTTAACATATGCTACGATATTCGAAAACATTTCGCACATGTCGGGATGAGCTAACACGTTAAGTCAAACCATTTATGATTGATCATATCCCATATTAAATCACATTTTCTCCCCCATATTAAAAATATTAACCCAATCGATGTTTTTAATATCAATTGATTTAATAGCATTTTAAGAAAATTTGGGAAGAAAAATGCGAATCCAATTATCTTCATGATTTTAACAAGCTCCCCCTCAAATTAATGAGGGTGTACTTGAAACGTAAATTAAATACCTTTTAAACACAAGTGTAAGGTATTTATTACGTGCAAAGATCAGATATAATAATGAATTCACAAGATTAGCAATGTACGAGGTTGGACCTGAATAATGGAGAACAGCATATGAAAGAAGCACATGGTTCTTGTTCACGAATGATGGTCACCTCGTCACGTCCCCGAGAAAATTAATTCTCGTTGTTGAGTCAAAGCTTTCCGGTGAAATGCTTGACTTGATTATGAAAAACGGGTTGCTATCTGAAATAATAGCAAACCATATGGAGCATGTTTTAAATCTTTTAAACTTCTGCTCGAACTTTATTTACAACCCCGTGTCATTATTGAATGACATTTCTAGGTTCGTAAATATTATCGATTCCAGAAGACATGCTCGTTTTATCAAAACATTTTGAACACACAATTTTGAAAGATTTAGAAAAACCTTTTGAGAAATTCTCGAAAAATTGTGTTCAAAGTTTTGAAAACAATTACTTGAGCTTAAGATTTGGAATATCTTAAAAGCTCAAGTCCGAGAAGTTGTAAACTTCTCGTTGTTAAGGATAAGTTTATCATCGGCGATAAACTTTCCTTTTATCTGAAGAACGAGTCCTAAGCTGACATTTACTTAGAAGTCGTTTTCATGAGCTTGAAAGCTTTGATTGTTTTAATGGAAAGCTCATGACCGAGAAAGGTGAATTTCTCGTTATGAGGAAAAGTTCTCTTATTTAAAAGATACACTTTCCTTTCTGAGCTTAAAACTTCGAATGTTTTAATACAAGCTCATGACCGAGAAAATTGAATTTCTCGTTATGAGGATAAGTTTATCATTAATGATAAACTCTCCTTTATTTGAAGTTCGAGTTACAGTCTGACATTTAACTGTAAGTCATATACACGAGCTTAAAACCTTTGAATGGTTTTAATGTAAGCTCGTGTCCGAGAAAATGTTAATTTCTCGTTGTAAGGATAAGTTTATCATCGGCGATAAACTTTCCTTTATTTGAAGAACGGGTTACCATCTGATATTTAATGATAAACCATTGTGCATGAGCTTAAAAACTTGGAATGTTTTTGATATAAGCTCATGCCCGAGAAAAATGAATTTCTCGTTTTTAGGATAAGTCATCATCGGGATGAACTTTCCTTTCTTTGAGGATCGAGTTACAGTCTGTTATGTGACTGTAAGTCCTTTGTGCAGCTTAACCATGAATCCCCTGAGACTTTTGTTTCTCTGATATCTGCTTCTTCAGCAACCAAACTCTAAGAGTGTCCTTAGTTGAACGGTATACAACGATTGGACCGCTTCGTTCTTTTGGAACATCAACTTTGGTACCTGCATTCTCATTAGGAGTTTGTATACTTTTGCATGGGTTAGAGATATCTATTTTTGAAGCACGTGGGGGTTCACAGTTGGCTTTACTTGTGTCAGAGGTGGCCTGAGGGGATGATTCACTTGTCTTAGTTGGCAAACGTTTCCTTTTATAGAAAATCTTAAGTTCAGGCTTAAGTGATGTATCATCCTTTGCAATTTCCTCCCTAGTAGTCTTCGTAGAATCAGAGACTATCCTAGTTAAAGGGCACTCGTTTCCTACAAGAGTAAAAGTTCTACCAGTGGGGCGCCAAACTTTACCAAAGGGTTTGATTTTAGCTATCCACTGGGACTTAATTCTAGCACGGGAGTTTACCTCATCAAGTAATTTCTTGACACAAGCATCATGATTTGCCGTAAAGACACATTTTCTACATGTTTTACAAGTAGCATATTTAATGTCTGAATAATTCCTAGATGATTGATCGATGCTCCTAGAAGATGGCATGCTACGGTTAGCAGTGTTGGGTAATCTAGAAGGCATCTGACTAGGTTGGACATTGCTATCTCTTACATGTGTCTTTTGAATAGCTTCCCTTTGACCAGATTTATGGCAAACGTCATTTGAACTAGTTCTAGACGTGGTCTTGGTATTTTTAGGGAAACTAGAGGCAATCATATGATTTGGTCTTGCTAAAGCTGGAGTGATCACATTGGGCCTAGTTGCTGGAGTGACAGTTCTAGAAATATGACTCAAATCAACTTGGGAGGCAAACCGCGGTCTCGAGGATTGTGATCGCTCGGATCCAAATGCAGTAGGTTGTCTGACAGTCGGTTGTCTGACGAACTGATTTGTAGGCGGTTTCCCCAAGATTGATGGTTTTTCAAGCTTAGTGTCCACACTAGGTCCTTTACTTTTCCTTAACTCGTTTTTCAACGCAGCTATAGCAAAAACCTTTTCCTGTACTTGGGCTTTTAAATTCTCATTCTCTCTGAGCACGTTATCTTGGGATGCCAACTTAGATTCAAGCAGTTGAATTTGTTTCAAAAGATTATCCTTTTCAGCTTTAGAATCTAAAACAGTTTGATCGAATTTTCTTTCAAGAACAACGTTTGATTTTTCAAGTTTTTCAAAGTATGTTTCAAATTTGACCGTTTTCTTAGAAAATTCAAGTTTGGCATCCTCAAGATCTTTTGATTGCCGAGCTACGATCGTTTCGAGCTCTTTAATCTTGGAATCAGAAGCAGTCAATGAATCAGTTATAGGATAATTATCATGATGTTTAGCATTCTGAACAATCTCTCCCCCATTATGACTTACATCGGATGAATCAGAAGTGGTATTGCTATCACTCGTTTCCATCCCATGTTTGTCATAATTAGGTTCAGAATCCTCAATATGCGGCATATCATCAGCATATACATCATAAACCACATTACATTGTACCATGTTTGCAGGCTCTGCGTCATAAATGGGTAAGGTGTCATCAAGAGAAATCTCGTGAACATTCCCTGACGTGCCACTGGCATCATGTTGTCCTCCTGATTCCGTGCTCTTGCCATCGTTAGGCTCCAATTTGTCAATCGTATGACCAATTTCCTCTTGCATCTGCGGCATTGATTCTTGCACTCCATTATCATACGTTTGCTGAAGTCGAGATCTTTCATAAATCGAAGACGAGACCGATGACATGAGTTTCAAAATCGTATCACGGAAAACTCGAAGCTCGGTATGTGTATCTCGAAGAAACGATTGGCAAATCATTGAACTTTCAGGCTTGATGATATTGAATTGGAGGAAAGGCGTGAGTTGTGTCACAAGAGCCTTATAAGCAAGTGCCGATGCAGAGTGATTAAAGGTTTCATTGTTGAGTTGCTCTGCCAGTTGGGGCAAGATGGTAAAAATTGAGTCGATGAATATATGACGATCTTGTCCAAAGATTGTCACAAATTCGCTCCCTCCTTGAATCCGTGAAAGATTAACTAGATGATACTGAAGCATTCGAAATGAAGTTATACCACTTTCCCTAGCGTTGGCTTGCACTTGATGCGATTTTCCCTCTTTAAGTGTCGATTTTAACGATTCCATTGGTAATCGAGGAAAAATGATGTGGCTGTTGTTGTTGTCGGGTTTGAACAATACGACTCGGCTCAAAAAGTGTTATCGGCTCAAAAGATTATGAATAAAATCTGATCAAAAATCCGTAGTCGCTAAAAATATATCCCGTCACTTTCACTCGTAAATTTGACTTCAAATCCGGCCAGAAAAATTTGAACCCGTCAAATATGTTTCCACGTTAATTCTATTAAAATACCCGCCTCAATACGATTTTGCCAAAAAATTAATATAAAAAATTAACTTATTTTTAAAAAAGAAAAATTGTGATTAGCTATTTAAACTAAACAAATTAGAAAAAATTTGAAATTTAAACTAAAAAATTAGAAAAATATGATTTATCTATTTAAAGAAGAAAAAAAATTGATATTTAAAAATAGAAAAAAAATAACTGTTTTTCAAAAATTTTCAGAAATAATCTTTATAAAAATCTGAAACAAGCTGTGACAACTATACTTTGTTATCTCGTCCAGTTAAAACACGTGGCCCCAAAAATATCTCACCGCCCCTCTTTGTTTTCTCCGCCTAAAGACGTGGCCCAATGAAAATAATGCACCGCCCCTCACTTTTCTTGTTAACTCCGTCCAAACACGTGGCTCAAACAAATACATGGGTTCCTCCGCCCATTAAATAACTTCCCAAAATAAACTTCTTGTTTACTCCGCCTGCTAACAAAGTAACTCTCTCTCTCTCTGCTAAACACACACACAGTTAATCCAAAAAAACAATCTGATATCTTCTTCTCCAAAAGATAACACCATCAAAGTCAACCTCTCACCTCAAATCCTCCATCTCTATTTCATTCCAAGAGACAATCAATCTCATCTATCGCATGCTACATCAATTACGAGATACAAAAAGAAACCCAATCTTTAATTAAGCAGAAGACCAAACACGTTTTTTGCTTAATTAATTAGTAACTAATTAAAGATCAATCAACGCGAGTCGAGAGGCCAGAGAAGATCTTTTCGAAGGACACGGGTAGGTGTTGTTTTTTTTTTTTTTTTTTTTTTTTTTTTTTTGGTGTATTTGTTGAGTCTGTCCTCTTTCTACTGTCGCGTCTTTCTTTGTGTCGAGAGGGTGAGGGTTTTCGTTAGATGTGTTGTGTGGGTTTGAGAGGTGGTCGAGAGGGTGCGAAGGTGAAGTTTTTGTTTGTTGGTTCGTTGTGTCTGTGGGTGAGTGGGGTGTGGGTTTGAGTCGATTGGTGAGTTTGTGAGGGTGTACGAGTGGTTGTGTCGAGGTTTCGTGAGTTTGAGGGAGTGAGGAGTCGTGGGAGGGTGTTGGGTCTGGTGAGTTGTTGATGTTGATGTCGAGAGAAGTAACGAGAGGGTGAGAGTTGTCGGTTTGTCTAGAGTCTAGGTTGAGACTGGTTTGAGGGAGTTTGTTGATGTCGAGAGTTGTGTCTCAGTGAGTCTGAGAGAGTTGTGAGAGACGAGAGGTGTGTTTGTTTAGTCTTGTTTTCTGTTTTTGTGGGCGAGGTTTTGGTTTCGAGTCGAGAGAGGAGAGATGAGGTGAGGTGAGGGTTGGTTTCGAGAGAGGGAGTCGAGGATGAAGGTTTGTTTGTGAGGGGGAGTCTGTGTACGAGGTGTGAGGGTGTGCGAGGGTCTGTGAGATGCGAGTGAGTTGAGTCAAGTTTTAGGAGTCTTGTCTTTGGTAAATAGGTCTTTGATAAATGTTTTCAGTCGAGTGTGACTTTTCCGAATAGAATAACTAAAAAAAATGTCTATGCGGAATGTTTCTACTCGGAAAGTTTTCAACTACTCGGAAAGATTTCCTATTCGGAAAGTTTTTCCTATTCGGAAGTTTTTCCTATTCGGAAGATTTTCCTATTCGGAACTTTTGGTATATTCGGAACTTTTGGTCTATTCGGAACAGTTGGTCTATTCGGAAAATTTGGTAAACTTGGTCTATTCGGAAAATTTGGTTTATTCGGAAAATTTTGACTACTCGAAAAATATGACCATTCGGAAAGTTTCGTCCTATGCGGAAAATATTACCATTCTGAAAAATGAAATCATTCGATCTCAAAAAAAATTGAAGGACTGATGGAAAAAAAACAAATGATATTTGACAATTTTGGACTGTTTGGACAATTTGGACTCATGGACTGTTATGGACTGTTATGAAAAAGATGAAAATTTGGACTAATTTGACTCATGGACAGATTTGGACTGAATAAAAAATGATTGATTAAAAAAAAATTATTAAAAAATGACTGATTATGTTAAAAAATTTGATAACACTAGATGATTATAAAAAAATGAACTGATTATTAAAAAAGAAACACACGTAAAAATAAAACTATGATAAAAAACTGATTAATGAAAAAGAAAAAACTGATTATTAAAAAAAGTTGATTAAAATTGATAGAAGAAAAATAGATAACTTTATTAAAAAATTTGATAAGATTTATAAAAATTGATAAAAAAAATTGATCAATTGATGAAAAGATGGATAGAAAATTAGAAAAGAAAGGATTTTTACCACCAAATCAAAAGATAAAAAATAAGCAAATCCTAAGATTCAACCATGGCTCTTGATACCAATTGAAGGCCTACCAATTCTAAGGATTTGGTAATGGATGGATTAGATCTATGGATTTGGTGGAAGAGATGGGGAAGATGGTGATTAGTTAAAGAGAGAGAAAGGAGAGGGAAGGAAAGTAGAGAGAGAAAGTAAGATTAGATTAATGAAAAGTATTAATGAATGAATGACCAACCCCCTCCTAACATGCTAGGAGGGGTATATATATAGCCCACCCTACATGTGGGCTATATGGACTATACTTAACTAAGTGGATCACGAGCCCATTACATAATTATCGTTGGAGCGACCGATCCTTCATAAATACGTAAAACGTATTTCCAACAACATACCATATCCAAATCAATTCCTGCTAGCTTAAGATTTGGTGAAGCATAGTTGTATGTGTCAGCGTCTGATGAGCCACTGTCATGAGAAGTTTGTCCGCTAACAAAGCAAGAGTTGTCAGCGTCTGAAGAGGCATGGTGGGAAATAAAAGCCATGCTTCCAGAAGGTGTTTTACTTCCTTGCTTAAGCAGAACTTTAGGTTCCATGACTTTCAATTGATTGTAGATATCATCAAAGGTCATAGTCTTGTAAGCTTGTGTGGCCAGTATTGAATTGGCATGAATTTCATGACCATCTCCAAGAGCTCCAAGGAAAGCAGCATTAATGTCATCATCTTCAAACTCAGTCTCCATGAATGCCAGCTTGATAGTAATGTCTTGAAGATGACTTCTCACCTCGCTTAACTTTTCATTAGGTCAAGCTTTGAAGACTGTAAACTCCATGACCAGCTTCTTTTTCCTTTGTTTGAGAGTGTCCTCATTACCACCATAGGTGGTCTCAAGGGCTTTTGTTGTCCTTTATTTTGTGATAATCAAACAAGAAATAAAGAAGAAAGATAGATGAAAAGTAGATGAATTCTAGAGAGAGAAAATAGAGAGAGAAAAGAGAGAGATGTGTGATTAACTATGTGAAATTAGATTAAGAAAAATGAGAATCGCCAACCTCTCCTTACATGCAAAGAGAGGTATTTATAGCCTTGCCTACATGTGGCAATGGGCTATATGTTTGATTGGGTCGGGCTTAAATAAAATGCTTAGTACCTTGAAAGAGGCATTTTAAGCTAGCCATCAAGCCCGTAATGTCACGACTATTATAACTAACTATTACAAAGTTCTAATAAATGTTACAATATAAACCTATGACCGAACATTCTTGTTTAACTCAATATTTTAAGGCTAACAATCTCCCACGATGTGAGGTCATTCCTCTTAGATATTTGGAGATCAATGGAGATTACGAATTTCGTCAAACGAGTCTTGAACGTGTAATAGTAGTCTTGTTCCTTCATGCTGTGATCTTTGAGCCTTTGTCGTTGTCTTTCGACTTTGTCTTTAAACTTGAGATCTTCAAATCATTCTTGACTTGTCTTTGCCATCTTGCGATCTTGTGTCTTTATCCACATGCTCATACTTTGCACAATCTTGAAAGCTTGCTAACAATCTCCTTTGAAGAGAGGTCATTCCTCTACATTAATTGATAAGGAAAATTTTGATCATTAGAGTTGCGGAAGTCTTTAGCTTTCTTGATTTTTGAATGTCTTTGGGCATGAGTGTGTGGTTCTTTGAACCTTTGACTTTGTTGAGTACACCATAACACCACCTTCTTGAGACAAAACATAGACACAGACTGAATGGATTTGACATTCGTCCTAAATCGGCAGCGTTTTACCTCCGGTCGGTGAAGACCGTTATACGATATTAAATACCGTACCTGTGATTAGGTAGATTCAATTAAGAATCTCCTTGACAGGGTTTCTGTGGAGTCCATTTGATCGTTAGACTCAATGGTTATGAACCATTATATCTAGGTTGATCATCGTTCATATGATAACATAGCGGAATAGAACAATGATCATAACAAGGTGTTTGGACACAAAGAACACATGAATTAAAACAATTGGGTTGCTTATTATATTAATAACAAACAACCACTAGACGTGTATACATTGAATCCCACGTCTAGTGCGACACACACTTTAGGTTTACATTGTGAATGAATGATATGAATAAAACCTAAGACTCTTGTTCCTTTTATAGTGGAAGGAACAGAATCTACAAGAGATAATATCAAATAAACATCTAAATATTCTATTTCTATAGATATATACTGAATATATTATTTATAATATATCCAATATATTCCCTAAATAGAATTCTCCATCAGCGTGTAAACATCTGTCAGCGTCTCAACACTTTCCGTCAGCGTCTCAACTAGCCGTGTCAGCGGCTTTGACAAACGTCTTGATGTTTTCTTCGTTTTGAGTTTCTGCCACATCAACTCATATAATTTTAGACCCACAATCTTCCCCTAGTTGATGTCGGCAAAACTCTTATGTGTATCTCTTGTAAGTTGTACATGATCTTCAAATTGCTTCCCCTCAAGTGTAGCATGCGTATCTTCCCCTTTTTGTCACATCAACAGGGAAGTAAACAATGTAGGCAATCTTGAAGATTCTCCAGAAGTAGGCTCTGTGTAATGATCCTGAAGAAAAATAACTATAATATTTTTGATGTAGAAGTAGAATAACCCAAACCTATGTTCCATGTCTTGTACTATCCACGTGATAAAGAACTTATACTCCACAAAGTATAACGAGACCTCGATCTCTTGTCAATATTCTCATCCTATGTGAGACACTGAGCACGATAATGTAACTCCTTCAAGTGTTATGACAAGTCTTCATCAACAACCATGTAAGCACGAACAAGTTACCTTGAAAGTTAGTTGTCATGCTAATTACTTTCAAGATATGATAGAACATAACCTCGCGAAAATCTTCTTCAATCATCAAACTTACCATAAGAATTCTTCCCCTTAAGCTAACACTTCTTCATGACGAATTTTAATGGAATAACACCTTCATACCATATGTAAAAGTACTTGGATGGATAACTCTTTCACAAGGCTATCCCGATTACATAATTTAAAATATCCATCAAATTCCCACGAATAGTTGCTAACTTGCGTTAAGATCATTAAGTCTGTTTAAAATATCCGAGCCATAAATATCAACATGATATTCTAAATTAAAACGGAGATTCCATGTACCTTTGTGTGTATTTTCCTCCTTTTTGTGTGCTTAAAACGTCCAATTTTCTCAAACAGCAGCAAACAGTGTGTTATCCAATATCCAATTCTGTCCAATATCTTCATCAGATGCATTGTTCGATATCGGATGACACTTATCAGCGTTGAAATAGCATATATCGGACAACACTGTCAACTGTCAGCGTTGACTTATTCCTTTGTCAGCGTCAAATTACTTCCTGTCAGCGTCAACATTACTTTGTCAGCGTCTCCTTTTGCTGACATCATCAAGGGCTATAAATCACGTCCAAAAATAAATATCCCATGATTTTAGGAGCATCAATAGCTGTTGTATCCACTAAAATTGGAAATCGTATACAATTGCTAAAGATGCATGCTGTAAAAGTCACGTAATATTCCAAAACAAAACAAATCTTCTCCTTAGCCGTGTGAATGCACAATATCTTCCACCAATAGAATTTAAGCGAATCAGACCTAGCTTTAACCTCATGTGATTTTACCATGGACTAGCATGTAGTGGATTAAAGCACCGTGTGAACACAATCTGAATACTAATGAGAAACGAGAGCTTCATGCGAATACTTAACTTCATTCACAGCTTTGAATGCAAATGAATATATATATCGTGTGAACACACATGATTTTGGCCAATCGTCTTTGAGAATCCATGTGAACACAACTTGTACAACATTCTTTCCATCGCATGTTTACTGATAGCTTCATGTGAATCAGAAACTTAACATGATCATGTGAACACAAATTTTCAACCAATAACAATTCTTCATGCGAACACAATTCTTTTCTATTGCAGATCATGCCGACTGTAACTTTGCAACAACATGGATATAGGGTTTCACCATAAACCCTAACATCATAGACATGACATTTAACTTGAATCACAACAGCCATGATTATTCTAGGGTTTATATCCCTAAAATCGAATCTTAGATCTAGGGTTTTGGATGAAACCCTAATACTTTATCACCTCCAATTCGTCATAAAACATCAGATCTTCTGTTATATGTAATGATCTAGGGTTTTCAGAAACCCTAAATCATGATTTCATGTGAATATAAAAATCTGAAAATCACCTCTGCTGCCTACTTTGACGCCTAATAACTTTTGCCTGGGGATAAAACTCGACAATCCCTCCGGTGGATGTTTAGATCTATGTATGTAGAACACACATATAAAATTTCGTGACGATCCAACGGTTCAATCAAAAGTTATGACCTTCTGAATACTGCTGCGCACACAAAAACGTCCAGAAAAACTCCATACGAATTTTTCTTCTTCACCATACACGAACACCTCGTCGGACCTAGATATCAAGAGCCTTAGGCTCTGATACCAATTGTGGAGTCCATTTGATCGTTAGACTCAATGGTTATGAACCATTATATCTAGGTTGATCATCGTTCATATGATAACATAGCGGAATAGAACAATGATCATAACAAGGTGTTTGGACACAAAGAACACATGAATTAAAACAATTGGGTTGCTTATTATATTAATAACAAACAACCACTAGACGTGTATACATTGAATCCCACGTCTAGTGCGACACACACTTTAGGTTTACATTGTGAATGAATGATATGAATAAAACCTAAGACTCTTGTTCCTTTTATAGTGGAAGGAACAGAATCTACAAGAGATAATATCAAATAAACATCTAAATATTCTATTTCTATAGATATATACTGAATATATTATTTATAATATATCCAATATATTCCCTAAATAGAATTCTCCATCAGCGTGTAAAC
The DNA here is from genome assembly GCA_025667525.1 of Glebionis coronaria. Taxonomy (NCBI): domain Eukaryota; kingdom Viridiplantae; phylum Streptophyta; class Magnoliopsida; order Asterales; family Asteraceae; genus Glebionis; species Glebionis coronaria. The sequence goes on along the minus strand of CM046875.1, from coordinate 86,743,674 downwards.
ATCTGTCAGCGTCTCAACACTTTCCGTCAGCGTCTCAACTAGCCGTGTCAGCGGCTTTGACAAACGTCTTGATGTTTTCTTCGTTTTGAGTTTCTGCCACATCAACTCATATAATTTTAGACCCAACAGTTTCGTGCCTGTACTAGCCGTTCTCTTTACTCGACCGTCTCAAAGCAAGACTACGAACATAAAGAGTGAATCAATTGGATAAATATCTGCTTGATTAAAGTCGTCAATTCAAATTCCTGGAACAAGTTTGATTCTTAAAGAATCTTACCATTGTTGCTTTCCAGTTGACACAAGCTTGATTCATAAAGAATCTCTCAAGTTACCTACCGTAGCGCTGTTAGATGTTGACGCTAGAAGGATTTCCATTCGTCACTGTGAATATTAATGAATATCACTCTGAATGTTCTGGCAAGACCATAAAGATATTGCATAGAAACCTGAAACGAGTTTGAAACAATTCAGAATTAAACCACTGTTGCTTTTCAGTTTACACATGTTCAATTCTAAAATAATCTTACACATGACCTACCGCAGTGCTGTTAGATGTTAACACTAGAAGGATTTCCACTCATCATTGTGAATACTAAGTAGTATCACCCTGAGTGTTTTAGCAATATCGCAAGGATATAGCGTAGGACTCCTTTCATCGTCATTCAGTGTGTCCTAACGAGATTTGATTGATCTCTTGGCTCTAGACTCGATTAGTGCACTTTTAGTGGTCGAAGGCTGGAGCAGATGCCACCTATTCAATATCAACTATCTCGGAGTGATAAAGTCAATAGAAGTCGTGTTGATCTCCGTAGAAATAAAAAAAACTTCTTTTGAGAGAAGCCTGAGTCACCTGGGCAAGGGTTCTGCATTACATCACTGGGTCCATGATGGGTTGTCTTCATGATGTGTTAACCCAGTTTCTGCTTAAGTTGTATGGAGGGCTAATTTCTTTACACCCTTTATCCGTACATTTCTTTTTCATTCTTCAACCCCTTCAATGCTTACCAAGACATCATTACTAGCACCTTGTTGTGTTTGTTCCAATGCTAGCTTCAGTACTTAGTCGGCATTCAGCTACGTTCACATTCTACTCCATCTTTCCTATGGACTTCTTGGATTGTCCCTGGGAAGATCCGTCCGGTTCTGGTTGGATCATAGGACTTAAACCTAACCACCCTTTTGACACCAATAACGTCGTGAATTAAATATTTTATGGGTATGAGAGCGTAACCATAAAACCACTTGAAAATCAATCAACGTATTTTATAAATCATTTTAACACGTTGATATTTTTGAAGTTTCAGAAATGCTCCCCCTTAACATGTGCATCGATAATCGAAAGTGTTTTGCACATGTGGGTAAGAGTTAAAGTGCTTGAGTCTTGCAAAATAGATCACATTTTAATCACATTTTCTCTCCCTATCTCTAATATATAAAATATTTGATATTAGAGATACCAAATTTAATTAAAATATATCAAGAAAAATATTCTTGAAAACTTTTGGGAGAAAAATGTGTCAAACTTAGCATGAATTAATTTGAACGCTCCCCCTGAAAAATTGATCCAATTGAATTGTCATTACGAGGATATGATTCACATTAAACTTTTGAGGATAGGAGTTGTTGAACACACAATGTTTGAAAGATTTTGAATATCATTGAAAAATTCTTGAAAACATTGTGTTCAACGCTTTTCGAAAACCATTTCTTTTTGGAGACCTAGTATTTCTAAAGCATAAACTTAAGTTCATAGATGTTGAATGTCTTGACGAATCCACTCAAGTGTAAGAAGATTTCTCTTCTTTTGTTGAGGGTAAGCGCGCTAAATCGTACACTCCCCCTTGAATATCAATCCGGGTTGCAATCTGAAAGTGATTACAAGACATTGTGTTGAGCTCAAAACGTTGAATGTTTTGTGACATGCTCAACCCAAGATAGATTGCTCTACCCGTTGTTGGAAATATTGTCCAAAAGAGACAATTTCCTTTCTTAAAAAATTGACATGTTTAGAAAAATATTTACAACTTTCATTCGAGATTTATGTACACACCCGTGTCATTATTGAGCGACATTTCTAGGTATGTCCATATTATCGATACTGAAAGACATGTCAAGAAGAAAATTTTTGGATTTAAAAGATTTTTAATTTTGTATTTTGCTTTTTCATTAATATTTACACGTGGATGTTTGATAGGTGAATCAAGCAAGCTTCTTTGCCAGAATATCCAGTTCTGCTGGAGTCAAACATCTCATACCAATTCGCCTAACTAGATACACAAACCTCTATTTCGAAAGAGATTTTGTAAACAAGTCAGCTAATTGGTAATCAGTTCCAACAAAGTATAATTCAACGATACCCCTTTCAACTTGTTCCTTAATGAAGTGATATCTGACATCAATGTGCTTCGTGCGGGAATGTTGTACCGAATTACAGGAGATGGCTATGGCAGACTTTGAGTCACAGTACATGGGTACTTTATCAAAGTGGAAGCCATAATCCGTGAGTTGTGTTCTCATCCAAAGAACTTGAGCACAACACACAGATAGAGACACATAATCCGCTTCGGCTGATGACAGTGACGTGTAATCCTGCTTCTTGGAAGACCATCCCATGAGCTTATCTTGACCTAGAAATTGTGCACCACTAGAAGTAATTTTTCGTGTATCAAGACACCCTGCATGATCAGAATCTGAATAGGCCGTTAGAAAGAAACCGGTTTCCCTCGGATACTAGAGTCCCAAATGAATGGTATTCTTGAGGTACCGAAAGATCCGTTTAACCTCCTTGAGGTACTTTTCAGTGGGTCGTGCTTAATATCGTGCATAATAACACGTAGCATGTGATATATCTGGTCGGCTTGCTGTTAAGTACATGAGGGATTCGATCATGAAACGATATTTTGTTTGATCTATGGCATCTTCCTCTAAATCAACATCTAGGGATGCGGTTGATAATGGTGTCCCAACGGGGTCACATGAGGTCATACCATGCTTTTTGATTATCTCTTGACAATATTTAGCTTGGTTAATGAAGATACCACTTGGGGATTGGTGAACTTGAATTCCTAGAAAGAGTTCTAGTTCGCCCATCATAGACATTTCAAATTTGTTTTGCATTACTTTTTCAAACTATTTTGAAAGTTTTGGGTTTGTAGACCCGGAAATAATGTCATCAACATAAATCTGCACAAGCAAAATGTCATCCCCATATGTATAAGTGAACAAAGTTAGATCAATAGAGCCTTTTGAGAAACCTTTAGATACCAGAAATTTTGAGAGCTCGTCGTACCACGCCCTTGGAGCTTGCTTGAGTCCATAAAGTGCTTTATGGAGACGATACACCTTGTCAGGATAATGAGGATTTACGAATCCTTCTGGCTGCGTGACATATACTTCTTACTTCAAAGGACCGTTAAGAAATGTTGTCTTCACGTCCATTTGATAAACAGTAAATCCCTTATGTGCAACATAAGCAAGGAAAATCCTGACCGCTTCCATACGAGCTACAGGTGCAAATGATTCTTCAAAATCAATACCCACTATTTGGCCATACCCTTTAGCCACTAGCCTAGCTTTGTTCTTGATGATTGTGTTTTCTTCATCCATCTTGTTTTTCCAAACCCATCGAAGATTTAATGGAATTACATCGTATGGTCTGTCAACAAGTTCCAGACTTCAAGTCTTTCAAATTGAAGAAGTTCATCTTGCATCGATTCAATCCAAGCATGATCATCCATGGCTTCTTTGATGTTTTTCGATTAAGCTGTACTCATGGCGAGTGCGAACATACAAACATCGCCATCGGTTTCAAGCTGTCGCCTTGTACGAACGGGCTGTGAAGGGTTTCCGATTACTTGAACCAAAGGATGATCTCGGGTCCAATGATGTGTTGATGGATGTCGTTAGTAGAACGTATGCATATTTGACGGATCAACATGGAGAGTAGAGGACTCTCCAGTTTCTTGTACTGGTGTACGGAATGGGTTGATAAATTTGTCTTCGTCAGATAATGTATTGTCTGCTTGATTTGTGTTCTCAGGAGCAATGACAGTAGTTGTGGATGTTGTAGGATCGATTGTTGAAGTGATATTCTGAGGAGGTAAATCTGCAGCAACACGTGTTGAAGTAGATGAAGTTGTATCCTTTTGTTAGCGATGATCGGTATCATCATTCTTATCATGAGTGACAGCGGAAGACTTTGATACAACATGTTTCTCCCCCGTGAAATATTCATCAAACATTGGTCCATATAACATTTCCAACTCTTCAAGTGTCGTGTCCACTGTCATATCTGCTCTTGGAACATGTTTAGGAACCAGCTTTGAACTTGACGGTTCATTGATGTGGTCTTGAGTTTCGAGTTCCGTGCGGTTGTGCACATAAGTCTTTTGTCGTCGTGGATCGGGACTTAAACTGCGTTGTTCAAGTGACATTTCTTGTAATTCATCAAATCTGATATGAATAGTCTCGACTATCAATTTTGTTCTCTTGTTGTACACTCTATATCCCTTAGACTGAGTTGCATATCCCACTAGAATGCATGCATCACCTTTCTCTTTCATCTTATCCAAATTTTCACCATCTCGAATAATGTAACACGTACATCTAAAAACATGAAGGTGTTTGAGTGACGGTTTTAGATCATGAATTATGTGATATGGTGTCTTTTCGTGTCTTGGGATAATTAAGGATCGGTTTTGTGTGTAGCATGCGGTTGACACGACTTCGGCCCAAAAGAATAGTGGTAGTTTTGAAGCGGATAATAATGTTCGAGCAGCCTCAACCAAAGTACGGTTTCATCTTTCAACAACACCGTTTTGTTCAGGTGTTCTCGCAATAGATGTTTCGTGTTCAATCCCTTTGGCTTCAACATTATTCTTCAGAGTTGAATTCAAGAATTCGAGGCATGCATGTGTAAAACGAAACGAATATGAGATCTTTCAATTAATTAGTTTGAGTCTAGATGCTGTTTTGAGGTGGAGGTGATTAGTGACGATGGGTTTAGTTTATTGTCGGTGTTGATGGTTCATGGTTGATGTTGTTATGGTTCATGGGTTTAGGTTTGTTATGGTTAAAATTAGGGACGTGTTCTCTTTATATCCTAAAATCTCATGGACCAAGAGTATAGTTTGAGACTTTGAGGGTTCTAGGCTGGTTGTTGGATTTAATGGGCCTTGTATCAAGATTAAAATATTGACTGATGATGGATTTGGTTAATATTTTATTGTAATGGTAATGTGGACTTGGGACCCGTTTATAGCTAAGTGATAAGCGTCATTCAAAACTCATGTTTGGACATGTTTGGACATTTGTGGATTAAAACATGGACATGGTTCTATTTCGGGCTATAATGACATGATTTTAGGTCGATCCGCGCATCAGTTGGGCATGTGACTGACGTTGAGCTTTAACGACAAGTTATCTAGACAAATTATCCTTTAATGATATTTTATCATTTGTTCTAGATAACGACATTCTAAAACACAACACCAAAGCAAACAAAACACTTAACGCTAAAACGATATGATATACGATTCACTTAAACGACAACGGCTAGTTTTGAGTCTTCAAAGACAAGTGATCACGGAGTGGATTTGGTATTCTTTATCTGAAGTTGAAGTGGGATTTCATGAAGGCGTCTACTTATTTCATCATCGAGCCTTCCTTCTATTTTTCTACCCCTTTTCTTTAAATCCAGTCTATCGATTGATGACTTGCTTGAGCGATAAAATTTATGATTGGGACTTGATTTATCTAGTTTCCACTATCAAGAGGTGGGTGCTCGACGACATGGATAACTATCATTTTTGGGAGCTTTGTTGCAGTTCTCAGTGTCACACGAAGTTGCTCGTGAGGATTACTTCAAGAGGTATAAGATTTCTGCACCATTCTTCAATCGACATAAGTGCAAGCTTAAGTAACAAATTTGGGGGATTGTGTGACAACCCGTAAATTTGAACTCATTATTAATCCAAAGAATAAAATTATTATCGCTACAATATTTTTTTCTTTTATTTATTAAAACACTGTAAATTATAAACATGAAGATATTCAAAAACTAACAAATTGTAATATCACCAATGATACTTTCGAAGGACTATTAGGATATTCTATTTGTGATATAGAATTTTATATGCTGCGTGTTTAAAATAATTTCTGTAAAGTAGAGAATAATCACTGTGCAATATGGATATCGTGATTAACTATAATTGGAGGCCATCGAACTAAAATCTTATATGTTTTATTCGTTTTACATAAAATAAATTATTTTAGGTTTATAGGTCATATACACGTAAATAATAGTTTATTTTAATAGTTAACGTAAATTATTGAAATCACCGTTAATTATTAATAGAAAGTTATATAAACGTTTTCAACTCACGATTTCTTCAAAATAATACATGGCGGGCTATAAAAAGTCTATAAATTAAACATTTGTCATTTTTAAATTATTTTCAATATTCCAAATAAATTACCGAGGTAATCATATATTATTCATTATTTAATTATAAAATATTATTTCTATGTCTAAACTTTTACGAAAAACATCCAAATTAATTTTATCAACTTCAAACTAATAAAACTAATTTTTAAAATTCATAATTAGTTATAGGATCTTAATTAACTTATTAAATGACTAGAAATAAGCCCGTAATTAACTTTAAAAGCCCGTAACTAGTTTTAAAAGCCCGTAAACCCAAAATAAACCCAAGAAAAAGCACCTAAACCCAAATTAGCCCATATTAATCACTACTTAGTGAAAAATTCATGGCTTTAGGCCATTGAAATATTTAGGCCGACTGTTTTATGCTAGAAAATAGGAAAACCAGTTTAGATAATTAGGAAATAATCATAAGGCTTATCTAGGAAATATTTTCTTACCCAAAACATGAATTATATGTCCTTGACATTATTTAGAACGACCCATACCCTCCCCAAACCCCACCAACGATCAAAAATCCCTAAAATCCCTCACCACAATTCGTTTCCTATCTTCGTTCCACTTGTTTTATCCTTCTGCTACTGTTCTATCTCGTTTCAGCCTTTAATTGAGATTTCCTAGCATGAGTGGAGGCCAAAAGATGTATTATAAACATGTTCATAATCAGCCCACTCATTGAAACCTTCATTCCATCACCAAAACCTTGAAATCAAACCGAATCCTTCTTTTTTTTCTTTGTTTTCTGCCTTACCCAATCACCACCATAAACCACCATCACCACCATAATTTGTACTCCAAATAACCCCCTATATACCAGCCCTCTAACCCATGTAATCATCCCCTTGAAGCCGAACTCTTGAAACCCTTGAATTCGAAACCCTAATTTCGAGTTCTTTGTTCTTGTTTCTTGTTTGCAGCCAATCCAAACACCACCATAGAAATATTTTTGAAACTCTTTTACATCACCAAAATCACGAATTTTAGGTACCCTAAAATCCTATCAAACATCTCCAAAAATTGTGGGTTGAATCCCTTTAAAACCGAACCCTTTAAGCCTAGAAAATTAGGGTTTTCTTGAAACCCTAGTTTCATTTTCCTTGCTTGTTGTTTCACTAGTGTTCATGTACTCTCCAGCAACTAAGCCCTGTATTTCCAGTCCATTAAGTGATCAAGAGGTCGAGATTTGAGTGCCATAAGAAGTCGAGTCCTAGATTTAAAGTTAAAACATAACCGAGATCAAATTAAGGCATTCTAGGGCTTGATTGCATTCGAATCACCAAAACATTGTAATTAGATTGTCATTTAGTTTTATACAGATCCTATTATAGTATAAACCCCGACCTAGTAATGCCTAAAGTTGAAAAGTAACGCGCAATTGGCTGTATGTTTAAAAACAAGCCCTAACGGGGCGTACGGGTGAACATCGTGCCATAATTTTGCTTCACTTGATTATAAACTGAATTTTATTGTTTCATATGGTTAAATGATGTTAGTAACTAGTTTATGTTAGTTATACTCAGTAGGTAAGGTTATTAGTTCAAGTGGTAAAAATAGCCGAAACCCTTATTGCTAAACTAGCTTAAAAACGCCTAAACTTTTGTTAAAAACGACCATCCAATGTTGGTCAAGAAATTTTTACTCTAAGCATTCATATTTCATTTTTCATAAACTTTCTATTGCTCTTTGAACCAATTAAAAGACCTAAAAATGAATTAGTTATCACACTTTTAATTTTATGATTTTATGTGAAATTAATGAAATTGTATGCATGTAAAATGGTAAACTTTAGAACACTTATAATGTCACTAATGTGAATTTATTAATAAAATGGTAAGATCATAATATGAATCAATCCCTGCAAAAATAATCATGGTAGAAGGATTAAAAACTAGTTTATAATTAATAAACGATAACTACGCGTAAAAATGACGTTTTTAAGAAAATCTTATTATATTTTATAACCCGTGAAATTGTTAAATGAAATTTCATGCTAAACTTATAAAATTTATATTTCATATTAATTTATTAAATTATTACATGCTTTTATAATACTTAAGATGATTAAGAAATAAATACGAAAGCTGAAACCGTAAACCTGAATTTTTACTTATTAAAAACTATGTAAAATTTAATTGTTAATTTGTTAGCAAAATTTAATTAAATTTAAATTTCTTTTACTTGAATCCATATCAACCTATCAATTATTTTGTATAAACATGAAAACCTAAAATGATAATAATTGATGAAACCCTAGTTTAAAAAGATAAAACCCGACTTTAAATAATTTAATAGCCGAAAATGTTTTATAAAACCTTACTCGTTATTATTCCAACCTAAAGCGCCAACTAAGGAAGGGTTTATACATGTAAATTATAATTATATTACACATTGTTTAAATGAATATTATTCTTATTAGGTTACCGATAAAATTCTACTTTGTCCTGCGACACTTTACTATTAACAAGGTGAGTTCTCTAGCCCCTATCTTAAATTATTTTATCAAACAGTGAGTTTCTTAGCATATTTCTCAAATTGTTTATCAACTATGAGTTACTAGCTCATACCTCTTTCAAAATATTTTGTCATCTTTTCGGGTAATAACATTTCTTGATTTATAACGCGTGAACACAAGTGAACTATTCATTACTAGTTGATCTATGTCTTGATACAATACAAATGATAACTGCCCACGACTCATGAACCGTTAGTCACCTAGCTGTTTACAGCGAAGTGAGCGCGAATGTTATGGATAGATCTATCGGAGTTGACACTCCTATTTACTTTTAATGGGTGCGTTCAAGTAAATACAATTTCATTTGAAGACGACGGGTGATTTGGGTTAGTCACCTGCATGGGTACACACATACGAAGTCAGTTAGACTCGTTAACTGTAACACCAGTGAAAGTGCCGTATGACGCTAAGTTATTGTCTCAAGAGTTGTTCAGTATGAGCATCTCTCTTAAGTTGCGACTCACTTGTGGATGTGATATCCCGAGCCCAACGTCGTTTATTTAATCCTATTTTACGAATATTTTTGAAATTTTTAAGAAATTTCGTTTGCTATATATTTGACGGTTTAAGTTGAAACCAACGTTTACGGCCGTAATTTAACATTTGACGATTTAAGAAGAACCGATAACGACTATGATACCGACGGATGCCCAAGACTTACATTTTATTATCGATTGATTGATATTTGAGTTTTTCGAGATTTTATTTTATTACGTGTTAAGTCGAGTCGGAACCAAGTGTATATTCGTTTTGTGTGCGTTTGAACCATTTAAAAGTATTTTCGAGTGTTCGGGACGACCCCCGACTTCCGTAAAATTTTAAAGTCGACTAATAAGTCGTTTCCCGCAAATATTGGTGTCATTTAAATACAAGGCCAAAAGATTAGCCAAATTACCACTTGAGCCCCTCAAACTTTACAAAAGGGTGAAAACCAAAAACACACATCACAAAAACACATAAAAATTTCTCTCATTTCTCTCCCACCCCTCTCTTTGGCCGTCGGCCAAGAACACCACCACCACCAAATTTTTTTTTTCCCATTTGATTTGATTAAATCCAAGTTTAGACCACCCTCTAATTAATCATTGTAAGTTTTTTGATATAGTTTTTAACAACATGCATTAACATTAATTTTTCAAGAATTAAAGATTTTTCAAAAACGTGTTTAGATGTAATTAAACTAGTGGGGTGTTTAATTCATGTGTTTATAAGGATGAATCATCCATAAAACATAATGGGGTTTATGATTTTTGTGTTCCACAGCCCCTAAAGCCACGAAATGTAGGGGGGGGGGGGGGGGTTTGGGTGTATTCAAGGTGTTTGATGAAATGTGTCATGGGTTTGTGTCTAGATTGATGTTTTGGGTGTGTTTGAATGGTTTAAACATATTGCATGCTTGAATTTGTGTTTAGGTTTTGAGATGGGTTTGATAATTAGGTAGTTTAGGACTGATTATTATGATTGGGTATGGTTAGGAGTGTTTAGGTTGAGGTCTAGTGCCGATAAAATGGGTTGGAAACGAGTGTAGGATTGATTTTGGGATAGTTGATTTTAGGCAGAATGTTCGAAGTGTTTTCATAAATATTATTTTGTCTACAGGTCAAATGATTAGGATATAGTAGTAGAGCGTCTTCTTAGCTTCGATTTGATATAAAGAAGAGCTTGTGACTCCTAACGAGTCAAAAGTTATGAGGTTTTGAAAATCGTGTACCGGGAGATGAGAACTTTCATAATCCGAAATTATGCATAGTTTTAGGTCAAATCCCGGGGACCATAGGTATAGTTTGGTAAAAGGTCAAAGGTTAATTTTTGGTCTCAAACCTGTGTATTTGAGTCTATTATTAGACTTAGGTGTCGTAGAGGTCAATGGTATATTTTAAATGGGTCAAATGAGTCCGACTTGGTTAAAGTGCAATTTCAGTCCGAAAAATGTAGGTTTAGTAATGTGTTGAGTAACGGGTCGTAAAAGCGAAAACTTTTAATGGGATTAAAAATGAGTTTTCTACAGGTCTTAAGGTATTTTTGAGAATTTTCTTAATTTTTATAACAAGGGTTAAGTCTAGTAAAACATCCCATACTTTTGGTAAGTATCGGCAAAATCGTAAAATGGATAGTAACTTTAATTACGTATGTAAATGGTATAAGTCTAGTAACAACTATTTGTTTGATTTTGGCGTGAGTTTTCATAAGCATTGAGTGTTTTGCATATGCGTGTGTTAGTACAATTATGTACGCGGTGTATTGATTTGGTTTTCGTACTTTGACTTTTAGGTCAAGTGTTTGATTTTCCCGGGCATCCACGTCGTCGGTGACATTTCTCGTTACGTCTTCGCTAGAACCACTACTACTACGCAAGGTGAGTCTATAGCCTCGCTCTTTACTTATTTCAAATGCTTTTACCCGCGAGGGGGATACCTGCTATTTAAATGAAAATGAACATAAATCTTGAATGATTGTTGGACCCGAATGTTGCCTTGAAATTGTGTTGAGTACCTAGTTGCAAAAGGCCCTAAAATCATGAACTATTAACTATTGTCTTGCCCTTGCGAAGGGGGAAATAGCCGCTTATACAAAGTGATAGTACTATGGGGTTGACTACCCTATCCGAGACGAGGGCTAGTACGTTGATACCCCCTGCGGACGGATAATTTGTGATAAGAGATAAGGTATAATTGCAACTAATGCCTTTAGTATGGGCACTGGTTTCATCTGAATCACGCCGGTAATTATTACGCGGGTGATTGAGTTAACGGATTAGTGTCATGAGCTTAAACACAATTGTCATATCCTTGAATAATAGATTGTTTGCGCGACAATGCTATTGAATGATCATGATTGGTTTTTAGTACTTATGTTCAACTTATGATTTGATAAACCTATAGATTCGCTCAACCTTTGTGTTGACAGTTTTAAGCATGTGTTTCAGGTAACCAAGGTTGATAGCAGCGGAGCATGCGAGGATGGAAGTTGTTGTGGCTTGGCGGTCTACTTGTTTTTCCACCCTTATTTAACTTAAAACTCTTTTATTATTCTGTCATGTGAGCAAAAATGTACTTTTGGGTTGAGATTCAGTGGGGACCTAACGCAAACTCTGTTTAGTATTATCTTGGGATTTGGAAAACTGTAGACTTTGATGTTTTAATTAATCTTTAATTTATTTTTAAACTTTTACGTCTCTTTGAGTCGTTTAATATAGCTTATGTGTGATGATAACTACGTAGCACCCAAATGTTATAGTTCCGCTGCGCATAGCATTTGTAGGAGTGTTATAGATTGGTATCAGAGCCATGAGTTATAGAGAACTAGGTCATTTTGAAAAATCCTAAACTATAACTTTTGGTGTCGTAAGAAATTGTCCAAGCACACAACTATCCTGCATGGCTCCGGTAAGATTTCTTTAGCATTGCTTTATATTTTAGATGTATCCCTCAAATTGATATGAATTCCCGAGTATTTAGTAAGTAAATACTTTGATATATATTGAGATATATTGTTTTGTACGTTGAGTACTTATCATCGTAATTTGCAAATTCCTGTAAAGATTATCGTATATGTTGCATGTAATTGGCATAACGGGCTACATTGCATTACATGGCAACACCGCGTTGTAATCCTACGTGTATGTAGGAATGGTTGTATGTATAAGTATGTATATACTATGGTATTTAAAGGCATTGCACGCGAAGCAATGGTCCTTGGGTAATTATCGTACATTAAAATGCGGTTTTGTTGAGAATTCGACCTTACCGCTAATTATCAATCTTGATAATTAATTTATTGTTCGGATAACCGAATATGAACCTCGTTTGATACTCTAGATACGTAAATAACGCTTCGTAACATATTGTATACTGACTAGATTGATCTCGATTGTCGTTATCGCACCGTGATGTGTCATTTTGGACATTTTCTTTTGAAACGTAAATTACTCACGTATTACCGTATTTCCTTTATTCCTTATGGGTTTGATATGATAGTTGGTGTAACTATAATATAGACGAAGTATAATCAATGATGCGTACATCGTAGCGACGAATCACATTTGTGTGTGTTATTAAACGTGGTTGAGGCGTGTTGCCATTTAATCGTTGTTTACTATTCTACTTGAATTTTAAGATGTGTTTTAAAATAGACTGGCGTTGTGATCAATCGCGATAACTTGGAATTTGGTTGGTTTTTGTGTTAATTTTGTGGAGTACGATTTCGAGACTCATCCGAGGCCGATAACAACATTTAGTTGACATACGTATTCTCGTTCCATTTATTTCATTTTGTTTTGTTGTTTAATTATTTTGAAGTTAATATTTTACATGACGAGGCCCGGCGTTTGTGTGAGTTAAGTAAGCACTAAACTTTGTTGATTAAATGGTTTAAACATAAAGTGTTTTACATATTTAATACTTGGCGGATGAAACTTTTTGGAAAAAAAACGACTTATGATGTGTCTTGTAACAAGTAAAAATAAGTGTAGAGAAGAAATGGACAAAGTGAAATTGTTTTTCCTTCAACCTTGGTTGGTAGATCATGATAAGTGAATTATATTACTCGTAAAATCCTTGTTTTTATATATTAATAATTTGATACTAGAAGCTAGTGATGGATTTGTTAAGAATTTGTTTAATATAATTCGAAAAAGGAGTTTATAATAAAATTTACGATATGACTATTGAGTATATGTAACTTTGGATTTAGTATGAATTAATTTTCGGGTCAATGTACCAAACTTTTGGCGTATTTTGTAATATAAAACATGAGTAGAAGAATTGGTCATGCATTTTGGAGCTAAAAACTTTGTAAAACTGGTTTTAATCTTAAACATAAGGTCATGTTATATGCATTGGTATAAACTAGAACATGTTACTTGTTGTAGTGAATAAACTGGGATAAAATCGGAATATACACCTTAAGTAAGAAATTATAATGCTTGAAATAAATTTTTTTTAAACATTGATGGAACGTCATTGGAAATCATTTGTTTGTTTAATTGTCGTAATAGAGAATCACTATGCATAATTCGATGATGCTTGTTTAAAATCGTTTGAAAAATCTTTTGTTTTATTCCGTTGCGAGATGTGTTACTTTTAAAATCAATTGATAATGGGCTAATGATTAAAAGTTGAATTTTATATATCTTTGAATTATTGAAATAAGCATCTTAATTATTTATTATTTTATTATTATCATCGAGATTCAAGTGTCGACTAAAATCAGTAAATTATCTGAGATAAAACTACGTGAAACCTCTTTATCATTTGAGTCGAAGTGCGTGAATGTGATTTAACAAACCAGTTTTAAGGAAGACTTATGTATAATAAAAAGTCAAAAGTTGATTTTAAGAGTTAATTGTACTAGATTGAGTTATTTTGGATATTTGTATATACGTAATGAGATAAGTCTTAATAACAGTAATGAGAAACTTTGAAAATTCTTACTATGTACGTTTTTGGTACTTAAAATATGAAGATTAATGAGATTTTGACGCAATTATCGAGATTTTCAAAACTAATGATTTGTCAATTATGATAACCGAGTCACCGCATCTACTAATGTTAATAATTTCCGAGAGATTGAAATTTTTCAGAAATGAAAACGTTGTAAAGATTGGAAAATGAAAGGTATAAATTCTTTAATGGTGTAACACAAATTAAAAATGTGTAAATGCTCGCTTTTACAATGTACCAGGTGACAGTAACTAGAAAATGCAAATGGATTACCCAACAAACGAATATTTATATTATTTTCTTAAGATGTATATGTAATGTTTTGAGTCACAATGGTTCGATCGTACGACATCTCTTCTTTGATTTTATGAGTCTGTATTTGAACTTGAGTCGTCATGTGACTGTTCATTTTAATATTTTCATGATATGAAACCATTATTATTATATTTATTTTAAAGCTACTATTTCGCTAGTACTTGATAATGAGGGTACGTCACCCGGTGTATTTTTGTCATGTTCATGGACGCCGTAACTTTTCTTCTTTCGGTTAATGGAACCTAAAATTCTGTATTTACTTGAATTATGCTATAAATCTTCATTAAATTGGTTATTTATTTATATTGAACAAAAGCGAGGAGGCGAAGCCGCTTTACCAAATTGTAGAGGTGAAAGAACTCGACCTTCCTGGTGAAATTGTTTTTATTCGACCAAGTGATTATTCTCCTCTCCCCGTTTACCCTTGGTGGAATGTGTGTGCAACTCGAGACGATGGGAATTATGATTGTTGTTTTATTTTTGACGCTTGTGCTGATATTCAATTTTTTTACTCCATGTATTCGTAGATCGCTGTTGTTATCCCAAGACTTTTGTCATATATTTGAAGTATTTTCGTTTCTGATGTAGTTAATTTTAGCTGGCAATTATATTGCTCGTTTACCTCGTTTGATCCCATTGATTTTTGATTTTATTACTTGATGTGCTTGCAATGATCTTTAATCTTGAACCACCTTACCGTTATTTTGTGAATAGTCTATTTTGAAAATATGTATGAGTGTGTCAAATGGTTCGTTCAACCAAATGTGAATGGTGTCGATTTATTTATTTATTTATTTATTTATTTTCTCATAAAAAGGCAAAGCAAAAGTATGTTTCCAAAGTGGACGAAAAATGTTTGATGTGTTTCTTAAAACAATAGTGACAATATTTTCACATCTCAAATGGTTTAATTATTTTGAAGATTAGGTCGAAAACTTTCGTAGTCATATTTGGTATGTAATAATAATGTTTGTGTCGTCACTCGATCCTCAATTATGCACAGCTTAGCTAACTATGCATAATTCGGGAAGAGTCCTGTTTTGTTGGTTGTTGTTGCTTGACCCTTAAGTATGCATGATCTAGCTAATTATGCATAGTTTAGGAAGGGCACTATCGTGTCAAACAAATTGGTCATCTTGAAACTTGTAGTGTTTTCATAAACGTATTGGATGAGAACGTTTCTTTTTAAAATGGTGGATCATTTTTGCAAGTAGTCGTAATTTCTTTGATTCTTAAAGAAAATTTTTGAATTTTCTTGTGTTCTTTGAAATCTTTTCTTTTTGTTTGGCGTTGACTTAGTAAGTCACTATGACCGAGTAATTTTGGAAAATGTTTTTATGTGTTGTGTGTAATGTGTGAATTTTATCGGAACCGCTAGGGTGTTGATGATATACTGTAACATCTCAATGTTTCGCGATTATTTAGTTGAATGCAATACACAAGTTGTGAGCGTCTTATGTTTTTGTCGTACGTATTATTTGTTAACAGTTATTAAGTTTTTTTCGTGACGTCTCGCACAATGGTCTTTTGTTTTGGGATCGTACGCTAAACGGTTTTGCTGTCGTGTTATTTCAGTCGCGTCTAAACCTAAACATATTGAACCCGAGTCGAGTGTATAAGCTATCACAGCAGGTGTACACATACTGAATATAAACCTTCAATTTTATTGCCAAGCTTGTCATACAAGGGTCTCAAATCAGTCACAAGTCTACATTACACATAAACTTTATAGTTATTTGCCCCACTAAAGGACAGCACATTTGCCTAGTTTACCCCTTTTGGGTATATCACAAGTTAACATTTCCAGATTTACACTAACCCTAGACTAACTATACAAGTTTATATACAAGCCCAAAGTATTATCTAATGTCCAAATACAAATTATCTCAGTCCAAAATACAAACATCAAAAATCTGCACAAATCTTCACAATACAACTCCTGGGTAGAAGATTAGTTCCAGCCGACCCATACGTCGCGTCAAACCTGCAAAACAGAAAGACCTCATCCTGTCCGAACCTGCAAAACCGAACGTAGCATCCCCATTGTGAGTCTTTTGTCTTTTCGTCTTTCCTTTTAAAGTCTAGATGTGCTTGATTTATACGAACCTACGAATAAACGAAATAATGTGTTAGTCATTGTAAAGGCCTTATACTTTTAACCAAAAACTGAAAAATTGTTAAACTTTTAATACAAACATGTTTATGTTATTGCTTTCTGTCAACCAAACCGAGACCCATTTTAGACCAAACCGAGACCCGATTGAGAACCAAACCGAGACCCATGTTCAACCAAACCGAGACCCAATCAAGAACCAAACCGAGACCCATGTTCAACCAAACCGAGACCCAATCAAGGACCAAACCGAGAATCAAAGCAAACCAACCAAAGTTCTACTTTCTGCCAAATTATTAACCATTATTACCAACCAATCCACATGTCTTAATCAAGTTTTAATTTACTGAAAACCTTAATCATGCCGCGAATATATAGAAACCCCAACTCAAATCAAAACCCTAATTATTTAAAACCCTTTTAAACATCTAATTAACATTGCCACATTCCAGAAACATCATATAACCACGAGTAACATTCGAATATATAAAAACCCCCAATTTCTATAAAACCCTAGATTTACTTTTTATTAATTAAAATGCTAATTAAACCTAATCTAAACCCAAACCCCATAATTAAGTTAATTAAAAGTGAGTTATACAAAAACCCCCAAATGACCGAAACCCTAATTTTTATAAATCGACTTTATATTAAAATTGGTTTGATTTTATAAATGAAAACATCAATTAATTATGTTTACACTCGATTTTTATGAAAACCCCCAAATATTTCAAAACCCTAATTTTGTTCATTTTAATCCGAGAATCATATGATTCACAACAAGAATATACAAATAAATTAAACCCACTGATATTTATTAAATCAAAAATCAATTAATCTTTTTAAAAGAAAACATGGAGAACAAACTTATCTTTGATTTTGGTTATGGATTCACGAAACCGCAAGGGAGAACACCATCATAAAACCAGTCGGTTTGATGTGGGGATTAACCCACATCTCACGCGATATAGAACCTCAGACCACCCATATTTGATTCTATAACCCAAATTGATTAGATGATAACCATAGAAGAGATTGGAACCGATCTAGGTTAGAGAGAGAGAGAGTTTTGGGACGGTGGAGGAAATATCGAGAGAGGAGAGAGAGAGTCAACTCCCAGATATGGGAAGTTGTGTGTGATAAACACACGCATATACTCCTTTCGTTTCCTTGTTTATTCCGCCAGGTGGGCCGGGCCGGGTCTATTGACCTTGGGCCGGTTTGTGGTGTAAATGTGTTGGACCCAATTTGGGCCTCACATGTTTAAGTAGTTTAGTTATAAGCCCAAACGAAATTTGGTAAATTTAAGTTATGTTTTGACCCGTAAAACCCGACCCGTTAATAAACCGATTTTATTTATCGTACTTTTCCGTAAAATCGTACTTTTCATAAACGTATGGTTTCGTCAAGCACAACTAGGGTGTCGAGTCATTTAATTATACAATTATTCGTATCGTAACTCGATTCTCATAATTAATTAGGTCGCGGCTAGCGTAACCGTACTCTCGAGCTATTTTATCTTCGTTCTCTTTGCTGAATTTACGAGGTGAGTTTATAGCCCCATACTTTACTATTTTCACTGCTTTTTGGGGTGAGACATTGCTTGATTTTAACGCTTGAACACAAGTGCATTTACTGATTTATATATTAGTCTAAGTCCCACTAAAAACCCAGTTGCTTTGGCCCGTGAATCGTGAACCGTTAATTACTTTGTGTAAGCGCGAATGTAATGGATAGATCTATCGGGATTGACGTCCCTGTCTGTCTTGTCCAACAAGGGGACAAGCGGGCACAGTTTCATTTGAATCTGATATAGGATGTCGTGGGTTTAGGCATCTAGTTTGGGCTACATTTATATGATTATACTGCCGGTGTTGTTAACGCTTCGGTGTCACGAGCTTAGACTGTAATAAATACTTTTGAGATGACTTTGTATCTGTTATATTGTCATCACATTTGGGAAAATCTTGTGGTTCATTAAACAGTTCAAATTAACTAAACCTATGAACTCACCAACTTTATGTTGACACTTTAGCAATGTTTTTCTCAGGTATTAAGAAGGAAGATGCTAAATGAGGTCTCATGCATTGCCGTCATTTCTTTGAAACAACGATCATTTGTACCATTTAAGAAAACTATGTTTTGTAACCGTATTCAGTTTATGCTTCCGCACTTTGTTAAAACAATCTATTTTATTAATTACAAGTGATCTATTTTCCGAACGTCTCATTTAGAGGTCGTTCTTTGTGACTATGTGTGTATGATAATCATGACGTCACCACTCCCTTGTCGCCATTATACTCTGATATTTTGGGAGTGTGACAGATTGGTATCAGAGCACTAGTTATAGAGAACTAGGTTGCATTTAGTAATTCTAGACTATAACTGCTCTATGTTTAATCGATTATCATACAGATTGTAAGTATTAAGTATATGTAGATACATAAGTGATAAATGGGATACATGTGAATCAACAATTACGAGGTATATTTACATGGGTTACATGTGCAACAACAAAATTTGAATTATGTTATATGGGATACATGTGGATTCAACAATGATTGCTATGTTATGTTAATGTCCTTTTTACGGACTAATTTTATGAGATATTTACACACCTTTATTTTGTTTATGATTACAGCGATGTCTTCATCCGATGATTCCACGTCTACAGGAGCGTACTACAACCGTAGTTCACAGTCGACCATCAGTTCATCAGTAGGACTACCTAGAGGATCGCCGTCAGGATATCCGTGGTACCGGATGGTTTCAGATGACGATATAGAGAGAGAGGCTGAGGAGGTTCGTCATTCACCGATTCGTATTCCTGACGCATCAGCTGACGATGTGCTTAGCCTAGAAGGCGGGGGAGAGGATGACTTAGACACTGACGTGGTGCAGTCACCAGGTCAGGCATCAGTGACTGGAGATGAGACGGTAGAGGAGACAGAGGATGATGGGATGGAGTTTACAGATGGGGAAGGAGAGCCTATGGAGGTCACAGACACTGAGAACCCTCCTACTGCATATGCCGCTACTCCTGAGGTTTCCCTAGCACACAGCTCCTCATCTTCATCTGAAGACGAAGGAGAAAGGACTGCTATTCCTGCTCCAGCACCTGGTACTCTACCTTTCTACTATGTGAGACGACGTCTTCGGGGGAGAGCTGCTCGACCACCACTTTCACCTTACAGACCCCTCATACCTTTCACTGCCACTGACAGGCATGCAGCCCGCACACCTGCCAGTTCTGTCCCAGAGACACCATTACTACTACCACCACCAGAGACTGTACCTGCAGTGTACCAGGAGATGCTTACTGACGCTGGTATCTCTACAGGACCGAGAGCTACGACTCCTCTTCCTAGGAGAGCTACGTCGACGGTGGTGATGCTTGGGGCGGCAGATGGATGTGTGACGACACGGTTGAACAGGTTGGAGGATGCTGTAGAGGCTTTAGGTGAAGAGTACAATGAAGTGCAGGATAAGTTGGAGGCACTGGCGAAGAAGAGTCCAGTCAGGGATGAGACAGTGTTGCCAGTATGTGTGACCCGTCTACGAGGACAGCTTCTTACTGTTCTTGACCAGATGGAATCCATGCCGAACACTCGTCTTGAGGAGATTGAGAGCCTGATGACCCGATGGGGAGTAGAGCCATTGGTGGAGACAGGCGGACTAGAGGCACCAGTGGATGACCCTGTTGCAGACTTGGATAAGAGGTTTAGAGCCGCTTGTCATGACACCGATGTTAGATTGAGAGATTCCCAGGCTCGTGAGCTAGTGGTTGAGAGGAGATTAGCAGAGTTGGAGAAGGAGCTTCATCAGCGCCGTGAGGGCACTAGTTAGATTTGTCTTGTACCATCGACCTATCCCTGTATGACCACTAAGCTTTGAAGTTTGTCTTAGCTAGTTGGTATTTTATTTTCTTTTATTATGTTATGACAAACTATGATGTATTATCAAACGATTCCATGAATGATATTATGAGTTGCAAAAATTGTGAGATCATTATATATTGTGGAGCATTTCATAATTGTGTTGTGTGTGCCATGCATGTTATGTCTGGCAAAAACTTATTATCCTATTACCTTGTTAGATTATGGCGCCAGTTAGAAGATCCGAAACGCAGAATCCGCCAGCCGCTACCGGTGGAATTGACACCGCCCTGTTAAGCCAAATGATAGCCGAACGAGTGGCCGAGGCACTCGCGACCGCTGAAGCAAATCGTACAGCTAGCACACAGGAGGAGACCAACCAAGGAGCTACTAACGCTATTGCACGTACTTGTACCTACAAGGAATTTCGTGCAGTTACGCAAGTAAGTTTCCGAGGTACTGAAGGAGCAGTAGGATTAACCAGATGGTTTGAGAAGCTAGAATCCCAATTTGGGATCAGCAATGTCGCTGAAGCCGACAAGGTGAAGTTTGCGTCAAGCACATTAGTGGATGGTGCTTTGACTTGGTGGAACGTCTATGCTCGTGCAGTGACCATTGACGTTGCCCAAGCGACGCCCTGGAGTGAATTTAAAGCTATGTTTGTGAGGAAATACTGTCCCCGAAACGAAGTCAAGCAGATGGAAGTTGAGCTGTGGAACCTGAAGGTCAAGGGTACTGCTCTTACTGCTTACAATCAGCGCTTTCAAGAGCTGATTTTGTTATGTCCTGAAATGGTGCCCAACGATGACCGATTGTTGGAGCGCTACATTGAAGGACTACCTTTGAGCATCAAAGGAAATGTGACTTCATCCAAGCCGACTGATTTGCACGAGGCAATCGACATGGCTCAGAGTCTGATGTACCAAGTGGTACAGGAGTTGGGAGAAAATACTGGGGATAAAAGAAAGTGGTCTGGCAACCACTACAACAACAATACCAACAACAACAACCCAAGCAACTACAACCAGAACAAGCGACAAGAAGTAGCAAGAGTGTTCACTGCTGGACAAGGAAATACTGGGAACTACGCTGGGAGACTACCTTTCTGCGGAAAATGTGGTCGGCACCACGAAGGAGCATGTCCCCCTACGTGCTACAATTGTGGGAAGGCGGGACATAAGGCAAAGGAATGCCGAGCACCACCTCGTGCTACTAATCAAAGAGGACCTGGAACGCAAGGTGGTCAAGGAGCAAATGTCACTTGCTTTGGATGTGGAGAGAAAGGTCACTACAAGAACAAATGTCCGAGCGGTGGGAACCAAGGTCGTAGTAACCAGATTCGAGGGAATCAAAATCAGAATCAAGGGAACCAGAAGCAAAATCAAGGGAACCGAGGAGGGAATAACCGAGCCACAACTAGTACTCCTGGAGGATTCACGGCACCTAGCAAAGTGTATCATCTCTGTGCTGAAGCTGCTGTGCAAGACAACAATGTTGTGACTGGTACGTTTCTAGTCAATAACAACTATGCTTCAGTACTATTTGATTCTGGTGCGGATAGGAGTTTTGTGTCGTCTATATTTAGTGAACGCCTAAATGTTACCCCTACTGCGTTAGACGTTAAGTATAATGTAGAATTAGCCAATGGGAAGTCAGTAACCACCGACGTTATTCTGAAAGGATGTAGTGTAAGGCTACAAGGTCGTTCGTTTAGTATCGACCTACTCCCTATAGAATTGGGAAGTTTTGACGTCATCATTGGAATGGATTGGATGTCGAAGCATCACGCAGAGATTGTATGTCATGAGAAGTGTGTCCGTGTTCCTTATGGAAACGACGTACTCATCATACAAGGCGAAAGAAGTGGTGTGAAGAATGGATCAAGATTGGAAGTCATCTCATGTATCAGGACTCAAAGATACATTGAGAAGGGATGTCCGGTATTCTTGGTTCAAGTAACACAAAAGGAAGGAGAAGAAGATCGCGAGAAGAAGGTGGAAGATGTACCGATCGTTAGAGACTTTCCGGACGTATTCCCAGAGGATTTACCCGGACTACCGCCAGCACGGCAAGTGGAGTTTCACATCGAGCTTACACCAGGAGCCGCGCTTGTTGCTAGAGCCCCATACCGTCTAGCACCGGCCGAGATGACAGAGTTAGCTGAACAGATAAAGGAACTTTCTGACAAAGGTTTCATTAGACCAAGTTCCTCACCCTGGGGAGCGCCGGTCTTATTTGTCAAAAAGAAAGATGGATCCTTTAGAATGTGTATCGATTACCGAGAATTAAATAAGCTGACGATAAAGAACCGCTACCCATTGCTGAGGATTGACGATCTTTTCGACCAATTGCAAGGATCTAGCATATACTCGAAGATCGATTTAAGGTCAGGATATCAGCAACTAAGGGTTAGAGAGGAAGACGTTCATAAAACGGCTTTTAGAACCCGGTACGGACACTACGAGTTCTAAGTTATGCCTTTTGGTTTGACAAACGCACCTGCGGTATTCATGGATCTCATGAACCGAGTTTGCAAACCATACTTGGACAAGTTTGTAATTGTATTTATCGATGACATTCTCATCTATTCTCGTAACGAAGAAGAGCACAAGGAGCATTTGAAGACCATATTAGAGCTGCTAAGGAAGGAGAAGTTATATGCAAAGTTTTCCAAATGTGAGTTTTGGATAAACACAGTGCAATTCCTTGGGCATGTGATCGACAGCAGTGGTATTCACGTTGATCCTGCTAAGATCGAGGCTGTAAAGGATTGGGCGACTCCAACAACACCCACGGAGATCCGTCAATTCTTAGGTCTTGCTGGTTACTATAGGAGATTCATTGAAGGTTTCTCTAAGATAGCTAAACCAATGACGGAATTGACTCAAAAGGATAAGAAGTTTGAGCGGAAGGAGGAGCAAGATTTGGCATTCCAGACGTTGAAGCAGATGTTGTGTGAAGCACCGATACTAGCCCTACCCGAGGGTAATGAAGACTTTGTGGTGTATTGTGATGCATCCATAAAAGGATTAGGTGCAGTACTGATGCAAAGGACTAAGGTCATAGCTTACGCATCAAGACAACTAAAAGTGCACGAGAAGAACTACACAACTCATGATCTAGAGTTGGGAGCAGTGGTGTTTGCCTTGAAGATTTGGAGACACTACCTTTATGGTACTAAGTGTGTTGTATTCACGGACCATAAGAGTCTACAACATATTTTGAATCAAAAGGAACTCAACATGAGACAACGACGTTGGCTAGAGTTGCTCAGTGATTACGATTGCGAGATCCGTTATCACCCAGGCAAGGCAAATGTCGTGGCCGACGCTTTGAGTCGAAAGGAGAGAGTTCTTAGGGTGAAGGCTTTAGTGATGACCATCGACTTAGACCTTCCATCCTTAATTCTCAAGGCTCAGAAAGAAGCAGTCGAGGAAGAAATTCTCAAGACTGAAGATGTTGGAGGAATGATAAAGAAGTTGGAAGCACGTTCGGATGGAACGTTATGCCTTGATAATAGGAGTTGGTTACCATGCCATGGTGACCTACGATCCTTGATTATGCATGAGTCGCATAATTCAAAGTACTCCATACATCCGGGATCTGATAAAATGTATCATGATCTGAAGATGTTGTATTGGTGGCCGAACATGAAGGCGGATATTGCTACATACGTTAGCAAGTGATTGACTTTGGAAATAGATGGGATAGACACCTACCTTTGGTGGAATTCTCATATAACAATAGTTATCACACTAGCATTAAGGCAGCGCCGTTCGAGGCACTGTATGGTAGGAAGTGTCGTTCACCCGTGTGTTGGGCAGAGGTCGGTGAAGCACAACTCACTGGACCTGAGATCATACACGAGAATACTGAGAAGATCTTCAAGATTAAGGGCCGTATGCAAGCCGCAAGAGATCGACAGAAGAGTTATGCTGATATGCGACGCAAACCTATTGAGTTTGAAGTTGGTGACAAAGTCATGTTGAAGGTCTCACCTTGGAAAGGTGTGATTCGCTTTGGAAAGCGTGGAAAGTTAAACCCTCGTTACATTGGACCCTTCAAGATTTTAGAGAGGATTGGCCCCGTAGCCTATCGTTTGGAATTACCCCAAGAACTTAGCCGAGTGCATAATGTGTTCCACATTTGCAATCTGAAGAAATGCTTAGCCGACGAAGCACTCGTTATCCCTTTGGAGGAGATTCAGCTCGACGACAAACTCAACTTCGTAGAAGAACCCGTAGAAGTCATGGACCGTCAAGTTAAACAACTCAAGCAAAGCCGTATACCGATTGTGAAAATCCGATGGAACGCGCGTAGAGGTCCAGAATACACGTGGGAACGTGAAGATCAGTTCAAGAGCAAGTATCCTCATCTTTTCGTTAACCAACCCACTACAACAACGTCTTGATTTCGTGACGAAATCTCTAAAACATGGGAATACTGTGACATTCGTCAAATTTCCATCATTTATTTATTCATGTAGTACGAGTATTTTAACTGTTTACCGACTAGTTGTCGTCATGAACGTGTTAATTGTTTTGCTTTGCGGACAAAGCCCTTTTTAGGGAGAGCATATGTAACATCTCAATGTTTCGCGATTATTTAGTTGAATGCAATACACAAGTTGTGAGCGTCTTATGTTTTTGTCGTACGTATTATTTGTTAACAGTTATTAAGTTTTTTTCGTGACGTCTCGCACAATGGTCTTTTGTTTTGGGATCGTACGCTAAACGGTTTTGCTGTCGTGTTATTTCAGTCGCGTCTAAACCTAAACATATTGAACCCGAGTCGAGTGTATAAGCTATCACAGCAGGTGTACACATACTGAATATAAACCTTCAATTTTATTGCCAAGCTTGTCATACAAGGGTCTCAAATCAGTCACAAGTCTACATTACACATAAACTTTATAGTTATTTGCCCCACTAAAGGACAGCACATTTGCCTAGTTTACCCCTTTTGGGTATATCACAAGTTAACATTTCCAGATTTACACTAACCCTAGACTAACTATACAAGTTTATATACAAGCCCAAAGTATTATCCAATGTCCAAATACAAATTATCTCAGTCCAAAATACAAACATCAAAAATCTGCACAAATCTTCACAATACAACTCCTGGGTAGAAGATTAGTTCCAGCCGACCCATACGTCGCGTCAAACTTGTAAAACAGAAAGACCTCATCCTGTCCGAACCTGCAAAACCGAACGTAGCATCCCCATTGTGAGTCTTTTGTCTTTTCGTCTTTCCTTTTAAAGTCTAGATGTGCTTGATTTATACGAACCTACGAATAAACGAAATAATGTGTTAGTCATTGTAAAGGCCTTATACTTTTAACCAAAAACTGAAAAATTGTTAAACTTTTAATACAAACATGTTTATGTTATTGCTTTCTGTCAACCAAACCGAGACCCATTTTAGACCAAACCGAGACCCGATTGAGAACCAAACCGAGACCCATGTTCAACCAAACCGAGACCCAATCAAGAACCAAACCGAGACCCATGTTCAACCAAACCGAGACCCAATCAAGGACCAAACCGAGAATCAAAGCAAACCAACCAAAGTTCTACTTTCTGCCAAATTATTAACCATTATTACCAACCAATCCACATGTCTTAATCAAGTTTTAATTTACTGAAAACCTTAATCATGCCGCGAATATATAGAAACCCCAACTCAAATCAAAACCCTAATTATTTAAAACCCTTTTAAACATCTAATTAACATTGCCACATTCCAGAAACATCATATAACCACGAGTAACATTCGAATATATAAAAACCCCCAATTTCTATAAAACCCTAGATTTACTTTTTATTAATTAAAATGCTAATTAAACCTAATCTAAACCCAAACCCCTTAATTAAGTTAATTAAAAGTGAGTTATACAAAAACCCCCAAATGACCGAAACCCTAATTTTTATAAATCGACTTTATATTAAAATTGGTTTGATTTTATAAATGAAAACATCAATTAATTATGTTTACACTCGATTTTTATGAAAACCCCCAAATATTTCAAAACCCTAATTTTGTTCATTTTAATCTGAGAATCATATGATTCACAACAAGAATATACAAATAAATTAAACCCACTGATATTTATTAAATCAAAAATCAATTAATCTTTTTAAAAGAAAACATGGAGAACAAACTTATCTTTGATTTTGGTTATGGATTCACGAAACCGCAAGGGAGAACACCATCATAAAACCAGTCGGTTTGATGTGGGGATTAACCCACATCTCACGCGATATAGAACCTCAGACCACCCATATTTGATTCTATAACCCAAATTGATTAGATGATAACCATAGAAGAGATTGGAACCGATCTAGGTTAGAGAGAGAGAGAGTTTTGGGACGGTGGAGGAAATATCGAGAGAGGAGAGAGAGAGTCAACTCCCAGATATGGGAAGTTGTGTGTGATAAACACACGCATATACTCCTTTCGTTTCCTTGTTTATTCCGCCAGGTGGGCCGGGCCGGGTCTATTGACCTTGGGCCGGTTTGTGGTGTAAATGTGTTGGACCCAATTTGGGCCTCACATGTTTAAGTAGTTTAGTTATAAGCCCAAACAAAATTTGGTAAATTTAAGTTATGTTTTGACCCGTAAAACCCGACCCGTTAATAAACCGATTTTATTTATCGTACTTTTCCGTAAAATCGTACTTTTCATAAACGTATGGTTTCGTCAAGCACAACTAGGGTGTCGAGTCATTTAATTATACAATTATTCGTATCGTAACTCGATTCTTATAATTAATTAGGTCGCGGCTAGCGTAACCGTACTCTCGAGCTATTTTATCTTCGTTCTCTTTGCTGAATTTACGAGGTGAGTTTATAGCCCCATACTTTACTATTTTCACTGCTTTTTGGGGTGAGACATTGCTTGATTTTAACGCTTGAACACAAGTGCATTTACTGATTTATATATTAGTCTAAGTCCCACTAAAAACCCAGTTGCTTTGGCCCGTGAATCATGAACCGTTAATTACTTTGTGTAAGCGCGAATGTAATGGATAGATCTATCGGGATTGACGTCCCTGTCTGTCTTGTCCAACAAGGGGACAAGCGGGCACAGTTTCATTTGAATCTGATATAGGATGTCGTGGGTTTAGGCATCTAGTTTGGGCTACATTTATATGATTATACTGCCGGTGTTGTTAACGCTTCGGTGTCACGAGCTTAGACTGTAATAAATACTTTTGAGATGACTTTGTATCTGTTATATTGTCATCACATTTGGGAAAATCTTGTGGTTCATTAAACAGTTCAAATTAACTAAACCTATGAACTCACCAACTTTATGTTGACACTTTAGCAATGTTTTTCTCAGGTATTAAGAAGGAAGATGCTAAATGAGGTCTCATGCATTGCCGTCATTTCTTTGAAACAACGATCATTTGTACCATTTAAGAAAACTATGTTTTGTAACCGTATTCAGTTTATGCTTCCGCACTTTGTTAAAACAATCTATTTTATTAATTACAAGTGATCTATTTTCCGAACGTCTCATTTAGAGGTCGTTCTTTGTGACTATGTGTGTATGATAATCATGACGTCACCACTCCCTTGTCGCCATTATACTCTGATATTTTGGGAGTGTGACATATACCAAAGGGACTCGGACCGACACTGAAAAGAAATTTTAAACAAGAATAGAAGACTGCCAAAGTAGAGGAAATCAGAGTTCAAGTGACTCTGAGGGGATTGACGAAGACTTCTCCTACATCAAACGTATCGTACCTTATTTATTTTCTTCTCTCGTTCTTTTGATATGTTTAACGACACATGATAAATTGTTGAAGTTTACCAACTGTGCATCAGTAATTGGAAGACAATTCCATTGTCGTTTTCGTTTATTTAAGTGAGGAATCCTCTTTGCTTGACTCCACCATCCTTGATTATCGATGGTTAAACGATGGATAAACATAGTCGAAGTTTTTATGGTGAACCCTTGCCTTTTATGTATTTATGTGGTAAGTGATCTAGTCGAGTGATCGTAAGTTGTGAGAACTTGAGACGACATTGTCCAATGAATTCCGATCATGGAGAACACGCGCCATGTTATGTATTTCTTTTATATCTAACTGTGAACGATGATGTTTATTGAGATTTTGACCACGTTTGGGACGGAAGTAGGATGGTGTTCTTGTAATATCTTTTGGGTATGGATCCGTGTGTGAGCACCCTGCGATGACATATGTATGTATTTTATTTCTTTTGGATATGCATCCATAGCTAGCAAACTGGTGAACCTTCTTTAACTTGCAATTTTCTTTTGACTGGACTCATCCGAGAATCATGTCAAACATTCTTATTTTATCATGGCTTGGCTGATTAGCAAGCATGATTTAACTTGATTGAACAGATTGATTTGGCATGGTTTGGCTATTTTGCAAACATGTCGTGATACGGCTTTATGTGCTTCATAATGGCTTTTGTGTTTGATTGGATTGTGATGTTTTCGAGAGAGGTATGTATACGTCGGATGATTACTGTATCGATGAATTCGTTTTTGACGAACTAGGGTTGTATGTATGTAATATTGCGATAAGGTGATTTTGTATGACTAGTGTTAATTACTTCGTCTTTTATATTTTGAACGTTTTCCGATGGGGTTATGTGCGACCCGTGCGATTTCCTTATGAGTAATTATTATTTTTATGAGACGACGAACCAAGTGAAAGGACGATTCGAACGTTGGAAGACATGCTCCGAGCATGTGTGTTAGATTTTGGTAGTAGTTGAGATCGACATGTGTCCTTCATAGAATCCTTGTACAACAACATTTACCGTGCTAGTGTGGAATCTGCACCAGTGGAAGCATTTTTGTAAATAAAAATGTAGATCGCCAGTTGGATAGAATGAAGTAAGGAAAAGTCAGTTGAATGGACTTGGAAGGATTCGAGAGGCTACGTAAGAGATGGTGTAAATTAATAATCATTTGTTGACTGTGAGAAGCTGTGAGAAGAAACGTGTTGATAACCATAGGAAGAATTTGGGGAAATTGAAGTGGAGATCATGGATCGAGATGTTAAGATATTTGAAGCAAGGTATAATACTCATTGTGAAGGTGTGATGGAACCCGAGACGTGAACCGAAGTCCACATTGGAATGTGAATACCTCTTTAGTAAGAAGTACCCTCATCTTTCTAGTAGTACGAAATGCGAGTATAAGAACCGGAGAGCGCCGGGACGTCGCTCCCTTAAGGGGGGAAGGATGTAACACCAGTGAAAGTGCCGTATGACGCTAACTTATTGTCTCAAGAGTTGTTCAGTATGAGCATCTCTCTTAAGTTGCGACTCACTTGTGGATGTGATATCCCGAGCCCAACGTCGTTTATTTAATCCTATTTTACGAATATTATTGAAATTTTTAAGAAATTTCGTTTGCTATATATTTGACGGTTTAAGTTGAAACCAACGTTTACGGCCGTAATTTAACGTTTGACGATTTAAGAAGAACCGATAACGACTACGATACCGACGGATGCCCAAGACTTACATTTTATTATCGGTTGATCGATATTTGAGTTTTTCGAGATTTTATTTTTATTACGTGTTAAGTCGAGTCGGAACCAAGTGTATATTCGTTTTGTGTGCGTTTGACCCATTTAAAAGTATTTTCGAGTGTTCGGGACGACCCCCGACTTCCGTAAAATTTTAAAGTCGACTAATAAGTCGTTTCCCGCAAATATTGGTGTCATTTAAATACAAGGCCAAAAGATTAGCCAAATTACCACTTGAGCCCCTCAAACTTTACAAAAGGGTGAAAACCAAAAACACACATCACAAAAACACATAAAAATTTCTCTCATTTCTCTCCCACCCCTCTCTTTGGCCGTCGGCCAAGAACACCACCACCACCAAAAAAAAATTTTCCCATTTGATTTGATTAAATCCAAGTTTAGACCACCCTCTAATTAATCATTGTAAGTGTTTTGATATAGTTTTTAACAAAATGCATTAACATTAATTTTTCAAGAATTAAAGATTTTTCAAAAACGTGTTTAGATGTAATTAAACTAGTGGGGTGTTTAATTCATGTGTTTATAAGGATGAATCATCCATAAAACATAATGGGGTTTATGATTTTTGTGTTCCACAGCCCCTAAAGCCACGAAATGTGGGGGGGTTTTGGGTGTGTTCAAGGTGTTTGATGAAATGTGTCATGAGTTTGTGTCTAGATTGATGTTTTGGGTGTGTTTGAATGGTTTAAACATATTGCATGCTTGAATTTGTGTTTAGGTTTTGAGATGGGTTTGATAATTAGGTAGTTTAGGACTGATTATTATGATTGAGTATGGTTAGGAGTGTTTAGGTTGAGGTCTAGTGCCGATAAAATGGGTTGGAAACGAGTGTAGGATTGATTTTGGGATAGTTGATTTTAGGCAGAATGTTCGAAGTGTTTTCATAAAAATTATTTTGTCTACAGGTCAAATGATTAGGATATAGTAGTAGAGCGTCTTCTTAGCTTCGATTTGATATAAAGAAGAGCTTGTGACTCCTAACGAGTCAAAAGTTATGAGGTTTTGAAAATCGTGTACCGGGAGATGAGAACTTTCATAATCCGAAATTATGCATAGTTTTAGGTTAAATCCCGGGGACCATAGGTATAGTTTGGTAAAAGGTCAAAGGTTGATTTTTGGTCTCAAACATGTGTATTTGAGTCTATTATTAGACTTAGGTGTCGTAGAGGTCAATAGTATATTTTAAATGGGTCAAATGAGTCCGACTTGGTCAAAGTGCAATTTCAGTCCGAAAAATGTAGGTTTAGTAATGTGTTGAGTAACGGGTCGTAAAAGCGAAAACTTTTAATGGGATTAAAAATGGGTTTTCTACAGGTCTTAAGGTATTTTTGAGAATTTTCTTAATTTTTATAACAAGGGTTAAGTCTAGTAAAACATCCCATACTTTTGGTAAGTATCGGCAAAATCGTAAAATGGATAGTAACTTTAATTACGTAGGTAAATGGTATAAGTCTAGTAACAACTACTTGTTTGATTTTGGCGTGAATTTTCATAAGCATTGAGTGTTTTGCATATGCGTGTGTTAGTACAATTATGTACGCGGTGTATTGATTTGGTTTTCGTACTTTGACTTTTAGGTCAAGTGTTTGATTTTCTCGGGCATCCACGTCGTCGGTGACATTTCTCGTTACGTCTTCGCTAGAACCACTACTACTACGCAAGGTGAGTCTATAGCCTCGCTCTTTACTTATTTCAAATGCTTTTACCCGCGAGGGGGATACCTGCTATTTAAATGAAAATGAACATAAGTCTTGAATGATTGTTGGACCCGAATGTTGCCTTGAAATTGTGTTGAGTACCTAGTTGCAAAAGGCCCTAAATTCATGAACTATTAACTATTGTCTTGTCCTTGCGAAGGGGGAAATAGCCGCTTATACAAAGTGATAGTACTATGGGGTTGACTACCCTATCCGAGACGAGGGCTAGTACGTTGATACCCCCTGCGGACGGATAATTTGTGATAAGAGATAAGGTATAATTGCAACTAATGCCTTTAGTATGGGCACTGGTTTGATCTGAATCACGCCGGTAGTTATTACGCGGGTGATTGAGTTAACGGATTAGTGTCATGAGCTTAAACACAATTGTCATATCCTTGAATAATAGATTGTTTGCGCGACAATGCTATTGAATGATCATGATTGGTTTTTAGTACTTATGTTCAACTTATGATTTGATAAACCTATAGATTCGCTCAACCTTTGTGTTGACAGTTTTAAGCATGTGTTTCAGGTAACCAAGGTTGATAGCAGCGGAGCATGCGAGGATGGAAGTTGTTGTGGCTTGGCGGTCTACTTGTTTTTCCACCCTTATTTAACTTAAAACTCTTTTATTATTCTGTCATGTGAGCAAAAATGTACTTTTGGGTTGAGATTCAGTGGGGACCTAACGCAAACTCTGTTTAGTATTATCTTGGGATTTCGAAAACTGTAGACTTTGATGTTTTAATTAATCTTTAATTTATTTTTAAACTTTTACGTCTCTTTGAGTCGTTTAATATAGCTTATGTGTGATGATAACTACGTAGCACCCAAATGTTGTGGTTCCGCTGCGCATAGCATTTGTGGGGGTGTTATATTAACGCATCGGTGTCATGGGCTTACATAGTAGTAAAGATAAACTGTGTGACTTTGTATGTGTTATATTGTCACAGGTGGATACAAATCTTGTGGTTCATTGAAATGATTTTTATTGTTTTCTTAAACTCAAACCTAGGAACTCACCAACTTTGTGTTGACACTTTAGCAATGTTTTTCTCAGGTATGCTACTATATGGAGTCTGCATTGTTGTTTTGGCATGTAGAGGTCGTTCTCTCGCATCAAGTCCTCTTCACGACATGAAGTCGCAACCCAAATCCAGTCTTCCGCTGCAGTGAAATTTGGGGGTGTGACAGATTGTACTTCAGTTTCAAGTTTGGAATATCGGGTTTACTTCACATATGGTCACAACAAATAGTCAAATGAATTCGAGGTTGGTAAGTTAGACAGAGAGAGATGGAATCAGCAATCAAATCTCACGGGATATTTTTGAGCTACATAACGACAATGGTACTTCATAGTCTAAGCAAAATATTTCAAAGTTTCTCAACGACTTTCAAAACTTTTCAAGACATTTGCTTAAGACTAAGAACTTCTCGAGTATATGGACTTCCACGATAATGATGCTTCCGAGAGTTCAAAATCATCATGGGGAAGATCTTGCACTTTGAAGTAATAAGATCAACTTCCAGGGGGAAGTAGTGTACATGAAATCGTATCTAGTTCACTTTATATGATTTTTTATGAAGTATTCTGCAGGCGTGAGAAGAATTGTTGCTAATTTTCTACATGTTACCCCCAAACGGATTATCACCAAAAGCTAAAAGACATGAAACAGTATAGAAGCAATATTATCTGGTGTGAATCTTCTACAAATTTCCGTTGTGTACTTAAACCGATGAGCTAGAAGATTGTTCAAACTACATCAAAGTGTCAGAATCTGCTTAAGATACAGATATTGGTTTGGGGGGAAGCTGATTCAGAAACTTCATCAAAAAGAAGTCTATGAAGAAAGTTTTTTAATACATGCTGCATGAATTGGGGGGAAGTTAATCCAAATCATGCATATTACATTTGTCCCACAACAAGCAAAGACAAAGAGGATTCAAGCTGAGGTACAAGTTATGAAGACAAGAAGACTTAGAAGACATCTTCAGCATTGGAAGCGCCTTGGAAGACTTTATTTTTGTTGTATTTATACTTGTTAGGAACATTGTAAGTAATTCCGTATGTCTCCACATTGGGGGAAGATTGTTAGCCCTAAAATATGAGCGCTATTTACGGAATTACATTATATTCATATAGGAAAAACATGGAGGGACTACTATTGCTAAGTTTTTAAAGTCACTCCTTATCTAGCCTATATATACCCCTCCATACTTCTCTGGAGGGGTGAGGATTCCCATTTTCTTGTTCTACTTTCTCTCTTAATAAAACACACACCTTTAATAGTCTCTCTTTTTCTCTCTCTAAAATGTCTAACGATTTGTTTTATCCTCCCCGACCTCTGGATCACCTCTTGTTAGCTTGAATCTTATGATGTTAACAGCTTCCCAAAGCTCTCTAGCAGATTCATACTTTCTGAATTTGTGCTGGTTTTTGCTTCCAAGAGCCAGTTTAAGAATGCTCATTGCCTTCATGTCAAGCCTTCTATCGGCTATCTCTGCATCTGAGGTGGCTCTTCTATCTTCAGGTCTAGGAATCAAATCTTCAGGCTTAGCATTAGCTGTTCTCCTTTTGTCAACAGAGTCCAAGATCTTTTGAGCCTAGTTGAACTTGTTTCCAAGCTCAACAACCTCCCAGAGAACATTGTTGTCTACTTGAAGGTATACCTCAAAATTTAAATTCCAGATTTCAAAGTTATCAGGGACAAGCATGGGGATTTTGAGGTTATGATTTGAGGATCCTGAACTTTGGGTTTCTGACGTTGAGGTCGACATGATGATTTTAGTGTTTTGGAAAAATTAAGGTTTTATACGATTAGGGTTTTGATGTTCTTCCTATCAAAGTTCCTCAAAAGCTCTGATACCACTTGTTGATCCTAAACTTAGATCGTTTAGCTTTGTGTTATCGAGATTGAATCAAGAATAACATGTAGAGAAACTTTGTGTATATGACAATCTAAGTGCTATGCAGAATTAACACTTAGAACAAAGATTAAATCAAAACACAATATAAACCAAACTTTCACTTGTATTGATAATCAATGAGGTACAATGAAAGTATTAAGAACGTATGTCAATACCAAGCCCTAAGACCTTCTTTTATAACATAAGGAGTCTTGAACAATAATCTATCTATCAACTAATTTAAGAAAAGATAAATATTATTATTAAGAATACAATGTAGATCATATCTTTTCCTAACAGAACGTGTTGACTAAGTAGTTGACAATAACTGTGATTTCCTTTGTCAGCGCTTGAATTTGTCTTGTCAGTGTTCATTCTGTCAGCGCCTTGATTACTCTTGTCAGCGTCTAAAATCCTCTTGTCAGCGGCTTAGTACTTAGCTAATTTTATTCCCAACATAAGGCGCGCTAAAACTTGAGGTGTAGCCTCCACGCTACTCAATAGGTTAAGGCGTGCTACGACATGAGGTACGGTGATTTTTTGAATTCAACTCCAAAAAATGAATATTGTTACATCTAAGGAGAATTTTCTAGCTTTAGTTATTATGTACAACACTTATTATAAACTTAATATAAATATAATATTGAAATATGATAAAACAAATAAATATTTGTATATGTTGTGCCGCCATAAGGCACGCTTTAGAAATGCTAAAGCTTCGCCTTAGCCGCTAAAGCGTGTAGCTTGAGCATGCTGCTACGTCACGCCTCACGCTATTTACAACCATTGTTTCATGTTATATTGGGGTTAAATTGAAAAAAAAACGAATTTTATATCTACTACCTATATAAAAGAGGGTTATGAAAAGACTGATCTTAAACTAAATATCTAAAAAAACGACACCTGGATATTCAAGAATAATCAACGATTCATATTAATTATCCTATCACATCACTAAATGAAAACAAAAAACCATCTAGCAAAACCGATCATGCCTTTCTTCCCAAATCAAAACCTCACATGAACCCTGAATCAAACTGCCCCGTTTAATCATTTTTTCATGAATTAATCTTGAAACCATGAACCCTAAATCAAGCCACCAATTAGTATTACGATTGAAGAATTCATTTTAAGAATCAAAACCCTGAAACATTCTTTTAGAGAATTAAGCTCTGAATTCATGTGTTATGAAGATAGATTCGTTTTAAGAATCAAACCCTCGATTGAAGATGGGTTAAAATATTCGGTTTGTTTGAGATACATACTACTAATTTTATTATTAGGTCATTTCTAAATTTTAAGATATAAGGTATAATCAGTTTTATTCTTATTGTTTGAATTATTGGCGATTATCAATTATCAATTTTATAAAACAAGCTGTTAAATTTTATAAAACAAGTTGTTGGAATTTTGTTAATTAATGACGGAATGTTTTAGATAATATAAGAAAGAAAGTTTGAATGTTTAAAATTTCATATAACCTCTTACCAATTATTAAAAAGTAACAAGCATCATGATTTTAGCCTAGGTTTTAAAAATCGAACCCTTACCTTTCTTATTTGTAATGGGATATGTATAAAAAGAGGGTTTATTGGTTTTATCTGTTTGGTGATTATTGTAGTGCAATAGTATGGATATTAACTTGGAAAGCTCCATTCAAAACGGTAAAACTATCTAAATTTTTCGGTTCTTATTGGTTACACGCGTAATATCAATGAATCGCGTAAATAAGACAAAAAAAATTTGGTTCTTAATTATGTGTAGGATGTCGATAATGGAGCATTGTGTTGTTTAGGGGTATGTTTCATATACCAATCACCTTTGTGAAGGTTAGTGTCTGTAATTTTATATTAAAATTTTTGATTTTGATTATAGGTTAAACAAGTGAAACTCTATTGCTATGATCCTCATGCAATGATACAAATTTTTTATCATTAGGTTTGATACTTGAATAAATTATTTGGCAACTAACTGTTATTGGATCAACATGATTAATGAAAAACAAATGGACCTCTTTTAATACCATACCACTAACTAAACGTTGTGTCAGAAGCGTACCTTAAAAGCCTTTGATGGCATAAATATGTTCATAACATTACTTTTGTATAATATTTACTACTTTCATAGATAAAATTAACAATTTTGGTTTTGTAGTTATAGCAATGGATGATGAAAAGACCGCAAAAATGTTATCGAGGATTTGGTGGTGTTATGACTGCAAAATTGTCAATAAATGGTATAAATTATGCTTTCTAATCTTACATATGCCTATTGACTTATGGTATTTTCAATTATGATGTTCGACACTTGACATAGACAGACAGGCATGTGACAATGGAATATGATTTCATTAATATTAATAAGAGATAATGTGTAAAAAATGAGTAAGGATTAAAAGTACTTTCCATCTCATTTATTTCATATTAAGTGGGCGTAACTCAGTTTTGAGGTAACATGGCATAATATTGTTTAATTATCTAGAATAAGTTAATCTTTCCTATAAATTACTTCCTAATTATTTGTGATAGGTTAATTGGTCTTCTTTTTCATTTTTTTAGATGAGTAGTAAGTGGGGGTCACACTCTGTGATGGGGCATATAAACAATTGGCTATGTGTAAATGTAAAAATAGATATTTATGTCGCATTATTTATTGATAATGTTAAGGATTTTTAATAATTTTGCACTTCTAGAGGTGGAAAATTATATTTATTGTTATAACTCTAATGGAATTTAGCACATATGATTTTAGGTACATGAAAAAACCCCAGATTTTTTGGTTCCAAAGAATAGAAGGAAACGTTATTGCTAGATTGCATATAAAACATAATATTTTACCGGGACATAGTGGAAAAATATATTGTAAGTTTCTTATTTTATCTGTTCTTTCATTCCATTTTATCCATAGAAGCCGACAATTAGGTCAATATGAAGGAAGATGGTATTTTAACAGCCAGAAAAAGTCGGCAGATACATAGGAATATAAGAGCTTCTTGAGGCCTTGAAAAGTGTAGATGTTATAAGTTATTTATATAATAGATATATCATTTCCTTAAGATGTCTTCTCACATCACATCTTACTTCATTTATTAATGGACATGCAAGAAAAAGGAACATATGAAACTAGCCAAGAAGCTAGAAGTGAAGTCCTTGGAAACTAAACTAACATTGAGGTTGGTGTACAGAGAAGCAGTGGTATCTATTCTTTCATGCTACTTTCAAGATCCACACTATCCTTTCTTTGGGTAAGTTGACATATTAGATGTAGCAAAATGGACCAATTTTGTTTATTATTTTTAAAGCAAGTTCCTCGTCAGCTAACAATTTAAACCTATAGGGGATAAGTGTGCTTTGGGTTTCTGATTTTAGTTGGGTAGTGCATAAATAAGAATAAGGTGTGTTTGGATTAGGATGCTATATATTTATGAATGAGGCACGTTTGGACTATACAATTATAAAAGTGTATTTGGACTATACCAGGTTATTGACGTAAAAGAATGTTTTTAGATGATCATGTAACTGTAGACATAAAGTGTATCTGAATTAGGCTATAGCAACATAGATATCATGAATTTGAATGAAGTTATAATAGGAATGAGGAGTGTTTGATTTAGGCTATAACATAAAACACAGTGGCTGAAGTGAACTGCAAATGTGTTTCACAAGTGTGTTTTGAGGAGCAAACTGATTTTTTCTTGTGTATGCAAATGTGTTTCTAAACTCGTGAATTTCAAACGTTACTTAACATATTCATATGAATACATTTCAACTAACAATTTTGTCATGTGTTTACTAAGTTTAATGTTGTAAATAATAAATCATATATTTTTCATTTGTGTATGTTTCCATTTGAGTGTTCTTAAAAGATCAACATATTCATGTGAATGCATCTCAACTAACTTTTTCGTCATTTGTTTACTAAGTTTAACGTTGCATATAATCAATCATGGTCTGATGTTCGTTTCGTAAGTCTTAAATTTATTACAAGATATCACCACACAAATGACTAGAAACACAAACACGAACAAGTATACCCTATCATGTATAGCATAGTGTTAAGGTAAGTCCAGTTCGTTCCACTAGATTGATGCTATAGAATATAAAAAAATTACCTCTAGAGTGTCACAAGTTTCAAAGATATACTTATCAAATGGTTTTAAAGGTGTGTTTGGTTAAGGTAACAAACATATGAAAGATAGGTAGCAATGATGAATATGAGCACATAAACAATGTAAGACAACATGCCGATTACTAGTCCTACACGCAACATCTAATTAACATAACAAAAATCCGACTAAAGATCATGTCATATCAAAAGCATTAAGAATGGTTTATGCTTGATTTCGATAACTAAAGTAGTAGATGAGATTAGGCAAGAGTTGTTATATGTTTTATTCCACTAATCGCGACAAACGTGAATAACAAGAATCATTTACTAGATGACATGAAATTCATCCATTTACATGAGTACTAGTCATGATCATGAATAAATCTAACATATAACAATGATCTTACATAATAGCATATAATACAAAAGCATCTAAATCGTACTCATAGTCGTGAACCAAGGAAGAAAGTGCGCCGCACAAAACTAATCGTGCGCCGCAATTTGCCCTCCCAAACCAATAAAATATATCTAATCATAAGGATGTTAATCCTTAACCATTTTTACAACAAACTACTCCATAATAACAGTAAAAATAACAATTTTAACAATATGTAAATCAAAAGAAATGAATAACATAATAGAAATAAGAATTATACCAACAAAGATGAATTCAATATATTGCTCCAAAGTGTTTATAAGTTTTGATCAACTTATTGCAAGAATATAATGATTCTGACTTAGTTCTTTTCCACAGGTACAATAGCTTAAACGAACTAAGATTCACAAGTAACAATAATCAAGGATTGGAAAATCCTTGATTCTTCAAACTTTGTAACAATGGAGTTTTATGGAGTGGATTTGGATGATCATAATGCCTGCTCTTGGTTCATTTTATAACCCAAAAAACGTAGCCAAGAAGATATGGAAGCATAGCAAGAGTCTCCCAATTATTGCTATGCATAATGGCAGTAAATATGTGTAACTGCAGCAAAATGTGCGCCGCACTTCTAAATTGAAAATGTGCGCCGCACTTTTCCTTTTGTGCGCCGCAATTTGGCTCTTTTTCAGCACAATTTATTTTCTAGTCCTTTTCTTCTTATTTCTTCAATTCTTTGCTTCATATTTTCATTCCTTCACTACAATCAAAACAATACACATTATTAGCAACAATTCAACACATAACTTATTTATTTACATAGCAAACAAGGACAAATGCATCATTACAAACATGTATAAATGAGGCGTTATCAAATTCCCCCATACTTAACTTCTTGATTGTCCTCAAGTAAGGTAATAATATATTTTTAATAGGTGTCAAAAGAATAGATAAGGCCAATAATTGAAAGCAAATATAACGCCACAAAACACCTCACGAAGTAGATATCTTGATTTCTCACACTCTCCTTTATATGGGTAAATTATCGCTCAAGAGCGCGGTCATGAAAAATAAATTACCATAATCTTGTACAAGGAACTAAACTAAACCAATTTTGGCGTAAGCACCAAGTAAAATATCAAAAGAGGTCTTCTTCAAAACTTTTATTACCACCACATGTTAAAAAGAGTAAACAACATATCATTTTCCACCATGTTTATTGTTTCTATACTTTGTACTTCATACTAATAGGCTCCTTTTTTCCTTTTATTCCTTTTTCTTACCAACAAACATTTGGGGTAGTGTGTCTTCCCCCATACTTACGATCTACTATCATCTCGCAACATGGTTTTCAACAATATATTATCGTCTTAAAACATCGGCAAAAACTTTCAATCTTTTTACTTTTATTTTGCCTCCTTGTCATTTAAAATACTTTTTATCATACAAGTATGATCCCACTACGGTCTCGTAAAGATTACCAAGCACAAGTTCTATTATTAAACTAATCATCGGCATACTCACATAATAGATTTAAAGAGTAAGAATGCTTACGAATTTTAGGCTAAAAATCCTCGCAATTGTGAATAAGATATTGTGTAAGTAACGTTATCAATTCCGAGTCAAAATAGCTTTACAATTACAGGAATTATCAATCTTTTAACAAAAATCTTTATTTTTATTTTATATTTAGATACCACAAAATTTTCAAAAATCCTCCAGAAAGTGCGGCGCACATTTTAAAAGTGCGGCATACTTTTTGTCACAGAAAGTTTAAAAACTTTTCAACTTAAAACGCTCTTATTTTCCACTTAGCACCCCCATACTTATTATGAGCATTGTCCCTAATCCTAAACATAAGGAAAAAGTAAAAATAGAGGAAAATAAGAATAATACTCCCCTTTTATTCCGAGTCGTGAACGAAGCCGAAATCTTCAATCTTCGCCTTATTATGCATTGACTCGCTTATTTTCTGCAATTGAACACAAACAATATATACGCAAACATTTTTTTCACATAGCAAATAAAATAGAAATCCACACACAAATTAATATTTTGTCCTACATGACAAGAAAGGCATATTACATAACCAAATGAAATAAATTGTTTCAAATTGTGACTAGCACAAAAGTCACAAACACAAGAGGCATCACATATCCTCTTCAGTCTCATCATTACTTGAAGCATTGGATGGGTATAAATGTGGTGGATAAGGTGGTGGTTTTTGGGTATAGTATAATGGCTCATGGTGATATCCGGGTGGTCCATAAGGTCCACTCATCGGAACGCTATATTGTTCCGCCATTCTCTCAAAAACCGGAGCGTATTTATCCATGTTATAACATTGTCGCTCCATCATAAACCCAAGTTGGTCTTGCCTAACTTCCATCCTTCCCATCCTATCACAAACATCTTGGAGTGATGCACGATGAGCTCGCGGCATGTTCACACGTGGTGCTCTTGCCGGCGCGTCTTCTCGCATCAACCTTCCATCCGCTCCAATCAAATCTCTCAAAGTAATTTTGTTAATGGTATCACATATGATCGGCGGACTATGGCTACCCACAACTTGATCAGTTAAAAGTCTCATTCTTCGGGCTAACCTAGTCACAAATTGTCCACACACAATCATACTACTTGCTTGACTACCACGGCCTTTCCTGTTCATCCACTTTGCAATCACCCACACCACATTAGCGTATTGCTCTCGGTTCTTGTTCCTAAACATGCTCAATAACCATAAATCATTCTTTTAAACCTTGTCATATCCCGTGGTTCGTTGACAAACCGCGTAAGCAATCATCTTTTGGAACACCCTTAAAAGTGGACTAGAAATCCTAGTGGTTGATCTCCTAGACAAGCTCAAAGGATCCTCATCTGGACAAACTAATGCCCAAAACCCATTAGCATTGAAATTACCATGTTCACGTTCTCCTCCTTGAAAATACACTTCAAATCTTTCTTCATCTCGCTCTTCTCTAGTATACAACTCCAAGTACTTAGAAAATTCCTTCAAAGTCAAAGAATTTCCTTTCCCACAAAGTCTAAAAATCATAAATTTCTTTGTCAATAGCTCATCATCATCAACATCTTCATCAAGATGAAATGTTGAGAAAAACTCAAGAACAAGCTCCGAATAGATCTTCTCCCTACAAGTAAAAGCACGGACCCAAGCATCGGATCGAAACAACACTTCATTTCCTCCAGCCTCTATTACAACCATTGATAACATCTCCCTAATTTGAGCTTCACAACCAAGCTCACTCAAAACTCCAAAATCCACAATGCTAGGTGCGAAAAGTTGTTTCGGTAGTAGAAACTAAGAGCATTGTTGTAAATGGTTTTAGCATCATTTGTACATCCAGGCCAATTCAAAAATGGATGATTAGGGACTCCCTTGAGTGCGGCACTCGCCGACTCGATATGCTTTCGCCTCTTCCCTCGGCTAGATGAGCCGGTCTCATAGTTTCCAGAACCTGTGTTCTACAAAATTTATCATACAAACAAACATATATTAACATTAGATAAACATTAGGGGTCAACGGCAGCCCTATGTTGGTGTTCTGAGCGTTCTGTTTGTTTTTCAGACAAAAAGTG
The DNA here is from genome assembly GCA_025667525.1 of Glebionis coronaria. Classification (NCBI taxonomy): domain Eukaryota; kingdom Viridiplantae; phylum Streptophyta; class Magnoliopsida; order Asterales; family Asteraceae; genus Glebionis; species Glebionis coronaria. The sequence goes on along the minus strand of CM046875.1, from coordinate 86,700,745 downwards.
CGGCTCACATTTGAGAAGTGCGGCGTACTTTCTGGGAAAAATTCGCCAAAGTGCGGCGTACTTATGAAAAAGTGCGGCGCGCATTCTGCGTATTTCAGCATATGTCGGGGTGACTAATAATCTTAACCAATTCCGGAAACTAATGGTTACAAATTAATAACAATGGCTAGAATCGAACACTAAACCATTCCCAATTCATTCCAATCTGCGACATTGCTCGATCTTTAAGGTTTTATTTCAAAAACCCTTATTCTTATTTTTATGTTTTTCAGTTTCATCTAATAATCTAATTCTATCCTAATCAATATCCCTATTTCTAATTACAAATCGAATGTAATCCGATTATCAATTACTAAGAACCCTAATTGAAAAATTAATCAAAAATTTAAAACTAAATAAAACAAAATATATATGAATTAAAGATAAAAACTTACGCTAGACATGATCTCGAGTGTGAATTGGAGTAGGAATCGAAAAATATTTTTGGTGATGATTCAAGAATCGTCAGGTGTGTTTTTGTTGTTTTTTTCAAATGAGTGTGGAAACCTTGGTTTCCTCGAATCTTTTAGCTGCTAGGCATAACCATTGTTCATATGATTAACAATCAAAGCGGAAAAGAACAATAGTTAGGAAACAAGGTGTTTGGGCACAAGACACAAAGAATTACTCAATTAGATTGTTCATTATATTAATAACAAACAATCACTAGACGTGTATACATTAATCCCACGTCTAGTGCAACACACGCTTTTAGGTTTACATTGTGAATGAAAGTTATAAATAAAACCTAAGACCCTTGTTCCTTTTATAGACTAAGGATTAGGGTTTACAAGAGATAATTATGAATAAACATGTAAATCTTCTATTTAAAAAACTAATACAGAATAATATTCTGCATACTTATCCTAAATAGAAGCTTCCAACAGCGTTTGACTTTTGTTGACTTCTGTCAACGCCTAATTTACTCTTGACAACGCCTGGATTACACTTGTCAACGCTTAGACAAATGCCTTCATACAAGATGTAAACCTAAAGCGTGTGTCGACTAGGTGTGGGATTCAATGTATACACACCTAGTGGTTGTTGATTATTAATATAATTAACAACCCTTTGTTTAATTCATGTGTTATTTGTGCCCAAACACCTTGCTAATGGTTGTTGTTCTAATTCTGCTTTGATTATGTTAATCATATGAACAATGATCATTCCTAGTAGCTAAAAGATCGAGGAAACCAAGTTTTCCACAGTTGGTATCAGATCCTCGTGGCTCGTGATGCTAGGACCAACAAGGTGTTCGTGTATTGAGAAGATAGAAAAATCCGTCTAGGGTTTTTTGGACGTTTTTGTGTGCGCAGCAGTATTTAGAAGGCCATAACTTTTTATTGAACCGTTGGATCGCCACGAAATTTTTTGTGTGTGTTCTAAACACATATATCTAGATATCCACCGGAGGGATTATCGAGATCTATCCCTAAGAAAAGTTATTAAGCGTCGAAGTCAACAGTGATCATATGCTATTTTCTGTGAACAGTAATAGTAAAAACGCGATTTCTCCTTCGTTAACCGTTGGATCGTCTTGTAATTTGCGCTGTAGGTTCTTGACACTTGTGTCTAGGATCTCACCGAAGGGATCTTCCATCTGAGCTCTCACGAAGAAGATATTCGATGTCGAAGTTCGCTGCAGTTTATGGTTTTCACATAAAATCATGATTTAGGGTTTATAAAACCCTAGATCGATTAGCCGCTGATGTGTGTTATGTAGACGCTGATAGATGTTGGTGTGACGCTGATAGATGTTGGTGTGACGCTGACAAGGCATGGATGAGGCGCTGATGGCCAGGCGCTGACGACTACAATATTGGCGTTGTTAGGAATAAAGTTGACGCTGACAGGAGGCGTTGACACTTGTTGTCCGATATATACATTTTCAAACGCTGACAAGTGTTGTCCGATATTGGACAACACACAGTGCTTATATCTTGGATAAAGAAGGATATTGGACAACAAAAGTAATAGCTTCTGTTTGGAAAATTGATACGATTTTGGCACACAAAAAGAGGTATTTACACACGAAGGTACATGGGATCTCCGTTTTTATAAAGAAAATCAAATTGATATTAATGGCTCGGATATTTTTACAAGTGGTCAATGATTTTTAAGTAAGTTAGCAACAATTCATGAAGACTTTGATTGATATTAGAGTATGTAATCGGGATAGCCTTGTAAAAGAGTTATTTAGTAACAGCTTTTACATATGAAGATATTGACTTGTCATGAAGAGGTGTTGGCTTAAGGGGAAGAATTCTTATGGTAAGTTTGATGTTCGAAGAAGATTTTCGCGAGTTTGTGTTCTATCATATCTTTAAAGATGGTGCCTAGTCAACAATATTCTTTAGAGGTAACTTGTTTGTTTTTTTAATGGTTGGTGACGAAGACTTGTCATAACACTTAAAGGAGTTACATTATCGTGCTCAGTGTCTCACAAAGGATGAGAATATTGACAAGAGATCGAGGTCTACTTATACTTCGCCATTTATATAAGTTCTTCATCACATGGATAGTGCAAGACATGGAACACAAGGTTGGGTTATTCTACTTCTGCATCAAGAATATTATATTTGTTTTTCTTCAAAATCATTACACATAGCCTACATTTGGAGAATCTTCAAGATTGCATACATTGTTTACTTCCCTGTTGATGTGACAAAAAGGGGAAGACATACATGCTACAATTAAGGGGAAGGAATTTGAAGATGATGTACAACTTACAAGAGATACACAAAGAGTTTTGCCGACATCAACTAGGGGAAGATTGTTGGGTCAAAAAGTTGATGTGGCAGAAACTCAAAAACGAAGAATTTGAAGATTCAAGAGCCACGAGTCTCTGATACCAACTGTGGAAACCTTGGTTTCCTCGAATCTTTTAGCTACTAGGCATAACCATTGTTCATATGATTAACAATCAAAGCGGAAAAGAACAATAGTTAGGAAACAAGGTGTTTGGGCACAAGACACAAAGAATTACTCAATTGGATTGTTCATTATATTAATAACAAACAATCACTAGACGTGTATACATTAATCCCACGTCTAGTGCAACACACACTTTTAGGTTTACATTGTGAATGAAAGTGTAACACCCCATTTTGATGATGGAATGTCACGCGTATTTATGGCGTGTCATCAAAGCATACAAGGATAAATGTCTAACATTACATGACCATAAAAGGAAAATACCGGAATCAAACATCGGTAGTCCAAAAGTAAAGCTCATCACACACAAACATAAGTACTGTAAATGAAAGGACTAAACAATGTCCATAGCAAGAGTATCAAAGTAAAGATAATGCATAAAGTAAAGAAAGGCTAGAAAGATTCCGGTCCATATGCACGTACGCTTAAAGTCTACGAGCGTCCCTGAGTACCTGCCGTTTTGGGAACATAGAAAAGGAAAACGGCTGAGCAATACGCTCAGTGCACGGATGTAAAATAAAGCATGAATAGTATAAGCATATAAGCATATAACAGCGGAAGAAACTAAGTCCCGAATAACCTGGTTAAGTCTTGGTAAAACTGGTTTTATAGTTTGAAAAGCCTTATGTTTATCTTATAAAAACTGTTTAACATATTCTACCATTAGCCAATATAGGTCATGAAAATCCACCGTGCATGAATACTTGGAGGGGTTACCTCATCATGCAAATTAGAGGGGCTGCCTCTAATTTAATATACGGGTTTGGGTAGGAGGGATCAACTCCTTGTGAAGGATGCAAGGCACACACCACATTCACACTGAGTAATCTGCTGAAAAACATGTAACTAGGATGCACCCATACGCCCCACATGATAAATATAATAATATGGCCAAAAGCTGAAGGGACGCCACAAGCAATCACTCCGCCGTGGGGAAGTCATAACACCAGTGCCTCTAATGTTATGGTTATGGTACCTCCATAACTAGGTGAAACTGGTCATGCATGTATATGGCTATAGGTATTCTAAATTAAACATAAGCAAATCAAACATATAAACTTATACTACGGGAAAACATTTGGTTGTATACGGGGAATCCTAATAAGGAAAGAATGTCCATACTGAAAGGTCGGGAATCCGTACCTTATGTCCAGTGAACGAGAAGACGAACTGACGAGAGTCCTACTTCGGTATCACTAATGCTACATAAATACATACATGTATAAGTATCTGATTACTAAATACGTAACTGGTTTTATGTCATGTCTTAGCTTATTTTATACGTTCATGTCATGTTTTACTGTTTTAAGCTTTAAACTTTGTTTATCTTATATTCTGTCTATTCTGATTAAGTATTACTTGTATTTCATGTATTATTATACTTACTGTGTAGTAATAAGTAACTTTCCAAAAATAGCATGTTTCCTAAAATAGAAAGTTTCCAAAAATAGAAAGTTTCCAAAAATAGAAAGTTTTCAAAAATCGAAAGTTTCCAAAAATAGAAAGTTTCCAAAAATAGAATTACTGCTTAAAATAGATAAGTTTCTAAAAATAGAAAGTTTCCATAAATAGATTAGCTGTCTTAATTAAATAAGTTTCTAAAAATAGAAAGTTTTCATAATTAGATATAAGTTGGTTAAATAAGCTAAGTATATAAGCTTAAGTGTTTTCTGATTATTTTTCTAAGTCATAATGATATAAGGTATAATTTATTAATTATTACATGTAATTTAAATAAACTATAGGTTAAAAGTATTTAATTAAATATATCATGTTTTTAATTAAATAAAGTTAAATACTTAGGTTAAAACATGTATTATTAATTATTATTAATATAACCTAAGTCATGTTAATTAATTAATTATAGCCATAATTTTTAATAATTAATTAATTATAAAGTCTAGAAAATATAAATACTTAGGTTAAAAATTCATGAATCTAATAATTAAAATATAACCTAAGTCATGTTTTATTAAATTAATCATGTCATAATTTATTAATTTAATTCTTAACATATGATTATTAAAACATAACCTTAACATAAACCATGAACCGGATCGTGACTAGAAACCATGAACCGGACCCGTAATCAACACAATACCACGAACCACTTCGGGGTTTCCCCCTTTTTGCTGTTTCCGTGGGACCCACACCACCAAATCGAGACCTTGAGGTCTCGGTGGTGGTCTATGTGCCAAGCCGAGACCCCCTTGGGGTACGGTTTAGGCGCCGGCCACAACAAAACACCCCTAAATCCTCCGTTTTGATTTACCCCATAACCATTTACATGTTTGATTTATTTTTTTAATTAGCTTTTTAAAAACATCATGTTCTTATTTAATTTATTAAATCAAAACAAAAAGAAAAAGGATTAAAAAGGTATACCGAATGCGTGGATCAAACGAGGATGAACACACATGAACACTTGCACCAAATTCAAGATCAAAATCAAACAAACACCCTCCTTTGGTGTGTTTATATGCGGCGGCCAAGAGAGAGCAAGAAGGAAAAAGGAGAAAATCTTTTTTAGGTTTTTGATGTTTTACTGTAATGTGAAAAAGTGACACAAAGATTTTACCTTTACCCCATGTTAGTAAAATTTTGATGGGCTTGGCCCATGGCCTTGGTGTAGCCGCGAGTAGGGGGCCCCACATGGGGTACCCGTACCATTTTCCGAGTCTAATTATTTAAGTGTTCGTTCGTGTTTAGTCGTGTTCGTGTTTTATGTGTTCTCGTTAAATATTAACCGTGATTTAATATATCTATTCGTGTTCGTAATAAATATATATACGTAATTAATATTAGCTCGTGATTTAATTACGTTCATGATTTCATGATCTCATGCTCGTGATTAATTATTATTTAAATAATTACTGTGTGTTCGCGTAATAAATACTTATCGTGTTCTAACACGTACGTAATATGTAAAATTCTAACACGTGAACGTAATCATACTATAAAAGGAAAGTTTTAATCTAGTACGTACGATCTTAAGGGTACTATTCATGGTAAAAGCATGCGGGTTTTACAGAAAGTTATAAATAAAACCTAAGACCCTTGTTCCTTTTATAGACTAAGGATTAGGGTTTACAAGAGATAATTATGAATAAACATGTAAATCTTCTATTTAAATAACTAATACGGAATAATATTCTGCATACTTATCCTAAATAGAAGTTTCCAACAGCGTTTGACTTTTGTTGACTTCTGTCAACGCCTAATTTACTCTTGACAACACCTGGATTACACTTGTCAACGCTTAGACAAATGCCTTCATATTTTCTTCGTTTTTGAGTTTCTGCCACATCAACTTATTGACCAACAATGAGAAAAATGAAGTATATACAAAAAAGTCCGCCCAGAAGTGTGGCGCACATTTTTGGAAGTGCGGAGCACATTCTGTGTTCACATACCACTTTTTTGTTTCTAAGTATACTAGACACAAATTTTCCAAAGAAAACCTCCAATTCATTCGATTTCATAAAAGAAAAATAACAAGACCTACTAGGAAAACATACCCTTCTTCTAAGACCATCCTAAAACTTCTAGGAGTCTTAGATTTCAGTTCGTTTTATTAATTATCTACATACAAAAAAATGCATAAAGCAACTAGGAGCCAATGATGCACTCCTCATTTGCTATATATCTTTAGTTATAGCAGAAGTTTAGAGGTGACATAATATCACTCTCTGTGTAACGTCCCGAGACCTCTCTATTGGTGTCTTTTGTCTCGTACACTCTTTCGTACCTCTTTCCACATGGATCAGTAATGACCATGACAACATGCCATTCACTATCTCCATCTCCCAATGTTTTCAAATTCTCTCTTGTTCCCCACTTGCCAATCTTTGTATTTCAATGAAAAGGGAAGTGCTCCAAGCATTCCCACAATCTTCTTGTATACACATATGTCAAAGAAAGGGTTATGGTAGCTCCTTTCACTTAGTGATGCATCTAAAAGTTCTTTCGGTTCCCTCCATGGTTGCAAATGTGGACCATAAATTGGCATACCGTGCTCATCTCTCTTAACGGTGTAGTGCTTATCATCTTCATCATCACTATCATCATGTTTCTTTGCTTTTAGTACAGCATAGTTTTGATGGACAAACCCATCAAAGCTAGTCATAATAGATTTTCCAACATGTATGTTTGCACCAATGGTGTGCCAAAAACATTTTCCAACCACTAGTTGAATATCTCGATCAATAGGAATGTCGAGAAGCATGAAATTGGCCAGTATTGTAGTTGTCCCCACTTGGCAAAGAACTCCAAGTAAACGTCCACCGTCCCCCATAGGAGTGATCAAGCATTTTGATACGATCAAACCTTGTTTTGACTCTACCAACATCTAGAATTTTGAAGATTCCATATGGCATAACATTAACATTTGAGCCGGTGTCAACCAAAGCATTATAAGTAGTCTTACCCTCCAACCTTATTGGTAGGATAAAGTACCCCGGATCTTTTTTCTCAAGCATTACTTGTTCTCACGAAGCATTTGGATAGCCACATATTCATACTCTGGTGTTAGTCCATCTTGAACTTTCAGCTTGTCGAGCAAAACTCCATCAACAATCACTTTATATTTATCACTATATTTTAAGGTTTTAGTGATTGGTCGATTCATGTTCAATAACATGACTCTTTCTTCAATATCTTCTTGTAATTCCTCCATCGATAGTTCTTCTCTAGTCAACAGTTTGTTAATGGTAAGTCAAGGTCCTTCACCATTATAGCTCAACTTGTAAGCGTGGGCGGGTTTCTTGCCTTTGTTTCTTTTGTTTTTCCCCATGCTACAAACAAATCTCGGAGCATCAATCTCCTCGGTTTCAATAGGTGCCAAATCTTCAAAATTAAGATTATCTAGAATTTCATCAACCTCCCCAAAGTCTAAGCTTTCATGCACTTTTAGCCATAAGGTAAGCATGCCACAAGTGATGTCAAGTTGTGCATTAGCTTGCTTTAGGAAATATCTCCCAAAGATTACACACGGTTCACAATCGTCCTCCTCCAGATTGACAAAGAAGTCAACGAAAAACAATTCGTCTTTGATCATGACAATGAGCTTTTTATCTATATCCTTGTCACCATTACGATGAGTGTTGTAGGTTAAGCCAAGCTCAATCACAAATTCGTTACTAATCAAGCTTTTTTCCAACTCAAAATCTACTTGCCCATCATAATCAAATTTTCCTTCCACATGGCAAGGCATTAAGTACTTCTCACTAGGTGTCAAGTCTTTCATACGATAGAAAGTTAAGACCTTTTGAACCCCGCTATCGGCTGAGTCCTTACATTCAGATCCTTTCCATTCTCCTTCCAATTCAATTTTGTTATTGAGACTAATATGCTAATCCACTCCTAAGCATAGTATACCCAAGCTAGTATTTGGATCCATCTCAATCTTAAAACAATAACACATCAAAAGAAACATTAATATGTTAGTGCCATAAAATCAAAACGATATTTCACACCCTAAAGTTTTCAGGCAACTCATTAGTTTCAATGAAAATTTCCATTTGAGCATGTTACAAGCAATTTATGCTTCCTGTTTTTTCAGTTGGGCGGCGCACATATGAGAAGTGCGCACTTTTGCGCGACACAGAAAAGTCGGCGCACATTTGAGAAGTGTGGCGCACTTTCTACGAAAATTATTTTTGTTCACAACTTCATAATTTGTTAGCCATTCAAACCAAGTTACAAGACATTTTCCATAGCAATCTCTTAACAAGTAGTCAAAATAAGAAATTACCAGGTTTAGCAATGTGTCTATAAGTATTTTGAAAGAATAAGCCATTTTTCATTTTCGTTTGTTTTCTCATTTTTTTTGTATTTTTATTATAGCTAAAATTTTAGAAAAAATACCACAAATCATGATAAATACCAAACAAGTCATACCAAAGCAAATTATTCTACCAAAGAGCAAATAAAATAGAAAAAAAAATTTTGAAAGCAAATATTTTTGGTTTTTCTTAAGATGCAATATTAACAAACACAAAAGCTCAAAAAGCATAAGTACACACAAAGCAATTCTCATGTTTTCAGCAGTAAGTGTTGAGAGTAAAAGGTTTTGGTGTTTCTACCAACATTTTGCAAATTCGACAAAAATGTGCGGCGCACTTTTGTACTGTTTTGTTAAAAACTTTTTCAGATTGCCGGTAATCTGTACGGCATGTTTACAAATTTTAGTTTACCAAGTATCTCTGAATGTTTTAAACCAATAACAAATCAATCCCCGGTAGAGACGCCAAAAACTTGATGTTCGTTTCGCAACTCTTAAATTTATTACAAGATATTACCACACAAATGACCAGAAACACAAACACGGGCAAGTATACCCTATCATGTATTGCATAGTGTTAAGGTAAGTCCAATTCGTTCCACGGGATTGATGTTATAGAATATAAAACAATTACCTCTAGAGTGTCACAAGTTCTAAAGATATACTTATCAAATGGTTTTAAAGGTGTGTTTGGTTAAGGTCACAAACATATAAAGGATAGGTAGCAATATATGAGCACATAAACTATGTAAGACAACATGTCTATTTCTAGTCGTACACGCAACATCTAATTAACATAACAAAAATTCGACTAAAGATCATGTCATATAAAAAGCATTTAGAATGGTTTATGCTTGATTTCGATAACTAAAGTAGTAGATGAGATTAGGCAAGAGTTGTTATATGTTTTATTCCACTAATCGCGACAAAAGTGAATAACAAGATTCATTTACTAGATGACATGAAATTCATCCATTCACATAAGTACTAGTCATGATCATGAATAAGTCCAACATATGACAATGATCTTACATAATTGCATATAATACAAAAGAATCTAAATTATACTCATAGTCATAAACCAAGGAAGAAATGCGCCACACAAAACTAATTGTGCGCCTCACTTTTCCCTCGCAAAGCAATAAAATCTATCTAAGGATGTTAATCCTTTACCATTTGCACAACAAACTACTCCATAATAACAGTAAAAATAACCATTTCAACAATATGTAAATCAAAGGAAATGAATAACATAATGGAAATGAGAATTATACCAACAAAAGGGAATTCAATATATTGCTCCAATGTGTTTATAAGTTTTGATCAACTTATTACAAGCATACAATGATCTGACTTAGTTCTTTTCCGCAGGTACAAATAGTTTGAACCAACTAAGGTTCACTGGTAACAATAATCAAGGATTGGAAAATCCTTGATTCTTCAAACTTTGTAAGAATGGAGTTTTATGGAGTGGAGTTGGATGATCACAATGCCTGCTCTTGGTTCATTTTATAACCCAAAAAACGTAGCCAAGAAGACTTGGAAGCATAGCAAGAGTCTCTTAATTATTGCCATGCATAATGGCACTAAATATGTGTAACTGCAGCAAAATGTGCGTCGCACTTCTGAGTTGAAAATGTGCGCCGCACTTTTCCTTTTGTGCGCCACACTTTGGCTATTTTTCATCATAATTTATTTTCTAGTCCTTTTCTTCTTATTTTTCAATTCCTTGCTACATATTTTTATTCCTTCACTACAATCAAAACAATACATATTATTAGCAACAATTCAACACATAACTTATTTATTTACATAGCAAACAAGGACAAAAGCATCATTACAAACATGTATAAATGAGGTGTTATCATGGTCCTTTTATGTGTGTATGTTTTGTTTGTGTTTTCTTATCAGATTATGGATCAAAATGGTAGACAAGGAGACCTTAACTGAAGTATAACAAAGGTTTGTTTGCTTGAACATTAGTGATTATGAATCATTGTGAAGGTCAGGTTATAAAACAAAGGATATGGAGAAATGCAGCTCTTCAAAGATAATCTTTCAATTGTGTACAAGTTATATAAATCTTTCTTTTCATAAGCTATGTAACCTTTTTTTAACCTTTTTAACCTTTTTTTAACTTTTGGGTTTTCTTATCAGATTATGGATCAAAATGATAGACAAGGAGACCTTAACTCAAGTACAACAAAGGTTTGTTTGTTTGAACATTACAGATTGTGAATCATTGTGAAGGTTAGGTTATAAAATAAAGGATACGGAGAAATGCATCTCTTCAAAGATAATCTTTCAATTGTGTACAAGTTATAAATCTTTCTTTTCATAAGCTATGTAACCTTTTTTTTAACTTTTGAGTTCTAATATATTGTCTTGCAGTGTCAGTATTTTTCTAATGACAACATTTAAATAGAAAATGCCGACTTGACACCAAGAGATCACATTTTCGATTTCTTTGTAAAACATGTAAACAGTAATGTATTTGAGAACATGAGTTTGATTAATTATCACATAAAAATGATGAAAGATAGATTGTTAATTATTGAAAGAGAATTGTTTGTCTTAAATAAACTTTGTTGTCAATGGCGGCTATTTTTTAAATTTTCATTCATGTGCTGACTTTTGTGAAGAATGTTTTTAGCCAGTATTTGGAATTTTTTTATGATTGATGTTTAGTTGGGGCTGAGATTAGGAAAATTATAAGTATTTATGCATGATTTTAATTTGGACTTGATAAACCAATATTAAGAATTGTGTATTTTGTTACTTAAACTCGTACTTATTGCTTAAGTTGTTAGTTATAAACTATCACCCTTCAGAATAATTTTTAAAGCTAGCCCTTCAACAGGCGGGCCTTGAAGCTAGTATTATATAAATCAGAATAGCACATAATGTAGTAGGTACAGATTCACACGGAATTCAAAATTAAAAAAAAGCCGAATGTGGGGGCCATGGTTTTCATGTAAGGGAGGCACTGGAGTCAAGATTTGTGTAACCTTTTGAAAGTCCCAAAATACAACTATTGTTGAAACTAAGTCACGAAAAACAATAACACACAATAGATATACTTTTCAAACGAGTAATCCTTTATTAACTATTATCAACAAAGTATTACAAAGTGTTATGAATACACCTGTTGAATAACAACAAGAAATGAACCCTAGAACAAGTAAACTTGATTCGAGACTCAAGTTTACAAGAGAACCAACGAGTCGCTGATGGACAGCTGAGGCCTCAGTGGTTCTAGTGGGAGAAAGAACTTAGATTAAGATTCCAAGCACAAGGGTTGAATCTTAACTTCTTTCTCATCCCCTATTTATAGTGGTACGAGGTTGTATCCTTAGTGGGGGTAGTTGATACGTGTCATCTTCTGAATGGAAGAGTACAACGTATTAAATGCATGTCCAAATCGAGACATGCCTTTAACTACTTTAGGTGAACAGTTCTGCCAACTGTTCACCTTTGTCCCACTAGGTCGTACTAGGCATTGACTTGAATCTCTTGTTTTGTCCCGCTCAAAACAATTGTAAGATTCTCCCGCCTAAACTATAAAGGGTTGGATAAGCTTTGCTTAATCCAAGTCTCTAGGGTTCTTAAGTGATCTCTGAGTGTTGTCAACTCAGAGATCCTTGAACACCAGTGCATTCCTTTGACATCCCAGCTATCCATAATCGCTGGTGAGTCTGACTTCAGATTGTCTTCGACTTCTCTGACGTTGTCTTTGACTTGAATGATCTTGGTGTGCCAGCTGAGGCTTTGCCTTCCACTGGTCTAGTCTCTGTCGCTGGTCCTCTCAGCGACCTTTCAACACTTAGTCTAATTTAAACAAATCTAGACAGGGCCATAGTTAAAACTTTCATTTGGCCCAACAATCTCCCCCTATTTGTTTATAAATTATTCTAAGTCTAAAATTATTGTAAGTGAGTACACAGCTTCTTCTTACACATAATTTAACAAACATACCTCAAAGTTTTATTAAACAGAATGAACCTAGTCTATTACAATAGCACCCTAGGGTGAAAACATAAACAAAAATAAATAGGTTCTTCAGCGATCAAGGCCTTGATCACAGATTCTCTGGGCTTCGACTTTGTCACTCCTAGAGTTAATGACAAGTTCAATTTCAAAATCGAACTCATCAGCTTCTTTGCAATTCCTTAGGATGCCCTGCTTGAGTCTGATTAGCTGAATGGTTGAAGCCAGAGGTAGCTCATTCAACCGCTGAAAAGCATAATCACAATTTCCATTTATGAAGACCATACCTGCCTCAGGTTCTGTGTATATTTGGCCTTCTATTGGTTTGGTGATTTCTTTGGGAAGGACCAAGTTCCTTTGCATCCCATCGACTACTACATCTTCAGTGACCAGCCTTTCTATCAGAGGCCCTATTGGGGTTTTCCTTTTTCTTTGCAGCTGAGGAGGTGGTTGAGAAGAAAGCTGAGGAGGCAGGGGTGCCTTCAGTTTCTTTGTTGTGTCTCTTACCCAATTAAGTTTAGCTTGTATGTTTTTCATCATTTGGGCAGCACCAGGCCCAGTCTTCTTTTGGGCAAGAGCCAGCAACTCCAACCACTCAGAGAGGCTCAGATCTCTGAGTTTAAAGTCACTGGAGACTTTGTAGTTCTGTATGTCATTTTCCCTGTAAATAGTCATTACCACCCTTTTGTCTTTGTCAGTGAAACATGTATACTTGGTGATACGACCGGGTTCCGCTCTCTGGTTGACAAGTCTTTGATATTCCTTTAAGAGGTTGTTCCTCTTGTCCTCCAGTTCCTTGAGCTTGACAAGCTGAGCTTTCTTAGCAGTGGGAGAGAGCTTGTCCAAGGCTTCTTTGCTTCTCAGTTCAGCGGCCCTGATGTTTGCTAGTCTTTGATGTTCAATGATCTGGGCTTTTGCTTGCTCTGGGGTGAGTGGTGGTTCATCAGCGCTCTTAAATTTGTTGAGCTCAGAGTTTTTGGAGGGTCTTGCTGTGGATCCACCTTCAGCTTGAAGGGAGTGTAAGGTTATCTCTGGTTGCTCAACAGCAATTCCTTTTCCCTTATCTTTCGCAGTTTCAGCAGCGGATTTGAAAGATCTCAGTGGTTTGGGTGTTGGAATTTCAGCTGTGGATTCATCTTCTTCAGAGGAGGAGGCAGAATTCTCCCCCTCAGGCATAGCCCCAGCAGGTGCTGTGCCTGAACCTGCCTTATTGAAACGAAGGAACTCATTGTGAACAAATATGCAAATTTCCTTAAGTTCACCTTGGAGAAGTTCCTGAAGAAGACGTCTTGAGGGTTCAGCAGCCTGAGTTATAGCTGCAACATTTTCCTGCACCGCTGAGGTGAGAACAGAGGGTATATACTGCTGAAGACTCTGGTTGAGTAGAGTAGGGAGGTGTACCTTCGGAGCATCGTTCAGCAGTTGTGGAAGCATAGCTGTCATAGAGGATTCCACTGATGAAGTTAGTGAAGTCTCTAGATTGGTGGTGAGCTCCTCAGCAGCATGAGTGAGGGTTTGGATTTCAGAGAGGAGATCATCATTGGTGGTTTTGGGCTTTGTGGTGCTGATATCCCCTCTCTTTTGCCATAAAGCCTTAGCAGCCAATTCCTGTACATTTTTCATTCTGGGAACTTGTGCTGACTTGCGGGATTGTAAATACTCCAAGTGTTGCTTGGCCCCTAGTTCCAAAACGTTTGGCAAAGTAGGGAATGGAATGGGTGTAGGTGAGCAAGATCTCTGTTCCCATAGCCTTCTGGCAGCCAATTCCTGAACATTTGGTAGTGATGGAACAGAGGCATTTTTCAGTTCAATGGAAGATAGATTGTAATCATCAGTGCTCATTTCCTCAAAGTCAGAGGTGAAGGTGCCTTCCTCTACAACAAAGACTTCATCATCAGGCAGTGATTCAATGTCTGAGAGGGCATCAATATCAATGGTGGCAACTTCAGCGGTTTCGTCATCAGCAATCGAGTAATCATCATTGTTAAGTTGCTCCTGATGAAGATTGTGAGCCTGTGATAAGAGTTATTAGTTGACCAGTTGTGAAATAATAATGCAGTTATAGATCGCCAGTCGCTGCCCCTAGGAAAGCTGGGTGTGATTATCCAGCCCCCCCTAAGGATTTCTCCTTGGGACTCTTTTAGTGTGATATAGATGTGTTGAAGGATCGCCATTCGCTGCCCCTAGGAAAGCTGGGTGTGATTATCCAGCCCCCCTTAAGGATTTCTCCTTGGGACTCTTTTAATGTGAAACAAATATGTTGAAGGATCGCCATTCGCTGCCCCTAGGATAGCTGGGTGTGATTATCCAGCTCCCCGTAAGGATTACTCCTTGGGACTCTTTTTATGTGAAAGTTATGAGGTGAATGGTCGCCGTTCGTTGCCCCTGGGATAGCTGGGAGTGATTATCCAGCTCCCCCTGAAGGATTTCTCCTTGGGACTCTTTTATGGTGAAACATGATATGGGAATGGTCGCCTTTCTCTGCCCCTGGGATAGCTGGGTGTGATTATCCAGCTCCCCCTGAGGGATTACTCCCTGGGACTCTTTTGATTGTGAATTAATATGAGGGTGATGGTCGCCTTTTATCGCTGCCCCTAGAAAGACTAAGTGTGATGATTCAGTCTTTCCAAAAGAATAAATTCTTTGGGACTCTTTTAATAATGATGGGGACCCAGAGTCAGTGAGAAGTGCAGAGACTCTGGGTCGGGACTTATATGTGCTCAGGTTGTTGTTTGCCAAGAGCACACTCCAGAGGTTGAAGGATCATCGGGGTGCGTTAGGAGCACAAGTGAATCATTTCCTAGTGAAGACAGAGTGTACAGGGAGTCCTAAAAGATCTAGGTGCTGACACAGACACGCTAAGAGTTGAGGAAAACTCTAAATTACATCACTCTCTCCTAAAGATAATGAGAGTGAATGTATGTGGACCTCTGAGAGGAAAAATAAAGGTCAGACTAATACCTGAGTGATATCAGCGTGGAGAGGGATCTTAGTCGTCTTCGCTGACATGGAGACACTAGACACTGGTTGTTTGTCAGCAATGGGCTCTTCTACCACATCCACCAGAGAAGGGGATGGGTTCTTCTTTGTCTTTGTCTTCTTTGAAGGATTAAGAGAAGGGGTTTCAGAGGAAAGGGGGATGTCTTTCCTCTTCTTCTTTTCCTTAA
The DNA here is from genome assembly GCA_025667525.1 of Glebionis coronaria. Classification (NCBI taxonomy): domain Eukaryota; kingdom Viridiplantae; phylum Streptophyta; class Magnoliopsida; order Asterales; family Asteraceae; genus Glebionis; species Glebionis coronaria. Next base: position 86,684,836 of record CM046875.1, on the reverse strand, counting down.
GCACCTTGGGCTGAGAAGTAGATTGCACAGAGGTCTTGGACAGAGACTTATCAATCGTGCTTTCAGCATTCACCTCAAGTTGAGGGATCAAGGGCTCATCATCCTCAGCAAGTAGTCCAGCAACTCTCATCATATGCCTGGTAAGGGGAACTTCATTTTCTATGGGAGTCTTCAGAGAAGCTGCGGTGATGTGATGAGAGGGAAAGGAGTGTAAAGCATCATTGGTGTAGGATTCACCAAGAATATCTTCTAAGACAAGAGAGAGATATCTGGTGTAGCAGATGGTGGCCCCACGAGTCTTCTTTCCTTTGTTTTCCAACTTGGCGATGAGATCGGTGTACAGTATGTGAGCGATTCCAATATCCAAACCCCAAATTAAGCTGTATGCAATGGCTAGCTGGGAGCCATTGAGTTGGTCATGTGATCCAGTGTTTCCTCCCAGACACTTTACGATGTACAGCATCAGCGTTCTCCATGTGGGAGAGAAGTAATTCACCTTGATGAGAGATTTGCTTTGGAAGCCAGAAACGGTGAAAGGTTGTTCATGATCATCATGAGGTTGAAGGGTGGCCAGAGCTTTTCTCACAGTGGCACTGGTGGGCAAAGCTGACATGTTATTGTTGTAAAGGAGTCCAATGGCTTTAGCAAAGGTTGGGAAATCAAAGGTGAGAGGTTGAGGATGGGTGGAAAGGTTGAATGTAATGTGTGAAGAGGTTTGGTCAACTTCAGCGCTATACCAGAACTCGCGAAGGTATTGGGAGTAGCAGGTGGAGGGTTCCTTGGTGATAGCTTCGTGGATGGTGGAGTTCTTGAGGAAGTTGAAAAGTGGATGATAGAGGGGATTGTTGTGTTCAAGAAGGGCTACACAGTTATTGAGTGCAATCTTTCCATCAGAGATCTCGAAATCAACGTTTGTGGCGGCTTGTACGACGAAGGTTTGGTTTGGTGAAGTAGACGCCATTGTTAAAAGATTGAAGGTGGTAAGAGGATTAAAGAAGATGAAAGGAGTGTGTGTGTTGGAAATTTTTAAAATGACAAACTGATTTTGGGTCAAGGGTTTTGAAAGGTTGAGCTTTTTTCCAAAGTTTTAGCATTAAATGCAAAAGTTAAGCTTTTCAGAAAAACGTGGGTCCCCTTGACCTTTCATGGGATACTTGTCCCCTTGGAAAGCGGGAAAGTTGGTAGCATTAAGAGACAATCATTTGAATTTAATATCAGAATATACACATTCCCATTGAAATGTAACTACCTAGTTACATTCAATTCCCTTAAATGCCCAGAGACAGCGGTCATCATCAGATTTATTTGCCAATATTGAGCATTCCTAGCTCAGCGACAAGCCTAGTAAAACTTGGCTCAGCCAGCGGCTTAGTGAAAATGTCAGCGAGCTGGTACTCAGTGGGTATGAAATGTAGCTCAATATCGCCTTTTAGAATATGGTCTCTGATAAAATGATACCTGATGTCAATATGCTTGGTTCTGGAATGAAGTACTGGATTGTTGGAAATGGCTATGGCACTGGTGTTGTCACAGAATATGGGAACCTGCTCATAATTAATTCCATAGTCAGCCAGCTGACTTTTCATCCAGAGAACTTGTGCACAGCAACCAGCGGTCGCAACATATTCAGCCTCAGCTGATGACATGGCCACAGAGTTTTGCTTCTTAGCACTCCAGCATACCAACTTTTCTCCAAGGATTTGACAGCTACCAGAGGTGCTCTTTCTGTCAAGGCAGCACCCTGCATAATCTGAGTCGGAGTAGGCTTTAAGGTCGAAGCCTGAACCATTTGGGTACCAGAGACCCAATGAGGGAGATCCTTTTAAGTACCTGAAAATTCTTTTGACAGCTACAAGGTGGGATTCCTTGGGGTTAGCTTGGTACCTAGCACAGAGACAGGTGGAGAATTGTATGTCTGGTCTACTTGTTATGAGATACATCAGTGACCCAATCATGCCTCTATATAAGGTCTCATTAACAGAGACCCCTGAGTCATCAGCTCCCAAGTTGTTGGGAGGAAGCATGGGGCATTTCACTGATGCACAATCAGACATATCATACTTCTTGAGCAAATCTCTAACATATTTTTCTTGACAAATGGAAATTCCTTTGGAATTTTGTTTGATTTGAAAACCCAAGAAAAAGGTTAGTTCCCCCATCATGCTCATTTCATACTTTTTGGTCATTAGTTTGGCAAATTATTTGCTCAAGATAACATTGGTTGAACCAAAAATTATGTCATCCACATAAATCTGTACTAAAATGACGTCACCCTTGGACCTATAGGTGAACAAGGTTTGGTCAATGGTACCTCTGACAAATTTATTTTCAAGAAGGAATTTTGAGAGATTTCATACCAGGCTCTGGGCGCTTGTTTCAGCCCATAGAGTGCTTTGTGAAGTCTGCAGACATGATTTGGGTAGTCACTGTTTTCAAACCCTGGGGGTTGACTGACATAAACTTCCTCTGCAAGTTTCCCATTAAGAAAGGCACTCTTCACATCCATCTGATAAACCATGAAACCCATATAAGCTGCAAAGGCTAGGAAGATTCTGATGGCTTCCAATCTGGCCACTGGTGCGAAGGTTTCATCATAATCAATTCCTTCAGATTGGTTATATCCCAGCACCACGAGCCTAGCCTTGTTTTTTACAATCATACCAGCTTCATCCCTTTTATTTCTGTAGACCCATTTTGTTCCAACCACTTGCTTATCAGCTGGAGCTTTAACCAGAGTCCACACCTTGTTTCTCTTGATCTGATTGAGTTCATCTTGCATGGCAACAACCCAGCCTTCATCAAGCAGAGCAGCAGCCACGTTCTTAGGTTCATCCTCAGAGAGAAAATTTGCAAACAGGCATTCATTTGCAGAGGCGGTTTCCAGAGTTCTTAATTTTCCTCTGGTGGTGACTCCATCAGAGGGTTCTCCAAGAATATTAACTAGAAGAATATATTGGTTCCTACTCCATTTGGATTGTGGAGCAGGAGTCTCTGTGGGATCAGGAGTCACTTCAAGTTCAGGGAGTGATGGAGGTTCATCACATGTAATCTCTTCGTCCATGATCTCTTCATCTGATTGAATATCTAAAGTGACAGGATCAGCATTTTCTTCAGAGATTTGAGTAAGAGATTCAACACCAACAGTCTCTGGAGTGATGTCAGAGATGGAGTGAGGATCAAAAGCTTGAACATATGGGAGATCCTTGTGACGACTTTGAGATGATTCCTTGGGATTTGAGAAATCATCTTTGGGATAAGATTTAACTTCATTGAAGTCAATGTCACAATCCTCTGAGTTGGTGTGTGTTATGACAGCGTCAGCTTCATTAAAGGTGACATGAATGGACTCTTCTAGTTCTTGCCTGCGAATATTGAATACTCTGAAAGATCTGGAGGTGGGAGAGTATCCAAGGAAGAATCCATCATCTGATTTTTCATCAAATTTACACAGGTGATCTTTGTAATTGTGAATGAAAACAGGGCAACCAAAGACATGGAAGTAGCTTACATCAGGGGCTCTCTTCCTATACACTTCATAAGCGGTCTTGCCATGTCTCTTCACAATAATGGATCTGTTTTGTGTGTAGCATGCTGTGTACACAGCCTCACCCCAGAATTGTTTAGGAAGTCTAGATTCGCTGAGCATCGTTCTGGCAGCTTCAATGAGTGTTCTGTTTCTTCTTTCAGCGACACCGTTTTGTTCAGGGGTTCCTGGGTTTGAGAAGTTCTGTGATATACCCTTTTCATCACAAAAGGCTTCCATGGCATGGTTTTTGAATTCTGTGCCATTGTCGCTTCTGATAGCCTTTACCCTGCAATCATTGAGGTTTTCTATTTCTCTGATGAAGGACATGATTCTTTCAGCAGCATCACTCTTTCTCTTAAGAAAGAATACCCATGTGTATCTGGAGAATTCATCTACAATGACCAAGGTATATTTGTTGTGATTGAGGGATTGAGGTTTAACTGGTCCAAACAAGTCCATGTGAAGAAGATGAAGGCACTTGTTAATGGAGAATGATTGTTTTGTTTTGAATGAAGCCCTGTGATGCTTCCCTTTCTCGCAGGCTGAGCAGGGTCTGTCCTTGCTGAAGGTCAGAGAGGGAAGTCCAGCTACCAAGTCATTCTTTGCCAGTTTGTTGATGTTTTTGAAGTTGAGATGGGAGAGCCTCTTATGCCAGAGCCAGTTTTCGCTATCAGAAGCTTTGGCAAAGAGACAGGTGTTCTCTCCTTCCGGGGATGATGTCATGTCAATGACATAAACATCCCTTCTTCTGGGTGCAATTAGAACGACATCATCGTTCTGATTGAAGATAGTTCCTTGGGTCTTAGAGAACAGAACCTTGAACCCAGCATCGTAGAGTTGACTGATGCTGATTAGGTTGTACTTCAAACCATTTACATAAGCGACCCTTGTGAAGGTTAATCCATTACAATCCACTGAGCCATATCCTTCAGTGGCCCCTGAGGAGTCATCCCCAAAGACTACTTTTGGACCAGGCTCCTTCTTATATCTATGCAGATATTGTTTAATTCATATCATGTGTCTGGAGCACCCGCTATCCAAATACCAAACAGATTTCTTTAGGTATGCCTGCATAGATATAACAAACCAGATTAGTTTCTATGATGAACCCACTTTCCAGTGGGTCCATGCTGTCGCTGACTGGCGACATTGGGTCTTCTGGGCCTTTCTCCCCCTCTTTGGTTGCAATCCCTGGTTTCATGTCGCATGCTGCCACAGATGTCACAACCAGGGTAATGTTCACACTCATCAGAGTGGTGGTCATAAAAGCCACAATATTTGCAGGGAGGATTAGGCCTGTATCCCTGAGAACTTTCTCTGGATTTTGGTTGCTCAGGTCTTCTAGAGGGCCTGTGAGGGGTTTTAGATCTAAGCTATGTTCGAGTTCTTTGAACAGCGATGATCTCCTCATGCTCTCTAGAAGAGTGTTCAGTGGACTCAATGTGATACACTTGGGTCTCTTGGAACAATCATCTGAGGAATGATTTTTGAACCCACAGTGTTTGCAAGGTCTGAATAGCGTTCTCCCCTTTGAGCTGCTGGAGCTTTCACCAAGGGAGTTAACAGAAGGACTGTTATCCTTGGGGTTGATTTTTTCTTTCAACCCTTTTACCTCTTCCATTAGGGTGAGGAGAAGTTTCTTGGTGGGTGATAACTCTTCGGGGGAAGAAGTGGGTATGTCAGTGTTCTTGGCCACATAAACCTTCTTGTGTGCTTTATCAGCAACTTTGGAAGTGAGGTTCCCAGAGGTTTTGAGAACTGGTTTTGGGCCAAGCAAGGAATCTGATGGGTTAGCACCAGCAAGTTGGGGAGTAGCTGATGCGTCAGATTCTTTTTCAGAGTCCTTCTCAACCACAGAGGTGGAGAGAGGAGAAGTGACTTCTGATGGGACAAATTTAACACTGGGCACTGGAATGTGGTTTTTGAACCTACCCTTACCCCCTATGGCTTGAACCACATTTCCTGGAATGGTTTCAGCAACTATTTCTTCTACAGTGGACTGGGCAAGGTTCCATTTTTCAATGGTTTTTCTCAACTCAGAGTTTTCATCAGCTAAAGATTCATTTTTAATGGACAACTTGCTGACCTCATTTTGAAGTTGATTAGCGATGTTCACAAAAGGTTTGAGATTAGCTAATTCAGATTGACAAAGACTCAACTCATTTTTGAGATTTTGAAACTTATTTAACAGATTTTTTCTTTGTTCTTCAACAAGATGGAGGTCAACTAAAGTGTAATCACTGACATGGTCTCTGTCGGGACCCTCAGGCATGGAAAGTAATCTTTGTACCTTTTTCATTGTGATGTCAACCCATTGACCTGATCTAGCTTCACTTTTACCAACCGCTGGTTCTTAATCAGCAACAGCCATGAAGGCTCTGACGGTGGTGGTTCCTTCATCCTCAGAGGTGAGGGGTTCATCATCCCAGTCAAAAGAAGCAGCTATTAGACCTTTTTCAGTCTTTTTGTTATCCTTCTTCTTGGCTGCATCATCAGCTTTCTGATTGAGTTTAATCAGCTCAGCTTTCAAGGCCTTGTATTTTACCTTGTAGTCCTTTTTACCCTCAGAGTCACTGAGAGAGGATTGCTTGAAAGGTGAGGAAGAAAACTTCTTTTTGCTGTGGGTTTTGCTGGATGATGGAAAGCTGGGAGAAGATGTCTTGTTTGACCAGCAGTCCTTTTGGAAATGACCAGTCTTTCCACAAGTGTAACATGACACTTTGGATTTGTCAATCTTGGCAGCACCAACTCTACCAGATCTTTTGTAGTATCTCTTCTGGTCAGCTAAGAGGGCTCTGTCATGGAATTCAGCATGTAATTCATCAAGGAATTCTTGACTACTTCTTGTGTCTTCTTCCACGTCAGAGTCACTATCCTGAAAAGAGTGGTTAGCAACAAGAGATTTTGACCCAGATATAGGAGAAGTAAACCTATCAGTCTCTGATTTGTAAATAGAGTCAATCAGTCCTTCTTCATAATTGTATCTACCAAATAGTTGAGCAAGAGTATCATTTTTTATGGCATTATTTGCTCTCAGGGTTTGGTTAAGACTAAGCCATTTCCTAGGCAAGCTGTTTACAAATGTGGCATTAACCTCAGCCTTGGGTAGTACAACACCATTGTTACCTAAATCATTCAGCAAGATCTTGAGTCTAGTGTAAGTTTGAGAAACAGTTTCAGTTTCCAAGGCTTTGAAAGCGTTAAACTTAAGTCTTAATGCTTGGATTTTGGTCTCTTTAGTCTCTTCTGGTCCTTCATACCCTAGAACCAACTCAGTCCACATTTCTTGTGCGGTATTGCACTTGATGATGGACTTCATAATGTTCTTGGGTAGGCAAGAGACTATTATACTTTTAAGTCTCTTGTCCTGGTTAGCCAGACGTCTATCAGCGGGAGACCATTGCTTAACAGGTTTCTTAATGGGTCTCTCTGGTGTAGAGGAAACAGCCAGTGGTACATAAGGACCATTTTCTAAGATTTCAAACAAGAAGGGTTCTAGGCCATCTAAGTATATAAGAAATTCACTTTTCCAACTTGAGAAATCTTCTTCATCAAACGCTGGAACATTAGACACATGTGACCCTCCACAATTATCAAGAAGTTGTGGAAGATCATCCTCATTTACACCAGTGCTTACAACGGGTGTAGGCATGGTAGTAGATGTGGTGGCTGGAGCGTTTGTTGAAGTATTTGCTTGGTTAGATTGACCAAACGGTGGTGGGATGGGTGGCATAGTTTCAGTCATATTTGGATCTTGATTTTAAAAACTAGAACGGTTTTTAGAAAAGTTTTATAAATCAAACCGCTCTGATACCAATTGAAAGTCCCAAAATACAACTATTGTTGAAACTAAGTCACGAAAAACAATAACACACAATAGATATACTTTTCAAACGAGTAATCCTTTATTAACTATTATCAACAAAGTATTACAAAGTGTTATGAATACACCTGTTGAATAACAACAAGAAATGAACCCTAGAACAAGTAAACTTGATTCGAGACTCAAGTTTACAAGAGAACCAACGAGTCGCTGATGGACAGCTGAGGCCTCAGTGGTTCTAGTGGGAGAAAGAACTTAGATTAAGATTCCAAGCACAAGGGTTGAATCTTAACTTCTTTCTCATCCCCTATTTATAGTGGTACGAGGTTGTATCCTTAGTGGGGGTAGTTGATACGTGTCATCTTCTGAATGGAAGAGTACAACGTATTAAATGCATGTCCAAATCGAGACATGCCTTTAACTACTTTAGGTGAACAGTTCTGCCAACTGTTCACCTTTGTCCCACTAGGTCGTACTAGGCATTGACTTGAATCTCTTGTTTTGTCCCGCTCAAAACACTTGTAAGATTCTCCCGCCTAAACTATAAAGGGTTGGATAAGCTTTGCTTAATCCAAGTCTTTAGGGTTCTTAAGTGATCTCTGAGTGTTGTCAACTCAGAGATCCTTGAACACCAGTGCATTCCTTTGACATCCCAGCTATCCATAATCGTTGGTGAGTCTGACTTCAGATTGTCTTCGACTTCTCTGACGTTGTCTTTGACTTGAATGATCCTGGTGTGCCAGCTGAGGCTTTGCCTTCCACTGGTCTAGTCTCTGTCGCTGGTCCTCTCAGCGACCTTTCAACACTTAGTCTAATTTAAACAAATCTAGACAGGGCCATAGTTAAAACTTTCATTTGGCCCAACACCTTTTATTTTTAGGGATGAGCCCCTCTTTTAAACCTTTTGCATATACACCAAACATTATATTATGATTTGACCCCAGATTTTTATTTAAAACTAGAAAACCAAGCGCGCTCTAAAAAGTAAGAAGTTCAGATTATTAGTCAAATCTATAATTATTTTTTATGTGAACCTCTTACGCTTTCACACGTTATTTTTCTATCTAATGTTTCATGATAGGATTAACAGACGTACTATAAAACTTGAAAATTTGATTTGCATTTCATTTTTTTACTTTGATAGATAATCTAAAGTTTAATAATAATCATTTTGAATTAAATCTTACGTTATAAATTTTTAAACATTATACAAAAATAACATAAGATAATTAGTTAAAAAAGCATACATATAAAATCATATATTTACTATATAATTCGGCCATACACCATAATACTTTATTTTTGAAGCTAAACCTATTTTAGGAATGAAGTGTAAAAATGTTTTGACAAATATTGTGTAATTTTCTAAAAAAGATAAATTTCCCCCTCTTCTCTCTCTTTATTCAACGTTGATTTTTATTTCCATTCATCATTTTCTAAAGACAATTTCTCCATAATTTGGGTATTCCCCCATTGACGGTTCAAGCAAGAAGAAAGTATAGGTGTTGTAAGATGATCATTCAAGGTTTTGGTGTTTTTAGTGGTGTTTGATTTCTCATTCTTGATGCGTTCTTGGTGTTTTTGAATTTTTAATCCTCCTCCATCTATTATCCATAGGTAATTCCTGTTCTTGCTTCATTCTTTGTTGTCACCATGCTTCATATATAAAGTTATATGTAAAATCACAAATTATAAAAGATGATCATGTGTAAATGTTTTGGTTAAAATCATTAAGGTTTAATTTAAATAATTGAGTAATGATATGTTATGGAACCTTAGATGATCAATAAATGTGTTACTAATAAAATATCACAAGACTAGAAACCATAGGGTTGTAGTAACTAGAAAAAATTAGGGTTTTTGTTTGGGTTAGTTAGATGTCTTGAAAATTGGGTCATGTTCAACAAGGTATAACTTTGTTGATATAAATGTTGGATGATCCTTGCTTGACCTGAATTAGGCTTAATTCGGGTAGGCTGGACTCCGGCTCTTGCACCAAGTGAATAACTTGCTGAGATCCTGCACACTAAAGCAACACGTATTAGACTTACCGTGGGAACGTATCTCACGATTAGACTCTGGCGTGAGAGTAAGTAATCAGTTAGGGTTGGAAATCGGTTATGAGTTGAGAGTATGAAGAATGTCATACCTTTGGGGAACCCTTGGGGGTTCCTTATATAGGAACTGAAACCCTAATAGGCTGTCACTGTTACTTCGGCCCCAAGCATAAGATAATCACCATAATTAGCTTGATTGTTATCTTCTAATTATGGTGAGTGTATATCCTATTCTTTAAGGCAAATCCCAATCCTGATAAGATTGTGATTCTGTCTAACCCTGTACCGGCCGTGCCGGGTTGTGGGCCGCACACATCTTATGCAGCCACTATTCATTTAAACCCATATGCTTAAATGACATTAATCCAACCCATTCGTGATGGGCCGGATGCGCGTAGTACGCGTGGGCCGGGTTCATGACCCGGTTGGGGACTATACGTCATCATGTCCCCTTAGTCTAGTTGTTACAGTCGTAGGCGTAACCTCTAGACTTAATCAATGCCCTTTATACACTGCTGTCACAAACATAGCGCACTCCAAAAAGGCCAACCGGGACAATATTAATGAATGCATTAATGGTAGTCATTAGTCGGACGCTTTGTCTGCAAAAGTGCACCAGACAGGCCCACTCTTGAGCCACGTAAAACTGTCAAGAAGTGACCCATGGGTCTCTTCTGACGTTTCAGAAGTGTCAGAAATCCCATCCGTTATATGGGTGATGAGACTGTAATTATACATAGTCTCATCGTCCAAATCGGGCTTAAAACGCTTAAAATATCATCAAAATACCCAAAAATATGCCTGTGTTTGTTCATTGTGTATTTCAGGTACGGATATCGTGAATTCACCAAAAGATTACAAGAATGAAGCAAAAACGAACACGGGAAATGAAGCCGCACAAGAAACCATACCCGAATCCTGATTTTCCAAAATGGTCCTTGAAGTTTTGAAGATTGTCAACATTGGTCCCTCATGTTTGAAGATTTGGCAAGAAAAGTCCTTGGAGAACTCATTTGAACAAGTTTAATCCTTGAAGTTTGAAGACATGTCAAAGAAAGCCCTTGAAGAATGCATTATTTGCATTTATGATCCTTGATATTAATTTGCAAAATGCACATGCCATATTTGACAAGTTGACAAAGTTCTTTATAAAGGGGAATTGAGTTAATAGCTGATCAAACTTGTAAAGACAAAGAAAGTAGAGTGCAGGGGGTCTTTTTGCCAAAAACAATACCCAAACCCATTTATAACCCGTCATAAGCCCAACTTTAACCTTTTAACACTTTAAACCCGGCCCACACCCCATAACCAATTTTTAAATTGGTCAAAACAAGTCAAATCCCCCACTTACCTTTTTAAACTCGTTTTTAAGTGGGAAACAAACACTGTTTATCACCCTCCCCCTAATCCCTCTTAATCCCAGCCAAAAACCCTAATCCCCAACTCATCCGAATCAAAGGGTTTTCCCCTAATTGATTCCAGATCAGCATTCACCAAGCAAGTAACTTAACCCACCAACAATATTCCCTCCAGCTCACTATGGACCCCCCACCCACATGACCCCTGCTATGTTTTGCAAGAAGACAACAAAAGGGGCAGAGAATCAACGTTCAGAAAGTATTATCTTACTCCCAAAGGCAAGATGAACGACTCAAGATCATTTGTACAGCTGCATCAATCACATGGGCTCAATTGACCAAATTTTCAGTCAAGATTCCAAGGGCAATTGTGGAAGTTTAGCTGTTAGGGTTTTATCTATCTTGTATTTCTAGATAGTTCTAAGTAGGTGTATAAATATGAAGGTGGTTTGTGCCTCATATCTTGTTCCAGATTTTGGCAAAAACTTTGTAAACCCTCTTTGTTGAATATTTAAAGTAGCATTTTGGCCTTACAGTTTTGTTATCACTCTGAGTTCCATAATTTCTTTATTGCAAATTTTAAATTCGTATTTGTTTTTTATGCAAATGTTATTTTCAGTTTACTAAAAATTTCTCAAAGGCTTGTTAATTTTTTGGGACCCAATTGGTTATAAGCTTGCTAGTGTGCTTATGCTGACAACATAAGTGAACTTATCAAGGTTATAGCTTATTGTTACATTCATATTCACTCCATTTTTTTATTGCAAAAAAAAAAATTTCTTTCAAAAAAAATTAGTTATTGATTATTCTCAACTTACTGTTTGAAAAGCCAAAAATCATAAGCCTTGACAAGCTTAGGTTCTAGCTTTTCAGGCTTGTTGTTTGATGAGATGGCATTTATACATGATCTCATCGTTCTTTTCGGGCTTTAAATGCATAAAATGTCATAAGAATACCATATATATGCTTGTGTTTGTTTACTTGTGTATTTTAGGTATGGATATCGTGAAAAAGACAAAAGATCACAAGTTACAAGGAAAAACGGACACGAGAAACGAAGCCGTACAAAGAACCGGGCCCTAATCATGGAATTCTCAACAAAATACCTTGAAGACTTGAAGACAAACAAGATTGATCCTCATTTATTGAAGAAATGACACTTAAAACCCTTGTATATTAAAAATTACAAGTTTGGTCCCTTAAGTTTGTCAAAATTACACAAAAGGTCCTTCAACTTTGAAGAAATGGCAAGATTAGTCCCTCAACAAATCCAAACTACCAATAATGGTCCCTCATGAAGATTAAGATACATTGAAGACCTTGGAAGATCAACATTGTCCAAGATCAGCCCTTGCAATATTCAAAAATATCAAATTAAACCCTTCAAACACTTTTGTATAAAGTTTGTGCCAAAAGTGACAAATGGTGAAACGTTGATACATGTAAAATGGGCGCTGATAGAAGTTTGCATCCAAGTGACAAAAGAAAGGAAAGAGGAGGGCTAAACTTGTGCAAATGAAACTTTCAAACACGTTTTTGCGCCAAACAACATAACACTCCTACAAAAACGGATCAAACACAAGTACTATTCACCTTTACAGCCCAGATTTTACACAACTTAAATCAAAGGGTAAAAACAAATTACCCAGGCACACGTTTGATTCACATGTGCAGAAACCTATCCCACACACAAAACCCTCATCTCCACTCACTATGGACCCCACACCAATACCCTTTCCACCAATCAGCAAGCAACTTAGCCTCCAAGTCATGTGACGTATCAAGATCAACAGCCCACAACATTTGCTTCATTCCAAAGCTAAAATGAACATCCAGGATCATTTTAAACAGCTCACACCAAAGATTCGTCAAGAAGGACTTAGGGCATTTAGGGAATTTCACATCTAGGGTTTGTGAACAGTGTAGCCTTAGCATTTGCCTATATAAAGACTCCTCAACATGTGAGAGAGCTTTTGTTCCAGATTTTAGCTTTTAATATTTGTAATTCCTTTTTATGAAATAAAATTTGATTTTCAGAAATTTTGAGAAATCTTGTTCTTGTTTATAAAAGTTTGGTGTTTGAGAAGCTAAAATCTGAGTTCCATTTACATGTTTGAAGGTTTTTGAGGCAAGGTTTTAAGTGATAAAACTTGTGCATCATAAATCAGAAAGTTGGCATAATATTTGATCTCACTTTGTGTTTGTTCATCTTAGCAGCATTGGAAGCTGGTACTTGTTTTGCTAGTACCTCAGCTCAAACAATCCAGGGCCTGGATGTAGGTCTTGGAGGTTTGCACCTTCTTCCCTTTTCATTTTCTCTTTAAGTTTCTGAATATTTGTGATTTTTGTGGATTTGTGCTTGAATCTGTGTTATTGTGGATGTTTATTGTTGATTTGGCTTGGTTTGATGTTTTTAAGGTGTTATTGATCTGATTTGTGGGTTGAATCTTAATGATCCTTTGAAAATTTGTGAAAATAAGTTTTAAAAGGGTGTTTGGGATTACTGCATAAGTTGGATTTGTGGTTTGATAAGTGCTTGTGTGTTGTACGCAAGTATTGGTATCTGTTATTTGGGAGTATTTGTGCATCTGTTTGCAGGTTTTGTGGTCTTAAACACATTGATTCATAGATTGGCTCTAAAATCTTCATAACTTGGTAAAATTGGCTAGGATTTTGAGGACACCTAGATCTAAGCATAGGTTAAGGGTAACAAGTGCTAAATCATAGCTAATCACACCAGGGTAGAGGGATTTGAGGCTTGAAATTGGATCAAGTGTCAAGTATATCAGCAAACTTGTTTCTGCATATGTTCTTTGTTCATCAGTAACTTTTTATGCTTTGATCTTGTTATTTACTTTGATTCAGTGTTTGATTCTTGTTGTTTTGTGTTTATTGTTAGTTTATATAGCTTGTGTGTGCATCTGGTTAAGTTTGGCTGGTTTATTTTGCTTAAAACTGCTTATTAAGTGCTTAACTGCTTATTTGCATATCTGGAGCATATCTGGTGACTGTTTGGCTTATTGTGGCTTATTGTGTGGATCATTTTGTGATTTTATTGTTGCTATTGACTCCTTGTGGTTCACTGATCACAAGGGTGCCTTTGTTTCCAATTGAATCAAACCAGAACTCTCAAATAAGCTTGGTCAATTAGTCAAAGCAGTGGGAACTCCTTTCCCCTGCTGGTTGCCACTGATAGTACATTTTTGGTGTCAGCTTATCAATAAGCTATAATAGCTTATTTTAACCAGCAACAACTTTGATTTTGTAATAGGTGCTCATATTTTGACCCATTTGTTCATCCTGGAGCATTTGGGTTGTTGACTTTTAGGTTTGACTAGAAAACCAAGTCCTTTGACTTTTACATAAGTTCATTTGTGCTTATTCTGGCTTATTTCTTGTGCTTATTGGATTTTTGTTGATTGATATTTCTTATTGAGTCCATTTAAAAGCTTTTGCAAGTTGAATCAGCTTCTAAGGTTGAGTATTTCTCAAAAACGACTATTTTGTCGTTTTGTGGAATTTTGCTTTTCTATTTCCTGGCTTATTGAGTGAGCTTATTGAAAATTTCTTTTGACAGATCTCTTAAGCATCCAAAAAGAGGGTTGTGTGTCAAATTAGAGCTTATGGCATTAGCTTATGGCTTAATGGGCTGAAAAGCCCAATAAGAATAAGCTTTGTGTTCAATAAGCTGTGATAAGCACATTTTCACCTTTTGGGCCTTTAGAGTTTTGTTCTTAGAATTAAATTTTAAGTCAGATAGGGCTTTTCCAAGTCAATTGGGCCAAGTTTGACTTTTTGGGCCCAAAAGCCCATTTAGGTTGACTGAATTTGGATTTGGCCCATTTGAGGGCCCATTAGGGGTATTTTGGTAATTTCACTTTCATTTTCTGATTATTTAGGTTAAAATAAACTAGTTTGCAAGTTTTTAGAATTTTTTATAATTTTTGGATTTTTAATATTATTTTATTATTATTTTATTATTATTTTTAAAATTTCTCTTTTTCCAACTTTTTACATTTTTCTTAGGTTAAATACATTAAAATAGGAATTTAGCAACTTTTAGAATAATTTATCACTTATAGATTAATTTTTATAATTATTTTAAGTTTTAATAGTTTTTAATTCATTTTAAATAGTTTTATTTAGTTTTAAAATTTCTAAAAATAGTTTTTAATCATTTTAGGTCATTTTAGAGGTTTATCAAGTGAAAAATCTTAATTTGGGCTTTTTAATAATTTATTTGATTTTTAGGGCTTTAATTAGCATTTAAAATTTGAATATTTAATTATTTAAAAGGTTTGAAAAAGTTTTGATTATTGGTAAACTCTTAGTTTATTATTTTTGATTTTTGGTGAATTTTTGGTAATTTTTAGAATTTATTTTAATTTTGGTGATTTTTTAGTCTCTACGTTTTAACTTTCTAATAGTGATTTTGCGTTAATTTTTATTTTTACGACTTCGTCATTTTCTCTTCTAATCCCCCTTCTAAACCAATCATTAATCACAAACATTTGGCAAGTTTTTCACACACATATACCTCCTTGGGAAACGAACTTACACACCATTAAGGGTCATTAGTGTTGATTTTTCCTAAAGTCATCACTCGATACTTACCGCTTTTACGCCTTTTTCCTAAAGGGTGTATTTTACCACAATCACTTTGGCGCCGCTGCCGGGGAGGTGTGTCGTGATTAATTTGCATTGTTGTTTTTAATATTAACCAAATAGTATTTGTATTAGTAGAACTCTACTAATACGTATTATCGGTTTTCTTGGTTTTTCTTGTACAAATATTATTAATATATTGTATTAAGTATCACAATCAATTTACAATATCTCCAAAAGTGTGAAAACACAACCTTAATTGGGATTTGATCTCCTAATTATTGTATTCGAATCTCAAACAAAAAGAAAAGGCAAAAATAGATAAATACTTTCGTGAAGCTCGATTTTGAAAAATACAAACTATAAGGTGGGTATAAGGCGGGTATTATAAAATATACCCTAAGGAAAAAGGCTCTTAAGTGCTTCGCGCCGCCTCGTTTCCCCGCTTGCTTGTGAGTATTTTGAGATTGAAGGCTAAACGAGGGTTTTGCCGCCCAAAGTATTATTACGTATACTATATTTGCTTGGTTTTCTTTGTGATTAAACCCTCTTGAACAATTTGGTTTTCACCAAAGTTCTAAAGTCATTAGAAGGCGTTCACTCCACGTGATCGTTTTCATTCCTTTAAGGCTTCTTTAATCAAGAGTTTGATTCGAGGAGAGATTTTGTAGATTGTTGTCTACGAAGATACACCAAAATCCAAAAAAATTAAATATCATCAAAAACACAAAAAAATTGAAAATTCACAAAACACCCAAAAAGAATCTTCTTTGCTCACCTCCCATTCTTCGTGAAGTTTATGATCACTCGTAATCAAGCAAAACGAGCTCGTAAACGACTTCAAAAGCAAGCCAATCAAGAGACGTTGATTGTTGAAGAACCTCCAATTGTTGAACCTATTGTAGAACAAGAAGTCGTCATGGCTAATCGTACTATGATGGAGTTGCTACAAGCACCCACCGAGGGTTTTGGAGAGGCTATTGTTATTCCCGCCATCCTTGCGGAGAATTTCGAGATTAAGACGGGTTTAATGTCAATGTTGCAAGCAAATAAGTTTAGAGGTCACGAGAAAGACAACCCGCATTACCACATTAGGAATTTCAACCGTCTCACCGCCACTAGCAAATTTAAGGATGTTCCACATGACGCCATTAAGATGATGTTGTTTCCATACTCGTTGGATGGACCCGCAAAAATTTGGCTCGAGAAAGAACCGCCAAATTCGATTTTGACATGGACCGATCTCGTTTCTAAGTTTGTGAACAAGTTTTTTCCACCATCTAAAACAACACACTTAAAAAATGAGATTTCACGATTTGTGCAACGTAACAATGAAAGTTTTTCAATGGCATGGGAACGATTTAAAGAGATGTTACATGAATGTCCACACCATGATTTTACGGAATTGCATCAAGTGGATACTTTTTATAATGGGCTTAATGATCATGAACGAGATTATTTGAATGCCGCCGCGGGTGGTAATTTTTTGTGCAAGACGACAAATGAGGCTTTACAAATCATTGAAAATAGATCTAAGGTTTATAACCCTCGTAACACACCGAGTGTTGCCAATATGGGTTCGTCATCTTCGTCACAATCGTCTCGTAGCATTAACGCCTTACATGATGAAGCTAATGAGGAAAATCGGTTTTTTGATAGATTTGCTAATCTTATGTCCCATTGGAAGGCTCAAGAAGCTTCCAATTCCGCTTCGGTTAAAGCGGTTGCTAAGAGTTGTTTATCTTGTGGGGGAGCTCATGATCTTTCCGAGTGCATTACCGCGGATGGTAACACTTTGAGTGCTTATGTAGCAACGGGAACTTACAACCAAATCGGTCAAGGTTCCCGCCAAAATCAAGCTCCACCAAACCAAAATGTTAACAATTATCGAAACAACAACCAAGGTAATTACCAAGGCAACACACGCAATTACAACAAAGGGAATTATCAAAGTGGGAATGGATAAATCTCTAATCAAAACCAAAACCGTGATTTTCAAAACACTACACAAGGTTTTCAAAATGCTCACACTAAAAATTTGCAAGGAGAATTTTTGGATTATGCAAAAGCAAATGATGCTAAATTTGATAATATGCAACGTGAGATGATTAGCTTAAGATCCGAGTTGAAAAACGAGCTTAAAAATGAACTTGCTAATGAACTTAAAACTCATGCAAACAAAATGGAAGGAAATGTCCAACGTCTTCAACAAAACCAACAAAAGATGGAATTAGGACAACATGAGATTAAGCAAGAGTTATTAAAAGCGGATGCTAGGCAATCAAAATTTGAGGACCAAATGGCTAAGATGTTTGAAGCAATCATGTGTAAGCCCTCTTCTTCGGGTGGTCTTCCTAGTGATACCATTGCAAACCCGAAGGGAGAAATGAAGGTTATTACTACACGAAGTGGTAAAACTTTCAAGGAACCAATCTCTCGTACAAGTACTTCTAAGGAGAAGGAAATCGAGAAAGAACCCGAGGTGATGGTCGAAAAGGAGCACATTACAATCCCACGAAGTACCGCTCATACCACACCTACGGTTGAACCAATACAAATTGTGGAACCCGAGTTTCCAAGGCCGTTGCCTAATGACCAACCCACACCACCTTTACCCTACCCTTCAAGACGAAACAAAGAGAAGTTGCAAGAACGTAACAAACAACAAATAGAGCTTTTTATAAAAATGTTTCAACAAGTGCATTTTGATGTGAGTTTAGCCGACGCGTTGTTATATATGCCTCGTTTCGCTTCCACTTTTAAAAGTATGATGAGCGATAAGGAAAAGCTTTCAAAGCTTGCTAATTGTTCTTCGGTTTATCTTAACCGCATACCGGAAAAGGTTGGTGATCCCGGAAAGTTTCTCATTCCTTGTGATATACAAGATATGAAAGAATGCCTCGCCTTGGCCGATCTTGGTGCGAGCATTAATTTGATGCCATTTTCCATATGGAAATCGCTTTCGCTTCCGGCTCTCATTCCTTCAAACATGTCCATCGAGATGGCCGATCATTCTACGATTATGGCATGTGGAGTAGCCGAAGATGTTTTCGTGAAAGTGGGGAAGTTCTACTATCCCGTTGATTTTATAGTAGTTGACATCCCCGCGGATCCTCAAGTTCCTCTAATTTTAGGTCGATCATTTTTAGACACTTCGAGATCGCTTATCGATGTTCATGCGAGAACTATCACTTTGAGATTCAACGAAGAGGAACTTGTTATAAACGCTACTCAAAACTCGAAACCTTCTCATGTTTATGCAATCGCTACCATCAATCACATTGACATCGTTGATGTGGTTTGCGATGAGTTTTCACAAGAAGTGTTAGGTTTTTCCGATAGCTCGTCAAGTGGCAATCCTACTATTTTGGATCCGATTCTTGCTAATTCCACACCAAATCTCACTCCATTCCAAGGAGGCGATCTCACTTCAAATGAAATCGAAAATGAAGATGAGGTGTTGATTAGTGATGATTCTTCTATTCCACCATTTCTTTCGCCGATGGAAGTTATGAGTGTTGAACCAAAATCTTCAATCGAGGAACCACCTATCCTTGAATTGAAAGATCTTCCTTCTCACCTTGAATATGCATTCTTGGAAGGTGATGACAAGTTGCCGGTTATTATTGCAAAAGGTCTTGCTAATGATGAAAAAACCGAGCTCTTGAAAGTTCTTAAGGCTCACAAAGGGGCAATTGCGTGGAAAATATCCGACATTAAGGGTATTGACCCAAAATTTTGTACTCACAAGATTTTAATGGAGGAGGACTACAAACCCGCAATTCAAAGTCAAAGAAGGGTGAATCCCAAAATTCACGATGTCATTAAAAAGGAGGTCCTTAAACTCCTTGACGCGGGAATGATTTATCCTATATCCGATAGCCCATGGGTGAGCCCAATCCATTGTGTCCCTAAAAAGGGAGGAATGACCGTTGTGCCCAATGAAAACAACGAGTTAATTCCCACTTGTTTTGTGACCGGTTGGAGGGTGTGTATTGACTACCTAAAGTTAAATGACGTCACTCGTAAAGACTACTTTCCTTTGCCCTTCATGGATCAAATGTTGGAGCGACTTGCGGGAAATGAATTCTATTGCTTTTTAGATGGTTTTTCCGGTTACTTTCAAATCCCTATCGACCCTCGTGATCAAGAGAATACTACGTTTACGTGTCCTTATGGAACGTTTGCTTATCGTAGGATGCCTTTCGGACTTTGTAATGCACCCGGTACGTTTCAACGGTGTATGATGGCGATTTTTCACGATATGATCGAGAAGTCGATGGAAGTGTTTATGGATGACTTCTCGGTGTTTGGTAATTCGTTCACGTCATGTTTATCTAATCTCGAACAAATGTTAAAACGTTGTGAAGAAACCATTCTTGTGCTTAATTGGGAGAAATGTCATTTCATGTGTAAACAAGGAATCGTCTTAGGACATAAGGTGTCGAAGGCGGGGATTGAGGTCGATAAAGCTAAGGTAGACGTCATCGCCAAGTTACCTCATCCCAAAACCGTTAAGGGAGTCAGGAGTTTCCTAGGCCACGCGGGCTTTTATCGTCGTTTCATCAAGGACTTTTTGAAGATTTCTCGTCCTATGACACACCTTCTCGAGAAGGATGCTCCTTTTAACTTCAATGAGGATTGTGTTAAGGCTTTCGAGACTCTCAAAAGGAAACTTACCGAAGCTCCCATTCTTGTTGCTCCTAATTGAGAATTACCCTTTGAAATCATGTGCGATGCAAGTGATTATGCTATAGGGGCCGTCTTAGGGCAACGTTATGACAAGCATTTTCGTCCTATCCACTATGCTAGTAAGACGATGACCGAGGCTCAATTAAAGTACACCACAACGGAAAAGGAATTCCTTGCCGTGGTCTATGCTTTTGAGAAATTCCGACCTTATCTCGTCTTGACTAAAAGCATTGTGTTCACCGACCATTCGGCTATCAAGTATCTCTTAGCTAAGCAAGATGCTAAGCCGAGATTGCTTCGTTGGATGCTCCTCCTCCAAGAATTTGATGTCACCGTGCTTGACAAAAAAGGAGCCGAGAATCTAGCGGCCGATCATCTCTCTCGTCTAGAAGATCCTCACAAAGATGTTTTCGAGAACAAGGAAATTACCGAAACATTTCCTCTTGAGACTCTCGGTGTAGTGAATTCTAAAGACACCACCCCATGGTTTGCCGACATTGCAAATTACCATGCGGGCAATTTCATAATCAAGGGTATGACGACACAACAAAAACGAAAATTCTTTCGTGACGTCAAGTTCTATTTTTGGGACGACCCTTATCTATTTCGGATTTGTGCGGATCAACTCGTTCGACGTTGTGTGTTTGGTGCCGAAGCTTCTAATATCCTTAGAGCTTGTCACGAGGGACCCACGGGTGGTCACCACGGTGCTAATCTCACGGCTAAGAAAGTGTTCGATGCCGGTTTCTTTTGGCCTTCTATCTATCGTGATGCACACGCACTTGTGAAGTCGTGTGATTCGTGCCAACGTCAAGGAAAATCGTCTCAACGTGATGAAATGCCGCAAAACATAATTCAAGTATGTGAGATTTTCGACATATGGGGAATAGACTTTATGGGGCCGTTCCCATCGTCTCATGGCAACAAATATATCCTCGTCGCGGTGGACTACCTTTCTAAGTGGGTGGAAGCTAAGGCTTTGCCTACTAATGATGCTCGTGTGGTAGTGAAGTTTTTGAAGCAACTATTCTCTCGGTTCGGAACCCCTCATGCTATTATAAGCGATCGTGGAACCCATTTTTGTAATGACCAATTCGAAAAGGTTCTAAAGAAATATGGAGTTACACATCGTCTTTCTACGGCTTATCACCCGCAAACGAGTGGGCAAGTCGAGGTTTCGAACCGAGCTTTGAAGAGGATTTTAGAAAGGTCAATTGGAGAAAACCGTGCTTCATGGTCCGACAAACTCGATGACGCTTTATGGGCCTTTAGGACCGCTTATAAGACACCTATCAGTTGCACTCCTTATAAGTTAGTCTATGGGAAGAAATGTCATTTGCCCATTGAGTTGGAGCATAAGGCATATTGGGCCCTTAAGCATGCTAATTTTGACTTGAAGACCGCGGGAGATCACCAGAAAATACAATTGAATGAATTGGATGAATTAAGAGATAATGCTTATGAAAATTCATTAATTTTTAAAGAAAAGACTAAAAAGTTTCATGATTCAAAGATTAAAAACCGGGTTTTTAACATTGGTGATCAAGTGTTGCTTTTTAACTCTCGTCTTAAGATATTTTCCGGGAAATTGAAATCTCGTTGGTCGGGTCCGTTCACCATTACACAAGTGTTTCCATATGGGACCATTGAGCTAGCTCAAGATGATGGTCCTAATTTCAAGGTGAATGGACATAGGCTTAAGCACTACTTTGGTGGGGAAATTCCTTCAATGGTTGCCCCCCGACCAAGACACCTTCCCCAATGATAATTAGCATTGAGGGGATCGAGTCGAGCTCATGACTCGGTAATCAAAAACGAGGTGCCTCATGGGGGAGATCCCATGCTTATCTTTTATGCTCACTATTCACTAATAAGGGGATTTGTACCCTTTCAACTCGTTGTCTCGTGGTTGTTTGTGATTGTGTTATCTAGATCATCATCATCATCTATGATTGAAGACTCTCGTGTTCGTTTACGTGATCCTCCATCGTTCGTTTGAAGAAGTTTTTCACGAATCCATGACATATCCTTTATTGTTCTAACAATTATCTTTTAGCATAATTAATAAATGGCTTTAGATAAATTGTTGATCACCCTTTCCATGTTAGATCCTAAGCATTCGACTCTTCGTCTCTAGTATGGGGGTGCTCCACCTTTAGACTCGAAACATTGAGGACAATGTTTACTTTTAGTATGGGGGGGTGAATAGGTACTTGCTTTGCTACGCCCTCACGCTTTCCAATTTTCAATGTTTTGTTTTGCTAATAAGGCTAAAAATGGCCAAATTTTAAAATTTTTCTTAAGTTTCCATAAGTGTTTTTAAGACACGAATGTATATTTTCCGATGGGTAGAATAAGAGTTAATTTTTGACTTGATGGGCATTTGGAGCCATTTACATTCCTTAACCCGCTCAATTCAAGTTTTGCTAGACTTTTATATAGGGAGCTTTAAAACGCGAAAGTCTTAATTCATTCGGGTTAAGAACAAGAACTTTTCGCAAGTTCCTATAATTGATTCTAGAAAGTCACTTATCAAGGGAACTATAAAACGCATTCTCTAAACTTGAAAAAGTCCAAGAAAGTGCAAGATCCTATAGGTGGCTTGAAAACCCAAAACTTTGATTTGATATAGTCTTAATGAAAGCTAATCCAAATTTGGCTTAATTTTGACTTGCATGGCTAAGTATTCACGAGTCTCTTTAATTAGAGGTCTTTATATAGTGAAGAACGAGAAATGATAGAGTTAGACAAGTGATCATGCTAAACGTAGAACATGAAAATGTTCTTTCAAAAACTCATATGTTTTTTATTGTGGCTTTTTCTTCCTATAAGATCAATGCATTAGGAATAAATCATAATTGCAATAAGTAAGGTCGTACGATTTGAAAGGTTACTTAGCCTCTAGCGCAAGATCATTTAAAAGTTGCTCGGGGTTGAATAGAGTTCATAGCCAAGGCATAACTTATTGAAGCGGGACGCGAAGATTGGCGATTATCCAAAAAGGCCCTAACAAGGCATGAGGAGCTCTATTTTTGCTAAAGATCCAAAGATGATGTGAAGTATCATTATTCCTAAATCAATATGAAGGATCGAGACACACGACGAGAAGCTATTACTCCCCTAAAGAATGGAGAAAGTCTATCCAAAAATACCCTAACAAGGTATGAGGATAAATATATCCAAGTCCGAAAAGGAGGCGGATCGTTGTATATCAAAATCCAAAGTAAAGATTGAAGAAAAATGATGAAGTCGTGGTCCTATATGAAGAATCTCTCAAAAACGTCAAGTGAAGAAATTCCAAAATACGAAGAGAAGACCATAACTTCAAGAACGTCTTCCCAAGATTTGAAGTATGAAGTACATGCCAAATATCGGTCCGAGAAAGGTCTCAAATCGTGAAACGAGTTATGCCAAGATATGAAGGAGATACACGAGAAGCCGTTTTAAAAGATTTTGTCCTTCGGCTAACTATTGATCAAATCATGCTACTTTGCTTTCGGACTAATAACTACTCAAATAAGTCAATATGTATCACTTGTGATCCATGACAAATAGATAAAAAATGCTAGTAACCTATTTCCTTTTATAATAACTAGGATTGCGGGGAGAAAAAGTATTACACAATTTGGACGTATGAGAAGTGTTAGCATTGTGACTTGTACCAACAATGATCTTGTTTTTGCACTTAGCATGGAATGTATGACAATCAAGGATGACGAAGTTTACTCTAAGGGACATTTACTTGTTTCTATTCTTTGACCCTAAAAGTCACTTTTTGTGATGAAAATCATACATTATGTCTTTACACATCTTCGTAGTAAGTTGCAAGTCTTTTACTCTTCAATAAAGGTTAATAAACTTGAACTTTGGTGATGCTTTGATACTTTATTCTAGCATTGCGTGAGGGCACGACAATGGCTTAGTATGGGGGAGTGATGAGATGGCATTTATACATGATCTCATCGTTCTTTTCGGGCTTTAAATGCATAAAATGTCATAAAAATACCATATATATGCTTGTGTTTGTTTACTTGTGTATTTTAGGTATGGATATCGTGAAAAAGACAAAAGATCACAAGTTACAAGGAAAAACAGACACGAGAAACGAAGCCGTACAAAGAACCGGGCCCTAATCATGGAATTCTCAACAAAATACCTTGAAGACTTGAAGACAAACAAGATTGATCCTCATTTATTGAAGAAATGACACTTAAAACTCTTGTATATTAAAAATTACAAGTTTGGTCCCTTAAGTTTTTCAAAATTACACAAAAGGTCCTTCAACTTTGAAGAAATGGCAAGATTAGTCCCTCAACAAATCCAAACTGCCAATAATGGTCCCTCATGAAGATTAAGATACATTGAAGACCTTGGAAGATCAACATTGTCCAAGATCAGCCCTTGCAATATTCAAAAATATCAAATTAAACCCTTGAAACACTTTTGTATAAAGTTTATGCCAAAAGTGACAAATGGTGAAACGTTGATACATGTAAAATGGGCGCTGATAGAAGTTTGCATCCAAGTGACAAAAGAAAGGAAAGAGGAGGGCTAAACTTGTGCAAATGAAACTTTCAAACACGTTTTTGCGCCAAACAACATAACACTCCTACAAAAACGGATCAAACACAAGTACTATTCACCTTTACAGCCCAGATTTTACACAACTTAAATCAAAGGGTAAAAACAAATTACCCAGGCACACGTTTGATTCACATGTGCAGAAACCTATCCCACACACAAAACCCTCATCTCCACTCACTATGGACCCCACACCAATACCCTTTCCACCAATCAGCAAGCAACTTAGCCTCCAAGTCATGTGACGTATCAAGATCAACAGCCCACAACATTTGCTTCATTCCAAAGCTAAAATGAACATCCAGGATCATTTTAAACAGCTCACACCAAGGATTCGTCTAGAAGGACTTAGGGCATTTAGGGAATTTCACATCTAGGGTTTGTAAACAGTGTAGCCTTAGCATTTGCCTATATAAAGACTCCTCAACATGTGAGAGAGCTTTTGTTCCAGATTTTAGCTTTTAATCTTTGTAATTCCTTTTTATGAAATAAAATTTGATTTTCAGAAATTTTGAGAAATCTTGTTCTTGTTTATAAAAGTTTGGTGTTTGAGAAGCTAAAATCTGAGTTCCATTTACATGTTTGAAGGTTTTTGAGGCAAGGTTTTAAGTGATAAAACTTGTGCATCATAAATCAGAAAGTTGGCATAATATTTGATCTCACTTTGTGTTTGTTCATCTTAGCAGCATTGGAAGCTGGTACTTGTTTTGCTAGTACCTCAGCTCAAACAATCCAGGGCCTGGATGTAGGTCTTGGAGGTTTGCACCTTCTTCCCTTTTCATTTTCTCTTTAAGTTTCTGAATATTTGTGATTTTTGTGGATTTGTGCTTGAATCTGTGTTATTGTGGATGTTTATTGTTGATTTGGCTTGGTTTGATGTTTTTAAGGTGTTATTGATCTGATTTGTGGGTTGAATCTTAATGATCCTTTGAAAATTTGTGAAAATAAGTTTTAAAAGGGTGTTTGGGATTACTGCATAAGTTGGATTTGTGGTTTGATAAGTGCTTGTGTGTTGTATGCAAGTATTGGTATCTGTTATTTGGGAGTATTTGTGCATCTGTTTGCAGGTTTTGTGGTCTTAAACACATTGATTCATAGATTGGCTCTAAAATCTTCATAACTTGGTAAAATTGGCTAGGATTTTGAGGACACCTAGATCTAAGCATAGGTTAAGGATAACAAGTGCTAAATCATAGCTAATCACACCAGGGTAGAGGGATTTGAGGCTTGAAATTGGATCAAGTGTCAAGTATATCAGCAAACTTGTTTCTGCATATGTTCTTTGTTCATCAGTAACTTTTTATGCTTTGATCTTGTTATTTACTTTGATTCAGTGTTTGATTCTTGTTGTTTTGTGTTTATTGTTAGTTTATATAGCTTGTGTGTGCATCTAGTTAAGTTTGGCTGGTTTATTTTGCTTAAAACTGCTTATTAAGTGCTTAACTGCTTATTTGCATATCTGGAGCATATCTGGTGACTGTTTGGCTTATTGTGGCTTATTGTGTGGATCATTTTGTGATTTTATTGTTGCTATTGACTCCTTGTGGTTCACTGATCACAAGGGTGCCTTTGTTTCCAATTGAATCAAACCAGAACTCTCAAATAAGCTTGGTCAATTAGTCAAAGCAGTGGGAACTCCTTTCCCCTGCTGGTTGCCACTGATAGTACATTTTTGGTGTCAGCTTATCAATAAGCTATAATAGCTTATTTTAACCAGCAACAACTTTGATTTTGTAATAGGTGCTCATATTTTGACCCATTTGTTCATCCTGGAGCATTTGGGTGGTTGACTTTTAGGTTTGACTAGAAAACCAAGTCCTTTGACTTTTACATAAGTTCATTTGTGCTTATTCTTGCTTATTTCTTGTGCTTATTGGATTTTTGTTGATTGATATTGCTTATTGAGTCCATTTAAAATGTTTTGCAAGTTGAATCAGCTTCTGAGGTTGAGTATTTCTCAAA
Source organism: Glebionis coronaria (assembly GCA_025667525.1). Classification (NCBI taxonomy): domain Eukaryota; kingdom Viridiplantae; phylum Streptophyta; class Magnoliopsida; order Asterales; family Asteraceae; genus Glebionis; species Glebionis coronaria. Next base: position 86,658,232 of record CM046875.1, on the reverse strand, counting down.
AACGACTATTTTATCGTTTTGTGGAATTTTGCTTTTCTATTTCCTGGCTTATTGAGTGAGCTTATTGAAAATTTCTTTAGAAAGATCTCTTAAGCATCCAAAAAGAGGGTTGTGTGTCAAATTAGAGCTTATGGCATTAGCTTATGGCTTAATGGGCTGAAAAGCCCAATAAGAATAAGCTTTGTGTTCAATAAGCTGTGATAAGCACATTTTCAGCTTTTGGGCCTTTAGAGTTTTGTTCTTAGAATTAAATTTTAAGTCAGATAGGGCTTTTCCAAGTCAATTGGGCCAAGTTTGACTTTTTGGGCCCAAAAGCCCATTTAGGTTGACTGAATTTGGATTTGGCCCATTTGAGGGCCCATTAGGGGTATTTTGGTAATTTCACTTTCATTTTCTGATTATTTAGGTTAAAATAAACTAGTTTGCAAGTTTTTAGAATTTTTTATAATTTTTGGATTTTTAATATTATTTTATTATTATTTTTAAAATTTCTCTTTTTCCAACTTTTTACATTTTTCTTAGGTTAAATACATTAAAATAGGAATTTAGCAACTTTTAGAATAATTTTATCACTTATAGATTAATTTTTATAATTATTTTAAGTTTTAATAGTTTTTAATTCATTTTAAATAGTTTTATTTAGTTTTAAAGTTTCTAAAAATAGTTTTTAATCATTTTAGGTCATTTTATAGGTTTATCAAGTGAAAAATCTTAATTTGGGCTTTTTAATAATTTATTTGATTTTTAGGGCTTTAATTAGCATTTAAAAATTGAATATTTAATTATTTAAAAGGTTTGAAAAAGTTTTGATTATTGGTAAACTCTTAGTTTATTATTTTTGATTTTTGGTGAATTTTTGGTAATTTTTAGAATTTATTTTAATTTTGGTGATTTTTTAGTCTCTACGTTTTAACTTTCTAATAGTGATTTTGCGTTAATTTTTATTTTTACGACTTCGTCATTTTCTCTTCTAATCCCCCTTCTAAACCAATCATTAATCACAAACATTTAGCAAGTTTTTCACACACATATACCTCCTTGGGAAACGAACTTACACACCATTAAGGGTCATTAGTGTTGATTTTTCCTAAAGTCATCACTCGATACTTACCGCTTTTACGCCTTTTTCCTAAAGGGTGTAATTTACCACAATCATTGTTCTTTCTTGGTTGTTTGTGTTTGTGCAGGAACAAAACAAGACTCCCTTCCATCATTTTTTCTCATTTGAAGATATTGGTTACCCTGGGTCTTTACTTTAAGATTCCACCAACGGGATCTCTACACTGCATTAGGAGGGGCATATAAAGCTCTTTTAAGCTGTTAAGATCTGGGAGAAGGCATCAGCAGGGTATAACATGCTTGAACCCTCTCAAATATTTCAGTTTATTTGGTTTCATATGAAACTGCTTTTTGATGCCTGTGGTTGTTAATTACCTGATGTTTATTTGCTAGTTGATAATGATATGCATGTTAGAATAGGGTTTAATCAGTTTTAACTTGTTTAGATAGGACTTGGCTTGTTTAATTTTCAATTTCAGATTATAAGGGGGTGTTTGGGACTAGGCTTTTTTACTGAAACTGGTGACAGGTTTTGTGTTAAATCCTACCTTAACACACTTTATTAGTTGTATTAGGATGGCATCAGTAGTAGTTTTTAGTATCTTGTAGGTTATAAAGCAAATGCATGCTCAATTCTTGGCAAAACTTGGAAAAAAACAGTAGGACCAAATCTGCCTTGTTTAAGTGCAAATTGACCACCAATTCTTGTAGCTTGTTAGATCTAGGTGGTGTTTAGGATTAGGACTTGGTTTGTTATGATTTGCATATGTTATGATCAAGTTATGGTGGTGTGAATCTCAGATTTAGACCAATTGCACCAGCAAAAGTCTCACAGCCCCATAGACCCTTATTCAGTAACTAAATTGGCTTCTTTGTGTGCAATTCTTGTTAACAAGTTGTGTTTTTTATAATTTTTGTGACTCCCCACAACCCAACTGGTTGTGGGGGTGCCAATCTTTGTCCAAGAAACCAACCCAATCTCAAGTTACAAGTCAAAAGGTCCACAGACCTGTTTTTTTTTCATTGTCAGTGGGAACCAAGTTCCACTGTTTGTATTAAACTTAGTACTGCTTGGCTACCAGACAAAAACATACCAAATGTCACTTTCATCTTCTTAGTTTTTTGTCTTTAGTGACCTTATTTAGGAGTTAGACTTTCAAACTTTTTTCATTATTTTTATTATTTAAATCTTGATTTTTCTGTTTAAATTATTTTTATGTTACTGTTCATTTGATATTTTTTAGATTAAATTGCATTTCTAATTAACTTTTAAATAGGCTGTTTTTGGCATTTAGTGTAAAAAGTCATTATTTTTCAGTTCTAAAATTTTTGATAGATTAAGAAAAATATTTTAAGCTTTTTAGTTTAAAAAGTTTTTACTGTTCACTTTTTAATTATTTTTTATAATTAATTAGCTTAATTAGGGTTTTAATATTAAACTGTTTTGTCTTTTAGTGCAAATTTTTACATTTTTCAAACTTTTTCAATTTTCTACTGTTCATTAGTATAATTTAGGATTTTTAAAATTGTCAAATTATTTTTGGCGTTATTTTATTATTTTTTTATGATTACTTTAGTTTAAAAATAGTTTTTAGTGATTTAAAAATAGAAAAATAGTTTTTAAAATTTAGGAAAAATACTTTTTAGTCTTTAAATAATATAAGTGACTTATTTGTTCAATAAAATAATATTTTGGACATTTTGTTAATTATATTTAATTTTAGGGCTTTAATTAGCATTTAAAACTGAATATTTAATTAATAAAAGGTTTAAAAATATATTTGTTGGATTTTTATTCTTATTTATATTATTTTAGACTGAGTTTTAATTTTTAAACAATTTTTAGGTTTAATTTTTAATTTCGTCGCGTTTTACGTAATTACGTCATCGTTTTACGTCAACGTCGTAGTTTAATCATAGTCGTAGCTCGTCTTTAATTTTTCTCTTCTAAGCCAAAAAACGTCACTAATCCAAACTTGATTTCATATATATTGGCACATTAATACACACACCTCCTTCGAGAACGAACCAGCGACTTGTCGATTTTCCTAAATCGTCGAGTTTAATACTTGCCGCATTTATACGTTCTTTTTCCTAAAAGACGTATTTTACTCAATATCATTTTGGCGCCGCTGCCGGGGAGGTGTTTTTAGTGTTGCCATTATTAGTATCGTGTTTGTGTGAGTAGTGTGTTTTTGCTTTTCATTTTTGGAAAGCGTAAATATCGTACATACTCATTTTTTGTTATTTTTCTCTATTATATTATAGTATCCAAATAAATCGTGTTTAATTTTCCTAAATTAAACACACAACAATCTTTTACTATATTGTAGATATATTGGTTTTCGTTTTTCTTATGAATATATTATTACTATATTGTATTTACGTAAGAACAATAAATATACAAGTACTCCAAAAGCGTGAAAACGCAACCTTGATTCGGGATTTCATCACTCGATCATTGTATTCGAATCTAAAGCAAAAGTTTAAAGGCAAAATAGATAAATACTTTCGTGAGGCTTAATTTCAGTTAACACAAACTATAAGGTGGGTATAAGGCGGTTGTATTTCACGACCTAAGGGAAAAAGGCTCTTAAGTGCTTAGCGCCGCCTCGTTTCCCCCGCTTGCTTATGCGTGTTTTGAGAAAGAAGGCTAATCGAGGGTTTGCCGCCCAAGTATTATCTACGTATATTATATTTGCTTGTGTTTTCAAGATTAAACCCTCTTGAACGTTTTGGTGTTCCACCAACGTTCTAAAGTCATCGAGAACGTTCACTCCACGTGATCGTTTTCATTCTTTGAAGCTCCTTTAATCGAGAAGATCGATTCGAGGGGAGATTTGTAGATTTGTGTCTACGTAATACATTCAAAAAATCCAAAAAAATTAAAAAACAATCAAAAACCAAAAAAATTGAAAAAATCGAAAAACCGCAAAAAGAATCTTCTTTGCTACCACCTATTCTACGCTTAGTGAATGCGCACTCGATCGAAGGATTATTCCAATTCTAGCGAAGCTTCGAATCGACGCAATCGTAATCGAAGGAATCGACGACGTAGACGAGAATTAGAAACCGACGTTCCTAATATCGTTGTTGAAGAAACCGTAGAGGAGATGGCCGACAATCGTTCGATGATGGAATTGCTCCAAGCGCCCACCGAGGGTTATGGAGACGCGATCGTAATTCCCGCTATCGAAGCGGAGAATTTTGAGATAAAGATCGGAATGCTATCGTTGATCCAAGCTACGAAGTTTCGAGGTCGTGAAGCCGATAATCCTCACGACCATATTCGGAATCTTGATCGTCTTTTGGCCACGAGCAAGTTTAAGAACGTCGACACCGATGTCGTCAAGCTTATGCTTTTTCCGTACTCGCTCGATGGTGCCGCCAAGGATTGGTACGAGAAAGAGCCACCTAATTCGATAACTACGTGGAAGGATCTCATTTCCAAGTTCGTTAATTATTTTTTCCCACCGTCTAAGACGACGTTTTTCAAATGAAATTACGAAATTTGAGCAAAAACCGAATGAATCTTTTAGAGACGCGTGGGAACGTTTTAAGGAATTGCTTAGGCAATGTCCTCACCATGGTTTTTCCGAGTTGCACCAAATCGATACGTTTTACAACGGTCTTAATTTTCAAGAGCAAGAATCGTTGAATTCCGCCGCCGGTGGCAACTTTTTGTGTAAAACTCCGAAAGACGCTTTGATAATTATCGAAAACCGATCCAAGGTTTACCAACTCCGCAACGCACCGAGTGTTGCCAATGTCGCCAATGTTAGTAGTTCTAATCGCGACATTGAGAGAGTTGATGCGAAAGTCGACAAGTTGACGAATGTGTTTACGTCTTTTCTCGTTGAGATGCAAAAGAAAGACGCTCCCGCTACGGTGAAAGCGGTTGAGGTTTCATGTACGTTTTGTGGTGGATCTCATAATTATTACGAGTGTGCGGCTACGGATGGCCAAACGTCGAATGTGAGTGCGTTAAATGGAAACAACAATTTTTCTCATCAAAATAATGCGGGTCCATCACAACAAGGCAATTATAACCAAGGCAACAATTTTAATCAAAACCGAAACAATTTTCAAGGAAATAATCAACAAGGAAATTTTTCGAATCAAAATCAAGGAGGTTATAATTAAGGTCGTAATATAACTTGGCAAAATCGAGACAATAACCAAAACTCGAATTTTTCAAACAACAACAATCAAGGCAACAATTTTTCAAGTGGGAATCAAAACAATTTTAAAAGAAATAATCAAAACCAAGGGAACTTTAATTCTAATGAAAATAGTTCGTCAAACGATTTTCAAAATTACATGGAAACGAATGAGGCTAATATGAGACGATTAGAGGGAGAAATTGGTACTTTGAAAAACGACTTTTCTAATACATTGAAATTGCAAAACACGAAGATTGAGCAAGGGCAAATTGACATAAAAAAGATGTTTTCGGCCATAATGAACAAGTCCTCGGGTGCGTCATCGAGTTCGTTACCTAGTGACACCGTAGCAAATCCGAAGGAACAATGTAAAGCCGCCTCGTCTCGTGAGAAAGGTCGTGTGATTACCCCTAACCTTGAAGGATTCCGTGTTGTTTATTCTTCTCAACCCTCGACTTCTAAGACGTCTTCTTGTTCTAAAGTCGATGGGGTGAACGTGGCGACCAAGGAAAAGAGTGCACACCCTCGTGTACCTCAAATTCCATCCACGGTTCAAAAAGAGAGCTTTGTCGACCTTACCAAAGTAACCCTTGAAGAAACTTGTGCATCGATCCTTCTTAAAAAACCCAAAAGGCGTATGCCGAGAAAGGAAAAGGATCCGGGCCAATTTCTACTACCTTGTGATTTTTCCGAGATTGAGGGATGTTTAGCCCTTGCCGATTTAGGTGCTAGTATCAATCTCATGCCTCATTCTCTTTGGAAATTGATGAGATTGCCTTCGTTTACCCCCACGAACATGACAATCGAGCTTGCAAATTGTACTCCACTTATACCAATTGGAATAGCCGAGGATGTCTATGTTAGGATTGGAAAGTTTGTTTTTCCCGCGGATTTCGTTATATCCGATTACGAGTGTGACCCAAAATGTCCCATTATTTTAGGCCGACCATTCTTATCGACGGCTCGAACCGTAATCGACGTTCACGAGGGGAGACTTACTATGAGATATGGGGATGACAAAATGGACTTTTTCGCTAGAAAATCCCAAGTTTTTAATGATCATGAAAAAACCGAGGTTTCAAAACCTAATAATTCAAATCCTAATGATTTCAAAATGTTCACTTTAGCGGAACAAATGAGGCTTAATGCATGTTTTGAAAGAATTAAGAAAAACGGTTTTAAAGATGATGATTTTAATGATAAAGAGTACGTATACCTAATTCAAAAGGGTATGAGTAAATTTATGGATGAAAAATCACTTTGGGATGTTTTTAGCGAAACAAGTGAAACACCAATTCCGAAGGGCGACGTTAGTGCCATCACGACAAAGACCAATATGGGCTCGTCTTCACCACCTTCGAAGGACCACGTCTTTGAGGCTTCAACTTCTAACTCCATCGAAGTGCCTCCTTTGCCTAGACCAACACCCGTTGAGGCTAAAGGGTTTATCGACATCGATCCTCTCGTCTTAGAAAAGTCACCTAAGCATAGTCATTCGACTTGTAAGACCATGGTTGTGAGTGCTCACATCGACTCTTTCTTTGACGATGACGATGGCGATTTTGCCGAGCTTGATCACGTACTTTGACATCCACATGCAATTTTTGATCCTCCTAAAAAGAAACATGTGAAGTACGATGATTATGAGTTTGATCCCGAGATTGAGGAAATCATTGAACGAGAGCTAGCTCTTATGCCTTCACTTCCACCTACGAGTGAGGTTGATCTTTCCAAAATCGAGGATGAACTTAATGAGTTGGAACGTCTTATTTTCGATGACGAACCAACTCATGTGACCAAAAATCTAATTCTCGAGGAGTTACCTAATCATCACTCCTCAAATGAGAATTACGTTTACCACATTCGTAAGGATTTAACTTATCAACAATCCCCACAAAAGAATGATGGTTTCGTGCTTGATCATGATCTTTTCGAGAGAGTTTCTAAGATACTCAAGGAGGGGAATGACAAACCTTGGTTTGACAAGCCTATCTTTGATGAAGAAATCGATGAGATCGACGTTCATGAGGATGACGAGTATGTTGACCCCGAGGGGGCGGTGTTCTTTATTGACAAACGTTTTGAGAACTTATATAATCCACCACCCCCTAACCGCGACTTAAATGTGAGGATTTTTAGCGCGACTAATTTTGAATTTGACACGCCAAATATTTTCGACATTATCAAATCGGGTTTTCATAAAGAGTTTTTAAACGATGAAAAAGGAAAAGATTTTAAAAATGTTTTAAAAGATTTTTCTACATGTTTAACTCCGTCATCACCGTGTTATATGAGTGCTACCACCTCGTCTACTCCTTTTGATGACGGTTGGTGTGGTTTTAGTGTGGGGGAAGCCCCAAATGTTCCCTCCCATTTCTCCACCGAGGACGAGATTTACGATCCCGGAATTGCTTGTAAAGGGAAATCTCGGTCTTCCACCGATGCAATAAATGGAAAATCTTTTCGTTTGCTTGGTGTGAGTCTACCTCGAGTAGCTCATTATGTTGCCTTACCTACTGCCCTACCTTTCTACTTCTTATCTCTTTTCTTCTACCCCATTGGGGTTCATGTTGGAGTGGCGTTGTTTCGTCTTTCATCCGAAAACGAGGACGCTATCTTTGACCCCGGTATACGTTTATCGGGTTTTTAAAGTACTCCACGTGCTTTTGGGCATTGTTTATCATGTAAGCCCCACTAAAAATGACCAAACCATGATTATCCCTAAATGATCACATTTATGGGGATTCGAGTCGAGCTTTTGACTCGGTTATCAAAAACAAGGTGCCTCGTGGGGGATTCTCATGCTTATCCTTGTATATATTATCGCTTTCTTAGTTTAACGTAACGAGGGGACTTGTGCTCTTCCTACCTTTGTTCCGTGGTTGTTTGTGATTGTGATTTATTAGGTTCATCGTCATCATTGAAGCCTCTCGTGTTCGTTTTACGGATCACTCGAGCTTTGATCGTTGCCTTTGGAGATTCCGATATCCAATGATATCCTTTTATGTTCTAACGTTTATCTTATTAGCATAATTCATAAACGGCTTTTAGGTTATTCGTTTCACCCTTTCCATGCTCGAGATTAAGCATTCGACTTCGTCTCTAGTATGGGGGTGTTTACACCCCTAGACTTGAAACATTGAGGACAATGTTTAGTTTTAGTATGGGGGGTGAGTAGATACTTCACCTTGCTTACGTCACCACGCAATCCAATATTCATCTTTTTGTTATCGTTTTATGCAAAATAAGGCTAAAAATGGCCAAATTTTAAAAAATTTCGTATTTTTCATAAGTGTTTAAGACACGAATGTAGGTTTTCCGATGGTGAGAATAAGAGTAATTTTTGACTCGACCGTGCGTGTTGAGCACTTAGCTTCGATTCCTTAACTTTTTAGGCGAAGTCTCTTAAATGAGGACGAGAAATGATAGAGTTATTTATAAGTCTCGTAATCGTCACGATCTTATGTGTAGTAATTATTAGCTTATTCTCCCAACGCTTTTGCATAATAAATTGTTAATAAATATTGATTTGGCGGTTTAGTCACTATTGTTGGTTTCTAATTTGTTTTCGTAGCTTCCATGTAATTAAATTGGGAAAACATTAAGGTATCACCAGCGTCACGGTTTTGAAGTATTGGCACCCGAATAATCGAAAGCTTCACCTAATAATAAGATTTCAAGTGCTCACCTAAATTAAGCAAAAATTTGAAGCTCACAAGGCCGAAAAATCTATGCCCAAATTGAAAATGAATCAAGCCTTAATCTTCGAAGCTTTAAAGATCCAAAATTCGCTTTAGCGTGAGGATATACGTCTTTGGCTAATAAAACCACCGATGAGGCGGATAATAAAAGGCAAGGCAAGACCGAAGTCATAATAAAAGCTTCATGGCGAAGTTGAATAAAAGATGGAGGTAAACCAATGATAATAAGGCCCTTCCGTTAGGGGGCGTATAAAAGTCTTGGTAATAAGTCTCATGTTCAAAACCGTTATAAAACCGTGTTTATCGATCCTTCTTGTTGACTTAATTTTTTGACATCGTTGTCTATTAGGATGAATTATTAATTTAATGATTTTGGTTACACCGCTAAGTTTCTATTTTTAGACTTAATCTCTATTTACGCATAAGTCAATGATGTATCCTCGTGATCATTAAGACAAAATAAAATATAAGAGATACCAAGTAGGAATAAGGGAGTTTAGGTTCGTAATTAACACTCATGAGAAGTGATCGTGTTGCTAACTTATAATAACAATGATCTCGTTACACGCTTAGCATGGAATTGGGTGAAAATCGAGGACGACGAAATTATTTCTAACAAAGCATTCACGTGTTCTTGTTCTATGATCCTATAAGTCACGTTCTCGTGATGAAAACAATACATTATGTCTAAAACACGTGTAGTAGTTTATTTAAGTTTACGTCTTCAATAAATGTCATCATAAAATGAATTTTGGAAGTGCTACGATACTTAATTCTAGCATTGCGTGGGGACACGGCAATGGTTTAGTATGGGGGAGTGATGAGACTGTAATTATACATAGTCTCAACGTCCAAATCGGGCTTAAAACGCTTAAAATATCTCAAAATACCCAAAAATATGCCTGTGTTTGTTCATTGTGTATTTCAGGTACGGATATCGTGAATTCACCAAAAGATTACAAGAATGAAGCAAAAACGAACACGGGAAACGAAGTCGCACAAGAAACCATACCCGAATCCTGAATTTCCAAAATGGTCCTTGAAGTTTTGAGGATTGTCAACATTGGTCCCTCATGTTTGAAGATTTGGCAAGAAAAGTCCTTGGAGAACTCATTTGAACAAGTTTAATCCTTGAAGTTTGAAGACATGTCAAAGAAAGCCCTTGAAGAATGCATTATTTGCATTTATGATCCTTGATATTAATTTGCAAAATGCACATACCATATTTGACAAGTTGACAAAGTTCTTTATAAAGGGGAATTGAGTTAATGGCTGATCAAACTTGTAAAGACAAAGAAAGTAGAGTGCATGGGGTCTTTTTGCCAAAAACAATACCCAAACCCATTTATAACCCGTCATAAGCCCAACTTTAACCTATTAACACTTTAAACCCGGCCCACACCCCATAACCAGTTTTTAAATTGGTCAAAACAAGTCAAATCCCCCACTTACCTTTTTAAACTCGTTTTTAAGTGGGAAACAAACACTGTTTATCACCCTCCCCCTAATCCCTCTTAATCCCAGCCAAAAACCCTAATCCCCAACTCATCTGAATCAAAGGGTTTTCCCCTAATTGATTCCAGATCCGCAATTCACCAAGCAAGTAACTTAACCCACCAACAATATTCCCTCCAGCTCACTATGGACCCCCCACCCACATGACCCCTGCTACGTTTTGCAAGAAGACAACAAAAGGGGCAGAGAATCAACGTTCAGAAAGTATTATCTTACTCCCAAAGGCAAGATGAACGACTCAAGATCATTTGTACAGCTGCATCAATCACATGGGCTCAATTGACCAAATTTTCAGTCAAGATTCCAAGGGCAATTGTGGAAGTTTAGCTGTTAGGGTTTTATCTATCTTGTATTTCTAGATAGTTCTAAGTAGGTGTATAAATATGAAGGTGGTTTGTGCCTCATATCTTGTTCCAGATTTTGGCAAAAACTTTGTAAACCCTCTTTGTTGAATATTTAAAGTAGCATTTTGGCCTTACAGTTTTGTTATCACTCTGAGTTCCATAATTTCTTTATTGCAAATTTTAAATTCGTATTTGTTTTTTATGCAAATGTTATTTTCAGTTTACTAAAAATTTCTCAAAGGCTTGTTAATTTTTTGGGACCCAATTGGTTATAAGCTTGCTAGTGTGCTTATGCTGACAACATAAGTGAACTTATCAAGGTTATAGCTTATTGTTACATTCATATTCACTCCATTTTTTTATTGCAAAAAAATTGTTTTCTTTCAAAAAAAAATCAGTTTATTGATTATTCTCAACTTACTGTTTGAAAAGCCAAAAATCATAAGCCTTGACAAGCTTAGGTTCTAGCTTTTCAGGCTTGTTGTTCTTTCTTGGTTGTTTGTGTTTGTGCAGGAACAAAACAAGACTCCCTTCCATCATTTTTTCTCATTTGAAGATATTGGTTACCTTGGGTCTTTACTTTAAGATTCCACCAACGGGTTCTCTACACTGCATTAGGAGGGGCATATAAAGCTCTTTTAAGCTGTTAAGATCTGGGAGAAGGCATCAGCAGGGTATAACATGCTTGATTTAACACCCCCAACAAATGCTATGCGCAGCGGAACTACAACATTTGGGTGCTACATAGTTATCATCGCACATAAGCTATATTAAACGACTCAAAGAGACGTAAAGTTTAAACATAAATTTAAACATTATTAAAATCATACAAGTCTACAGTTTTCCAAATCCCAAGATAATACTAAACAGAGTTTGCGTTAGGTCCCCACTGAATCTCAACCCAAAAGTACATTTTTGCTCACATGACAGAATAATAAAAAATTTTAAGTTAAATAAGGGTGGAAAAACAAGTAGACCGCCAAGCCACAACAACTTCCATCCTCGCATGCTCCGCTGCTGTCAATCTTGGTTACCTGAAACACATGCTTAAAACTGTCAACACAAAGGTTGAACGAATCTATAGGTTTATCAAATCATAAGTTGAACATAAGTATTAAAAACCAATCATGATCATTCAATAGCATTGTCGCGCAAACAATCTATTATTCAAGGATATGACAATTGTGTTTAAGCTCATGACACTAATCCGTTAACTCAATCACCCGCGTAATAATTACCGGCGTGATTCAGATGAAACCAGTGCCCCTACTAAAGGCATCAGTTGCAATTATACCTTATCTCTTATCACAAATTATCCGTCCGCAGGGGGTACCCAACGTACTAGCCCTCGTCTCGGATAGGGTAGTCAACCCCATAGTACTATCACTTTGTATAAGCGGCTATTTCCCCCTTCGCAAGGGCAAGACAATAGTTAATAGTTCATGAAATTAGGGCCTTTTGCAACTAGGTACTCAACACAATTTCTAAGGCAACATTCGGGTCCAACAATCATTCATGACTTATGTTCATTTTCATTTAAATAGCATGTATCCCCCTCGCGGGTAAAAACATTTGAAATAAGTAAAGAGCGAGGCTATAGACTCACCTTAAGTAGTAGTGGTAGTATTAGTAACTACAGCGTAAACGAAATCGATCACCGACGATGAGGATGCCCCGGGAAATCAAATATAACACCTAACGAATAAACACGTAATGAATCGACACATTCAAGTACCTTCAAGTACTGTATGTACATAATTAAGAGCACTCAAGGTTCATATAAACTCACGCCAAAAAATCCATACAAGTGATATTTACTAGACACGTCCAATTTTATACTTTATTAGAACTATTGCGTATTTTACAATTCTGCCGGTACATACCGAATGTACGGGCTGTTTTACCCCACTTAGACCACTCCTAAAAATCTGAGAAAATTTGTAAAAATCACTTATAATCTGTAGAAACCCCATACCAAATTTCATAAAAAGTTTTCACTTCTAAGACCTTCTGCCCGACACATCTTTGAAGTACAAAATTCGGACAGTTTTGCACACTCGACTTGTAAGATCATTTCGACCATCTTAACCAATACCATTTGCAAATCCGACTCTTGATTATGAAAATAGACTCAAAATGCTAAGTTTAGGGCCTGAGAACAGCCCTTGAACATTTTTGAAACTCAACTTATAGTCCCCGAGATTTGACCCAATATCGACAACAATTTCGTATTGTGTCGATACGCATCTCCCGGTACACGAATATTAAAAATAGCATAACTTCCTCCTCGTTTTGAGTTAGAAGCTCTACCTTATACCAAAACGAAGCTAAAACAAAGCTCTACAACTACATCCTATGTTTATGACCTTCTTGCAAATTTAAACCCACGAAAAACACCCCTAAAGTTTCTGATCTAAAATACCCTTTACAAAACCATATCAAAACATCATTTCGACCCATTCTAACGACACCTAGTCCTAACTTAACCACTCATGACCATTCCTAAACACCTTAATCAGTCCCTAACACCTAGGATATCAAATCCACTCTAAAACCCATTTACCAAATCAAGCATGCAACATGTTTAACTCGTTTAAAAACATCAAAAACAACTTTATAAACACAAACCCATGACACATTTCATCAAACACCATGAACACCCAAAAACCCCCAAAAATTCGTGGGTTTTGGGGCTGTAGAAAACCAAAATCATAAATCCCCATCTTGTTTTATGGGTTAATTAACATTACCCACTCACTAATTAAACAAATTAATGAGTTAATTACATCAAAACACGTTTTTGAAAAATCATAAATTTTTGGAAAAATCAAATGGATGCATGTATGTTATGAGTGGATTAAAACACTTACAATGATGAAAGGAAGGTGGGTCTTTGATTAGATTCTTCAAAAACCCACGAAAAATGGTGGTGGTGGTGGTTGTGTGGTGGTGGCCGGCGGCCAATGGAGAGAAAGAGGGGAAACCCTAATTTTTTTGAATGAAAAATGGTGTGTGTGTGTTCCCCTTTCCCCCTTTTTATAAAATGGGAGGGGCTAAAGTTGACAACTTGGCTATCTTTTGGCCTCGTAAATAAACAACCATTTTTAAAGAGCGGGAATGAGTTAGTAGTCGGTTTTAAAATTTTACGGGAGTCGGGTTTAGTCCCGGCTACCTCAAAATACCTTTAAATGGTTCAAACGCACACAAAACGATTATACATATGGTTCTGACTCGACTTAACACGTAATAAAAATAAAAATCTCGAAAACCTCAAATATCGATCAATCGATAATAAAATGTAAGTTTTGGGCATTCGTCGATATCATAGTCGTTATCGGTTCTTCTTAAATCGTCAAACGTTAAATTACGACCGTAAACGTTGGTTTCAACTTAAACCGTCAAATAAATCCACGATAAAAATTCTTAAAAACTTCAAAAATATACGTAAAATAGGAGTAAATAAATGACGTTGGGCTCGGGATATCACATCCACAAGTGAGCCACAACTTAAGAGTGGTGCTCATACTGAACAGCTCTTGAGACAATAACTTAGCATCATATGGCACATTCACGGGTATTACACTTGAACCCTCTCAAATATTTCAGTTTATTTGGTTTCATATGAAACTGCTTTTTGATGTCTGTGGTTGTTAATTACTTGATGTTTATTTGCTAGTTGATAATGATATGCATGTTAGAATAGGGTTTAATCAGTTTTAACTTGTTTAGATAGGACTTGGCTTGTTTAATTTTCAATTTCAGATTATAAGGGGGTGTTCGGGACTAGGCTTTTTTACTGAAATTGGTGACAGGTTTTGTGTTAAATCCTACCTTAACACACTTTATTAGTTGTATTAGGATGGCATCAGTAGTAGTTTTTAGTATCTTGTAGGTTATAAAGCAAATGCATGCTCAATTCTTGGCAAAACTTGGTAAAAACAGTAGGACCAAATCTGCCTTGTTTAAGTGCAAATTGACCACCAATTCTTGTAGCTTGTTAGATCTAGGTGGTGTTTAGGATTAGGACTTGGTTTGTTGTGATTTGCATGTGTTATGATCAAGTTATGGTGGTGTGAATCTCAGATTTAGACCAATTGCACCAGCAAAAGTCTCACAGCCCCATAGACCCTTATTCAGTAACTAAATTGGCTTCTTTGTGTGCAATTCTTGTTAACAAGTTGTGTTTTTTATAATTTTTGTGACTCCCCACAACCCAACTGGTTGTGGGGGTGCCAATCTTTGTCCAAGAAACCAACCCAATCTCAAGTTACAAGTCAAAAGGTCCACATACCTGTTTTTTTCATTGTCAGTGGGAACCAAGTTCCCACTGTTTGTATTAAACTTAGTACTGCTTGGCTACCAGACAAGAACAAACCAAATGTCACTTTCATCTTCTTAGTTTTTTGTCTTTAGTGACCTTATTTAGGAGTTAGACTTTCAAACTTTTTTCATTATTTTTCTTATTTAATCTTGATTTTTCTGTTTAAATTATTTTTATGTTACTGTTCATTTGATATTTTTTAGATTAAATTGCATTTCTAATTAACTTTTAAATAGGCTGTTTTTGGCATTTAGTGTAAAAAGTCATTATCTTTCAGTTCTAAAATTTTTCATAGATTAAGAAAAATATTTTAAGCTTTTTAGTTTAAAAAGTTTTTACTGTTCACTTTTTAATTATTTTTTATAATTAATTTAGCTTAATTAGGGTTTTAATATTAAACTGTTTTGTCTTTTAGTGCAAATTTTTACATTTTTCAAACTTTTTCAATTTTATACTGTTCATTAGTATAATTTAGGATTTTTAAAATTGTCAAATTATTTTTGGCATTATTTTATTATTTTTTATGATTATTTTAGTTTAAAAATAGTTTTTAGTGATTTAAAAATAGAAAAATAGTTTTTAAAATTTAGGAAAAATACTTTTTAGTCTTTAAATAATATAAGTGACTTATTTGTTCAATAAAATAATATTTTGGACATTTTGTTAATTATATTTAATTTTAGGGCTTTAATTAGCATTTAAAATTGAATATTTAATTAATAAAAGGTTTAAAAATATATTTGTTGGATTTTTATTCTTATTTATATTATTTTAGACTGAGTTTTAATTTTTAAACAATTTTTAGGTTTAATTTTTAATTTCGTCGCGTTTTACGTAATTACGTCATCGTTTTACGTCAACGTCGTAGTTTAATCATAGTTGTAGCTCGTCTTTAATTTTTCTCTTCTAAACCAAAAAACGTCACTAATCCAAACTTGATTTCATATATATTGGCACATTAATACACACACCTCCTTCGAGAACGAACCCGCATTCATTCGACTTGTCGGTTTTCCTAAATCATCGAGTTTAATACTTGCCGCATTTATACGTTCTTTTTCCTAAAAGACGTATTTTACTCAATATCAATGGGCGTAGTGGTTTGCACGTGTCAAACATCCATGGCACATCGTAACTCGAGGCAACACTATAAAAGACTTGGTGTGTGTAACTGTGTAAACACATAGTTAACAACTCTATTTCCGCCATTGTCATACCTTTGCTCAATCCTTCATTCCTTCTCTTCTTTTTCCACGGAAATTCATCACACCAGGTTAGACCACCGCGCCTTTCTAATCCAATTTATAAATCATGGTAAAAGATAATCCCGTGATCACGGACGTCCTCAATGTGATGTCCGCAGAGAGATATATAGACTTTTTGTCTGAATACTATATTCCGGAGAGCGTACACCCCACCTATCCAGGTGATGGTGAAGCTATCACAGACGCCCCGAGGGGAAAATAGGCGTGTATGCGCGCCTATTTGATTCGGCTAACTATCGTATCCCCCTATCGAGGTTCCTTGTAGATGTGCTTTTGTATTATGATTTCCACATAACCAAGCTTCACTGCATAGGGGCGTATAAGGTTAACCAATTTGAGGTTACCTGCCACGCCTGTGAAGTGACTCCCACTGTTAACCTATTTAGGGTATTTTACTCCCCCCAAATGGTAAATGGGTGGTTTTCGTTTAAAAAACGATCCCCAACCGCCCCTATGTCTTATAAGAAGCCTTTAGATTCCCTCAAGAAGTGGTACGACCAATACTTTTTCGTAGACGCCAAGGTATTCCCTACCCCTTTTGTTTTGAAGTACAAAGTACCCTTCGACTACCCACCCTCATCCAAGGATTATAGCAGCCAGGATGTGAAAACAATAGACACCCATCGAACTGAGTTCCATAGGGGTCTGCCGGAGCACTTCCTATGCTTAATAGGGATCAGCCGTAATTATTTTGTGAAGGAGGATAGATATCCATGCTTTCTGACCGAGCGTAGACAGGGTATGTATTCTTTGAATATGCGTATGAACATGTCGAAAATGCTTATAAACCTAGTAACACTTATGCGTGCTTATGTCCACAGAGATGAAGTTGTTTGGTCTGCTACGCCAAGGGGATCAAAGCAAGGTGCCCGAAGGATTCTGACCCCTGAAAGAGGGCGAGCCCCCCTTACTAGTTTCTACCGCAAACATGACCATCGCATTAGAAGAAACAACCGAGCAGCGGTCGAATGAGCAGGATCCAGTGATCCAGAAGTCACCACTGGATTTCACCAATGAAGATGGTGGTAAGCTACTGCTGGAGAATGCCACCTCCATCCAAGGTGAAGAACAACCCACAGATCTATCTATCAACCGCTTATTTGATGATGACGAAGGAGAAGAAGAAGTGGCGCAGGAGGCCGGATCCTCCCACCCATCAAAAACTGCATCCAAGAAGCGCAAAACCACCAGGAGGGTGCTGAAGAATGTGGAGGCTGAGGCGGGGGAACACAATGCTCCCCCGAAGAAACTGAGGAAAGACCACCTGCAGTTCCAAGAAGGGAGCAGCACCACGATGCCTCAAGGCACCCCCCCGCCGCAAGTAGATACCCATGTTTGGAAGGCGACGTCTGTTTGCGTCGTGGCCCCTACCATCATGGAACCAATGATAGACGTGACGTAAGTACTGATGAAACTTCATAATATCTGATCCCTTAAAAAACTAATAAGTGTTTGTCTTAATAACAGGGCGGATCCTTCGATAGCGGCACAAGAGAAGGAAGTGGAGAGAGAACCTTCTCCCATGATATCCATGATGCCTCCATCTCCTCCCCCAACCCATGAAGAGGAGCCCCGTGCCGAGGGTCCGGACACCACCCTCCGCCCAGCATGGAACTTGGCCACGGCGCACCAGGTAATAGTTGGTGCGGCCTTACGGCATCGTCTAGAGGAAGCCTTAACTAATGTGACCCGTGCTGATAGGAGGATTGCTCGTAGAGAAGAACTGGTGGAGAAGCATGAGAAAGCAATAGCGTCCTTGCAGGCGGATTTGGTCGTGGCAGAATCAACGATAAAAGAACAAACCAACCACGCCAACGCCCGTGAGGAACATATTGCTGAGTTAGAAACTCTTCTAGCGGCATCCATTGATAAGGTACGTACCCTTAACTATTTATACCCATTGTTCACATATTCCCTATCTTTCTATGTAGTGACCCCAAGTGTTGTCCACAGGTATCCGCGGCCGAAGCCGCCGCCAGATCCGCAACAGACCAATCCTCCGCCTTGTCAGAAGAGCGCGACATTCTAAAGGAAGAACTCACCAAGGAACGGGCTGTCATGGAGGAGTGAACAGCGGCGGTCGAGGGAGAGCTGAACATGCTGGCAACAGAGTGTGCCGAAGTGTTGTGCCCTCCACTGCTTACGGCCATAGCTGGTCGTAGGTGGATGGTGGGTCAAGGAATACGCCTAGCCATGACAAAGGTCTCAGAGGCTCCTCAGTTTGTGAAAGCCTTTGCGGATGTTGTATCAGACGGTATTGACCGTGGCAGGCATGAGGGGTTGAACAAGGCTGCGGAACTGATAAGCAAAAAAGAGGACATCTCCAAGCACGTCTATCATAACCCCGAAGAAGAGGACAAAATGACCGCCTCCATGGCCGCCCTTGGGGAAATTCAGCACCCCTTCCTAGATGACCTTGAAGCTTTAAAGGATGCCTCCAACGAGGAAGTCATGGCCAAGCTTACCCCAGACCTAATCCAGCTTACTCTGCCAATATATGATGCCAATTTGAATATCATGAAGGGTGAGAAGCTCTTGGCCGAGGCCTTAGAAGCCAATCTGTCCAGGGCGCGGAGTGGAAAGGATGCTCGTAGCGAGGCCCTCCGCGCTATGATTGCTGAAGGGAAGAAGGAAATAGGAGAGTTTCTGCCTCCTGTGTAATTTAACTTGTAAACATTTGCATCTTCTATTTATTCGTCCGTGCATGTACACGGCTGGAATTCACAACTCTGTGTAAACATTGTGAGAATATCATATGTATAAGTCCGTGATGATCACAGCAATTTTGTTTATTGAATTTGAAACTTGTTTATATTCCTTAGATATCACGTACCTGTTTGCATGACATGTCACGTCTTTATCAAGAATAAAACTAAGTCTATAATTTACTAGACGTGCAGCGTGTGTCTTTATCATATCCGGCACTATGTAAGCACGACATGCGGAAACTTATTACAACGTCTTGTAAATAAGGTGTCTAGTAAGGATACATGATCCACGTCACTAGGGTTGCATCCCTTTTATGTGACAAGTTGAATTATTAGGTTCACTTAATCCTCTTACCCCGCCTGGGAGCGAATAGTACATGTACGGTTCGTATGAATGCATATGAATAACACATTATGGAAATAACAAATAAATCTAAAAGACATAAGACAATAATTTGCACAAGAACAGGCCGTGGAGCTAGCTAGGCACCACGTCATTTTATTAGAACGTTTACGATTTTTTGACAGAATTGAAATCCTAAGACAAATAAAACCTAGAAAGCATGAAAACAAAAAATACATGGATCTTCATTGAAGCTGACCACATCGAAGTATCCATGCGGGGGCCGTAGCCCTTTCAGATGTAGCATCTTTTAAGGTTGCAAATATTCCACGTACGATCCAAGTCACGGCCATCCATATCACGCAACTTGTACGCGCCTAGTCCCAAAGCTTACGTGACCTCATACGGCCCTTCCCACTTTGGACCCAGCTTCCCTGTGTTCTCCGCGCGACTTGCCTCGTTAGCACGATAAACAAAATCCCCAGGTCGGAAGGAAATACCCTTGACTTTGGAAACGTAATAAGCCTTCATACATGCCTTAGACTTGGCCTCATTGATGGCCGCTGTCTCTTTTTTTTCCTCTAATAAGTCCAGATTGATCCGGAGTTGCTCATCGTTCGTGACGACATTAACCTCCGCCGTGTTGATGGTTGGCATCCCAACTTCTGCTGGGATAACAGCCTCGGTTCCATAGGCCAGCGCGAATGGAGTGTCCCCATTGGATGTTTTGATCATCGTCCTATGTGCCCATAGAACATGCGGCAGCTCATCTACCCACTTGGCACTTCGTTCATCTAGGCGTGCTTTGATGCCTTCACCTAGGCTTCTATTTGCCCGCTCCACGAGACCATTAGTCTGCGGGTGTTTAACTGATGCGAAATGCCGTGTGATGTTCAACGCCGCGCACCAATCCTTGAATGGATTATCCGCGAACTGCCTTCCTATTATCTGAGATGATCTCACCTGGCAAACCAAAGCGGCACACAATATTTTCCCAAACAAACTTTTTGATATGTTTGCCCGTAATGGATTTAACCGCTTTAGCTTCTATCCAGCGTGTAAAATAGTCCATTACGACGATCAAGAACTTAACGCCTCCTGCAGCAACAGGAAAAGGTCCTACGATATCGATCCTCCACTTATAGAATGGCCATGGGGATGTGATGGGTGTTAGTTCTTGCTGTGGATGTCGCGGTACTGGCCTGTGCACTTGGCAATCACTGCATTTACGAATCATGTCTCGTGCATCCCGATGCATAGTCGGATAATAGTACCCTGTGCGTAAGGCTCGTGCCACTACTGATATGGGTCATGCGTGCATGCCGCACAACCCTTCATGTATCTCACTAACCACATAGCTAGCCTGGTGAGGCCCTACACATCGCAGCCACGACTGTAGGAAGGAACGCTTGTAGAGAATACCATCTCGGAGTTCAAAATGGTGCGACTTCCTTTTGATATGTCGCGCCACCTTGTCATCCTCCGGAAGGGTTTCATCAGTTAAATAGTTGATGATCGGGGTCATCCATATAGGTCCCTCCAGCTATAGTTGTAATTTCCCCACCTGTAATGAATTTTTCCTTGAGTATTTCCACCAGTACTTGTTTGGATAAATGGGCGAAGCTTGTAGATGCAATCTTGCTAAGAGCATCCACCTTCTTGTTCTCACCTCTTGGTACCTGCCTGATGGAAAACTTCCCAAAGGTGGCGATGAGTGACTTAACTTTCTCCAAGTATTGGATCATGTTATCTTCCTTGGCTACGTACCCTCCCAGGATGTGATTCGTGACAAGCCGCGTGTCCACGTAGGCCTCAAGGTTGCGGACTCCCATCATAGCGGCGATTTTTAAACCCGCAATCAATGCTTCATATTCTGCCTCATTATTCGTGGCTGTGAACTCAAAACACAAGGCATAGGTAAACTCCATTCCTTTCGGATTCGTGAGAATGAGGCCGACTCCTGATCCGTCCATGCACGAAGATCCGTCAGTAAACAAAACCCATGGTTCCGCTGGAATTTCCTTTTTTGCACCATTGGTTCGTCCTCCTTAGGTTTCTCAATTAGGAAATCTGCCAAAATTTGGCCTTTAACCGCTGTCCTTGGTCTATAGGAGATGTTATGTTCTCCTAGGAGGACGCTCCACTTCTGTAGCCTCTCGGCCACATCCGGCCTAGATATTATCTACTTTATTGGCTGATCAGTGATGACCACAATTGGGTGCGCCTGGAAATACCGGCGCAGCCTTTTCGCGGTGTAGACCAGTGACAAAACAAACTTCTCCATTGAGGAATAGTTCAACTCTGGCCCTTGCAATGCTCTACTTATGAAGTAAATCGGGGTCCGGACTGAAAACCGATCAGTCATAAGGACTGCGCTTATTGCCCCGTACGTAGCAGACAGGTACATAATGAGCTCCTCCTTAGGTCGGGGGGAAACTAGCATGGGAAGAGCCGCGAGATGTTGTTTAAGCTGCCCAAAGGCCTCCTCTGCCTCCTTTGTCCAGCGGAAGTCTCCTTTATTCAAGAACTTCTTGAGTGTTTTAAATAAGGGTAGTGACTTCTCCGCGGACTTGGATAAGAACCTATTGAGCCCGACCAGCTTTCCATTGAGTGATTGTACCTCCTTGCGTGTCCGAGGGGATGGTAGCTGTATCACGGCGTCCGTCTTCTCCTGAAAAGGATTGATGCCGTTTGGATTAATCATGTACCCAAGGAACATTCCTTCGGTCGCCCCAAACGTGCATTTTTTTGGATTCATTTTCATGTTAATTTTCCTCAACGTGTCGAACGTCTCCTGGATGTCACGGAGAAGTGCCTCCTCCGTATGGCTCTTTATGACCAATCGTCAACATAGACCTCAAGGTTATGGCCTATCTGGGAGTCAAAGGCTTTATCAACAAGTCGCTGATATGTCGCTCCAGCGTTCTTTAGTCCGAATGGCATTTTTGTGTAGCAATACACGCCCTGACTAGTGTGAAACGCCATCTTCTCCTCGTCTTCCTCCGCTATCTGAATCTGATGGTATCCTTTGTACGCGTCTAAAAAACATTTGAAAGGGTATCCACATAAGGATTCTACCTTCCAGTCGATTTCTGGTAACTGATAGCAGTCCTGTGGGCAAGCTTTGTTCAAGTCTGTGAAGTCCACACACATGCGCCAGCTACCGTCATGCCTCTTGACCATGATCGGATTGGATAGCCACTCATGGTAGTATACCTCGCGCATAATTCCTGCGTCCACCAGCTTCTGTACCTCGTCCAGTATTACCTGGCTGCGTTCTGGTGCTTGACCACGCTTCTTTTGCTTAACAGGGGGATATCCCGGGCGGATTTGAAGCGTATGTTATACTATCGAACGCGGTACGCCCTTCATATGCTTTGGCTCCCACATGAATATATCAAGGTTTGCCTTTAGAAGAGAGCACATGGCCTTCTTCCCTTTTTCCGATAGCGTGCCCCCGATGGCTATCTCTTGTTCCGGATAGTCGTGGTGGATTACCACCTTCCAATTAGGAGGCGGTGATCCTTCCTTTATGGGAGCGGGCTGGACTGGTGTTGTTACGGCGTGGCACTCGGATGTCGGTGCAATCAAATTGTAAATAGTAACAATTCCCCCTTTAACAGGGAATTTAATCATGCCATGAGCCGTAGACGGAACTGCCCGTATGGCCAGGATCCTGGTCTTCCAATAATCCCATTGTATGGAGAGTGTGAGCGTATCACTATGAAGTTCATCCACGTCATGGTGGAATGTTCTTCATCCCCAATGGTTACTAGCAGACGCAGTTGTCCAATTGGCCAAATAGTGTCTCCACTAAAGCCAATGAGTGGCGACGTAGCCGGTACTAATTGGCTTTATATCTTTGGTCGTAGCTGTACGAAGTAATGTTCGTAGAGTACTTCCGCCGATGAACCTCCGTCCACATACATACGACGAACGTTGTGGGTTCCAATGCTTACCTCAATCGTGAGAGGTGCATCAGCCACGTTGCTTTCCGTAATAGGAGGGAATGAGATCTCTCTACCGCGCGAAATTTTTTTAGTAACCTTCTGCTTTATGCGGCACTGCCACGATTAGATCATATATATGGTTGAAGGCTTGTCCTTTTAGGAGTCCTTCTTGTCATATTTTTTCTTATCCTTCCCATCCTTCCAATCCTTGACCAGGTGTTTGAGCTTGCCTGATTTAATCAGCGACTCAATGTGCTTCTTGAGCTGGATGCACTCCTCCGTGCCGTGACCATTTTCGTTGTGGAATTCGCAGAAGCGATTTCCTTGACAGCGGTCGACTGGAGTCGTCATTGGGGGAGGCCTTGGGAAGTTTGCCCCTTCCGTCAACAAGATATCTCGGTACGCCATCTTTAGAGGGGTGAATTTGTCATCCGACCACCCTCCTTTATTCTGGCTCTTGTAATCCGAGTTCCTTCTGTTGCCTTGGATGTTTTGACCACCTGATTGCCTCTTGTGCTGGTCGTTTGACCGATAGTTATGGGTTCCCTTTGTAGGATATGCCTCCGCTACCGCGGTTTCTCCTTCCACAAAGTTCCTGACCCTTTCCATGAGGTCTTCATACCTCTTCGGACGCTTGTCATTGAGGCGCCTAATAAATTCCTTGTCCGTTATGGCATGCATGTAATCAGAAATTTTCAGGAGCTCTAGCATCGTTTTTGTGCGCGTGAACTCGTCATTGAAACGTTCCGTAAAGTCCTCCGTAGATTCCCCGGGCCTTTGCTTGATGGTTGCTAACAAGACCGGGTCCATATTATACTTTTTCCGCTGAGTATAATTATTTTTGAATGCGGTACGTAGCTCCCCAAAGGTATCAATACTACGGTGAGGAAGCCTTTCAAACCAATCACGGGAGTTGCCAATCAAGGTCGAATTGAACATCTGGCACCATATAGGCATTGGCCATCGTTCGATCTTCGCCTGCGTATCAAATATCTTTAGGTGATCATCCGGATCACCAGATCTATCATAGATTTTAACGCACGCCGACATACGGCGCTTCTTGTCCTCGGAGTAGTTCCGAATGCGGAGAGTGAAGGCATCCTCCCTATCATCACACCATGGACGGGAGACATCCTCCTCCTGTACATCACGATAGTAGGGATCATCGTAGTATCCTTCGTCGTCTGATGGTAGTGGAGGGGAATGCCAAGGCCGACGGCGCTTGGGGGGATGGTCATCCGAGTCAGACCCTGAAGAGTCGTGAGAAGGGGGCGGTGCCCCACCCCTTGGTTGGATACGATGAGGCCCCTCCATGGGAAGAGTTAGGAGTCTTCCTCCCGCCAGAGTCCATCCTATCCCACACACTCGTGCGGAGATTGCTTACGGGGGTTTCCAATACCGGGCGTTCAGTGGAGCCATCGGATCTATCCCCATCCACATGGGTTTGTTGAAATTCCTGTATGATGCGATCCCTTATGCGCTCGAATACGTTCCGAGGTTGAGGGACATCTTCAAGGGGAGGTCGTTCCTGGGTACGCACCCTCCTCTTCCTCTTATGAGTTCGAGGAGAGGTACCGGCATGGAGCTGCCAAAGTTAAGCCTGGATTGGAGGTTCCTTCCCAGGTTTAGTCTTGACGAGATGCCCGGGAAGATTCTGTCAAAGTTCTGCGTGAGAACACGCTCGAGGTCCTCGTCGTTGAGTAAACCAACCTCCATCTCTGTCTCGGCCAGTGGTGGCCTCTGCGGCTCCTTAGTAGGAGCCTTCGGCGCAGCCCCCGGGTCGGGGTTATCCAAAGTGATAGAAGGTGGTGGGGTATTATCGGACGTGCCTGCCCCACCAAGAGACTGAAAAAGGTTTTGGTTGTTTGGCCCTCCTGCTTGGCCGCCCTGATTTTGAGCAGAGGTGATTACCCCGTCACCTGCGGACTTCCGGTTCCTAGAATTCGTGTTCCTGGGATTCCCCTAAAAGTTTCCCTTCGTCATTGAGAGAGATTGAGATGAAAACATGTTTTAGCTTAGTGTTTGGGTCCCACGGATGGCGCCAACTTGTTGATACAAAAGTTGGATGATCCTTGCTTGACCCGAATTAGGCTTAAATCGGGTAGGCTGGGATCCGGCTCTTGCACCAAGTGAATAACTTGCTGAGATCCTGCACACTAAAGCAACACGCGTTAGACTTACCGTCGGAACGTATCCCACGATTAGACTCTGGCGTGAGAGTAAGTAACTGGTTATGGTTAGAAATTGGTTGTCAGTTGAGAGTATGGAGAATGTCATACCTTTGTGGAACCCTTAGGGGTTCCTTATATAGGCAGTGAAACCCCAATGGGTTGTCACTGTTACTTCGGCCCCAAGCATAAGATAATCACCATAATTAGCTTGATTGTTATCTTCTAATTATAGAGAGTGTATATCCTATTCTTTAAGGCGAATCCCAATCCTGATAAGATTGTGATTCTGTCTAACCCTGTACCGGCCGTGCCGGGTTATGGGCCGCACACATCTTATGCGGCCACTATTCATTTAAACCCATAAGCTTAAATGACATTAATCGAACCCATTCGTGATGGGTCGGATGCGGGTAGTACCCGTGGGTCGGGTTCATAACCCGGTTGGGGACTATACGTCATCAAACTTGATGATAAATATTGATTTCAATATGAATTTAGAGTCTATGATTAAGTTCAATGGGTCTAGTTTCTGGAAAAATAAGTTTCAAAATTTTTTAAGCTAGGGAATTTTTTTTTTGGTTTTACAAGATTAAGTGTTAGAATTAGAATTTCAGTCTTAAAAATCACTTGTAGTGTAAGATTTTTATTTCCCAAATCTAAGGAGCCTGAACTTGATTTTGGATATGTTAAAATACATGATATTATCTACGTCTTATAATTTTATCATAATTTTTAGATTTGTCTAGGTAGAGTAAATTTGTATCAACTTACTGTATGTTTTGTCAGATTCTGTTTTAGACCAGTTTCAAAAACAAAGGTAAAAGGGGATATAAAATTAGAAATAAATTAAACCACTGAATAGGGATATATTAGACACATGTGAGAACTTATGTGATTTTTTGTGAAGTTTATTAGGTCGTAGGCCAATTAATTATGAAAACCTTGCCCAAAACAAGTGGTGACATCTAAAAGTGAAAAAGATCCCTAATTAAGGCATGTAAATGTTTATAAATGGTAAATTCAAATAATAAGTGAATAAGATAAAAATAATTATCTATATATTTCCGCCGGTCTTCCAAGTTATGTAAATTATTTATGACCGTTCAAATTATACAAAACTAAATCCTGGCCATTGAAATTAAAACATTATCTATCCTAACTAACTTGAGCCAAATGTGGACATTTAACCTTATCTAACTTGAGGTGACTTATTATCGTATATTACTGTACCAAACTTTGAGCCAAATTTAGGAAATGAATAAACATGCTTTTCAAGGCAGATACATTCTCCACATCAGTTTACAAAAAAATTTGAAACTTTAAAAATTTCCTTTTTACCGCCAAATGGATAAACACACATGTAAACATCACTTCCATCTCTACTTTAGAGGGCAGGGAGTCATCACTCCAAGTGAGTGTGTTTTGGGGTGCCACGTCAGAGATACCCACTCACTCACTCACATAGAAAAATCAGGGGAGTCATCACTCCAAGTGACTCCCTTTTGTGGGTCCCATTTTTTTTTATTTCTCACATTTTCAAATTAAATTAATTCATTTCATAAATAAAAATAAATATTACAATCCTAAAAAAATATAAAAATACAACTTCGAATAAGAAAAATTACGAAAAAATTACGAAAAAAAAACTACTAGTTGGAGGAGTCTTCGGAATCTTCAACGTCGCGGTATTGATTGGTATTCGGCATTTTTGCGCGTAGACGAGCCTTGATTTCTTCTTTTTTAAAGTTTACAAACGCGACCGATTAGGGATCCATGTTGGAGATGTCATAGTTGAGAAATTTCAACTCCTCCATTTCGGCAATCGTGTCGTCTTTGCGTTGCGAAGCCGCATACGCTTTTTGCGAGGCTTCACGACGGAGACGAAGGTCATAGGTAACCGCGTCTTCAAATCGAGACGAGTTACTTCCTCCGGTACTCGCCGATGTTTCGGAACGACTTTTTTTCCCGGGCCTTTCTTTACCCGCGGGACGGGGTCGTTGATCGCGTTGGAAAAGTTCGTCCATGTTCATCGGCATCGAAACGAACCGCCTTCCTCGTTCTCGGTCAAATCAACCGGGACAACCTCGGGTGTGTCCCATTTCGGGGACTTCTTCAAAACATTCCATGCCTTTTCGTGATTTAACGTGGCATTTCTATTCTCTTCCGCGTAAATGGCCCGAGCCCGTTCAATCACATCAAACTCACTTTCGCCACTTTTTTTGTTCCGATGACATTTCTTGTAGATGGCGTTCCACTTCATAATATTATGATGCATCGGATTCCACTTACCAGTAAGCATGTCTTTGGTACGTTCTTGATTATTTCTTTCGTTAAACACCCGGGTAATCCGAATCCAAAGAGTGTCTCTTTTTTGGTGACGCCCAACTTTCGGATCTTCGGATGTCGCGATGTAACACTCAGCAAGCACGGCTTCTTCGTCCTTGGTCCACCGACCAAGACCTTCATTCGGAACGGGTTCTTTTGATTTTTTTGCGGGGTTTTTCTTTCGGCTTTTTTTTGTTGGTTCGGTTTCGGGTGGTGGAATTGAGCTTGTAGATTGGAGTGATAGGCGTCTTTGGGTGGTATAGGCTTGATATTCTTCTTGTTGCTTTTGTATAAAAGCTTGATCTTCGGGAGTCATCGGACCGTGGGTAGGAAATCCGGGGAATTGTGGATTTGACGTAGTTCCGTCACCGCCACCCATGTTGGATTGAAGGAGGTGGGTGAATCCGAACCAATTTTCGCCGGCCATTGTGTTTGTGTTTATGAATGAGAGAATGATAAAGGAGAGAATGATTTGTGTGTGTGTAAAAAATGTTATAGGAAATGTAGTATATATAGAGATTAAAATTGAATTTTTTTTTTAAATAATATAGCCGTTGGAATTTAATTAAAAAAACTAGCCATTGGGGCATTAAAAACAAAAAAAAAACATTTTTTTTCAAATATAACGGCTAATAGCCGTTTTTTTTTTAAAATTTCAAATTTTTTTTTTTTAAACTCACCACTCACGCCGAGTGGGTTGAGTCACGCCAAGCCCCCACGCCGTGGGATTTTTTGGTTCGGGGAGTCATCACAGCCACCGCGTCGTGAGTTTGGCACCCCACGACGCCACCACTCCCTGAGCTCTTACCTTCAAAATAAAAACACACGAATTATTTTTCTCACCTTCAGAACCTATAGCTGGTATCTACAACACACATTCAACAACTCTAATCCATGGCAAACATTCAGAATATTGAGGTTAATTTGTTCATATACAATGGTTAAGTATCACATGTTTTTAAATTTCTTTAATTCTAATATTCTACTTTCAAGCAGGATCTTGCAGAATTCATCAATGCAATGTTGGGGCACAACGGACATTGGCGAAATAATATGCGCTTTCAATGATACTACCAGAAAAAGAAAACATGAAGATTCCTCAAAACCTGGAAATGGAGTGATGTGACTGATGTTCATCGATGATCTTCGAGACTTTGAAGTTAAACAAGCTAATGTTCTCAAGACATAGCTTGAGGAGAGTTTTAGGCTACTGTTTCATTTTATTTGTTATGGGTAGCATATATTCTTCATTAGTATGTAGTTTTACTCTGAATCTTTTAGGTGTTCTTTAGTAATGTATGAAAAAAAAATATAAGTAATGATTTGCGTTCTGATTTCATATTTACACGTTTTTGTTATTCTAAATGAAATCATCTGCAATGGGTACTGGTAAAAACATCATTTATTACCTATCGGAGATAAAGGAAAGCCACTCACAAGCCACAACTCGCCCCCATTAGATATATTGAATCATCTTTTTGACCAAGACCGTGTGTGTTTTGGTTTGAATCAATACACCATGAACGTCTTTGGATCAAATGTCTTTTCATGACATACATAATAATCTGTGTAATCAAGACTGCTATCTGTGTGGTTTGGTTGGAATGGAGATCTTTGGATCAAAGATGGAAGAAAATTTGTAAGTAAGAGGTTATAAGGGATGGATCTTGATAGAAAAATCGATTTTTGACCATATTAGTTTTGTGTATTTTTATCTCAACCACATAGGTACATACATGACATAAGGAATTCTAAAACCGAGGTTGAATGACCGGAGGATTCACGGTAGATCAATGGCGTTGAGGGACCATAGAGTATCGCACTAGAGTTACATGCTAAATCTAATGTACTGGTAGACATTGAAGGTTTCCATGATATTGCATTTTTCTTTTGGTTCATGGTTTGTTGGTGGGATATTAGTTATGGGCTGAAATTTTGTCACAGTGACCACATAAGAAAACATGAATTATGGCCTAAACTTGAGTTATAAGATGGAATTGGTGACTGTGACACATAAGATAGAGTCATTTTTTTGTGTGGCAATTTTGGTATATAATTGTGAATAGATAATCTTAATAATTATTTTTTGAACAAAGATAATCTCAATAATTCAAAGTACTATGTTGTTATCCAAAAGTGATGCTTATCTTTTTGACAACCAGCACTCTTATTTCTATGAAACATCACTATAAACTACTCTCTCCGTCCTTAAATTATAGTCCCTCTTTCCTTTTTGAGTTGTCCTAAATTAATTGTCCACTTATAAAACTTCTAAAAATAGGTAAGAATTTTAGATCGAGATTACTAGATTACCCTTAATTGAATTCATAATTACAAACTTTTGAAAGGTTTTAAATTAATTGTTTAAGGGTAAAACTGTCTTTCTGTAAAAAGTAAGAGAGAGAAAACTGAAAAGGTGGTACTTTTCTTAAACCATGTGTTTTTGTGGGGGACAATAATTTTAGGATGGAGAGAGTACTAGATACTCAATTTTGTAGGCACCTTCTACTTTTAATTTTTAACTTTGACGTCATTTGTTTACATAAGGGTCACAAACCATTTTTTTGTATGCATTGACAATTAAAAATGTTTTATTTCATCAATGTAAATCTCATGTTTATTTATGGTAAATATGGATTAGAACACATTTGTGCCATCAAGGCTAAAACGCTTGTATGCATTAACAATACTCTATGTCTAATGATTTGATTATAGAATTTCGAAAACGATTGGTAAAAATTTAAAACGAAAAATGTACAATTTAAATGTATAAATAATTAATGCATTAAGCATGAATTATAGGGTTAAATATCATTACTTTAGAATTATAATATGTTGAGTTCTTTACTGGTTTGGTTAGGGTAAAAAATTTGGCTAAAGCACATAATATGTGCAAGTTAGTTAATTATGTGGGTAACCGTCTATTTATCTCTTCTAAACGTTTTGTGCTTATCCTCTATTATCATCTCATGTGCTAACTAATAACAAATGGTACAAATATCACTGAGATTTTTTTTAGTTTTTTAGATGTGTGTATTTTTTGAAGTTATAACTTTTTTTAGATCTTTGTGTAATTTTCAGAGTTATAAAAAAGTTATAAAACTTTTAGATGTGTATGTTAAAGTTTTTTTTAAAAAAGTTACAATATATATATATATATATATATATATATATATATATATATATATATAGGGTGAGGTTATTTTCAGAACCAAATAAATGTACAGAACTGCGAGAACCATCTTTTTACTCTTAAAATGCACATGTATATTCATCGGGTTAGTTCACTAGATAGAAATACATGAATTTTTATTGTCGTAGGTCACTAGGAACATTTATCATCGGACCATGCACATGTATTTGTTTTGTATGTATTATAACTATCTTTTCGTTGGATAATATTAAAACACATGTGCACTCTTCATATCGCTCATCATACTCGGATCTATAACCAGTAAAATAACTATTAAATGTTAATTTAAACATAATAATGAAAATACATATGCATTGTTAAGAGTATAAAGGTGGTTCTCGCAGTTCTGTACATTTATTTGGTTCTGAAAATAACCTTACACTATATATATATATATATATATATATATATATATATATATATATATATATATATATATATATATATATATATATATATATATATATATATATATAGTAATGTATTTCTTTATTGAATCGTTATACCCGAGCAACGCACGGGTATTGTACTAGTAAATATATGATCACGTGTTCTTGTAGATCCTGTAAAGAATTTTTGATCCTTTGTCTTCGTTCGATTCTACTCGTTGCTTTCGTTATGGTACATATATTTCGTACATATAAAAAACACAAATCACCAATAAGCACAATAATATTTAGCAGATAATACGAACACTATGAATAGTACTTAGAGTAACAAACATTGAAGCTATAATCGTTTTCTTTTCTAAGTACTTGATGATATACTAAACTTTATGCCATAAGACCTATTTTATAGACTAAAGAGTCCTAGTCGACATACAGTATATTCCTATGACAAATACAAAATCTTCTAAGAATATAACTTATACATTATTCTTCTATAAATAACACATATTTATCTCCTAAGTATTCTTGATCTCTAAGCAAAGCATGTGATTTAGCCTGAAACAAACACATGTATTCTGCCTAAAACACATGTGATTCAGCCTAAACACATGTGATTCAGCCTCGTCAGAAAATCAATACCACCAGCAAAGTTGTTATAGATCCGACGAAACTTAATAAACCTCCATTTTCCAGCAAGGTTGTTATAGATCCGGCGAAGTTTGTTGTAGATCTAACGAGGCTTGATGTAGAAGATAGAGCGAGATTTGATAGTGTGAATTTGGGTTTCCGACGTTAAAAGTGATCGTAGATAGAGGTTGTGGACAGGGTGGTTTGGGTGATCGAGGCGGTGGTGGTCGAGAGGTGGTGGTGAGGGTTGGGTGGTTATAGAGAGAGAAAAAGCATGAGTGGTGTTGTGGGTGTTTTTAGAGAGAAACAAATGTAGTAAATTAATAGTTTCTAGTGAATGGATGAAGATAGAATTGGAAGGTTGAGATGTGTTTCTTTGTTTTTTCATGTATACATTATTTCTATGGGTATCACCTCATTAATATAATAAGGGTACGTTTGGTAGAGAGAATTTCATATATTAGAAATGAAGTAGAGAATTTAAACTCAGAGAACTGAAATCAGTAGAGAATTCTGTTTAATTCTACTGTTTGGTAGCAACAAAGAATCAAATCTGATAAATGCGTAAATTTGTATTTGTACTTGTTTTGACTTTTTTATGTGTAAATTTGAATCTTTATTTGTTTTTTACTTTTTTTTATCAATATTTGACTAAGGATGTCAAAAAAGCCGACATGAATAAAACTCGATTAAGCTTATTCGGTCCGGGTTACTCAGGTCAATATTTTTATTCGGGTTAATAGGGTTAATCACAGTTACCCAAATAATAAATAGGCTTAGATGTAGAGTTGAAAATGTTTGACTAACTCGGGATTGAGTCGACCCGATTGACTCGAATAATTTTTTTTTCATATTCGGGTCACAGTGACATATGAATTCGAGTAGTATCTGTAGAAACTAGATGGGGGGTTGAATAGTTTCTCGTCGGTTTATCTCCTAATTAAAATTCCTTTCAATTAGGTGAGTGTCAAAACTATCTTTTACTTGAAAGCTAGTTGCATAATGATTAGGTTCAATTCTAATGCATTAACAATAAGTAATAAGTGTAATGATGTTGAATGTAAGTAATGAGTAAGGAAATAAACAACCTAGTAGAAAGACACCAAGATTTATAGTGGTTTGG
Organism: Glebionis coronaria; assembly: GCA_025667525.1. Lineage (NCBI taxonomy): Eukaryota > Viridiplantae > Streptophyta > Magnoliopsida > Asterales > Asteraceae > Glebionis > Glebionis coronaria. Next base: position 86,625,035 of record CM046875.1, on the reverse strand, counting down.
CAACGAGGCTCTATCCTCGTTCCTACTACACTCTTCCAGTACACCTTACTCGAGATTTCCACTATATCCACAAGCTCCCTTCTTGGCGGAGAAAACCTTACAACGTCGCTTACATTATTTTCCGACACTAATCTAAATGTCGAGACCTAATCTTAGCTAGTACCAATCTACACAACGTCGCCCACTTCACCATTTTATGACACAAGGCTAGATGTCGAGTTCTAATCAAAACCAAGAACCAATCTTCACAACGTTTCCTACTTCACCATTTTCCGACAAAAGGCTAGATGTCGAGTTCTAATCCAAAGCTAGAACCAATCTTCACGACTCTTCACTTTGAAGCTAAGTGAGAACTTCACACAACACAACTACACATCACTTTATAGTTTAGTGAGAACTCACAAGACACAACCACATCACTTTATAGTTTAGTGAGAACTAACACAACTTATTACAACTCAACTAAACTTATCCAAGTATACACATGTAGCTTGGATCTACACAACACAAATCCAAGCACACACATATGCAAAGGATTTACACAACTCTAATCCAAGTATTCACACATAGCTTGGATGAACACAACTAGTCCAAGTATTCACAAATACATTGGATCTACACAAGACACAAATAAACAAATGATGAACATGACTAGATCTTTAGGAGAGGATGATCTTCATCAAGGCTTTATCTTTAATCACATCACAAGTGTGTGAGTGATCTTCTCTTTGGACAAGGTAAAGAAGGAGATCAAGAGGATAATGATAAGTAAACATACTTAACACATTAAGTGATCATTTACAAATGACTAGGATTAGATAGGAGAAAGAAAGCTGAAAGAGATGTCCAAAAAGGGTTAATGAAAATACAGATTTGATCCACTATTTATAGAAGACAAATCCCACCGGCTAGCTGGGGGTGGTTCCTTAGCTACCCAGGCGGTTTCTTATCGATAGGGAACCGCATAGGCACTTAAGGAACCACAGAGTGTAGACTCCGCTCCTTTTTGTCTTTTAGTGAATTTGAAATATTTGAGGTTGTTTAAACCTTCAAAGGATATTCTTATGGCATTTGGAATATGCCATATTCAAATTTACATTTTTATTTTAATAAAATATTTTCTTAAAAATAAAGTTTATTAAAAACCCTTTGTTACATTTGACAAATGTGAGTTTTAAGGCTAATCACTTTTATGATCACTAAGCATGATTAAGATATGTTAGTGTAATGATTATTACCTTGATGATAGTGTTTGTTAGATAATTCGTTTTATGATTGTGTTTGACAATAAATGTCTTTGTAATTTGTCGTGATCAAAACTAAGAAAGATTAATTAATACTAACAATGTTTTTAGGCATTGCTTTGCATTAACAATCTCCCCTTTTTGATTACGACAAACTATAAACTCATTTACGTAAAATACAAGATTATTCAAATTATTAACGAGTTTATCATTATCAATTCTCCCCTTTGTCGAAGCAAAAAGGTTAGCACAAGTCTTTGAAGAAGAAAAGACTCGGACTTTGCTAGTAGCTCCCCCTTGGTGCTTACTCCCCCTTGCTTGGGCACCAAGTAAATGAGCTAAGGTGACATGCTACACAAAGGTTAGAAGAAAGAAAAGAAACACCAATGTATATATGTGCACTACCTACTAACTAACTTGAGAAGGAGAAAGAAAAGAAATCTCAAATTAAAACAAGTTTTGCTAAGTATGTCCAAAGAGTGTGTGTTGACAACATCATAGTTCAATTGGTGGAATAAAGGAAGAAAAGAAACATCCAAACCAATTAAAGATGATTAAAATGTCAAGTGGTTAAAATTTAGAATTTATGGAATCACCCATAATTAATTGTAAGTTTTAACCATGATCAACTCCTTAACAAATGTGTGAAAAAGAATTAGAGGGAAAGATAACACACATAACATTCATCTTACACAAATATGAAATAACATACACGAGAAATATTCATACACACAATATGAATATTAAAAGAAAAAAATATGGAAAATAAACCACAAAGCATAGACTACTCTAATTGTGATAATCTTCCAAGATTGCTTAAGTTTTATTGACTTAAACAACTAAAGTACAAAATATGCGTTAGTTGGAAAAGAAAGACGACGAAGCATCATTCGACGTTTTGTTCACGGGAACGAAAACTTTGAGAGGAGGTCGAGTCAGGAGGAATTTAAGGAAATTTAGCTTGTCATAGATATGAGCAAGTTCAATTTGTTGAAAACGACAACAAGCACACGAGGAAGCATGATGCAAAACAAAGTCGTTGGATAGGGGAGGTCCATCAAAATGAGAGTTTGGTGGAGAGGGAGATAATGGATAAGAGATGTTTCCACAATGCCTAGTGAGATTAGGAAATGAAGATAAGTCATTGAGTTGCGGAGAGTTGAACGGTTTAGGTGGTGGTGGAAGAATTTCCTTTTCTCCGGTAATTGGATTTATAGAGTAAGTCTCATTCCAATATTTAATCAGAGAGAAAGAAGAATTCTTGGAGGATTTTGGAGAAGAAGAATCATGAGGATTCTTGTTCTTTTTTATCCAAATTGGTCGAACCGAGATTTTCGGTTTCTTTGAAAGCTTGGAAGAAGAAGCTTTAGGTTGAGAAGATTGTGACAAAGAAATGTCAAGGTTAGGAATGGAAGAGTTAGGCATTATGAGGGATGAAGAGAAGAACTCCCAAAAGAGAAGAATTTAAATAAAATAGACAAGGCAAAGATTTAAAATGAAAGCAAAAGGTTTTAGGGAATGTTTAGCCAAATTGGGTAAACAAAGAATCTTAACCAAGACAGTGGTCAAAGAAGAGAGACCAAAAATAAGCCAAAAGTGGCTTTCCCGTACGCGGTTCCTTAAGGGAGCCCGTAGTTCCATATTGATATGGAGCCGCCTAGTGGCTAAGGAGCCGCGTCCAGTGGACTACAGACCATGATTTTCAAAAGTTTTGGAGAATAATAAGACTTTTTCAAAATTTTGCAAAACTTGGACTTTTACCTCTTTTAGCACTAGAGTATGATAGGGTTGCATAAAAGCAACAGATTCACAAAGAATGTCTTGACAAAGGGTGAAAAAATATTTAGATAACATCTTGATCCAATTTTAAGTCAAGTTTTTAGAGATTGTGATAGATTTAGGTTCAATTTTTAAATAAACTTGTTAATGCAAGTGATGCCTAAAAACATTATTAGTGTTAACTAATCTTTCTTAGTTTTGATCACAACAAACTATACAACACATTTAGTGTAAAACACAAAACGAATTATTTAACTAACACTATCATCAAGGTAATAATCATATCACTAACTTTTCTTAATCATACTTAGTGATAATCAAAGTGATTATCCTTAAAACTCACTTTTGTTAATATGACAAAAGATTTTTTAATAAACTTTCTTTTTAATTATTTTATTAAAATGGAAAATGTAAATTTGAAAATGGCATATTCCATATGCCATAAGAATATCCTTTGAAGGTTTAAAAAACCTTAGATATTCCTACCCCACTAAAAGACAAAAAAGGGAGCAGACTCTATTGGGTGGTACCTTAAATAGCTAGGCGGTTCCTTAGCGATATGGAACCACCGGCTAGTTAAGGATCCGCGCCCAGCTAGCCGTTGGACTTTGTCTTCTATAAATAGTGGATCAAATCTCATTTTCCAATAAGCCTCTTGGACGTCTTTCTCAGCCCCCTTTCTCTTTTCTATAGCATAATCATTAGTAAATGATCACTTAAGGTGTTAAGTATGTTTACAGATGATTATCCTCTTGATCCCCTTCTTTACCTTGTCCAATGAGAAGATCACTCACTCACTAGTGTTGTGATAAAGATGAATCCATGAATTAGTCCTGTTCATCATATTAGCCTTTTGTTTTTGTTGATCTATTTGTATTTATGAATACTTGGACTAGTTGTGTTCATCCAAGCTATTTGTGAATACTTGGATTTGTTGTGTACATCCATTGCATATGTGTTTGCTTGGATTTGTGTTGTGTAGATCCAAGCTACATGTGTGTACTTGGATATGTCTAGTTAAGTTGTAATAGACTTGTGTAGTAGTTCTCACTAAACTATAAAGTGATATGGTTGTGTCTTGTGAGTTCTCACTAAACTTGAAAGTGATTAGTAATTGTGTTGTGTGAAGTTCTCACTTAGCTTCAAAGTGAAGAGTCGTGAAGATTGGTTCTAGCTTTGGATTAGAACTCGACCTCTAGACTTGTGTCGTAAAATGGTGAAGTAGGCAACGTCGTGAAGATTGGTTCTACCTTGAGATTAGAACTCGACATCTAGCCTTGTGTCGTTAAATTGTGAAGTAGGCAACGTTATGTAGATTGGTCCTAGCTAATGATTAGGTCTCGACATTTAGCTTAGTGTCAGAAAATAATGTAAGCAACGATGTAAGGCTTTCTCCGACAAGAAGGGAGCTTGTGGATATAGTGGAAATCTCGAGTAGGTGTACTCGAGGAGTGGAGTAGAAACAAGGATACAGCCTCGTTGTCGAACCACTATAAATCTTGGTGTCTTGTCACTAGGTTGTCTCTTTCCTTACTCTTTACTTATTTCATTATCATTGTACTTACCTATTACCATTGCTAATGCATTTGAATTGAACCTAATCATTATGCAACTTAGCTTCAAGTAAAAGATAGTTTTGATACACACTTAATTCAAAGTAATTTAAATTAGGTGACTAATAGAAGAGAAACTATTCAACCCCCCCCCCCCCCTTCTAGTTTCTACAATGTGTATCTGATCGATGGTCACTCAAGATCTTTGAAGTATATTTTACTTTAAAACTTGGATCGATCCATTGTCTCCTCACATTAGAAGATCAAGTTGTACTAAAGTTTCTCTTTGGTCAAAATTATTTTTTCTTGGAAAATAGGTCTTTTAATTGGTAATATTGCATACCTCTTAGATTAGTAGCCCTTATGCATTTTAGATCTACTCTTGAAATGTATCTACTATATTGCCTCTTGCTTTGTGTAGGTACTCATGAAGATCAATCATTTAATTGGTTGTGGATTGAGTTAATTGCACTTGTAGAAGACTCATCTTCATTGATCTTCAACATCTTTGAATGATGATATCAAGATGATTGGGAATGATACTAGTCCTTGAAGACTTAGTACTCATCATAGTCATTGTTGGGCATTGCATTGATTCCTTGATGGATTGCTCTTTGTGGCCAAGGTACGCTTTTGTTCTTCCACACGCCCTTTGATCATTCTTTTGATCATTACTTGACTATGTGCTTGTTCTTGGCATCCTTGCCTTGACATTTGTTTGTGGTTTGTGATTCTTTTCTTTTATCCTCTCAAACCTTCATTGCTTGGATACTTGACTCACTATGGTGATGTAGAGTGAGTTAGTAGTAGCTTAAAATATCAAGCATGATTTCCATGGTTTGCACCCATACGGTTAGTAGGCCCTTTGTGGGAGAGAAAGTGAATCAATACCTTGCTCATATTTTGTCTTAGACTAAGACTATTATTGAAAGTGATCTCAGTCTATGCATCAATAATTACTTTGTGTTTATTCATTACCAAAGCCGTTTAACGTTTCGCTGGAAAGGCAAGTCTTAAACCACTATATATGACACAAGCTCTTCGTCTCCATGATTTGAAGATTGTTATTAATCCCTTTAGCATTGATCTTAGTCTTTATTCACTTCCCTTGACTTCTCTCCACTTTGCTTTTTCGCTACGAGTAGTCATTTGTCCGTTTCGGTTCTTTTCGATCTCGATTCAACTCGTAATCCTTCATTAAGGCATATTGTTTAGTATTATGATGATCCAATGATATTCTAAAAGGTTTAAGATATATTTTTGAGTATTTTAGAAAACTTGGTTTTCAAAATTTTGGCGTCTTTCATTGATAAAAACCAGCCTCTGCAGGCGGTTCTTTATCTCTGGCGGCTCAAACCCGTGGTTCCTTATCGATAAGGTACCGCGGGCAGTAAAGTTTGTTAGAGCGCCAGTTTTATTAAAATAACCTTTTTCAAACCAAACCCTCTCTCTCCCAAAAACACACAGCCGACGAATTCCACCTTTTCCACCATTGTTGAAGCTTCAAAAACCTTCAATCACTCAAATTAATTGATTCCAAGTTGGGGGTTTCACTCATTCTTCATCAAACATCAATTAATTGTAAGTACTTTCTTTCAATTTCATCTATTTTGTTCTAGGGTTCATCCTTTCATAATTGGATATTTTTAAAATTGAAATTGAATTAGAATCTTAATAGGAATATGGGTTGACATGGTTATTTTACTATGATTCCTTAGGTTCATATTCATTAAGATTTCACTAAAACCCACTTGTAGAACAAATCCGAATTTTGACTAAATGATTTTGGTTAAAAGATGGAATTGAGATGAACCCATGAACAAATAGGTAGTTGCATTGTTAATGCTTACCTAAAAACCTTGTTTTGAAAAACCAATGCTCTAGTCCATTGTTGATCCAACATAGGTCATATGTTCTTGGTTAGTAATGGAATAGACACATTGTGAAGATGAGAATGTTATGGATTCAATCCTTTGTTTGTCAAGAAATTGATATAACACATTCTCATATTTTTAAGTTTTGATTTTATTTTTCATATGAGTGATTGGAAAAATATTTTCTTGTGTTTATTTAGGTACTAATCATGCCTTCGCAATACCAAAAGGATCATCAACTCACCAAACAGTATATGCCTAACCTTTCCGACTTTTGTCACTCAACTCGCCTTGCCCATACTTATTCATCCCTTCAATCCCGTTGTTTTCATGAGGGTAGAGTTGTTCAAAAAGATATTAAGGATTATGTCTACATCAAGTCTATGTTTGAAAACATTGGATTTGATTGTTTGTTGAACATTAAGGAAGACATCTATCCTCGATTCCTATTAGAGTTCTTTAGCACATACTCCGTTATTGAAAACAATGATGGAATATTTGTTAGGTTCATCTTGAAAGGTCAGCTCATTCAATATTCTCTCGAAGTCTCCGGTCAAATTCTTGATGTCCCATTTGTAGGCACTTGTCGCTTCACGGATAAATGGAAGCTTAGTGCTCTCCTTGAATCCAACAATTGTTCTCCAAATGATCATGAGGAAATTGATCTTGACTTCATTGTTGACAATGTCTCCAAAAAGAGTAATCGACCCGTTAAGAGATGCCTTCATACTAAGGTGCGTTCGGTGAAACGTCATGAGGTTCTCTTAAGCGACCTTAATGATAATATGGTCCAATGGACCAATATCCTTAGGGAAAATGTGTTTTGTCTTGGTGTAAACTGGGATCATGTTCCGGCGTGTTTAGTGCATATGTTATACTACATCTTTACCAACACCAATTACAATTTGGCATATTTTATCGCTCAACGGATAAATTATGCTATTCACAAGCCTAAAACAAACCTCCCTTACGCAATGCTTCTCACTCGCCTTTTTAAAAGGGTTGGCCGTGATTTTCCAAATCTTGATCTTTCTTAGTTTCAACCGGTCAAACGGGTCATGCTACCTATTCAAGAGGTATATAAGAGAAAGACAAGATGTGATCGTAAATCCAACCAACAAGAGTCCAATGATGACGACATGGACATGCCAACAAGTGATGGTGATGGCATTGGCACAAGTGCTCCCATTGATTCTTCGATTACTTCTCACCACTCCACAAACTCATTCGTAGATGGTTTAGATGACACTGCTTCCCCTCCTCATCATTCCACTAGTGAAGTTCCTAATAATCTAAATTTGGAGGAACTTTACCGTCAAAATCTTCGAACCCAAGGTGATTTACATGAACACCGGGTTGAGTCAAGGAAGGGAATCAAGTACTTAGGAAACATGATCAAGGGATTGGGCAAGAAGAGAAGATGAAGACTTTGAGTTGTTTCAAAGTATACATGTTGGTAAACATGTAATGTGATGTTGAACATTTGCTTCCTTTTACCTTATTTTGGTTGTGTACTAACTAATACTACTTGATTGGATTATTTGTTATTTATCCTAAATAATTTCCTATGCCATTGTGATTATGTTTTGCATAGCTTTGTGCATCCTATGTGTTAGTTAGCTTCCTAGATTTTGGTCAGTAGTTAACTTTGGCTTGAAAATCCTTTGCTAAAAATCTGGGCTAACCAAAGTTTGAGGAAGTACCATTTTTGAACACCACTGGTCGCGGTTCCATATCAACCTGCGGTAGCTTATTGATAAGGAATCGCCGCCCTAGATAAGGAACCGCCGGCTACTGTGTCCGACAGAATCTTTGCTTTACACTATTTTCCTTAATCTGTGTAAACCTTGCTTGATTCTTTGCAAAAACCTGCAAATTTCCTAAACTAGGTTAGGTAAATTCATTGTTCACATAAAATATTTTTAACCCATTACTAGTTTGGATCATCCCCTCACCCTTTTAAACCCACCTTGTTAGCCATGTTCTTCACACATCAAACCATTCTTCCTTAAACCTTAAACCTTTCATTTCAACCATGGTTTCTACAAGAAGCTCAAACTCATCCAAAACCTCCACCTCAAGGAAAAATCTTAAGATTAAGATTAAAGTGCCTAAACCTAACTCCTCACCCTTTCACACACCCAAGAATGGGATTGTCCAAATTCTCATTTCTTCATCAAACTCACCACCTCTTGCTCCATGCAAGACTACCTCTACCCATGGAACCAACCATTCTCATTGTTCTACCTCCTCTTCATTCCAATCTAGGATGAATGAGCTTTCCTTACCCTTCACTCCAAGTAATCTCTTGGATGTGACTACCCAACCACAACCCATCCAAAGCATTCCCATTGTGAATGACTTTGATGATACCTTGGTGACTTCACCATTTACCCCTCCAAACTCACCCTTTTCACCCTTGGAGAGCATGCCTACACACTCACCCACATCACCCTTGGAGAACATACCTACTCCACCTTCACCTCCCTCAAACACTCCAAACTTGGGTGATCCTAGCTTTTATGGGTATTTCATGCACAATGGCACTAATTGCCCTTGTTGCCTCAACAACTTCTATCTCCTTGATATTCTTAGAATGGAGATGATTGGGGCTCATATAGAGTTGCAAAGCTTTTTGTTGAGTCTCTTTGCCAATCATCCTCCTAGGAGATAAATGATGATTTTCCCTAATAAGTTTTTATTTAAACCAAGCCAAGGAAGATTACTAATCACGACCTACTTTTAATTTTTCTTTAGTTTAGTTAATTGTTTTTCTTTATTTCCTTTATGTATCTCGTTCATGAGTGTTTTATGAGAATGAATTATGGACTTAGCATTGTGTGTTTCTATCCTTATGTTCACATTAATCAACTTCAATTCCAAATTAAAATTGAACCTAAATCTATCACAACCTCTAAAACTTGACCAAAATTGGTTCAAAATGTTATCTAAATATTTTGTCACCCTTTGTCAAGACATTCTTGGTGAATGTGTTGCTTTTATGCAACCCTAGCATAATTTAGTGCTAATAGAGGTAAAATTCCAAGATTTGCATTTTTTTGAAAAAGTCTTAGTTTTTCTCAAAACCCTGGAAAATCAAGGTTTCAAGTCCACTGCACGCGGCTCCTTAAAGTCGCGCGGTTCCTTAAGTGATAAGGAACCGCCGGTCCCTATAAGGTACCGCGGACAGAAAGTCATTTTATGGCTCGTTTTTTGTCTTTCTTCATCACCCTATTCCCAGTCAAGATTCCATGTTTACTCAATTTGGCTAAACATTCCTTGACACTTTACATTGGATTTTCAAACCTTTGCCTTGTATACTTTCTTCTTATACCCCCACCTTGAGATTTCATTCTCACACCTCAACAATGCCTAACTCTCCATTTCATAACCTTGACATTTCATTGTCACAAACTTCCTCACCCAAAGCTTCCTCATCCAAGCTTCCCAAGAAACCGAAAATCTCGGTTAGACCTATTTGGATCAAGAAAAATGAACCCTCTTCATCCAAACCACCCAAGAACCCCACCTTCTCTCCAATCAAGTATTGGAATGAGACCTACTCCATTAACCCCATCACCGGAGAAAAGGAAAATCTCCCCCACCACCAAAATCTTTTGACACCCCTCAACTCAATGACCTTTCAACCTTCCCAAACCTCACAAGGCATTGTGAAAACATTTCCAACCCACTCTCCTCACCACCACCAAACCCTAGGTGTGATGGCCTTCCCCCATCAACCGAATTTGTCTTGCATCATGGATCCTCGTGTGCTTGTTGTCGATTTCAACAAATTGAACTTGCTCATGTGTATGAGAAGTTAAATTTTCTTGAATTCCTCCTTACTCGACCTCCTCTCAAAGTTTTCGTTTCCGTGGACAAAACTTCGAATGATGCATCGTCGTCTTATTTTTCCAAAAAGGACTACACTCACTTGGAGTCAATAAAACTTTAGTTGTTTTAGAGTCATTAGTGTTTTTAAGCAATCTTAGAAAATTATCACTATTAGACTAGCTTATGCTTTGTGATTTATTTTCCATATCTTTTACTTTAGATACTCATATTGTGTGTATAACTATATACTTTGTTTGTCTTTTTCATATTTATGTAATATGAAATCTTTGTGTTATGTTTGTTTTCTTTAATTAATGATTCTCTCTTCTTTTTGAGTTGATCGTGGTTAATCTTTACAATTGTTTATGGGTGATTCCATCGATTCTAAATTTTAACCCCTTGACAAATTTATCATCTTCATTGGTTAAATGTTTCTTTTCTACCTCCATTCTACCAATTGAATCTTGATTTTGTCATTTACCTCTTTGGACATACTTAGCAAATACTTGCTTCTAATTTGAGATTTCTTCTCCTTGTCCCTCTCAAGTTACTTAGTAGGTAGTGATCATATATACATTGGTGTTTCTTTCCTTTCTACTAACCTTTGTGTAGCATGTCACCTTAGCTCATACACTTGGTACCCCAAGCAAGGGGGAGCAACCACCAAGGGGGAGCTACTAGCAAAGTTTGGTTCTCTTCAAAGACTTGTGCTTACCTTTTTGCTACGACAAAGGGGGAGAAATGATAGTGATAAACTCGTTAATAATTCGATATTTTGTGTTTCTACGTAAATGAGTTTATAGTTTGTCGTAATCAAAAAGGGGGAGATTGTTAATGCAAGTGATGCCTAAAAACATTATTAGTGTTAACTAATCTTTCTTAGTTTTGATCACAACAAACTATACAACACATTTAGTGTAAAACACAAAATGAATTATTTAACTAACACTATCATCAAGGTAATAATCATATCACTAACTTTTCCTAATCATACTTAGTGATCATCAAAGTGATTATCCTTAAAACTCACTTTTGTTAATATGACAAAAGATTTTTTAATAAACTTTCTTTTTAAGAAAATATTTTATTAAAATGGAAAATGTAAATTTAAAAATGGCATATTCCATATGCCATAAGAATATCCTTTGAAGGTTTAAAAAACCTCAGATATTCCTACCCCACTAAAAGACAAAAAAGGGAGCGGACTCTACTGGGCGGTACCTTAAATAGCTAGGCGGTTCCTTAGCAATATGGAACCGCCAGCTAGTTAAGGATCCGCGCCCAGCTAGCCGTTGGACTTTGTCTTCTATAAATAGTGGATCAAATCTCAGTTTCCAATAAGCCTCTTGGACGTTTTTCTCAGCCCCCTTTCTCTTTTCTATAGCATAATCATTAGTAAATGATCACTTAAGGTGTTAAGTATGTTTACATATGATTATCCTCTGGATCCCCTTCTTTACCTTGTCCAATGAGAAGATCACTCACTCACTAGTGTTGTGATAAAGATGAATCCATGAATTTGTCATGTTCATCATATTAGCCTTTTTTTGTTGATCCATTTGTATTTATGAATACTTGGACTAGTTGTGTTCATCCAAGCTATTTGTGAATACTTGGATTTGTTGTGTACATCCATTGCATATGTGTTTGCTTGGATTTGTGTTGTGTGGATCCAAGCTACATGTGTGTACTTGAATATGTCTAGTTGAGTTGTAATAGTCTTGTGTAGTAGTTCTCACTAAACTATAAAGTGATGTGGTTGTGTCTTGTGAGTTCTCACTAAACTTGAAAGTGATTAGTAGTTGTGTTGTGTGAAGTTGTCACTTAGTTTGAAAGTGAAGAGTCGTGAAGATTGGTTCTAGCTTTGGATTAGAACTCGACATCTATCCTTGTGTCGTAAAACGGTGAAGTAGGCAACGTCGTGAAGATTGGTTCTACCTTGAGATTAGAACTCGACATCTAGCCTTGTGTTGTTAAATTATGAAGTAGGCAACGTTATGTAGATTGGTCCTAGCTAATGATTAGGTCTCGACATTTAGCTTAGTGTCGGAAAATAATGTAAGCAACGATGTAAGGCTTTCTCCGCCAAGAAGGGAGCTTGTGGATATAGTGGAAATCTCGAGTAGGTGTAGTCGAGGAGTGGAGTAGAAACAAGGATAGAGCCTCGTTGTCGAACCACTATAAATCTTGGTGTCTTGTCACTAGGTTGTCTCTTTCCTTACTCTTTACTTATTTCATTATCATTATACTTACCTATTACCATTGCTAATGCATTTGAATTGAACCTAATCATTATGCAACTTAGCTTCAAGTAAAAGATAGTTTTGATACACACTTAATTCAAAGTAATTTAAATTAGGTGACTAATAGAAGAGAAACTATTCAACCCCCCCCCCCCCCCCCCTTCTAGTGTCTACAAAATTGAACTTGATTAATGTGACCATATAGGTGAAAACACATAAAACTAAATCCATAGATCATCCTCATGAGAAATTCATGAAGAAAAGGAAAGGAAATACAAGAAAGGAAATAAGAACTAACTAATACAAAGTTAGCTAAAACTAGGTCTTGAATGCATAGTCCTCTTTGGCTTGACCTTCTTTAAAAACATTTGATTTTGAAAATCATCATTCATCACCTAGGAGGAGGATTAGCCAATAGGTTCAACAAAAAGCTTTGCAACTTGATGTGAGCCCCAATCATCTCCAACCTAAGGATATCAATGAGGTGGAAGTTGTTCAAGCAATAAGGACAATTGGTTCCATTGTGCATGAAAAAATCAAACAAGTGTGGATCACCCAAGAACCGGGAAATGGGAACACCCAAGAGTGGAGTGTTAGAGGGAGGAGGATGTGGAGAGGGCATGGTACCCAAGGGTGATATGGGTGAATTTAATGGAGTGAAAGGAAGAGGCTAAAAAACAAAGGGATTTCTTTGATGAGGTTGAGCATTCACATTTAAAGGAGGACTAGAAGTGAATGGTGAGGAAAACTCATTCATTCTTGATTGGAATGAAGAGGAGGTAGAACCATGTGAATTGTTAGTACCATGAGTTGAGTTTGTCTTCCATGAAGCAAGTGGTGGTGAAAGTGATGAAGAGATGAAAATAGGAGAAGTTTCACTCTTGGGTTTGTGAGAAGATGAAGAACCAAGTTTAGGAAACTTGAATTTCATCTTAAGGTTTCTTTTAGATGAGGAAGTTTTGGAAGAGTTGGATGTTCTAGTAGACACCATGGTTGTGTGTTTAGGTTTAGAGAGAGGTTTAAGGAATGAAGAACATAATCAACAATAGAGTGTTTAAGAAGGGGAAGGGATGATCCAAACTAGTAATAAGTTAAAAGTGTTTTATGTGAACAATGAAATTAGGTAGCCTAGTTTAGGAAAGTGCATGTTATTGCAAAAAATTTATCAAAGTTTTACACAGATTAAGGAAAATAGTGTAAAGCAAAGATTCTGTCGAAACAGTGGCTGGCGGTTCCTTATGTAGGGCCGCGACTCTTTATAGCTAAGGAACCGCGGGTTTGATATAGAACCGCGACCAGAGGTGTCCAAAAAATGCACTTCCTCAAACTTTCCATATTTCACACAAATAAATAGCAAGCCAAAGTTAACTAACTATTAATCAAAATCTAGAAAGCTAACAAACACATAAGATGCACAAAGCTATGTAAATCGAAAGATCGATTGCATAGGTAACTAAGGATTAAATAGTAAGTAATCCACACAAGTAGTATTAGTTAATACAAACATAATAATAAAGAAAAGAAAAGTTCAACATCACAAAACATGTCCAACAACATGTTCATCTTGAATCAAATCCAAGTCATCGTCTCTTCTTCTTTCCAAGTCCCTTGATCATTTTTCCCAAGTACTTGAATCTACCTCTTGACTCCACTCGATGATCATGCAACTCACCTTGTGTCCTAAGATTTAACCGATAGACATCCTCAAGACTAAGGTTCTCCGGAATTTCACTAGTAGCATGGTGAGGAGGAGGAGATAGGCTTTCTAACCGTCCACGAATGAGTTAGTGGATGGATGGGAGTTACTCGAAGAGCCGAAATGAGAACTTGTACCTATGCCATCACCATCACTTGGTGACATATCAAAGTCCTCATCATCGGACCCTTGTTGGTTGGCTTTTCTTGAACCTCTATCACTTTTAGGCTTTCTTTCATATACCTATTGAACAGGTAGCATAACCCGTTGAACCGGTTGAAAGCGAGAAAGATCGAGATTGGGAAAGTCACGAGCAACTCTTTTTAAAAGGCGAGTAAGGAGCATGGCGTAAGGGAGGTTTGTTTTTGGCTTGGAGATAGCATAATTGATCCGTCGAGCGATAAAATATGCTAAATTGTACTTGGTGTCGGTAAAGATGCAAAATATCATATGTACTAAACACACCGAACATGATCACGGTTTCCTCCAACACAAAACACATTTTCCCTAAGGATGTTGGCCCGTTGTACCATATCATCATTAAGGTCGCTTAAGAGAACCTCATGACGTTTCACCGAACGTCTTTTAGTATGAAGGCTTCTTACAACGGTTCCATCACTCTCTTTGGAAATGATGTCAAGGATGTAGTCAAGGTCAACTTCCAAGTGGTCATTTGGAGGACAATCGTTGGACTTGAGGAGAGCATCAAGCTTCCATTTATCCGTAAAACGACAAGTGCCCTCAAATGGCACACCGAGAATTTGACCAAAAGCTTCGAGAGAGTATTGAATGAGTTGACCATCCAAGATGAACCTAACAAATATTCTACCATCTTCCATAATGAGAGAATAAGTGCTAAAGAACTCCAAGAGGAATCGGGGGTAAATGTCTTCCTCTATGTATAACAAAGAATCGAACCCAATTTGTTCAAACATAGACTTAATGTAAACATAACCCCTAACGTCCTCTTGGACAACTCTACCCTCGTGGAAACAATGAGTTTGAAGGGAACGATAGGTGTGGGCTAGTTGTGTTGAGTGACAAAAGTCGGCAAGGTTAGGCATATATTTTTTAGTGTCTTGGTGATCTTTTTTATATCTTGAAGGCATGATTAGTACCTAAATACAATAAAAAAGTATTTCTCCAATCACTCACATGTAAATATAAACCAAAAATCAAAAGATGAGGATGTGTTTCATCAATTACTTGACAAACAAAGGATTAATCCTTGGCATTCTCATGTTCGCAATGTACCCAATTCATCATTGACCAAAATATATGAACTATGTAAAATCAACAATGAACTTGAACATTGGTTTTTCAAAAAAAAGTGTTTAGGTATGCATTAACAATGCAATTACCAATTTGTTCATGGGTTCGTCTCAATTCCATCAATTAACCAAAGATATTTAGTCAAAATTCGGATTGTTCTACAAGTGGGTTTTAGTGAAATCTCAAAGAATATGAACCTAAGGAATCATAGTAATACAACTATGTCAATTCACATTCCTAGTAAGGTTCTAATTCAATTTCAATTTTAAAAATCCCCGAGTATGAAAGGATGAACCCTAGAACAAATTAGATATAATTGAATGAAATTACTTATAATTAATTGATGTTGGATGAGTGAAACCCATAACTTGGAATCAATTAATTTTGAGTGACTGAAGGTTTTTGAAGAAACAACAATGGTAGAATGTCAAGAACACGTCGGCTGTGTGTGTGAAGGAGAGAGAGGGTTTAGTTTGAAAAGGGTATTTTAATAAAACTGGCGCTTTAGCGGAGTTTCTGCCCGCGGTTCCTTATCGATAAGGAACCGCGCATATGAACCGCGCATGATAAAGAACTGCCTACAGTGGCCGGTTTTTATCGAAGAAAAAAAAAGAATTTTTGAAAACCAAATTTTTTAATGTACTTAAAAATATATCTTAAACCTTTTAGGATATCAATGGAATACTATAACACTAAATAATAATGCCTTAATGAAGGATTACGAGTTGAATCGAGATAGTAAAAGACCGAAACGGACAAACGACTACTTGAAGCAAAGAAGCAAAGGGGAGAGGAGTCAAGAGAAGTGAATCAAGACCAAGAACATTGCTCAAGAGACAAATGACATTCTTCAAATCGAGGAGACGGAGAGCTTGTGTCATATATAGTGGTTTAAGACGTGCCTTTCCGGTGAAAGTCTAAACGGATTTGGTAATGAACTATACCAAGCAACTTTGATACATAGAATAAGATCAGTTTCAAGAGTAGTCTTATTCTATTTCAAAATATGAGCAAAGTATAGATTCAGTTTCTCTCCCACATGATCGGATAATTATTTCTAGGATTTAAAATAACAATATCCTTAAAATATTTCAATTCCAAATGTGTAAATCCACTTACAACTTAATGAAGTAGTTTGGTATCTCAAAGGATTCATCAATCATCATAGAGATGAGCTTAATTGCACAAGTTACACATGATATTGGGCCTACTAACCGTAAGGGTGCAAACCATGGAAATCATGCTTGATATTTTAAGCTTCTACTAACTCACTCTACATCTCCATAGTGAGTCAAGTATCCAAGTAATGAAGGTTTGAGAGGGAAAAAGGGAAGAATCACAAAGCACAAACAAATGTCAAGGCAAGGATGCCAAGAACAAACATATGTCAATTAACGATCAAGACAATGATCAAAAGGGCGTGTGGAAGAACGGAAACGTACCTTGGCCACAAATTGCATTCCAAGCTTTCAACGAACCAATGCAAAGCCCAACTATGACTAATAGTGACTACTAAGTCTTCAAGAACTAGTATCATTCCCATCCATCTTGATATCATCATTCAATGATGTTGGAAATCAAAGAAGATGAGTCTTCTACAAGTATAAGTAACTTAATCGACAATCAATTGAATGATTGATCTTCATGAGTACCTACACATAACAAGATGCAAACTAGTAGATACCTTTCAAGAGTAAATCTAAAATGCATTAATACAACTAATATAAATGAGATGCAATATTATCAATTAAAAGGCTTATTTCCAATAAAAGATAGTTTTGACCAAAGAAAAACTTTAGTACAACTTAACCTTCTAATTTGAGGAGACAATGGATCGATCCAAGTTTTAAAGTACATATACTTCAAAGATCTTGTGTCACCATCGCTATGATACCAATTGTAAATGGGGGGTTGAATAGTTTCTCATCGGTTTATCTCCTAATTAAAATTCCTTTCAATTAGGTGAGTGCCAAAACAATCTTTTACTTGAAAGCTAGTTGCATAATGATTAGGTTCAATTCTAATGCATTAACAATTAGTAATAAGTGTAATGATGTTGAATGTAAGTAATGAGTAAGGAAAGAAACAACCTAGTAGGAAGACACCAAGATTTATAGTGGTTCGGCAACGAGGCTCTATCCTCGCTCCTACTCCACTCCTCGAGTACACCTTACTCGAGATTTTCACTATATCCACAAGCTCCCTTCTTGGCGGAGAAAACCTTACAACGTCGCTTACATTATTTTTCGACACTAAGCTAAATGTCGAGACCTAATCTTAGCTAGGACCAATCTACACAACGTCGCCCACTTCATCATTTTACGACACAAGGCTAGATGTCGAGTTCTAATTCAAAGCTAGAACCAATCTTCACAACGCTGCCTACTTCACCATTTTCCGACACAAGGCTAGATGTCGAGTTCTAATCCAAAGCTAGAACCAATCTTCACGACTCTTCACTTTGAAGCTAAGTGAGAACTTCACACAACATAACTACACATCACTTTATAGTTTAGTGAGAACTCACAAGACACAACCACATCACTTTATAGTTTAGTGAGAACTAACACAACTTATTACAACTCAACTAAACATATCCAAGTACACACATGTAGCTTGTATTTACACAACACAAATCCAAGCACACACATATGCAAAGGATTTACACACCTCTAATTCAAGTATTCACATATAGCTTGGATGAACACAACTAGTCCAAGTATTCACAAATACATTGGATCTACACAAGACACAAATAAACAAATGATGAACATGACTAGATCTTTAGGAGAGGATGATCTTCATCAAGGCTTCATCTTTAATCACATCACAAGTGTGTGAGTGATCTTCTCTTTGGACAATGTAAAGAAGGAGATCAAGAGGATAATCATAAGTAAACATATTTAACACATTAAGTGATCATTTACAAATGACTAGGATTAGATAGGAGAAAGAAGGCTGAAAGAGATGTCCAAAAAGGGTTAATGAAAATGCAGATTTAATCCACTATTTATAGGAGACAAATCCCAACGGCTAGCTGGGGGCGGTTCCTTAGCTACCTAGGCGGTTCCTTATCGATAGGGAACCGCATAGGCACTTAAGGAACCGCGGAGTGTAGACTCTGCTCCTTTTTGTCTTTTAGTGAATTTGAAATATCTGAGGTTGTTTAAACCTTCAAAGGATATTCTTATGGAATTTAGAATATGCCATATTCAAATTTATATTTTCATTTTAATAAAACATTTTCTTAAAAATAAAGTTTATTAAAAATCTTTTGTTATATTTGACAAAAGTGAGTTTTAAGACTAATCACTTTTATGATCACTAAGCACGATTAAGATATGTTAGGCTTTGTTTCTTTTTTCTTTTAGGAATAGAATGAGTGGGTCCCTCATCCCTTAATATCTCATAATGGGGACTATTGTAACTTTGATAACATGCCTCGACTTTTCTTGAACATGGGTTGTTAACCACTTGAAGGTGGTCTAATCCGGGGCGGATGCATTTTATATGTTTGGGTGGCAGCGCGTCTCATAGCTAGCCGGAAAAAACCCCGATTTTAATGTAATTTTGATCTTTTTTCAAGAATGCTCCTCACTCAAAATTCATATTGCCCTCTACTCACATATTAAAACCCAAATTCAACCCTTTTAAACCTTATAAATTCACATATAGGAAAAAATACGCGATTTATTATTACGATTATAGTTTTTTCCTGCTCATTGTATTGTTATTGTCGAAAAAAAAATTTTGCCCCTCACATTTTATTTTTCTGGTTCTGTCACTAGACCTAATATTAAAATAATTTGT
Source organism: Glebionis coronaria (assembly GCA_025667525.1). Lineage (NCBI taxonomy): Eukaryota > Viridiplantae > Streptophyta > Magnoliopsida > Asterales > Asteraceae > Glebionis > Glebionis coronaria. The sequence goes on along the minus strand of CM046875.1, from coordinate 86,605,730 downwards.
AGCTGTATCATTAAAAATATGCAAAGTTTTAAGTTCAGTTTTTGATATGTATAAATAATCTTCAATTGGTCACGGTCACAGTGATACAAGCCTAAATCAAGAAATAAAAAAAGTCAATAAAGAAAATCAAACCGATTTCTAGATTGTCGCCAAACCTCGTGGGTTTATGGTTATCGAAAAGAAAAAATTTGATAACATGACTGCTAACTAATGTTTGAAAAAACCGGGTTTTGAATTGACTTGGTCGAACGATTGGATCACCGGTTTAACCGGTCGGACCGTCGGATCAACCCGGTTTTCTATAAAAAAATTATATATATATTTTTAATATTACAAAAAATATTTATATAAAAATCATGAATATTTCATATATTTGGCCTAAGACTTATTTACTAACAAATATAACACGTAAAAACAAACTTGCGTTGCAAATACCTTAATTAAATTGCGAAAAAACACGAAAAAAATAAAAAAATAAATGAAAAAAAAATCAAAACCCGGCCGGGTCTCACGAACCGGGTCGACCCGGATCGCTTCAAATCCGACGAGTCACACCGACTTTCTAATATGTAAGACCCGAGTCAATTTGATCCATTTTTTCAGCCGAAATCGATTCAACCGGTTGAACCGGCTGGGTAGACCCGAATTTCAAAACATTGCTGCTAACGGAAACAAGGTTTAATTGTTCAAATTACTACTGTATATTAAAGGTCTTTGAAAATAACTTATTATAGTCTCTCATCCACTTGTCGAATATAAAATATCGCAATAGGGCTCTATAGACGGCACGACACGTTCACACCACACGCCACTGTACGCAACTTCAATTTACGACGACATAGGCGTTGAAAATAAATAGTATTGAATAAATGCCTCAATAATGCACACACAATGAAAAGCAAGAAAGTCTGGTTCAATTAAAAAAACAAAAAAGTCTCTTGACTTTATGTTAAAAATGTTGGTTGTCTTTGTGACAAGTGCTTAAACATGAGGGACTGGTTGTGAAATTGTTTTCTACTAATATAGCCGTTAGGCTTTATTTTCATTGTTTTGTATTGTGCAGGGGTCCTTGTGCAAATATTGGTTTGACTGGTTGACTGAGTCTTGGTTATAACGTTGCTTTGGGAAACATTGTTTGTATCGCTCATTCACACTTCGTCTCACCAACCACTCTCAAACACACACATCCATCCTTCTCACCTCTCATCCAGAAACACAACTTCATAGCTTATATTATCCATCAAATAAACCCTAATTAGATACAAACATCTAAGATGTAGATGTTTGGATCATAAGTAGATTAGTAGCTTATTGTTTTTTGTTTGTTCTTGATGTATTTCTGAGATAGCATCCATTTGGGGACTATATATTTGGTTTGTATGTTGAACAGCATCCATTTGGGGACTGTTCTTGATGTTTTGATTAATAAAACGTTTTGGGAAAAATACTGTTTTTTGTTGATTTCATTTTTTAACATGGTATCAGAGCTTATGGCTCTAATTCTTGGATAAATCCTTTTTATAAACATGTTTTTTGCTATCTTACTTCCGATCTATATTTTTAATTTAATTAATTAAAATTAGGGTTTCAAACTTTTTTTGGGGGTTTCTTATTTTTTGGCTTGGGGACTATTTATTGACTATTAATCGTTGATTAATAGTCTTAATTTACATATTCTTTAATCTTTTTTGAAAAACCCTAAAATCAGAAATTAGGGTTTTTCATTGGTAAGTCCTATTTCATTATTTATCTGCTTCTAACCCTTTGTGTTGCTCTTTTGTCACTCTGGGTGTTGGATTGGTTAAATTTCTGAAAGTTTAAAATTAGGGTTTGTGAAACCCTAATTTGTAACTTTTGGGGGTTTTTTGTTTGGTGACTTTCTCATTGCTGGTGATTTGAAATTAGGGTTTGTGAAACCCTAATTGTTGATTATTGGTCTCTTTGCTCTTGGTGACTTTGTTGTTACTTCCACCATCTGTGTCTCTTGACTAAGTGAATCAAGAGCACAAGTGGTGTTTATCATCCTTTTACTCCGCTGTAAGTCACTTGTTTCTCTTGATCATTGATCTAGTGAGGTGGGTGCAAACGGGTTCGGTTAACACCTTGACCCTCCAGCTTGACTGGTGTGGATACCTGCTCTGGCCAACCCCAGTCCACAAGCTAGAATTGGTGATTCTTGATTTACAAGTCTCTCTCTCTCCTTTTTAATTGTTTTTAGTTTTCCTGTTCTTGTTTGGTGTGCTTTTATTTGTGTATTGTTTGCTTTTTAATTGGTTGTTTGTCACTATGACTACTCCTGTTCCTACTCCTGTTTTGATTAGTTCTTTGGATGTTGGTAATCCTTTGCATTTACAACCTAATGATCATAATATTGGTACTCTTGTTAGCATTAAACTTACTGGTTGTGACAACTATAGACTTTGGGCTAATGCTGTCAAAATTGCTTTACAAGCTAGAAATAAAATGGGTTTTGTTGATGGTACTTGTGTTAAGTCTACCTATGCTAATAGTGAACCTCTTTCCAATCAATGGGATAGATGTAATGCTGTTGTTTTATCTTGGTTGTTAAGTTGTATATCTGAAGATCTTTATTTGAGTCAAGTGTACTCTGAAAATGCTGCTGAGGTTTGGAATGAACTTAGGGACACTTATGATAAACTTGATAGCTCAATTCTGTTTAACTTAATTCAAAAGATCAACAACTTTAAACAAAGTGGACTGCCTGTTTCTGAATATTATCACAAATTGAATTCTCTTTGGAGAGAATTTGATATTCTTACCAAGTTTTCTCCTTGTACTTGCATAGCTAGGGCTGAATCTAGTAAACATCAACAATTAATGAAATTAATGCAATTTTTGATGGGTTTGGATGAAGTTTATCAACCTATAAGAAGTTCTCTTTTAACTCAACCTGTGTTACCTGATGTTAAAGATGCTTTTGTGATTGTGTGTAGAGAAGAGTCCCATAGGGGTCTTAACTCTAATTCTGGGGCTTCAAAACCCCAAGTTTCCTCTTTTGCTGCTAAGGCTAATGATTTTCCCAAAAATCAAAATCAAAACAGATCTTCTAACAATAGAAACCAGAATCAGTTTTTTAATGGTAACAATGGGGGAAACAGAAATCATTCTAATCAATTTTCCAATAGCAACAACAGCAATGGGGGAAACAGGAATCAATACAATTCTTTGTTATGTACTAATTGCAATATGAAGGGTCACACTATTGATAGATGTTTTGAGTTAATTGGGTATCCTCCTGGATATAAAAAGAACTCTAATACTAGTAACAATAGGACTCCTTTTAAAGTGAATAACAGAGTTGGTTCTAGTAACAGTGTTGATACTCAGCTTTCTAACACCACTTTACCTTTTTCCAATGACCAAATTGCTAAACTTATGAGTTTAATTAGTGAAAAAGAGAATTGTGGTGGTCAAGACAATATGGCAGGTACTGAGTTCAGTTTTTTTAATGGAAATGTGTTTTTTAACAATCATTTTTACAAGTTTTTTGTTGCTAAGATTAGTTACAATGGAATTAAAGTTAATTTTGGTTGGATTATTGATTCTGGTGCAAATCAACATATCACTAACTCAACGAAAAACATGACAAATGTGATTGATATCTCTGATTTAGACATAACTGTGGGTCACCCAAATGGGACTGTTGCTAAAATCACTTGTGTTGGTAATTTAAAACTTACTAATAATGTGATATTATTTGATGTTTTAGTCATTCCTGATTATACTGTGAGTCTCTTGTCTGTTAACAAGTTAATCAAGGATAGTAAGCTTCATGTTGGTTTTAACGAACACAATTGTGTTATTCAGGATTTGAAAAAGGAAAATATTCTTGGGATTGGTAATGAGTGTGATGGCCTATACTTGTTTGATTCTGAATGTAAGTTACCCCAAATTAAGAGTAACTTGTCTGTTGTTTGTTATCATGCTTCTAAGAATGTTTGGCACAATCGTCTTGGTCACCCCTCTGATAATGTGTTGAAAACCTTAAAAAATTCTTTCAATATAAGCAGACCCGAACACTTCAGTCCTTGTGAAATCTGTCACTTCTCTAAGCAAACCAGAGAACCGTTTCCTCTGAGTGACCATAAGTCCAAAATGGTTGGTGATCTCATCCACCTAGACTTATGGGGACCCTACCGGGTTACCTCAAAGGAAGGGTACAGATATTTCCTTACCATTGTTGATGAATTTTCTCGTGCTGTTTGGGTTTACTTGATAAAGTCTAAGGATGAAGTATTTAACTACTTTGTGGACTTTGTCAATCTTATTTTGAATCAATTTAAAGGGATTGTTAAGATTGTTAGATCTGATAATGGGAGTGAGTTTATAAATAGTAAAATGGACAATTTTTTGAAAGAAAAAGGGATTGTGCACCAAACTTCCTGTGCTTACACTCCTCAGCAAAATGGTGTTGCTGAGAGAAAGCACAGACATCTCCTTAACACGGTTAGAACTCTTTTGTTTCAGAGTAGTATTCCTTTGTATCTGTGGACTGAGTGTATCTTAACTGCTACATACTTGATTAACAGGCTTCCATCTTCTGTCCTTGCTGGAAAATCTCCTTTTTATATGCTTTATGGTAGGGAACCATCCCTTTCCCATCTTAGATGTTTTGGGTGTTTGTGTTTTGCTAGCATTTTAAATAATCATGACAAATTTTCTCCTAAGTCTGAAAAATGTGTTTTGATAGGGTACTCAAGTACCAAAAAGGCTTATAAGGTTTTGAGTTTAGAAAACAGAAGTTCTTTCTTTTCTAGAGATGTTAAGTTTTATGAAAGTGTTTTTCCTTACAAAATGAGTTCTAAGAATAAAATTTTGAATAAAGAGTTTGATAATAAAACCTTTTTTGATTTTTTTGATTTTGAACACCAAAATGTTTCAAGACCCAATGATGAAGGAAGGGGACCATCTGGTGATGCAGGTGAGGTAATTGTGGATCATTCTTCAACTGATACTGCAGAGGAGCAGCCAGTTGGGAATGATAACCATACTGCATCATCAATAGATGATACTTTATCTATTTCTGAGGGCAATTTTCAAAATCTTGTTCCCACCTTTGATTCCAGCAACAGGGCAGATGATGATAGCCCTCCCATTAGTCCAAGAAGGTCTAGTAGGGTCCCTAAATTACCAGATAAGCTAAATGACTTTGTGTTAGATAACAAAGTTAGGTATGGGTTGCACAAATATGCTAACCACACTAAACTTTTTGAAGTCAATAGATGCTTTATTTCCAATCTTAATAGGACTGCTGAACCTACTTGTTTTCTTGATGCTGTTAAAAATGTTAATTGGGTGCATGCCATGAACAAAGAAATGGAGGCCTTATACTTAAATGACACCTGGACTCTTACCCCTCTGCCCATTAATAGGAAGGCTATTCCCTCTAAATGGGTCTATAAAATCAAATATAAACCTGATGGGGAGATTGATAGATATAAAGCCAGATTGGTGGCTAAAGGTTGTGGGCAGAGAGAGGGGATTGATTATGATGAAATTTTCAGCCCAGTTGTTAAAATGAGTACAATTAGGTGTGTTTTAAACCTTGCTGTTCAAAATACTTGGAATATTTTTCAAATGGACATCAACAATGCCTTTCTTTATGGTGACTTAAGTGAGGATGTGTACATGATCCCCCCTCCTGGTTTTTTTGATAAGAGTGAAAAAAGAGTTTGCAAACTAAAAAAGGCTCTCTATGGTTTAAAACAGGCTCCTAGACAATGGAACATAAAACTTGTTGAGTTTCTTAGTAAAGCTGGTTTCTTACAAAGCAAAAATGATCACTCTCTGTTCACAAAGAACAAAGATGGAATTTTTCTTGTTTTGCTTGTTTATGTGGATGCTATTATTGTTACTGGAAACAATATTGGTGAAATTGATAAGTTTAAAATGTTGCTTAGTCAAAGTTTTAAAATCAAGGATTTGGGTGAACTAAGGTATTTCCTTGGTATTGAAGTTTTAAAGCTTAACAATGGTTTGTGCTTAAACCAAAGAAAGTATTGTATTGAACTTCTTCATGAGTATGGTTTACTTGGTTGCAAACCTGTGTGTACCCCCATGACTGAAAATGCCATTTTGGCTCATAAAGAAAGCTTTGATGATAAATTTCTTTCCAACATCACAAGTTACCAAAAGATTGTTGGGAAACTGATATATTTGTGCAATACTAGGCCTGACATTTCTTACTCTGTTCATTGCCTTAGTCAACATATGCATGCTCCTCTTCAGTCTCACTTTGATGCTGCTCTTAGGGTACTTAGGTATCTAAAAGGTGCACCTGGTGCTGGTTTAACTTACTTAAAGTCTAATTCCAAAACCATAAAAGTGTTTTCTGATTCTGATTGGGCTAAGTGTAAAATGACAAGAAGGTCAGTGTCTGGTTATTGTGTTTTCATATGTGGTAACTTGGTGTCTTGGAAAAGCAAGAAGCAGGCCACCTTATCCAGGTCCTCTGCTGAGGCTGAATATAGGTCTATGGCATCTGCTGTGTGTGAAGTTATGTGGCTTAACAAAATTCTAATGGACCTTAATGCTCCTAGTTGTATTCCTGCTTGGTTATTCTGTGACAATAGCTCAGCTATTCAGATTGCAGCTAACCCTGTTATGCATGAAAAAACTAAGCATTTTGATATTGATGTTCATCTGGTAAGAGAGAAAGTTGCCTCTGGTCTTATTAAGACCTTAAAGGTGTCTTCTGAAAACCAAGTTGCTGATATCTTAACTAAAGGACTTGGGAGTTATCAGCACAATGAATTATGATCCAGGTTGTGTTTGAAAAACTTTTTTGGTTTATGCACTTGAGGAAGGGTGTTGAAAATGTTGGTTGTCTTTGTGACAAGTGCTTAAACATGAGGGACTGGTTGTGAAATTGTTTTCTACTAATATAGCCGTTAGGCTTTATTTTCATTGTTTTGTATTGTGCAGGGGTCCTTGTGCAAATATTGGTTTGACTGGTTGACTGAGTCTTGGTTATAACGTTGCTTTGGGAAACATTGTTTGTATCGCTCATTCACACTTCGTCTCACCAACCACTCTCAAACACACACATCCATCCTTCTCACCTCTCATCCAGAAACACAACTTCATAGCTTATATTATCCATCAAATAAACCCTAATTAGATCCAAACATCTAAGATGTAGATGTTTGGATCATAAGTAGATTAGTAGCTTATTGTTTTTTGTTTGTTCTTGATGTATTTCTGAGATAGCATCCATTTGGGGACTATCTATTTGGTTTGTATGTTGAACAACATCCATTTGGGGACTGTTCTTGATGTTTTGATTAATAAAACGTTTTGGAAAAAATACTGTTTTTTGTTTATTTCATTTTTTAACACTTTATCAATTATTTTCAGCAAGACCATGTACTCTAATTTTCACCAAATTAGATGCAAAAGTTGTACGTTATGAACATCTGGATCCTACAAGTTGCATGCTTGACATGCTTCATCTTTAACTCTTTATCAAAGTGGTGTCAAAAATATTACGGTACAATACCGAGAAGAAAACATATTAGCACGAGTCTTATATGTTTGAGATTGCGTTGCAACTAAATTATTTACTTATTTCATTTTTAAAATGGAGATATGTTTAAATGAGTATTTTGATAATAAAAAGAAAAAAAGCGTGAGGAGAATTATCAACTCGAGATGTTAAAAGGTGCAAAACTAATAGGGTCGGAGCTGCTACAATTGCTTCAGCGGGAGCTACTATCGGTATTGGAAACATCCTTAGTTCCTCGATTCATTTCGTGACTCGTAATCCATCATTTGGTTATGCCATTTTGGGCTTTGCTCTAACCCAAGCTATTGCATCGTTTGCCCCAATGATGGTCTTTCTGATCTCATCCGTATTTCGATCAAAGAATCAAAGAAAAAAGGTTTCAGTTTCATAAGTGATTGCGTTTAAAAGCTTGCAAAATAAAGTTTTAAAAAAAGTAAGTTAGAATATTCTTTTTGAAAATGGAGTTTTTCATAAGTATGGTCAATTGACATAAGTGTATATTTTAATTATATTGCTTATCAACTAAACATATAATCTTATTTGTTAAACATAAAAGAAATTGATACTCTGGTAATTTCAAACAATATAATCAAAATCAAACATTATTTTATAAAACGTTTTTTAATTATTAATTATGTAATTATTTATTTTTAAAACGCATAACATATTTTCATTAAGCAATCTTAAATACCTTTTAATTGAATATAAAACCAAATTTATGTCATACAAAACTTTTGGACTCATATAAGTTGTGACTTGTGATTTGCCAATGTGCACGCCACACGCTCATTCTCTTTGCCTGTACATTCATGAAAAGTTTGTTGTGAATTTGAAGATATGTGTTAGAATCAACAAACGATAAACAAAGATGAAGAACAAAAGATAAACAAGAATCGACAAGATTTACGAAAGCTTTTCTTTATTATAAAACGAAATCAAAGGTACAAAGTTCTTAACATATGAATCCCTATTTATAAGCCGAAACAAACCGACTTATGTTATTACTTTCCTATTACAAAGATACTAAAAATACTCAACGACCCAAAGGGGTTTAGATCACATCTTTAACAATCTCCACCGTGATCGAAACTCCTAAGGAATGTCAAAAACTCAAAAACAAATTCAAAATTTTAAATGCTAGAGAAACTAGCTTATTGCAAACAAACAAACAACCGATCAAATATGAAAACGATCAATCAAACAAACAAACAAACAAACAAACAAACGATCGAATCTGAAAACGATCAAACAAACAAACAATCGAATCTGAAAATGATCAACCAAACAATCAAACAAACAAATGATCGAACCTGAAAACGATCAACCAAACAAACAAACAAACAAACGATCGAACCTGAAAACGATCAACCAAACAAATCCATTCAAAGCAAGTCACATTCGAAACCCGCGTAGCACGAGCTGACATTAGCAGTACCCATTGCCAATTCTTTTTCCTTTAGCTTAGGACAATTGAGCTTCCAGTGGCATTCCTCCTTGCAATAGTAACAAAGAACTTTGGGATTAGGGACCGGAGAACTTGATGATACTCCACCTTTATCATTACCTTTATCAAATCGATATCGACCCCTATTACGACTTGAGGTTGATAAACCCACAGATTCAAACTCATAACCAATTCCTGATGCTTGTTGACGAAGCTCTTTTGAATGCAAACTAGATCTAACATCTTCCAAAGTGATAGTGTCTTTTACCAACAACAAAAGAACTAACAAAACTTTCAAACGAAGGAGGCAACGACAGAAGAAGAACAAGAGCTGCATCTTCATCTTCAATCTTCACTTCAATATTCTTCAAATCCATTAAGAGTGAATTCAACGAATCAAGATGCTCTTTCAATGATGAACCTTCTTTCATTCGAAGAGAAAACAAACGTTGTTTCAATAACAACTTATTAGTCAACGACTTTGTCATATAAATATCTTCTAATTTTTTTCCATACACCTTTTTCCGTTTCCTCGTCACCAACCTCATAAAGAACTTCATCCGATAAACATAGCAAAATAGTCGAGTGTGCCATTTTTTCTTGCAACTTAAAGTTAGCATCACTCATGTCATCCGGCTTCGTGCCGTCAATAGGTGCCCAAATGCCTTGTTGTTTCAATAAGGCTCGAATCTTAATCCTCCACAAGCTAAAGTTACTCTTTCCCGAAAACTTTTCAATATTAGTAATTTGAGAATTCATATTTTTTTTCCTTTTCAAAACAAGATACAAATAAATAGCAAAATTAAAAACAAAATATTAAAAACACAAATCAATAAAAAAAATACCCAACCAAAAGCCCAAACCAAAACTAAACCAAAACAAAATCCCAACAAGAATAAAACTAAATTTACGAATTTTTCTCACTTACTGTAATCCCCAAACCTAGCAAAACACACACACACACACAAGAACCCTAAAAAACAAACGAATTGAAGAAGATGATTCTTCACAAACAAACAAATACAATCGACTCAAAGCAAATACAACCAAAAGAGAAACCCAAATTCATGAACGATTCAAAAAACCTTAATCAAAAACAAATCGAGACGAACCCAAATTCATGAACGATTCAAGCTTCATCTAATGCCCATGATGATCGTTTAGCTCTTATACCACTTGTTAGAATCAACAAACGATAAACAAAGATGAAGAACAAAAGATAAAAAAGAATCGACAAGATTTGCGGAATCTTTTCTTTATTATCAAACGAAATCAAAGGTACAAAGTTCTTAACATATGAATCCCTATTTATAAGCCGAAACAAACCGACTTATGTTATTACTTTCCTATTACAAAGATACTAAAAATACTCAACGGCCCAAAGGGGTTTAGAACATCTTTAACAATATGTTTAAGCAGATTCATCTATATATATTTGCATAAACTTTAAATTACATTAATACCGTTTAAAATTTTCCAATTATATCAATATTTTTTCAAAATCTAAAAATTTAAAAATATGACTAAACCTTAAATTAATTACTTAAATCTTCTATTTTCTTTTATAAATATTAAAAAACATAACAAATTACATTATATCTTTCGAAATTAATTAACGAAATGAGTTCTCATCTAATCTCTAATCTTTTGGTCATTTCATCTTTTCTCTCGTCTGCAAACTCCATCGATTTACACCAATTGCCTGTTCCACCGTTTAAATGTCTTTATTTAGGTAAATATATTAGTATCATTACTATGTATCATAGCGATGTGTAACAATTAAAATTGAAATAGTGAAACATTTGTGTGATGAAACAGTTTTTACATTCAAATTTCAACACTTTCTACATCCCACTTTACCCTAGCAATATTAAAGGTCTTATGGTTAACGGAGTTTGGTGCAACGACCCAAAAATGATTAAGGCTGAAATGACAAGATATTATAGGCCACTTTTCAGTGAAGGTACTGTAACTCGACTTATATTTTGTTATGAAAGAGTTAAAAAATTTGATTGATGATGCAAATTTGCGGGAGAAGAAGTTAATGAGTCAGACATTTGGTATGCAATTCGGGGGTGTGGCAGTGATAAAGCACCGGGGCAAGATGGATTCAATTTTAAGTTCATCAAGAAATTTTGGGATATATTTAAGTCAGATTTGGTGAATGCGATCAAATGGTTTGCGGATACAAGGTAGATATGTAAAGGTTGTACCTCGTCAGTTATAACTATTATATCAAAGGTCGCGGACCCAATCAGATTAGGAGATTTCGTCCCATAAGTCTCATCGGTTGTTATTATAACATCATAGCGAAACTGTTGTTGGAGAGAGTTAAGAATGTTGTCGGTAAGGTTATAGCCCATGTTCAAAATGCATTCATTAAAGGAAGCTACATTCTCGATGATATTTTAATTGCAAACGAAATAATAGGCTGTTTGAAGAAATCGAAAGATAAAGGGTTTATTTTTAAAGTTGATTTCGAGAAAGCATATGAAAATATAAATTGAAGAACTCTGTTAAATATAATGAAAAATGGGGTTTGGGGAAAAGTGGTGTAATTGGGTTGGATGTTGCCTTCGTTTTGCCACAATCTGAATTGTGGTTAACGGTTCTCCGATGGAGGAACTTAGCCTTGAAAGGGGTGTAAGGCAATGCGACCCCTTTCACCATTCTTATTTATCTTGGCCGGTGAAATGATCAAATACTATAATTAATCAATCGGTGGATCGTCACATTTTTAAGGGAGTTAAAGTAGGAAGAAATAGGGTGGTGGTCCCTCATCTCCAGTATGCGGATGATACCATATTTTTGGAGAATGAAACAAAGAGAATGCAAAGGTCCTAGTGTGTATCCTGAAGTGTTTTGAGGAAGTGTCAGGGTTACGCGTCAACTATAATAAGAGTAAGTTATACGGTGTTGGTGTGAACGATCTGTAATTGGGGGAGATGGCAAGGTTGATGGATTGTGGTGTTGGGGATCTTCCTTTTACTTATCTGGGGTTACCTATTAGCAAAAATATGAGGCAGGTGGTAGGGCGTGGAATAATGTCGTGGGAAACCTAAAACAATGTTGTTTGGGGATCGTCTAGCACTGGTTAAGTCTGTTTTAGGTAGCTTACCATTATATCACTTTTCAATGTTCTGTATGCCTCTGCATGTCATAGAAAACTGGAGAGAGTTCAAAAAACTTCTTTGGGGGGGGGGGGGGGGGTTCATAAAATTTAGATTGTGCTAAATGGGATACGTTATTATCCTCATATGGGGATGAGGTTAAATAACAGGTTATTGCGGGCAAAAAATTTAGCTCCTTAGGAGAATGATGGTGGAGGTTCAAAAAGAGGGGGCTCGTAACGGGTTAGGATCACTAAAAGATTTAATAGGGAAAGCGGGTGACTGGGAGAGGTGGGAGGGGTAGGAGGGGTGTCGAACGGGGAGGAGGGATATGGAACGATATTTGTAAGGTCGAAGTGGAGCTAGTGGGGTTGAGGATTGATTTTTTTTTCTTCTTTTAAGGGTGAGGTGGGGTGGTAGTGAAATTCAATGTCAAGTTATGTGATAAATTCCCTAGACATTATCATTTGGATAGGATAAAAGAGGGTAGGGTCGGGGATAAAGGGAGACGGCTTAACAATGTGTGGTGTTTAGAATGAGATTGGGTTAGAAATATTAGGGGGAGGGTTTATAAGGAGTTTGAAAACTTACAGGATGTTTTGCAGAGTGTTGTTGTTTGTAGTGATTGTAGGGTAGGTATTGTTAGAAGTGGACGCTAAATGCTGATTGTGAATTTAAGGTGAAAGAGCTTACAAAGATAGTCAAAGACAAGATTATGAGAGTGGAGAATAGTGGTCAGATAACATTATGGAATAAATAGGTGAATAAAAAATTCTAACATATTTATTTGGAGGGCTTTGAAAGGTAGACTACCGGTACGTGAAGAACTTGATAAAAGAGGAATAGATTGGGATTCTTTACTTTGTTTGTGTTGTGATACCATGGTGGACTCATGTGTTCATAGCTTGGTCATGTGTGCTTTGGTATTGAGCATTTGAGAAAGTATTTATAGATGGAGGAAGATTAGAAATATGAATGATTTCTCTATTGATGCATCATGGAAGTGATTTGCACACTCCATAAATTGATTGGCACACTCAAAATATTTGTGTGTGGAAATTTATACCCTTACATAGTGGAGGAGGCAAATTTCAACACATATATTAAGGGGTAAAATTGTCTAACACACAACATTTTGAGTAGCCAATCAATTTCTAAAGTGTGCAAATCAGCTCCAATGAATTACTATCGTGTAATCAGAATGTCAAAAATCCAAGTCATTCTTTTAGTTTACGGCAAGCCGTTATCTGGACTACGACATACTCCGTTTGGAAAGAAAGGATTTAGAGAGTGTTAAAAAAGTGTCAAACGTTAATAAGATTATCCATGAAATTCAACTTAAAAGCTATGAATAGATTGTTAGAAGATCAAAAAAGAAAAGTTGGATAAATTCGCAACAGTGGTTTTTCGATTCGTAAGAGTGATTGTTAGAAGATCAACTGAATAAGTGGGGGTTTCGAGGAAAATAAATAGATATAACAAGAGAGGATGATAAAATTCCACATATCTTAAACCTTGACAAACGGGGAATTGCGGCCTGTTACCTCCTTGATGTAAAAAGTTAGTGTTTAAATATTTATTTTATGTGTTAATTATATGCATCAAACGAGATTTATTCTGACGCGTATTCGTAGTAATATGATTTACTAGTTATTAAAATCTCAACAACATATATTGAAAGATCAAACAAATAACATGAATACCAAGATTATCACACAACCAACCTCCCCTTTGTGATATTTATTTAAATATTCAAAGTACAAAACATAAAAGATAAAGACTAGTCCTTAAATGAGTGCTAATCATACGAATACAAAAGAAATGTTAAGATCGTCCCAACTAGGTTGATCTGATCTCCCTCACATACAATGATCACTCAATCACACACATTACAAGATGAATAGCTAACTCCCAGGTCAAGATCTTGATCTCGAAGAGAAAGAGAGAAAGGAGAGAGCAGCCAACGGCTGTGTGTGTAATATGATTGATAACCCTAGCTTTGTGAGAAAGCTAGGGTGATATACTTGAGAGTCACCAACGGTTCCAAAAGCCCACCAAACATTGAGAGCCCATCAAGAGATAAAGAAGACCAAAAGAAACAAGTGAACATAACACCAAAGCCCATCAACATAAACCTGTTACAACAACAAAAAACAACACAAATAATAACAAAGCAAGATTGCCAAAATAACACCCTTCCTCAATCTCACAAAAAAGAGAGCAATATATTATCTACCAAACATGTCTACAAGCCTCAACTGTTTACATAGTTTTAAGTGTTGGTTAATGCCATAGGCTTTGGTAATAATGTCAGCAATTTGATCTAGTGAAGCAACTTTGATAGTGTTAATCACACCATCTTGAACTTTTTCCCTCACCAAGTGAACACCAACTTCAAAATGTTTGGTTCTCTCAGGAAACACAGGATTGGCAACAATCTGAATAGCAGAGGTACTGTCACTATAAAGGTTCATAGGAAACAAGTTTTTAATCCTGAGATCACTAAGTAAATTAGTGATCCATATTACTTCACAAGTGCCACTTGCCATACATCTATATTCAGCCTCAGTTGATGATCTGGATACCGTGGGTTGCTTCTTGCTCTTCCAAGAGACAAGAGACCTTCCAAGAAAAACACAGTATCCTGATACAGATTTTCTAGTCTTAAGACATTTTAGTGAAGCAAGATATCCTTAAGGAGGTATCTTTATAAAACTGAATACCAGTCCCAGGAGAGTTTTTAAGATATCTAATAACTCTCAATGCAATCTTAAGATGAGATTGTAGAGGGGCATGCATGTGCTGACCAAGGAAATGAACAACATAATATATATCAGGTCTGGTATGAGTAAGGTAAATAAGTCTCCCAAGTAATATTTGATACTAAAAAATGTTTAAGAGTAATTTATCATTATCACTTTCATCAACAGCTAAAACACAATTTTCAGGCAAAGGAGTTGTTGTTCGTTTAGCAGCAAGCAAACCAAACTCATGAATAAGCTCAAGACAGTATTTCCTTTGGGTCATGCATATTCCATTAGTATTTTTAGAATCTCAATACCTAAGAAATACTTCATTATGCCAAGATCTTTAATCATGAACTTGGTTTTTAGAAAGCTTTTAAATGATTCAATTTCCTCAATGCAGTTACCGGTAATGATAAAGTCATCAACATACACAAGAAGAGCAATAAACATATTCCCATTCTGTTTAGTGTAAAGAGAGTAATCAAACTTACTTTGGATAAAGCCATGCTCAACCAAGACAGTGGTAAGCTTGGCATTCCACTGCCTTGGGGCTTGCTCAAGACCATATAAAGCTTTATTAAGCTTACATACCTTACATTTATCTTTGCAATTAAAACCCAAAGGTAAAGTCATATAAATATCCTCTTCAAGATCACCATACAAGAAAGCATTATTGACATCAAGTTGAAAAAGAGGCCAATCATTAGAAACAGCAATGCTAACCAAACACCTAACAGTAACCATCTTCACAACAGGACTGAAAGTCTCATCAAAGTAAATACCTTCCTTTTGACTATAGCCTTTAGCAACAACCCTAGCTTTAAACTTATCAACAAGACCAGAAGACTTATATTTGATCTTATAGACCCATTTGTTATTAATAGCTTTTCTGCCAACAGGTAAGTCACATAGAGTCCAAGTTTTGTTCCTTAAAAAGGCCTCAATTTCATTGTTCATAGCCTCAACTCACCTAGTGTCTTTCACAGCTTCATAGTAGGTAGAGAGTTCAACAGATTTGTTAGTGCAAACATTACGATGTTTAGTCGATATAATCTCTTCGTGTTTTGTTGATGACAAACAAATAAATCGCAATAGATTATGTAAAATGTTAAGGTACTCGTAATCACTCAAGAATACATTTGTATACTTCTCTCGACACCTCCAATATCGCATTCGGCATGAATCACTCAAGGTATGAATAAACTTGTCATTAACCTAACTAAGTGATCAAGGATTAATATTTTCTTAAAAATCACATTTAATCAAATGTGACAAAAGATTTTAATAAACTTTATTTTTAAGAAAATATTTTATTAAAAAGAAAATGGAAATTTTAATTTGGAATATTCCAAAGAATATTCTTTAAGGTATATTCCAAAGAATATTCTTTAATTTGAATTTGG
The DNA here is from genome assembly GCA_025667525.1 of Glebionis coronaria. Taxonomy (NCBI): domain Eukaryota; kingdom Viridiplantae; phylum Streptophyta; class Magnoliopsida; order Asterales; family Asteraceae; genus Glebionis; species Glebionis coronaria. The sequence goes on along the minus strand of CM046875.1, from coordinate 86,589,501 downwards.
CATATTCCAAATACCAAGGAATATCATTTGAGGGTATAAATGGTATTTCCCTACTAAAAAACAAAAATGCACGGTCTCCAAGCCGGAGGTTCCTTAAAGGAACCCGCGGTTCCTTATTGATAACGAACCGCAGGGGCGTTTAAGGAACCGCAGATATTTATGACCGTTGCACTCTTGCCCTATAAATAGTGGAGCATTTCCAGCTTTTCTTTCAACCCTTTTTGCACAGTTTCTTCAAAAACATCTTTAAACTCCTTGATTAGTTAGTTTTGATTAATCTTGTTTAAGATGTGATACTATCCTCCATCATCTCATCCTATCGAGTGCAAAGAGAATAACACTTTCATTACCATGAAGTGTCGCGTTCATAACATGATGAAGATCTCTCCTTCTAGATCAAGTCATTGTTTTCCTACTATGTATATGTAGAAGATCCAAGTGTTGGGTTCACTTGGATATGTTTGTAAGGGTAGAAGATCTAAGTGATGGATATCCTTGGATTAGGTGTTTGTTGTGTAGATCTAAGTTTGTTAATACTTGGATATAGTGTTAGAGTCATAGATCTAAGTGTTGTGTGCTTAGATCTATATGGTTTATGTGTTTAGGCCATAAAACACAAGGTTTGTTATGTTGGGCCATAAAACATAACTAGTGTGAAGATTGGTGTAGATGGGTGTAGATTGGTCCTACCTAAGATTAGGACTCGACATTTAGCCTTGTGTCAGAAAATGGTGAAGTAGGCGACGTTGTGTAGTTTGGTCTTACCTAAGATTAGGACTCGACTTTTAACTTAGAGTCGAAAACTGGATAAGCGACGTTATGTATGGTTTCTCCACCTTAAGAAGTTTGTTGACTAGTGAAGTAACTCTCGAGTAAGGTGTACTCGAGGAGTGGAGTAGGGCGAAGAGGATCTTCGTGACCGAACCACTATAAGTTATCGTGTCGGTACTTTCCTTTACATTTATATCTTTACTCTTATTGATGTTTTTATATGTTGTTATGTGTTGTGTGCATCTCATAATCTAAACATCTAAGTTACGGAAAAGTTAAGGCTTAGTACGTGTGTGCTTCATGTTTAGATTATGGTCAAGTGTACATCACTTAGTCTAAACATCTTAGTTGCGGAAACGCTTATGCTTTTACGTGTGTTCTTAGTGTTTAGACTATTTCTTGATGTACTCTTGATTTGATGTGTTTGTGTGTTTTCTTACTTGTAGTATTTATCTTTCAATCAAACACATCTCATATCTAGTCAAATTTGATCGAGAATTTGATACCAAGGATTGTTTAAGATTAACATTCAATAAATGGTTTCGTCCACTGTCGGCGGTTCCCTAAATGGACCGGTGGTTCTTTATTGATAAAGAACCGCGGGTACAATAAAGAACCGCGCACAGTGGATTAAGCCGAAATATTTTAAAAATGAACTAGAAACTATTCAACCCCCGTTGTAGTTTCTACAAGATTGATTAAGAGTGATAGCAAAGCAGAAGTTGGTAGTGTTTAAATTAGAGTAGTTAACATGCTTTTCTATACCATACTTAAGTTTACTATCAAGCACAAAATCATTGAGTTTAGCAGGTAGTTTAGTAGGTCTAGAAGATTTCCTAACAGGATGAACCCCTTCCTCAATGATATCCCCAAAATTCTCATCAGAAGTGTTAGGAGGGACAATTAAGTTGCCCTCAGAAATTGCATTATCATCTATTTGGGTTGCAGGGTCTTCATCAGGGGTGTCCTCATCACTTGGATCATCCCTTGAGTGAGCCTTACGATCCTCATTAGATGCAACTCTCTCTTCATCATTGGGACTTAAAGTATTTTGATTATCAAAAAAGTTTAAAAGTTCAGCATCACTTGTAAAAGTTACATATGCTAAATCAGTTTCCCTTTTGTTTTTTATCTTAAAAGGAAAAACAGTTTCATAAAATCTCATATCTCTAGAAAACAGCACCCTTCTATTGTCAAGACTAAAAAGTTTGTAAGCCTTTTTAATGGAAGAGTATCCAATCATAACACATTTTTCAGCCCTAGATGTGAGCTTGTCACTGTTGTTAAGACAAGTTGAAAAACAAAGACACCCAAAACCCTTGAGGTGAAAGAGGTTAGGTTTTTTCTCGTAGAGCATTTCATAGGGGGATTTACCTTTTAAGACAGATAAGGGGAGCCTGTTAACAGATACACAGTAGTTAGAATACATTCAGGCCAAAGCTTAATAGGAATCCCTCCCTGAAACATAAGACTCTTGGCTACATTGAACAGGTGTCTATGTTATCCTTTCAGCAAAATCCATTTTGATGGGGAGTATGAGGACAAGAGGTTTGGTGGATGATACCCAAATTGGAAAACAAAGTGTGGACCTTGTTGTTAACAAATTTAGTGCCATTATCTGATCTAAAAACTTTAACATTATAGTTAAACTGAGTTTTAACAAGGTTTATGAAATGAACAAGCCAATCAAAAACTTCATCTTTCCCTTTTAGAAGGTAGGTCCATATAACCTTAGAATAATCATCCACAATAGTGAGGAAGTACTTGTACCCTTCCTTGCTTTGAACCTTATAAGGTCCACACAGATCTAAGTGAACAAGTCCACCAATATTGTTGGATTTGTGATCACTCAAGGGAAAAGGTTCTCTTGTTTGCTTAGCCCTATGACAGGTTTCACAAACTACAGTAGAGGTGGTTTTAGTCCAGTTAAGGTCAACTTTAAGAGCATTGAGGACTTGGTCAGCAGGGTGATCAAGTCTGCAATGCCAGAGATCTTTAGAGGGGTTAAAGGTCATAGCAGAATTAGAAATACCTAAGTTGGTATTCTTGTTGTCATCAAACAGATAAAGCCCCCCTAAATTGACTACCAGTCCCCATAATGGTCCCCTTGACCAAGTCCTGTATGTAACATTTATCCTCATCAAAACCCACAAACAACTTGCTATCTTTAATAAGTTTGTTAAAAGAAAGTAAACTAACACATTATCCAGGAACAAAAATAACATCATGAAGAACAACATGATTAGAGAGTCTAAGATCACCAATATGACTTATGATGGCAATAGTGCCATTAGGGTGACCAACAGAGATGTTGAGATTTGAAATATCTACAACATTGACCATACAAACTATGGAAGTGGTAAGGTGTTGGTTTGCCCCAGAATCTATAATCCAACCAAGAGTTATAGTTTTAACAGAAAATTTAGAGTTCCCACAAAAAAAACTTAGAGAAATTGATACTGAACCAAATATTAGCATTAAAGAAGGAAATTCTACCTGCCATATTGGACCGAGTGTGACGAGAGGTTTCATTGATCAAGTTAAGGAGTTTCTGCATTTGTTCAGTGGTAAAAGAGGTTGGAGAATTACAGGTAGAAACCTGCTTTTCCCCATTTTTAACATCACAATTAGCATTAAAATTGGGTTTAAAACTAGTTTGTGTTTGAGCATTGCCCCCTTTCTTGTAATTAGCAGGATATCCAATCAGTTCAAAACATCTATCAACAGTATGACCAATTTGACTGCAATGAGTGCACAAAACATTGGGGTTGGGACCCTTGTAACTTTTGGATCCATTGCCCTTGTAAGGGGGTCTAGTAGGAGCATTAGAAGTACTCCTCCTATTCTGATTGAAGGTCTTAGCAACAAAAGAGGTGGCATTCATCTTAGCCTCAGTATGATCAGAGTTCTCAAGAATGCCCCTATGGGATTCCTCTCTTGATACTGTGACATAGGCCTCCTTCACATCAGGAAGGGGGTCCCTAGTGAGGATAGAAGTTCTAACAGGTTGATAGCAGTCATCAAGACACATTAAGAACTGCATGAGCCTCATTATCTGCTAATGCAGAGCCAACTCAGTGCTAGCTAATCAAGAACATTTAACAACACAAACACATTTAGGCAACTTAGTGACAACATCAAATTCTCTCCAAAGAGAGTTAAGCCTATGATAATAATCAGCTAAGGTACTTCCCCCTTGTTTAACAAACCCAATTTTTTGAAGAAGATTATAAACCATAGAAACATCCACCTTTTCATAAGTTTCATTCAATTCTTTCCACACATTAGCATCATTTTCATAATAAACCAAACCCATGTAAATATCACTAGACATAACAGTTATAATCCAAGTAAGCACCATAACATTACATCTATCCCATTAACTACACAAGACATCATCATAATAAGAGCCTCTGAACCATCAACAAAACCATATTTGTTTCTAGCTTGTAAAGCAAGTTTCATAGCATTATTCTACATTCTATAATTTTCAGTTCCAAGTAACTTGAAAGGAACGAGAATAGAACTACTGTTATCACTGTTATGAATGTGAAGTGGGTTTCCAGCATCCAAATTGCTGATAAGAGGAATAGGATTGGTAGTGGTTTCAGGGAGACCCCTACCACCACCATTGGTTGGTGGAGGAGAAGTACCATTAGCACTCATGAGTCACACCAAGTAACAAACCAAACAGGCAAAACTAGAATAATAGCAGCAGGAAGCGAAAAAGAACAAGACAATCAAGATATAATAAGCCAAAGAATAGTAAACACAATAAACAAGGAAATAAACCACTCAGAATATGAGTTACTACAAATGCAAGCTGTGGACTAGGATTGGCCAGAGCAGGTATCCACATCAGTCAAGGCTGGAGGGTCAAGGTGTTAACCAAATTCGTTTGTATCCACACACTTAGCAACAATAACCCACAAATATAACCAAGAGAGAGGTAAGTAAGAAAATGAAGGAAGGACTTACAGCGCATAAACAGCAACCAATATCTATAAAAAAAATTCACCCAATCTCTAGATTCACTTAGTCTAGAGGATGGGTGAGCCACCAACAGAGAACCCCCAAAAAAGAAAATTAGGGTTAGCAAAACCCCAATAAGGGAATACCTGAGAGAATGCTAAAAAAAGTAACGGCACCACCAAAGATGATACGAGGATACCAAAGTATGTAAACCCCCCAAAAGATTAAATTAGGGTTTCAAGAACCCCTAATTCAATCTTTCAAGATTCTTAACGGCACCACCAAAAATAAGTACGACACCACCAATAAAACCTTCCTGGGCACCAAAGAACCAAGATCCCCAAAAAATAAATTAGGGTTTGTGAAAAAACCGTAATTAATTTTTAAGGAAAAATTAACGGCACCACAAAAACAAGCTTCCAGAACAATAGAGAATCACCAAGAGCACCACTAGTATGAAAAAACCCAAAAATTTGATTAGGGTTAATGAAACCCTAATTAAAACTTTTGGTGAATCAGAAAACAACTATTACAAACGAGAGTTGGGATGTGATACACAAGACCAGATCTAGCAACCTGGCTCTGATACCATGTTGAAAGATCAAACAGATAACATGAATACCAAGATTATCACACAACCAACCTCCCCTTTGTGATATTTATTTAAAGATTCAAAGTACAAAACAGAAAAGATAAAGACTAGTCCTTAAATGAGTGCTAATCATACGAATACAAAAGAAATGTTGAGATCATCCCAACTAAGTTGATCTGATCTCCCTCACATACAATGATCACTCACACGTTACAAGATGAATAGCTAACTCCCAGGTCAAGATCTTGATCTTGAATAGAGAGAGAAATGAGAGAGCAGCCAACGGCTGTGTGTGTAATATGATTGATAACCTAGCTTTGTGAGAAAGCTATGGTGATATACTTGAGAGTCACCAACGGTTCCAAAAGCCCACCAAACATTGAGAGCCCATCAAAAGATAAAGAAGCCGAAAAAAAACAAGTGAACATAACACCAAGGCCCATCAACATAAACATGTTACAACAACCAAAAACAACACACATAATAACAAAGTAAGATTGCCAAAATAACAGTATTTTTCTATATATGTTTTCCTTTGTTGATATAGCATCTGTTTGATAGTAGTAGGTTTGGTAACATTCCATGGGTAATGTGACGTTGATATGAAAGTAACGAGTTCTTTAACCATAGTTCACTTGAGTCTAGGTTTGAAAAAAAAAAAATTCTTGTGCCGAATTATTGAAGAGTAAGGTCTAATATGAACAAAAAGAAAAACACAATTTTGCCATTTTACGCAAACAAAATATTCCAATTATTAACAACCAAACCCGTCACTTTCCATTAACATAAAGCAAAGTCAATAATACTACATTTCAACCATCAATGTCCCCACTCTCAAACTTAGATTTTTGTCAAATAAAAAATACATTTCACATTTGTACTACACCCTTTTACAAAAAAAAAAGTACATTCCATATCTATATATTCATTCATTCCCACCATACAAAAAAAAAAGGTACTACTGTAACATTTCATATTTGAGTAAGTCATAGATATGGAACATGGGTGTAGGGAGATAGATAATATAAACATGCCGGGGGATGAGACTCGTACTGATCCTCCGGCATGCGACACTGGAAACAGTGTTGGTGCTACCAAGAGACAACAACCATGGAGAAAAGATATAACAGTACGAGGAATAGTAGCAAGTTTAATGATAGGAATAATGTATAGTGTCATAGTTATGAAACTCAACTTGACAACTGGTCTTGTTCCTAACCTTAATGTTTCAGCTGCTTTGTTGGCATTTGTGTTCATAAGAACATGGACTAAGCTGTTGCATAAAGCCGGGTTTACGACGACACCTTTTACCAGACAGGAGAATACTGTTATTCAGACATGTGCTGTTGCTTGTTATAGCATTGCTGTTGGAGGTTTGTTTTCATATGTTTGGTTTTTTAATCATGTCTTTATTGGTGTTTGGTGTTGTGTTTTGATGTTTTCATCATTTTGTTATTGATTTTGGTCTTGAAATGAAGATCAACTATTTTAATACAATATACATGTAAAAGTCAAGAGGTCTGTTTTATGCATATTAACTTCTTTTTTTTATGGACAGAGATCATGTGTACACTACTAAAATGTTGTTAGGAATCTTGTAAGGAAAAAATTAGTCAAACAAAAAATTTAGTGTATTATTATCAAAGTACATATGATTTGACAATTTTCTGAATGTAATAGAATAGCAAAAATGTACTAGTATATTGATTTGATAAAGGATTTGTTTATAGGTGGATTTGGGTCATATTTGTTGGGACTAAACAAGAAGACATATGAGCAAGCCGGAGTTGATACACCAGGGAATTCACCTGGTAGTTATAAAGAACCTGGAGTTGGTTGGATGACCGGTTTTTTGTTTGTTAGTAGCTTTGTTGGTCTTTTGGCTTTGGTTCCCCTTAGAAAGGTTGGTACCTTTTTTATTTTTCGGCTTGTAGTTTTGTTAAACAGTTTTTTCTGTATGGATTTTAATAAATTGTTCTTTGCAGATTATGATCATAGACTATAAATTGACATATCCAAGTGGAACAGCTACAGCTGTGCTTATCAATGGTTTCCACACTCCAAAAGGAGACCAGATGGCCAGGTACGCGAACATGTGTTTGGGATTGCTTATTGAGGTGCTTATCTGCTTACTGTAAAAGCAGATAATTTTGACTACTTGGATGAAACTGGCTATCTTGTTATTTTACTCTAAAATGAGCACTGAGCACTACTAATAAAGAAGCATGTTCATGCATGTGCCTGTATTTAAGCGGAATAATTCACTTTATAAGCGTCCTTTTTCACAAGAAGTATCCCTTTTTAAGATTGCATTTTTTTTTTTTGGCACTTTTAATATTTCATTTATTACTATTTCTTAACAAGAATCACAAGACACTCATATTTTTAATTTTTTTAGAACGGCAAATGTTAGTGGTTAGTGGGTCAAATCGTGCAATGACATCCAAGCGGCAGAATGTCTTCTTGGAACCTCCCCTAAGGAAACCACTTAGTGTAACCTTAGTGGCCAACTAAAACAGCAAAAACATAATATCCTAATGACCAAACACTACCTCATACAGTTTGTTTTTATTTTAGCTGATAATCTGATCCTGAACATTCAAAATTGCATACTAACATTCAAAACGCACATCCAATAGAAGAATCAACTTTTTTTTTCTTTATGGTTTTATGCAGGAAGCAAGTATTGGGTTTTGCAAAGTTCTTCACAGGAAGTTTTGTGTGGGCCTTTTTTCAGTGGTTCTATTCAGGTTCAGGAACATGTGGATTCACTTACTTCCCGACATTTGGTTTAAAAGCTTATGCAAACTCGTGCGTGTTTTACTACTATACATTTTGGCTAGTTTAGGAAGTGTTGTTAGAAATTATTGTTAAAATGAAAGTTTTGCTGTTGTGCAGGTTTTATTTTGATTTTAGCATGACTTACGTTGGAGCAGGAATGATATGTTCACATCTTGTGAACTTGTCGTTGCTTGCAGGAGCTGTTTTATCTTATGGAGTAATGTGGCCACTGATAGGTGACCGCAAAGGAGATTGGTTTCCTTCGAATTTACCTCAAAGCAGTATGAAAAGTCTAAATGGTTATAAGGTTAGATACTATAGACTCTTAATAGGCAGATAAGCAATCCCAAATACCCCAAAAAGAGGGGGTCAGATGGGTGAAATAGGTTAAAGGTGTGCGAATATTGTTTGTATAACCGTAATTTCAAAGATTTGTTTATTGAACTAATATTAATGTTTGTATAACCATAATCTACGTATTCAATATTTTTTAACAAATTCAAAAATGGAAAAAAGATGTAGTGGATCGACCCGTCCAACTTTGGCCAATACTAAAACTCAACCCGCTTTGACCCATTACACAACTTGACAAACGTGCCCATCTTGCCACCTTTGATATCGACTTTTGAGGTCTAAAAGGTTCTTGTGATCGCAGGTTTTCATTTCGATCGCACTTATATTAGGAGATGGTCTTTACAATTTTTTGAAGATTACTTTTTTCACTGCCAGAAACATTTATACCACCTCATCAAGGAGGAACTCCAAAACAAGTAAGGATTAATAACCAAAAAATATCCATAAAGACTTCCCTTATTTCAAATTTATGATATTATGTTGTATGTTGCTTCAGACCCAGATGACAGCAATGAATTGCAAGATATCCTCCAAAGAAACGAGGTGTTCTTGAGAGAAAGCATTCCATTGTGGATTGCAGCGACCGGTTATGTCATGCTCTCAGTTGTTTCCATCATTATCATCCCAATCATGTTTCCAGAGCTCAAATGGTATTTTGTTCTTGTGGCTTATGTCATTGCGCCGTCTTTGGGTTTCTGTAACGCGTATGGTGCTGGTTTGACTGACATGAACATGGCATATAATTATGGAAAGGTTGCTCTTTTTGTGCTAGCTGCAATGTCAGGAAATGAAAAAGGTGTTGTCGCAGGTCTAGTTGGCTGTGGTTTGATTAAATCAATCGTTTCAATCTCGTCTGATTTGATGCATGATTTCAAGACGGGTCATTTGACTCTGACCTCACCAAGGTCAATGCTGGTTAGCCAGGCTATCGGGACAGCCATCGGGTGTGTGGTTGCCCCACTTACTTTTTTCCTTTTCTATAAAGCCTTTGATATTGGAAATCCTGATGGTGAATATAAAGCTCCTTATGCTCTCATTTACCGAAACATGGCAATCCTAGGCGTGGAAGGATTTTCTGCACTGCCAAATCATTGCTTACAGCTTTGTTATGGGTTTTTTGCCTTTGCAATGCTGGCGAATTTGGTAAGAGACACGTCTCCTAAAAAAGTAGGAAAATGGGTGCCATTACCAATGGCTATGGCAGTACCTTTCCTTGTTGGAGCTTATTTTGCTATTGACATGTGTGTTGGAAGTTTAGTGGTATTCATATGGAATAAGATCAACAAGCAAAAAGCGAACCTGATGATTCCTGCCGTTGCTTCGGGTTTAATCTGCGGCGATGGATTATGGATACTTCCGTCCTCAATCCTTGCATTGGCTGGGGTCAGACCTCCAATCTGTATGAGCTTCTTGCCAACAAAAAGCTAACTTTTGTAAAGGTAATTATTATATACCCATTAGAAGTTTTGTGTACGGAAACTCAGATACTGTATGTAGAATATATGATAGAAATTGCAATAAGAGCATCTCCAATGCAGGGTACGATAGAGAGTTTAATACAACGCCACATCATCGCCACCTCAACATACTCATACTTCCTATAAAACACCTACAATGCATTGAACCTAACTTTATTTATTGAACTTCCATGTCATCATATTATTTTTGTTAATCAACTACAGTAATTATCTGATTCACGGATTACATAATTTGCATACTTAAAACCTATTATTTACAAATCATGCAATAACAAATTAAGATACTGTGATCAAAGCCATGCATCGAATATCTTCTCAAATTTCTTAGCTTTTTCTTTTGACTATTCAAAAGGAGTGCCAACAATATAGATAAATTGTAAAATATTTCATATATTATTTAAAGCCTCCATACCACATATTTGAATGCATGCTATGGCCCACTTAAGGTGTATTAGCCGGTTGCTCAGAGAAGAACTAGTATTAAATCTACGGATGACTAGGCATTTCCACAATGCATTATGCGTATGTCACGTGTATTATACTTTGCAATAGACTCTGGGTTGTGGATGCCCTAAGCACAAAATTGTGTTGTTCTAAGCTGTAATTCTTGAATAATCTGATAGTAGTATAAAACATATAAATTAAGATTTTTGCGGATCCGACGTGTTTGGTAATGGATTTAAACCTAAATTGGGTCAAAATGGGTAAGTTTGTATGCTCGGATGAGTTGATGTTTTATTCTTGGTAAATGTCATAAATACAAAACGTATATTATCAAAAATGTCTATCATACCCACTGAACTTTTTTTTTACAATTTTCACACTGAAACCTAATATAATAGGTTGCATGTTGACGTGACATAGTCAAATCGGTTTGGTTGACTTTTTGCTGACAGTGTATTCCATCTCACTTGGGTAAACCCAATCCCCGATCCAAACAGATCACTTCATTCTTTTTTTTTTGCTTTTGATGTGTTCTTTCACTTTACAAACACACATGAACCCTAATACCCAAAACATCGCTTGCACAATCGGATCAAAACCCTAATTTATAAGTCAAATTAACCAATCCATCCAATATCTGACATATGGTAATCTGGGGAAAACCAGAAACTTATGTCTAGTTCGTCCTCTTCATTGATTAGGAGATACGACAAGAATCAAGATGTTACAAACAAAAGTAATTGTGATTGTGAACCCCCCCCCCCCCCACACACACACACACCCACCCCCACCCACCCCCACCCACCCCCAATCCCTGTTCAAAACGCTTGGACTCCAGAAAATTCAAGAAGAAGGTTTAAGTCATGTCCAATTAAAGATAAAACACTAAAATGTGGTATATATGGTTTTCTAAACCTTGAATTGTCTCCATACTACAAAGAACTGTTGTATGGGTTAAACGAAAAAAATAAAAGTTTGAAACAGATGGTCAACTTGGTTGGGTCATGCAAAGGATCAGGGAGAGTGTTACCCCATGACACACACATAGAAATGCTAAAAGGCATCACAGAGGACATGAAGATTATGAAGGCCAAATTTGTCGTTTATGATAGGCTAATGTTAGTTAATTCTGTTTGTGTTTTGTTTTTAACACTAATTCTAGTTGTTGACTTGGTAATGTTATCAAAGTTTCCTGTTACATTTTCAATGAATGAATATAATTATGAAGATGTTTTGTTGCTAGATTTTGTCATACCAAGTTTGTTTCCAGATGTTATATGTTCCCAAGAGATGTTATATGCCCAATTGCTAAAGTATGTTAATTTTGGTGACTGATATTGCTAGCCATATTTATGACATACTCCCATCAACTTGGACTTTGATATAAATGAGTCTCACCCATCCCTCATATAACATTTACTGCATTCCAAGTTTGGTCAAAAAGAAATAGGTAACAACAATAAACATCATCACTTATCCAAAGATTTCAAAAATGGATAAAGGGAAAGGTAAGTATGTTGTCGAATTAGCATCCCTGTAATAAACCTAATGCCCATGTCATCCTTAGTATGTAATGGTTTATTTTTGTAGGAATCATTGAAATTAGTAGTGACACTAACTCTGAAGATGTTATGACTAATGGATCTTCTTCACCAAGCAGTGATTCATGTAAAGGCCAGGGATCTAAAAAATCCCAAGGGTTTAAAAGATCATATGCTGGTGGATCAAAAAGGACATGGATTTAAAAAATCAAATGATAATGAATCCTAGAATCTCTTTCAAATGGTATGGCTATACTACACATGAATCCTTTGATAATGATGATTTTACTGTCTATAGGGATATCCCTGTGCATAACTTCATTCAAAAGTAAAAAATGCCTATTTGCACCCAAACCTCAAGATGCTATCATAGGTAAATACATACATGTGAATACAACTTCAAAACACATTACTAAAAGTCTAGTTGCACCCAAGCATTTTGTAATTGGTCTTTCTAATCAGATGACTTGGTTGCAAATCTATGGACATATGAAAGGTGCTAAGAATGCAGTCAAAGGAAAGGGCAAAAACAAGGTTTGATAACTCTTTTTATGTACTTATCTAGATGATTACTATCTAGGATGCTATGTTTATCTACAATACTGGGTATGTAATGGTTTCTGTAAGAACAACTTATGTTTTTAGGTTTTAAAACCAGGTTGTGGAATGATGTCTGTTCCATAAAGGAATGCAAATTTTTGGTGGAAAACTTAATGAAAACATATGGACATCTACAACTTATTCTTACCTGTACATGGTATTTCTCAAGTGGGAGACAAGGTGGTCCAGTTTTTGTAACAAGATATAATATAAAAACCATAAAAAAACAAAAATTATTACTTTGTATAAGAGATTCCCATTACTATGAATCACACATATCCTTTACAAAAGATTGGCTTAAGTGTTTAGGTCATTAGACCAATACAATCATAGAATAGCTACCTAATAATTATCCAGTTAACAACAACATATTATAGGAACTACACAACTTCAATCACTTAGATGAACAACTTTGTCTAATGTAGATCCATTTCCTTGTTCATCAAATTTCAATTTATTGGACTTCATCTTAGCAATCCTTTCAGACGTGCCTCTGTTTTTGTGTAACACTCTAAATGGAACTTCTTGGTCTGTTTGTGAGGTTTTTTTAGTCTTTGGTCTCCCTCTTTTTTTGGGTTGAGGAGCACTGGAACCACCAACAGCTTTACACTTATCTTTTAGAATAAAGTTGCTTTCTTGAGAAGGGATTGATTGAGTTGTCACATCAAAGTCAGAATCATCACCATTTAGCCTGTGTTGGGTATCAAAGTATTTTGTTGCATCTTGAGGATTAGACATATATATTTCATCAATTGGTTCTTGATTGTACTTTCTCATGCCAGCTATTAATCTTGAAATTGGAGTTCTAGGGGGTATATGCCTTACTGAAGGCCCATATATTTCCCATGATTTGAACTCACTATAGTACTCTGTTGATCCCTTTGGTTGGATCTATATTATGTTAAGAATTAGTATAATAGTTTGTAATCAAACTAAAACACTTTCAGCACTCTTACTAACACTAAATAAGTTATGCGAAATCTAACTTATAAAGCACAGAAGAACAAAATTACTTTTAACTATTCGATTCTCTTATTAATCGACTTGTATGAGGTACATGAAAGACATTGTACCTATGTTCCTTTTATAGAGTAAGGAACCCTAGAAACCTTAGAATATTCTATAAAGATAATTATATCACAGACGATATATTATCAATATTCTAACTATTTAGGTATATCACATAAGATATACTCTAACTATAACTATGACATATCTTATACAAAGATATATTTGTCCTAATCATCATAGCAGTACTTACTTTATAAGTAGCAGTACTTACTATGTACCGCGTTAACACTAACAGTACTTACATAACACTAACAGTACTTGGAATATACTAACGGTACTTGACACTTGACAAATAATTCCAAACAATCCTCCTCTAAACAAGAAATGATAACTTGTTGCCTTCTTGTTTCTCTTGTACTGGATGTATGAAAATACATGTCTTCAGTCTTTCCTTCATCCTTGGATTGAACTTGGTAAGTTGTATTTGTATCCAACTGAATGTAGCCAAATACTTCAAATGTAGATCTTCTTCTGATAAGATAATCTTCAAACATCATGAGCATCATCTTTGTCTTCAAACTATGATCTTCTTGTGTCTTCTAAACATTCATTCATTTTTTCAGCATCAGTTATTGTATTCTTGAGTTTAGTCCTTGAACTCTTGATCATAAATCTTTGTCTTGATTTGATGATAACAAAACCTTCTAAATATTATATTTTTTAATACTTCTTTGCCTGCAATCTTCATTCCTGAAATAAAACAGTTAACAACAAACACCAATCTGTATTGGCTTCATGATTTTTAGCAAATCACCAGCTATCAACGGATTTGATAAATTCTTTACCAGTTAGCCGTACACTCTTGAATAGCCAATACTTTATTCATAAAGGATAAGTTGTAATGAAAACCTTACAATTTTTGGTAAATTGTCAACCATCAACGGATTTGATGTAGTCTTTACCTAGTACCGTTTGTCTAGGACTAGCCAACTCTTTGTCTCGAAACAAGGTGAGTTAGAACCATATAGTTTTTAGCAAACTATCAGCTTTCAACGGATTTGATAAGTCTTTACCACAAACCGTTTGCTTATGGACTAGCCAGTTCTTATGTGTGTTAGACATGGTGAACTGAGAACCATTTATGAAGTGTGACTGAAAGTCAAACACTTAAGATTCTTTCTCAGCTTCTTCCTCATCTTTCAAATCCTTGATTTGTTGTTTAACCATTCTGATCAATTCCAAAGCATCAGCAAACTCTTCTGTAACTTCTAATTGTTGTTCTAACATCCTTTCCAACAATTTTCTTTTGAAGTGATAAGTTTTCTCTTGCAGCATATAGTATGTAACATCATCTACATCCAAAATATGCAATCCACATGACCTATAATATCTCCAGTAACTAGGTACTTGATCCTCTAATACCTTCAACATTTCTTGATCACAGTTGTGTGGCTCATACATAAAGAGAAATTCCCTATATAATAGTGATACTTCAGTTTTACCTGCACTGGCTTCTTGAACTAACCTTAAAAGATCTTGAATATCTTGTCTGTCAAGAATGTGAAGAATATCTTCCAAAAGTCTGAATATTCTTGTTGTGCCATCAGTTCTCTGAATTCCATGAGCTTCAAGTCCTTGATCTGTAGAGTAAATCCACTTAGCAATGGATGCTCTTTTTCTAAAAATCTCTGTATCAATACATTGATCTTCAAATTTCACAATCTTCAAGTACTTCCTTAAGCTCTAATCATCATCACTATCTTCTGTTGTAGTTTTAGCTCTCTTAGCTTTCTTCTTTATCTTTCTTGACCTTTTCCTTTTAACACTCTTGGAAATTCCCTCAAGTTCTATTGAACCCTCTTCCAAGCTTGTATGTACCGTTTCCTTAGTATGTACTGTTGTATGTACTGTTGACTGTGTATGTACTGCTTGTACATTTTCAGTCTGAGCAATACCTTGAGTTTCAGCTCCTGTATTCATTATTTGAGCAATCTCTTCCTCCCTTGAACTTACTTTCTCCTTTCTATTCTTCCTCACATAAGTGGTCTTGATAGGTGGAGATGTACTTGTAGGTTCAGTAGTACTTGGCTCAATTCTAGGAGTACTACCAAATTTTCTTTGTTGTTGCAGATGTTTCTTGAATTCTTCAACAACTTTCGTGTCTGCTCCAGATCCAATCTCAACAAAATTCAATTCAGTCCTCTTACTTTGCTCATACAAAGTCTTGATTTCTTCAAAAAATTTCTTGACTAGCTGAATATGAGTAAATCCTTTTACTTTCTTTAGAAAGTTCATCATCTGATTTCTAATCTGCATAGTAGTTGGAGGCTTAATCTTTTCTTTCCTTCTCTTTTCAGCAAAGAATCTTTGTTGCTCCCTAACCAGATCATCAATCAATTTTGATTTCTCTTCTTCATCATATGCATCTGTCTCTTCAGCTATCAATGAGTCTGCAAGAAGCTCACTAGCATGTATCTCAGCTCGAATCCTGTCATACTCTTGTATGTTCCATTCTTGCTGTATTCTTTTAGCTTCTAGAAAATTTTGCTTTGCTGCAAGTTCTTCCTGCAATTCATTTTCACGCATTTGTGCTTGCATTCTATAAGCAAATTCCTCATCATGGTCTATTTGATTAAATTTGTACATGACTTTGTTTATATCATCATCTGAATCACTTTCATCTTTAGATTCTGACAATAATTGCTTCTTCCCCTCATCATCTGAATCACTTTCATCTTCATTAGCTAGCTGTTGAATGACTATACCTTTTGTAGGGTGTGAAGCTTGAACTTTCTTACCTTGAATTTGATCCTTTGTGGCAAGAACTTCTTGTTGTGTCTTTTCTTCTACTTGCTTAGTCTTCTCAACTAAATTCTTCTTCAAATCAAGCAGCAATTGGGCTAAAGTCTCATTTTCTCCAAATGAAATTTGACTTTCTAGTGAAGGATGATCACCAGCGGTACTTGCAATCGGCTTAGTTGGCTTAGTAGTACTTGGGTCTTCAACAATGTCAGCAGTACTTGCAGTCGGCTTAGTTGGCTTAGCAGTACTTGGATCTTCAACAAAGTTGACTTCACCAGTATTAGACACACTTGTTTCTTCAATCACTTGTGTATCCCCAGATACTTTATCTTCCATAGAAGCCATTATATCAACTTGCACTTCTTCAGTCTTATCTGATTTATTGCTTTGTGGTGATGAATCAAGAAACTGAATAGAAATTTCCTCCAACTTCTCATAGAAAGCACTCCAATTAGCTTGAAGTGGTGATTGAATTGATGGTTCTGGCTGAGTTGCCAATGTTTCTGCAACTTGTGGCTCCTCTGGCTGATTTACCAACTTTTCTTGAACTTGTGGTTCCTCTGGCTGAGTTACCAACATTTCTTGAACTTGTGGTTCCTCTGGAGTAGGTTGTGGTTCTTGTTGTTGAATCTCCATACCTGAAGGTCCATCCACACCAGTCTCTAAACCAGTTCCATCTTTATAAGTCCCCATGACATCTTCATCCAATTCAAAATTGATGTCATTTCCAGAGATCCTTGTCTGATTATCAGAAGAAGGTGGTTGTTCTTCATTATTCCTTCCATGTTCTTCATTATTCCTCCCCTGTTTGGTTGCATTCAGTTGCCTTTTCTTGTGGTTCCTGAATCTTTGCTTCTTGATTGCAGATTTCTGAACAGATCTATATTGCCTCATCCAAGATGACACTTTGTTCCTTAACTTGAGTAGGCTAGCTTCCAGTTCAGCAATTTTCTTGTCTTGAACAAGCTTATCTTTCTGCAATACATGTACCTGTTGGGACAAACTTGTACACAAAGCAGTTAAATTTGCAACATCCACCACCTCTGGTGCTTGTGCTTGTGGTGAACCACTAGCAGCAATAGAAGCAGCAGGTGTGTGGATCATCTCATCAGTGTTTGGTGGAACACCAACATTGTGAGAAGAAGATTGTGAATCTTCTAGAGAGTGGGAGCTCTGGTGAGAAGGAGTTTGCTGAGAAGCACTAGCATTGCTAGGTTCCTCACCT
Source organism: Glebionis coronaria (assembly GCA_025667525.1). Classification (NCBI taxonomy): domain Eukaryota; kingdom Viridiplantae; phylum Streptophyta; class Magnoliopsida; order Asterales; family Asteraceae; genus Glebionis; species Glebionis coronaria. The sequence continues at coordinate 86,571,930 of CM046875.1, read as the reverse complement.
TCTTGATTGGCAGGCTGGGCTAACATATGAGCAAACAATGGTGTTACTGTTCTTGTAAAGGCATTGCCTTGTTTGGTCAAGAAAGAGAAAGTTCTCTTTGTGAATGAAGGAACATCCCATGTATCAGTTAATGTTGGTAGGTTAGGTATTTGATCACTAACTAAAGTCTGAATGAATCTAGGATACATTAAAAACTTCTTAGTCCCTTCCAAATTCCTAGTCATGCCTTCAAAAATTAATTTTGAAAAATTAAAAACCCTGTTATTTGCTAGACAAATACCAGCAGATGCCAATGCAGCATGTATTTGATCAAAAGATGTACTTTTTGAACTTAAACAGTGAATAATGGCATGAAAAAGCAATTTCCATTGAGGTGAAAATAATGCTTTAAAGAAAGACTTTCCCTACCACCCCATAGCCCATGTCTGCAAGGCCATCATGAATCTCTGTATGATTAAGCATACTAAGTCCATTTTCGTCATTAAGTCTCAAACTTGCTCGTAGCAGTACCTCAGTGACATATATTCCTATGATTCACCCTAGCCTTAATGCAAGGTTGATCAAAATGAGTACCTAACACAACAGTATCCCAAAATTGTTCAACAATGGGTATAGAGACAACTGGACTTACAGTGAGTGCGAAGCGAACATGACTTCGAGATAGGAAACCAAGCATCTCATGGAAACCAAGAGAGTCATCATTCATAGCAAGATTCGCAACCAAATTATGCTTAGAGATTACTTGTAAAGCAGCCATTAGTATTTTTGATGATCGAAAGATTAGAGAGAATGTTATAGAATCAAGAGATAAAAATAAAAGATTAGGTGAATCAATTGTGTAACTGGGGTAAGCATTTAAGTAAATAACAAACCCAAGCGCGAAGAAACCGCCAAATTTACAAAAGAGACCCTTGACGGTACAACGGACATGTAGCGGTACATGGAACATAAGCGGTACTTGGTTTTGTGCTAGCGGTACTTGGAGTGACAACGGTACCTCATAATTTTGACCAGTTCATGCTTTCCACTAGACATGTAACCTCTTTTATCTTTTTCTATAAACCTGCAATAACATCAAAAACACAAAACATAGACTATGCAATAAAATTTATAAAAATTTGTACAGCTATTACCTCCCCTCAACATATGCAGCATGTTATTGGTTGAGCATACCAATGTGTGTCACCAAGAATTCCAATCTCTTTGCATCAAATGCCTTGGTCAACAAATCAGCTACATGGTTGTCTATATGAATCTTCAAGACTTGAATAAGCTTTTTGTCATAAGCATCTCTTATAAAGTGATGTCTTATTTCAATATGCTTAGTCCTGGAGTGAAATACTGGATTCTTGACAATGCATATAGTACTTTCATTATCAATGTAAATCTTGGTGTTCATGAAGTTAAACCCATAGTCCAACAATTGATTTTGAATCAAAAGTACTTGTCCACAGCAATGAGCAGCAACTACATATTCAGGTTCAATTGTAGAAGTAGCAACAATGGTTTGCTTCTTACACTGCCATGATATGAGTCTTCTGCCTAGGAATTGACAACCTCCTGTTGTGGATTTCCTATCATGATTTGCTCCAGCATAATCACTATCTGAGTAAGCTTCCAATTCAAAGGTGTAATCTCTAGGATACCATAATCCTAAATTAGGTTGACTTTTAAGATATTTAAAAATCTTCTTCACAGCATGTAGATGTGACACCTCTGGATGAACTTGGAATCTTGAACAGGCACACACATCAAACATTATATCTGGTCTTGAAGTAGTAAGATACATCAATGAACCAATCATTGACCTATAGAGATGAATGTCAAAATCTTCTCCATGTTCATCTTTTGATAAAGATTTCTTGGCTTCAAAAGGTGTGCTTGTACTCCTTGTATCCATACATGAAAATTTCTTTAAGATTTCAACAACATATTTATCTTGGCTGATAAATATTCTATCTTTCCTTTGTTTGACTTGCAGTCCCAAAAAGAAAGTTAGTTCTACCATAGAACTCATTTGAAATCTTCCTTTCATAAAGCTTCAAACTCTTCACACCATGTCTTCTTGGTAGAACCAAAAATGATGTCATCAACATAGACTTGAACTAGAATGATGTCTTTGGCAATTTTCTTGACGAACAGAGTTTTGTCAATGATTCCTCTCCTATATCCATGTTCTAGTAGAAAGTTGGATAAAGTTGCATACCAGGCTCTTGGAGCTTGATGCAGACCATAAAGTGCTTTGATAACTTTGTAGACTCTATTGGGGAATTTAGGATCTACAAAACCTGGAGGTTGTGAGACATATACCTCCTCTGAAATAGTACCATATAGAAAGGCACTTTTCACATCCATTTGATAGACTATAAATCCCATATATGATGCAAAGGCCAAAAATAACCTAATGGCTTCTATCCTTGCCACTGGTGCAAAAACCTCATCATAGTCTATCCCTTCTTCCTTTCTATAGCATTGAGCAACAAGTCTTTCTTTGTTCCTCACAACAACCCATCTTTCATCCTTCTTGTTCCTGAAGACCCATATAGTACCAATAAGTCTTTTACCTGAGGGAAGATCCACAAGAATCCAAACCTTTTGTAGCTCAAATTGTGTTAATTCTTCTTGCATGGCATCTACCCAACTTTCTTCATCAAGAGCCTAAGAGATGTTTTGGGCTCTACTTGAGATAAGAAACAGGCAAACAAACAATGCTGAGTATCTTTATGATTTGTTCTCTGCTGTAGTTTGACATAACTCACTAGTGCATGAGTTTTAATATTGGTTTGCAGTTGTCTTCTGGTTTTTACAGCAGATTTTGGATCACCAATAATCTGTGTAGTAGGATGGTTGTTGTTGACTTTATGAGTGGGAATAGAACTGATTGGAATATCTGTTTCCAAATTGTTGAAATCAGTTACTGCACCCTGCTCATCATAGGAAGCTTTGGAGAAGATTCCTTCAGCTAGACTGGCATATAAGTCTTCATCGTCCAATGCTTGCAAAATCTCTTCTAGTGAGTCAGCAGATTTGGTAGATTTTGACTTAGCCGTACTTGCAGATGAAGTACCGCTAGGTATAGTATGTACTACTGAGTGTTGTGACTCAAAAGATTCTTCTCCTGAATGCTTATTAGCAGATGTAGCATTATTTTCTTGATCTTGAAGCCTCTGAAGCTCTTGGGAGGCTTGATCATCATTTGATGGCATGGTTTGCTTCTTGGGAGGTGCAGACATGGGAGTAACAGTAGGCATGTTGGGCACATAGATATGAATATCATTCTGATGAAGAAACATCTTCTTGAGTACCTGCATTAGTTGCACTTGACTCCTCACCTACATTGTTAGTTTGACAATCCTTTTGCAAAGAGTAGTAATCCATGGAGTTAGTTAGATAATCTAAATCAAACATCCAAGCATAACCTATTCCTGGAACATTGGGTTTATTTTCTAAGAAATTGACATGAGAATTTTCTTCAACTTTCTTAGTTGCCAAATTGTAAACCCTATATGCTTTACTTTGCAATGAATATCCTACAAGATATCCTGGATAAGACTTTCCATCAAACTTTCCCAAATAATCAAGAGTATTTAGTATGGACACATGACACCCAAAAGGTTTTAAATGACTTATGTTAGGCTTTACATTAGTCAAGAGTTCATAAGGTGTTTTGTTTTGAGGCTTAGTTACTAGGACTCTATTTAACACATAACATGCAGTATTGATTGCTTCTGCCCAAAAGGTATTTGGTAAAAGTAAATCAGCCAGCATAGTTCTAGCAGCCTCATTTAATGTCCTATTCTTCATTTCAGCTACTCCATTCTGTTGTGGAGTTCTAGGATTACTAAATTGTCTCTTAATTCCTTTAGACCTACAGAATTCATCATCAGCATTCCTAATTTTTGTTCCATTATCAGTCCTAATGATTAAAACCTGTTTAGTGAACTGCTTTTCAACTAAAGTGATAAAATCCTTTAGTAATTCACTTGTTTCACTTTTAAGGGCTAAAAAGAAAACCCAACTGAATCTACTATAATCATCAGTTATGACTAGACAAAAGGTCTTATGACTAATGCTTCTGATATAAACTAGACCAAATAAATCCATATGCAAGAGATGCAAAGGTTTTGTCACAGTGTTTACAGTCTTGGTCTTACAAGAGGCTCTATGTTGTTTACCTTTTTGACAAGCAACACATGTGAAATCATTTTGAAAAGATTTGTTAGGTAGACCTCTAACCAAATTCCTTTTTACCAATCTATTAAGATTCTTGAAATTCACATGACCTAACCTTCTATGCCATAAGTTTGACTCATCTAAAGAAGCCTTAGCTAGCAAACATGTAGTACCACCTGTTGGAGTAATAGTATGAAGATTAAAGGTGTACATATTTTCTTGCCTGGGTACTTTAAGCAGTATTTGAGATTCCTTAGGCATCTCAAAGTCTTTGGACAACACCAAGTAGTCTTTGTCTGTGAATAGCACCTTGTTCTTCTTATCACACATTTGTGATACAGAAAAGAGATTGAACTTATTCAATTCTTTTACAAAGAAAACATCTTCAAATTCCAACTTTCCTGTGTTGATTTTCCCTTTTCCAGTGATTCTACCTTTGCTACCCCCAAAGGCTACTGGACCTCCTCTGAATTCTTCAAAATCAGCAAGAAAATCTTTGTTCCCTATCATGTGTCTTGAGCATCCACTATCTACAATTCCTTTATCTTTTAATTCATCAATTAGATGCCCCTGCACACAAATAAAACTCATTAGTTTTTAAGAGGGACCCAAGCCACATTTGGCTCGGATCTTGTGGGACCTACACATTTAAGAGTTTGTACTGAAGCATTTCCAGTAATGCTACTTTTACTCTTATACTTCATGGTTTCATTTATGTAGTCAAATTCATAGGGTGACTCTATGTGCTCTGACTTCTTTGACTTAAGTACTGCTTTAGCGGTACTTGCTTTAACACATGATATATCTCTTTTAGGAACCCACATTTGTACTGGTTTGTTCTTGTCCTTGCTTCTAGGTGTTTTAACTTTTTCAAACACTTTCTTAGAAGTCTTGGAGAACATTGGTTTTACAGACTTTAAACCAACAGTACTTGAGTTTGGTCTAGCAGTACTTGTAGGTTTAGGCTTGCCGGTATTTGGTTTACCAGACTTTAAGGATACTAGCCCTTGCTTCATAATAAGTACTGCCCTAGGAACAAAACTTTTGGTAGAATTATTTTTAACCTGTTTAACTACCCTTGTGTGATCAAACTTAGGTTTGTCATCTTTAAGTTTCTGATTCCTATAACCCTGTGCATTTTTCCCATTACTGTTTTTCATGACCTTTTGTGTAGCCTTCTGTTTCACAATTTTATCTTCATGTAATGTACAGTCTTTGATAAAATGACTTAGACTACCACAAACATAACATCATTTTCTTCTTAAAGAAGACCCAAAAGGTTGTTTTGACTTTACTTTTTCAAAACCTAGCCCACCCCTTTTGGTTTTAGTATGTTGTTCATTGTTTTCCAGTATCTTGCTAGGAGTTTTACTTGCTTGGGAGCAGAACTAGTCTTAGATTCCTCAGAAACAAAGTTGTTCATTAAAGGTGGATAAACAATATTCTTGGTCACAGCAGTATTTTCTTGAGACACAGTACTAGAGTTAAAGACATTATTTATCTTAGGTTCTTCTGACTCTATACTAGTATCATTATAAGAGGGCATGAAAATTCCTGATATTGGTGGAGGAACTGCCTTCATTCCTTCAGCATATCTATCATTTTCAGGTGTATCATCTACCTCACTAGAACTATCAAAAATCCCTTTTGATAAGTCTTTGTTAGTTAAGGTTATACAAGGTTGATCCTCAATATAACCTAGGCCTGTTTTATCATAATACCCTATTTGTGAATTAATCAATTTTCCCAATCCCTAAGAGGATTGTTGCCAATGACTAATCACTTGCCTTTCATTACAAAGACTGTTTTTTAAAGCTTCATTTTCTGAATTTATTTTTAAAAGTTGTCTTTCAAAAGCTTTTATTTCCAATTTTTTTCCCTCATTTGAAGAGTCAAAATCCTTATTTTCTCTTCATAGTTTTGTTGAGCCTTTTTATACAAAACTATATTTTTTTCTAATTTAACAACACCCCGTTTGAAAGCCTCTACTTTTACAGTGCATGTGTTAACCTTTTGATACTGTTCCTCTAGTTCTACTTTTAGACTATTAAATTTAAGAATACAATCTTTAGAACAAGGATGTACCTCAGTATCTTCATGTGAGAGAGCCATTAATCCAAGCTCTTCTTCTTCTTCTTCTGCCCAATTCACCACTCCATCTATAGTAACCAATGCTTTGGTTCCTTTAGGACTCCTGCTGTTTCCTTTTGGAAAGCTTTCAGTTATTCTTGGACTGGTTCTATAGCTGTTCTTGGACTTCTGATTGCTAGTCTCAGCTTTATCTCTAGAGAATTCTCTTGCAAAGTGTCCATTCCTTCCACAGTTATAGCATTCAACTTTGGACTTGTCATATCCTAATGGCTCATTAGGATCAACAGTAATTTTTCTTCCAGTCTTCTTGAAGAATCTATTAGATCTTACTGACACCATGGCAGCTTGCCATTTAAGATCCATTTTGGCCTGTTGTCATGTCCAGCAAAGAATGAGAAGGCATCATTGTCACTAAACAATGGTGAAGACCTTCCATGTGGATTTTGAGAGACCATTGGACTGCTTTCAATACTTTGTGGGTAAGTACTGCTTGTAAGTCCTCCAGCGGTATTTGTGAAGTATGTACCGCTGCTAGATCCACTAGTGGTATTTTGAAAGTAAGTACCGCTGTTCCCATCTGAGACAAAAGCCAAATTAGACTTTGAAGTAGTTGTTGTCTTTACTTCAGTGCCTTTCATATCCATCTCATATGCTCTAAGATTGTTGTAGAGATGATCAAATGGAATTGTTTCCAAATCATCTCTTGTGATGAAGTGCATAGCCATTGCTTTCCACTCTGGTGGAACACTTCTTAAGAATTTTAGATTTGCTTCTTCATTAGGAATTACTTATCCATAAACTGCTAACTGAATAAGCAACTTGTTGAACCTTCCATATCCACCATATATTCCCTCTATACTGGTAATTGAGAAGTTATCAAATTCTTGCTTAAGAACAATCTTCTTAATTTTCTTAGATTTGTCATTGCCTCCAAATCTAAGTTTTATAACATCCCACATAGCTTTGGCATCTTTATAATGATGAAAGCTTGGTAGAATGTCTTCAGAAAGAGCCATAGCCAAAGCAGTTCTGCCTTTTCTTTCTCTGATCTCTACTTGTATCTCCTCAGCAGTTACAGCAGGTAGAGCATAGCATGTACCGTCTGGCAACCAGTGTAGCTTCTTTGGTGTGTTTCCATTCTTGATAACTTGCCACACAATATGATCTGTGTGTTTCAAGTAATGTTCCATCTGCATAGCCCATGTCTCATAATTGTCAAGAGAACTGGGAGTTTAACAACAGACAGAGTATGAGAAGGTGTTGGTGTAGAGGTAGCTACAGCATTCACGGCTTGAGCACCTTGTGCTGGTGCAAGATGCACAACTTGTGGTTGTCCTTGTGGCAGAACAGGATCAGGGTTCTAAACATCATCCAAGTGAGCATTATTGCCTTCTGGTTGAGACATTAAGATTTGGTATGTGTGGAGTGTATGGGGTCGTGTTCTTCTTTTTCAGAGTTTCTCAACAAGCTCTGATACCACTTGTTGATCCATTTGGTTGGATCTATATTCTGTTAAGAATTAGTATAATAGTTTGTAATCAAACTAAAACACTTTGAGCACTCTTACTAACACTAAACTAGATATGCGGAATCTAACTTATAAAGCACAGAAGAACAGAATTACTTTTAACTATTCGATTCTCTTATTAATCGACTTGTATGAGGTACATGAAAGACATTGTACCTATGTTCCTTTTATAGAGTAAGGAACCCTAGAAACCTTAGAATATTCTATAAAGATAATTATATCACAGACGATATATTATCAATATTCTAACTATTTAGGTATATCACAAAAGATATACTCTAACTATAACTATGACATATCTTATACAAAGATATATTCGTCCTAATCATCATAGCAGTACTTACTTTATAAGTAGCAGTACTTACTATGTACCGCGTTAACACTAACGGTACTTACATAACACTAACAGTACTTAGAATATACTAACGGTACTTGACACTTAACAAATAATTCCAAACATACTTCTTCCAAGCTTCATCATCATTTATTCTCTGTCTCTCTTCAGCATCCCACTTAGCTTTTTGTTCAGCCTCAGATCTTAAAAGCTTCTCCAAAGCTTCTTTGTCCATTTGCTCAAGATGCTCCTGTGCGTAGGTTAATAATTTTTATAATAACTTCATTTATACTGCATGATATTGAAATTGTTATATGGCGTAGTTTTTACCTCCAAAGATAATTTTGTTCCTGAATCACCTTTTTTCCTTTATCTTTCCTGGTTACAGGAGGCTTCTTAGGTGCAGTTGGAGGCCTTTTTGAACCAGATGGAGTACTCATAGATGTAGAAGGTTGTATGTTAGAGACAAGAGTTGTCTCACTGGCTCCTGAAGTAGGCATAACAGGGTCAGCCATGTGTATTGGCTCATCCTGTGTTGACTGGATACCATTAACATCCCCTTCTTGTGTTGTCTTAGTTTGTTGTTCACAAGGCACATCAAGAAGTTCTTTGTTTTAGGTCTTGGATCATTCTTGCAAATCTTTTTGTTGTGCCCAGACTCCCAGCATCTATGGAAATGAATCACTCTACCCATCCTACTAACTTCATGGTCATTCTCTGAAGTATGCCTTATCCTTTGTCTCCTTGGTCTGCCTGGCATTTTTCTTTCTTGAGGTGGTAATGGTTTTTCAAGGTTTGTTTTCTTCCAAACCCTACTACCATGAACTAGTCTAATAGAGTGCTTGTCAATCCATTTATTTTTTGAATACCACTCACTCACACCTATTTCTGGCTTAAGACCTAGGTGAGCATAAGCAGCAACAACATGAATACATGGAATACTTGTAAGCTCCCACATTCTGCATCCATAAAGTTTTTTTTTCAACATTAACACCATACCCATGGTCATCTCTTCTAACCTCACCTTCTCGGTAACCAATAGCAAACACCACCCAGTTCTTGTTATAGTATAAGAATTCATCATTATAAAGGCAATACTATACATTAGACTCAATTTATTGACAAAGTTTTAGTTAATGTACCTCAGTTTAACTGTATGAAGAGCTATCATCTTCATAAAAATGGTGTAATTGCATTTGTGTGCTCAACAAATTTCTTGTTAAGGACCCAAATCCTTTGCATAATGTATATCCTGATGTCTTCTAGCATTGTAATTATTGGTTTTCCCCTTGCCAAACGTATTCTAGAGTTAAAACTCTCATACATACCATTTTCAAAGGCTGTACAACATCTATCCATTTGAAAGTAAGCACGACACCAAGTATTTGGGTTCCTGTCAACTAACCATGTGTACGCATTATCATCTAGCTCATTGATTGCATCCATAACCTGGTGAAAGTATTATGGTTTTGTGCAGGAAGCAACACACCAAAACAATCTCTTATATTGTAAGCCACTCCATTTCTTCTTAAAATTTGCATAAATGTGCCTTGCACATTGCCTGTGATATGAATCACCTAACCATACTTTGACTGCTTCAATTAGACCATATAGTCATGGTATATATACAATGTTAGCATAATATAAATAAAATGTATGCTTAAGTGTTAAAAAATGTAGTGATTAGTGATATTTGTCATCCCTTATGTCCATCTGATATGACTGTAAGGCCTACACCATTGTTCAATTGAAGGTCATGGTGTATCAAAGCCAAGAACCACATCCAGTTATGTTTGTTTTCCACTCCTACTACAACCCAAGCTTTAGGAAACATTTGGTTGTTAGCATCCCTTCCCATGGCAGTTAGTAAATGACCTTTGCCTCATTCAATTCCTTTTGATCCAAAATATATTGCAGACTCTTATGATCAGTGAAAACCACACACTTGGTTCCATACAAGTAGTGTCTTCACAGCTTCAAAGCAAAAATCACAGCCCCAAGTTCTAAATCATGATTAGTGTAATTCTCTTCATGCTTCCTCAATTGTCTCGATGCATATGCTATCACTTTCTACCTTTGCATCAACACAACTCCAAATCCTTTATGAGACGCGTCACAATACACTACAAAATCCTCAGATCCTTCTGGAAAAGACAATAAGCTGATAAGCACTTATTTAAAAGTCAAAGTGTTTGGTTTTCTAGTCAAACCCTTAAATGCTCCAGAATGAACAAATGGGTCAAATAAGTGACACCTATTACAAATTCAAAGTTGTTGCAGGTTAAAATAAGCTAGAATAGCTTATTGATAAGCACCAGTTGAAATAACACTAGTAGTGGCTAGCAGCAGGGGAAAGGAGTTCCCACTGCTTTGACTATTTGACTTGCTTTTTTAGAGAGATCCAGTTGGATTCAAATGGAAACAAGGGCACCCTTGTGATCAGTGAATCACAAAGAGTCTATATCAACAAAGAAATCACAAATTGGTTCACTCAATAAGCCCAAAATAAGCAAACAGTCCACATATATTGCACCGACCTTGAAAATAAGCAGTTATGAATAAATAAGCAGTTTGAGCATAAATAAGCCAGCCAAATTGAACCAAATGCATACACAAGCTATAATAAAGTCCAATAAGCACAAATAAACTTGTTTCAAGTAATGGATCAAAGTAAATAAGCAGATTCAAGCACCAAAAGTTTCTGATAAGCAAAAGTGATTATCCAAAATCCTTTTGCTGATCTATTTGACCACCAATCCAATTTTAAGCCTTCAAATCTCTTTCCCTGATTAAGTTAACCAAAATTTAACACTTGTTAACCCTAGTCTACCCTTAGATCTAGGTTTCCCCAAAATTTTAGCCAAAATACACAAGTAAAACTGATTTTATGACCCTTTCATTGATTTAGGTGTTCAAGCCTACAAAACTTGCAGATAACCACCCCTATATAGCAGATAAACAAGTAACAAACCACTAGAACCAAGAACAACAACACAAGCTGCCTTAAATCCCTTTGAATCAGTTAACCCAAACACCCCTTTGGAATCTAATTTTGCAATCTTCCAAAGGATTGTTATGATTTAACATATCAAACAAGATCTAATCAACCCTAACAAGTATTAATCAACCTCAGAAACTCAAATCAAGCATAAAAACATAGATCCACAACAAATCATGCAAAATCACCAAATATTCAACAAAAATTCAGAAAAATGAAAAAGGAGAGAGATGCAAACCTCCAAGACTTACATCCAAGCCTTGGAATGTTTGAGCTGAGGTGCTCGCAAAACAAGCACCAACTTCCTTGTACCTGCTAAGATCAACAAACCAAAAGGATGAACAAATAATAGAAAATCTGATTTTTTGAAAACAAGAGTTTTATCCCATAAAACCTTTCCTCAAAAACAACAAAACATGAATATGGAACTCAGATTTCAGCTATACAATCACCAAACTTTTATAAATAACAACAAGAGAAATCACAATTTTCAGAAACTCAAATTTTATTTCAATAAAAAGGAATTACAAAGAAATAGCTAAAATCTGGAACAAGGCTCTCTCACAAGTTGAGGAGTCCTTATATAGGCCACAAGGGCTGAGATTACAAGAGAAAACCCTAGCTATGAAGTTCCTGAAATTCCCATGAATCTTCTAGACGAATTTTGATATTGAGCTGTCTAAATGCATCATGGCTGTTCATTTTAGCTTTGTAACCAAGCAAGGAGTGTGGGCTGTTGATTTGGCCACGTGGCATACCTTGGAGGTTAAGGTTTGATATGATAGGTGGACGGGTTTGAATGGTGGGGCCCCTTGGTGAGTGGGAGTGAGGGTTTTGGGTGTGCGATGAGTTCATGTGTGTGTGAATTAAGTGTGTGCCTGGGTAATTCCATTTTACCCTTTGTTTAAGTGAAGTAAATTCTGGGGGTGAAGGAGGGTAACGGTAACATGTTTGATCCGTTTTTGTAGGAAAGAAAGTGTTTGGCGCGTGTTTGTGAGATTCAAACTTTGGGAATGGCAATAGTAGTCCTTGTATTTTGGTGAAATGGGTAAAACATGTTTTTCAGCATTATAACTTGATTCCCTTTGTTATTTAAGTTATAAACTTCACACTTTTGCCACCAAACTTTTCAATAAGGGTTTCAAGGGTTATTTTTGCCACTTTTGCATATTTGAAGGACTGATCTTGGACGTTCTTGATCTTCAAAGGTCTTCATGGTATCTTTGACTTCATGAGGGACCATTATTGGCAATTTAGAATTGATGAGGGACTAAACTTGTCAATTCTTCAAAGTTGAAAGACCATTTTGTAATTTTGACAAACTTAAGGGACCAAACTAGTAATTATGAATATACAAGGGTTTTAAGTGTCATTTCTTCATATTTTGAGGATCAATCTTGTACATCTTCAAGTCTTCAAGGGTTTATCTTGGATAATTCATGAACTAGGGCCCGGTTCTTTGTACGGCTTCATTTCTCGTGTCCGTTTTTCCTTGTTTCTTGTGATCTTTTGTCTTTTTTCACGATATCCATACCTAAAACACACAAGTAAACAAATACAAGCATATATATGGTATTTTATGACATTTTAATGCATTTAAAGCCCGAAAATAACGATGAGATCATGTATAAAAGCCATCTCATCAGTCCCCCATACTAAGCCATTGCCGTGCCCTCACGCAATGCTAGAATAAAGTATCTAAGCATCACCAAAATTTCAATTTATTAACCTTTATTGAAAAGTAAAAGACTGTTGGGTCAAAAAGTTGATGTGGCAGAAACTCAAAAACGAAGAAAACATGAAGGCATTTGTCTAAGCGTTGACAAGTGTATTCCAAGCGTTGTCAAGAGCAAATCAGGCGTTGACAGAAGCAAGCATTGTAAAGTGCAACTCAAGCATTATCACATGCAATCCAAGCATTGACAGAAACATTGACAAGAAGCCTTTGGAAGCTTCTATTTGGATATATATGCAGGATATATTCTGTATATGTTTATTTGAATAGAAGATTTACATGTTTATTTGATATTATCTCTTGTAAACCCTAATTCTTACACTATAAAAGGAACCAAGGGTATTAGGTTTATTCATAAGTTCATTCACAATGTAAACCTAAAGCGTGTGTCGACTAGACGTGGGATTCAATGTATACACGTCTAGTGATTGTTGATTATTAATATAATTAGCAATCCATTTGTTTTAGTTCATGTGTTTTGTGCCTAAACACCTTGTTAATGTGTCATGTTCTAATTCCGCTTTGATTATCTAATCATATGAATATGATGCATTCCTAGTAGCTTAAAAGATCCGGAATATTAGGATTCCACAATTGGTATCAGAGCCTCGTGGCTCGTGATGCTAGGACCAACAAGGTGTTCGTGTATTGAGAAGAAAAGAAAAATCTGTCTAGGGTTTTTCTGGACGTTTTTGTGTGCGTAACAGTATTTAGAAGGCTATAACTTTTTATTGAATCGTTGGATCGCCACAAATTTTTTGTGTGTGATCTACACACATATATCTAGATATCCACCGGAAGGATTGTCGATATCTATCCCCAAGAAAAAGTTATTAAGCGTCAAAGTCAGCAGAGGTCATATGCTGTTTTCTATGAACAGTAATAGTAAAAACGCGATTTCTCCTTCGTTAACCGTTGGATCGTCGTGAAATTCGATCTGTAGGTTCTTGACACTTGTGTCTAGGATCTCACCAAAGGGATCTTCGATCTGAGCTATTATGAAGAAGATATGCGATGTCAAAGTTCACTGCAGTTTATGGTTTTCACATAAAATCATGATTTATGGTTTATAAAACCCTAGATCTATTACCCGCTGACATGTGTTATTTAGACGCTGATAGATGTTGGTGTGACGCTGATAGATGTTGGTGTGACGCTGACAAGGCATGGATGAGACGCTGATGGCCAGGCGCTGACAGGTACAAAGTTGGCGCTGACAGGAATAAGTTAAGCGCTGTTGGGAAGCGCTGACACTTGTTGTCCGATATATACATTTGCAAACGCTGACAAGTGTTGTCTGATATTGGACAACACACAGTGTTGATATCTTGGACAGTGAAGGATATTGGACAACAAAAGGAATAGTTGCTGTTTGAGAAAATTGATACGTTTTTAGCACACAAAAAGGAGGAATTTACACACGAAGGTACATGGAATCTCCGTTTTTATACAGAATATCAAGTTGATATTTATGGCTCGGATATTTTTACAAGGGGTCAATGATTCTTTAGTAAGTTAGCAACAATTCATGAAGAATTTGATGGATATTTTAGATTATATAATCGGGATAACCTTGTGAAAGAGTTATCCATTGCGAAACTTTTACATATGGTATGAAGATGTTATTTCATTATAATTCGTCATGAAAAGGTGTTGGCTTAAGGGGAAGAATTCTTATGGTAAGTTTGATGCTTGAAGAAGATTTTCGCGAGTTTGTGTTTTATCATATCTTTAAATCATAGGATCCATCCATTCGTTTGAAGATAACTTGTTCGTGCTTTACATGGTTGGTGACGAAGACTTGTCATAACACTTGAAGGAGTTACATTATCGTGCTCAGTGTCTCACAAAGGATGAGAATGTTGACAAGAGATCGAGGTCTACTTATACTTTCCAGTTTTCTTATAAGTTCGACGTCACGTGGATAGAACAAGATATGGAACACAAGGTTGGGTTATTCTACTTCTACATCAAGAATATTATATTTATTTTTCTTCAAGATCATTACATAGAGCCTACGTTTGGAGAATCTTCAAGATTGCATACATTGTTTACTTCCCTATTGATGTGACAAAAAAGGGGAAGACATACATGCTACATTTGAGGGGAAGCAATTTGAAGATGATGTACAACTTACAAAAGATACACAAAGAGTTTTTCCGACATCAACTAGGGGAAGATTGTTGGGTCAAAAAGTTGATGTGGCAGAAACTCAAAAACAAAGAAAACATGAAGGCATTTGTCTAAGCGTTGACAAGTGTATTCCAGGCGTTGTCAAGAACAAATAAGGCGTTGACAGAAGCAAGCATTGTCAAGTGCAATTCAAGCATTGTCACATGCAATCCAAGCATTGACAGAAACATTGACAAGAAGCCTTTGGAAGCTTCTATTTGGATATATATGCAGGATATATTCTGTATATGTTTATTTGAATAGAAGATTTACATGTTTATTTGATATTATCTCTTGTAAACCCTAATCCTTACACTATAAAAGGAACCAAGGGTATTAGGTTTATTCATAAGTTCATTCACAATGTAAAGCTAAAGCGTGTGTCGACTAGATGTGGGATTCAATGTATACACGTCTAGTGATTGTTGATTATTAATATAATTAGCAATCCATTTGTTTTAATTCATGTGTTTTGTGCCTAAACACCTTGTTAATGTGTCATGTTCTAATTCCTATTTGATTATCTAATCATATGAATATGATGCATTCCTAGTAGCTTAAAAGATCCGGAATCTTAGGATTCCACAAAGACTTGCAATAATACTATGAAGATGTGTAAAGACATAATGTATGATCTTCATCATGAATGTGACTTTTAGGGTCAATGAATAGAAACAAGTAAATGTCCCATAGAGTAAATTTCGTCATCCTTGATTGTCATACATTCCATGCTAAGTGCAAAAACGAGATCATTGTTGGTACAAGTCACAATGCTAATACTACTCATACGTCCAAACTGTGTAATACTTTTTCTCCCCGCAATTCTAGTTATTATGAAAGGAAATGGGTTTCTAGAGTTTTTAACTATTTGTCATGGACCACAAGTGATTCATATTGACTTATTTGAGTATTTTTTAGTCCGAAAGTAAAGTAGCACGATTTAATCGATAGTTAGCCAAAGGACAAAATCTTTTAAAACGGCTTCTCGTGTATCTCCATAAGTTCATATCTTGGCATAACTCGTTTCACGATTTGAGACCTTTCTTGGACCGATATTTGGCATGTACTTCATACTTCAAATCTTGGGAAGACGTTCTTGAAATTATGGTCTTCTCTTCATATTTTGGAATTTCTTCACTTGACGTTTTTGAGAGATTCTTCATACTTTGACCACGACTTAATCATTTTTCTTCAATCTTTATTTTGGATTTTGATATACAACGATCCGCCTCCTTTTGGGACTTGGATATATTTATCCTCATACCTTGTAAGGGTCTTTTTGGATAGACTTTCTCCATGATCTTTGGGGGAGTAATTGCTTTTCGTCGTGTGTCTCGATCCTTCATATTGATTTAGGAATAATGATACTTCACATCATCTTGGATCTTTAGCAACAAAATAGAGCTCCTCATGCCTTGTTAGGGCCTTTTTGGACCTTCACCAATCTTCGCGTCCCGCTTCAATAAGTTATGACTTGGCTATGAACTCTATTCAACCCCGAGCAACTTTTAAACGATCTTGTGCTAGAAGCTAAGTAACCTTTCAAATCGTACGACCTTACTTATTGCAATTATTTTTATTCCTAATGCATTGATCTTATGGGAAAAAAGCCACAATTAAAAACATATGAGTTTTTGAAAGAACATTTTCATGTTCTACGTTTAGCATGATCACTTGTCTAACTCTATCATCTCTCGTTCTTCACTATTTAAAGACCTCTAGTTAAAGAGACTCGTGAATACTTAGCCATGCAAGTCAAAATTAAGCCAAATTTGGATTAGCTTTCATTAAGACTATATCAAATCGAAGTTTTGGGTTTTCAAGCCACCTATAGGATCTTGCACTTTCTTGGACTTTTTCAAGTTTAGATAATGTATTTTATAGTTCCCTTGATAAGTGACTTTCTAGGATCAATTATAGGAACTTGCGAAAAGTTCTTGTTCTTAACCCGAATGAGCTAAGACTTTCGCGTTTTAAAGTTCCCTATATAAAAGTCTAACAAAACTTGAATTGAGCGGGCTAAGGAATGTAAAGGGCTCCATATGTCCATCAAGTCAAAAATTAACTCTTATTCTACCCATCGGAAAATATACATTCATGTCTTAAAAACACTTATTAAAACTAAGAAAATTTTTAAATTTTGGCCATTTTTAGACTTATTAGCAACAAAACAAAACACTGAAAGTTGGAAAACGTGAGGGCGTAGCAAAGCAAGTATCTATTCACCCCCCATACTAAAAGTAAACATTGTCCTCAATGTTTCGAGTCTAAAGGTGGAGCACCCCCATACTAGAGACGAAGAGTCGAATGCTTAGGATCTAGCATGAAAAGGGTGATCAACAATATATCTAAAGCCGTTTATTAATTGTGCTAAAAGATAATTGTTAGAACAATAAAGGATATGTCATGGATTCGTGAAAAACTTCTTCAAGCAAACGATGGAGGCTCACGTAAACGAACACGAGAGTCTTCAATCGTAGATGACGATGATCTAAATAACACAATCACAAACAACCACGAGACAACGAGTTGGAAGGGCACAAATCCCCTCTCATTATCTATTAGAAAGCATAAAAGATAAGCATGGGATCTCCCCCACGAGTTACCTCGTTTTTTATTACCGAGTCATGAGCTCGACTCGATCCCCTTAATGCTAATTATCATTGGAGAAGGTGACTTGGTCGAGGTCATCCAATGAAGGAATTTCCCCACCAAAGTAGTGCTTAAGCCTATGTACATTCACCTTGAAGTTAGGACCATCATTTTGAGCTAGCTCGATGGTCCCATAAGGAAACACTTGTGTAATGGTGAAAGGACCCGGCCAACGAGATTTCAATTTCCCGGAAAATATCTTTAATCGAGAGTTAAAAAGTAACACTTGATCACCAATGTTAAAAATCCGGTTTTTAATCTTTGCATCATGAAACTTTTTAGTCTTTTCTTTGAAAATAAATGAATTTTCATAAGCATTATCTCTTAATTCATCCAATTCATTCAATTGTATTTTCCGGTGATCTCCCGCGGTCTTCAAGTCAAAGTTTGCATGCTTAAGGGCCCAATATGCCTTGTGCTCCAATTCAATGGGAAAATGACAATTCTTCCCATAGACTAACTTATAAGGAGTAAAACCGATAGGTGTCTTATAAGCGGTCCTAAAGGCCCATAAAGCGTCATCGAGTTTGTCGGACCATGAAGCACGGTTTTCTCCAATCGACCTCTCTAAAATCCTCTTCAAAGCTCGGTTCGAAATCTCGACTTGCCCACTCGTTTACGGGTGATAAGCTGTAGAAAGACGATGAGTAACTCCATATTTCTTTAAGACCTTCTCCAATTGGTCATTACAAAAATGGGTTCCACGATCGCTTATAATAGCACGAGGGGTTCCGAACCGAGAGAATAGTTGCTTCAAAAACTTCACTACCACACGAGCATCATTAGTAGGTAAAGCCTTAGCTTCCACCCACTTAGAAAGGTAGTCGACGACGACGAGAATATACTTGTTACCATGAGACGATGGGAACGGCCCCATAAAGTCTATGCCCCAAATGTCGAAAATCTCACACACTTGAATTATGTTTTGCGGCATTTCATCACGTTGAGACGATTTTCCTTGACGTTGGCACGAATCACACGACTTCACAAGTGCGTGTGCATCACGATAGATAGAAGGCCAAAATAAGCCGACATCGAACAATTTCTTAGCCGTGAGATTAGCACCGTGGTGACCACCCGTGGGTCCCTCGTGATAAGCTCTAAGGATGTTAGAAGCTTCGGCACCAAAAACCCAACTTCGAACGAGTTGATCCGCATAAACCCGAAAGAGATAAGGGTCGTCCCAAAAATAGAACTTGACATCACGAAAGAATTTTCGCTTTTGTTGTCTCGTCATACCCTTGATTATGAAATTTCCCGCATGGTAATTTGAAATGTCGGCAAACCATGGGGTGGTGTCTTTAGAATTCACTACACCGAGAGTCTAAAGAGGAAATGTTTCGGTGATTTCCTTGTTCTCGAAAACATATTTGTGAGGATCTTTTAGACGAGAGAGATGATCGGCCGCTAGATTCTCGGCTCCTTTTTTGTCAAGCACAGTGACATCAAATTCTTGGAGGAGGAGCATCCAACGAAGCAATCTCGGCTTAGCATCTTGCTTAGCTAAGAGATACTTGATAGCCGAATGGTCGGTATACACGATGCTTTTAGTTAAGACGAGATAAGGTCGAAATTTCTCAAAATCATAGACCACGACAAGGAATTCCTTTTTCGTTGTGGTGTACTTTAATTGAGCCTCGGTCATCGTCTTACTAGCATAATGGATAGGACGAAAATGCTTTTCATAACGTTGCCCAAAGACGACCCCTATAGCATAATCACTTGCATCGCACATGATTTCAAAGGGTAATTCCCAATTAGGAGCAACAAGAATGGGAGCTTCGGTAAGTTTCCTTTTGAGAGTTTTGAAAGCTCTAACACAATCCTCATTGAAATTAAAAGTGTAACACCCCCAAATTTATACAATTCAATACAGCGGAAGACTAGTTGGTGTTACGGAATAACACATTACTCACATCATAGACAACGCTTAAAAATCGCGTCATTTAATAATAAAGCATTTCAATTCATAAATATCAGATTTACATAGGTCCCAAGTCATAGTATTTCATACAATTTTACAAAGCATTTGAATGGAAATTTGTTAATTAAGTGCGGGCCATGAACTCTTGTTGTCTTCCCGAGAATTACCTTCAAGTACATGAGATAAAACATGTTAAAAGAAAAGGTCAGCGATAACGCCGAGTGAATTCATATAGTTTAATAATTTCCATCAATATAACATCGGTATAAAATTATTACCGAAAATTATTTTGTACAAATCGTTGTAATAGGCCATAAAATAGCCAAAGTCATTTTATACAAATCCTTATCAAAATCATAATATAGGCTTTCGCCTTCAAAATCATTATACGAACCATTGTCGTTAAAAACATTATACAATACGTTTTATAACGTTGTATAAAGTTAAATAAAAACCGTTATATGTATATGGTTATGTAAAACCAAAACACGAACATAAAATCAATAATAAGACCCCGTATTGCTAGTCAGGCAATATATCGTAATTCAATGCATAAAGCAGTATTTCGTTAATTGGATTATTACAAGCCGCATGACATTGTTACCTTACTAAACCAAACAACGGGTAGCTAGCCCGAAACTCATTTGCCCATCTAAATTAGCATGTCGTCACAATAATCACGCTTGTGTAAATCTTCTCATACATAAATTCGCTTACCAATCAGTGTG
The DNA here is from genome assembly GCA_025667525.1 of Glebionis coronaria. Classification (NCBI taxonomy): domain Eukaryota; kingdom Viridiplantae; phylum Streptophyta; class Magnoliopsida; order Asterales; family Asteraceae; genus Glebionis; species Glebionis coronaria. The sequence goes on along the minus strand of CM046875.1, from coordinate 86,551,595 downwards.
GTACGACGGGGATCAACCGTCAAGGCGCGAACTGGGGTGATCGTCCCCAAATAGTACTATTATATGCATAAGCGTCTACCAAATCTACGGTAGTTCACAATTTATGCTAATGGGACTTTTAGTGACATAACCTAACTTTAATAATCTATTTTATTTCATACATTGGGTCATATAATCATTCGTCGGGTCATACAATCATTCGGGTCCAAATCAATAAACAAACAATCGGGACAACTAGTGTCCTATTTCATAAAAACTAACATGTTATCTCCCTCGCGGGTTTATAAAACATTTCATAAAAACATTTAAAAGAGTGCGAGGCTATGAACTCACGTTGATGTGGAAAAGCGGGTTATCGGCAATTCGGATGTACGATACGTGCTTCAATCACGGAAACCTAGACAAATAATACTCGTCTTAGACTCTTGTCCAATGACTTTATAAAATAACAATTATGTATACATATGATGATTTTATATATATGATGATGATCAAGTGGGTTTATACATCTTTACTCATTCATTATAGTGTTTATGTGTTGGTAATTTTCAAGACTAGTTACACTAGTTCAACTTGTTTACATTTTAAAGCCCAATGGGCCTATTACAAGCCCAATACTATTCATTAGCCCAATTATACTTTTATTATCAGTATTATACTTTATATGTTGGGCCCAAATGAGTTAAGCCCAATCAATAAGTTTATAAGTGTTTTACCAAAGTAGTCGGGTTTATTGTCCATTAAGTTTACTTTGGCCCGTTAATGTCTATATGTTGTAAAGCTCGGGTTTTATCGGTTTTTACTTGTTATATATGTTTATACATCAGTATGTGAGTTTATAAAAGTTTACATTAGACGGGTCCAACCATTTAATTTTTATTTAACAAAAACGTTAATCTTTCGGTTTTAGCCGAAAAGACGTAAAAATCATGTTTATAGTTTTTATAACTTATAAAACTTACCAAACTACCATTTTTATAAAATGTCTATTTATTATCCTTATACATATTTATATAAATGTAATATATAAGTTAGTGGGTTTTAATTCACATTTTACACTATATTTATTTGAGTGCTTATATAATAATATTAAACTTTAATTTCACAAAATCAGTCCTAAATTTTAAGTTCACTAAAATGTCCATATCTAGAGTTCTATAATGAGATAGGACCTCAAATTTTTATCACAGAAACTACATGATATGTGCTTCATTTTATTCTTCACTGGTGAACCAACTTCTAAATATTTTAATAAATTCGTCCAAAACAGTATAGGCAGATTTGCACTCTAAACTTGTTTTGATCATATCTCACTCATTTTTATGATTCCATTGCATGGCCAACTCTCACATGTGTATAACACCTAATACTTACTGTAAATGGATTCCACTATGCCATTTTATCAGTTTAGCTTTTGGTTACTTACTGTTTTTATACAGCCTTCATATTTTAGCAAGATTTTAACCATTTAACATGTGGTTTTCCATCTTTTTAACCATATTTATCAAATCTATCAACACCAAATCCCCACATAATATTTTTAATCATCATTCATCATCATATACATATACATAAATAAAGAAATTACAAGATTACATAATCAAAATAACAAGAGGATAGGAAGAACAATCTCTATACCACCATTAGTGATGAAAAGATGAGGTTTTTGATGAACAAGACTTGGTTCTTGTTATCAAATCTTCTACTTTAGCAAGGAAACTTCTTGGGTCCTTTGGATGGATGAACATCTCTATGAAATCAGCCCTTTAACCTAATGAAAACTCCTTTTCATAAGTTAAGATCACCTCCAATCTTCATATCTTCAAAAGGACATCATCATATGTAGAAATAACATGAGATTTTGTGGTTGAATTTGATCAAAATAGGTGTTTTAGGGTGATATGGGACGAATTTTTGAGAGAGAAAAAGGGAGGATGAGAGTGCTTTGCATGTATGTGTTTAGGAGGAAATGGTTTGAGGTGGTTGTTTTGGTGGAAGGCTAAGGACAAGTGTCCTTAGTCTTGGTGTAAGCTTGACAACTTAGCTTCCATAAGCTTAATATGGAAGCCACATGTAGGGGGGTGGGGCAAGAGTTATCTTGTCTCATCCCCACTAATTTACGGGTATTCCTCGATTCTAGTTTCCTTGATTTGCGTGTCCTCGGGTCGTTTTACGAAAAAAGTTTTTATAAATTATGAATCAACGGCACAAACCGAATCTAATAAAAATTGTCTCATCAAAAACGGAGTTCAAAAACGTAAATACGTAATCCTAGGGTTTCCGGTTTAATAGTAAAGGACGTTAAATTATAATCGTATGTCCTAATCTCTTCTCGTAAATTTGTGAGTTTATGAACCAACTCAAATTTAAAATCCCAAAATAATATTCACGGATAAATTTGTTTTCTGAAATGTCGGACTGTTACCAAAACGGTGTATGTAAACGTAAGCAAGTAACATAGAATCCTCCGGTTTAGACGTAGTCGATGCTACTTCAAGACGTAAATCCAAATTTCTTCCCAAAAATAAGTGAGTTCATAATATAACATTAAAATTATGTTTTTAAATAATATTTGAGAATAAAATATCAACCATAAATTGACGGATTGTCATAGCATTTACCCCTAAACAGGATCTTTGTCCTCAAAGATCATCTTATCTTACTACTCACTTCTTAAGAGTTAAAGCCATGTGGGTATTTCCTCTACATTCGGTCTTTTCTCATAAGTGTAATCCATTACAATACGCGAGTTTCATCAAACATAACTTACGGGAATAAGATCAGGCTTAATATTGACTTACTTTCTCTATCCATGATATTCACGGGTTTTTGATGAATGCAACTTTTCGCCGATCCAAACTTCATTAAGAAGTAATCAGATTCTCACTTGATAGATGTTTCATCAAGTTCGATTTACAAAACATAATTCACGCAGCCCTTGAAATCATAGGGTAGATCCAGCTTATATGCCTTTCAAACCAACTTTTATATCATCTCAATGGTCCCATACAACGGGGACTTAATTCCCATGATCTTTCAGATCATCAATTCATTTTTCCAAGGTGAAAATTTTTGGCACAAATTTGCTACCCATCCTGTACTTCAAGGTCTACATTTCATATTCACATAACTTCCGGCCCACTACTGGCAGTCAATAATTAGATCCTAGTTTTCAACAATCATTTCAAGTTTCACGGGTCGGGTATCTTGTAAGGTTAGGTTCGTCGTCATAGGCAATCTTAAACCTAAAATACATGTCCAACTCACAATGAGTGTATGTCGGGTGTCTTCATCCCAACTCCTGCTTACAGATGCTCTCATATATAGATTCTAACAAGATTCGATCTCGATCCTAATACGATAATTATCAATTATAATCTCTCCAAAGGAAAACGATTATATGGTTTATTACCAAAGGTCAATCATTTAAACATAAAACAAGACTTCTAGTGTTTTTGTATCGTTACTTTACCTCGTCCCATTCGATTTGGGGTGGTAAACAGTACTCTCATCAAGGTTCGTTCCCAATGGCTTCTAAGAAAATCTCTAAAAATTCGATGCGAAGCGAGGATCTTGATAAAGATGTTCGATACAGGCACACTATGTTTACATAACTCCTTTAAATACAAAAGAGTCAATTTCTTCATCAAGAATCTATCATTATCATTAACAGGAATGCTATTAGTAGATTTGGTCAGTCTGTCGACGATGACCCAAATCGAATCAAATTCAGATGATGACCTTTGCAATAGTTAGACGTTTACTAATGTATGAGGCGATGTCTGCCTTCATAATTTGCCATCAGTACAACTTCTTCAGGCAAAGATACTTTTAGTCAGAAATGACATAAATATAATACTTAATTTTATGAGATCCCTACATAACTAAATCTCATAAACCTCCATATTTAGGCAACCACAAGTGGCCTTTTATACATTTAACGCCATCGGATTCTCAATTTTAGTGATTCACATTAGCTGCGCACCCCTTTTATTATCTATATTATCCTTCTTACAAGCATCGGCTATTTTTAAATTGTTCGGCAATTTATTTTGCACATTCATTATTAAGGAACACATCCTAATTGATTCTTTATCCTTTCTATATATGTGTCAGTATTTACATTTATCTTTCCTAATGAAATAGTTATCATAACCAAAATTCACTCAGAATTTCTTTCTTCATATTTTCTAAGTTTTAGTTTCGTCTCAACTATTTATTTAATTTTTTTTTCATTTTTGCTCGATCCGACGTCTAATGCGTCGATAATTATTACAAGTAAATAAATATTTAATATTTATAAAACGTAATCGTAAAAATTTTAAATTTCTTAGTTCGACCCATTATATAAAAATGTTCAAAATAAATTTTATTTTTAATTAACACGATTTTTGTTGATTTACCAAAAATAATTAGTAAGATTCGTAAATGTTAGAAAACTCTTTGTTTATACTTTGGTCACAATTTTCTTAGTTGAAAAGCAAAAATTGTCGTTTCAAATTTTAAGTCATGGTTTAACGGTTTCCTCAATCCCTCTTAGGTTGTCTTGAGGTATACACAAACATTTACCCCTAAACAGGAGTTTAGTTAGATGATTTTGTTATAAGGAATGATTCCTTAAAAATCCTTTGTTAAAACATTTGTCAAAACATATTTGCACCTCCTTTTTGGTATAACCCTAAGCCTTAATGGCTCTAATTTTTAAAATGTCAATATAGATCCCATTATCTTATTAATCACACGGTCAATTAATATAAAGGATTTAGTCTTTAATCACATGTTAAATATTTAAGGTACAAGTTTTCATTGTTCGGCCAATTCAGGGCAATCTATAAATAATTATTAACTCCTTCTTATTCTTAGAAACAAACAAATGGTTCTTAATGATCATAAGCATGAATTTATCAAATTACAGCCTACACACGTGATTCACCAAATTTATGAATGCTACATGTGCATTGGTCAATCCAAACGACATAACATGATACTCATAATCTTCATTACGAGTTCTGAATGTAGTGATTGGAATAGATAATCTTTTTCGCGAACACGAAGTTGATGATAACCATGTCGAGGATCAAATCTTAAATATACGCTAGAGCCTTGTAAATGATCGAACAATCTATCATCTTGGGTAGTGGATATAGATTTTTAATCGTCAATTTACTTAGTTCACGGTAATCAACAAACATAAGAAATGATAACACCATAGCTCTTCATGATGACGAGCTTGGTAGAATAAAAGCTTACTCCGGCAACTCTCTCTCAATTGTACGGTAATTCTTTTAATTCAGATGGTGCTGATGTACAGTGCACACGCCACAGGTGCAGCACCGAGAATATAATCAATACCAAATTCAACCTGCCTTAATGGCGAAAGTCTAGGTAATTCACCAACAAATACCTCCTAAAGTTTCAGATAACAGAAACATCTTTTAATAAATTCATATTAGGTTCTTTCTAGATTATAATATCTATGACTAATTCACAACCATTCACGGTATAATTTCAAGTCTAAACGCATGATATGGTCATCCATCAAGAATTATTTAGATCACTTTTGATAATCAACATCTTATCATTTAGGGGAATTCTATTCGAGTTCCCATCAATTAAGACAATGTCGTCATGTCATAATCAATCAATCCATTCTACTAGCACTATCAACTTTTCAGTTTTATTGCCGTCGATAAGATGTGAACTTCTCAAAAGACTAATAATAACTCATAATCATTCACAATTCAAGGATATCTGGAGACATAACTAACCTTAAAAGAGTAAGGTCAACGCATAATCTACGGGAGAGAATTTCAAATCAGATACAGACGAAAACATTTAATGAATATGAATATATCCCATGTTTTCATAATTTGAGTACGCATTCGAAAGCTCCTCGGATCGTTACCCAGGTCATTCAAATGAAATCAAATCAAAAGAATGATAGGAACGTCGATACATCCAGTCGGGTATCAACACTCGGTAATCAGATACTTTTCCTAAGAATCTCACTACGGGAGAATTAGACAAGAAAGAATTGTCAATTGTCAAATAAGACAATTTCCATAGATGAGTAAATTCGACTCAGAAGAATAGATGCTACAGGCACATATGTAGGTGTCCCTAACACTATGTCCCTATTTTTCACTTCTTGCAGATCTCATAAAATTTATTCTTTCACAATCTTCAAAGAAAATGTAGTGTTTATTCATTAGTTTTATGATGACTACTAATCAGCCTTGCATGGTCCATTCCAAATTGTATGTAGGCGCGCAACTATATACAATTTCAAGATTAACGATGCAATACTCAGTTCGTCAAAATTTTATCATCATGTTTATAATTTTAACATTTTCATGCTTAATTCTTAAATAAGAATCAAAAATAAATTTACAAAGATTTTCTTTGTTATGAAAACAATTAAGTTTTCCAAGGTGTTTTATAAACAACTTCATTTCGATAACAATCACTTATAAATCTTACTTTGAATAATCCTTATAGTGATGAAAATTCAATTTTTCTCGAGGGATACTGTTTTATCATATAAAAACAATGAGTGATCTGCAAAAGAGTGATGAAAAGTTTTTCACCAAGAACTAACTACAACATGATAGGAGATGAGCTTAGCCAAATAATCATGAGGTTCATGACCTTGATGGCGCTCAAAAAGATTAATCCACAACGTAACTCAAACAGAGATGAGTACTTGCTCAATGGTTGCATCACTAATGCGAACATTAGGATGAAGCAATAAAAGATAGATAACATCGATACATGTAGAATTTATCAATCAAAGGTAGTCTTTTCATTAATCACAAACAAGTCAAAATTGTACAATAACACATTACGTGTCACTATGTCATACAATTCCAAGAACTCATCCTACCAACTGATGTCTCAGTTAAGTTAGGGATTATTTTTAAAAGATACCACAATGAATACTAATCTACAAGAGTTATTAGGTGTTCCACATGTCCCAGAAGATCCATCGGTCTCAATTTAGAAGAAGATTTCTTCAATTTATTTCTTGGACACTGGGCATCCTCGTTAGTGGACAATGGCCTAGGAACAACAGTTATAACACGAATCAACAATCAATTAAAACCTTATAATTCAATCACAAGACTTAACGACTTCCTTTTAACAATCTTATATTCCATACAGGTTAAGTTTTACTTTATTCAAGTTTTCAATCAACTTATACTCAATTAGATATCCTACCTCATTCTCCAATACTTTCAACCTTATTCTTAGACCTTAATAGGGCAATAAAATCTCAATATGATCAACACTTAATTTCCAAATCAATAGCTCTTACAACATCAATTATCAAATGAGTCACTAGTATGAAATGACTCGATCATTCAATTAGACTTCTCGGAAAGGTACTAGTGGCATGAGGCTTTTGGGTAATGGTTCCAATGACAGCCTCAAGTGCAACATTCACCCTTTCAATTTCAATTTAGGAATTGGATGACAACGACTCAGATGACATCTTTCCAGGTGGTAACGTTTTGTCAAACTCTACTCTATAAGGAAAGATCATCATGACATCGATATCAGATTTAATCTCGCCATTTCTTCTTTAATATCACAATCAACTAATATCAACATTTCTACGAATATCAACCATTTGTTGGGATCATAAATATCCACAACTTGGTTTAGCTCTGGAATGCTAGAATTTCTACGAGAATAGCTTCGATTAATTTACTAGGGGAGTTAGGGTTCCTTGTGACAATCTACGTCGTATAAATACCTCGTATTAATATCAAAATAATCATCAAACAATCATGTAATAAAATTACATCATATATATATAATCCAAGTTATATATATATTAAAATAACACTTCTCAGTCTGGCCTTGTCGGTAACTCGGGAATTCTTCGGCACCGTTATAGTCAAAAGATTTTTAGACATTTTAAGAAAAATGTTTATAGTTAAAAGATTTTGAAATGTTTTCTTCAAAACCTCGGTTTTAAAAATCTTTCGTTTTCTATAACGAGAGCTCTGATACCAAACTGTAACACCCCCAAATTTATACAATTCAATACAGCGCAAGACTAGTTGGTGTTACGGAATAGCACATTACTCACATCATAGACAACGCTTAAAAATCGCGTCATTTAATAATAAAGCATTTCCATTCATAAATATCATATTTACATAGGTCCCAAGTCATAGTATTTCATACAATTTTACAAAGCATTTGAATGGAAATTTGTTAATTAAGTGCGGGCCATGAACTCTTGTTGTCTTCCCGAGAATTACCTTCAAGTACCTGAGATAAAATATGTTAAAAGAAAAGGTCAGCGATAACGCCGAGTGAATTCATATAGTTTAATAATTTCCATCAATATAACATCGGTATAAAATTATTACCAAAATTATTTTGTACAAATCATTGTAATAGGCCATAAAATAGCCAAAGTCATTTTACACAAATCCTTATCAAAATCATAATATAGGCTTTCGCCTTCAAAATCATTATACGAACCATTGTCGTTAAAAACATTATACAATACGTTTTATAACGTTGTATAAAGTTAAATAAAAACCGCTATATGTATATGGTTATGTAAAACCAAAACACGAACATAAAGTCAATAATAAGACCCTGTATTGCTAGTCAGAAAATATATCGTAATTCAATGCATAAAGCAGTATTTCGTTAATTGGATTATTACAAGCCGCATGACATTGTTACCTTACTAAACCAAACAACGGGTAGCTAGTCCAAAACACATTTGCCCATCTAAATTAGCGTGTCGTCACAATAATCACGCTTGTGTAAATCTTCTCATACATAAATTCGCTTACCAATCAATGTGGCACGACGGGGATCAACCGTCAAGGCGCGAACTGGGGTGATCGTCCCCAAATAGTACTATTATATGCATAAGCGTCTACCAAATCTACGGTAGTTCACAATTCATGCTAATGGGACTTTTAGTGACATAACCTAACTTTAATAATCCATTTTATTTCATACATTGGGTCATATAATCATTCGTCGGGTCATACAGTCATTCGGGTCCAAATCAATAAACAAACAATCGGGACAACTAGTGTCCTATTTCATAAAAACTAACATGTTATCTCCCTCGCGGGTTTATAAAACATTTCATAAAAACATTTAAAAGAGTGCGAGGCTATGAACTCACGTTGATGTGGAAAAGCGGGTTATCGGCAATTCGGATGTACGGTACGTGCTTCAATCACGGAAACCTAGACAAATAATACTCGTCTTAGACTCTTGTCCAATGACTTTATAAAATAACAATTATGTATACATATGATGATTTTATATATATGATGATGATCAAGTGGGTTTATACATCTTTACTCATTCATTATAGTGTTTATGTGTTGGTAATTTTCAAGACTAGTTACACTAGTTCAACTTGTTTACATTTTAAAGCCCAGTGGACCTATTACAAGCCCAATACTATTCATTAGCCCAATTATACTTTTATTATCAGTATTATACTTTATATGTTGGGCCCAAATGGGTTAAGCCCAATCAATAAGTTTATAAGTGTTTTACCAAATTAGTCGGGTTTATTGTCCATTAAGTCTACTTTGGCCCGTTAATGTCTATATGTTGTAAAGCTCGGGTTTTATCGGTTTTTACTTGTTATATATGTTTATACATCAGTATGTGAGTTTATAAAAGTTTACATTAGACGGGTCCACCATTTAAGTTTTATTTAACAAAAACGTTAATCTTTCGGTTTTAGCCGAAAAGACGTAAAAATCATGTTTATAGTTTTTATAACTTATAAAACTTACCAAACTACCATTTTTATAAAATTTCTATTTATTTATCCTTATACATATTTATATAAATGTAATATATAAGTTAGTGGGTTTTAATTCACATTTTACACTATATTTATTTGAGTGCTTATATAATAATATTAAACTTTAATTTCACAAAATGAGTCCTAAATTTTAAGTTCACTAAAATGTCCATATCTAGAGTTCTATAATGAGATAGGACCTCAATTTTTTATCACAGAAACTACATGATATGTGCTTCATTTTATTCTTCACTGGTGAACCAACTTCTAAATATTTTAATAAATTCGTCCAAAACAGTATAGGCAGATTTGCACTCTAATCTTGTTTTGATCATATCTCACTCATTTTTATGATTCCATTGCATGACCAACTCTCACATGTGTATAACACCTAATACTTACTGTAAATGGATTCCACTATGGCATTTTATAAGTTTAGCTTTTGGTTACTTACTGTTTTTATACAGTCTTCATATTTTAGCAAGATTTTAACCATTTAACATGTGGTTTTCCATCTTTTTAACCATATTTATCAAATCTATCAACACCAAATCCCCACATAATATTTTTAATCATCATTCATCATCATATACATATACATAAATAAAGAAATTACAAGATTACATAATCAAAATAACAAGAGGATAGGAAGAACAATCTCTATACCATCATTAGTGATGAAAAGATGAGGTTTTTGATGAACAAGACTTGGTTCTTGTTATCAAATCTTCTACTTTAGCAAGGAAACTTCTTGGGTCCTTTGGATGGATGAACATATCCATGAAATCAGCCCTTTAACCTAATGAAAACTCCTTTTCATAAATTAAGATCACCTCCAATCTTCATATCTTCAAAAGGACATCATCATATGTAGAAATAACATGAGATTTTGTGGTTGAATTTGATCAAAATAGGTGTTTTAGGGTGGTATGGGACGAATTTTTGAGAGAGAGAAAGGGAGGATGAGAGTGGTTTGCATGTATGTGTTTAGGAGGAAATGGTTTGAGGTGGTTGTTTTGGTGGAAGGCTAAGGACAAGTGTCCTTAGTCTTGGTGTAAGCTTGACAACTTAGCTTCCATAAGCTTAATATGGAAGCCACATGTAGGGGGTGGGGCAAGAGTTATCTTGTCTCATCCCCACTAATTTACGGGTATTCCTCGATTCTAGTTTCCTCGATTTGCGTGCCCTCGGGTCGTTTTACGAAAAACGTTTTTATAAATTATGAATCAACGGCACAAAACGAATATAATAAAAATTGTCTCATCAAAAACGGAGTTCAAAAACGTAAATACGTAATCCTAGGGTTTCCGGTTTAATCGTAAAGGACGTTAAATTATAATCGTAAGTCCTAATCTCTTCTCGTAAATTTGTGAGTTTATGAACCAACTCAAATTTAAAATCCCAAAATAATATTCACGGCTAAATTTATTTCCTGAAATGTCGGACTGTCACCAAAACGGTGTATGTAAACGTAAGCAAGTAACGTAGAATCCTCCGGTTTAGACGTAGTCGATGCTACTTCAAGACGTAAATCCAAATTTCTTCCCAAAAATAAGTGAGTTCATAATATAAAATTAAAATAATGTTTTTAAATAATATTTGAGAATAAAATATCAATCATAAATTGACGGATTGTCACAAAAAGGATCATCCTTCTCGAGAAGGTGTGTCATAGGTCGAGAGATTTTTGAAAAGTCTTTGATGAAACGACGATAAAAGCCCCCGTGGCCTAGGAAACTGCTAACTCCCTTAACGGTTTTGGGATGAGGTAGCTTGGTGATGACGTCTACCTTAGCTTTATCGACCTCAATCCCCGCTTTCGAGACCTTATGTCCTAAGACGATTCCTAGTTTACACATAAAATGACATTTTTCCCAATTAAGCACAATATTGGTTTCTTCACAACGGTTTAACATTTTCTCGAGATTAGATAAACACGACGTGAACGAATTGCCAAACACCGAAAAGTCATCCATAAACACTTCCATCGACTTCTCGATCATATCGTGAAAAATAGCCATCATACACCGTTGAAACGTACCCGGTGCATTACAAAGTCCGAAAGGCATCCTACGATAAGCAAACGTTCCATAAGGACACGTAAACGTAGTCTTCTCTTGATCACGAGGGTAGATAGGGATTTGAAAGTAATCGGAAAAACCATCTAAAAAGCAATAGAATTCATTTCCCGCGAGTCGCTCCAACATTTGATCCATGAAGGGAAAAGGAAAGTGGTCTTTACGAGTGGCGTCATTTAACTTTTGGTAGTCAATACACACCCTCCAACCGGTCACAACACGAGTGGGAATTAACTCGTTGTTTTCATTAGGCACAACGGTCATTCCTCCCTTTTTAGGGACACAATGGATTGGGCTCACCCATGAGCTATCAGAGATAGGATAAATCATTCCCGCGTCAAGGAGTTTCAAAACTTCCTTTTTAATGACATCGTGAATTTTGGGGTTTACCCTTCTTTGACTTTGAATTGCGGGTTTGTAGTCCTCCTCCATTAAAATCTTGTGAGTACAAAATTTTAGGTCAATACTCTTAATGTCGGAAATTTTCCACGCAATTGCCCCTTTATGAGCTTTAAGAACTTTCAAGAGCTCGGTTTTTTCATCATTAGCAAGACCTTTTGCAATAATAACCGGCAACTTGTCATCACCTTCCAAGAATGCGTATTCAAGGTGAAATGGAAGATCTTTCAATTCAAGGATAGGCGGTTCCTCGATTGAAGATTTTTGCTCAACACTCATAACTTCCATCGGCGGAAGAAATGGTGAAATAGAAGTATCATCACTAATAATCACCTTATCTTCATTGTCGATTTCCTTTGAAGTAAAATCACCTCCTTGAAATGGAGTGAGATTTGGTCTAGAATTAGCAAGAATCGGATCCAAAATAGTGGGATTGCCACTTGACGAGCTATCGGGAAAACCTAACACTTCTTGTGAAAACTCATCGCAAACCACATCAACTAAGTTGATGTGATTGATGGTAGCGATTGCATAAACATGAGAAGGTTTTGAGTTTTGAGTAGCGTTTATAACAAGTTCCTCTTTGTTGAATCTCAAAGTAATAGTTCTTGCATGAACGTCGATAAGCGATCTCGAGGTGTCTAAAAATGGACGACCTAAAATTAGAGAAACTTGAGGATCCGCGGGGATGTCAACTACTATAAAATCAACAGGATAGTAGAACTTCCCCACTTTCACGAAAACATCCTCCGCTACTCCACATGCTAAAATCATAGAATGATCGGACATCTCGATAGACATGTTCGAAGGAGTAAGAGCCGGAAGCGAAAGCGATTTCCAAATGGAAAATGGCATCAAATTAATGCTTGCACCAAGATCGGCCAAGGCGAGGCATTCTTTCATATCTTGTATGTCACAAGGAATGAGAAACTTTCCGGGGTCACCAACTTTTTCTGGTATGCGGTTAAGATAAACCGAAGAACAATTAGCAAGCTTTGAAAGCTTTTTCTTATCATTCATCATACTTTTAAAAGTGGAAGCGAAACGAGGCATATATAACAACGCGTCGGCTAAACTTACATTAAAATGAACTTGTTGAAACATTTTTATAAAAAGATCGATTTGTTGTTTGTTACGTTCTTGCAATTTCTCTTTGTTTCGTCTCGAAGGGTAAGGTAAGGGTGGTGTGGGTTGGACATTAGGCAACGGCCTTGGAATCTCGGGTTCCATGATTGGTATTGGTTCAACCGTAGGTGTGGTTTGAGCGGTACTCCGTGGGCTTGTGATATGCTCCTTTTCGACCATCACCTCGAGCTCTTTCTCGATTTCCTTCTCCGTAGAAGTACTTAGACGAGAGATTGGTTCCTTGAAAGTTTTACCACTACGTGTAGTAATAACCTTCATTTATCCCTTTAGGTTTGCAATGGTATCACTAGGAAGACCACCCGAGGAAGAGGGTTTGCACATGATTGCTTCAAACATTTTTGCCATTTGGTCTTCAAATTTTGATTGCCTTAAATCCGCTTTTAACAATTCTTTCTTAATATCATGTTGTCCTTGTTCCATCTTTTGTTGATTTTGTTGGAGACGTTGAACATTTCCTTCCATTTTATTAGCATGAGTCTTAAGTTCATTAGCAAGTTCGTTTAAGCTCGTTTTTCAACTCGGATCTTAAGTTAATCATCTCACGTTGCATATTATCAAATTTAGCATCATTTGCTTTAGCATAATCCAAAAATTCTCCTTGAAGATTTTTAGTGTGAGCATTTTGAAAACCTTGTGTAGTGTTTTGAAAATCACGGTTTTGGTTTTGATTTGCAATTTGTCCATTCCCACTTTGATAATTCCCTTTGTTGTAGTTACGTGAATTGCCTTGATAACCACCATTTTGATTGTTGTTTCGATAGTTACTAACATTTTGATTTGGTGGAGCTTGATTTGGGCGGGAACCTTGGTCGTTTTGGTTGTAAGTTCTCGTTGCTACGTAAACACTCGAAGTGTTACCACCGGCGGTAATGCACTCGGAAAGATCATGAGCTCCACCACAAGACAAACAACTCTTATCAACCGCTTTAACCGATGCGGAATTCAAAGCATCTTGTGCTTTCCAATGAGTCATAAGATTTAAAAACCTATCGAAAAACCGATTTTCCTCATTAGCTTCATCATGTAAGGCATTAATGTGACGAGACGATGACGATGATGACGAACCAATATTGGCAACACTCGGTGTGTTACGAGGGTTGTAAACCTTAGATCTATTCTCGATCATCTTTAAAGCTTCATCGGTCGTTTTGCACAAAAAATGACCACCCGCGGCGGCATTCAAATAATCTCGTTCATGATCATTAAGCCCATTGTAGAAAGTATCTATTTGATGCAATTTCGAAAAATCATGGTGTGGACATTCATGTAACATTTCGTTAAATCGTTCCCATGCCATTGAAAAACTCTCATTATTACGGTATTTAAACCTTGAAATCTCATTTTTCAAATGTGTTGATTTAGATGGTGGAAAAAATTGGTTCACAAACTTAGAGACGAGATCACCCCATGTCAAAATTGAATTTGGCGGTTCTTTCTCAAGCCAAATTTTAGCGGGTCCATCTAACGAGTATGGAAACAACATCATCTTAATGGCGTCATGTGGAACATCCTTAAACTTGCTAGTTGCGATGAGACGATTAAAATTCATTATGTGGTAATGAGGGTTGTCTTTCTCATGACCTCTAAACTTATTTGCTTGCAACATCGACATTAAACCCGTCTTAATCTCAAAATTCTCTGCAAGGATAGCGGGAATCACAATAGCTTCTCCAAAACCCTCGGTGGGTGCTTGAAGCAACTCCATCATAGTACGATTAGCCATTACGACTTCTTGTTCTACAATAGGTTCAACAATTGGAGTTTGTTCTTCAATCAAAGGCTCTTGATTTCCTTGACTTTGACGACGTTTACGAGCTTGTTTTGCTTGATTACGAGTTTGCATAAACTTCACGTAGAATGGGAGGTGAGCAAAGAAGATTCTTTTTGGTGTTTTGTGATTTTTTTTTTGATTGTTTTTAATTTTTTTTTTGATTTTGTGTATCTTCGTAGACAACAATCTACCAAATCTCTCCTCGAATCAAACTCTTGATTAAAGAAGCCTCAAAAGAATGAAAACGATCACGTGGAGTGAACGCCTTCGAATGACTTTAGAACTTTGGTGAAAACCAAATTGTTCAAGGGGGTTTAATCACAAAAAAAACCAAGCAAATATATATGATACGTAATAAGACTTTGGGCGGCAAAACCCTCGATTAGCCTTCAATCTTCAAATACTCACAAGAAAGCGGGGAAACGATGCGGCGCGAAGCACTTAAGAGCCTTTTTCCTTAGGGTATATTTTATAATACCCGCCTTATACCCACCTTATAGTTTGTATTTTTCAAAATCGAGCTTCACGAAAGTATTTATCAATTTTTGCCTTTTTCTTTTTGTTTGAGATTCGAATACAATAATTAGGAGATCAAATCCCAATTAAGGTTGTGTTTTCACACTTTTGGAGATATTTTGTATTGATTGTGATACTTAATACAATATAGTAATAATAATTTCACAAGAAAAAACGAAAAAACCGATAATACGTATTATTAGATTTTTACTAATACAAATACTATTTATGGTTAATATTAAAAACAACAAGACAAATTAATCACGACACACCTCCCTGGCAGCGGCGCCAAAATGATTGTGGTAAAAATACACCTTTTAGGAAAAAGGCGTAAAAGTTGTAAGTATTAAGTGATGATTTAGGAAAATCAAACACTAATGACCCAATGAAGTTCGTTTTCCAAGGAGGTATATGTGTGTGACTAAAATGTGACAAGGTTTGAGATTAATATTTGAGAGAAGGGGATGAGAAAATAGAATGACGAAGACGTGAAATTAATTACTACGACGACTAAACGTAAACCGTAAAAAGAGCTAAAATTAAAATTAATTCTAAAAATTCCCAAAAAATTACCAAAAATCAAATTAAATAAATTAAGAGTTTACAAATGATCAAAACTTTTTCAAACCTTTTAATTAATTAAATATTAATTTTTAAATGCTAATTAAAGCCCTAAAAATCAAATTAATTATCAAAAAGCCCAAATAAAGATTTTTCACTTTGTAAACCTCTAAAATGACCTAAAAAGATTAAAAACTATATTTATAAAATTTTAAACTAATTAAAACTATTTAAAATGATTTAAAAACTATTTAAACTTAAAATAATTATAAAAACTAGGAAAATGATGATTAAATTAATCTAAGAGTTGCAAAAATCCTATTTTAATGTATTAAACCTAAGAAAAATATAAAAAGTGCAAAAATGTAAAATTTAAAATTTAATAATAAAATAATATTAAAATAATATTAAAAATCCAAAAATTATAAAAAAATCATAAAAACTTGCAAACTAGTTTATTTTAACCTAAATAATCAGAAAATGAAAGTGAAATTACCAAAATACCCCTAATGGGCGCCCTAATGGGCTAAAACCAAAAACAGTCAACCTTAATGGGCTTTTGGGCCCAAAAAGTCAAACCTGGCCCAAATGACCTGAAAAAGCGCTATCTGACTCAAAATTCAATTCTAAACACAAAAGTCTGAAGGCCCAAAAGCTGATTTTGAGCTTATCACAGCTTAAATAGTCAACAACTTATTCTTATTGGGCCAATAAGCCCATTAAGCAATAAGCCAATGCCATAAGCTCTGCTTAAATACACAACCTTCTTTTGAGATGCCTAAGAGATCTATGAAAAGAAATTTTGAAAAAGCACACTCAATAAGCCAGAAATAAGCCAAGAAGATTTTCACTAAAAGACAAAATAGTCACCTTGGGGTTCTAAACCACCTCAGACCACTCAGACCTTCTAATAAGTTGCAAAAGACTCTAAATGACTTAATTAAGACAAATCAACAAAGAAAAGTTTAATAAGCCAAGCCAAATAAGCACAATAAGCTGATAAGCACTTATTTAAAAGTCAAAGTGTTTGGTTTTCTAGTCAACCCTCAAAGTTAAACCCTCAAATGCTCCAGAATGAACAAATGGGTCAAATAAGTGACACCTATTACAAATTCAAAGTTGTTGTAGGTTAAAATAAGCTAGAATAGCTTATTGATAAGCACCAGTTGAAATAACACTAGCAGTGGCTAGCAGCAGGGGAAAGGAGTTCCCACTGCTTTGACTATTTGACTTGCTTTTTTAGAGAGATCCAGTTGGATTCAAATGAAAACAAGGGCACCCTTGTGATCTGTGAATCACAAGGAGTCTATATCAATAAAGAAATCACAAATTAGTTCACTCAATAAGCCCAGAATAAGCAAACAGTCCACAGATATTGCACAGACCTTGAAAATAAGCAGTTATGAACAAATAAGCAGTTTGAGGATGAATAAGCCAGCCAAATTGAACCAATGCATACACAAGCTATAATAAAGTCCAATAAGCACAAATAAACTTGTTTCAAGCAATGGATCAAAGTAAATAAGCAGATTCAAGCACCAAAAGTTTCTGATAAGCAAAAGTGATTATCCAAAATCCTTTTGCTGATCTATTTGACCACCAATCTAATTTTAAGCCTTCAAATCTATTTCCGTGAT
This sequence comes from Glebionis coronaria, assembly GCA_025667525.1. Classification (NCBI taxonomy): domain Eukaryota; kingdom Viridiplantae; phylum Streptophyta; class Magnoliopsida; order Asterales; family Asteraceae; genus Glebionis; species Glebionis coronaria. The sequence goes on along the minus strand of CM046875.1, from coordinate 86,533,685 downwards.
TAAGATAACCAAAATTTAACACTTGTTAACCCTAGTCTACCCTTAGATCTAGGTGTCCCTAAAATTTTAGCCAAAATACCCAAGTAAAACTGATTTTATGACCCTTTGATTGATTTAGGTGTTCAAGCCCACAAAACTTGCAGATAACCACCCCTATATAGCAGATAAACAAATAACAAACCACTAGAACCAAGAACAACAACACAAGCTGCCTTATATCCCTTTGAATCAATTAACCCAAACACCCCTTTGGAATCTAATTTTGCAATCTTCCAAAGGATTGTTATGATTTAACCTATAAAACAAGATCTAATCAACCCTAACAACTCTTAATCAACCTCAGAAACTCAAATCAAGCATAAAAACACAGATCCACAACAAATCATGCAAAATCACCAAATATTCAACAAAAATTCAAAAAAATGAAAAAGGAGAGAGATGCAAACCTCCAAGACTTACATCCAAGCCTTGGAATGTTTGAGCTGAGGTGCTAGCAAAACAAGCACCAGCTTCCTTGTACCTGCTAAGATCAACAAACCAAAAGGATGAACAAATAATAGAAAATCTGATTTTTTGAAAACAAGAGTTTTATCCCATAAAACCTTTCCTCAAAAACAACAAAACATGAATATGGAACTCAGATTTCAGCTATTCAATCATCAAATTTTATAAATAACAACAAGAGAAATCACAATTTTCAGAAACTCAAATTTTATTTCAATAAAAAGGAATTACAAAGAAATAGCTAAAATCTGGAACAAGGCTCTCTCACAAGTTGAGGAGTCCTTATATAGGCCACAAGGGCTGAGATTACAAGAGAAAACCCTAGCTATGAAGTTCCTGAAATGCCCTTGAATCTTCTAGACGAATTTTGTTATTGAGCTGTCCAAATGCATCCTGGCTGTTCATTGTAGCTTTATAACCAAGCAAGGAGTGTGGGCTGTTGATTTGGCCACGTGACATACCTTGGAGGTTAAGGTTTGATGTGATAGGTAGAAAGGTTTGAATGGTGGGGCCCTTTGGTGAGTGGGAGGAGGGTTCTGGGTGTGGGATGAGTTCATGTGTGTGTGAATTAAGCGTGTGCCTGGGTAATTCCATTTTACCCTTTGTTTAAGTGAAGTAAATTCTGGGGGTGAAGGAGGGTAACAGTAACATGTTTGATCCGTTTTTGTAGGAAAGAAGTGTTTGGCGCGTGTTTGTGAGATTCAAACTTTGGGAATGGCAGTAGTAGTCCTTGTATTTTGGTGAAATGGGTAAAACATGTTTTTCAGCCTTATAACTTGATTCCCTTTGTTATTTAAGTTATAAACTTCACACTTTTGCCACCAAACTTTTCAATAAGAGTTTGAAGGGTTATTTTTGCAACTTTTGCATATTTGAAGGATTGATCTAGGACATTCTTGATCTTCAAAGGTCTTCATTGTATTTTTGACTTCATGAGGGACCATTATTGGAAATTTAGAATTGATGAGGGACTAAACTTGCCAATTCTTCAAAGTTGAAGGACCATTTTGTAATTTTGACAAACTTAAGGGACCAAACTTGTAATTATGAATATACAAGGGTTTTAAGTGTCATTTCTTCATATTTTGAGGATCAATCTTGTACATCTTCAAGTCTTCAAGGGTTTATCTTGGATAATTCATGAATTAGGGCCCGGTTCTTTGTACGGCTTCGTTTCTCGTGTCCGTTTTTCCTTGTTTCTTGTGATCTTTTGTCTTTTTCATGATATCCATACCTGAAACACACAAGTAAACAAATACAAGCATATATATGGTTTTTTATGACATTTTAATGCATTTAAAGCCCGAAAAGAACGATGAGATCATGTATAAAAGCCATCTCATCAAGGCTTTTGCCTTCAAAACCATTATACGAACCATTGTCATAAGAACATCATACAACACGTTTTATAACATTATATAAAGTTTAATAAAAACCGTTATATGAAAATGGTTATGTAAAACCAAAACACGAACATAATATCAGTAATAAGACCCCGTATTGCTAGTCAGGCAATATATTGCAATTCAATGCGTATATCAGTATTTACGTTATTGGATTATTATAAGCCGCATGACATTGTTACGTTTCTACAACATATAACGGGTAGCTAACCCGTAATTTCCTTTGTGCATCTAAAACAGCGTGTCGTCACAATAATCACGCTTATATAAATCTTCTCATACATAAATTCGTTACCAATCAATGTGGCACGACGGGGATCAACCGTCAAGGCGCGAACTGGGGTGATCTTCCCCACATAGTACTATTATATGCATAAGCGTTTACCAAATCCCGGTAGTTCACAATTCATGCTAATGGGACTTTTAGTGACATAACCTAAATAATAATAATCCATTTCATTTCATTCATCGGGTCATATAATCATTCATCGGGTCATATAATCATTCGGGTCCATATCAATAAGCAAACAATCGGGACAACTGGTGTCCTATTTTATTAAAACTAACATGTTATCTCCCTCGCGGGTTTATAAAACATTTCATTAAAAATTTAAAAGAGTGCGAGGCTATGAAACTCACATTGATTGGGAAAGGCGGGTTATCGGCGCTTTGGATGTACGGTACGTGCTTCAATCATGAAAACCTAGACAAATAATACTCGGTCTTAGACTCTTGTCCAATGACATTATAAAAACAATGGCTATGTATATATGATGACTTTATAATTATGATGATGATCAAGTGGGATTTTATCTCTTCATACCCATTATAGTGTTATGTGTTAGTCAAATTTAGACTAGTTATACTAGTTTCAACCTAATTACATATTAAGGCCCATTAAGCCCATTAAAAGTCCAATACATTATATTAGCCCATTTATACTTCTAATACCAGGCCTATACTCATATGTTGGGCCCAAGTGGGTTAAGCCCATGAGTAAGTCCATAAGTGTTAAGTCAAACTAGTTGGGCTAATAGTCCAATAAGGCTACTTTGGCCCGTTAATGTCCGTAAGTTATAAAGCTCGGGTTTTATCGGTTTTTACTTGTCAAATGTACTTACATATCATTAGATGAGTTATAAAAATGTTACATTAGACGGGTCCGACCGTCTAAGTTTTATTTGGCAAAAATGTTAATCTTTCGGTTTTAGCCGAAAAGACGTAAAACTTATATATAGTTTTATAACTTTAGAAAACATTTGAGTTTGTAATTTTATAAAATGTCAAGTTTTATTTATCATAGTATATAACTCATTTTATATTACTTATTATTAGTTAGTGGGTTTTATGTATTTATTTTATAATAATATTAATTGAGTGCTCATTTTATATTATATACTTTTATTTACAAATCTGATTATCAAAGTCACTTTCATCATTTTTGCCATATATTTAGTTCTACAAGGAGATAGAAGCTCAAATCTGGGCAGCACAAACTACATGATATGTGCTACAAATAACTCCCTTATAGCTACTGCTCAATCATCTTCTAAGTATCTCTAATAATTTGTCCAAAACAGACTATATAGATTTGTACCTCAATAGTATTTTGATCATATCTTCCTTATTTTAATGATTCCATTGAGTGGCCAACTCACAACATATGTAAAAATCATATATCAAACTGTATATTAAATAATCCAAGCCATTTAACCAAGTGTTCATATGGTTACTTACTGTTTTATACAGCCTATAAATTTAATCAAGAATTTAACATCTTTACTTGTTGATTTTAATATTTTTAACCAAATCTATTAACACAAAATCCCCACATAATACTTTGATCATCATTCATCATCATATACATATACATTTATAAAAAAATACATGATTATTTTTACAAAATAACAAGATGATAGGAAGAAACAATCTCTATACCACCATAGTGATGAAAAGGTTGAGATTTTGGATGAACAAGGCTTGCTTCTTGTCACCAAATCTTCAACTTTAGCAATGGACTTTTTGAAATCTTCAAGTGGATGAACACCTTCATGGAAATCAGCCCTAAACCTCCTTGGAAACTCCTTTTTAGTTTTTATGATCACCTCAAATCAACATATCTTCAATGGGTTTCCATCTTATGCAAGTTATACACAAGATTCATGGTAGGAATTTTAATCAATGGTGGTGTTTGGTGGTGGTAATTGGGATGGAAAGAGGGAGGAGTAGAGAGAGATTTGTGTGTTGTTTGCATGTATGAAATGAGAGTAGATGGTTTAACTTAGCTAGTTTTGTTAGTTTAGTGGTTTGTGCATGCACTAAGGACAAGTGTCCTTAGTGTGTGTGTATACTTGACACCTCTCATAGTGTGTTGGCTAAGTCTTGCCACCCATAGTGGGGGTGAGGCAAGTGTAAACTTGTCTCATCTCCACTAATTTACGGGTACTCCTCGATTCTAGTTTCCTCTATTTGCGTGCCCTCGGGTCGTTTTACGAAAAACGTTTTTATAAATTATGAATCAACGGCACAAAACAAATCTAATAAAAATTGTCTCATCAAAAACGGAGTTCGAAAGCATAAATACGTAAACCTAGGGTTCCCGGTTAATCGTAAAAGACGCTAAATTATTCACGTAAGTTCTAATTTCTTCTCGTAAATTTGTGAGTTTATGAACAAACACAAATTAAAATTCCAAAATAATATTCGAGAATAAATTTATTTCCTGAAATGTCGGACTGTCACCAAAAACGGTGTATGTAAACGTAAGCACGTAACGTAGAGTTCTCCGGTTTAGACGTATTCGATGCTACTTTAAGACGTAAACCCTCATTTTTTCCCAAAAGTGAGTGAGTTCATAAATTAACAATAAAATATGATTTTAAATAATACTTGAGAATAAAATATCGACCTCAAATTGACGGATTGTCACATCATTACCGAGAAATATTAATTTCTCGTTGTGAAGGATAAGTTATCGTCCGTGATAAACTTTCCTTATTTGAGGTCCGAGTCCTAAGCTGTGATGCGCTTAGAAGTCATTATGAGAGAATATCAAGCAGCTTCATTTGCCATAACCTCCAAGTCATCTGGAGTCATATACTCCATACCAAGACGACTAACGAGATACGCAAACCTATCTTGTGATAGAGCTTTTGTAAACAAGTCTGCCAGCTGGTACTCAGTTCTGACAAAGTATAATTCCACGATGTCGCGTTCCACTTGTTTCTTGAGAAGTGATATTTGACATCGATGTGCTTGGTGCGAGAGTGCTGAACCGGATTGCAAGAGATGTCTATGGCCGACTTTAAGTCACAATACATAGGTATTTGTGACAATCCGTCAATTTATGGTCGATATTTTATTCTCAAGTATTGTTTAAAAACATTATTTTAATATTATATTATGAACTCACTCTTTTTTGGGAAGAAATTTGGGTTTACGTCTTGAAGTAGCATCGACTACGTTTAGACTGGAGAATTCTACGTTACGTGCTTACGTTTACATACACCGTTTTGGTGACAGTCCGACATTTCAGGAAATAAATTTATCCTTGAATATTATATTGGAATTTTAAATTTGTGTTGGTTCATAAACTCACAAATTTACGAGAAGAGATTAGGACTTATGTGCATAATTTAACGTCCTTTACAACTAAACCGGAAACCTTAGGTTTACGTATTTACGATTTTGAACTCCGTTTTTGATGAGACATTTTGTATTTGATTCGTTTTGTGCCGTTGATTCATAATTTATAAAAACGTTTTTCGTAAAATGACCCGAGGGCACGCAAATCGAGGAAACTAGAATCGAGGAGTACCCGTAAATTAATGGGGATGAGACAAGTTTACACTTGCCCACCCCCATAACAAGTGGCGGCAAGCTTCACCAACACACTCTTGATGTGTCCATTTATTAACAAAACTAAGGACACTTGTCCTTAGTTTTCATTCAAAACCACCCAACACATAAACCAACTAAACACATACCATCTAACTTATTTTCTCTCATGCAAAAACAACTCATCTCTCTCTCTAACCCTCTTTTGGCCGTCCACCATGCTACCACCACCACCATTTGATAAAAATCTATCCATAAACAAAGGCTATAATCAACATATGTTAAAGCCTAGTTGAAGAGATGAAGATTGGAGGTGGTTATAACATGTGAAAAGGAGTTTCCATGGAGTTTAGGGGCTGATTTTCAAGAAGGTATTCATACATATGAATATCTCAAGGATTTCATTTGCCAAGTTGAAGATTTGATAACAAGAACCAAGCCTTGTTCATCAAAATCCCATCATTTCATCACTTTGGTGGTATAAAGATTATTTCTTCCTATCATCTTGTTATTTTGAATATGTAATCTTGTATTTTCTTCATTTATGTATATGTATATTATGATGAATGATGATCAAAAGTATTATGTGGGGATCATGTGTTGATAAACTTGATTAAAAAGATTGAAGACTACATGTTAAAAGGTTAAAATCTTGCTTAAATTAGTAGGCTGTATAAAACAGTAAAGAACCTTATGATAAATTGTTAAAATGGCTTGAATGGATTAATATACAGTAAGTTATAAGACTTTTACATATGTGAGAGTTGGCCACACAATAGAATCCTTAAAATGAGTGAGATATGATCAAAACAATATTGAAGTACAAATCTGAGTAGTCTGTTTTGTATGGACTGTTAGTGACACTTAGGGGCTGTTTGATAAAACAAAATAATTTAGCGCTGAATCATTTAGTGATCTGAATGATTCTAAATCTCTGTATCAATTTGCATCTGAACAAAATAATCTGTTTGGTAAATGTTACGATTTACAAAATGAATGACATTATATTACTATTTTAACCTTGTGTCCAATAGTATAATATACGTCTAAACAAAAGTACAAAACTATATATAATTTAACAATACCAAAACAAAAATAAAATATTTTCTTAAACACTATTTCATAAGTTCTTCGTATATCATTTTCATTACTAATATAAGCTCGTGTTCTCCATAATAGAATATAATATAGTCAAAGGATTGTTTAACTTACGATATAAAAGTAAAAAGGGTAAAAACTAGAAAATACCAACTTACTTTCAAGGATGTGTCAACTTTAAACACTTACTTTTTTATCTCATGACTTTAACAATGAACTTTTCAATTTGTTCTGACTATACCAATATTATCTTGAAATGACTATATTACCCTTATAAATGACGACTATACCCTTTGTTTTTTTTATATTAAATGAAAAACTCTTCTTTTTATATGGAGCTCTAAAAGAAACCAACATGAACAAGGGATTCTCTTGTGTTCTATCACTTCTTTTTTAAAATACAGTGTTTAGTAATAGACCATATCTATTTCATGATATTCTATTTTTTGTTACTAGACTAGACTATGTCTATTCTTTTTCTCCTTCAAACTTTACACACATTCTTTAAGATATGTCGAAAGGTGGAGGTGAAACAATAAGTGAAACTGACTGAGTTTATTTAGAGGTGGAGTGAAGAATTAGATACCTATCACTAGTCACCTTAGTACTACTACGTATTAAAGTTGCTGGAATCCAAATCTCTGCCAAACCATATACACAACGAATCTTCTTTGACAAAAAACACAACAAATCCTTGCCGGAATCTGAAAATGCTTGTACCAAAAAATGCTTGTACCAAAAAACCACACAAATGCTTGTACCAAATCTTTGAAAATGCTTGTACCAAAAAATTTCGTTGGTCAACATGTAAAGTTTATTTTTTAAAGAAGATTAGTTTGATGTCTATTAAGTTGTTGGGATCTGGACTGATTGTGGGTTAAGGTGTCAGACGATGGTGATGGTGGTTGGCCTGAGTTAGTTGTTGGCTAGAATAAGTTGTCCGGTAAGGTTTGTTGGGTTTGGTTGGGTAGTGGTGGCATAGATGATAAGATGAATATGTGAAAAAATTATTATGGTAAATTGATAAGTAAGAAAAAAAAGACGAGAAATAGTGGTAAGAAAGAAAGAAATGACTGGTAATTTGTGTAGTGGTTTTTAAAGAGAGAAGCAGGAAGGAGGAGTTAGAAGTAGTGGTAGTATACGTAATTATCTTAAAAAGACAAGGGTAATATAGTCATTTTAAGCTAATATTGGTATAGTCGGAACAAATTTGAAAGTTCGTTGTTAAAGTCACGAGATAAAAAAATAAGAGTTTAAAGTCGGCACACCCTTCAAAGTAAGTTGGTATTTTCTAACTTTAACCCAAGTAAAAAATCATAAGTATTCATTTTGTTTCTCAAAAACTCGTTAAATTTTCGTCGATGACCCAATCTCAATTTTTCTTATTAATAATACTACTTAGTACTTACATAACGTGTCAAATCAATATAGATTCTAGAATTAAAAAATATAAAAATTATCATTATTGTGACTAGTGAAAATAGGTAAATAAAGAATTAATATTAATATTAATTATTAAATACAAGGATAGAGAAGTGATTTGTGGTTAGTTGGAGACGCTGAATGATTTTTCACCCCAGCTCATGCAAAATGGTATAGAGTAGATAGAATGAGTCAGCGCATTAATTTTGTGTTACCAAACAAGTAAAATGCTGACCGATTCAATGGCAGCCACTGAGTCATTCAAATAAGTTGTTATCAAACACCCCCTTAGACATTGATTGATCAGTAGCTAGAACTGAGTTAATTGTAGCACATAATATATAGTTTGTGCCACCCAAAGATAAGCTTCTATCTTCTAGTAGAACTCAAGATATGGTAAAAATGGTGAAAGTTAAAATAATAATCAGATTAGTAAATAAATATATATATTATAAAGTGAGCATTCAAATAAAACTAATATAAAATATATACCTAAAACCCACTAACTTATATATTACATATAAATAAGTATTTACTTTGATAAATAAATGGGATATTTTATAAAAATGGCAATTTGATAAGTTTATAAGTTATAAAACTATAAACATAAGTTTTACGTCTTTTCGGCTAAAACCGAGATAATTAACGTTTTCGTCAATTAAAACTTAGACGGTCGGACCCGTCTAATGTAAACTTTTTATAACTCATATACTGACGTATAAGTATATTTGACAAGTAAAAACCGATAAAAACCGAGCTTTAAAACTTATGGACATTAACGGGCCAAAGTAGCCTTATTGGATTATTGACCCAACTAGTTTGGATAAACACTAATGGACTTACTCATTGGGCTTAACCCACTTGGGCCCAACATATGAGTAAAGGCCTGATATTGATATTATAAATGGACTAATATAAAGAGTTGAACTTTTAATGGGCTTATTGGGCCTCAATATGGAATTGGATTGAAACTAGTGTAACTAGTCAAAAATTTGACTAACACATAACACTATTATGTTGAATGAAGAGATAAAATCCCACTTGATTATCATCATACTTATAATGGCATCATATATACATAGCCATTGTTTTTTTTAAAGTCATTGGACAAGAGTCTAAGACGAGTATTATTTGTCTAGGTTTTCGTGATTGAAGCACGTACTGTACATCCAAATCGCCGATAACCGCCTTTCCCAATCAACGTGAGTTCATAGCCTCGCAATCTTTTAAATATTTTATGAAATGTTTTATAAACCCGCGAGGTAGATAACATGTTATTTTTAATAAAATAGGACACCAGTGGTCCCGATTGTTTGCTTATTGATGTGGACCCGAACGATTGTATGACCCGATGAATGATTATATGACCCGACGAATGAAATAATATGGATTATTATTAGTTAGGTTATGTCACTAAAAGTCCCATTAGCATGAATTGTGAACTACCGGGATTTAGTAGACGCTTATGCATATAATAGTACTATTTGGGGAAGATCACCCCCAGTTCGCGCCTTGACGGTTGATCCCCGTCGTGCCACATTGATTGGTAAGCGAATTTATGTATGACAAGATTTATATAAGCGTGATTATTGTGACGACACGCTGTCTTAGATGGGCAAGAAGGAAATTCGGGTTAGCTACCCGTTGTTTGTTATAGTAAGGTAGCAATGTCATGCGGCTTATAATAATCCAATAACGAAAATACTGCTATACGCATTGAATTACAATATATTCCCTGACTAGCAGTACGGGGTCTTGTTATTGATATTATGTTCGTGTTTTGGTTTTACATAACCATATTCATATAACGGTTTTTATTTAACTCTATACAACGTTATAAAACGTATTGTATGATGTTTTTACGACATGGTTCGTATAATGGTTTTGAAGGCAAAAGCCTATAGTATGACTTTGATAACTAGGCTTTTGTCCAGTTAAAAATATTGTTGAACCAATCTCTTCGAATTGAAAAAGGAGTTTAGTGTGCGACTCAGTCGTTCTTTGGTGAAACAAAAAGTTGTGTCGTTGTAGTATTTAAAATGTGCAAAGACTTAAAAGTAAATGGCTGTAAAGTAAATCTAAAACTAATTTAAAGTAAAAGTGCAAGTATTTAAAAGAGAGACAGAAATTAAAAGGAACTAAAAATAAATAACGCAAACTTAAATCTAACTAAGACAAACTTAAAACGCAACTAAAACTAAAACTTAAACTAAGGCAAGGCTAAAATAAATCTAAGGCAAGAAAACTTAAAGTGCGACTAGGTAAAAAAGGCGGGAAAAATAAATCTTGAAAATTAAAAACAGAAAATTAAAAACTGAAATTAAAAGAACCTGAAAAATAGCTCATCCGGAATAATACCCTTATTCGGAATGAACATTCATCCGGAATGTCACCTTCGTTCGGAATGTTTTTCTTCACTCAGAATATTTACCAAAATCTTTGATCAGGAATAAATTGCTTACTCGGAATATGTCACCTATCCGGAATAATCTTCTTTATTCGGAATGTTGGTCTTGATTCAGAATGTTGTTGTTGATCCGGAATAATTCTTGATCCGGAATAATATTCCGAATAGAACACCTTACTCGGAATATGTCACTTATTCCGGATGGAAGCTCTTTATCCGGAATATCTCCTTGATCCGGAATATTCTTGCTGATTCGGAATGTTTGGTCTATCCGGAATGTTCTGTCTATCCGGAATAATTCCCTTTTCCGGACTATTGGATATTCCGGATGAACCACCTTGGCTAAAATCATGATCCGGAATGTTGAAGATTCCGAATAGAGTACTTTGATCCGGAATAATTAATTATTCTAACACCTCACCAAATGCTATGCGCAGCGGAACTACAACATTTGGGTGCTAGGCAGTTATCATCGCACACAAGATATATCGAACGACTCCAAAGAGACGTCAAATTCAAACTTAAATTAAAAATTGTTGAAAAGTTACATGTCTACGGTTTTCCAACCCCAAATGATACAACATAGTTTTGCGTTACGGTCCCCATGAATCTCAACCCCAAAAGTTACAGTTTTCACAACAACATGACATCAAAGTTTAAAAATGTTTAAGTAATACTGGGCGGAAAAACAAGTAGACTCCAAGCTCCACACACAACATCCATCCCATGCACGCTCCATGCTACACTTCAGCGGTTACCTGAAACACATGCTAAATTTGGTCAACGAAAACGTTGAGTGGAATTCATAGGTTTTACAATTCATTTTGAACATATGTGAAATAAAAACCATTCACGATCATTCATAGACTTGTCGATCAAACAATCTATATTCAAGGTACTGACAATTGTGTTTAAGCTCATGACACTAAACCGTTAACTCAATCACCCGCGTAATAATTACCGGCGTGATTCAGATGAAACCAGTGCCCCTAATAAGGCATCAGTTGCAATTATACCTTATCTCTTATCACAAATTATCCGTCCGCAGGGGGTATCAACGTACTAGCCCTCGTCTCGGATAGGGTAGTCAACCCCATAGTACTATCACATTGTATAAGCGGCTATTTCTAATCCACGCTATGACTAAACAATAGTTAATAGTTCATGAATTTAGGGCCTTTTGCAACTAGGTACTCAAAACAATTTCAAGACAACATTCGGGTCCAACAATCATTCATGACATATGTTCATTTTGAAAACTAGCATGCATTTCCCTCACGGGTAAAACAGTTTGAAATAATAATAAGCGAGGCTATAAATTCACACCTTATATAACAAGTAGTCGATAGTTCGAGTGACGGTTACTGACGACGATGAGGATGCCCGGGTAAATCAACACTTATCAAACCAAATAACGCGTAATGAGTAATCTCATTTATAAACCTTATGGTACTGTATAAAATACATACATATTAGTCACTTGTGATAATTACAACTCACGCCAAAACAAAACAAACAAGTGTTACTCGTTTTATACCATTTGTCCTTATTATTAACGTTATTCATTTTTACACATTTTCGCCGATACTTACCAAAAGTACGGACTGTTTTACTAGACTTAACCCTTTTTATAAAATTTGAGAAAATTCTCAAAAATACTTTAAGACCTGTAGAAAACATATATTTAATCCCAATAAAAGTTTTCGCTTTTACGACTCGTTATTCAACACTTTTCCAAAACTACGTTTTTCGGACTGAAATTGTACTTTGACCAAGTCGGACTTATTTGACCCGTTTAAAATACTCCATTGACCCATTTGACACCTAAGTCTTATAATAGACTCAAATGTGCAGGTTTTAGACCAAAATTCAACATTTGACCATTTACCAAACTAAACCTATAGTCCCCGGGATTTGACCTAAAACCAAGCATAATTTCGGATTATGACGGTTTTCATCTCCCGGTACACGAATTTCAAAACGTCGTAACTTTTGACTCGTTAGGAGTCGTAAGCTCTATCTTATACCAAATCGAAGCTAAGAAGATGCTCTACAACTCTATCCTAATCACAAGACCTGTTTTCAAAATAATTTTTACGAAAACACCTCAAACTTTCTGCCTAAAATTACCTATACCAAAATCATACCAACGCTCGTTTTCAAACCCATTTACCAACACTAGACATCATCCTAAGTACTCCTAATCATATCCAAATATCATTTTCAGTCCTAAACCCCTATTGATCAATATCCTCATAAAACCCAAATCATAAAAACAAACATGCAATTGGATATACCCATCTAAAAACATGTAAACATATGATTAAACACAAAATCAAACATCAAAACATTAACCACCATGATCCCCAAACACCTCCCTTTGAGCCGTGGGGTTTGGGTGATCAAAACCCATCAACCAAATTGATTTTGGTTGATTTGTTTGGTGTTCTAGCATCATTCTAACATGAATTAAACATGCAAATGCTCAATTAACATCCAAATGAACTTTTGAAAAATCTTTAATTTTTGGAAAAAATTTTGTTAATGCATGTTGGAATTAACCATGGATTAACACTTACTAAAGGGTTTTAAGAAGTGGTCTTTGATTGGAATTAATCAAAACCCAAGAAAAATTGAAGTGGTAGTGGTGTTTTGGGGTTTGGCCGTCGGCCTAGGGAGAGCAAAAAGGGTGGGTTTGATTTTTTTTTCTTTGAAATGTTATGTGTGTGTATGTTTGTTTCCTTTTTGTGAAATGGGAGGGACCAAAGGTGCAATTTAAGCTTTCTTTTGTCCTCAAACAAAAACGACTCTAAAACTTTACGGGATTGACTCACTAGTCATTTTAGAAAATTTTACGGGAGTCGGGAATCATCCCAAACACTCCAAAATACTTTTAGGACACTTTAAATGTACCCGGAAAGCAATAAAACTCACACGACTCGACTTAACACGAACCGTAAGTAAAATTCTCGAAAAATTACAATATCGATAAAACGACAATAATTATAGAAATTTGGGCATCCATCGGGATCGTATTCGTCATCGTCCTTCTTAAATCGTCAATCGTCAAAATTATAACCTCGAACATCGGTTTCAACCAAAATACTAAAATATATGGCAATTAAAATTTATTAAAAATTTCAAAAATAAGCGTAATTTAGGGTAATGTTAGTGACCTCGGTTCTAGGGTATCACAATTATTCCGGATGGGCGACTTTGATACGGAATAATCAACACAAACCCTTCACTTAGCTTGATCTGGAACTTTTTCCTGGGAAAGATACAGTAACAGCAAGGCCGAAGAACAAGGAAACACAAGATAGCACGAATCTAGACAAACTTAATCAAATTAAACCACAAGATTAAATCAAACTAATAACAAAACATGTATTAATCATAAACAATCAATCCAAAACAATCAAACTAACAAAACTAACCACAATAATCAAAACCCACTTAAATAAATCAATAAAAATCAAGAACATGAACATAAACAATAAACATAAAGATCAAAGACTAAAGAAAGATAGAATGAGAGATAAGCAATAAAAATGAAGATTGACAAGAATTAAAAGAACACTTACTTGAAATTAAATGGTAATTAAGGTGCAAGACAATTAATGTAAATGGACAAGAAATTAAATGTGCATAAATTTAAAGTGGAAGAAATGGTTTGTCAAGCCACCAACAACGAAAAATGCTAATCTAGTCTCATCTATATATAGGGGAGGATTAGGAGTGCTTAGGAAGCTTCCTCTCCTCCTTCATTTCTTCTTAATTGCAAGCTTAGGTCCTTCTCTTCTTAATCTTTTGTTAATTGCACCATTAGTCCTTAAGCCTTTTAATCTTCTTAAATCTTAGACTTTAATGACTTTTGGCTCGGGATTTCTTTGGACTCGCCTTTTAATTCTTCAATAAATAAGACTTGAGTTCTTCGGCTTTAAGTAAACTTCCGTCTTTTGACTTTTTCTTCGATAAATCTTCAGAATTGGTCTTGGACTTCCGTTCTTTTTGCACTCTTGACTTCTTGACTTCGTCTTTCATCTTTTTCTTCGATAAAAGCCCGTGAATGCCCGTGTTTTCTCCCCTTTTCACCTTTTCGTCCTAATCACAACAAAAACACAAACCACGCATAATTCCGACATAAATGACATAAAATACACGTTTTGGCTCAGTTATTATTGTAATTAAGTGGTAAAAAGGATGGGTGTTTACACACATATCAAATCCCCTACACTTGACCATTGCAATGTCCTCATGCAATGCATTAGTTACAAAGCACGTTTACATTTTTCATCATATTCAATCCACGTTGGCCTTTATTAAAGAGATAGAAACTTATAAACATTCAAAGTAAAGAAATCAAAAGCATACCTTGGGTTTTGGAAATGTCATGAATAATCATCATCCTCAAGTTTTCACTTTCTCCAAACCAAGCTTAAAGACGAGATCATTGTTATTATAAGTTAGCAAACCAACACGAACTCATGTGGGTCAATTATTCACTTAGACTCTCTTATTCCTAGGTGTATCTCTTATATATTTTAATTTTGTCTTGAATGATCACGAGGATGCTTTTTTGACTTATTTCGATAGTTATTTCTGCCGAAAATAAAGTGAACGATTTAATCAATAGTTAGCTAAAGGACAAAATCTTTTAAAACTGCTTCTCGGGACCTCATAAAGTTCATATCTTGGCATAACTCGCTTTGCGATTTGAGACCTTTCTTGGACCGATATTTGGCAGCGACTTCATACTTCAAACCTTGAGAGACGTTCATGAAATAATGGCCTTCTCTTCATAATAGTAATTTCTTCACTTGAAGTTTTGAGAGATTCTTCATATTTGGACCACGACTTCTTCATTTTTCTCCAATCTTTATTTTGGACTTTGATATACAACGATCCGCCTCCTTTTTGGACTTGGCTTCATTTATCCTCATACCTTGTTAGGGCCTTTTCGGATAGACTTCTCCATGACTTTTTGGGAGTTTTTGCTTTTCGTCGTGTGTCTCGATCCTTCATATTGATTTTCGATAAATCATTCTTCACATCACTTTTGGATCTTTAGCAACAAAATATAGCCCTCATGTCTTGTTAGGACCTTTTTTGACTCGCCAATCTTCGCATCCCACTTCAATAAGTTATGCCTTGGCTATGAACTCTAATCCATACCGAGCAACTTTTAAACGATCTTGGGCTAGAAGCTAAGTAACTTTTCAAATCGTACAACCTTATTTATTGCAGATAAATTTATTAGCAAGCGATGGGAGAATAGGCTTATAATTAACTCACATAAATTCACGAAAGAATACCGAACTTATAATTGGCTCTATCATTTCTCGTTCTCCACAGTTTAAAATCTCAAGGAATGAGACTCGTGGATGCTTAGCCTATTAAATCAAAGTTTTGGGTTTTCGAGTCGTCTATAGGATCTTGCAAACTCTTAGACTTTTTCAAGTTTAGAAATCGCATTTTAAAGTTCCCTTGATAAACGACTCTCTAGGATCAACTATAGGAACTTGCGAAAAGTTCTTGTTCTTAACCCGTGAGAGTTAAGACTTTCGCGTTTTATAGCTCCCTATATAAAGCCTAGCAAAACTTGACTTAAACACGTTAAGGATACTAGCTAGAGTAAACTTTAGATAAGTAAACTCGGGTTGAGTCAAAAGATTCACAACGTTTAAAGATTAAAACCACTTTATTAAAAATTTATTCTAGCAAAGAAAGAAAAATAACTATACAAAAGGAAAAACTAATAGGCCAAAAAAGATCAAAAATTTTGAAAAATGTCGAAAAATTGATTTTCCGGTTAAAATGAGGACAAATACAAGGAAAAGCCCACTTAACTTGGATAGAAGTCCCCCCTACACTTAATATAAACATTGTCCTCAATGTTTAAGCATGTGGGAGTAAACTCCCCTACACTTAGGACATTGTGCACTTTGTTTAAATCTTGCTAAGGAAAGGACAACTAAAGAGATTCCTATTTTAATATTGAGAAATATAGAATAGTGAATCGAAAATAGTTTAGGATAGAACCGGGAAAATGGGAACACGGAATCACGGGTCGTCAAAAATCATCAAGAGTGGATCATTGAGCGCGTGAATCCCTGATTAAGAGAGGAGAGGAAATAGCAAACATCAATGGGTCTCCTCTACACTTAGGATAAAGAAAGCGAAAAGATAGATACATGGGTTGCCTCCCAAGAAGCGCTTGATTTTTGTTAACCGAGTCGTGAGCCTGAATCGACCTTGATTATCATAGGAAGAAGCATGAAACATATCCACCAGGATCAAAGACATAGTTTTCGTCCATCAAATAGCACAAGCTTAAGGCGAACAAGGCAAGCCAAAGAAGAGTAGGCAAGGTTCCCTTAAGCAGCGATGGAGCACGGTGGAAGCAAGGGTGAGGTGGTGCAAGCATGTCTTCAATAGTTCCAAAGATTTTTCCTTTTATTTCATCAGGTGGATACTGAGATGGCTGAAGAATATCGATACCGGGGTCGAACACCTTTTCCTTTAAGGGAAAATAGCACTCAGGCTCAGCAGAGTGTGAAGATGATCCGCGAAGAAGATGCACAACCTCGTCCTCAGAAGGGGGACAAAGAGGTGTTAACTCATACGTGCTGCGGATGTCGGTGTCGACCGGTTTCTTCTCCTTTGAAAGAATTGTCTTCAAATCCAAAGTAGGATCAAGACGATAATCTTCAAAGTCTAAAGGAGGAGCATCACTCTCATGAGGGAAGTATGTATTGAGAAATGTAGAGAAGTCTTCCTCAAAAGAGTAATCATCCAAAGTAGGATTAAGCATGGATGGCGGAGGATCTTCATCATGAGAAGAATCGCTCGAAAGAGTATCGGCCTCATCAAAATCATCATATGTGGGCAGATCGGGATACTCAGAAGTAAGGTCATCATAATCATCTGAATCTGAGCTAGAATCATCATCATAAGCATCAAAGATCGATGGAGAATCATAAATGGGTGAAGGGTCCAAATTGGATAGAGAATCATCCACATCATCTTGAAAAAGTGGATTATCAATGCAAGACTCGAATAGAGGATTGTTGTAGATGACAAAATCATCGAGCACATTAATCATATTCGTAGATTCTCGTCCAAAGGATTTGCTTGTAAGCTTCCCCATTTTGAACACTTGTGCATCATCCCCGAATCTTAAGATTAACTCACCTTCGGCAACATCAACTAAAGCTCGTCCGGTTCTCAAGAATGGCCGACCAAGTATTAAAGGAATACGAGGGTCCATTTCATAATCAACAACGACAAAGTCGACCGGGAAAGTAAATGTGCCAACTTTAATGAACACGTCTTCGGCAATACCAACGGGGTAAGCGAGAGTGCGATTTGCAAGTTCGAGAGTCATCCTTGTTGGAGTAAGGTCGGGTAATGATAGTGTTTTCCAAACACTCAAAGGCATAAGATTAATACTAGCCCCGAGATCAGCGAGGGCCGTAAACTCTTCGGTTTTGTTGAAGATGCAAGGCAACACAAAACGACCGGGATCTCCAAGCTTTTCCGGAAGTTCTTTAAGAATAACTGTAGAACAGTTTTCATTTAAGCGTGTGTTGGCGAGCTCAATCAGCTTCTCCTTCTTGTTAAGCAATTCCTTGAATGCTTTAACAAATTTCGGCATGTGGACAAGTGCTTCGACAAGGCTAATGTTGAAATTTAGTTGAGAGATCATCTTCAAAAAATTTGACATTTGACAGTCATCCTTGGTGAGCATTGTGGTCTTGCCGAGCCGTGAAGGATAAGGGATATTGGGTTTGGGTGGTGAAGGTGCAGGTGTAGTAGGTAAAGGTTGAGATGTTGAAGGGTTCTTCTTGGGAACATCGTCATGACGAGGCGGAGACGGTAATGGTGTACTAATACTAGGTGTAGGAGGAGGTGTAGATGATGGAGGTGGGATAGGTGGTCCTACGATGGTAACTCCACTACGGGTAGTAATAGCACTCACATTTTCTCGCGGATTGGTGACGGTGTTTGAAGGTAGAGAACTCGAAGTAGAAGGCTGAGTTGTGGGCAAGAAACTAGCCAGCATATTCTTTATATCATTCGTTTGAGTGCTGAAGGAGGATTGAAGATTATCTCGAAGCTCGGATCTAATGTCATTTCCTTGCTTGGTGATATCTACTTTCAGATTGATAATTTGGCTCTGAAGATTCTTGATTTGCTCACCTTGGGTTCTCATTATGGCTTCAACATCCGGGTTAATGGGTGGGGTTTGTTGAGCGGGTGGGTGATAAGGATTAGAAGCTCTTGGTGGGAATTGGTTGCTTCTAGTATAGTTGTTGGCGGGGTTTTGGTTTTGAGGAGAAAAACCGGGTGAAAGGTAGTTGTTTGATCGGTAACTCAACAAATTTCTATCCCCTTGAGGTCGAGCTTGGTAATTTTCCGGTGAATAATTACCATAAGCTGCATACACATTTTCCGGATTTCCTTGTGTAGAAGGACAATCAGTGTATGAGTGTGACCGTCGCATGTTTCACAAGAAGGTGCAACCGCTTTAACTTGTTGTTGTTGGTTTGTAGCGAGAAGAAAGATATTTTTGTTCATTTCAGTCATCATGCGTGTGAATTCGGTGATGTCGGGGGTTGCTGAAGTAGAAGAAACATTGACTCTCGGGTTGTTCCTGGAAGAAGCGGAGGAATCCCAGTTTTTATGATGAGTAGTAATTTTCTCAATAAGCTCTCTACACTCCTCGGGTCTCCTTTTCATAAATGTGCCACCGGCGGCTGCATTAATCGTATCACGATCACGAAAAGTCAATCCGTTGTAGAAAGTATCGATTAAGGTCACAGGGAGCATGTTGTGGTTTGGACAACGATCAATCAAGACATTATATCTTTCCCAAGCATCAAAGAGAGATTCATCGGGGTCTTGCATGAAACCGCTGATTTGATTGTGAAGGCTCGTGACCATGGATGGTGGAAAGTAGCGCGACAAAAAGCGTTGAGTCATGTCATCCCAAGTATGAATTGAATTCTTCGGGAGACGATCAAACCATTTCTCGGCATGATGTGATAAAGTATGTGGAAAGAGTTGAAGGCGTAGAACATCCATTGTGGCACCGGGCAACTTCATGCTTTGGGTGATTATAATGAACTTGTCGAGGTGTTTGTTGGCATCATCATCAGGCATTCCGGCTAATGGATTAGTTTGCACTTGCTGAATCATGTGGTGCTTCAATGAAAACTCTGGAGCCGTGATTTGCATCGGCGCAATCGGTCCTCCTCGTCCAAACATGGTAGGTTGACAAAGCTCCTCCATTGTCCGAAGATCGGGCTGTGGAAGAACATTGTTGTTATTGTTGAGGTGCGGTGGATTATTGTTGTTGTTAACACCTGACATACTTAAATCTTCTCGAGTCTCGGGCTCTTGATAACTAGAAGATCTAGTACGCATACACCTGAAAATGCAAAAGAAAAAGAAACCAAACACAAAGACAATATAGTATGACTTTGATAACTAGGCTTTTGTCCAGTTAAAAATATTGTTGAACCAATCTCTTCGAATTGAAAAAGGAGTTTAGTGTGCGACTCAGTCGTTCTTTGGTGAAACAAAAAGTTGTGTCGTTGTAGTATTTAAAATGTGAAAAGACTTAAAAGTAAATGGCTGTAAAGTAAATCTAAAACTAATTTAAAGTAAAAGTGCAAGTATTTAAAAGCGAGACGGAAATTAAAAGGCACTAAAAATAAATAACGCAAACTTAAATCTAACTAAGACAAACTTAAAACGCAACTAAAACTAAAACTTAAACTAAGGCAAGGCTAAATAAAATCTAAGGCAAGAAAACTTAAAGTGCGACTAGGTAAAAAAGGCGGAAAAAATAAATCTTGAAAATTAAAAACAGAAAATTAAAAACTGAAATTAAAAGAACCTGAAAAATAGCTCATCCGGAATAATACCCTTATTCGGAATGAACATTCATCCGGAATGTCACCTTCGTTCGGAATGTTTTTCTTCACTCGGAATATTTACCAAAACCTTTGATCAGGAATAAATTGCTTACTCGGAATATGTCACCTATCCTGAATAATATTCTTTATTCGGAATGTTGGTCCTGATTCGGAATGTTGCTGCTGATCCGGAATAATTCTTGATCCGGAATAATATTCCGAATAGAACACCTTACTCGGAATATGTCACTTATTCCGGATGGAAGCTCTTTATCCGGAATATCTCCTTGATCCGGAATATTCTTGCTGATTCGGAATGTTTGGTCTATCCGGAATGTTCTGTCTATCCGGAATAATTCCCTTATCCGGAATATTGGATATTCCGGATGAACCACCTTGGCTAAAATCTTGATCCGGAATGTTGAAGATTCCGAATAGAGTACTTTGATCCGGAATAATTAATTATTCCGGATGGGCGACTTTGATACGGAATAATCAACACAAACCCTTCACTTAGCTTGATCTGGAACTTTTTCCTGGGAAAGATACAGTAACAGCAAGGCCGAAGAACAAGGAAACACAAGATAGCACGAATCTAGACAAACTTAATCAAATTAAACCACAAGATTAAATCAAACTAATAACAAAACATGTATTAATCATAAACAATCAATCCAAAACAATCAAACTAACAAAACTAACCACAATAATCAAAACCCACTTAAATAAATCAATAAAAATAAAGAACATGAACATAAACAATAAACATAAAGATCAAAGATTAAAGAAAGGTATAATGAGAGATAAGCAATAAAAATGAAGATTGACAAGAATTAAAAGAACACTTACTTGAAATTAAATGGTAATTAAGGTGCAAGACAATTAATGTAAATGGACATGAAATTAAATGTGCATAAATTTAAAGTGGAAGAAATGGTTTGTCAAGCCACTAACAACGAAAAATGCTAATCTAGTCTCATCTATATATAGGGGAGGATTAGGAGTGCTTAGGAATCTTCCTCCCCTCCTTCATTTCTTCTTAATTGCAAGCTTAGGTCCTTCTCTTCTTAATCTTTTGTTAATTACACCATTAGTCCTTAAGCCTTTTAATCTTCTTAAATCTTGGACTTTAATGACTTTTGGCTCGGGATTTCTTTGGACTCGTCTTTTAATTCTTCAATAAATAAGACTTGAGTTCTTCGGCTTTAAGTAAACTTTCGTCTTTTGACTTTTTCTTCGATAAATCTTCAGAATTGGTCTTGGACTTCCGTTCTTTTTGTACTCTTGACTTCTTGACTTCGTCTTTCGTCTTTTTCTTTGATAAAAGCCCGTGAATGCCCGTGTTTTCTCCCCTTTTCACCTTTTCGTCCTAAATCACAACAAAAACACAAACCACGCAT
Source organism: Glebionis coronaria (assembly GCA_025667525.1). Classification (NCBI taxonomy): domain Eukaryota; kingdom Viridiplantae; phylum Streptophyta; class Magnoliopsida; order Asterales; family Asteraceae; genus Glebionis; species Glebionis coronaria. Next base: position 86,511,691 of record CM046875.1, on the reverse strand, counting down.
AATTCTAACATAAATGGCATAAAATACACGTTTTGGCTCAGTTATTATTGTAATTAAGTGGTAAAAAGGATGGGTGTTCACCCACATATCAGATTTACAACAAAGATTTGTATAAAATGTTTTTGGCTTATTTTGTGGCCTACAACAAATAATTGTACAAAATGATTTTCGGTAATAATTTTATACCGATGATATATTAATGGATTTCATTAAACTCTATGAATTCACTCGGCGTTTTCGCTGACCTTTTCTTTTAACATATTTTATCTCAGGTACTTGAAGGTAATTCTCGGGAAGACGACAAGAATTTATGGCCCGCACTTAAATAACAATTTCTATTCAAATGTTTTGTAAAAATTGTATGAAATACTATGACTTGGGACCTATGTAAATTTGATATTCATGAATGGAAAATGCTTTATTATTAAACGAAGCAATTTTATGTGTTGTCTATGATTTGAGTAATGTGCTATCCCGTAACACCAACGACTTTTCCGCTGAACTAAAGTATAAATATTTGGGGGTGTTACATTTTGGTATTAGAGCTCTCGTTATAGAGAACGAAAGATTTTTAAAACCCAGGTTTTGAATAAAACATTTCAAAATCCTTTAACTATAAACATTTTTATCAAAATGTCTAAAAATCTTTTGACTAAAACGGTGCCGAAGAATTCCCGAGTTACCGACAAGGCCAGACTTAGAAGTGTTATTTTGATATATATATAACTTGGATTATATATATATATATATATATATATATATATATATATATATATATATATATATATATATATATATATATATATATATATATATATATATATATATATATATATATATATATATATATATATATATATATATATATATATATATATATATATATATATATATATATATATATATATATATATATATTATAATTTGATTACATGATTGTTTGATGATTATTTTAATACTTATACGAGTTATTTATACGACATAGATTGTCACAAGAAACCCTAACTCCCCTAGCAAATAAATCAAAGCTATTCCTGTAGGAAATTCTAGCTATTCCAGATTTTAACCAGGTTGTGGATATTTATGATCCCATCAAAATGGTTGATATTCATAGAAATGTTGATATTAGTTGAATGTGATATTGAAGAAGAATTGGCGAGATTAAACCTGATGCCGATGTCATGACGATCTTTCCTTATAGAGTGGAGTTTGACAAAACCTTACCACCTGGAAAGGTGTCATCTGATTCGGTGTCACCCAATTCTTAAATTTGAAATCAAAAAGGTGAATGTTGCACTTGTGGCTATCATTGGAACTATTACCCAAAAGCCTCATGCCACTAGTACCTTTCCAAGAGGTCTAACACTAGTACAAAAAAAGGTATCCGTCACACTCAAAAAGAGTGACCGTAAGCCTACAATTTCACGCGGTTTTTTAGGCTTTGTGACCAAAGGTCCCGCGACCGTAGGTACCTTTTGGTCACAAGTTCGTCTTAGTGACCTTAGCTATAAAAAATGAGTGACCAATACTCGAAAATGTGTGACAAACTAGGTACAATATTTGGTGTTTTAGTTAATATGTGTGACGGTAAACACTCTACATTTACACGAGTTTTGTTTAAGAGTGACTATTGTTTATAATTTTGTCACATGAATATACGATATGTGTGACATTTACTATGTGATAAGTGTATTTTGTGTGACTATATGCATCCAATAGTCACATGAATTATATGTTTGTGTGACCTTTTATGATATGTAGTCACATAAATCATGCTAATGGTACTGAGTTTGTCACATACAATTAAACAAAGAGTTACCAATAGTAGAAATAAGTGTGACTATATGCTTTGTCAAGATAAGCCAATTGTATTTTGTGTGACTATATGCATCTAATAGTCACATGAATTGTATGTTTGTGTGACCTTTTATAACATGTAGTCACACAAATCATGCTAATGGCACTAAGTTTGTCACATATAATTAACCAAAGAGTTACCAATAGTAGAAATAAGTGTGACTGTATGCTTTGTCAAGTCAAGTCAATTGTATTTTGTGTGACTATATGCATCCAATAGTCACATGAATTGTATGTTTGTGTGACCTTTTATAACATGTGGTCACACAAATCATGCTAATGGCACTAAGTTTGTCACATACAAATAACCAAATAGTTACTAATAGTAGAAATAAGTGTGATTGTATGCTTTGTCAAGTCAAGCAAATTGTATTTTGTGTGACTATATGCATCCAATAGTCACATGAATTGTATGTTTGTGTGACCTTTTATAACATGTAGTCATACAAATCATGCTAATGGCACTAAGTTTGTCACATACAATTAACCAAAGAGTTACCAATAGTAGAAATAAGTGTGACTGTATGCTTTTTCAAGTCAAGCAAATTGTATTTTATGTGACTATATGCATCCAATAGTCATATGAATTGTATGTTTGTGTTACCTTTTATGACATGTAATCACACAAATTATGATAATTGCTCTGAGTTTGTCACATACAATTAACCAAAGAGTTACCAATAGTAGTAATAAGTGTGACTGTATGCTTTGTCAAGTCAAGCCAATTGTATTTTGTGTGACTATATGCATCTAATTGTCACATGAATTGTATGTTTGTGTTTCCTTTTATGACATGTAGTCACACAAATCATGCTAATGGTACTGAGTTTGTCACATACAATTAACCAAAGAGTTACCAATAGTAGTCATAAGTGTGACTGTATGCTTTGTCAAGTCAAGCTTTGTATTTTGTGTGACTATATGCATCCAATAGTCACATGAATTGTATGTTTGTGTGAACTTTTATGACATGTAGTCACACAAATCATGCTAATGGCACTAAGTTTGTCACATACAATTAACCAAAGAGTTACCAATAGTAGTAATAAGTGTGACTATATGCTTTGTCAAGTCAAGCAAATTGTATTTTGTGTGACTATATGCATCCAATAGTCACATAGAATTGTATGTTTGTGTGACTTTTTATGATATGTAGTCAAACATTGGAATGTGAATAAGTGTGACTATGTTTCATCTTCTAGTAACCTTTCATAATTCAATAAAAACAAATAACAAAATTCTGGAAATCAAATTTCAATTGCATTAATATATAAACTTGAATGTACATAATCAAATCAACAAATGTAATGTCATATTATTCTCAAGTAACATACTTTTCACATAGAATCACATTTGTAAAGACTCTGAATCACCGTATTGTAAAGTCTTTTGAGCCTTGTTATTCCTAGCTTGTTTCTGCATATGAGTAATAGTCGTATATGTACTGCCTGCTGGAACATTCATCGAGCGTTTAGATCCTATCTTTGGTGCACTTTCAACAACAGCTTTCATGGTATTTGGTGGTGTTGTTTCCTGTATGGAAACAAAAGTCGTGTATTAAACATTGAACTAAATATGAAAAGCTATGTATATGTAGGATGATAAATCAAGTGTATGTACCTCTTTCAAAAAAATAACCTTTTCATTTGGCCATGCCACGAAACTACCTTTTACATCCTTAACAGTTTTTAAACCATTATTTCTGGCATCAGGTATGAATGCTGCATCCACTAAGGATTCATCAACTGAAACTTTGTAGCAATTTTTTTTGTAGTGGTTGGTTATGAATCATTACATTGTCTCCATCCTTAGACTTGTATACCCTACCGTTACCAATGATAATTGTCCTAGATATGTTCCACAGTTTGCACTTAAATGTCTGAAGAAAAAATGTTTACATGCGTTAATGACAAATAAATTAAACAAGTAATTATATGAAAAATGATGAAATACTTACATCTGGTAGTGATGGTGGAGACTGATTTACTTTTGATTTAGAAGGTGTACGCTTCTTTCGTAATGATTCAATAGGTACGTCTTGTTGTGTCGAGGGAGACAGATTTTGTTGTGATCCGGCATCTGGATAAATATCTTCTTGAGATTGTGAATTTTGAAGTGGAGACTTCTTTTCCAATGATCCTGTCTTATTTTTTGCTAACCTAGTTCTAGTAGGTACCTGCATATATACATAACATAGTAAATAAGTCATGTATAGTACAACTTAGAAACCAAACATGGTTTTTTTATAACTTACCTTCTTCGCAGTTGCAGTTGCAGCTGCAGTTGCAGCTGCAGTTGTAGTGTCCCAATCCTTGTTCGAAGTTGCAGTTGTCTTAGACATTGGAAATAACACACCCTTCTGAAGTCCACCACCACTGATCGACGTCCTTTGCTCTTCACTAGGTATTTTGCTTAATGCATTATGTTCTAGTTGTAATACCTGCAATATATAAGTATGTTAATTGTTAATGGTATTACAGACTGAAAATCATCAAATCAAAATTAGAAAACTGGTCTTACATTTGACTGAATTGGCATTAACTCGGCTATATTAACCCCTTGTGAAGACATAACTTTCAACATTTTTTCAACAATTTCCTGTGTTTGTGACATCTTGGTGGTTAATTCAGCGACTGTATCCTCTTTTTCTTTACGCGCATGTCTCTCCTTCTCAAGTTCATTTTCAAGCAACGCAATCCTTACATCAGTTCCTTGTTTCCTTCTAGGTAGATCAAAGAACTTCCTGCACGTAACTCTTCCTCCCACTCCTCGTGCATACCCTCCCTTTTCCTTTCCTAATACATGTGATAATGAATCTGAGCCACTATCAACCGTCAAGGTTCCATCTCTGATCTGTTCCTCTGCTTCCAGCTGCACACAAAAAATGGTAAATAATTTATTATACGAATATAAACATTATATAAAAAAATTTACAATAACACTTACAATCTTAGTACCAACTTTGATTGTTTCATCATCTGTTTCTTTTCCTTCTTGTCTAACCCTTCCATTAAACCACAATACACCACGGGGGAGGGGGGGGGGGGGTTCTTGATCTGGTGTAATTTGTTTTTTTTATCTTCCAAACATCAAATACATACACATGAAACGTTAAACCAACATGGACAACAGTGTTAGGATATTACACCAATATTACCTTACCATTTGCTCTTTTATATATACATAACCACCACGTCCCATTATATGCTGATAAAGAGACTTGGAACGCGCCAATTTATTAGCAGCTGATTTCGCGTAACAAAAAAGATTACTGGATGAGAAGTTGCTAGTACGTAACAGACTGTGTTTGTCATACGGAGTTTTAAAACAATGCATACATACGGTGTTTATAAATGTAAAATGAAATAGAAATTAACAACCTTAAATTCTTCTGTCACCGTGTGGTTTACAAAAGCAACCCAGTGTTCGGCTTTGACGATTGCTTTGTAATTATTTGGAACTACATTTAGTTTTTCAGGATTATCTAGGTTGGGAACTATGTACTTTGCTGTCAATTTGCTTCTGAAATTTCTTAGCAGTTTACCTAGCTTATTAATAACCAACTTTTTGTAGGACACATCAAATTCAAAGTATTGCTGGACATATTAACATAATGTTAAAGTAAATGTAGGAATACGACTAATAGTTGGGTAAAATATTTTGTATTTGTACCGTGGTTTCAGTCCAAAGTTTTTCTCTTGCTTCCTCCTTCACATCTTTCCACGATAGAATCTTCAATCCTATCTGCTACCGAACCGTGTCTCCTAAAAAACTTATAAACAATGATCTGTTTGTACTTGATATTCTATTCAGTGCATCAAAGTTCACATTTATCTTCATGACATCTGGTTTTCCATATTTTATCCGAAACTTAGCTAACCTAGTTATACCCCTCTTATTAACAACCTTCTGTTTACTGATGTCTTCATCCGCATCCGATTGATCACCATAATCCTCTGATTCATAACCTCCTTCATTATCGTGATTTACATCATCATTATTAGCCAAATAATCATCATCGTTAACAATATAATCTTGATCATTGTTTTCAGTGTTCATGATTATTGACATGTGTACAAGAACAATAAGTAGAAATGGTATGAAACTAGTGATGGCAGTAATTGAGATGGAGATGGATTTAGAAATTTATGGTATGTTTTGTGATTTTGGAGAAAAATCAGGATTTGAGATGGAGATGGAATTAGAATATTATGGTAACTGCATATGCATTAACTTAGCATGGACATTCAAAATTTTCGTGAAAAATTTGGCTCCAAATACAAAAATTAAACAACCAAATATTTTGAACTCCAATTTGCCTCCAAATTAAACATTCAACTTTTCCCTTTGAGTTTCCTGGTAAAAATAAAGTTTGAACAAAATGTTATATTATTTTTCACATTTTAACATTCAACCAAAAACCTTTAGTTTACACTGCATAAAAACTTGAATTCATATATTATAAGAAAATGGATATAACATATAGTGAATTCTACATGGCCTTAAAATACTTATATTACGTAATTAACAAACTCGTATTGTTGATTACGTATAACTGATAATTATAACATAATGATAGTAATGCATACGAATCTATTCAATTGTTGCGACCTGTAGGTTGAAAATGCAACAGGTGCCCAACAATAACAGACCAACAAAACATAAAAAAAAATTTCATATTACACAGGGAGAACTGACATCATCCAACCTTCCAACATTCCTTTTGCCTTTGTTGTTTCTCCCCTCTGCAGCATTCCTTGACCGAACCTTCTTACATTATGTATGCCTACAATTGGAGTTTGAAACAGTGGAGGGCGAATACATGGAGTACTTGAAGAACTTGTGGTCAAACTCCGAATCGGACTTATATTGCTAACTTCTGCAAACATGTTCATATTAATGTTAGTTATATGTCGACGAAGGTAGTGTTTGGTAGTATGTGTAGCATGGTTGTGGTTGCCCTAACAACATTTGGATTTATTTGGTTATGCATATGTTCGTATAGGGGACCATATCCAACTGATTACAAAAGACCTAAAACAATATCATACCAAAAAAACCTATAACTATAATATACCATGGGACCATATCCGGACACATTAACAAAAACCATAGCCAAGATTGAAACATAGACCATATAAACACGTTAATTAAAAATGACATAGATTAAGAAGGGCTAGTCCTATAAATCGAATCACGTTAATGAAAAATGAAATAGATCCAAATACATGCACTAAAAATTAGTGTAAACCCTAATACCATAACAAACTTACACTATTCGTATGAACCCTAATATTTAAATTGAACAATACTGATTGTTGCATTACCTTTTTTCCTGATTTTTCATGTCGTTAATGATTGTGTAGATTGGTGACTATTGTGTATGAGGGTTTTATTTTTTTTTATTGTGTATTGGATGAAGATTTAGGGTTTGTTCTTCCTATGTGTGATTCTGAAGATGGTGGGGGTTACAAGTTAGATGGTTGCTAGATATTATTTGTGTTTAATGAAAATGTAAATATTATTTAAAATTACTTAATAATAAAATTATAGTAATTAATATTTAATTATAAAAAGTTAATAATAAATAAATAATAGTAAGTAAATAAAAAACATATACGTTGTATTTTTATTAAAAACATTTTTGTCAAAATTAACTAACTTTAAAAATGTTATAATTTTAAACATAACATAAAAATATTACTTTAATTAATTTTAATCATAAAATTATAGTTAAATAACTTAAATATGAATAAGGTCGATTTTGAATGGTCGGTTTAATAAGGTTAGGGTGACAAAATTATAGTTTAGTAATGGGTTAGGGTTTATGGTTTAGGGTTGAGGTTTAGGGTTTATGGTTTAAGGTATAGGGTTGAGGGTTAAGGTTTAGGATTTATGATTTAGGGTTTATGGTTTATTGGTTTATGAAGTGGTTTATGTTTAATCAGGGTTTATAGTTTAATTTAAGTTCATGTTTTAGGGTTAATTAATGTTGTTTAAAGTTTATGATTTAGTGTTTATATAGGGTATACTGCTTTATGTTTAGGTTGCATGGTTTAGACTTTAGGGTTATGGTTTAAGGTTTAGGATTTATGGTTTAATTAGCTAGTGTGGTTTATTAAGGTTTAATTAGGATTTATGGTTTAATTAGCTAGGGTTTGTGGTTTAAGGATTATTAATTATGATTTAAGGTTTATAGGGTTTAGGGCTTATAGGGTTTAGGGTTTAAGGTTCATTGGTTTATGGTTTAGGATTTATGGTTTAATTAGCTAGGGTTTGTGATTTAAGGATTAATTATGATTTAAGGTGTATAGGGTTTAGGGCTTATAGGGTTTAGGGTTTAAGGTTCATTGGTTTATAGTTTAGGATTTATGGTTTAATTAGCTAGGGTTTGTGGTTTTAAGGGTTAAATAGGTTTTAAGGTTAAATGGTTTAAGGTGTATGATATAGTGTTTAGGGTGCATTGGTTTAAGGTTTAGGGTTTAAGGTTCATTGGTTTATGGTTTAATTAGCTAGGTTTTGTGGTTTAAGGGTTAAATAGGACTTAAGGTTTATAGGTTTAAGGTGTGTGATATAGTGTTTAGAGTGCATTGGTTTAAGGTTTAGGGCTTAGGGTTTAAGGTTTATTGGTTTATGGTTTAAGGTTAATGATTTATGGTTTAATTAGTTAGGGTTTGTGGTTTAAGGGTTAAATAGAAGTTAAGGTTTATAGGTTTAAGGTGTATGATATAGTGTTTAATTAGGGTGCATTACTTTAAGGTTTAGGGCTTAATTAGGGTTTAAGGTTTATTGGTTTATGGTTTAAGGTTTATGATTTATGGTTTAATTAGCTAGGGTTTGTGGTTTAATTTAAGGGTTAAATAGGATTTAAGGTTTATAGGTTTAAGGTGTATGATGTAGTGTTTAGGGTGCATTACTTTAAGGTTTAGGGATTAATTAGGGTTTAAGGTTTATTGGTTTATGTTTTAAGGTTTATGATTTATGGTTTAGTTAGCTAGGGTTTGTTAAGGGTCAAATAGGATTTAAGGTTTATATGTACCGGTTTATGATTTAGTGTTTAGGATTCATTGGTTTAAGGTTTAGTGTTTATTGAGGTTTAATGTTTAGGGTTTAATGTTTAAGGATTAGGGATTATGGTATGTAGGATTATGAATTATGGTTTAATTAAGGTTTATGGTTTAAGGGTTATATGGTTTAGGGTTAAATTGTTTAAGGTTTAGGTATTGTGTGTCAAACCAGGGTTATAAGTTGTGTTCTGCGCCGATTTTGTCTTTTCCAGAAGGATCTGAGGAATTTGTAGTGTATTGTGACGCGTCTCATAAAGGATTTGGAGCTGTGTTGATGCAAAGGGAGAAAGTGATAGCATATGCATCGAGACAATTGAGGAAGCATGAAGAGAATTACACTAATCATGATTTAGAACTTGGGGCTATGATTTTTGCTTTAAGGCTGTGGAGACACTACTTGTATGGAACCAAGTGTGTGGTTTTCACTGATCATAAGAGTCTGCAATATATTTTGTATCAAAAGGAATTGAATATGAGGCAAAGGAGATGGGTCGAGTTTCTGAGTGATTATGACTGCGAGATTCGTTACCATCCTCGTAAAGCGAATGTGGTAGCTGGTGCACTTAGTAGAAAGGAAAGAGATAAGTATAGAAGAGTTAGAGCTTTGGCAATGATGGAAAGTGTTGATTTGACAGAAACGATATTGAAAGCCCAAGCTATTGGTTTGAAGGAAGAGAATATTGAGGCAGAAAATTTGGGTAGAATGTTGAAACCATTGTTTGAAGTAAGGTCAAATGGATTGAGATATTTTGAGAATAGGATTTGATTACCGTTGTGTTCGTCTTTAGGAGTGCGAGATTTAGTGATGAATGGGATGTGGTGATTCCATTGGAGGAAATTCAACTTGATGATAAGTTGCATATTATAGAGGAACCAGTAGATATTATGGATAGGGAAGTTAAGAAATTGAAGCATAGTAGGATTCTGATTGTGAAAGTGAGATGGAACTCTAGACGTGGACCAAAGTTTACCTGGGAACGTGAGGATTTATTTAAGGATAAGTATCCTCATTTTTTAGGAAGGATTAAGCGCCGCGGACGTCGCTCTTTTTAAGAAGGAGGGGATGTGATAACCTGAAACCAAGGTCATTGCTTAATCTTATTTTACGACTATTTTTGAAAATTTTGATGAGTTTGAATAATATTTATTTTGGAGGTTTAAGTTTAAACCGATGTTGGAAGGCTTATATTTTATTATTTAATAAGTATAAGGAGTATTAGCAAGCGTGATGTCGATGGATGCCAAATAATTTTTGTTTTATTGTCGGTTGTTTGATGTTTGTCATTTTTGATGTATTTTTTCTAAATGACGTGTTAAGTCGAGTCGGGAGTCGATATTATTATATTTGAGGTACGTTTTAAATTTTTAAAAGTATCTTTATGAAACCCGAGCCCCGTAAATATTTTCAAAATTGACTAATAGTTATTTCCCGCTTTTTAGCTAACTATTTTTATTTTGAGCCATAACTATTGCAAATTGACAACAAAGGTCCCTCAACCACTATATAAAAGCTTATTTTTTTCACTTCACACACACACACACCCCACTAACCTCAAAAATTTTCTTCTCTCTCTTTTTTTCTTAAGCTAGCCGTGACCCCCCTCTACCCCAAAACCAATCTTCAATCAATTTTTACTCCAAATTTATGATGATCTAAGCTAAACTAACACAAGACCCATCTCTGTAATTGTAAGGAGATCATTTTGGTCCTAAATTTAGGTACATGCAAGAAGTTTTATTTTTTTAGGTTTGCTAGGCGGGAATTATGATCATGCATTTTGTTTTTATGACTGATCAATAGGTGTTCTTGCTAAATTTTTGTTAAAAACTTGATTTTGATTTTGATGATGATTCAAGTGTTATAGTTGATATATGTTAGTGTTAGGGTTATGGGATGATCATAACTATGGTTGGTTTGAGCTAAAAACATGATTTTATACAAGTTTTAGAAAGGTGTTTTACATCAGTGGATAAAACTGTATTTTTGGGTATTTTATGTTGTGATAATGGTTTAACTAATTGCCTAGGGTTGTAGAGCATTCGATAGTGTACCGGGAGACGAGTATCGGCACTACATATAATTGTTGTCGATATTTGGATCGAATCTCGGGGAATATAAATTGAAGTTTTGAAATGAGTCACATACTGATAATGAATTGTAAACCCTAGAGGGTGAGTTTATTTCCAAACCCAAGTGTCGGTTTTGTAAATGGAGTCGTTTAAAGAAGTTAAAATGGTTGTATGAATTATTAACGTAAAACTGTTCGGATTTTGTAATTTGAAGATGAGTCGGGTAAAGAACTTTAAAAGTAATTTCATTTGATAAACTTGTTGGAGGAATTTCTATAGATAGTAAGTTAGTTCCTCGAGTCGTTTCATAAACGTTTGACGAGTCTAAAAGGGGTAAATAAGCTAGTACATGTAGTATGTGCCGGCGGATTTTGTCGAAAGTGTAGAATGGTAAAGTAAATGTATAGAAGAGTGTAATAGAGTTATTTGTATCGTTTTCTCTTGAGTTTATCTTGATTTTATGAGTTTGAGTTTGATATTGTTATGTATGATTTATTTCTCGAGTCATTATTAATGAACGCGCCTTATTTGATAGGTAGCGGTTCTCGTGTTTGAAAGGCATCCTCTATCATCGACGATCATCTCGCTAGGTCTCTTATACTAAGGTGAGTCTGTAGCCTCGCTTTTCAAGCTAGCTACTAAATGTTTTATTACCCGCGAGGGGGATACATGCTATTTGAAAATAAATGAACACAAGTCATGAGTAATTGTTGGACCTGAATGTTGCCTATTTTGTTTACATTGTATTGAGTACCTTGTTGCTAAAGACCCTAAATTCATGAGTCGTTAGCTATATTATGACTTGATGTTGTGAGTCGGTAATAGCCTTATTCTAATGATAGTACTATTGGGTTGACCACCCTATCTGAGACCAGGGCATTACGTTGAGTAACCTCTATGAAGGATAATTTACGGGAATAAGAAAGTGGTATTTTAGCAACTGATACCCTAGAGGGGAAATGGTTTTATTCTAGTCATGCTGGCATTTGGCGTGGGTGACTATTTGGTTAAGGGGTCGGTGTCATGAGCATAAATACAATGTATTACCTTGAAATAGATTGTGTGTACGACAATTCTATAAATGATTATGATTGATTTTCTTCTTGTGTTCAAATGTGATTTGATAAACCTATGGACTCGCTCAACATTATTGTTGACTCGTTTTAGCATGTGTTTCAGGTAATAGGAAGTAATGGAAGGCGGAGTTTTAGTATGGATGTGTGGGTTGGCTTTTGGAAGAATGTTGGTCTAAAAACTATTTCTATCCTTTTACTGTTGAACAATTCATTAAATGTTTGTGTACTGTAATAAACTTGTTGGTTTGGTGGTCGAGATCCATGGGGACTAAACGCTTTACTCTGGTGTCGTTTTAGTACATTATGGGATGAAATTAAGTTTTAGACTTATTATGAAAATCTTATTTATTTTTTATGTGTAAACGTCTCTCTTTTGAGTTGTTCAATATACCTTGTGTGATGATGCTTGTGTCTAGCACCCAATTGTGTAATTCTGCTGCGCAATGTAAATTGGGGGTGTTAGAGAGAATGAGACTTTCAAGGCTCAAGTTCAGGAAAAGGTTTTTGCAATAGCGGCTCTGAAAAACGAGTTGAGGAAAACTAAAGGAACTAGTGTGGACACTAAGCATGAAAAACCATCAATCTTGGGGAAACCGCCCCAAATTCAGTCTGTTAAACAACTGACTGCATTTAGATCCGAGCGACTAAAATCCTCGAGACCGCGGTTTGCCTCCCAAGTTGACATGGTTCATCTTTCTAGACCATTCACTCCACAAACTAGGGCTAATGTGACTAAAACAGCTGTTGCAAGACCTAATCACATGATTGCATCTAGTCTCCCTAGACAGAGTCCAAAGAACACGTCTCGAACTAGTTCAAATGACGTTCACCACAAATTTGGTCTAAGGGAAGCTATTCAAACGACACAAGTAAGAGATAGGAATTTCAAACCTAGTCAGATGCCTTCTAGATTACCCAATACTGCTAACCGTAGCATGTCATATCCTAGGAGCATCAATCAATCATATAGGAATTCTAGATCTTACTCGGACATTAAATATGCTACTTGTAAAACATGTAGGAAATGTGTCTTTAAGGCAAATCATGACTCTTGTGTCAAGAAACTCTTTAATGAGGTGAATCCCGCGCTAGAGTTAAATCCCAGTGGGTAGCTAAAATCAAACACATTGGTAAAATGTGGCGCCCCACTGGTAGAACTTTCACTCTTATAGGAAACGAGTGCCCTTTAACTGGGATTATCTCCGATTCTACTAAGACTACTAGGGAGGAAATTGAAAAGGATGATACATCACTTAAGCCTGAACTTAAGGTTTTCTATAAAAGGAAACGTTTGCCAACTAAGACAAGTGAATAATCTCCTCAGGTCACCTCTGGCACAAGTAAGGCCAACTTTGAACCCCCACATAGTTCTAAAACGGGTATCGCTAACCCACATAAAAGCATCCAACTTTCTAATGAGAATGCAGGTACCAAAGTTAACGTTCAACAAGAACACAGCGTTCCAATATTTGTATACCATTCAATTAAGGACACTCTCAGAGTTTGGTTGCTGAAGAAGCTGATATCTAAGAAACAAGTGTCTCAGGGGATTTGCGGTTAAGCTCGTGTATAAGGCTTATAGACAAATCATAGTCTGCGACCGTTCATCAAAGAAAGGAAAGTTTATCTCTGATGATAAACTTATCCTCATAAACGAGAAATTAATTTTTCTTGGACACGAGCAAAAATTAAAACTATTCAAAGGCTTTAAGCTCGTGTACATGGTTCACAGTCAAATCATAGTCTGTGACCCGTTCATCAAAGAAACGAAAGTTTATCACCGATGATAAACTTATCCTCACAAACGAGAAATTAAATTTTCTCGGACACGATCTATAATTAAAACTATTAAAAGGTTTTAAGCTCGTGTAAATGGTTCATCGTTAAATATTAGACGATGACCCGATCTTTAAATAAAGGAAAGTTTATCGCTGATGATAAACTTATCCTCACTATGAGAAATTAATTTTTCTCAGGCATGAGCTTATATTAAAAACATTCGAAGTTTTTAAGCTCATGCACAACGGTTTGCAGTCACATGATAGATTGTAACCCGCGCTTCAAAGAAAGGAAAGTTTATCGGCGATGATAAACTTATCCTCATTAACGAGAAATTAAATTTTCTCGGACATGAGCTTACATTAAAACTATTCAAAAGTTTTAAGCTCGTGTAAATGGCGTATAATTATATTTCAGATTATGCCCCGGACTTTAAAGAAATGAAAGTTTATCGCCGATGATAAACTCATCCTTACAACGAGAAATTAATTTTTCTCGGGCATGAGCTAATATTAAAAACATTCAAAGTTTTTTAAGCTCATGCACAATGACTTACAGTTAAATATCATACTGTAACTCGGACTTCAATTTTAAGAAATTTTATCTTTAATGATAACTTATCCTCTTAACGGTAAATTCATTTTTCTCGGTCATGAGCTTGTATTAAGACATTCCAAGTTTTAAGCTTAGAAAGGAAAGTGTATCTTTTAAATAAGAGAACTTTTCCTCGTAACAAGAAAATCATCTTTCTCGGTCATGAGCTTTATGTTAAAACATTCAAAAGTTTTTTCAAGCTCATGAAAACGACTTCTAAGTAATTGTAAGCTTAGAACTCGCTCTTCAGTTAAAAGGAAAGTTTATCGCCGATGGTAACTTATCCTTAACAACGGGAAGTTTACAACTTCTCGGACTTGAGCTCGTTATGTAAGATATTCAACATCTTAAGCTCAAGTAATTGGTTTTCAAAACGTTGAACACAATTTTTCGAGAATTTCTTACAAGGTTTTTCTAAATCTTTCAAAAAAAGTGTGTTTAAAATGTTTTGATAAAAAGAGCATGTCTTCTGAAATTGATAATATTTACGATCCTAGAAATGTCATTTAATAATGACACGGGGTTATAAATAAAGTTCGAGCAGAAGTTTAAAAGATTTAAAACATGCTCCAAATGGCTTGTAGTTATTTCAGACTGCAACCCGCTTTTCATATTAAAGTCAAGTATTTCACCGGAAAGCTTTGACTCAACAACGGGAATTAATTTTGTCGGGCATGGTTTACTTTATAACCATGTAAGGGATTATGTTTACGTTATAACACAAACTAACACGAATTTATGTACGTGTCAGTGCATTTATTTGTTAAAACAAGAGAAATCTTGTTTTTGTGAAGTTATCATCTCCACCAACCGTAGCAATTTGCAATTGATATCTACATACTCGACGACGCGACTACTCAAACGGCGACTACAGCTCTTTCGATAGAACACGGGTCAACAATTGAGGGGGAGAAATTGTCCAGCATTCAGAATATTTGATGCCGAAAGTGCCAAGTTCATAAATTGGTATCAAGACAACGATATCAATTGTACACATGTTGTCAAGAGATAACTTCAGACGTGACGAGGCGACCAACATTCGTGACCAAGAACCATGTGATTCTATCATATGATGTTCTCCACCATTTAGGTTCAACCTCGTAAATTGCTAATCTTGTGAATACATTATCATATATGATCTTTGCACGTGATAAATACCTTATACTTGTGTTTCAAAGGTATTTAATTTACTTTTCAAGTACACCCTCATTAATTTGAGGGGGAGCTTGTGTAAATCATGAAGATAATTGGATTTGCATTTTTCTTCCCAAATTTTTTTAAAATGCTATTAAATCAATTGATATTAAAAACATCGATTAGGTTAATACTTTTAATATGGGGGAGAAAATGTGATTTAATATGGGAAATGATTAATCACAAATGGTTTGATTTAACGTGATAGCTCATCCCGACATGTGCGAAATATTTTTCGAATATCGTGGCATATGTTAAGGGGGAGCAAAATGGATTTGCACATAAAAATGGATTTCATGGTGATTTATACTTACCCACAACCCATTTATTTCGCGACGATGAAGATTGTGGTGACATAAGGACGGTATGATAGGTTAAGTCTAATGATTCTTCCAAAACCGGAGGAATCTTGCCAAGGACATTCCATAGCTAGAAATAGTAGTCCTTAGGAAAGATGGAGAAAGTTTGTGAACGTAGCTGAATGCCGACCAAGTACTTAATAGCACTGGAACAATCACAACAAGTTTCTAGTTATGACGTATTGGTAAGCATTGAATGGGTTGAAGAATGAAAAAGAATTGTAAAGATAAAGGGTGAAAACAAAGAAGTCCTCCTTACAACCTTAGGCAGAAACCGGGTTAACACATATGCTATTGAGATCATTTTTAAATGATTCTCGATATTGAAGATAGACATCATGGACCCAGTGATGCAATGCACAACCCATCCCAACTAACTCAAATATCTCTTAAAAGCTATTTGTTTTAATCACACGAAGACAACGCATTATCTATTGATTTATTCACTCCGAATAAATTGGTATTGAAATGGTGGCACTCCTCTCCAGCCTCCAATCACTAAAATCCAAAATGCGCGATCGAGTCTAGAGCCTTTTGTGATCATCAAATATCTCATTAAGACACACTTTCATAATTCCTTGCTTCTTCACATACTGTGAAAAGTAAGAAAGATCTTAAGAGTCCTACGCAAAATCTTCATGATCTTGCCTGAACATCCGAGTAATACGAAAGTATTTACAATGAAGATGGAAATCCTTCTTGAGCGAATATCAAAAAGCTCATGGTAGGTGACTTGTGCGATTCTTTATGAATCAAGCTTGTGATAACTGGAAAGCAACAGTGGTTTAATTCTTAACTGAACTTAAACACGTTCCAGGCCTCTACGTAATATCTTAGTGATCTTGCCAGAACACTCAGAGTGACACTCTATAGTGTTCGTAGTGATGAGTGGAAATCCTTCTAGTGTTAACCTCAAACAGCACTTGGTAGGTAACTTGCAAGATTCTATATGAATCAAGCTCGTGACAACTGGAAAGCAACGATGGTGCGGTTCTTAATTGAACTTCACTTGTTCCAGGAACATGAATTTACGGCTTCAAATAATACGGATAATCTTATCCAAATGATTCACTTTTTACGTTCGCAGACAGCTTTGGACGGTCGAGTAAAGAGAACAGGTTTACCCGCGAAATCTTGTCAAGGAGGTTCTTAATTGAAACTACCTGCCACAAGTACAATATTTAATATCGTCCAACGGTCTTCATCGGCCGGAGGTAAAATGCTACCGAATTAGAATGAAGTGGTCAAGGCCATTTCATCCGGGTATATGCTTTGTTGCTAACTGTCTTATGCAGCGTAACAAGAAGGTGGCATTGCGGTGTACTATCCGAAAAGAAGTCGTCCTCGCATGCTTATACTTTATGAACTTAAGACTTCAACAAATTCAAAAAAGCCTAAAAGTCAACTCTTCCGCTGTATCAAACTCTGAGGCTTTCAAGAATGATAAATGTATAAGTATGTGAAAAATGAAGTCACGAGGAGGCGAATATCACAAGTGATGAATGCACGCGGTCAAGGCAAGGAAACATGCTCAAGACTAAAGTCAAAGATCACATCAGCATATTCACAAGAACAAGATCGAAGACTCAAGCATATTATGCTAGGTTTAAAATTTTGTAAAATGGTGTGACCTCCCTTAGGGGGAGATTGTTGGAAATACGTTTTTCTAAAGAAAGTCTCGGTCACATCATTGTTAGCATAGATCACGAGCTATATACTATTTAGGACATTGTAACTTGGAGTGACCTCCCTTAGGGGGAGATTGTTGGAAATACATTTTTACGTATTTAGAAAGGATCGGTCACTCCAACGATATATACGTAGATTGAGCTCGTGATCTAGTTATGTAAGTATATCCCATAAAACCTACATGTAGGGTGGGCTATATATACCCTTGCTAGCATGTTAGGAAGGGTAGTTGTTCTTTTCTCATTTCACTAATCATTCCATCTTTCTCTCATCCTCTCCTTACTCTCTCTAATTTTCCCTCTCTAGTTCTTCATCCCTCTCCCTCTCTTTTAGATCATAACAACACTTATACAATGCTAAGAAATCGTGGACCTACACTACCACACTTTACCAGTATTCTATGACTCTCATTGTGTAAATACCACAATTGGTAACCATTTTCAACTTCATAGTTAGCTAGGTAGTTTTTTTAGTTGTAATGGGCTCTCAAACCTCATACCTAATACTGGTTCACATTGATCCTATGGTGTATCAGGATCAAAAGAAGGATAGTGAAAGTCATTCCTAACTTTGTATTTAGCTTCAACAAAACTATCATCAGGATCATTATACTCTAACATTAACTGACCAATTCTCCTTGTTGAGGATTCTCATTGTCATTGTCACCCACAAACCTACCCTAACCAACTAGCTTATTCAACCAAGAGTCAGTGGTTGCAACCTAGGAATGACTACATTTTCCTCACCCTCATTTTGGAAGTCAATGTGTTTAGGCAAGTCATCCAAATTCTCATCCTTACTAACATCATCAAAGACACTATCACTAGAATATGATGTTAACCTATCCTCATTAACCAACTGAAAAACATCATACCCATGGTGTTCAGTATACATAGACAAACGACTATTATTCTCAAATAGGTATTCTACAAATGCTTCTAGCTGGGCATCATTAGTGATGGGTCTCAAACCCATATACATTAGAACATCAGGTACAATATAGAAGATCCCTACAGGTACAACTAGGACTAACCTGAGCATAATTGAGAAGAAATCATCATACTTCATACCTTCGAAGTCTATATCATCTATTACACGAAGTTCTCCACTGGGATATGAGACTGGATTGCCAATAAACATGTCATCGTGGTGCAAATCTACCACAAACTTCGTCATTCGTGTTCAATTAACCTGCAATTTCAAAAAAATAAAAATTAGGACAAAACGATTGAATCATCACAATTACGCATATGTAACATTCCTTCAACCTTGATTTGATATACAATAAGTTACATACCAATAATAATTAATCTACCAAAAATCAAGTGTTGTTTAAAATTAGGTTTCATGAAAAAGAATGTGGGATAGATGGGTTTTTTATAGGACTGAAATTAGGGGAAATAAGATATATATGATGTGGAAATTATATAACCTACGTGGACGCAAATAAAATTTAGAAACCGGAGACCATAAATGTTCAACGGTAAAGTCAAATTATTTGACCAAAGTCCTACGTAGCGAGTGTAAAAATTGTACATAAAAAAGTTCCGCGGATATAATGAACACTTTTAATAAATACATTGTGTACTTATGACATTTACCTTTTATTGTTTAAAAAAATTGTCACTGCATAAAATATGATTGGTTATAGTTAATGGTTTGATTGTCCTACTAAACGTTTTCAAGGAAGCATATATCATAATTTAAGATATATCAAATCACGTTGAAGGAGACATTAAAAGATGACTCGATATTGAATGAGTATACTTGATAAGCTTGAATGAAGCACAAGACGTCAAGACCCTCTATCTTTATCTAATTGACTAATTCCCACATATATAGCCATACTTCTCATCTGCACACAGTAACTAGTATCTTTGGTGCCGAACATAAGCAGATAATGACTCGGATATCGAACTGACTGGAATAAACCTAAATTAGACAGCTAAAAAATAACATGATGCAGGACAACCCTGAATCCGCCTATATACAAACAAAATGGCACAAAAAAAAAGTCCTACTAAATTAACACTAACTAGGGTTTTTGCCCGCGCTTCGCCGCGGCGGGCTATGTTTGTGTTTGGTAACGGTTTTAGGGGCGATAAGAAGTCGGATACACTGTGTTTTATCTATAAATCCAGTATGAAAAGCTCGCCTCACTTTGTCCCTTCATACGTCATTCGTGCGTGGAAGCTCGGCTCACTCTGTCCCTTGCCACGTCATTCGTGCGTGAATTCTTTGTCATTCACAGGTCTTTTTACATCACTCCAAAGGTCTAATCGCCTTATAGATGGCAACTGATTATGACATGCAATTGGTAATTAGCAATTATTTAATAGTATAATTAAACTATATAGCTAACAATTTAGAGTGAGTAGTACCTGTCCTGCCAAACGCTCAGGTTCAGCTTCTAATTTGAGCCTTTCTCAAGTAAGGACATGTCAGAAGGCTTAGAGATGGAATATATCCATGTGTCCAGGGATGGGAATTTCTCGCATTCCAATTGAGGTGAGTAAAATTGATTTTTCGCACCCGTTCAGTCCAAGCAAACTGTATCTTAATAGGTTCGCAATCAATAACTACAGATAAACAGGCGTTGATTGCAAGATAAAGAGGGTTTATAGCTACCTGCGACCAGCATATCGTTTCCATGCTTTGTCAATCTTGTAATCAGTGCCAATGACCCCATCCTTTCTTCCAATAAACATATTAAAGCTGCAACATGTATTAAGGGTGTTTGCCGTTGTATGCTCAAAGTGGTTACGTGACTAAACAGGGAACGGTTGCATCTACAGATTTTGCTACCGCGCCGGGTTCTTTTTCCAACTCTGTTTCACTTTCTTTTGCTGCCTGCAAATTTTTTTAACCAAATTAGAACTAAAACTACACAAACCGATTCCCCCAAAGAAAAATTAATTAGAAATTCCACCATCTATTATAAACGACGATACAAATAAGAATCTGCATTGCCTGATATATACGAACAACACATATGTAAAGCAAGTACTCCAACTATGAGCATTACATGCCTCAAAAGTTAGCGGCTTTCGTATCTCTCATATTACAGAAATCTGTGTAACACACTGATACCACCAACGACCCAGATTATGTGATCAGAAAATTAAACCGGTTGTATGCAAATGTGAAAAAAGTAGGCGCAAATAGGCAGACATTTAAAAAAATATAAAAAAAACCCAGCATGGCTGCTAATACAAAGATGCGCCAGACGCGAGAAATCTCACGTTTTATCGAGAAAACCAAGAATCATTCTAACGTTGATGTCATCTTAATAACACATATAGAAAAGTAAATATGAAAGTTCAGAATCACGTACCTTGATAAGCCTTTACCCGAATCAAGCTATTCCCAAAATCGTCCAATATACGGGAATCATTTCCGTAGACACGGGAGCTAGAGACATGAATATAACCTTTTATTTGACCCGTAAATCTGTTTTTAATCTCGAACTTCGTTCCCAATTTTTTTGCGGGTTTTAGCTTAGGCTCAGATAAGGCGTTTTTTGGGAAAAAGAATCATAGCTCGTTATGGCTGCAACCTTCAAAGGCCGCCCCGCCAAGATCCGGGCTATCTTGTCTTTACCCACGGCCGTTTAAACTCTTCACAGCCGACATAATTATAGAAGCATACCATTATTCATCACAGCGTGCCATTAAGATACCCGTAAGTCTGGTTTTATTCTTGAAATTCGTTCCCAATATAGGCTCAGGTATGGAACACCGTGGGAAAAAACGGACACACCCGCCATGGCTGCAGCTGCAACAGTCTGCCCCGCCAAGATACGGGTGGTCTCAAATTCATCCTTTGTCGTTATTGTTCATCATAGCCCGAAAACATTTTTCCTTTGCGATACAAACATATCACAGCTGCCATTGATAACACCTTTCTCACGAAAGAGACCAAATTCGATTAAGAACAACCCCAATAAGTTTCAGGCTTTCAATCCCATCTCTAAGATCGAAACATCCAACCCCATTATTATACTTGATCTATAAGATCGAAACGAAACCCCAAAAGAGTTTGCCCCATTATTATAGAGGGGAACTGTTCATTGGGAAACAAGATTCCCCCTTTTATTAAGGATATAATTGTATATCGTCGCCCGGGATCAACAACGGCAACGAAAGTCACGAACGTGACTATCGTCGCCTGCCATCAACCCCGGCAACGAAAACATTGTGACCCATCGTGACTGTAGACTTAAAAACAAAATATCATGAGCAACTCATAAGCATATTGTTTAAGGACTCAATCACAAATGACACACACACGCACCTATCGTCGGGCGGCTTGTCCAGTAGCACACTTTGGGACTCCATTCACACAACATATAGACATACCACGGTTTTCATAGTGTATTAACCTAATACCGATACTAATTTCTAAGATGCCTTCTGTTGCAGTATGTATGAAACTGGCAATCTGACCCTCATCATTACTTGTAATGAAAATTGCTTTATCGGAACGCTTAAGCAGATTATTGCAACTTTTAAATAGAATAACAGCAAACATGTCATTCTCGTTGAGAAAAGTTACCCTACGTATACGAACCTGAATTGTTCGTCGATGCTGTTTATGGATATTTATCCTAACAGTGGCTTTCTTGAGCTCTGGATTCAAGCTTTTCACGATATCATAATAAGTGTGCTCCTACAATAACATTTATATGAAAGAAATAAAACAAATCAACCACTCGCTCATTTTAGCAACCTAAAAGTTGAGGTACTTGTAATAAAAAGTTGAAACAGCTTTCACCTGGTAGTCGAGCATATCCAATCCCTTTGATACAAATTCAAACAAAGTTTTAAGATTTTCTCGGCTTGGTTCTGTCACAAAAATATTTGAGTACCTACAAAATCATAATAAAAGTAGATTAAAAAAAGTGAACAGAAATCAAAGAAGCACTTATCAGGTAGAATTCTTACCCTGCAGCAACAGCTCCAGCAATCGCAAGACCAAGTGCTTCCGACTTACCACGCAACCCCCTGAGTCCCTGACACAAAACACCTAAATGAGTAACAAAATATCACAACATTATTAACACACAAAAGAATCAAACCGAAAGGCTATAGTTCTAACCTGTGGGTACCGTAATCAGATTCAATGTAAATGCAACCTCGAAATGTCACCCCGCAAATTGGCTTTTGTTCTCGAGTTCCGTTTCTGATTTTTCCGGGGTATATCATAGGCTCAGATAAGACGCTATTTGGGGAGAACAGTCATAGCCCACATGGCTGCAACCTTCAAAGGTCGCCCCGCCAAGATCCGGGTTGTGTTATCTTTGCCCGCGCCCGTTAAAACTCATCACGGCCGGAGATTATTTATTATATTATATTTTTAATAAAAAGGGAGAATCTCGGTTTCTAATGAACAGTTCCCCCCTCACATACCCAATTGACTTTATTAACAAAACCCACGTCTCTCACACATCTCTCAAAATATTTTAATCAAAGGAAACTCATCTCTTAGGAGGGAAATCACGGTTACTCATCACAGCGCGGCACATAGATTATCATAGTTAATCAACCAAATATGAACTGCAACTGGACTTTTCTAGCAAACGGAAGACGCCAAGGCAAATATCAGCCGGCATCTTCAATGATCGGGGACCAATGTCAGCGACCCACAGAAAATAAGGAAACGCACCGTTTCGAATGAACAGTATCATAGTGACACATTCAGAAGCGCAAGCCTTTAGTAATCCACTGACGTCTAACATCCCTCTCAGGGTCGGATAAAGAAGTAAAGTTACCGATACATAGGAACGGTACCGTATTCACACTCAATGTAAATGCAATCTCAAAAGCTTTCCGTATTTTTTGGGGTATAGCATCGGCTCAGATAAGACGCTATTTGGGATAAATAGTCATAACCCGGCCTGGCTGCAACCTTTAAAGGTCGCCCCGACAAAATCCGGGCTGTGTTATCTTTGCATACGGCCTTTTAACTTCATCACAACCCGATATAATTATAGAAGCATACAATTACTCATGACTGTGTCTCACAGAGATTATCATAGTTAATCAACCAAATGTGATACGCCCAGAATAGTTAACCCAATCGTCGCCTGTAATTAAGGAAAAAAACTTCACTATATATAAACAAAAATAAAAGTATATACATATTTACTGAGTTTCGATTAGAACTAATTATGCACATAAAAAATGATCCAAAGAACCCTATATTCTTTTGTCTTCTGTGACGTTTAATTGTTTAATGTTGGAAATAAGTCTAGAAACCATCATCTGGATGTTCAACTGTTAAAAGTTTGTTTTTCTGCATACATGGTCGACTTATGGCTTATTTGGTTTTAGGCTTATGATTCATAAGCTTACTTTCAGATAAAAGATGTAGACCCAAAGAACCCCTTAAAATGCATACATATTGCTCGAAATAGAACATTAAAAATGCAAATAACTTATCTTTTTTGCTTCAGGACTATCATTGCCTGAGCTTTGACAGCTTATTCCGTTGGACCAACACGGGTTCTTTAAATAAATCTGGTGTTTATACTTTTAATCCGCTGATCACAAAACATCTCCGAATAACTATTGTTCCCACGTCTGAAAATTAACAACCCAACACGTGAATCAAAAAAATTGACAGAGATTTCAATTAACCAAAACATAAAAAGTAAAAGCCCTAATTTTTACTTATATAAGTCTTTCAGTATAAAACAAAATAAAAACCCCAAATTTATTAAAGTAAAAGCCCTAATTTTTACTTATATAAGTCTTTCAGTATAAAAAAAACCCTAAATTTATTGCTATAATTCAATTAAAAAAAACACTGAAATCAGAAAATGAACGTACCTTTAATTAATAGTCGCCTTTTGTTTTTTTTGTATAAGACTTCTTTCGATTGGAGATCAAATCCATCGCGAATCGCGATTACCCTTTCGTTGATCAACCCTGGATACCCTTTCGTTGATCAACCCTGAATCAAACTTTAGATGAGCCCGATTTCATGAAATCAAACTCATTAGATTAAACCGATTCAATGAAGATGAGTTATTTTCAGATGTGTGAGATAGAGATGATGAGTTAATTTCAGATGTGTGAGATAGAGATGTGTGAGAGACGTGGGTTTTGTTAATAAACTAATTGGGTATGTGAGGCACACAACACACACATAGTTTTATTTGTGAGGAGAGAAATAATATTATATTTGAGTGTGTGAGGGGGGAACTGTTCATTGGGAACCGAGATTCCCCCCTTTTATTAAGGATATAATTTCACTAAATAGACACTAGTTAAAATTTGAGTTGAGATTAACATAACATAAACTCAATTAACCAATCACAATCACTTATTTAAAAAAAACCCACTTTCCATTACTTTTTTAAAAAATTAAATATATCACAAACGGTAAATCGCCAAGTGACAAAAAATACACAATTGTAACGAGGATTAAATCATCTTTCTAACGAGAGACACATGCATAAACTTTCGGCGAACTTTTTTTTTTTGTTTGAGAAAATCATATATGATTCGTATCACGGATCGTATATGATTTCCCAGAATCATATATGATTTCAGAAAATCATATATGATCCGTGATACGAATCACTATGGTTTTCTCAGACAAAAACAAAGTTCGTCGGAAGTATATATATGTGCTCCTCATTTGAAAGATAATTTAATTCTCATCACGATGCTATGTTTCGTTTTGAGTAACGATTAACGGTTTGTGAGATATTTAATTTTAAAAAAATGATAAAAGTTGTTAAATAAAAAAAATGAAGGGCTAAGATTGTTTTTTTGGGTTTATGCTAAAATAATTTTTTACATTAAACTTTTTCCGTCAAACTTTAATTAAATTGTTGTACAAATTTCAATATTAACTTTAAAGTCATTCAATATTAAGTCTCTTGGCCAAATTCAAAAAAAACAAACGTATTAATCTTACAGAACATGTAAAACTCTTTTATAGTTTCATCTCACATCTTTAATTATTGGTCATATATCAGCCAAATTTGATACTTTTATTGGTAAAACTCAAGATAATTTTGTCCGTATATAAATATTTATGCTTGTTGCCTTCAAGCAAAAGTATTAGCTAAAAAAAATGCTAAATTCATGATTTGTACATTTAAATGCCAAGAGTATTTACTCAAAAAAAATCTTTTATATAATAAAAAAATTAGATTTTTTTTGAGAATTTAATGAAAAGTTAAGGTTGTAGAAACAACTTGGAATAATCAAATTGTTTGATTTTGACACATAAGCAAAATCGAGTGATGTAATTGGTGAAAAAAAGTCAAAAACTAATTTCAATTTAGTCAAAATTAAAAAATTTGGTGGAGGAATTTGATGAAAACACACAAAGATATGTGTCAAAGTGAAAATAAAAACTTAAAAAAAGAGGAGGAGATTGATAAAATTTTATTGGATTTTAAACAAACTAGATGGACATAAGAGTAAACTTATAATTTTCCATATTTTTTAATAACTTTATAAAATAAATAAAATACCCCCTTAAACTTGAGTTGGTTTATTACACAAACTAGTATTTTTATGGAAACCAAGGGATTAATCCTAGCCATCCATTAGTTAAGACCAGATCTTATGAAAAAAAGCGGAGGGATTAAGTTGAAACTAACCAAAACTATTTAGAGAAAAAAAAGCGTAGGGACTAAACTGCAAATATTATATTTTCTTATTTATATCCATATATATATATATATATAAAGTATATCTGGATATATATAAAGTATATATATCTAGATATACCTTTTTAACTTTTTTAATATCACTTTATATCCAAATATAAGGGTTAATTTAATTATTATGATCAGATATATATAAAGTATATCTACATATATATAAAGTATATCTGGATATATATAAAGTATATCTAGATATACCTTTTTAACTTTTTAATGTCACTTTATATCCAGATATAAGGTCAATTTAATAATTATGATCAGATATATATAAAGTATATATAGATATATACAAAGTATATCTGAATATATAAAAAGTATATCTAGATATATATATAAAGTATATCTGGATATATATAAAGTATATCTGGATATATATAAAGTATATCTAGATATAAGGGACAATATAATAATTATGATCAGATAATATTTCGGTGGTAAATGTGTATTTTTTTTTTTTGCCACTCGAAAAAAAATTCCGCTCGAAAAAAAATAAAATTTTTTTGCCGTTCATAAAAAAAAACATATGATAAGGTTTTCTTGATTAATCTTATATTAATCCTAGTCATTGGATGAAAGGTAAATGGAGGGTGAAGATGAGTCCCTTAGTTTCTTAGAAGAAACAAATTTATAAAATAACTTTTGCCCTTAAACTTTATATCTTCTATATTTTTATTTTAAAAATACAACATCTATGTTATATTAAAAAAATCAACAAATCTCATGATTATAAATATTCAAATAAAAAAACAAATTATTGTCTATTTTTATTTTGACACTTAACAAAGTCAAGCAATGCAATTTACGTAAATTATTATTAATATTAATATAAATATCAAAATGAGTGTCGGATCTCAGACATCGGTGTGAGATGAAAATAAATAGAAGAGATATCACATATTAGAACAACATATATTTTTTCAAGGCCGTTGCAGACAATATCTAGAAAATGAGGAGCTAACATTCCAGTTAAATAAATTCAAATCCTTTGTGCAACAAACACTTATACTCAATATCAATTATATCACATCATGCAAAATCATATAAAACTTGTGGGTCCCTGGGCATCGTAACTATTTGAGTATGAAAAATTTAATATTGTTTTATAGAATGATATTAAGCATTACAAAATCATGAATTTATAAATCGTGTAGGTGTAAGGTTGATGTAAATGGTTTGTTGATTAATTATTAAGATATAACTATTTAGAATAAAAATATCGAAAGTAAAAAGAGTATGAAATTCAAAAAATAAAAATTGAGGCGAGTTTATATTAATTTACACGCTGCACAGTAACAGAATAATATAATTATCCATATAAACATAATCAAACCCATAAACATTAAATGTTTAAAAATATATAAAAAAATATACATAAAATCACAATAACAAAATTATTACTTCATTTATCCTTTATATTTAAATATCGTGCGTGCACGGGCATTAAAACGTACCAAAAGTATACCAAAATATTTTTCTTCAAAAAATATCAAAATATATTGAATTCATGATTTGAAAACAAAACATTATTGAGTAGTTAAATATTAAATAAGAGTAAATTGCATTATTCGTTTTTGTCGTTTAGGCCAAATTTTTAATTCCGTTCTTAATCTTTATTTTTTTCATAATCTAACTATAATGTAATTTTGTAACGCTTTCGTGATTGATGAAATTTTTTTTTCTTTTGGATGCTCACTCATATATCATTCAAAATCACAAAATAAATAAATAAACAAAAGGTTTCGTATATTTATACATCTAAATAGCAAAATATAACGAATTAACGTCGATAACTAAATTGATATTAAGTAATTATTATCATTTTAAAAAATAAAAAGATTAACAAAACAAAAAGAAAGTTGTTTATATCATTTATTGCTAGTCTTAGTTATATTAAAATTAATATTAAATAATTATAATTATTGTCATTTATTGCTAGTCTTACATTGTTGTTTGTAAAGTCTAACTATTTTAATAAGTATAATTTAATTAGTGTCTAAAAAGTAAAACTAAAGTGTCAATTTAACAAACCCCAAAATACAAATCGCTAATATTGACGAGAAACTAAAAAACGAAGGCCAAATGAGGAAAATTGTCTCTGATAGTTGTGTCAGATCACCTATGGATAATGTCCATTTCATCACGAGATTTCCTTGCATATAAGACATGTCTCGTACCTCCATGCGGATTAAAAGGTATGGCTGTTTTAAGTGGGTTTCTTTTAAGTCTGTTTATCACTCTTCTATAGATCCATGAATCGGCTAACTTAATGTAATCGGAAAGTGGATTTGTTGCGGGACAAGCTGCATTGAAAGCAGAAGCGAGCAAAGTTGCTAAACACGAGAAAGCATGTTTGGAGAATCAACACGTGTTCATCCCTTTTGCTTTTGATACATTTGGTTTCCTAGCACCGAAAGCGATGGAGTTTTTGAGTAGGGTTCAACGGGTTGTGCAAAGTAATGTTTCCAACTCTAAGGCACAAAACTTTATTTTTAGTAGGATTGGTTTTGCCATCCAAAAAGGGATCGCGGCGCAGCTTGTTGCCCGTTTGCCCACCATTTTATTGTAAACAGTATTTAAGGTATTTTACAAAAAAAAAAAAAAATGTAATCGGACATATCTATACAGGGACGGAACATGCTTAGATATTGGCGGGTGGACATAAATTTTTAGGGTTGGCAAGTTTTGTGCAAGTTTACGAGGTGTCTGGAGTGGGGAGCTAGTACGGTGATTAATAGGTGTTGAGGTACCCTAATCAACCCACTTCATTGTGTACATAATTCATAAACTAATAACTTAAACAATAAATTGCGTCAATCACGCCTCCCTTAACTCAACTTGTTGGCTCTGTCCTTTTGGTGCTGCATCAAAAGCTTATATGCATAGTGCACAACAATAATAAGAGAAACTTTCTGTTGTGGTGCACGAAAAGCTCCATTTTCTAACCTCTTACAAGAAGAAAATAATCAAAGATACTTCAAAATAATAAGCATCTTTAAAGATCCAACAAACACATCATTTATCTTTCTAAACCAAGAAAGGAAGACTAAAAGAAAAAGGAAATGATAGGTTTAATTTGGGATAAATGTTTTGAGGACGATGAGATTGGACTAGTGAGATTATTTCAGAAGCCATAGACGGTGAAATCGGAAAATATTTTAAGCTAAGTACATTTTAATTTTCTCAGATATAGTGTATTTTGTGTGACAAAGTAAAATAAAAAATTAGTTAAAATTGTTATAAAAAGAGAAATTAAAATGGATCTAAAAACTGAAGAAAATTTATTTATTTGAAAATAATTTTATAAACATTTTTTCTATGAGTTTTTTATTCGAGTTTCTAATCATTTAAATATAAGATTTATAAAATTTATATAATTTTTTTTTGTTTTTATTCGTTTAAATAGAAAAAATAACAAATTATACTAAATTGATATAAACCTTTTTTACAAAATTTATATAAAAAATAAAAAAATTAATTTTTACTCATTCTAATAGAAAATTTATAAATTTGAAAAAAAAATTTAAAAATATATTTATTGGGTTTTTTTCGTTTAAATAGAAAAAATAAATTTTATATAAAAAGATTCTATAAATTTTGTATAATGTTTTTATAAAATTTATATAAAAGGTGAAAAATTAAAATTTCACTCATTTAACTAGAAAATTTTTTAAAAAATTATACAAAATATTTATTCGGTTATTATTCTTTAAAATAGGACAAATATAATTCATATTTTTATAACTTTTTTTAAAAATATATATATAACAAGTGAAAATTCGGTTTTAATCGTTTAAATAGAAAATTTGTAAAATTTACATAACAAATAACTATTCATGTTAATTGGATCGACTTAAAATCAAGATTTCAAAATATTATTAATTTTGTCAATCAAACATGCGTAGGCGTTTTAAATTTTCTAATTTTTAATTCTCACCAATTTAAATTTCCTAGAATATTAAAAGTTCCAGAATTCTAAATTCACGAGCCAAACGGCACCTTAGGGAGAACTTTGTTAAA
The DNA here is from genome assembly GCA_025667525.1 of Glebionis coronaria. Taxonomy (NCBI): domain Eukaryota; kingdom Viridiplantae; phylum Streptophyta; class Magnoliopsida; order Asterales; family Asteraceae; genus Glebionis; species Glebionis coronaria. Next base: position 86,481,303 of record CM046875.1, on the reverse strand, counting down.
TTGGGTTTTGATCTAGTTATTCACTAATACACTCATGCAGTCAAAACAAAAAAATAACAAAAAATCAAACTAAAGGTAAACTAGAAAAAAAAAAGGAAAATTGATACTCCGTAGTAAACATACTATTTTTATGGTTCTATGTAACCTACTATTTCTTTCATTATGTCAACATGTTTTTTTTTGTTAAAGCTAAGTAAGCTAACAACAATGAATATCCTTCTCAAGTTAGTGAGAATGTCTCAACTGATTACCTTTTTATTAACTAAAATATAAAATGAACAAAAGGAGCAGTATTTGAGGTCTTCCTCCCTTTTATATAGTTTGATTTACAAATATAGAAAAAGTACAGATATAGTACTTAAACATTAGGAAAAGTAAAGAGAAACCCTTGAACATATAAGAGTACATATCAATACCCTACCCATGAAACCATCTTTGTCCTCAAGGCTGGTAGTGAGCCCAAATATCAAAAGAAAGAAATTGTTGTTGTAGTTTATGGACTTCTTCCCAAGTACTAGTACTTTACGTGTATTTACTGTTTGACCAGTAGACCTAGACTTCTGCCACAACAACATTGTTCATTTTAACCATCCTATAGAAACTATAAGATGGGGTGGGGTGAATAGTTTTACCACTTGAAAACTTATTTCATAATTATTAAGCTAAATTGTAATGTTTCAAAAACATTTGTTATATCAAGCGATCTTGATCATGATTGACTTAAGATAATCGTAAGTAAAGAGTAAGGAAAGAGACAACCTAAAGAAGATACCAAGTATTTTTAATGGTTCAACAATGAAGATCTCTCTTCGTTCATACTCCACTCGTACACATACTCGAGATTTTCACTATATCCACAAGATCCTTTCTTGGAGGAAAAAACCTTACACGTCGCTTACACCAATTTTTCCGACACTAAGCAAAATGTCGAGTTCTAATCTTAGAAAGAAGCAATCTACACACGTCGCCTATTTCTATTTTTCGGAATAAGGCTAAATGTCGAGTTCTAATCTTATATAGAACCAATCTACACTCATCATTCACACTCACATCACTTTAAAGCCAAGTGAGAACTTATACATACAACACTCATACTCACACCACTTTAAAGCCAAGTGAGAACTTAGACACAAGACACTTCCAAGTATACACATATAACTTGGATCTACACAAGACACACAAGAAATAAATAGATGATCATGACTAGATCTTTGGAGGAGAGATCTTCATCAATGCATCATCTTTTAACACTTCACAAAGATGTGAGTGATCTTCTCTTTAGACGTAAGAAGAAGAGGATTGAGTAGATAATCATAAGTAAACATACTTAACACATTAAATGATCATTTAGTAATGATTGATAAAGAAATTTAGGAGCAGAAAAAAGAAGTCCAAAAAGGTTGATGATAATGAAAAATGATCTACTATTTATAGGGACAAAGAGGCCAACGACTATCTAGTCACGGTTCGTTATTGTTCTCACATTTCTTTATATATAAAGAACCGTTGGACCCTATATGGGACCGTGACGTAGACTACGCTTCTCTTTTTTTTCCTTTAGTAGGGAAGTTTATATGGCCAGGTTAAACTTGTTGGGAATATCCAATTTCAAACTTAGAATATCCAATGTTTAAGCTTTTCATTTTTCATTAAAACAATCTCTTAAAAAGAAAGTATATTTGAAAATGTTTTGTCACATTTAATCAAATATGAGTTTTAAGGTAAATCAATTTTAATGATCACTAAACATATTAGAAGTATGTTTGTGCAAACCTTAAATGATTATAACCTAAATGGTAGTATTCATTAAGTAATTAATTTTGCAATTATCTTTAACGATAAATGTTTTTATACTTTGTCGTGATCAAAACATAGAAATATCGATTATCACAAATAATGTTATTAGGCATCCTTTACATTAACAATCTCCCCCTTTTTATTACGGCAAACTATAAACTTGTTTATGTAAAAACAAAAGTTTTCGAATTATTAATGAGTTTACACTATTTTCTCCCATTTACCTTAAATAATCCCAAGACTCGATTATATAAACACATGGATGTGATTCATTGTTTCATATAATTAAACCAAACTTTTTCCTCCCTAGTTCTCTTGGTGGTTGACGGCTACACGAAACCTAGTTTTTTTTATTAAATATCCACTTAATAAAGATCTAGCAATCAAAGGTGGTTGATTGAGGTGTTGTGTGGACTATCTTAGAAAAGATCTAACTTGATCTTTGGTTTATTGGAAAATTGGTTTTGGTGGATAGAAGTTAGGGTTTGGTTGGTTGATTAATTGTGTTCTTGATCATCCGTTCTTGGACTTAAGGTATGCATTATTTATGTTTATGTTAGTTACATTATGAGCCTAGTTATATGATCATATCCGCTGCGTTTACTATTGATGCATGAATATATGATTCATTAGGTTGCTAAATTCCAACAGGATGGCAGTATTATCCTTGAAGTTTTCTTGCCCTTTATCGTCACGATCGTTATTGTAGCGATTGTTGGAGCGATTATCGTTGTCGTGATCATTGGAGTAGTAGTGGTCTTCATTGACGTTGGTGTCTCTTTTATCTTCGAACTTTCGTCTTATGATCTTTTGTTCCTTGCACAATATTGTGCTTTAGTACCTGATCCATCAGCCTCTGAGTTATAGAAATGACTTCATCCAAGGTTTGGGGCTTTGAAGCAATAACATTTCTCTCAATGCTTTGAGGCAACCTCCTATAAATGCTTCCATAATTTTTTCATAATCCGGCACCGTGGTTGGGAATAATAGTGCTAGTTCTTGGAATCTTCTTATGTAAGCCTTGAGATAATTTCCTTCCACCTTAAGTTGGTAAAATTCCTCTTCCATATTTTTGATCTCATTTCTTAGGACAATACTTCTTTATCAACAGCTTCTTAAATTCAGACCAAGTGGTCTTATAAGCTTCTTCAATTACGATGGGTTGAGCAAATGATTCCCACCATGATATTGCTTCATTAGTTAGTGTACCAGTAGCAAATTTTACTTTGTAGTCCTTAGTACAATCACTTCGAGCAAATAGTGATTTTGTTCTTTCAAACCAACGAATGAGACTAACAGCACCTTCAGATCCCTTGAAGTTAAAAGGTTGATATTTCATAAATTCCTTGTAGCTACATTTCTTGACTATGGGAATTTCTCTTTGAACATTGTTCATTTCAACATTAGGCATGTTAGTAGCTTGTGCTTGCAGAGTTGCAACAACACTATCAGCTACTATAACACCCCCCATTTTTACCATACAGCAACGGAAGCTAAAATATGGTATTACTTTATTGAACACAAGTCATAATAATAGAAAACAACTTAAAAGAGGATTTAAATCAAATTTATTTATATTTCATTCAAAAAATAGAGTTTTACAACATGAGGTTTCCAAAATCTATGACAATAATTTCAAGCTCGTACCTCTGCATGTCATCCTTGTGTTGCTCCATGCTATTAGTCACAAATACCTAAAATATATGCTTAAAAGTCAACACAAAGGTTGAGTGAATTCATAGGTTTGAAATAACATTTTGATACATGTGCTACCACTTGAGCTACGTTACTATTCACCCACATATAACAATATCTTATTGCACTAAGCTCATAACATCAAAACTAACGAGAATTCACCGAAGTGGTCGTCATGACAGGGTATCATGACAAGTAATCTGCAGGAGTAGGTTACCCATTAGTTCTAATAAAGTGTGCTCGATTACCCAGACGAGCAGGTAACACAAAAAGGATTTTTACTTTAAATAGATCTATTCACATTATTAGCACACACATAACAATTTTAATGACTTATGAAATTTTAGAAACAAGTAACAGTTCAGGCACACGTGCTATAACATATTTCAGTAAAATCCTAGAATTAAAAAACACATGTATTCCAATTTTAGCATATATATATCCCCCTCACGGGTTATAAAATCAATTTAGAAAGCATTAAAAGTGAGGCCATGAACTCACCTACCATCCGTAAAGTCTGAGCTACATCAGATATATCTCATTCATAAACAAACAGCTTGGTCTCACAAACCTGGGTCAACTCATGTGTATATATATCAAGTCTTTATCTTCATTTCCAAGTTTTAAGTATCCTTTTATGATATTTGCCTAAGGTTCATAGTTTATTAAATTTCACATCATTGTTCGAGTCATCAGACTTCAGAAGTCATTCTATAAACGTTTGAGGAGCGAGGGCGCTTTAAATCGTAAACCCAACCACTCAGTTAGAACGTAATATCGAGATGGAACATCTTTAGTACAAATCTACCTACTAACATGATATGTTTATTACTTTATCCAAATGATACATATAGTATTTAAAGTTTACGTAATTACATTTTCAACCCTTATAGTTATAAGTTTAACTTATTTACACTTTTGACCCTTAAAGTATATAGTTTAAGTATTTACATTTCAACCTTCTAATATTAACCTCAAGGTTTAAAACTTAACAATATCAATCCTTATAGTTTTAAATTTAGTAAAATGACACTTTTGGCCCAAAAATTTATAGTTTAAAAAATGACCGTTTTAGTCCCTAGACTTATTTAAAATTACATAACTAGCTCAAATTTGTACCAAATGATCTAGGAACTTAAAACAAAGTTTATAAACATATTTATAATCATAATAGCATTAGTTTCCAATTCTATATCTTTTGAAATATATTTTAACTTATTATTTTATGTAGATTACAAAATTAGGGTTTTATTACAACTTTAGCTTATAACTTCCATTTAGATCATTATATGAACCAAGACTTTTAGAATAGATTATTTAGATAATAAACAAGCTCATTAAAGACTTATAACTTAAAAAGAACTTATTGAACAAGGTGGATAATTACAAACAAGAAAACTAGGAATCTAAGGCTTTTAAAGGGGCATATGGACTATATCTTCTTCACAACTCTTCAAGAACTCTTGGAACTTGTTCAAAAGATTTATACTAATATTAGGAACATCTTATGACTTCAATGGTGGCTCTAGAACAGAATGTTTATGTAACACCCAACTTGGATAAGTGGACCGTTACGTGTATTTATGGCGTGTCATCAAAGCATAAGGTAAATGTCCTAAAACATTAACTGACCATAACGGAAATACCGGAATCAAACATCGGTAATCCAACCTAAGCTCAAAACATGAAAAATAAAATACTGAAGGAAAAGACTAAACAATGTCCAAATAAGCAGAATAATGTAAGAAGTGCATAAAGTAAGAAGTCCGAATAGCTTCCATTCAATGCACATGCTCTCAGAATCCTAAGAGCGTCCCGGTGTACCTGCCGTTAGAACATGAAAGAACTACGGCTGAGCATAACGCTCAGTGAACGGATATAAAGCATGATAAGGAATTACTGAAATGAGAACAGATGATAAAATATTGGAGCTGTAAGACTGATAAGTAAAGTTGCAGCGGAAATCTGTGTATAATCTGTAAAGTCTAATTTATAAATAATAAAGCTGAACTGTTATCTGTTAAATCTAAAAACATGCATTTACTGTATTTTAATTGCCAGAGCTTATATAGGTCACGTGCTGTAACAACCGTGCATGAATAACTGGAGGGGTGACCTCGTCATGCTGTAGAGGGGTGACCTCTAAATAACTGTAGAGGGGTGACCTCTAAATATTGTGCTGGGTGGAGGGATCAACTCCAATGTGAAGGATGTAGAGCACACACCACATTCACCCTGATAACTTGTAAACTGATAAGCCTAGGATGCATCCATACGCCCCACTAAACATACATATAAAAATGGCCAAACTGAACATGAGTGGGACGATGCAGGATATCACTCTCCTGCATGTGAGTCACGACACCGGTGCCTCTAGTGTCGTGGTTACGGTACCTCCGTAACTAGTACATAAACTGGTCGTGCTTGTATATAATGCTCAGGCAACTTACTTCGTTTTTAACATGATTTCTGATAAGCTTAAACACATACGGGGAAAAACATTTGGCTGCAGATTGGGAATCCTAATCATGCATAGAAAGGAAGTCCTTACTGAAAGGACGGAAAATCCGTACCTCGTGTCCAGTAATGAAATAAGAATGAAAGCTGAAGTGTCTACTCCGACTTCACGGATACTACATAAATAAGGGACATGAAATGAGTTGTCTGATTACCATTTACTGTTACTGATTCTTAATTGTTCTTAGTTTGATTTATTTTATTCTTGTATTACTTTTTGTGTATAAACTGGTAACTCTGACTGTCTCATGTATTATTGATTAGTGTATTTCATGTATTCATGTGTTATTATACTGTTATAATTAACCTGCTAAAAATAAAAAGTTTCCAAAATAAAAAGTTTCCAAAAATAATAATAAGCTGATTAAATAAGTCTATAATATAAGTTGAGGCTTAATGAATATATTTTATAAGTCATGATTTAAGCAAGCTCAATATTTGTTAAGCCCAACTTAACTTTAAACTGATTTCCCGTCAAATAATCTACATTATTAACTACTAAAGATTAATATGTCGAGCTATCAACTAATGTTTTAGTCTTCAACTTTATACCTATATCTACTTGTTTTAGTTTCTATTTTTTTTATGCTCGGTTACACTAGCTGACATTGCCATCCATATTTCAAACTAAAGACCATGTTTCTATATTTCATGCATGCCTTAATTCCACATCAATTAAATTTGCAAATGTTCATAACCGTAACTTGGGCAAATATATTACGATGAGAGTACTTATGATATATGCTTGTACATGTAATTCCTCGCTTTTAGTTCACCTGCAGTCTAACATGTTTTAAACTCGCAACCGAACAATGCGTCATTAATGTGATTCCCGATCATGGTTCTTATATATTCGTATATCATATTAGTATGAAACAAGGATGACTAAGATTTGTGATATTGCACGAAAAAAATAGTTAAAGATGTATACCTCAAGTCAAACGAGAGTTCGAGAATAAACGAACAAAAATGCGAACACGAGGTCGAACGTGAAAATAGAGTTTGGCGAGATGAATCGGACCTCGATAACGCGTACCCGTTCGTATATGAATAAACGAATCTAAAACCATGCAACTCAAGAATGATCTTTACTACCGAACGGTGCCGAACCGTCTTCCCAAAACATTATACGATCACACTAAACCTGAGCGTGATACAAGAATACAACTCCAAGTCCGTGACAAATGAAGACATAAATCCGACAGGATTATGAATGCGAACCGATCGAACACTTTTCATCAAAGGATTTCATATTTAACGCAGTTTTGCTTAAAGGGGTCTTTTGCTTAAAGGGGCCTTCGAAATTAAATGAGATGTATATTATTATTAGCTAAAAAGGGTAACCGTGTATAATGATAAGAATGTGGCGCGAATCATTCGCAAGGATTGCGTGAAATGGAGGATAGCAGTGAAAGCTTTTTAATGCAGTCAACATTTCTTATTCCATTAGTTGAGACATATTCTAATCTCAATGATATTAACTAGTTAGGAAATGATAAGATTTACAACATAGGATTGAAGATGATATTATCCCTTACTGATTCACATTTTTATTTGCATTAATATAGTAATATTTATTTTATTTTATATGTACATGTTTTATTATTAGTATAATCATTAAAATGCTAAGTAAGATTTTAGGGTTTTACAACTCTTCCCCTCTAAAAAAATAATTCGTCCTCGAATTAGAAACGTGGTATTGTTGCGGGTTTTACAACTCTTCCTCTCTAAAAAGGATAATACGTTCTTGAATTAGAGACACGATAATGTTTTGGTTTTACAATTCTCCCTCTCTAAAAAGGAAATTCGTCCTTGAATTAAAAGTAATTTAAGCTGATGAGGTTTATATAAGCTGAAAGACACATAGACTGAAAGGACATGAAAGCTGAAAGACATAAAAGCTGAAAGACCATTCGTCCTTGATTTAGAACATACTGCTGCTGAAAGGGTATAACATGACATGACTAAAATGAACATGGAATGTGACATGGCTGAAGAGAACATGGAATGTGGCATGACTGAAAGGACTTAACTGGATTTATTAAAGGGAAAGGAATGAGAGGTCCGGATGGACTCCTCCGTTTCAAGTGGACTCCCGCTTGAAACGATTCCTTCACATGTCTAAACATAATGAAAAATCTTGGTCTTGATGACCCTGTCCTGATGAATGCTGAATAGTTTCTGGTCCATACTTAAGATGGATTTTCTGGATCTGATAGAATGAATAAGCTATAGCATGTAGTATACATGAAACGGTACGTACAAGTATCCTGAAAAGATAACATTTATATCTCTGAGCAAGCTGCTGAAACATATAGGGACGGACTATGTGAACAATTATGAACGTGCTATGTGAGCAATTGTGAACGTGGTTCGCGATTATATAAGGAGCGTTGTGCATGAAGTATATCGTGAATGTGATACGTGAAGCATACTGTGGACGTGCTACCAGAACATATCATGAACGTATGCTGACTGAGGAAGGAATTCCAAACGATACGGCCTGAGATGTGAAACGTCTGCCTGGTTATGGAATAGTTGTGCTATACTTGAGTCTAGTTTCTCAAGCTTCCTGTAACCGTATTCGGTAATAAACTGTGAAACGTGTATCGCGGAATGGAACACGGACTTGAACGTGAACAATGTTATGAACGCGAACGTGAGCTTAAATCATGAGATATCATAAAACATAAGCTGAAACAGATCATATTGCGAATGAGATGTAAACGTGAAAGTGAAAATAAACGTGAACGTGAATGTGAACGTACACGTGATCGTAAACATGAACGTGAGCGCGATTCGCGAACGCTAATTTCCATCTGACAAGATTGTGGATGGAATACCTTGGAATCATACGATCTATTTCTAAATTTCCTGCAGATTTGTTACTACGTAATCATCTCGGATAAAAGAAGACGTGTAGGCTGGGTTAACTGGTTAACAAAGACTTAGATAGCATCATGCTTCATCTGAGTCTGTGGTAACTGGCAATAACCTCCATGGAATCTTATCTCATTTATGTTCAAAAATTTCTAGTGGTTGTAATAACTCATTAGCATGTCGGTGTCCTATCTTGAACATGTGGTATGTTAGGCATCTAGATATGAACGTAGTTTCATCAATTGTGTTATACTGCTTCTATCAAAATTTTACCTAGGATTATTGTACATTCCGGTGGAATTTCGTTCACAGGCGTCAGTCGGGACCATCAGGTGATGGCCTTCACCTTCGCAGCATTGTCTCAAATTTCTTTCTACTGAAATAGGGTGGCTCAGAAATACAAGTCTGAATTTTAGAGAGACTATAACGTGTGCAACAGCAGTCTGAAAAAAAACTCATGTTCTTTCTCTCACCACTGCTGGTGGCATAATCGTGAATCGTTCCAGAAAATGTTATAAGACGTCGTAGCAGGTCAGGCAAACCTTCTATACGTGAGATGACATCGATTATGAATGGTGATCTTGTAAAGTTTCTGGTGATCGATACATGATCTCATGTTAACGGCCTTCTTCCTGATAGACAGAAACGATGCACTTCCTGGTGGTGCGCCACGGCGAATAAAGCCTCGTTCCGGTAATTCTCGCAGCAAATGTTGCAACTCTTTTAACTTAGCTGCAGCCCGCAACAGGGAGTTTTGAAAACATGTCCTGTTCTTGAGACCAGCTTGATGCAAATTCTGTCTCGTGGTTAGAAAGGAATTTCTGAAAAAAAAAACTTTCTGAAATTACGTCTAGGACTCTGGAGAAATCTGTTGGTCATGAATTTAAGGAATTTAAGAAGTGAAATTATAACTGTTAGCTGAAAGGTCTTTCGTATCTTTGGAAGAATAATTCACTTGTTGTATAGTATAACAACTTGTACTGATTTCCTGGCAGAAAATAAAATGACTATATTTGGGATTTAGTAAGACGGATCTCGTCGGTAACTGCAAGGAAAAAGGAAAACCTTAATAATATGAGTGGTACTGTGGAGTCTTTCTGGCTGGGAGGTAGGTAATACCTGATTTAAGATAAAGCTGACATATGAATACGTGAAGTAAACGTGGCGACTTTCACTGAATATTTTCGTCTGTAACCTTACAGAATAAATACCGCGTGTCTAAGCTGAATGATACTCTGGTGGTGACTAAATCTGTATTGATCTGATTCATGCGTGGCATAATAGAACTGGTATACCCCTTTCTGAAGGGTACCCTGAATTACTGAGGACCTGGCTTAGAAACATACTGGAGTTATGAGTTCTGACTCGTATTTTAATGAAAGATTCGTATGACGTGTACCATGACTGGTGTCCTGATATGTGTCTTCCGATATGATACCTGAGACCTGTGTCTTGACTGTCGTCTTGACATGTGTTTTAGTGGATGAACCTGGACAAGGCTGAAAATTTTTGGTAACTGCTAGGATCGGCGGACCGGTTAGACTACTGGCCTCTTGTATTTCTGATCACGTCCGTGCCGGAGTTTCGATGGTTACTGACTAATTAATTATAATTACAGTGGTTGTCATTACTACCTTGTCTGTCAGTTTCCTGACGATCGTAATCATGACCGTGATTCATGTAACTATTTCTGCTAAGTGGCCGGCTGGTTACCGGTTACCACTCTTCTGACTTCAAAATTAGCTGAGTGAAGTGTGACATCTAACTAGGGAGGTAAAAGCATAGAATAGAATGGTAGTATCTGATGGTTGAAATTTATTCTTGTCAGAAATTTCAAATTTATAGTTTTCTTCCTTGTTCTGCAGAGTCTTCATAGTATAAACAGAAGCAGCATCTTGGGAAATCTCCAAAGCATCAGCATCAGCAGCATCAGCATTTGTGAGGTCTTCAAAGTGTTAGCAGCATCAATATCTGATAAAATCTTCAACTCACGAGCAGCATCAGCATCTGGTAGAATATCGACAAATGGAAACGTCTGAGATAACTGAGGATCGATTAGCAATATCCATGGAGTAGGGTACCTGGAGTACACCTGGACTACTGTACATGAAGTACAAAGTGAATACTGCACATGGAGCATATCTGAGACACTGTATGTGGAGTACTCATGAAATACTGTACATGGAGTATAACTGAGACACTGTACATGGGGTATAGATGGAATACTGTATATGGCACTGGTGAAAAAAATTTATGGGTTCATCGATACTGGTGTCGCTTGTCTGACATGATCAAAGAATTAAATTGATTTAAACGGTAGTAATCTGAACTGAAATGAGTAACATGATAGCCTGATCATTTCTGCGTGGACTTAAAGCTGGTTGTAGAAGTTCAAGAATATGCTTAAACGGAATTTCGACAATGGTCAGCATGAAGACATGACTGATGAAGACCAAACATGATTTATTATGAAAATAGGATTTTACTGTAACCCTTCTGTATCTTAACATGAACACATCATCACAATGCTGATAACATAATCCTCGTAAGGAGACATGAAACTTATTCAGCATGAAAACGACCTTCACGTAAGAGCATGAAATTTGGCTGTTACAAAGAACCTGGAAGGATAATCGACTGAGGTTTAACATCAACTGATGTGGATGGCTACGGTTCAATCCACAGAATACAAAGAACAAAACATGTGACTAAGTATGGGCGATTCTGGTTCGATCCATACTTGTCAAAATTTTCTAAGAACTGTCATGTATAGAAAATTACAATCTGGGACTAAATATGGATGGCTGTAGTCCAATTCATACTTGTCACTACTTTATTGAATGTTATGATATGAGCAAAGGTGAACGTCTCTGGTTCAGTTCACAAAATAATACTCGACTGAAAGCATGAAAATTTGACCTGAATAATGGTGAACGTTTATGGTTGGTTCACCTTGTAATATTTGACTGAAAACATGAATCTGACATGAGTAAGGGTAAACGCCTATGGGTCGGTTTACCAATACAAAATCTGAATGGGCAAGGGTGAACGCGTATGGGTCGGTTCACCAAAACAAAATTCGAATAAAAGCACATGCGACTAAATATGGCCAGTCCTGTACCAACCTTTTATTTAGTCAAAAACTTTAAGAAAACTGACTGATTAATGAATAAAGCTGACTGATAAATACATGAGAAACATGAAAGATAACAACGCCAAAATCTGGGAAGTTCCTGGTGACTACCCACTAGTCACAGGTCAAGTTTTAGAGCCTACAGGTCGAACCTTGCGCTCTGATACCATAATTATAACACCCCACTTGGATAAGTGGACCGTTACGTGTATTTATGGCGTGTCATCAAAGCATAAGGTAAATGTCCTAAAACATTAACTGACCATAACGGAAATACCAGAATCAAACATCGGTAATCCAACCTAAGCTCAAAACATGAAAAATAAAATACTGAAGGAAAAGACTAAACAATGTCCAAATAAGCAGAATAATGTAAGAAGTGCATAAAGTAAGAAGTCCGGATAGCTTCCATTCAATGCACATGCTCTCAGAATCCTAAGAGCGTCCCGGTGTACCTGCCGTTAGAACATGAAAGAACTACGGCTGAGCATAACGCTCAGTGAACGGATATAAAGCATGATAAGGAATTACTGAAATGAAACAGATGATAAAATACTGGAGCTGTAAGACTGATAAGTAAAGTTGCAGCGGAAATCTGTGTATAATCTGTAAAGTCTAATTTATAAATAATAAAGCTGAACTGTTATCTGTTAAATCTAAAAACATGCATTTACTGTATTTTAATTTCCAGAGCTTATATAGGTCACGTGCTGTAACAACCGTGCATGAATAACTAGAGGGGTGACCTCGTCATGCTGTAGAGGGGTGACCTCTAAATAACTGTAGAGGGGTGACCTCTAAATATTGTGCTGGGTGGAGGGATCAACTCCAATGTGAAGGATGTAGAGCACACACCACATTCACCCTGATAACTTGTAAACTGATAAGCCTAGGATGCATCCATACGCCCCACTAAACATACATATAAAATGGCCAAACTGAACATGAGTGTAACGATGCAGGATATCACTCTCCTGCATGTGAGTCACGACACCGGTGCCTCTAGTGTCGTGGTTACGGTACCTCCGTAACTAGTACATAAACTGGTCGTGCTTGTATATAATGCTCAGGCAACTTACTTCGTTTTTAACATGATTTCTGATAAGCTTAAACACATACGGGGAAAAACATTTGGCTGCAGAAGGGGAATCCTAATCATGCATATAAAGGAAGTCCTTACTGAAAGGACGGAAAATCCGTACCTCATGTCCAGTAATGAAATAAGAATGAAAGCTGAAGGGTCTACTCCGACTTCACGGATACTATATAAATAAGGGACATGAAATGAGTTGTCTGATTACCGTTTACTGTTACTGATTCTTAATTGTTCTTAGTTTGATTTATTTTATTCTTGTATTACTTTTTGTGTATAAACTGGTAACTCTGACTGTCTCATGTATTATTGATTAGTGTATTTCATGTATTCATGTGTTATTATACTGTTATAATTAACCTGCTAAAAATAAAAAGTTTCCAAAATAAAAAGTTTCCAAAAATAATAATAAGCTGATTAAATAAGTCTATAATATAAGTTGAGGCTTAATGAATATATTTTATAAGTCATGATTTAAGCAAGCTCAATATTTGTTAAGCCCAACTTAACTTTAAACTGATTTCCCGTCAAATAATCTACATTATTAACTACTAAAGATTAATATGTCGAGCAATCAACTAATGTTTTAGTCTTCAACTTTATACCTATATCTACTTGTTTTAGTTTCTATTTTTTTTATGCTCGGTTACACTAGCTGACATTGCCATCCATATTTCAAACTAAAGACCATGTTTCTATATTTCATACATGCCTTAATTCCACATCAATTAAATTTGCAAATGTTCATAACCGTAACTTGGGCAAATATATTACGATGAGAGTACTTATGATATATGCTTGTACATGTAATTCCTCGCTTTTAGTTCACCTGCAGTCTAACATGTTTTAAACTCGCAACCGAACAATGCGTCATTAATGTGATTCCCGATCATGGTTCTTATATATTCGTATATCATATTAGTATGAAACAAGGATGACTAAGATTTGTGATATTGCACTAAAACAATAGTTAAAGATGTATACCTCAAGTCAAACGAGAGTTCGAGAATAAACGAACAAAAATGCGAACACGAGGTCGAACGTGAACAATAGAGTTTGGCGAGATGAATCGGACCTCGATAACGCGTACCCGTTCGTATATTTTAAACGAATCTAAAACCATGCAACTCAAGAATGATCTTTACTACCGAACGGTGCCGAACCGTCTTCCCAAAACATTATACGATTACACTAAACCTGAGCGTGATACAAGATACAACTCCAAGTCCGTAATAAATGAAGACATACATCCGACAGGATTATGAATGCGAACCGATCGAACACTTTTCATCAAAGGATTTCATATTTAACGCAGTTTTGCTTAAAGGGGCCTTCGAAATTGAATGAGATGTATATTATTATTCAGTTAAAAAGGGTAACCGTGTATAATGATAAGAATGTGGTGCGAATCATTCGGAAGGATTGCGTGAAATGGAGGATAGCAGTGAAAGCTTTTTAATATAGTCAACATTTCTTATTCCATTAGTTGAGACATATTCTAATCTCAATGATATTAACTAGTTAGGAAATGATAAGATTTACAACATAGGATTTAAGATGATATTATCCCTTACTGATTCACATTTTTATTTGCATTAATATAGTAATATTTATTTTATTTTATATGTACATGTTTTATTATTAGTATAATCATTAAAATGCTAAGTAAGATTTTAGGGTTTTACAATTTAGGTATTTATATGTGAAAATGAAGGATGATTTGAAAATGAACCTAAAGACCTCTATTATACTCTTTTCAAGCCTTAGCCTCCAATTTAAGCCTAGCAATGTGTAATCGTAATAGTAAGGTGACTAAGTCTTGCTAAAGATGTGTCATAAGGTCTAGTAATGATTCATGAAGCCTAGAATAAAAAATATCTAAGGTTTATGGTCTATATTAAGTCATAAACAAAGAGTGATGAACCTACTTAGAAATATCTCAAAATATCTATTATGTTTGATCCTAAGTTTAAATATAGGAGGGAAAGAGTTTAAATGCATTTTTGGAGGGAAAAAACTAACCGGATACAAAACTAGGGCTTGTAACTTTGTAATTCTTATAATCAAGGGTTTAGGAAAGTGATTAGTAATGGATTAGGGTGTAATTAGGGTTTACACATTGTAATTAAGAAGTTTGGGTCTTTGGCTTAAGGTTTAACATTGGTTTGAAGTGAAATTGGGAAGAAAACCTAGTCGGATTAGTGTTTCTAGTGATCTAGGGTTCAATCATTGTTAAAGACATTATTCTCACTTTGGGTACTGATGTAAATTAATTTATATCTCCTATATTTTCTCTAATGTGTTCATGGAGTTTCTACATTTGTTTTGACAATTTATTTCAAGTAAAAATGTCTAAAGTGTGAAAATACCTACTTTGACCTAATTTATAATTCATGCATTGAAATGTTATACCTTGTGCATTAGGGTGGTTTTACCTTATCTTAGGATGATATTATAACCAAAATTTATGCTAATGAAGTTTGTACACTTGTCCTAAAAGACTATGCATTAATTCTAAGTGAAATGAGTGATATAGAGATTTTTAGGTTACCATGCCTAAATGACTTGTACCTTGGGTTATTTATGTTCACATCATTGTATTGGATTATTATAGGTCTTATATATTGTGTTTAAGGTTTCTAAAGATTCTATATACTTATTTTAATGAGTTATATACGGTAATCATATTCTAGGAGGTAATAGGCTTAATTAGAATCCTATGCTTTGAAAACTTGTACTTTGTGCATTAATTATTTGTAAATTGACTTGAAATGAAAATATTGTCTTAGCATGATATTTATTTGAGTTTTATAATTGGTTGCAAAAGATTATTAGGCTCTAATTCACTGTGAGGTGGATTCTAGGTGTTAACCTTGGTCACTAGGTCTTAAGACTTGTACTTAACTTTAAATGGTTTGTACTTAGTGTTCTAGAATGAAATATTACTTCTAAATGATATTTTATAACTTGTTCATAAGCCTTCATTACTTATTCATAAGTGTTCTACATTCATACTTCACAAATCTTGAGTATACAACTCATTTCTAAGGTTTCTAAAATCAGATTTTAGGGCATCATAGTTATATTTGAGGTGTTCTTATCAATATTGTACTTATAGGATTACTTTTAGCACTTAGACTTGATATATACATAGTGTTTACAACATATAGTAATATGTTGAAGTGATAATTCAGGTTATGAGAACCTATTCATCTTACCAAGTAAGCCACAAAAGCAAATTCTAGTAAATTTTCATATTCATACAATCATAACCCATAACACATAAGTGAAATTTGAGGATTGTCACATCTACCAATTCTATAATTTCTTCTGGAGTCATGGTTACTGTTGTGGATGTCTATGCTCTCGTGTGAGCCATTCTATCAACATACACAAGATAACATGGGGTAAGAATAATATTATTGTCAAAATCTTCATACATAAGGGTATTGAATTAATTGACATATCATTTGGAGAGCTTCTTATTTTGATACTATCGTAAAATCATAAAATCAAAGAATGATTCAAGAAAACGTCTTATAAGTTTAGAAAAACACATTTGTGCATGAGCTATATACTTAAGCCCATAACTTTATAAATTATTATTTCTACGAATTGATCAGACTCATGCGAACAACGTTTAGAAAATTATGGTTTGATAATTTCTAATTTCCTGTTTAATAAAGGATCAATTCATTTCAACAAGACAATCATAATTTATCTTATTTAAGCATTATTATCTCAAAACACGAATCCAAAAACCGAATAAATTTTATCAAATACATATCATATTGAGGGAAATTTTGAAACCTAATATTTCTAGAAGCGAATAAAATAAGTGAAATAAAATAAAATAGAATGACGAAGTTTTAACAGAAAACACACCTTTATTTATTAACAACTTGTCTTTTTTATATTTACATGACAAGCTTCATTGCTAGCATAAAAGTAAAGACATAAAACTGGAAATATTTACAAATCAACTTATCAGCTATCGAGCTTTGTAAATATTTATAAATTCTATTTTACTCTTTAGAGACTTTTGAAATCTTGCTGTGAAATCCTAAGATTCACGGATCTTTAAGCTGCTAGGAACGAATCTCATTCACTTGTAAGAACAAGGCGGAATAGAATGAAACACGTTATGAACAAGATGTTTAGAAACAAACGTTTGATCTTTTATTGAACACAATAACAAAACATAACCTAGGCGTCTTTAACAAAGACCCAGACGCCTAGATACACACACTTGTTGTAGGTTTTACATTGTATATAAGTGAATGATAATAACCTACGGGTCTTGTTCTTTTTATAAGTTAAAGAACAAGATATACATGGAAACAATATAATATAAAATCAAAATAACTTTAGCTATGATATTAAAGATAATAACAAATCTTCAATGTTTGTCCACCAGCTTGAAGATATTCCTTTTGTCAACTTTAGTCCCTCTTGTTTCCATCTAGTAGTTTTGTCACATCAACTTTAATTCCCAACAATCTTCCCCTAGTTGATGTCGGCAAAACTATGTAATACATGATCTTCAAATTGCTTCCCCGCAAGTGTAGCATGTATTTCTTCCCCTTTTTGTCACATCAACAGGGAAGTAGACAATGTATGCAATCTTTGAAGATTCTCCAAATGTAGCTCTATGTAATGATCTTGAAGAAAAATAACTATAATATTTTTGATGTAGAAGTAGAATAACCCAACCTTGTGTTCTATGTCTTGTACTATCCACGTGATGAAGAACTTATACATATAGCAAATTATAAGTAGACCTCGATCCCTTGTCAATATTCTCATCCTTTGTGAGACACTGAGCACGATAATGTAACTCCTTCAAGTGTTATGACAAGTCTTCATCACCAACCATGTAAAGCACGAACAAGTTATCTTTAAAGTCTATGACTGGGAGTGCACGACTTTAAGATATGATAGAACACAAACTCGCGAAAATCTTCTTCAATCATCAAACTTACCATAAGAATTCTTCCCCTTAAGCTAACACCTCTTCATGACAAGTAAATCTCTTCATATGTAAAAGCTGTTAACGAATAACTCTTTCACAAGGCTATCCCGATTACATACTCCAATAAATTACTTCATAAATCGTTGCTAACTCGCCTTAAAATCATTAATCCCTTTCAAAAATATCCGAGCCATAAATATCATCATGATATTCTAAATTATAACGGAGATTCCATGTACCTTCGTGTGTAAATACCACCTTTTTATGTGCTTAAAACGTACCAATTTTCTCAAACAGCAGTCATTCTTTTGTTATCCGAGAACCTTCTTTGTCCAATATCCTTTCTATGTGTACTGTCAGATATCGGACAACACCTATCAACGCTTGAGCAAACGTTTCTCGGACAACTCATGTCAACGCCTATTTCTGTCAGCGTTCACTTATTTCGTGTCAGCGTCAAAATTCCAAATGTCAGCGCCAAACATCACTTTTCAAAGCAAATCCAAAGCTGCTCCATGTCTGACCCACGTTACTGTTGTTTGAACCATGCGAATATAAACCCAAGAACAAAATCATAGAATATAATATCCCATGACATTCCATACGTCTCTTTTTGGCTGTATTTGTTCCCACGTGAAAATAAACAATGCTCATTTTTGGCAATAATCCTAGCAGAAAGTAACATTCCAAACGTACCATCCTTTTCTTTGTCGTGTGAACACAGATTTATGGAGCCCTGGGACCACTTGACCCTTTTTCCATTGTGATGAGTATCTAAGTTTCCGTGTGAACACACCTTAATCTTCACGCCACTATCTTGACAATTAGTAAATCCCTTGTGACCATATTGACCTTTCTGCTTTTCTCATACAGACAACATTAAATAATAGAATCATGCGTATTTTCCCTTTCAACGTTACTGTTATTCTTTGTTGCATCGTGTGAACAGAACATGGCTGTGTGAAACTCCAAAAAGTTTATTGTCATGCATATTACATACCTTTTTAAAAGCTGCGTCCCAAAACAATATCTTGTCCAAATATAAGTTGAATATAATCCTCACAGGAATTATGATATCTCATGTGATAATCATCGAACCCTATATCGCTTTTGGAATATCTTCACGTGAGAAATTTAAACAATAGATAAAACTCCATAAAACAGCTTGTATCACGTCCATAAATAAGGAGATATTGTAGGGCAATCATAATTCCTAAAAATTAGGCAAAGATCATGCAGCACATACGTGTATCATCATACCACACGTTCTCTTTTACCATCTTTTGATCAATCAGCTTTTCTTAACCGTGTGAACACAATTCCACCAATCATAGAGCCTTCATCATGTGAATAATAGCGAATATATATTTTACCTCCTTTGGCCGTGTGAATGCAGATATGAATAGCCAATCAAAATCATAGAATCATGTGAACACAACACTGAATGTGACGTCACTTTGCTTGTACTCCATGGATCTCACGTTACATATTGTGAAACAAACAGCTTGTTTTCTTTTTGGTCAGCACATGTTCCAACATTAAAAAAAACTTCATGATGCAAAAACAAGAATACCTTTTCCTCTTACTAACCCATCACGTCCCATCTGTTTGCTTCAATTCTTCATCCAAAATTCTGTGATCAATTTCCCTTCACGTGATTTATAGCTTTTGATCACAAGTCGTTATCTGCTCACTCACTTTTGCATCCCGTAGTATAAACAATAATAAAAGAACACTTTTACTATGTTTAATACATAAAACAAATACTTTATCGAATCCACAAAGCTTCAAAATGGTACAGTACATGTCCCACGTTTCTATCCTTCTCAAGTCACATATCTAGGGTTTGTATAAACCCTAATATCCAACATGTTGCTAGGGTTTGTATATATCACTTCCAATTCGCCATAAAACATCAGATTTTCTGTTATATGCAATGATCTAGGGTTTTCAGAAACCATAAATCATGATTTCATGTGAATACAAAAATCTGAAAATCACCTCTGCTGCCTACTTTGACGCCTAATAACTTTTGCCTGGGGATAAAACTCGACAATCCCTCCGGTGGATGTTTAGATATGTGTATGTAGAACACACATACAAAATTTCGTGACGATCCAACGGTTCAATTAAAAGTTATGACCTTCTGAATACTGCTGCGCACACAAAAACGTCCAGAAAAACCCTAGACGGATTTTTCTTCTTTTCACCATACACGAACACCTTGTTGGTCCTAGCATCACGAGCCACGAGGCTCTGATACCAATTGTGAAATCCTAAGATTCACGGATCTTTAAGCTGCTAGGAACGAATCTCGTTCACTTGTAAGAACAAGGCGGAATAGAATGAAACACGTTATGAACAAGATGTTTAGAAACAAACGTTTGATCTTTTATTGAACACAATAACAAAACATAACCTAGGCGTCTTTAACAAAGACCCAGACGCCTAGATACACACACTTGTTGTAGGTTTTACATTGTATATAAGTGAATGATAATAACCTACGGGTCTTGTTCTTTTTATAAGTTAAAGAACAAGATATACATGGAAACAATATAATATAAAATCAAAATAACTTTAGCTATGATATTAAAGATAATAACAAATCTTCAATGTTTGTCCACCAGCTTGAAGATATTCCTTTTGTCAACTTTAGTCCCTCTTGTTTCCATCTAGTAGTTTTGTCACATCAACTTTAATTCCCAACACTTGCTTGATGTTGAACTTGAATGTCTTCAATGATCAACTCAAGAGTAGAAATTTTTAGTCGAGCTTGAACGATTTCTTCATCGTGTATCACTTGTCTTTTCTACAAATTAGCCTTGGCTTCTTCAAAATCTTTTTCCAACTTCTCAAAATCTCGTTATATGATTTTTCGACCTTTCCTAAGACCTTCAACTTTATATTCAAGATCTTCAATACACTCAGGATGAATTTCTTTCAGATAGGGTAAAATATCTTTAAATTGTTGTTCATAGGTGTTCTTAGGTGAAATTTCAAAAATAAATGGTGGATTATTTATAGGGGAGTGTGATGAGTGAGTTTTATTTTGAGGTATAAAAGGTATTTCTTCACTCTATGCTCGTATAACTTGCATATATGGGTTGTCATGAAAAGGTGAAACAACTATTGGGATGTTCTGAAGAACTGTGCAAAACTATTCATATGAAGAACTATATAAATAGGTAATGATTATTAGAAGGACAATTAATAGTTTCAAAGATTTGAAGATAGAGAATGAAGTAAGGGCTATAGAGATAAGAAATGAGCAAGTTGCTAAGGAGAACGTTAAGAAAGTCGCTAGTAAGTTGAAAGTTGTTGAAGGGAAATGAGATATGTCACAAGAAGGCTTGAAGAGACTTATGAAAATTGTGATATATGATGAAGTGGTGGCAGAACCTTTGTTGGTCATACATTCTTATGGATGGGAGGTTGTCACTGAGGAGACTGATGCATTCACCAAATCTTATTTGAAGATTCTCAAAGAATGTAATTTTGAAGGTAATGAAATGTATTTCCATTTTGATGATTTTCTCACAGGATTTGATAAAAGCGATTTGGAAAGTTTATGGAATTTGGTTAAAGTAAAGTTTGCCAATGAATAGCCTACTCATGACAAGGACAAAGAATTGTGGGTGGAACTAAAAAGGTTGTTTGAACCAGATGAGTCTGATGAGCTTTGGAAAGAGAAAAGAAGGGGTTTTCACGGACTCACATGGATGTTGTTTGAATCATGTGGAGTGCATCATATTTGTTAAACAGCCAGAACTCTTATTTACATGTTGACAGAGAAAGAATATTCTTTGGACGTTGGTGTGTTGATGAGTATGATATCTAAAAGGTTATTAGTTTTGCATGGAGTTTCCAATCTGGCATTGGATGTTATGAAAAGAATTTTTTAGCAATATGAGAGAGCTGTTGAAACATTGAGACAAAAGACTACAAGGAGCACGTTTATGAAGTTTTAATTACTTTTTGGATGAGAAACTTGTGGATTTAAGTGGGAAATCACAAGTTTAGGGAAGGATTGTTGGGAATAATTTTAGTGTCAGTTATGTTTTGCACTACGAGTATTAATTTTCTTAATGTTGGTAGTGACATATTACTGCTGGTAGTATATGTACATGATTGTTTAAGTCCGCCGGAGGAAAGTTTAGTGTTGTCTGTGTTATTGGTGCTGACTGAAGATAAAGACTAAAGACGTGTGAAGCTATCTATATAAGATATGTGTGTATATCCTCTAAAGTTTAAATTATTATGTTTGATCTTTATCTTGTAAAGGAATCCTTATGTTATAAAAGGAGGTCCTAGGTTAGATGTAGAGATATACATTCATCTACGTTTCTTTAGACTTCAAGGTTTTAACCTAAATACTCTTCATTGGATTACTCATATTATATTAATAACATTGAAGTGCTTGGTTTATATACTTTGTTCAGTTTCATATTATATCAATATAAACAATCTTCATAGTATCAAATAGTAGACTTCGCATACTCTTTGATATTAACTCAAAATTCCAACTAAGACTATACAGAACTTGTTCTATTTAGTCTAAGTCTACAAGCTAGTTTCAAACGATCAAATCAATAAAGATCGTCATCGATACACTTTCTCAGTTGTAGTACCGTGGAGTTTAACGTCGACACTCGATTGAAGATCAGCGAACAACTACTCCTGATTTGATAATCTTCGTTTGAGTTGATTATACTGTTCCATCACATGTAAGTTGATCAATTATACCATGCACAATCACAAGTGCGAGGAGAATGGGCTCCGATACCACGATTAAAGCTAAATAAGCTAACAACAATGAATTTCCTTCTCAATCAGTGAGAATTTCTCAACTAATTAGCTTTATATTAGCTAAAATATAGAATGAACAAAGTGAACAATATTTGAGGATCTTCCTCCCTTTTATACTTTGTGATTTACAAATATAGAAAAGTGTTAACCCTAAAATGTGAGCGTCATTTACGGAATTACAATAGTTTAATATAGCAGGGACTAGTATTGTCACTTGTTATAAGTGAGATACACCCGAGCTATGTATACCCCTCCATACTTCCATGGATGGGTGAGGATTGTCATTTTGTGTTTATTGTTTCTCTCTCTAATAAACACACACATCTTTCTTCTTGCGACTTTCTCTCTCTAAAATGTCTAAACACTTAATTTATTCTCCCCGACCTCCGGATCTATACCATGTTACTTTGAATCTTATCTGTTAACATTTGGTATTATAACTAACCGGGTGTGTTTCATGTTTTAGTTTGCTTATTTTTTTCTCGTGTTCGTGGTTTTCAGCGGCTTATTTTCTGCTTATGATTTAAGCTAAAAGGGTCAGATAGTGTTTGGTTCGTTATTGAGTCTATGTCCAAGATTTTTTTTAATCTAATCTGTCCAAAAGTCTCTATTCTTTATCAAGAAACTATTTTGGTTAACTATTGCTACACAGTGTCTGATGAACTGTTTTCAAAAACTGTATCTGTCCTTTTTCGTATTCTTTATCTTCCCATGTGACCTACTTTTTGGTACCATGAAAAGCTGTAAAATGGTCTCATCTTTAAAGCTCATTACTTTTTTTGGCAGTTATTCTTGTCACAACTAATTTTCTTGAAAAACATCTTTTATAAGCTTATTTTTAAGTTTAAGCTTTTCTGGATATTTTTTATGAAGATGAATAATATATGCTCTTATTCAAGTTCGTATTTCCCAACTCACGACAAATTGAAAGTCCAATTAATATCAAGTTTTTAATTGTTTTTTGTTTTTAATAAGGATTTGGTATCTAGGTCTAATTCAAAGAATCACGTAAAAAGGATAAAAATAGTATAGCTACGTAACTGTATTACTCTTAAAACAAGTTGCAACTACCACACTTAAAAAAAATTGTACAAGTTTTCTATGCACAAATGGTAAACTAGATCAAAATGTAAAGTAAGTAAAAATGCAAGGACCAAAAGTTTAAATTCAGAAAGTAAAGGGACTAAAAGTGTAAAATGTAACAAAATATAACTACCACTTAACAACTTTCCAAAACTGATTACCAAACTTGTAACAAACTCAAATTGTAAGGACTGAATTATGCAAACCCTAAAAAGTCAAGTTTTCAAAGCTGATTAACAAATTCAGAAAGTTTGAGGACCTAAATGCAATTAAACAAGAACTAAAACCAAAAACGGGTTACAAGACTTCAATAAGCTCGTGTGAGCTTATTTCTTGACCAAATCAGCTCTGGTTTTTTCCAAATGACTTATAATTGAATTTAAGCTAGGTCTCTCAAAGGAAATAAGCTGAAAATGTCTAGATTTCAAGATAGCTTATCTCAATAAGCCCAAAATAAGCTATAAGCTAAATGAGACATCCAATATCTGATTTTTTGGCTGAAAATGATTAAGCTGGCTAACAAGAGACTAGAATGTTAAGAAATTTGGAAAATGATCCAGCCAATAAGCTAGAATCTCAAAATAAGCACAACTGACTTATAGTTGACTTTCGTTGACCAAGAAATTCCAAAAAGCTTATTTTTTCCAAAAAGCCTTAAAACTTGTTTGTGAACAGGTTTGGGTAAAAAATGCAAGTTTTATGAAGTGGAAATATGGGAAATGGTTAAGCAGACTAGTCCTATCACAGAAACTTGACAATGCTTCGCAGCTTATTCTAATGCTTATTTTAAGCTTAATTCTGAAAACTATATTGTCTCACTTAGCAACTCTGAAAGCTCATATGTTCAGCTATAACTGGGAACAAAAATCAACTTATATCATCCACTAACAAAGATTTGCCAAGTGATTAAAGATTGCTTGTTTAAGCTGATGAAAAATGATCCAAACTTTTTATTGGCTATCTGCCTTTTTGACAAAAACTTTGACCTCAAAACTTTGTAAGGTGACTTGTAATGATCTACTGAGTGTGTAAGAGCTCAAATCAACTATTTGCATCAGCTAAATCACAAAACTACTTTGATCCAAACACTAGTTTTGATTGATAAGAAAACTTTTTCAAAGGCATTTTGATCAAAAAGATGTGAAATCATAAAAGACTGATCAGATCTAGTTTAACAACTCAAATGAACCTCTATCACACCAAAAACCAGCAAGGTAACTATCTAGAATACAAAAGAGCTAACGATGAAAATTAAGCAGATTTAGACCAAATATTAAGCTAAAACTGATATAGGAACAAAGCTATCAGCAAACAACTATCAAACCATATCAATCACACACAATGAACACCAAAATAGTCACAATTCAACAGTTTAGCTAATTATCTAGGAATTAAGCATGGCAGAACAATCGAGTGGAACAAAAATGAGAATTATGATTCCTTTTAGCTTTGAAGCCTCCTCTGATGGAGTAGTTAGGCGATGAGCCAACTAATATCAACTCAAACATCAACTATCAACAACTAGTAACCATCAAATCATCACCATCATTAAGCAATGATCACCCTTGCAACATTATGAACATTCTGCTACTTCTGGCTATGAACTGAACTGAGATCAACTAGAAAGGCTTCCAAAACACTCCAAACAAGCTATATTGATCAGGTTTGATCAATAGAACTAAGCAATAACAGGATAGGTAGGATAATGCAGGTATGAAAGGAGATTTGTAGTAAAGAATGAAATTTGAAGCTTTATTAATGGCTAATGTTTGTTACAGGGTTGTTACAACTAAACTAACTAACTCAAGTGTTTGTCAGACACTTGAGATTAGTAGCTGACTAAAATGCTAACTGAATTTGAGAGAAAAGGATAAGTGTGTGTAAATTCACACACTAAGTACAATCTACAAATGAAGTACAAATGGGTCTATTTATAGAGTTGAGTTAGGTGTTGGGGAAGATGACTGACGTGTTCCCTCCAATCCCCAGCTTCCATGTGTACTTGATCTCTAAATTGGATTATGCCGTTGAAAAACACATTTGGGGTTTTTCATTTGAGTGATTTTCAGCTTAATTGAATGGTTTGAATGGATTCCTCATGTGATTTTAAGTAAGTTTGATGTTAAACACTTGCTCTGAAATTCACTCTTTCTTGATCTTGATTCTGGGTTCGCTATGAACTTTGATGAGCCACGTGTGATGTTGTAATTGGAAGAGAATAGTTAACACAGATCATTATTCGAATACCAATTTATGATTGGCTGAAGCAATAGATAGTGGGGTAGCACTGTTTGGATTCGTTTATTTAATATGGCAGCTGTTAGTGGCCATGTGGCAATGACTTGGCAATCCGTGTGAAGATAATGGGCTCTTTTCATTGGCTGAAATGTTTATACACGGATCAAAAGCCATATATCTTTGAGAATTGACAGTTTTGGCCCCTCTTGTTTTTAGCTTATAAACTTGAGCTACAATCTTCACCACTTTGTCAATTTTGGTCCTTTTAGCTTCAAACTTGCACAATAATGATCCTTTGATTTTTTGACTTGATAGTTGACCATGTTTGACTTGATTATTGACTTTCTCATATTTGCACTTTTAGTCCTTCAACTTTGAATGTTGTCAAGAAAGGTCCTTTGACTTTGATTGGCTTGTCACTTTTCATCCTCCTTTTGTCTTTTCTTCATCAATAAAGCTTGAATTCCTTTGTTTGTTCCATAATTGTATCTTTTTACGTACACAAGCACAAACAACAAAACATACCCATAATACTGCTTTTATACATCAAAATTAGGTATTTTGCTTTGTGTTTTAGGGTGATTTATGATATAATTAATAAGAGATTTCATTCATATCAAATCCTCTACACTTGATCATTTCTATGACCTCATGCAATGCCACATTTTAAAGCACCAATTTACACTTTTCTCATAATTAATCCACCTTGGCCAATATGGAATGCTTTTACACTACACTACACTATATGATGCATGATTTTGATTTATACAATGCAATGCAAAGGAAAACAATTCTATTTATATATTTTTGGATTTTTCTCTTTGAAATGATTTTGATAGAAATAACTCATAAAGAAATCAAAGACTTTAATTAGGGCTTTGGTACCATGAACACTTATCATCCTCAAGTTTCACTTCCCCATACCAAGCTTAAAAACAACATCATTGTTATCAATAAGTGAAAGTGCATCAACTTATTCATAAAGATTAATTGTGTTACCATTATACCCCCACTTATTATGCCTCTAAGACCGGTTATTATTTGAGCAAATTGCTTTTGGGCAAATTTGTCATTGTTTAAAGCGTGAAGTATAAGAAATGTAAAATCTCAAAATAAGGAAGCACGGTTTTAATCCTAAGTAACCATCTTATCCATTACTCGAAAAACCGCCCACAATTGATATAAGTCTGACTCAAAATAATAAGTCATTCGCCTTATGTGTAAGATCCTTATTTCATGCATTAATAAGTAGCTACACACTCGCTAAGAAACGAAAAATAAAACGCACGCAATAATTTATATCCGCCGCCTTTTTGAGACCTTGGATCTTCAATCCCGCAACCCGTCAAGGTAATATTAGATTGGAGCAACTATTAAATCCCCGCAATCCTTGTGAGAGTAATATTGGAATTCAACAGCTACTATAATTAAAACTTCACTGCCCCTCTTGGGAGTCTTGTATAATTATTTTTTTCTTCTTTTTTTTCTTTTTTTTTTCTAGCCACTCAATTTTTTCATAAGCCGCTCTTATTTTTCTTTATTCCTCACAAAGAAATTTGAAAAGAATAAAAGGAAAAACACCCGCTAAGTATTAAGCATGACATAAGTCTAGTACACATAAAACATTTTAACTTAGAATCTTAAGACATACTTATACCAACCACGAATGATTAGTCAAAAATGCATAAGAGATTACGAATCGATTAAAACCGTTCTTGATTATTTATTAACATATATACATGTGTTGACAAGAAAGTAAAGGTAACGAAAGGGGATATAAAATCCACAATTAATTGATATGAGGTTTATCTAGCCCTTTACACTTACTTCAAACTCTATCATCTCTTGTTCTCCACAGTTTAAAATCCCAAATAATGAGACTAGTGGATGCTTAGCCTAATAAACCAATAAAGGTCTACATGGTTAAGGCTACTAGCTAGAAAATGCTTAGATAAGAAAACTCGGGTTGAGTCAAAGTATCCATGGCGGGCCTAATATGTCAAAGATATCTAAACTTGTTAAACCATATCCTTTATTTTTTTTTTCCTTTTTATATATTTTTGATGGAAAATGAAAGAAGAATATATACAATGCAAATGTGTTATGCAAATGAAAAATGATTAATGCAAAAATTATGAATGCATATTTTTGGTGGCCAAAGTAGATCAAAAATTCGAAAAATGTGTTGGAAATACGTTTTACGCATTTAGAAAGTCTCGGTCACTCCAACCATGTAGTTATAGGCTCGTAGTTAAGTTAAGTAGTATTTATTACATAGCCCGACCCATGAGCATGTTCATGGGCCGGAAGCCCAAGTCCTTTAAGGACTTGGGGTATTTAAACCTCTTTCCACCATGGAAAGAGGTGTTGGTTGTTTTATTCTCTCATTTCAATATATGTGTTTTCTTCCATTTCTCTCTCTAACTTTCTCTCTCTAGAAAAACATCAACCCCCTTGTTTCACAAGATTATCATTGTTCTACAATTGGTATCAAGAGCATGGGATGAGATAAAGGCTTGTTTTTGTGTTGAGTTGTGTATTTACATTCGTAAAGTACAAACTAGCTTTTTGGCCGAAATATTCAAAATTTTTTTCGTTTGATCATAGTGATAAGTAGTGTAACATAGGAATTTTGGCTTAAACGTGTTCTAGGTATCTTGGATTTCATTAAAATTTCAGTTTTCTTGGATCAAAAGTGCAAAAAAGTGTGTTTTTCTACATTCCGAAATTTCAGCAGACGTATCCATCGGAAAGTACAAAAGGTACTTGGGACTCCATCGCAATACTTTAACCATCGGAAAGGGTTAGGGTACTACTTTGCGATCGTTGGTTTTTCATTACTTATTCCGATCTGAATCATTCCGATAGCTATTGCGATCTGAGATTCCGACGGGTATAAGGAAGGTGTGTTAAGTCGTTACTCTGCTCAAATTTTGTAAACCACTTTGCGATCTGAAGCATTCCGATAGACATCGCATTGCGATCTGAAGCATTCCGATAGACATCGCATTGCGATCTGGAACATTCCGATACCATCATCATTGCCACAAGGTTACATTGCGATCTAAAATCACTACGATCTGAGCTGATTCCGATAGTGAGACTTTCCGATCTAGGTATTCCGACAGAAAGCACATTGCGACAGAACTGGTTTTAGATACTTAGTGGATTTTCTTCTATTTGGCATTTAATTTGGAAACGTTCAAAAGCTAACACTACAACAAGATAACAATACTTTTTAGTTAACAACACAAAAATCATAACTTTATTTCATTTTTCGATCATCTTTGATAATCTTATTCAAGGGATCACAAAATGAATTCACATTCATTTATGCCAACTATGACTTCACTCACCGATATATCGATCATTTCGGGTACCGATACTCGCCCGCCTTTGCTCATTAAAGACTTATTTGAATCATGGCAAAGTCGAATGAGAACATACATCATGGGCAAACAAAGTGGTCGACTTATGCTAGAATCAATTGACAAAGGTCCATTAGATTGGGGAGAGGTTACAGTTAACAATGTGACAAGGCCAAGGCAGTATCATGAGTTAACCGATGCCAACAAACTCATTGCAGATGCCGATGAAAGGGCTGTGCAAACAATTCTTCAAGCCCTTCCACCTGATATCTTCAGAATGGTGAGTGAACATAAAGTGGCTAAGAATCTTTGGGATCGACTTGCGGTTTTGCTACAAGGGACATCTCTCACTAAGCAAGAACGAGAATGTCAATTATATGATTTGTTTGATAGATTCCAATACATTCCAGGGGAGACTCTTCATGATTTTTACTGGCGTTTTACTACTCTGATGAATGACATGAATGTCTATAATCTAAGGATTGAACAATTTCAGTTAAACACCAAGTTTTTGAACACACTACCCCCTGAATGGAGTCAATATGTGACGGATGTCAAAATGATTCGTGATCTACACAAGTCCAATTTAGATCAACTATATGCTTTCTTACAACAACATGAGAAGCATGTGATCCAAAACCGAATCTCTCAAGGACCTTATCATGAACCAATGGCATTATTGGCAAATCATCCTACACTGTCATATCACAACTCTCAGCTTGCTGTAGGACACAAATCTTCATATCAACCTGTGTATCAAACACCAAGCTTTCCACAATACTCGATTCTGCCACCGCCACCAACATCTTATCACCAACCAGCAACATCATCATCACAAGGAGATTCACACCCATCACCTTATGCTTCACACCAGTATTCACCGTATCAACCTCCCACAAACCCTGTTAGTACCTATCCACAACTCGAGGCTCCTCAACATCATTACTCACATCAAGAAAGTGTTCCAACCAATCAGTTTGTTGCTCAACCAGCATCAGCATTATACTGTGAAGATGACATCCCTGTCCCTGAATTTAAACAAGGAGATAGCCATACTGAAGTCCTAGCTCTGTTGTCTGCATTTTTAAGTCAAACTTTAAACAAAAGAGGTTACCGAGGTTCAGCACCAACTAACAATCAGTTAAGGAACTCGTCTAACTCTCGACAACAGGCAACAATTCAGGACGGCAGGGTCATGGTGCAACCACTTCAAGGGAGATCAAATTCGTCTACTGCTGGTGCACGTTCATCCAATACTACTGCTACAAGGACCAACAGCACTGGTAAAATGAAGGTGGTTATTTGCTACAACTGCAAAGGGGAAGGGCACATGGCCCGAGAATGCAAGCAGCCTAAGAGGAGAAGGGACGACACTTGGTTTAAGGAGAAGATCTACCTGGTGAATGCTCAAGCCCAAGGTCGTGAGCTTGATGAAGAAGAATTGGCATTCCTTGCAGATCCAGGAGTAGCGGAAACTGATTGTCCCACAACAGTCATCACCAACAATGCTGCTTATCAATGCGATGATTTGGATGCATATGACTCGGATTGTGATGATTTTAACACCGCTAAAGCAGCTCTTATGGCAAATCTTTCACTCTATGGGACTGACACCATTGCTGAGGTACCAAATACTGCTACAAACACTAGCATTGTACCTTATCAAGTTGAGCAAATGTCTGAGTATTCGGAAGAGCCTCCGGTGGTTAGTAATTCAATCGATGAGACAAACAATGATAGCAATAACATTGCAAGTCCTCAGATTTTGAGTGAACCACAACCGGAAGCTCCTATGACTATTAATTCGTCTGCTCAACCTGATTTGGTTATGGTCCCTGCATCTTTGCTTAGCAAAATGAATATTGCAGTCCGTGAAACCCTTAATGCTAATCAGACTTTATCTGCTGAGCTTGCTTTGCATAAAGACAAGGTTAAAACCTTGGAAATGACTCCTGTGTCCACTACCTTAACCAATCCTGAATTTGATAGGTTTAGGAAAGTTCAAATGGACAATCTGCTTGAAATTGAAAGTTTAAGAGCAAACCTTTCGAATGAGCTTAAAGAAAAAGAGTCAGTCGTCACTAATTTTCAACAACTTCAAACAGATTTTGAAATTCTGGAATCCAAACAGCTTGAACTGGAAATTAAGATGTCTAACAGAATAAAAGAAACGGAACTTAAGCTTTTAAAACAATATGCCGCTTCACATCTAGTACACTTGTTTCATGCTTCATTTAAAGAGATCAACTTATCGCGTCTCATAGACTTACCACCTAACCCGGGTTATGCAAAGCAAGCACTTAACCACAACCCTCGACTGTATGATGCAACAAAGTTAGGTTTGGCATTAGACCCGATAGTGTTCTCAAGTGATTCTACATCACCATACGATGAAAAGCAGTTAAAATTACTTTTGACATATCCTGATTATGATTATGCTTCAATGAATGCAAAAAATGCCACAATAGATCTTAGAACTCGTTTTAATATGAAAAAGAAAACTCTCCAAACATCCACTTTCATGCCGACTAGAGAATGCCTTAGTATAATTTCTACACTTGTCAACTCGGACAAACCAAAGGAAATTCCTAGGAATCTTCCCCCGGTTAGTACGGTAAGGCTCAGTATTGAAGAACTTGGGCAATACCTTACCGATTTTGACAAGGTCATCTTGGAATGTACGACTTCAACGGCTCAAACCGCTGGAGAATGGGCATTCGAACACATGAAATCAGTGTTTGAAGAAGCAATCGTTCCATTTGTGAACCATATTAAACAAGGAGTCTATAATCTAGCGTGTAATTTACAATTTGAAATTGGTGAAGTTCAAAAAGTTTTCAATAACATGGACGATGCTTATGAACAACACTTAATTGAAAAGGAAAAGATTTTATCAGAATATGACTGCTTTTTAGAACATATGGTGTCTCTTGAAGTGATGCAAGTTGTTACTATTCAATATACTCATGAAATTTCTTCTACTGTGAATATTTGTGATGATGTGCATAAATCTGTGAATACTATTGAACATGTGAATACTGTAGAAAATCATTCTTGTCATGAATCCAACGCTGAATTTTTAAAGCTTTAGGATTCATATAATACACTTTCAAAAATTTTTAACGAGCTTCAACAACATTCTATATCTCTTGAAATTGAGAATCAATCTATAAATGAAACTCTTTCAAAACTAAATGAAGGTGGAAACTCCGTTGAGACAAGTGACAAGATGATTCAGATGGTTCAAAATTTAGAAGAAGAAATGATGAGACTTAAGAGAGAATTAGTAGAAACAAAAACGGAACTAGAGGCTGCAGAGGCTAACAATCATGTCCTAGAAACAAGAATTAATTCTATACTAGGAGAGCGTGAACAAGTAAGGCAGGGAGACTCACAAATTTCTGGTTCAATAGAAGAACACCTCGCGTTTAATGCGACAGAGCGAAAGTCTTTAATTGACAAACTGAACAAGAAATGTGAGGAAACCTCTGACCTAAAAATTCAGCTCATAGATAAAAACATGGTTTTGGCCGAGTTAAAAGAGACACTTCTTTTCATTCGACAAGAAGTTGTTGATAACTTAGCTATCGACTCTGCACCGTCCATTAGTGCTCCAACAACCAAGTCAGTAGTGCTTTATAAGAATCCACTTCATAAGAGAAACCCGGTTACCTACGATGATTATATGAGGAATGCCATTAAGCATGTCGATCTTCTTAGGGATATTTTAGACGATCTGTATGCCTTAGATCCCTCAAGTAGCGACTATTATTCGGCTCATGGATATGTTAAGCGAGTTCAATATTGCCTAGCATATTTGCAATACATAGGTACACCAGGTTCTGCACTACTTAATAATAAGCCCATTGCTGTCACTCCATTCAATAAGACTCCAGGAGCAAAACCGTCATTGACACTATCAAGTAAGGCACCTTTAAAATCTGTCACTAATGTTCCCTTGGCTTCTACAGGAGTAAAAGTGTCCACTAAGGCTAAAGGATCTCGAGGAAAGAAAGATAGGATCAAGCCTTCCACTAATAGGACTGAGAAGAAGAAAGTAGAAGTGCACCCTAGGAACGTTGTTTCAGTTTTAAATAAAAAGAATCATGTAGCTAAGACAAAAGGTCCTCTTTATGAGTGGAAACCTAAGCAAAGTGTGAATTCTAATGCGAAATGTTGGAATTGTAACGAATGTATGTTTTCTAAGCATCATGATTTATGCCTTATTGATCACGTGAATGAAATGCATGCTATTAAAAACAATATTGAATGGAAGCCAACAGGTAAGAAATTTACTCAAGTTGGGTGGCAATGGAAACCCACTGGTAGGACCTTTACTGCAAATGGAACTACGTGCCCTTTAACTAGGATCACATCCACGGAAGTTAGGTCTAAGCCTCCTTTAAATAGGAACACTAGCACTAAGAAAAGGAACAAGCGCCCTTTAACTAGGTCTGCCCCCACTCATGTGCCTACCAGTGGTAATGTCCCCAGTCACAAAGTACCTCAGAATACTAGACAACTAGAATCTAAGCCAATCACTAGTAAGAAAGTCTGGAAACCTAAAGTTTTGTCTGATAGCAAATCTAAGATAACTATATCTGTACCTGCTAACTCAGAAGAACAATTAGAATCCGATACATCGTCTATGTTTGGTAAAATTTTCAGGTCGTCCAAATTATTCTTTGGTATTTGGACTCGGGGTGCTCCAAACATATGACTGGAGACCGCTCGATGCTCAAAAATTTCGTCAGCAAGTTTCTAGGAACGGTAAAATTCGGCAACGACCATATTGCAAAGATTATGGGTTATGGTGAATATAAAATTGGGAATGTCACGATTTCAAGGGTTTACTATGTAGAGGGACTTGGTCATAATCTATTCTCAGTAGGACAATTCTGCGATTCTAACCTTGAAGTGGCCTTTCGACAACATACTTGCTTCATTCGCGATCTTGCAGGAAATGATTTGTTAAAAGGTTCTCGAGGGGATAATCTATATACTTTGTCTATTCAAAACATGATGGCCGCCTCTCCTGTTTGCTTACTCTCCAAAGCTTCTAAGACCAAGTCATGGTTGTGGCATCGTCGATTATCTCATCTTAACTTTGATGCTATTAACCATTTGGCTAGAAACGAACTTGTTCGTGGTCTTCCGAAACTTAAGTTCGACAAGGATCATTTATGTTCCGCATGTTCATTGGGGAAAAGCACCAAGAAATCTTACAAACCTAAAGCAGAAGACACCAACCAAGAACCACTGTATCTTTTGCACATGGATCTTTGTGGGCCAATGCGTACAGCTAGTGTGAGTGGTAGAAAATACATCCTCGTCATAGTGGATGATTTCTCAAGGTTTACATGGGTAAAGTTTTTAGCATCTAAGGATCAAGCACCAGAGTGTATCATTACCTTCTTAAAAATGATCCAAGTCCGTCGGAATGCTACTGTTCGCCGCATTCGGACTGATAACGGCACTGAGTTCGTTAATCAGACTCTTCGAACGTATTACGAAAAGGTTGGTATTTCTCATGAAACATCTGTGGCTCGCACTCCACAACAAAATGGTGTCGTTGAAAGACGTAACCGTACTCTGATGGAAGCTGCTAGAACTATGTTAATTTATGCGAATGCTCCCTTATTCTTATGGGCAGAAGCAGGGGCAACCGCATGTTATACCCAAAACCGCTCAATCATTCGCAAACGTCATGGTAAAACTCCATATGAGCTTCTTCATGGACAGAAACCCGATATTTCCTTTCTTCATGTGTTTGGTGCACTTTGCTATCCAAATACAAATAGTGAAAATCTGGGAAAACTTCAACCGAAGGCTGATATTGGAATTTTCATTGGCTATTAACCTGCAAAGAAGGCTTACCAGATTTATAACCGTCGTCTTGGCAAGATTGTAGAAACTTTGGATGTCGATTTTGATGAGCTGACAGCGATGGCTTCTGAGCAACACTGCTCTGAACCCGCATTACACGAGATGGGAACCGGTACAATAAGCTCCGGCTTACTTCCCAACAACCCTACTTCTCCATCATTCATACCACCAACAAGGTCCGAGTGGGATAAGTTATTTCAACCTATGTTTGATGAATTCTTTGATCCACAGATTAATGATTCTTCAGTACCCGTAGCAGTGGCTCCGATTCCCGTAGTTGTTGCTCAAGATAATGGAAATGAATCCGAGACAACTACTGTTACTCTTGATCAAGATGTACCATCCCCTACCAATTCTCAAACAACACCTGAATCATCACCCCCACTCGTTCCTAATGATGTTGAAGAGGAATTATATGATCACGATCTGGAATATGCTCACTTACAAGAGCTTCCTTTCTTTGGTTCACATATACCTGATGACCCTACGGGTGCGTCTACCTCAGAGGAAGCTCCTGCAATCGTTCACTCCCGTCCACCAAGGATTGAAACTCACAACACTAAATGGACAAAGGATCACCCAATCCGAAATATTATTGGTGACATCGATCGACCAGTCTTAACACGCCATCAACTCCAAGAACATGCATTATATTGCTATTTTGATGCATTTCTGTCAGACACTGAACCTAAAAAC
Source organism: Glebionis coronaria (assembly GCA_025667525.1). Taxonomy (NCBI): domain Eukaryota; kingdom Viridiplantae; phylum Streptophyta; class Magnoliopsida; order Asterales; family Asteraceae; genus Glebionis; species Glebionis coronaria. The sequence goes on along the minus strand of CM046875.1, from coordinate 86,445,136 downwards.
TGGCAACAAGCCATGACCAAATCATCATGGATTGAAGCAATGCAAGAGGAACTTAATGAATTCCAACGTCTTGAAGTGTGGGAATTAGTTCCGTTACCCAACAACGTGGAAATCTTGACACTGTTGTGGGTATACAAGGTTAAGCTTGATGAGTTAGGTAGTGTGCTGAAAAACAAAGCTAGATTGGTCGCTAGAGGTTACAAACAAGCTTTGGGTATCGATTTTGAAGAATCCTTTGCTCCTGTTGCACGATTGGAGGCAATTAGACTATTCCTTGCTTATGCTGCTCATATGAATATGATCGTCTACCAAATGGATGTTAAGACGGCATTTCTTAATGGTGAATTAAGGGAAGATGTCTATGTAAGCCAGCCGAATGGATTCGTCAATTCAGAGTATCCTAATCATGTGTACAAGCTCAAGAAGGCTCTTTACGGGTTGAAACAGGCTCCACGCGCGTGGTATGATCTCTTATCGACGTATCTCATCTCCAAAGGCTTCTCCAAAGGCAAAGTGGACCCTACATTATTCATTCTCAAGGAGGACAACGACATGATACTGGTACAAATTTATGTTGATGATATAATATTTGCTGCTACTAATCAACGTTTGTCTGACCGTTTTGAGAAAATTATGTCCACACGTTTTAAGATGTCAATGATGGGAAAAATTTCATTTTTCTTAGGGTTGCAAATTTCTCAGAATCCCAGAGGCATCTTTATTAATCAATCCAAATTTGCTCTTGAATCCTTAAAGAAATATCACTTTGAAAACTGTGACCCCGTGGATACTCCAATGGTGGAGCGATCCAAGTTAGATGAAGATAAGGAAGGGATAGCTGTCGATCCTAAACTTTACCGTGGAATGATCGGCACCCTTCTCTATCTGACTGCTAGCAGGCCTGATTTGCAATTTGCTATAGGCATGTGTGCCCGGTATCAGGCTCGGCCTACCGAAAAGCACTTACATGTTGTGAAAAGGATCTTTCGGTATCTAAAAGGAACACTTAATCGTAGTCTGTGGTATCCGAAGGATTCTTCTATTGCATTAATTTCATATGCAGATGCAGATTATGCCGGGTGTCAAGATACAAGACGTAGCACTTCTGGCAGTGTGCAACTCCTTGGAGATAGACTTATCAGTTGGGCATCAAAAAGGCAGAAAAGCGCTGCGATATCAAGTACTGAGGCTGAATACATAGCTATGTCCGGTTGCTGTGCTCAAGTTCTTTGGATGAGATCACAATTGACTGACTACGGCCTTGGTTTCAACAAAATCCCGATGTACTGTGATAACAAAAGTGCAATCGCTCTATGCTGCAACTATGTTCAACACTCTCGAGCAAAGCACATTGACATCCGCTACCATTTCATCAAGGAGCAAGTGGAAAATGGAGTGATCGAATTATACTTCGTCAACACTGAGTATCAGCTGGCAGATATATTCACAAAGGCCTTAGATCGAGCACGCATCGAGTTTTTGATCGAAAAGCTAGGCATGAAATCATTTTCACCAGCGACACTTAAGGAGTTGGCAGAAGAGTCTGAAGAATAGTACTGGTAAACTATTCTCTAGTATCCTTTTGATCGTGATCTTGTATATTATAGTACATACTTAAACCATCAAAAGCAAAATACAAAAATATAAAACCACGAAAAAAAAACCATAAAAAATATAAAACCAAGAAAATCCATAAAAAATATAAAATCAAGAAAACCCAAAAATATTTTTCGATTCAACTCGGGCATGTCTTTTAGTACGGTAATATTTACGGCTTTAGAAATGTCGATTACTATTGACACGGCGCCATAAATAGAGTCCGTATAAAAGTTGTACAAGTTTTAAAACATGCCCATTATGGCTTGTAGTTATTTCTGACTGCAACCCGCTTTTCATATTAAAGTCACGTATTTCTTTTGAAAACGTTGGCTCACAACGGGAATTAAGTTTCTCGGGCAAGGTTTTACTTTAAAACCTTGTAAGGGGCCAAGTTTACTTAATAACTTGGTCTAACACAAATTCGTGTACGTTTCAGTGCACTTATCTTGTTTAAAATAAGAGAAATCTTATTTCCACCAGAATCGTTCTATACAATCACTTAATCGGCAAATGTCCTCATTAATAGTTGTGTCCCTAATATCTTTGATTACAGCTCTTTAACTAGAAAACGGGTCAGGGATTAAGGGGGAGCAAATATTAATTCTTTAAAGTTAACAAATTTGGTCGTTCAACAGGTTACTCAGAAAATATTAGCTACCCATCATCTTCAGTTACGCTATGTGTGCTATGTGTGAATTAAGTATATCCTGGATAGGTCATTAACATTTTGGCGAAAAGTATTTGTGTTTGTGTATGGGAATAAGTTTCTTATGTGCTAAGATAACTTGAACTCTCATTTTTAAACTTACAAAATAGGGGGACCCGTTTAGCAAATCTTGCAAAAATGGGAGGGGCTTGAATCAAACTTTGACCAAGTCAACAAAACAAACCCCCCCCCTCCTTCCCGTCGCATTCGAAACACACACAACATACACTATTTGCCGCCATTGTTGAAGACCTCCAACCTTCATCTTGATCCACGATCACTTGTTTATCTATTGCTTGCTTCATTACCTAGGTAACAATCTGTGGCTTATTTAATTTCATCAAACATGTTTCATCATCACAGAAAACAAGTTTCAAGTTTTTTCGATTTAGGGTTTTAATTGTTGCGATGAACATGTATTTTTAGTGCTGGGATTTGTTAAGGATACCCTATTACACAATGGTTTTGTTCAGAATCGCTTAAAACGCTGCCTAAAACTCCAGATCGTGAAGTCAAACATGAGATCGAATCCCTGTCACGGATTTCGATGTAGATTGCGATACAGCATTGCGATGATATCATTGCGATGAGTCATTTCGATGACTCGTTGCGATGGGCTATTGCGATGAGTTATTACGATGACTCATTGCGATACTCATTGCGATGAGTCATTGCGATGGTTCTATTGCGATGGGTTGTTGCGACGAGTCATTCCGATGGTTCGTTGCGACAGGCTCATTGCGATGGACTTTCGTTGATTCATTGCGATGGCATGTTGCGATGGCACATTCCGATGTGTCATTGCGATGGATTCGCACTATGTATTGCGATAGGGTATATTACGATGATTATTCAGTTATTCCGATGGAAATGCACAGATTGCAATAGCCTTAGATATTGCGATAGGATTTCATTAGGATTCCGATGATTGTTTCATTGCGATGGTATGGCTAGGATTCTGATAGTTTGCTACATTGCGATGGAATTAGGTCTCTTATTCTTATGATATTGCCTTAGGATATACCATGAGTTCGGCCTAGATTGCACTAATCCTTCTTTAGCTTTAAGTTCTTTAGGGCCATTTAAACGAAACCAAGTGTTGTTGAAATAAGCCAATTTTTATCTCATAAGAATACTCGAACGGTTTCTTGTTACAAAAGTTCATCTTATTTAATAAGTTGATTCCGATGTAAACAAAAGAGATACAAATTACTTACTCAATGTCTTGGGTTTGTGTTTCCAGGCCATGGCAGACAAAGCTTCATCTTTGTTCAAGCCCACTATCATTTGGGTTGAGGGTAATCCTACAATTCCTGACGTAGTGGTTGAAACTAAATCAAAACCCACTGAAGTTTTGGTTGAAATCAAACCAAGACCTACTGAGGTGTTAGTAGACATCAAACCCAAACCTACTGAGGTAGTGGTTGAAACTAAATCAAAACCCATTGAAGTTTTGGTTGAAATCAACCCAAAACCTGCTGAGGTTTTGGTCATGACCACCAAGAAATCCAAATATTGTAAGAACTAAGGCTAGGACGGTATCTCCTTAGAATAAAATTATCACTGGCTCTCTTGCTATTTTCCTAAGTGCATTGCTATATGTAAAGACCTTGTTCATCTGATGTATGTGTGAATGTTGTGGTAATAAGTGTAATGATATTTTTCCTGTGTTTAAAATTGGCATTGATTGAATATATCTACATATGTTGTGTATATCATTTGTGAATATGTCATCAAAGCAGGACAATGTCAATCACCGAGGAAGAACAACGAGTCCGTGATCTTGAACTTGTCCCACTCAGTCATAGGCTCCCATATGCTGAGAACAACACTAGATTGCAAGATGATTTTGATCCGGTTTTACCTGCTTTCAAAATTGCCACGGATATCCTAGACATATCACCCATCAGCGACACACTCAGACGTACTGCATCTGTTCCCGAAGTCTACATCCATGAATTCTGGAATACTGCATCTTTCGATAACAAGATCATATCTTTCGAATTAAACAAAACACCGAGGGTACTCAACTTGAGCATTTTTAGGAAATTGTTTAAGCTCCCTAGGTTGGCACAAGGAGAAAAATTTGTGGCTAACCCAAAGAATGATGAAGTGCTTCGAGTTATTCGTGCCATGAATTATGAGGGTGAAATTAACAGTCCATCACAATTTAACACTTCGCACATAGGGCAACCCTGGAAAGCAATTATCACCATCATCGTCAAGTGTCTCACTGGTAAAACTAGAGGCACCGATGCAATGAGACCACCACAGGCTCACTTATTTTGGGGATTGTATACTGCATCAAAAGTCGATTATGCACTTCTTCTCTGGCAAGAAATTTGTTATCAGATTACTGGAACGAAGAAGAAATCCGTGCATCTTCCATTCCCGAGATTCACCAAGCTCATTATCCACTATTTTATGAAGAATGACCCAACCATTGACACTCGCGGGAAGTTCTTTTATCACACGAAAGATGATGATTATGTGATTCTCTCCATGAATGCAGACATAAATTCCACAAAGTATGCATTACTTCCTGCACTAGTACCTGACACGATGATTAATGATGGAATCAAGGAGAGTGATAAATACCAAGAAATGCTTCGAGACATCGATGCACAATTCAAGCGGGCAAATTTACCACCCTCAGAGAAGCAAAAAGGTAAACGCAAGAAACGAGTTTCACAGCGTCAACCAGCTGCTCCTAAAGATAAACGCTCAGGAAAAATGCAAATTATTGATGAAGATGATGAAGATGAGCTGATCCACACTGAAGACGAACAAGAAGAAGAAGTACCACTCCGCAGGCCTAAGAAAGCAAGGAAAGCTAAAGGCAAACAGGCAAGTGTTGCTCAAAATGATCCTGTTCAACAACAACTTTCTGAAGAAAAAAGACTTCGTATTATTCTTCAACAAAGTCGACAAGAAGCCTTTGGTGGATCAGGCTCAAGGGTATTTGATGATTTAGCAGATTTTGGTAATCCTGATGATGATACGGAATTCTTCGACGAAGAAAATATTTATGAAGATGAGTATGAAGATGCTGCTACCTTTCAATTTGAAAGTCGGGAACCAAGTGAAGAATGTGAGAGCAGTGCTGACACAGATACAAGTATGATGTATCGGGATGCAAATATCACCACATCTCTGCCTGAACCGACTCACATGGTACTAAATGAAGATGCTCATGCAACTTTCATTCCAGACACACAACTTCAAAGTAAGTCTACTTCAAACTCTGATGATGTGTTGAAATATCTTAATTTCGAAGGGGAGGGTGTTGAGGTCACCAACACTGATCCGTCAACAAACGAACAAATGGTGGATGTCCCTATAACCACTATTACATCGACCAACACTTCCCTACTTTCAACCCCAATTATCAGTGAGGTCCCGACCACCACCATCACACCCGCAACTGTTGAACAACAAGTATTAACCTCCACCATTACCACGGAATCTACACCGGCATCTACAGTTGAACAACCTGTATCAACCACCGTCCTAACCACTGCATCTACATCAACACCTATCCCGGTACAACCAGTATCATCCACGACCACTTTAACAGTTTTGGTTACACCTCCACCAACAGAACCACAAGCTTCATCTACATCAAATCCTTTTCTCACAATCAATGATCCGTTGATCCAGTCTCTTCAACAACAGCTAGAGGCTCAAGCTACCCAAATAGTTACGTTGACAGAAAGGTTTGCTACTCCTCCAAAGGAACCGCATCCTGATGAGCCCATTCTTCAAAAACTATCAGACAAAGTGTCAAAGCTCAAAGAACAACATAAAGCATTTCGTAAAGAGAAGAAAACTCGGGATAAAGAAAATGCTGCTTTTCTCGGGTCAATTGACGAGCAGATGACCGCGATCATTCAACGCGAAGTCAAGTCTTATGTTGATCAACAATTACCACATCTGGTCGGTAATGGTCTATCTACTCTTCAAATCATGACATTGCTTCAGAAACGTCTGCTAGACTTGGGAGCTCATAAATCAAAATACAAACGCAAAGTTCTGCAATATCTCAACTACGCAATTGATGAAGAGAATCCTGCAGACACTACCGACTCTGAGTCTGATGATGAGAATGCGTTAGAAGAGGAAGATGACGAGGAACATGGTGAAAAGGATGATGAGAATGAGGATAAGGATAAGGAAGGAGATGAGGAGGATGAAGAGGATGAACAAGGAAAGGATAAGAATGTTGATGACGATAAGGACGAGGACGAGGATACAGATGATGATCAGGATGACGATGACGATAATGACAAGGGTAATGAAGTCAGCAAGGGTGATAAGAATGACAACACTGGTACAAATGCCGACGAGACAAACAAGGATGACAATGAAACGGCCACCGAGAAAGGTTTCGAGGACATTGCAGAAACGGTTGCTAACACCACAGATAAGCCACTGGAGACAACAGTATCAGAAACTCAGCAGGCTGCTTCAGGTATATCTACTGCACCAGAATTCACTACTGATTCTCATATTGAGACTGTAGAATACATGCAAGCAGAAGAACCGACAGACACAATGCTTGAAGAAGAACATCACGATGATATACCGGTGACGCAAACTCAACCTTCCACATCCTCTACAGCTCAGCATGATGATGACATGGAAGTTGAAGATTTAAATGTTCCAGAACCGACATTTGCTGAATCTCTTATCATTGATGATACGGTACAAGAACAACTTTGGCTAACAAACGCAGCACCACATCATCCATTTGAAACTGCAACTGTAATGGAGATGACTCAATTCCTCAACAACCCTATCGACTTCTCGGCTTTTCTAAGGTACTCTCATGGGAAACCAACGATGACCCCGGATCTGATCAAAATGGCAGCTGCAAATGTGGACTTCTTTGACACATTAAAGATCACCCATAATGAAGCAGAATATCACCTGAATGAGCTTACCAAAGCAATGAGAGCGACAACTACAGGAATTCAAACTCCCGTATTGCAACCTCTTACACCAACGGTCATCACTAGTTCTGCCACTATCCCAATCGAGCATTTTGTCTCTCACGATCTTGAATACCTTGAAAATGGAGCAAAGAAGTATGCCACGTCACTAACAATGCTCAAGGCTGTCAACTTGGAGAATGTTCCTTGGATAGAAGACAAAGTGCCTGACTCAATCTAGAGAAAGAAGCTGCTCAAATTTTATGACACCTATGCTTCACTTGGCATATCTCACTGGGACAAAAAGAAGAAGCTAGCCTATAATCACTTCCATCGTCCTAAGAGAGGTGCTTCTATCGTCTCATCTCACAGAATCAAAAGTATCCTTGGGGCAACTACTCAGACGGTTTTCGGTTACGATTACTTAAATGTAATCTTGCTCAAACGTACCGATGAGAAAGAATACCGCATTGACGAAAGTGATCTCCAGTACCTTCAACTTGAAGACATAGAAGATCTATTGCTGCTTTTGGCTCAAGAGAAAGTTGACCATCTATCCCCTGATATTGTCATAGCCTTGAGTTCAAACTTTCGTCAATATGCCAGGAAAATTGTCATTCAACACCGGGTGGAAGATTTTCAACTTGGGGTAGAAAGCTATCAGAAGAAGCTAAACCTGCAACGTCCCCATACGACTCCACTCAGTAACTTCCACAAGGACAAGAAGGTCTACATGGGGACTACCAAGCCGGAAGCAGGAATCTTTTATCCGAATCAGACTGGCGTCATGCAATACATGCGATTCTCAGAACTGCACAAATTCAGTGATGGAACGCTAAATAATGTTCGAGATGATTTGTCAGTTCTCAACTCCAACTTACCTCTTCCGGCAGTCACATACACCTGGACAACCCAGTGCCAAAAAGGATCTTCGTATGCAATCAGGAAGATTGAGGAAGTGCTAAGGAAGCGCCGATTGCTACGAAGCATAGAACGATTCGTCGGTGGACGACCATATGGAGCTCACCATCGGCTTACGGAACGAACCAATTAATTTTGGTTCGTCTCATTACAGGTCAACTCCATATGTACATTATTGTGAATATGTTATCTTTTTACTTTATCAGCTTTTGTGGCTTGTTGTAGTGTTAAGGTATGATAATTTTTCAAGAATTTCTCACGAGATTCTAAATCTTTCAAAATATATCATACTAAAGCACTACAACTATCCCTTATTTAATTAAGGGGGAGCATTAACATGTTCTATGGCCAAACATCAATTTCATTTTTACCCAAAGACCGGTTAATCCATTCAATATCCCAAATATTAATGGTTAACATTTTGGATAAGGGGAGAAAATGGGATTAAGGAGACTTAAGTGATACTTGGCTAAAAGATGAAAAAGACTTAACGATAATCCAACTTAATATGTGTAAAGCACGTGTTAAGGGGGAGCGTTTTTGATAAACAAAACACCTAAGGTACAAAACTTTTGATTTCAATATCACAAGTACCTTAGGTGATTTTCAATGATTTTTCATGGTGGCAATTCCTTCCCAAAACACGCTTAATTCACGACGGATGTGGTGACAAAAGGGTGGTAGGAATAGGTTTAGTACAATGATTCATTAGAGCCGATGGAATCTTCCCAAGGACAATTCCCTAGATAGAATTAGAAGTCCTAGGAAAGATGGAAAAAGAATGTGAACGTAGCTGAATGCCGACCAAGTACTTAAGCTAGCACTGGAACAATCACAACAAGGTGCTAGTGATGACGTATTGGTAAGCATTGAAGGGGTTGAAGAATGAAAAAGAATTGTAAAGATAAAGGGTGTAAAGAAAGAAGCCCTCCTTACAACTTTAGGCAGAAACCGGGTCAATACATATGCTATTGAGGTCATTTTTGCTAATGATTCTCGGTATTGAAGAAAGACATCATGGACCCAGTGATGCAATGCACAACCCTTCCCAGCTAACTCAAATATCTCTCAAAAGGTATTTGTTTTAATCACACGGAGATCAACACGTTATCTATTGGTTTATTCACTCCGAATAGACTGGTATTGAAAAGGTGGCACTCCTCTCCAGCCATCGCTCACTAAATCAAAACGCACAATCGAGTCTAGAGCCAAGAGATCATCAAAAGTCTCATTAGGACACTTTTCATTTATTCCTTGCTTTCTCACACACTGTGAAAAGTAAGAGATTTTCATGAGTCCTACGCAATATTCCTGTAATATTGCCAGAACATCCGAGTAATACGTAAGTATTACAATGAAGATGGAAATCCTGCTTGAGCCAACATCAAACAAGCTCATGGTAGGTTACACGTGCGGTTCTTTTAGAATCAATCTTGTGAAAAACTGGAAGGTAACAGTGGTTTAATTCTTAATTGAACTTAAACTCGTTCCAGGCCTCTTCGCATTATCATATGATCTTGCCAGAACACTCAGAGTGACTCTTTATTGACCACAGTGACGAGTGGAAATCCTTCTAGTGTCAACATCAAACAGCACTTGGTAGGTGACGTGCAAGATTCTTTATGAATTAAGCTCGTGACAACTGGAAAGCAACGATGGTGAAAATCTTAATTGAGATTCACTTGTTCCAGGTTTCATGAATTGACGGCTTCTAATCACAAGGATAAATTATCCAAGTGATTCACTCTTTATGTTCGCAGTCAGCTTTGGACGGTCGAATAAAGAGAACGGGTTTACCCGCGAAATCCTGTCAGGAAGTTACTTAATTGAAACTATCCGTCACGGGTACGATATCTAATATCGTCCAACGGTCTTCACCGACCGGAGGTAAAATGCTACCGAATTAGAATAAAATGTTCAAAGCCATTTTATTCGTGTCGTTGCTGTGTACCTGTCAAAGACGGTGGCGTTTTTGTGTACCTGTTGAAGACGGTGGCGTTGCTGAGTACCAGTGAAGACGGTGGTGTTGCGGTGTACCTGTAGAAGTCGTTCTCACATGCTTATGTCTTTCTGCATCAAAGTTTAACAAAAATTCAAGAAAGTACAAGATAAAGTCTTCCGCTGTACCAAACTCTGAAACTTTCGAGAATTCAACAAAAAGACATAAGTGTGTGGAACATGGAGTCACGAGAAGGCAAATTCACAAGAAAGGCAAAGATCGCACGTGAAAGGCCAAAAGAACATGTTCCAAGCAAAAAGGCTGATATCATTCAATACATATTCACAAAAGAAAAGAAAAAGAAAGAAAAGAAGACTACGAGCTCAAGAACAGAATCTAACATGCTAGATTAGGACTTTGTAAACTTGGAGTGACCTCCCTTTGGGGGAGATTGTTGGAAATACGTTTTACGCATTTAGAAAGTCTCGGTCACTCCAACCATGTAGTTATAGGCTCGTAGTTAAGTTAAGTAGTATTTATTACATAGCCCGACCCATGAGCATGTTCATGGGCCGGAAGCCCAAGTCCTTTAAGGACTTGGGGTATTTAAACCTCTTTCCACCATGGAAAGAGGTGTTGGTTGTTTTATTCTCTCATTTCAATATATGTGTTTTCTTCCATTTCTCTCTCTAACTTTCTCTCTCTAGAAAAACATCAACCCCCTTGTTTCACAAGATTATCATTGTTCTACAAAATGTTTGAAAAATTAATTTCCAAGTTATCATGAAGTCACTGACAATTTTCTAGGTAAGGTCACTTCGATAGAAGACCCCCCTACACTTAAGATAAACATTGTGACAATCCGTCAATTTATGGTTGATATTTTTATTCTCAATATTTATTTGAAAACATTATTTTAATGTTACAATATGAACTCACTTATTTTTGGGAAGTAAATTGAATTTACGTCTTGAAGTAGCGTCGACTACGTCTAAACCGGAGGATTCTACGTTACGTGCTTACGTTTACATACACCGTCTTTGGTGACAGTCCGACATTTCAGAAAATAAATTTATCCGTGAATATTATTTTGGAGTTTTAAATTTTTTTTGGTTCATAAACTCACAAATTTACGAGAAGAGATTAGGACTTATGATTTTATTTTAACGTCCTTTACGACTAAACCGGAAACCTTAGGATTACGTATCTACGTTTTCGAACTCCGTTTTTTATGAGACAATTTTTATTGGATTCGTTTTGTGACGTTGATTCATAATTTATAAAAACGTTTTTCGTAAAACGACCCGAGGGCACGCAAATCGAGGAAACTAGAATCGAGGAATACCCGTAAATTAGTGGGATGAGACAAGTATACACTTGTCCCACCCCACTATATGGGAAGGCTGCACAAGTGACACCACACTTGTGATGTGTCAAGCTTGTAGCAACAAGCTTACACTTGTTGCTTAAGGCTTACAAAGTAAGCTACATTTCCCACTAACCTAACAAAACCACCTCAAACTTCCCATTAGCTTCCATTCTTACATGCAAAAACCACACAACACTCCTCCCTCTCTCTAAAATTCGTCCCATCTCCACCAAGAACACTCTCATTTGATCGATTTTAACCACAAACATTTGTTATAATTAACATATGTTAATCTCCATTCAAAGAGATGAAGATTGGTGCAAGTTTTAACATCCAAGGAGAAGTTTTGTTGGTGTCTTGGGGATGATTTCTCAAGGAGGTTTCATGAAGAACAAGGGCTGATTTTTGGAGGAATCTACAAATACTTGGTGATCCTAGAAGTGGTGTTGATATCTCATAAGGTTTGTTACCCAAAACCATGTCTTGTTCATCCAAAAGCTCATCATTTCATCACTTTGGTGGTATAAAGATTGTCCTCCTCATCCTCTTGATATTTTTGATTATGTAATCTTGTATTTCTTTCACTTATGTATATGTATATGATGATGAATGATGATTAAAAATATTGTGTGGGGATTTGGTGTTGATAAACATGCTTAAAAATATGAAAAACTATAAGAAACAAGGTTAAAATCTTGCTTAATTTAGATGGCTGTATAAAACAGTAAAGAAACATGTTATGAACTGATGAAATAATGAAGTAGGATCCATTTACAGTAAGCTAAATGTCTTGTACACATGTGAGAGTTGTCCATGCAATGGAATCAAAATAATGAGTGAGATATGATCAAAACAAGTTTAAGGTATAAATCTGAGGTTACTGTTTTGGACGATTTTTAAAAAATATTTAGAAGATGATTCAACAGTAGCTATAGAAGAGTTAAATGTAACACATATCATGTAGTTTATGTGATAAAAATTTGAGCTTCTATCTCCATATAGAACTCAAGATATGGCAATTTTGGTGAAAGTAAAGATAAAAATCAGATTTTTAGAAATTAAAGAATAATACTATTATATAAGCACTCAAATTTTAATAGTATAAATTATAATTAAAACCCACTAACTCATGAATTTTATTTATAAAAATATGTACAATTATAAATAAGTGGACATTTTATAAAAATGGTAACTTGTTATGTTTTATAAGTTATAAAACTATAAACATGATTTTTACGACTTTTTCGGCTATTGCCGTAAAATTAACGCTTTTGTTAAATAAAACTTAGATGGTTGGACCCATCTAATGAAAACTTTATAAAACTTATATACTGATATATAGACATGTATAACAAGTAAAAACCGATAAAACCCGAACTATAAGAAATACGGACATTTACGAGCTAATTAAGCATATTGGACTAATAATTGGACTAAATAAGATAAAAACTTGTAAAAAGAACTTATTGGGCTTAACCCATTTGGGCCCAACTTGTAAAGTTTAAGTACTGATAATATAAGTACAAAATGGATTAAAATAAGTTAAATAACATATAATAACCTTATTGGACTTAAGACACGTAAATGGGTAAAACTAGTAAACTCATATAGAAGTTATCGACATATAACACTAAAATGATTAAACGAGAATATGTAAACCCACTTGATCATCATATATATATATAATCATCATATGTATACATACTTGTTATTTTTATAAAGTCATTGGACAAACGTCTAAGACCGAGTATTATTTGTCTAGGTTTCCGTGATTGAAGCACGTACCGTACATCCGAATTGCCGATAACCCGCCTTCCCATATCAACGTGAGTTCATAGCCTCGCACTCTTTTAAATGTTTTTATAAATGTTTTGTAAACTCGCGAGGGAGATAACATGTTATTTTTATAAAATAGGACACCATTTGTCCCGATTGTTTGTTTATTGATTTTGGACCCGAATGATTGAAGGACCCGATTGTATGACCCGATAAATGATTAATGGACCCGATAGATGAAAAAAAATGGATTATTAAAGTTAGGTTATGTCACTAAAAGTCCCATTAGCATGAATTATGAACTACCGGGAGTTGGTAGACGCTTATGCATTTAATAGTACTATTTGGGGACGATCACCCCAGTTCGCGCCTTGATGGTTGATCCCCGTCGTGCCACATTGATTGGTAAGCGAATTTATGTATGAGAAGATTTCCATAGCGTGACCTTTGTGACGACACGCTACTTTAGATGGGAAAAATTGGTATCGGGTTAGCTACCCGTTTTGGTTTAGTAATGTAACAATGTCATGCGGCTTATAATAATCCAATCACCGAAATACTACTAGACGCTCAGAATTACGACGTATTGCCTGACTAGCAATACAGGGTCATACTATTGATATTATGTTTGTGTTTTGGTTTTCATAACCATATTCATATAACGGTTTTATTTAATCTATACAACGTTGCGAAACGTATTGTATGGTGTTTTTAACGACAATGATGCGTATAATGATTTTTAAGGCAAATGCCTATATTATGATTTTCGATAAAGATTTGTATAAAATGACTTTGACAATTTTATGGCCTATTAAAATGATTTGTACAAAATGATTTTCAGTAATAATTTCATACTGATATTATATTGATGGATTTTATTAAACTCTATGAATTCACTCGGCGTTATCGCTGACCTTTTCTTTTAACATGTTTTATCTCAGGTACTTGAAGGTAATTCTCGGGAAGACGACAAGAATTCATGGCCCGCACTTAAACAATATTTTCCATTCAAATATTTTATAAAACTTTGTATGAAATGTAATGACTTGGGACCGATGTAACTTTGATATTTATGAATGGAAATGATTTATTAATAAACGACGCGATTTTTAAGCGTTGTCTATGATGTGAGTAATGTGCTATCCCGTAACACCAACTAGTCTTCCGCTGTATTGAGTTGTATGAATTTGGGGGTGTTACAGTTTGGTACCAGAGCTCTCGTTATAGAGAACGAAAGATTTTTAAAACCAAGGTTTTGAATAAAACTTTTCAAAATCTTTTAACTATAAACATTTTTCTAAAAATGTCTAAAAATCTTTTGACTATAACGGTGCCGAAGAATTCCCGAGTTACCGACAAGGCGAGACTGAGAAGTGTTATTTTAATATATATATAACTTGGATTATATATATATGATGTAATTTGATTACATGATTGTTTGATGATTATTTTAATATTTATACGAGGTATTTATACGACGTCGATTGTCACAAGAAACCCTAAATCCCCTAGTAAATTAATCGAAGCTATTCTCGTAGGAATTCTAGCTATCCTAGATCTAAACCAAGTTGTGGATATTTATGATCCCGACAAATGGTTGATATTCGCAGAAGTGTAGATATTAGATTGTTGTGATACTGAAAAAGAATTGGCAAGATTAAATCTGATATCGATGTCATGACGATCTTTCCTTATAGAGTGGAGTTTGACGAAACGTTACCACCTGGAAAGATGTCATCTGATTCGTTGACATCCAATTCTTAAATCGAAATCGAAAGGGTGAATGTTGCACTTGAGGCTGTAATTGGAACCATTACCCAAAAGCCTCATGCCACTAGTACCTTTCCGAGAAGTCTAATTGAATGTATGAGTCATTTCATACTAGTGACTCATTTGATAATTGTTGTTGTAAGAGTTAATAGGATTGGAAATTAAGTGTTGATTCATACTGAGATTGTATCGCCTTTACAAGGCCGAAGAATAAGGTTGTAAGTATTGGAGAATGAGGTAGGATATCAAATTGAGTATAAAATTGGTTGAAACTGGATTAAACTAAAATTTAACCCGTATGGAATATGAGATTGTTAATAGAAGTTGTTAAGTTCTGTGATTGAATTATAAGGTTTTAATTGATTGTTGAATCGTGTTAAGGGTTGTTCCTAGGCCATTGTCCAATAATGAGGATGCCTAGTGTCCAGGAAATAAATTGAAGAAATCTTCTTCTGAATTGGGACCGATGGATCTTCCGGGACATGTGGAACACCTAATGACTCCTGTAGATTAGTATTCATTGTGATATCTTTTAAAATCCCTAACTTAACTGAGATATCAGTTGGTAGGATGAGTTTTGGAAATTGTATGACATAGTGACACGTAATGTGTTACGGTACAATTTGACTTGTTTGTGATTAATGAAAAGACTACCTTTGATTGCTAAATTCTACATGTATCGATGCTATCTATCTTTTCTTGCTTCTTCCTAATGCTCGCATTAGTGATGCAACCATTGAACAAGTACTCATCTCGAATTGAGTTTACGTTGTGAATTATTCTTTTAGAGTGCCATCGAGATCATGAACCTCATGATTATTTGGCTAAAGCTCATTTCCTATCATATTGTAGTTAGTTCTTGGTGAACAACTCTTCGTCACTCTTTTGCAGATCACACATTGTTTTTATAAAGTTAAAACGGTATCCTTTGAGAAAAATTAATTCTCGTCACTATAAGGATTATTCAAAATAAGATTTATAAGTGATTGTTATCGAAATGAGGTTGTTTATAAAGAACCTTGGAAAATTAACTGTTTTCATAATAAAGAAAATCTTTGTAAATTTATTTTTGATTCTTATTTAAGAATTAAGCATGAAAATGTTTTTATTATAAACATGATGATAAAATTTTGACGAACTGAGTATTGCATCGTTAGTCTTGAAATTGTATATAGTTGCGCGCCTACATACAATTTGGAATGGACCATGCAAGGCTGATTAGTAGTCACCATAAAACTGATTAATAAACGCTAAATATTCTTTGAAGATTGTGAAAGATTAAAATTTATGAGATCTGCAAGAAGTGCAAAATAGGGACATATTAGTAGGGACACCTACATATGTGCCTATAGCATCTATTCTTCTGATTTGAATTTACTCATCTGTGGAATTTGTCTTATTTGACAAATTGATATTCCGTTCTTGTCCAATTCTCCTGTAGTGAGATTCTTAGGAAAAGTATTTGATTACCGAGTGTTGATACCCGACTGGATGTATTGACGTTCTTATCATTTCTTTTGATTTGATTTCATTTGAATGACCTGGGTAACGATCCGAGGAGCTTTCGAATGCGTACTCAAATTATGAAAACATGGGATATATTCATATTCGTTAAATATTTTCGTCTGTATCTGATTTGAAATTCTCTCGCGTAGATTATGCGTTGACCTTACTCTTTTAAGGTTAGTTATGTCTCCTGATATCCTTGAAATTGTGAAGGATTATGAATTATTATTAGTCTTTTGAGAAATTCACATCTTATCGACGGCAATAAAACTGAAAGGTTGATAAGTGCCTGTAGAATGGATTGATTGATTATGACATGACGACATTGTCTTAATTGATGGGAACTCGAGTAGAATTTCCCGAAAAGATAAGATGTTGATTATCAAAAGTGATCTAAATAATTCTTGATGGATGACCATATCCTGCATTTAGACTTGAAATTATACCATGGATGGTTGTGAATTAGTCATAGATATTGTAATCTAGAAGAACTTAATATGAATTTATTAAAAGATGTTTCCGTTATCTGAAACTTTAGGAAGTATTTGTTGGTGAATTACCTAGATTTTTGCCATTAAGGCAAGTTGAAATTAGTATTGATTATATTCCCGGTGCTGCACTTGTGGCTTGTGCACTGTACGTCAGCACCATCTGAATTTAAGGAATTACCGTACAACTGAGAGAGTTGTCGGAGAAAGATTTTATTATACCAAGCCTGTCATCCTGAAGAGCTATGGTGTTATCATTCCTTATATTTATAGATTACTGTGACTGAGTAAATTGACAATCGAAAACGATATCCATAACTCGAAATGGAAGATTTGTTCGATCATTTACAAGGTTCTAGCGTTTGTTTTAAATATTTGATCCATGGCATGGTTATCATCAACTTCGAATCAGCAAAGAAGATTATCTATTCCAATCACTACATCCGGTACTTGTAATGAACGTTATGAGTTTCACGTGATGTCGTTTGGATTGACTAATGCACATGTAGTATTCATAAATTAAGTGAATCACGTGTGTAGGCTGTAATTTGATAAATTCATGCTTGTGATCATTTAAGACCATTTGTTTGTTTGTAAGTATAAGAAGAAGTTCGTAATTATTTATAGATTGCCTTGAAATGGCTGAACAATTAAATTTGTACCTTGAATAATTAACATGTAATTTAAGACTTAATCCTTTATATTAAGTTGATCGTGTGATTAATAGAAAATGGAATATATTGACTCTTTAAAAATCAAGAGCCCTTTTAAGACTTTGAGTTATACTAAAAAGAAAGTGGAAATATGTTTTAACAAATGTTTTAACAAATGTTTTAACAAAGGATTTTAAGGGATCATTCTCTTATAACCAAAACATTTAACTAAACTTCTGTTTAGGGGTAAATGTTTTTGCATACCTCAAGATAACTTAAGAAGGATTGAGTAAAACCATTTATACCATAACCTGAAAACTTAAAACGACAATTTTTGCTTTTCAACTAAGAAAATTTTGACCAAAGTATAACCAAAAACTTCTCGAACATTTTCGGACCTTATTAATTATTTTAATTATTTTCGATAAATCAACAAAAATCCTGTTAATTAAATTCAAATTTATTTTTGAACATTTTATATAATTGGTCGAACTAAGAAATTTAAAACTTTTACGTTTACGCTTCATAAAAATTAACTAATAATTATTTAATTAATTATAATAATTATCGACGCTTTAGACGACGGATTGAGTAAAACGGATAAAAATGATAGTAAAGACGAAACTAAAACATAGAAGATATGAAGAAGGAATTTTGAATAAATACGGTTGTGATATTTATTTCATCAGGAAGGTAAACGTAATTACTGACGCATAATGTAGAAAGAATATCTAAGTGAATATAGATACCGACGCATTATGTAGAAAAGATAAAGAACCAGTTAGGACATGTTCCTTAATAATGAAGGTGCAAAATAAATTGGCGAACGATATAAAAATAAACAATGTTTGTAAAAAGGATAATATAGATAATAAAAAGGGATTCACGACTAATATGAATCATTAAGATTGAGAAGCCGATGGCGTTAAATTTATAAAAGGCCACTCGTGGTTGCCTAAAAATAGAGGATTGCGAGATATAGTTATGTTGGAATTTGTAAGTATAAGTATTATATGTATGTCATTTTTGACTAAAAGTATCTTTGTCTGAAGAAGTTGTACTAATGACAATTATGAAGGCAGACATCGCCTCATACATTAGTAAACGTCTAGCTATTGCAAAGGTCATCATCTGAATTTGATTCGATTTGGGTCATCGTCGACAGACTGACCAAATCTGCTAATATCATTCTCGTTAATGATAAATGCAAAAGAGTTACGTAAACATAGCGTGCCTGTATCGATCATCTATATCAAGATCCTCGCTTCGCATCGAATTTCTAGAGATTTGCTCAGAAATCATTGAGAACGAACCTTGATGAGAGTACTATGTACCACCCCAATCGAAGGGACGAGGTAAAGTAACGATACAAAGTAATATAAGTGTTGTTTTATGTTTGAATGATTGACCTTTGGTAATAGACCGTATAATCGTTTTCCTTTGGAGATATTATCATTGATAACTATCGTATTAGGATCGAGATCGAATCTTGTTAAGATTTAGAAATTAGAGCATCTGTAAGCAGGAGTTGAGATAAAGACACCCGACATACACCCACTGTGAGTTGGACATGTCTTTTAGGCTTAAGGTTTCCTATAATGGCGAACCTATCCTTGCAAAATACTCGACCCGCGAGACCTGAAATGATTGTTGAAATTAGGATATGATTATTGACAGCCGGTAGTGGGCAAGAGGTTATGTGAATGTGAAATATAGATCTTGAAGTGCCAAATGGGTAGCGAAGTTATGCCACAATTTTTTTTACTTGGAAAAATGAATTCATGATCTGACAAATCATGGGATATAAGTCCTCGTTGTATGGGACCATTGAGATGATGTAAAAGTTGGGATTGAAAGGCATATAAATTGGATCTACCCTAGGACTTCAAGAACTGCGTGAATTATGTTTCGTAAATCGAACTTGATGGAATATCTATCAAGTTAAAATCTGATTGTTCCTTAGTAAAGCTTAGATCGGCGAAAAGTTGCATTCATCAGAAACCCGTGAACATCATGGATAGAGAAAGTAAGTCAACAATTAGCCTGATCTTATTCCCGTAGTTATGTTTGATAAAACTCGTGTATTGTAATAAATGGCACTTGTGAGAAAAGACCGAATGTGGAGAAAATACCCACATGGCTTTAACTCTATAAGAAGCGAGTAGTAAGGTAAGATGATCTTTGAGGACAAAGATCCTGTTTAGGGGTAAATGCTGTGACAATCCGTCAATTTATGGTTGATATTTTTATTCTCAATATTTATTTGAAAACATTATTTTAATGTTACTATATGAACTCACTTATTTTTGGGAAGTAAATTGAATTTACGTCTTGAAGTAGCGTCGACTACGTCTAAACCGGAGGATTCTACGTTACGTGCTTACGTTTACATACACCGTCTTTGGTGACAGTCCGACATTTCAGAAAATAAATTTATCCGTGAATATTATTTTGGAGTTTTAAATTTGTGTTGGTTCATAAACTCACAAATTTACGAGAAGAGATTAGGACTTACGATTTTATTTTAACGTCCTTTACGACTAAACCGGAAACCTTAGGATTACGTATCTACGTTTTCGAACTCCGTTTTTTATGAGACAATTTTTATTGGATTCGTTTTGTGACGTTGATTCATAATTTATAAAAACGTTTTTCGTAAAACGACCCGAGGGCACGCAAATCGAGGAAACTAGAATCGAGGAATACCCGTAAATTAGTGGGATGAGACAAGTATACACTTGTCCCACCCCACTATATGGTAAGGCTGCACAAGTGACACCACACTTGTGATGTGTCAAGCTTGTAGCAACAAGCTTACACTTGTTGCTTAAGGCTTACAAAGTAAGCTACATTTCCCACTAACCTAACAAAACCACCTCAAACTTCCCATTAGCTTCCATTCTTACATGCAAAAACCACACAACACTCCTCCCTCTCTCTAAAATTCGTCCCATCTCCACCAAGAACACCCTCATTTGATCAATTTTAACCACAAACATTTGTTATAATTAACATATGTTAATCTCCATTCAAAGAGATGAAGATTGGTGCAAGTTTTAACATCCAAGGAGAAGTTTTGTTGGTGTCTTGGGGATGATTTCTCAAGGAGGTTTCATGAAGAACAAGGGCTGATTTTTGGAGGAATCTACAAATACTTGGTGATCCTAGAAGTGGTGTTGATATCTCATAAGGTTTGTTACCCAAAACCATGTCTTGTTCATCCAAAAGCTCATCATTTCATCACTTTGCTGGTATAAAGATTGTCCTCCTCATCCTCTTGATATTTTTGATTATGTAATCTTGTATTTCTTTCACTTATGTATATGTATATGATGATGAATGATGATTAAAAATATTGTGTGGGGATTTGGTGTTGATAAACATGCTTAAAAATATGAAAAACTATAAGAAACAAGGTTAAAATCTTGCTTAATTTAGATGGCTGTATAAAACAGTAAAGAAACATGTTATGAACTGATGAAATAATGAAGTAGGATCCATTTACAGTAAGCTAAATGTCTTGTACACATGTGAGAGTTGGCCATGCAATGGAATCAAAATAATGAGTGAGATATGATCAAAACAAGTTTAAGGTATAAATCTGAGGTTACTGTTTTGGACGATTTTTAGAAAATATTTAGAAGATGATTCAACAGTAGCTATAGAAGCGTTAAATGTAACACATATCATGTAGTTTATGTGATAAAAATTTTAGCTTCTATCTCCATATAGAACTCAAGATATGGCAATTTTGGTGAAAGTAAAGATAAAAATCAGATTTTTAGAAATTAAAGAATAATACTATTATATAAGCACTCAAATTTTAATAGTATAAATTATAATTAAAACCCACTAACTCATGAATTTTATTTATAAAAATATGTACAATTATAAATAAGTGGACATTTTATAAAAATGGTAACTTGTTATGTTTTATAAGTTATAAAACTATAAACATGATTTTTACGACTTTTTCGGCTATTGCCGTAAAATTAACGTTTTTGTTAAATAAAACTTAGATGGTTGGACCCATCTAATGAAAACTTTATAAAACTTATATACTGATATATAGACATGTATAACAAGTAAAAACCGATAAAACCCGAACTATAAGAAATACGGACATTTACGAGCTAATTAAGCATATTGGACTAATAATTGGACTAAATAAGATAAAAACTTGTAAAAAGAACTTATTGGGCTTAACCCATTTGGGCCCAACTTGTAAAGTTTAAGTACTGATAATATAAGTACAAAATGGATTAAAATAAGTTAAATAACATATAATAACCTTATTGGACTTAAGACACGTAAATGGGTAAAACTAGTAAACTCATATAGAAGTTATCGACATATAACACTAAAATGATTAAACGAGAATATGTAAACCCACTTGATCATCATATATATATAATCATCATATGTATACATACTTGTTATTTTTATAAAGTCATTGGACAAACGTCTAAGACCAAGTATTATTTGTCTAGGTTTCCGTGATTGAAGCACGTACCGTACATCCGAATTGCCGATAACCCGCCTTCCCATATCAACGTGAGTTCATAGCCTCGCACTCTTTTAAATGTTTTTATAAATGTTTTATAAACTCGCGAAGGAGATAACATGTTATTTTTATAAAATAGGACACCATTTGTCCCGATTGTTTGTTTATTGATTTTGGACCCGAATGATTGAAGGACCCGATTGTATGACCCGATAAATGATTAATGGACCCGATAGATGAAAAAAAATGGATTATTAAAGTTAGGTTATGTCACTAAAAGTCCCATTAGCATGAATTGTGAACTACCGGGAGTTGGTAGACGCTTATGCATTTAATAGTACTATTTGGGGACGATCACCCTAGTTCGCGCCTTGACGGTTGATCCCTATCGTGCCACATTGATTGGTAAGCGAATTTATGTATGAGAAGATTTCCATAGCGTGACCTTTGTGACGACACGCTACTTTAGATGGGAAAAATTGGTATCGGGTTAGCTACCCGTTTTGGTTTAGTAAGGTAACAATGTCATGCGGCTTATAATAATCCAATCACCGAAATACTACTAGACGCTCAGAATTACGACGTATTGCCTGACTAGCAATACAGGGTCATACTATTGATATTATGTTTGTGTTTTGGTTTTCATAACCATATTCATATAACGGTTTTATTTAATCTATACAACGTTGCGAAACGTATTGTATGGTGTTTTTAACGACAATGATTCGTATAATGATTTTTAAGGCAAATGCCTATATTATGATTTTCGATAAAGATTTGTATAAAATGACTTTGACAATTTTATGGCCTATTAAAATGATTTGTACAAAATGATTTTCAGTAATAATTTCATACTGATATTATATTGATGGATTTTATTAAACTCTATGAATTCACTCGGCGTTATCGCTGACCTTTTCTTTTAACATGTTTTATCTCAGGTACTTGAAGGTAATTCTCGGGAAGACGACAAGAATTCATGGCCCGCACTTAAACAATATTTTCCATTCAAATATTTTATAAAACTTTGTATGAAATGTAATGACTTGGGACCGATGTAACTTTGATATTTATGAATGGAAATGATTTATTAATAAACGACGTGATTTTTAAGCGTTGTCTATGATGTGAGTAATGTGCTATCCCGTAACACCAACTAGTCTTCCGCTGTATTGAGTTGTATGAATTTGGGGGTGTTACAAACATTGTCCTTAATGTTTAAGAGTATTGGAGTAAACTCCCCTACAGTTATGACATTGATAACTTTGCTTAAACCAAGCTAAGGAAAGGTCTACTATAGTGAATTCATTTTAAGCACGATGTGGTTTGAAAATCACAATAGTAACAAAGTGAACCCGATACAAGGGCCTCCTCCATAAGCTCCAATGCATGCAATGAGAGAGAGAAACCCTACAAACATCAAGAAGACAAAAGAGAGGCACCCCCCTACTCTTCTTCTCAACTATATACCGTTATTCCTATCCTACCACACTCTAGTCTAAAAGATCTAAGCCTAGTTATTCAAGCTGGATTTATGGAGTCTCTAGCTCGACTCTTTCCACAATGAATTAAGTCATAGGGAAAATGGGGATCTCTTGGACCATTTTCACGGAAATGTCCTCCCCAAAGTAATTCTTAACACGGTGACCATTCACTTTGAAATTTGGGCCATTTGGTTGTGACAACTCAATAGTCCCATATGGAAATACTTGAGCAATGGTGAATGGACCGGACCATCTTGACTTAACCTTGCCCGCAAAGAGTTCAACCTTAAGTTAAAGAGGAGAATCGGCTCTTCAACTTTGAACTCCCGGTTCTTGATCTTAGCATCATGCAATTGCTTAGTCTTTTCCTTATAAATCAACGATTTTTCATATGCATTGGCTCTCAATTCATCCATCTCATTGAGTTGGTCTTTCCTATGTGAACTGGCTTGGTTTAAATCAAAGTTAGCCCATTTGAGAGCCCATGAAGCCTTATGCTCTTACTCGAATGGGAGGTGGCATGCTTTTCCATAGACAAGCCTATAGGGAGTACAACCAATTGGTTTCTTTAAGGCCGTCCCAAAAGCCCACAAAGCATCATCAAGCTTATCCGACCAAGAAGCTCGATGCTCTCCCACCGTTCTTTCTAAAATTCTCTTTAAACCACGATTTGTGACCTCGGTTTGGCCATTGGTTTGAGGGTGATACGCGGTAGAAAGTCTATGGTTAACACCATACTTCTTCATGACTCTTGTAAATTAATCATTACAAAAATGAGTCCCACGATCACTTATGATAGCCCGAGGTACACCAAATCTAGCAAATAATTGCTTCAAGAACTTGACTACAACTCTAGCATCATTGGTAGGCAAGGCTTTAGCCTCAACCCACTTTGAAACATACACGGCTACGAGTATGTACTTATTACCCTTTGATGATGGAAAAGGTCCCATGAAGTCTATACCCCATACATCAAAAATCTCACACTCTTGTATGAAATTTGCGGCATCTCATCTCTTTGATTAATTTTTCCTTGTCTTTGAAAAACATCACAAAATTTCACCATCTCTTTGGCATCTTTATAAATTGAAGGCTAATAGTAACCCGAATCAAAGACTTTCTTGGCCGTGTAGTTGGACCCAAAATGGCCCCCCGTGGGTCCTTTATGACAAGCTTCTAAGATCGTAAATGCTTCGGGCCCATCTACACAACGTCTTATGATTTGGTCCGCACATTGCCTAAAGAGGTAAGGGTTATCCCAAAAGTAGCATTTTGCTTCCTTGAGAAACTTTTTCTTTTGTTGGGAAGTTAAACCCTCTATAAGCACATCCCCCACAAGATAGTTTGCAATATCCGCAAACCAAGGGGTGGCATCCTCTTGTGAAGAGATATACATGAGCTCCTCAAGTAGAAAGGATTCATTGATTTCCTTATGAGGTAATTCTCCTTGAAAAGGATGCTCAAGTCTACTCAAGTGATCCATCGCTAAATTCTCGGCTCCTTTCTTATCACGGATCTCTATAGAAAACTCTTGTAACAACAAAACCCATCTCAAAAGCCTAGGCTTAGCATCTTGTTTTGTCATGAGGTACTTGAGAGTGGAATGATCCATATACACTATGGTCTTAGAAAGCACAAGATAGGGTCTAAATTTCTCAAAGCATAAACAATAGCAAGCAACTCTTTTTCCGTAGTGGTATAATGAAGTTGAGCACCCGTCATTATCTTACTCGCATAGTGTATAGGTTGGAAATACTTATTAACTCTTTGTCCCAAAATGGCCCCCACGGCATAATCACTAGCATCACACATGAGTTCAAATGGCAAATCCCAATTTGGTGTTACCAAAACGGGAGCCTTAGTCAACTTTTCCTTAACAATCTCAAAAGACTCTAAACACTCTTGTGTGAATATGAAAGGAGCCTCTTTTTCTAAAAGATGGGTCATGGGTCTTGCTATCTTAGAAAAGTCTTGTATAAAACGTCTATGGAAACCCGCATGACCTAAAAAACTCCTAACTCCTTTCACCGTGGTAGGTGGGGGAAGTTTGGCAATAACATCTATTTTAGCTTGATCCACTTCTAAACCTTTGTTGGATATCTCATGTCCCAAAACTATCCCCTCTTTGACCATGAAATGGCACTTCTCCCAATTTAAAACAAGACGTGTTTCATCACACCTCTTTAGCATACGTTCTAAATGGGAGAGATAAGAAGTGAATGAATATCTAAAGACCGAGAAATCATCCATGAAAACTTCAATAGTACTCATTTCCCGCTAAGCGTTCAAGCATTTGGTCCATAAAAGTTAACGGGAAATGATCTTTCCTAGTGGCATCATTAAGCTTCCTATAGTCAATACAAACTCTCCAACCCGTGACTAGTCTACTTGGTATTAGCTCATTGTTCTCATTAGGCACTACGGTGATTCCACCCTTTTTAGGCACACAATGCACCGGGATAACCCATGGAGAGTCGGAAATTGGGTAAATCATTCCCGCATCAAGGAGTTTGATAACTTCCTTATTGATGACTTCATGGATTTTTGGGTTAACCCTTCTTTGGTTTTAAATGGCGGGTTTGTAATCATCCTTCATAAGGATTTTGTGTGTACAAAAATTTGGATCAATTCCCTTATGTCGGATATTTTCCAAGCTATAGCTTTCTTATGTTTCTTAAGAAACTCTATGAGTTTTTCCTTCTCATCATCTTTCAAGTCTTTGGCTATGATAACGGGTAACTGGTCCTTTCCCTCTAAGAAGGCATATTAAAGGTGGGATGGAAGATCCTTAAGCTCTAGGGAAGGTGGACTCTCAATGGAAGGTTTCACTAAGGATGGATCATCATTGGTAACTTCTTATGGAGTAGGTGAAGGAATGGGATCCTCATTGATCAAATTTTGGATAGTTAGAATGTCTTCTTCCCAATTAATGGGAGAATCATCATTACCAAGGAAGTTAGACTCAAATTCCTCTAAGAGGAAATCACTCTCTCCAAATGGTGTTAAGGAGGGAGCAATTGAGGCAACGGTCTCCACATGTGGCATGTTCTCACTATCATTCTTGCAAGCTTCATGAAAATGTTCATCACATATCTCATCAAGAACATCCACTATGTTAATTGTTTCACAACTTTGAGATTTCTTAGTAACTTTCCCCAAATTAAACACTACTTTCTCATCCTCAACTTCATAATTAGTTCTCCTTCCACCACATCAATAAGAGTACAACCCATCCTCAGGAAAGGTCTACCAACAATAAGAGGAACTCGCGGGTCCATATCATAATCAACAACTACAAAATCTGCAGGGAATGTGAATTTATCAACCCCTACAAACACATCCTCCGTAATGCTTCCGGATAAGCTATAGAACGGTTTGCTAACTCAAGGGTCATCCTAGTAGGAGTGAGCTCGTAAAGAGAGAGTTTTTTCCAAAACGATAAAGGCATGAGATTGATTCTTGCCCCAAGATCCGCTAGTGCCATGCATTTTTCCACCCCCGGAAAATTACAAGGGATCAAAAATCGCCTCGGATCTCCAAGTCATATGGGTAAAGTCTTGAGCAACACGGCAGAGCAATTCTCATTTAATGATGTGTTAGGTATATCCACCAACTTTTCCTTGTTTGAGAGGAGGTCTCTAAACATTTTGGCAAATTTAAGCATATAAGCTAGAGCTTCCGCAAAGGATATGTTTATGTTCAATTGTTTGAACATCCTCAAAAAGTTAGAGACTTAAATATTATCCTTGTTTTTAAGCTTCTCATTTCTCAATCTTGATGGGTATGGAAGGCTTGGTTTGGGTGTAGGTTGAGTAGTTGTTGTGGAAGGGTTCTCTTTGTTGGTTTCTTCATTGATAGGTAGGGAAGGTAAAGGAGTAGTAGGTGTTGAAGTTGTAGAGCTTAAAGGAGTTGAGTTTGATGTTGTAGGCTTATCAAAAGGTGGAACCATGGTAGGCTTAACCAAAAAAGGTGTAGGAGGAATTGAAGTATCAATAGTTGTTTTTTCACTCCTTGTTGTGATTGCATTAACATTAGCCCTTGGATTAGCTTGTGTATTTGAAGGTAGAGCACCATGTGGCCTTTGATTAAGAAGTATCATAAACCTCTTGTTGGTTTCCTCATTCATAGCTCTTATTTGATCTTGTGTTCTCTTTTCACTTTCACAAATCCTTCTTTCGGTTTCTTGGTTCATCTTTTGAAGTAACTAAAAGGTATCATTTTTCCCATATCCTTAATTTTGTCCTTGATTGTGGAAAGGTGGAGGTGGTTGGTTAAATCCTTGATTGTTTGCATGAAAGTTGTTTCCTTGATGTTGAAAGTTATTGGGTGCTCTATAGTTGTTTTGTCCTTGGTAGTTTTTCATAGGCCCTTGATTTCTTTGAAGCAATTGAGGAGGGTTGGTTTGGTTTTGCTTGGGTGGATGGGGTGGAAAGCCGGGTGGAGCAAGGTAATTGTTTGACTTGTAAGAGAGATTTTTAGGGTTGATGTTAGGTTTAAAGTGCTCTCTTTGTTCATCTTGATAAGCGTAACATTCACCTTGATAATTTTGAACCTTGTCACATTGTAAGTAAGAGTGAGGTCCTCCACATATCTCACAACTTATGGTAATAGCATTCACATCATTGGTAGAAGAGTTGTTCAAGGAAACTTTCATAAGGTCTTGGATCATCTCTTGATTCATCTTTTGATTCTTTTCAATTACTTGAAGTATCTCATTGTGACTCTTGAGGAGTTTATTATCAAAGGATGTATGAGCATTCTCTTGCACAACATGGACCCCCTCATCTCTTTGGTTATTTGTTTGCACCATGGATTTAGTCCCAATAATGTCCCATGCTTCTTGTGTGGATTTGGAAAGAATGTTCCCACTCGCGGATGAATTAAGGGAATCTTGATGATGTGGTCTTAATCCATTATAGAAAGTGTTGATTTGATGAACTTGGTTAAATCCGTGATTGGGGCATTTTCTCAATAACTCTTTGAACTCTTCCCGAGCATCACTAAAGGTTTGATCATTCCTTTGTTGAAAACCAATGATGAGGTTTCTCAAAGAAGTGGTTCTTGAGGGAGGAAAGAACTTATTCACAAATTTCTTGGTAAAATCCTCCCAAGTTTGAATGCTCCTAGGAGGTTGTCTATCTAGCCAATACCTAGCATTACCCTCTAAGGAGAATGGAATTAAGATCAACTTAATAGCATCATGAGGAACCCTATTATACATAATTGTATTGCAAATGGATAAAAACTTCTTGATATGATCATGGGGGTCATCCATGGGTCTCCCGAAGAAGGGTGTAGAAGAAACCAAAGAGATCATATGTGTCTTAAGCTCAAAGGTGTTTGCGGGTATCTCGGGTATAACAATAGCATCAACATTTCCCTCCACATTTGATTGGAGGATCTCCATCAATGGTCTATTACCAACGGCGGCCATGGCTTCTTGTATGTTGTTCAAAGCACGATGCTCGGGATCGGCTTGATGGACGGTGTTGTTCTTGTTCTTTTTCTTGTTCTTCCTTTTTGGAGGAAGGGGTTGTACACCAAAAGATATTTGTTCGCGCGCTCGAGTGTGCATGCAACTTAACTCGAGGAGTGAGAGAGGAGCTCTCGATCGACTTTGGAAAAGAAGGGATTATCCTTTCCGAGATTCAATAAGTAATATCCACAAGAAAGTATAGTATATGTAAGTAATACTTGAGTGGCAAAACCACCCAACAAGCTTTCCTTCTTAGAATACTTACTAGTGAACGGGGGAATGAGGTGGCGCGTAGCTCTTAAGTACCTTTTTCCCTTGGGCTTGCATTTTATAACAAAGCCGCCTATCTATTCACTTTAGTAGTTCGTATTCTTTGAATTCTTGCCTATTAAAAGTATTTATCTATTTTTGCCTTTAATTTACTTTGATCGATACACGAACTTAGGACCGGGACGCCCCCAAGCACGGTGTATTGCCTTGGAAATACTTATGGAAGTATGTGTATTGAGTGTTCGTATCTACGTATATGTATCTACATATAATAATATATCAAAAATATTTTTGTATGTATTGAGTTTTTAAGAAAAAATAGTATGTACGTAAAAACGATGGAAACCAATATATACAATATATTTTTGGTGTAATCTTTTAGGAAAAATATTACTTTTTGAATTTTTTTTTTTTTTGTTCAATTCTTAGGAAAGAATTGATTTTGTGGTTTTTAAATTTTTAAATTTTTTAATTTTTGATTTTTTTATATTTTGGATTTATGATACGTAAAAGGAACGCTAACAAGGTGAACGGATCTCAAAATCCAATCGAAACCGTTAATCAATCGTCAATCGTAATGTCATGAACCAGCAGCGGCGCCATTTAATATATGCTCTTATTCAAGTTCGTATTTCCCAACTCACGACAAATTGAAAGTCCAGTTAATATAAGTTTTTAATTGTTTTTGTTTTTTAATAAGGATTTGGTATCTAGGTCTAGTTCAAAGAATCACGTAAAAAGGATAAAAATAGTATAGCTACGTAACCATATTACTCTAAAAACAAGTTGCAATTACCAGACTTATAGCAAATTGTACAATTTTTCTATCCACAAATGGTAAACTAGATCGAAATGTAAAGAAAGTAAAATTGCAAGGACCAAAAGTGTAAATTCAGAAAATGAAGGGACTAAAAGTGTAAAATGTAACAAACTATAACTACCACTTAACAACTTTCCAAAACTGATTAACAAACTTGTAACAAACTCAAATTATAAGGACTGAATTATGCAAACCCTAAAAAGTCAAGTTTTCAAAGCTGATTTACAAATTCAGAAAGTTTGAGGACCTAAATGCAATTAAACAAGAACTAAAACCAAAAACGGGTTACAAGACTTCAATAAGCTCGTGTGAGCTTATTTCTTGACCAAATCAGCTCTGGTTTTTTCCAAATGACTTAAACTTGAATTTAAGCTAGGTGTCTCAAAGGAAATAAGCTGAAAATGTCTAGAACTCAAGATAGCTTATCTCAATAAGCCCAAAATAAGCTATAAGCTAAATGAGACATCCAATATCTGATTTTTTCGCTGAAGATGATTAAGCTGGCTAAGAAGAGACTAGAATGTCAAGAAATTTAGAAAATGATCCAGCCAATAAGCTGGAATCTCAAAATAAGCACAACTAGCTTATAGTTGACTTTCGTTGACCAAGAAATTCCAAAAATCTGATTTTTTCCAAAAAATTGATTTTTTCCAAAAAGCCTTAAAACTTGTTTGTGAACAGGTTTGTGAAAGAAAAATGCAAGTTTTATGAAGTGGAAATATGGGAAATGGTTAAGCAGACTAGTCCTATCACATAAACTTGACAATGCTTAGCAGCTTATTCTAATGCTTATTTCAAGCTTAATTCTGAAATTTGTATTGTCTCACTTAGCAATTCTGAAAGCTCATATGTTCAGCTATAACTGGGAACAAAAATTAGCTTATATCATGCACTAGCAAAGATTTGCCAAGTGATTAAAGATTGCTTGTTTAAGCTGATAAAAATGATCTAAACTTTTTATTCGCTATTTGCCTTTTTGACAAAAACTTTGACCTCAAAACTTTGTAAAGTGACTTGCAATGATCTATTGAGTGTGTAAGAGCTCAAATCAACTACTTGCATCAGCTAAATCACAAAAACTACTTTGATCCAAACACTAGTTTTGACTGATATGAAAAGTTTTTCAAAGGCTTTTTGATCAAAAGGATATGAAATCACAAAAGACTGATCAGATATAGTTTAACAACTCAAATGAACCTCTATCACACCAAAAACCAGCAAGGTAACTATCTAGAATACAAAAGAGCTAACTGATGAAAATTAAGCAGATTTAGACCAAATATTAAGCTAAAACTGATATAGGTACAAAGCTATCAGCTAACAACTATCAAACCATATCAATCACACATAATGAATACCAAAACAGTCACAATTTAGTAGTATAGCTAATTATCTAGGAATTAAGCATGGCAGAACAATTGAGTGGAACGAAAATGAGAATTATGATTCCTTTTAGCTATGAAGCCTCCTCTGATGGAGTAGTTAGTCGTTGAGCCAACTAATATCAACTTAAACATCAACTATCAGCAACCAGTAACCATCAAATCATCACCATCATCAAGCAATGATCACCCCTACAACATTCTGAACATTCTGCTAATTCTGGCTATGAACTAAACTGAGATCAACTAGAAAAGCTTCCAAAACACTCCAAACAAGCTCTATTGATCAGGTTTGATCAATAGAACTAAGCAATAACAGGATAGGTAGGATAATGCAGGTATGAAAAGAGAATTGTAGTGAAGAATGAAATTTGAAGCTTTATTAATGGCGAATGTTGGTTACAGGGTTGTTACAACTAAACTAACTAACTCAAGTGTTTGTCAGACACTTGAGATTAGTAGCTAACTAAAATGCTAACTGAATTTGAGAGAAAAGGATAAGTGTATGTAAATTCACACACTAAGTACAATCTACAAATAAAACGATAAGTAGTCTCTCCCTCTGATGGCGATTTCAAGCAATCAAACCCCTTCTCTATTTTTCTAATCGATCTCTGATCTTGTTTCATTCTAATACCTTATAACATTCGATTATTGAAGATTATCCTTTGTGATTATGGAGCTTTAATCGTCTATTATTTGGTTGCGGTTTTAAACTTGGTTTTAGGGTTTCGTTTTTTTGTTAGGGTTTCGCTGTGTCGCTTCAGGTCCTAGGGTTTACTGTGTGCTTTTTGATTTATTTATTCTCTCATTCATGGAAGTGGGTTAGGGCTGCGTGTTCTTATTGTCTGGAACCCTAATTTTTTTAGGGTTTTTTCGGTTTTCTTAATCTTTGGTAATTGTTTTGATTTGATTGTGGTTATGGGGAGAGGGAATGGTTTGAAGGAGGGTGGTCGTGATGATGCTACGTCTGAGCTTGCTACAGCAAAGGAGCGTCGTAAGGCTTTGCGACATGTTGCTTTTGAGGAATCCATTAAAGAGGCGGTTGTGGAGGATCCTATCTCTAGCAATGAAGCTTCTGTTAAGGTTCCTGTGAGTGTAAAGAACTTTATGAATGGGAATGTTACAACTTCAGAATCTGGTTCATTTGCATCGCTATTAAAGAACGAGGTTAAAATGAAAAGGGTTGTTGTTGCGGAACTTCGTAATGATGAACGTGTTGAGGGAGCTAATGTGGTCATTCCAATGGAGGTCGTAAATGAAGTAAGTTCGGCTTTTGACAATACTCTTTATGGATATTTCATTGGGAAACGGCTTGCATTTCCATTGGTAGAGAACTATGTTAAGAATACATGGGCGAAATTCGGTCTTAGGCATGCTATGCATAAGAATGGTTTTTTCTTTTTTCAGTTTGAAACCAAGGAAGGAATGGAGAAAGTTTTGGAAAATGGCCCGTGGTTAATTAGATCTATTCCTTTAGTTCTTAACATTTGGTCACCAAATGCTAAGTTAATAAAGGAGGAAACTCGTTTAGCTCCGGTGTGGGTTAAGCTTCATAATATTCCGCTTCTTGCTTATTCGGAAGTTGGTTTAAGTCTGATTGCTACCCAACTTGGTAGACCAATTATGATGGATTCCTATACTAGTAACATGTGCCTAGACCCATGGGGCAAGTGTACGTATGCTCGGATTTTAATTGAAATGCGAGCTGATGTTGCCCTCTTCGACTCCTTGACTGTTGCAATGCCATTTACTGATGGTTCTGGGCACTCGTTGGATACGGTTAGAGTTGAATACGATTGGAAACCCCCGCGATGTTCTACATGTTGTGTGTTTGATCATTCGGATGATTCTTGTCCAAAGCTTGTTAAGGAGGATGTTAAGGTTCCTACTGGTCAAGTGGATGAGGATGGGTTTACCATTGTCTCTAAAAAAAAGGGTGGAAATAAGGCAAATGCTAATAAGCAGATTGCAGGGGTTCGTTTGAGCAAACCAAAACCTCTAATGGTTTATCGCCGTGTTGATAGGGGTGCTGCTAATAAGGCCGGTGTCTCTTCTAGTGATGCTGGAAATGAAGTGCGTGAGAAACAAAGCACTCCACCAATCCAGCAAGGAGATATGACGTTGAATAATTCGTATGCTTCGTTGGAGAATCTAGAGGAGGTTATTTGGACTAATGCTACAGCTAGTGGCGGTGTTCCACTTGACGTGGTAAATGAAAGCGATAGTGAGGATGTTGATGAGGAGTTAGTATGTGAGACTGATCCTAAGGAAACTACACATTCCATGGGGGCAAGCACTCCCAATTCTGAGGTTCCCCATGTTTAGTGTCGCTGCTTGGAACATTCGGGGAATGAACCTCTCTCCGAAACAAAGTGAGGTTAGGCATGTTATTCTTGAGAATAATCTTGCTGTATGTGCAATTCTGGAGTCTCACATTGCTAGTTCTAACTTAGATACTATGTGTCAACGGGTGTTTAGACATTGGTCATGGGCTTCAAATAGCTCTAGTTGTTCGAAGAGTACTCGAATTATTCTCGGGTGGAATGCTGATATTGTAGACATGGATATCATATCGCAAAGTGACCAGGTCTTGCATGCTCGTATATGGATTAAGACGGATAAAAAGGAGGTCTTCTTTTCTTTTGTTTATGCTCATAACCGCTATACTCATAGGCGTGCGTTGTGGTATAGTTTATGTATGCATAAGTACTTTGTTAGAGACCGACCTTGGTGCATTCTTGGTGATTTTAATGTAGCGCTTCATTTGGAGGATACTATTGCCGGTTCTTCGGGTATTGATATTTCCATGCGTGAGTTCCGTAAATGTATTGATGAGATTGAGCTTATAGATGTCCCTCGTGCGGGTCTTCAATTTACTTGGACTCAAAAGCCGCAAGGTTTGAATGGGATTCTTAAAAAGTTGGACCGAGTTATGGCTAATAGTGATTTTAGCGATTCTTTTGTTGGAAATTATGCGGTCTTTCAACCATATGGCATTTCTGATCACGCGCCTGCTGTGTTACGAATTCCTTTAATTACTAAAGCTGCCCCGAAACCGTTTAAGTTTGCAAATGTTGTTACTACTTTCCCTCGGTTTAAGGTTGTTGTTCAGGAGGGGTACACGTATTTTCAAGGGTTCCACATGTTTAAGGTTGTAAAGCGGCTGAAGTTGCTTAAGAAACCGCTTTGGAAGTTACTTTACGAAAAGGGTAATTTACATGAAAATGTTACTAAAATTCGTGGTGAGATGGAACGTGTGCAGGCTGCTCTTGATTTGGATCCGTTTAATATTTCCCTTCGAGAGGAAGAAGCTGTCACGGTTCGTTCGTTCACTGATGCCCTTGTTGCGGAAGAGGTTTTTCTTAAGCAGAAAGCTAAAGTGGAATGGTTGAAAGTTGGGGATACTAACTCAGCCTATTTTCATAAATCGGTTAAGGGTCGTATAAGCCGTAATCGAATTAATGTGGTCACTGATTTGAATGGTGATGTGATTTATGGTGATGGGGTTCCGGCTGCTTTTGTGTCTCACTATGAGGCCTTTTTGGGTCAGCCGGGTACTACGATTCCTCTTGATTCGAGTGACCTATTTTTGACGACATTGGACCCGATTCAGGCGTTAGAAATGATTCAAACGGTTACTCCTAAAGAGGTTAAAGAAGCCATTTTTTCTATGGGGAATGACAAATCTCCAGGTCCGGATGGCTATACGGCGTGTTTCTTCAAGGAATGTTGGGAAATTATTGGGGCTGATGTTATTGCTGCTATTCAGGAGTTCTTTGTTAATGGTAACCTGTTGAAAGAGCTGAATCATACCATTATTGCTCTCATTCCTAAAGTAAAGTCGCCGTCTCGAGTTACCGACTATCGCCCTATTTCATGTTGTAATGTGCTTTATAAGTGCATTACAAAGATTATTGCAAATCGGATTAAGGAATGTTTAAAGACGTTGATCAGTCCAAATCAGTCGGCTTTTGTCCCGGGTAGGAGAATTTCTGATAATATTCTTCTTACTCAAGAGTTAATGCATAACTATCACTTGAATCGGGGTGCTCCTCGATGTGCTTTTAAGATTGATATTCAAAAAGCTTATGATACGGTGGATTGGGATTTTTTGAAGCATGTTTTATTGGCATTTGGTTTCCATGAAAAGATGGTGTCTTGGATCATGGTTTGTGTTTCCACGACATCGTTTTCTATTGGTATTAATGGTGCTCTTTGTGGATTTTTCAAAGGTCGACGGGGGCTTCGCCAAGGATGTCCGTTGTCTCCTTATTTATTCACTCTTATCATGGAGATCCTTACTCTTATGTTGCGTCGAAAGGTGCGTGAATCGGAGGGCTTTGCATACCATCGTTATTGTTCGAATTTAAAGCTAATTAATATGTGTTTTGCGGACGATTTGTTTATTTTTGCCCATGGGGATCCGGATTCTGCGTCGGTGATTATGGGTGCTTTGGAGGAGTTTAAAAATGTTTCGGGTCTTGTTCCTAGTCTCCCGAAGAGTACTGCGTACTTTTGTAACGTTTTAAACCATACAAAGCTTGCCATCTTGCAGATCTTGCCTTTTGAAGAGGGGCGCCTTCCGGTGAAATATCTTGGAGTCCCTTTGGTTTCGTCCAGGTTGATTTTCCGTGATTGTTGTGAGCTTGTGGATCGAATTAGATGTCGTATTTCAGATTGGAAAAACAAGTCTCTTTCGGCAGCAGGCCGGTTACAATTAGTTCGGTCGGTCCTTGGCTCGATGAATGTTTATTGGTCCTCGGTGTTTATTCTTCCTACTCGTATTATCCTGGAGATTGAGCAATTAATGCGTGGTTTTTTATGGGCCGGTGGAGAGGTGAGTTCCGGGAAAGCAAAAGTGGCGTGGGAGGTTGTTTGTCTTCCTAAGAATGAAGGTGGCCTTGGTATTCGTCGTCTTGATGTGTTCAATAAAGCCCTCATGGCTGCCCATATTTGGAGTCTTTTATCTAGGAAAGAGTCCTTGTGGGTCAAATGGATTCATGAGTATAAATTACGAGGTAGACACTTTTTTGATATTCCTTATCGTGGTTGCATGACATGGGGCTGGAGGAAACTTTTACAGTTGCGACCTCTGATTCGTGAGTTCTTTTGTTATAAGATTGGTAATGGTTCTTCATGCTCGCTTTGGTTTGATAAGTGGTCTGATTCGCAACCGCTTGGTGATGTGGTGTCTCGGCGTGATATGCACAGGGCGGGTTTTTCTCTATATTCTAAAGTGAAAGATGCCGTGGGTAATGAAGGTTGGCTTTGGCCGAATGCATGGCTCATTAAATACCCCGCTCTTCAATCTTTGGCAGTTCCTACGCTTAGTAATTTGGAGGACAGATTGGAGTGGCGAGATTGTGATGGGAACTCTCGTGCTTTCTCTGTGACCGAAGTTTGGAACTGTATTCGACCACGTTCAGATGTCGTAGATTGGTTTCATGTGGTTTGGTTTGCGTCTTGTATTCCTCGGCATGCTTACCATATGTGGCTTGTTGCTAAGCGTAGGCTGTCTACTCAGGATCGTTTGCGACATTGGGACGTTCATGGTGGGTACTCTTTGCTTTGCCCGTTCTGTAATGGGCAACCGGACTCGCATGAACATTTATTTTTTGATTGTGTGTTTTCTAGACACGTTTGGGACGCGGTTAAGGGCCTGGCTGGGCTTTCTAGTTCTCACCATTCTATTCAGGCTATTGTGGTTTCGTTGATTCCTACCGCGCATAGGAGGTCTTTTCGTTGTGTGATCGCTAAGTTGGTGGTGGCTGCGACTTCCTATTTTATTTGGCAGGAGCGTAATTGTCGTTTGTTCTCCAATGAAAAAAGGTCGCACGATCAGGTCATAAGCATTATTAAGTCTTCTGTCCGACTTAAGTTGCTTTCGTGTTACTTCAAGAAGTCAAAGGATGCTTTGTTGTTTCAACGCCTATGGGATCTTCCGGACTCTATAGTTCGATAATCATGCTGCTGGTATCCAAGATTTATTTTGTTAGGCGTTTTGTCAAGTTTTTGGGGTCGTGGAAATGGCTTTTCCCGATTGGTGTGATTGGTTTTGTTGTCTTTAGTATTCCTTTGTGTGGCATGTCACGCATGGTTTAGGAGTTGTTCAAGCCTTGGCTTGAGGTTAATGTGGTACTTCAGCCACATTCCTTTGTTCTTAAACGTTTTTTTGGTGTAATATATTTAACCGGGGATTGTTGTCCCTTTTACCCAAAAAAAAGTACAATCTACAAATGAAGTACAAATGGGTCTATTTATAGAGTTGAGTTAGGTGTTGGGGAAGATGACTGACGTGTTCCCTCCAATCCCCAGCTTCCACGTGTACTTGATCTCTCAATTGGATTATGCCGTTGAAGAACACATTTGGCGTTTTTCATTTGAATAATTTTCAGCTTAATTCAATGGTTGGAATGGATTCCTCATGTGATTTAAGTAAGTTTGATGTTAAATACTTGCTCTGAAATTCACTCTTTCTTGATCTGGATTTCGGGTTCGCTATGAACTTTGAAGAGCCACGTGTGATGTTGTAATTAGAAGAGAATAGTTAACACGGATCATTACCCGAATACCGATTTATGATTGGCTGAAGCAATAGATAGTGGGGTAGCACTGTTTGGATTCGTTTATTTAATATGGCGGCTGTTAGTGGCCATGTAGCAATGACTTGGCAATCCTTGTGAAGAGAATGGGCTCTTTTCATTGGTTGAAATGTTTATACTCGGATCAAAAGCCATATATCTTTAAGAATTGATAGTTTTTGCCCCTCTTGTTTTCAGCTTATAAACTTGAGCTACAATCTTCGCCACTTTGTCAATTTTGGTCCTTTTAGCTTCAAACTTGCACAATAATGATCCTTTGACTTTTTGACTTGATAGTTAACCATGTTTGACTTGATTCTTGACTTTCTCATACTTGCACTTTTAGTCCTTCAACTTTGAAAGTTGTCAAGAAAGGTACTTTGACTTTGATTGGCTTGTCACTTTTCATCCTCCTTTTGTCTTTTCTTCATCAATAAAGCTTGAATTCCTTTGTTTGCTCCATAATTGTATCTTTTTACCTACACAAGTACAAACAACAAAACATACCCATAATACTGCTTTTATACATCAAAATTAGGTATTTTGCTTTGTGTTTTAGGGTGATTTATGATATAATTGATATGAGATTTCACTCATATCAATGGAAAAATCTATGAAAAAAAAGTTAGATCTGAATAACCCCAGATCCATTATTTTCGGGATAAGATATTTTGAAAACCCTAAATATTGCGAGATGGTATTGTTTAAAAATATTGCGAGATGGTGATGTTGGAAATATTGCAATATGATGATTTTGAAAACATTGCTAGATGGGGGTTTATGAAAACATTGCGAGATGGGCGTTTTTAAAACATTGCGAAATGACTTGTTTGAAAACATAGCGAGATGACTTGTTTGAAAACATTGCGAGATGACTTGTTTGAAAACATTGTGAGACGACTTGTTAAACATTGTGAGATGACTTGTAAAAATAATTTTGAGATCATGCCTGGTTAAATCTACTGAGACCATACTCAATCCAACAATCAACCCCGACTCTATCTATTCCTATCATCACTTATCACATCTCCACCTCAAAACATCCTAATACAATGACCCAAAACAGAAAGAGAACAAAGATCTCAGATTCATTTCGTGATTATCAAACATGTAGGCCACGATCTTAATAAATCCAACACGAAAATATATCATCATCGACCTTTGTTGGGTACAACACTATTTTTAATTTACGAAATCAAATATTGATTTATAACAATCATGTTATAATCGATTTATTTGTTTCAATTGAGACTCGACACATAAGATTACAAAAAAAACAAAAAATTAACCTACCCGAGATCCTCTATAAAAGGACCTTGACGATTACTCTTCTTGGATTCCAGGATGTTGCGTTGTTCAGATAATAAAAGGAGGTTTGATGTATCGATGTGATGTCAAGGATGGTTCGATGTGTCTACTGGTTTTATTAGGATGAGATGGATGATTTGCTTGATATAGGTTTTGTATTTGTTGAGAGATGATGAGATTTGTCATAATGAAAAATGTTTGATCTGGGATTTGATAAGATAAGGATATGGAGAAGTGTTAGATGGGGGCGGAGGTTTTCACATATTGGATTAGGTTAATTGGGTGAGTTATCTTAGGGTTAGGTTGACTTACTTATATCCCTAAAGCTGAATCGGGTTAATATCCTTGGCAAGCCAAAGTAGTTTTTGTTTTCTATCATTGAATTTGGGCTTCAACGTCATACACTAAAATGAATTGAATATGATGGGCCTCTTGTTATTCACAATTCATCACATGATTATTAATAAGTGTGAAAACACTTATCCTTTTACCACTTAATTATAATAATAACAAGACCAAAACGTGTATTTAATGTTGTAAAAGGCGGAATTATGCGTTGTTTGTGTTTTTATTTTGTTTTAGGACAAAAATATGAAAAAGGAAGAAAACACGGGCTTTCACGGGCTTTTATCAAAGAAAAAGACAAAAGAAAAAGTCAAAAGATCAAAAGTGCAAGAAGAACGGAAGTCAAAGGCCTATTCTGAAGATTTATCGAAGAAAAAGTCTAAAGACGGAAGTTTAACGAAGTCGAAGAACCAAGTCTACTAAAAGAAGAAAATTAGAAGACAAGTTCATTTTATCATTCGACAAATCCCAAGACAAAGTCGAGAAAGTCGAGTTATTTAAAAAGACGAGAAGACAAGAGAAAAGAAGGAAGAAA
This sequence comes from Glebionis coronaria, assembly GCA_025667525.1. Lineage (NCBI taxonomy): Eukaryota > Viridiplantae > Streptophyta > Magnoliopsida > Asterales > Asteraceae > Glebionis > Glebionis coronaria. Next base: position 86,404,770 of record CM046875.1, on the reverse strand, counting down.
CAACACACTCTCCTCCTCCTAGAAATACCATCCTAATGGTTCATTAGGAGGTGTTAGTTATTTTGTCTTTTTTTTAGTTTTTAGTTTTTAAGTAGAAGTTACTTTCTCTCTCTAGTATTTTCTCTCTCTAGTTTTTCTTAATCTTTCATTTTAAATCTTGTATTTTGAATCTTAATCTTCAATTTAATCAAGGTTATTATAAATTCTCATTCTTCCTTTCTTAATCTTGTGGTTGATTTAATTAATCATGTAGTTTTCTTAATCAATTTGATTGTGTGATTGATTTCTTTATGTGATTGATCTTATGGTTTTGATGTGGTGGATATTTTAGCTTATTTCACTTTTAGATTAATAAGTGTTTGGTTTATATTTAATTAAGTTTATTTGGTAGATTAATAGTTTTAATTAAAAGTTGATTTTAAATATTTTGGTTATTTTGTGTTTTTATAGTTTTTAATTCGTAGCTTATTTAGTTTATCTTAAAATCAATTTAGTTAACGTTTTGGCTAAGTGCGTATTTGGTTTGTGCTTATTTTGATCCATTTCCTTGTTTTTTTATACATTCTGTTACTGTTCGTCTAATTTGCCTTATCTTCGGAAAAGGGTTTAGGATTCCGAAGAATCCATGTTATTCCGAAAATAACTTATCTGAAAATCTCCTTTTTTCCGAAAACTCCCTATATTCCGAAGATCCCTTTAGTCCATTTATCCGAAATTTCCTTTTATCCGAATATCATAATATTCCGAAAATCGTTATGTATCCGAAATATCCTTTTTTTCCGAAAAAGTTCTTTTATCCGAATTTACCCATCATACTGAATTAAGCCGATTTATCCGAAAATAGCCTTTTATCCGAATTTAGCAGTTTTATCCGAAAATCACCCTTATTCCGAAGAAAGCTTTTTATCCGAATTTAGACACCTTTTCCGAAAAGAGGGCTTTTATCCGAAAAACATTAATTTATCCGAATTTCCCAGTTATTCCGAAAAATACCTATTTATCCGAAGCAAGCTGTTATTCCGAATATCCAAGTTTATCCGAATTCAGGGCATTATTCCAAAGAAAGTATGTTTATCTGAAGATCAAGTTTATTCTGAATTTGTTGATTTTTCCAAGGATCAGTTTACACAGCTATCAAGGTAAGATTTCTCGTTTATTTTTATATATTTAGATTTTAATTTACTAGTAGAAATAGATAACCAAAAGCTCCCCCTTTTAGTTACCAACACCAATAATTCCACCCTAAACCGTGATCAATTCGATTAGACACCGAGAATGAACGAGTACACATATGCAAAATTCATCTATTAAAATGGCGCCGCTGCCGGCTCTTTTCGTAAAGATTAACGGTTTTTAGTGAGAAAAATTGGACTTTTGGGATCCGTTCTTTTGGGAACGTTATTTTTAAACATAAAAATTTTCAAAAATCCTAAAAATATAAAATTTTCAAAAATCCAAAATAAAATTAAATAAAATAAAAGATAAAAAATCAAAAATATTGTATTTCATTTTTAGTGTATGCGTACTCGATCTTCGTCTTATCTTGAGCCCGAGACTCGTAGAGACTTAGATATGGCCAGTGTGCATAATAACAATAATCCACCTCACCCCAATGTGAATAATAACAACCATGACCCTCAACCCGACCTTCGTACGATGGAGGAGCTATGCCAACCAACTATGAATGGACGTGGAGAACCGATTGCGCCGATGAAAATCACGGCTCCCGAATTTTTGTTGAAGCATCACATGATCCAACAAGTTCAAAATGCTTGTCCATTTCACGGATTACCGGATGATGATGCCAACAAACACCTCGATAAATTCATAACCGTCACTCAAAGCATGAAATAGCCCAGTATTTCCATGGATTTTCTTCGCCTTCATCTTTTTCCACACACTTTATTCCACCATGCCGAAAAATGGTTTGATCGTCTTCCTAAAAACTCAATTCATACATGGGACGAGATGACTCAAAAAATTTTGTCAAGATATTTTCCACCATCAATGGTCACTAGTCTTCGTAATCAAATCAGTGGTTTCACTCAAGAACCTGATGAATCTCTTTTCGATGCTTGGGAACGTTATAATGTTTTGATCGATCGTTGTCCTAACCATAATATGCTCCCCGTCACCCTAATTGATACTTTCTACAATGGTTTAAATTTTCGTGATCGTGATACGATTAATGCCAACGCCGGTGGTACATTTATGAAGAGAAGACCCGAGGAGTGTAGAGAGCTTATAGAGAACATGACCACTCATCACAAAAATTGGGATTCATCCGCATCTTCAAGAAATAACCCGCGAGTCAATGTTTCTTCTACTTCATCAAATCCCGAGATAGCCGAACTCACCCAACTCACCCACCAACTAGCCGAGATGAACAAAAACTTCTTAACCATGGCTACGAACCAATTTCAACAAGTTAAAGCTGTAACACCTTCTTGTGAGACTTGCGGTGGTTCTCATTCGTACACTGATTGTCCTTCTACTCATGACAATCTGGAAAACGTGTATGCGGCTAACGGTAACTTTTCTAGGGGAGGCTATCAAGTACGTCCTCAAGGTGACTGTAATTTGCTAAGTTATCGTTCAAATAATTTTATTTCACCACCCGGTTTTCCTCCTCAAAACCAAAGCAACTTCAATCGTAACAATCAAAACCAACCTCGAGCTCCTAATCAATATCAAACCCAAAGAAACCCATATCCACCTCAAGGTAATAATCAAGTTTACCAAACACCCACCTATTAACCACCCGCTTACCAAGCTCCCACTCCCACCCAACCCACGGCATTTAATCACGAGGTTGAAACTTACATGAGGACTAATGACGCGCTGGTGAAGAATCTTCAGAGCCAAATTATTAACTTGAAAGGTGACATGGCAAAACAAGGGAATGATCTTCGAGCCGAGCTTAGGAATGACATGCGAAACTCATTAAGCAGTCAAACGAATGACTTAAGGGATATGATGGCTAGTTTCTTCCCAAGTAGTCAACCCTCTACTTCGGGTTCTCTTCCGAGTAACACCATTGCTAATCCAAGAGGGGAGATGAAAGCAATCACCACCCGAAGTGGAAAAGGTTATAAGGAACCCGAGATTCCTAAACCTACTCCAGTGATTGTGATAAAGGATAAAGAGCAACCTTCTTTAATTCCTCCACCTTCTACTTCTACCCCTCATCCACCCAAGGATGTGAGTGAGCAATCAATTCCAAAGCCTTCATCTCAACCCGACATACCTTATCCTTCAAGGTTGACGAAAGAGAAGTTGAAGAACAAGGATGATATTCCAGTTTCAAACTTTCTTAAATGTTTAAACAATTGAATTTCAACATCTCCTTTGCCGAGGCGCTTGCTCACATGTCTAAATATGCTAAAATGTTCAAAGATCTTCTCAGTGATAAGGAAAAACTTCTTGATATTTCTCAAACCCAACTTAATGAGAATTGCTCCGTGGTTCTTTTAAGGAAATTACCAACCAAACTTGGTGATCCGGGTCGTTTTCTCATTCCTTGTAACTTTCCCGGGGTAGAGAATTGTATGGCCCTAGCCGATCTAGGTGCTAGTATCAACTTAATTCCATTAAGCGTTTGGAAACAATTATCTCTACCCGAGCTAGTCCCCACACGAATGACATTAGAGTTAGCTAACCGTACAGTTGCTTATCCGGTGGGGATAGCCGAAGATGTCTTCGTCGGTGACGACAAATTCACCTTTCCGGCGGATTTTGTTGTCGTTGACTACGAGATGGATCCCTGTATTCCATTAATCGTTGGACGTCCATTCTTGAGGACCGGTCGCACTCTCATTGATGTAGCTGCGGGCGAATTAATCATGAGAGTTGGTGACGACAAAATCGTTTTCAACATGGGTAAACTTTCTAAGCAACCTTATGAACACGAGAACGTTAACTTCATTGACGTACTTGATGAGGCTTGTGAAGAACACTTCAAAGACGCTTATAAAAGTGGTTTTTCTTCCCTACCCATTGTTGAGATTGTTGCCTCTATTGCTCCCTCATTGACTCCATTTGGAGAAAGTGATTTTCTTTTGAAATAATTTGAAGCAAGTTTAGGGGATGTGGACTTAAAATATGACGATTCTTCCTCCGATTGGTATGAAGAAATTCGTACTATTGATAAACTTCTCAATGAGGACCATATTTCTCCACCTTCTCCCATGGAAATTACAAACGATGATCCGAATTTGACTAAGCCTTCCATCGATAATCCTCCGGATTTAGAGCTTAAGGATTTACCGTCTCATCTTGAATACGTTTTCCTAGAAGACAATAAGAAGTTACCCGTCACCATTGCAAAGGACTTAAAAGAGGATGAAAAATCTTGACTCATCGATGTGCTCAAAAGTCATAAGAAAGCAATTGCTTGGAAAATTTCCGACATCCGCGGAATTCATACTAACTTTTTCACTCATAAAATTCTCATGGAAGATGACTTTAAACCCGTAATCCAAAGCCAAAGAAGGGTTAATCCAAAAATTCATGACGTCATCAAGAAAGAAGTTATCAAACTTCTAGATGCCGGAATGATTTACCCTATTTCGGATTCACGATGGGTTAGTCCCGTCCATTGTATGCCTAAGAAAGGTGGAATAACCGTTGTTCCCAATGAAAACAACGAGTTCATTCCTACCCGACTTGTCACGGGTTGGCGAGTTTGCATAGATTATCGCAAGCTCAATGATGCCACTCGTAAGGATCATTTTTCTCTTCCTTTCATGGATCAAATGCTCGAGCGTTTAGCGGGTAATGACTACTATTGCTTTTTAGACGGTTTTCCCGGGTATTTTCAAATTCCTATCGATCCAAAAGACCAAGAGAAAACCACATTCACTTGTCCTTATGGAACATTTGCTTACAAAAGAATGCCTTTCGGCTTATGAAATGCTCCCGAGACTTTCCAAAGGTGTATGATGGCTATATTCCGTGACATGGTTGAAGAAACTATAGAAGTCTTTATGGACAATTTCTCGATCTATGGTGATTCTTTTTCATCTTGCCTTGCCAATTTAGAACGTATGCTTAAACGGTGTGAAGACACTCGTCTCGTTCTTAATTGGAAAAAATGCCATTTCATGGTAAAAGAAGGCATTGTTCTAGGTCACAAAATTTCCAAATCCGGTATCGAAGTCGACCGTGCTAAAGTTGACGTCATTTCTAAGTTGCCTCCACCTACCACCGTCAAAGGAGTTTGAAGTTTTCTAGGTCATGCGGGATTTTATCGTCGTTTCATCCAAGATTTCTCTAAGATAGCTCGACCTATGACTCACCTCTTAGAAAAGGATGTTCCTTTCATCTTTTATCAAGAATTTCTCGACTCTTTCGAACTTCTTAAAGGTAAATTAACTAAGGCACCGGTCTTAGTCTCTCCAAATTGGGAGTTACCTTTCGAGCTCATGTGCGATGCTAGTGATTTCGCGGTAGGAGCGGTTTTAGGTAAACGAGTTAACAAACATTTCCAACCAATCCATTATGCTAGCAAGACAATGACGGGGGCTCAGTTTCATTATACCACTACCGAAAAAGAGCTTTTAGCTGTAGTGTATGCTTTTGAGAAATTCCGCCCCTATCTTGTGCTTTCCACCACCATCGTTTACACCGATCATTCTGCCTTGAAATACTTGTTGACCAAGCAAGACGCTAAACCGATACTCATTCGTTGGGTTCTGCTCCTACAAGAATTTAAAATCGAAATTCGTGATAAAAAAGGAGCGGAAAACCTAGCCGCAGATCATCTAACTAGACTCGAGGATCCTTATCAAGGGGAACTTCCAAATCAAGAGATTAATGAATCTTTTCCCCTTGAGACCTTGATGTCTATTAACTCCAATCTTGATGAGACCCCATGGTTTGCGGACTTTGCAAACTACTTGGCGGGTGGAATTCTCATCGAAGGGTTATTGTCCCAACAAAAGAAGAAATTCTTCAAGGATGTGAAAACTTACTATTGGGACGACCCTTACCTCTTCAAATAATGTGCTGACTTTATCCTTCGTCGGTGTGTTAACGGGCCCGCAGCTTTACAAATCTTAGAAGCTTGCCATAAAGGACCAACCGGTGGTCACTTTGGTCCTAACTATACCGCGAAGAAAGTTTTCGACTCCGAATTCTATTGGCCCACCATTTATCGTGATGCACATGAAATGGTTAAGCATTGTGATGCTTTCCAACGACAAGGCAAGATCACACATAAAGATGAGATGCCTCAAAATTTCATCCAAGAGTGTGAAATCTTTGACGTATGGGGCATCGACTTTATGGGGCCATTTCCATCATCTAAAGGGAAAAAGTACATCCTCTTAGCCGTTGACTACGTATCTAAATGGGTTGAAGCAAAGGATTTACCTACGAACGATATGCGGGTGGTTGTGAACTTTTTGAAACAATTATTTGCTCGATTCGGTGTTCCTCGTGCTATCATTAGTGACCGCGGGACTCATTTTTGCAATGATCAATTTGCTCGAGTCATGGCTAAGTATGTGACAAATCTAACATTTTCAGGTAGTTAAATATTTTCTCGCATAATATTTTGAAACTTATTTTTGTGTTGATTGACGAACTCACAATTTACGGATTTAAATTTGGGCTTACGTGCATAATTTGGCGTCTTTTACGACTAAACCGGAAACCTTAGGATTACGTATTTACGTTTTTGAACTCCGTTTTTGATGAGACAATTTTTATTGGATTCGTTTTGTGACGGTGATTCATAATTTATAAAAACGTTTTTCGTAAAACGACCCGAGGGCACGCAAATCGAGAAAATTAGAATCGAGAAATACCCGTAAACTAGTGAGATGGGACAAAACACTTTGCCCCATCCCACTAGCTTATATGGGACGGCAATTGTGACACACCACACTTAGGTGGCACAAGTTTTAGCTAAGCTTGCACAAGTGTAAGCTTATGCTTACACTTTAAGCTAAACCTTCCACCAACTTGACAAAACCAACAAATGGTTTTCATTTAACCATTTCATCCATGCAATCCACCCCAAAAACTCTCTCTACTTCCACCCTTGTGCCGTCCCAATTCAAACAACAAACACCCTCATTGATCTTTTCTAGCTACAAACCACATGTTTACTAGTCCTATTAAGGTGTTTCCTTGAAGCCTTGATCATTTGGTGGCCATATAACCAACTTTAGAGGTGATTTGCTTGTGTCCTAGGGCTGATTTTCCAACATATGATCTTGATATTTGATGGTCTTGGAGATACTTGTTGTGTTCATCAAGTTCTTGCCTTCCTAAAACAAGAAATCCACTTGGATTGGTAAAGAAGATCATCCTCTACATTTTTCTCTTATTATTTTGTAAAGAACAAATTTATTTTCTTTCATTTTGTATATGTATATGATGTATATATGATGATAAAAATGTTGTGTGGGGATCAAGTGTTGATAAACATGCTTAAAAATGATGATAACCATAAGAAATGAAGCTAAAATCATGACTAATTAGTTGGCTGTATAAAAACAGTAGATAACTAAATGATGAACTGATAAAAATGCATGGTTTGATCTATTTACAGTAAAGTAGATGATGTTATACACATGTGAGAGTTGGCCATGCAATGGAATCAAAATAATGAGTGAGATATGATCAAAACAAGTTAGGTGGTACAATCTGAATAAGCAGTTTTGTAGGGACTGTTAAGGCAACTTAGAATTAAAATGGGCAGTAGCTATAACTAAGTTATATTTAGCACATATTATGAAGAATTTGTCATCCAAAAATGAGCTTCTAAGTCATTGTAGAACTCTAGATATGATAAAAATGGTGAATGTGAAGTTAAAAATCAGATTTTGGAAATAATGTTTATTATTATTATATAAGCACTCACTTTATAATTTATAAAATGTAAAGTATAAACCCACTAACTTATAGAACTTAATTATATAAATGTATAAAAGGTTAATTAAATGGGTAAATTATATAAATGGTGGTAAAAATAATATTTGTAAGTAATAAAAACTATAAACTTGATTTTTACGACTTTTTCGGCTATCGCCGTGAAATTAACGTTTTTCATCAAATAAAACTTAGACGACCAAAACCGTCTAATGTAAAGTTTATAAAAGTTACAAACTGATGTATAAGTAACTAAGACAAGTAAAAACCGATAAAACCCGAACTATAAGAATTACGGACATTTACGAGCTAAATAAACCTATTAGACTAATAATTGGACTTAATAAGATAAATACTTGTAAAAAGAATTATTTGGGCTTAACCCATTTGGGCCCAACATGAAAGATATATATACTGATCATATAGGTATAAAAGGGATAAAAACAAGTTAAAGAACTTATAAAAGACTTAATGAACTTGAAATAGGTAAAATCGGTAAAACTAGTGAACTAGTAAGACGATACTAAAACGTAAACACTAAAATGAGTAAATGAGGATTTATAAACCCACTTGATCATCATCATATGTAAAAAAATCATATATATATATATGTATATTGTTATTTTGATAAAAGTCATTGGACCGAGTCTAAGACCGATTATTATTTATATAGGTTTCCGTGACCGAAGCACGCCCGTAGCCGATAATCCGCCTTTCATTAACAACGTGAGTTCATAGCCTCGCACTCTTTTAAATGTTTTATAAAATGATTTGTAAACCCGCGAGGGAGATAACATGCTAGATTTTTATAAAAATAGAACACAAGTAGTCCCGATTGTATGCTAAATGATATGGACCCGAATGATGCTATGACCCTATATTCGAGACTAAAAGGATTATTAGTAGTTAGGTTATGTCACTTAAAGTCCCATTAGCATGAATTGTGAACTACCGGGTTTTGGTAGACGCTTATGCATTTGATAGTACTATTTGGGGACGATCACCCCAGTTCGCGCCTTGACGGTTGATCCCCGTCGTACCACATTGATTGGTAAGCGAATTTATGTATGAGAAGATTCCATAGCATGATTTTTGTGACGACACGCTAACTTAGATGGGCAAATTGTGTGTCGGGTTCGCGGCCCGCTGTTTTCACAGTAAGGTAACAATTTCATGCGGCTAATAATAATCCTACAACCTAATTCAAATAAGAATGTATCCTATATATGATAACGACGCTATTACGATGAATATATTACCTATCATGGTAATATAGAGACTACGGTCTCATGGACGGTTTCAGATGTATGCTTGATTTATATATTGCCTGACTAGCAATATGTGGACTTACTTCCGATATTATACTTGTGTTCTGATTTTAAATGATTGTAAATGATTGTTTTATATAACGGTTTTAATTAAACTCTATGAATTCACTCGGCATTCGCTGATATGATTTTTGCATGTTTTCTATCTCAGGTGCTTGAAGGTAATCCGGATGGAGATCGACTCTGATGGCCCACACTTAATATTAAAAATGTTCATTCGATCTGTATTTTGTAAACTTAATGACCTGTATAATTTGGGACCTGTTGTACACTTTTAAACCTTTTTATCGAATGAATGTTTATTAAACCTTGTACAACCATTTTTATGTGTTGTCTATGATTGGAGTTATTGTGCTATCCCGTAACACTCTGAAAGACCCTTCCGCTGTACCGATACGAAAAATGAGAGTGTTACAGTTTGGTACCAGAGCTCTCGTTGTAGAGAACAAAAGATTTTAAAAACCAAGGTTTTGAACAAAACTTTTCAAAATCTTTTGACAATGAACATTTAAGAAAATATTTGAAAAATCTTTTGACTATAACGGTGCCAGAGATCTCCGACGTTACCAACAAGCCCTATTGAGAAGATATATATTTTGATATATATAATATAATTTATATCTATGTATATATCGTGATTTCATTATGTAATTGTTTAACTAGTATGTTATCCTAATACGAGATAAATATATATAAATGCAGATTGTCATGGCTGACCCTAATATTCCTGTAGAAAACCATGCTATTCCCGAACCTAATATAGAAGATGATCCTTATTTAGACTTAGTAGATTTTGATATTGATGACGAGGAGGAACCATTTGAGGATCCCGAGTTAGGACTAGGAGATCAGATTGCCCCTCAGGTTGACTTAGTAGAGAATGAAATTGAGAATGTAGGTAATGAGAATGTGGATATTGAAAATGTAGGTAATGAGAATGTGGAGATTGAGAATGCTGATATTGAGAATGAGGATGAGATTGGGTTAGATGAGTTAGATGATGAGATTGACGACGAGGATGTCGAGGAAGATGTAGGTATAGATGTTGAGATTGATGACGATGAGGAAGCTGAGCTCATTTATCCGTATGATGTTCCAGAGGGCGAGCCTTTGCCCCCACCAGTTTGTTTGTTTGATTCTGAGGATGAGTTACCTAGGAATGAAATGTCTGAATCGTCTGAATCTGATTCTGAATCAGAGGAGGATGAGGATGACGATGCACCTGACGGTACTGATGGTATTGATACTCGTAGACGTGAGATAGGAGAGTCGTCTAGTACTCGAGAGGCTACTCATATTGATGGTCTTGCACCATGGGCCTTGAGACGTGATCTAGATGCTTCCCGTGTTAAGAGTTGTGTGACAGAGGTTGGATTAGGTGTTGTTCAGACTCAAGTTGCTTATTTGGAGTCGAAGGCAAAGATTGGCGAGAAAGAGCGAGAATTGCTTAGTTTGGATTTGAGTGATGTAGAACGTGGTTTGAATGAGGCTTTTAGGAGGTTATCGGTATTGGAAAGTGGTGAGTATGCTGCCATGAAGAGAAAGGTAAATTCTATGGAGATTCAGTTGAGTGTGGCTCGTGCGATGCGTGAGAAAGCTGAAAAGGAGTTGAATATATCAGTGGGTTGGAATAGTAGATTTTATGCCGACATGGTTGAAAGAGGAGTAATCCGTAAGCGCCCAGCTGAAGATGAGTCTAGTGATCGTCCGGCGAAGATCCAGAAGACGATGGATGATGGACCATCTAGCGGTTCTCAGTAGACCAGTCTGTATTTAGTAGTGACCTTTATATCTTTTGTGCTTGTAGCTTTGACTGAACCGACTTGTTAGTAATAGACTTGGCACAAATTTTGAGTGTATATAGTGTTAGAACTTTGATATGGATGTACTAAGACAATACTTTTGTTTCAGATCGAATGAAATATGTATCTTGTCTTGAGTTCCATATTGTGCCTTATTTGTATCTTGATTATGAATTCGATCCATATTATATGAATCCTTTGTTGGATTAATGCTTAATACTTTGAAATTGTGGAATTATAGAACTATGCCGCCCAAGAAGGTTGTGACTGAGGATGATGTACGTAGGATTATTACGGAGCAAGTTACCGCATCTATGACTGAATTTATGGCAAATGCTAGAAATGAAGCTGGCGGTAGTGGAGCTGGCGGTAGTGGAGCTGGCGGTAGTGGAGCTGGCGGTAGTGGAGCTGGCGGTAGTGGAATTGGCGGTACTAATGTGAATGTGAATGCTAATAATGTGAATGCTAATGCTGGAAGAAATGTAGGAGGACTTGGAATGAATGCACCTGAAGTTGGTGGTTGTACTTATGTGACGTTCATGAAGTGTGAACCTCTACCTTTTAATGGAACTGAAGGTGCTGTAGGACTAAGCCAGTGGATCGAGAAGATTGAATCGGTGTTTAGGATTAGTAAGTGTAAAGAGGAAGATAAGGTGACTTTTGCTATGGCTACTCTTAAAGGTCGTGCGTTGACTTGGTGGAACGGGAGAATTGCTTTCATGGGTCTTGATGTTGCTAATGCTACTCCTTGGGCTGAAATCAAGAAGTGGATGACTTTGGAGTTTTGTCCTCGTAGTGTGATAATTAGGTTAGAGCAAGAGTTGATTCATCTGAGAATGAAAGGTGTGGACATTGATAGTTACACGAATAGATTCCATGAGTTGGCCTTGCTATGTCCTCGATTGGTTGAACCCGAAGAGATCCGAATTGAGCAATATGTGAAAGGGTTGACCAGGAATATCCGGGGGGACGTAACATCATCGAAACCACTGACCATTGATGATGCTGTTCGAATGGCTTACCAACTCATTGGACAGATAATTCAGGATAAGGAAGATGAAGCCCGTGTTGGTGAGAAAAGAAAGGGAGACGGTGAGCGTGTAGATAGAGGTGATAATAGGAAGAATTTCAATCGCCGTCAGAACCAGAGAAAGAGGAATGCAAATGCTATTACCAACAATGCACCGCGCAATGATGATAGATGTCCTAAGTGTGGCAACAAGAGGCATCCTGGCGACTGCTGGAAGTGCCGAAATTGCGGAAAGCTTGGACACAAGGTTGAAAGGTGTAAGAAGGGAACCATTTGCTTCAACTGTAATGAAGAAGGTCATAGGAAATCGGAATGCCCCAAGTTGAAAGCGATTGTACCTGGAAGAAACCCCCAGGGTGGTATCTACCAACTTGGAACAATTGAGATGAAGAAAGAGGATCCGAATGTCGTTACCGGTACGTTTTTACTCAACAATCATTATGATGTTGCTTTATTCGATTCGGGTGCCGATAGGAGCTTTGTATCCACTAAATTTAGTGCCCTTATTGATATTGAACCTGTTGAGATAAGTACCAGTTACGAGGTGGAATTGGCTGATGGTAAATTAGTGAAAACTAATAAGCTATTAGAAGGATGCTCTCTAAATCTCTTGAACCATTCCTTTCCGATTGATTTGATGTTGATAGAATTAGGTAGCTTTGATATTATTATTGATATGGATTGGTTGTCGTTGAATAATGCTACTATTTTATGTGGAGAGAAGAAGGTTAAGATTCCTCTTAGGAATAGGACGTTAGTAATTGATGGTAGTCGAGGTGAATCCCGTTTGAAAATCGTTTCATGTATTAAAGTCCAAAAGTACATCAGGAATGGTTGTGAGTTATTCTTAGCTCAAGTGACCGGGAATGAGTCTAGGGAGAAACGACTGGAAGATGTACCTATTATTTGTGAATTTCCTGAGGTATTTCCTAAAGATTTACCCGGACTTCCACCGATAAGGCAAGTAGAGTTTCGAATCGATTTAATTCCTGGTGCTGCACCGGTGGCACGTGCGCCTTACCGATTAGCCCCTTCTGAATTAAAAGAGTTATCTGAGCAACTTAAGGAGTTGTCTGATAAAGGTTTTATTCGACCGAGCTCGTCGCCTTGGGGAGCTCCAGTCTTGTTCGTTAAGAAGAAGGATGGATCTTTTCGTATGTGCATTGATTATAGGGAACTGAATAAGTTGACAATTAAAAATCGATATCCTTTACCTAGGATTGATGATTTGTTTGATCAACTGCAAGGATCTAGTGTGTATTCTAAGATAGATTTGCGGTCAGGATATCACCAACTTCGCGTCCGTGAAGAAGATATTCCTATAACTGCATTTAGAACTCGTTATGGACACTATGAATTTCAAGTAATGCCATTTGGGTTAACTAACGCACCTGCGGTTTTCATGGATTTAATGAATCGAGTGTGCAAGTCCTACTTGGATAAATTTGTGATTGTGTTTATTGACGATATTCTAATCTATTCTAAGAATGAAGATGAGCATAGAGAACATTTGAGGATTGTTTTGAAGTTGTTGAAGGATGAAAGGTTGTATGCTAAGTTTTCAAAGTGTGATTTCTGGTTAGATTCTGTGCAATTTCTTGGTCATGTGATTAACAGAGATGGAATTCATGTTGATCCTGCAAAGGTTGAAGCTATTAAGAATTGGTCTGCACCGACAATGCCAACGGAAGTGCGACAGTTCTTAGGATTGGCTGGCTATTATAGGCGATTCATTAAAGAATTTTCTTTGATAGCTAAACCCTTGACTAAGCTTACTCAGAAGAATAAACCTTTCGTTTAGGGAAGTGATGAAGATGGAGCATTTCAGATATTGAAGCAAAAATTATGTAGTGCGCCAATCTTATCATTACCCGAAGGGAGTGAAGATTTTGTAGTGTATTGTGATGCATCTCTTAGAGGTTATGGAGCTGTTTTGATGCAAAGAGAGAAAGTGATAGCTTATGCTTCTAGGCAATTAAGGAAGAATGAGGAGAATTATACTACTCATGATCTTGAGTTAGGAGCTGTATTCTTTGCTCTTAGGTTGTGGAGACATTATATGTATGGCACCAAGTGTACGGTATTCACCGATCACAAAAGCCTACAGTATATTCTCGACCAGAAGGAATTGAACATGAGGCAACGAAGATGGATAGAGTTGTTAAGTGATTATGATTGTGATATAAAATATCACCCAGGAAAAGCCAATGTTGTTGCTGATGCGTTGAGTAGGAAAGATAGAGAGCCTATCAGGGTGCGTTCTCTAGTCTTGACCGTGCACAATAATTTGCCTGAGCAAATTAGAAATGCGCAAATAGAAGCTTGTAAGAAGGAGAATTTTGTTAATGAAGGGTCCGAGGAGAAGGAGATCCTTTAGAGGTTAGAGCTGATGGAGTGAAATGTTTAGGAGGTCGTATGTGGATACCTAAGTTTGGAGGCTTAAGAGATTTGATTATGTTAGAATCCCATAAATCTAAGTATTCCATTCATCCGGGATCTGATAAGATGTACCATGATTTGAAGAAGTTGTATTGGTGGCCGAATATGAAAGCTGACATAGCTATGTATGTTCTTCAATGCTTGACTTGTGCTAGAGTTAAAGCTGAACATCAAAAGCCATCAGGACTACTTCAACAACCAAAGATTCCTGAATGGAAGTGGGAGCGAATTACGATGGACTTTATCACCAAGCTTCCTAGAACATCATCTAGAAACAATTCGATTTGGGTTATTGTCGATAGACTAACCAAATCAGCACACTTCATTCCGGTTAAGGAGCAGTTCTCACTGGAGAAGCTGACTCGAATATACCTAGATAATGTTGTATGCAAGCATGGAGTGCCTGTATCGATCATTTCAGATCGAGATCCTAGATTCGCATCGAATTTTTGGAAATCTCTCCAAAGATCTTTGGGAACGAATCTCGACATGAGCACTGCTTATCACCCCCAGACTGATGGGCAGAGTGAAAGGACGATACAAACACTGGAAGATATGTTGAGAGCTTGTGTGTTAGACTTTGGTAAGAATTGGGATAAACATTTGTCGTTAGCAGAGTTTTCGTATAACAATAGTTACCATTCTAGTATTAAGGCTGCACCGTTTGAAGCTTTGTATGGTAGGAAGTGTAGATCTCCTGTATGTTGGAGTGAAGTTGGGGATACCCAGCTCACGGGACCGGAATTGATCCGGGAGACTACGGAGATGATAGTTCAGACTAAGAAAAGATTGTTGACTGCCCGTAGTAGACAGAAAAGTTACGCGGATGTGCGGCGGAAGCCAATGGAGTTTGAAGTGGGTGACCGAGTAATGTTGAAAGTATCGCCATGAAAAGGCGTTATCAGATTTGGAAAGCGAGGAAAATTTAATCCCCGTTATATTGGACCCTTTAAGATTTTATCTAGAGTAGGTCCGGTGGCTTACAAACTAGAGTTACCCCCAGAACTTCATGGTGTTCACAACACATTCCATGTATCTAATCTGAAGAAATGTCTAGCAGTGAGTGATGAGAAAATTTCGTTAGGTAAGGTTCGAATAGATGGGAAGTTGCATTTTATCGAAGAGCCCGTAGAAGTTATGGACCGTGAGGTAAAGCAACTGAAACAAAGTCGGATACCTATTGTCAAGATCCGATGGAATTCAAAGCATGGACCGGAGTATACTTGGGAACGAGAGGATGAAATGTGGAAGAAATATCCGCACCTCTTCGATTTCAATAAGAAACGGACATCCAAATGAAATGGATCACGAGGACGTTGATCCCTTTTAGGAGGAAAAGCTGTGACAAATCTAACATTTTCAGGTAGTTAAATATTTTCTCGTATAATATTTTGAAACTTATTTTTGTGTTGGTTGACGAACTCACAATTTACGGATTTAAATTTGGGCTTATGTGCATAATTTGGCGTCTTTTACGACTAAACCGGAAACCTTAGGATTACGTATTTATGTTTTTGAACTCCGTTTTTGATGAGACAATTTTTATTGGATTCGTTTTGTGACGGTGATTCATAATTTGTAAAAACGTTTTTCGTAAAACGACCCGAGGGCACGCAAATCGAGAAAACTAGAATCGAGAAATACCCGTAAACTAGTGAGATGGGACAAAACACTTTGCCCCATCCCACTAGCTTATATGGGACGGCAATTGTGACACACCACACTTAGGTGGCACAAGTTTTAGCTAAGCTTGCACAAGTGTAAGCTTATGCTTACACTTTAAGCTAAACCTTCCACCAACTTGACAAAACCAACAAATGGTTTTCATTTAACCATTTCATTCATGCAATCCACCCCAAAAACTCTCTCTACTTCCACCCTTATGCCGTCCCAATTCAAACAACAAACACCCTCATTGATCTTTTCTAGCTACAAACCACATGTTTACTAGTCCTATTAAGGTGTTTCCTTGAAGCCTTGATCATTTGGTGGCCATATAACCAACTTTGGAGGTGATTTGCTTGTGTCCTAGGGCTGATTTTCCAACATATGATCTTGATATTTGATGGTCTTGGAGATACTTGTTGTGTTCATCAAGTTCTTGCCTTCCTAAAACAAGAAATCCACTTGGATTGGTAAAGAAGATCATCGTCTACATTTTTCTCTTATTATTTTGTAAAGAACAAATGTATTTTCTTTCATTTTGTATATGTATATGATGTATATATGATGATAAAAATGTTGTGTGGGGATCAAGTGTTGATAAACATGCTTAAAAATGATGATAACCATAAGAAATGAAGCTAAAATCATGACTAATTAGTTGGCTGTATAAAAACAGTAGATAACTAAATGATGAACTGATAAAAATGCATGGTTTGATCTATTTACAGTAAATTAGATGATGTTATACACATGTGAGAGTTGGCCATGCAATGGAATCAAAATAATGAGTGAGATATGATCAAAACAAGTTAGGTGGTACAATCTGAATAAGCAGTTTTGTAGGGACTGTTAAGGCAACTTAGAATTAAAATGGGCAGTAGCTATAACTAAGTTATATTTAGCACATATTATGAAGAAGTTGTCATCCAAAAATGAGCTTCTAAGTCATTGTAGAACTCTAGATATGATAAAAATGGTGAATGTGAAGTTAAAAATCAGATTTTGGAAATAATGTTTATTATTATTATATAAGCACTCACTTTATAATTTATAAAATGTAAAGTATAAACCCACTAACTTATAGAACTTAATTATATAAATGTATAAAAGGTTAATTAAATGGGTAAATTATATAAATGGTGGTAAAAATAATATTTGTAAGTAATAAAAACTATAAACTTGATTTTTACGACTTTTTCGGCTATCGCCGTGAAATTAACGTTTTTCATCAAATAAAACTTAGACGACCAAACCCGTCTAATGTAAAGTTTATAAAAGTTACAAACTGATGTATAAGTAAATAAGACAAGTAAAAACCGATAAAACCCGAACTATAAGAATTACGGACATTTACGAGCTAAATAAACCTATTAGACTAATAATTGGACTTAATAAGATAAATACTTGTAAAAAGAATTATTTGGGCTTAACCCATTTGGGCCCAACATGAAAGATATATATACTGATGATATAGGTATAAAAGGGATAAAAACAAGTTAAAGAACTTATAAAAGACTTAACGAACTTGAAATAGGTAAAATCGGTAAAACTAGTGAACTAGTAAGACGATACTAAAACGTAAACACTAAAATGAGTAAATGAGGATTTATAAACCCACTTGATCATCATCATATGTACAAAAATCATATATATATGTATATTGTTATTTTGATAAAAGTCATTGGACCGAGTCTAAGACCGATTATTATTTATATAGGTTTCCGTGACCGAAGCACGCCCGTAGCCGATAATCCGCCTTTCATTAACAACGTGAGTTCATAGCCTCGCACTCTTTTAAATGTTTTATAAAATGATTTGTAAACCCGCGAGGGAGATAACATGCTAGATTTTTATAAAAATAGAACACAAGTAGTCCCGATTGTATGCTAAATGATATGGACCCGAATGATGCTATGACCCTATATTCGAGACTAAAAGGATTATTAGTAGTTAGGTTATGTCACTTAAAGTCCCATTAGCATGAATTGTGAACTACCGGGTTTTGGTAGACGCTTATGCATTTGATAGTACTATTTGGGGACGATCACCCCAGTTCGCGCCTTGACGGTTGATCCCCGTCGTACCACATTGATTGGTAAGCGAATTTATGTATGAGAAGATTCCATAGCGTGATTTTTGTGACGACGCGCTAACTTAGATGGGCAAATTGTTTGTCGGGTTCGCGGCCCGCTGTTTTCACAGTAAGGTAACAATGTCATGCGGCTAATAATAATCCTACAACCTAATTCAAATAAGAATGTATCCTATATATGATAACGACGCTATTACGATGAATATATTACCTATCATGGTAATATAGAGACTACGGTCTCATGGACGGTTTCAGATGTATGCTTGATTTATATATTGCCTGACTAGAAATATGTGGACTTACTTCCGATATTATACTTGTGTTCTGATTTTAAATGATTGTAAATGATTGTTTTATATAACGGTTTTAATTAAACTCTATGAATTCACTCGGCATTCGCTGATATGATTTTTGCATGTTTTCTATCTCAGGTGCTTGAAGGTAATCCGGATGGAGATCGACTCTGATGGCCCACACTTAATATTAAAAATGTTCATTCGATCTGTGTTTTGTAAACTTAATGACCTGTATAATTTGGGACCTGTTGTACACTTTTAAACCTTTTTATCGAATGAATGTTTATTAAACCTTGTACAACCATTTTTATGTGTTGTCTATGATTGGAGTTATTGTGCTATCCCGTAACACTCTGAAAGACCCTTCCGCTGTACCGATACGAAAAATGAGAGTGTTACAAAGTATGGTGTCAATCACCGTCTTTCCACCGCGTATCATCCACAAACTAATGGTCAAGCTTAGATCTCTAACCGTGGACTTAAGCGAATCTTAGAGCGTATCGTGGGAGAGCATCGTGCCTCATGGGCCGATAAGTTAGATGATGCTTTGTGGGCTTTTCGTACCGCTTATAAGACACCTATTGGCTGCACTCTATATCGTCTTATGTACGGAAAGGCATGCCACCTCCCCATTGGTTTGGAGCATAAGGCTTATTGGGCCTTGATATGGGCTAATTTTAATATCAACAAAGCCGGTGATCTTAGGAAAATCCAACTCAATGAACTTAATGAACTTAGGAATGAGGCTTATGAGAATTCATTGATTTACAAGGAGAAAACCAAGCTCATTAATGATTCTAGGATTAAGAACCAAGAGTTTCACATAGGTGATCAAGTTTTACTCTTTAACTCTCGGTTGAAAATCTTTTCGGGCAAGCTTAAAAGTCGTTGGTCTGGTCCTTTCATCGTTGCTAAAGTCTTCCCTTATGGCACCATTGAGTTATCTCAACCAAATGGACCAAACTTTAAGGTGAATGGCCAACGTGTTAAGTTGTACTTTGGTGAGGACATCTCTCATGAGATGATTCCATCCCTCGCCACGGTTCCCTTGAATTAGTTCTGGGTCGAGTCAGGCTCGTGACTCGGTTAACAAAAAACAAGCGCTTCTCGGGAGGCAACCCGATGATCTATCTTTTACCCGTTTTCATAATAAGTGTAGGGGGAGCTAGGTAGGTGTTTGTTGTCTTGTTTCTTATGATGTGCAGGGATTAAAGCTTCAAAGAGCACTTTTGATGATATTTGATGACCCGTGATCCCGTGTTCACGTTTTCCCAGTTCTATCCTAAACTTTTGTGATTCAATATTTCATATCTTATATGTTGACAGTGAAATCACTTTAGTCGTCTCTTCCTTAGCAAGATTTAAACAAAGTGCACAATGTCCTAAGTGTAGGGGAGTTTACTCCCACATGCTTAAACATTGAGGACAATGTTTATATCAAGTGTAGGGGGGACTTCTATCGAAGTTAAGTGGGATTTTCCATGAATATGTCCTCATTTTAACCGGAAAATTTAATTTTTCGACGTTTTTTCAAAATTTTTGATCTATTTTGGCCTAGTAGTATTGTTCAATTATTTTCTTTTATTTTCTTGCATCGTATGTATATATTTCATTTCATTTCAAGAATAAAGTCAAAAGAAAAATAAATTAATAAAATGGTTTTAACAAGTTTAGATGTCTTTGATATATTAGGCCCGTCGTGAATCTTTTGACTCAACCCGAGTTTACTTATCCAAGTTTACTCTAGCTAGTATCCTTAACGTATTTAAGTCAAGTTTTGCTAGGCTTTTATATAGGGAACTTTAAAACGTGAAAGTCTTAACTCTTACGGGTTAAGAACAACAACTTTTCGCAAGTTCCTATAATTGATCCTAGAAAGTTGTTTATCAAGGGAGCTTTAAAATGCAAATTCTAAACTTGAAAAAGTCTAAGAGTTTGCAAGATCCTATAGATGACTTGAAAACCCAAAACTTTGATTTAATTGGCTAAGCATCCACGAGTCTCATTCCTTGAGATTTTAAATTGTGGAGAATGAGAGATGATAGATTCAATTATAAGTTTTGTATTCTTTCATGATTTTATGTGAGTTAATTATGAGCTTTTTCTCCCATCGCTTGTTAATAAATATAATTGCAATAAGTAAGGTTGTACGATTTGAAAGTTACTTAGATTCTAGCACAAGATCGTTTAAAAGTTGCTCGGTGTTAATTAGAGTTCATAGCCAAGACATAACTTATTGAAGCGGGATGCGAAGATTGGCGAGTTCGAAAAGGCCCTAACAAGGCATGAGGGCTACATTTTGTTGCTAAAGATCCAAAGTGATGTGAAGAATCATTTATCAAAAATCAATATGAAGGATCGAGACACACGACGAAAAGAAAATACTCCCCTAATGATCATGGAGAAGTCTATCCGAAAAGACCCTAGCAAGGTATGAGGATAAATAGATCCAAGTCCTAAAAGGAGGCGGATCGTTGTATATCAAAATCCAAAATAAAGATTGGAGAAAATTGAATAAGTCGTGGTCCAAGTTTGAAGAATCTCTCAAAAACTTCAAGTGAAGAAATTCCTATTATGAAGAGAAGACCATTATTTCAAGAACATCTCTCAAGATTCGAAGTATGAAGTCAATGCCAAATATCGGTCCGAGAAAGATCTCAAATCGTGAAGCGAGTTATGCCAAGATATGAACTTTATGAGGTCTCGAGAAACAGTTTTAAAAGATTTTGTCCTTTAGCTAACTATTGATTAAATCATCCTACTTTATTTTCAGCCTAAATAAACTATCAAAATAAGTCAACAATGCATCCTCGTGATCATTCAAGACAACAATAAAATATAAGAGATACACCTAAGAATAAGGGAGTCTAAGCGAATAATTGAGCCACATGAGTTTATGTTAGCTTACTAACTTATAATAACAATGATCTCGTTTCTAAGCTTGGTGTGGGGAACGTGAAACTTGAGGGTGATAAACATTCATAACAACCAAAGCCCTAATATAAGTCTTTGATCTCTTTACTTGTTCTTCCTTCTTGCATTTTGTCATTTTCTAATCTTTTTGGTTTCCTTATTGTCTAGTATCTAATAAAGGCCAAGGTGGGTTAAATATGATGAAAAATGTAAATCATGCTTTGAAATTAGTGCATTGCATGAGGGCTTTGCAATGGTCAAGTGTAAGGGATTTAATACGTGTGAAAACACTTATCCTTTTACCACTTAATTATAATAATAACAAGACCAAAACGTGTATTTAATGTCGTAAAAGGCATAATTATGCGTGGTTTGTGTTTTTATTTGTTTTAGGACAAAAATATGAAAAAGGAAGAAAACACGGGCTTTTATCGAAGAAAAAGACAAAAGACGAAGTCAAAAGATCAAAAGTGCAAGAAGAACGGAAGTCAAAGGCCTATTCTAAGATTTATCGAAGAAAAAGTCTAAATACGGAAGTTTAGCGAAGTCGAAGAACCAAGTCTACTAAAAGAAGAAAATTAGAAGACAAGATCATTTTATCATTCGACAAATCCCAAGACAAAGTCGAGAAAGTCGAGTTATTTAAAAAGACCAGAAGACAAGAGAAAAGAAGGAAGAAACAGCACACTCTCCTCCTCCTATAAATACCCTCCTAATGGTTCATTAGGAGGTGTTAGTTATTTTGTCATTTTTTTTATTTTTTAGTTTTTAAGTAGAAGTTACTTTCTCTCTCTAGTATTTTCTCTCTCTAGTTTTTCTTAATCTGTCATTTTAAATCTTGTATATTGAATCTTAATCTTCAATTTAATCAAGCTTATTATAAATTCTCATTCTTCCTTTCTTAATCTTGTGGTTGATTTAATTAATCATGTAGTTTTCTTAATCAAGTTGATTGTGTGATTGATTTGTTTATGTGATTGATCTTATGGTTTTGATGTGGTGGATGTTTTAGCTTATTTCACTTTTAGATTAATTAGTGTTTGGTTTGTTTTTAATTAAGTTTATTTGGTAGATTAATAGTTTTAATCAAAAGTTGATTTTAAATATTTTAGTTATTTTGTGTTTTTATAGTTTTTAATTCGTAGCTTATTTAGTTTTTCTTAAAATCAATTTAGTTAAAGTTTTGGCTAAGTGCTTATTTGGTTTGTGCTTATTTTGATCCATTTCCCTGTTTTTTATACATTATGTTACTGTCCGTCTAATTTTCCTTATCTTCAGAAAAGGGTTTAGGATTCCGAAGAATCCATGTTATTCCGAAAATAATTTATCTGAAAATCTCCCTTTTTCTGAAAACTCCCTATATTCCGAAGATCCCTTTAGTCCATTTATCTGAAATTTCCTTTTATCCGAATATCATAATATTCCGAAAATAGTTATGTATCCGAAAATATCCTTTTTTCCGAAAAAGTTCTTTTATCCGAATTACCCATCATTCCGAATTAAGCCGATTTATCCGAAAATAGCCTTTTATCCGAATTTAGCAGTTTTATCCGAAAATCGCCCTTATATACTAGGTCTTGAAGCCCGCGCTTCGCTGCGGCGAAGAGTGGGTGTTTTTGGTAATGTTTTTAGTGGTTGTTGAGTTATGACATTAACGTCTAAAATCAAAATGCACGGCCAAGCTACACGAAGTCTATATGTTTGATTACGAAAGGAATGCATTATACCAACTAAGAAGTATTCACATTATAAAGCTAAAAACAACATGTAAAAAATATAGAGAATCATTCGCAATTTTTTTGTTAGAGAGTCGGCCACATATTTATTTGCTTGAATCCGGGCGTGAATTTCTTCAATTGCTGATCAAGTCAGCCTCAGATATGGAGGTATGGAAACGGCACACAAAAAACCGACATGGTTGCGACTAAACGGTCGCCCTACCAAGATACGGATTTTGGGAAACCACGCTTGCCAAAACATCCACGTATATAGATTTCATCATTGCCAATATCGTCACTCATTCTAGCAATGTCTGTTATTTTCAATTTGTATTCCAAAGGTAACAAGTATGGCAACAAATAGAAAGGTTATTGGGTTGTACAAAAGCAACGAAAGCAACACCGCATCAAATTAGGGCATGATTGAAGCACTCCGACTATATGAATGACCATTCGGATACCGTATCTGATCGAACAACCGATCTGCCATCGCTACAACCTGCAGTCAAGGACCATTGTTCAAATATTTTAACCAACACACAGTATTATATAAAAGCCTAATTGAATAAGGTTCAAGCATCAGTTGAAGGTTTGATATTAATATCATGGGTCATTCGGTTTGCTATACCTCTCAAGTTATCGTTGACAAAAAACGTGTAGCCAAAGCTGAAGTTGCTTGTATGAATCTGATGAATCCTATGCTTCCCACTTGCATAACGGACGCCTGCATCACATGGATTAAAAAAACCTTAGTGATCGTTATACATTCTTACCATCACCGAATGTAAAAATCCTTATTGTTCGAGCAAGGTCATTCACATATATTCACAACAAATTAACTGTTTGTATCTAGTTAATTGAAATCAAAAGGCATATGTGTATTGGCATGTATGTAATAGTTACTTTGAAGACCTATGTTGGTGGCAGTCTTCATTTGTGGTTAGGATTTAGTCAAAGGGCTATTAGTTTGTATTCTTGTAACTGCGCATGCACATGGAATTATGTTGGAGGTTGTGTTACAGATTTGACACAATGCTAAATCATGAGGATCAACCTGTTCATGAAAGGGCTGCAGTTTTTGGTTGGGTGTATATTTTAAAGTAATATTAACTCCCATTGGTATGTTGCAACAGTGGGTTATGGTATTTGTATATAAGGATGTCATGGCATGTATTTGTAATACATCAACGCGCACAGAGTAACCGATAATCAGTGACGAAAAGAATGTCTTTGTTGAGACGGTTGCGTGCTTTGCAGACGGCTTGCGGTTCTGAGGAGCACCGCGACTGTTTTTGGTTCTACCTGCGTGAACAGGTGGCTGATGAGATGGATTGGAGGGGGACACATAAAGCTATGTATGCCCGTAAAAGGGCTGCATTGCTAATAGGGATGGTTTGATAAGCGAGTTATCTAGTATTAACCCAGAACCGCTTTTGAGCTGCATGGTTTCTTTGCTATTGGACATGCAAGACAGAGCCGAGTCGGAGCTTCTCCAAATGCAAGAATTGATGGGTGCGTCCGACATGGAGTTTTTCATCCGTAATATGTGATCGCCGAATGTGTTTGCAGGGCGCACCTAATGATTGTCTGTGTGTTTCTATGTTTTCAATAAAGTGTTGTTCCTAGGCGTGTGTCGGAAGATTATGTTTGGTCTTTGTTGTTTTAACTTCATGTGTATTTGTCCTAGTATATGCAGTTGTAACGTCACGTTTGTGTATGGTGCCATATGTTTATGTTGTTGTTGATCATCTTGAAATTCGGAACACCTCTTACTTTGAATGCATCTCGCTGGTGTTTTATTTCCCATCAGGAACCAACGTATCATACCAAGTATTCATTTGTGCCTCTTGGTTATTGTATTGGGAAACTTTTCTTATGAACATGTGCTTGGCATTTTGCTTGGAACCTGTATCACTCATTTAGCCTACAATGTGCTAGTGAGAATCTCACTGTTGCAAGCTTTAGTGTCTAGTTGGCTAGCAAGTGATAAAAAAAAGGAAAAACCCAATGTGACATGCCAACAGTGGGTAAGAGATGGTCTATTTAAGTGTGTTATTCTATTTGGGTATAGCACATTGTAAGCAATAAACAGGGTTAAACAGGCAATCCAAAAAAATGACCTGGCGAGGAGTGCTTCATGCTTTGCAACTACTCTGTTCTTCTAGTGATTTTAGAAGCGTTTCATATTTCTATGTGCGGAAGAAGATTGAAGCTGAGATGGAGTGGAGGGTGTTGATGCAAATGTTGGGTGATCCTTGCTAGACCCGAATTAGGCTTAATTCGGGCTGGCTGGGCTCCGGCTCCTACACCAAGTGAACTGTATGGTTGGGATCCTGCACACTAAACAACACGCGTTAGACTTACCGTGGGAATGTTTCCCACGATTAGACTCCAGCGTGAGAGTAAGTAATCGGTTAGGGTTTATAGGAATTGGATGAGTTGAGAGTGTATAGAACGTAATACTTTTATGGAACCCTTGGGGGTTCCTTTTATATGCAGTGAAACCCTAATGGGCTGTCACTGATGCTTTGGCCCCAAGGAAAGGATAAGTACCAGAATTAGATTGATTGTTATCTTCTAATTATGGTGAGTGAATATCATCTTCTTTGGGGTAAATCCTATTCATAGATAGAATATGGTTCTGTCTAACCCCGTACCGGTCATGTCGGGTCGTGGGCCGCACACATGTGTGCGGTTACTTTTCATCCAAGCCCATAAGCTCAAATGACATTATTCCCACCCATCTGTGATGGGCCAGATACGGGTAGTGCCCGTGGGCCGGGTTCATGACCCGGCTGGGGACTATACGTCATCATGTCCCCCCAGTCTAGTTGTTACAGCCGTAGGCGTAACCTCTAGACTATCAAGATGCTCCCTAGACGTACCAAGAAAGATCCTTAGGGAATGATAAATTGTCCAAGAATGTGTTTCGGCCGCACGTGGCAACCTAATTTAGGAATTTATTCCAATAACACCTCAGCCACACGTGACGACCGAGACAAATTAAATGTAGCATTGAATTTGGGTCTTACGTAAGACCGCATATCCCGACATAAATGACTGTTCACCTGCCATTTTGACTGACAAAGTGCAAACAGTCAGAACCTCGAGCAGCGTAAACTTCTGAGTCAGAAGTGACCCGTGGGTCCCACCCGACTTTTCACTTGCCACTTACACCCTAACCACACGATTAAGGATAGTGGCAAACACGTGTCACGCATCCAACAGACGATGACCCACGAGGTAACCCTATAAATAAGCCACCCCTACGGCTGTGTGAAACACACAGTCTCTATCTCCATTTCTGCCATTAAAGCTTTTCTTCTTACCTTCAATTAATCACGCACGGATCCCTTCCTCCACAGGTTAGAATACCACGTCCTTAACTTTTTATTTAGTAATGGCCCAAAGAAACAACCCCACGATTGGATCCGTGCTTAATGTAATGACCCAGGAGCAACTAGATCATTTTTGTACCAATTACTTCATCCCTACCAACCTACACCCCTCTCTCCCCGGTGCCGGAGACCTCATAACTGAGGCTCCGCAGGGAAAAATTGGCCTATATACTCGCCTTTTTGATGCGGCCAACTACCGCATTCCATTTACCCGTTTCCTCATAGATCTATTAGGGTATTATGATGTACATATTAGCCAGCTTCATTGTATAGGCGCATGTAAGATAAGTCAATTCGAGATTCTTTGTCGTGCTAGAAGAATCCCCCCAACCGTAGAACTATTCTGGCTACTTTACACCCCCAGCATAGTAAATGGTTGGCTATCTTTTAAGAAACGATCCCCCAACAGCCCCAGTCCAATAATAAGCGCATGGACTCATTGAAAAACTGGTACGACCATTACTTTTTCATTGACTCGATAGTGTGGCCGGCCGATTATGTCTTCAAACATAGGTTATCCCACGACCCCTTGCCGCACGTCAGTACATATAATCCCCAACTTTCCCGAGAAATAGATCTTAACAGAACAGGATTCCATAGAAACCTCCCCGAATCATTCCTCTGTTTGCTAGGGATTAGCCGCAACTATTTCGGATCGTCCAACAGATATCCTGTGTTTTGGAGAAGGCTTGGTGAAGGTAGGTTAGCATCCGTACATCAAAGACGCATACAATTATCTGTTAATGCCTAACATATTTCGTTTATTGTGGCAGAAATGAACTTCTTTGGACTCCTACGTCAAGGCGACCCGAAGCTTGTACCAGAGGGATCCCGTCCCAGACGTGAGAACGAGCTACCTCTCCTTGAGCATACCCGAAACGTTATTGTTGCTCTGGAGGCCGTGCCGGACCCCCACTCAGACGAAGAGGAAACAACACTCCTGAGAACCCCCGTGGACTTTGACAACGAGGACGGTGATAATAGGATGCTCGAAGGAGGAGCCGGGTCCTCCTCGCCGCCTAAGACTGCCACTCCCGCATATGGGGAAGAGCAAGGAGACAATATTGAGAGGACCACCTCCAGCCTTCGCCAGATGCTGGGCGACGATGAGGAGGAGATGCAGCAAGTCAATGAAGAGGAAGACGAGGGAGCCGAAAAGGAAGTTGAAGAAGAGGTTGAAGAAGCAGCAGCTCAACCCGTCGCTAAGCGTACCCGCAGAAATAACAAGCGGGTAAGAAGAGTTGCTCCGGCCGAGGTTGGCGAACATAATGCCCCCGCCAAAAAACTTCGCGAGAACCACCCCCTATATCAATCTGTTGGGAACACCACCCAGGTCTCCGAGACGGTGCGGGCTGCACATGTGGATCCAGTTACTCAAATTCCCCCGACTGCATCAGAACTAGCAGGAAATAACATGTAAGGCTTCATCTTGCTAAGTAAGAGCCACGACTCTCATTTAATCAATACTTGATATTTATCCAAATATTTGTTTTGTAGAGATGAATAAGCCGGTGTCGTGCCTCTCCCCGATGTCCAGAAAGAGAAAGGAAAAGAGAAGGAAGTGGAGAGAGAACCTATGCTTCATACAGTCGCAACAAGATCCGGCCCTGCCTTCAAAGAAGGTACCCCCACAGCTTCCCAAGACCTCCCAACGTCCGGCCCACCCCAATCGTTTAATCCTGTTTGGAATATTACTACTGCGTCACGGATGAGGGAAGCCGAGGAGTGCCGTGAGTACCTCAATAACTGCATCCCACCAGGTTTGGTGTGAGACGTGAATGTACTAAGCCATGCTAACCTGGTGGATGAGTACAACGGCGCCCTGGTGCATCAAATGGCAATGGGTACTTTGATGAGAGTGAGATTCGAAACCGCGTTAGGGCATGTGGAATCCCTCAAGAGGAAAGTTGGGCGGAGGGAAAGGATGATCGAGGAGAATGAAGCTCAAATTGCTGCCCTCCAATCCCAGCTTGCCAGTGCTGAGGCGACCGTGAAGGAACAATCAGCCCACACTAATGCTTATGACCAACAGGTAGCCGAGCTTGAGGCAAAACTTGAGGCCGCAACAACCAAGGTACGTATCCATGACGCACCACTCTTATTCCATAATAATCATAATCTAACAAGTAATGTCTCTCATATAGGTGACCGCAGCAGAAGCGTCTGCCAAGTCCTCATCCCGCCAAGTATCCGTGCTCACCAAAAAACTTGAGGATGCCCAGACGATAATCCAAAGCGTGGAAAAGGTACAAGAGGAGCTTGCGCACGAGAAGGTTATGACTGAGGAGCTAAGGGAGGCATCCGCCCAAAAAGATGTGATAATAGACGCCCTTACCACCGAACGTGACGACGTGCTATGCCCCCAACTACTAGCAGCCATTGTCGGCCGCAGGTGGATGGTGGGACACGGGGCACGTCTGGCCGTTACCAAGGTGCTAGAAGCCCCTGAATTTGTACAACAGTTTGCGGGCCTTGTGTTAGATGGCATTGATCACGGCCGCCATGAAGGAATGGTCAAGGCCGTAGAGCTAATCAAGAAGAAGGAAAACTTCACAAGGCATGCCTTCTTTAACCCCGAAGCTGCTAACAAGATGACTAATTCCATGGCCACAATGTGAGATCTACATTACCCATTCTTGGCCGAGCTGGAAGCCACAAAGGATGCATCAAACATGGAGATCATGGAAAATCTTAGTCTTGGTGCGTTCTCTCAAGATGAGGGTCATTCCCGTGCTTCCTTTACTCCCTCGCCCAGCCACCTTACACTTCCTATCTATGAGGACGTGACCAGGCTCGTAATTAATGAAGAACCTTTAAGCGGGGTGCTGGAGAGGAATGCGGCCCAAGCCTTGAAGCGGAGGGAACGTGGTGAGAGATTGCCTTGCTTGGCTGAAGAACAAGTGGAGATAGGTAGGTTTCTCCCCCCCCCCCCCCCCCATGTAGGGTGCCCCTAATTTGTTATCTATTTCAGACAATTTGGTTTGTAACCTTTAAACATTTGTCTGTGGATGTCCACGGTACCTTATGATTGTAGACATTTGTTTTGCTATGTATAAGTCCGTGCGGAGGCACGGAAATTTTGATGTTTTGGAAACTTGTTTATATTTTTAGATATCATGTATCCGTGTCGCATGACATGTCACGTCTTACCCAAAATATAACAAAGTCTATACTTTACTAGACGTGTGGCGTGCGTCTTTACTATGCGAAGCACTTCGTGAGCGCGACATATGGAAACTTATCACAACGTCGTGTGAATAAGGTGTCTAGTAAGGATACATGATTCGCGTCACTGGGGTTGCATCCCTCTTATGTGACAAGTTGAATTATTAGGTTCACTTAATCCTATTACCCCACCTGGAGGCGTATTGTACATGTACGGTATTGAATGAATGCATATGAATAAGACATGGCACATTAGAGCAATAATTAAATTCATACGACTATAACGAAATCCTAAAAAATAATTTGCACAAAACAAGCCGTGGAACTAGCTAGGCACCACGGCATTTTATTAGAACGTTTACATTTTTTGTTTTAACAGGAATGGTAAGTCCTAAAGAACAAAAAGGAACCTAGAAAAAACATAAGAAACAAAACAGATAGAGTGCATGGATCTTCATTAAAGCCACATATAGCGAAGTATCCATGCGGAAGCCGTAGCTTTCAAAGATAGAACCTTTTGAGATTGGAGATGTTCCATGTGCGTTCCAGATCGCGGCCATCCATGTCACGTAACTTGTACGCGCCTCATCCTAAGGCTTCCGTGACCTCATACGGTCCTTCCCACTTGGGGCCCAGCTTTCCTGTATTCTCCGCTCGACTTGCTTCGTTAGCACGATAGACATAATCTCCCGTCGAAAAGAAACACCTTTAACCTTGGTGTCATAATAAGCCTTCATTTTAGCCTTGGACTTAGCCTCATTGATGGCTGCTATCTCCCTTTTTTCTGCCAATATATCCAGGTTGATCCGTAATTTCTCGTCGTTCGTGACGACATTAACCTCCGTCGTGCGGAAGGTAGGCATTCCTATTTCTGCTGGTATAACAGCTTCGGTGTCGTAGGCCAATGCGAATGGAGTGTCCCCGTTGGCTGTTTTGATCATAGTCCTATGCGCCCATAGAACATGTGGTAGTTCATCCAACCATTTGGCACTTCGTTCCTCCAGGCGTGCCTTGATGCCGTTTCCCAAGCTTCTATTTGCTCGTTCCACAAGGCCATTTGTCTGCGGGTGCTTAACAGACGCGAAGCGCCGTTTGATATTCAATGATGTGCACCAGTCCTTGAATGGGTTATCCGCGAACTGTTTACCGTTGTCCGAGATGATTTCTCCTGGTAAGCCAAAACGGCACACAATGTTCTCCCAAACAAACTTTTTAACTTGTTTGCCTGTGATGGATTTAACTGCCTTGGCCTCTATCCATCGTGTAAAGTAGTCCATTGCGACAATCAAGAACTTAACTCCCCCTGCGGCTACAGGAAATGGTCCTGCGATATCGATTCCCCACTTATAGAATGGCCGTGGGGATGTAATAGGTGTAAGCTCCTGCTGCGGATGTCGCGGCACTGGTCTATGCACTTGGCAATCACTGCACTTGCGAATCATGTCGCGTGCGTCCCTATGCATGGTAGGAAAATAATATCTTGTACGTAGGGCACGAGCTACCACGGATCATGGACCTGCGTGCATGCCGCATAACCCTTCATGTATCTCACTGATCACATAAGTGGCCTGACGTGGTCCAACACACCGCAACCACGGCTGCAAGAAAGAGCGCTTATAAAGGATACCTTCTCGAAGCTCGAAGTGCTACGACTTCCTTCTAATGCGTCGTGCCGCTTTTTCATCGTCCGGAAGGGTTTCATTAGTCAAATAGTTGATGATCGGGGTCATCCATGTAGGTCCATCCACCTCAACTATAGTAGCGACATCCCCTTCTGTTATAGACTTTTCCTTGAGTATTTCCACCAAGACTTGCTTGGACAAGTGGGCGAAACTTGTAGATGCGATCTTGCTAAGAGTGTCCGCCTTCTTGTTCTCACCTCTTGGTACCTGCTTGATAGAAAACTTGCTGAAAGCCGCGATGGGTGACTTGACTTTCTCCAAGTATCGGACCATGTTATCCTCCTTAGCCACATATCCAGCTAGAATATGGTTCGCGACAAGCCGTGAGTCCACGTAGGCCTCAAGGTTGCGGACTCATCATTGGGGGAGGCCTCGGAGTCGTCATTGGGGGAGGCCTCGGAAAATTAGCCCCTTACTTGGCGACGGTCCAGCGGAGTCGTCATTGGGGGAGGCCTAGGAAAATTACCCCCTTCCGTCAGCAAGATCTCCCGGTAGGACATCTTTAAAGGAGTAAACTTATCATCCGGCCGTCCTCCCTTGTTTTGGCTCTTGTAATCTGAGCCCCTACCATTGTTTTGGTTGCTTTGACCGCCCGACTGTCTCCTGGACTGGTCGTTTGATCGGTAGCCATTTCCTTTTGAAGGGTAGGCCGCGGCAACCGCTGTTTCTCCCTCTATGAAGTTTCTGACCCTTTCCATAAGGTCATCATACCTCTCCGGGCGCTTGTCATTGAGACGCCTAATTAATTCCCTGTCTGTGATGGCATGCATGTAGTCGGAAATTTTCAGGAGTTCCGGCATTGTCTTTGTGCGTGTGCACTCGTCATTGAAGCGCTCAGTGAAGGCTTCCGTAGACTCTCCCGGTCGTTGTTTGACGGTTGCCAACGAGACAGGGTCCCTATTATACTTCTTTCGCTGAGTATAATTATTCTTGAACGCAGTGCGTAATTCAGTGAAGCTATCAATGCTTCACGGAGTAAGTCCTTCGAACCAGTCGCGAGCATTACCAATCAAGGTTGAATTGAACATCTGGCACCATATAGGCATGGGCCATCGCTCAATTTTCGCCTGCGTATCAAATATCTTGAGGTGATCGTCCGGATCACCCGTTCCATCATAAGTCTTGATACACGCCGGCATGCGGCGTTTTGTGTCCTCGGAGTAATTCCGTATGCGGAGAGTAAAGGGATCTTCCCTAGGATCCGCCCATGGGCAGGTGAGCCTAGGGTCACACCACGGTTGGGAAAGATCTTCTGCTTCCGTCACTCGGTAATAAGGACCGCCATAGTACTCCTCATCGTTTGGTGGCGGTGGAGGGGTACGCCTAGGCCGGCGGCGCTTGGGCGGATGGTCATCCGAATCCTCTCCTGATGGATCAGGAGAAGGAGGCGGTGCCCCATCTCTTGGGCGAGGACCGCTCTTATGAGAAGAGCCAGGGGCCTTCTTCTCGATGTTCATCCTATCCCACACACTCGTGCGGCGATTGGCTCTGGTCAGTTCCTGATCCGGTCATTCAGGCGAACCATCGGACCTCTCCCCCTCGTCTCGAGATTGCACTAGTTCCTGCATGAGACAGTCCCCTATGCGTTCGAACACATTCTTGGGTTGGGGAGTTTCCTCGAAGAGGCTCCGCTCCTGAGGTCTGGTCCTTCTCTTCCTCTGATTTTGTTAAGAGGTGCTTGGTCCGGCATTGCCAAAGTTGAGTCAAGATTGGAGGTCCCTCCCTAGATTCAACCTTGATGCAATCCCTGGGACGATCCTATCAAAGTTCTGCGTGAGAACTCGAGTGAGATCTTCCTCGCTGAGCGGTTGGACTTCTACTTCTTCCTCGATCGACGGTCTGCGCGGCTCCTTGTTAGGGGGATTGGGCGCACTCCCTGGATCAGGTTTGTCCAAGGTCGAAGTAGGTGGAGGAGTCATGGAGATCGTGCTCGTCACCCCCAGAGACTGAAAACCACTGCGGTTGTTTGGTCCACCCGCTAAACGACTAGGGGATTGATTGGGAATGAGTATCCCTTCCCCTTGGGACTTCCGATTTCCAGGATTTGCGTTCCTGGGGTTAGCTTGCTGATGCCCTTTCGTCATTGAGAGTTCAAGATGAGATTTCGCTCTAGCTTAGTGTAATGGGTCCCAAGGATGACGCCAACTTGTTGATGCAAAAGTTGGGTGATCCTTGCTAGACCCGAATTAGGCTTAATTCGGGCTGGCTGGGCTCCGCCTCCTGCACCAAGTGAACTGTATGGTTGGGATCCTGCACACTAAACAACACGCGTTAGACTTACCGTGGGAATGTTTCCCACGATTAGACTCCGGCGTGAGAGTAAGTAATCGGTTAGGGTTTATAGGAATTGGATGAGTTGAGAGTGTATAGAACGTAATACCTTTGTGGAACCCTTGGGGGTTCCTTTTATAGGCAGTGAAACCCTAATGGGCTGTCACTGATACTTCGGCCCCAAGGAAAGGATAAGTACCAGAATTAGATTGATTGTTATCTTCTAATTATGGTGAGTCAATATCCTCTTCTTTGGGGTAAATCCTATTCATAGATAGAATATGATTCTGTCTAACCCCGTACCGGTCATGCCGGGCCGTGGGCCGCACACATGTGTGCGGTTACTGTTCATCCAAGCCCATGAGCTCAAATGACATTATTCCCACCCATCTGTGATGGGCCGGATACGGGTAGTGCCCGTGGGCCGGGTGCATGACCCGGCTGGGGACTATACGTCATCAGAGGGCCAGAATTAAAGATTTGCATGTGAGAAAGAAAAACGATATTGATCAGAGGGCCCAGTTTATAAGTGAGATGTCTAGCCTTAGCTCGGACCACCGTGTGAGTCGAATGCTTTGGCTACTAGGCGACATGCAAGAGCGTGATGTCGCGGAGTTGTGGAAGCTACAGGCATTGGCGGATGATTCTGATGGGCGTGTTCAAGATCTGGACAATTTTATCCGATCCTTGTGACCCATTTAATCATACAACGGATGTTTACAGCAAGAAGTTTGGTCGTGTGTTTGGAATAAACAGCGTGTTCGTTCCGATTTTCTATAGTCTGGCCGTATCTGTTGGTGATATGTCTTTTATACGGCCAAACTGGCTGTTATGTTATTTTTATGGAAGTTGTGTTGTACGTTGTTTGTAATATAACGAATGTTTGTGTTTTTTCATTATGTACCAATGCTCTTTCATTAGGCTCTAATGGATCCGTATAAAATGTTGTGCTTGTGTGTTATACCTTGTTGTATAATAGTAGGAAAAAGTATGCATTATAGAAAATAGTATGGGACTGTTGTTGGTGATTTGTTTTTTCACCACTTGTGGTAAAGATATGCACTGCCCCATAACAGCATTATTTCTACTTTTTTATTTGGCCATAAATGGTTTTTCCTATATTGTCTAAATATGGCAAAAAAGTAAACAGGAAAAATAGAATAATAGATGATGCAACAATGTGTGGGTGGGGATAGTGTTTTTTTACTATAGGTTTTTGGGAACTTAAGTCGATAATCATGCAATTTGGGAGACGACTACTATTTTTGGTGCTAGTGTTGAGTGTTAGTGAAGAACACTATAGGTTTTAAGCCAGGAGGTATTGCTATATAAAGGAGTGTTAGCAGGTTGTAGGTGACACATATTCACACGCAGCTATTGCTAAGTTTTATTAACAAATAACTAATGGAGTACCGTCCAAAATGCGATGCATTGGAGAAGGAAGCAGGGACCAACGATTGGGCGGACATGTTTATCTGTCGCCTACAGGATGAGATTCTTGGCGAAACAGCCTGGAAAGCTAGGATGGAGCAGATGTGGCAGGAGGTCAATAGTGGTGTAATTGATATGACTCATCTTGTTTATGAGTTAAGGACCGTTGTTGGGGAACCGGTAGTTAACCAGATGGTGGCATTTTTAGGGACCCTGACACGTGAAGACTGTTCCTTTAGAGAACAGCTCGGAGCCGAAGCAGTAGCAACAGGCAACCGCATTGTTAGGATGGAAATATTCCTTGAACGGCTGCGAGGGAACGTTTCGGGTTGAAGTGATTATTTGAATGTACCTGAAGGTGCTCGCTTTGTGTGTGTTGAATAAATCATCCTCGGGTATTATGTTAATCGTGTTGTGTTGTGTGTGCCTGGGTGTTTGTTATTTTGGTACTACCAATGACGTTGGGTCATTGGCAGGGCGTGTTTATGTATTTGGTTTAAGTACTACCGATGACATTTGGTCATTTGAAGGATGTCTTTATGTGTTTGGTTTAATGTATTTGCATATGTGAAGCTATTTACTTTTCTATTTTGGTTTCATGGTTACAAACTCTAAAGAAGCCAAGACGAAAAAGAACAAAGGATTTAGAGTAACAAAAGATTAGTATAGAGTGTTACCGGGTGCATTTTTCCCTGTATTCCAACGACAAAGCGGGTGCCCATTAAATCAGCCGTCCTCCAGCTATCTGGCATCTCCACAAACGAACGTTCCTCCATAGTGACTTTTTTTTTGGGCCGTCAGGGAACGGCCATGCTTTAGTAAACCTGTGGAGGTGGCATCTTATCAATCTGTTATGTATAAAATTATCATAGGCCGTATAAGAGCATCATATAAGTTATAGGGAAACAGAAAAGACCTAACGATGGCGCTAGTCCATGGCTGGCACCCGGTAGGCATTAACTGTTAGGCAGAGTACACGTTGGCATTCTGTTTTGGTAGGTTGGTTACCTTTCCCGAGCCAAAAAACAACAAAATATTAGGGAACGCGAGACGGGCATAAGTTTTTGTTTGACCATTTGTACCTGACATTGACATACCTTCTTGCAAGCATATCCTAAGTTAGGCTGTGATCAAATGAATTTGATCGCAGGTCCTAAATGGTAGAATACGCGACCAAGGCAATATGGCAACCACACGACTTAAAATGTTGTTGATGACCTGTGGTAAGCAAATGCCAGACACAGGAAAAAAAAGGTGAGGTTGTCAAGACAAAAATTGACCAAAAGGAGAAAAGAATGTCACAAAAATCACACACACAAAACACGCACCGTTGGTTCCAACGGAACGTTATATGACTCCGTTTTTTTGGATCTTTACTCCTTTCCATTGATGAGTTTTGGATCTTTCCCCCCATTCATTAATTGGCGAGTGTGCTAATTAATTTGGTTTGCCCTTTCAAGTTAAGCATTTGCCCTTACAAAAGCACAATTTATATGCCCTGTGGTAGAACCCGGTCACACGCGAGAGTTTTTTTGTTTTTTTGGTATTTGGAGGCTCAGATAAGCAAGCAACGGATATGCGGAGACATGCACTATGGCTGCAAACCCAGCAACATTGCCTCGCCAAGAAGTACATAATCAGGTTTAACGCTCAACTCTAATCATCACTGCCTCTTTGAATGTTCTAAAAGATACACAGCCTCAGGCAAAACCAGTGATGGCTGCGAGTGCATGGCCTCCCCACAAAAAAAACACAACTTTACCAGGTACTACTTATCAAAGCAACCAAAGGACACGGGATTACCCTTTATATGTCACCCCGCCAAGATCCAAGTCACCTTCTCTTTACGTACGCGTATTACCCTTTATATTATACAGGGGAAGCACGTTTCCATAGAAAAGTGATCCCCCTGACACCCTTATTAAACTATGTTATTTTCTTTCCCTCACAAAGGGTGTCTTCCCTCAAAAAAATCACAGACACAAAATACGCACCGTTGGTTGCAACGGACCGTTGGTAAACCGGAATGACTGCAACCTTCAAAGGTCACCCCGCCAAGATCCAAGTAACCTTATTTCGCACACTTTATGGATCCAAGTCGCGACTATGAGTCAGAGAAAGTGGCTACACTCGCCATGGCTGCAAGCTTAAAAGTTTGCCCTACCAAGACACGAATGTTTTCATAAATCAAGGGAACTTTTTATGTCGATTCAGGCCACCAACTTTTAGCTTTATAGCGTTGGCTCAGATAAGACGCAATTTGGTACAAAGAGTGGTTAACCGGCATGGTTGCAACCTTGAAAGGTCACCCCGCCAAGATCCAAGCCACCTTCTCTTTACCTACGCGTACTTAAATTCATCATAGCCGACACGGCAACGCAAATATCAGTTGGCCTCTTGGCATTGCTTTTTAATCAGCCACAAAACCAACTGTTTAAGCCCACAAACCCAATGTCTGTGTGACCCTTCTCATATCATCAATCCCACACAACAAACAATCCTAACCTGTTAACAACATCTTCGTACCAAAAACCCACAACAAATCAGTCGTTATTGTGGGTATATATATGGGTGGCATGGGAGAAGCATCTACAGTTACCATGGGTATACCTCTTTATAAAACGAACACACATGATCAATTTCCTGTAGCCACCACACAATCAAACAATACCAATCAAGGATTTCATGTAGCCACCACACAATCAAACAAACACAATTAAGGATTAGCGACCAATTACCCTTTTTTGTACAAAGAGCGGTTAACCGGCATGGCTGCAACCTTCAAAGGTCACCCCGCCAAGTTCCAAGCCACCTTCTCTTTACCTACGCGTACTTAAATTCATCACAGCCGACACGGCAACGCAAATATCAGGTGGCCTCTTGGCATTGCCTCTGAATCAGCCAAAACCCCAACTGTTTAAGCCCACAAACCCAATGTCTGTGTGAGCCTTCTCATATCATCAATCCCACACAACAAACAATCCTAACCTGTTTACAACATCTTGGTATGAAAACCCCAAAAAATTAGCCCAACTTGTTGTTTTATATTAAAAAGGCTCCTAATTTGACTACACTTGAAAACCTATTGAATCCCCTAAAAAATGAAATAAAACAAATTTAATACCATGTAATCTCGCGGGCACGCAGCGGAATATATGCAACAACAAATATGGATCTAAGTCGCGACTGTGAGGCAGAGAAAGTGGCTACACTCGCCATGGATGCAAACTTAAAAGTTTGCCCAGCCAAGACACGAATGTTTCCATAAATCAAGGGAACTTTTTATATCAATTCAGGCCACCAATTATGAGCTTTATAGCGTTGGATCAGATAAGGCGTAATCTGGTACAAAGAGTGGTTAACCGGCATGGTTGCAACCTTCAAAGGTCACCCCGCCAAGATCCAAGCCACCTTCTCTTTACCTACGCGTATTAAAATTCATCACAGTCGACACGGCAACGCAAATATCAGTTGGCCAAAACCCCAAGTGTTTAAGCCCACAAATCCAATGTCTGTGTGACCCTTCTCATATCATCAATCCCACACAACAAACAATCCTAACCTGTTAACAACATACTGGTATCAGAACCCCAAAAATTGGCCAATTTGTTATTTTATATAAAAAAGGCTACTAATTTGACTACATTCGAGAACTTATTGAATCCCCAAAAAAATGAAATAAAACTAATTTAATACCTCATTAAGGAAGAGATCGCCACCACACAGATACCCACCATTTTTTTAGCTTTATAGCATTGGCTCAGATAAAGCGCAATTTGGTACAAAGAGCGGTTAACCGGCGTGGCTGCAACCTTCAGAGGTCACCCCGCCAAGATCCAAGCCACCTTCTCTTTACCTACGCGTACTTAAATTCATCACAACCGACACGGCAACGCAAATATCAGGTGGCCTCTTGGCATTGCCTCTTAATCAGCCAAAACCCAACTGTTTAAGCCCACAAACCCAATGTATGTGTGACCCTTCTCGTATCATCAATCCCACACAACAAACAATCGTAACCTGTTAACAGCATACCGGTATCAAAAACCCCAAAAAATTAGCCAATTTGTTATTTTATATAAAAAAGGCTACTAATTTGACTACATTCGAGAACTTACTGAATCCCCAAAAAAATGAAATAAAACTAATTTAATACCTCATTAAGGAAGAGATCGCCACCACAAAGATACCCACATGAGGCATCCAACCTCGCCACACACCGACCCACATCACGGGACGCTGTTAAAGGCGGCAATGAAGTGATCGGTGGCAACGAAGGGTTACCATCACACATCACAACAACCGGAATCAGATAAAAACCGTAAGACCCCAAATATTTTTCACATATTTCAAGCTGCCATAGCTGAAAATCAGAAGATGGGAGCTAACCCACAAATAATGCAAACCCACAACAAAATGACTGTGGGTATATATAAAACAATACCAATTAAGGATTTCCTGTAGCCACTACACAATCAAACAAACACAATTAAGGATTAGCCACACCAATTACCCTTTATATTAAAGAGTTTAATCTGAAAGGGCAAAGGGTTAACTTGAAAGGGCAAACCAAATTAATTAGCGCACTCGCCAATTAATGAATGGGGGGAAAGATCCAAAACTCATCAATGGAACGGAGTAAAGATCCAAAAAAACGGAGTCATATAACGTTCCATTGGAACCAACGGTGCGTGTTTTGTGTGTGTGATTTTTGTGAGGGAAGACACCCTTTGTGAGGGAAAGAAAATAACATAGTTTATTGAGAGTGTGAGGGGGATCACTGTTCCTATGGAACCGTGATTCCCCTCTTTAATATAGAGGATAATTTAGCTTTTAATTTACTAGTAGAAATAGATAACCAAAAGCTCCCCCTTTTAGTTACCAACACCAATAATTCCACCCTAAACCGTGACCAATTCGATTAGACATCGAGAAAGAACGAGTACACATATGCAAAAGTCATCTATTAATTATTTTGCATAGAATTTGATTGGGTTGTGAATATACATATACGGGCTGATAATCTGATGGGACGCAAAGTATCTGATTACTATTATTGGGTCGAGTATAATGTGCCGTGTAGGGGTTATGATGTTTACACACTCATTCCGACCAAAGAAACCCCTCGTTTTAAATCCCTATTTGAAAATTTGTGCCACAGTTGGGCATATGACTGACGTTGGGCTTAAACGACAAGTTATCTAGACAAAATTTATTCCTCAATGACAATTTCATCATTTATTCTAGTTAATGACATTCAAACACAACACCAAAGCAAACAAAACATTTACGCTAAAACGATCCGATATAAGATTCACTTAAACGAAAATGGCTAGTTTTGATTTTACAAAGACAAGTGATCACGGAGTGGATTTGGTATTCCTTATTTGAAGTTGAAGTGGAATTTCACGAAGGCGTCTACTTATTTCATCATCGAGCCATCCTTCTACTTTCTACTCTTTTTCTTTAAAACCAGTCTATCGATTGATGACTTGCTTGAGCGTTAAAACTTATGATTGAGACTTGAATTATCTAGTTTCAAGTGTCAAGGGGTAGATGGTCGACGACATGGATAACTATCATTTTTGGGAGCTTTTTTGAAGTTCTCAGGGTCACACGCAGTTGCACGTGTGGATAACTTCAAGAGGTGTTGTACTTCTTATACTTTGGAAGTCAGGTATAAGGTACTTAGAGACTTGTTTCTGCACCGTTCTTCAATAAAAAATAGTGCAAGCTTAAGTAACAAATTTGGGGTGATTGTACTTCAGTTTCAAGTTTAGAATATCGGGTTTACTTCACATGTTGTCACGAAAAGTAGCCGAATGAATACGAGGTTGGTAAGTTAGACAGAGAGATGCAATCAACAATCAGTTCTCACGAGATATTTTTTAGCTACATAACGACAATGGTACTTCATACTCTAATAAAAAAATTTCAAAGTTTCTCAACGACTTTCAAAACTTTTCAATACATTTGGTTAAGACTAAGAACTTCTCGAGTATATAGACTTCCACGATAATGATGCTTCTGAGAGTTCGAAATTATCATGGGGGAAGATCGTGTACTTTGAAGTAATCAGATCAACTTCTAGGGGGAAGTAGTGTACATGGAATGGTAACTACTTCACTTTGTATGATTTTTTATGAAGTATTTTGTAGGCGTGATAAGAATTGTTGCTGATTTCTTGCATGTTACCCCAAACGGATTATCACTAAAAAACTAAACGACATGAAACAGTATAGAAGCAGTATTATTTGATGTGGTTCTTCTAAAAATTTCCGTTGTGCACTTAAATCGATGAGCTAGAAGATTGTTCAAACTAAATCAAAGTGTCAAAATCTGCTTAAGATACAGATATTGGTTTGGGGGAAGCTGATTCAGAAACTTCGTAAAAAAGAAGTCTATGAAGAAAGTTTTTTAAGACATCCTACATGAATTGAGAGGGAAGTTAATCCAAATCATGCATATTACAATTGTTCCACAACAAGTAAAGACAAAGAGGATTCAAGCTGAGGTACAAGTTATGAAGACCAGAAGACTTGAAGACTCATATATCAATGAGATCAACAATCTCTATAAATCCTTGCATGTCGTAGAGGAATGACGTCTCAGTGAGGGAGATTGTTTGCCTCAATATATGAAGTTAAACAAGAACACTTAGAAGACATCCTCAGCATTGGAAGCGCCTTTGAAGACTTTATTTTGTTGTATGTACTTGTTAGGTACATTGTAAGTAATTCCATATGTATCCACATTAGGGGAAGATTGTTAGCCCTAAAATGTGAGCGGCATTTACGGAATTACAATAGTTTAATATAGCAGGGACTAGTATCGTCACTTGTTATAAGTGAGATACGTCCGAGCTATATATACCCATAACCCATCCAT
Organism: Glebionis coronaria; assembly: GCA_025667525.1. Taxonomy (NCBI): domain Eukaryota; kingdom Viridiplantae; phylum Streptophyta; class Magnoliopsida; order Asterales; family Asteraceae; genus Glebionis; species Glebionis coronaria. The sequence continues at coordinate 86,362,774 of CM046875.1, read as the reverse complement.
ACTTCTATGGAGGGGTGAGGATTGTCATTTTGTGTTTATTGTTTCTCTCTCTAATAAACACACACATCTTTCTTCTTGCTACTTTCTCTCTCTAAAATGTATAAACACTTATTTTATCCTCCTCGACCTCCGGATCTATACCTTGTTACTTTGAATCTTATATATTAACAAAAGTTTATAGATATGGTCCTTAGACATTAGGAAAAATATAGACATATAAGAGTACATATCACTTTTGAATTTTGATCTTTTTATGTAGATAAACTAGTACACAAAATAAATTTAAATCGAAAAGATATGCACAAAATAATCATATTCAAATGATGATACACATTAACTACAAAAAGTATCAAGTATAATACTTACTCCATTTCAAGATACGAGTTTTTTTTTAACTTTATGAATTTTTTTAACTATAATCTTTTATATATATATATATATATATATATATATATATATATATATATATATATATATATATATATATATATATATATATATATATATATATATATATATATATATATATATATATATATATATATATATTTGTTATATACTACCTTCGTCCCAAATTAAGTGTCTATGTTTAACTTTGAGAGTCTTTTTTTCTTCAATTTTGACCTTAAATAAAAAAAATTGGTATTGTATAATATTTGATGATAATTATATTAATAAAATTACGTTTAAAACTATTCAATTCATATCACTTTCATCAAGCAATATATAACACAGATAAAACTTATTTGAAGCCAAAGTTGAAAGAAAAAGACTTTGAAATAAAATGTAAACACTTATTTTAAAACGAAAAAAATAATACTTGATGAAAATTATACATAATAAAAATATATATAAAACTATTCAAAGAAAGGATTCAAAAAATTGAAACAGTGAAATTATTTCAAAATAAGAGCAAGTACATTGTTAGACAATTAGCCTCTAATAAAACATAGGGGTGTGCACGGTTCGGTTTGGATCGGTTTTTGGTAAAAATCGAAACCGAACCGTAATATTCGGTTTTTATAAAATGAAAAACCGAAACCGCTCGGTTTTGGGCGGTTCGATTTTTTCGGTTTTTAGTTGGTTTCGGTTCGGTTTTTCTGGTTTTAAAACCGTTTATATTTGTGCGTAGCCAATTTATACTAACAAACTTGTTTTACGAAAAAATTTTTGAATATTTTTAATTTTTCATTTTAAGCATAATAACATTTATCCCAAAAAATTAGAATTAAACATGCATTTATAAAATATACACACATAAAAGTGAACATACGAATTATACATAAACGGTCGTTGTCACATATGTAACGATATATTGTGTAGTAAACACACATATATATAAATACGCATATAAACATTAAGATGAATATATTATATTTCACCTACCAAGAGATTATTTTAGTATTTAGAATTATTACTTATTTTTTATATAGTATTAAATATATATTATTATGTAATTAAGAGGTTCGGTTCGGTTCGGTTTTTATGGTTGGGTTTCTTGATGAAAACCGAAACCGGACCGTATATTTTCGGTTTTTAAAAACGTAAAAACCGAACCATCGGTTTTTTATTTCGGTCGGTTTTTTTGGTTCGGTTTCGATTTTTTTTGCTCACCTCTAATAAAACATCCCCATATGCGTATACTAAATGTATGTGCATACATGAGACTTGAAAATAAATGATGATTAAGTAATAATTCCGTTATTGTGATTTATGGAGATTATACATTTTTTAAGAACATCTAATCTAATGTCTATTTGTTTGATTACGTTGTTTTTCACCTCGTTCCGTGTAAATTAATATAAACTCACTTCAATTCTTATTATTCGAATTTATACTCTTTTTTACTTTTAATATTTTTGTTCTTATATCTTAATTACTAATCAGCAAATCATTTGCATCAATCGTATATGCACCCTATTTGAGCAGATAGTATAAAAGGTAATAATATTGGAATAATTTTGTTTTGAAGTTATATATTGCGTCAGATTATAAATTCATGATTTTGTAATGTTTAATATTATTCTATAAAGTTATATTGAATTTTAATACTTAAATAGTTATAATACTCATGCACACACGAATTAATATTGATTGATATGTTGTATAGATCTTTGTTGTATAAAATATTTGACTTTTTTTAACTGAAATTTTAGTTATCATGCTCTAGACATTATGTGTGCTTACTAACACATAACGACCTCGAAAAAATATGTGTCGTTATAATATATAAAATCCAGTCTATTTTTTTAATCTCACACTAACTTTTGAGGTCGTGCCTTCGTTTCATCATTTGCATTCCTGTTAATAATATGTATATATATTTGTTTCATTTTTAAGACAACATATATGTTGTATATATAATGTATAAAGTGTATATGATATAAAATATAAGGGGTGTTGAATTATTTTTTATATTTATTAAAATATATAAAAAATTATAAGTTTACACTAAAATTTATAAAATTATTTAAAATTTGTCCACTAAAATTTATTAATTACTTTATTTTTTTAAAGTTTTTATTTTCACAATTCGACACGTATATTTTTATGAATTTTTTTGTCTCCATTCAATTCTCCACTAAAATTTTCACTTTTAACTAAATTGTAGTATTTAGTTTTGAATTTTTTTTCAATCAATTACATCGCTCGATTTTGTCTACTTATCAAAATCAAACGATTTAAAAACTCTAAAATGATATAATTTTTTTATGATATACTCCGTAATAAAAGATTTCACGTCACACATACGATAGTCAAATCGCACTAACTCGTAAAATAAATTTTCATTCTCATCTCGGCATCCTACTAAACAGAGACCCATAATTTTCAGACTCGAAAAAGTTGAAGCGGGACAAAAGTACAAAGCTATTATTCATTTTCCCAATAATCAAAGACTCAAGTGGTATCTTATACGAACAAAAAGTAAACCCCATTTTTGCCATTTTACGCAAACACAAAACTAGAAAATATTCCAATTAGTAACACAACCAACCCATTAACTTAAAAAGCATAGTCAATAAGATACATTTCAACCATCATAGGCCATCAATAACTTGCATTTTAGTCCAAAAAGAAACATTTGTACTACTAAACATTTAATCACATTTGTACTACACTCTTTTACAAAAAAAAAGTACATACATTCATATCTATATATTCGTTCATTCCCATACAACAAAAAGATATACTGTAACATTAAATTAAGTTATAACAAAATGGAACTTGGGTCTAGAGAGATAAGTAATATGGACATGCCGGGGAATCACATTATTACTGATCCCCCGGCATGCAACACGGGAGAAATAGACTCGAGTGTTGGTGGTACCAAGAGACAGCAACCATGGAGAAAAGACATAACAGTACGAGGAATAGTAGCAAGTTTAATGATAGGAATAATGTATAGTGTCATAGTTATGAAACTAAATTTGACAACTGGTCTTGCTCCAAACCTTAATGTTTCTGCAGCTTTGTTGGCTTTTGTGTTCATAAGAACATGGACTAAGCTGTTACATAAAGCCGGGTTTACGACGACACCTTTTACAAGACAGGAGAATACTGTTATTCAGACGTGTGCTGTTGCTTGTTACACCCTTTCATATGGAGGTTTGTTTTCTTATGTTTTGTTTCTTAATGATGTATCTGCTGGTGTTTGGTGTTGTGTTTTGATGTGTTGATCATTTTGTTATTGATATTAATATTGCTCTTCAAATGAAGATGAACATTTTTTTTAAGGTTTTAGTGATCATTATTTCATTATTGTGTTTGGGTCCAGTTTCTGGGACTGCATGTGTTTCTGTAAAGAAAAATTAAGGTTGTCAGATAATCAAGACAAAATAAAAAGTCAAGAGGTGTGTTTAATGCAAATAAACTTTTTTTTCTTGTTTTTTTATGAACAACCAAAAATTTAGTCTATACTTATCAAATAGAATAACAGCATAAACATGTTACATAATCTTAACAAGTGGTTATTTGAATATCAAAACGCAATGACAAACACCAAGAAAGTCATTTAGTAAAAAATGTAGTATTGATTTGATTAAGGATTTGTGTATAGGTGGATTTAGTTCAAATTTGTTGGCATTAAACAAGAAGACATATGAGCAAGCTGGAGTTGATACACCAGGGAATTCACCTGGTAGTTATAAAGAACCTGGGATTGGGTGGATGACCGGTTTTTGTTTCGTTAGTAGCTTCGTAGGTCTTTTGGCGTTGGTTCCTCTTAGAAAGGTTTGTACCTTTTTGTTTCTTTCAGTAGTAACTTTTGTACAAAGTCTTTTTTGGTATTTTAATATGTTGTTTTTTTCTTTGCAGATTATGATCATAGATTCTAAGTTGACCTACCCAAGTGGAACAGCTACCGCTGTGCTTATCAACGGTTTCCACACTCCAAAAGGAGACAAGATGGCAAGGTATGCATGCATATCATCGTTGCAATTGCGTTTAAGAACTGGTTATTTTACATCCAGCCACAAAAATAAGTTTCGAGTGTGTTTGGGATTGCTTATCTGCTTACTTTAGTAAGAAGATAACAAGTTGCAAGTACCTAAGTGAAACTGGCTATCTGCTTATTCTACTCTAAACGAAGCACTAATAAAGAAGCATGCTCGTTCATGTGCCTATTTTTAAGCGGAATAATACACTTTCTAAGCAATTTCAAACACCTTCTTATTCTCTTATTTCACAAAGGTATCTCTTTTCGAAAGTAGTATTTCTTAGTAAATAACAAGAATCACAAAACTCTTTTTGAAAACTTGAAACAGCCAAACATATCCAAACACTACCTCATACAATTTGTTTTATTTTAGCCGATAATCTGACCTGGAAGATTCAAAATCACATACTAACATTTAAAATGCACATCCAAACACCCCCTTAAATTAACATATTTTTCCTATGGTTTAATGCAGGAAGCAAGTATTGGGGTTTGCAAAGTTCTTCTCAGGAAGTTTTGCATGGGCCTTTTTTCAATGGTTCTACTCGGGTTCAGGAACATGTGGATTCACTTACTTCCCGACATTTGGTTTAAAAGCTTATGCAAACTCGTGCGTGTTTTACTTCTATACATTTTTTGCTAGTTTAGGAAGTGTTGTTAGAAAATGATTGTTAAAATGAAAGTTTTGTTTTTGTGCAGGTTTTATTTTGATTTTAGTATGACTTATATTGGAGCAGGAATGATATGTTCACATCTTGTGAACTTGTCGTTGCTTGCAGGAGCTATATTATCTTATGGAGTAATGTGGCCACTGATAGGTGACCGCAAAGGAGATTGGTTTCTTTCGAGTTTACCTAAAAGCAGCATGAAGAGTCTAAATGGTTACAAGGTTAGATACTATACTCTTAATAAGCAGATAAGCAATCCCAAACACCCCATAAAGAAGGGGTCAAACAGGTTAAAGGTATTCATTTGTTTCAACAAATACAAAATTGAGAGAAAAGATGTAGCTAACAACCCGTCCAACTTTGACCGATACTAAAACTCAACCTGGTCTGACCCCTTACCCAACTTGACAGACAAGCCCATCTTGTCACCTCTAATATTGACTTTTGAGGTCTAAAAGGTTCTTGTAATCGCAGGTTTTTATTTCGATCGCACTTATATTAGGAGATGGTCTTTACAATTTTTTAAAGATTACTTTTTTCACTGCTAGAAACTTATATACTACCTCAAGGCAGAATCCCAAAACCAGTAAGTATTCAATAACCAAAAATCATTGATAAGCCCCTTCATTGATCTAACCTCTGTGACATTTTGTTGTATGTTACTTCAGACCCTGATGGCAGTGATGAACCTCAAGATAACCTACAGAGAAATGAGGCCTTCTTAAGAGAAAGTATTCCGTTTTGGCTTGCTGCAACCGGTTACGTCATGTTCTCTATTGTTTCCATCATTCTCATCCCGATCATGTTTCCAGAGCTCAAGTGGTATTTTGTTCTTGTGGCTTATGTTATTGCGCCATCTTTGGGTTTCTGTAATGCCTATGGTGCTGGTCTGACAGACATCAACATGGGATATAACTACGGAAAGGTTGCTCTTTTTGTACTAGCTGCGATGTCAGGAAATGAAAATGGTGTCGTTGCAGGTTTAGTTGGTTGCGGTTTAATCAAATCAATCGTTTCAATCTCGTCTGATTTGATGCATGATTTCAAGACGGGTCATTTGACTATGACCTCACCAAGGTCAATGCTAGTTAGCCAGGCTATCGGGACAGCCATCGGGTGTGTGGTGGCCCCACTTACCTTTTTCCTTTTTTATAAAGCCTTTGATATCGGGAATCCAGATGGGGAATATAAAGCTCCTTATGCTCTCATCTACCGAAACATGGCAATTTTAGGTGTCGAAGGGTTCTCAGCACTACCGCGTCACTGCTTACAGCTTGGTTACGGGTTTTTTGCTTTTGCCATGCTAGCAAATTTGGTACGAGACACGTCTCCTAAGAAAGTAGGAAAATGGGTGCCTTTACCAATGGCTATGGCAGTACCTTTCCTTGTTGGAGCTTATTTTGCTATCGATATGTGTGTCGGAAGTTTAGTGGTGTTCATATGGCATAAGATCAACAAGCAAAAGGCGGACCTGATGGTTCCTGCCGTTGCTTCGGGTTTAATCTGCGGCGATGGATTATGGATACTTCCATCCTCCATACTTGCTTTGGCTGGGGTCAGACCTCCAATCTGTATGAGCTTCTTGCCAACAAAAAGCTAACTTTTGTAAAGGTGATTATTATATACCCATTAGAAGTTTTGTAAGGAGTATAAGTGTACAACTCATACTGTATGTAGAATATATGATAGAAATTGCAATAAGCACAAAACTGTGTTGTTCTAAGCTGTAATTCTTGAATAATCTGATAGTAGTATAAAACATATAAATTAAGATTTTTTGCGGATCTGACGTGTTTGGTAATGGATTAAACCGAAATTGGGTCAAAATGGGTAAGTTTGTATGCTGGTTAGAACTCGGATGAGTGATGTTTTATTCTTGGGTAAATGTCATAAATACAGCGTATTTATTAAAGACAAAAGATCGGTGTAGAACACCATCCTACTACAGTACAAAAGAATTGATCCCAACTATGTATTTAACTTCAATCCTACGGTTAAGATTAATTGAGATATTATAAATCGAAGGATAATTTGGTACTTTATAGCATAAAGAGTCATCACTCCAAATAACTCCCAAAACTTTTGGAGTGTCACGTCAGCGAAACTCACTCACTCACATGAAAAAAACAGGGGAGTCATCACTCCAAGTGACTCCCTTTTTGGGGTCCCACTTTTTTTTTATTTCTCACATTTTCAAATTAAATTAATTCATTTCATGAATAAAAATAAATATTACAATCCCAAAAAAATAGAAAAATACAACTTCGAATAAAAAAAACGAAAAAAAACGGAAAAAAAACGAAAAAATTACGAAAAAAAACTACTAGTTGGAGGAGTCTTCGGAATCTTCAACGTCGCGGTATTGATCGGTATTCGGCATTTTTGCGCGTAGACGAGCCTTGATTTCTTCTTTTTTAAAGTTTATATTTTTAAAGTTTATATGGCATAAGATCAACAAGCAAAAGGCGAACCTGATGATTCCTGCCATTGCTTCAGGTTTAATCTGCGGCGATGGATTATGGATACTTCCGTCCTCAATCCTTGCATTGGCTGGGGTCAGACCTCCAATCTGTATGAGCTTCTTGCCAACAAAAAGCTAACTTTTGTAAGATAATTATTACCATTAGAAGTTTTGTGTAGAGGAGGACAACTCAGATGGGGGATGTAATGTATGCAGCATTTATGATAGAAACTGCAATAAGCACAAATTTGTGTTGTTCTTAGCTGTACTTTTTGAATAAGCTAACAGTATAAAACAGGTAATTAAGGTTTTCGTGACACCTTTGGTAATGACTTGTACCCAGTTACAAAATTGGTAATTCTGTATGCAGGTCGGAACTCGGACGGGTTGGGTTAACCCATTATACTTTTTGTCAATGATTACTACAGTAAATTTACATAAAAATAGTGTGTCGGATGTTAATATTATCTATTTTTTAAAATAAAAAGATCAATGAGTTTATTCTTTAAAGGAAATGTCACTCCAATGGTTTGTGTCACATCATGTTGAAAGAGACATGGAAGATTATGCACCATTGAATGAATCTAGCCCTGATAAGCATGAAGCACAAGATGCTGTATCCTTTATTTAATTTCCACATACATAGCGGATAGCTCCAACCATACTTTCCGTCCTTCGACAGTAACTAGTCTTATAAAGGTCATAGATCATTGGTGCAGAACATAGGTAAAGTGGCTAACACTTGTGAGGAAAAAAATTAGAGCCCAGTTGAGAGAAATTGTTTCTGTTAGTTGGGTCAAATCACCTATGGCTGTCGTGGCAACAATCTCATCATGAGATTTCCATCTTATTCTGATTCAGCAAAATCATCAAATGAGAAACAAATTTTCTTTTTACGGTAGGAAGAGGTGTATCGAACAGCTAAAAGATGATTTCTTGACTGATCATACTAGGTAAGACCGTAGGAATCTATTAGCTACTCGTAACAGAAGCATATAAGCAATTTCCAAACAAGTGTTATAATGCAATAACTGACGTCCCAAAGCTACAATCAGAAAAACAAAAATCAAACTCCTATTTGTCTTTCATTTCCTTATTATTTCCCTTAAGAAAAATAAAATTTACTAGTTACATCAAATGTATCAGTACCTCGTAATAACCATGAAACTGGTAAATCTGTAAGATCCACTTATAAAGGATAATCTGTTAAAAAAAACTTATAAAGGATAAAGGCAATAACACAAAAAAGATATGCCTGATTGCTTCATTTCATAAGAAATTAAAGTGCAACTTGTCCTATTTTGACATAAATCAATAGGTAAAAAGATTGTGCCTTTAAGTCGCAAAACCACTGGCCGAATACATCTGGACCATTTTACTTTTAACAGGAAATTTGTTACACTAAAACAAACAAATGGATAAAAAAAGATACCTTTCCACACCTTCTCACATAGTAATCAACATAAAGCAGAATAAAAAGTGCAAACAATCAAGTTTTTTAAAAGACGATTACATGCCCTTAGTAGTTTTGTTTAAAGAACTGGAACGCAAGTGTATGGCATCTAAGATAGAAGTTGCAATGAACACAAATAATATATTGGTCGAGACTTACTATTTGTATATTTCGCTAACAGATAACATGTAAATCAACGTCCTGCTTAAAGAATTTCCACTTTTTATCACAGAAAAGACAAGTGGAAATCATTAGAGGTGGCAACAGATGCAGATTGGTCAAAACAAAATCCGCTTTAAACAGGTATTTGATGTGAGTTATTCGGGCTGGGTTAGCGCAATACTACTTGTTTCCTTCTTTTAAATAATTAGTGTTAAATACGATGGAAAAAGATAGTTTAGCATATAGTCAACCAACCAATCACAACCATCCATTTTTATCATGTAACAAAAAAACTCATTTTTTTAAAATTAAATATCTCACAAACCGTTTATCGTTACGTAAAACAAAACATATCATCGCGACGAGAATTAAATCATCTATCTATCGAGGGGCACATGTATATACTTTCGACGAACTTTTTTTTCGACTTCTTTTCTTAAGTCACGTCTGGAGAGAATCATATATGATTCGTCACGAAACATATATGATTCGTCACGAAACATATATGATTCTCAGAAAATCATATATGATTCTCAGAAAATCATATATGATTCATATCACGAATCATATATGATTTTCTAAAAATCATATATGATTCGTGACGAATCATATATGATTCGTGACGAATCATATATGATTCTCTCCAGACAATGACTTAAGAAAAAAATGTCGAAACAAAAGTTTGTCGAAAGTATATACATGTGCCCCTCGATAGATAGATGATTTAATTCTCGTCACAATTGTGTATTTTTTTTCGTTTGACGATTTACCGTTTGTGAGATATTTAATTTTTTAAAAATGGTGGGAAGTGAGTTTTTTTTTAAATGGGTGATTATGATTGGTTGGATAGGTCTATGCTAATTTAAGTGTCTATAGATCTTAACTCTAAATACGATAAGATAATTTCTCATTTATCACTATTACTTGGAACAAAATATGATTAATAAGGTTTACCTATTTAAAATACACACTGTGCAAGATTTGTACGTTACACCAATTTGGCCAATTACCATTCTTAGCTACAATTTTTTAATTTAATTGTACCCATTGAACTGGTTAGAGATGGCACATCCCAAACGGGCACATTAAAAGTATGGGATATAGGTACCAAGTCTAAAGAAAGAATAAAATCCTTGGAAACTCTAAAACATGAATGGTTAATGGTCCTACCACTTAGATTATGCACATCAGTTTAAAGGCCGACATGAAAAGTTTATGCACCATTGAATGAATCTAGCCATTGAAAAAAAACACGCACACAAGATGCTCTATCTTTTTCTTATTTCCACATATGCATTCAAAAAGAAGAGACACATTCCATCAAAAAAAAAAAAAAAAAAAGAAGAGACACAGAGATGCTACAGGAATACAGTACTATTTGGCATTAAACTAGCAAAATCTAGCACGTTTTCTACAAACTAACAAGATCACAGGCATATCTGCATAATGCACATGAATGAAAAAATTAACTTTCACTTTGTGGTCCAAGAGATTCTCCATTATCTAACTTTTTCCAAGAATAACAAGTGAACCACACAACTTGCATTAGCCAATTATGAGCTTATGATGGAACTTACTTTTGCATAACGCTCATCCCTAATACCTTCCGATCAAGACACAAAATCCAAAAGACATGATGTATCAGTCATCTTATTTAAATTCAGCCAAACGTCGAATGGAAAAGTAATTTTCCTTAAGGTTGCGTAAGAATCTATCAGGTACCAAAAGTATGGACACAATTTCTAGACAAGGGTAATGACGTGATAAAGTTGCATTCTATCCATTATTCCTCATTTGGTTTTCCTTAAGCAAGATTATATAAAAACCAGGTAATTAGAATCTTTGATCGTCGAGATACATCTTACTAATGCGCCAAATTTACCTGTATCCATACTTGTGATAACCATGTAACTGGCAACTCATGTAAAATCAAATTCCGAAAAGCATAAACTACAGATAAGAGATATATAAAGGCGAAGATACAAAATATATGGGATCGTTTTTTTGCATTCTTATGAAAGTGAAAAATATCATATGAGTTACAGATGAAAAGAAAAGAAGGTACCTTTAAGCTGCAGAACAACCAGCCTTATTCATCTGGACCATGTTAGATCTCAGAATATGACACCATACAATCAATATGGTATCTTCGACATGAAATTTGTTTCATCAAACAGCAAATCGATGATATAAGAGAACTCTGAAAACTCGTATACTTTATCACGTAGTAAACAAGATAAAACCAGAAATAAAGGGAAGAAGTTTCAATTCCGTCATCGCTTCACTTAATAAAAGTTACTAGAAACATTGTGAAGCTAACTTAATACCACCAGGTAATGATTTCAGTAACATTTAAATCCGGTAACCTGTCGCCAAACAGGACGAACGATGATTTCCTAAACATAACATGTATTCGCTTCTGGTTGAGTTGCGCAAGAGTTAAAAGTTTTGCAGCATATTAATGCATGCACCAACTCTCCCGAAAACCATTTGCACTGCAATATAATTTTTCCACCCGATATAATTGTAAATGACTGCAACTCATTTAAAAGTGCAGTTTATTTATCATATATACTTTCTATGACTATTCACGACAGCAAGATACATTCATTAAATTAGAACTATGAGCATCGTTAAGCATTTGCAGTAAACTGATGTGTTACACGCAAAATAGCAGCCTACATCCACACACCACATAAAACCTTCTAGTAAAATTACACGAAATCGCAGCTTACTTTCTATAACTTTATAATTATTTACCAATCACCGTAACCTACCAGACATAGCTATGATTGGTATCAAACATGCATAAGTTGCTAATTTGTGCACCGTAATAATATCGTTAATTCAATTAGTAAAAGTTTAAAACTACATTGTAATCTTGCACAATTAGCCCTAAATAACGTTATCAGGTATCCATTCACGCAGCATCATTTCGTGCCCCCAACACAAAGGTATTGTAATCTTGCACAATTAGTAAAAGTAGATTAGCTGATTCAATTGGTAAAAGTTTAAAACTACATTGTAATCTTGCACAATTAGCCCTAAATAACGTTATCGGTTATCCAAAAACCATCATTCACGCAGCATCATTTCGCACCCCCACCGTATGCAACATCCACAGTAAACAACATAACAAGCTAATGACCTCAAAGTAGATTAACTAAGATATAAAAAGCAATAACACAAAAATATTAATGTGATAGCTAAGTTTCTTAAGAATGAAAGTGAAACCTTGTCCTATTTGTCCCAAATGAAGTAAAAGACGATACCTTTTAGATGCTGAATAACCGCCCAAGTTCATCTGGAGTTCTGGACCATGTTTGATCTTAGCATGTGACATCATATGAGCGACATGACACTTTCAGCAAAAGCATTGGTTCACTAAACAAGTAGATAAATGCAAGAACTAGAATATACATTTGCATACCTTCTCGTGAACATGAAGCATGAAAGTTTCAATTCTATCATCACTTCACATGATAAAAGTTACTAGAAACAGTGAACACTGTGAAGGTCATTTATTACCAGGCGAAATGATTTCATTAACAATCAAATCGGGTAGCCAATAACTAAAGATGTCATACTTAAAAAGCCTGCAGAAACTTTAATTTTCAAACTTTGTTGCCAAACAGGACGGTAAATCGTTTCCTAGAAGTAATATGTATTCTTTCTTCTAAATATGAGCACAGTTAAAGAATTTGCAGTAAATTGATACACTAATATTTCCGAAAACCATTTCCACCGCATTATAATTTCCCACCCTACATAATATGGAATTTAAATGACTGCATATCGTTTGAAAGCACATTCCTCAAGTCAGAAGTATGAGCTTCGTTAAGCATTTGCAGTAACTTATGGGCTATTTGCGCAAAATAGCAACCTACATTCACACATCACATAACTTTCTAGTAAAATCACACGAAATCGCAGCCTGCTTCCTATAATTTCACAATCTACTTTACCTGGCATAGCAACAATTAGCAGCAAACAAACTTAAGTTGCTACACTGCGTAACTTAAAAACACCGTTACTTCAACTAGTAAAAATCCAAAAATACATTGTAATCTTGCACAATTAGCCCTAAATGACGCATCACGCATCATCATTTCCCACCCCAGCGTAACTAGCTAATCAACAAAAGTAAGATTGCTACGCAATGAGTACTAAACAAAATTCAAAAGCTGAATGTTTGGTGCCAAACAAACATTATATTCTAAACGTTTCAAAAGGCTCGTCGTCCAAATGACTAAACATGATTCAAAATTATAGTGGAAATCAATCAAGTCGAGTACTATCTATAACTACAATTAGCGCACTAATAACCAAAACTTTATTTTCCAATATCGAGAAACAAAATTCATCAAATTACAACTCGTCGCGCTCAATCACTCGAGAAAACCGGTCTTTTGAAAAACGGCATTCCTAACACGACACAAATCCCTCCCTTTCAAAGTCCTCCCCGCTCCTTCGAAAACCGAAAACGTCACATACGACCTCGCCACAATCTCATGAGGCGGAACAATCTCACCCCCATCCTCCACGTCATCACCTGCCACGTCATCATCATCATCATCATCAAATTGACCTAAATAAAAACTCCTCCTCTGTTTACTCCTCGGCCACACCGGCACATTCACAGGGGCCGAGCTCCTCCGTGCAGCAACCACCGGTTTAGGCACCTCACGCGCAATGTTTACAGCGCGTGACTTCACAAAAGGCGAATGATCGTCGGATAAGGCCGCGTAGATGCCGGAATTGTAAACACGGTTAACAGGAGGTGAGGTGGAAAGGTGTTCCGGCGACGGTGAGGAAACGATGACGTCATGATCGGTAAAGATGACGTCACTTTCGTTGAATTCGAGGAGATCTGGTGCGGCGGAGATGACGGTGGTTGACATGAAGGAGGGTTGTTGGGTCACCGGAAAATGATGCGTTGACCGTTGACCAACAAACACCTCCTTCTTTCTATGTTCTTTTCTTTGTGTGGCTTGGTTTTAAAGTTAGTTGAGAATTTGGTTGTTAAAAAATGGGACTCGGAAATATTTGGGAAGTAAAAAATTGTAAGCCTGTTTTTATAACAAGTTGTATGTAAAAGTTTATAAACTTCAGCCTAACAAAAAGGGGGAAAAAATTAAATAAGGTTTATCTATACTTACTATACAAAGCATTTTGGATTTCTTAAAATAGTAAGGCTGAAAATTCAAACTTTTTTACCTACTAAATAAAGCAATTGTTTGATATATTTATCAACATTATATATAATATAATATTTTCTAACAACTTTTTGTAAACAAACTTTTGTAACAACCTTTTGTAACAACAATTTTTTTTAAATTAAATTTTATTTATTATTTTTATAATCTAATTTCACTCTTTTTTTAATTTTGTGCTTTTTAATTCGATATCTATTTTGATATATTTTTATTAACTTTTAGTCTTTTTCAATTTTAATAGGTTTTTTAATTCGATTTTTTAGAACTTTACATGAGTGGGAGACTAATATTTGTAAGTCTCAAAATTCGTTATTAAGTATTCGCCGCCGCATTGCGCGGGTAGCGTTCTAGTGACTATCAAATTACTTGTTTCGCACAAGTTTAGCATATTGAGAATAGTTATATTGGATACATTGTATTTAATGGAACTCATCTTCATCTTTCATTTATTAAAATCAACAGCTCAAATTAGTTTTTATTTTTTACTATTTACGTCTCATATTAAATGTACATATTTAACTTTTGAAATATTTCTTTTTTAACTTTGACCGTAAATAATGTTTTTGTGTTTTATAATATTTGATGAAAATTCTACAAATGAAAAACACAATCCATTCATATACTTACCATCATGTATTATATAACGCATACAAAAATATTTAAAGTCAAAGTTAATAAAGAAAGATTAAAAAAATTCAAAGTAAAAATTTAATATGGGAGGGGGGAGTATATAAAAGAAACGGAAGGGCATTTTCGTCATTTTACATCTCACCCACCTTGTAAATACAACTCACCCGTCTTTTTCTCAGATCTAACACACACACTTAAAACACACACAAAAAAACACACACATAAGCTTATTCATCCATCATCCCGATTCAAACACATACTAAAAACACACACAAATAAAAAATCATCAACAAATCGCGTTAAAAATTAAAGAAAAAGATGTCGATGCTATTAAAGAACAAATCACCAGGTTATATCATCATCATATATATCTTTTTTTAGCTTATCTGATGTAAATAAGCTTATTTTGATGTGATTATGGATGTGTTAGCTTTTTTATTAGATGATTAATGTGAATAAGCTTATAAATTATCATCATTTTTATTATGATGAATTATAAGCTAACTTGTTAGCTCAATTTCATAAATTATAAGCTAACTTGTTAGCTTGTTTTCATGAATTATAAAGTTTTATGCTTAATCTCGCTGAACAAATTTAGTATGACATGTTAGTGAAATATGATATATGATATATTTTATCATATATGATATAAGCTAAAATATCATATATGATAAAATATATCATATATGATAACATATAGCATATATGATTATGCGCTTGAAAATTAAATTAAATCTTCTTATTTGTGTAGAGAATGTTGCTTACAAGGAATGTTGAACATTACAAGCATCTAAAAGGCCAAGAAGCTTAATGAAGAAGCTCATTTTTATTTTACGTTTAAAATGTATTGTTTGTTTTTTATTTGCAAACTCGTAATAGAGTTTTGACGTATATGAAAGATTTTGTAATACATTGGTATCTTGTACAATGTCTTATTAATATGGTTTATGTCATGATGGTTTTGAGAAATTAAGTCATATATGATAATATACTATCATATATGATAATGCATCTAACACTTTAATTAAGCCATATATGATAATGCACTATCATATATGACAATGCATTATCATATATGATACTCAAGAAAAACTTGAATATATTAAACAAAGAATCTGATGAATTCATGATTACAGCAAAGAGTATGCACAGTTAATAGTTAAACACTTGTTCATAACATTAAAAAAAATGTACTTTGGACGAAATCATATATGATTATTCAAACAGAATGTAACATAATGTAAAATCATATATGATATACCTATGATATCATATATGATAACCATTTATACATAATCAAAAGATGCAAAAAAAACATTAACATTGAAACAACTCTTCTTTTTCAATAATAAATTATTCTTAAAACAGATTATCGAGTGATGAATTCATGAATAACGCCTACTCCGTATTGATTCTTAAAAAATATCCGTGCACATCCTCTTGTTATAATTAACATCCCTCTCTGCTTTGCTCCAAATCGGGCAATCGCACCATCTTTGTCTGACTGCATTTATAATAGAAAGAAAATAACATATTATACAACATTTTAACTTCAAAATGAATTACTCGTATATATGATAGAAGGTAGGTTTCAAGAGTTTATATAGATTTTATAAAAAATACTCATACAAAATCTATTTTTTTCTTGTGGTTTGTTTGATATATCATATATGATAGTTATAATATATATGATAATTGATGATATATCATATATGATATATCATCAGTTATCATATATGAGATATCAAGCTTTTTTAGCTTACATCAACAAACTTAATTCAACTTACATTTTCTTGTAGTTTTTTTTATATATCATCAGTTATCATCTATATACCCTATAAAGGGTGTATCCTAATTGTTGAAAAGTTGAAAATTTTCAACATTTGTATTTATGGAAACTATTGTGTGATTGTTTGTTTTGATATGGAGAGTTGGATGATCCCGTTTAAAAGGGAAGTATTGATTTGCACTAAAAACTAAAAATAATGTATTAACAGAAAGTATCACCATTCAAATGCACATGCTGTAAAGTCAAAGCTTGTTCCAGAAGCCTTAAAATTTTCAACTGATTCATTATAAAACCCAAACCCAATATCATACACAAACCATTATATATTTTGGTTAATTAGGTCATTATGTTTGTTTCAATTTCATGGTTGATGACGGCGGATGATGATCGTGATCATGAAGATGATGATGGTGCTTAATTGAAGGAGACTACTCAGGTACAATCCTCTCCATCAATAACTCGACTGTAATTTTTTTAGCATTAAATTGATTGTAACAAATGATATATATGTTTCCTTAATGATCTAGACTGGGTTGTTTGAATTCGGATTGTTGAAAACACCTAAATTAGGGGTTTCATTTGCCGATTTGAAGGTCAGTTTTTAAGATTCTATGTTGATTTTTTGTGGGTTTTGTGTAGTTTAGATAATCTGATTATATATCAGTTTTCACTTTAATGTCTACAGGATACGAAAATTGTCAGGATTTTGTGGTGCAAATGAGGTATCTTCAAAATATTGATACTTGTATTTGTTGCGAATAATAATTTATTCATTTTTAAAATCATTACTTGATTGGTTGACAAGTTTAAGTTAGATGGTGTTTCTTAGTGATTCTTATCAGGTTTTAGTAAACTACTGTTAGGGTGATTCGTTAAATGTCTAATGATCGATTTTGTTGGATAAACTTTTTGGTCAAAGATAAAGAGTATAGGTCACAATGTTGAATCACTATGTCTAATGGTGTGGATAATTAAAGTATATAAGTTTGCATCGGGAAATATTGAAACAAATAAATTCCCAGTATAATTATAATTGCTTATTATGGTGGTGGGATCGTTTAGTTACTTGATGATCACATTTACATTTTCAACAAATATAGTACATGTAGACATGTAGTCAGGTGGAATATGACGATATGTTGATTTGTTTATAGAGAATGGTTAATTTAATAAATTGTTCGTGGTTATTGTTTGCTTTTGAGCCTGCTTGAATTTAACTTTTTTAGTTTTATGTACTAAACTACCAACATAAATTCTTTCTATGAATGCAAATGCAAAACGGTCCATCAAAATGTAACGCTTCTTTGGTTTATTGCAATTGCTAAAGGTTATGTATAGCTTTGGAGTGTTTGGGTTTTTTTTATTTTGTGACAGAAGTTTATAAAAGCTACACCTTTCTGTTTGTTTCCTTCTTGATTAGTGTGAATTGCCACAATAGATCACAATCATGAAGGATTAAGTTAGTGGGAAAAGGGGTGGGGACGGGGCTGCGCAGCAGGTCGTCAGTTATAGTTGTATACATAAGTTTAGGTAACTTGAGCTATGATTTTTTATGTAGTGAAATACACAGCGAGCCCCTTAGTATGAGTACTTTCTGCACGAGACAAGCTTGGTGATTACCCAAACCCCATTTGTACACAGAGAGTGTCTGAATGTGGCTTTCTATTGTATACACTCCACAAGAAACTACCTTACAAATAGAGTATATATTGTGAAATATTGGATTTGAACCCGAGCTATGGCTTCAATTACACCTTATATTCACCATGAACAATATCTTAATATTTACTACATGCCATTTTTTGAAAGTGAAATTCCAATTTAGAACATAGTCATATTAAGTATTAAAAAGCCTGCAATTTCTTGCTATTTTGCGAAGCCATGATTGACAGCGTATATTATACTAATATTAGTTTTTAGCAATATTAGATTTGAACCCAAGCCTGGCTTCAACCCATTCCACATGCGAAGTTACGGTTTGTATAGTTAAAACTATGTGCCTTTTTTATGGTTTGTATGTCAATCATGTCCCAGTTTACTCTTCCATTTGAAGAGGAAATATATGCAGATCTCATGGAGTCGCTGCAAATTTTGTGGGCTAACTTATTCTTGATGATTTACTTGACCTGAACATGGTACTTGTTATTTAAGGTTGCTAAGTTTATTCATCTTTGTATTGCCAGTAATGCTCAAATATAGATGCAGTCAATGAGGCGGGCTATGGGTAACGGGTCAAAACAGGCTCAAGTTGAAAGAGTTCTTATATACACTTACATGTAATACATACGAACAATTTTTGTCCAATGTTTCTTCTAATAATAAGGCGTTTAATAGTTGATCCAAATCTTCATGTAAAAGAATTTATGATGTTGTGTACATTTTTTTATTCTATTTGCATTGTCCGACTGTATTCCTTTTGTTATACTATTTGCAGGAGTAGTGAAATGCAATTTTAGAAATTTGTACACTTGAACCCATTTTAGACATAAACATAACCCAAATTAGCACCAATGATATATAAATTACCACCACTATTGTAGTTTTACATGCATATGTTAAGCTAATTCTTGCATAATCTCCGCCTTCGCTTTGAAGAATATGACTACATGCCATGGAAAAGCTGATGCCTTCTATAGTACATATGGAATTCGGTTAGGTGATACGAGGAAAACTTATTATAACTTTTCAAGAATATGACTACATGCCATCAAAGTTGCCATCACAATCGCCAAGTTATTACTACTTTTTTTCAAGAAGTAAAAATGGGGAAACTAGGTTTTGATTTCACTAGATTTATCCTAAAAACAGATTCATGAATCGATCTACATGTTAAAAATTCATCGAATGTTATGAATGTTTCCACATTTATTTTAGCAAATTCACTTTCGGTTTCAAGAAACATTTACTATTTGCCGCTAGGCATTCCGCCGCTATGCGCGGGTATTCGCCTAGTATATGATAATATCAAGATTATTTCAACTCACATCCACAAGCTTAATTCAACTCACATAAAAATACCTTATGATTCGTTAAAATAAGCTAATAAGCTAGCTTTTTCATAACTCTCATGTAACTTGTAATCTTATTCACATAACTCCTGTCTAATTCACAAGCTTATTCACAACTCTCATCTAATTCAAAATCTTATTCAAACAAATAAGCTTATTCACATTAGTCACCTAATTAAAAGCTACTTAAAATAATTCGATCAAAATAAGAACAATCAATCATAATAATTCGATCAAAATAAGAACAATCAATCAGAATATTTCATTCAAAATAAGTTGTTAATGCAATAATGCCTAAAAACGTTACTTGCATTTTTTGGTCTCGCTTAGTTTTGATTACGACAATATGTAAAAACAAGCATTTACGAAAACAACGAAAAACGAATTCTTGAGTTCAAGTATTTTTCATTTTACCCATTTTCACTTAAGGTATGAATAAACAAGTACTAACCTTAATCAAGTGATCAAGTGATTTAATCTTTTCTTAGAACTCACTTTTTATTAAGCGTGACAAGTTTTTTTATTAAACTTTCTTTTTAAGAAAATATTTTATTAAATTAAATATTTGAAAATTTGAAAATGGCATATTCTTTTTTGATTTAGAATATTCTTTCAGGATATTTTATAATCAGATAAGACCTCCATCACTAAAGGACAAAAAGGGAGCGGAGTCTACTCTGGCGGTTCCCTAGTGCCTATGCGGTTCCTTATCGATAAGGAACCGCCGGCTGAGATAAGGAACCGCAGGCAGATATAGCCGTTGGCCCTTTGTCCTATAAATAGTTGACCATTCTTAGATTTTCTCTTCACCTCTTTTGCACATATATTTTCAGATTCAAACATACTTCTTAAATCACTTAAATCCTTGATCATTTGATTGATTACTACTTGTTTAGAAGTGAATCTATCCCATCCATCCCTTCCTCTCCAAGTGCAAAGAGAAGAACATTACCCTTGTGAAGTGTTGAGTCCACCACCAAAGATCCTTTGAAGATCAAATCTTATACATTTGTTGTTGTGTCATAGTTGTGAAGATCCAAGTAGTTGTGTCTATTTGGAAGTTGTGTATGTACTAAGTATAGTTGTGTAGATTGGTCCTAGCTACGATTAGGGCTCGACTTTTAGCTTATAGTTGGAAATTGGTTAAGCAACGTGTACGATTTTCTCCACCATAAGGAGCTTGTTGTGTAGTGAACTCTCGAGTAAGGAGTACTCGAGGAGTGGAGTAGGAACGAGGAGTGAGCTTCGTTGTCGAACCACTATAAATCCTTGGTGTTTGGTTTGATCTTTCTTTACCCTTAACTCTTTACATTCTTTATTCTTTGTGCATATACATTAGTTAGTATTAGTTTAGTTACACTATCATTGTTCATATTGTGCATAAGAAGATTTCACATATTTCCTCAAGCCTAAGTTTTTTTGAAAAAGGATTTTTGAAAACCATCTTTTAACAAGTAAATATAAGAAACTTTTCAACCCCCCCCCCCCCCCTTCTAGTTTCTACAATTGGTATCAGAGCGAGGTTGCTCAAGAATATTTAAAGTATATTGTATTTTAAAACTTGAATCGATCTATGGATTCCAACAAGTACTTAGAAGGGTAATCTATGCAAAGACCACCACTTTTTGAAACCGATAGTTTTATTTATTAGAAAAATAGATTTGAGACTTATGTGAAATCAAAAGATTTAGATCTTTGACATGTTATTACCAATGGTGATTTTTTACCTTATCAATTTAATGAAGTTTCTAAAACAAAAGAATTGGTCACTTTTGACAAAGCTAATGACGATACTAAAAAGAAACTTTCGAAAAATAATGAGGCTAAAATGGTGATTTATAATGCTTTACCTAAGAAAGAGTATGAAAGGATTTTTATGTGTGAAACCGCTAAAGATATTTGGAACACTCTTTTAGTAACCCACCAAGGTAATAGCCAAGTCAAAGAAAGCAAAATCGATCTTCTTGTCCAAAAATATGAACAATTTGTCATCTTAGAAGATGAAACTATTGATAGTGCTTTTGCTAGATTTAACACTATTATTACAAGTCTAAAAGCACTTGATGAAGGTTTTTCTAGCAAGAAAAATGTTAGGAGGTTTCTAAGGGCCTTACATCTGAAGTGGAGAGCAAAAGTCACGGCGATTGAAGAATCGAAAGATCTCTCAACTTTATCACTCGATGAACTCATAGGCAACTTCAAGGTTCATGAGATGATAATTTTGAAGGGCTCGGAATTGGTAAAAACCAAGAGTGAAAGGAAGTCTCTTGCACTCAAAGCCAAGAAGGTACAAAGCGATCATGATAGTTCCTCAGATAGCGATGACGAGGAGTATGCATTGGCAGTGAGAGATTTTAAGAAGTTCTTCAAAAGACAAGGTCAACACATGAGGCAACCCAACAATGACAAGAAACCATTCTCAAAGAATCGGTTTACCAAGAACGAAAAAGGTGATAGGAATTTCTTTAGATGTGGTGATCCAAATCATTTCATTAGTGATTGTCTAAAGCCTTCACGCGATAAGAATCACACGGCGTTCGTTAGTGGTTCTTGGAGCGATAACGATGAAGATGTTGATGACAACCCCAAAGAGGAGAAATGTCTTATGGCTCATACTTCTAAAGAGGTACATTCCGAAACCGAATATTATAGCAATGATAGCTCCACCTTAGATGATATTGAATTAGAAGGCCAATATGATAATTTACACAAACTTAGCCTTAAATTCATAGAAAAGAACAAAACCTTAAAATCAACCAAAACTAAGCTTGAAAATGAGATCAATGAACTTAGGGAGAAATTATCCAAGCTTGAGAAAAATAAAGAAGTTGATTTAGGTTGTTTAAGTTGTGAGGAACTTAGATTAGAGAATGAAGATCTCAAGAGCACCTCCATTAAATTGGAAAAGTTCATGAAAGGTACTAGTGCTCTTGATGATATGTTAAACAAATAAATTCATTCTAAGGAAAGACTTGGTGTAGGTTTTAACTCAAATGAAGCATCAACTAGTGAACCTAAACAAGTCAGATTTTCAGAAAAATCGTCTATTGTACGCGGTCCCAGATTGTATGGGGCGGTTCCTTATCACTATGGAACCGCCGCCCTAGATAAGGAACCGCGACCAGAAAGAGGTTTTGCTGAAAATCCTGAACTTTCTGAAAAGTCAAATTTAGGTGAACAAACAAAGCATCTTATTGTTAACAAGGTCAAATTACCCATACTTGACGACAATGCCGTTGATAAGTTATATAAGCCCCTGAGTAAACCTGTAATGGGTAATAGAAGTTTATCAAGACCATCCACTACTCCACCAAGAGTACGGAATGAGTCTAGGCCTAGAAGTAGAACGACAACACCTAGAAGAGATAGTCAAAATAATTCAGGACCTAGAAGTAAAACTCCAACACCTAGACGGAATGACCACAACTCTAAACCAAGATCAAATACACCTAGGAGAAATAATGAACAACAAAATGGTTATATGAATTATTATCCTCCTCCCTTTTATTCCTCATGGGGAACCCCTCCTCCATTCATGCATCCCAACCAAATGCAAGGGATGTTTGGAACTAACAATTTTGGACCCATGAGATATTGGGGACCAAATGTCTGATCTTGTGTGTTGTTACCTAGATATGCTTGGGAATTGATTTGGAACCCGACGAGTGGATTAAGGATAGTGGTTTTTCTAAACACATGACGGGTAATCAAAGTTTGTTCTCGCACAACAAAGCATATGATGGAGGTAACGTCACATGCGCTAGTAGTCTACGTGGTAATATCATTGGCAAAGGTACGGTTTCTCTTGACTTCATGACCATTGAAAATGTTGAGCACGTATATAATTTAGGGTTTAACCTTTTAAGTATAGGTCAAATTTGTGACAATAAGTGTAAGGTCATCTTTTCGGAACATGACAGTGAAATCGTAAAAGATGGAAAGGTCATTGGAAAAGGTGTTAGAAAGCATGGGCTTTATGTCATGAAGGTCAATAAGAAGTCAAAAGACAACATATGGTCTTGCGACTATAGATGATAGTTCTACTCTTTGGCATAGGAGATTAGGTCACGCTAATATGCGTTTAATTCAATCTTTAGTTTCCAAGGAGTTGGTAAGACACCTCCCCAAGATGAAGTTTGATAGTCACTTTTGTGATGCTTGCAAAGTTGGAAAGCAAGTTCACTCAAGTCATAAAGCCAAGCATTTGGTTTCAACCTCTCGATGCTTAGAGCTCCTACATATGGATCTCTTTGGACCTTCCGCCATACGGAGTTATGGAGGTAACCTTTATACCCTAGTTATAGTCGACGACTATTCTAGATTCACTTAGACTAGATTTTTGGCATCTAAGAATGAAGCTTTCGATCATTTAGAAATCTTTAGTCGAAGAATTCAAAATCAACTAGGATGTCCAATTGTCTCTATTAGGACGGATCATGGTAGGGAATTTGATAATGAAGTGCAATTTGGTGCCTTTTGTGAAGCTCATGGTATTACCCATAACTTCTCGGCTCCTCGCACTCCACAATCAAATGGGATAGTTGAAAGGAAGAATAGGACCATCCAAGAGATGAGTAGGACGATGTTAAACGAGCAATCTTTGCCTCAAAAGTTTTGGTGCAATGCCGTGGACACATCGACTTATATTCTCAACCGAATTCTTATTCGACCTCTCCTAGGAAAGACCCCCTATGAGATTCTTAAAGGTAAGAAACCATCACTGGAATACTTTAGGGTGTTTGGAAGCAAGTGCTTTATCCTCAACACCAAATACTACCTTACAAACTTCGACCTAAAGTCTTACGAAGGTTCTTTTTAGGTTATTCCCAAACTAGTAAAGCCTACATAGTCCTCAATAGAACCTCGGGCGTAATTGAAGAATCACTTAACGTGACTTTTGATGAAACCCATCCTTTACCCAAGACACCACCATTGGTTGATGATGACTTGGATGAAATAGAAGTAGTTAAAGCCAAAGAGGTTAGAAAAATAGGAGTTGAAGACCTTAGTGTTGAAAAGGAAGTAAACATTAAGGAGTCTAAGGGTCATACTCTCAATAATATCATTGGTGACTTAAATCAAAGGACCCTAAGATCTCAAGTCCAAAACCAAAGCAACTTCTTTTGTTTCTAATACAAGGTTTTTAAGCTCGTATGAAAGTTCGTTGTTCTGATCTTTTCGAATTGATTACAAGTTGAAAATGCGACTCAGTTGTTCTTGGTGGAAAATAAAAAGGATTGGTTATCTATTTTAAACTAAAAATGAAAATGTCGTTGAGTAAATAAATGAAAATGAAAGCTTGAAAATTTAAACTAAAAATTAATACTTTTGAATTGAAAAGTAAATGATTAAAATTTATAAAAATGTAAACTTTAAATATTTAAACTAGAATAAGACAAGTTAGAATAAAGCTAAGTAAAAAGGCGGGAAAAATAAAGTTTAAACTAAAAACTGGAAATATCTAACCCTTATCCGGAATGATGTCCGGAATGATATCAGAAGGCTTATCCGGAATCTTCTTCGGGTTCTTATCCGGAATAAATATGTATCCCTTATCCGGAATTACCTGAACTGCTTATCCGGAATACTACACGAGCCTTTATCCGGAATAATAATCTTGTGGCTTATCCGGAATACTGCCAAGACCACTATCCGGAACAACTATCCGGAATACGAAAAATGCACCTTATCCTGAATCTTGAAAGGGGTCTTATCCGGAATCCTGCTTTTTGGGCTTATCCGGAATAAATGAAATAAAACTTATCCGGAATACTTTGTTCGGTCACTTATCCGGAATAATCTGAAAGGAAGCTTATCCGGGAAAAATAAATGGACTCTTATCCGGAATGTTTGAAGAAGCAGTTATTCAGAATAACGGAAGGAGATGCATATCCGGAATAACTAGATGAGTGCTATCCGGAATTACTGATGAGGCTCCTTATCCGGAACAAAAGGTTATGACCCTTATCCGGAATATCATTAAAGTGACAATTAGGAATAAAATACGGAGAGCTTATCCTGAATAAAAGGGTTATCAAAATAATCCGGAATACACAAACTTAGCAAAAAGCAAAAATAAGCCAAAATTCAATAAGCACGTTACCAAAAGCTAAACCAAAATGATTTCAGAAAAAGGTGAATAAGCTAGAATTTAAAAACTTTTAAAACACTAAATAAGCTAGGAATCAAAAAGCACTTTTTATAAAAACTTAAACTTATAAAAAAACAACTTATTTCTAAAAACTATTATGCATAAAGGTTAAGAAAAATAAGCACTTTAATAAAGACTTTTAAGATCACCAATTTAATAAGCACAATCAAATAAGCTACACAATCAAACCATAAACAAGAATAAGATAAAGCTACATGATTATCAAGATTAAGTAAAAGATTAAGAAAGGTAGAATGAGAATTAAGAAAATAAGCTTGATTGATTAAAGATTAAAATCAAATGATTACAAGATTAAAGTTGATAAACTTGGAAAACTGGAGAGAAGAAAACTTAAGAAAAACTTGAAAACTAAAATTAAACTACAACTAAAAATTAAGCACCTAACCACCCTCCTAATGACACATTAGGAGGGTATTTATAGGAGGTGGGGAGATTACATGCTTAAGCTATCTTATTTCTTTCTTCTCGTCTCGACTCGACTTAATTTCTTTGTCTTTCTCGACGTCGTCTCGGGATTAGTCGATATAAATTGAACTTGTCTTATAATTTTCTTCTATAATTAGACTTGAGTTCTTCGACTTCATTAAACTTCCGTCTTTAGACTTTTTCTTCGATAAATCTTCAGAATAGGCCTTGGACTTCCGTTCTTTTTGCATTCTCGATCTTTTGACTTCGTCTTTAGTCTTTTTCTTCTATAAAAGCCCGTGATAGCCCATGTTTTCTTCCTTTTGCATCTTTTGGTCCTAAAACACAATAAAAACACAAACCACGCATAATTCCGACTTTTACGACATAAAATACACGTCTTGGTCTTGTTATTATTGGAAATAAGTGGTAAAAGGATAAGTGTTTTCACACTTATTAAATCCCCTACACTTGACCATTGCAATGTCCTCATGCAATGCACTCATTTCAAAGTACGGTTTACATTTTTCATCATAGATAACCCACCTTGGCCTTTATTAAATACTAAACACTAAGAAAACTAAAAGAACAAAAACAAGTAAGAAATCAAAGACTTACATTGGTTTTTTTTTTGTTGTCATGAATGTTCATCATTCTCAAGTTTCACGTTCCCCATACCAAGCTTAAAAACGAGATCATTGTTATTATAA
Organism: Glebionis coronaria; assembly: GCA_025667525.1. Classification (NCBI taxonomy): domain Eukaryota; kingdom Viridiplantae; phylum Streptophyta; class Magnoliopsida; order Asterales; family Asteraceae; genus Glebionis; species Glebionis coronaria. The sequence continues at coordinate 86,335,665 of CM046875.1, read as the reverse complement.
GTTAGCAAACTAACACGAACTCGTGTGGCCCAATCATTCACTTAGACTCCCTTATTCCTAGGTGTATCTCTTATATTTTAATTTTTGTCTTGAATGATCACGGGGATGCATTGTTTGACTTATTTCGATAGTTATTTAGGCTGAAAATAAAGTGGGACGATTTAATCAATAGTTAGCTAAAGGACAAAATCTTTTAAAACTGCTTCTCGGGACCTCTTAAAGTTCATATCTTGGCATAACTCGCTTCACGATTTGAGACCTTTCTCGGACCGATATTTGGCAGCGACTTCATACTTCAAATCTTTGAGAGACGATCTTGAAATTATGGTCTTCTCTTCATAATAGGAATTTCTTCACTTGAAGTTTTGAGAGATTCTTCATACTTGTACCACGACTTCTTCATTTTTCTCCAATCTTTATTTTGGACTTTGATATACAACGATCCGCCTCCTTTTAGGACTTGGATCTATTTATCCTCATACCTTGTTAGGGTCTTTTCGGATAGACTTCTCCATGATCTTTAGGGGAGTATTTGCTTTTCGTCGTGTGTCTCGATCCTTCATATTGATTTTCGAAAAATGATTCTTCACATCACTTTTGGATCTTTAGCAACAAAATGTAGCCCTCATGCCTTGTTAGGGCTTTTTCGGACTCGCCAATTTTCGCATCCCGCTTCAATAAGTTATGCCTTGGCTATGAACTCTAATTAATACCGAGAAACTTTTAAACGATCTTGTGCTGGAAGCTAAGTAACTTTTCAAATCGTACAACCTTATTTATTGCAGATAAATTTATTAGCAAGCGATGGGAGAAAAAGCTTATAATCAACTCACATAAATTCACGAAAGAATACCAAACTTATAATTGACTCTATCATCTCTCGTTCTCCACAATTTAAAATCTCAAGGAATGGGACTCGTAGATGCTTAGCCAATTAAATCAAAGTTTTGGGTTTTCGAGTCATCTATAGGATCTTGCAAACTCTTAGACTTTTTCAAGTTTAGAAATCGCATTTTAAAGTTCCCTTGATAAACAACTCTCTAGGATCAATTATAGGAGCTTGCGAAAAGTTCTTGTTCTTAACCCGTGAGAGTTAAGACTTTCGTGTTTTAAAGTTCCCTATATAAAAGCCTAGCAAAACTTGACTTAAACACGTTAAGGATACTAGCTAGAGTAAACTTAGATAAGTAAACTCGGGTTGAGTCAAAATATTCACGACTTTGAAAAATTTAGAACCACTTTATTAAACTTTTATTTTAGCAAGGAAAGTAAATAACGATAACAAAAGAAAATTCTACTATACTACTATGCCAAAATAGATTAAAAATTTTGAAAAATGTCAAAAAATCAAAATTTCCGATTAAAATGAGGACAAATTCATGGAAAAGACCACTTACTTCGATAGAAGTCCCCCTACACTTAATATAAACATTGTCCTCAATGTTTAAGCATGTGGGAGTAAACTCCCCTACACTTATGACATTGTGCACTTTGTTTAAATCTTGCTAAGGGAAGGACAACTACAGTGATTTCAATGTGAACATATAAGATATGAAATATTGAATCATGACAGTTTAGGATAGAACCGGGAAGACGGGTACACGGGATCACGGTTCGTCAAAAGTCATCGAGAATGGATCTTTGAATCTTTAATCCATGCACAGAAGAAGAAACAAGACAACAAACACATACGGGGCTCCCCCTACACTTATTATGAAAAACGGTAAAGGATAGATCAACGGGTTGCCTCCCGAGAAGCGCTTGTTTTTTATAACCGAGTCACGAGCCTGACTCGACCCAAAACTAGTTCATGGGAAACGTGGTGAGGGATGGAATCATCTCATGAGAGATGTCCTCACGGCGACGGTGAATGGACCAGACCAGCGGCTCTTCAACTTGCCCGAGAAGATCTTCAACCGAGAGTTAAAAAGTAATACTTGATCACCAACGTGGAACTCTCGGTTCTTAATCCTTGCATCATGGATGACCTTGGACTTCTCCTTGTAGATCAGTGAGTTCTCGTAAGCTTCATTCCTCAGTTCATTAAGCTCGTTGAGTTGAATCTTCCGAAGATCACCGGCTTTGTTGATGTCGAAGTTAGCCCACTTCAAGGCCCAGTATGCCTTATGTTCCAGCTCAATAGGGAGGTGGCATGATTTCCCGTACACAAGAAGATAAGGTGTACAACCGATCGGCGTCTTATAGGCGGTACGGAAAGCCCACAAAGAATCATCTAACTTATCGGCCCACGCGACACGATGCTCTCCCACAGTACGCTCCAAAATTCGCTTCAGTCCGCGGTTGGAATCTCGGCTTGACCATTGGTTTGGGGATGATAGGCGGTGGAAAGACGATGATTAACACCGTACTTAGCCATAACTCTTGCGAATTGATCATTGCAAAAATGAGTCCCGCGGTCACTGATTATAGCACGAGGAACACCGAATCGAGCAAAAAGCTGCTTCAAAAAGTTCACAACCACCCTCGCATCGTTCGTAGGGAGAGCCTTAGCTTCAACCCATTTAGAAACGTAGTCAACGGCTACGAGGATGTACTTGTTCCCTTTATATGATTGAAATGGCCCCATAAAGTCGATACCTCATACATCAAAGATTTCACATTCTTGTATGAAATTTTGAGGCATCTCATCTTTATGTGTGATCTTGCCTTATCTTTGGCAAGCATCACAATGTTTAACCATTTCGTGAGCGTCACAATAAATGGTGGGCCAATAAAATCCAGAGTCGAATACTTTCTTTGCGGTGTAATTGGGACCAAAGTGACCACTGGTGGGTCCTTTATGGCAAGAGTCAAGGATTTGTACCGCTGCCGGCCCATCAACACATCGACGAATGATAAGATCCGCACATTGTTTGAAAAGGTAAGGGTCGTCCCAGAAATAATGTTCAATGTCTTTAAAGAACTTTTTCTTTTGTTGGGACATTAACCATTCCTTAAGAATTCCACCCGCTAAGTAGTTTGCAATGTCCGCAAACCACGGGGTGTCATCAAGATTGGAGTTGATAGACATTAAGGCCTCAAGGGGAAAAGAGTCATTGATCTCTTGATTCGGATGATCCCCTTGATAAGGATCCTCAAGTCTACTTAGATGATCCACGGCTATGTTTTCGGCTCCCTTCTTGTCACGAATTTCAATGTTGAATTCTTGAAGGAGCAAAACCCAACGAAGAAGTCTTGGCTTAGAATCTTGCTTAGTCAACAAGTACTTCAATGCGGAGTGATCAGTATACACGATGGTGGTGGAAAGAACAAGATAGGGGCAGAATTTCTCAAAAGCATACACTAAGCTAAAAGCTCTTTTTCGGTAGTGGTATAATGTAATTGAGCCCCCGTCATAGTCTTGCTAGTGTAATGGATTGGTTGGAAGTGTTTGTTCACTCTTTGGCCCAAAACCACTCCAATAGCAAAGTCGCTAGAATCACACATCAACTCAAAAGGTAGCTCCCAATTAGGGGTAACCAAGACCGGTGCCTTAGTTAGCTTATCCTTAAGAAGATTGAAGGGTTCAAGACACTCTTTGGAAAAGATGAAAGGAGTATCTTTTTCCAAGAGGTGGGTCATCGGGCGAGCGATTTTAGAAAAATCTTGGATGAATCGACGATAGAAGCCCGCATGACCAAGGAAACTTCTCACACCCTTCACGGTTGAAGGTGGAGGTAATTTGGCTATGACATCCACTTTAGCACGGTCAACTTCAAGACCGGCTTTTGAGATTTTATGTCCAAGCACAATGCCTTCTTTTACCATGAAATGGCATTTTTCCCAATTTAGAACAAGGCGAGTGTCTTCACATCGCTTAAGCATGCGTTCCAAATTGTCAAGGCAATGAGAGAAAGAATCACCATAAACCGAGAAATCATCCATGAAGACTTCCATAGTTTCTTCAACCATGTCATGGAAGATAGCCATCATACACCTTTGAAATGTCCCAGGAGCATTGCATAAGCCGAAAGGCATTCTTTTATAAGCAAATGTTCAGTAAGGACAAGTGAATGTGGTTTTCTCTTGGTCTTTGGGATCGATGGGAATTTGAAAATACCCGGAGAAACCGTCTAAAAAGCAGTAATAGTCATTACCCGCTAGACGTTCAAGCATTTGGTCCATGAAAGGAAGGGGAAAATGATCCTTTCTCGTAGCATCATTGAGTTTGCGATAGTCTATACAAACTCTCCACCCTGTAACGAGACGAGTAGGAATCAACTCGTTGTTTTCATTAGGCACAACGGTGATTCCGCCTTTCTTAGGCACACAATGGACGGGACTAACCCATGGTGAATCCGAGATAGGGTAGATCATTTCCGCATCAAGAAGTTTGATAACCTCTTTTTTGATAACGTCATGGATCTTGGGATTCACCCTTCTTTGGCTTTGAATAGTGGGTTTAAAGTCGTCCTCCATGAGAATTTCATGTGTGCAAAAGTGAGGATCAATTCCACGAATATCGGAGATTTTCCAAGCAATCGCTTTCTTGTGATTCTTCAGCACAGCGATAATTCGAGATTTTTCTTCCTCTTTCAAGTCCTTAGTGATGATGACGAGTGACTTCTTGTTGTCTTCAAGGAAAACGTACTCGAGATGAGACGGTAGGTCCTTAAGTTCTAAATCCGGAGGATTTTCGATGGAAGGTGTAGTAAAATTCGGTTCATCGATAGAGATATCCTTAGGAGATGGTGGAGAAATATGGTCCTCATTGAGAAGTTTCTCAATGGTACGAATGTCTTCATCCCAATTAGAGGGATAATCGTCATATTGCAAGTCCACGTCTCCTAAAGTTGCTTCAAGTTCTTTCAAAATGAAATCACTTTCTCCAAATGGAGTTAGTGATGGAGCAATAGAGGCAACGGTCTCAACAATGGGTAGAGAAGAAGAACCACTTTTACAAGCGTCTTTGAAATGTTCTTCACAAGCCTCATCAAGAACGTCAATGAAATTAACGCTCTCATTTTCAGAAGGCTGCTTAGAAAGTTTACCCATGTTGAAGACGATTTTATCGTCACCAACTCTCATGATTAATTCGCCCGCGGCTACATCAATGAGAGTGCGACCGGTCCTCAGGAATGGACGTCCAATGATTAATGGAACACGGGGGTCCATCTCGTAGTCAACGACAACAAAATCCGCCGGAAAGGTGAATTTGTCGACACCAACGAAGACATCTTCGACTATCCCCACTGGATAAGCAACCGTACGGTTAGCTAATTCCAAAGTCATTCGGGTGGGGACTAGCTCGGGTAGAGACAATTGTTTCCAAACGCTTAAAGGCATTAAGTTTATACTAGCACCTAGATCGGCTAGGGCCATACAATTCTCTACCCCAGAAAAGTTGCAAGGAATCAAGAAACGACACGGATCACCAAGTTTGGTTGGTAATTTCTTTAAGAGCACTGCGGAGCAATTCTTATTAAGTTGGGTCTGAGCGATATCAAGAAGTTTCTCCTTATCACTGAGAAGATCTTTAAACATTTTAGCATATTTCGGCATGTGAGCGAGAGCCTCAGCAAAGGAGATATTGAAATTCAGTTGTTTAAACATTTTAAGAAAGTTAGAAACCTGAATATCATCCTTGTTCTTCAATTTCTCTTTCCTCAACCTCGAAGGATAAGGTATATTTGGTTGAGATGAAGGCTTTGGAATGGAATTCTCACTCACATCCTTAGGTGGTGGAGGGGTGGAAGTAGAAGGTGGTGGAATTGGAGAAGTAGAAGTTGGAGGTGTTGGAGAAATAGAAGGTAGAGGAATTGGAGAAGGAGACTTGTTTTCCTTTGTCACAATCACCGGTGTAGGTGTAGGAAGCTCGGGTTCCTTTAAACCTTTTCCACTGCGAGTGGTGATTGCTTTCATCTCCCCTCTGGGATTAGCAACGGTGTTACTCGGAAGAGAACCCGATCCTGAGGCTTGATTACTTGGGAAGAAACTAGCCATCATGTTCCTTAAGTCATTCGTTTGACTAGCCAAAGTGTTTCGCATATCAGCTCGAAGATCATTCCTTGCTTCACCATATCTGCTTTCATGTTGTCCATTTCCCTCTGAAGATTCTGCACTATTGCATCATTAGTCCTCATGTAAGTTTCAACGTCTTGGTGTAATGCGGTGGGTTGGTTGGGAGGAGCATGGTAGGCAGGTGGTTGATAAGCAGGTTGTTGGTAAACTTGGTTGTTTCTTTGAGGTGGATATGGGTTTCTTTGGTTTTGAAATTGATTTGGAGCACGAGGTTGGGTTTGATTGTTGCGATTGAGGTTGTTTGGGTTTTGTGGGGGAAAACCGGGTGGTGAAAGAAAGTTGTTTGAGCGATAGCTGAGCAAATTGCGGTCGCCTTGAGGACGTGCTTGATAGCTTCCTGTATCAAAGTTACCGTTGGCGGCATACACATTTTCCGGATTGTCATGAGTCGAAGGACAATCGGTGTATGAGTGAGATCCCCCGCATATTTCACATGATTGACTCAAAGCACTAGCTTGGGCAGTGATAGCTTTGGTATTGTTGGCGGCTTGGAGTGCAAGTGATTCAACAAGCGAAGTAAGCTTGTCAATTCTCTTGTCGCTCTCATTAGTGCTAGCACTAGCCACATTGGTCCGAACACTCTTGGTTTGCACTCTAGACTTGTTCTCAATAATATCCTAAGCGGCATTAGAAGACTTAACCAAAATATTACCCCCCGAATCACTATTTAGTGAATCTTGGTCATTCATGCTTAAACCATTGTAAAAAGTATTAATTTGATGTACTTTTGTTAAACCATGTTGTGGACACTTTCTTAAAAGTTCCTTAAAACGGTCCCAAGATTCACTAAATGACTCACCGTACGTTTGTTCAAAAGTAATGATTTCATTCCGCAAATCGGTAGTACGTGAGGGTGGGAAAAAGTAATTAATGAATTTGGTCTCTAAATCCGTCCACATAAGAATACTTTTTGGCGGTTCCTTATCAATCCAATTCCGGGCTTGTCCCTCTAAGGAGAAAGGAAAAAGTTGTAAGCGAATCACTTCTTGTGATACCCCATTATACTTAACCGTATTGGTGAGTTGAAGAAACCTTTTTATGTGGTCATGAGGATCATCAAGTGAACGCCCCAAGAAGGGTTGAGCAGAGACCATTTGAATAAAGCCTGATTTTAGTTCAAAATTGTTGGCTCCAACCTCAGGTATGACAATAGCATCGGTGTTGCCTTCTACGTGCGATTGCAAAAGCTCAATCATTGGTTGATGGTCCATGGTGACAATAGGTTGAGTAATGACTTCGGCTTGAGCTACTTTCTTCTTACGAGCACGAGTACGCATACACACCTACAAAAGGAAAAGCAAAATAGACGAAAAATATTTTTGTTTTTTTATGTTTTTCTATTTTTTTGTATTTTTGAAATTTTTTTAATTTTTATGGATTTTTGAAAATTTTAAAGCAAGGAAAATAACATTCAAAGATGAACGGATCCAAAATCCAATGCGTCTCTCACTAAAAATCGTTAATCTTAACGAAAAGAGCCGGCAGCGGCGTCATTTAATACCTGGTTTTTAAGCTCGTATGAAAGTTCGTTGTTCCGATCTTTTCGAATTGATTACAAGTTGAAAGTGCTACTCAATTGTTCTTGGTGGAAAATAAAAAAGATTGGTTATCTATTTTAAACTAAAAATGAAAATGTCGTTGAGTAAATAAATGAAAATGAAAGCTTGAAAATTTAAACTAAAAATTAATACTTTTGAATTGAAAAGTAAATGATTAAAACTTATAAAAATGTAAACTTTAAATATTTAAACTAGAATAAGACAAGTTAGAATAAAGCTAAGTAAAAAGGCGGGAAAAATAAAGTTTAAACTAAAAACTAGAAATATCTAACCCTTATCCGGAATGATGTCCGGAATGATATCAGAAGGCTTATCCGGAATCTTCTTCGGGTTCTTATCCGGAATAAATATGTATCCCTTATCCGGAATTACCTGAACTGCTTATCCGGAATACTACACGAGCCTTTATCCGGAATAATAATCTTGTGGCTTATCCGGAATACTGCCAAGACCACTATCCGAAACAACTATCCGGAATAACTATCCGGAATAAGAAAAATGCACCTTATCCTGAACCTTGAAAGGGGTCTTATCCGGAATCCTGCTTTTTGGGCTTATCCGGAATAAATGAAATAAAACTTATCCGGAATACTTTGTTCGATCACTTATCCGAAATAATCTGAAGGGAAGCTTATCCGAGAAAAATAAATGGACTCTTATCCGGAATGTTTGAAGAAGCAGTTATTCGGAATAATGGAAAGGAGATGCATATCCGGAATAACTAGATGAGTGCTATCCGGAATTACTGATGAGGCTCCTTATCCGGAACAAAAGGTTATGACCCTTATCTGGAATATCATTAAAGTGACAATTCAAAATAAAATACTGAGAGCTTATCCTGAATAAAAGGGTTATCAAAATAATCCGGAATACACAAACTTAGCAAAAAGCAAAAATAAGCCAAAATTCAATAAGCACGTTACCAAAAGCTAAACCAAAATGATTTTAGAAAAAGGTGAATAAGCTAGAATTTAAAAACTTTTAAAACACTAAATAAGCTAGGAATCAAAAAGCACTTTTTATAAAAACTTAAACTTATAAAAAAACAACTTATTTCTAAAAACTATTAAGCATAAAGGTTAAGAAAAATAAGCACTTTAATAAAGACTTTTAAGATCACCAATTTAATAAGCACAATCAAATAAACTACACAATCAAACCATTAACAAGATTAAGATAAAGCTATATGATTATCAATATTAAGTAAAAGATTAAGAAAGGTAGAATGAGAATTAAGAAAATAAGCTTGATTGATTAAAGATTAAAATCAAATGATTACAAGATTAAAGTGGATAAACTTGGAAAACTAAAGAGAAGAAAACTTAAGAAAAACTTGAAAACTAAAATTAAACTACAACTAAAAATTAACCACCTAACCACCCTCCTAATGACACATTAGGAGGGTATTTATAGGAGGTGGGGAGATTACATGCTTAAGCTATCTTATTTCTTTCTTCTCGTCTCGACTCGACTTAATTTCTTTGTCTTTCTCGACGTCGTCTCGGGATTAGTCGATATAAATTGAACTTGTCTTATAATTTTCTTCTATAATTAGACTTGAGTTCTTCGACTTCATTAAACTTCCGTCTTTAGACTTTTTCTTCGATAAATCTTTAGAATAGGCCTTGTACTTCCGTTCTTTTTGCATTCTCGATCTTTTGACTTCGTCTTTAGTCTTTTTCTTTGATAAAAACCCGTGATAGCCCATGTTTTCTTCCTTTTGCATCTTTTGGTCCTAAAACACAATAAAAACACAAACCACGCATAATTCCGACTTTTACGACATAAAATACACGTCTTGGTCTTGTTATTATTGGAAATAAGTGGTAAAAGGATAAGTGTTTTCACACTTATTAGTTTCGTCTCCTTGATTGAACCAAAGAATGTTAAAGAAGCTTTGACGGATGAGAGTTGGGTCATTGTGATACAAGAAGAATTGAATCAATTCGTTGCTAATGATGTTTGGGAACTTGTTCCTCCACCTAGAAGTTGTACCATTATAGGAACCAAATGAGTCTATAGGAATAAGTTAGATGAGAATGGTATTGTGTCTCGTAACAAGGCTAGACTTATAGCTCAAGGCTATAATCAACAAGAAGGGATTGATTATGACGAGACATATGCACCGGTAGCAAGATTAGAATCCATTAGAATCCTTTTAGCCTACGCTTGTGCCTTAGACTTTAAGCTTAAACAAATGGATGTAAAGAGTGCGTTTCTTAACGGTTTGATCAATGAGGAGGTATATGTGGCTCAACCTCCCGGCTTCATTGATTTTGAGAAACCAGATCATGCTTAGAAGCTTAAGAAGAAACTTTATGGTCTTAAACAATCACCCAAAGCTTGGTATGATAGACTTAAAGCGTTTCTTGTTAAACATGAGTATACCATGGGGATGGTAGACAACACGCTCTTTACAAAGAAGAAAGGTTCTCACCTCATAATCGTGCAAATATATGTTGATGACATTATATTTGGCTCAACTTGTCAAGAATTGTGTGATGACTTTGCCAAAATCATGCATGATGAGTTTGAAATGAGTATGATGGGAGAACTTAACTTCTTTTTAGGACTCCAAATTAAACAAATGGATGATGGTATTTTCTTTAGTCAATCTAATTATGCTAAAGAAATTTGGATTAGAAGAATCTAGACCAATGAAGACCCCAGTGGCCTCGGATACTAAACTCACCGTAGATGATGATTGTGAGTCGGTAGACAACACCAAATATAGAGGTATGATTGGTAGTTTGTTGTACCTAACGGAAAGTCAACCAGATATCATGTTTAGTGTTTGCCTTTGTGCTCGCTTCCAAGAGGCTCCCAAAAACAAACCGCTCTTGCGATATCCACCACGGAAGCCGAGTATGTGAGTGCCGGAAAAGCATGCCAACAAGCTCTATGGATGAAGCAAGCGCTTGTTGATTACGGGATTTCTCTTGATGATGTTCCCATCATGTGCGACAATAAAGGTGCTATAGACCTTAGCAAGAATCCCGTGCAACATTCGCGAACCAAGCACATAGAAATTCGCCACCATTTCCTTAGGGATAATGTTCAAAAGGGGAACATTTCGATTGAGAAGGTACCCTCCGAGGATAACTTAGCCGACATCTTCACTAAGACACTTAAGAGGGAACCTTTTAATTACTTGTGTCTAGGTCTAGGATTAATGGAACATATTCCTTAATTTCTTTCCTTTTATTGAGTCTCTTATTTTCTTTTGAGTCTTTTATCACTTTGAGTCATTGAGTCTCCTAAACTCTTCTTGAATATATTCTCTTCTCCTTTTCAAAATTCTCAAAGTCTCTTTCAAAAATGGTCGAGAAATGTTTTGACATTGTTAATTCAATCTAAAACATTTTTCATAGATTTTTGCTATTAATCTCGAGCTTACATAATTCATATGTATGATTCTCTCAAACATAGCAAGAACAAGATAGAATCATGGAGGATCATTGTGTCGTGACTTAAGGTCTTGTCTTACACACCTCCTACATCGATTTTTATTTTAAAATCCATGTAGTTTGGTCAAATCTCTATTTGGTGAGTTCGTATGTGTTTTCTTTGTCTATCTTTGCTTTTAAGCATATCCCTATGATTAGTTAGACTAGGAAAATAAGATTTGCTGAATTGAAAAATCTTCCTTCACCACCAAAACACAGCCTCTGTAGGCGGTTCCATATATGAACCGCGGTCCCTTAGCGATAAGGAACCGCCATAAGTGATAAGGAACCGCGTACAGTGCTTCCTTTTTTCGGGTATTTCTGACACTCCAAATTTGTTCCAACACTTTTGGGAATCTTTGTTTCAACCCTTTGACCACCTTAAAAATACCTTGAGCCTTCCCTATTTAACCATAAGCATTTTGCCATACTTCACATCCCAAAATGTATTATTCTCCTAATGAAAGCCTTGATTCTACTTCATTTTCCCCAATTGCTTTCAATCCCAACTCACCCAAGAACACCTTCAATCCAAATTCACCCAAGAACACTCTTAATCACATTTCTCCTACCAAGAATGTTGATTGTGGAACATCTTTTCTTCCACCACCACCCTTTAGTGTTCTTCCTCCTTCTCATGATAATGTCATGCACCATGTGACATATTGTCATTGTTGTCAATATCAACATCTTGCTATGGCACACATCTATGAGGAGTTGAGCTACATCAAGAGTCTCTTAATCAAGCCTCCTCTTCACTTTGATTATGAGATCTCCACCAAGCCACCACCACCACCTTCCGCCACTACCTTTTCTTTCATATAAGCATTGATTGCTTATCCACAAGACACCTAATTCAAGCAAATCTTAGAATTCTAGAACTAGGATTAGATTTATGCTTTTGGCTTATTTCCTTTTTCTACATCTTTGTATGATTTCTTTACATGACTTCACTTGGATCTTAGTCTTTGTGTTTTCTTCTCCTTTTTTGTGACCTATAGCTATCTCTTGTTGGTTGTCTCTTTTGTTCAACTAACCCTTCTATGTAGCTTGTCACCATATCTCGATTCCTCGGTGCCCCAAGCAAGGGGGAGTCTTTGCAAAGTCCGTATCTTTAACACCGACTTGTGCAACCTTTTTGCTTCGACAAAGGGGGAGAAATGAATAAACTCGTCTTCGAAAATCTTGTTTTTGTGTGATTGAGTTTATGTATTGTCAGAATCAAAAAGGGGGAGATTGTTAATGCAATAATGCCTAAAAACGTTACTTGCATTTTTCGGTCTCGCTTAGTTTTGATTACGACAATATGTAAAAACAAGCATTTACGAAAACAACGAAAAACGAATTCTTGAGTTCAAGTATTTTTCATTTTATCCATTTTCACTTAAGGTATGAATAAACAAGTACTAACCTTAATCAAGTGATTTAATCTTTTCTTAAAACTCACTTTTTATTAAGTGTGACAAGTTTTTTTATTAAAATTTTTTAAGAAAATGTTTTATTAGATTAAATATTTGAAAATTTGAAAAAGGCATATTCTTTTTTGATTTGGAATATTCTTTCAGGATATTTTATAATCAGATAAGACCTCCACCACTAAAGGACAAAAAGGGAGCCGAGTCTACTCCGGTGGTTCCCTAGTGCCTATGCGGTTCCTTATCGATAAGGAACCGCCGGCTGAGATAAGGAACCGCGGACAGATATAGCCGTTGGCCCTTTGTCCTATAAATAGTGGACCATTCTCAGATTTTCTCTTCACCTCTTTTGCACATATATTTTCAGATTCAAACATACTTCTTAAGTCACTCAAATCCTTGATCATTTGATTGATTACTACTTGTTTAGAAGTGAATCTATCCCATCCATCCCTTCCTCTCTAGGTGCAAAGAGAAGAACACTATCCTTGTGAAGTGTTGAGTCCACCACCAAAGATCCTTTGAAGATCAAATCTTATACATTTGTTGTTGTGTCATAGTTGTGAAGATCCAAGTAGTTGTGTCTACTTGGAAGTTGTGTATGTACTAAGTATAGTTGTGTAGATTGGTCCTAGCTGCGATTAGGGCTCAACTTTTAGCTTAGAGTCGGAAATTGATTAAGCAACGTGTACGGTTTTCTCCACCATAAGGAGCTTGTTGTGTAGTGAACTCTTGAGTAAGGAGTACTCGAGGGGTGGAGTAGGAACGAGGAGTGAGCTTCGTTGCGAACCACTATAAATCCTTGGTGTTTGGTTTGATCTTTCTTTACCCTTAACTCTTTACATTCTTTATTCTTTGTGCATATACATTAGTTAGTATTAGTTTAGTTACACTATCATTGTTCATATTGTGCATAAGAAGATTTAACATATTTCCTCAAGCCTAAGTTTTTTGAAAAATGATTTTTGAAAACCATCTTTTAACAAGTAAATATAAGAAACTATTCAACCCCCCCTTCAAGTTTCTACATAAGTTAATGGTAATAAATTAATAAGCTTATTCAAAATCAAATAAGCTAAAAGAATAAGAAAAGAAACCTGAGTGTTAATTAATTGATCTAATTAATCGATTCTGATGGATTAATGATGTTGTTCGTGATGTATTTGTGATTATACGCTTCAATTTCTAGAGAGAAAAACTAGACCGGGGTAGAGAGAGAAGTAACAGACGGGTGTGTGTGTGTGTGTGTGTTTTTATGGGAAAGAAAGAAGAAAAATGCTTACAAGCTGGGCGGGTGAAATGACGAAAATACCGTTGCAGTGTAAAATGAGGATTTAATCTCAGCCATTAGATGGTAGGGAGATGGAGGGTAGGGATAAGTCCACTCATAACTTAGATAAGTTTGGTATCCAAATGAAATAAATCAAACTTTAAATAATGTGCTAAACAAGTTTATTTTATTTTTTGTTTTATATAACGTGTGGCGTGTCACATGATCAAGCTTTACGTCTTTGCGAGCTATGACGAGTCATGACATTTTTAAAACGTAAATTAAAAATCACAAAATATAAAAATATATAAAAATTTATATATTTATGTCATATTAATAATATATAAATTCACAAAAAATGTTATATACCTAATTACTTATAATAAGGAATAAAGTTAAAAAGCTATTTTTGAATACTAGTCTTTTGCATTTTTATATAAAATTACGATTTTTATCGAAACTGAATTTAAAAAATATATACACATCTCCTTTATCACGCTTTGTCACTTTTTCATTCTTTATCTCACGTTAATTCTTAAGCTCAAACATTGATATATTGCGTGGTGTGAAAGTCATGTCTTCCGTTTTTACGAGACCTCGACTAACCATGACAAGCCTTTTAAAACTATGTATATAAATCTGCGACTTAGCCCTTACTGTACAACCTTAGCCCCAACTTATTGTGCGAAATATATTTTAAGTTGAGATATAAAAAATAACTTAAAACACATAACAAATCAAGCTTGAGCCTAAAAGACTAATTTGAAATACATATAACAAACAAAGTTTGAGTTAACAAGCTTTAAACTTTCAAGCTAAAGTTTAGCTTGACTCATAACGAACCGATTTCTAGCTTTCAAGAAAACATATTTTTTTAGTATTAATATGAATATTTTAATAATAAATAAATATTTATAGAATTTCTATTTAAGCCGTAATTTTTTCAAAAGTTTTGTATGATCTAGAGCTGAGAAAAACTGACCGAAACCGATTTAACTTGATCGAACCGGTGTAACCGACCTAACCGAGCCTGATACCGAGTTAATCGGGTCGGTTATCGACTGGAAAAATGTTCATTTTCGATATCAGGTCGGGTCGGTACAAAAAACCGATTTAAGTCCGATGTAGCCCGACAAACCGACTAATTTGTTGTTAGGATTTATTTTGGCAGCCGCGTATGATATTCCATATCTATCTCTTCTCAGAAACATGGAGAAAACCCTAACCGGTATCAATTTCATCTAATCTCACCTCAATGGATGAAGAAAACCCTTAACAAAACAACCCATATGAATCAATTTTATCTTCAGTGCCTACATATGAATCATTCTAATCTCAACAAAACACAACTGATATTGAAGTAAGTTTTTTATAATTCTTCATTTTAACTAATTTACATTCTTAATTAGTTCATTTACTTTAGTTGTTTTTGTAATTCGTGTACAATTCGACGAATTAGTAGCTGTGAGAATTCGTGTACACTACTACAATTCGTGTATAATTAGTGGTTGTGACAATTTATGTAGGATTATACCATAGACGTGGAGACTCTTGGTAATAAAGATAAGAAACGCAAAAGAAAAGCCCCATGAAAACCAAGGAAACCGAAAGCCGAATGTTGGAAATACTTTAATCAAAAGTTTGAAAAAGATGAAGTTGAGGTAATTATTAAGATGGCATACTGCAAATGGTGTCCAACGGTTTTCAAAGCCGACTCCCATAGACATGGTACGCGACACTTAAACAATCATTATGTTAATTGTGATGATAACCCCGATATTGAGAAACTTAAGAAACAAAAAAAATAGCATTTAAGAAAAAGATTGGTGAGAATGATGAGGGTGACACTAGTAGTGTGACTTTAGAAACGTGGAAGTACGATGAAAAAGTGATTAAAGAGTCGTTGATTAAGTTGATACCATAGCCTTGGCCGTGAAATACAAAAAACATTCGAGCCAAAGAGTTACTAACTTTAAAGAAAGTGTTGAAAAGGCTACCGATTCAAAAATGTTTTTGATTTCCGAATGCCCTACACGATGGAATTCAACACATGATATGTTGAAAATTGCCATTGAGTTAAAAGATGGGTTTTTTATTATGATTTTAAGAATTCTTGTTTTGCACGAGACCTTGAGGAAACACCTAAGCGGGCTGATTTTAAGGTTTATAGAAAAGTAGTTTAATATTTGGAGAAATTTAAGGAAACAACCGAACTTGTGCCAAACGTATCAAGTCTCGTTGCCCATTTTTGGTTTGGAGAGGTACTTGATATTGATAAGCATCTTCGTGAGTGGCAATCAAATGATTCTTTTAAGTACATGATTGGAGAAATGAGAAAAAAGTATGACAAATATTGGGGTGATTACAAAAAAATCAACCATTATATGTACTTTGCCGTTATTTTAGATCCCACGATGAAGTCAGAAATAATAGGCTATGGGTTTAAGCATTTGATAGAAAATGGTTGTATGCCAATGGAGCTAAATGAGGAAGATAGTCATGAGACGTCATTTGATTTTTTAACCCCCGACGAATAATGTGCCAAATTTGTTGAGAAGGTTGAGAAGGATACGGGAGTATTGTTTGACATATACAAAGAAAAATATGGCACAACCACATCAAGCGACTTATCGAGATCAATGTCTAGTAAAAGTAGTAGCTCAAGAAATGGTCGTGGCAATTCTTTCTTAAATTTGTTTAAAGATAAAGTTGGAAATAAGTCGAGTGGGGATGAAGACGAGTTGAAAAAATATCTTAAAGAACCACGTCTAGAGTTAGAGGATGATGAAAACTTCGACATTCTTAATTAGTGGAAGTTAAACCGTCTACTATTTCCAATCATATCAAGGATGGCGAAAGGTAATTTCTTTTTTTTAATTTTTTTGTTTTTTTTTATATTTTTCTCGATTTCCAATCGTATCAAGGATGGTGAAAGCTATTTTTTTAATTATCTTGTTTTTATTATAATTATTCTGTTTTTTTTATATTTTTCTCTTTTAAAAAAAATTATTTTTTCAATTTTTTTTATTTTTTATGATTTTTTTTCAGGTTTTTAAAGTTTTTTTAAACGTTTTTTTCTGTTTTTTAATTTTTCTGATATATTGTGCATCCAAGTATCCACCATTACTTTCAAATTTATCTTTAGCGCGAGCGATCACGTTTTGGATCCATATATAAATTCTTTAGCACCAAACATTGTAGAGGCTTTGGTGTGCAAACAAGATTGGATTCGTACATCAAGTAGAAACATCACTATGGATACGTTTGAAGATTTAATGAAAGACGACGAGCTTGCTAAAGGTAATAAACCTATTATACCCTTAAGTCAGTTTTTTATAACAAATTTTACCATTATAGATTTATAAAATGTTTGTTATGTTTTTGTAGAAATTCAAGAGGGGTTAGAAAAAAATACCCACTGTTAAGGGGTGTTTCTACTGAATTTGTTTGTTGTTATGTTTTGTTGAATTTTCTACTGAATTTTTTTTGGTAACTGTGATTTCCGACACATTGGTAAACTGTGGTCATTTGGATGGTAAACTATGATTTCCGACAAATTGCTACTGAATTTGTTGTAATGTTTGATTTGCATTTCTGTGGTCATTTGGATGATAAACTTGAATAATACCCACTGTTAAGGGGTGTTTGGATTTGCATTTGTATTTTTTTGAAATTATTTGTTAAGTGTTTGGGTTTGCAAATTTTTCTGGAATCTGGACTTGTTTCGGGTTCGGTTTGAACAGATTCAAAACCCGACTAAACCTGATTTAAACCAAACCGAACCGAGATGTTTTCGATTTCGGTTTTAGTCCAGTATTTGGCCTTGTTTCGGTTTCGGTTTTACTCGGGTCGAGTTAGGTCGGTTTTGGCCCGATACTCAACCCTAGTATGACCTTTGTTGTTTAAGCATTACCATCAATTTTCAATTAATCTTAATTAATACATGTTATAAAACATACCGTATGTTACAAGTACATATTAATTAATATATTAAACATCCTAATTAATACTCTCTCCGTCCCATAATTATAGTCTACCGACAAAAAACACGAAATTTAATAAAAACATTATTTTTTTCAGTTTTCTTTCTCTTACTTTTTACACAATAACAATTTTATATTTAACAAATTAATTTTCAACTTCTTTATTGTTTGTAATAATCCTTCAAGTGAAGGTGATATGGTAAACTTAATCCATCTATCTATTTTTGAAAGTGGACTATTAATTTGAGATGTCCGAAAATAGTAATGTGGACTATAATTTTAGGATGGAGGGAGTAATATTTTAAAAATACCTTTAAAATGAATAATACTCCATCCGTCCCATATTAACAGTCCAGATTATTATTTTTAGACGTCCCATATTTATAGTCCAATCCAAAATAGATAAGAAATGTATATTAAGTTTACAATATTACCCTTACTTGAAGGTATTATTACAAATAATAAAGAAGTTGTAAAGTAATTTGTTAAAGATAAAATTGTCATTGTGTAAAACGTAAGAGAGAGAAAACTGAAAAAGTGGTGTTTTTATTAAACTGCGTGTTTTTTTTTGGTGGACTATTATTATGGGACGGAGGGAGTACATCTTATTATACATATTGCACAACTATTAAAACATAAAAAAAACTTTATATAACTTACAAGTTTGTGGTACGTATGGTTTAAAATCGGCTCAGGTCAACGGGTTTAATCGAAACAGGTGAAAGCCGACCAAAATCTATGCAAATGAACGAACCAGACCTGACCGGAATCAATTTTTTTTAATTTTCTCTAATTAATCACAGAGTATCCGTCGCCACATCGTACGAGTACTCTGCTTTCTTTAGTAATATACATATCATTTTTTAAAGGGAATTTTCAAAAGGGTAAAAGCTAGATAATACCATCGTACTAATAAAAATGTACCCACTTTAAACATTTACAATTTAATCGCTAGACATTACCAGCGAACTTGTTTGTTTTGTAACAATATCACCTATATTACCGGCTTTATTTCCACGTCACCAATTAATTTAACTTATTAATCCACGTGAGTCGTAAAATCCAGGGAGGCATTGCTATTGACTTTTTGAACAGGAGCATTGCTATTGACTAACGTAATTTTATTTCCTTCCCTCTCACATTAAGAGGACACATACACTTTTTTAAATTTTTTATTTCCTTATATATCTCTCACCTTCGTCCCAAAAAAATTCCAAGCCATAGATCCAACTTATTATACTGTTTCAATTGTTCAATTGTTTTATAAAGGATTGTTGCCCATGGATGTTCAGCCTACTGTATCAATTCGTGTTTAAACGAATTGGTTGCCACATATCTCATAACATTTGTTCCCAACCGTAGATCTAATATCGAAGGTCAGTAGTATAGAGCACGCGGATAGTATTTAGGAAAGTTTATGAAGCAAAGTAATTATGTTCTTACAAGAAGGCATCATAAAAGGTTATGAATAGAGCACGCGAATAGTATATCGTGCTTATCGGTTTCTAACGGCCTTATTTACTCGGGCTCATGGGATAAAACTTTAAAAGTGAGCCTAATGGTTCTCATTTATTAAAGGGTATACTGGAGGGCCATAAAGATGTGTCGGTTAATTCGGTGGTGGTTTTGGATGATGGTAATGTGGTGTTTGGTGGTGGGTCAGATAGGTATGTGATGGGTTGGTTAAGTAACCAAGATTTTGATAGTTGAAAGTCTATTTGTGAGGTAAAAGCACATAAAACGGCTATTATGAATTTATGAGTATGTCCATACAAGGGTAAACAGTGTTGAAGATGATCTGATGATGGATAGGGAAATATTTTTATAAAAAATAATTAAATACTAAATAGGTGGAAATAACCGTGCCAACGTGTCAGTTACAACTTACAAGTTACCATATAGGTATAGTCGAACAAAATTTGAAAGTTCGTTGGTAATGTCTAATGATTAAATTGTAAGTGTTTAAAGTCGATACATTTTAATAAGTACGATGGTATTATATAACTTTTACCCTTTTCGAAAAAAACCCTTTTTGCAAAGGGTGTGGGTGTTAGATGCCCTTTGACTTTAAATTTTTCGTAAATAACCCAAGCTAACCAAGGCAACTTGGCACCATAGTTTGACATGTGTCTCGAGGCAACTAAGGCATCCGAGGCAACCCGAGTCAACCTGTACTTGTGTCGGACACGTATCAACATATGATACAAAGTTGCCTTAAAATATTTACGAAAAATTTAAAATCGAGAGACATTTCTCACCAACTCCTTTTAGTAAAAGGGTATTTTAATTTTTTTTCCCTTTTTAAAAGATAACATGGTAAATTTGTTTTTGAGGTTTTGAGTGGAATAGAAAGTGGGTACCTTTTAAAATGTGACACGTTTGTTTGTTCACTTGTTTTGTTTTTTCACCTTGTGTGGATGATAATTGTTTGTTAACTTTTTTTATAATTTAGAAGATATTTTGTACATGTGGATCTTATTATCTTATGATCTCATTCAACGACAGAGCCGTATTCGAGAGTCTCTCTTTTGCAACGAGTCTAAAAAATAAAACAGTTTTAAAATTTTTATATCATATATACACGTATCTTGTAAAAACTAACTAAAGATAAGGTTTTACTAACCAATATTTATTGGACAAAAGCTTGTCCACATTAGAAACACCGTAGGCTTCGAAGTTGTCACTCGAAAATTATCTCGAGTTTGCTACATTCACAAACAGACCACAAACATGCTCTGTGGATTTTTGTTTATGATTTATTTGTGGATGTAACATTCCTCAATTATCTCCGTATGAATAAGCCGGATGTAGGGGTGACGACTAGTCAAATCGTTTGGGAAAAGCTTGAAAAAAGGTCGGTGAAAAGCTCGAACGAAACGAGCCTAAAGAGCTTGAACCCGAACTCGAGACCGAGCTTTACACATGAAGCTAGATCGGGCTCACAGTGAGCCTAAACGACACTAGGATTTTTTAAGTATTAAACATATATGAAAGGGTAAACGTCAAACATACACAATGTACTTTCAAAATTAATCCATTATACTCGCTGAATTTTTTTATGTACAAAATACATACTCGCCACTAGAGGTGACAAATCTTGCCCATTTTGATACATATGAGCACTTTTTGCTCATTTTCAAAGAAGGATGGGGCACTTTTTGCCCATTCTTTATAATAAATTGGCTAAACGGGCACATATGTAAGAAACTAAATGGGCTTAACGGACGCACTTGTAAAATACAAATTAGTATACTCGACGAATATTTTTTATTAAGTTTCTTATCCCGACTTTCAAACAAATATTTTTATTTTTTATTTGTAGGTTTTTATATGTTTTTTTTCCCTTTTTAAGCTTGCGCCCGTTTAGCCCGCCCATTTCGCCCGTGCCCGTTTAACCCGCGCCCGTTTAACCCGCCGCCCGTTTAGCCCGTTGCCCGTTTAGCCCGCCGCCCGTGCCCGCCCGTCCGCCCATTTTGCCACCTCTACTCGCCACGTAAGACTTTGATCACTTGATCAGACCATTTGAATTTACCTTTAACTTAACGAAACCGTTAGTTATTTCGTTAACTTAGAATTTAATTTTACTAACTATCATCATATAATCATCATCTTCATCTTCATAAACTGAACGTACCACCAGAAAATCCAGAAAAGTTCAGTGTTTGGGTTCCGTACAGATCTACAATAAGATGGTCTGTGGCTGCTGCTGCTGGCTCTCCAAATGATTTACCCATTTTTTTTTTAAATGATCATCGTTGTTATGTAAATGATTGGTTGTGCTACATTTGCAGGTCAGGTCACGTCTCCTTATGGAAACATCCTTCACCATACCGAAAACACAACTCTTGGTCAATTTGCATTCACTACAAATGAGTATCTTGTTTGTTTCTGGGCAGATGATCCTAATCAAGGTGGGGCTTTAAGTGTAAATATCCCCACTCGTCATCCTATTGATTTCCCAGATGATGAATCAAAACGTTTTTGCACTATCAGTCTAGTCTATCGACATCCTATTGATTTCCCAGATGATGAATAAAATAAGAATCATTACTGATCCACAAAAAGAATCATTACTGATTATGTTAGGCGTAAGATAGAAAACCAGTTTTGACTTCATAAAGCAAGACGAGTTTGTGACTTTTTGAGAGACATGGTTCTGCAATGGCACATAGCAGGTACGATAATTGATCCAACTGTGTTGACATATGAATAATCTTTGGGCAGTTAGCTACAATATTGTTAATGTATGGTGATTACCTATAATATGGATCCCTATTGAATGGATTTGAAAATATGGGTTTTTTTATGATGAACAAGATCAATGACGGACCTGGAACATTTATTTTGGAAGGGCCGAGTCACTTTTTACATACCAAAATAATAAGGTGAACAATAACTTTAAGACGAAAAGTAAAAATTTTACACTACTCGTCACAAACTTTGGGAGGGCCGGAGCCCTCCCCAGTACCTTAAGAAATCCGCCTCTGAACAAGATGATGATGATGATGATGTTTGAAAAGTGTGACCAAATTAACGAAAGGATGAAAAATGTGGCCAAGTTAACGGTAACCCGTTGTTCCGTTAAGTCAAAGGTAATTCATCCAATCAAATATGTATTTTGTACATAAAAAAATTTAGTGGGTATAATGGATTAATTTTGAAAGTACATTGTGTATTTTTGACGTTTACCCCATATGAAACGTTATGCATTGGTATTATGCATTACGAGCTGAGCTCGTGCTTATAGAATAAGGCTCGAACTGAGCTGAGCTCGAGCTTTATGGGCTCGGCTCGGCTAGTTTTGACCCTCGAAAGGTGAGGTCCTAGATCATTCTATAGAGATCACCTTTCAATTTACCTTGCAGATAATTATGATGCATGGATTCTGGAGGGTCAAAGTTCCAAAGATTAGTACATGTTAACAGAATGAAACGGTTATGCCAGATGGGGCTATGCAATGATACAAAACCAAACCATCTCACACTGGATAGTGTCGGTTCAGTATGTTATGGTACCGGTTTCCATCTGGTTCTGTACTGTGACGCAGACTCAAACTTTGGGCTCCTGATATTAACCTAATAATTCAGAAGAACTTTGATGTCATTACATTTACTTAAATGAAAAAAATAATCTGGTTTGGACTACATCGAACTGTACTCATGCCGGTAAGGCGGTAACCTATTTTTTGCTATGGTACCATCATGATTCTGTTTTACAGCGTCCTCCCAAGTTTTGTGCATTCTGATGGCTATATGTTACTATGAGCGACACTGACTCAAATTTACAACCAATAAAACAAACTAAGACTGCAAATTAATCGACTCAGAAGTAGAGCTTGTCAAACCTCCTTTAGAGGATCGGTGTTGGTGTTAATGCCACGTTCTATGATTTTTGTTACTTTTATAATCTAAGTGTCAAAGGACGACTCTTTGTAAATAACCAATGTTTTAAAGCTCGGGTTGACCCGGCTGTTTGAACCGGTTGAACCGTGACCCGGTCGAGTGATTGGACGCCAGTTTTGACCGAAAAACCCGGTTGAACCGTTGGTGGCTCGACCGGGTCAATTCAAAAACCGGGTTTTAAAACATCGGTAAATACAATGTTATTTGATTTCCAGTTACAGTAAAAGAGATCAGATCAGCTAGACGTTCAAAACGAAACTTCAACACGGCTTCCAGCTGGACGGGACATGAGAGAATTGCAGGTGTTGGAGAGAAGTAAGATATTGTTTTCTCAGAAAGTTTGACCACTAAAAGTAGCTCTCAACATTACTAGTTCTTCTAAGTATTAGCTGATGACTCATCGTGAACACACGATGTTACTCGATTTCAAGTTGCAGGTAAGAAAACAGATTAGCTAAACCTGTAAATCCAAACTTCAACACGCCTTTCCGCTCAAAGAAGGATTCTGAAGGACACAGAACACAATCAAGCCGTTGAAAAAAAGTAAGCTTACATCTCTTTTTGACTTATTGTTTTCTAGGAAAGTTTATGACTCGTAGTAAATGCAATGTTATTTGATATTATACTGCTAGAAATGGACGAACCACGTCGGTCAACGTAAATCACAAAGACGAACAGTGTAATTTACTCTTAACAAAAAGGAGTTTTATAACAAATCATATAGCTTAATGCAGTCACAAGCATCAGTTCATAAATAATGCAAGATACGTATGTATGAGCCTATTTATTTTTTCTTTTCAAGTTACCTCAGCACATGTGCTGTTACGCAGTGCAGTAAGAGCATCACCAGCACTTATTCTGTTCTGTTATGTGATGGGATTACAGTAGCAACAGCAGTGAAAAACTCAGCCATACGCGACTGAAACATATATAGCACCTCTGTCCTATTTCATATATACTTGTGCATTTAACGGAATATCAACATAATTAAGCTATGCATACCCATATGAAAAATGCCTTGCAAAATATGAAGTAAATCATGAACAGAATATTAATAAGGACAACATAATTAAAAGACAAAATAACACGTAATAAAATATATGACCAAGTATTGCATTCCAGGGTTTTGACCTATGCGGATTCTCTTCCTCTCTTCATCTTGTCAACTCTAAGCACCACTGCGACGTATATCTTGTCCACGGTTTCCTCAGCAAACATGAAAAGCTTACGTCTCCAATGTTTCTTGAACACCAAAACTCCAATAACACCCCAAAACCCTGCTGCAAAACCACACATTATGTCCATATAGAACCATACCTTATTTGTCTTATGATTAGCTTCTTTGTAGTTGCTTTTGCACATTGCTGTTTGGTGTTCATTATTGGAGCAATTCTTTGGTAATGGAGCACCACAGAGGTTTACGTTGCCACCATATATTGATGGATCCGTAAGGGTCTGCAATTGATTTCCTGTTGGAATTTGTCCGGACAAGTTGTTGTGTGACAAATTCAAATGGCTCAAAAAATTCAAAGCTGCAATACTTGTAGGGATTGGGCCGGTCAACTGGTTTCCTGAGAGATCCAGAGAATTCAAAGCCTTTATGCTTCCAATGCTGTGTGGAATGCCACCATTGAGAAGATTATTAGACAAATTGAGACCCAGCAATGCCGAAAGTGACATAAGCTCGACGGGTATTTCTCCAACAAGTTTATTGCTTGAAAGGTCCATATTAATGACAAGTTGCGAAGTTGTTGTATATTCAAGAGAAACACCTTTTATAACTTGAAGAATATTTTCTTCAGAACTGACATTTTGAGAATATATTGGAAAACCGCTACTAACAACCATACCTTTCAACTTTCCTAGACAACGAGGGATGGGGCCTGTTAAGTTGTTGTGTGCCACATCCAAAATTCGAAGATATGCATTATTGCACAAAGATCCAGGAATACTTCCAGTGAAGCTGTTTTTGTGTAACCTGAGAACTGACAAATCTGTAAAGTTTTCTCCAATCCATCCGTGTATGTTCCCAGAAAACTCATTATCGCCCAAATCTAAGATATCCAAAAATCGTAAATTCCCCAATTCTCGTGGAAGCTCGCCCGTGAAATGATTGTCATTCAAGTTTAACAAACGCAATACTGATGATTGAGGTATCATAGAACTTGAAATGACACCAGATAACTGATTTGAGCTGAATTGCATGGTATACAAGTCGTGCATATTCTCAAGACATTCAGGAATTCTCCCAGTTAACCTATTTCTGGAAAGATCAAGATATTCCAAATCGGTCCTTCTACACAATGACACAGGAATTGACTCATTGAAAAGGTTATTTTGCAGAAATAGTACTTTGAAATGACTATCTAGCCCAACAGTTGGTTCATTAGGAAGGTTTGCTAAAGGTCCGCTGAGTTTGTTGTGAGAGAGATCTAAGAAATCAATGACGGGCATCTTCCGCAACCATCTCGGCAAAGGTCCTGTAATGCTAGCATTAGACAACCTCAAACTTCTTAGCTTCTTTTGTGTTCGGAGCCACTGTGGAAATCTTGTTATGAACTTGCTGGAACTAAGAGCCGCACTTATCAATTGAAAAGGAGGTTTCCACTCAGGCGAAACAATGAACGTCAACTTACTGTTAGAAGTAGTATCCAAGTGCTTCAACATCGAAAGCTTATCAAAATGGGCTTCACAGACTACTCCTTCTAAGGAATTATTAGAAATATCTAGATGTTTGAGTTTGGTGAGTTGCCCAACTGAAACTGGAATAGTCCCATTTAATAAATTTGAAGACACTGAAAACACTTGTAGCGAAACAAGTCCTTGTAGAGATGGCGGGATGGGACCAGTTAACTGATTAGTACTAAGATCCAAAGCTGTCAGAGCTTCCAATCTTCCAAGGGATTCTGGAATTGAACCGCTCAAATGATTATCAGAAAGGTCAAGTTTTATAAGTTCCCCAATGAATGGCGGAATGGGACCTGTTAGCTGGTTGTAAGACAGGTCCAACTCTGCTAATAATCTTAATCTTCCCAGAGATTCAGGGATTGGACCTGTTAGTTGGTTGCCCGATAAACTTAGGCCTCTTAAATTGGCCATTCTTCCGAAGGAGTCTGCAGGAAATGCACCTTTTAAACTCCAACCTAAGTCCAGCTTCTCAAAAGCATATTGTGAGCATTCTGATACATTTTTTGGTGAGTCAGTCATTTCAATACGAAACCAGTTCTCCAACACAGTTAGTTCTTTCAAGTGACACTGTCTCCATATTCCAGCATCCTCAATATGCTCAAAGCCGTTCTCAGAAAGATCGAGCCTCAGAAGGTTAGGCATGATAGGAACAGGTGAATTCAACATGTTTCCAGTAAGATCAAGGGATAGCACAGAACTCATGTTTGCTAAAAAGGATGGAAACCTGCCTTCAATTAGGTTCCAGCTAAGATCCAGGTGTTGGATGATAGAAACGGTAGTGGAATTAACAAGATTGGAAGAGAGATTCATGTTATGGAGCCCACAACCTGACAAACGCAGCTTTCGCAAAGAACCGATCATGCTTAGAAAGTCTTTAGAATTCCATGAAAAACTATAACTTAAGCATGAAAGGTCCAGGAATTCAAGAGATGTCATATTCTGAAAAAAGCCTGGAATTTGCCCTTCGAAATAATTGTAGCTAAGATCTAGGTGCTTAGTGTTGGCAAGTGTTGTACTCGAATTACTAAGAGTTCCAAGATCAGCATTCGTAAGACCACATTGTGACAAACTTAACTTGACTAAGGAAGGCATCATGTAAAATACCATGTCACGGTTTTGAGCCATATTAAGCTCTGCATTACTCAAGTCAAGATACTCGAGTGATGAAAGGCCAGATATCCATGACATATCGAATGACATCAGCCTGTTGTAACTGTATGTGATTGCTCCGAGATCAAGAACTTTTAAATTTGAAAGATTTCCAATGTGAGGAGGAATAACACCAGAAAAATAGGCATTTGAGAGATTGAGGTAACTTAGCTGTTTCAAGGATCCAATGAACTCAGGGATCCGGCTGTTTTGAAAATTATTAGCACTCAAGTCCAAGTACTTTAGATGCCTCAAGTCTCCTAAAGAAGTGATGACCTCTTTACCAATCAAGTATTCATCTGTAGTTATGTCGTCTTCAATACGTCCTCTGAGATGAAGGCTGTCAACTTTCCCAGTTACTTTATCGCAATGGACTCTTTCCCACTGGCAACAGTCGTTACCAACCCATGATGACAGCATATCAGCGACATCGTAGACACTGTGTTTGAACTTGAGCAGAGCTAAGCGCTCTTGCTTAGAGCAACCTGCCGAGATATTTGGAGCACACAAACATGTAGGTATGTTTCCAACAAGCGATATAATTAAAACGAGAAAGATCAACAAAAACCAGTAATTCGCCATCTTTAATAGTAGTAATTAAAATGCAAAGTGCAAAGATGGGTTCAAATGATCAGCAAATTAGTCCATTCATGGTGTCATAGAAGACTTGGAAGTCTTGTGGTGTGGGGTCAGCAAAGTATAATAATGCCATGATGGATATATTTGGTGACACCTTACAAGTCTTCACACGGCGACTTTGAAGTCAACAAAGAAAAATTCCGAAACCAGAAATAATTGGCGTTGAGCGGGGCATGCTTATGGGCGGGTTTGGGGCTTAAACGGGAACAGGGTGTAAGTGATTCCTATAAAGGCAAATGAGTAAACTGCAATAACCGAAATTTCCATTTTTGTAAAAACCAAAATAGCGAACGTCGCATGGTTGGTAGATTATTTACCTGTGATCTTATGAAATGCAAACTTGCTACAAGTAAATTATTACAGATCTAACAACAACATATAAGCACGAACTTAACGAAAGTGAAAAGGCCATAACTCACTTATAGAGAATCTTCTATCACGAGACAGCGATGCATCCACACCCATTTTATCCGCAGCTTCAAGCAATCTGATATTCAGGTGATTCATCATAGTCACATAACAAATCACTCGATATACTCCTTACAAGCATTTATCTGTAAATGGGTCGCTGCGGGTTACTATCTTATCTCTAACAGGTCTAATGGTTAAGTACACAATAATCGAATGAGTCACATACATTGACAGATACACGAAACACAATTACCTCCTAAATTGCAGTTACTTTTAGCATATTACGTACTTAACAAAGTTCAGAAATGTGTTTGCAGGTTGGCCCAACTTGTTTTAACCACACTTTGAAAACTAATGCATTTTGACATGACAAGACCAGTGCAATTCAACCTCGTCATAAAACAAACTGAGTTCAGTGTGAACAGCAAAAGTAAGTATATACCTTACGGCTACTTGTGCCAAAATAAACTTTTTATTGTTTCTCCCGTATGAAAGAATTGACCATGGTTGGGTAACGGGTCACATACACAGAGAGCAGTGGCGGATCTAGGATTTCTGAGTAGGGTATGGACGATTTTTAGAAGAGTTGTTGTTAGTAAATTTGATTTCGGGGTCGAGTTTTTTGGTCGGGTTTTTCGGGTCGATTTTTTTGTGTATTTGGATTATTCGCGATTTATTTTTTTATATATTCCAAGTTATGAAAGATGATTTATTTTGCCAACTTTGGTGTATGCGAATAGGTTATTCAGATTCGAGAATACTAGCTAAATAATTGTCAAAACTACGAGTATGTAAAATTATAAATGATGCTAACTGACCCGTAATAATAGAGGTCATTCACAATGCCATACATACAAATTTAAAGTACAACAAAATTTGTTTCATATGTAAATTTTTAACAAAACATTAAACCTTTATGCAATGAAATTATATTTATAGATTTAAAGGTATTGAAATATTAGTATATAGTTGTGACTCTAATATGATTGGACTCTACAAAACATTGAAAGTTTATGGACTTAAAAATCGATAGTCGTGTGATAGGATCGAACTCGAGATCACGGGATTGCACACATTACGTGAAGAGTTAATTTATTTATTAAATATATTTATTATATATTTATTAAATCAAACCGTAGCTAACGATCGTTAAGTATTTAAAAGTTAAGTATTAAACGACCGTTATAGAATGTTAAAGAAGCTAAAAGAAGGTGTCGGAAACATTCCGGAAACCTCTTTTGGGGCTTGTATATATCCGGCCTAAAGGGGAGACAAAAGAGAAGGGAAAAGATTTTGTTGCTTTATTTTCTTTAACCTTGAAAGAGAAGTTTTCCAAGGTGAATATAAACAAATCAAAAGCTTCATAATTTTCACTCCACATCTCTCTTTTCTCTTGCTCTAGCCGCCGGCCAAACACCCCTAATTAGGGTTCTTCTTTGATTTTCAATAAAGCTATTCTAGATCTAGTCCTAGCCCCTCTCTAGGGTTGTTGGGTAGATCTTCCATAGGCTTGGAAGCTCGGTTTGTTCGTGCTAGACTCACGGTTAACTCGCCGTATCACGTGTGTACAGGATCGTGGTGTAGTCTTGCTTTAGATTACATCCTGGTGGTGTTCGTGATCTATCTCTACCGGTGACCGTTCCGTCGACTTGTAGATCTTGCTAGGATAAAGGTATGTAATCCTAGCCTTGATTAATTATAATTGTGTTAATTAAAGATCTTGTTAATTTGCTTCCGCTGTGTGTTCTTTGATCCATATTAGGGTTTTAAATAATTGTTATGTTAAATATAAACCTTCAGTGGCATCGAGAGCCGTTTTAACATGATTATAATTATCGAGATCTAAAGATTGTTTTAACTAATAATTGTTTTGAGTTAAAACTACATGTTTTTTTGAAAAGAAAATTTAGGGTTTTGTTTTTTTTTAAATCCGATTTAAAAAAAAACAGGGGTCGGTTTGTTTTGTTTTTTTGCCGATTATAAAATTAAAAAAAAATAAAATAGTTTTTTGTGAAACCCTAAATTGCATGTTTTGATCTTTAGATAATTACATGATTAATTGTTATGTCATGTATTTAAGGTTACGATCCGTAGTGATCTCATTAATTGTTAAGTGATTTGGGTGGAATTTTGATGAATTGCATGATTAATTGTTATGTTGTGTGAATTCATGTTTCGATCCGTAGAGATTTAATTGTTAAGATATGTGGGAGATCCGTGATGAATATGCATGTTTTTTCATGGATCATATGTTTTATGTGGTAATTGTTACGTGTTTTGCTACATGCTTTATTTGATTCAATAAATCTAAAATTAGGGTAGACTTTTATATGAATATAAAAACCTAGATTTGATATTATTTATTGAATAAATCGTATGCATGTGGCTATTTGATTTATTTATTGCACATATAAATTGTTGTTATGTGTTTATGATTTAGTTTTTTTTGTACCTACTTGTTTTCATACGTTTTGTTTTAATTGTATGTTGTAAACAAGGGTAATTTTTTACAAGAAAAATTAATATAGACTAAATCATATCAAAATAAATGAATTGTTTTTGAGATCTAATTTACATATGATTTGCGTTGATTAGAATTGCAATAGCAACTTAACGGCCTACTCAATTTTGATAAACTATAAAGTGGGTTTAACGCACCGCTGGTCATGTACCCGGTTAAGGAAGGAGGTGTTATGCTTCAGCGCTGACCAAATTCCCGGCTCGCCTGTGCGTCAAAGTTGGAATTACCTACGGTTGTTATTGGTATAATTCTTTAAGGTTGATTTAACTACATTAATTCACATCCGAAACACAATGAATAAGGTTATTGCTTTGTGCTATAACTAAGTTCTAGAAAAAGTACGGTGTGAATTTAGTTGTGTGTAAAATCTTTAATTGGTTTAACCAATACCTCAACTTGCAAGTATATGATGAACTTTTAGTCTCAACAAAAAGTTTACTAAACGTTTTATTAAACTTATGTTATGGAGATGTATGCATGCTTCTCCATACATGATTTTGACACCAAAATCTATACCCTAAAAATTTAAGTCATATGCCCTCTAATTGACGAACACTTGAAGTTACAATTGTCGTCATATAAGATATCGGACGATGTTGTAATGGAGAGAAAACTTCATGACTGAATAAGATTGCACATGAAGGTTTTACGTTCTTTAGATTAGTCGACTTAATTGAGTTACTCAGTGAGATCTGGAAACTTAAGGCATAAAGAAGGGATGAAACATGTTTACAATGCAAAATGACTTTTGGCAATGTAAATCCTTTAAATGTCTAGAAATTGCAAATTTGTTTGTCAATCATTGTTCGACAAGTTACCATCTTGAATACATTCATTGCTAGCAGATCAACTGATGTGATGAAATTATGTCAATTTGGATTCTAGTTTTCAAGGAAAATACTATGGTTATTATTACCGGGGTAATTTTATTTTCTTGAATGGTATTATCGAAAATACTAAAATTGAATATTGTAAATTCTTTTACAAATGTATTAATGCAACGTTACACCGTAAACGTGGTTTATTCATTTATTGATCTACAAACCGTATGGTTGAGGATAGAGTCAATTTACAAATGAAAGATAAACCTAAAACTCTTTTTCATGAGTAAAGAAGGAGTAATAAGGATTTTAGAAATGTCAAATTCAAATCCATAACTCATAGCAAATTTTAATAGTTAAGAAAAATGCATATTTTGAGTTATTAAAAGTTACCGCTAATTGGTTATAAGGCAAACTAGCATATTTGTCTAGTAGTTGTGCTTTGACCATTTATAGGCACTACATACCATTGTGGGGTTGGTAGACCTATTAAGGAGGAAATTGCATGTCAAGTCTTTCAAGTTAAAAGCAATTGATGGATAAGTCATCATTTACGAAGTAGAGTACACTCTTAAACACTATAAGTAATTGTTGCGAATGTGTTTTTTTAAAAGTGTAAGAAAGTAAACACAACACTAATTATTTTCACCGATTATGAAACATTTTTAATGTTGTCACGTTCAGTAGGAGAATTGTGTTGTATTACTGATTTTGAGTCTATTAAACATTCTCTAATTCAGTGGGAGTTACAAGCCTTGTTGTCTTGGTAATAACCCATATTATCTTTAATATGTTCTAAGATAATTGCTTTCGAATTGTTGACACTGATAGTTATGTACTGATTCTTGTTGATTAAGTGATTATACATCTACTTGTAAAAAGCTAATATATGTGGCACAATCATATTTTATATAGACGAACGTTAGACGTGATGTTTATCTTATATATGAGGTTGTTTCATGCACAAGTGGGAGAAATAAACATTGTGTGCAAGAAACAACTCATAAAGATATGATTCTCTTGAATTCAAGATAAGATACTAACAATCTAATTAATATTAGATGAAAGTTAGATCATGTGTCAATATGATTAGAAGATTAATTAAAAGTATACATATTATTCACATTAAGAAACACTTGTTGTTTTGATTTAGTCATGTGAAAGCTTGTACTAAATTGTAAACTCAAGGGTAAAATATCCACATGTCGTAAGATCGGGCGTGGAATGTTTTGAAGTTTCTTAAAATGGACAAAATTCCTGGAATGACATAAGATACATAGAGTAATCTTATACTACTAAACTAAAATATTTGTGTATTCTTGGAATGACATAAATAGACATAGTAGTGAATTAACTTGAAAAGATTGTTGAAACCTAGTGGTGTTCATGATTACTTTAGTTATACATGTTTATGATTTATTGTATAAAGTCATAAACATAAAGTCTTAGAAGACGTATAATATAAAGTAAGACGTTAATGTATTGTCTCTATTTCACTAAAGACATATACATGAAGTCATGGTCAAATGACTTAAAACGTATGATAGAATTATAACTTCTATGTTTTTAAAAC
Source organism: Glebionis coronaria (assembly GCA_025667525.1). Taxonomy (NCBI): domain Eukaryota; kingdom Viridiplantae; phylum Streptophyta; class Magnoliopsida; order Asterales; family Asteraceae; genus Glebionis; species Glebionis coronaria. The sequence goes on along the minus strand of CM046875.1, from coordinate 86,302,767 downwards.
ATGGAAATGAAGTGACTTTGTATTAGAAGTACTTGAGTTATAAAGCATGCAAATGGTTAGGAAATCTATTATACCATTAAGATGATTTAGTTGGTATATAGGAAAGCCTAAATATATATATTTATCTTAAATATTGTTAAGATTGACTTACATTATTTCCCTAAATGAAATACATCATTGTTATGGTATGTTCATTAGGAGAATCAAAATTCTCAATATGATGGTGATGTTTGATTCAAGATAACTATATCTTCCTTTATTCCAAAAGATATCAAGGTTAGAAAGTTGAGTATGACTTGAGCTAAGAAGATTAATAATATACCATTATATATGGAATGTGATGAATCACGTTATATCTTAAATAAAGTTCGGATTTTGCTAAACTACTTATGAAGTGGACTGTTTAGAAAATAAAGAGTATGAAACTGTCATTGTGTTTTGTAATGTCCCATATAGATAAACGTTGGAGTGTTGATCTATTTGCTATGTATTTAAAGAGTAATTTTAAGTTACTAAAAGCAAGTGGGAGTTTTGATCTTGAAAGATAAAATTACAAGATACATAATCTTCTGAAATACACTAGTAATTATCATGAGGAAGGCTTGTAAAAGCTAACTCTCAAGATAAAGGAATTTACGTCATAGGTCCGTAAGGATATCTCGGATATGCGATTTTATATGCTGAGAATTATGAGTTACAAATAATTGTTGTGATTTGTTACCAAATATTGTTTTGGGTAAACTACTCATACTATGATTGTTATAGATGTTGTCCAACAAGATAATCAAATTTCGGTTTTGGTTTATCTTAAATAGTTTGACTAGAAATTGGAGATAAGTTTCGTCAAAGGAAGAAAAACGCCAATTGTGGTGGTTTAATCTTTGTGTCGAAATTATATGGACAAAATTGTACACATATTTAATGTATGTATTATGAATAGATTATTAGTCACACTTAAGTAATTAATTGTGATTGAGTATTCTTTCCTAAACGCATTAAATATATAAATATTTTGATGGTCATATTTTAATTGACAAATTTGGATATGTATGAACTATTTCTTGAATGACTACTTGAGAAAGGACTTAAGTAATCGAAATGAGTTTATTACTTCAAAATAAATCTTTGGGAAAGTACAAAAACGCAATTATCTATTAATGGATAAAAGCATGCATCCAGGAGATTATTCTTATGTTTAATTTGAAATCCAAGATTGGATTTAAATTTGAATAAGATGATTTCTAAGTATTCCTAAAAGCTAGTGGGAGTATTATGGTTATTTTCTTAAATTATATGTGTCAAATAGACATGTAAGAAAGTAAGTTTTCATTCAAAATAAATGTTGATTTGGTTTAGATTTGAGATGAAACTTTACTTTGAAGATCTAGAAAATAAGATGTACATAACCTTGGAACAAATAATGTTTATTTGATTATGCGGTGGAAATACAACGTAATATGCCATGTAGTAAGTTTACATGGATATTTAGGACATGAAGAAATCTAAATATGGTTTGAGAAATTTTCATGTGTGTCGTGTTGTATTTATATCATGCTTAAAATACATGATGATTTGAATATATTAAATCTATTTAAGAAGTTATTAAATAACTTGTGTAATGAATATTCTGGAGGAATATGTTTGGAAATAGAATAACATCCTAAATCTTGGATCGACTTCCATATTCTATAGATGAATAATTTGTCAATCGTTGTGCAAATTATCATAGCCAACAAACTTGAAGGTTTTGGTTGGAATCAAACATTACATAATAGATATTAAAGGTAACGTATTTATATCTTTTATGACAAGTTGTAAAACTTGAAAAGATATAATTGAGGTAACACTCAATATTAGTCATGGGATCTTTGGAGATGACATGTTGATTAAAGTTGCATTATACATTAAAGAATTAGAATACTTTGAACTTCAAATGTGTTTTGGAAGTTTAGGAAATTGGTGATCAAGGATGTTTCACAATTTTGATACTATGTGGCAATATCAAAATCTTTGAATGCACATGTACAAGAGTTTCAATGAATTGAATTCTTGAAGAAAGTATTCTCAAAATTCCAATAGGTCAAAATTGGTTATTTTATGCTTTTCCAAAAAAGTATGAATGTCATTACTAGAGGCATGATGCATGTACCAGTTTTATGCATTGATCTATTTTTAGTATTCGGATAAAGAATGTTAAGACATTATTATTTAACGGAATAAAGATTGGGTTTCGTTTATTCTTGTTATCTAATTTTGTATCCTATTTTACATGTTTTAATCCATGAATATTATGATATTTCTAAATGTCCGTTGTCGATTAATAATATGGGAATATTATTAAACTAAGACAATTCAAAATAGTGACAGAGTATACTTGAAAGTATATTGGTCAATTTTGGATGATATTTGATGAATCAAATATTGGACTTATCTCAACTATATGATTTTACTTTATGGATTTTTGTCATCAAGAAAGTCATAAATAGTTATCCTTAGACCTGAGATACCAGGAAACTGTCGTGGATCTAGTACATTTCTGTGGAATAATCTAACGCTAAATGTAACTGGTAGTTATAAGGGTTATTTTCAGAAGTGTTGCAAAGTTCATAAGTTTTGCTTGTAGTCAATATGGGATTTGTTTCCTTCAAAATTATTTTGAAGTATAATACAGCTGGGCCCCTCGGGGGAGTAGTAAGATGTTTGTGTGGCCACACCCAAATGTGTTTTGGTAATCTTGCTATATCCGTAAACGAGAAACAGGATAGTTAATGAAAGGAATGACTGAGATCCATATCCTTATTAACGATGTATTTGAAATGAAATGATAATAATAATGATTATATATCATTAAAAGGTTTTGCCCAGGAAACCTTACTCGAGTTGTACTAGTGACATTGTTAGTGTAACTAGACGCTAATCAATGTGATCACGATATTCGAATTTTGTCCAAGTAGGAGCTGAAAGTTTATGGACTTAAAAATCGATAGTCGTGTGATAGGATCGAACTCGAGATCACGGGATTGCACACATTACGTGAAGAGTTAATTTATTTATTAATATATTTATTATATATGTATTAAATCAAACCGTAGCTAACGATCGTTAAGTAATTAAAAGTTAAGTATTAAACGACCGTTATAGAATGTTAAAGAAGCTAAAAGAAGGTGTCGGAAACATTCCGGAAACCTCTTTTGGGGCTTGTATATATCCGGCCTAAAGGGGAGACAAAAGAGAAGGGAAAAGATTTTGTTGCTTTATTTTGTTTAACCTTGGAAGAGAAGTTTTCCAAGGTGTATATAAACAAACCAAAAGCTTCATAATTTTCACTCCACATCTCTCTTTTCTCTTGCTCTAGCCGCCGGCCAAACACCCCTAATTAGGGTTTTTCTTTGATTTTCAATAAAGCTATTTTAGATCTAGTCCTAGCCCCTCTCTAGGGTTGTTGGGTAGATTTTCATAGGCTTGGAAGCTCGGTTTGTTCGTGCTAGACTCACGGTTAACTCGCCGTATCACGTGTGTACAAGATCGTGGTGTAGTCTTGCTTTAGATTACATCTTGGTGGTGTTCGTGATCTATCTCTACCGGTGACCGTTCCGTCGACTTGTAGATCTTGCTAGGATAAAGGTATGTAACCCTAGCCTTGATTAAATATAATTGTGTTAATTAAAGATCTTGTTAATTTGCTTCCGCTGTGTGTTCTTTGATCCATATTAGGGTTTTAAATAATTGTTATGTTAAATATAAACCTTCAAACATTACATCATAAAAGGGCCATAGAAAAATAAAGACCATTGACCATTGGACTAAAACTTAAAGTTCTTACTTCTTCGTCTTCAATCTTCCACTTGTCACATTCTGCTTAAAAAATGCAGTTTTTTTTCTTTCAAACAGTCGTGACCGAAATTAAGGTATGCACTAATAATTTTCCATCGATCTAGAGGGTATGCACTCATAGATTTATAATGTGTTTTATAGTCCCATTCACTAAAAAACAATTTTTTAACACTACTATAGATTTACACAAGGTATGCACGTGCATACCCTTGCTACAAGCTAAATCCGCCCATGACAGAGAGAATTGACCATGATTTTAAATAGTCCAGGTTGCTTTATAGCGCGCTAAAACTTGAGGCGCGGTCTCCATACTACATAATAGATAAAGGCGCGCTATAACATGAAGTACAACAATTTTTGAAATTTAACTCTAAAAAATGAATATTAACACATGTAAAGAGGGTTTTTAACTTATGTGCTAAACTTATTTATATGTTTACCGTCATAAAACATATTTCAAAAACGTTAAAAATTCGTTTTAACTGTTAAAATGTAAAACTTAAACATGCCGTCACGTCACATCACGCTATGCCTCACGCAATTTATAACCATGATTATAAACAATCATGAATTGATACATACCAACCCAATGTTTAACGTTTTGTATTACGTAAGCTAATGAATAATTAAAAAATGGGTTAAAGTTCAATGACCCATAACTTAAAACGAGTACTATTTAAATGATAATATTACAAAATGGAAAGGATCGACGGCTACGAATTTAAAAACCGAATAAATTGAACTTGACCCTATTAAACATATGGTTTGCATTGCACGTTTATAAAGAAATTTAGTGTGACCGTATAGAGTATTAAAGAAAAAGAAAAGAACATTTAAACAAATATAGTTTTGTCATTTTGCAGTTCATATTCATAGATGGATGGCGTGTCCATGACATAAACCAACTACCACTTTTCCCCTGTGAAGACTTTTTTTTTTTTTTTTTTTAAGAAGTGCAAAAATCATTCTCGTGGAATGTCGAAAAATCGAATTACATCCTTCGTTAACTTTTTAGACAATAGCTATCCCTCCGTTAGTACGCGGGGCACAATACATCCCTCATGGACTAACGGTGCAAATGTTTTCTCGTTAAAAATTAACAAAATCTAAAAGAGAGGGTATTCTTGTCTTTTTCCTTTCCCGGGATGCATTGTGAACCTTATCATAAATAGTTTCAAAAAAAAAAATTTATTTTAAAAAAAAAAATAATTATTTTCAGAAAAAATAAGTTTTATTTTCTCGAAAAAAAATTAATTTTCGAAAAAAAACTATTTTCGGAAAAAAAGGTTTTATTTTCTAAAAATAAGTTTTATTTTGGAAAAAAAAAAGATTTATTTTCGAAAAAATATGTTTTATTTTCGGAAAAAAAATTTTATTTTCGAAAATAAATTTTTTAGAAAATAAAACTTTTTTTTTCCGAAAATAATTTTTTTTTTCGAAAATAATTTTTTTTTCGAAAATAATTTTTTTTTCGAAAATAATTTTTTTTCTCGAAAATAAATTTTTTTAGAAAATAAAACTTTTTTTCCGAAAATAATTTTTTTTTTCGAGAAAATAAAACTTACTTTTTCCGAAAATAAAATTTTTTTTTGAAACTATTTATGATAAGGTTCACAATACATCCCTAGGAAAGGAAAAAGATAAGAATACCCTCTCTTTTAGATTTTGTTAATTTTTAACGAGAAAATATTTGCACCGTTAGTCCATGAGGGATGTATTGTGCCCCGCGCACTAACGGAGGGATGACTGTTGTCTAAAAAATTAACGAAGGATGTAATTCGATTTTTCAACATACCACAAGGATGATTTTTGCACTTCTCATTTTTTTTTTTTCTGTGTCATTATTCTTTGTTAAGCGTTAACAAAATTTATTCAAATATATGGGAAAACTGATAGCAAATATTGAAGAAGCAAGAGTGATTTATTTAACTTAAATGTACATAGTTTAATCAAAGATAAACCGTGTCTAACTATATCAAAAGTAAAATTAGAGAAAAGGGAACGGTAGAAAGAAAATCTCTCTTTACTTTTACTTTTGTTGCTATTTGAACATCATTTCACATCAAATCAAACTCATGAAAAAACTCATTTACTACATTTTTCTCTTCTCTCTACTTTGACCCCCAACAAATACTTTTTTCACTTATACACGCAAATTAAAAAAAAAATAAAAACAAATGATGAGATTTAATCTTTTCTCTTTTCGTCGAAACATGACGAACAACCGACGAAAAAGAAAGAAAATGTTGAGGCAAGAACCGGCAAGCACCGACGAAAATGCGTTGCATTCCACTCTCACAATTAACCTTCTTCTTTCACAACCTTCCTCTTAAATTTATTTTTTATTTACCGACGGAGTATATTATTATTATACTGTTTATTTTAATAGTAACTAAGACTAATGATCAATATACAACACACAAACACACACTAATTATTTGTTTCTCATGACCAAAGGCCTCTTGGCCCAGCGGTATGTGAGTGACCCTCTAACCTAAAGGTTGTGGGTTCAAGTCTCGGTGGAGACATGTGAGATAGTTAGTGTGAGTTGTAAAAAATTGCCGTTCTAAAAAAAAAAATATTTGTTTCTCATGCCTTTGAAGTTCTTTAACAAAAGAATTCGTTAAATCTTGCATGGAAAGCATGGATAAATTAACCGAATTTAACTCACTTTATTTAGATATAATATTTCATTTTCATCTAATATATTTATTTTTACTTAGTTGCATTATTTGAAAATTTGATCAAAAAAAAAAAAAAATTATTTGAAAATATATTTGGAAGAAGAGAGGAAGTAGTCATGGTCAAAACAAGTGTGCCACAACTTATATATAGTTAAGTATATAACTAACACCCTTCTTTATGGGATCAAATTCATTCGCAACTAACATAGACTTGTTGTCTTTTGCCTAAGCTTGCTCTTTCCATTATTGGTAAGAAAATTAGTAGTTTTTCATTTAAATTTATATGTTTTGTTTGTCAATTAATGTACATTTTTGATACTATGTCGTTTAAAGTGATTCTGTTTATGCAGTAGTGGAATATTACATTAATGGCGTCCAACACGAAAATGTTAGTGTTTGATGATGTTGCTAAGCACAACAAAATGGATGATTGTTGGATCATTATCTCCGGAAAGGTTCGATACATTCTCAACTTATTAATGTTTTACTAGACTTGTTATGTTGTAACTGAAGCTGATTATGTTTGATATGTGGCTTGTGTCGTGGCTTTTTAGGCGTTAGTGCGTGAATATTTGCCTTTCACCAAAAAACGTAGCGAGGTCATGTATGATATGGTTGAAACCTCATTAAGTACACATTTTCGGGATACCCCAGTAACGCCGTGTATATGAGTCAAGGACTCGTACTCCTCGTCTCATTCGTTTACCCATTTCCTTAAGTGAAAGTATGATACATTTTGGTGCAAAGAGAAAAAAGGTGAAAGTATGCTAGTGCAGTCATCTGTTGGTTTGAATCATTAGGTACTAAGAGCTTTTGTATCCATCATCGGCTCAAGCTTTAAGTACTGATTCAATTCCTGCAAAATGTCATCATATTACCGCAAGTAGTCGTTGTAAACAACAATAGCGTAGGTATGTACTATGTAGCACCAATTCAGAACAGAACCTGAAATAGTTTGTTACATTGTCCACTTCAGAACTGTGTCCAGATAAGTCCGAGACTCCGAGTATTTGACTCTGATGCATGCAGCCTAACCGGGGTTTCCCGTGACTGCTTCCGACCCTTTCTTTGCCACCCCCACTATATATACCTTTCGAGGTTTGAACTAGAGATCTCTTGTGTGGACATTAGAGTGTCTCACTACTTAGGCCGTCTTGGTGGTGGTTTAATTTTTTATTTTTTTTTTAATAAATTGTACCCCTATATTTTAATTCCAGTTCATATAGTATAATCTTTGTTTAAGAGATATTTTTGCACATTTATTTTAAAAATGTTTCATTGCTCTTCACAATCATATCACATTTTGCAATGTATTGATGAAGCTAAACTATTTCAGGTTTATGATGTAACCCCGTATATGGACGATCACCCTGGAGGCGGTGACATTTTGCGATCAGTAACTGGTATGTCTTGTGCATCACTTCTACCCAATACTGAACCAAAATCATCCTTGTAAACTAATTTCTAATGTTTGCGTTTAAAATATTGCAGGCACAGACGCGACAATTGCTTTTACTGATGTTGGCCACAGTGCTGCAGCTTTAGAAATGATGAATAAATATTACGTTGGGGAGATAGACCAATCAACTATTCCTGTGAAACGCTCATACTATGAAAAACTCTACAATTCAGAAAGCACTCCCCAACTAATGCTCAAGGTGTTACTGTTTCTAGTGCCGATCATTATATTGGGATTGGCTGTCACAGCTAGAGCCTACACGAAAGACAAACTCACTTGAGTTTATTATATTTGTGAGTGAAATAAGCTAGTATTTTCGCTCCAGGAGTTATAAGATATCATTCGGTTAAGGGTCAGGTATCCCCGCCGATGTAAACCTCACATATTTTGTGTACTTTACGCGCTGCAAGTTTTTCTTGTTACCAGACCTTTTTTGTTTGTTTCCGTGGATATTACCATTTGATTGTTCTTTAAGTGGGCAATTAATTCCGCCTCTTATGATTATTGAAAAGGTTATTATAACTTCTTTGTTCAGCAACATTGTGGTTCGCTAGTGCATACACTTGCATTGTGGGTTACCAACCCATAGCCATAAAACTGAAAAACTGAGCCATCTTGTTACTAAGAGTCATTTGGCTAAGCGATATATTTCGCGTAACCTAACAAGTAAAAGGTTGTGATCTGAAATCTATGGGGATGCTTGCTCTATCCTTTTGGTTAAGCGATACATTTGTAGCGTCTGCACTTATCCATAAGTTACGAGATCTATTCTTCTTTTCATCTATAAGATTATTTCGAAGCTCAACGATCAACTACGATCATATTGCGACCCCACTACTAATTCAATACGTATGGCTACGCATACGACATATCAGTCGTCGGTACGCTGTGTCAAAATTTGCGATCTAATTGCGAACTATTACGATTTCATTTCCTTTGTTTAAAAGTTACTGGAAAATTGTGCTCCGCATTAACCCAACCCAAATATACTACAATCTCATCTCAAATGTTAAACCGTCATATACTTCATAACACTTTTAAAGCGAGCCCTTGCTCACTAAAAGATATTACACACTTGGTGTTCGTCAATACATTATGACTAATCAGTAAATTTTGTGGCAATAATCAAAAGTAAGTTCCGTTGAAGTCCAACAGAGGGGCGCGGAAAGGTGTGTAGTAGATGCGATTGCACAAGGCCTCCATTTAAAGGAGACCACATTTTTATTAATTTTGCATGCAAATACATACGTATAGTTCTAACATCTATACGCGATATAGTTCTAATTTATATGAAATTTTTTATTAGTTTACAAGTGTAATATGTGTCTCTTTGTTGCTTTTGCTTAGTGTCATCGAAAAATGTAAAACCACCCTGAAGTCCAACATAACAAGACGTGACTTTAGAAAGTGATTGTGGACCACGTTCAAGCCTATGTTGCACGGAAACGCCCCTCGGTTGCCGTGCCCGTCCCGGAAACGTTTCGGAAACGGGAAACGGCTGGAAACGCTCGGAAACGCGGCGGAAACGTTTCCCCAAAAGGGGAAACATTTCCTGAAGATGGGAAACGCCGAGGCTCTAGCAGAAACGCGAAGGGAAACGTTTCTTGGGCTTTTAACACGTTTTTGGGATAGTTTCTGGGCCATGGAACATTTTTTGGTCCATTTATATTGTATAAACATATGGTGGGTCGCATATCTTCTAACAAACATTAAAAAATTGATTATCAGTATTTGTTTAATGTTAAGTATATGTTATGTCTCACTATCAGTAATTATTTTTTCTTGCTTTATCGGTTAAAGATTCATGTTTATTTAATTTATTAATAAATATTTATAAAATACAAAACGTTTCCAGCCGCACCCGTTTCATAGATTTTGGGATATTGGCGTTTCTAAGTACCCGTCCTCGTCTCCGTTTTCGTATCCGTCTCCGTGCAACATAGGTTCAAGCTTCCGCTCATGTAGCTTAGCCATCGGTTCTTTGGTTTACATGATATTCAAGTCAATTGGGAAGGGTTAATATGACAAATTATAATTTTATCATATATCTTCTAATATTAGTATTATGTCATTTTTATACCGAGTATAAATATTTTTAAGATTATTAAGAATGATTCATTTTTTCGTTACTTTGTTTTAGGAAAAATTTTGGATTTCTTTTCAACTCTAAAATAGTATACGCAATTGTAATACGTTTATGGTTAAAGAAAGTCATGGATTACCGAATAACAAAAGATAGTTTCTCTTATAAGTCCCTTTTGGACACCTTTTGAGAATTTATCGAATTCCTTGTTTATCGTATTTAGGTACACACTATCATCCGGTATCAGAGAGCATAGGTTCGAAAAAAAAAATCACGCAACTTGGAGAAGTAAAATCAAGAGAAACAAAAACATATGGTTCAATTCATCATAATGCACAGTCGTAGGAGAATCGGCGACACACATTCGTTCATCGTTGGATTTCTATGATTTTTGGGCACGTCGTTTAGGATACATTAATCGACGATCTCAACGTTTAGATTTACGATTGAAGTAATATAAAGGGAGATATACTTGTATAATGTTGTTGTTTCCTGTAGATATTTCATACTAGACGTGTACCCGCGCATAGCGGCGGAGAGCCTACGATATCCTACTTGATCAGGTGGTCGAACCGATAACTTGGTAACTCGCTCGGATTGAACCGGTGGCTCGATCGGTTTGAACCGATGGGCAAACCCGTAAAACAGTGACCCGACCGGGTTGACCTGGTGGTCAAACCTGTAACACGGTGACTGACTGGGTTGACACGGTGGTCGAACCCGTCACCCGATGGTCGGACTCATGATGTAGTGGCTAATACACTTGTTTCCTATTTAAACATTATGTTTATATATATAAATGTTGAATTTTCAACTTTTTCAAATTTTAAGATGAGCTCTTTATATATTAGTATAGATATAGATATAAATATAGATATAGATATAGATATAGATATAGATAAGTGGTTATACTTTTACCCCACGGATGTGTACACGTGAAAATCATTTGGTTATATAGCACGTAGATTCGTCAGATGAGGCAACAAAAACTAACCATTGAGGATCACATGTTGTAAGAAAGAATGAGGACCTCTTAAACAAGTGAAAGAACTTCGCATATATTCAAAACTAAGCTAACTATAGAGTTGTCGAAAGAAGCAAAGTTCATTTACCATGGATGATCGTATCGAATGGTTGATATGATGGAACGTGATTCTATATAGAAAAGTCGTGTTAAGGAAATGAACGGGGTTAGAAAGTTTTAAAACTCGAGACTTGAAAAGACAAACTTGAGGACGAGTCTTTTCCAAGAGGAGGAGAATTATGCATGGCAAATTCAAGCTCCCGCTCCTCTGGCTTAACCGTTGGTTCTTTGGCCTATACAGTGTTGGAGTTATTAGTGAGTTACGTAAGTTTTATTACTTGATGTCGTATGCTCTTGTTTTCTACATATCCCCATCTTGCGTTGCAAACTCGAGTTGTTGTTATTCGACGTATGTGTATGTGATCTGTATCAATCATGGAGTGCCTTGGCTCGTAGACTCCAACAATTTTACGGGGTGTATAACGTACTTAAAAGGACAGGGAATTGGTTCCTCGTACAATTTTAAGTTTCACTTTGCGTTGTCCTTTTGATCTTTGCTGCTGTGTTTTGGGTCTGCAATGTGTTTCACATTGTTTCTTGATGTCCAGAAGGTGTACAAGTGACTCTTGAATCATAGGTTATGTCCTTAGAAGTATTATTAAGGTATATTATATTATTTGGTTCTATATTTATGATTTCATTATATTTTGATTGTAAGAGCTGGTGTAGCAAAATGTTCACTTTTATTCAACACATGAAAATCAAGTCAGTTGGTTTGAGAAGATGAAAGGGAAGATGACAATTTATAATCATCTATCTTTTAATAATTCTTTTTATGTTACTTTTATATAAATATTTTTTTAGATTATTAAGAGTTATTTGTTTTTTTATTATTAGTTTTATTAGTATTTGTTTTAGAAGAGATTTTTGCTTTGTTTTCATGACTTTAATAGCATAAGTAATTTTACTATGTCCAGACCCATTAATGTATGTGGTGGTAATGGTGTTTAGCAGGGTCGGAAGCCAAAGAAGAGAGTGTTTGTCTTAATGTTTTGAAATGTGTTTGGAAAGATTTGTTTTGAAAGCGTATGTTATTAAGTTTCATTTGAGATAAATGGTAACGGTGATAGTGGTAGATGTGAGGTTGAAGAAGAGAAATGTATGTGTTAAAGTATCTTTTTAGTTTCAAGTTTTCAACTTTTCGAATGTTTTTTTTGGGTAAAGGGTTACACCGGTAAACATATATTAATCACAAGAAACAATAAGTACAATGGAATTGTGGCTAAGAACCACATTAACCTCAAGCAACGCTTGAACTCATGCCAAGCCCTTGACATACCAAGAAACTTAGACTACAAACAAAAAGAACAAAAACCAACAATTACTCTCCATATAAATGGAACTGATTTGGCATATTCTATCTCGAAAGCAACCTCTTAACCGCATCCGTATTCTTGAATCTGAACGTAAGAAGTTTTAAACGAACCATAACCATAATACCATCACGAAGATTAGCAGGGGACTTCTTAATGTTATTGAAAAGGCGAGCATTCCTCTCCATGCAGATAAAATAAGATCAAACCACCACAATAAGCTTTCCCACAACGCTTTGCACCGTACGCTTATGTGCTATAGGCACAAGGAAGAGCATAATATCCTGAAGCTTATGGGGGACAGCCTCCATTCCAGCGATAATACGTTAAAGTCCCAAACCTTAGCTGCAAACGAGCACTCAAAGAAAAGGTGCGAGTGCGAGTCAGGAACACGCTCACATAGTACACATTGCGATGGCATATTAGTGCCTCCAACGTCTCATGGTAATAGCTTGTCTTGGGTTTTAAGGGCCTGACGGAGAACCAACCACATATGAAAGTTGTGTCTCGGAATAGCATGAGAGAACCACACCACCCTAAACCAAGTGACCTCATTACCCCTAGGTCGAAAAGCCTCCCATGCTCGCTTAACAGAAAAATCAAACATGTTACCTTGCACATATTTCCAAAGCACCTTATCCAGTCTATTTTGGACCAATTGTAGCAGTTGGAGAGAACTAAGATTTTGGCGCTTTAAGCAGCCAAGCTTGAGGCACCACCAACTGACCATCAACAAACAATTCTGCCACTTTACTATCCAAGGCAAAACCCTCTCTAGTAATCTCTCTATAAGTAACGTACTTGCTAATTGGTCCATGCACATCCCATGTATCAAACCAAGTCGAGGTAGATAAACCATTACCAATACGGACCTAAATATATGGCTTGATCAAATCATGAAGCTGAAAGAGCTTCCGCCATCCCCAATACAGATCAAATTTGATAGGAACATCCCAAAAAGATCGTTCATTTGAGCTTATACACATGAATCCATCGCACCCAAAGAGACTCTTTATTTGAGACTACATTCTAAATGTGTGTCGACATTAACGCACAGTTAAACACTTCTAGATTCCTCAACCTAAGACCACCCTCTTGACGAGGAAGACAAATGACATTCCATGCCACTTTTGCCTTTCCCCGTCCTAATTCACCATTACACCAAAGGAAGCCATGAATTAGCTGTTGGATATCATGAATAATGCTAGTAGGGATAATGAGCACCGAAGCCTAGTAAACGTGCATGGAAGACAAAACCGAATTACACAACTGAAGACGACCAGCGAATGAAAGTGATTTATTCTTTCAGACTCCAATTTTATTTTTAACCCTTTCAACAAGGACTTTACAGTCCCGAACAAGCAACCGTGATGATATAAGGGAACTCCCAAATACATAGCCGAAAGAGTCCCCTCAATAAAAGGCATAGTAGCAAGGATAGACATTTTAATCGTAGTTGAAACATTACAGAAAAATACCGTACTTTTTGGAATGCTCGACACCAAACCCGAAACAGCCTTAAACTCGTTCAATGCCTACATGATAACCAAAGCAGAATTAAGTTCTCTTCGTGAAAAAAGGAACAGGTCATCCGCAAAAGAAACATTTACAATATTCAACTCCTCACACTGTTTATGGTAACAAAATGTAGTAGACTTTAGGACCCGCCGCTTCAGAATGAGAGTTTGAACTTCCATTGTAACACCTCATTTGGTAAATGTACCGTTATAGGATAACTATGGTGTATCATCAAAACATGCAAGGTAAATGTCTAAAACGTTAAATGACCATAAAGGAAACCGGAAACAAACATCGGTTCCAAACATAAGCTCCACACACAATGCATAAGTATAGAATGTAAAGAAAGGGCTAAACAATGTCCAACAAAGCAAAAGTATGTAAATGCATTAAAATAGAAGAAGACAAGGCGCCTCCATCCAATGCACGTACTCTTGATATCCTAGCTTTGCCTTAAAGTACCTGCCGTATGGGGACAAGAAAGGAAAATACGGCTGAGCAATACGCACAATGAACGGATATATGACATAGATATGAAATAGCATAAAAATAAAAAAAGTATGGAATGAAAGCATAACAAATGAAAGTGCAGCAAAATAATGTAAGTCCTGGGAAAAAGTGGTGTAAGATTATAAACTAGTTTATATTCTGAAAAGACTTATGTTTATTTTATACAGAAAACTGTATTTTAAATATGCCTGGAGCCCATATAGGTCATGAAGTATCAACGTGCATGAATACTTAGAGGGGTGACCTCATCATGCAATTAGTGGGGTTGCCTCTAATTATAATAGTCTAGGTGGAGGGATCAGCTCCATGTAACGGATGCAAGGCACACACCACAGTTACCATGTAATCTTGCTAAAATTGTCATAGGATGCACCCATTCACCTCACATGATAATAATAAAATAGGCCAAATAACTGAAAGGGATGCCACGAGCAATCACTCTCACCGTGGAAGAGTCATAACACCGGTGCCTCTAGTGTTATGCTTATGGTACCTCCATAACTAGGTGAAACTGGCATGCATGTATATAGCTCTGGAAAATCTAAAATATTAATCATGTAATTACTGTTTAGTTTACTATAACTACTGGGGAGAACAGATGGCTACAAACGGGGAATCCTAATATAGGAAGAGAGTGTCCTTACTAGAGGACGGAATATCCGTACCTTATGTCCAATAAATGATGACGAAAACAAAAGTGGAAGATCACTCCGACTTCACGATAGCTACATAATAAAAAGGGACGTGTGTGAGTTTTCTGATTAACTTATGTTTACTGATTATTGGCTTACTTGGCGTGTTTATTACTAATTATACCTATTCTTGTTTTATCTTGTGATTCTTAGTGTTTCATGTGTCTTAGATTAGTTTAATTTATGTTTTATGTGTTATAGTACTTGTTATAACATTATGAGTAACTTCCTAAAAATAGCAGGTTTCTATATATAGTAACTTTCCAAAAATAGCAGGTTTCCAAATATAGTAACTTTCCAAAAATAGCAAGTTTCCTTAAATAGTAAGTTTCCAGAAATAGAAAGTTTCCATAATTTCCAAAAATAGAAAGTTTCCATATTTAGTATGCTTCCATAAATAGCATGTTTCTATATTTAGTATATTTCTATAAATAGAATATTTCATATTTAGTATATTTCCATAATTAACAATAAGCTTATTAAATAAATAAAATGATATAACCTATAGTTTTAATAAGCATATAACATGTCATGATTAATTATATAGTAAAGTTTAATGATATGGAATACTTAGTCCTAACTCATAATTATTAACTAATAATAATAATACATGATATCATAAGTATTTATTAATTAATAATATTACATGATTTAATAATTAAACTTTATCTTAAAATGAATATAAATTAATTAAGCTAAGTTTTCTTAATTAATTAAATGTACATGAATATTCATATTAATAATTATTATATCATAAAGTTTATTTAAATAGAATGAACATAAATAATATCATGGTTTTTATTTAAATAAATTATAACCTAAGTCATGATTATTAATTAATTTAATTTACCATGTTTTAATTAACTAATTAATATACAAAAATAAATGCCATGTTTTATGTAAAAACTTAGCCAAACACACCCCTTGGTGTGTTTGCTCTTAACCGAGCCCCAACAAGACTCCACCGAGACCATGGAGGTCTCGGCTTCGCCTCGCACACAAAAGCTCACCACAGCCAAAGCTGTGGCTTGTTGCCGACTACCACCAGCAGCCACCAGTAACACAGTCGGTGCCACTGCTGGCCAAATGTAGCCCTGGCCTTGCCAGGGTTCCCCCTCATGCGTACAACATTCCCACCGAGACCCTTGGGTTCTCGGTTCCCACTGGTTGCCCAGCAGTCCCCACTGTGGGGCTGTTGGTGCTTGCGGCTGCCAAAGCAAAACACACACCGAACCCCTTGTGGGTGCGGCTGTGTGATCCGAACACCACCGAGACCAATCTTGGTCTCGGTTTGCATGCAACCCGAACAAACCAAACCTGAATCCCTTAAACCCTTGTTTAATCTTTTAATATACATGTTTTTATTACTTGTTTTTAGTGATCCAAAAACATAGAACATAATTAAATAGAAAAAGATTAAAGGATTGATGATACCGCATGCGTGAATGTTTAGGATTCAAAGACACGAACACAATACCATATTAATCAAAATCAAAACCAAATCGTCCTTGTGGGTTTGTTGATGCCGCGGCCAAAAAGAAAGAGAAAGAGAGTTTTAGGGTTTTGTGATTTTCTTGAAAAGTGATTATATGAAATCCCCTGGAGTTTAATTGGTTTATGACTTGGATTGCTTAATGGGTTGGGCCATGGGCCCTTCCTTTCTTGTTTTGGATGCCACATGCACACACACACACACACACACACACACACACACACACACACACATACATTCGTTTTATTTTTCGTGCTTATTTATTTATCGTGTGTGTTCGTATTTTAGGGTCGTGTCTTATTCCTTGTATGTTTTAAGTATTATACGTAAATACTTATCATGTGTTTATAATAATATTAATATACGTAATACTTGTAGTAATCAATTAATTTAGAAAGAGGACCAAAAGCATATGGCCACCTAAAAAAGAGTCCAAGGGAGTATCAATTAGCCAATTAGCCTATTCGACCTATTCGACCTATTCGACCGGTGACACTTGTCATTTTCGCTAATCATTTGATAGTACATGTGGGACCTACTCAAGTACATACAAGTACAATATGTGTAAGTGTACTTGTTATTCGACTACCAGTCACATCCATTATTCGACCCGTACTTTTTGAATAAAATAATATTTTTTAATAAATTAATCTCTAGTTATTATGTTATTCGACTTTGCCTTAAATATTATTCGACCCGTACTTTTAATTAATAAAAAATATAAAAACTTTCTCTCAAATAGATCCTTTTGTTATTCTACTTTTACAATTTACTTATTCGACTTGTACTTTTTAAAATAACTAAAATCTTTTCCCCACAAACCCCTTTTACCCACAAACCCTTTTACCCAGATCCTAATTACTGGTAACCACACATATTTTTCCCCAATCCTAAATCTTAAACAATCATCATCACTGAGAGTGAATTGGAAGGGAATGGTAAGAATTCAAATTCATAGATCTAAGTGGATACAAATCTTCACACTTAATTGACTTTTTGGTACTTTTTTTCAGCATAAAATGATATACATCAACTAGATCTCTAATGATTGGAAAAATTTACAGAGGTATTTCCTTGATGCAAACAATGAGAATGATGACGATGAAGAGGAGAAGGATCAAGATGAAAATGGTGACACCGGTTTAGAAAAAAGGTATGTCCATCTGTTAAATCATTTATGAAGATATTTTATAGACTAGCCGACTAGGTGATATTTGGGTTGATTATGGATGTGGGTTTTTCTCTTCTTATGAATGTAATGTGGATATTCTAGGTGTGTTTTCATCTATGCACACAAAGTGTTTGTAAAAATGCTTGTTAAAAAAGATGGGGTTGATGGGAAGGTTTTGGATCTAGATACTGCAGTTAAGGATGGAGTTTTGGGCTGTGGTGGTCGTGGAATGGGGTTGGGGTTTGGAGGTGTGTTTAGTGAGAAAGTTGATTTGAAAAAGATGATTATGGAGCTGGATTTGAAAAAAATCTTTCTTGTCGACTACTTTTGCCTTGCAAAGATCCTTGTGCATCTTTGACTTGGGATTTTAATGTTTTGACTTGGGATTGCAAAACTCCTTGTGCACAAGATTGGCTTCTGTGATGTTGTGAATTGTTATCAAGTGAAATTGGTAGGTTGCTGTTATGTTGGATGCTATTTGTAATCTGATAGAAAAATACATAAATAGAGCCTATCTTATGTATAAGGTCATGAAAAACGAACCAAACCATCCTTTAGTTCTATTCATGTGCATTCGTGAGATCTACAGAGCAATAAGAGTTGTAAATCCAAGTCCATACATGTCTTATTTGCAGGTGCTTTATTTAATAATAAAAATTTTCCAATCTATTTTTTTCATATGTATGCTTAACTCATAATTTTTCACATTTTGAGGCTCGAGGTTGTATCCTGGTTGGTTCAAGCCCAGAAATTCTCACCCGTGTGAAATTGGTATTTTTTTTTATTTTACCTTTAAATATCCATTTACTTGTAGAGAACAAATCACTGATATTTTTTATATCTTTTGACAGATAAGGTATATAATCGTCCTTTAGCTGGAACAGTAAGAAGAGGAAAGACTCCTTAACAGGATGAAGAGTTAGAGAATCAGCTGCTAAGCGATGAAAAGCAATGTGCAAAACACATCATGCTGGTTGACTTGGGGAGGAATGATGTTGGAAAGGTTCTTTTGACTTCTATAACAACCGACTGCTTCATATTTCATACCTTACCATCTTAATGCCCATGCTGACTTTGTTATCGGATGTAGGTTACAAAATCTGGTTCATTTAAAGTGGAAAAACTTATGACCGTTGAGCGGTACTCCCATGTGATGCACATCAGTTCCACAGTAAGCACTACGACTTATGTGCTTGTCCAAAAAAATTAACATGTGGCATTTTCAACCAATATATTACGAGTGGATTGCTTCAAGTTGTGTTTTCTCCCGAAACTGGGCTAATTAAAAAATATCTAAACGGGGGATAGGGTAAATAGGTCAAAGAAGGTGAAAGTCGCTCAAGTCCCTATAATTAATGCCTACAACGGCCTTAGGTCGGTTTATCTTAACTTTAAGATATTAATTTTAGTATTTTCCTATTTAGTTTGATCGACATGGTAAGTATTGATCAGAAAAATAAATGCGGAGGAATGGTCAATTGTCTTTACTTTTATTGCACGAGCAGACAGTTTTGCACAAAAGCTGTTGCTTACAATGTTTTTTTTTTCTTTACTGAACTTATATTAATGTTGCAAGTTATTGTGCCTTGCAATTGTATTATGACAATTTCTACTTCTGATCTTGTGTCATTGTTGCTTTATTTTGGTGCTCGAAGGTGACTGGGAATTGTAGGATGAGCTCACTAGTTGGGATGCCCTTCGTTCTGCACTTCCTGTTGGAACAGTTAGTGGTGCTCCAAAGGTTTGCTCTTCTCCTTTTTTACACCATTTTGATGGTACTCCATTGATAATTATATTAGAAAAACAAAATATGAAGAAAATACGATATCAGCCTGTTACGATCCCACATCGGCCAAGTATGGGATTGGTTGATAGTTTATAATGTCTAGGTGTCCCCTCCTCAAACAAGCTAGCTTTTTGAGTGACTTCTACACTTGGGACTTATGAACCAATACGAGCCTAGTATGGGATAGGTTAGTATCAGCCTACTTTCGAAAGACAGTCATCCGTCCAAGATGGCCTACTTTTATAGAATCCAACATACTTAGCCATCACATAATCTCTGTATATGGAGCTTATCTCATTATTAATAATTTAATATAATTAGATACAATAACACCTATATTCTATTTTCGATGTTATTTAGGTGAAGGCCATGGAATTAATCGATAAACTTGAAGTTACAAGACGTGGGCCCTACAGTGGAGGATTCGGGTGGATTTCCTTTTCTGGTGATATGGACATCGACATTTCTCTTAGGACCATGGTGTTTCCAACCGGGGCACGTTATGACACAATGTACCAGTATAAGGAAGACATAAAGCGGAAGCAATGGGTGGCTTACCTTCAAGCTGGTGCTGGTATTGTTGCTGATAGTGTACCAGATGATGAGCAATAGGAGCGGAAGCAATGTGAAGCAATGGTTGACTGAAATTGATTGTTATGCTAGCGAGAATGTAAACAAGCTTATTGTTGGAAACAAGTGTGATCTGACAGCTCAGAAAGTTGTGTCCTATGAAACAGGAAAGGTAACAATTGAAAGACGATAAACTTATTCTTTTAGAGAATGCATCTTGTAATTTACGTGGAGCAGTTACAATGAATGTTTTCAAGGACTTGGTATTTAATGTTATGTTTTGGTGTCCAGGCCTTTGCTGACACGATTGGGATTCCCTTCCTAGAAACAAGTGCCAAAAGTTCCACCAATGTGGAAGAGGCTTTTATGGCTATGACTGCCGAAATTAAGAACAGGTTTCGCCCGTAACTTTCTTTTTTTGCTGATTTATCAAGTGTCATTGAATTTATGTAACATGTAAATTGTAAAGAACCATGACATGATTTTGGGTTATTTCAGGATGGCAAGCCAGCCGGCAATGAACAATGCCAGACCCCCAACCGTTCAAATCCGAGGACAACCAGTGAACCAGAGTTCAGGTTGCTGCTCTTCTTGAAGAGGGTAGTCATTTCAGTGATCAATGTCACCGTGATACGCATGTATCTTCACATACATGTAAAGGTCCCGGTGATTTGTTGATGTGAAGAAAGAACTGTTGATGATCACCAGTTGTGTCTTATCTGGTTTCATTTGTTAAAAACTTCCATTCTTTTCTGTGTAAACTGAATTCAGGGGACTTCTTGTACAAAGTAGGATAAGATTGTTGAATGACTATGTTATACTGTTTTGCAATTTGCATCCTGTTGCAAGTTGTTTATTTGGTAAAGGTTTAAGCTACTTTTTACATTATATTTTAACAGCATTGCGTGTACAAGTTTATTATCGTCTGTTTTGCTGTTGCTACATTTAATTCAACTTATACAATTATTTTTCTCTGAATTTGGGGTCCCCTTTTGAATAGTTGCAACGTCGGGGTTTCATTGTTTTTCTTACAGGGGTCTGGTTGGTGCTTTACCATGAAGAATCCGTCAGGCTAATTGCCATCTTAAAAACATCTTATAATGCAATTGCGGTTTTCGTTCATAAGCCAAGGAGATTTTAATGGTTACGTATATGAACCATAATTTGAGAGTACAGCAGCTCGTTTACGGGACAACTGGTTGAAAATAGGTATGTTCATGAGTTTTTACAGTTACAGTGTGAGAACTAGCCATTGAGAGTGCTCAAGGGTGCTTTAAGAATAAGATTATCAAAAAATCAAATGCTTTGTCAATATAAAAAATTGTTGTAAATATGTATCACAGTTTACAAATGGGTTTAAAAATGTTTTTTTATTAATAGTACAAGTCGTATAATCAAAGGAATAAAAAAGGATTTATTTGGGAAAATGTTTTTAATTTTTTAATAATAAAAAGTACGGGTCGAATAATATAATTGTACAAGTCGAATAACTAGAGGATATATTTGGGAAAAAGTTTTTTTATTATTAAAAAGTACGAGTCGAATAAAATATAGATCAAAGTCGAATAACAAAACTATTTGGTATCATTTAGTAAAAATTAATATTTTATTCCAAAAAGTACGGGTCGAATAATAGATTTGACTTATGGTCGAATAGCAAGTACACTTACACATCATGTACTTGCATGTAATAGGTGGGCCATACTAGTACAAACCAATCATTAGCTAATCATTAGCACAAATGACATATGTCAACAACATATGAAGGTCGAATAGGTCGAATAGGGCTAATTAGCTAATTTTATTTTGAGAAGTCCTTTTTTTGGGTGTCAAGTCCCTTTTAGTCCTCTTTCTAAATTAGCCCTTAAATGTTCATGATTCGTGTCCTATATTAATTAACTGAAAAGTTTTAATTTAACCGTATTTTCATGCATTTAATACTCTAAAGTATTTCAAAGCGGTTTTACAACTCTTCCCCTCTAAAAGAATAATTCGTCCTCGAATTAGAGATACGATAAGCTAATGAGATAATAAACGCTGAAAAGCCACATAAGCTCAAAAGGACATACCCGAATCATAACTGAAAATGAGGGTAACAAGTCCGGATAGACTCCTCCGTTTCCCAAGTGGCTTCTCGCTCGGAATGATCCCTCCAAAGGATTTTGAAGAATGGGATTGTCTTTCTCCTCATCACTCGATCCTTACGATCAAGAACTGCTTCGGGTTCCTTAATATAGGATAGATCCTCACGAATTTGCTCGAATGGATACGAAACTGTATGCAACGGATGTTAATTGTAACCTCCGAGTAAGGATACATGGAACACATTATGAACATGGGATAGTTGAGGAGGTAACGCTAGACGATACGATACTTCACTGACACGTTCAAGGATTTCAAACGGTCCGATGAAACGAGGACTGAGGTTGCCCTTGAGTCCAAAACGCTTGACGCCACGTGCTAGTGATACCTTAAGGAAAACATGATCACCAGGCTGAAATTCTAAAGCCCTACGATGTTTATCAGCATAGCTCTTCTAGCGAGCACGAGCTTCTTGCAGCTTCGCCTTGGCGATGGCAACCTTCTCTGTAGAAACTAGAAGGGGGAGGGGGGTTGAATAGTTTCTTAAATTTACTTGTTAAAGGTTGGTTTTAAAAAATCCTTTTTCAAAAACTTAAGCTTGAGTATTTATGTGAAACCTTCTTATACACAATATGAACAAGGTATAGTGCAACTAACTAATAATCACAAGTATAAAGAATAATGAATGTATAATGCAACTAAACTAATAATCACAAGTATAAAGAGTAATGAATGTAAAAAGATAAGGGAAGGAAAGATCAAACCAAACACCAAGGATTTATAGTGGTTCGGTAATGAAGCTCACTCCTCGTTCCTACTCCACTCCTCGAGTACTCCTTACTCGAGAGTTCACTAATCAACAAGCTCCTTAAGGTGGAGAAACCGTACACAACATCGCTTAATAATTTCCGAATCTAAGCTAAAAGTCGAGCCCTAATCTTAGCTAGGACCAATCTACACCAATATACTTTGAGGACTAAGTATTAACCTTAATACATACACAACTTCCAAATAGACACAACTACTTGGATCTTCACAATAATGACACAACAATGAATAAATAAGTTTAGATCTTCAATGGATCTTTAAGGTAGACACAACACTTCAATAATGACAGTGTTCTTCTCTTTGCACTTTGAGAGGAAAAGATGAGAGGAGAAAGATTCACTTCTAAACAAGTAGTAATCAAACGAATGATCAAGGATTTGAGTGATTTAAGAAGTATGAAAGAATCTGGAAATGTATGTGCAAAAGAGGTGGATTGAAAGTCAGAGAATGATCCACTATTTATAAGACAAACATCCAACGACTATATCTGCCCGCGGTTCCTTATTGGAGCCCGCGGTTCCTTATTGATAAGGAACTGCCGGCGTAGAGTCCGCTCCCTTTTGTCTTTTAGTGGGTTGGATCGAATCTAGGGATTAAAATATCCTGAAAGGATATTCCAAACCAAGATAGAATATGCCATTTTCAAATTTCAAATTTTCAAATAATTAATTTAATAAAACATTTTCTTAAAAAGAAAGTTTAATAATAATACTTTGTCACACTTAATAAAAAGTGAGTTTTAAGAAAGGATTAAATCCTTGATCACAATTAGTATAATTACTTGTTTGTTCATACCTTAAGTGATAATGATTGAAATTAAAAATACTTGAACTCAAGAATTCGTTTTTCATTGTTTTCGTAAATGCTTGTTTTTACATATTGTCGTAATCAAAACAAAGTGAGACCAAAAAATGCAAGTAACGTTTTTAGGCATCATTGCATTAATATTCTCATTGGTCACATCTATCATTTCTGGTCCTTCAATGATTCGTTCACCAACCTGATCCCAACAGATTGGTGCACGACACTTCCTGTCATAGAGCATCTCAAACGATGCACACTTAATACTCGCGTGCCAACTGTTGTTGTAAGCAAACTCAACCAAGCAAATGTAGTCATCCCAACTTCCTATCAATTCTAATGCACAAGCTCGCAGCATGTCTTCTAAGGTCTGAATAGTACGTTCTGATTGACCATTTGTCTGAGGATGAAAGTCTGTGCTAAGCTTAAGTATGGTGCCCCAATCTTTCTGCAAACCTTTCCGAAATTTAGACGTGAATCGAGGATCTCTGACGGATATGATGTCTAATGGAGTACCATGTAGTCGCATGATCTCCTGTAGGAATATGTCTTCCAATTTTCTAACTGGATAATCCTTTCAAATTTGAAGAAAATGAGCTGACTTGGTTAAACGATCGACTATGACCCATATAGCATCATGCTTCCTCTGAGTCTGCAGAAGTCCGGTGACAAAATCCATGGAGATTTTGTCCCACTTCCATTCGGTAATCTCTAACGGTTGTAGTAAACCACTATCCCGTCGATGTTCTATCTTAACGTGCTGGCAGGTTAGACATTTAGAAACGAAAGTAACAACATCCTACTTCATGCCACTCCACAAAAAATGCTGCTTGAGGTCATGGTACATTTTGGTGGATCCTGGATGAATCTATAATGGAGAGTTACGAGCTTTAGTCAGTAAAGCTTTCGTGAGTGTAAGATCATCCGGAACACATAACTTGGTACCCTGCCATACGAAGCCATCTTCGCCTACACGAAATTCTGTCTGCTGATCAAGATTCTGAATAATAGCCCATATCTCGCCATCATCCTTCCGAGCTGCCTTGATCCGAGAAATTAAGTCTGGCTCAACTCTCATATTAGCCCAGTACCCATTCTATCCGCGTATTAAGAATTCAATGTCTAAGCGCTCTAGGTCACGTATGATCTGTTCTTCTTTCTAGATACCAACAATCATGCCTGACTTCCTGCTGAGAGCATCTGCCACTACATTCGCTTTACTAGGATGGTACTGAAGATTGATGTCATAATCCTTGAGTAATCCCAACCATCTTCTCTGCCTCATGTTTAGCTCTCGCTGAGTGAATATGTACTTGAGGATCTTGTGATTAGTGAAGATGTCACATGATTCACCATATAGATAGTGCATCCAGATTTTGAGTGCTAAGAAAACTGCTGCTAATTCCAGATCGTGGGTATGATAATTCTCCTCATAAGGCTTTAGCTGACGTGATGCATATGCAATCAATTTACCATGTTGCATGAGTACACAACCAAGTCCTTTACCCGAAGCATCGCTATAAATCTGAAATCCACCTGTACCAGATGGGAGAGTAAGAATAGGTGCAGACACCAACCTCTGCTTAAATTCTTCAAAGCTCTTCTCCCGCTCATCATTCCAGACGAATTTCTCTCCCTTACGCATCAGCTTGGTCAAAGGCAAGGCTAGCCTTGTAAAGTTCTCCACGAATCTGCGATAATAAGCAGCTAAGCCCAGAAAACTACGAACTTCAGTTGTAGACGTCAGTCTATGCCATTTAGTGATAGCTTCAACCTTCGTAGGATCCATGGTGATCCCTTATGCGGAGACAATGTGGACCAGAAATGCTACCTTGTTTAACCAGAATTCACACTTAGAAAATTTTGCATACTATTGCTTCTGGCGAAGAATCTGTAGCACAATGCAAAGATGTTCTTAATATTCTTCCTTGGATATTGAGAAGATGAGAATGTCATCGATAAAGACGATGACAAACTTGTTTGAAACTCATGAAGACGCGGTTCATTAAGTCCATGAATACCGCTGGAGCATTAGTTAGTCCGAAAGGCATGACTACGAACTCATAGTGGCCATATCTTGTGCGAAAAGCAGTCTTAAGAATATCCTGCTCCTTCACTCGCAGCTGATGATAACAGAATCGTAGATCAATCTTGGAAAAGTGCTTGGCACCTTGTAGTTGGTCGAATAGATCATGGATCCGCGGAAATAGATTACGGTTTCTAATTGTGATCTTATTCAGCTCACGATAGTCAATGCATAAACGCATGCTGCCATCATTCTTCTTGACGAAAAGTACTGGTGCACCCCATGGTGGTACACTCGGACGGATGAAACCTCTCTCCTGTAATTCTTGCAGCTGGTCTTTTAACTCCTTGAGCTCTATGGGAGCCATGCGATAAGGAGCCTTGGAGATTGGTTGAGCTCCTAGGATGAGGTCAATGCCAAACTCTACTTCTCGGATAGGTGGTATACCCAGAAGCTCTTATGGAAATACATCAGAAATTCCTGAAACAACTGGTTGATCTTGAATCGAAGGAGTTTCGACAGTATTATACTGGATTGTAGCTAAGAATCCTTCGCAGGCATGAGCTAGTAAAGCACAGGCTTGTTAGGCGAAAATGATTTGTATAGACTTTCCTGGTATGAAACCATTATGAATGTACTCCGGTGCTTGAATGTCGCCAAAAATAACTCGATACATATGGCAATCGATGGTTGCATGATTCTTAGCTAACCAGTCCATGCTTAAGATTAAATCAAATTCTCACATGTCCAGAGGAAGTGCATCAACGGGGTGAATTTTATCATCAAAATCAAGGGGAAGATCTCTGTACACATAGGAAATGCGCACAGAGTCTCACATTGGCGTAGATATACTTAATATGTTCTCTAGTTGCATGGGATCTTATTAATTCTAGTGGCATACGTAGTGGATATGACTGAATGAGTTGCACCATTGTCGAATAAAACGCAAGCAACATGACCATTCATAAATAAGATGCCAATGATTGTACCTGAAGGCTTATTCGCCTGATCCCTGGTGGTAGTGTAGACACGACCTGAAGCTGGTGGTTTAGGAAGAGCAGTACCAGACGTACCAACAGCTCTCCCTTCTTACAGTCCTTCAACATATGACCTCGTTGTCCACACTTAAAGCAAACGCCGATAGCCCGACGACATGGTACAGGATGTCTACGACTACAAGTAGTGCAGATAGGATGGGTATAACCTATTGGAGGTACCCTCGCTACCTGAGAGCCTGTTTAAGAAGATATGCATGAGACATAATTATTTGGGCATAAACATGACTACACTGAAAGTTTAATGGATAATTACTAGATGAAGACGAGTTATTAGGCTGCTGACCCTTAGCATTCTGGTCATGCGCACTCGCAGAGTTCCTGTTATGATGCTGAGATGTTAGCATTATGACATACAACAGTTTAACATAGAAGAGTTTAAAAATATAGGGACCTGTTGTTGTTGGAAAAACTGGCATTGTTATGGTAGTTGTCACTACCGTTACACCTGTCTGATTCGTATCTATCATTATTCTGACCGTGCCCCTTGTTGTGGGTCTGCTGAGTGGCCGACTGGGACCGGTCTCCACCCTTCTGCTTGAGAGATAGAATTGAATAGAACATGATAAATAATTTAAGGTACTGAAATGAATGAAGTGATAACGCTTGATGATTGAGTTTTATACCTCTTCTCAGAACGAGCTGACTCCCCGTAGTCATCTCTCTCATAGAGCATCTCCAAGCTACGTATTGCGTCTGCCACTTGTGACACATTGGTGAAAGTGTCACTAAGTAGCCGATCAGCAATCGAGGAGTGAAGAGCCCAACGAAAGTGCTTTGCTTGCTCTTCAGCTGTACCTGCAACAACGCCTAGAAATCCAGCTAACCTAAGGAACCTCTGCATGAACTCCGTGCTGTTCTCACCAACTCTCTGACGAATAGCATGGTAGTCCCTCTTAAGCCTCTCCTACTCAGATGTAGGAAAGAACTGATTGTAGAACAGAGTCTTGAATTGATCCCATGTCAAAGCAGCAACCATACATCACCTCCATTTGTCAGCTTGTATGCCCTCCACCAAGCTAATGCATCGCCTTCGAACTTATAGCAAGCCAACCTTGTCTTGTAAATTCCATCACATCCCATAGCATCGAAAATTTTCTCCATGTGCGAAATCTAATTTTCCGCATCCGATGATGATTCAGCCCTCTCGAAAGACCGGGTCTTCTGTTTGTTGAATCTGTCCAGCCAGGTGCATAGAGTGACAGGTGAAGGAGGAGGAGGTTAAGGAGGATTTTTCTGATTACTCGGTCCAGCATGGAACTCGGCCCAAATCTCCTCGCGAATCTGAGGGAGCTTAGTCTGCAGGACTGCTCGGACAGCTGCAGCAAGCTCCTGATCATTTCGTGTGTTGACCATCTGACAGATTAAAAGAGGAACAAAATAAAATGATTAATCTGTTAGAGACATAAGATAAACATAAGAAAATGATGCATGTAATAGTTTATGAAGGCATAGCCAAGGAAATCTGACATAAGCATGGGTGAACACCTATGGGTCGGTTCACAAAACAAAATTGACACGAGTAAGGGTGAACGCCTATAGGTTGGTTCACAAAACAAAATTGACATGGCAAAGGTGAACGCCTATGGGTCGGTTCACAAAATAAGATTCGAATGAAAATCACATGCGACTAAATATGGCGAGTCCCATACCAACCATTACTTAGTTAAAAACATAGCATAAAAAATGATACATGAAATAAATAAATTAAAATCAACTCTCAGTTTAGGAAGCCATAGTGACCACCCGCTAGTCACATGTCAAGTATTTAGAGCCTACAGGTCGAAACCTTGGCTCTGATACCATAATTGTAACACCCCATTTGGTAAATGGACTGTTACAGGATAATTATGGCGTATCATCAAAGAATGCAAGGTAAATGTCTAAAACATTAAATAACCATAAAGGAAACCGAAAACAAACATCGGTTCCAAACATAAGCTCCACACACAATGCATAAGTATAGAATATAAAGAAAGGACTAAACAATGTCCAGCAAAGCAAAAGTATGTAAATACATTAAAAGAGAAGAAGACAAGGTGCCTCTGTCCAATGCACGTACTCTTGATATCCTAGCTTCGCCTTGAAGTACCTGCCGTATGGGGACATGAAAGGAAAATACGGTTGAGCAATACGCTCAGTGAATGGATATATGACATAGATATGAAATATCATAAACATAAGCAAAGTATGGAATGAAAGCATAACAAATGAACGTGCATCGGAATAATGTAAGTCCTGGGAAAACCTGGTGTAAGCTTATAAACTAGTTTATATTCTGAAAAGACTTATGTTTATTTTATACTGAAAACTGTATTTTAAATATGCCCGGGCCCTTGTAGGTCATGAACTATCAACGTGCATGAATACTTAGAGGGGTGACCTCATCATGTAATTAGAGGGGTTGTCTCTAATTATAATAGTCTGGGTGAAGGGATCAACTCCATGTAACGGATGCAAGCCACATACCACAGTTACCATGTAATCTTGCTAAACTTGTCCTAGATGCACCCATTCGCCCCACATGATAATAATAAAATAGGCCAAATAAATGAAAGGGATGCCACGAGCAATCACTATCACCGCGGAAGAGTCATAACACCGGTGCCTCTAGTGTTATGGTTATGGTACCTCCATAACTAGGTGAAACTGGCATGCATGTATATAGCTCAGACAAATCTAAAATATTAATCATGTAATTACTGTTTAGTTTATTGTAACTACTAGGGAGAACAGATGGCTGCAAACGGGGAATCCTAATATAGGAAGAGAGTGTCCTTACTGAAGGACGGAATATCCGTACCTTATGTCCAGTAAATGATAACGAAAACGAAAGTGGAAGATCACTCCAACTTCACGATAGCTACATAAACAAAGGGACGTGTATGAGTTGTCTGATTAACTTATGTTTACTGATTATTTGCTTACTTGGCGTGTTTATTACTTATTATACCGATTCTTGTTTTATCTTGTGATTCTAGTGTTTCATGTGTCTTAGATTAGTGAAATTCATGTTTTTATGTGTTATACTACTAGTTATAACATAATGAGTGAATTCCTAAAAATAGAAGGTTTCTATATATAGTAACTTAAAAAAATAGCAGGTTTCTATATATAGTAACTATCCAAAAATAGCAAGTTTCCAAAAATAGAAAGTTTCTATAATTAGTATGTTTTCAAAAATAGAAAGTTTCTATATTTAGTATATTTTCATAAATAGCATGTTCAATATTTAGTATATTTCCATAATTAATAATAAGCTTATTAAATAAATAAAATGATATAACCTATATTTTTAATAAGCATATTATATGTCATGATTAATTATATAGTAAAGTTTAATAATATGGAATACTTAGTCTTAACTCATAATTATTAATTAATTAATAATAATACATGATATCATAAGTATTGATTAATCAATAATATTATATGATTTAATAATTATAGTTTACCTTAAAATGAATATAAATTAATTAAGCTAAGTTTTCTTAATTAATTAAATGTACATGAATAATTATATTAATAATTATTTTATCATAAGTTTATTTAAAAAAATGGACATAAATAATATCATGGTTTTTATACAAATAAATTAGAACCTAAGTCATGATTATTAATTAATTTAATTTATCATGTTTTAATTAATTAATTAATATATAAAAATAAATGACATGTTTTGGTAAAAACTTAGCCAAACACACCCCTTGGTGTGTGTGGTCTTAACCGAGCCCCAACAAGACTCCACCAAGACCATGGAGGTCTCGGCTTTGCCTCGCACACAAAAGATCACCACAGCCGAAGTTGTGGCTTGCTGCCGAACACCACCAGCAGCCACCGACAACACAGCCGGTGCCACTGCTGGCCAAACGCACCCCTTGGCCTTGCTAGGGTTCCCCCTGCTGCGTACAACATTCCCACCGAGACCCTTGGTGTCTCAGTTCCCACTGGTTGCCCAGCAGCCCCCACCGTGGGGCTGTTGGTGCTTGTGGCAGCCAAGGCAAAACACACGCCGACCCCCTTGTGGGTGCAGCTGTGTGATCCGAACACCATCGAGACCAATCTTGGTCTCGGTTTGCGTGCAACCCGGACAAACCAAACCCGAATCCCTTAAAACACTTGTTTAATCTTTTAATATACATGTTTTTTATTACTTGTTTTTAGTGATCAAAAAACATAGAACATAATTAAATAGAAAAAGATTAAAGGA
This sequence comes from Glebionis coronaria, assembly GCA_025667525.1. NCBI lineage: Eukaryota > Viridiplantae > Streptophyta > Magnoliopsida > Asterales > Asteraceae > Glebionis > Glebionis coronaria. Next base: position 86,271,569 of record CM046875.1, on the reverse strand, counting down.
TTGATGACACCATATGCGTGAATGTTTAGGATTCAAAGACACGAACACAACACCATATTAATCAAAATCAAAACCAAATCGTCCTTGTGGGTTTGTTGATGCCGCGACCAAAAAGAAAGAGAATGAGAGTTTTAGGGTTTTGTGATTTTCTTGAAAAGTGATTATATGAAATCCCCTGTAGTTTTATTTGGTTTATGATATGGATTGCTTAATGGGTTGGGCCATGGGCCCTTCCCTTCTTCTTTTGGACGCCACATGCACACACACACACATACATTCATTTTATTTTTCGTGCTTATTTATTTATCGTATGTGTTCGTATTTTAGGGTCGTGTTCTATTTCTTGTATGTTTTAAGTATTATACGTAAATACTTATCATGTGTTAATAATAATATTAATATACGTAATACTTGTAGTAATTAATTAATATACGAAATGTTCGTATTAAATGTTCATGATTCGTGTCGTATATTAATTAACTGAAAAGTTTTAATTTAACCGTATTTTCATGCATTTAATGCTCTAAAGTATTTTAAAGCGGGTTTTACATCCAAAACCAAGGTAAACAAATAAAGCGATGTTGGATTGATAATTGTATTTTCACACTCGTTTAGGAAAACGAGGCAAAAGCGGTAAGTATTAAACAAATGGTTTACGAAAACGAAGTGCTTATGACCCTTGTGTGAGTTCGTTCTCAAGGAGGCTTGGTGTGTGTGTGTGTTAAACTTGATTAAGTTTTAGATTAATATTAATGAGAAGAAAGAAAAGAGAAAATGATGACGGTTACGACTATAATTAAACTACGACGAAAGCTAAAACGTAAAGCGTGAAAACGTGACGAAATTTAAAAATTACACTAAAAATTCCTAGAAAATCACAATAAATCCCTAAAAATCAAATTAGAGTTTATCAAAAATCAAAACTTTTTCAAACCTTTTTTTTAATTGAATATTAATTTTTTAATGCTAATTAAAGCCCTAAAAATCAATTTAATTAATTAAAAAACCCAAAATAAGATTTTTCAATTTGTAAACCTCTAAAATAACTTAATTAAACTAAAAAGTATTTTTGAAAAATTTAAAACTAATTAAAACTATTTAAAATGAGTAAAAATTAAAATTAAATATTAAAATAATATTAAAAATTAAAAATTTATAAAAAATTCTAAAAACTTGCAAACTATTTTATTTTAACTTAATAAAACCAGAAATGAAAGTGAAATGACCTAAATACCCCTATTGGGCCTCCAGATGGGCCAAAAGTGAAAACAGTCCAAGCTTAATGGGCTTTTTAGCCCAATAAGCATAAAGTCAACCAAATAAGCTGAAAAGTTCCAGATAAGCTTAAAATCAGATTTTAAACAAAAAACTCTAAAGGCCCAAAAGCTGAAAATGAGTTTATCACAGCTTAATAAGCACTCAGCTTATTCTTAATGGGCTTTTTGGCCCATTAAGCCATAAGCTAATGCCATAAGTTGAAAGTTGACACACATCCTTATTTTAAGCTTATAAAGCATTTTGTAAAAAGAAACAATGAAAAAGCTCAAGAAATAAGCCCGAAATAAGCCAAGACTCTCTACAGAAAATGACAAAGTAGTCGTTTTTTAGTTTTAGACCACTTCAAGAGCTGATTCAAGTTGAAAAAGGTTTGTAATGACTTATATAAGCTTAATTAACAAAAAGATTTCAAATAAGCACACTCAATAAGCTGATTTAGAAAAAGACAAAGTAGTCGTTATCTAGTGAAAAGCTAAAACCAAAAGCTGTAAACCTCAAAACTGACTTATAAGCTGAAAATAATAAGTTATATCACAAAAAACAAGTTGTTGCACAATAGATTATGCCAGATAAGCTAATCAATAAGCTGATGACCAAATTACACTATCAGTGGGAACTTTAAGTGGGAAAGAGTTCCCACTGCTTTCCTTTTTTGAATTCCTTTTTTTGAGAGATTCACTTGGTTTCTTTGGACAAACAAGGCACCCATACAACCAGTGAGTTGTATGGAGTCACAATCATGCAAATAAACACACTTCCAACAAGCCAGTTGATACACTTAATTCAAAAGGTGCACATACATGATACAGACATGAAAATAAGCAGATCTGATGAATAAAAGCTATGTTTAAGCAAGAATAAGCTGACCAAAGTCCACCAAGTGCATACATAAGAAATAACAAACTTAGTTAAGCACCGTTAAACTGGTTTCATGCATTGGTTCAATGGTTAGATCTAGAATCAAGCATATGTTACTTATTTGATGTTGTTGATGAACACAAACAAACTTTTTCTTAACTCTATGACCAAATGGTGAGATTCAAAGCCACAAATCAATCATTCAGGTTACACAAACTTTGTTTTATCACTTGTTATCCCTAGTTAGACATGCATTCTAGGTGGTGACAAAATTTCAGCTCAAATCAACCTAAAACAAACTAGTTAGAGCAAAGAATCAGATTTGGTGTTTGAAAGCACAAGTTATACAGATTATGGACTCTAACCACACCAATAACAGATACAAACTCAAACAAACCCTTAACACCTACTCAATCTATAAAAACACTAGAACAATACTCAATCCCAAACACCTCTTTCAAAAACTGATATCAAAATTTCTGAAGCAAAAATGTTTTTCAGACTTAACCAAGCCTAAACAATCATCATAACAACATCACCATGAACTCAGAACCAGATTGCAAGCATAAGAACACATCATACACTAGCAGATACCCAAAATCACTTAGAACCAATATTTGACAGATTTTTGGAGAGAAAATGACAAATCTAAGGAATGTACATCCACACTCCCGAATATTAGAGCTTAAGTTATGGCAAGAACAATCACTAGCTTCAAATAAACACCCCTCCTAAGATGAACAAGGTTAAGAACAAACAGTTATATAAAAAAATGAAAATGGAAACAGATTTCTTCCAACTTGTACCCCACTCCTTGAATCTTCCCAACCACAAGCTTCACCTCACCTTGATAAGTATCTTATCAGGGTGCTTTGATCAACTTTTGATCCAAAAAGTTCAAGTGTTTGAACAAGACTTGGAAAAATCAGATTTTTAGGAAATTTTTTGAACAAACTTGCAATAACTTAAAACCAAACTTTTAGAACCTCAAATCACAAACTTAGATCATTAACAACAAGTAAATAAATGTCACACTTTGAATTCATCAACAACATCAAACACTTTTTTATTCATTGAACAAAGGATTTATAGATTTGTGACCAAAAAAACCAAGAACAAGGCATAAAGTAAAACCCTAATGCCTTTATATAGGCTTACAAGTTATCTAGAAAGCTGATAATATACTAGAAACCCTAATGCTTGCAGTCCCAAATTTGCCCTTGTGATTTGAATATCCTTGACTGAATTTGGACTTTTGTGAAGAAACATGTGATGCCTGATGGTGAAATATGATCTTGGGCGTCCATTGTGTGCGTTGGATGAAAGCATGAGCTATGGCACGTTGATTCTCTGCATGTTCTTATTTTAGAGTGAAAAATGGGACAAGGGAGGGTTGTAGCAACATGTGAGGTGATGGTGATGGGGGTTTAAGGGTGGGTTTAGGTTTAGTTATCCCTTAATCATCATTCTGGACGAGATTAGGGTTTAATTCCAAATGATTAAGAAAACCCTAATTCGTGTTCTTGAGTGAATAGTGGGTGATTTGATCTTGTTTTATGTTTGAAAAGGTGTTAGGCGTCGGCTTACTTAACTAATTAAAAATTAGTTATAAACTTTGGTTAGTGGAGTTGTGATGTGGCAGGAGGGTGAAATATGATTGGTGGGGTGAGGTGGCATGGTGTGATTGGTCTAGGTTTGTTTGGCTGTCTCTCAGTTTTAACCCCTCATCTTTCTTTCTTGTTTCACTTCATGTTTAAAACAGCCAAAGACGATTTCCCTTTGTATTTGAAGGTTTGGTTTTTGTATTTTGGCCACAAAAACTTTCCAAAGGGTTTAATAAGGACTTGTTTTGTAATTCATGATATTTCAAGGGCCATTCTTGACATGTCTTCATTCTTCAAGGTCTTTTCTTGGAATATCAACTCTAGGGTCCGGTTCATTGTGCGGCTTCTTTTCCCGTGTTCGTTTTTTATTGATTCTTGTGATCTTTTGTCATTTTCTCGATATCCGTACCTAAAATACACATTGAACAAACACAAGCATATATTCGGCACTTTTTGTGATATTTTCATCGTTTTAAGCCAGTTTTGGACGATGAGACTATGTATAAAGACGTATATCCTCACGCTAAAGCGAATTTTGGATCTTTAAAGCTTCGAGATTAAGGCTTTTCACTTTCAATTTTGCATAGATTTTTCGGCCTTGTGAGCTTCGAATTTTTGCTTAATTTAGCTGTGAGTACTTGAAATCATTATTGGGTGAAGCTTCTGATTATTTGGGGTGCCAGTACTTCAAAACCGTGACGCTGGCGATACCTTAACAATTTAATTACATGGAAGCTACAAGAAAACACTAGAAACCAACAATCAAGACTAAACCGCTAAGCCAATACTTATTAGCAAAATATATATACAAGCCAAGGGAGAATAAGTAAACAATTAGAACACATGAGTTTTTGAAAGAATACGAGTACTCTACGTTTAGCATAGTAACTTATAATTAACTCTATCATTTCTCGTCCTCATTTAAGAGATTAGCCTAATATAAGTTAAGGAATCGAAGCTAAGTGCTCAACACGCACGGTCGAGTAAAAAATTACTCTCATTCTCGCCATCGGAAAATCTACATTCGTGTCTTCAAACACTTATGAAACATGAGAAAAAAATTAAAATTTGGCCATTTTCAGCCTTATTTTGCAATAAAACGATAAACAAAAAGATAAACTTTGGAAAGCGTGAAGGTTTAGCAAGGAAAGTATCTATTCACCCCCATACTAAAGTTAAACATTGTCCTAAACGTTTCGAGTCTAAGGGTAGAATACCCCCATACTAGAGACGAAGTCGAATGCCTAATCTAGCATGGAAAAGGTGGAACCGTTAAATCTATAGCTGTTTAGGAAGTGTGCTAAAAATATAAGGTTAGAACAATCAAGGATATATCATATGGATATCGAGAAATTCTTCAAAGCAAACGACCGAGTGCTCACGTAAAACGAACACGAGAGGCTCCAGTCGTGAAGATAATGATCATCTAAAAACCACAAGTCACAAACAACCACGAACCAAAGGTTGGAAGGGCAAAAATCCCCTCACGTAAGCTACATTAGAAAGCGATAATATGTACATGGATAAGCATGGTACTCCCCCACGAGGCACCTCGTTTTTGATTACCGAGTCATGAGCTCGACTCGATCCCCTCAATACTAATTATCATTGGGGAAGGTGACTTGGTCGAGGTCGTTCAAAGAAGGAACTTCCCCACCAAAGTAGTGCTTCAACCTATGGCCATTCACCTTGAAGTTAGGACCATCATTTTGAGGTAGCTCGATGGTCCCATAAGGAAACACTTGGGTAATAGTGAATGGTCTGGACCAACAGGATTTCAACTTGCCGGAAAATATTTTCAATCTTGAGTTAAAAAGCAACACTTGATCTCCAATGTTAAAGACCCGGTTTTTAATTTTAGAATCATGAAACTTTTTAGTTTTCTCTTTATAAATCAATGAATTTTTATAAGCAGTGTCCCTTAATTCATCCAATTCATTCAATTGCATTTTCTGGTGTTTTCCCGCGGTCTCAATGTCATCATTACAATGCTTTAGGGCCCAATAAGCTTTATGTTCGAGTTCAATGGGCAAGTGACAATTCTTCCCATACATAAGCTTGTAAGGAGTGCACCCAATGGGTGTCTTATGAGCGGTACGAAAGGCCCATAAAGCATCGTCTAACTTATCCGACCAAGATTGTCAGTTTTCCCCTATCGCTCTCTCCAAGATCCTCTTCAAAGCTCGGTTTGAAACTACGACTTGCCCACTCGTTTGTGGGTGATAAGCCGTAGAAAGCCGATGTGTAACCCCATATTTCTTTAGAACCCTTTCAAATTGGTCATTACAAAAATGGGTTCCACGATCGCTTATGATAGCACGAGGGGTTCCAAACTGAGAGAATAGTTGCTTCAAAAACATGACTACCACACGAGCATCGTTCGTGGGCAAAGCCTTAACTTCCACCCACTTAGATAGGTAGTCAACGGCGACAAGGATGTACTTATTACCACGAGATGATGGGAACGACCCCATAAAATCAATGCCCCATACGTCAAAGATCTCACACAGTTGGATGATGTTTTGTGGCATTTCATCGTTTTGTGAGGCTTTTCCTTGACGTTGGAATGAGCCACACAACTTGACAAGTGCGTGCGTATCTCGGTAAATAGTAGGCCCAAGAAACCGGCATCAAAGACCTTATTCGCCGTGAGATTAACACCATGGTGACCACCCGTCGGTCCCTCGTGACAAGCTCTAAGGATATTAGATGCTTCGGTGCCAAAAACACAACGTCGAATAATTTGATCCGCCCAAGTCCGAAATAGGTAAGGGTCGTTCCAAAATTAGAACTTGACTTCACAAAAGAATTTCCATTTTTGTTGAGTCGTCATACCCTTAATGATGAAGTTGCCCGCATTGTAATTTGCGATGTCCGCAAACCATGGGGTGGAAGAATCTTTCTTGGAATTCACTACACCAAGTGTCTCGAGAGGAAATGTTTCGGTGATTTCCTTGTTCTCGTACACACTTTGGTGAGGTCTTCCAATCGAGAGAGGTGATCGGTCGCAAGATTCTCGGCTCCTTTTTTGTCAAGTATTGTGACATCAAATACTTGTAGGAGGAGAATCCAACGAAGCAATCTCGGCTTAGCATCTTTTTTAGACAAGAGGTACTTGATTGCCGAATGATCCGTATACACTATACTTTTGTTCAAGACGAGATAAGGTCGGAATTTCTCAAATGCATACACCACGACAAGGAATTCCTTTTCCGTTGTGCTATACATAAGTTGAGCCTCGGTCATCGTCTTGCTAGCATAGTGAATAGGCAAGAAGTGCTTTTCATGACGTTGCCCCAAAACGGCCCCAATAGCGTAATCACTTGCATCACACATTAGCTCAAAGGGGAGGTTCCAATTGGGAGGAACAAGGATGGGAGCTTCGGTAAGTTTCCTCTTAAAGATTTCAAAGGCTCATACACAATCTTCGTTAAAGACAAAAGGAGCATCTTTTTCGAGGAAGTGTGTAATGGGTCAAGATATCTTTGAAAAATCCTTGATGAATCGACGATAAAATCCCGCGTGGCCTAGGAAAGTTCTAACTCCCTCAACGGTTTTGGGATGAGGTAATTTAGCGATGACGTCTATCTTAGCTTTATCTACCTCAATATCCGTTTTCGAGACCTTGTGCCCTAAGACGATTCCTTCTTTAACCATAAAATGACATTTTTCCCAATTGAGCACAAGGTTGGTTTCCTCACAACGTTTCAACATTTGTTTCAAATTTCCTAAACACGAAGTGAACGAACTACCAAACACAGAAAAGTCATCCATAAAGACTTCCATCGTCTTCTCGATCATGTCATGAAAAATAGCCATCATACACCGTTGAAAAGTTCCCGGTGCATTACAAAGTCCGAATGGCATTCTAAGATAGACAAACATTCCATATAGACACGTAAACGTAGTTTTTTCTTGATCATGAGGATCGATGGGGATTTGATAGTAACCGGAAAAACCATCTAAAAAGCAATAGAAATCGCTTCCCGCAAGACGCTCCAACATTTGATCCATGAAGGGCAAGGGAAAATGGTCTTTACGAGTGGCGTCATTCAACTTACGATAGTCGATGCACACCCTCCAACCGGTCACGAGTTGAGTTGGAATTAACTCGTTGTTATCGTTTGGCACAATGGTCATTCCTCCCCTTTTAGGTACACAATGAATGGGGCTCACCCAAGGGCTATCGGAAATAGGGTAAATTATTCCCGCGTCAAGGAGTTTAAGGACTTCCTTTTTGATGACGTCGTGAATTTTGGGGTTCAGCCTCCTTTGACATCAGATTGCGGGCTTCTAGTCTTCCTCTATTAAAATTTTGTGTGTACAAAATTTTGGGTCGATACCCTTAATGTTGGATAATTTCCACGCAATTGCCCCTTTGTGAGTCCTCAAGACATCGATAAGTGCGGTTTTTTCATCATCCTAAAGATCCTTCGAAATAATAACCGGCAACTTATCGTCTCCTTCCAAGAATACGTATTCAAGATGAGGAGGAAGATATTTCAACTTGAGGATTGGTGGTTCCTCGATTGAAGATTTGGGTTCGATACTCATAACCTCCACCAGCGGAGGAAATGGGAAATTGTTAAGAAAATCCTTGATAATTAAAAAGTCCTCATCATTGTCGAGGTCTTCGTTAGAAGTTCGAGGTACATCAAACTCTTCCAAAGTAAAACCACCTCCTTCAAATGGAGTGAAGGATGGTGTCGAATTATCAAGAATAGGATCGAGCATAGTGGGATTGCCAATATTTTCTTCATCACCAAAACCTAAAAAATCTTGTGAAAATTCTTCGCAAACAACATCGATCATATCAATATAGTTTAAAGTCGTGATAGAATAAACATGAAAAAGTTTGTAGTTTTGTGTTGCGTTTATAACAAGTTCCTCGTCGTTGAAACGTAAGGTGATTTTCCTTGCATGCACATCAATAAGCGCTCTCGACATATCTAAAAACGAACGACCTAAAATAAGAGGAACTTAAAGATCTGTGGGAATATCGGCTACGATAAAGTCTACCGGATAATAGAACTTTCCCACTTTCACAAAAACGTCTTCGGCCAACCCACTTGCGGGAATTGTGGAATGATCGACCATCTCGATAGACATTCTTGAAGGAGTAAGATTAGGAAGATTGAGCGACTTGAATATGTCAAGAGGCATCAAATTGATACTTGCACCAAGATCGGCCAAGGCATAGCATTCTTCCATATCTTGAATACCAACCGGAATTAAGAACTTACCGGGGTCACCGACTTTTTGAGGTATGCGGTTAAGATAAACCGATGAACAACTAGACAATTTTTGCAATTTCTCCTTGTTGTTTAACATACTCTTAAAGTTGGCGGCAAATCGAGGCATCATAATTAAAGCGTCGGCAAAACTTATGTTAGAATGCAAATCACGAAACATCTTAATGAAAAGCTCAAATTGGTAATTATATCGTTCTTGCAATTTTTCCTTACGAAGTCTCGATGGGTAAGGTAAGGGTGGTGTTGGGTGGGGCATAGGCATAGCCTTTGGAATCTCGGGTTCCAATGTTGGTAAAGGGTCAACCGTAGGTGTGGTTTGAGCGGTACTTCGTGGGATAGTAATGTGCCCCTTTTCGACCACCACCTCGGGTTCTTCCTCAATTTCCTCCACCGTAGGAGTAATTGGTTGAGGAGTCGGTTCCTTAAAGGTCTTACCAATACGTGTGGTAATCACTTTCATCTCTCCCTTCGGGTTCGACACGGTGTTACTAGGAAGACCACCCGAAGAAGACGGTTTACACATTATAGCCTCAAACATGCTTGAAGAACAAACCATCATCAAAAACAAATCTCGTCTTGTGGTTAAGGGATACCGTCAACAAGAAGGCATAGACTACGATGAATCATTCGCTCCAGTCGCTCGTTTGGAAGCAGTCAGGATATTCCTTGCTTAAGGGCTTCACGGTTTTTCAGATGGACGTTAAAGCTGCTTTTCTCAACGGTCATTTGAAGGAAGAAGTATATGTGAATCAGCCGGAAGGATTCATCGATCCTCATCATCCTGACAAAGTCTATCGTCTCAAGAAGGTTGTATATGGATTTAAACAAGCTCCAAGGGCATGGTACGAAGAACTTTCAAACTTCTTGGTCTCCAAAGGATTCTCCAAAGGTTCTATTGATCCTACTCTCTTTATAAATAAATATGGGGATGACATACTGCTGGTGCAAGTTTATGTTGATGACATTATTTTTTGTTCTACGAACCCAAAACTTTCAAAACGTTTTGAAAATCTAATGCACAGCAGATTTGAAATGTCAATGATGGGGGAGCTAAAATTCTTTTTAGGCCTCCAGATTCATCAATCTCCACGTGGTATCTTCATTAACCAAGCTAAGTATGCTCAAGAGATACTTAAAAATCATGGTATGACCTCATGTGCTCGCGTTGGTACACCATTGTCGACCAAATCCCTAGACGCTGACTTGTACTCATATCCCGTAGATCAAACGCGATATCGCAGTATGATCAGGTCACTTATGTACCTTACAACCAGCAGGCATGATATTCATCATGCCACATGCTATTGTGCAGGATATCAAGCCAGGCCTACTCAAAAGCACCTCAAAGAGGTTAAACTGATCTTTCGGTACCTTAAGAATACCATTCACATGGGACTCTGGTATCCGAAGGAAACCGGTTTTCATCTAACAGCTTTTTCAGATTCTGATCACGCAGGTTGCCTTGATAGTCGCAAAATCACTTCTGGTAGCGTACAGTTTCTAGGGGAAGACAAGCTTGTGAGCTGGTCGTCAAAGAAACAGGATTGCACTTCGCTCTCATCAGCTGAAGCAGAATATGTGGCTCTATCCGCTTGTTGTGCTCAAGTCCTCTTGATGAGAACTCAACTCACGGATTATGGCTTTCACTTTGATAAAATACCTATGTATTGTGAATCAAAGTCGGCCATAGCCATATCTTGCAATCCGGTTCAGCACTCCCGTACCAAGCACATTGCAGTCAGATATCACTTCATCAAGGAACAAGTGGAACGTGGTATCGTGGAATTATACTTTGTCAGAACTGAGTACCAGATAGCAGACTTATTTACTAAAGCCCTATCTCAAAATAGGTTTCAGTATCTCGTCGGCCGTCTTGGTATGAAGTATATGACTCCAGAAGACTTAGAGGTTTTGGCAAATGAAGCTGCTTGATATTCTCTCATAACGACTTCTAAGTAAATGTCAGCTTAGAACTCGAACTTCAACTAAAGGAAAGTTCATCACGGATGATAACTTATCCTTCACAACGGGAAATTTATCTTTCTCGGTCATGAGCTAGTCACAAAACAATCAACATTTTGAGCTCATGAAAATCGGACCCGAAAGGGAAGTGTACGTTTCAGTGCGCTTTCCATAAGCAATAGAAGAGAAGTCTTCTATCATGATTATTTTAAAACCGTTGAACACAATTTTTCAAGAATTTCTCAAAAGGTTTTTCTAAATGTTTCAAAATTGTGTGTTCAACACTACCTTCCTCATATGTGGTTTTTAAATCTCAAAATAGTCATATGTTATTTTGATCAATTTTTGAGGGGGAGCGTTTTGAAATCAAGCCTTTAATGTTGTTGGGTACATCTCAAAGTTTTCATATTTTATGTATCCAACACATTCCGAAAATGATATTAAATTGTCAAATGTAATATATTATATCGGATAAGGCATCTCAACTCCGTACCTCAACATATTTTGTGGTGTTGTTTTTCCAAAATTTTGTCAAATTTTATTTTAAGACACACATATATTGTTGAGGGGGAGCGACCCGACTGAAAAAGTTCCATGATTCATGCGTGCACACATGTTTCTCTCCCACTCGGTTTTCAGAATTTGTCATATTTTAATCATTTGGTATCTCTAATATGATGTTTCTATATTAGAGATAGGGGGAGAAAATGTGATTAAAATCTAATATATTGCAACATGTGATCTTTAAGAATCAAGTGCAACTCTTTCCTTCACATGCTAAACCATTTCGTATATCGATGCATGTGTGGAGGGGGAGCTTTTCGGAAATGTAAAACTTTCAAGTGTTAAAAGTTTTTATTTTTATCAAGCACTTTGAATGGTTTTCAATGGTTTATGGTTACGATCTATACCCAAAACAACCTACTATCCACGATGGAACGATGGAGTCAAAAGGTGGTTTAGGATAGGAAGCTAAGTCCTATGATCCAACCAGAACCGGAGGGATCTATCGAAGGACATTTCATAGCTAGAAATAGTTGTCCTTAGGAAAGATGGAGTTGAATGAAGCTGAATGCGGACCAATTACTTAAGTTAGCACTGGAACAATCACAACAAGGTGCTAGTGATGACGTGTTGGTAAGCATTGAAGGAGTTAAATATTCTATGCAACTTAGGCAGAAACCGGGTTAACACATCTATCGAAGACAAGTGCCATGGACCCAGTGATGCGATGCACAACCCTTCCCCAACCATTCGAGTTTCTCTCAAAAGAAACTTGTCTCATTTTCACGGAGATAAACACGTATCTATTGACTTTCTCACTCCGAGTTAGTTAATATTGAAAAGGTGGCAGTCTGCTCCAGCCTTCGATTACCAAAATGCACTTATTGAGTCTAGAGCCAAACAAGATCTATCTATCGTTTCATTAGGACACAATCTAGTCCTACGCATTATCCTTGTGATATTTCCAGAATATCTGAGTGATACGATTCACAATGAAGATGGAAATCCAGCTTAAGCCAGCATCAAACAAGCTCATGGTAGGTAACTTGTGCGATTCTACACGAATCAAACTTGTGAGAACTGGAAAGCAACTAAGTTTGGATTCTTAATTGATTCAAACTTGATTCCAGGTTTCTTCACAAAATACATGTGATCTTGCCAGAACATTCAGAGTGACACTCATTAGTGTTCACAGTGACGAATGGAAATCCTTCCAGTGTCGACATCAAACAACACTGCGGTTGGTAACTCGCAAGATTCTCTATGAATCAAGCTTGTGACAAACTGGAAAGCAACAAAGGTGTGATTCTTATTGAATCAAACTTGTTCAAGGAATTCTGAATTGACGACTCTAATCAGACGGATAAGTTATCCTTATGATTCACTCTTTATGTTTACAGTCTGCTTTGAGACGGTCGAGTAAAGAGAACTGGCTACTACCACCGGGAAACCCTGTTAAGGAGATTCTTAATCGAATCTACACGATCACAGGTACGGTATCTAATACCGTCTAAACGGTCTTCACCGACCGGAGGTAAAACGCTACCGAGTTAGGATGAAATGTTCAAAGTCATTTTATCCGTGTCTATATATGTTGCTGCATATCAAGAAGGTGGCGTAGTTGTGTAACCGATGTCGATTCAGAAGTCACAAGAGCACAAGATGGCGATAATCAAGATACTTAAGAATGTAAGAATGTAATAGGTCATCTTGTCACAAGAGCTCAAGATGAACACTGTCAAGAATAGATTGAAGATCTCAAGAACTCAAAGTCAAAAGACAAAGGCTCAAGATAAAGATCACAAGGCATGAAGGAACAAAGTCGTTACAAACAAGATCAAGACCAAGATACAAGACCAAAGCAGGAAGATCTCCTCTACAAGAATGTATTCACTCAATCATCTTATGCTTTTTAAGCTTTTTAAGATGACCGATACATTGGGGGAGATTGTTAGCCCTATATTTTATATAGTATAACAAGAATGTAATAGGTCATCTTAGTCGTTATTGGTCTTGTATTGTAATAGGTTAGTCGGGAAAACCGGGCTTGGACTTTAAGCTAATATTGTCTAAGTTAGGGGCGTAAGCCCAAGACAAAGCCAAGCCCGGCCCAAGTCACTTAAACCCACGGCCCAACAAGCCAAGGGTATATATACCCTCTTCCATATGTGGAAGAGGGTGTTGGTTACCATTTTGTTTCTCTCTCTAAAAGTGTTTAACCTTCCAAATTCTCTCTAGTTTCTCTCTCTACTTTCTTCTCTTTCTCTCTTTAAATATCAACTAAATCTTGTGTTATGGATTGATATGGGTATAACAATATTCTATCCTCAAACTTAGATTGCCTTTTATCCGCCTTAAGCATCTCTTGTTTAATTTCATGTTGGCCTTGTTCCATTTTTTATTGATTTTGTTGTAACCTTTGTACGTTACTCTCCATTTTGTTTGTATGAATCTTAAGTTCATTAGCAAGCTCGTTTTTCGACTCATTTTTCAAATCATTCTTAATCTCGGGTCTTAGGCTAATTATCTTCCTTTGTATATTATCAAATTTAGCATCATTAGCCGTTGCATAATCAACAAATTCATTTGGAAGATCTTTCATGTTTTGCAAACCTTTGTTGTTGTTTTGAAAATCACGGTTTTGATTTTTGTTTTGCACTTGATTATTAGTCCCTTGATTCCCATAGTTGTTACCCTTATAATTGTTCCTTTGATTTTCTTGGTAACCAACTTGATTGTTTCGATAATAGTTAGCATTTTGATTTGGTGGAAAACCCGGTGGAGTCAATTGATTAGTGCGGGTAACTTGACCGTTTTGGTTATAAGTTCCCGTGGCCGCGTAGGCACTCGAAGTGTTACCACCGACGGTAATGGACTCGGATAAATCATGACCTCCACCACAATAAACACAAGAAACCTCAACCGCTTTAGCCGTAGCGGGAGTGGGTTGTTCACCAACTTTGAACTCAATCAATAGTCCCTTAAGCTTATCAAATATCTTGTTCTCCAATTTAGCTTCTCTTTGGCAAGCATCGATGGTATGTGAAAATGAAGGCGAAGACGAAGCCTTGTTAACACTCGATATGCTACAAGGGCTATAGACCTTGGACCTATTCTCAATGATCAACAATGCTTACTCGACCGTTTTACACAAAAAATTACCACCCGCGGCGGCATTGAGATAGTCTCGTTCATGATCGTTCAATCCATTGTAAAACGTGTCGATTTGATATAAGTCAGAAAAACCGTGATGAGGACATTCATGCAATATTTCCTTAAACCTATTCCAAGCCGTTGAAAAACTCTCATTGTATTGTTGTGAAAACTTTGAAATCTCGTTTTTTAAGTGCGTAGTCTTAGAGGGCGGGAAAAATTAGTTCACGAACTTAGAAACGAGATCCTTCTACCTCAATATAGAATTGGGTGGCTCTTTCTCTAACCAAATTTTAGCGGGCCCCGCTAAGGAATACGGAAAAAGCATCATCTTAATCGAGTCGTTTGAGACGTCCTTAAACTTGCAAGTTGCCGTAAGACGATGCGGGTTGTCCTTTTCGTCACCACGAAACTTGTTGTTTTGGATCATGGACAACAAACCCGTCTTAACCTCAAAATTCTCCGTAAGGATAGCGGGATGATACTAGGGTTTTGTATGGGTTCTAATTTCTCTCACAGTCCTCTCGAATTGATCTCGGTCTTAAGTGGAATGATTGTTCTTGGTTACTAAAAAAGGGGTTTGGATTTTTAAACTACTAAATGACAAATGCACTAAAGTGTAAGATTAAATGTAAACTTAAATTTAAAAGTAATTAGATTAATAACAATTAATAAAACTTGCATTGAAATTAAAATTGAAATTAAAATTGAAATTAAAATTAAAATTAAAGTCATGGTTTAAATATAAATATGAAATAAGGAAACAGTAAAGAAACAGTAAGAAATCTTAAAAATACCCAAAAGAAATTGATTCGGAAGTTTTGTCCTTGATTCGGAACTATTGATCCGGAACTTTTCACCCGGAAGTCTTCATTCGGAACTTTTTAGAAAACACCTTCATTCGGAACTTTTTTCGGAAGTTTATTCGGAACTTTCACTCATTCGGAAGTTTTTGGAAAAGAAGTTTAGTCGGAACTTAAGTGTTCATCCGGAACTTTTGATTTCATTCGGAACTTTTGAACAAAAAACTCATTCGGAAGATTTTAATTCATTCGGAACTTTTGTTCATTCGGAACTTTCTATTCATCCGGAACTTTTTGCTTATTCGGAACTTTCTACTGACTCGGAACTTTTTAACAAGGCATTCATCCGGAACTTTTTAGTTCATTCGGAAGTTTTTGGTTCATCCGGAACTTTTGAGTTCATCCGGAAGTCTGGGAACAAGATATAGTAGCAGAACCCCCGAAGAACAAGGAACACAAATTTGATCAAAAATCAAATTAAATACTCAAAAAGGTTTTACCAAATTAACCACAAATCATCTAATAACCATAAGTAACAAATCCCATCAACAAAAACACAAAACCTAACAACTTTTGAAGATCAAATCAAGAAAATAAGAACTTAAGAACTAGAAAAGAAAAATGATGATGAACAAGATTAAATGGAAAGATTAAACAAGAACTTGTATTGATGATTAATGTTTTGACAAGATAAAACAAAGATTAAAATTACAAGATTAGAAAATCAAAGATTAAAATCACCAATCACCCTAGTGGTGATGGTGATGATACGAACTAAGAGGAGAGAAAAGTGGGGGAGAAGAAAACTAAAAATTAACTGGAAGGAAAGTGTGAGGGGTGGACTATTTGTAGGTGTTTCCCTTGGTTGGTGAGTGGGCTTTCTCCCATTCTTCTTGTCTTCTCGTCTTTTCAGAAAAGTTGACGTTTTCGATTCTGATTCGGGATTTGTCGTCGATTAAATTCAACTCGTCTTTTAATTTCTTCGTTTAATAGACTTGAGTTTCTTCGACTTATGAAAATCTTCCATCTTTGATCCTTTTCTTCGATAAATCTTCGAATAGGCCCAGTGACTTCAAATCTTTTGCATCTCTTGGACAATAGACTTTATCTTGAGTCTTTTTCTTCGGTAAAACCCGTGCAATCCCATGTTTTCTTCAATATTCATCCGGTTAGCTCTGAAAACACAATAAACACAAAAACCACGCATAATTCCAAACAAATGATATTAAATACGTGTTTTGGTCTCGTTTTAGCCAGAATTAAGTGGTAAAAGGATGGGTGTTTACACACCTATCAAATCCCCTACACTTAACCATTGCCACGCCCTCATGCAATGCTTAGTGATAAAACAATTTTACACTTTTCTCATAATTAATCAACCTTGGCCTTATTCAAACACTACTAAACAAAAATTAAGGTACTAAAAGAAATTAAACTTTAAAGGAAACCAAAGGATAGAAAACCATTTTCACTTGAAAATAGCTACATGGAAATAACTTGCAAAGAAATTAATGACTTACATTAGGGCTTTGGTGCTGCGAAGATTTATCACCCTCAAGTTTCACGTTCCCCAAACTAAGCTTAAAAACGAGATCATTGTTATTATAAGTTAGCAATTCAAACACTTACACACATGGCTTAATTATATGCTTAAACTCTCTTATTCCTAAGTGTATCTCTTATATTTTATTTTTGTCTTAGAATGATCATGAAGATGCATTTTTGGACTTATTTCGATAGTTTATTTAGGCTGAAAGCAAAGTAGGACGATTTGATCAATAGTTAGCTAAAGGACAAAATCTCTTAAAACTGCTTCTCGGGATATCAAAAAGTTCATATCTTGGCATAACTCGGTTCACGATTTGAGACCTTTCTCGGGCCGATATTTGGCATGTACTTCATACTTCATATCTTGAGAGACGTGCTTGAGATAATGGTCTTCTCATCGTTCATAGAGTTTCTTCACTTGGAGACTTTTGAGGGGTACTCCAACTTTGTTGACCACGACTTCATGATTATTTCTTCAATCTCTATTTGGGATTTTGAGATACAACGATCCGCCTCCTTTTCGGACTTGGATCTATTTATCCTCATACCTTGTTAGGGTCTTTTCGGATAGACTTCTCCATCATCTTTATGGGAGTTGATTGCTTTTCGTCGTGAGTCTTGATCCTTCATATTGACTTTGGGAATAATGCTTTTCACATCACCTTGGATCTTTAGCAATAAAATGGAATCCTCATGCCTTGTTAGGGCTTTTTCGGACTCGCCAATCTTCGCGCCCCGCTTCATAAGTTATGCCTTGGCTATGAACCCTTATCATTACCGAGCAACTTTTAAACGATCTTGGGCTAGAAGCTAAGTAACTTTTCAAATCGTACGACCTTATTTATTACAGATAAATTATTAGCAAGTGATGGGAGAATAGGCAAATAATTACACCAAGTGAGCTTGTGCAAGAATACCGACTTATAATTGACTCTATCATTTCTCGTCCTCCACAATTTAAAATCTCAAGTAACGAGACTCGTGGATACTTAGCCTAATAAACCAATTAAGGTCTACATGGTTAAGGATACTAGCTAGAATAAACTTGGATAAGTCTATTCGGGTTGAGTCAAAATAAACGCAACGGGCCTAATATGTCAAAGACTTCTAAACTAGCTACACCACTTTATTAATAATTTGACTTTATTGCGGGATATATACATATGAAAGCAACGATAAAAATTTAAAAATTACAACTAAATGGCCAAAGTTAATAAAAATATTGAAAAATGTTGAAAAACATGATTTTCCGGTTAAATGAAGGCATTTTCATGGAAAAGTCCACTTAAAACTTCGATAGAAGTCCCCTACACTTAAGATAAACATTGTCCTCAATGTTTAAGCATGTGGGAAAAGTCTCCCCTACACTTATGACATTGTGCACGTTGGTTAAATCAAGCTAAGGAAGAGACGACTAACGTGATCAATTTCAAATGTGAGTATGAAGAAAATTGAATCACGATAGTTGAGAGATAGAACCGGATTTCGGATAACACGGGAGCACGGTTCTTCAGAGATTCCAAGAGTGCACTTATCCCTGTAATCACATCACCACACAAATACAAACACGTATAGAAGTCCCCCTACACTTAGGAGGTTAAAACATAAAAGGATAGATACTCGGGCTGCCTCCCGAGGAGCGCTTATTTTTGATAACCGAGTCACGAGCCTGACTCGACCCAAAATTAGTTCATGGGGAACGTGGTGAGGGATGGAATCACCTCCTGAGAGGTGTCCTCACCAAAGTACAACTTCACTCGTTGGCCATTCACCTTAAAATTTGGTCCATCAGGTTGAGCGAGCTCGAGAGTACCATATGGAAAAATTTGGGCGATGGTGAATGGGCCGGACCAACGAGATTTGAGCTTGCCCGAAAAGATTTTCAACCGAGAGTTAAAAAGTAAGACTTTGTCTCCAACATGGAACTCTCGGTTTTTGATCTTGGAGTCGTGAATGAGCTTAGTTCTTTCCTTATAGATTAAAGAATTTTCATAAGCCTCATTCCGAAGTTCATTCAGCTCATTGAGTTGGATCTTGCGTAGGTCACCGGCTTTGTTGATATCAAAATTAGCCCACTTCAAGGCCCAGTAAGCCTTGTGCTCCAACTCAATGGGGAGGTGGCACGCTTTCCCGTACACAAGACGATAAGGCGTACAGCCGAGCGGGGTCTTGTAAGCAGTACGGAAAGCCCACAAAGCATCATCAAGTTTATCAGCCCATGAGGCACGATGCTCTCCCACGGTTCTTTCCAGAATTCGCTTAAGACCTCGGTTGGATATTTCAGCCTGGCCATTAGTTTGTGGGTGGTAGGCTGTGGAAAGACGATGATTTACACCGTACTTAGCCATGACTCTATCAAATTGGTCATTGCAAAAATGAGTCCCACGATCACTAATAATGGCACGAGGCACACCGAATCTAGCGAAAAGAGCTTTCAGAACACCCTGGCGTCATTAGTAGGTAAAGCTTTGGCTTCAACCCACTTTTAAACGTAATCAACGGCTACAAGGATGTATTTGTTTCCTTTAGAAGAAGGGAATGGCCCCATAAAGTCGATACCCCAAACATCAAAAATTTCACACTCTTGAATGAAATTCTGAGGCATCTCGTCTTTATGTGTGATCGTGCCTTGTTTTTGGCAAACATCACATCTTTTAACCATATCGTGAGCGTCACGATATATGGAGGGCCAATAAAATCCCGAATCAAACACTTTTTTGGCGGTGTAGTTGGGACCAAAGTGACCACCGGTGGGTCCTTTGTGGCAAGCATCAAGGATTTCTGATGCTGCCGGTCCGTCAACACATCGGCGGATAATCAGGTCGGCACATTGTTTGAATAGGTAAGGGTCGTCCCAAAAGTAAGTCTTAATGTCGGTGAAGAACTTTTTCTTTTGTTGAGACGTCAACCCTTCCTTGAGAATTCCACCCGCCAAGTAGTTTACAAAGTCCGCAAACCACGGGGTTTCATTAGAATTCAAATTTATAGACATTAAGGTCTCCAAGGGAAAAGAATTATTGATTTCTTTGTTCGGATGATCCCCCTGGTAAGGATCCTCAAGTCTGCTGAGATGATCCGCGGCTAGGTTTTCAGCTCCTTTTTTATCGCGAATTTCGATTTTAAATTCCTGGAGCAGCAAAACCCATCGAAGAAGTCTTGGTTTGGAATCTTGCTTTGTCAACAAGTACTTCAGCGCGGAGTGATCGGTATACACAATTGTGGTGGAAAGGACAAGATAGGGGCGAAATTTTTCAAAGGCATAGACAACAGCTAAAAGCTCTTTTTCGGTTGTCGTATAATGCAATTGTGCCCCTGTCATTGTCTTGCTAGCGTAATGGATCGGTTGGAAGTGTTTGTTCACTCTTTGTCCAAGAACCGCTCCAATAGCAAAATCACTAGCATCGCACATCAACTCAAAAGGCAGCTCCCAATTAGGGGTAACCAAGACGGGTGCCTTAGTTAGCTTATCCTCAAGCGAGTTGAAGGCTTCAAGGCACTCTTTGGAAAAGATAAAAGGAGTATCTTTTTCCAAGAGGTGGGTCATCGGGCGAGCGATTTGAGAAAAATCCTTGATGAATCGTCGGTAGAAGCCCGCATGACCCAGGAAACTTCTCACACCCTTCACGATTGAAGGTGGAGGCAACTTGGCGATAACATCGACTTTAGCACGGTCTACTTCAAGACCGGCTTTGGAAATCTTGTGTCCCAGCACGATGCCTTCTTTTACCATAAAATGGCATTTTTCCCAATTCAGAACAAGGAGAGTGTCTTCGCACCGCTTGAGCATACGTTCCAAATTGGCAAGGCAAGAAGAGAAAGAATCCCCGAAGACCGAGAAATCATCCATGAAGACTTCCATGGTTTGTTCAACCATGTCATGGAAGATAGCTAACATGCACCTTTGGAAAGTCCCGGGCGTATTACATAAGCCAAAAGGCATTCTTTTGTAAGCAAATGTGCCATAGGGACAAGTGAATGTCGTCTTCTCTTGATCTTGGGGATCGATGGGTATTTGGAAATAACCCGAGAAACCATCAAGAAAGTAGTAATATTCATTACCCGCTAAACGTTCAAGCATTTGGTCCATAAAAGGTAGAGGGAAATGATCCTTTCTCGTGGCATCATTGAGTTTGCGGTAGTCTATACAAACTCTCCACCCAGTAACGAGACGAGTGGAAATTAACTCGTTGTGTTCATTGGGAACAACGGTTATTCCGCCCTTCTTGGGCACACAATGGATTGGACTAACCCATGGTGAATCCGAAATAGGGTAAATCATACCCGCATCAAGAAGTTTGATAACCTCTGTTTTGATGACTTCATGTATTTTTGGATTCACCCTTCGTTGGCTTTGAATTGTGGGCTTAAAGTCGTCCTCCATGAGAATTTTGTGTGTGCAGAAGTGAGGATCAATTCCACGAATATCCGAGATTTTCCAAGCAATAGACTTCTTATGATCTTTCAAGACGGTGATAAGTCGGGCTTTTTCTTCTTCCTTTAGGTCCTTAGCAATGATGACTGGCGACTTCTTCTCTTCTTCAAGGAATACATACTCAAGATGGGGCGGCAACTCCTTAAGTTCTAAATCCGGAGGATTTTCGACGGGAGGCGTATTTAAAGTCGGAGTATCGATAGCAATGACCGTGGGAGATGGAGGAGAAGGATTGTCTTCGTTGAGAAGATTGTCAAAGAAATTGATGTCTTCATCCCCATCGATAGGAGAATCATTAGTAGCTAAATTCACATCTCCCATGGTATCTTCAAGATTGTTCCAAAACAAATCACTATCTCCAAATAGAGACAATGATGAATCAATAGAGGACACGGTCTCAACATTGGGAAGAGAGGTAGGAATACTTTTGCAAGCATCATTAAAGTGTTCTTCACAAGCCTCATCAAGAACGTCAATGCAATTAACGCTCTCATATGAATAAGGCTGTTTAGACAACTTTCCCATGTTGAAGACTACTTTATCGTCACCCACTCTCATGATAAGCTCACCGGCTTCAACATCGATGAGAGTGCGACCGGTCCTCAAGAATGGACGACCAACAATTAGTGGCACACGAGGGTCCATTTCGTAGTCGACGACAACAAAATCAGCAGGAAAGGTGAATTTGTCGACTCCTACAATGACGTCTTCGGCTATCCCCACTGGATAAGCAACCGTACGGTTAGCTAATTCCAAAGTCATTTTGGTGGGGACTAGCTCTGGGAGAGATAATTGCTTCCAAACACTTAGAGGCATGAGATTAATACTGGCACCTAGATCGGCTAGGGCCATGCAATTCCCTACTCCCGGGAAATTGCAAGGGATAAGAAAACGACCCGGATCACCAAGCTTGGTTGGCAATTTCCTTAAGAGCACTGCAGAGCAATTCTCATTAAGTTGGGTGTTGGCAATATCGAGGAGCTTTTCCTTATCGCTCAGAAGATCTTTAAACATTTTCGCATATTTAGGCATGTGAGCGAGAGCCTCAGCGAAGGAGATATTGAAATTCAGTTGTTTAAACATTTTAAGGAAGTTCGAAACCTGAATATCATCCTTGCTCTTTTGCTTCTCTTTCCTCAACCTAGATGGATAAGGTATATTGGAAGAAGAGGAAGGCTTTGGAAGAATTGGATCACTCACATCCTTGGGTGGAGGAGGGGTAGAAGGAAGAGGTGGAGAAATTGGGGAAGGAGAAGGATGAGGAATCGGAGCAGGTGACTCGTTCTCCTTAGTCATAATCACCGGTGGAGGTATAGGAAGCTTGGGTTCCTTGGTACCTTTGCCACTTCGAGTGGTGATTGCTTTCATCTCCCCTCTTGGATTCGCAACGGTGTTACTCGGAAGAGTACCCGAAGAAGAGGGTTGATTACCTTGGAAGAAACCAGCCATCATGTTCCTCAAGTCATTAGTTTGGCTATCCAACGTGTTTCTCATGTCGGCTCTCAAATCATTTCCTTGCTTGACCAAGTCTGCTTTCAAGTTTCGCACTTCCTGTTGGAGATTTTCCACGATCACATCATTGGTCCTCATGTAGGTTGCAACCTCTTGGTGTAATGCAGTGGTGGTTTGGTTGGGAGGAGCATTGTATGCAGGTGGTTGATAAGCAGGTTGTTGGTAAACTTGGTTGTTACGTTGAGGTGGTTGTTGCTGCTTGTGAGGAGGGATGTATGGTGTACGAGGTTGTTGTTGTTGTTGTTGAGGAGGGCGATT
This sequence comes from Glebionis coronaria, assembly GCA_025667525.1. Taxonomy (NCBI): domain Eukaryota; kingdom Viridiplantae; phylum Streptophyta; class Magnoliopsida; order Asterales; family Asteraceae; genus Glebionis; species Glebionis coronaria. The sequence goes on along the minus strand of CM046875.1, from coordinate 86,248,405 downwards.
GAGGTTTGATTGTTGGTTTGGGTTGGTTGGAGGAAAACCAGGTGGTGAAAGATAGTTGTTGGAGCGGTAGCTAAGCAAATTACGGTCACCTTGAGGTCTAGCTTGATAAGCAGGTTGAGGATAGGTGCCATATGCCGCATTCACATTCTCAGCAGGGTAGTCTTGGGTGGCGGTACAAGTTGTGTAAGAGTGAGGACCACCGCATATCTCACAAGGTTGGCTGACAGCGTTAACTTGAGCGTTTTTAGCGTTGTTGCTGTTGCTGTTGCTGACGGTGTGGGTGACAAGCGATTCAAGAAGCGTAGTGATTTTGTCCAATCGCTTGTCGCTGTCATTAGTGCTAGCACTAGCGACATTGGTCCGAACACTCTTGGTTTGCACACGAGATTTATTCTCAATGATGTCCCAAGCAGCATTGGAAGTCTTAGCCAAAAGATTACCCCCCGAGGCACTGTTTAGTGAATCTTGGTCACTCATGCTTAAACCATTGTAAAAAGTATTAATTTGATGTACTTTGGTAAAACCATGTTGTGGGCATTTTCTTAAAAGATCTTTAAAACGATCCCAAGATTCACTGAACGACTCATCGTACTTTTGTTCAAAATTTATGATCTCATTCCGCAAAGCGGTAGTACGAGAGGGTGGGAAAAAGTAATTGATAAACTTTGTTTCCAAATCCGTCCACGAGAGAATACTCTGTGGCGGTTCCTTAGCAAGCCAATGCCGGGCTTGTCCCTCTAAAGAAAAGGGAAAAAGTTGTAACCTTATAACCTCTTGTGGAACACCATTGAACTTGACCGTGTTGGTGAGTTGCAAGAATCTCTTTATGTGGTCGTGTGGGTCATCAATGGTACGTCCCAAGAATGGTTGAGCGGAGACCATCTGGATAAAGCCTGATTTTAGCTCGAAATTGTTGGCGGCAATTGGTGGTATAACAATTGGATCCGTGTTGCCATCTACATGAGCTTGCAGCAATTCAATCATCGGGCGATTATCCGGAAGGGGCTCATTGTGGTTGTTATTGTTCATGTTGTTGAAAGGTGGGTTGTTGTTGTTATTATTGTTTGGAGGTGGTACACCGGCCATGTCTAAGTGATCGAGAGGCTCGGGCTCTTGATAAGACGTGGATCGAGTGCGCATACACCTGCAAAAGAACTAACAAGGCACAAACAATACAAAAATATTTTTTTGGTTTTTAATTTTTTTAATTTTTTTTTGTATTTTTGAAAATTTTATATTTTTTTAGGATTTTTTGAAAATTTTTATGAAAAAGTAACGTTCACGGGGAACGGATCCCAAAATCCAAGTTCTCACAAAAAACTTTTGATCTTAACGAGAAGAACCGGCAGCGGCGCCATTTGATACTAGATTTTGTTAGGGGTTCAGATTATGTCTCTCGGAATCCTCTCGAATTGATCTCGGTCTTAAGTGGAATGATTGTTCTTGGTTACTAAAAAAGGGGTTTGGATTTTTAAACTACTAAATGACAAATGCACTAAAGTGTAAGCTTAAATGTAAACTTAAATTTAAAAGTAATTAGATTAATAACAGTTAATAAAACTTGCATTGAAATTAAAATTGAAATTAAAATTAAAATTAAAGTCACGGTTTAAATATAAATATGAAATAAGGAAACAGTAAAGAAACAGTAAGAAATCTTAAAAATACCCAAAAGAAATTGATTCGGAAGTTTTGTCCTTGATTCGGAACTATTGATTCGGAAGTTTTGTCCTTGATTCAGAACTATTGATCCGGAACTTTTCACCCGGAAGTCTTCATTCGGAACTTTTTAGAAAACACCTTCATTCGGAACTTTCTTCGGAAGTTTATTCGGAACTTTCACTCATTCGGAAGTTTTTGGAAAAGAAGTTTAGTCGGAACTTAAGTGTTCATCCGGAACTTTTGATTTCATTCGGAACTTTTGGACAAAAAACTCATTCGGAAGATTTTAATTCATTCGGAACTTTTGTTCATTCGGAACTTTCTATTCATCCGGAACTTTTTGCTTATTCGGAACTTTCTACTGACTCAGAACTTTTTAACAAGGCATTCATCCGAAACTTTTTAGTTCATTCGGAAGTTTTTGGTTCATCCGGAACTTTTGAGTTCATCCGGAAGTCTGGGAACAAGATACAGTAGCAGAACCCCCGAAGAACAAGGAAGACAAATTTGATCAAAAATCAAATTAAATACTCAAAAAGGTTTTACCAAATTAACCACAAATCATCTAATAACCATAAGTAACAAATCCCATCAACAAAAACACAAAACCCAACAACTTTTGAAGATCAAATCAAGAAAATAAGAACTTAAGAACTAGAAAAGAAAAATGATGATGAACAAGATTAAATGGAAAGATTAAACAAGAACTTGTATTGATGATTAATGTTTTGACAAGATAAAACAAAGATTAAAATTACAAGATTAGAAAATCAAAGATTAAAATCACCAATCACCCTAGTGGTGATGGTGATGATACGAACTAAGAGGAGAGAAAAGTGGGGGAGAAGAAAACTAAAAACTAACTGGAAGGAAAGTGTGAGGGGTGGACTATTTATAGGTGTTTTCCTTGGTTGGTGAGTGGGCTTTCTCCCATTCTGCTTGTCTTCTCGTCTTTTCAGAAAAGTTGACGTTTTCGATTCTGATTCGGGATTTGTCGTCGATTAAATTCAACTCGTCTTTTAATTTCTTCGTTTAATAGACTTGAGTTTCTTCGACTTATGAAAATCTTCCATCTTTGGTCCTTTTCTTCGATAAATCTTCGAATAGGCCCAGTGACTTCAAATCTTTTGCATCTCTTGGACAATAGACTTTATCTTGAGTCTTTTTCTTCGGTAAAACCCGTGCAATCCCATGTTTTCTTCAATATTCATCCGGTTAGCTCTGAAAACACAATAAACACAAAAACCACGCATAATTCCAAACAAATGATATTAAATACGTGTTTTGGTCTCGTTTTAGCCAGAATTAAGTGGTAAAAGGATGGGTGTTTACACACCTATCACGGGAATCACAATCGCTTCTCCATAACCCTTGGTGGGTGCTTGAAGCAACTCCATCATAGTACAATTAGCCATGGGAGCTTCTTGTTCTACGATGGGTTCGTCAATAGGAGATTCTTCACTAGAAGGTGTTCCTTCCTTTCGGTTTCTACGTTTACGTGCACGTCTTGCTTGGTTAAGAGTTTGAATAAACGTCACGTACAACGTGGGGTTTAGCAAAGAAGATTCTTTTGGGTGTTTTTACTTTTTCCAATTTTTTTGTGCTTTTGATTGTTTTTTACTTTTTTGGATTTTTCTTGTGAATTACGCAGACACAAATCTACAAATCTCTCCTCAAATCAAATCTCTCGATTAAAGGAGCCTCAAGGAATGAAAACGGTCACGTGAAGTGAACGTCTTCGATGACTTAAGAACGTTGGGGGAACACCAAAACGTTCAAGAGGGCTTAATCTTTGAAACCAAGAAAATATATATGATACGTAGATAATACTTTGGGTGGCAAACCCTCGATTAGCCCTTTTTCTCAAAACACGCACAAGAAAGCGGAGGAAACGAGGCGGCGCGAAGCACTTAAGAGCCTTTTTCCTTTAGGTTGTGAAATACATCCGCCTTATACCCACCTTATAGTTTGTGTTTATCAAAATCAAGCTTCACGAAAGTAATTATCTATTTTGCCTTTTTTTCTTTGTTGGGATTCGAATACGATAATTGAGTGATGAAATCCCAATTAAGGTTGCGTTTTCACGCTTTTGGAGTACTTGTGAATTTATTGTGATACGTATACACTATAGTAATAATATTTCACAAAAAACGAAAAACCGATAATACGTATGATTAGAGTGCTAATCACACAAATACTTATTATGGATAATATAAAAACAAAATTTTTCAAACTTAACACAACAAGCCTCCCCGGCAGCGGCGTCAAAATGATAATTTTATTTTCACAATCGTTTAGGAAAACGAGGCAAAAACGGTAAGTATTAAACAAATGGTTTAGGAAAACCAAGCGCTTATGACCCTTGTGTGAGTTCATTCTCAAGGAGGCTTGGTGTGTGTGTTAAACTTGATTAAGTTTTAGATTAATATTAATGAGAAGAAAGAAAAGAGAAAATGATGACGGTTACGACTATGATTAAACTACGACGAAAGCTAAAACGTAAAGCGTGAAAACGTGACGAAATTTAAAAATTACACTAAAAATTCCTGGAAAATCACAATAAATCCCTAAATATCAAATTAGAGTTTACCAAAATCAAAACTTTTTCAAACCTTTTATTTAATTAAATATTAATTTTTAATGCTAGTTAAAGCCTTAAAAATCAATTTAATTAATAAAAATCCCAAAATAAGATTTTTCAAATTGTAAACCTCTAAAATAACTTAATTAAACTAAAAAGTATTTTTGAAAAATTTAAAACTAATTAAAACTATTTAAAATGATTAAAAATTAAATATTAAATATTAAAATAATATTAAAAATTCAAAATTTATAAAAATTCTAAAACTTGCAAACTAATTTATTTTAACTTAATAAAACCAGAAATGAAAGTGAAATGACCTAAATACCCCTATTGGGCCTCCAAATGGGCCAAAAGTGAAAACAGTCCAAGCTTAATGGGCTTTTTAGCCCAATCAGCAAAAGGTCAACCAAATAAGCCGAAAAGTTCCAGATAAGCTTAAAATCAGATTTTAAACAAAAAGCTCTAAAGGCCCAAAAGCTGAAAATGAGCTTATCACAGCTTAATAAGCACTCAGCTTATTCTTAATGGCATTTTTGGCCCTTTAAGCCATAAGCTAATGCCATAAGCTGAAATTTGACACACATCCTTATTTTGAGCTTATAAAGTAGTTTGTAAAAAGAAACAATGAAAAAGCTCAAAAAATAAGCCTGAAATAAGCCAAGACTCTCTACAGAAAACGACAAAATAGTCGTTTTTGAGTTCTAGACCACTTCAAGAGCCGATTCAAGTTGCAAAAGGTTTATAATGACTTAATTAAGCTTAATTAACCAAAAGATTTCAAATAAGCACACTCAATAAGCTGGATTAATCAATAAGCTAATTTGGAAAAAGACAAAGTAGTCGTTTTCTAGTGAAAAGCTAAAACCAAAAGCTGTAAACCTCAAAACTGACTTATAAGCTGAAAATAATAAGCTATATCACAAAAAACAAGTTGTTGCACAATAGAATAAGCCAGATAAGCTAATCAATAAGCTGATGACCAAATTACACTATCAGTGGGAACTTTCAGTGGGAAAGAGTTCCCACTGCTTTCCTTTTTTGAATTGTTTTTTTTGAGAGATTCACTTGGTTTCTTTGGACAAACAAGGCACCCCTACAACCTGTGAGTTGTAGGGAGGCACAATCAAGAAAATAAACACACTTCCAATAAGCCAATTGATATAGTTAATTCAAAAGGTGCACAGCCATGATACAAACATGAAAATAAGCAGGTCTGATGAATAAAAGCTATGTTTAAGCAAGGATAAGCTGACCAAAGTCCACCAAATGCATACACAAGCAATAACAAACTTAATTAAGCACAGTTAAACTGGTTTCATGCATTGGTTCAATGATTAGATCTAGAATCAAGCATATGTTACTTAACTGATGTTGTTGATGAACACAAACAAAATTTTACTGAACTATATAACCAAATGGTGAGATTCAAAGCACAAATCAATCATTCAGGTTACGCAAAGTTTGTTTTATCACTTGTTATCCCTAGTTAGACATGCATTCTAGGTGGTGACAAACTTTCAGCTCAAATCAACCTAAAACAAACTAGTTAGAGCAAAGAATCAGATTTGGTGTTTGAAAGCACAAGTTATGCTGATTATGGACTCTAACCACACCAATAACAGATACAAACTCAAACAAACCCTTAACACCTACTCAATCTACAAAAACACTAGAACAATACTTAATCCCAAACACCTCTTTCAAAAACTGATATCAAAATTTATGAAGCAAAAATGTTTTCAGACTTAATCAAGCCTAAACAATCATCATAACAACATCACCATGAACTTAGAACCAGATTGCAAGCATAAGAACACATCATACACTAGCAGATACCCAAACTCACTTAGAACCAATTTTTTGACATATTTTTGGAGAGAAAAAGACAAACCTAAGGAATGTACATCCACACTCCCGAATATTAGAGCTTAAGTGATGGCAAGAACAATCACTAGCTTCCAATAAACACCCCTGCTAAGATGAACAAGGTTAAGAACAAATAATTATATAGAAAAATGAAAATGGAAACAGATTTCTTCCAACTTGTACCCTACTCCTTGAATCTTCCCAAACCACAAGCTTCACCTCACCTTGATAAGTATCTTATCAAGGTGCTATGATCAACTTTTGATCCAAAAAGTTCACGTGTTTGAACAAGACTTGGAAAAATTATATTTTTAGGAAAATTTTTGAACAAACTTGCAATAACTTAAAACCAAACTTTTAGAACCTCAAATCACAAACTTAGATCATTAACAACAAGTAAATAAATATGGCACTTGGAATTCGTCAACAACATCAAACACTTTTTCATTCATTGAACAAAGGATTTACAGATTTGTGACCAAAGAAAACCAAGAACAAGGCATAAAGTAAAACCCTAATGCCTTTATATAGGCTTAAAAGTTATCTAGAAATCTGATAAAATACTAGAAACCCTAATGCTTGAAGTCCCAAATTTGCCCTTGTGATTTGAATATCCTTGAATGAATTTGGACTTTTGTGAAGAAACATGTGATGCCAGTTGGTGAAATATGATCTTGGGCGTCCATTGTGTGCGTTGGATGAAAGCATGAGCTATGGCACGTTGATTCTCTGCATGTTTTGTTTTGGAGTGAAAAGTGGCACAGGGGAGGGTTGTAGCAACATGTGAGGTGATGGTGATGAGGGTTTAAGGGTGTGTTTAGGTTTAGTTATCCCTTAATCATCATTCTAGACGAGATTAGGGTTTAATTCCAAATGATTAAGAAAACCCTAATTCGTGTTCTTGAGTGAATAGTGGGTGATTTGATCTTGTTTTATGTTTGAAAAGGTGTTAGGCGTCAGTTTAGTTAACTAATTAAAAATTAGTTATAAACTTTGGTTATAAAGTTGTGATGTGGCAGCAGGGTGAAATATGATTGGTGGGTTTTGTGAGTGGGGTGAGGTGGCATGGTGTGATTGGTCTAGGTTTGTTTGACTGTCTCCTAGTTTTAACCCCTCATCTTTTCTTCGTGTTTCACTTCATGTTTAAAACAGCCAAAGACGATTCTCTTTGTATTTGAAGTTTTGGTTTTTGTATTTTGGCCACAAAAACTTTCCAAAGGGTTTAATAAGGACTTGTTTTGTAATTCATGATATTTCAAGGGCCATTCTTGACATGTCTTCATTCTTCAAGGTCTTTTCTTGGAAAATCAAATCTAGGGTCCGGTTCATTTTGCGGCTTCTTTTCCCGTGTTCGTTTTTGATTGATTCTTGTGATCTTTTGTCATTTTCTCGATATCCGTACTTAAAATACACATTGAACAAACACAAGAATATATTTGGCACTTTTTATGATATTTTCATCGTTTTAAGCCCGTTTTGGACGATGAAACTATGTATAAAAGCAGTCTCATCATGGATCACCTTGACGGAGACCTCTAGCACCTTTGAAATGAACACTGATCTCACCAATAAGACTTATGGAAAATGAGGAAGACGTGACACAAGCCATAATCCACCGCACCATAACCTGGGGAAACCCAAAACCCTTAAGAATAGTCTCCAAGAATTGCCAATCCATAGTATTGTAGGGCTTTTGAATATCGACCTTAAAATCACAGCGTGGAGGGCCACGATTACGGTGGTAACTGAGCATTAACTCTTGCGTAATAAGGATGTAATCTGAAATACGTCTTCCCGGAATAAACGCCGATTGGTTATCACTTACGACTTCCTTAACACCCGACATAATCATGTTAGTAATAATCTTGCTAATGCACTTATATATCACATTACAGCAAGAAATCGGCCTATAATCATTGATCCGGGACGGAGTAGCCACTTTTGGAATAAGAGCGAGGAAAGTATGGTTTATTTCTTTAAGAAGTTTCCCATTCCAGAAAAACTGTTTTATAGCAAGACATACCTCCGCACCCACAATATCCCAAGCCCGCTTAAAGAAAGCGGACGAGAAACCATTAGGCCCCGAGGCCCGATCATCACCAATATCAAACATCGCCTTACGAATCTCGTTGTCCGACACCTGGCGCTGCATAGACTCACGGGACGCTTCCGACACCTGCTTACTAAAGAGGTCAGCAATATCCACGTCTTCACATACCATAGACGAACCAAGGAATGCCTTATAATGATTGACAAACACCTCATGGACATGAGGACCATAATATTCATTGTTGTCCATGTCACGAACAACTTTTTGAATGCTTAGGGACCAACGATGTTATAATGAAAATTTGTAAAATAACACTCCTTTCGTCTCAAAATTATAGTCCATGTTACAATTTTCGAACGTTTTAAATTAATAGTTTACTTTTAAAAATAGAAAAGGAATGTAGATTAAGTTTACCATATAACCCTCACTTGAAAGTATTATTACAAGTAATAGAGAAGTTGTAAATTAATTGGTTAATAATAAAATTGTCATTGTGTAAAAATTAAGAGAAAAGTAAAAAAATGATATTTTTATTAAACTGCGTGTTTATTATTGATGGACTGTAATTAGGGGACGGATGAAGTAGTAATACTCATCATGTATTATATGCACGTGTGGAGGGTGTTTTTTTTCTTTTTCTTGTTTTCACTTAATGGGTGGGCTCAACTCTTAGTTCATCTTAATCGAGAAGACTCATTATAACTAAAGTCTCTCTGATAGGTTGCTAATTAAGACTTTCATGTGAACCAATTGGCTTAGCTCAGTTGGCCACTAAGGTGTCACTAAGTGGTTTTCCTAGGGAGGTTCCATGGAGGTCTTGGGTTCAAGATCTGCCAAGTGTTTTTCTTCTTAGGCGAATCAGATAAGGAGTTTAACATAACTAGGCGAGAGTTCGAAGAAAACATTCTACCACTTGAATGTCATTACACGACTTGACCCACTAACCACTAACATTTACCGTTCTAAAAAAAATTAAGACTTTCATGTGAATTTTCCCATTATTTGTTTATTGAGAATCAGGCGTTGGGGGACCAAAAATGTATGATTCTTGGTCAAAACTTTCATTACAATCTTGTTTGCATTAGCTTGCATAGCAATCTTTTACGTACCATGAAACATACCTTAAATACACCTTTCATTAACACACTAACCCACCAAAGAAAAATGGTGAACACCAGAGCCAAGATCACGAAAACCCAACACACCCGTAAAACCCTCTTCTCGCACGCTTCCATCACAGAATCTGATCACCAATCTACGTTCTCCGGAGCTTTGATAGGCTCAAATGATGACTTATTAACCGAGATCCTATTGAGGCTCCCTGTTCGTTCAGTTCTTCGGTTCAAATCTGTTTCCAAACATTGGCTATCGCTTTTAAGTCATCTTCGTTTCACCAAATTTTATGACAAAATTTCCAAGGCTCCTGGTTTTTTTGTTGGTGGTTTGTATATTCCGTTTGATGTCAAAAACAAAAACAGTACTCCTCCTTTTTGGAAGCTAGATTTCTGTAAGGATCTCAAAGGTCTCAGAATCTTACAATCTTGTAATGGTTTACTGCTTTGTTGTAGTGATCTAGGACACGAACGTTTTCGTAAATACTATGTATTTAATCCCACCACTAAACAATTTGCCATCGTCCCGTCTATTCCTGGAGGCATGGATGTTCGTAAAACCATCCGTTCTATGAGCTTAGTGTATGATAAAGAAGATTTTATTCATTACAAAGTTGTTTGTATTCGTCTTGCAAAGTCAAATGCGGTGTTGTTTGAGATTCCAGACAAAGATTTGTATCAGATTCAAATCTACTCGTCTGATACTGGGAAATGGAAAATTTTAAATGACTCTTTCTCAATGGACTATTATACGTCTTTCAGCTGTGGAGTTTATTGGAATGGAGCTATTCATTGGGCTCCATCGCGTTATGAGCTATCGGGTTATGATCCTTTGTACTTTAGTCTTGAAGTAGAACGGTTGCGAAAGTTACCACTGCCAGTGACGGTGTACGAATTATTTTACCTTGGGGAGTCACGAGGTCATCTCCATATGGTGGTAAGACCCAATCCTGTAAATCCTCTACAACTGAATGTGTACGAGATGCTGAGCGATCATTCAGGGTGGTTTCTTAAATATCAAGTAGAGCTTGATGAGCTTCCGGTTGCTTACCCAGAGTTTAACCATAAATTCCTACCTCTGTCTAGTCCCCATTATTATTCATTCCAAGTGTTGGATGTGGTTAGAGGTGAAAAAGAGGAAGACACATTCATGGTGGTGAGAATTCCAGTTGGGAAGATCATACGATACAACGTCTTCCACAAGAGTTTTACTCAGATATATGATATCAGCAAAGCATACTACGGATATATCCCACAATCAAAAGTTAATCGTTATATTGAAACCATAACTTATTTTTAGAAAAGATAGCAATTCGTGTGTAATAGTCGATCAAAACATGTAAAATTAATAAATGTGCAAGAATGAATACTGAGTAATAGTTACTACTGTATTTACTAAGAATCAAAGAACAAAGTCTATGCTTCAAGTGCAATCACATTACAAACTAAAATCGTTGTTAAGATTTTGATCTTCATGATCATATTTCTTGTAGCTTCTTGCAAATGTGTTTAATGTCGGGTCTAAATGAAGAAACTGGCGAGAACAAACTTTTGCAAGCTGCGGCAATTTTAGAACGTCTTCTTCATTAAGAAAATCTAATGTCCGGTTACCCGAGATTAGGCTAGAACTAAAATCTCGATATGGGCTTGGTTTCTCATTATCTTGTGCTGCGGATTCAGTCAAGAGACGATTTAGACCAGAATCATACACTAAGGGCTGCTGACTTCGGCCTAAAAGTATCTTTTTAGATTTTAGATTTCCATGAATAATTGGCTGTTGAAGATATGTATGGAGATGGTAGATCACACTCCACTTCAAGGATGACCATTTACGTCTGCCCAATTTTAATGGAAAGAAAAAACTTATCAGGTAAAGCAATGTACAGCAAAAGAAAAATATAGTACTACATTGGAGAGGTTTAGAACTTTCAACAGACTTATAAGACCAAGTTTATTCACGACTTGATCCAATCGGTTGGAGGGAACAAGACAAAAGTTACTCAATATTATATTTAAAAAGTACAAAAGTAAGAAAAAGAGAAGAACGAACTGGTCGAGCGGTGACACTCAAATCGTTGAGCCAACCTGTCCATGTGTCACTCTGTAATTCGTTTGGTTATAAGAGATTTGTTTGGTTAGGAAATTAGCAGCTACCCATGGAGATGAATGGTTAAATACTTAAATTGAATGAGTAAGAAGATGATCTAAAAGAGAGAGATAGATGTAAAAAACAAAGTCAAAGATTACTTTTTCGATAAATGAGAAAGCAAAATACATTTACTAGGTGTTATAGTATTTTTTTTATGACTCGCCTTTTGTTATGGAAAAACAAATATATTTTCTATTTTTCTATTAGCTAATGCATTAATTTTAGTATGTATCATAGTATCAGCAACCATTTGAGTTGTATAGGACTATTGGAAGGAATTAAATAAAATAAAATAAAAAAAATAATATATGTTGGTTTGGTTGGGTTGGGTTGTTGATAAATGATAAATAAATTGAGAATGGTTGGTTTTATAAGTTGTATAGGTGGAGGAGTAAGAAAATAATATTTTAATGATAGGTTGGGTTGAGGAAGGTTGCGAATAAATATAGTCTAAACAAATTAAAGTCCAGTAGAAAGGTCAAGTCTTGCTTAAAAAAAGGTCAGAAACAATAAGACCATACAAAGTGATCCAATGCGAAACTTCAAAAAGAAGAAGAACCTCTTTGGTAGAGCAATACACAACAAGAGAAGCAAATAGACTTGGAGGTGCCAATTGAGCCGCATTGGGTTAGATTGGGTCGTTGGTCACAAACAGCACCGGCAGCTGATGTCAAGGTTCGACTTGTGCTACCTGTGCTGAAGCGAGAGACTAGAGATCAACAAGATCTGTTTCAATGTTGGGGACACAACTGAACGCATTGAAATCAGCAGTTGGGTATCGATAACCTACAGTAGAAAGTGACAGGTGTTAGAATGATCACTTTCTGCATAGAATTAAATAGGGATAATAACTTGTAATAAAACACTAGTGTCAAGTTATTTCAAGGACATGTTTTGTATGAGGATGGAGGAGCTAATCCTAACTATTTATTACATTCACTACAAGAAAAAGGGCATATAGTGACACACGTTTTAATGACACACAAAATAAAGTGTAAGTAAAAGTATATCTTTACCTACACTTTTGAAGAAAATATGAGTATAAGTCTAACTTTCACCTACACTTTTCAAAAAATATGAGCAAAAGTCTAACTTTCATCTACATTTTTTAAAAAGTATAAGCAAATGTCTAACTTTCACCCACATTTTTCAAAAAGTGTGAGTAAAAGCCTAACTTTCACCTACACTTTTCAAAAAGTGTGAGTAAAAGCCTAACTTTCACCTACACTTTTCAAAAAGTATGAGCAAAAGTCTAACTTTCAACTACACTTTTCAAAAAGTATAAGCAAATGTCTAACTTTCACCCACATTTTTTGAAAAGTGTGAGCAAAAGTTTAACTTTCACCTACACCTTTTATAAAGTGTAAGTGAAAGACGGACCCGCTATCCATAGAGTGTACCGGCTAGCGTTGAGCACTTCGAACCACGGCCCAACTCGAACGAATCAATCACCACGAGCTCGAACTTGACCTAACCTATTCCAGTTCGGTCTTCTGTCCACACTGTACTTAATATTTGATTTCGTTTTAATTCGGTCTGGTCTTACGCACTATCGATCGAACAACTGAAACAAATCGAACACAATTGGTTTAGTCCTCGAGTCGAGGTTTTAGACTAAATTGTTCTCAACTCGATACGATTTTTAAGGTTCGGTTTCGAGATTTTAGACTAAATTGTTCTTAACCCGATCTGGTCTGGTTTGGATCGATCAGGTTCAGTCTTACACACATGCCTTGGGTAAACAAATTGAAGAACCGGACCGTACCAAACACATTGGGTTTGATCCTTGATATAAGGTTTTAAGCTAAATCGCTTTCGGCATGATGTGACCCTTTAAAATTTCAATCACTTACTCTAAATGAGATTTTTTTTAAAGTGATATTATTCAATAGTACATTATATTACAAAATTTTATAATAATACAAAATTATAAAAAAAAAAATGTTTAAAATAATTATTACCAATTCATAAAATATTTTATAATAATGAAAATTATACGCAAAACTAAAATTTGTAAAACATAATAATACCGGATCGGCAGTCATCATCTCTCACATTCGTAAAAAAAAAGAAAAAAAAAACTCTTTCCTCCAAAACCGGATCGACAGTCATCTCACACAGTCAATCCTAATGGATTAAATCGGCACTAGGTTTCGAAGTTGGTTTTGAATCGCAACAAAATTGAAAGTAAGTCTCTTTAAGTGATTTTAATTAACTGTTAATGTGATTTTGATTTTAGTTGATGTTGTTAGAATGTGTTACTGATGAAGCTTAATAAGCTCTGCTTATTAATAAGTTCGAATTTGGGGGTTTATTGTAGTGGAATATTTTACTGATGAATTTGGGGGTTTATTGTATAGTTACTGATGAAGCTTATTGTAGTGGAATTTTTTATAAATGTTAGGTACAAGTTAGCAGTTAGCGGTAGCGGTAGTGGCTGTCGCTTAATAAGCTCTGCTAGGTTTGATGGCAGGTGGACATATACAACGAATGTTTGTTTCCGAGAGTTCAGTTACATAGTGCATTAATGTTACTTAGATCCACTACTGTTACTAATTTAGCTGTTATAGGTATGGAAATTTTTCCTAAGTATGTAATTGGTTGGTGGTTTATAAGTTTAGGTGTCCCCTGTATGTACAAGCTAGATAGCCTTTTGAGTGAGTTTGAGACTTGGACTTATGAACCGATACGAGGCTAGTATTGAATAGGTTCAATGATTTTCGAGTTAAGTTTTGGAGGTTTTTGGGTTATATAAAATTTGAAAACTCATTAAGCTAAGTTTCTATGCTTTCCAAGCTTATCAAGTAAAGCTTCTAGACTTACTTAAGTTATAATTTCAAGTTATATAATAAGCTCATAAGCCCATCAATTAAGCTTAGACAAACACCATGTCACTTAAGAAGTTGTGCTAGGTTTGATGGTTGTATATTTGCTGAGGCAGCTTTACGGGAGGTGGACATATGTGATGAATGCTTGATGTTAATTCCCCTTTTGGAGTTCCAAAAGTTTAGTGTTAGGGTGATGATGAATGTGGTGCTAGATAGTGAGGTTATTGTCCCCATTCAGGAATTTTTTAACCGTGGTAACATGGAAATTGATATTTTTAAGCTACACTCGGTAATGAGTAATATTTTTACGGGAGGTGGACATATGTGATGAATGCTTGATGTTAATTACCCTTTTTGGACTTATGAACCGACACGAATCTCAATTTTACTTTACACCCCAACAAACATAACCCGGTTTTACCATTTCCATAATACAAATCGATTGTAAATTAAATAAATCTCTTCTAGCACAAAACGGTAACTTTATTTATCTTCCAACTTAATATTGTTGTCTTTGCTTAAATTCATAGGGTGTTTTTATTACCTTATTTATCGCCTTATTGAGATTTAGTATAGCTGATTACTTCACTTTTATAAGCTCCAATAAGTGATTTTTTAAATCTCAATAAGGCGATATGCCCGCAAAATAAGCTAATCCGTTACTTAATGATGGGGGTCTTTGGATTAACTTGTCTTATGGGCTTGTCGTCTTATTCAGACTTAGAAAAACCTTTAAGCTCACTTATTCCGGCTTATCGGATTATAAACTCGAGCTTAAAGTTATATAAGCTCAAGTTTGATTAGCTCAAAAATGAGAGCTTGTCGGCTATTCTAAATCTGATAAGCAGTACAATAAGCTAATCCAAACACCCTGTTGATAAGTTATACGTTTAAGACTTGAAGTTGTTTTTGTCGAGAAAATATGGCTGTGCATGAGATTAGGATATTGTAAAGTGAAAGCTTTAAGCTTTCAATAAGAATGCGATTACATAATTAAGGTTTCATTCTGTCGATATATTAAGCGTTGAATGCTTTAAAAACTTTATTGCTTTTTGGAATAAGCTATTTAACCAAAACATCTTATTTTTCTCACAAACATTGTCAAAATACCCTGTATTAAGTTTTGACTTTTTTTTTTATCTTTTTCCCCTTGGCATAGAAGCATTAAGCAATCTTTCACTTTGATGAGATTTAAGTTCTACATTCAAGTAAGAACTAAGAACACGGGACCTTTCTGTTCCTAGTTAAAATGTAGGCCTCGTGTCGTGACATCTTTGGTCAACTAGTATAATGACTGAAACATCTCTGCTATTATCCCCATTGGTCAAGGGGAACTGTTTACTTTATCTGATCCGGTAATATAAACTTTGTTTATTGATTCTTTGCATTTTGTTTCTTTGCGGTAAACTAAACTCTATTTCTGGTGGATGGAATAGTGCTTCTGACCAAAACTTATTATAAATCATGGCACAGATTGTACCATATGGCCCCAAAAACGCTTTCCGTTTTTGTATATCTACTACTCAGCTAATACCATCTAAGTTTTCCTTAGAATTTGAGGGTTCAACAGGTGCAAAAAAGAGAGTAAGAGGTCCAACCAAAAAGAAAGAGATATGGGACTTAGCTTATGACCAACATATCTTAGTCACATTGAACGAAAGATGTCAACCTATTGGAGATGAAGGAAAAGAACTGACAAATTTTCTTGGGACACTAGTGAGGATGCCTCAGCTTATTGGAATTGATTACTCGGAATGGAGGAAGGTTCCAAAATAGAAAAAAGGAGGATTTGTGGAGCATCTGGTACGAGAATCATCTCAACAAATCAGATGCAAATATTACAGGTATATTTATTATTAGACTTGCAAGCATTAATATGTATCTGTATAGTTTTTATATGTGCACAGCTTCAATAGTTTTTTTGTGTGCAGTTCTTCCGGTAAAAATTTAACTATTCAAAAAAGTGCTCTAAAAAACCCACGTGTTGATCATCGTCATACTTCAGGTAATATAAATTTTTATAGTTTTTATACTTAGAATTTCTTTAACAAGCCGTAGTTAGAAATATTTGCAGCCCTTTAGATTTTTTTTTGTACAACTTTTACAGGAAACAAATCATCGGGAAACCAATCAGCTAACCAATCAACTGTCCGCGCAACTATAAACAAATCATCGGGAAACCAATCAGTGAACCAATCTACTGTCCGTACAACTTTTTTAGGAAACAAGTTAGCTGTTCGTAACACTCTCAACAAAACAGACTTTGACACTTTAGGTAAATTATTAAGTGTGTTAGTTAACATGTTGATAAATCGAAATATATTTGCAAGCATTTTTAACTTCTTTTGTATGTACAGATGCTATAGGAAAAAAAAGATTATTCGAAAATGCTTGGAAGCCATTAACTGATAGCGTCAACAAATCATACGCAAGTCATCTTAATACATCAGGTAGTTTTTTAGTTTAAGAATTTTATATCTGCTTAGATGAACTTTAAACTACCTGATGTGGGTTAAATGAGTCAAACAACCCCATCCTTTAGAAATGGGTAAAAAGGGTCGTGGGGCAAACGGGTTAAGGTCATTAGTGCAAGTAGGTAGATAATGCTCCTTCTGCTAAGCTGATAATTGTCCGAACAAGTCAGGACTATCTAGATCCCCTGTTCTCGACATAGGACTTTAGCCAAATTCACAATAGTAATATCCTTAATAGCCCGGATAGCCTTTCAACACAAACTTAAAATGGTACCGTTAGCTGACTAGTAGGAATTCAAAAATAAGAAGTTGTTAGGATAGTGTATTTTGGTCTTAGGTTCAAACGTCACCAAGTAGACAGGAACGATTACACTAGCAAGTTATGTTATTGGGGCATGAGTAAACTCTTAAATATGGTTATCTTTTTTTTTTGTTATATTATTATCATGATTACGTATTGTTTACAGGAACCGATGGAAATTTAAAGTGACGTGACGATTCTGAAGCCCGAGCACATGCCCAGTTTTTTCTTGTTTAAACTCAGATGTATTTCAATGTATTGTGATAATCATACTTGCATTTCACACTTGATAAAGTTCGTTTCTTGTTTGTGGTTTGGTGTCGATATGTGGTTTAAATAATAAGTATGTTTGACTATCGATTTTTTGTTATTAATTATAAGTTTTTGTGTGCTAATTAGATTTTTATAGCATTTTTATAGCAGGGCATAGTTTCAACTTATAATGTCAAATTGTGTCTGTAAGAAATAGTTTCAACTTGTCCTGACACTTTTAAGTGTCAGAAAAGGGTGTCACTATATGCTTTTACCAGCAGGATTTTAGCTCACACATTTTTTAACTATAGGTGAAAAAAAAGTCTTTTAGTGACACTTTTTTGGACATTTACCGACACTTTTTGTCTGTCATTAAACGACCTTTTTCTTGTTGTGATTAAACTAGATTTTATCAAAAAGCACGGAAGGATTATTATTTTTAAAATGTAAAAAAATTGTAAAAGAAAAGACGAAAAATTAAAGTTGCAAATATAACAAAATACCAGATATCACAAGTGATAAACCCTGAAAAAGAAATCACAAGTGATATTCGTGCCTTGGCCTAACCCGGGCGTATCAATGTCCTTTCTCAAGTCTCAAACGAATTATTGTAAGATTGTAGGGTAAAACTGAAAATAAAGTATACATGCCACCTTCAAGAAACTCAAACAATCATACTATTGATAAATGCTATCCATGTCCATTACTTTTTTTCAGAAATGGCGTTCGCTGCCACCTCTCTACGACTTTTAATCTATAATCTTAATGAGAATAAGGTGTCACCGTTGACCCGTTGTGTCAATATGAGCATGCTATAAGCTCTTCTTCACGTATAAATATCCAACCTCCCTTCATTGCTTTGTATTTACTACGCTATACTGAGTTTTCGCGTGTTGTAGAAAGCTTCTTCTCTTTTATCTGGTAAGATCGATACTTTATATGCTTGTTTGTTGTTAGGATTCAATACATTACTGTAGTATACTCGTCATCGTACACAAGACAAGTATGTATTCTTGCATTATATGCAATCAAAATACTAGAATTGTGTCATACACAATACCATATCATGTAATTATTAGTCTGACTTTCTTTACATGGCAACAGAAACGTTAATGGCGCCAAATCACAAGAATTTTGTGTTCAATGATGTCGCTAAGCACAATAAAACAAAGGACTGTTGGGTTCTCATCTACGGAAAGGGAATTGATTTGCACACTCATGAATTTGATTTGGACACTCCATCATGTGTATTATATAGTTGTACCAGAATCCATATTGTGCTTTATCTGTTTGTACATTGAGTGTCCTAATCAATATTTTGAGTGTGCGAATCATCTCCCCTACGGAAAGGTCTGACTTATCCTTATTTGATTAATCTGCAACAGCTTTTGTGGTTCACACTTCACAGTACAATTTGTAGGTTTATGAAATTCATAACAATTATTAAAAACCCTAATATGGATCAAAGCACACATAACAGAAGCGATTTAACAAGATCATAATTAATAACACAATTATAATTAATCGAATTAGGGCTACATACCTTTATCCTAGCGAAGATCCACAAGATCACCAACGAATCACCAATTAGGGTTTATGACGAACATTACCAAGATTTAGTCTAAAGTAAGACTACATTACGTTCTTGTACACACGTAATACAACGAGATAACCGTGATTCTAGCACGTGTAAACCGAGCTTCTACTCTTGTGGAATATCTACCCAACAACCTTAGAGAGAAGCTAGGACTAGATTATTGCTAAACCAAAACCAAAGGATAAAAGGAATCCTAAAAAAGGTGTTTTTCCTTTGGAGTTGATTTGCAATAGAAACCTAACAAATCAAATCAAACGAAACCCTAAAGGGTGCGTTTGATCCGATTGCAGGAGGGAGAGGAAAGAGAAGAATGAGATGGAAAATAATGAAAGGCATGGGATGTTTATATAGGCTTGGCAAATCTTATTCTCTAAGTAATAACCAATTAGGAAACAAAATCCCCCTTGGGCCTTGTATAACCGGCCGTGGAAGCCCACCCATGGGGTCTTCCGGAACTTTCCCGTTTCCTTCTTTTCTCTTCTATTTAATTCCATAACGGTCGTTTATACTTAACTTTTAATTATTAACGATCGTTAGTTAAGCTTCGGTTTAATTTAATAAATACATAAAATATATTTATTAAATATATTAACCCTTTACGTAATGTGTGCAATCCCGTAATCCTGAGTTCGATCCTAACACACAACTATTTAAATATAAGTCCATAAAACTTTCAAAATTATACAATCTATGTTTGATTGCCAGTTTAAATTATGTAACGGGTATGGTCATGAAAAACTTAAACTGAGAAATGTTGCAACTCATTTTTCTTTTCGATACTACAAAATTTGAATTATGGACATCTTGAGAACAAAACGTAGTCTTGATTTAATTTTATGTAATTTAGTTGATAAGGAACATAAATATATCAGGTTTATGATGTAACACCCTTTATGGAGGATCACCCTGGAGGTAGTGAAGTCATATTAGCATCAACAGGTACGTATTCCCAATCACTTTTACGTAGAAAGTGAACTAAAATGAGTACTTTAAGCTAATGTTTGTGCCTTTGGGAGATTATTATTATAGGCAAAGACGGGACTTATGATTTTGAAAACGCTGGGCACAGTGACGAAGCTAGAGAATTGATGCCCAAATACTATATTGGGGAGGTAGAACAATCAACCGTTCCCGCAAAACATTCAGTTGTTATGTCTGCTGCTAATACGATCTATGCTTCAGAAATGGATCGACAAAATTTTATTAAGATATTACAGTTTCTGGTGCCGGTCATGATATTGGGCTTGGTTTTCACAGTTAAAGCCTAAACGAATCACAGTTCCGCTTGGTTTAATGCCGTGTGATTCAATAAGAGTTGTTGGTCGTTTGATGTTTGATCATCTAATTGCAATGTAATGTTCAAAGTCTTGGTTTTGGATATCTATACAATTGTTTTGCAAAAGGTCTTTGGATTTACGTATCTTCATGAGAAGTTCAATTCTAATAACAACTGTGTAGTATTACACGACTACAACCTAGTTACTAGATGCGGATAACTCGATCTATGAAGCAACAATCGACAGAAAAGAAAACCCACAAGGTATGTACCCTAATCGAACTCGATTAGTATTGATAAAGAAGCGTTGTGAATCTCGTCCCCCCTCACCTCCTTTTATAGAGATGAGGGGGAACCGACTGTTACATAGTCCTACGGGTCGGGTTGGGCTGCGACACCATTGTTAGTGATTTTAGTGTCATCAATCATTTTGATGTAATGGTGATTTACCCGAGACCAAAGGGATTTCAAGTTAAGTTATAATACAAGTTCGGAGGTGTGGAGTACACGCTTGTATAAACTTGTTAACTTGATTTCGGATACAAAAGAATAGAAAAGTTGTGAATCTATAGTAGTAAATGGGCCTATTTGTGACAGAATTTGTGGGTCACTAAACGGCATATAGTGACAGATTCGTGGGTCACTAAATGATCCATACACTTGTGTTGATGACAGTTAGCGACGGTTATTTTGTTGCAAAACTGTTGCAGAAACAGGATTTATTATGTCTTTTCATGAAGGAACATTTCCATTTGATCACAACGTTCATTTGAAGTTTATATACACATATAAACAGATTTTTGGTCTCTAGATCAGAACATACACATTTTCCATGTTTTGCTCTATTATCTTGTGCCTAGAAATAGAGTGTTGTTCTTGTCTTATCCCCGTACAAATTTCGTGTAACCCAAGGCACAAATAGGGTCGAAATATTGTATTAGGAAAGTGTTTGACACGATTCAAGAACTATCCGGCAATCACCGATTATCACGACCCCAAATTTCTAACAAACTAATACAATATTTTTGTCGTGATAGTCATGGTTGTTGAATCTGTGTAAAGGGTTCCTAGTATGCATGACATGCATAGTTGTGAATAAGGCATATTGACGAAAGGTATTTTGTATGTCATGTTGATGGACTTTGTCGGGGAGTGTTGCAATTGGACTCCGTTCAATCATATTACTTTTTTGGAAACGGCAAATAATCCAACGGACGCCTACTCGTAATATTTCAACGAGCACCCCGAGTTCGAGCTCCGCATAGCGGGCAAACCCAGCCCCCAAAGGGATCTCCAGGGAGAATTCCCCACGTGTGCCCGTGTGAGGTATGAGTTACATTACGCTAATGCGACGACCACAAGGATCGAACTCACAACCTGCAGCCCACAGTGGTTGTAAACCCAGTGCATCGCGCCAGCTGGGCTGGAGACTGGTACACATTTTTCATCATTCTAATTAATTATATCATAATACAAAAATGTTCGCATTGAATGCATGATGCACAAATGATTGACATGTATTTACATGTAAAATTTGATCTGGGCGTGCATGATATGGAAATATGAATTAGTAAGTGACAACTTTTTGTATTAGTATTTTCGTTTAAGAAAATTGAAAGAAAATTCGACATGAGAACTTGATTAAATTAGAAATTTTGTTTTGTCGAATTGAAAGAAATTAGTCTCTTTGGTTAAGGATGATTATGCAAATAAAGTTGTCTCTAACTTAGACGAATTGTATTGCATTGGAGAATGTTAATTCTTGGTTGATGTTCTTATGCTCTTAGTTTGTGTGTATTGGAAATCAAAATAAGGAAGTGGGTCATGGAAAATTACTTTATATAAAGTACATATACATGAATGCATTGACTACATGGTAAACTTATACATGTGTATATCTTCGGTATACGATATGATGTGCAATTAAAGGAACATGATTTTGATGTAATTCATGAATATGTGTGTCAAACATTAGTTTTAATGATTGGCGGATAACCATGAAGTGGTGTTTGATTTGACGTAACTGTAAGTGTTTCGGTTGCTTGTTTGGTCAAATCATATGTATAATGGTTTATATACGTGACAGTATAATGGTTTCATCATGTTTTTATTTGTGATGACGGTTAATATATATATATATATATATATATATATATATATATATATATATATATATATATATATATATATATATATATATATATATATATATATATATATATATATATATATATATATATATATATATATATATATATATATATATATATATATATATATATATATATAGGGTAGCGATCTAGTAAGAAGAGAAATAAAAATAAGAAGAATAAGAAGAACTTTGGACCACACATTTTAAATAAGAGTGAGAAATTTAAGGGGAGATGCAAGAGATTTTGTAGGTGCATCTGAAATGAGTGGTTGTTGTTTCTTCTCATCCTTCTCATTTTAGTTAATCTTCTTATTAGATCCTAACTCTATATATATATATATATATATATATATATATATATATGAAACCCATTCGAGAGGAACTGACCTTTAAAGGTTGTTCATATATTATCTGTGGATTGATTATAAAGATGTTGAATAAGTGGTTATTTGTTTAAAATAACAGTGTGTTTACTTTAATTAACATGTTATGTATATTAATCAATCTGTTATTAAGAGTGTTGCGTTAACACAAGCGACTAAGTAATTTTGTCTAATGGATGCATAGTATTTGCATTTAGACAATGCATATTAGTCACGCAGATATCAATTGTTTATATTTAAATGATATGTCGGGTGGTTATATACCGAGTACGGTCGTATTTGAAGAAAAATCATGAGTTATGGTTTATAATACGACGGAGACCATTGAATATGATGGTGATTGATATTGGTTGGTTGATTGATCGATAAATATGTGCATCTATAAGTGTTGATTTTACACTTGACAGGATTTAACCTTTAGGGGTCAATAAGTTGCTCAACATGTAATTTGTTGGTAATAACAAATGTATTTGGGCATGTTATAATCTATTAGATAAAAGTAGTAACATGTGTTACTGTATTAAAGTAGCCAATGGTGTTATCCAAAGGATATTTATCAATTTTAAATTTTATCTAGTGTATACATAGTATTTGTATATTAGACAAATTTATTGATGATAAAAAGAATGTCAATTTGCTTGGCATGCTTGGCTACTATAAAAAAAAATATAGATTATACTTTATAAATGATACAATTATTGATGCAATGAAGTTGGATAATTGATCAAGAAGATTATGTGACCAATAGTGAATAGATCGATCTTCACATTTGGTGTGGTATCTTATCTTGGGATCATAAAAGAAAAGTTGTACAACATGTTTTAGCTTTGGCATCATAAATTGTTATTTATCTTTTTGTTTTACAGAAGTGTAATGGTTAAAGGACTTGGTAATAAACATATGGTATTATGTTTTAAGTCAAATAACCATGTTTATTGTAAATAGCTTACCTCTTGAAATAGAGGTTCGCAAGAGACTTAGTGCACAAAGTCGGTAATAGGGATGAAAAGTCCATTAGATCTCTAATGGTGAGACACCCAATTCCCCTCTAGCGCAATGCTAAAGGCTGAATTCAATGTGGAAAGCTCACACTTAGAGTTTGGAACACATGTTATATTGTCCCAAGGTATGTGTTCGGACCTGCAAGATAATTAGGAGGTTGAAGTTTTCTTCTTAATAGTTCTTTTGAAAAAGTGCAAAGCAGGGCATGAATAAAAGAACTACCTATGTGAGTATGAAGTTTTGCCGCTTCAAGAAGCTTGGACTTGGCTTCCTATATGCTCATGAATGGGATAAGGGCGCATGGCTTGTAAAGCGTAAAGTAAACGTTGGATTGATAAACTTGTGTGTATATTATCTTGAGGTATTCATTATGAATAGAAAGAGTTCAATCCTTAGTGACACTCTGATATTCGAATATTTTGAATGTGTAGTATACTAAGATGAAAATTCAAATCGAAAGATATTTTCATTTATGCATGAGTTTAATTTGTTTTGATTAACGGGAAATCAAAGATTACACTAAAATGGGGGAGGATTGTTGGTGATTTTAGTGTCATCAATCATTTTTGTGTAATGGTGATTTACCCGAGACCAAAGGGATTTCAAGTTAAGTTATAATACAAGTTCGGAGGTGTGGAGTACACGCTTGTATAAACTTGTTAACTTGATTTCGGATACAAAAGAATAGAAAAGTTGTGAATCTATAGTAGTAAATGGGCCTATTTGTGACAGAATCTGTGGGTCACTAAAGGGCATATAGTGACAGATTCGTGGGTCACTAAATGATCCATACACTTGTGTTGATGACAGTTAGCGACGGTTATTTTGTTGCAAAACTGTTGCAGAAACAGGAATTATTATGTATTTTCATGAAGGAACATTTCCATTTGATCACAACGTTCATTTGAAGTTTATATACACATATAAACAGATTTTTGGTCTCTAGATCAGAACATACACATTGTCCATGTTTTGCTCTATTATCTTGTGCCTAGAAATAGAGTGTTGTTCTTGTCTTATCCCCGTACAAATTTCGTGTAACCCAAGGCACAAATAGGGTCGAAATATTATATTAGGAAAGTGTTTGACACGATTCAAGAACTATCCGGCAATCACCGATTATCACGACCCCAAATTTCTAACAACCATCAACCGACCTTTATTGCTATAGGCTATTTAGAAAACTCGATAACTATCCCCTAGACACGACTTAGGCTAATCAAGACTAAATACATAACAATTTCCACCTTAGGCTTATATTAGCCTATCCCAACACTCAGCAGCTCCAAGCAGTGTTGTAACTTGCGTCCAGGTACTACCTTCGTCAAGGCATCCGCAGCATTGTGTTCACTACACACCTTCAGAACTTCAGCCGTCTTTGCATCCAAGACTCTTCTGATAAAGTGATAACGCACATTGATGTGCTTAGTCCTATCATGAAAAACATGATTTCGCGATAAATGAATCGCACCCTGATTATCACAATTAACTGCAATAGTGTTAAGCTTCACGCCTAACTCTTCCAAGAATCCCCTTAGCCAAGTAGCTCCTTTCACAACCTCCGTAAGTGTCATATACTCCGCTTTAGTTGTCCACAAAGCCTCCTTGTGCTGCAACTTAGCTTCCCAGCTCCTCGCACATCCATGTATCAACAACCCGTACCTTGTGATTGATCTACTCATGACAGTGATCGATCTCCTCATGATGTAGTCAAAATCCACAAAAACTTGTACGTATGTCTGTAATCCACGATCAAACCTATCCAACATACTCACATCTGCAGATGCTATGTCAGGTCTCGTGCAGACCACCTGATACTCCTGGCTTTCAACTGCATATATATATATATATATATATATATATATGACCACTTACTATTCTTTACCACATCACAGTCCCCTGATAGACTATCCTCCAACGACAGTATGGAGTGTCCCTTCAACAAAGTCTGTACCAACTTTCTGTTGTAAAACCTGGACTGTGACACCCTCAGAGTATTACCACTCCGATTCCTGATGATCTTAATACCAAGTATATTTCCCTTTGCTTTAACCAGCAAACCCTTGGTAACCGAGATCTCAGCCTTGCATCCGCAAGAAAATACCATACAATCTATATAGAGAAATAGATGTATGAACATACCTGGTGTATCCTCCCAGTAATAACCGTATCTGTCGTCACTGCTTTTCCTGCAACCGTTGCTGAGCACATGCACATATAACCGAGTATCCATTTCTTCTTTCAATCCAGCCATCCACTTGGAAAGAACCTCACAAGCAACTGTATCATTGAAAGTCAATGACTCGTGTGCATATATCTTCTTCACTGCAGCAACTGCAAAAGCAGCATCATTACTGTCTTCTCTATACTTGAATAGTTCCCGTGCTAAGTGTTGCTCCCTATCACGTGCTAGAGGATAGTATATCAAAACTTGAGTTTGTACTTTCTTTGGAACAACTACATGACCAACATTCCCCTGAGGTTCCACCTCAAGTGTTTGATCCTCCCGATATTCCACCTCAAACTCAACTCCTTGCAACACCTGCACTGAACTTGTACATACACCAGAACCAATGAAAGTTTTCTTGTATTGCCCACTTTCATTGAAACCCATATTCCTGTAAAGCACTCCCTTTGAAGTAACGTCATCTAACCTCCAAAGTTGATAAACATTCATACCCTTACGGTATCCCAGGAATATGCACTTGAACTTAACCGGTTCAAGTATCCCTTGCTCAATACTAGCAAGCCAACCAAAAGAACCCAACATATCTATAGTCTTCTTGAATCCAATCGCTGATGATGGTGACCTATTATTTAGATATGTTGACATGGTTGTATCCTCTGTCCAAAAAACCTTGGACAGACTAGACTGAATCAGAAAACAACATACCTTATCCAAGAGTGTCACGTTCATCTCCTCAACCAACCCATTCTGCTGCTGTAACCCTGCAACATCCAAATGTTTGGCGACCCCACTCTTCATACATTGTTGTGTAGACTTCTGATTACAAGAATCAAGAACATTACCCGTCTTGACCTTCCACCCAGTCTGGAATTTTCCTAACTGCTTCCTACCCTTCGTTGTCTTCCCGGTCATAGCCTCACCGTTCAGGGTATATACGCAATTAGCCCTTCTGGTTCCTGATAGTACCACCAGTGAACCCTTGATAACCTTGATCTTGCCCGACTGCATCTTCACGGTAAAACCCTCTTTTTCAAGAGTGCCCAGCGATATCAAGTTTCGTCTTAATTCCGGAACATACCTGACGTTGTCCAACAAGAAACTTGATCCATCCCTCATTCGTACTCGAACCTTTCCTGTCCCTCGTACACGGCATTCCCTACCATCACCTAGTAGTACATTACCACCGTCATACTCCTTAAAATCAACCAAGTAATCTCTCCTGTGTGTCATATGGTATGAGCCCCCTGAATCCATGATCCAGTCCAAAAGTTCATCAACACTCATAGCCATCATAACATCAGCATTGTCATACCCATCAGCTCCAGAACCGGATACCTGATCTTTAATCCTGACAAAACCTTGAGATTTCTTGTGATTATACCTGGCACAATCCCTCTTCAAATGATCCTCAGACTGACATATATAACACCTGAGTTTGTTGCTCCTTCCTTGTGACCTTAACCACGAACTATTTTCACCCTGCTCCATATCTCTCTGATTAGATCTCTCCCTCACATACAACCCTTCACCACCATCACCCTTTGCTTCCGTCATCTTCTGAAGTTCCCTAGAATTAGGTGTCGCGACCACGTCTTCTAGCTTCAAAATATCCTGACCATATAGCAAAGTCTCCACGAAATTATCGTAAGACGATGGTAAAGATGTGAGTAATAATAATGCCTGATCCTCATCCGATATAGCAGTATCTATAGCCGCTAAGTCACCCACGAGTTTATGAAACTCATCAATATGTTCAGACTGACTCCTACCTTGATGCATTTGAAAAGTATATAACTTTTTCTTCAAGTACAAACGATTAGCTAAAGACTTTGTCATGTATAAAGTCTCTAACTTTTTCCAAATCCCCGCTGCAGTCGTCTCCTTGGTGATCTCCCGTAGGACCCGATCATCCAAACACAAGATCAATGCGCTGTAAGCCTTTTTCTGAATGACGTTATCGTAAGCCACTATTGTGGTGGCGGGTAATTCTTCCAATCCTGCATCTAATTCCAGATGTTCCAGCAAAGCCTTCATCCTTACCTGCCATAACCCAAAGTCATTCTTCCCATCGAATTTCTCGATGTCAAATTTGCTCAGCGTCATCTTATTATAACCCTTTGCTAACCGCTTAACCTTTTGTGAATTTACCTACACAAAAACACGATCTAGCAAAGTATCCCGTGTATAAAACACCCCTTGATTTATCGATATAACCCTAAGATAAATCTCAGCAACCGATCAAACCAAGTAACCCTTCAAAAGAAAACCCCTTTCTTACTCAAATATCGACTGAACCTTGGAAATTAACCTATCCAATAAATCGACAATCCTTGAATCAAGAAAGTACCCGACGCCTTTTGAAGTAACCCTTGTCGTACTTTTAATTTTGCAAAACCGATCTCTAATAACCAAGAAATCTTACAACCTCGACAAGTTTTGAACGCTTCTTTATCCCTTTATTAATTTGCTAAACCTTGTGATAAACCCTCACAATCACAAATTAACAAAGTCCCTTCGATAATTCGCTAAACCTTGTGATATATTAACCCTCACAATCACGAACTACGAAGTCCCCTTGTGTATATAATTCAAAGTAAAAACCTTTTTGTTTTTTTAAAAAAAACAAAAATAACCAATTCTAAAAACCTTAATACAGATTTTTAAACCAAACTTGATTAAAGTATTTTAAAAGTTGGCCCAATTACTTTTGGCCCAAAAGTATAAACCCTTTGAATTATATTCTTGTTTTTTCACTTTTGATGACAAAGAAAAAAAAACAGCAGCTTTTTTCTTTCTTCTTCCTCCACACCTTCGATGAAAAACAACAGACCACCAACAATGGCAGACTCCCTTCGATCTTCAATCACCGAAAATCAAAGACCCTTTTCTGACGATCGTTGTTGCTGCTGCTCAGTTGATGTTTGATAACCTTAAACACCAAGACCTTCACCGATCGATCCTAGAACCAGAGAGACCTTCAAACCCGAAGCTCTGATACCACTTGTAGGATTTAATCCCTACAATCCTGGTTATCTAGATGCGGAATACACGATCTCGAAGTCACAAACCCACAAGCAGAATCGACAGAAAATAAGGCGACGCCCACAAGGTAAATCCCTAATCGTTTCCGATTAGTTTATTGAAAGAATGACGTGTTTGGTTCGTTCCCCCTCACCTCCTTTTATAGAGATGAGGGGGAACCGACTATACAAGTCCTACGGGTCGGGTTGGGCTGCGACACCATCAACCGACCTTTATTGCTATAGGCTATTTAGGAAACTCGATAACTATCCCCTAGACACGACTTAGGCTAATCAAGACTAAATACATAACAAACTGCATAATCAATTAGCCACTCATCACAACAACAGCAAGCACCCATACCTATTCTCGTCAAAATGGGGTTGTCGACAGTAGTCACGCCCCCTGCTGACAGGGAGAAAAAAAATGCTTTTAGAAAAACCTGCAATTAGCCATTCATCAAACAGATAGGAAAAATTTTGAAAGTTGGCGGAGCCATTACTATAATGCCCAAACTGTAAAGTCCGGGCTTGGCCTCTTACACACTGCTATCTCGACTGTCGACCGGGTGATAGCTAAAGGATATGTTTGTCAAAACTAGTTAGTTGCTTGGTGTAGATCACTAGATTGTAAGGTAGTAACTGTTAGACGTGCCCAAGCCTATTGTGGGCTTGTGGTCCATTAGGTTTTGGGTTTTGATTAGGTTGTTTAATCTTAAAGCTATGTATTTAGTATAAATGCATTATGTAATTGTCATTCAATCAATAATACACATCTAGTATTTTACATGATATGAGAGCTTTTATTCCAGCTCAATCAAACCAAAAAAAAATTGAAGAAAAGAAGAAATTGCTTTCAACATATGTTCTAGTTTGTCCGTCGAGAAGCCTCCCGTTCAAACTGCTGGCAGTGTTAGATAATATAGTTGGCCCAAACCTTATTGTGGGTAAGGGTGGCAATTTCTGGCGCGACACGAAACCCGACCTGAGACCGACACGAAAATTAACAGGTTCAGGTTGAGTAAATATAAAGTTAGGTCAGGTATGGGTCAACCCGTCTGACCCGTTTATTAAACAGGTCGTGTTCGGGTTGAGAATAAATTAAGCGGGTAGACTCGTCAACCCGTTTAAACTGTTTTTCTTACATTTAAAATTTATTTATATTATATTATACGTGTTAAATGAGTTAAATGTATCGACCCACAAATCCGTTTAACTTGTTTAACCCATGTAATGTGCAAACTTATATGTAAAACGGGTAAAATGGGTAAACCGTAACCCGTTTAACCTATTCAACTCGTTTAACCTATTTAACTCGCCAAACCAAGTATATATACGGGTTAAATGGGTTATGTTCGGTTTATGTGTAAACGGGTTAAGGTTGAGAAAGTTGACCCGATTATTTAAATGGGTCGGGTTCGGGTTAAGGTTTTCTGACTCGCCAACCTGTTAACCCGAACCCGCCAACTCGAACCCGACACGAATTGAAACCCCTAATTGTGGGTTTGTGTCCATTAGGGTTAAGTTTTAGTTAGCTTATTCAATAAGCTATGTATTGATTATAAATACATATGTTATCTTTATAATGGATTTAGGATCATATAAGAACTTTTTAAAACTATAAAAATAAGAACACAATAAAAATCATACAAGTGGCAACTAATTTAATATGTATGATAAATTAAATGAAAATAAATCATTAAAGGTGAAAGGGTATATTGGGCATTATCAATCTATGTTATTATCCCTGTTATAGTTTCTCTCACCACAAAATAACCATCGTAAAACTAGATCTGGAATTTTATTTTTCTTCAGACTATAGATCGACATATTCTTCTCACAAAAAAAAATTATTTTCACCACAAAATCATCGCCGAACTCATCTTTACTTCTATAACCCAATGTATGGTGATATTTGTTTTATTTTTAACGAGCACAAACCACTTGTTGGGGTAGAAGACGATTGTGCTTGGATATGAATCGTCGGATGCACTTCTCGTCGCTAGCGGCTGTGATTTGTCGTCGGAACCATCCAGTTTATTAGTCATAACAGAGGTGTTGTTGGTACATGTCGTTGATGTCTCTGATGTGCCTGTTGACGCTGATATGTGTCGTAGATGTGGTGCCGCTCCGTCGCCCTACAGTTATCGGTACACCGGATACATAGTGGTAAGTGATGAACACAACCACTATGTACCAGGTAACAAATTTGTGATGGTGGTGGGCTGTTGTCGCTGGTTTCGCTGATGTACCAGGTAACAAATTTGTGATGATGGTGGGCATCATCAGAACCATGGATGTTTTAAATCGATGGACCATGATAATGTATTTAGATCCACTGTTATGATGCAATTGTCGCTGGTACATCGTGGAAAACTCTGGGTACACCAGGTACATCGGGTCGTCGCTTGTCGTTGGTGTCGCCGATACACCTGGTACATCGTGGTATGTGATGAATAAAACCACTATGTACCAAAATCTGTTGCGAGTTTGTGATGGCGGTGGGATGGTGTAGCAGTTACGAGATGTACGACATCATGATGTATTTGGTGTACCAAAAGCTGTTGCGGCTCAGTTTTAATGCGTGTATCAAGAATCAATTGAGGTTGTATACAAGATTTGTTAGAATTTGTTTTTATTATGTGTTACTTAGATGTGATTATTTTTAAGGGAAAAAGACGAAAATGGTCAAAATCACCCTTTAAAAGTTAAACCATGGTCAAGTTTTTTTATTGGGACAAATTTGGTCATACACAAGTGCACAACTGCACAACTCCATCCAATTACCGCTACGTGTCCCTCCAACTTCAGATTTTAACAAGGGACCAGACCCACATATGTCCCCATTTACTATGACAATATTTGTCTTATTATGTTATCAAATGCACAACTGACGGCGCTCAACTTGCAAATGCTCAACCGGATATCAAGGTTATGACAATAGTACATAATTTTTCAATTTCCAATAAAGTGAAACACAAAAGTTGTGCATTTGAGGGTTGAGCGCCGTCGGTTGATCATTTAAAAAGTATCTTTAGTGGGACACTTGTCACAATATGAATGGTGATGACCATATTTGTGTTTAGTTGAAAACTTAACCATGATAAGGTTCTTAAGTGATCAAAATGACCAAATTGGTCTTTTTCCCATTTTTTAAATAATTTGTTGTAGTAATGTATCATTTTTAGATAGGGTTGAATGATATTATTTAGAATAAATTGCATAAATCATCCTTAAAGTATGGCCAAGTTGCATGTTTTGTCCTAAACGTTACGAAAGTGCAAGAATCGTCCCTATTTGAAAACTTTAATGCAAGTATCGTCCTTATGAGGGATATTGCTTGGGACGAAACACGCAAAATGACCAAAGTATTTGAGACAAAACATGCAAGATAGCAAAACTTCAAGGATGAAAATTTGCAAAATAGTTTGATTTTAGGACGATATTAGCACTTTCAAAATATTTAGGACAAAATCTGCAAAATGACCAAACTTCAGGGACGATTTATGCAATTCTCTCTATTATTTATGCAAATTTGTATACACACGTACCAATGTTGAAATGAAAAGAATGTGCATGTGTTGTCCCATATATTTGTGATTGATTAAGCAATGAAAAAAGAAAGAAAATAGATGAAGAAGAGATGAATTTCTAGAGAGAGAAAGTAGTGAGAGAAAGTAGAGAGGAGGTGATTAACTTGGTGAATATTAGATTAAGAAGAGATTTGTTACAAATGACCATCCACCCTCCTAACATGCTAGGAGGGTAGTATATATAGTCCACCCACATGCGGGCTTTAATGGACTATATATTGGGCCGGCTTGTCTTTTGGACTTTAATTGGTTTAAATCCAAGCCCGTGAACCACGACTAAATAACTACTTATTACAACGTTCTAATAAATATTACAATAGAAACCTATGACCGAACATTCTTGTTTGACTCAATATTTTGAGGCTAACAATCTCCCCCAATGTGAGGTCATTCCTCTTTGATATTTGGATTCCAATGGAGATTTATGAATTTCGTCATAAATGAGTCTTGAACGTGTAACAGTAGTTTTGTTCCTTCATGCTGTGATCTTTGAGCCTTTGTCGTTGTCTTTCGACTTTGTCTTTAAGTCTTGAGATCTTCAAATCATTCTTGACTTGTCTTTGCCATCTTGTGATCTTGTGTCTTTATCCACATGCTCACACTATCAATTGTTGGATAAGTCTTTGGGCATGAATATGTGGTTGTGAATCTTTGACTTTGCTGAGTACACCGTGACGCCACCTTCTCGAGACAAAACATAGACACGGACTGAATGGCTTTGACATTCGTCCTAAATCGGTAGCGTTTTACCTCCGGTCGGTGAAGACCGTTATACGATATTAAATATCGTACCTGTGATCAGGTAGATTCAATTAAGAATCTCATTGACAGGGTTTCGCGGCTGTACTAGCCGTTCTCTTTACTCGACCGTCTCAAAGCAAGACTGCGAACATAAAGAGTGAATCAATTGGATAAATATCCGCTTGATTAAAGTCGTCAATTCAAAATCCTGGAACAAGTTTGATTCATTAAGAATCTTACCATTGTTGCTTTCCAGTTGACACAAGTTTGATTCATAAGAATCTCACAAGTCACCTACCGTAGCGCTGTTTGATGTTGACGCTAGAAGGATTTCCATTCGTCACTGTGAGTATTAATGAATATCACTCTGAATGTTCTGGCAAGACCATAAAGATATTGCGTAGAAACCTGAAACGAGTTTGAATCAATTCAGAATCAAACCACTGTTGCTTTTCAGTTTTACATATGTTCAATTCATAAAGAATCTTGCATATGACCTACCGCAATGCTGTTTGATGTTAACACTGGAAGGATTTCCACTCATCATTGTGAATACTAAGTAGTATCACTCTGAGTGTTCTAGCAATATCACAAGGATATAGCGTAGGACTCTCTTGATCTTCATCCGTGTGTCCTAACGAGATTTGATTGATCTCTTGGCTCTAGACTCGATTTGTGCACTTTTAGTGGTCGGAGGCTAGAGCAGATGCCACCTATTCAATATCAACTATCTCGGAGTGAGAAAGTCAATGGAAGTCGTGTTGATCTCCGTGACAATAAAACAAACTTCTTTTGAGAGAAGTCTGAGTAGCTAGGAAAGGGTTGTGCTTCACATCACTGGGTCCATGATGAGTTTGTCTTCATGATGAGTTGACCCGGTTTCTGCCTAAGTTGTATGGAGGGCTTCTTTCTTTACACCCTTTATCCTTACATTTCTTTTTCATTCTTCAACCCCTTCAATGCTTACCAAGACATCATTAATAGAACCATGTTATGATTGTTCCAGTGCTATCATCAGTACTTAGTCGGCATTCAACTACGTTCACATTCTACTCCATCTTTCCTAAGGACTTCTAATAATCTATTGGATTGTCCCTGGGAAGATCCCTCCGGTTCTGGTTGGATTATAGGACTTAAACCTAACCACCCTTTTGACACCAATAACGTCGTGAATTAAAGATGTTGTGGGTATTTGATCGTAACCATGAAAACCACTTTAAATTCTAACAAAGTGTTTGAAAAACATTTAACACCTTGCCAGTTTTGTCATTTCAGAAATGCTCCCCCTTCACATGTGCATCGATAATCGAAAGTGTTTCGCACATGTAGGTAAGATTTAAAGTGCTTGAGTCTTATTTAAGATCACATTTTAATCACATTTTCTCCCCCTATCTCTAATATATAAAATCTTTTGATATTAGAGATACCAAATTTGATTAAAATATATTTTGAAAAATAGTCTTGAAAATCTTCGGGAGAAAGATGTGCTATTCTTTTGCATGAAGTTGAATTGCTCCCCCTCAAAAATTGATCCAATGGAATTGTCATTACGAGGGTTTGATCCACATTAAACTTTTGAGGATAGGAGTTGTTGAACACACAATTTTTGAAAGATTTTGAATATTATTGAGAAATTCTTGAAAAAATTGTGTTCAACGCTTTTTGAAAAAAAAAACAATTCTTTTAGACGAAAAGGTTTTTCTAAAGCATAAACTTGAGTTCATAGACTTTGAATGTCTTGACGAATCCACTCAAGTGTAAGAAGATTTAACTTCTTTTGCTAAGGGTAAGAGTACAAAAGCGTACACTCCCCCGTGAATTTAGATCCGGGTTGCAATCTGAAAGTGATTACAAGCCATTGTGTTGAGCTCAAAACGTTGAATGTTTTGTGACAAGCTCAACCCGTGATAGATTGCTCTACCCGTTTTTGGAAATTTTGTCCAAGATAGACAATTTCCTTTATTAAAAGAAGAAATGACATGTTTTGAAAAATATTTACAACTTTCATTTGAGCTTTATGTACACACCCGTGTCGTTATTGAGCGACATTTCTAGGTGCGTCCATATTATCGATACTGAAAGACATGTCGAGAAGAATATTTTTGGATTTTGAAAGATTTTTTAATTTTGTATTTTTCTTTTTCATTAATATTTACAGGTAGATGTTTGATAGATGAATCAAGCAGGCTTCTTTGCCAGAACCTCCAGTTCTGCTGGGGTCAAACATCTCATACCAATTTGCCTAACTAGATACACAAACCTCTCTTTCGAAAGAGCTTTTGTAAACAAGTCAGCTAATTGGTAATTAGTTCCAACAAAGTATAATTCAACAATACCTCTTTCAACTTGTTCCTTAATGAAGTGATATCTGACATCAATGTGCTTCGTGCGGGAATGCTGTACCGGATTACAGGAGATGGCTATGGCCGACTTTGAGTCACAGTAGATAGGTACTTTATCAAAATGGAAGCCATAATCCGTGAGTTGTGTTCTCATCCAAAGAACTTGAGCACAACACGCAGATAGAGACACATACTCCGCTTCGGCTGATGAAAGTGACGTGCAATCCTGCTTCTTGGAAGACCATCCCACAAGCTTGTCTTGACCTAAAAATTGTGCACCACCAGAAGTACTTTTACGTGTATCAAGACACCCTGCATGATCAGAATCTGAATAGGCCGTTAGAAAGAAACCGGTTTCCCTCGGATACCGAAAGATCCGTTTAACCTCCTTGAGGTGCTTTTCAGTGGGTCGTGCTTGATATCGTGCACAATAACATGTAGCATGATGTATATCAGGTCTGCTTGCTGTCAAGTACATGAGGGACCCGATCATGGAACGATATCTCGTTTGATCAATGGGTAATCCCTCCAAATCAGCATCTAGGGATGTGGTTGATAATGGTGTCCCAACGGGGTCACATGATGTCATACCATGCTTTTTGATTATCTCTTGACAATACTTAGCTTGGTTAATGAAGATACCACTTGGGGATTGGTGAACTTGAATTCCTAAAAAGAATTTTAGTTCGCCCATCATAGACATTTCAAATCTGCTGTGCATTACTTTTTCAAACCATTTTGAAAGTTTTGGGTTTGTAGACCCGAAAATAATGTCATCAACATAAATTTGCACAAGCAAAATGTCATCCCCATATTTATAAGTGAACAAAGTTAAATCAATGGAACCTTTTGTGAAACCTTTGGAGACCAGAAATTTCGAGAGCTCGTTATACCACGCCCTTGGATCTTGCTTGAGTCCATATAG
Organism: Glebionis coronaria; assembly: GCA_025667525.1. Classification (NCBI taxonomy): domain Eukaryota; kingdom Viridiplantae; phylum Streptophyta; class Magnoliopsida; order Asterales; family Asteraceae; genus Glebionis; species Glebionis coronaria. The sequence continues at coordinate 86,211,908 of CM046875.1, read as the reverse complement.
TGCTTTGTGGAGACGATACACCTTGTCAGGATAATGAGGATTGACGAATCCTTCTGGCTGCGTGACATAAACTTCTTCCTTCAAAGGACCGTTAAGAAACGCCATCTTTACGTCCATTTGATAAACGATGAATCCCTTATGTGCAGCATAAGCAAGGAAAATCCTGACCGCTTCCATTCGAGCTACTGTGCAAATGATCTTCAAAATCAATACCCTCTTTCTGTCCATACCCTTTAGCCACTAGCCTAGATTTATTCTTGATGATCGTGTTCTCTTCATCCATCTTGTTTTTCCAGATCCATCGAAGATTTAATGGTGTTACATCGTATGGTCTGTCAACAAGTTCCCAGACTTTAAGTCTTTCAAATTGTTGAAGTTCATCCGTCATCGATTCAATCCAAGCATGATCAGCCAAGGCTTCTTTGATGTTTTCCGGTTCGACTGAACTCACGGCGAGTGCGAACATACAAACATCGCCATCGGTGTGAAGCTGTCGTCTTGTACGAACGGGCTGTGAAGGGTTTCCAATTACATGAACCAAAGGATGATCTCGGGTCCAATGATATGTTGAAGGATGTCGTTGATAGAACGTATGTATATTTGACGGATCAACATGGCGAGTAGAAGACTCTCCATTTTCGTGTACCGGTGTACCGAATGGGTTGATGAATTCGTATTCGTCAGATAATGCATTGTCTGCTTGATTTGTGTTCTCTGGAGCAATGACAGTAGTTGTGGATGTTGTACGATCGATTGTTGAAGTGATATTATGAGGAGGTAAATCTGCTGCAACCCGTGTTGAAGTAGATGAAGTTGTATCCGGTTGTTGACGATGATCGGTATCATCATTCTTATCATGAGTAACAGCGGAAGACTTCGATACAAATTGTTTCTCCCCCGTGAAATATTCATCATACATTGGTCCATATAACATTTCCAACTCTTCAATGGTCGTGTCGACTGACATATCAGCTCTAGGAACATTTTCTGGAACCAGCGTTGAACTTGACGGTTCATTGTTGTGGTCTTGAGTTCCGAGTTGTAGAACAATGATAATCTTTATGAATCAAGAGGGTTGATGTTTTTCTAGAGAGAGAAGTGAAAGAAAACTTATATATTGAAATGAAAGAAATGAACAACCAACAACCCCTCCTAACATGCTAGGAGGGGGGTTTATATAGCCCACCCTACATGTGGGCTATATGGGCTATATAGGATCACGAGCCCAATATCGTTGGAGTGACCGATCCTTTCTAAATACGTAAAAACGTATTTCCAACACGAGTTCCGTGCGGTTGTGAACGAAAGTCGTTTGTCATTGTGGATCGGGACTTAAACTGTTTTGTTCAAGTGCCATTTCTTGAGATTCATCAAATCGAATGTGAATTGTCTCGACAATCAATTTTGTTCTTTTGTTGAACACTCTATATCCCTTAGACTGAGTTGCATATCCCACAAGAATACATGCATCACCTTTTTCTTTCATCTTATCCAAATTTTCACCATCTCGTATAATGTAACAAGTACATCCAAAAACATGAAGGTGTTTGAGTGAAGATTTTCGATCATGAATTATGTGATATGGTGTCTTTTTGTGTCTTGGGATAATTAAGGAGCGGTTTTGTGTGTAGCATGCGGTTGACACGGCTTCGGCCCAAAAGTATAGTGGAAGTTTTGAAGCGGATAATATTGTTCGAGCAGCTTCAACCAAAGTACGGTTTCGACTTTCAACAACGCCGTTTTGTTCGGGTGTTCGAGCAATAGATGTTTCATGTTCAATCCCTTCGGCTTCAAAATACTTTCTCAGATTAGAATTCAAAAATTCTGTACCTCTGTCAGTACGAACCACTTTAACTTGAGCTTGAAGACCACGTTGTGTCAATTTAAGGAAGCTGATGAGAACGTCGGGTGTTTCATCCTTGGACCTCAAGAAATGAGTCCATGTGTACCTTGAGTAATCATCGACTATTACTAGAATATATTTCTTGCCATTGATACTCTGAACACGCATGGGACCACACAGATCCATGTGAAGAAGATCTAAACGTCCTTTAGAGCTTGGTGTGGTCTTTGTTTTGAAGCTACTTCGTTTAGCTTTACAAAGTTCACAAGAAGAACAAAGATGATCTTTGATGAATTTCAAGCTTGGAAGGCCTCTCATAATATCTTTCTTGGAAAGCAAGTTAATGGTATCAAAGTTGAGATGAGAAAGACGTTGATGCCATAACCATGCCTGAGTCGTTGAAGCTTTAGCCATGAAGCAAATTGGAGTTGATGAAGTTGTATCTTGAAGTGAAATTGTGTAAAGATCAGTACCCCGTGTACCGGTAAGTAAGTCATTCCCATCATAATCACGAACAAAACATGTCTTCTTTCTGAAAGCAACTTCCAAATCCGCATCACAGAATTGACCAACCGAGAAAAGATTGTGATTGAGCCCTTCGACGTAGTATACCCTTTTAATCGTAATATTTCCCTGAACCAAATCTCCATATCCTAGGATCGGTGCAAATTGATCATTTTCGAATCGGACCGTACCCAGGAACTTCTCTACGAAGTTAATTAGAAGCTTGAGATTCCCCGTCATGTGCTTCGTGCATCCGGAGTCCATTATGAAGAGAATTATTTGTATAACCTGCAGAAGAGTTAGAACACGATGGATCATTTGCTAAATTGGATACCACAGTAGTTGTGATAGTAGAATCATTAGTGTCCTTATCAACATTTAAAGGCAAACTAACACTCGTTTTCACATTTTCTGTCCTAACTTTAGGCATCCATTTATATCCGGGAGGACATTGATTAGCAAACCACCATTTCCAAGACTTGCTAGCAGACTCATATAATTCCTTAATTTTGCTTCTAGGATTCTTAGTGGTGGAGTCTGATGCATTACTATTCTTAGTGGGGGTTGCACCAGAATGGTTCACTTTGCGTTTGGGTTTACTAGCTCTAATAGGCATTGCAACTTGCCTCTTAGTTCTAGTATCTACTCCTTTGACTTTATTTATAGCACACATAGAATGATTAGCATTAGCACACTTTCCACATTTGACATAAACAAATTTCACATTCATAGCATTCAAATCATTCACAGCATTCAAATCGTCATTACATGCGATTACAGACTTTTTATTCTTAAAAACGTTCAAATTCCTAGGGTGTTCTTCTACTTCATGCATCTCCCCTTGATTCTTGTGTTTCCAGACCTTATCATTCACTTGAGTGCGCTTAAGCTGAGGCCGGCTAACACTAGTAGTGGAGACTATTCCTGTAGTAGAAGACACACGAATATTAGTGTTTCTAGAAGTCTGAGGCGAGTTAGTATCTTTGTTTGTGGGCTTCGTGGACATTCTATACATCCCTAGTTTAATCACATTATTGTGCTTAACGCTTGGTGCTATAGGATTCCTTATGGGTTGATTCTGTGGTAACCTTACCTTTCCATCCATGTTGGGGGCAAACACAGGTTTTGCAAACGAGGAATTTGATAAAGCAGATGGTTTTCCCAAGATAGAGGATCTATTTACTTTAGAGGCATTGGGTTGTCTAACAACAGGTTTCTTAATGCTAGGTTCCACGATTTTCCCACCCATTTTAGCAACGAGTTTCTGCAACTCTACTATCGCTCTGTCCTTGTCTTGTAATTAAGCTTTCAACCCTTTAATTTCCAAATTCTGTTCATTCATTTCTCGAAATGTTTGGGAAAGTTTTTCTTGCAATTTATTATCATGTGGAAAACTACCAACTTCTTTTTGCAGAGCAAGTTCAAGTGAATGACAATGTTTTTGAAGAAAATCAGTTTTGTGTTGAAGTAACTCAAAAGCCTTTTTGTCAACATTTTCTTTACGTTTCGAAAGCTCAATTTCAAGACGTTCACATTCTTTGATCTTATCAAGATATTGGCATGCAACTTCAGAATATTCATCAATATCAGCACAAGATGTAAAATAAGCACACATAACATCTTTAGAAACGCATTCTTGCAAGAGTAAATCATATTCATCTGAAAAATCAGACTTCTCCATTTGAAGATCATCAATGTGTTTCTCAAGAGATTCAACGTATTTTAAATCATCATACATTTCAGTCCGAATGAACTCCTCAAGTTGAAGAACAGTTTCTTTAATCAACGTCGTGTTTGGAATTAAGAGTTCTTTCACAAGCAATGTAATATCTTGAGGAATCGGACGTGTCCATTCAGCGTTTTCACGTTTTGCCCAGTCTCTTTCAACAATATATTTAACATTATCTATGTGGTGTTTAAGAATACCTAATGTTTTCCTACTCTTGCTTTTAGATTCATCTAGAGGGAGGTAGTTGATGTATTTGTAAACATTAGATTTCTTAGGGGCAAATGCTTTCTTCCATTGAATTCTCTTTTGTTTGCATTCTAGAAACACTTCCTCACGAGTTTTCTGAGTTTGTTTGTTGAAAAGACCATAAAGACTATTCTCATAAGCATAATTATATGGTTTCACAAAATCCTTATTGAGAAGTGGTTGACTATCATCATCCCAAAGGGCAGTCTCTTCACTATCGGCACTTACAGGCATGCAATCAAGATCTGTCCTTTCAGTCTCATCAAGATAAAGACACGGGTTCGCAGCTTGAGCTTTGGCAAGGTACTCAGGACTTGCAAAGCTAGCTTGACCCTTAAACATCGATGGAGGTGCTAGCATTCTTACGGATTGAATAGAATCATGCGTTTTATAAACAACGTTCTTCAAAAAGTCGACTTGTGCTTCTAGTTTCGTAACTTTTTCGGTTTCTTTATCATATCTACTTTTGAAGTCTTGTTTTAACGCATCTACCTCTTGTTTCTTATCCTCTAGAATTTTAGCATAATCAGTAGTGGTCATAGAGAGCTTTTGTTCAAGTTCATTAACTTTGGTAGTGGCAAGGTACGTTTTTTGACGTTCATCCATTAAGAAAACATTATATTGACGCTTCTCTTTAGCTAATAACTCAAGAGTTGTATTATATTTGTTTTCAAAATCGTCCTTTTGACTTTTTAACACACTTCCCTTGTACCCCTCAAGCTCTTTGGTTTTCTGAAGGGGCTCATCTCTATAGCTTTCAGGCATCTCAGTAGATTTGATAAGAGCAGCTTTACATTCTTCAAAACTTTGAGTGAGCGTAGCGTTTGCCTTCTTTAATTGCTTTTGACTCTTTTTATTTTCAGTGACATCTTTTTGTAAATTAGCAATTAAATTAGCAAGCGCAATACGTTCCTCTTCATCATATTCATTTGCATGTTGATCATCCTTAGACTCATTATTGCACATGTCTGATGAATCGGGTGTGGTATTGCTATCAACCGTTTCCATCATACACGTGTCATTAATGGCATTGGGTAGATCACTATGCTCAGGAATATCACCAAACACATTATATTCATCAGTAGTGTGTACCTTATCGATTGGCTTAGTGTCAAAGATAGGGCCATTGTCATCTTCAGTGACTTTGAGAACTTCTTCAACCTTTGCCATGTACGAGTAATGTGCATCAAGCTCTTGATCAGAATTTTCATCATTAGTGTCATCAAGCATTGCTCCTTCCTCAGCTGACAATTTAACCCCTGCTTCCATCTTCTTGCATAGCAGCATCTTTTCCTTGTGATAGCTGGAGTCTCTAACCCTTTTCGGTTTCCTGCATTCCTTTGCCATATGCCCATATCCTTGGCAATTAAAACATTGAATCCCGTCCTGCTGAACCACTTGACTTCCAACCGTTTCCCTATTCCCAGTAGCAGCAGCAATCCTCTGAGTATCATACTTTGCAGTTTGTCGATCATATCGTGCAGAACCCTCAACATGTGTTGGATTATGTCGATCATACCTAGAAGGACTTTCACCACGTCGACGTGTGTCATACCTTGGAGGACTCTCAACATATCGGTTCTTTGTGTTAGATGATGTGCGAAGATTGTTGTTGGTGGGTTTGTAGATTTTCTTGTAAGTCTTCATTATGTAAGCAATTTGTTGTTTCATCTCGCGGTTCTTTTGAGCTTGGTCTTCATCACTATCTTCTTCAGATGAGGACCCAGATGGTGGTGATGGTGCTCTTGGCGCTTTACCTCGAGATTTTGTGGATGATGAAGACTTAGATGATGTGAAAGATCGTGGTGAAGATGATGTAGTGGAATATGACTTAGGAACACGAGAGTTATGACCTTGAACATGTTGAGTTGTAGTCACTAAAGCAAGTGGATTAGCCGTCTTGGCAACACGTTCAGCTCGAATCTCATTTGCTTCATTCTGAAATTGCTTCAAGATGTCAAAGAGTCGATGATATGAGACCTCGTCTAACTTTTCTTGTTGTTTCACCAAAGTGACGAACCGTGTCCACTCAGGTTGAAGTTGTTGAAGAAATTGGACATTGACTTGCATGATGGATACTTGCAGGTTATTTCTTGTCATGTCATTCATCATTTTATAAAACCTGGAGTAGTATGAATCAATTGATTCTCCATCCCTTGAAGTAAACTTGCCAAAATTCCAAAACAAGTTTGTTTTGACATCTTGTTTGTTGAGTGATTCTCCTTGTTGCAAGCGTTCAATAGCAGTCCACATTTCATGTGCTGTCGGGCATGCATCAACCGTGGAGTAAATATCATCTCCAATCCCACTTAAAACCATATAGATGGCTTCCTTCTCCGCATCATGCCAAGCACAATTTTCAGGTGTGAGATCAGCTCTTGTTTCATCACGTTCACTTGCAGGTATTGGATCAGTAATATCTGTGGCTGCTCTTGGAGGAACTGAGATCTTCTTAAATATATATGGTCCATGAGTAATACATTTCCTCAAGGCATCACCATTAGGTCTTGTATCAAGATATCGTATGAAACGTGATTGCCATTGAGCATACCGACCAGATACAAGCATTGGTGGTCTCTCTTTGTTACCCGCCACCATTATGTTGTTGTTCGTCACACGATATTCGGCAGTAGAATCCATCTCAATATTCTCTGAAATGATGAAGTGAATATGGATCTTAAGTAGATTTGTTGTGATTGTTGTTGTGGTTTAAATTCCGAAAATTGCAATTTTTCTCCAGTCCGACAATAAATTCTCCAGTCCGACAAAAACGGTAGACCAAGAAAAAATTTTGTATCGCCAAATTTTGAAATTGAGCTAGAAATGTCCTAAAACTAGTATGGAAAAAATTTGAATTTACTTGACGGAAAAATTTTAACTTTTTTTTTTTTGATCTTCGTGTAAACGATATTCCAAAACTAGTCTAGATGGTGGCTAAGTCTAAAAAATACTCAAACAAAATTTAGCAAAACACATCATCGGAATGTCCCCTAATCGGAATGTCCTAATCGGAATGCCCTAATCGGAATAACCAAATCGGAATGTTATCGGAATGTACTAATCGGAATGTCTAATCGGAATCCCTTCGTCGGAATGTCTAATCGGAATGATGATCGGAACGACCTTGTCGGAATACCAAATCGGAATGATGATCGGAAAGAGCTTGTCGAAATACCAAATCGGAATGATGATCGGAAAGACTGGTCGGAATGATTAAACCCTTTTCCGATGAGAGTGATCGGAATCACTAATCCCTTTTCCGATTGCACTGATCGGAATATATCCCACTTTTCTCGGACAAAACTCAACCAATACGTGATTTTAAGCCAAAAAATGATCAAAACACCCAAAATTTTGTGTTTTTAGCCAAAGTAAATATACCAAATCACTACTACAACTATGTAGAAGATGTAGATGAAGTAGAGCACGGAAAACACAAAAACAAATTGAATCCGAGATGATTTATGGATTAAATCATTCGAATCAAATATAATAACAACAACCAATCACAAATCTACCCCGTGGCGATTGATACCAAATGTTGTCCCATATATTTGTGATTGATTAAGCAATGAAAAAAGAAAGAAAATAGATGAAGAAGAGATGAATTCCTAGAGAGAGAAAGTAGTGAGAGAAAGTAGAGAGGAGGTGATTAACTTGGTGAATATTAGATTAAGAAGAGATTTGTTACAAATGACCATCCACCCTCCTAACATGCTAGGAGGGTAGTATATATAGTCCACCCACATGCGGGCTTTAATGGACTATATATTGGGCCGGGCTTGTCTTTTGGACTTTAATTAGTTTAAATCCAAGCCCGTGAACCACGACTAAATAACTACTTATTACAACGTTCTAATAAATATTACAATAGAAACCTATGACCGAACATTCTTGTTTGACTCAATATTTTGAGGCTAACAGCATGTATCAATCTTGTGACACGTGTGTATCAACAAGATATATTGTGTATCACTAATTTGGTATATTTATTTGATTTTTAAAATATCTCTTATAAAAGTATTAATTTGGTACTGATCTGTACGACAATTAAAAAATTTTTGGACGAACGGAAAAAAATGGTTTACTTGATTTTCCTTTAGTTCTCTAAAATGCCCTTATAACTATATTTATTTACTGTATTGTCATTGATCAGTTATTAATCTCATCAAAAGCTAACTAATAGATCTAATGGCTATTATTAGTTCTTACTTTTATAATTTTAACTTTGATCTCACATTAACCTCCCTCCTTTATAATGTAATCACATAAACACAATCAATCAATATTATCTTTATCATTTTACATTAAAATGTAAAATGATATAAAAAGGCATATGTATAATTGTAAACAAATGTAAATCGTAAAAATAAGAAACCACTATATTAATAATACTCGTAGTAATTTAAGACTACACTTTTGTAATAGTCATAGACGACGTGTAATTCATATTGATATAGTAAAAAAATTTGATTCGTTTCAAATAATTAGATGTTCTTTGAGAGACATTTGTAGTCTATGTTTCATGGCCACGGACATTCTAAAGTTCAATATATAACATACCCAATTTCACAAAGCAGCGGAAAATCAACATAGGGTGTTACTTCATAGCACATCACACACAGTCATAGAAAACGACCTAAAAAGAGACGTTTTATAAAATAAACCATTCGACAATTTTATTAAATCAGAGTTCTAATAAAAATAGGTCCCAACAATTTATACAAACCTTAATAAAATAAATATTTGTTAATTGTATCGAATGAAAATTGGTTGTTTTGCCTTTACTTTATCTCACGCGGCTCCATGCTCTAGCTGCTCTTAAACCTATACACCTGAGGATACATGCTAAATGTCAACACAACGGTTGAGTGAATTCATAGGTTTTTAAATAAAAGATAAAGCTTTTGAACACAAGAATCTCATCCACTGGCGATAATGTAACACATACAATATCCATCACCTTATTAAGCTAAGCTCATGAAAAGATTTGTATGAATCTATGTAAATACAAGTCTCTCCCATACAATACTTGTATCAAATAAATTCACACAAAAATTCCCATGACACAACATATGATTAAAAATAGTAACTTACCGTCAAAGCCACTTGATTAGTCATTAAAATCCGTGCAATAAATATAGTGCCATGCACAAAAGCCCCTATATAAATACTATGCAATTCCGGTAAACCAGGGAATGAGAGGTTGACTGACCTCTAATAGCGCTATCCATAATATTTACACTTCATCACACAGGAGCGAACGAACGGTACATATAGATTGGGCTACGAACGGTTCCCAATGGGGGACTAACAATGTGAGGGGGTATGGACAGTACAACCCATAGGATACGAACGGTATCCCACACATCCAACACTAACTATTTATGCACACAACGTATTCATATAGAATACATGTAGTCTGAAAGTCATCGTGTATTACAATAATACACAAAGTTTAGAATTTAACCAAGTCTTGCATATTACCAAATAATATGCGAAGTCCAACATTTAATAACGTCAGGCGTATATCAAATAATGCGTAAAGTCGATCATAGCAATCATGGCTATTCATGGCAGATGATAGATTATTAACCAAGCCAAGTAAAGTATTCTATTATAATATACAAAGTCAATAGTTCAACGCACTTTCAAAAGATCAATACTATTAACATGTTCACCAGTTCAATATGTTCAAGTATGTCTAAAAGTCTAGCACATTCAAACGGTTGATAGAATATAATCGTGTATTCTTTCTAAAGCATATATACAAACTCATATGTTTATTTTACAGGCAGCATGTATTCTCCCTCGCGGGTTTTATAAATAACATATAAAGCAGTAAAAGCGAGGCTATAAACTCATCTTAGCGATTACACATATATCAAGGAACAAACGTCCAATAGTCGGTACACGACTTCACGAGATATCAATCTTGATCGAGAGCGAGACGTCCAATGGTCGACATATGACCGAATGAGACCTAATATGACGAGACGCGTCTTAGGCTCGAGACTATACTTGAGTCATACATATATGTAAATAGTTCACTTTAGTAAGTGTGGACATTGCATAAGTTTGTAAAACTTTTCATAAGTCCTTTGATAATACTTTATCAAGTATTATCCAGTTATGATATTTAAGCCCATTAAGGCCCATTACATGTTCATGTGACCTAAGCCAATTCCAAAGTCAGTATTTAACTCCAAATACATTATTAATCTAATGTCCAATAATGGCCCAATAGCCATTATAAGTGTATGTTGGGTTTTTATGACCCAAGTCTACTTTATATGCATTACGGGTTCTAAAACGTCCTAAAATGATGTCGACTTAATATTTCATGATGGTCGGATCTCGAGTATTCTAATTATCAATATATAAATGAGTATATTTCTCAAAAAGTGGCTCCTACCACTTTCGTTTTTATAAAAATCATCACATTTAAATAGCCCAATTCTTACAATTTTCCCGGCATGTCCCGTTAAATAGATCATATCGCCTGAATTGTAAATCATCTAGGTGATTTCTTTATAGCGAATTTATCCTTAACTCATATACTTTACTGATCATAAGTCCAATTACTCAAAAATTATACTTGTCATAGCTTAATTACCCATTTTAAACTTAGACACATCCACCGTTGGATGTGATTCGCAACCAACTTTAGTCCCACCATTTCGTCCGCCATTTCCAAACCGTTTATCCGTAGAAAACCATCCGATTCGTGTGTGTTCTACATGATATTATCTACAAATTTTGGTTTTAAATAATCATAGGTCAGTATACGAATTTTATGAGAAACACTACTACAAAACTAAGTTTCGGGACCCCTTCATCAAGACCCTTTAAAAAAAAGACGGTCTCAAAAAATGTTTTTAGCCCACCAGAAAATATCAAGACCTGTTTTAATGAAAAAACCCGGTTTTGAAATAAATAACAAATAAGGAGCGGGTTTAAAAAAAACAACACGTCTATATAAAACCTAAGATAGACCGGTACTCACTTTGAAACCCGACTTCTATTTGAATATTTTAAGCAGACCTATCTTAAGCCAAGTGCCGATCTATTTTTCCAAAAAATATGAGCGGGGCTTTTTGCCCCTTTTTTGTTTCAAAAATTTTTAGTGAATTTCAAAGTGACCCTATAGCTATATTTTTTATGATTTCATCATATCCTTTCTCTAACACTCACTCACACCTTTTTCCAACACAACCACTGGTCATCAAACCAATACATTTTGTTCAAAAAAAAAATCAAACCAATACCATACATTTGTTCCACTGCACATCACTCTTGTTTATTGATGTATTCATGTCAAAGATCGGTAAAAACTTGAACTAGATCTGATTTGTTGTAATTATATATTTATTTCAATGTTTAATTTGTTTGTTTTTTTACTACGCTAACTAGTGTTGTCTATTAATTGATCTTTCTAATTTGGGGCTATATGGGTAGAAGTTAACTTCCCTAACTTGTGTTGTCTTATAAGAATCACATGTTCTGTTAGTTAGAAAGGGTGGTGTGAGCTTGCATAGAAGGTATTTGATAAAATGATTTATTATGTTTTCATGGTTCTTTTTATTTTTCTTTACATGAGTTGACATGATTCGGTGTTAGATTTGATTTTGTTGTTTCAAGTTGGGGGCTTCGTGATCATTTATGATTTAAATGTAAAATAATGAGAATAATCTCTCTTGAAAAAACTGATTATCCGAAGTTTCAATTATTTGACTAGTTTTACTATAACCAACATTAGAAGCTGCTACGAGGAGTATTTGCGAAAGCAATTAATGTTTTTATTAGTATGAATGTATTGAAAAGTTTTAAGAAACAAGTATGAACTTTTATTGTTTCTAATATTTTATTAAGCTTTAAGTTTAGTACATAGACCAAGATCTTAGTGAAAGTGCCTGCTCATGTTTCTTTGCTTATTGTTGAGTTCTAAATTCTTTATTTGACTAAGCTTATAGGATTATCTTCATTTGATAGGATCTAGTCATGAGACATGAACTTTGCGGACATTTGAAAAATACATCCGATGTGTAAATACTTTGAGCTATAATGCAGATGGCGGTATTAATGTGTGCGGCTCAGATGATAGAGAAGTTATATTACGGCATTGAGAAACTGGCTCTGATAAAGTTTTCTTCAATTTGGGCCTCTGTAAGAATATCTTCCAGGCAAAGAGCATGCTAGAAAGTGATGACCGGAGCATGGCTACTTGTGGTGATGATGGCCAGGTATCTTTGGGTCGAAAACTCAACCACATGTATGCATACAACTGTAATTGATGGAAATGATATGACTGCTATGTGATAGCATAATGGATACTAAACTAGTAGTGTTTTATCTCTTTCAATATGTATTCATATGAAGATGCTATTTTGATTTCATATCTTAGGTGCTTTATCATCATACAGATATAAAAATGTAACGGGAAATGTATATGATTGTAGGTGAGGCATGCGACTATCTTATAATATGGAAAGGCTGAGACGAAATTGCTTGCAAGATATAATGGAATAGCTCATAAAATAGCCAATGTACAAGAGAGTCCAAACTTCTACTATACTCCCTGTAACTTTTTTTTAAAGAATCATTTGGTTGGTTGGAACTGATGTTTACAACCGTTGGCATGTAGCACTTATGTTATTAATGATTCTTTCAATTCACTTGAACTCAATAATACTTGTGTCACTCGAAATGCATATCATTCGTAGGAGTTGTCGAATTGCTTTATGAATGCACTTATATGGGCTTTTCGGGATTGTTTGTTGAAAGTGCTAACATTGTCAATAAGCAATCCGAAATAGCTGATATTATTTATTTATTTTTACTGTAAAAGTTGGCAAAGAGACAGGTCTTAAATCTTGAAAGTGCTAACATCTAAATAGGTTTTTGAGACATGTTTCTACGTCGCTAACCTGTCTCCATTCTGTTTTAGAGACATGTTTCAATCATAAAACCGGTCTAAGAAAACGATATCGAGACCGGTTTCTAAACCGGTCTCACTTGATTTTCACATGGAGAGCCCCACTTAGACAGACCTCACCAAAAACTGGTCTTGATTTCGTCTAGAACGGGTCTCCAAAGCACTTTTTGTAGTAGTGAAAACAGCCCATCTTTACAACAGGTCAGATTTTGACCTACTTTCGTATTTTGGTCATATCTCACTCTTCGGGAATCGCTACAAGACGTGTCACCTGGAGAAATACTTACAAAACAATTCCCCATCATAATATATAAGTTTTCAGTATCCCAACCTACTAATATCCTTCAAATATCATGTTTTTAAAACTGAACTAAAATCTTATCAACCAAATCATCACTAAGACTTGTTTTTCTTTATTTGGAGTTATAAAAATTCATATACAATGTCATAGACTTCATTTAAATATTACATCATATAATATCAGTATTTACAATATCAATATATGTATATAAATCAAAATAAAAAGATACAAATGAAAAGAAATGATGTAAACATTCAATCCAAGATACGATACCAAATGATTACACCAATGAGACCAATCTTACTAAACCCTTGTCAATACTATAAAAAAATAGCCCAACTACAATTTAATAAGATGATGACATTGATGAGGAAAATTTTAGTAAGAATATAGCTAGTAGAACAATCACCAACTTACAATCAATATAGCTTTGAGATTTTGAAAGGTAATAGTGTTGATGATCATGTTAATGATGAAAAGTGATGAAGGAAATGAGTACATACGTGTATTTAGAATTGAGATATATGTGACTACGATGTTTTTGACTTTTTCACGCGTTTGTTTCAGAGATTACGTGTTGATGGATTGTGATACATTGGTTCTTATTTTGCTTCTAATAAGAAACGTATCTCATCTTGAGCAATGGTTAGTGTATTTTGTAAGAGATGAAAAAGATATTTAATTTAGTTATGTTTGTGACACCACATGAGTAAAAATATTAGGTTTGGTTTAATATTTTTAAATTTTTGGTATAAGCGGGTATTATTAAAATCCAATATTTTAAAAGTTACGCGATTTGAAAATATGCGTGAAACACGAAAAATAAACGTTCAATATGAACTAAAAACGTTGAGATTCGGAGAACGTTGATATTTCGATAAATAAATGAGGGCTTATAATTTAATAAATGTTAACCCATCGTTTAAAAGAATGATGTCTAAAGGTTTAACGTAAATTACGAAGAATGCTCGTAAAATGAAAAATTAAAATGACGACAATAGAAAATATTTCTATGTCATAACGAGGATATTTACGGTCGATGACGGACATAGACTTTGCCGATAATTAATAAATGACACGTACTCAATAAGTTAAAGCTTTAACCTTGCCGGTTACCGAGAACTCAATATTATTTGCAAAAATGATCATGATAAATAAAAGTCGGGTGATAGATATATGTCCGAAATTACGAATTATTACATTCTCTAACCCATAAAGAAAAATTCGTCTCGAATTTTAGTTTACGTTACTCACAAATGGTTTGATTATGACGATGTGAGAATATCGAATTTTAACCCAATGACTTTGTCGAGGTTTTATATACATTGGTTCTTATTTTGCTTCTAATAAGAAACGTGTCTCATCTTGAGAAATGGTTATTGTATTTTGTAAGAGATGAAAAAGATATTTAATTTAGTTATGTTTGTGACGCCACATGAGTAAAAATACGAGGTTTGGTTTAATATTTTTAACTTTTTGGTATAAGCGGGTATTATTGAAGTCTGATATTTTAAAAGTTACGCGATTTGAAAGATACGCGTGAAAAACCAAAAATAAACGCTCAATATGAATTCAAAACATCGAGATTCGGAGAACGTTGATATTTCAATAAATAAATGAGGGTTTATGATTTAATAAATGTTAACCCGTCGTTAAAAGAATGATGCCTAAAGGTTTAACGTAAATTATGAAGAATGCTCGTAAAATGAAAAATTAAAATGACGACAATAGAAAATATTTCTATGTCATAACGGGGATATTTACGGTCGATGACGGACATAGACTTTGCCGATAATTAATAAATGACACATACTCAATAAGTTAAAGCCTTAACCTTGCCGGTTAGCCGAGAACTCAATATTATTTGCAAAAATGATCATGACAAATAAAAGTCGGGTAATAAATATAGGTACGAAATTAAGAATTATTACACGATAAGTGGTATGTAATTGAAAGCGGCTTGATTGTAGTATACTGTATATCGTATCTTTTTCATCGGTACTAGGAATAGTTATTCAAATCAAATACAGACATAATTACATCAATGTCAGTTTGCACACTCAAATAGACATTCCATCAAGTTTTTTTTGCTGTTTTTAATTTCATAATATACCATCGTGGTTAATTCTATCATATAATAAATCTATAAATTTTAGTCTTAACATTTTATTTATAACATATCCAATATTGTAAGTAATTATTATTAGATGTTGTGAGTGTTAATATTATTTTCGTTTGTATATATGAATATCAATAATCATGTTCGGAAATCTTCATAATTCAGGAAAACAACTTTCTCTATACATATATGATCATGATATATTATAGAAGTTGATTTCAAGCAGATTATCAGAGATGGTAATATACACAGAACTAACTTTTAATCTCACCAGTAGATCAACGTTTGCTTGTATATTGTTTTCAAACACATTATCATATTTAATATATTACTAGACGAATACCCGCGCATAGCAGCGGAAATGCCTAGTGACAATTAATTTTAACGATATACGATTATGTGATAAGTGTTTCATGAAATTAGAAGTGAGATTGTTAAAATGAAATTACAAACGCTCGTAACATGAGATAAATTCTAACATGTATCAAACAACGTATAAAAACATTAAGTGAAACCGAAAGCCTTCATGTATAAAAAACATTTAATATTTTAGATGAGTACCCGTGTATAACCAAAAAAATTCTAACGGTAGAGGTTCCAGTGATAAAAGAAAGTTTATGGGTTATAAACGAAAAGTAATAAAAACTTTAAGATTTGGAGACAAAACGTAATGTTTTGAAACCCGATTTGGCTCGATCTATTCAAGCGACTCTCGTAAAAAAATTAGGTGAAAGTAAACGGGGATTATATTTTTGAGAACCCACTCAAGATACGTCTTTTCAAAAAAATATATAAAATGGTCTTGGAAAAGAAATTGGTAGCCTCGTTCCATTATTGGATTTAATTATCGAAATAGGTACAATAGGAAGGCGATATTGTTATTTTAACATTTGCCGGTGATCCGTCTCTACAAGAGTAGAAAAGTTGTTGTGTACCGTTAAACTATTACTACGTATGAAATACTTCTTAGCGTGTAAAACTCACTTCCATTTACTTGCTGAAAACAAAGGCACTTAATTAATTAATTGATAAAAAGTAGATGATATTAAGACTTCTTATTTCCATCCGCTATATATCAATATTAATTTCACGTCGATTTCGGCTAATGTTTGGGCTAAAAGGTTTGGCTTTTGCCAAAACTTCACGTCTCCTCATCTGATCCATAGATTTTGCTTCACGGGCTGCAGTTGAAGTCTTCTCTTGCCATATCTTCTTTTTTCTTCGACTTGATATCTTTAAGCTTCTCAGCTTTTCTTAATTCATAATCTTGATAGTTTTGCACTAACATAAGCTTCTTTTTTCTTCATTTAATGAAGTAATGAAGCATTGAGAGTTAACATCACAAATAGTCATATTTAATCTTTATGATTTAATATAATTTTACAAAGATAAGGCTTACACATGTGAAATTTTTTTAATTGAAATCATAGGAAACAATGGTTCTTTGAATCCAATCATAAAAATGATTTTGCTCCGGTCTCTTGTCATAAGAGTATTCCCCTTGTGCATCATTCAACAAACTCACGGTAATATATATAACCGTCCTGGATTCAAAAGGATCACAAACATAAGCTATTAAAAGTGTTGTTACGCAAAAAGAAACAAGAAAAAATGTTGATTAAATACAAATGAAAAAAATTTCTAACCTCAAAAGCATCATCAACATTATTTTGGGTTTTCATTTCAGCATATCTTTCTTTGTAGAACGTAGCAAGGATGATGTTTTTGAAGTAAAAAGTATACTTGTTTATATAGGCAATGTGAAAGAGCATTGCCATGTATAGATTTTATGTTCCAACTGATAATTATGCTTGTTCCATCCGTGTTCATAATTCATAATGTTATTCCCAAACTTTCAAAATTTTGAAATCAACCGAGATACAAATCAATGCAAACAGTTGATCTTATTTCCATACATTTAAGGTTCCTCATTATTTCCTATCCATTCCAAATATAATACTTTCCTATTTTCAAAATAATAATTTTCAGTGAATAGCATATAACCAGACAACATTTATAGTAAAACAACAGTTTCTTTTTTGCAATCACTCATCCAACAGATTGAATTGCATTTTCAACCTTTTCATTTATATGTTTTAACATTTCACTTTTTCTCTTTGTCAATGAACTATAATACCGATTTACCCAATATTTTTAAACCTGCATTTACCCCTTACTCGAATAGATTTTATAATCAAAATTTCGGCACATATTATCTAGTTCTATTCAACTAATAAAGCTTGAAAGTAAAAAAAGTTTGTCAAGTAAAATCCTCCTACTTCAACGCATAAGTTTTTGGTGCATTTGCAAAACAGATTTACGCATACTTACATGAGTGCAATTGAAGATATGTAAACTCGTTGGCTCCACATCATTGAAAACTCCAACAGTTACTGCTGGTTCAGCTGCATACGAATATTTCTAAATATAGACTTTGTTAGAAATGGACAAACATATTACAAAAAAAATGGATCAGTACCTCAACTTTTTATTGTTTACCAAGACAATGTACCTGCACCATAATCTAAATCAGCCTTAGAACCACATGTGTGTGCACTCGCAGTCGATGCATTCGTTCCTTTGTTGTTATTAGTATCGTCTTCATTAGACCAAAGTTCATATAAGATAAAATCAAAGACCTTTTGTGTCTTCTTTATGGTCTTGAATTGGAACTACAATTTGACAAAAAAATCCAACCTTTTTGGCTAAATAAATAACTTTGACTGTCCTAGGGTTTTATATTAGACGTGTTTAATATAGTGCATCACGTTATGTCACCAATCCATGTGTAGGCAATCATCTCATAAGGAGTAATTAATATAGATCGACAGTAACAGTCTAAAAGAAGTCCTCAAAGGGCAGAGGACGGAAGTTATACCTTGAGAATCAGAATACGCATGCTCAAGCAACAACCTCATAGGTAGTATGGCCACAGTTTATCCTTTCACTTTACCAAACGTTAAACCATCAGGAACTAAACCAGATGTGTGCCATGTGACATACTCCACGCCTTCTTCCACATATTTTTCCTTTTGTTATGCTGACCAGGAGTCTAGAGCCTTACAAACCAATAAATTTATATAACGAATTCAAAAACTAACAAAACCCTAAAAGAAAACCCAAACCTAACAATTTCAAAATTCAATCTTCTCAATTCACCTTTCTATTCATCAATCACAATAAAAAAACTACGATAGCACTATGGCCAAAAGTTAAGGAACCGACCATATATTTAGACAGGATTTAGCTATTTTTATTTGGTTAAAGAATTGGGAAGGATCCAAGAATCTTAAGCGTACCAGCTTAACTAAGAAAAAAAAATCAAAGATTATAAAAAACCCTAAAATCAATTAGAAAAAACTGAAATTAACAAAAAAATACCTGTATGTGAATCGAAGATCCGATCGATGATTATGGCGGTGATGATTAGGAGAGACGTCTGATATGTTTTTAGAGAGAGAATATGTACGTGTTGTTGTGGGTTATGTTTAGTGACATATTTTCGAGCTCTTTATTAAAGGTGTGATTTGCCAGCTCTTTGATTCTGTTAGTATGAATTAATGTGAGTTATGGTGTTTCAACTAAATCAAATCGTGTATTGTCAACCAATAGTTTCCAGTTGTATATTTTCCAAAACTAAGGTGTATATCTGCATTCCAGTTGTATATTCTCCAATTAATACACAACATTGCTATAAATAAGAATTTTTTTCAACCATTTCGTGTATTTCTATCTTTGTATAGCTGCTTTATTATAACAAGTTGCTATGTTTCCATTTTAAGTAATGTTGAAAATTTTCAACATTTTCAACAATTAGGATGCCTCCTTTATAAGGAGTATAGATTGTATATATGAATATCAATAATCATGTTCGGAAATCTTCATAATTCAGGAAAACAACTTTCTCTATACATATATGATCATGATATATTATAGAAGTTGATTTCAAGCAGATTATCAGAGATGGTAATATACACAGAACTAACTTTTAATCTCACCAGTAGATCAACGTTTGCTTGTATATTGTTTTCAAACACATTATCATATTTAATATATTACTAGACGAATACCCGCGCATAGCAGCGGAAATGCCTAGTGACAATTAATTTTAACATACGATTATGTGATAAGTGTTTCATGAAATTAGAAGTGAGATTGTTAAAATGAAATTACAAACGCTCGTAACATGAGATAAATTCTAACATGTATCAAACAACGTATAAAAACATTAAGTGAAACCGAAAGCCTTCATGTATAAAAAACATTTAATATTTTAGATGAGTACCCGTGTATAACCAAAAAAATTCTAACGGTAGAGGTTCCAGTGATAAAAGAAAGTTTATGGGTTATAAACGAAAAGTAATAAAAACTTTAAGATTTGGAGACAAAACGTAATGTTTTGAAACCCGATTTGGCTCGATCGATTCAAGCGACTCTCGTAAAAAAATTAGGTGAAAGTAAACGGGGATTATATTTTTGAGAACCCACTCAAGATACGCCTTTTCAAAAAAATATATAAAATGGTCTTGGAAAAGAAATTGGTAGCCTCGTTCCATTATTGGATTTAATTATCGAAATAGGTACAATAGGAAGGCGATATTGTTATTTTAACATTTGCCGGTGATCCGTCTCTACAAGAGTAGAAAAGTTGTTGTGTACCGTTAAACTATTACTACGTATGAAATACTTCTTAGCGTGTAAAACTCACTTCCATTTACTTGCTGAAAACAAAGGCACTTAATTAATTAATTGATAAAAAGTAGATGATATTAAGACTTCTTATTTCCATCCGCTATATATCAATATTAATTTCACGTCGATTTCGGCTAATGTTTGGGCTAAAAGGTTTGGCTTTTGCCAAAACTTCACGTCTCCTCATCTGATCCATAGATTTTGCTTCACGGGCTGCAGTTGAAGTCTTCTCTTGTCATATCTTCTTTTTTCTTCGACTTGATATCTTTAAGCTTCTCAGCTTTTCTTAATTCATAATCTTGATAGTTTTGCACTAACATAAGCTTCTTTTTTCTTCATTTAATGAAGTAATGAAGCATTGAGAGTTAACATCACAAATAGTCATATTTAATCTTTATGATTTAATATAATTTTACAAAGATAAGGCTTACACATGTGAAATTTTTTTAATTGAAATCATAGGAAACAATGGTTCTTTGAATCCAATCATAAAAATGATTTTGCTCCGGTCTCTTGTCATAAGAGTATTCCCCTTGTGCATCATTCAACAAACTCACGGTAATATATATAACCGTCCTGGATTCAAAAGGATCACAAACATAAGCTATTAAAAGTGTTGTTACGCAAAAAGAAACAAGAAAAAATGTTGATTAAATACAAATGAAAAAATTTTCTAACCTCAAAAGCATCATCAACATTATTTTGGGTTTTCATTTCAGCATATCTTTCTTTGTAGAACGTAGCAAGGATGATGTTTTTGAAGTAAAAAGTATACTTGTTTATATAGGCAATGTGAAAGAGCATTGCCATGTATAGATTTTATGTTCCAACTGATAATTATGCTTGTTCCATCCGTGTTCATAATTCATAATGTTATTCCCAAACTTTCAAAATTTTGAAATCAACCGAGATACAAATCAATGCAAACAATTGATCTTATTTCCATACATTTAAGGTTCCTCATTATTTCCTATCCATTCCAAATATAATACTTTCCTATTTTCAAAATAATAATTTTCAGTGAATAGCATATAACCAGACAACATTTATAGTAAAACAACAGTTTCTTTTTTGCAATCACTCATCCAACAGATTGAATTTCATTTTCAACCTTTTCATTTATATGTTTTAACATTTCACTTTTTCTCTTTGTCAATGAACTATAATACCGATTTACCCAATATTTTTAAACCTGCATTTACCCCTTACTCGAATAGATTTTATAATCAAAATTTCGGCACATATTATCTAGTTCTATTCAACTAATAAAGCTTGAAAGTAAAAAAAGTTTGTCAAGTAAAATCCTCCTACTTCAACGCATAAGTTTTTGGTGCATTTGCAAAACAGATTTACGCATACTTACATGAGTGTAATTGAAGATATGTAAACTCGTTGGCTCCACATCATTGAAAACTCCAACAGTTACTGCTGGTTCAGCTGCATACGAATATTTCTAAATATAGACTTTGTTAGAAGTGGACAAACATATTACAAAAAAAATGGATCAGTACCTCAACTTTTTATTGTTTACCAAGACAATGTACCTGCACCATAATCTAAATCAGCCTTAGAACCACATGTGTGTGCACTCGCAGTCGATGCATTCGTTCCTTTGTTGTTATTAGTATCGTCTTCATTAGACCAAAGTTCATATAAGATAAAATCAAAGACCTTTTGTGTCTTCTTTATGGTCTTGAATTGGAACTACAATTTGACAAAAAAATCCAACCTTTTTGGCTAAATAAATAACTTTGACTGTCCTAGGGTTTTATATTAGACGTGTTTAATATAGTGCATCACGTTATGTCACCAATCCATGTGTAGGCAATCATCTCATAAGGAGTAATTAATATAGATCGACAGTAACAGTCTAAAAGAAGTCCTCAAAGGGCAGAGGACGGAAGTTATACCTTGAGAATCAGAATACGCATGCTCAAGCAACAACCTCATAGGTAGTATGGCCACAGTTTATCCTTTCACTTTACCAAACGTTAAACCATCAGGAACTAAACCAGATGCGTGCCATGTGACATACTCCACGCCTTCTTCCACATATTTTTCCTTTTGTTATGCTGACCAGGAGTCTAGAGCCTTACAAACCAATAAATTTATATAACGAATTCAAAAACTAACAAAACCCTAAAAGAAAACCCAAACCTAACAATTTCAAAATTCAATCTTCTCAATTCACCTTTCTATTCATCAATCACAATAAAAAAACTACGATAGCACTATGGCCAAAAGTTAAGGAACCGACCATATATTTAGACAGGATTTAGCTATTTTTATTTGGTTAAAGAATTGGGAAGGATCCAAGAATCTTAAGCGTACCAGCTTAACTAAGAAAAAAAAATCAAAGATTATAAAAAACCCTAAAATCAATTAGAAAAAACTGAAATTAACAAAAAAAATACCTGTATGTGAATTGAAGATCCGATCGATGATTATGGCGGTGATGATTAGGAGAGACGTCTGATATGTTTTTAGAGAGAGAATATGTACGTGTTGTTGTGGGTTATGTTTAGTGACATATTTTCGAGCTCTTTATTAAAGGTGTGATTTTCCAGCTCTTTGATTCTGTTAGTATGAATTAATGTGAGTTATGGTGTTTCAACTAAATCAAATCGTGTATTGTCAACCAATAGTTTCCAGTTGTATATTTTCCAAAACTAAGGTGTATATCTGCATTCCAGTTGTATATTCTCCAATTAATACACAACATTGCTATAAATAAGAATTTTTTTCAACCATTTCGTGTATTTCTATCTTTGTATAGCTGCTTTATTATAACAAGTTGCTATGTTTCCATTTTAAGTAATGTTGAAAATTTTCAACATTTTCAACAATTAGGATGCCTCCTTTATAAGGAGTATAGATAGTATTAAATAAGTTGACTTGCAAGCAGATTAATCATACATGTAAACCATCTGACTTAGTTCAGTTGGCCACCAAGGTTGCACTAAGTGCTTTCTTTGGGGGAGGATTCCTGGAGGTCTTGGGTTCAAGACCTGCCAAGGGCCTTTCAGGCGAAGCGGATAAGGAGTCTAACTTAACTAGGCGCGAGTTCGAAAAAGACATTCTTCCGCTTGGATGTCATTGCACGACTCGACTCACTAACCACTAACATTTGCCGTTCTAAAAAAAAATAAAAATAAATAAATAAATAAATAAAAGATTAATCATACATGTCATTTATGATATATGATGATATCATATATAATAAGGTATCTATCTATCATATACGGAGTATTATATAAGCAAACTTACTGACGACACACCTAACATTACCCCCTTATTCAATAAGGAGAATGCTAAATTAGATCCACCGTTCAAAATAGGTACCAAAACTCTTTTCTGACCGTTGATCTCATGTTAGCCCGTACCCTTTTGTCTACCGTCTACCATACTCTCAGGTCTCTCTCTCTCAACATATCTAAATCATTCTATCTCTATTATAGTCTCAGCTCTCTCTCTAAACATGAACCATTGTATCTTTCTCTAAATCTGATGGGATCGTGTCTGCGTTTTAAGTTTTATAGATTGAAGATCATCTTTCTCTCATATCAATTGGTCTCAGGTATGGCTTCCTCAAAATCTCTCTCACAAATAATACATAGTATCACATATCTACTCTCTCTCTCTCTCACACACAAATCTACTAATACATATCACACATCTATTTTTGATCGGGTATTCAATCTCGCTTTATCATCATGCAGTGCAAGATGATTCGAGGAACATGAGTAATAAAGATGAGAATCCTGATTCTCAATTATATGTAAGTAATTAATTCGATTTTTTTGTATTTTTAATTTTTTTATGTTATTAATAAGATTTTGTAACACGGGTATTGATTAGTTTTTAGTAATTACAAATTGAAAGGCGTTTGAAGAGGAGATTTTTGTATTTTATGGCTCGATGTGATGATCCAACTGGGTATTGGTTTGACTCGGATGTGAGATGGTGGATATACAAGTCCTAAAATATAAAGGAAGGTAAATATAAGGTATTGGTTCAATTTGTTTTTTTTCTAATAAATTTTAAGGGGTCATGAGGTTTGATGATACGTTTGTGGTTTTGTTAGGGGTGTTTGGATTGGCTTATTTTCATATCTTAAGAGGTTTGTTAAATTGGTATTCATTTTCCTATTTAGAAATTAGGTTTTGCCATAATATGTAGGATTTGTTATTTTCGGGTTTTCTTATAAACTTTAGGGCTTTTTTTCTAGTCGAGTGCTAGTATTCATTTTGACTTTTGCAGGGTTGATTCATTCAAAGCTTCAATGTTTTTCTCTTCTGAATTCAGTATCTTTAAATTTGTAAGTTTTCTTATTTATCTTGCTACTTAGATTTATGTGCTAACTAGCTCATCGCCCGTGTTAAACACGTGCAGTCCAAGTAAACTTATGTGTATTACTGAAATTAAGATAAATAAACCGAAAATACAATTTACCTAATTATTCAATACAGCGGATTAGGTGGTGCACAAAATACTTGCTGCATAATGATGGGCCCGGGGGTTTTGTTTCTGCTTATATGGTTGCCTTATTGGTTTTGTTTCTGATAATAAACGTAGGTTAACCTTTTGTTTGAAGTTGCTTATTTCATTAAATGCATCACCCATTTTCATTTGTTTGGCCCACCCATACAACCGAACCCCACAAAATGTAGCAGTAAACTAGATCAACAGGTATCATAAACTTTGTTGAGATGTAATTTTTGAGGTGCTTAATGGTGAGCGAAGTTTTTGATATTGAGACGAAATTTGACATGTCTTGATCATATTGGTATGAAAGAAAATAGGTTTTTACGACGTCGGCTCTATACTTTCTAATGCAAGTGATGCCTAAAAACATTATTAGTATTTACTAATCTTTCTTAGTTTTGATCACAACAAACTATACAACACATTTAGTGTAAAACACAAAACGAATTATTTAACTAACACTATCATCAAGGTAATAATCATATCACTAGCTTTTCTTAATCATACTTAGTGATCATCAAAGTGATTATCCTTAAAACTCACTTTTGTTAATATGACAAAAGATTTTTTAATAAACTTTCTTTTTAAGAAAATGTTTTATTAAAATGGAAAATGTAAATTTGAAAATGGCATATTCCATATGCCATAAGAATATCCTTTGAAGGCTTAAAAAACCTCAGATATTCCTACCTCACTAAAAGACAAAAAAGGGAGCGGACTCTACTGGGATGTACCTTAAATAGCTAGGCGGTTCCTTAGCGATATGGAACCGCCGGCTAGGTAAGGATCCGCGCCCAGCTAGCCGTTGGACTTTGTCTTCTATAAATAGTGGATCAAATCTCATTTTCTAACAAGTCTCTTGGACGTTTTTCTCAGCCCCCTTTCTCTTTTCTATAGCATAATCATTAGTAAATAATCACTTAATGTGTTAAGTATGTTTACATATGATTATCCTCTTGATCCCCTCCTTTACCTTGTCCAATGAGAAGATCACTCACTCACTAGTGTTGTGATAAAGATGAATCCATGAATTAGTCATGTTCATCATGTTAGCCTTTTTGTTTTTGTTGATCCATTTGTATTTATGAATACTTGGACTAGTTGTGTTCATCCAAGCTATTTGTGAATACTTGGATTTGTTGTGTACATCCACTGCATATGTGTTTTCTTGGATTTGTGGTGTGTAGATCCAAGCTACATGTGTGTACTTGGATATGTCTAATTGAGTTGTAATATATTTGTGTAGTAGTTCTCACTAAACTATAAAGTGATGTGGTTGTGTCTTGTGAGTTCTCACTAAACTTGAAAGTGATTAGTAGTTGTGTTGCGAGAAGTTCTCACTTAGCTTCAAAGTGAAGAGTCGTGAAGATTGGTTCTAGCTTTGGATTAGAACTCGACATCTAGCCTTGTCTCGTAAAATGGTGAAGTAGGCAACGTCGTGAAGATTGGTTCTACCTTTAAATTAGAAATCGACATCTAGCCTTGTGTCGTTAAATTGTGAAGTAGGCAACGTTGTGTAGATTGGTCCTAGCTAATGATTAGGTCTCGACATTTAGCTTAGTGTCGGAAAATAATGTAAGCTACGATGTAAGGCTTTCTCCACCAAGAAGGGAGCTTGTGGATATAATGGAAATCTTGAGTAGGTGTACTCGAGGAATGGAGTAGAAACGAGGATAGAGCCTCGTTGTCGAACCATTATAAATCTTGGTGTCTTGTCACTAGGTTGTGTCTTTCCTTACTCTTTACTTATTTCATTATCATTATACTTATCTATTACCATTTCTAATGCATTTGAATTAAACCTAATCATTATGCAACTTAGCTTCTAGTAAAAGATAGTTTTTGTTACAAACCTAATTGAAATTAATTTTAATTAGGTGACTAATAGAAGAGAAACTATCAACCCCCCGCCCCCTTCTAGTTTCTACAATTGGTATCAGAGCGATGGTCACTCAAGATCTTTGAAGTATATTGTACTTTAAAACTTCGATCGATCCATTGTCTCCTTAAATTAGAAGGTCAAGTTGTACTAAAGTTTCTCTTTGGTCAAAACTATTTTTTTCTTGGAAAATAGGTCTTTTAATTGGTAATTTTGCATCCCTCTTAGATTAGTAGCTTTTATGCATTTTAGATCTACTCATGAAATGTATCTACTAGATTTCATCTTGCTTTGTGTAGGTACTCATAAAGATCAATCACTCAATTGGTTGTGGATTGAGTTACTTGCACTTGTAGAAGACTCATCTTCATTGATCTTCAACAACTTTGAATGATGATATCAAGATGATTGGGAATGATACTAGTCCTTGAAGACTTAGTACTCATCATAGTCATTGTTGGGCATTGCAATTATTCCTTGATGGATTGGAATGCTCTTTGTGGCCAAGGTACGCTTTCGTTCTTCCACACGCCCTTTGATCATTCTTTTTATCATTAATTGACTATGTGCTTGCTCTTGGCATCCTTGCCTTGACATTTGTTTGTGGTTTGTGATTCTTTTCTTTTATCCTCTCAAACCTTCATTGCTTGGATACTTAACTCACTATGGTGATGTAGAGTGAGTTAGTAGTAGCTTAAAGTATCAAGCATGATTTCCAAGGTTTGCACCCATACGGTTAGTAGGCCCTTTATGGGAGAGAAAGTGAATTAATACCTTGCTCATATTTTGGTTTAAACTAAGACTATTATTCAAAGTGATCTTAGTCTATGCATTAATATTTGCTTTGTGTTCATTCATTACCAAAGCCGTTTAACATCTCGCCGGAAAGGCACGTCTTAAACCACTATATATGACACAAGCTCTTCGTCTCCACGATTTGAAGATTGTCATTAATTCCTTGAGCATTGATATTAGTCTTGATTCACTTCCCTTGACTTCTCTCCACTTCACTTTTTCGCTACGAGTAGTCGTTTGTCTGTTTTGGTTCTTTTCGATCACGATTCAACTCGTAATCCTTCATTAAGGCATATTGCTTAGTGTTATGATGATCCAATGATATTCTAAAAGGTTTAAGATTTATTTTTAAGTATTTTAGAAAACTTGGTTTTCAAAATTTTAGCGTATTTCATTGATAAAAACCAGCCTCTGTAGGCGGTTCTTTATCTCTGGCGGCTCAAACCTGCGGTTCCTTATCGATAAGGTACCGCAGACAGTAAAGTTTGTGAGAGCGCCAGTTTTATTAAAATAACATTTTTCAAACTAAACCCTCTCTCTCCCAAAAACACACAGCCGACGGATTCCACCTTTTCCACCATTGTTGAAGCTTCAAAAACCTTCAATCACTCAAATTAATTGATTCCAAGTTGTGGGTTTCACTGATCCTTCATCAAACATCAATTAATTGTAAGTACTTTCTTTCAATTTCATCTATTTTGTTCTAGGGTTCATCCTTTCATAATTGGGGATTTTTAAAATTGAAATTGAATTAGAACCTTAATAGGAATATGGGTTGACATGGTTATCTTACTATGATTCCTTAGGTTCATATTCATTAAGATTTCATTAAAACCCACTTGTAGAACAAATCCGAATTTTGGCTAAGTGATTTTGGTTAAAAGATGGAATTGAGATGAACCCATGAACAAATAGGTAATATCATTGTTAATACTTACCTAAAAACCTTGTTTTGAAAAACCAATGTTCTAGTCCATTGTTGATCTAACATAGTTCATATGTTCTTGGTTAATGATGGAATAGATACATTGTGAACATGAGAATGATATGGATTCAATCCTTTGTTTGTCAAGAAATTGATGTAACACATTCTCATATTTTGATTTTTGATTTTATTTTTCATATGAGTGATTGGAAAAATATTTTCTTGTGTTTTTATTTAGGTACTAATCATGCCTTCACAATACCAAAATGATCATCAACTCACCAAACAGTATATGCCTAAACTTTCCGACTTTTGTCACTCAACTCACCTCGCCCATACCTTTTCCTCCCTTCAATCCCGTTGTTTTCATCAGGGTAGAGTTGTCCAAAAGGATATTAAGGATTATGTCTACATCAAGTCTATGTTTGAAAACATTGGATTTGATTGTTTGTTGAACATTAAGGAAGACATCCATCCTCGATTCCTATTGGATTTCTTTAGCACATACTCCGTCATTGAAAACAACGATGGAATATTTGTTAGGTTCATCTTGAAAGTTCAACTCATTCAATACTCTCTCGAAGTCTTCGGTCAAATTCTTGATGTCCCATTTTTAGGCACTTGTCGCTTCACGGATAAATGGAAGCTTAGTGCTCTCCGTGAATCCAACAATTGTCCTCCAAATGATCATGAGGAAATTGATCTTGACTTCATTGTTGACATTGTCTCCAAAAAGCATAATCGACCCGTTAAGAGAAGCCTTCATACTAAGGTACGTTCGATGAAACGTCATGAGGAAGCGACCTTAATGATAATATGGTCCAATGGACCAATATCCTTATGGAAAATGTGTTTTGTCTTGGTGGAAACCGGGATCATGTTCCGGCGTGTTTAGTGCATATGTTATATTGCATCTTTACCAACACCAATTACAATTTGGCATATTTTATCGCTCAACGGATCAATTATGCTATTCACAAGCCTAAAACAAACCTCCCTTACGAAATGCTTCTCACTCGCCTTTTTAAAAGGGTTGGCCGTGATTTTCCAAATCTTGATCTTTCTTAGTTTCAACCGGTCAAACGGGTCATGCTACCTATTCAAGAGGTATATAAGAGAAAGACAAGATGTGATCGTAAATCCGACCAACAAGAGTCTAATGATGAGGACATGGACATGCCAACAAGTGATGGTGATGGCATTGGCACAAGTGCTCCCATTGATTCTTCGAGTACTTCTCACCACTCCACAAACTCATTCGTGGACGGTTTAGATGAAATCGTTTCCCCTCCTCATCATTCCACTAGTGAAGTTCCTAATAATCTCAATTTGGAGGAACTGTACCGTCAAAATCTTTGAACCCAAGGTGATTTACATGAACATCGGGTTGAGTCAAGAAAGGGAATCAAGTACTTGGGAAACATGATCAAGGGATTGGGCAAGAAAAGAAGATGAAGACTTTGATTTGTTTCAAAGTATACATGTTGGTAAACATGTAATGCGATGTTGAACATTTTCTTCCTTTTACCTTATTTTGGTTGTGTACTAACTAATACTATAGGTGCTTAATATAATTAATAACATGTTAAATATAATCAAAACGCAGCGGAGTAAGCACCTATTGACGGATCCATAGAGTCATATGATTAATCAATAAAATGGAGATAAAAGTATACCTTTGTAGCGTGATCGGTAGAATCGAGTGATGAATATCACCAAGAACACGAACCACCTATGAAACCAAGTGATCAATGGAGATCACCTCTATGATGTATCCACACTACACTTCACCGTATACCAAATGGATGCCAGTCCGACAACCTGTAACTCGTCAACAACACTTGAATAATCTTGATTCAAGATTGTTTTATGAATGAATTAAAAAAAACATTTTTTTTATCTTTGTTTGCCGTAACCCCATATACGGTAAAGATGGAAGAATCCATTTTAAATAGAAGTTATCATTTCACATTGATAAGCATTTTAAAAATGGTATCAATGCCATCAATTTTAAAACGTAAATCATAACTTCTTATTTTAGGCCGGTAGTAATTTTCTAAATGGGCTTTTAAATAAATTAATATTATCTAATTACTAAGTACTAGCTTAGATAATTAGACGCCCGATATTTATCCCGAGTTACGCAGGTTATGTATATATCGTAAATGCTATATACACGATATATTAAGTGGTACCTCTGTGTATATGTGTGTGACCCCATAGGCTCACATGTGTCTAGCCATATAATTATTAATTATGACACGAGCATACTCCAACAGCTCCCACTTGCACAAGTCATAATAATCAAGTAATTATACAAGCAAAGGTTAGCATCTAGCAACACGCCAATGCCCCTAGAAACATATGAGGATAGTTTCTTAAACATGTCATTTAAATGGTTTTAGATATCAGTCATCCTTTTGTTTCAGATACTCTGTTGAACTTTAGACATGGATCATAAGTCATTCTTAAGTTCAACTATTCTGTTTCTCGATATTGATATTGAACTAGATTACCAAATTAATCAAGAATCATCTTAATTACATTTGGGTGTGGCCACACATACATCTGTACAATTCATCGAGGGGCCCAGTAGTATCTAACTCCAATACATGTGAAGGAACAAATCCTCTTTTGACTGCACGTGTCGTTCATGTGTTTCACATCGCACCTGAAAATTGTCTTTATAGTAGCCTTGTTCAGGAAAACGTTGAACCATATCAAGGATTGACATTCCACACATACAAAACCTACTTGCATCTCAAGTCTAAGGATGAGAGATTCAACCAATTGCGAGATTCACTATTGACGCCGATCCATGTAGTGAATTCTCGTTGGTTAGGTCAATCCAATGTTCATCCAATGAACACATATGAGATTGGCGGCATCATCAATTAATATTCATTCCTAAATGAATATGACCAACTCACATTTGTCTTAATTCGACAATACTCCCGTATCATCAACTGAAAATGGATAATTTAGTGTAATTAAATTACTCTTAGATTAAACATGCAAATATAGGACACAGTTGACATAAAATGAAAACGATCATATCTCATATAGCAATTCATTACAAATAAGAACTGTTTTACATCCTAATTATTCAAATACTAAAATACACAAATCTACATGAAAATACCAGCTGGTCTAAGTCCAATGCTCCTAGCATGCTCAACATGTTTGGTACAAGACATTGGTTTAGTAAACGGATCAGCTAAGTTGTTATCTGTGTGAACTTTAAGAATACGAATATCACCTTCTTGAATTACTTCTCGAATGTAGTGATATTTTCTTCGAAAATGTTTGGCACCCTTTTGAACTCCAGGTTCATCGACTATAGTAATTGCACCTGTATTATCACAGTACATTTCCATAGGTCTATCATTACTGGGAACAACACCAAGCCCAGAAATGAATTTACGTATCCAAATTGCTTCCATTGCAGCTTCAGAAGCAGCTATGTATTCAGCTTCTGTAGAAGACATCCCAGTAGTGCTTTGTTTAGAACTCTTCCAATCAACAGCGCCTCCGTTCATCACGAAGACATGTCCGGTTTATGATCGAAGATCATCCCGATCTGTCTCCCAACTAGCATCAGTGTAGCAAGTAACACCAAGCTCAGTTGTTGAATCACCTCCATAAACAAGAAACATATCTTTAGTATTTCGAAGATACTTTAATATGTTCTTTACAGCAGTCCAGTGACATTCACCTGGATTCTGTTGGTATCTACTTGTAAGGTTCTGAGAGAACGCTACATCAGGTCTAGTGCACCTCACAGCATACATGATGGATCCTACAGCCGAAGCATAAGGCACTCCTTTCATTCGCTTCACCTCTTTAGGTGTGGAGGGACCTTGAGTCTTACTTAATTCTACATTGGATTGCATTGGTAGACTCCCACGTTTGGAGGCATCCATCTTAAACCGCTTTAAGATTTTGTCAATGTATGCACTTTGACTCAAACCGATTAATCGCCTTGATCTATCTCTGTAGATCTTGATTCCTAGAATGAACGTCGCCTCGCCCAAGTCTTTCATGGCAAAACATTTTCCAAGCCAGGATTTAACATCTTGTAGCATTGGAATATTGTTTCCCATGAGCAATATGTCATCGACATATAAGACTAAGAAAACGATGATACTTCCACTAGCTCTTTTATATACACATGGCTCATCGAGATTTTGAGTGAAACCAAACTTTTTGATCTCTTCGTCAAATCTCTTGTTCCAGGTCCTAGATGCTTGCTTTAACCCATAAATGGATCTTTGAAGCTTACATACACGTCTGGGATGTTTAGGATTCACGAACCCTTCAGGTTGCACCATATAAACGTCTTCGTTCAGATGGCCATTCAAGAAGGCGGTCTTGACATCCATTTGCCAAATCTCATAGTCATAGAACGCTGCTATGGCTATAAGAATCCTTATAGCTTTAATGTCTGCAACAGGCGAGAAGGTTTCTTCGTAGTCAACCCCATAGGTTTGAGTGAAACCTTTTGCTACAAGACGAGCTTTAAAGGTGTGTACAATGCCATCCATATCGGTCTTATTCTTGAAGAGCCATTTACTCGCAACCGTCTTACAGTTAGGAGGGAGGTCAACTAAGATCCAAACTTCGTTATCCCTCATGGATTGCATTTCCGCATTCATAGCTTCAAGCCACTTATCAGATTCAGGATCCGACAATGCAGCTTTATAGTTATCGGGTTCACCATGATCCCCTAACTCATGTTCCTCAGCATCGATATAGAAACCATATAGGTCAGGTGCGTGAGATATCCTTGCGGATCTACGAATGGGAATTACATCACTTTGAGATTCGACATTTTCATGTTCAACCTCTTGGTGATGTTCGCTAGTGTTCTCAGAAGGTTGTGCATCTTGACTTTGAATTTCATCAAAGTCTATGGTGCTCCCACTTGCTTCTTGTTTTATGAGACTACTCTCAAGAAACTCAGCATACCGAGCAACAAATATTTTGTTCTCGGGTGGGTAGTAGAAGTAGTAACCCATTGTTTCCTTTGGGTATCCTACAAAGATACACTTGATAGATCTGGGCTCAAGTTTGTTTCGTGTTTCTCGTTTAACGAGAGCCTCACAACCCCAGATTTTCAAATAAGACAAGTTCGGGACTTTCCCGTGCCATATTTCATATGGAGTCTTATCAACCTTCTTAGTTGGAACCATATTGAGTATGCGTGCAGCAGACTCTAGAGCGTAGCCCCAAAAGGACATTGGCAAAGTGGTTGGACTCATCATTGATCGAACCATGTCAAGCAAGGTTTGATTTCTCCTATCTGACACCCCATTATGTTGTGGTGTATAGGGAGGAGTAAGTTGTGAGACAATCCCACGACTCTTGAGATGATCTAAAAACTCAAGGCTTAAATACTCGCCTCCTCGATCAGATCGAAGTGCTTTGATTGTCTTCCCGAGTTGATTTTCTACCTCGTTTTGGAAGGTTTTGAACGTTTCAAAAACTTCATGTTTATGTTTTATCAAGTAAACATAACCATATCTACTGAAGTCGTCAGTAAATGTAACGTAGTAGTTAGCTCCTTCTCTAGACGTGGTTCTAAATGGACCACATACATCACTATGTATGAGTCCAAGAAGATCATTAGCTTTTTCACTTGCATGAGTAAAAGGCTTTCTTGCCATCTTTCCAGATATACAAGATACACATATATCAAATGATTCATCATCAGTTGACTTTAAAAGCCTATCATGTTGCAGCTTCGCAATGCGTTTCTTGTTTATATGGCCAAGTCGGCAATGCCATAGAAAAGTAGAATCCAAGTTGTGCTTGGAATTCTTTTTGCTACAAGTATAAATAGAACCCTCATTTGATACATGATTATGCATATCAATTTCAAAAATTCCATCACGAGGAATAGCATTAAAATAAAATACATAATCCTTGGAAACTTGAATAGTATCATAATCAGTAAATTTATGTGAAGAACCATTATCCCATAAACGCGAAAGAGAAATAATTCCTCTAGTAATAGAGGGTGAAAAATGACAATTGTCTAGTACAAGAATCATTCCACTAGGGAGGATAAGATCATAGCTCCCTATGGCTTCGACAGCTGCACGGTTGCCATTGCCCACGTGCAAGTCCAAAGCGCCTTTATTTAACTTTCTGATCCCTCTAAGCCCCTGAATAGTATTACAAATGTGAGTACCACAACCAGTGTCATATATCCAGGTATTAGTTTTAGGGAATGAGTAGAGTTCTATCATGAAGATACCTGATGTGCCGGACGTGCCGACTTTGTTCTTCTTTTTGTCCACTTCTGCCAGGTAGTAAGGACAATTCCTTCTCCAATGTCCAATCTCATGACAGTGATGACACTCTACATCCTTAGCAGGATGCTCCTTTTTGCCAGGTGGGGGGAACTTGCGTTTAGGGTCATGAACCATAGTGGCTTTTCCCTTGAACTTCTTACCCTTGCCTCCTTTAGCTTGTGGCTTCGGTTTTTGGATATGACCTTTCTTGATAGCAAGAACAGAGGGATCTTTCTTGGGCATACCCTTCTCTGCAAGCTTCAGCATGGCATGCAGTTCAGGTATAGTCTTCCCCATGCCATGCATATGATAGTTCTGAACAAACTGATCATAGTCTTTGGAAAGTGAAGTGAGTATCAAGTTCACTCCTAAGACTTGTGGCATAGGGTAGCCAAGTCGGTCCATCTGATCAAGGTAGCCTTTCATTCTCAACACATAAGTGCTGACAGATTGGCCCTCCTCCTGCTTGCAGTTATGGAATGCTTTGACCGTTTCAAAGAGTTCTTGTTCTGCTTGTTGTTGGAACATCGTCTTGAGTTCCTCAATCATGTCATATGCAGTAAAGTCTTCCAAATGTTTTTGGATTTCAGGGACCATACTACACAACATTAAGCCAGCCACTTCTTGTTGTTCAGCAACCCTTTTAGTATGGGCATTGCGAACAGCAACGGTGGCCGTAGCAGGAGGTGCTTCAGGTAAGGCCTCTTCCAAGTGGTGCAACTTTCCTTCTGATCTGAGGACAATCCTCAGATTTCGAAACCAGTCAAGGAAGTTTGTACCACTCAATTTCTCCTTATCGAGAATTGATCTGATTTGATTGTTAATGGATTGATTCGTTGCCATCTACAAAATAAACAAAGTTCAAAGTTTTAGTACTTTCAATAATTAATCCTTTAAAAATTAACTACCCAAGTTTATATAAAAACAATTAATTTTACGAAAAGGCTAAGATCCTCATTGAGGTTCTACCATCACATCAGTTGATCTGCTAGCAATGATAGATTCAATAGGTAGATGACGTTCATCAATTGCAAATCATGTGCAATTCTTAGATCCTTATGGGACTCATGACATAAGTGAACAATTCACAAAATATCAAACATGGCATGTTTAGTCCCATCCTTGCCTCGGTCAAGGTCTCACCACTTAACCGATTAAGTCATCCAATTTGAGAACATGCGAGAATAAGTCTAGGTCTCACGCATATATAATAATCATATTGGGTTACAATTTGCATCCGTCTCATAAGATGCAAAAAGTAATTGCAAGTGATCTCAAACGATTGGACGGCATGACTTAAATTTTGGACGGGTATAAAAGTTTGATTTACAAATCAAAAGTGTGTACGAGGAAGCATGCATTCATCCATCGTAGCACAAGTTAAAAACATTTTTAACTTAAGTCTAATCTTGTTTTAATTTATGTGTGTCAAGTTGTCCATGTTAAATACTAATATAAAACCTAAATGGATTTAATATTAGATTTAGACAATACAAATAAAAATAAAAAATAATAACATCATAACACGTTAAGAGTTATTATGAAAAACAAGATTTTAGTTTTAAATCATATTTAAACTTTATACTAAATCAAGGATTTAGTTTTATAAATGGTTTGTGATTGGTTTCAAGTTTTTATAAAAACATTTGCAAGTAATATCAAGATATCAAGCAAACAAACAACCACACAACCACAAGTATGCAAAGCCTCAAACCGATGAAAAACCTATTCTTGATCTCGTGAGACATCACGAGGACCAAGAAGTCAACTAAGGGTAAGTCAACATAACCACAAAGTGGGCTCCCACTTGCTCCAAGACCATCAAGAGCAAGTAGAACCCAAAATGAACATGAGGCCCAAATCTGCCTAAATATTTCAGTCGACTTCTAGGGCCCAAAACCCATAGAAAGAGTCTTCCCTAGCCTGAGCTCCAGTTGATACTTTTGAAGGCCTATGAGTTGTGAATTAGCACACCAAATTTGGGCTTCTATCTTCTTATAGAACTCCGGGAAATCACATTTTAGTGCAGGTCACTCAGCAGCTCCGAATTTCACAATATGTCTTTAATTCTCTAGCCATTCCCATCCAAGCATTGGTTACAAATGATTTATGACTAAAAACATTTAACCTATCATTAACCTACTGTAAAATGCCCAAACAATGGCTATAACCAACATCAAAAACATATTAATGAAGCCGAAACAATGGCAAATCCCCAATACTGAAATTAAATGCAAATCAACACACAACATGTCACATTTGGTCTAGGTTTTCATCGGCTTTGCATAAGAAACATAATAATACCATAAGATTATGAATATAACAAGGTGTTGGCTAAGTCCATGGCCAAACATGCATGTATTTGCCATGGAAATAAAATTAAACAACAACAAACACTTGTTAGCCAACGAAATCTAAAGAATAATCAACAATGAATTAAACCCCCGATTGGTGTGTGTAACCAATGACCTTAGTACCTTAAAACCACATTTTATAAACCTTGTAATTATCATATATTTACAGAAAACATGGTCATTAGGGCTGTTTAAAACCCGATTCAAGGATCGTTCCAAAAAACGCGTTTTAGGTCATTTTACACGTACCCGTAATAAACCCATTTAAGTATGCGTAAACCGTGACTATGAGATCATTAAAAACAGATTATAAGACCTCCTAAAGTCTATAATGCCACGAAAGTAATGCCATAGGGGCTGGTTTAATATTGGTTTAACAAATCCCTAAAAAACACTCATATTTAGCCATTTTTACGCATACCCGATAATCATATGACATCATATGATGGCTCGTGATACCACTATAGGTGCTTAATATAATTAATAACATGTTAAATATAATCAAAACGCAGCGGAGTAAGCACCTATTGACGGATCCATAGAGTCATATGATTAATCAATAAAATGGAGATAAAAGTATACCTTTGTAGCGTGATCGGTAGAATCGAATGATGACTATCACCAAGAACACGAACCACCTATGAAACCAAGTGATCAATGGAGATCACCTCTATGATGTATCCACACTACACTTCACCGTATACCAAATGGATGCTAGTCCGGCAACCTGTAACTCGTCAACAACACTTCAATAATCTTGATTCAAGATTGTTTTATGAATGAATTAAAAAAACATTTTTTTTTATCTTTGTTTGCCGTAACCCCATATACGGTAAAGATGGAAGAATCCATTTTAAATAGAAGTTATCATTTCACATTGATAAGCATTTTAAAAATGGTATCAATGCCATCAATTTTAAAACGTAAATCATAACTTCTTATTTTAGGCCGGTAGTAATTTTCTAAATGGGCTTTTAAATAAATTAATATTATCTAATTACTAAGTACTAGCTTAGATAATTAGACGCCCAATATTTATCCCGAGTTACGCAGGCTATGTATATATCCTAAATGCTATATACACGATATATTAAGTGGTACCTCTGTGTATATGTGTGTGACCCCATAGGCTCACATGTGTCTAGCCATATAATTATTAATTATGACACGAGCATACTCCAACAAATACTACTTGTTTGGATTATTTATTATTATCCTAATGATTATATATGCCATTGTGTTTACAATTTGCATAGCTTTGTGCATCCTATATGTTAGTTAGCTTCCTAGATTTTGGTCAGTAGTTAACTTTGTCTTGAAAATCCTTTGGTAAAAATCTGGGCTAACCAAAGTTTGAGGAAGTACGATTTTTGAACACCTCTGGTCGCGGTTCCATATCGACCCGCGGTACCTTATTGATAAGGAACCGCCGCCCCTAGATGAGGAACCGCCGGCTACTGTGTCCGACAGAATCTTTGCTTTACACTATTTTCCTTAATCTGTGTAAACCTTGCTTGATTCTTTGCAAAAACTTGCACATTTCCTAAACTAGGTTAGCTAAATTCATTGTTCACATAAAATGTTTTTAACCCATTACTAGTTTGGATCATCCCCTCAGCCTTTTAAACCCATCTTGTTAGCCATGTTCTTCACACATCAAACCATTCTTCCTTAAACCTCAAACCTTTCATTTCAACCATGGTTTCTACAAGAAGCTCAAACGCATCCAAAACCTCCACCTCAAGGAAAAATCTTAAGATTAAGATTAAAATGCCTAAACCTAACTCTTCACCCTTTCACACACCCAAGAATGAGATTGTCTCAATTCTCATTTCTTCATCAAACTCACCACCTCTTGCTCCATGCAAGACTACCTCTACCCATGGAACTAACCATTCTCATGGTTCTATCTTCTCTTCATTCCAATCTAGGATGAATGAGATTTCCTCACCCTTCACTCCAAGTAATCTCTTGGATGTGACTACCCAACCACAACTCATCCAAAGCATTCCAATTGTGAATGACTTTGTTGATACCATGGTGACTTCACCATTTACCCCTCCAAACTCACCCTTTTCACCCTTGGAGAGCATACCTCCACACTCACCCTCATCACCTTTGGAGAACATACCTCATCCACCTCCACCTCCCTTAAACACTCCAAACTTGGGTGATCCTAGCTTTTATGGGTATTTCATGCACAATGGCACTAATTGCCCTTGTTGCCTCAACAACTTATATCTCCTTGATATCCTTAGAATGGAGATGATTGAGGCTCACATAGAGTTGCAAAGCTTTTTGTTGAGTCTCTTTGCCAATCATCCTCCTAGGAGATAAATGATGATTTTCCCTAATAAGTTTTTCTTTAAACCAAGCCAAGGAAGACTCCTAATCAAGACCTAGTTGTTAATCTACTTTTGTTTTTAGATAGTTATTGTTCTTCTTTATTTCCTTTATGTATCTCTTTCATGAGTGTTTTATGAAAATGAATTATGGTCTTAGCCTTATGTGTTTCTATCTTTATGTGCACATTAATCAACTTTAATTCTAAATTAAAATTGGACCTAAATCTATCACAACTTCTAAAACTTGACTAAAATTGGTTCAAAATGTTATCCAAAATATTGTCACCCTTTGTCAAGACATTCTTTGTGAATGTGTTGCTTTATGCAACCCTAGCATAATTTAGTGCTAATAGAGGTAAAATTCCAAGATTTGCAATTTTTTTTAAAAGTCTTAGTTTTTCTCAAAACCCTGGAAAAACAAGGTTTCAAGTCCACTGCACGCGGCTCTATAAAGTCGCGCGGTTCCTTAAGTGATAAGGAACCGCCGGTCCCTATAAGGTACCGCGGACAGAAAGTCATTTTATGGCTCGTTTTTTGGTCTTTCTTCATCACCATATTCCCTGTCAAGATTCCATGTTTACTCAATTTGGCTAAACATTCCTTGACACTTTACATTTGATTTTCAAACCTTTGCCTTGTCTACTTTCTTCTTATACCACATCCTTGAGATTTCATTCTCACACCTCAACAATGCTTAACTCTTCCTTTCATAACCTTGACATTTCATTGTCACAAACCTCCTCACCCAAAGCTTCCTCATCCAAGCTTTCCAAGAAACCGAAAATCTCGGTTAGACCTATTTGGATCAAGAAAAATGAACCCTCTTCATCCAAACCACCCAAGAACCCCACCTTCTCTCCAATCAAGTATTGGAATGAGACCTACTCCATTAACCCCATCACCGGAGAAAAGGAAAATCTCCCCCCACCACCAAAACCTTTTGACACCCCTCAAATCAATGACCTTTCAACCTTCCTAAACCTCACAAGACATTGTGAAAACATTTCCTACCCACTTTCCTCACCACCACCAAACCCTAGGTGTGATGGCCTTCCCTCATCAACCAAATTTGTGTTGCATCATGGATCCTCGTGTGCTTGTTGTCGATTTCAACAAATTGAACTTGCTCATGTGTATGAGAAGTTAAATTTTCTTGAATTCCTCCTCACTCGACCTCCTCTCAAAGTTTTCGTTCCCGTGGACAAAACTTCGAATGATGCATCGTCGTCTTATTTTTCCAACTAAAGGGCTACACTCCCTTGGAGTCAATAAAACTTTAGTTGTTTTAGAGTCATTAGTGTTTTTAAGCAATCTTGGAAAATTATCACTATTAGACTAGCTTATGCTTTGTGGTTTCTTTTCCATATCTTTTGTTTTAGATACTCATATTGTGTGTATGACTATCTACTTTGTTTGTCTTTTTCATATTTATGTAATATGAAATCTTTGTGTTGTGTTTGTTCTCTTTATTTGATCATTCTTTCTTCCTTTTGAGTTGATCGTGGTTAATCTTTACAATTGTTTATGGGTGATTCCATCAATTCTAAACTTTAACCCCTTGACAAATTTATCATCTTCATTGGTTGGATGTTTCTTTTCCACCTCCATTCCACCAATTGAACCTTGATTTTGTCATTTACCTCTTTGGACATACTTAGCAAATACTTGCTTCTAATTTGAGATTTCTTCTCCTTCTCCCTCTCAAGTTACTTAGTAGGTAGTGATCATATATACATTAGTGTTTCTTTCCTTTCTACTAACCTTTGTGTAGCATGTCACCCTAGCTCATACACTTGGTGCCCCAAGCAAGAAAGAGCAACCACCAAGCGGGAGTTATTAGCAAAGTCTGGTTCTCTTCAAAGACATGTGCTTACCTTTTTGCTATGACAAAGGGGGAGAAATGATAGTGATAAACTCGTTAATAATTCGATATTTTGTGTTTCTACGTAAATGAGTTTATAGTTTGTCGTAATCAAAAAGGGGGAGATTGTTAATGCAAGTGATGCCTAAAAACATTATTAGTGTTAACTAATCTTTCTTAGTTTTGATCACAACAAACTATACAACACATTTAGTGTAAAACACAAAACGAATTATTTAGCTAACACTATCATCAAGGTAATAATCATATCACTAGAT
Source organism: Glebionis coronaria (assembly GCA_025667525.1). Taxonomy (NCBI): domain Eukaryota; kingdom Viridiplantae; phylum Streptophyta; class Magnoliopsida; order Asterales; family Asteraceae; genus Glebionis; species Glebionis coronaria. The sequence continues at coordinate 86,170,321 of CM046875.1, read as the reverse complement.
TTTCTTAATCATACTTAGTGATCATCAAAGTGATTATCCTTAAAACTCACTTTTGTTAATATGACAAAATATTTTTTAATAAAATTTCTTTTTAAGAAATTTTTTTATTAAAATGGAAAATGTAAATTTGAAAATGGCATATTCCATATGCCATAAGAATATCCTTTGAAGGTTTAAAAAACCTCAGATATTCCTACCCCACTAGAAGACAAAAAAGGGAGCGGACTGTACTGGGCGGTACCTTAAATAGCTAGGCGGTTCCTTAGCGATATGGAACCGCCGACTAGTTAAGGATCCGCGACCAGCTAGCCGTTGGACTTTGTCTTTTATAAATAGTGGATCAAATCTCATTTTCAACAAGCCTCTTGGACGTTTTTCTCAGCCCCCTTTCTCTTTTCTATAGCATAATCATTAGTAAATGATCATTTAATGTGTTAAGTATGTTTACATATGATTATCCTCTTGATCCCTCCTTTACCTTGTCCAATGAGAAGATCACTCACTCACTAGTGTTGTGATAAAGATGAATCCATGAATTAGTCATGTTCATCATGTTAGCCTTTTTGTTTTTGTTGATCCATTTGTATTTATGAATACTTGGACTAGTTGTGTTCATCCAAGCTATTTTTGAATACTTGGATTTGTTGTGTACATCCATTGCATATGTGTTTGCCTGGATTTGTGTTGTGTAGATCCAAGCTACATGTGTGTACTTGGATATGTCTAGTTGAGTTTTAATAGATTTGTGTAGTAGTTCTCACTAAACTATAAAGTGATGTGGTTGTGTCTTGTGAGTTCTCACTAAACTTGAAAGTGATTAGTAGTTGTGTTGTGAGAAGTTCTCACTTAGCTTCAAAGTGAAGAGTCGTGAAGATTGGTTCCAGCTTTGGATTAGAACTCGACATCTAGCCTTGTGTCGTAAATTGGTGAAGTATGAAACGTCGTGAAGATTAGTTCTACCTTGAAATTAGAACTCGACATCTAGCCTTGTGTCGTTAAATTGTGAAGTAGGCAACGTTGTGTAGATTGGTCCTAGCTAATGATTAGGTCTCGACATTTAGCTTAGTGTCGGAAAATAATGTAAGCGACGATGTAAGGCTTTCTCCGCCAAGAAGAGAGCTTGTGGATATAGTGGAAATCTCGAGTAGGTGTACTCGGGAAGTGGAGTAGAAACGAGGATAGAGCCTCTTTGTCGAACCACTATAAATCTTGGTGTCTTGTCACTAGGTTGTCTTTTTCCTTACTCTTTACTTATTTCATTATCATTATACTTACTTATTACCATTGCTAATGCATTTGAATTGAACCTAATCATTATGCAACTTAGCTTCTAGTAAAAGATAGTTTTTGATACAAACCTAATTGAAATTAATTTTAATTAGGTGACTAATAGAAGAGAAACTATTCAACCCCCCCCCCCCCCCCCCCCCTTCTAGTTTCTATAACTTCCTATGGCCAACATGAGAGAGGTAAATCGCCTAAGAGACCTTGATAAAAAGGACATGTGATCAAATTTGAAAAATGAATCGACTACACTAAGTACTCAGTAGGGTCCAAGAGATTCTTTTCTCATAAATGTATCTTTTGGAGCTTATTGTAGATACATTTAGTGATCACTCTCTCTATCTGTGAAATGAAGAAATAATTTGAGTACTATATCTTCATGACCTGCAGAGTTGCAGACTACATTATTTTGTAAAGGCAATAATAGATTTCTAATCGTTAGATGTTTTCAGTACCATCTAAAGCATTTATTTATATTGTATAGAATCGTTACCATGGGATGCTATCCAAATGTTATACTAACATTAGTCTAATAACTGTGTTTGTAAAAAGCGTTTTAACGATAATGTAACCTGCTTATACTGACCGTTTATGCTCTTAGTATACTGATTTTGCATTTGTTTTATCAAGAAAGAAATTTAAATTTAGTAAATTTAGCACACGTGTTTAGATGATTTAAAAGTTTAGACAGTAGAATAAAAAAATTAGGAAATGTTCATGAACATTAAAGGCATGATTAAGCTAAGGCAGATTCTTTGTTAATTCAAGTGATAATATGAAGAGATTTGTCTCGATGGATCAAATTTAGTAAGAAAAACATAAACCTAACTTTAGATAGTTCTACCAGATTAAAGAACTTTTTCTCAAAGTTAAAAGAGCAAATTTGTAACATGGAGCATGAGCTAAAAATTGTTTGATGTATATTGTAGAGAGGCCTAAGGGATATTGTTGAATCGTACGGGTCTGAGTTATCTCTCGAAGGAGTCCAAGAATATAGAAGGTCCGCAGGAATTGAAACAATCAGCGAAATGTCCTTTAAAGCTGCGGGAATCTCTGCTTTACTAATAGATGATGGATTTCAGTTGGATAAGATACTTGCGACTGCAAAGCATAGAGATTTTGTGCCATTTGTTGGAAGAATACCGAGGATCGAGAGTCTAGCTGAGGAAATTCTTGATCAAGTAAGAATCTCTTATATTTTTTCGTTTAAACCTTTTTTATTTTCTCATTGCATAATGTCACACTGCATAGTATTATGTTTATTTTGTCTCAGGGGATAAAAAACGGGAAGAGTTGGACAGTGAATACATTTACATTTACTTTTGTAGAAAGATTAAAATCATATCCTTTTCAGTTTTATTCAAAACTACAGTATAGCTTTCTATCGGTATAAAGTCAACATCATCTGTTAGTTCTTTAACATTTTGTTGTAACATTTACTGTCAAAGCGGGTACAACAGGTGATGTCAAAGTGGTTGGTCTAAAAAGCATAGCTGCTTTATCATATAAAATGATAAATATGATTTGAATTTATAAGACAATTTTAATATATATCCTTAAACTTTGCATTGAATATAACTTTGAAGTTTGCATAAAAGTTAACTATATTAACCACTAATTTATAAAATTTGCTTATTTAAGCTTTCATTGTTGTTTGATATCGCAGAATTCTTCTATTACAGTTATTTATAGTATAACAAATTTATTTAGGCTAAATAGATTTAAACCATGGCTTTTTTTTATCATATCTAAGTTCAGAATGAATTTTCTTATTTTCACTTTGATTTCAATAGCGAGAATGAAGTTATTATACTTTTCTTGTCGAGCGTTAATTGGCTATTTGGCCTACCCAAAACTAAAATCCTAGCTCCGTCACTGAATACTTGGTTCCTTTTCTATAAATCTGATGAGACTTTATCTTGTGGTTGCAGTGGCAGATGGGATGACCCTACCTTCTGTATACATAATGTTCCCATAGTATATCTGTAACTTTGTAAGTGAGCATGTCACTTCAAGTTATTGGCTATCTGTCTCTTTTTTGGATCAATTTAGTAACAACAAGTAAATGAGTTTGACATATGTTTACTGTTGTATAAAAGTTCTTTAATTAACTTATAATCGCTAAATATTTGACTGTAAATTGATGAAATTATATATACTTTTTAATTGAATGACAACTAAAACTCATCATTTTTTTACCTGGTCAGATGCAATGTTTTTATCATCAAGAAGTGAAAAGATGCAATTATTGAAGAGCAACTGTTATTGTGAAAGTTGTCCCTGAAATAATTGTATGCAGAAATGTTAATAAATATTGTACAAAGTTTGTCTCTGGCTTCTTCAGCTTTGCACTCCCATCTATTTGATTGTGTACAGTGTAATAAATTTCAAATCTCACACAAGTGAATTTAGAAAAAAAAAACCTTTAGCCCTGCATCTCCATTACATTCAGCAAGCGCATTTGCTTATCCTTTCATTCACGGCTGTGTTCATTATCTCAAGGCAATGTAATATATGGGATATCACATGTCCACATTTGCATGTGTGTGTATCTGGCTTCATATGTCATCGGTGAAACACAAGTGGAAGTAATTTGATACTAAAATGTACAGACTGTACACGCTATTATTTTTACACATCTTCTATATCTAACACGCTCTTATTTTAACACGCTAAAAAAATACTTGGGTTACCAATTCCAATTATATCAACATCTTCTATATCTAACCCGCGGTAACGCGCGAGCATCAATCCTAGTAAATATAATCACAAGGAATCACTACTCTACGCTCTCTAAATCAACAACATACACATCACGTTATCCACACAACTACATAACCATCATATTTCCAAAACATTCATACAAACAAAAGCGATTAGAATATACGTAGCTAAGTATCAAACACATAACCTCGAACATTCATATCATCTAACACATGATATTTTTAGCGAATATATCTAAAATATTAACCATATTTGGCTACGCGCATATTGGTGTATTTAGCGTTTAGAATATGAGGCTTGTCTCGCAAGCAATACACACCTTTTTTTGGTTTGTTTAAAAGCTGTTATTTCTAACTTGAATAATAGAATTGTTTATCATTTATATTGCGGCTTGGCTTGCAGGTAGAGAATAAGAGTAGAAAATAAAACAATAAAATCCTAGGACGTCCAATCCCACAAAATAGTAAACTTTCAGCTCACCTAACATAATATGATAATGAATACGAAAATCAGATCAAATTTATATACTAAAAGATAAATATGTCGAATAATAAATGTAGTACTACCAAGTTAGGGCAAAGAAGCAGTATAAATAGGAGATTCCACTAGAGATGACAATAATTGCTCCCATTGGTAAATGGAAATTAGATGACGACGATTGTGATTGTTTGAATGTGATTGGACGATTATATGTTCGTGATTAGATTTACATCTTATGTGTTTTAAAGAGAGAGAGAGAGAGAGAGAGAGAGAGAGAGAGAGAGAGAGAGGAGAGAGAGAGAGAGAGAGAGAGAGAGAGAGAGAGAAGAGAGAGAGAGAGAGAGAGGAGAGAGAGAGAGAGAGAGAGAGAGAGAGAGAGATGAGAGAGAGAGAGAGAGAGAGAGAGAGAGAGAGAGAGAGAGAGAGAGAGAGAGAGAGAGAGAGAGAGAGAGAGAGAGGACAAAAGACAAGATTGAAGTGGTTTGGAATGTGAATGTGAAATGAAAAAAATACTTCTCTGTTTTTTATCTTATAAAAAAGTATTCAATATTACTCTCCTTAAATGTTAAACTAAAATTACAATAAGAATACAAGTAAACTGCAAATGACCTCCAGCCCAGCTGGCGCGATGCACTGGGTCTACAACCACTGTGGGCTGCAGGTTGTGAGTTCGATCCTTGTGGTCGTCGCATTAGCATAATGTAACTCATACCTCACACGGGCACACGTGGGGAATTCTCCCTGGAGATCCCTTTGGGGGCTGGGTTTGCCCGCTATGCGGTGCTCGAACTCGGGGTGCTCGTTGTAATATTACGAGTAGGCGTCCGTTGAATTATTTGCCGTTTCCAAAAAAATACAAGTAAACTTATTTTTGGAAAAAGACTAAGCGGGTTCAACTTAACCCTCACGAATATATACAACTTTGCCCCATATCAAAAGACGGACGGTTTGTGGGTTTGATATATAACTTTGCCCCATATAGCTTCGTTTTTTAGTACATAGTGTAACTAAATTGACAACAACCGGATGAGACTATATCTTACATGTTTTTTATACCACTCGAATCCCATAGCATACTATTGTAATAAATAAGGAATATTGTTAGTACAAAAATTAAGGTATAGGTTAAATATGATTAAGAATCTTCAAAAGTAGATTTCAAGCTAGTGGGGAGGGATTTTGCACTAATTGGAAGTACATGTGTCGGTTCTTGTTAAGAAAAAAAAGTAAATCGTTAACCTTATTGCGGGTGAGTTTCTCGTAATTAGAATTCAGTATGAGAGTTAGTATTCATTTTTAAAAACTATATATGTGTATTTTTAGGTGCGAAAGTCATACTGTTGAGAGTGTTCAATGTACTCTTTTTAGAGGTGCAGGGGCGGAGCCAAGATTTTTAATTAAGGGAGTCTGATATACTTAAGGAAAAAAATTCATAGTGTTGGGAGGCTTGATATAAAAAATATTAGAAAAACGGCTCGTAATACATATAAATAACAAGCGAAATAGGTTCATTGGGGTGGCTCAACACCCACTAGTCCCCGTATTAGCTCTGCCCCTATAGAGGATATCATTGTTGTTTGCGTGAGTCACAAGATGGGATACACCTTAGGCTGGGGGGAGTGGGGGATTTATCCCACGGGTGAGTCCAATGTGGCAAAACTCACCTTAAGAACCTCACCAAAGCCACGCGTGGGTTTTATAAAAAAAAACCCACTACTTGTCACTTACTCACCCCTGTGAGATTTATAAGTGGTGGGGTCCATTTTTTTTTTAGTTTTTTAATAGATTGTGAGTGGGGTTTTATTAGTGGGGTATTTAATGGGGTATATTTTATATAAAATGATGATGAGGTGGAGGTGAGTTTTTTTTTCCTTAAGAACCTTGAAAGGTGAGTTATGGGTGAGTTGAGGTGGCGGTGGGTTTTTTTGTTACCACTCCCCCAGCCTTATGGACCGATGGGTAATAGCGTGGTTGTCGTGAGGTTAACGACATTGACTATGTCATGCTTTTTAGTGTAGTGACCTTTGGAAGCACACTCTTGTCACTTACATGCTTTTTGTACGTTGATGTTCTCCTTAGTGCTCCCTATGTAATATTCCTTACTTCATTTAAGCAAGTCACGATAGTTCGTTTTCGGTAGTAACCTGTGGACGTGGTTTGGGTTTTTGTCATTGTTGTTGCAGCCCGATGTTAGTCTCGACATGTCTTCGTATCTTTTGTGGATCACTTGGCTTGAACCATGCACGGATGGCATACTAGCTATACGTCATCAAATAGATTATTAAGTAAATGGGAAATGCAAAATGACAAGATCATATACAACTATTAAAATGTTCCTCTAAAGTCTTCATACACTAAAATAGCAACTCTAGTTAAGAGTATGATGTTGCCTTGTTTTAGTAGGCCAAACCTTCTTAAGAATTAGACGCGAGAAGAGATGATAAAGCCCTTAAAGCGGGCAAGACTCCATGAAAACAAAAAAGAAACTAAAATTTGATTAATTTTCTTCTTATTCCTCTGTCAAATGCCAAATACAGTATTTAAACTAAATAAAAATAAACTACTTCCTAAAACATAGGAGAACATGGGACATAAACTACTCCTAACAAATATAAGGAACATGGAATATGAATTAGCTGACAAATGCATGCAATTAGTAAAATAGGTCTTCACGTAAAACCATATATATTTCCCGTAACATGGCTTTGACCGTATCAATACTCCGCTCTTGAAAAACGGCCTTGTCCTCAAGGCCGAGGTTGCTATAATGGAAGATAAATATCCCCATGAAGGGTCTTTCTTCGCGGGACCAGATTCATGTCCTTTAGGCCATTCGTTTTGCATAGTTACACCAAAACAACTTACTTGTGGTGTTTGAGGTTGACGAAAAGATTTCAACAACCAGGGTTGATTCGTATAAACACATGTGTATAGATTAGTTGATAATGGTTTGCCTCTTGTGATGGGTTGTTCATGGAACTGGACTTTTGTAAAAGATTTAGAACCATCAAAGGCAGAAAGTACGGGTAAAAGAGGAACTTGAAGTTCTGTTGCGACATCATTTTCCATCTTGGTTATAGATGAAGAGGGTACACTGATAGCTTGAGCCATTTTGTTGTCAGGTTTACACATTCCTGTATTGAGAGAGTAGGTTTCTGTGACGACCTCGGTTGTGGTCTCGTTGGTGATGTCGGTTTTGATGGTAGTGGTGTGTTCGTTGCATTCCTTTGCAGTGAAGGTGGTTTGGGAACTGAGGTTTTGTGAGATGGTTTCGAGCCGAGCGTTCGAGGAGGAAACAATGTCAAGCCACTCAGCGAATTGATCGACTATAACCACCATCTTTTCTTCAATATGCCGTGGGTAACGTGTTCGAGGCATCGAGCAAGTCGATGAAAATTAATCAAAGTCTAGTTTATCTCTTGTTTTCATGGAGTCTTGCCTGCTCTGAGAGCCTTATTATCTCTTCTCGCGTCTAATTCTTAGGAGTTTTTCCTACTAAAACAAGGCAGCATCAATGGTGCTTTCATCGCTTCGTACTGTGCCTCAGTCAATCCAAGAGTCCTTGGTTGTCATGGCCAAGTATTACCCTGAAGAATCTATGAAGACCTTGGTCGATTCCATGGTTAAGCTTGAAATCGCTTCAAAACGTCTTGCCGCCTCGACTGTCAACCTTGCTTCTATAAAAACCAAGAACAGTTACCAACCGACCACCCATGACAACACCATGGAAATGGTTTTCACTACCTCATCGCCTGTTACCAAGATACAACAAGTCACAACCCAAAACATCGCTAACACCAAAACTGATACTACCGATGAGACAACAACGAAGGTCAACATCGAAACATCTCGCAATACCAATCCGGTTCACGAATCATTCAAAGTTCAACAAGAGCTAATCGTTTTCCATCGAACGAACCTTCATGAGACTTATGGTATTACTGTTTTTTGTATTGCTACTTTCCTTGATGACAAGTTCAACATATTCCATTCCGCAGAGTTAACACCACCCAAGTTTGTTTTTCTTCAAACCGGCCCGAAACCACCTTGGGCGCCACGAGACTCGAGGTACAAAACCATGATCCTTGAGGACAAGGATCGTTTTCAGGAGGGAAGTATTGATACGTGCATGACAAGACTTAGTCGAAACAAAGAAGAACTAATATCTCCATAAATTATGCATACACGTTCCAGTAGTTTACATGCACGTTCTAATATTTTACTAGGTTTGTATGCATAGCTTAAGCATCACTGCTCCACTTACTATCCCACGTTTCCATGTTGGTTACACATGCATTTCATCCTTATATAAGTTGTACTGTGTTTTATGATTAATCAGAGAAGAAAAAGAAATATGAATGAAAAGTTTAGTTTGGTAATGTTAGTCATAGTTTAGTTGTTAGTTTAGTTATCGTAAAAGGAGAGTGATCATCTCAAATCGATCTTCTATCAGAGTACGTTGAGTAAAGGGATAGAATAACAATGAACTTTTTAAAGTGAATCGATTTTTTTTTTGTATTTTTAAAAAGTTGTAAAATAGCAACGAATTTTTCATACGTGTTCCAATATGCATATTTTGATGACGTGTTATCCTTGAAAGGCTGACATGTGTCACTATTTATAATTTGACACTTCACCAAAATGTGCATATTCGGACACTTATGAAAATGTCGTTATTATTGTATAACTCTTTAAAACTACACATATAAAATAGGTACATTTTGAAAAATTCATTGCTATTCTACCACTTAATCCCTTGAGTAAATCGTCCTTAAAGTTTGGCCAAATTGCATTTTCATTTCAAACGTTATGAAAGTGTCAGGATCGTATTTATGGATGAACATATGGTGCAAGTATCTCCCCCATGAGAAAACCTTTGGTGGAAGTATCGCTCGTGTAGTAAGGAAACCTTTGGTGCAAGCATCGTCTTTGTGGGGATGATACTTGCACCGCGACGATACCTGCACCAAACTGTTAGAGAATATGGTTGGTCGAAGCCTAGTTGTAAGCTTAGGGTTCATTAGGTATAAGGTTAGGATTTTTTGTTTACAAAGCTATGTATTGATTATAAATGCATATGCAATATTCACATTTAATAATAAAAACACAACCAATTAATATTAACTTTGCTATCTTTTATGGTATCGGATCTTTAGGTACAACCCATAAAAAAATAGTTATCCTCCAGTTATCGGTCACTGGCCAATGATTCAGAGAGATCCCGCTTAATTTTCTTTCACTTTATTAATTTCAATAATTAGCCTTATTTATCCAATAAACCATATCATCCAAACTCCTAGCCGTCATAACACATCTCCTATTATGTTGATTTAACAATCAATAAATAATTATCCTTTTTTCATCGTCGTTATTCTTTGTTTTACCGTCGAAGACCATTGCCAATTTTCTAAATTAGTTGGTCAAAAAATGCTGCTCCTACCTAAAGGCAAAGCAAGTCACACAAAGGAGGAAGGCGCACGCAGTAAACAATAATGTCGTTATATACAATTACACCCCCGTCTCAACAAACAACCAAAACGATTATTGAGGAAAGAGTTTTCAATATGTATTTTAGTTTGTCCGTCGAGAAGCCTCATTTTCAAAAGACGAAAGAGTGTTAGACAATCAATTAATATTATCTTTGGAGTAATATGAGTTACTGTGGTATGTCATTTTTTCATATATCATACCTATTGTTTTGAAACAGCAAGCATCATACATGTGAGGATAGTTTGAGTCTATTTTGATACTTTGATTTAACGGAGCATATGTTTTAATCGTTACCATGGTTTAACAAAAGGACAAAATTGTCTTTTTTTATCATATGAACTCAACTCAAACACATTTACCTAACCATTAACCTTGAACAGTATGTTGAGATTCATAAACATCACCAACGTAAAACCCCCGAAACCTGATATACCAACTTGATTGAAATCCCCAAAACATCCACAATTACATATGAACACAATCGAAATATATTTTTATGATACTATTTATTAAAACATAAACAGTATTGTTTCTATATATGGCAATCACATATTTATTAACACTGGAGTATAGATTCTGTGCATAAAGAAAAGAGGTAGATTTGGTAACAAAAATTTGATGAGGTAGATTATGTTAGATTATGAAAACCCCCATGGTTATGATTTATTATTCACCCACTATAAATAGTGGTAAAACCCTAATAGACCCAACCCACAAACCGGGATTGGGCCATTTATCTCCTAATACTCCCCCGTAGTTCGAGCGGCGAAACCGCGAAAGCTCGAACTAAAGTAGGTTACAAGAAGAAAAGAAAAAAAAACATAACATAACAAAACATTAACATAACATCATCTTGACATCAACATAGCAGGCCGATTCTTCTTCTTAAATTCCAACCAAACCAACACAACATGCACAAAGCCCTACACTATATCTGATTCATCTTCATAAACGCTCATTGTGGATTGTGACCCATTTGCACACATATCCAACCAAATAGACAACTATGTAGATTTGTGACCTTAGCACAAATCACCAACACACAAAGATGAAACAAACGAGTTTAGTTATTTTGTAGAATTGAGCGGAAGATTAAAAATTATAAGATTATTAAATCGAATATGCAGTGCAGACAAGACAAAAGACACAAATAAAAAGACAAACCATGAATAAGGAAATAATGGAATAAAAGCAGCCGTCACCATGTTTTTTTTTCTCACGTCTTAATTCTTCTAGTGAAGCACAAAGATCTATACTCTGTGAATATGTAGACCTATTATTTTCCACCATGATAGTAGACAGAATGGGTGACAAAGTAAAGAAGAAACAAGGAACGATTAGTTTAGGAAAAGGAAAAAAAAAGTGACGGTAGATTGTAGTTAGGGTTAGAAAGAACTAGACATCGGTGTTTTTTATTATTATTGATAGTGTTAGGTTTTGAGGATCGGGTATGGCCTGAAATCATGTTAGATTATGAAAATCCCCATGGTTATAATTTATTATTCACCCACTATAAATAGTGGTAAAACCCTAATAGACCCAACCCACAAACCGGGCTTAGGCCATTTATCTCATAATATTTTTAAGGCTTGGTGTTATTATAGATTAGGCTTGTGAATTTTAATGAAATAAAAGAAAAAACAATTTTTTCCTTTTGTTAAACCATTATAACGGTTAAAACATATGTTTGTTAGGTCAAGATATCAAAATTAACTCAAACTATCCTCACATGTATAACGCTTGTAATTTCAAAAAACATATATACAAAAATGACATACCATAGTTACCATATCTATATTTTACTCATTATCCTTGTTATCTTTCAAATACACGTTAAAAGGGGCTTATAAGTTACCATCAAGTCTATTTTGTTGTTATCAAACTAATATTCAAAACTACTTTATGATTTTATCGTTCAAAAATAAAAAAGATTTTGTGCTCAACCTATGAATTGCATGTTTATTCTGTCAAATCACTTTATTCATTGTTAATTATCAAAAACCTACCTTTTAGTATTTCCTCCGCTGCAAAATACAAGAGTTTTTCCAAGATATTGTTCTAACCGTCCAACATTGCAAAAGAAAAATCTTCCATATTCTAGATTAAAATTGAACATACATGTACGCTTTATTGTATATTTTTTTGCAATTTGACTTTTGGTGTTGGATAGAATGGCTTGAAGAATACCAAACCAGTTGGTAATTTGGTTAGGCATATCAATTGAGGGGTTGATTATTATTTTACCCGTCATTTTAATTTTTTTTACGATTTACTGACGACTTTTCTCTACGTTATAGTAACATACAACAAAAAAACATATCTCATAAAATACACATTTATTAATTAAAATCACACAGAAACACACCTCGATCCTTTTCCCTATTTGATCTCACCGTCGATTTTTTTTTGCTCGACGACCATTTCCAAAAAGGTGGCTGCATCAAGCACGATCGATTTGAAATCGGTCGATCGAGTTCGACGAACTCTTTGATGCGACCTGCCTTAAAAACTCTTTTCCACTTACAAAATACTTTTATAACCTTTTCAAATATTGAAAAAAATTGTAGTCTTTCTTTAATAATTTATCTATTGACAAAAAACATAAAATTTTAAAAAATATCTTTACAGGTTACTTTTATTTTAGCTTTTACACAATGATATTTTACCCTTAACTAATTAATTTTAACTTTTATTATAATTTGTAATTATTACTTCAAGTGAAAATGATATAATAAACTTAATTTAACTTTTTTTTATATATTTTTAAAAATAGATAATTAAATTTGAACAATAAAAAACTTGAACTATAATTTTACGACGTAGATATTAAAATCTTGGATTAGAGATTAAAATCTTGGATTAGAGATGCTCTCGAATGGAGGATGTGATGAAATGATAAAAAAAAAACATAAATAGCATAATCACGTTAAATATATAATCCACTTTGTTACTTTTTCCTTTTATCTCTCCTTCTCATTTTTTCCTCCCTTGTATCTTTTACTTTTTACGTCTCATATTATTATTCATCGATAGAAAACAAACAGTTAAAAAAGTATTATCATTATTTCTTTCTCTTTTTTACCGTTTACAGAAATGTAGTTTTACCCTTAACTAATTAATAAAAACATATATAAAGTTTATAATTTTCATTTCGAAATATAGTAATACGATAAACTTAATCTAAATTCCTCATTCATTTTTGTAAGTAGAAAATGGGTAAACTGCATAAAAATGTCCATGAACTTTTCCATTTTCGCAAATTTGCTACCAAGAGCAAACTACAAGCAATTTTGCCACTATACTTCAAAATCTCGTGCAATTTTGCCACTGAGTTGACAACTTTTTACTTTTCGTCGTTTTCTTCCGTTAACACCCACACGTGCGAGGCACGTGAGGGTATATTCGTCATTTTCTGTTCCACCCCCATCTCGTCATCCAGTATCCACCTTTCTTTTAAGCAATTTTCGTCCCTGAAAACAATTAATACCCGCCATGATTGTTTCCACCTTTGGTTTATGCATATTGTGTCCCTCAAACTATTTTTCCCAACACGACACGATTGCTTTTCCGGTTAAAAATTTCAGTTCGAGGTCTGAATTTGCAATGAAATGTATCCATCATTTATGATACATCATCTCATTTCCATCCATCCATTCTGTATCTCACCACAAAAACACCAATCAACAACAATTAGAACATGGATAATTTTTGGCAAAATCGCTCTCGCGGTATCACCATCCCTGATTTGGGTCTCCTTTATGATAAGTTTCGGTCTTTTTAGGTCCTCTATATGGTAAGCTTAGATTGGATATGCTGCTCTTTTATTGCCTAGTTTATAATTGATCTGTGTTCTTTTTTTTTCATAGAATCTAATCAAAACTTATTTATAGTGTAAATCCATCACAATGGTGAATTTATCACACCACCAGAAAGAATTTATCGGTTTGGTACTATCAGTTGGTTTGACTTAGTTCACCGTGACAAGTTTGGTATGTACACACTCGCAGAAATGTTTAAGGATCTAGGGTACATAGAAGGTATGGTTTTTTTCCCGTATTTTAGGATTCTTGGCCAGTCATTGGATGACGGTTTGCTACCACTATCGTCTAAAGAAGACTTTGACAAATTTTTGGAGTATGTTCCTAGGTTTAAGGAAATGGAGGTGTATATTGAATCAGGTGTTTCGTTGGTACATCAGCACCTGATGGAACAAAAGGCAAGTAAGGGTAAGGCTGTGGTGGTAGAAGAAAATGTTGGTGATGATGTTGTAAAAGAGTTGGCTCTAGAAAGTGTCAAGACTGGCAAGATGGTGACATTTTGTCAGACTAGATTTGTTGGGAGGCACGGAACTGTGGTGACTAATGATTTTTGTTTCTGTGATGATGACATTGAGTTCCCGCCACCATGGTCAACATAAAAATTGTTTGAAGATTGGAGTAGAAGGACGAGTGTTGAGTATGAGTCCAGGGTTGTATTGGAAGAACTTGACAACGTGTTTGGGTTTGATGAATCAAGACAGGAAGAAGAAAAAGTCTCAAAAGATGACACTCGTGATGATGTCTTTTTAGGTGAGGTTGATTTTGATGCTTTTGCTGGTTATGCTGATTTTGGTGAGGAGGTGGAGGTTCTTCAATATCAGACTGACACTAGTGATAGCATCAGTGACAAATCAAGGGAATTTCCTGTTGATCCCAAACTTAGATCGATTAGCTTTGTGTTATCGAGATTGAATCAAGTATAACACATAGAGAAATTTTGTGTATATAATAGTTTAAGTGTTATGCGGAATTAAAACTTAAATAAAAGAACAAAACAAAACACAAGGTATACCAAACTTTCACTTGTATTAATGATCGATGAAGTACAATAAAAGTATCCAGAATGTATATCAATACTAAACCCTAATACCTCCTTTTATAACATAAGGAGTCTTGATCAATACTTTAACTATCAACTATTCTAGGAAAAGATAAACATTAAAAATACAATATAGAACATATATTTTCCTAAGTATACAAACATGTTGACTAAGCAGTTGAAGATAAATGGGATTTCCTTTGTCAGCGCTTGAATATTTCTTATCAGCGTCCATTTTGTCAGCGTCTAAATAACTCTTGTCAGCGTCCAAAATCCCTTTGTCAGCGGCATAGTGATGTAGATAATTTTATTCCCAACAATCCTCCCCTAAACTTGATACTTATACTAATGTTCAAGTTTCTGAATAAAAACAAAATACAAAGAGGATTCTTATAAATAAAACCTACTCCTAAATCTGAGAATATATAAATCTCATAAAGTCCATGCTAATATCACTGGTGTAGTCAACTTCAAGCCTGGTGGTGATCAACTTCTTCAATAATTCTTGTGATAGTGGATGCTTCTCATCTATCAACAAGTATTCTACAAACTTTGTAGTACTCAAATGAAACACACCAGAAGCTGAATACAAATGCCACTTCAAGCTACTCAAATCATCTAGATTCAACCAAACTGGATCTTCAACATCATGGGCAAACATTCTCTGAAATGTTGTCTAGATTTTTATTCCATTCAAAGATGTAGGAGCCTCAGTCTCATACACCTTCTTCATCAAACTCCACAGAGTTTCAATATCCTCCCTATCCAAACTGGCAAACAAAGACACCAAGGAAGTAAAGGTATGTACCTTATCCCCAGCGCTGGTGATCACCCAGAATCCAATAGAATCTTCTTCATTCTTGATGATTGGATTTCTGAAATCAAGAGGCACAACTGCAGCTAAATCAGATGCCATTAGTGGAGAAAGTATCATGTTCCTCTTCAAAACCACTTTATGTGGTGTCAACTGGTCAAGCACTGGAAAGTTTAACTTGAATCCCTTCTTCACTGGCTTAGGCACAACCAATGCCTTCTTAATATTTAGCTCCTCCTGTAGCTTTTCCTGTCTCTCCTCAGATAACATCCTAAATGTGTTTGCTTCACAGACATACTCCTAAATGGGAAAAGCATAATACTCCAATTGTGCAACAGAAAGCTTCCTTAACTTTGTGTAAGTCCACCCAGTTTGGTGGCATCTAAGAAGCATATTGTAAAGCTCTCTCCTAGTTTTCTTGTTCTTGGAGAGTACTTTGCTAGCCTTGTGCTCTAAAATAACTTTGCAATCATTTTGGACCCTCAATCAAATTTCCAGACCCCAAATCTGCTCTGATAATGTCATGTCTGGATTCTCTATGCAGGCTTCTTCCCATTTGAAATACATGGTAGAAACATGAGGCATATCAAAATCTACTTGTTTCTTTAACTCACTGAGCTTCTCCCTTGCTAGCTCATCCTCCCCATATTCCAACTTTTCTTGTTCTTCTAAAATATTAGAACCATGATCACTACTCTCTTTATCATCACCAGAACCATCATTTTCATCACCTTCAGATTCAAATGTGAGAATCTAGGCTTCAATATTTCCCTTTTCAAGCCTCTTCTTTTCTTGCTCTTGTAACTGATGAGCAAGCATTTCATCAACCTTTTTCTGGGCTGCATCTTTGGGAACATCTTCTTCTACTAACATAGCTTTACCCTAATCCATATGACCAATAGAAGGCAAAGTAGAATATTGTACCTGAGTAGAAGGCTCCTTGATCATGAATGGTGGTTGGGATACACCAGTCACACTTGGAATCCTGTCAGCATCTGAAATAGGCATGTCAGCGTTCAAATTTCCCTTGTCAACGGCTGATAACCCACTAGCTTGTAACATCATTTCAGTGAAAGACTACTTCATGGGAGTGATAAAAAAGGTAGCAGGTTGTTCCTTCATCCATGTAAATGCCTCAACTACCTCCTTTGTCCCATACAAACCTTCATGGGACCCTTTATCACTCAAATTGAATGGCTTAGTAGGTGCTTCCTCCCTTTTGTATGTATCATCTTCAGAGGACAACACCAAAGCTTTCATTTTCCTTGAGCCAACAGCTTCCAAAATAACTATCCTCTCCCTTAATTGATTGAGTTCAAGGCCTTGGTCAGTGACTTTTTGTACAAGTTCCACATTGGACTTTTGCAAGCCAATGCAGATAGCCGTCAATTCTAAAACAAAAAGTGGTTGCAGACTGCCCTCCTCCAAAATGGGGATTTGACTCCTCAAAATGGATTCATCATGCAAAATTCTCTCAGCTTCATGGCTAGGACCACTAGAGGAGAATACTCCAATAGTCCTTTGTCTTCTCTCCAGGAAAAAGTCAAAAGGTTCAGACGAGGAAGTGGATTGGTGAACATGTGTTTAGGGTGGTCAGGTGAGAGCCTGTGAAATGGGTGTGTCAGTGGCTAAAACGCGAGTGTCAGCGGCTGATGGGTCAATGTTCATAGGGTCATCTTGATGAGGTGAAGGTGGTTATTGTTCTTGTTTGGGTGCAGGTTCTGGGTGAGGTTGAGGGTTGATGGCCGCCTAAATAACAGCCAACATGGGAGGGGTCAAAGGTAAAGGTCTGAAAGGTCTGGTGTTCATGGACAGGAAAAACTTTAGACTTTTGAGTAGGGATCTTGTAAAATTGTCATGATCCCTATGACAGTAACCTTGTTTCTCAAAAACCATTTGTAAAAACCTTGGATAAGCAAGAGTCATATTGGGACCCTTATTGTGCAATATGCCCCAAAAAATCATGTGGGAAAAATTATATTTTTTCCCAGTGGCCATACAAACAAGAATGCAACCAAATGAATGATTGATTTCATTGAAAGAAGTACACTTGGGACTAAGACATTACAAGAGGACATGTATCAAGAACTTCCAGGCTAGGGGAAATTGTTGTTTTGAATATTTATAAATTTTTCCCTCTAGGGGCAAATCATACCCCAAGCCTATAAGTCCTTTTTCTAGCTGATCATTAGGAAGGGTAGTTACACCATCAGCATCATCAAGCTGCAAAGGTTGACGAATAAGTGCTTCAGTAACTATCCATTTAGTCCCATGAACAGTCCCTGATAATGTAATCACTCCATCAACTGTTTCAGAAATTAAATTGTTCCAAAACTGTTTGATGTGTGTGATAGGAATGAGTGGAGCATGGGTCAAAGCATACCTTAAATTAGAAGCCAAGAGATACTCAATCATTCATGTATACCGGGGATGATGATCATGATCAACAACAAGATACGCAACCATGTTGTGTTGATCCCTGAACCCCAAAGTAGCACAACAGGTTTAAATAAAGGAGCCATGAAAACTGTTGGTGAAAGGTTAGAAAGTATGAAAGTGTAAAGATATGGTTATGGAGAAAATATGAGACAATCAAGCAAGTTACCCTGTTGTAAATAGTATGAGCCGTATATATAGGAGGTAAACTAGGATACTATTGGTTGAAAAAGAGGTAAGTTATTCAAAATATAATGATGAAAATCTTGAAAAACAATAACTTATCTCTTAGCTTTTAAAGAAATTACCAAATCCCATAAAATTACGGCCCAAAATATCGCAAAAGTAACAACTAGGTGGGATCCAGTGTTCTTCGACGGTCAAAATATTAGTGTCAGCGGGTAACAGCTATATTTTGTCAGCGCGTAAATTTGCCATATCAGCGTTTGAAAATGTGCTTGTCAGCGGGTGAACCACTATGTGTCAACGGCCAAAAATAAAAAGTAATAAAATAAAAAGACCTTAACCAAGAAGCTTACCCTAATGAAGATAACTCATCCCTAACACAGACTAAAATTAGCATTCTCTGTCCAATTATACACACTTGCATAAGCAAGATAGACATAACTGTCCTCAAGTGAACCTTACTAAAGTAAGTCCTTTAGAGTGAAGTAATAAGTGTGTAAACACTTATCCTTTTGCCACTAAAATCAAGGAAAAACAAGACCTAATCATGTGTTTAATATCGTAAAAGTTGGAATTACGCGTGGTTTTGTGTTTTTGTGTGAAATAGGTACAACAGATCAAAAGGAAAGAAAACACGGGATTTCACGGTCATTTGTTGAAGAAAAGTCAAAGAAAGAGACAAAGTCAAAGTCAAAGGACCAATAGTGCAAAATAATTCTAAAGTTTAAGGACACAAAAGGAAGATTTATTGAAGACAAGGACCATAATTGTAAAGAATCAAGGACTATTAATGAAGATTTATGGAAGAAAAAGCTCAAAGATCAAAAGTTTACAAAGTTCAAGGACCAAAGTTGCTAAACTCCAAAGTCTAGGGGCTGAAATGAAAGATTTCTATGCATAATAAAAGTTTGGAAAGAATAAACACAACATGCCAAAAGATATTAACCACAAGGACCAGTTTTACCAAAAAGAAGGAAGTTGGGCCAGTCAATGAAAGTCAAACAGAGAAAAGAAAAATGGAGGGAAAACTTACTATTCATCCTCTCCTCCATTTTTTACCAGACAGAGAACTAGAAAAGGGGTTTTTACCTGAAAGGGTAATATCCTAATTAAATCACAAAAGAGCACTTTTCTTTATTTAATTTTCTACAATTAGTTTTAGGTTTAATATTGTAATTTTTATTTTCCAGTAAATGTAATCTTTTAATGATTAATGAAAAGTAATTTTTTAATTATTTCCGTCTCTTTTTAATTTCTGTAGAATTTAATATTTCATCCTTAAATCTGAGTTTTTTCTTATTACTGCCACTGTTCGAAGTTATTTATTATTAAAAAAATAAAATAAAATAAAATAAAAAGAAAGTGAAGATTATTTTCCCCCACTGGGAAAATACAAAAGGTTAATGTTCAAATATTACTTTTTGGTTCCAGGGTCTATGTCTGTTTCGATACTGTTGATGTTCGAAGGTTCTTGGTTGGTGGATCGAGAAGATGAAACGGGTTGATTAACGGTGGTGTTTGCTTTGGTTCATAAGGGGGCTCAGCGCTCTTCCCTTCGATCCAACGGATATCAACACAAGGTCTCAATCTCTTTTAATTTTCTTGTTTTAGTTTTAATGTTGGTTTAATTTTAAATTAAGATTGATTATCTGCTTGTTTATGTTTGCTTTTGTTTTATTTGCTAGTAGTTTATTATCTGCTTGTGTTTAGGTTGTTCGGATCTGCATGCTTATTTAGTTTTTGTTTAAGTGTTCTTTTACTGTTGAGTTTTTGTTGAGGTATCTGTTTGTTTAGAGTAATGTTACTGTTTGGATATTGCTTAGTTTGTCTTGAATCGAGTATGTTTGGATTTGCTAAATAGTTTCAGTTTTGTTTAATTTTCTTTGTTTAAGTTTAGGTAGTATTTTAATCTGCTTAGGATTTGGTTTGGTTGAATGCGCTTATTCTGTTTTGCTTATTGATTTCCAGTCTGATTAGATCTGCCTTTTCGATATTCATTTGCTTAATTTACTTATTGTCTATTTTAAATGCTTATTCAGTTTTTTTATTTGTGCTTATTTGATTTAGCTGTATTTAGCTTATCTTGTTTGCTGATTAACATTACAGACTCCATTGGTCTGTTAATTTGATTGTCCAAAAAAATTCCAAGTAAAAATATTAGCAAATTGTGTCTGGTTCAGGGCTCGAACCCTGGACCTCTCGTACAATAGCCAACAACCCTACCATCTTAGCTAACACCTTTCTTGTGTTTAATTCTGGGTTAGTTAATTAATATAGTAAGTTTATTATTTGGCAGTTTTTAATTAACTAGTTTATATTACATGTTTTTAGTTTAATTAAAATTTATTTAGAAATTTTTATTTAAAATTTTATTTATTAAGCTTTTATAAAAAAATAAAAAGATAAAAAAATATTTTTAATTACTTATATAAATTTTAGTTGTTTTTAAATTTAGTTTAAATTTTAGTTTATATAGTATTTAAAATTAGTCTTCATAGTTTTATTTAAAAATAGATTTTAATTAAAAGTTTTTATTTAGTTTTATTAAAATTAGATTTAAATTTGGTTAAAAGTATTTTAAAGTAGTTTTCATTTAATTAGATTTAAGTTAAAAATAGATTTCATTTAAAGTAATTAGTTTAAAATAGATTAAATAGTGTTTTATTAAATAGTCTTTTAGTTTTTAAAATACAAAAAATATTGTTACCAAAAACAAGTAAGTTTTACGTTTTAATCGGAAATCAATTTAGAGTGAGTCGAGGAAAAACGAATAATAATCGATTAAAAGATTTGCCTTGCAAAATCTTAACATTAAATTGGCGCCATTTCCGCTTCGCTCGTTACGATTGAAGATTTCGTGAGACGTTTCGATTTTGGGATCCGTTCACTTTGAACGTTAATTTTCTTGCACAAAAATCAATAATACAAAAAAATCAAAAACTTAAAAATACAAAAAAATTAAAAAAACTCACAAAAGCAAATTATTTCCTAAGATTTACAACAAAAAAATAATAAAAAATCAAAAAGTAATACTTTTTCCTAAAAGTATTACACCAAAAATATTACGTATTAGTGTTATTTTTTTAGTTCGATTTCTTTTGATTTTTATTGTGAATATATATTTTTCTAAAAAATAAAAAAAGATTTTTCTTTTACTATAGTATATTACGTAGAACAATTAATGTACCTACTTTTCAAATAAGCCTTAGTTGGGATTTCATCACCTAACTATTGTATTCGCATCCATAACGAAATAAAAAGGCAAAATAGATAAATACTAGTAAGACGTTTGAACTCGATATATACAAACTATAAGGTGGGTATAAGGCGACGCGCTATAAAAGGCCGTCTAAGGAAAAAGGTTTTTAAGTGCTTTGTGCCACCTCGTTTCCCCGCTTGCTTGTGCGTATATTGAGAGGGACGACCGATTATTGGTTTGCCAACTCAAGTAGTACTTAAGTATATATTTTTGTAGCTTTTTCATATTGCACCTCGAGAGGGAAAATCATTTTCCTCTCAAAGTCGACCGAGGTCACCTACCTCATTCCAAAGTTTTAATTGTATGCGCACTCGCGCGCGTACATACATACTGATTGGTGTACCAAATACTTCTAATTCTTCCAAAAAGAAGAAGAAGAAAAACAAAAAGACCGTCATTCAAGGCGATCCCGAGAATCGAGCTTTGAACAACACGATGGCAACGGATAATCGACCAATGATTGAGATTCTCCAATCTCACGTTGAAGGAAACGATGATGCGATTGTGGTGCCGGATATTGGAGCTAATAATTTTGAACTTAAAACGGGTTTTATTCAAATGGTTTCCGCTACACCATTTTTAGGCCGTACTAATGATGACCCACACGCTCATATCAAACGTTTCATACAATTAGCCAACACCGTCAAATACAATGGGGTGCCACAAGAGGCCATTCGTTTACAACTCTTTCCTTTTTCCCTCGAGGGACAAACCCGGATTTGGCTTGATAAGGAACCACCCCAAAGTATTACTACATGGATCGACTTAGAGACCAAGTTCATTAACTACTTTTTCCCACCATCACGGACCACTTCTTTGACGAATAACATAATCACCTTTGAGCAACAATATGGGGAAACATTTAGTGAGTCGTGGGATCGATTTAAAGAGCTTTTAAAAAAATGTCCACAACACGGTTTCACTAAAGTGCATCAAATTAATACGTTTTACAATGGTTTAACTCTAAATGACCAAGACTCACTTAATAGTGCCGCGGGGGGGGGGGGGGGGGGGGGGGGGCAATATTCTTGTGAAATCAATGAACGAGGCTTGGGTCATAATTGAAAATAAGGCTAAAGTGCAAACCAAGAGTGTTAGGGCCACTATGGCAAGTACTAGTTCTAGTGAGAGTGACAAGAGAATCGATAAACTCACTTCGCTTGTTGAATCCCTTGCTCTAAAAACCGAAACCCTAAATTGTCAAGTTAATGCCATGAAAGAAACTTGTGAAACGTGTGAGACTTGTGGTGGACCACATTCATATTTCAATTGTGACAAGGTTTACAATTAACAACAACAAGTTTGTGCTTTAAATGCTAATGAAAGGGTTCCATTTAAACCAAATGTTGATGTTAACCATTTGTCTTATAAAAGTACTAATTATTTGGCTCCCTCGGGTTTTGTAGCACCACAAAGACCACCCCCACCCGCCCAAAATACCCAAAACCAAAATAGGAACCAAGGTCATCAAATGGGTAATTTTCAAGGGAATGCAAATCAAGGGAATTTTAATGGTCAAAATCAAGGTTTTCAAAATAATAACCAAGGTTTTTATAATAACAACGGTTTTCAATATCAAAACCAAGGTTTTCCTAATCAAGGGTTTAATCAAATGAACATACAAAATCCTCAAATGGACTTGGTTCTCCAAAAATTGACCGAACATGAGAAAATCATGAAAGCAATGCAAGAATCTACTAGACAAATGCAAGAGTCCAACGATAAGAGATTTTTGACAATGATTCAAGCCCTTAGACCCCAAAGATCCTTACCTTCTAATGTGAGTGCTATCACTACTCGAAGTGGAGCCACTCTAGTGGGACCTTCCATCTCTTCGCCCATAAAGGAGAGACAAGGCCCGGAGGTCATAATGAGTAATCCTACTCCCCCTTCGGTGATTCCTCCCACTACCACTCCTAGTAATAGTGCTCCATTGCCTAATGAGCCCAACCCTAAGGTTGTTCAAGAAGCGAGTCCTTCTCCTTCTCAACCTTCAAAGTCTAAGCCTAATATCACTTATCCATCAAGGTTAGACAAGGCTAAAGTACTCACCAAAGATGACGTTCATGTCTCTAACTTTTTGAAAATGATTTCCAATGTGAATGTTAACATTAGCCTTATTGAAGCACTTGCTCAAATGCCAAAATTTGTCAAAATGTTTAAAGATTTGCTTAATAAGAAAGAAAAAATGGTTGAGCTCGTTAACACCCGTTTAAATGAAAATTGTTCTGCGATTCTTCTCAAAGAGCTTCCTGAAAAGATAGGAGATCCCGGACGATTCGTGTTACCTTGCTCGTTACCTCAAATCGATGATTGTATGGCTTTAGCGGATCTCAGCGCTAGCATTAATTTTATGCCACTCTCGGTTTGGAAACAATTATCATTACCCGACCTTGTACCGACTCGTATGACTCTTGAGTTAGCTAATCGAACTCTCGCATACCCCGTTGGTATTGCCGAAGATGTTTTTGTTCGAGTTGGTACATTCACTTTTCCCGTGGACTTTGTCGTCGTCGACTATGAGATGGATCCTCGTATTCCATTAATACTTGGTAGACCATTCTTACGATCCGGAAGAGCCTTGGTTGATGTGGCCGAAGGGGGTTAATTCTTAGGGTTAGGGATGAACAACAAGTTTTTAAAATGGGAAAAATCACAACAAAATCAATTGGAAAAGAGTCGGTCAATATGATTGATGTTCTTAACTATGATAATGAAGAGATTTTTATTAATCTTTTTGGAATTGAAAAGTCTAATCAAAATGATTTTGTGATAAATTCATCCCTTTCCTTAGAGCCTCAAATTTTTGGAAATCCTATTTATGACACCTATAGTGATGACACTTCTTCAAGTGATCACACTATCTTCGGTTTACACGACCTAACTTTTGACCCACCCATTTTTGATAAATAAATCTTTGATACTTACGATGATGACACTTCTTTAAGTGATCTCATTAACTTTGATGACCCAGCCCATGATCTTAATGCACCTCATATATCTATGAGTGATTCTTCCATGGAGACTCCTTTTGACTTTTATACTCCAATTTTAGAAGTCATGACTTTTGAGGAGGATCCTCCACTCTTAGAGATCATTCCTACTTTAGAGGTTATTCCATTTGAGGAGGATTTAGATATCTTTCTAAATACCTATTTTCCTCATGAGGTAGAGTTTTCTGTGACTCCGACGATACTTATGTTTTCACATCGAGTTTGGAAGAGGACGACTTTCGCACTTTGGATTTTGATGATATTTTAAGCTTAAATGTCAACACCTCTTGCTATTTTCCCATTAAGGAACCGGTGTTTGATCCTGGAATAGAGACTTTTGTGCTTTCATTGCCATATCACCATACTACCCTTTCATTTAAGAGATCGTTGCCTAATGATACCCCACTTTTCTTTGACTTGCGTGATTTTACAACCTTGGGGTTTATTTCCTTTTGTGATGGAAATTATGTGTTTGACCCGGGTGGATTTTCATGGGGTGCCTTATATGAATTTGTTTCACCCTTTATCATGGAGAGATTTTCCTCCCTTGGAAATCTCGGTTTTTCCATGATTTTCCCATTTGAATGATAACATTCGGGAAATCGAGTCAAGCTAGAGACTCTTGATAAATAAATCAAGCATCGTATAACTAGGTTAGATTTTTACCTTTACCATCCTTTCCACCTTTTTCACCTTCATCCATTTCCACCAATAAGTGTAGGGGGGAGCCAAGTAGGTTGTTTGTGTGTTGTGATGTTGTGCAGGGACATGAGCTTTAATGATCCACTTTTGGTATTTTTTACGCGACCCGTGATCCCGTGTTTCCCGTGTACCCGGTTCCTTCGATAAGTTTTTGCTATTATGATTCAATCTTGTATATAAATAAAACGTGAATAAATGCAATCACTTTAGTTTTCCTTTCCTTAGCTCGATTTAAACAACGTACTCAATATCCTAAGTGTAGGAGAGTTTATTCTCCCACATGCTTAAACATTGAGGACAATGTTTATATTAAGTGTAGGGGGATTTCTATCGAAATTTTAGTGGGCTTTTCCATAAATTTGACCCCATTTAACCGGAAAATTTAAAAAATTTTCAACGTTTTTCAAATTTTTGATCTATTTTAGCCTAGTAGTATTTCCATTTATTTTCTTTCCTCGCATCGTATTTATATTTTCAATTTCAATAATAAAGTCAAAATAAAATAAATAAATAAAATGGTTTTAACAAGTTTTGATGTCTTTGATATATTAGGCCCGTCGTGAATATTTAGACTCAACCCGAGTTTACTTATCCAAGTTTACTCTAGCTAGTATCCTTAACCATATGGACCTTAATTGGTTTATTAGGCTAAGCATCCACGAGTCTCATTCCTTGAGATTTTAAATTGTGGAGAACGAGAGATGATAGAGTTGATAATAAGTTTAAGGGTTAATTTTTGCTTATATGAGTTTTTGTGGCTCTTTCTTCCCGTTTGTATATTTAATTGCTTAATAAATGAGGATTTTTGCGGTGTCGATTCGATATCTTAACTCTTTGCCAAATCTTTATTCTCCTTGTAATTAAAGCATGAACACATTGAGGGTGCCAGCGTTGTGGACTTCCGACTAAGGTGGCTCATAACCACTAAGTAGGAGGTATTCAGACCATGGGACCGCGGAATTTGGCCTACTATATATATCATAATAATAAATAATAAGATTAAAACATGACCTCAAGGAGCCTTAGGGTGTATGGCATGGTAAGTGTTGAATAAAAATTGATCAAAAATCAATTCCCTCGTTTATCGTTCAAGGAGCCTTAGGGTGTGGACAATAGATGAGTAGCATTTTTACATCTTAAAGAGCCTATGGGTATATGATGTGAACTTGCTAAACTCCACATAAAGTCTACATGACTTTGGAGGAATAATTAATAAGTAGTACTATTGGCCAAATTTTGGGTCCAGAAATTTATTCCCCAAATCGTGTTAAATCATCCTTGATGTGGGCTTACTTTAGTGACAACGTTTTTGAGGACGAGGTTAGGTTTTGAGTGTCGGGTTTGCACCGCTTGGCCTTCATTTTTGGACTAATAATTATCAAATAAGTCAAATGAGCAATGACCATCAATAAAATCTAGAGATACAACCTAGGACTTGGAGAAAGAGTATTACACAATTGTCTTATATAAGTGGTTTTAACTTGAGGACTTATGGTAAACAATGATCTCGTTTTTGAGCTTGGTATGGGGAACGTGAAACTTGAGGGTGATTAATATTCATGACACCAAAGCCCTAATCTAAGTCTTAGATTTCTTTACGAGTTTCTTCCATCAAATAATTTCCAAGTTAATAAATTGTTATAACTTTTGTTTCCTCTTAAGTTTTTATCTCTTTATCGTAGTAGTAATAGTATATCTTAATAAAGGCCAAGATGGGTTAATTATGAGAAAAATGTAACTTTATGCTTTAAAATTATGCATTCCATGGGGTCATTGCAATGGTCAAGTGTAGGGGATTTAATAAGTTTGTAAACACTTATCCTTTTGCCACTAAAATCAAGGAAAAACAAGACCTAATCATGTGTTTAATACCGTAAAAGTTAGAATTACGCGTGGTTTTGTGTTTTTGTGTGAAATAGGTACAAAAGATCAAAAGGAAAGAAAACAAGGGATTTCACGGTCATTTGTTGAAGAAAAGTCAAAGAAAGAGACAAAGTCAAAGTCAAAGGACCAATAGTGCAAAAAATTCTAAAGTTCAAGGACTCAAAAGGAAGATTTATTGAAGACAAGGACCATAATTGCAAAGAATCAAGGACTATTAATGAAGATTTATGGAAGAAAAAGCTCAAAGATCAAAAGTTTACAAAGTTCAAGGACCAAAGTTGCTAAACTCCAAAGTCTAGGGGATGAAATGAAAGATTTCTATGCATAATAAAAGTTTGGAAAGAATAAACACAACATGCCAAAAGATATTAACCACAAGGACCAGTTTTGCCAAAAAGAAGGAAGTTGGGCCAGTCAATGAAAGTCAAACAGAGAAAAGAAAAATGGAGGGAAAACTTACTATTCATCCTCTCCTTTATTTTTTACCAGACAGAGAACTAGAAAAGGGGTTTTTACCTGAAAGGGTAATATCCTAATTAAATCACAAAAGAGCACTTTTCTTTATTTAATTTTCTGCAATTAGTTTTAGGTTTAATATTGTAATTTTTATTTTCCAGTAAATGTAATCTTTTAATGATTAATGAAAAGTAATTTTTTAATTATTTCCGTCTCTTTTTAATTTCTGTCGAATTTAATATTTCATCCTTAAATCTGAGTTTTTTCTTATTACTGCTACTGTTCGAAGTTATTTATTATTAAAAAAAAGTTAATAAAATAAAAAGAAAGTGAAGATTATTTTCCCCCACTGGGAAAATACAAAAGGTTACTGTTCAAATATTACTTTTTGGTTCGAGGCTATATGTCTAGTTCGATACTGTTGATGTTCGAAGGTTCTTGGTTGGTGGATCGAGAAGATGAATCGGGTTGATTAACAGTGGTGTTTGCTTTGGTTCATAAGGGGGCTCAGCGCTCTTCCCTTCGACCCAACGGATATCGACACAAGGTCTCAATCTCTTTTAATTTTCTTGTTTTAGTTTTAATGTTGGTTTAATTTTAAATTAAGATTGATTATCTGTTTGTTTATGTTTGCTTTTGTTTTATTTGCTAGTAGTTTATTATCTGCTTGTGTTTAGGTTGTTCGGATCTGCTTGCTTATTTAGTTTTTGTTTAAGTGTTCTTTTACTGTTGAGTTTTTGTTGAGGTATCTGTTTGTTTAGATTAATGTTACTGTTTGGATATTGCTTAGTTTGTCTTGAATCGAGTATGTTTGGATTTGCTAAATAGTTTCAGTTTCGTTTAACTTTCTTTGTTTAAGTTTAGGTAGTATTTTAATCTGCTTAGGATTTGGTTTGGTTGAATGTGCTTATTCTGTTTTGCTTATTGATTTCCAGTCTGATTAGATCTGCCTTTTCGATATTCATTTGCTTAGTTTACTTATTGTCTATTTTAAATGCTTATTCAGTTTTTTTATTTGTGCTTATTTGATTTAGCTGTATTTAGCTTATCTTGTTTGCTGATTAACAATACAGACTCCATTGGTTTGTTAATTTGATTGTCCAAAAAAATTCCAAGTAAAAATATTAGCAAATTGTGTCTGGTTCAAGGCTCGAACCCTGGACCTCTCGTACAACAGCCAACAACCCTACCATCTTAGCTAACACCTTTCTTGTGTTTAATTATGGGTTAGTTAATTAATATAGTAAGTCTATTATTTGGCAGTTTTTAATTAACTAGTTTATATTACATGTTTTTAGTTTAATTAAAATTTATTTAGAAATTTTTATTTAAAATTTTCTTTATTAAGCTTTTATAAAAAAATAAAAAGATAAAAAAATATTTTTAATTACTTTTATAAATTTTAGTTGTTTTTAAATTTCGTTTAAATTTTAGTTTATATAGTATTTAAAATTAGTCTTTATAGTTTTGTTTAAAAATAGATTTTAATTAAAAGTTTTTATTTAGTCTTATTAAAATTAGATTTAAATTTGGTTAAAAGTATTTTAAAGTAGTTTTCATTTAATTAGATTTAAGTTAAAAATAGATTTCATTTAAGGTAATTAGTTTAAAATAGATTAAATAGTGTTTTATTAAATAGTCTTTTAGTTTTTAAAATACAAAAAATATTGTTACCAAAAATTAGTAAGTTTTACGTTTTAATCGGAAATCAATTTCGAGTGAGTCGAGGAAAAATGAATAATAATCGATTAAAAGATTTGCCTTGCAAAATCTTAGTATTATGAAGTAATCTCATATAAACCCTTGGTAACTCCCAGGTATGCCCATTTTTATTTACACCAAGTCTTCCAACCAACCAATCCAAATTCTAGGCCAAAAAGTCTTGGCAACATGCACAATATATCAACTTTGCATGCTATAGTGCCTCAAGATTTAGGAATTCCAACAATTGCTAGTAATGTCTGAAGAGACTTCTTACCTCACTCAACTTTTCATTAGGTCGAGCTTTAAAGACAGCGAACTCCATTTCCAGCTTCTTCTTCCTCTGTTTGAGAGTATCCTCATTACCACCATAGGTGATCTCAAGGGCTTCCCAAAGCTCTTTAGCAGATTCATACTTTCTGAATTTGTGATAGTGTTTGCTTCCAAGAGCCAGTTTGAGAATGCTCAATGCCTTCATGTCAAGCCTTCTATCTGCTATCTCTGTAGCAGAAGTGGCTCATCCATCTTCAAATCTAGGAATCAAATCTTCAGGCTTAGCATTGGTTGTTCTCCTTTTGTCAACAGAGTCCAAGATCTTTTGAGCCTGGTTGAACTTGTTTCCAAACTCAACAACCTCCCAGAGAACATAGTTGTCCACTTGGAGATATTGCTCAATATTGAACTTCTAGATTTCAAAGTTATCAGGGTCAAGCATAGGGATTTTGAGGTTATGGTTTGAGGATCCTAAACTTTGGTATTCTAAGGTTGAGGTCGACATGATGTTTTTAGAGTTTTTTTGGTGAAAATTAGGGTTTTGATGTTCTTCTGATCAAAAGTTCCTCAACAAGCTCTGATACCACTTGTTGATCCCAAACTTAGATCGATTAGCTTTGTGTTTTCGAGATTGAATCAAGTATAACACGTAGAGAAACTTTGTGTTTATAACAGTTTAAGTGTTATGCGGAATTAACACTTAAATCAAAGAACAAAACAAAACACGAGGTATACCAAACTTTCACTTGTATTAATGATCGATGAAGTACAATAAAAGTATTCAGAATATATATCAATACTAAACCCTAAGACCTCCTTTTATAACATAAGGAGTCTTGATCAATACTTTAACTATCAACTATTCTAGGAAAAGATAAACATTAACAATACAATATAGAACATTTATTTTCCTAAGTATACAAACGTGTTGACTAAGTAGTTGAAGATAACTGGGATTTCCTTTGTCAGCGCTTGAATATTTCTTGTCAGTGTCCAATCTGTCGGCACCTAAATAACTCTTGTCTGCGTCCAAAATCCATTTTGTCAGCGGCATAGTGATGTAGCTAATTTTATTCCCAACATTTCCTACATGGTTAACCATCTCACACGCACCAAGATGGGATTGATCCTTCATAATTTGGAGATCAACTGCCTTCCCCCTATCCCTCTTTTTAGCATGCTTCAAGACTCTTGTAGTTTGGTAACCGTCATCATTATCCTCAACCCGTAGAAAATTTTCCTTCTCCTCAATGAACCTTGATCTCTTTCTGACAGTCCCCTCTACCTCAGAACATAGACTTTTGAATTTTCCCTCCAGTTGTAGATGATTCTCCAATTCCTTTTCCACGAACCCAATTAGGCGTACGACCAAGTCAGTGGACTTGGAAGTAGATTCAGATTGAATGTTTGCCATTGTATGCTAGAAGAAGGTATGTTTGGTATAATAAAGTTTGTGCATAGAGTCATGCATATATATAGACGTGAAAGTTGAAACATTGTGCAATTTAGGTCCTTTAAATAAATGGGGCACTTAGGGTGCTTTCATTGATAAACAAAAGAGGGTACAAAACAGACCCCGATCAAAACAAGGTAATTAAAAGAAGAACATCATAAACAGTAAAAACATGGTACAAATCCTAATCACTATCAGTGTCTTCCATGTGATCCACATAAGCTTAATTCTGGCTTATGGCATCCCTAGCTTTCTCAATCAACTTTGTCAGATCAGCCAACTTTTGCATGTCGCTATCACGCATTTCCTTCAAACAATCGACCTAACCATCTTCATCTTCATCAACCTTTGTCTCGATCTCGTCGATCAGAATTCCAATATTTCTTAGGGTATTCCTCAACTGCTCACACTGACCGCGCAAAACATCGACATAACCTTGTTCGGCAGTAACCATTTGACCAATGTACAGATCCGTACATGCGTTCAGCTCAGAATCTCCGCATACTTCCTTCAGTTCATTAAGGATAGGAGTTCTTCCAATTATTTTAATTGAGATAAATTGATTAGTTGAAAGATTTTGTGAAAGAGTTAGGGTTACAGATAATTGAATTGGGGGCGAATGTTGATTAACCACCGAGTGTCAAGAATATATAAAAGTCCAAAAGGTGGTGCAATTTATGTAAATGTGACAAGTTTTAGTAAATCAAAGGTCGTGCAATTTAAGTACCTGAAAAGACTCAAAGGTCGTGCAAATTACGTCCTTCAAAATGTGTCAGAATGTGGACCACTAACTTTTTTTGCGAGAAAACGGTTTAAGAGACACAATATGCATAAACCAAAGGTGGAAGAAAGTATGTCCGGGTATAAAATGTTTTGGGGGGACGAAAATTGCATAAGATAAGGATGGATACTGGATGAAGAGATATGGTGGCACGAAAAATGACGAATATACCCTCACGTGCCAGGCACGTGTGGGACTTAACGGAAGAAAACGACGAAAATTGAAAAATCGTCAACTCAGTGGCAAAATTGCACGAGATTTTGAAGTATAGTGGCAAAATTGCTTGTATTTTGTTCTCAGTGGCAAATTCGCAAAAATGAGAATGTTTAAAGACGTTTTTTACAGTTTACCCGTAGAAAATTAATTTAAGAAAATCTAAAATAATAACATGTGTTATGATTATAAGAGGAAAGAAGTATCTGTTTGCTTTTATAAGTAACACCAACATATAAACCCCTTCTGCATCTGTCGTATTCGGGAGAACTTGCTTCGTGGTGGAGCATTTAGCAATGCTAGCAGCCTGGTGAGAGATGGTTGTCGGTACATTTTAAAGTAAGGCCTGCTGGGCTTGCTTCTCATGAGATTGGGTAAGGCAATCGTATGTGGGCTTATAAACCAGGCGGGTGGGCTTTGGGAACACGAAAAAGGGAAAGTGGATGGATGGCTAGTCCGAGAACAACAACGGGTGAGATGTGGAACTCTTTTTTTCTCTATCTCGTACGAAGCAATGGGGGGCAAGCCACGACGGCAAGATGTGACCTTGCCTTTCGCCCTGCTACCGTCGTGCGAAGTTCTTCTGATTAAACGAAGTTAAGGCTAAAGTTACGAAACTGTAATTTGCAACTATTTATTTTAGTCAAAATATGTCCTTCGGCTACATTAGATCAAGGCTAGAGATAGGAAGTAAGTAAAAAAAACACACAATACACACTCACACAACATTAATTACATTTATTTTTGTCTCTTTTAAACATTACAAGGCCTCCTTAGTGCCGCAAGGGAAGAAAAATCAAGTTTTCCCCCTCATGAGGGGTGTTCTCGCAAGGGATAGGAGAAAAGGGCATGACCCATATAAAACTACCTTTTTATAAACTAGACGAACACCCGCGCACAACGGCGGACCACAGACAATTAATAAGATGCGATATTTTGATAAATATTTCATGTAACGTTCATAATAGAACGTGAAAATATAAAATTGTGATTGCGAACGGAAATTTCATAATGTTACGTAATTTGCAATTAAGATAACATGGATGAACCACCATGGCCTATTTCAACTCCAATGCGTTCAACATTAATTTTCCTGAAAATATATAGAAGTTATATTTTTAGTATGAAATATCAAAAAAATTCAAAATTTCAACTATAGCTTTTTAAATGCATTTAAACTGCAACGTTAATTGTACCCTGTATAAACATAGAAAAAAAAGGATCAAAATCAATGAAAAAAATGAAAATATTTATTTTTGTACAATTTTAAAAAAAATACTTTTAATGGTTGAGCAACTCTTTTCGAAGATAAGAACACAAAACAAAATATTTAATAATCAATCAAGCAAGCAAACTATCAAGAATGTGGAACAAGTCATCAGTTTACTCATGCTACCTAACATCTTATCTTTAAACTCAAAGCTACAGAGTAATCAAATATTTAAAGATAAAAATGTTTTGGGAAATATTTAGTTTATTTGACCCAAATTGAGCCATCACCCAACTCGCCATTTTTCCCATGTCGAGAAATGTTCAACTGAGCTCATGCAAAAAGGTTATAAGTATCATGTGGAACTGACCTTAAGTTTTGCACATGAAGCATTGTTCATCTTCTCATCAATCTTTTTTCAATGAATGCATTATGCAAGCATTAAGTTCATTTGTGGCAAACCTGTTCCAAAGAGTACCCTGTTGCATTAGTTGTGCAAATTCAGTGAAAATACCTTTTCATCCATGTTTGTCAAGGACTCTTTCTAAATAATGCTTGAAGTACATACAACCACTGTTGTCTCGTGCATATATAACCAAGCTTCATTTACAATGTGAACACAAGAAATGCAGGCAAAAAAATTATTATAAGCATAAACGAATCAATATAGGCCAGCACATGATTGCATCCTAGTGACTCCAGAGTGATTTCTGAAAATTTATTCTTTTCTCACCTTTGGTTATAAGCAGCTCCCCACCTGTTAAAAATAGGGATCTAAACACCAGCTAGAACTAAACTTGTGATAGAGCAATCGCAAGATGGTGATACACAATAAAAAAATACCAACTTGAAAACCACCGAAACCAACAACCAATACCATCAACCGAAACTACCCTGAAACCACCTAAACCATCAAGAGATGGTGGCGGATTCGGCAGATGCGGTGGTGATAACATTATTGTGACGGTCTTATTCTTTTGTGTGTTTTAGGGTTTCAAGAAAAAATAAGGTTTGTGTGTATGTGCAATGTGTCGACATAATTCCTATAATAAAAAGAGTAACATAATCAAATGATAATGCCTGTCATACACTATATAATTTCCATGTATATATAACTTTTCTATAAATAATGTCTAATATGAACGCCATACATATTGTTTCCATCTTATATTGAATTGAACTTGACAATCTTTATAAGGAAATGACGTGTGAAACTAAATGCTTCCATATTATTTCTTTAAATATCTATGATTTGTTAACATAGTTTGCATTAGTTTCCATAGTTTCCATAAGCTGCAAGTTTTGATCTACATCTCAATTATAGCTTTGCGTTTCAATTCCAGCTTTTCAACTTAGCTATTAATAGTTATAACATTTTCTTAATTTTTAGAATATTGATTTGTTCAACCACAGAGGTTCAAAGTTGCTTTGATTTTTCAAGTTTCAACATTCAACTTTCAACAAATGGGATAAACCCTTTATAGGGTACTAGACGAGTACCCGCGCATAGCGGCGGAATTTCTAGCGTCATATAGTTACTAATATGCGATATTGTGGTAAGTGTTTCATGTAACGTGAAAAATAGAACGTGAAAAAATCATAATAATTATGATTTGATAAATGTTAGGAATTTATCGCATGTTCAAGCTGTTTGCCACAAAATCGCAGACACTCTCCTTTATTTGGAATTGTTTGGCCTTGAGCTTTATTGATAGTCTATGTTGGTTGTTTTATGTTAGAAACGAGTAGGGGTGAGAAGAACCTATGCCGTGAATCGTAAAAACCGTACCACGATAAAACTGGTAGATTGGTCTTAAAAAAAATACAGTGAAGTTACGATTTTGCTCATAAAACCAAATCACAACCCGCAGATTATCTGTGCATAATGATATAGACTTAACTCGTGCGCAATATACATTAGTGAGCAATCTATACTAATAACCATTAGTGTATACTCATTATACTCATTAGTGTATGCAGATTACTAAATTGTTTATATGACTTAATTCAGTTACTTATTACCGAATTGTTTATCTTAGGAGTAAAAAATTATATGCCAAGCAACAGCAACGTAGAAGGAGTTCAAAATATGACGAGAGTTGAATAATCGTTTCCAAATTTAAGTTGTCAAAATCCCTTAGATTCTATTTAATTCCTTCTCAAACTTTTTATGCTAGAAAAAGATCTTTTAAATGTCTCACAAATTACGAAAAGACTTCTGCATATACTTGTTTGTGCGATAATGATAAGGTTTCTTAAAGATGTGTTTGTGCAATTTAGCTATTTGTTTCATCCCTATGCTTGTACAGATGTTTCGTCGCCATGTTTGTACAGAAGTTGTAATTTTTGCGTCCTACTAATTACATGAAACGTGGTTTCAAACCCGCGCACAAGACGGAATGTTTACGTTCCCTATTATTTTATCGTTCGTTTTAGATATTCTTGTTCTGGCATGTGGTTATTTTATTATTTTGTAACTAAAGTACACTTTGTCCATATGCTTAAAATAAAAGACAATAAATAAATGTTATCTCGATGTAGTAATCTCATCTAATTCTAAGACTAATATAACTGTACCAAATATTTTGTTAACTCAATAAACCTATATGCCATATAGGTTTAGACACAATATGATATGATTAAGTTTTTGTGGAATCTAGATAACGGCAAGCAGTATTTCGAAACAGCCCACGTAACTATTAAAACATCAACATACAAAAGATTTTGCAACTTTAGTACAGATAGTATACAAATAGCAGCATAATTATTATAACGACCATTAGTGCAAAGTGTATGTTAGTAGGCACGGTATAGTATATATACAACATGAGTTTCGTCTTAGATTTTGATCTGCACAAAAATAGGCAAATCATCTCAAATAAAACTTGGATATAGAACAGATGGACCATCATAAGCACCAAAGAGTATGAGCAGTTGCTTCCTACTCTCTATCCTCTTAGCTAAGTGTTGTGGTATAATTAGTCGTCATGCAGGGAAACAACATGCATCGTGTACTCCATAACATCCATTTTTCTAGGAAGTATGCAAATCTTTCTAAACTTTAGGTATATTGTTATGTTGATCAAAGATTACTTTAATCTCGCTGGAAACAAAATTATAATAATCTTGATCTAATTTCATGAGTTACTTTACTTTGTTACAAATTTCTTCGCTTTGATCAAACTTCCTCGACGACCAACCTCTATTTCCATTTGCCCGCATCACTCTAAAAATAACATACCGATGTAACAAAATCGCTACTTCCTTTAAATATCCAGCCTTCTCCAAAAGATCAAACGCTTTTGGGAAGATCACTCCATGACCGCGCTCGGTCAGCAGCTTCAAACAAATGACTTGGTTCTTCTATCAAGAGAAAAAGTTCATCAAGGCAGCCTAACAACCTCAAGAATGCACGTTAGATTCTACATAACAAAAAGCATTAACAAATTTTATCATGTGTTTATACTTTTTTTTCCATAGAAATCAAAAGTACAACTTTCTAATAAGAATTCTTGCTCAAATTGTTCTATTTCTTTGCTTTTAACTCTAACACCTTATTTCCAAGATTCTATAAACAGTAAGTTAGATAACTTATTTCCTTAGGTGTAAAGCTTCTACTCATCACTATAACAACCTTCTAGCATGAAACACTCTACTGCTGCATCAATCTTTCCACACATGTACAAATAAAGTTTTCCTACAGAAATACAATAATTAAAATTATAAGTGGCCAAGATAGACAATTTTTCTAGGTAATTCATTATGCATCATAAGTAATTAGGGGTGAAATGTGTCATTTGATGTACACGTTGATTTGGTTCATGAAGCTTAAACTTCTAACATTTCTTTTTCTCACTACCTTTTTAATAAAAATTACAAACATGACATATATGAAACACAAATTACAGCCCTTTATCAACAATCTAAGTTCGTGAATAATGATATAAAAGCTTATCCGTGGCACATGTAAAGTTTTGGTGACTAAATATAGTGTGTCTCAAATTTATCAAGCAATGTTGAGTTTTTTAAACTTACCGGCTTTTCAGATGCATTGATGTTCCATACGCTTAGTATGTCCTCGTAGAAGCGGATGCTCAACACTAACCCACATATATCATCACTGGAATCAAGCTGATCACCCACCAATGCCAAAAATGCCAACACCTGGTTCAAATTCCAACAACAAAAGTAAGAAAATAACAATCGTCACAAGATTCATAAATACATGAAAGATACTAAAGCAAGATAACATGTGTTAATAACAAAATCAAGAGTTTTGGTTCTTTCACGAATGTGGTGGTTCAT
Source organism: Glebionis coronaria (assembly GCA_025667525.1). Taxonomy (NCBI): domain Eukaryota; kingdom Viridiplantae; phylum Streptophyta; class Magnoliopsida; order Asterales; family Asteraceae; genus Glebionis; species Glebionis coronaria. The sequence continues at coordinate 86,132,820 of CM046875.1, read as the reverse complement.
CCTGGCATTGCAGTTAGGCCACCAACATTGTCGATGATGGGACTATATGCACCAGTGGCCAATCTGGTACTTATAGTAGTCACCATTACAACAGAGGATACAAACAAGTATATACATTAAATCAAAAGAAAAACTAACAGAAACATAGATAAGTGATTTATGTCAACAAAAGTACTATTTGAAATCGAGTTCTAGCTCAAATTTATAAAAAAAAAAAACACATAATCCTACAAAAACATACAAAACTAAAAAATAACAAACAACCCTAGAATCTCGACGACGGCTAAGCAAATTCAGACGGGATCTTCACAGATTTTTGCAGGATCTAGAAAACTCTTAAACTTATAACAGGAGGACAAACACACATAAGCCATTTACATGGCTAGATCTGAACCCAAAGTACTAACATACACAAACCAACAACAGAACCACCTACCAAAACCACCTAGCCGACCATAACAACCAAGAGAGATGTCAGTTATGGTGGTGGCAATTTTAGTGGCAATAATGAAGGGCCATGTGTGTGTTTTCTTAGAGAGACTCGAAAGATGTAGGGCGCTTTTTATTGTTTTGGTATGTGATATAGAAGGTTCAAAACGTATGAAGTTTGACAGCTCACGTATGATTATGATTTGTTATTCCACATTCCTTTTTAAGGTGATTTTCCACATTTTCTCATTATGATTTGATATTGTTTCCCTTAAATATTCATATATCATACTATATATAATATATAACATAACACTCCTACACTTATTTTACGTATTAGTCAACATTGCTTATATTCAGTAGAACCACAGGATAATTAGAAGTTGATTTTTTCAACCACAACTTTCAATCACCGAGGTTTTGTTTAAGTTGCCTAATTTTTTGGTTTTTTGTTAATGTTTCCTAATTTATCGATTTTTCAACTTTCAACTTTCAATTTTCAAGTTTTCAACAAATGGGATAAACCCTTTATAGGGTATATAGATATAGATATTGGATTAGGTATTTTACTATCAAGTTCATAGAACAAACACGATCTAATTAGATCACCATTAGTGGTCATCGAGACAAGTTGTGTTGTCACAACACTCGTTTACCACCTTCTCATCATTTTTATCCAACAATGATCAACTATCATCACTTAAAATTTTTGAAATAGAAAGACTTTCACTTTGCTTTTGCTCGGCCTCACCACCGTGGCTTCTATCAGCATGAGTTGGCCACGAGCACGGTGCATTGGTCACTATTCCCCACCACGAGCATCTCGAAGTCGAGCAATAAAACCCTCTTTGCACCGTTGCGGATACTTGAAGTGTGTGCCTGTGAGGTAGTCGACCCTGACCCAAGTCTTTTCAAGCATAACACAAAAGACCATTTTTTATACGTTACTTGAGTACTAACGTGCAAATGTGTATAGCCAGCCATCCCATTCACCAGTCTAAAAACCAGGCACCTGTTTTTTGTTGCATTTAGAAATATTCAATTGTTAATCAGTCAAACATTATCATTAATTATGACTTTTAGCATCATAATCTTGTTTTAGAACAAAAAATGGACCAAATTACCCACGCTTTAAAACCCAAGGTTTTCCTTCACGTTGGTTTTTGACAATTTAGTGAATTGCATTCTTACCCGTAAGCTCCTAATGCATTATATATATATATATATATTCATTTGCATTAATTCATTCTCATTAGCACAAAACAAAAACAAGTTGCTACACTAACATATGTTGTGATGAACAACATCCTAACATCTTTAACGAATTCTTTAGTAACTTTCTTTGTATCTTTTCTTAAATCTTGATCCATCATGGGTGTTGGAGAACACTTTTTTACCTTCTATCGTCGCCGTCATCACCAAGTGAGAAAGAGTGATGATCCTAGAATAATGAACACACCGAAAGGGCACGTGGTAGTGATGGTGGGACATGAAGACAAAGAGCCGAAAAGGTTTATAATACCAGTTTTGTACATGAACCATCCTTTGTTCATAAACCTCTTGAAGGAAGCCGAAGAGAAGTTCGGCTTCCATTATCGTGGCCCTATTAACTTCCCTTGTCATGTTAGAGAATTTTATAATGTTCAAGGCATGATTCTTCAAGACTATAAGCATCCGTACCACCAACATCATTTCCATATGCGTTGCTACAAAGATTGATCATGGCTTGATTCTTGATCTTTCTTATATAAAGTTAACGTAATTTTAAGATGTAGGTTTGTAATCGTATGCATATTTCTATGAACCACTTGATGGTGCAAATGATAGGTAAATTATCTGATATAATAAGAAGAATGTATATGATCGAAACAATAATAAGCAAATATGATCAACTGAAATATGTATACCCTTATGAAATAATACAGTCTTTGTTGCATTATTTCCATGCACATAAGATTCAAAATGAATCACTAGTTTACGTATTTGATTATTTCCATTTTAAGCAGAACCGTTTTTTTATGTGCGAGATGTGCGACCACATAGACCCAAAAATTTTAAACGCCCCAAATTTTAATAACACTTTATGTGTATAAAATTTATTCTCAAAATGTGTCATTATGTGATTCCGTCCGAAACCCTCAAAATTTCAAAATATCACATGTATCAAAATGTCATGATGTATCTAGACGTGACTTTGTTTGTGAAATGACAAAATGAGAACATTAGTTCAAGGTTGGGTAGTTGAAAATTAAGTCATTACCTTGTTACTTAGTTGAATTGTTAGCTTAAGAGAGAGTAGTCATGTTTAATTCATCTTAGTACCGGCGCTTTCACGTTAGGATTTGGAAAACCAAAATACATCTTCATATCTTAACTATTGATATTTTTAAAGAAACGTGCGTACATAGATTATTCATCAACCATGGGATTTATGTTATCTCGCCGTATTTGGGCTTAGCTTCGATCGCAAAATGAATTTATGGACCGGTTAGGTGGATTCATTTAAGTGTTTGCTAATGCGTGTAATTGATGAAATAAATCTAATTAATGTCTTTATACAACTATGTTTGATTTATGATTTGCCATATAAACAATTGTAGGTGCATATGTGAATGAGTAGGTCTAGTAAATGTCTTCATACCACTATGCTAGATCGGTTGTTCACGTGTGACTTGTAATTAATTCAAACGAAAACACTTACACATTAATCAACTAATTGTGACGGGAAATAAATAATTAAGAAGAACATTGTAAAAAGTAATGCATGATTAGATGAACATGGTTGTTTATCCATAGAATTCTTACCACTTAGATTGGATTATTAGTAGTCGTATTAGTCGAAACCCCGTCTTATACCTGATAATAATTCTACTACTTTAATAAATTATAAAGTATAAAAATATTCCTCCTTCTCACCTGTAGGCTTGTGTACGTTCAACACAAATATCCCACACTATTTCACTAAAGAACAATAATAACCCGAGTCTTTGCGTATATCATACTGCAGCGATCAAATACACCGCATGAGAGTTGTAAAAGTACTTTGGTGTTGCACCAAGCACATCACTATAGGTGACAACCAAAGTTCAGTATAAACCTCAATCACTTTCGTTAATCCTATTTGGTTAACCATCTCAATAGCATCACTATTTGACACTAAAGGTTTAAACCTTGAATCAAAACCATAGTTAGGAGCTTTATAATGATAAAATATCATTTCATTCTTATAACCTAACAATTTAAGCATGTCACTAAGTTCATGAAATGAAAACACATTTGAATTGACCCCATCAAACCAATTCACTTAACCAGTCATGTAACATCATGAAGATTATAGAGTAAAAAATAGCCATGGTTGATCTTCAATGTAAACAAGGTAGGTTTGTTCCATCCTGTTAAATGTGCAAGAAATTATAATTAGTCAATAAACAATCTAACTAAAATCACACAAATGAATCATAAAGAACACTAAATAATACAGATAATTGTACAAAATCAACCATCTAACAATGATCACATAATTTATAAAAAAATGCATGCATATGCCTCAACATGATGAAAGGATTTGTCTTGTGGTCGCAATGAGTATTTTTTTAAATCATCCATTAGATTATGATGTGTGTGTTAGTGTTTTGGATTCACTTTAATTTTGATTTCATAACGGGGAATTAGGGGCTATACTAATCTTTTTTACGAAAGGGTGTTTAGGTGTGAGTATTTAGTGCGAGAGAAAATGAAATGGTTTCTCCCTAGGTTTTCGTCATGTTAGGGGTTTAAAATCATACTTAATTAAAAAATATGGGATCTTTAAAAAGATAAACCATGAGGACATGCCATGAAAGAAAAGCATAGGGAATAAAAGTGTAGGATGCGATAAATTACATGGACAATTTATGTAATTCTTTCTTGTATGTATTTTTTATTGATTCATATCTTAATCTTAACTAATTATAAAGGACGGATGCTAATTGTTGAAAATTGAAAATTTCTTTATGGCTTCTGTTGTAAGTTTCACCTTTCACCGGTTTGGAAAGCATGTGATATTTACAGCCATGCATTAACACTTTGATTCCGGAAATGTATATAGATTAGGCAATGTTAAATAAAATTAATGCAAACCTGAAAAATATGGAAAGGATATTATGATATGAGTAGAAATTATATAAACTTACCAAAGAGAAATTCGGGCAACACCACCCATTTAATTTGATCCGCTATAGATATAATAATAAACCCCGTCAACCATAATCTCTTGCATCTACCATGGCAGACCTACCATCACTGATCCTACCACCGGACACCATTTAATGTCGTCAAAAGGTTGTAGGTTTTTAATCATGTTTTGAAGATTTTGTATAGATCAATGTCTTTAGTAGTAGATCTGGATTTTTATAGTTTTTGTGTTTTTTTACAGCCGGAAAGTTGTTGTTGTCGCTACCACTTTGTCACCAGAACGTCAGTCTCACTGTTTGATGTTTCCATAACCAGGTAACTTTGTATTAGGGTCTTTTAAAAGGTTTGGTAATTTTGGAATTTAGGATGTGTTTTTCGGCTTATATAGGGGTCCTATGCCTTAAGTAGTGTAAACATTATAATTTAATTTAAGGTAAGATTTGTGAAGTTTTATTTGATTTTGATTTATGTTTCATAAGCCTTAATTTTTTTGGCTTAATATGAGACTTATGGGCTTATATAAGTTCATATCATAATAAACTGGTATAAGCCCTCAAATCTCAAAATATGCCAAAAAAATTAGAGCTTATGAGATATAAGCTTTATGAAGTTTACATGTTTATGTGTCAATATTTGCTGGAGAATGATGACAAATATAACCTTGGTATAAAAGATCCTTTTTGTGTCATCATTACGGGATTTTTCGATACATCAATCATATTCATGGTGTTGTAGTTCTTTTATAACGGATGGGATGCTTCGTGTTAATGTTAATGTTGGTCTCATTTTGTTCGTGCAGATCTGATAATCAGTTTCATTGTCTATACAAAATCTTATTTAAAAAGGAACTCAGTACTATTTAATCACCTCAGACATGGTATACTTCTTTACTCAACGATTATAATTAAAAACAATTATGTCAATTTCCTTTTATTTTGAAGATATAATAAATTTAGACTTGCGTATGAAGGATTAATGCGCGGATAATTGTCATGATTTTAAATCTGCTTTTGTATATTACATATTTCAAATGTCATAATAAATAAAATGTTAATAACAATAAACAATATTAAAGCAAAAGCTAGGATAAGTTCTTTATGGCTACTACATTCTGTTTTTCATTAAATATTTAAATATCTTAAGAAGCTTTTATTGTTATTTCATCGTGTCTAGCATATTTTTTCCATAAGCTTGAACTTTCAGGTGGCTCTTCAATTCATTTAAGACTTCATGATTACCTTCTTGAGCAAAATTCAGTGGTAAGTTATATTACATCATGCTAAGTAACTATATTAAGTTATCTTGTTCTTTTTGATTGAACTTTGGCTTCGCTTTTTCTAAAAAAAAATGTGTTTTTAGGGTGGGGCTAAGGCTTGGTGCATTGGTTTTCAGTCATTTATGAATCAAGGAACAACGATTTTAAGAGGTATAAATTATAATAATAGATTGATTTTTGTTTGGTTTCGAGTTGGTAGAGGACATTATGGCGATATCAACTCGATGTCTTGATAATATCGAGGTTGAGTGTAAGTGCATGTGATTCGTTATTAGGGAATATGACGCGTCTGTGCTTGCTCATGTTGCAACAAGAATGCTATGATGGTTTCTTATTGAATATCGTAGCACAACCTTTTAATTTCCATGAGCTTTCTGTCACCACTATAGTTTGGAGTAACGGGTTACTTTGGATCCTAAATAGGAGCAAATGGTTACAAAGGTATAATAAACACCGAATATCACTGCGCAGCCATTTAGTTTTCGTGAACTTGCTGCAGCAACCAAGAATTTTTGGTCTGACTATGAATGATCTATTTTGTTAGCTAAATTATTGTAATTTAACGTGGATTTTATCTTATTGCATTTTTTATGTTTTACGTTGTTCAGTCATGTGAATGTGCAAGCCTGATATAGATGTTGTTCAAGAGTAACTGAACCAGACAAGACTCAGGTGGAAGATTATCAAATTTGTAACATTTATCTTTGTCGACCTGTGAATGGGTGTCTTTGATTGCTAGAATGAGGGTTGAAATGGGTGGGTCTTACAGCTGAAATGGGGGCTGAAATAGATGGTTTTAGGTTCTGAAATGGGGCGTTTGGATGCTTACATGGATGTGTTTTGGTGCTGAAATGGGTGGGTTTAAGTGCTCAGATGGAGGCTAAAATGGCTGGGTTTGGATGCTAGAGCGAGGGCTGAATTTGGTGCGTTTGGGTGTTGAAATGAGAGGGCTGATGTTTAGGTGAGTTTAGATGCAGAAATGGGTTGGTTTGGCTACTGAAATGATGGCTGAAATGGATGCATTATAATGAAGCAAGTGGAAGAAAGTTTGTGTTTTGTCAATCCGGTGCTGTTAATAATTAGGCTAAAGGTCATTATACTAAAGCCCTGAAGGCGTTGAGTTGATTAATTCTGTTCTCGATGTTGTCAGAAAGGAAGCTAAAAACTGCGCTTGTTTGCAAGGTGTCCATTGATAGGTGTGTAAACACCCATCTTTTCTACCACTTAATTACAATAATAACCGGACCAAAACGTGTATTTTATGTCTTTTGTGTTGGAATTATGCGTGGTTTGTGTTTTTGTTGTGATTTAGGACGAAAAGGTGAAAAGTGGAGAAAACACGGATATTCACGGGCATTTACGGACTTTTATTGAAGAAAAAGATGAAAGACGGAGTCAAGGAGTCAAGAGTGCAAAAAGAACGGAAGTCCAAGACCAATTCTGAAGATTTATCGAAGAAAAAATCAAAAGACGGAAGTTTATCAAAAGCCGAAGAATTCAAGTCTAGTTTATTGAAGAATTTAAAGACGAGTTCAAAGAAATCCCGAAGCCAAAAGTCCCTTAAGTCTAAGTTTAAAGAAGATTTGAAGAAAAGGACTAAGTATGCAATTAAGGAAGATTAAAAGAAGGAGGGACTTAATGACGCAATTAAGAGAAAAGGAAAGATGGGAGGAAGCTTCCTTAATCCTCCCCTATAAATAGTCATTAGATGTAAACTTTTCATTTTGTTGGTAAGTGTGACAATTAGCTCTTCCACCATTTACTTACCTTGTCATTTACTTTTCTTGTCAAATTTAAATACCTTGTCTTGCACCTTAAATTCATTTAATTTCAAGTAAGTTTTCATAATTATTGTCAATCTTTACTTTATCTTGTCAATCTCTTATCTACCTTTCTTAATCTTTGATTTATGTGTTTATGTTTATGTTCATGTTCATGCTTTTATTTTGATCTAAATGGTTTTTGATTATTGTGGTTAAAGTTGTTTGATTTCTTGTTTTAAATTGTTTGTTTATGTTTACTGTTGATTTCGTTATTAATTTGGTCAATTCGTTTGTGTTGATTCTGCTTAATCTGCGTTATATTTGTTATTGTTTTGATCCCTTGTTCTTCGGGGGAGTTTGTTCCTTGTGATTCCCAGGAAAACTTCTGTACAAGCAAAAGTTCTGAACCATTGGTGCTCATTCGGAACATTCAAAAGTTCCGAATCAAGCTTCATTCGAAAGTCTTCCGGATCAAGAACTTCCGAGTCAAGAGTTGTTCACTCGGAACTCAAAATTTCCGAACCAAAGGAAAAGTTCCGGGTCAAGCATTGTTCATTCGGAACTTAAAACTTCCGAGTCAAGACCTTCATTCGGAACTTAAAAACTTCCGAATCAAAGAGTGTTCATTCGGAAGTCTGAAACTTCCGAACCAAGGGCTTCATTAGGAACTTCTTAAAATTTCCGAACCAAGGGTTGTTCATTCGGAACTTAAAAGTTCCGAACAAACTTCCGAATCAAGGGCAAGTTCCGGATCAGGGAGTGTTCATTCGGAATTTTTAAACTTCCGAATCAAGGAGGCTTCATTCGGAATCTTCCGAATCAAGGGATAATCAAAAGTTCCGAATCAAGGCAAATTTTAGAAGTTCCGAATCAGTAAAGTTCCGAACAAAGGATTGTTTTGGATAAGTGACATATTCAGATCAATTTGTTCCGGATCAAGGATTCTGGTAATATTCCGAGCGAAGGAGAATCATTCCAACCGAAGGTGACATTCCGGACAAGTGATTGTTCCAAACGAAGGATAATTCCGAATGAGCTGTATTCAGGTTCTTATTAGGTTTTGTCTTTGATTTTCATTTTCAAGCTTTATTTTTCCCGCCTTTATTTTATTTGCATTTTAAGTTTATTTGCCTTAGTTTTATTTTAGACTTGCCTTATTTTTAGTCGCGCTTTAAGTTTGCCTTAGATAGATTTAAGTTTACGTCATTTACTTTAGTGCCCTTTAATTTCAGTCACGTTTTTAAATACTTGCACCTTTACTTTAATTAGACTTAGATTTACTTTAAGAGCACCTTTACTTTAATTGTTTTGCACCTTTTATTTTAAACACTACAACGACATATCCTTTGTTTCCACCAAAAACAATAGAGTCACATAGAGAGCCTAGATCAATTCGATTAGACATACTTAAACGAATCTTTTTAATTAGGCTAAAACCTAGTTATTAAATGGCGCCGCTGCCGGCTCTTTTCGTTAAGATTGACGGTTTTCTGTGAGAGACACGTTGCTTTTTGGGATCCGTTCACTTGTGAGCGTTACTTTTCTTGCATAAAAAATTCAAAAAATCATAAAAATTAAAAATTGATAAAAAACCATAAAAATTAAAAATTTCAAAAATCCAAAAAGATTTTATCTTTCTTGTGTATATATATTGTCTTTGTGTTTGGTTTTGTTTTCTTTTGCATTTTCAGGTGTATGCGTACTAGATCTTCTAATTATCAAGAGCCCGAGCCTCAAGAAGATTTAAGTATGGCAGGTGTTAACAACAACAACATTCCACCGCACCTCAATAATAATAATAATAACAACAATGCTCTTCCACAGCCCGATCTTCGAACCATGGAGGAACTTTGTCAACTAACAATGTTTGGACGAGGAGGATCGATTGCGCCGATGCAAATCAACGCTCCTGAGTTTTCGTTGAAGCACCACATGATTCAGCAAGTACAAACAAACCCATTCTGTGGATTGCCTGATGATGATGCCAACAAACACCTCGACAAGTTCATTACAATCACCCAAAGCATGAAGTTGCCTGGGGCCACAGTGGATGTTCTTCGCCTACAAATCTTCCCACATACTTTATTGCATCATGCCGAGAAATGGTTTGATCGTCTCCCGAAGAATTCTATTCACACTTGGGATGACATGACTCAACGCTTTCTATCGCGCTACTTTCCACCATCCATGGTCACAAGCCTTCGCAATCAGATCAGCGGTTTCATGCAAGACCCTGACGAATCTCTGTTTGATGCATGGGAGAGATATAATGTCTTGATCGATAGATGTCCAAACCACAACATGCTCCCTGTGACATTAATAGATACTTTCTACAACGGTTTGACTTTTTGAGATCGTGATACGATCAATGCAGCCGTCGGTGGCACATTCATGAAAAGGAGACCCGAGGAGTGTAGAGAGCTCATTGAAAACATGACTACTCATCATAAGAACTGGGATTCCTCTGATTCTTCAAGGAACAACCCGAGAGTCAATGTTTCCTCTACCTCAGCAAACCCTGAGATGACCGAACTCACCCGCATGATGGCCGAAATGAGCAAAAGTATTACGCTTCTCGCTTCAAACCAACAACAACAACAAGTTAAAGCGGTTGCTAATCCTTGTGAAACATGTGGTGGTCCTCACTCATACACCGATTGTCCTTCGACACAAGGAAATCCGGAAAATGTGTATGCTGCTTACGGTAATTATTCACCGGAAAATTACCAAGCTAGACAACAAGGGGATAGAAATCTGCTGAGTTACCGATCCAACAATTACCTTTCACCTGGTTTTTCTCCACAAAACCAAAACCCCGCCACCAACTACAATAGAAGCAACCAAATCCCACCAAGAGCTTCTAACCCTTATCAACCACCCACCCAACAAAACTCACCCATTAATCCCGATGTTGATGCCATCATGAGAACTCAAGGTGAGCAAATCAAGAATCTACAGAGCCAAATAATCAATTTGAAAGGAGATATCTTGAAGCAAGGAAATGACATTAGAACCGAGGTTTGTGATAATATTCAATCCTCCTTCAGCACTCAAACAACTGAATTAAAGAATCTGTTGGCTAGTTTCTTGCCTAAAGCTCAACCTTCTTCGGGTTCTCTACCTTCAAACACCGTCACCAATCCGCGAGCTAATGTGAGTGCTATAACTACGCGTAGTGGAATTACTATTGTCAATCCACCTATCCCACCACCATCATCTACACCTCCTCCACCACCATGTATCCCTACTCCTCCTACACCTAGTATTAGTGCACCATTACCGTCTCCGCCTCGTCATGACGATGTATCTCGGAAGGACCCTTCAACATCCCAACCTTTACCGACTACACCTTCACCTTCCATCTATAAACCTAGAATCCCATACCCTTCTCGCATAGGCAAGACCAATGATCTAACCAAGAATGACTGTCAAGTATCGAAATATGTGGATATGCTATCTAACATGACCATCAACATTAGCCTTGTTGAAGCACTTTGCCACATACCGAGATTTGTCAAAGCATTCAAGGAATTGCTTAGCAAGAAGGAGAAGCTGATTGAACTCGCCAACACACGCTTAAATGAAAACTGCTCAGCAGTTATTCTTAAAGAATTACCGGAAAAGCTTGGAGATCCCGGTCGTTTCGTGTTGCCTTGCGTGTTCAACAAAACTGAAGAATTTACTGCCCTTGCTGATCTCGGGGTGAGTATTAATTTGATGCCACTGAGTGTTTGGAAAACACTATCATTACCCGACCTCATTCCAACAAAGATGACTCTTGAACTTGCAAATCGCACTCTCGCTTACCCCGTTGGTATAGCCGAAGACGTGTTTATCAAAGTAGGCACATTTACTTTCCCGGTCGATTTTGTCGTAGTTGAATATGAAATGGACCCTCGTATTCCTTTAATACTTGGTCGGCCATTTTTGAGAACCGGACGAGCTTTTGTAGATGTGGCCGAAGGTGAGTTAATCTTACGAGTCGGGGATGATTCAAAAGTTTTTAAAATGGGGAAGCTTACAGGCAAATCCTTTGGAGGCCGAGAATCAGTGAATATGATAAATGTGCTCGATGACTTTACCGTCTATGACAATCCTCTATTCGAGTCTTCCCCTGATAATCCACTCTTTGAAGATAATGTGGATGATTCTCACTCTACTTTGGACGCTTCTCTCATTTATGATTCTCCACCGGTCTTTGATGCTTATGATGATAATGATTCTAGCTCATATTCGGATGATTTTGATTGTACTTCTGAGTATCCCGAGCTGCCCACTTTCGATGATTTTGATGAGGCCGATACTCTCTCGAGCGATTCTTCACACGATGAAGATCCTCCGCCATCACTCGATCCTACTTTGGACGATTACTCATTTGAGGAAGATTTCTCTGAATTTCTCAACACTTACTTCCCTCATGAGAGTGATGCTCCTCCTTATGACTTTGAAGATTATCGTCTTGATCCTACTTTGGATTTGAAGCACATTCTGTCAAAGGAGAAGAAAACGGTTGACACCAAAATCCGTTGCACTTATGATTTGACACCTCTTTGTCCTCCTTCTGAGGACGAGGTTGTGCTTCTTTGCGGATCTTCTTCACACTCGGCTGAGCCTGAGTGCTATTTTCCCTTAAAGGAAAAGGTGTTCGACCCCGGTATTGAAGTCTTTAAGCCATCTCAGTATCCACCTGATGAAATAAAAGGAAAAATCTTTGGAAATTTTGAAGACATGCTTGCACCACTTCAACCTTGCTTCCACCATGCTCCGTCACTGCTTAAGGGAACCTTGCCACTTCTTATTTGGCTTGCCTTGTTCGCCTTAAGCTCGTGCTTATTGATGGATGAAAACTATGTCTTTGATCCTGGTGGATATGTTTCATGCTCCTTCCGTTGATGATCAAGGTCGAGTCAGGCTCACGACTCGGTTAAACAAAAACCAAGCGCTTCTTGGGAGGCAACCCATGCATCTATCTTTGTGCTTTCTTTATCATAAGTGTAGGGGGGACCCTTTGGTTTGCTTTCCTCTCCTCACTTCTTAATCAGGGATTCGAGCTTCAATGATCCACTCTTGATGATTCTTGACGACCCGTGATTCCGTGTTCTACTTCTTCCCGGTTTTATCCTAAACTCTTTTCGATTCACTATTTTATATTTTCTCAATATTAAAATAGGAATCTCTTTAGTGGTCTTTTCCTTAGCAAGATCTAAACAACGTGCACAATGTCCTAAGTGTAGGGGAGTTTACTCCCACATGCTTAAACATTGAGGACAATGTTTATCTTAAGTGTAGGGGGGACTTCTATCGAAGTTAAGTGGTCTTTTCCTTGTATTTGTCCTCATTTTAACCGGAAAATCAATTTTTCGACATTTTTCAAAATTTTTGATCTATTTTGGCCTATTAGTTTTACCCTTTGTATAGTTATTTTCTTTCCTTACTAGAATAAATGTTTAATAAGTGGTTTTAATTTTCAAACGTTGTGAATCTTTTGACTCAACCCGAGTTTACTCTAGCTAGTATCCTTAACGTGTTTAAGTCAAGTTTTGCTAGGCTTTTATATAGGGAGCTATAAAACGCGAAAGTCTTAACTCTCACGGGTTAAGAACAAGAACTTTTCGCAAGTTCCTATAATTGATCCTAGAGAGTCGTTTATCAAGGGAACTTTAAGATGCGATTTCTAAACTTGAAAAAGTCTAAGAAGTTGCAAGATCCTATAGGCGACTCGAAAACCCAAAACTTTGATTTAATAGGCTAAGTATCCACGAGTCTCATTACTTGAGATTTTAAACTGTGGAGAACGAGAGATGATAGAGCCAATTATAAGTTCGGTATTCTTTCGTGAATTTATGTGAGTTAATTATAAGCCTATTCTCCCATCGCTTGCTAATAAATTTATCTGCTAATAAATAAGGTTGTACGATTTGAAAAGTTACTTAGCTTCTAGCCCAAGATCGTTTAAAAGTTGCTCGGTATGGATTAGAGTTCATAGCCAAGGCATAACTTATTGAAGCGGGATGCGAAAATTGGCGAGTCCGAAAAGGCCCTAACAAGGCATGAGGGCTATATTTTGTTGCTAAAGATCCAAAAGTGATGTGAAGAATCATTTATCGAAAATCAATATGAAGGATCGAGACACACGACGAAAAGCAAATACTCCCCAAAAGTCATGGAGAAGTGTATCCGAAAAGACCCTAACAAGGTATGAGGATAAATAGATCCAAGTCATAAAAGGAGGCGGATCGTTGTATATCAAAGTCCAAAATAAAGATTGGAGAAAAATGAAGAAGTCGTGGTCCAAGTATGAATCTCTCAAAACTTCAAGTGAAGAAATTCCATTATGAAGAGAAGACCATTATTTCATGAACGTCTCTCAAGGTTTGAAGTATGAAGTCGCTGCCAAATATCGGTCCGAGAAAGGTCTCAAATCGCGAAGCGAGTTATGCCAAGATATGAACTTTATGAGGTCCCGAGAAGCAGTTTTAAAAGATTTTGTCCTTTAGCTAACTATTGATTAAATCATTTACTTTATTTTCAGACTTAATAACTATCGAAATAAGTCAAAAATGCATCCTCGTGATCATTCAAGACAATAATAAAATATAAGAGATACCCCTAGGAATAAGGGAGTCTAAGTGAGTAATTGGCCCACATGAGTTCGTGATAGTTTACTAACTTATAATAACAATGATCTCGTTTTTAAGCTTGGTTTGGAGAAAGTGAAAACTTGAGGATGATGATTATTCATGACATTTCCAAAACCCAAGGTATGCTTTTGATTTCTTTATTTTGTATGTTTTTAATTTTCTATCTCTTTAATAAAGGCCAACGTGGATTGATTATGATGAAAAGTGTAATCTTGCTTTGTAACTAATGCATTGCATGAGGACATTGCAATGGTCAAGTGTAGGGGATTTGATAGGTGTGTAAACACCCATTTTTTCTACCACTTAATTACAATAATAACCGGACCAAAACGTGTATTTTATGTCTTTTATGTCGGAATTATGCGTGGTTTGTGTTTTTGTTGTGATTTAGGACGAAAAGGTGAAAAGTGGAGAAAACACGGATATTCACGGGCATTTACGGACTTTTATTGAAGAAAAAGATGAAAGACGGAGTCAAGGAGTCAAGAGTGCAAAAAGAACGGAAGTCCAAGACCAATTCTGAAGATTTATCGAAGAAAAAGTCAAAAGACGGAAGTTTATCAAAAGCCGAAGAATTCAAGTCTATTTTATTGAAGAATTTAAAGACGAGTTCAAAGAAATCCCGAAGCCAAAAGTCCCTTAAGTCCAAGTTTAAAGAAGATTAGAAGAAAAGGACTAAGTATGCAATTAAGGAAGATTAAAAGAAGGAGGGACTTAATGACGCAATTAAGAGAAAAGGAAAGAGGGGAGTGAAAAAGAGATTTTATTTACCCTTTTTATATTCTTTTTATCGTTCCTCGACTCACTCGAATTGAAAGCCAATTAATCGTAACGACTTAACTTGTTTTTGGTTAAAAATACTTTTGGTGTTTTATCTATTTAATATTAAAAACTAATAAAACAATTTAAATAAAACTAATCTAATTTAAAAAATTAAGCTAATAGAAACTTTTAAATGAAATCTATTTTTAAAATAAAACTTTAAACCTAATTAATTTTAACCTAAAAACTTTTTAATTTAAATCTAAAGAAAGTTTAAACTAAATTTAATGACATAAAAGAAAACTAGATAAAAACAAAACTTAATTAAAACTAATTTTTTTAAATAAAAGTAAATTTAAACTAATTTAAAATTGTAAAGAAAGTAAATAAAATATTATTTTGTCTTTTTATTTTTTTTTATTATAAAAAAAACGTATTAAAAGAAAGTATAACTTTTTAAATTAAAACTTAATTAAACTATTAAAACTTAATTAAACTATCTAATAAAATCTGCCACTAATAAAGTTCCTATATTAATTACACTAAACAGAAACATACATAAAAGAAGCATTAGATGAGATGGTTGGGGTGTTGGACGCGTGTGTGGAGAAGAAGTGGGAGTAAACTAGCATTCTTCTTTTTTTTTTCTTTCGTCCCAAATTTACTCCTTCCGTTACTTTTTTTTTGATGAAGCCAATTGGGCTTTAAGCCCACATTCAATCACATGTTTGTTAGTCTTGGGCCTGAATTGGGCTTTTCAAAAATAACTTAAGTAACTTAATAACTTTCAAATGGGCTTTTGAGCCTATTAACCCAAATGTGGGACCCACTAAACCTGAAATCTTTGTAAACAATTAAATCCACTAAAATGAACTCGATTTCGGCTATCTTGATTATCTCTTCAAATTGTATTGATTTTGTCGGGTTTCGTGATCTCTTGCACACTTTTGATCTTTTGACTTTGGCTTTGTCTCTTTTTGGACTTTTCTTCGATATTTGACCGTGAAATCCCGTGTTTTCTCTTCTTTTGATCATTTGTACCTATTTATCACACAAAACACAAAACCACGCATAATTCCGACATTTAAGATGTAAAACATATGATTAGGTCTTGTTTTTCCTTGATTTTAGTGGCAAAAGGATAAGTGTTTACACACTTATTAAATCCCCTACACTTGACCATTTCAATGACCCCATGCAATGCATAGTTTTAAAGCAAAAAGTTACATTTTTCTCATAATCAACCCATCTTGGCCTTTATTAAGATAAAGTAATATTACTACGACGGAAAGATAAAGACTTAAAAGAAAACAAAAGTTAAAAGACTTTATGAACTTGAAAATTATTGATGGAAGAAACTCGTTAAGAAGTCTAAGACTTAGATTAGGGCTTTGGTGTCATGAATATTAATCACCCTCAAGTTTCACGTTCCCCAAACTAAGCTTAAAAACGAGATCATTGTTAATATAAGTTAGCACAACTAACACTTACTCATGCGGTTTAATTATTCACTTAGACCCCCTTATTCCTACGGTGTATCTCTTATATTTTATTTTTGTCTTGAATGATCACGAGGATGCATTTTTGACTTATTTTGATAATTTATTTAGGCCAAAAATAAAGTAGGACGATTTAATCAATATTTAGCTAAAGGACAAAATCTTTTAAAACGGCTTCTCGAAACCTCAAAAAGTTCATATCTTGGCATAACTCGTTTCGCGATTTGAGACCTTTCTCGGACCGATAATTGGCATGTACTTGAAACTTCAAATCTTGAGAGACGTTCTTGAAATTATGGTCTTCTCTTCATTTGGGTATACATCTTCATTAGGAGTGAGAGATGCTTCAAACGTTGACCACGACTTCTTCATTTATCCTCTTCTTTATTTAGGATTTTGATATTCAACGATCCGCCTCCTTTTCGGACTTGGATCTATTTATCCTCATACCTTGTTAGGGTCTTTTTGGATAGACTTCTCCATGATCTTTAGGGGAGTAGTTGCTTCTCGTCGTGTGTCTTGATCCTTCATATTGATTTGGATTAATGATCTTCACATCATCTTAGGATCCTTAGCAAAAAAAATGAATCCTCATGCCTTGCGAGGGCCTTTTTGGACTCGGGTATCCTCATGCCTTGTTAGGGCCTTTTTGGATACGCCAATCTTCGCGTCCCGCTTCAATAAGTTATGCCTTGGCTATGAACTCTAATTAATCCCGAGCAACTTTTAAACGATCTTGTGCTAGAAGCTAAGTAATTTTTTAAATCGTACGACCTTATTTATTGCATTTATTTATTTACAAGTGATGGGAGAAAAAGTTCATAATTAATTCACATAAGTTAATGAAAGAATACCGAACTTATAATAACTCTATCATTTCTCGTTCTCGACAATTTAAAATCTCAAGGAATGAGACTCGTGGATGCTTAGCCTAATAAACCAATTAAGGTCTACATGGTTAAGGATACTAGCTAGAGTAAACTCGGATGAGTAAACTCGGGTTGAGTCAAAATATTCATGACGGGCCTAATATATCAAAGACGTCTAAACTCGTTAAAACCATTTAATTTATTTATGACTTTATTCTTGAAATGGAAATTATAATGATGCGATAATAAAAGGAAAGAAAATAAATAAAAATTCTACTAGGCCAAAATAGATCAAAAATTTGAAAAACGTTGAAAATTTTAAAAATTTTCCGGTAAAAATGGGGTCAAATTCATGGAAAAGGCCACTAAAATTTCGATAGAAATCCCCCCTACACTTAATATAAACATTGTCCTCAATGTTTAAGCATGTGGGAGAATAAACTCCCCTACACTTAGGACATTGAGTGCGTTGTTTAAATCGAGCTAAGGAAAGGACAACTAAAGTGATTAAATTTATTCGTTTTAAGATAGAATCACAATAGCAAAAACTTATCGAAGGAACCGGGTAAACGGGTAACACGGGAACACGGGTCACGTCAAAAGTACCAAAAGTGGATCATCAAAGCTTATGTCCCTGCACACAATCACAACACACAAACAAACAACCTACACGGCTCCCCCTACACTTATTGTAGAAAATAGGTAGAAAAATAGATAATAGATAGATCATCGGGTTGCCTCCCGAGAAGCGCTTGTTTTTGTTAACCGAGTCACGAGCCTGACTCGACCCCGAATTGAATGGTCCATGGGGAAGCCTCGAATGTGATACCGGGATCAAAGATCTTGTCCTCGGTCCCGGATGAACATAATAAATGGGAGGCAGGAGGATAAGTCATAGAAGGGAGAAAAGTCCGCTCAACATACGAGAAGTATGTGAGGTCATGATCCACGGGAGGTGGGGTGGGTAAAGGAGACAAATTTTCCTCCCCTAAAAACATTGGATGGTCATAAGTCGGCAAAGCCGTAAAGGTATCAATCAAAGAATGGTCAATGTCACCTCCCGGGTCAAAGTAATCATCCTCATGAAAGTGAATCTCTTCGATTTCTTCATCATAGATAGGCTCGTCAAACAAAGGTTTGTCGTTCCCCTCATTTAGGATATTAGAAATTCTCTCGAAAAGATCACGATCAAGTACGAAACCATCATTCATTTGTGGGATTTGTTGATAAGTTAAATCCTCACGAATGTGGTAAACGTAATTCTCATTAGAGGAGTGTTTATTAGGTAACTCCTCGAGAATTGGATGTGTGGTCATGTGAGTTGGTTCGTCATTATTATTAAAAATAAGACGTTCCAACTCATCAAGTTCGGCCTCGATATTGGAAAAATCGACCTCACTTGTCGGTGGAAGTGGAGGTAAAAGAGCTAGCTCTCGGTCGATAATTTCCTTAATCTCGGGCTCGAAAACGAAATCATCATACTCACCACATATAGAACTCTTATTGGAAGAATCAATTATCACTTTTGGATTTGTGAGTATGTGATCATGGACTAGCGGAACGACCGTGTCCGTAAGCTCAGCAAAAGTCGGCACATCACAAACTTCATCAAAGAATTTGTCGAGCCCAAAATCGCTAATCTCACTCGATGTATCAAGATCCTTAGATGCATTTGGGATATTGAGAGAAGGGATTACAATTGCACTAGGACATTGAGCACAAAGATCATTCCAAGAAATAGTAGTCTCATCGTCATCATCATAAAAGTAAGAACGCATAAGAGGAGCAGTAGAAGCACTAAGAGTAGAAACTTGCTCTTGTTGTCTTTCGTCATGCAAGCTATTTTTTATTTGTTTTAAGCTTTCGAGAATTTCCTTAATAGAAGGTTGATGAATGACGGAGTTTTGTGGGGGTTCAAAATCTCTTTTTCAAAATGGCGCCGCTGCCGCTTCGCTCGTACGATTGACGATTTTTCGTGAAGACGTTGGATTTTGGGATCCGTTCTTTTTGAACGTTAATTTTCTTGCAACAAAATCAAAAAAAAAAAAAAAAAAGAGATTTTATTTACCCTTTTTATATTCTTTTTATCGTTCCTCGACTCACTCGAATTGAAAGCCAATTAATCGTAACGACTTAACTTGTTTTTGGTTAAAAATACTTTTGGTGTTTTATCTATTTAATATTAAAAACTAATAAAACAATTTAAATAAAACTAATCTAATTTAAAAAATTAAGCTAATAGAAACTTTTAAATGAAATCTATTTTTAAAATAAAACTTTAAACCTAATTAATTTTAACCTAAAAACTTTTTAATTTAAATCTAAAGAAAGTTTAAACTAAATTTAATGACATAAAAGAAAACTAGATAAAAACAAAACTTAATTAAAACTAATTTTTTTAAATAAAAGTAAATTTAAACTAATTTAAAATTGTAAAGAAAGTAAATAAAATATTATTTTGTCTTTTTATTTTTTTTTATTATAAAAAAAACGTATTAAAAGAAAGTATAACTTTTTAAATTAAAACTTAATTAAACTATTAAAACTTAATTAAACTATCTAATAAAATCTGCCACTAATAAAGTTCCTATATTAATTACACTAAACAGAAACATACATAAAAGAAGCATTAGATGAGATGGTTGGGGTGTTGGACGCGTGTGTGGAGAAGAAGTGGGAGTAAACTAGCATTCTTCTTTTTTTTTTCTTTCGTCCCAAATTTACTCCTTCCGTTACTTTTTTTTTGATGAAGCCAATTGGGCTTTAAGCCCACATTCAATCACATGTTTGTTAGTCTTGGGCCTGAATTGGGCTTTTCAAAAATAACTTAAGTAACTTAATAACTTTCAAATGGGCTTTTGAGCCTATTAACCCAAATGTGGGACCCACTAAACCTGAAATCTTTGTAAACAATTAAATCCACTAAAATGAACTCGATTTCGGCTATCTTGATTATCTCTTCAAATTGTATTGATTTTGTCGGGTTTCGTGATCTCTTGCACACTTTTGATCTTTTGACTTTGGCTTTGTCTCTTTTTGGACTTTTCTTCGATATTTGACCGTGAAATCCCGTGTTTTCTCTTCTTTTGATCATTTGTACCTATTTATCACACAAAACACAAAACCACGCATAATTCCGACATTTAAGATGTAAAACATATGATTAGGTCTTGTTTTTCCTTGATTTTAGTGGCAAAAGGATAAGTGTTTACACACTTATTAGGGAGGAAGCTTCCTTAATCCTCCCCTATAAATAGTCATTAGATGTAAACTTTTCATTTTGTTGGCTAAGTGTAACAATTAGCTCTTCCACCATTTACTTACCTTGTCATTTACTTTTCTTGTCAAATTTAAATACCTTGTCTTGCACCTTAAATTCATTTAATTTCAAGTAAGTTTTCATTTAATTATTGTCAATCTTTACTTTATCTTGTCAATCTCTTATCTAACTTTCTTAATCTTTGATTTATGTGTTTATGTTTATGTTCATGTTCATGCTTTTATTTTGATCTAAATGGTTTTTGATTATTGTGGTTAAAGTTGTTTGATTTCTTGTTTTAAATTGTTTGTTTATGTTTACTGTTGATTTCGTTATTAATTTGGTCAATTCGTTTGTGTTGATTCTGCTTAATCTGCGTTATATTTGTTATTGTTTTGATCCCTTGTTCTTCGGGGGAGTTTGTTCCTTGTGATTCCTAGGAAAACTTCTGTACAAGAAAAAGTTCTGAACCATTGGTGCTCATTCGGAACATTCAAAAGTTCCGAATCAAGCTTCATTCGAAAGTCTTCCGGATCAAGAACTTCCGAGTCAAGAGTTGTTCACTCGGAACTCAAAAGTTCCGAACCAAAGGAAAAGTTCCGGGTCAAGCATTGTTCATTCGGAACTTAAAACTTCCGAGTCAAGACCTTCATTCGGAACTTAAAAAGATCCGAATCAAAGAGTGTTCATTCGGAAGTCTGAAACTTCCGAACCAAGGGCTTCATTCGGAACTTCTTAAAAGTTCCGAACCAAGTGTTCATTCGGAACTTAAAAGTTCCGAACAAACTTCCGAATCAAGGGCAAGTTCCGGATTAGGGAGTGTTCATTCGGAAGTTTTAAACTTCCGAATCAAGGAGGCTTCATTCGGAATCTTCCGAATCAAGGGATAATCCAAAGTTCCGAATCAAGGCAAATTTTAGAAGTTCCGAATCAGTAAAGTTCCGAACAAAGGATTGTTTTGGATAAGTGACATATTCAGATCAATTTGTTCCGGATCAAGGATTTTGGTAATATTTCGAGCGAAGAAGAATCATTCCAACCGAAGGTGACATTCCGGACGAGTGATTGTTCCAAACGAAGGATAATTCCGAATGAGCTGTATTCAGGTTCTTATTAGGTTTTGTCTTTGATTTTTATTTTCAAGCTTTATTTTTCCCGCCTTTATTTTAATTGAATTTTAAGTTTATTTGCCTTAGTTTTATTTTAGACTTGCCTTAGTTTTAGTCGCGCTTTAAGTTTGCCTTAGATAGATTTAAGTTTACGTCATTTACTTTAGTGCCCTTTAATTTCAGTCACGTTTTTAAATACTTGCACCTTTACTTTAATTAAACTTAGATTTACTTTAAGAGCACCTTTACTTTAATTGTTTTGCACCTTTTATTTTAAACACTACAACGACATATCCTTTGTTTCCATCAAAAACAATAGAGTCACATAGAGAGCCTAGATCAATTCGATTAGACATACTTAAACGAATCTTTTTAATTAGGCTAAAACCTAGTTATTATCCATGCTAATTTTGCTATAAGGTAAGTCAGATCTTGCAATGTGTAAATGGCACATTTTCTTCAATAAAGCCTTTTTTGTTTCACAAAATTGGAGCTTCTATTAGACATAACAATTAATTGACTTTATTTATTAATTTTTAATGAAGTGGTGATGTTAAAGGCCTATGTTTGCTATTTGGAGTGATGCATCAGTTGATACTGGACTTTGGTGTATCTAGAATACGAAAGAAAAGATTCGATCTATATTCCTTTTTGTCCCTTTTACATCTCTCTTGGATGCCAATGGGTTGAATTCTCTTTTATATGTGGATATAGATTTTGTACACATTATATTTTATCTTTTATAACATTCAGGTGGTGTTTAATTACCTTACACATTTTCATAAATGGATACATACTTTTGTATAATAGACGCACCGAATCGGTTTCAACCACCGCGCAACATAAGCACGCAAGTTGAAAAGGAGGAAGTTTTGTCAGCTTGGGAAAATGCCTAACCCACTCAAACGCAAATGTTAAGGCTGGTGGGAGTGGTAAGAAACCCACTCACCGCCACGTCAGCGCCACATCAGCTTTTAACAAACTCAGAAAAACTCCCCACAGGAGGTAATGGCACTCACCCAAACTCACACACACTCACCTTTTATACCTATTTTTTTTATTATTTAAACACACCTCACTCACAAAAAACACCCAATAATAAACCTAACAAAAAAAAATAAAACCACCTGGGCCCATAAAAATAAACTCACCCAGGGTGAGTCTAGTCATGCTTTTTAATATGTGGGAGTAAGTCGCGCGCGGATTTTTTAGGGCAGGAATGGTACCCACTCGCGATTTGGGCATAGTCGCTCGTGGGTTAGAACCCACTCCCACCAGCCTAAGTCCCTTCTATTCTTCTTTCAAAAGTATAAGTTTATTGATTACCATATAAAGTACATGATAAACATGGCGAAACACGAATATTGCAGAGTTGCTAGGGAATTTCGCCGCAATGCGCGGGTATTCATCTAGTGTTTGATAAACTTTTCATTAGTTTTAAGGTGTTTTCCAAAATTTATACTGTTTAGCATTAAATATTACACATTATAAACGTCTTTATTAGATTGAGTTTACCATTTGTGTTAGTGAACCAGTAACACGGTCTAATTAACAAAGGACACGCTTTATAATATTTCTTAAAAATTCAATACCTATATATCATATAATAAATGTAAAATATTCTTCTCTTATAAAAAATTTCAAAGCTAATTGTAATTTTATTTAAATTCTTTAAAACAAAGTAGTTTCAGTATGTTCAGTGCTTAACAGATATGCATGTGTACATATGTTCCTTTACAAAAACATGTATGCTCTATCTTATAGAAGATCTAACTCTATTTTTGGGTTATTGGTGAATCGGTATATGGGTATACGAAATAGTGCTTCGTTTGGTTTGGTAATTTAAGGGTTTTTTTATCATCGTTCTTGGAGAAAAGGTATAATTTCTAATCTTTATGTTAATTCCATTATGTGTATAGTTTTTTGATCCTATACGCTACGTTTTACTCTTGATGCATGTATATTAGAGAGTTAGGTTGTTAAATTCCTACTGTGGCATCACGAGCTAAATCTAGACCATGTAATTACATAAAAAAACCAACTAATTACCCGATGCAAAAACAATTTTTCTTGAACAGTTGATTATGACTTAATTAGTAATCTTAAAATTGTTTAATTAGATGTAATTAGATCTATAATTTTCTCGAAAAAATGAGTTTTCATGTATTTTAGTTGATAGCAAACGTTAATTACAACTACGTTGTAATTTACGTATTTTCTAGATGTTATGCATGTTTAAAATTGTTTAAATCATTAAACCATGATTCATATTATGATCCATAATTTAGTTGTTTAACATTTTTAGGAATGCTATTAGATCTATAAAACACTAATTGGATTTGTGTATGCTTGCTAGAGATGTGTTTTATAAAATTGTTTTGGGGCTGAAATTGTGACACCTGAACAAAAAATAATTTTTATAAAATTATCTATATGGATTCCGACTCCGAATCCCAAATGGACACTAAAAGCAAGATTTTGCACAACATTTTAGTTTTAGTTGAAAGATGAAAAAATCGTCTTCCTGTAGATATTTGCGTTACAAAAGAGAATCATAATAAAATCTTAAAGCTGGATTTAGAAAATTTTCTAAATTTAGTGTCTAAATTAGTTATTTATGTGGTAAATAACTTGATTATTTATGGTTAATATCTTGATATTTTATTCATGCAATATTCTTCTTTATTTGATTGATTTATTGCTTTAAGTAGTTTATGTAAATAAATGCAAAATCTTTTCTAGAATTAATCGGACTAACTAGGGTAAGTTAAAATATTGTCTTTGACTAGAGATTTACCTATCCTAGAACCATATAAAAAACAAGGTTCTATTTGATTCCTATAATATTTTAGTTAGAATACATTAGAAATGTATAGGCGCTTCGCTCTGTGTTCCTAAAGAAGGAGGTGCTTAATTAGCTTCGCGTTGACCAACTTATTTAGGCCATTTTTGTGTGTCTTCCAAGACGCCATAAAGTCAAATGTGATCATAGCAAGGTTCCATTGTGTTTTTCATTGGCTCGTAAGAGGTGTGAGAAAAACTTAATGAAACAAAACTATGGCACGTTTATGAAACTTATACAACAGTTTTAAAACAAGGGGGATCTCGGTTTTAGATTATCGGTGGGTTCATGAAACCGAGCCATATGTTTTATTTAAGGAAAGTTTAAAAATATGGAAAATACATTGTTTTAGAAACTCTTTATATAATAAAGTTTTACATGTTTCCTTTAATAAAAATTTTGTCAGGATTTTCAAAATATTATTTAATACCCACTAAAGTAAGTTTTGTACTATACAATGTACTAAGTCACTTGAGCTTGGTTATTTTATCAAATACAGGCTTAAGGCTTACCCAAGACAAGACAATATAATAACCATAGGGTCATACCCGAGGTTTAGAATTATATTCTAAGTATTGGATTACTTACGTCGTGCAATTTGGTCAGACCTTATGCACGAAGTACTAGATGAGGCAAACATGACGTGACTACATTTATGCTAAATATTGTAGTCATGACCTCATGATGGCTAAGAGTTGCACCAGTGAGAATTATCATTCGATGATAACCTTTTGAATCATTTCATTTCCAGTAGATCAACTACATTAACGGAATAAGTTCAAGTTGGATTTTATTCTCTTGATAAAGTTAATGGTTTAAAGTCTATAAACATGGGTAGTTAATTTCATAGAGAGAGTAATTATCGATAATACAAATACTGAACTTAGTAAGTTCTTTAATGTATAAATGCAATGTAAAGAAATAGCATGGGTTTGGTCTTTAGTTGAGAATGACAAACCGTGTTCATTTTTTATGAGTAAATATAAAGGTTTGTTCCTATTCCTTTCACAAGAGAAAAAACTATAAAATGGAATGATTGAATTATCCCAATTCGAATCAAACATATGAAATACCTAAATGGTAAGTTGAATTTCATATCTTGTTGGATAACTAGAAAACTTTTGTCTTTAGCTACTAAAAGTAAATATCTTAATATGATCAATACATATTAAAAGTTTGATTAAAAAGACAGAATTGTCACCACACAAATGGTAAAATCAAAACCTAGAGAACCGGTTGTCTTTAGTTTTTTTTGTTTTAACCAAGTAATTGTGGAATCCAATATTCACGGATCGATTAAGCTTACTAGGATAATCAACGTTCATATGATAAACATAGTGGAATTAGAACATTGATTATGAACAAGGTATTTATTTTCCAACGATTACTTTATTCCAAACGATTACTTGCACTAAACGATTACAAGTAACCTCTAGGCGTGTATACATTGAATCCCACGCCTAGAACACGAAGACACTTTAGGTATACATTGTGAATAATTGAATGAATAAACCTATGCAGGGTGTGTGTTTATATACTACACATAACCCTTTTTACAAGAAATCTAATTACACTAGAAGTCCCTCCATCTTTTGCTAATAAGTCCTCCTTGTTGTATGAAAGGGCTCCATATTCTTGTAAAACTTGAATCTTCTTCCCCTTTTTGTCACATCCAATAGGGGTCTTCTAAAGATAAACAACTAATAAACGCTTCCCCTTGAGTGGTGCATGTAAATGAATCACGAACCATGTAGACTCTAATTATAGACGACGAATGAATAAAAACGAATATAACCTATTTGTTGAAGAAGTGGAATCTCCCAAGCTTGTACCTTATATCTTGCACTATCCATGTGACGTCGAACTTATATGAAAACGTTAAAGTATAAGCAGACCTCGATCTCTTGTCAAAATCCTCATCCTTTATGAGACACTGAGCACGATAATGTAACTCCTTCAAGTGATAGCAAGCTGACAATTTGCTAGATTTGACAAGTCTTCGTCACCAACATAAACGAACAAGCAAGTTATCTCAAAAGAGAGGCGAATCTTTTGAGATATGATAAAATACAAACCTACGAAAAACAACTCCAACACCAAATAAGTAATAATCAAACCTCTTCATCGAAACCTCCAATTTGCAATGAAAATCATCTAAGTATAATATCATCCTCTTCTTTTATGCAACTGTTGCCTCTGTCGGCGTTCTACTTCTAATCCAAGTCGGTACGTAACCGCAAGGTTAGCTGTTAGCCCTATATTTTATATAGTCGAACAAGAATGTAATAGGTCATCTTAGTCGTTAAAAGGTCTTGTATTGTAATAGGTTAGTCGGAAAAAAAACCGGGCTTGGACTTTAAGCTAATATTGTATAAGTTAGGGGCGTAAGCCCAAAACAAAGCCAAGCCCGGCCCAAGATGAAGCCCACAAAGGCCTTAGGCCGTGGCATATATAACCCTCTTCCACATGTGGAAGAGGGTGTTGGTTCATTTTACTTTCTCTCTCTAGTAAACATAAACCTTCCAAATCTCTCTTGTTTCTCTCTCTACTTTTCTTCTCTTTCTCTCTCTAAATATCTCTTCTAAATCTTGTGTTATGGATTGAATAGGAACAACAATTGGCATCAGAGCTAACCGGGGGTGTTTCGTGTTTTTTTATCCGTGTGGTTTGTGTTAATGTCACGTTATCAGTTTTACGAGTTATCAGATTCGCGTGTTATCCTGATTCAAGGTTGGTATTCGTGTTTCATTAATATCGTTGTTAATCTGATAATGTCTCGTTATAGTATGTTTCTTGTCCATTATTCTTGTCATGCCTCGTTACAAAGTTTTTGTCAAACTTCTTGGTACCTGCTTAGTTTTTTGTCCCTATCCTCCATTATTAAATCTAATATGTTTGGGAAAAGGACAAATACAAATGGCACAGAACCATTTTTTTGGTATCTTCAAAGTTGGGCAAAACCCTTTTCAGATGGATATTACGATGCTTTTCCAGATGGATATTGCGATGGCTTCTTATACGGATATATTCCGATGGGGTTTCTTTTAACATTCCGATGGATAGGGCTGTACCTATTGCGATGGACTCATTCCGATGGGTCTCATTGCGATGGGTGCTTGATCCATCGCAATGGAATTCATGTCGTCATGCTGGCAAAAAATTTTGAACATTGCGATGGATTTTGAAATATTGCGATGGTCTTATTTATTTTGACCATTGCGATGGAATGATGACTAATACATTGTGATGGACTCATGCTGCGATGGCATTATGTTTGTTGAATGCGATGGGTTCCGTTGACTTGACTACGATGGCATTATGTTTAATGACATTTCGATGGGTTAAGACTTACTTGAGATGACTGGTTATTTTGGTTAGAAATTCATGAGACTCATTGACATAAGTTTTATTTCTGAAAATATTTTTGACCAAACCAGGAGTTCATCACGACACCGAGTCAACTCAGTGAGTCGAGATCAACACCAAAACCAGTATTTTCACACCATCCTTTTAACTCCCATCAACACCAACTGTATCAAACTAACCCTTCGACACCTAAAACCCATCTCAACTAGACTCATTAAAACAGAAAGTGATCTCAGATTCGTTTCATTTTATTCATGCATGCCACGATCAATAGCTTGAAACATGAAATCATCATCGATATTTGTTGGGTGTACTGCTACATATTCGAAAATTAAAGAAAGAATATTAACAAGACTGTTATATTCAATCTTTGATTCGATATTAATGCAAACGAATTAAATCATCATACAAACCTACCTGAGATCAATATAATTGATCTTGAATCCGCATCTTTTCGTCATTATATGGTTCATACTCCATGTTAATGTTGGGAATAAATTTAGGCCAGAACACTTGAACGCTGACAAGAACAACTCAAGCGTTGACAAGAGCAAAGTGAACGCTGACAGCATAAGCGTTGACAAGATAAAGTCAAGCGTTGACAGATTGAAGACAAGCACTGATGGAAGATGTGAGCTACACGTATATTATATTCTAGATTACTTCTAGTAAGGATAGAAACGACAATGTATTTTCTATGTTTATCTTTACCTAGAATAATTGATTTGTAGCTTATTGTACAAGACTTCTTGTTCTATAAAAGAAGATCTTTTAGGTTAATGTTTAATATCAGTTTTTCATAGTATTCGCAAGTTAAACCTTTCATTGTAATCAACAAGATTATTCTAATACAAGTGAAAGTTTGTTTAACATCATTGTGTTTTAGATCAAGTGTTAATTCCGCATAACACTTTGTTACTTTATTCATAAGCAAAGGTTTCTCTACGTGTAGTACTTGATCTAATCTCGTATACACAAAGCTAATCGATCTAAGTTTGGGATCAACAAGTGGTATCAGAGCTTGTTGAGAAACTTTTGATCTTTAAGTAACGCAGAACCCTAAAACACCAAACCCTAAAAACCCTAAATTCTCAAAACCCTAAAAACACCATGTCTGGCACAAATCAACCTCCTGCTTTGCTGCAAAACAACTTCTCAAACCCTAGTATCAAAATTCCCATGTTTGATGCCAGGAACTTTGAGCTTTGGAAATCCAATTTTGAGCAATACATAGCTATTCATGACTACACTCTTTGGGAAATTATCGAATATGGGAACACATTCGATAAAGCAGCAAAGATTACTGCTGCTATTGCTACAAGGACAGCTGTTCCTAATTGTCCTGAATCTGATAAGGTGGAAAAACCTGAAGATGGGAGAGCTGTTGCTGTTGAAGATATAGCCAAGAAGAGGGTGGACATGAAAATCCTGAACATCTTGAAACATGCCCTAGGTCATGAGAATCAGCACAAGTACAAACGATTTGAGTCTGCAAAAGAGCTTTGGGAAGCTCTTGAAGTAGCACATGGTGGCAATGCTGACACAAAAGAAGAAAAGAAGAAGCAACTCTTGCATGAGTATGCTGTCTTTAAAGCTCAACCTAATGAGAATCTCAGCAGTGTGAGAAGTAGACTTCTTGATATCACAAGTCAACTTTCCTTCATGGGAAAACAGATTGATGATCCTGAATTGAATGCTACTTTTCTCAAAAGCCTTGGTGATGTATGGAAGATTGAGACAAGATCTATTCTTGTCAATAACACCCACAAGACTTCCAGGTTTGATGACATCTTCAACAAGTTAAGGCTGTTGGAGAATGAATGGCAATTGGAGAGTGATAACAAATCTTCCAGCAGCAACATGGCCTTCTTTTCACAAAGTGAAGGCCAATTTGATTCCATGAACTTCTATGGACATTCAGCAACTGGATCTCAAGGTGTCAACGCTGGATGTCAATCTGTCAGCGCTGGATCATACCCTGTCAACGCTTTGTACTCAAGCGCTGACACACACAATCATGGCACTGATAGAATTAAACCTGCTGGTTTTGATCTTGATACTGTCTGTGCATTCATTGCTTCTTTGCCTAGTGATTCAAGGATTACTTATGAAGATCTTGAGCAGATAAGTGATGAACAATTGGAAGAGATGGACATCAAGTGGACTATGGCTCTTGTAAGTTTAAGAGCAAACAGGTTCAATAAAAGGTTCAAGAAGAAAATGACCTTTAATGCTAAGGATGTTGCTGGCTTTGACAAGTCCAAGGTAGAGTGCTACAACTGTCATAGGATGGGGCACTTTATGAGGGAATGTAGATCTCCAAGGAGATCTGATGCTGGGAAGCCTTCTAGCCAAATGATTAAGAACCCAGATCCCAAGGCCATGGTTGCTGTTCAACAAATTGATGGCGTTGGAGAATGGGATTGGAGCTGGATGGCTAAGAATGAGGAAGAGGACAGAGCTTTGGTTGCTGAAGTTAAAGAAGAGCATGCTGAATATGCTCTCATGGCACACTCCTCCTCTTCATCAGATAATGAGGTATATGATGATGCTTTCTGTTCTAAGGGTTGTCGTTTAAATACTGAAAAATTAAAACAAGAGATAGTTAAATTATTAGATGATGCAAGTACTCTAAGATGCAAAGTATCTAACTATCAAATTGCTCTTACCCAAACAGAAAAGACAGTAGCTGAGTATAAGAAAATGGAGTTTGATTTAAAGGATCAAATAAATATCTTAAAACATGAGTTACATCAGAGTAAGGATGTTCAAGATATAGTAAATAGGGTTAATCTTGATTTGATAGCTCAGTTAGAGGAGGCTAACAAAAACAAAGATAATGTGAGTCTTAAAATCCAGAGATTTGATAAGGCCACACAAACCCTAGGAGAGTGTGTTAGTAAACAAAGAGACTCTAAGGATATGAGTGGGATTGGGATGAATAATTATACTGTTGTTCCACCACCAGCTGGGGATTTCTATGGTGTCCAATCAAAGGACTTATCTTGGACTGGCTTGCCAGAATGCCAAGAGGAGGAGTTCATTCCTCCACCTAGAGTGACTTCCCCAGTTGAGGAATATCAGCAAAAGCTGACTGACCTAGAAGAGTGGAAGAAAGCTAACCACACTTTGTTTGTTAAGGGAGGGTTATTGTGTGAAAGTCCAAATGAGCCCACACCAATCACAAAACCAATTGATGATCCTAAACCTATTAAGATCACACACCCTACCACTGGCAAACCTGTTGACCTTGGCCCACAAAATGTTAGAAAACCTAGTGTTAAATATGCAGAGATGTATAGAAATTCTAGGTCACCAAAAAGCCAAGTTAGTAACCATGGAACAGGCTTCTTTGCTTCTAAGACTATGTCTAGAAAAGCTTGTTACACATGTGGGAGCTTCTCACATTTGGCCTACAAATGTGTCAACGCTTCCAATGTCAACGCTGACAGGAACCATTTCAGCGCTGACAAAAGTCAACATAGGTCAAACACTGTCAGACCCAATACCTTTGTGAACAAAAATTCACAAGTTGTTAGACCAGCCCCATTCTTTTCTAGAGGGTCTAACACACAAGGCCTAAGACCTTTTCAAAAGTCAAATACTTGGTCAAATAGGCAATGGGTTCCTGTAGCAAACCCTAGGTACAACGCTGATAGGAGCAATCGGGGCGCTGACAAGAGAAATTTCAGCGCTGACAAACCTAGGTATTTGCAGCCACAGGGAAATAGGTCTAAAGCTTCTACTAGCTTAACATGGAGACCAAAACAAGACCAGAACCCTAATAATACTGGTATTTCTATGACATGCAACAGGTTTCATTATATTTCAAAGGCATTGTCAACACCAATTGGGGTTAACTGGGAATTTCATTCAAACAGGGATGAAAATGGGGTTGTTATGAGAACCAAGTCTGTTCTTGTTGAACAACCGAATGAATCCAAGTCTTCCAAGGCTTGGGTTCCCAAAGAAAACTAATGTGTTTTCTTTATGTGCAGGGCATTCAGAAGAAGATCAATGACTATGGATACTGGGATAGTGGATGCTCAAGGCACATGACTGGAAAGGAAGACTATCTGACCAATTTCTCTCCTATTCAAGATGGTGATAAGGTATACTTTGGAGGTGGCTACGACACAATCACAGGAAAAGGAACCCTTGTCACCAACAATCTTAGGTTTGATAATGTCTTCTTGGTGAAAGACCTGGATTATAATTTGTTTAGTGTATCACAAGTGTGTGATAACAAAAATAAGGTTCTTTTCACAGATACTGAGTGCTTGGTGTTAAGCAAAGATTATAAGCTCCCTGATGAGAAATATATAGATTTTAGAACACCAAGGCATAAAGACATATATAATGTGAATCTTAATGGAATTAAGGTAAATAATAAAATGTCATGTCTGTATGCTAAGGCCTCAGTAGATGAAAGTAATCTTTGGCACAGGAGACTAGGGCACATAAACTTTAAGAATATTAATAGGCTTGTGAGGCTTGGTTTAGTTGATGGTTTGCCTGAAAAGGCTTTCCACAATGACCACTCTTGTGTTGCATGCCTTAAGGGCAAGCAGCACAAGGTCTCATTCAGGTCTAAACAGGTGCACTCTAGTTCTAAACCCCTTCACTTATTGCATATGGACCTCTTTGGTCCTACTAATATAGAGAGTTTGAAGGGTAAATCATATTGTTTTGTCATTACTGATGATTACTCCAGGTTCACATGGACTTTCTTTTTAGCCAAGAAAAGTGAAACTGCCCTAAGTCTGATTAATTTCATTACCCAGATTGAAAAGAAAAATGGTAATGAGGTCAAAATTATTAGAAGTGACAATGGGGGTGAGTTTAGAAATCAGTTATTAGATGATTTTTGTGCCAAGAAAGGGATTACTAGGCAGTTTAGCATAGCTAGAACCCCACAACAAAATGGGGTTGCTGAAAGGAAGAATAGGACCCTTATTGAAGCAGCCAGAACCATGTTGGCTGATGCCCACTTTCCTATAGCTTTTTGGGCTGAAGCTGTTAACACAGCTTGTTATGTTCAAAATAGGGCATTGGTCAACAAGATACATAATAAGACACCTTATGAATTACTTTGGGGAAGGAAGCCCAATATTGGCTTTCTTAAGCCATTTGGTTGTCATGTAGTTGTGTTAGAAACTAGTGATGCCCTAGGTAAATTTGATTCAAAAGGTGATGAAGGCTACTTCATGGGTTATTCAGTGCAGAGTAAAGGATATAGGGTTTACATTAAAAAGGAAAAACGTATACTTGAAAAGGTACATGTTAGGTTTTTAGAAAGTAAACCTAGTGATCCTGAGAGTGGTCCAAATTGGTTGTTTGACTTAGAACCTTTGTCTAGAGCTTTAAATTATATGCCTGTTACTGATCCAGACATTGTGAAGGTAACTTCAAGTGTTTTGGAAAAGAGAATTGGTAATGTTTCAGGTATACAGGTTGCTAAAGAGGATGGACCACCAGCAGTTATATCATCTCCCATACAAGAATTTGTTACACTTCCTATATGGACAGATGAGTATTATGCTGCTGCTACTGCTGCTACTACTGCAAGGAAAGATAATGGTGGTGTTCAAATACCACCAAATACAAACATGCATGATTCTTCAGGCGCTGACAAAGGGAAATCAAGCGCTGACACGACCAATTCAGACGCTGATGGCTCCAACGCTGACAACACCAGTTCAGGCGTTGTTAGCCCAAACGCTGACACACAAGGATCAGACTTTGGAGACACCTTTACACAGCTTTTCTCTTCTCATTTTGAACAGGGTGGACCTTCCAATATCCATGAAGAGATTCCTGTTGATGAAGAAGAAACTGAAGAAGATATTGGCAACATGGAGCGTGAAATTGAGGACACCAGACTTTTTGAAGGAGGCGTTCTCACTTCCACAGCAAAGGATCACCCCACATCTCAAATCATTGGTGATGTTATGGCTCCAGTTCAGACAAGAAGATCCCATCAAGGTCTTGGTGGATTTATTGCCAATATACACAAGAAGGTTGATACCCCTCTTGTACAAGCATGTTTGTTTGCCTGTTTTCTGTCACAGGAAGAACCCAAGAAGATTTTTGATGCTCTCAAAGAACCAAGTTGGGTGGAAGCAATGCAGGATGAGCTTCACCAATTTGCTATACAGGATGTTTGGGAGCTGGTTGATTGTCCTAGGTATGTGAGACCAATTGGGACAAGATGGGTTCTAAGGAACAAGAAAGATGAAAGAGGCATTGTGGTCAGAAACAAGGCACGTTTGGTAGCTCAGGGTTATACACAAGAGGAAGGCATAGATTATGAAGAAGTCTTTGCTCCAGTTGCAAGAATTGAAGCTATCAGAATTTTCTTAGCTTATGCTTCTTGCATGAATTTTACTGTTTATCAAATGGATGTGAAGAGTGCTTTCCTCTATGGCACAATTGTTGAGGAGGTTTATGTAATGCAGCCTCCTGGTTTTGAAGATCCTGAGAATCCAGACAAGGTTTATAGAGTAAAGAAGGCAATGTATGGCCTTCATCAAGCCCCAAGAGCATGGTATGGTACATTGTCCACCTATTTGGTGGAAAATGGTTTTAAGAGGGGCACCATAGATCAGACACTGTTTACAAAGAAGAAAGGAAAACATGTGTTGCTTGTGCAGGTCTATGTTGATGACATCATTTTTGGCTCTACTGATCCAAAAATGAGTGAGGATTTTTCCAAGCTCATGACAGATAAATTCAAGATGAGTGCAATGGGTGAGATGAACTTCTTTCTAGGTTTACAAGTTCAGCAGAAAGAAGATGGTATCTTCATCTCCCAAGACAAGTATGTAGCTGAAATCTTGAAGAAATATGGTTTTTCTCCACATGAGAAGGAGGCTTCCACTCCTATGGATAGGCAATACCCTTGGGGAAAAATTGGAGCTGGAAAGGATGTGGATGTTAGGCACTATAGATCAATGATTGGATCATTGATGTATCTTACAGCCTCAAGACCTGACATCATGTTTGCTGTGTGTGCATGTGCACGCCATCAAGTGACTCCCAAAGAATGTCACCTTTTTGCTGTGAAGAGGATTTTTAGGTACCTAAGATGTTATCCAGATCTTGGCTTATGGTACCCAAAAGATTCTCCCTTGGACCTTATTGCATATTCAGACAGTGATTATGGTGGTGACAAGTTTGATAGGAAATCCACAACTGGTGGATGCCAATTTCTTGGGAGCAGATTAATATCTTGGCAATGCAAGAAACAAACAGTGGTGGCAAACTCTACAACTGAAGCAGAATATGTGGCAGCAGCTGCTTGTTGTGGACAAGTATTATGGATTCAGAACCAGCTGTTGGATTATGGGTATAATTTTATGCATACCAAGATTTTTGTAGACAATAACAGTACTTTATGCATTATTAAAAATCCTGTACATCATTCTAAAACCAAACACATAGAAATTAGACACCATTTTATAAGAGATTGCTTTGAGAAAGGTTTAATACAACCAGATAGGGTAGATACTGAAGATAATGTAGCTGATTTATTAACTAAACCTTTTGATGCTGGAAGATTTCAATATTTGGTAACAAATATTGGAATGGTTAATCTCACTTAATATGTGTTTTGGAACATTTTTGTAAAAGTATGTACAGGATAATGCATTGTTATTGGTCTTTGTGATGATTTAGATTTTCCACATTATTTTTCCAACACTGACAAAGGTGAATGTAACGCTGTCAAGTGTTATTTTGCCGTTGTTAGAAATATTATGGTCTAACGCTGACAAGAGTTCCTTCAACGCTGTTAAAGTGTTGTCGGGACGCTGTTAGCAACAAATGTTAGTTTTGTGGTTTTCATCTAAATGTGCAGGTAATGGTAGCTTTATGCCATTAGATACAGAGTTGCTTATGGAACTTTGAAGAGCTATTTGAACATGTTTTGTTTATGGATGATGGTTGGAATATTTATATTCCTATCTTGACATAAATTTTTAATGTTCATATATATGTTTTGAGAACTCATGTATCACAGTTTAAGGGGAGGTTTAAGGAACCTTTAGGACTCTTGGGTATTCTTAGAATACTCTCATCACAATTCTAGATTGTGTCCACTGGTGAGTATGGGTTAGTTTTACTAAACCATGAGGCACTGTAGCATGCATAGTATATCAACTTTGCATGCTGCCAAGACATTTTTGACTTAGAATTGGTTATGGTCTGTTGGGAGGCTTGGGAATCCTTTTGATATGGGTTTTACCTGGGAGTAACAAGGATTTTATGAGGTAACTTGGTTGTTAAGAATTTTGGTTAGCAAGGGACACTAGAGGACTGTTATGTCTATCTTGCTTATGCAAGTGTGCATAACTGGACAGTGCTTGCCGCCCTATGATAATTATCAGCTTTTGGTTATCTTCTCTAGGATAAGTTACTTGTTAAGGTCATTTTTCACTTTTTAAAACAATTTTATTTTTGGACGCTGACAAGATTTTTCCAAGCGTTGTTGTGACCAAAATGGACGCTGACATGGCTTTAGGTGAACGTTGACAAGATTATAGCCGTTGGGCGTTGATGGGTTATATTTGACCGTTGACAAACAATGGGACCTACCCAGTTGTAACTTTTTGACATATTTTCAAGCCGTAATTTTAGGAGTTGTTACTTTCATTAAATGCATGGGATAACTTATAAACTTTTTCAATATTTTCATGATTGATTTTTGAAAATCTTTGCCTATTTTTGGGCCAATCACGTGCATTCATCCACTCCTATAAATTTGGCTCCTATTTTAAACAGGGTATCTATAATTCTTGTCTAACTCTTTTCTCTTATCAACCTTCATCTTTTATACATCAAATTAACAGCTTTCATCAATGGCACCAAGATTTAACTCAGCAGAATTGGATTTGGGGTTCAAGTCTCAACACAACATGATTGCTTATCTTGTTGCTGATAATACTTTGTTCCCTCAATACACTCAGATGGTGGAGTATTTGAATGCATCCCCTTTAAGGTATGCTCTTTCTCATGCACCACTCATTCCAGTCACACACATTAAACAGTTTTGGAACACTGTCAGTTCCACAACAGTTAATGGAGTGACAACATTGACTTCTATTGTACATGGGAGACCTTGGGTGGTTACTGAGGCCTTGGTACGCCAGGCCTTGCATCTTAATGATGCTGATGGTATAACCATGCTTCCCATATCTGAAATAGAACAAGGGCTAAGGGCTTTGGGATACCCTATTCCTGATGAAGGTACTCTTAATAAGTACCATAAGCAGGAATTTCCCCCAGCCTGGAAGTACCTAATTCACATTCTCCTTCAGTGTTTGAGTCCCAAATGTACTGCACACAATGAGATCAATAGATCCATTGCATCTGCTATTGTGTGTATTGCAACAGGGCAAAATTATAATTGGTCTAAAATGATTTTTGAAGGAATGTGTAAAAACAAGGGGACAAAAATGACTTTAGCTTATCCCCGTTTTCTGCAAATGGTTTTTGATGCTCAAAGATATTGTTCAAGGGATCACAATGACTTTTATAAGATCCCTGAACAAAAGAAGGCTATTTTCACCAAGATGAATTCACCACCTCTTAGAGATCTACCCTTAACCCACGCCATGCTTGCTGTTATTGCAGCAGCACAACCCCAACCAGACCCCCAACCTCATATTGACCCTCAACCACAACTTGAGCCTATCCCTGAACCTTTACCCTCACCTGACCAAATGCAAATAGACCAAAATCCCTTTGACGCTGACACATCTAATGTGGGCGTTGACATGCCTATTTCCAACGTTGACACCCAACCATCACAATCCCAAACACCCCTTAACCAACCTACATCTACACCATCTTCTACACCATCTTCCACACCACCAGAATATAGGTTGATTAAACGCCAAAGGACTGCTGGAGTGTTCTCCTCTGGTGGTCCTAGCCATGAAGCAGAGAGAACCACCACCACAAGTGTGGCTGGTGACCTGGATGAGGCTGGGACTATTGGTTCTGGCTTAGAAGCTGGCCAAGACAGTCCCACCATAATTAAGTCCTCATCCATGCCCAATGAACCTGACTTGGGAGGTCAAATCCCCATTTTGGAAGAGGGCAGACTGGAACCAATGACGCTTTTAGAATTGACGGCTGTCTGCATTAGCTTGCAAAAGCAAAATGCAGACTTAGTACAAATTGTCAGTAACCAAGGCCTTGAACTCAAAGAATTGAGGGAGAGGATTGTTGTTTTGGAGAGTGCTCATTCAAGGGGAGGTATGGAGGAGTCTTCCAAAGGGGAGGAAGCAAGAAATCTGAGTGATAAGAGCAGTCAAGATGGTCAATCATTGGATATTGCTGAAGCTCTTACTAGTTTGAAGGAACAAAAAGGTTTTGATACGTCCTTAATCTCTCCAACAAATTTAAATTTATCATTTACAGATATGCTGAGAGAGGTTACACAAGGCGCTGAGGGAAAATATTTAAGCGTTGATAAGACAAGTTTGGACGCTGACAGAAGTATTTTGGGCGTTGACAGATCTGCATATGGAGGTGATGTATTCCAGTCATCATCTATCATCAAAGATGTTCCTACTCAGGTATTATCATCTACCTTACCAACAATTGAACCAACAGATAAGGGTAAGGGTAAGTTGGTAGAAGAAGTTGTTCCAAAGAATGCAGCTCAGGTTGAATTTGATAGAAGATTGGCTGAGCAAATGATGGAACAAGGTGAGAAGGAAAAGTCACCATTTGTTGTGACTTCTGAGGAAGAAAGTGATGGAGGCAGCTCAGATTCAAGTGTGATGATTGTTGAACCAGAAAGACTTGAGTATGGTGATGAGCTTGCTAAGGAAAGGCTGAGAGATTTGAAGTTGCAAATTGATTTTGATATGCCAGAGGTAGTTCAGATGTACAATTCTTGGGAAGAAAGCTGCATGGATAATCCAGACTTGACCATTTCAGATCAGATATGGGGTTTGGAAATTCTTCTTAGAGTTCAGCAGGATTGTAAGGTGATGTTGAAGTACAGGGCAAGCAACATTCTCTCTGAATTGAAAAGGGATAGAAGGAAGCTCTATTTTATGTTGCTCAAATGTCATGGAGTTGGATGGACACATCAAAAGCTGAAGGCTTTGACATTTGATGAGTTGGAACATAGGGCTTATCCTATTTGGGTGAAAGTGCAGGAAGAGAACACTTTCAGACTTCTTTCAGATGAAAGAAAGGAGCAACTTGCAGAAGAGATGGCAATCAAGAAAGCTATGATAGTCCCTAGACCAGTGAAGAAGGGATTTGTTCTTGAGTTTCCAAAAGATATGTCTCAACTGTATCCAAGTGAAGCAATCATTAGAAAGAGCCTCAAGCTCTCCCCATTAGAAGCTTCAGATATGGTTCATGTGTTACCACTAGATTCCAGGAATCCAATTATAAGTTATGAGGAAGATGAATGTGGATTCTGGAAAATTGGAAGATTTGGCAAGGAGGTACACACTTTTACCACTCTCATATCTTTATTTGCAAGTTGTGACAGAGAAGACTTGGTAGACCTTTGGAGGTTGCTAGAGACCAAGTATGAGGCTGAAGCACCAACTTCAGCCAATGGAATAAAACTTTGGACCACATTCAAAAGAATGTGTGGGACAAATGAAGAAGATCCTGAAATATGGAAGGATCTTGAAGATGACCTCAGTGGTCTTCAATGGAGGTTATATTCAGCTGCTGGTGTATACCATTTGAGTTCTACAAAGTTTGCTGAGTATTTGCTTGTAGATGCTCAGTATTTCATATCCAAGGCTGTTTTGGAGAAGATGAAGGACACCCAGTTGGAGATAGACTACACAAGTGACGTGGCAAAGAATTTGATCAGATTTATTTATTACCAATATGATAAGGTTTGTCAGACTCCTCCAAGTTCTTAATGTTTATTCAGAAACTTGATCATAAGAGTGGATATCAAGTTTAGGGGAGGATTGTTGGGAATAAATTTAGGCCAGAACACTTGAACGCTGACAAGAACAACTCAAGCGTTGACAAGAGCAAAGTGAACGCTGACAGCATAAGCGTTGACAAGATAAAGTCAAGCGTTGACAGATTGAAGACAAGCACTGATGGAAGATGTGAGCTACACGTATATTATATTCTAGATTACTTCTAGTAAGGATAGAAACGACAATGTATTTTCTATGTTTATCTTTACCTAGAATAATTGATTTGTAGCTTATTGTACAAGACTTCTTGTTCTATAAAAGAAGATCTTTTAGGTTAATGTTTAATATCAGTTTTTCATAGTATTCGCAAGTTAAACCTTTCATTGTAATCAACAAGATTATTCTAATACAAGTGAAAGTTTGTTTAACATCATTGTGTTTTAGATCAAGTGTTAATTCCGCATAACACTTTGTTACTTTATTCATAAGCAAAGGTTTCTCTACGTGTAGTACTTGATCTAATCTCGTATACACAAAGCTAATCGATCTAAGTTTGGGATCAACAGTTAAAAGTGGTTTATGATTCTTTTGTGGTATAATTGATCGTTGATTATATGGATATGGGTTTGATATACACTTGTATGATGCGTCTTCAAAGAGACTCAAATGATAAGATAGGAGATTTCGTTGATGGGATGATGAGGTCAGTTTCTAGAAGGGATGAGAGTTTGGTATGAATGGGGGCGGAGTAAAAGATGAAATAAGATTAGGTTAAATGAGATAAATTAGGTATACAAGGATTATATACATCTAAGGATATGGCCTTAACTGACCCGGGTTAGGATCACAATGGTGCTGGCCCGATTCGTTGGCTATTGGGCTATGGTGACACTGTATATGATCTCGTTTATGGACCATATATATAGCACACATATGTTGGGGGCTGAGTTATAAAGGCATTGAATGAACGTGTATAAAATATCCATCGTAGTGCTAGGTCTTGAAATTTGATACCAAAGTGAGTTGGGCAGATTATATTAATTGGTCCGGATAATGGTTATATGGCGTCTACTCACTCATTTCAATCATAGAAAGCCCTCATTTTAAAAACCTAATTCTCGAAAAAGTTTTTCGACGACCTCACCGCGGAGGTCGATCCGCGCATCAGTTGGGTATATGATTGATTTGGCTTCCAAGTAAAGTTAACTAGATGACATTGACAGCTTCTCATCTCTTGTAGTCAATGTCTAGTTAATGGCACTCAAACAACACAGACACACACAACAAACACGAAGACAAAAACAAACAAACACTAAAACGATCCTTTAAGATTCACTAAAATTGTCAAAACGGCTAGTATTCGGGCAAAGTAATGTCAAGTGATTACGAAGTGGATTTGGTATTTATTATTTGAAGGTGAAGTGGAATATCACGAAGGCGTCTACTCAATTCACCATCGAGCCTTTTCACCCCCTCTATCGATTGATGATTCGCTTCAGCATTAATGATTAAGACTTGATTTATCTAGTTTCCACTGTCAAGGGGTGGATGGTCGACGACATGGACAACTATCATTTAAGGAGTTACGTTGTAGTGCTCAGTGTCACACTCACCGGGAGTTGTGGATACTTCAAGAGGTGTTCTACATCTTATACCTCTCTCTTTATGTATAAGATTCTAAGAGACGTTTCTCTGCACCGTTCTTTAATCAACACAGTGCTAAGCGTAAGTAACAAATTTGGGAGATTGTACTTTAGTTTCAAGTTTGGAATATCAGGTTTACTTCACCAGTGGTCACTACAGATAGCCGAAAGAATAAGAGGTCGGTAAGTTTAGCCAGAGAGTACAAGAGTAGAGATGTGATCAGCAAACAATTCTCACGAGCAACTTGAGCAACAAAATGTCAACAAAGATTTCTGCTTCAGACACGGACTTCTCACGATTCTGATTGTACTCGTCAGATGATGCTATCGAGTGTTCTTAACCACCATACTTTTAACAAGAATGCTACCGAGTGTTCTTAACCACCATACATTTGACAAGAACGCTACCGAGTGTTCGTCACCATCATACTTTCGACAAGAACATCTCGCGATTTTGACCGTACACGTCAGATGATGCTTCCGAGAGTTCGTCACCATCATGGGGGAAGAACGTGTACTTTGGAGACTTAGTTCCCACTCTAAAGTACTTAGTTCAACTTCCAGGGGGAAGCATTCTACAAGCGTGAGAAGATTTGTTGCTGATTTCTTACATGTTCCCCCAAACACATAATCATGAAGACCAAAAATGTCATGGTAGTAGTTACTTGGTGTGGTTTGCTTCTTCTTCTACAAAATTCCGCTGTGCACTTTAAATGTCAAAGATAGAAGATTGCTCAAGCTACAAGTTCTGCTCAAGACAGGGATATTGGTTTGGGGGGAAGCTGATTCAGAAGCTTCGTCAAAAAGAAGTCTATGAAGAAAGCTTTTCAAGACATGTGGTATGAATTGGGGGGAAGTTAATCTAGTTCATACATGATACAATGGTTCCTCAACAAGCAAAGACAAAGAGGATTCAAACTGGGGTATAAGTTTTTTTAGAAGACTTGAAGACAACGGTGTCACCCTCAGCATTGGAAGCAAACTTAATACTGTCATATTTTTGTTGTATTTGCATTTGTTAGGAACATTGTAAGTAATTCCGTA
The DNA here is from genome assembly GCA_025667525.1 of Glebionis coronaria. Lineage (NCBI taxonomy): Eukaryota > Viridiplantae > Streptophyta > Magnoliopsida > Asterales > Asteraceae > Glebionis > Glebionis coronaria. The sequence goes on along the minus strand of CM046875.1, from coordinate 86,090,230 downwards.
TGTCACCACATTGGGGGAAGATTGTTAGCCTTAAAATGTGTGCGACTAACGGAATTACATTAGTTTCATAGCCGGGACTTGCAGGGACTAATATTGTCATATGTAAAGTCCAAGTCCCGTGCTATATAAACCCCTCCATACTTCCATGGAGGGGTGAGGCTTTTCATTTCTTGTCTTACCTTTCTCTCTCTAGAATAAAACACACTTTTATTCTCTCTTGTTTCTCTCACTAAAATGGCTAAACACTACTTCTATCCTCCCCGACCTCCGGATCTTTTACCCGTGTTCTTAGTGAATCCAAGTTAACATTTGGTATCAAGAGCCTATAGTGGATAGGTGATTGAAGATTCGTGTGTGGTGTTCTTGAATTTTCGTGGCCTTTTTGATCCATATCTCACGTCCCATATCTTTTTTTTGTGTTTTTATGGTCTTTTCTTGATACAAATCATCTACATACTAGTAGTAGTGATTTAGGTATCTTGGTTTTGGCTAAAACACAAATTTTTTTTGGATCAAAAGTTGCGAAATTTCTTGTTTTTCTTCATTCCGAAATTCTAGCAGAAACTTCCATCGGAAAGTACAAATTGTACTTGGGCTTCCATCGCAATAACCATCACCATCGGAAAGGGTTTTGGTTCTACATTGCGATACGTGGGTTTTTATTACTTATTCCGATCTGGACATTCCGATCGTACTTTGCGATCTGGATTCCGACGGGTATAAGGAAGTATATTAAGTCGTTACTCTGCTTGAATTTTGACAGCCACATTGCGATCTGGACATTTCGACAGGCTTTGCGATCTGAGTATTCCGATAGGCTTTGCGATCTGAGTATTCCGACAGGCTTTCCGATCTGGACATTACGATCTGGACATTACGATCTGAGCATTGCGATCTGAGCATTGCGATTGAGCATTCCGATTGAGCATTCCGATCTGGACATTCCGATCTGGACATTCCGATAAGTATTCCGATGGACATTCCGATGGGTATTTTGTTTGAGTAATTTTTAGACTTAGCCACTATCTAGACTAGTTTCGGAACGTAGTTTACACGAAGATTTAAAAAAAAAAAAAAAAAAAAAAAAGAGTTAAAATTTTTAGGTCAAGTAAATTCAAATTTTTTCCCTACTAGTTTTTGGCTATTTCTAACTCAAATTCAAATTTTGGCGATACAAAATTTTTCGGCTTACCGTTTTGTCAGACTGAGGAATTTATTGTCGGACTGAGAAAAAAAAAAAAAAAAAAATTTGAATTTTCGGAATTTCAATTTTAACCACACATCATCACAACAAATCCACTAAGATCTTCAATTCATTCACAAGTATTCACCATGTCTAACAACAACATCAACATTGCAACTGCTAATCAAATTCGTTTGGAACAAGGTGGCAACGGTAATCCACCTGTGCTCACTGCCGGTTGCTACGTTCAATGGAGATCTCGTTTTCTCAGATTTCTCGACGGAAAAGAAAACCAAACTGCTCTTCGTCACTGCCTTGAGAATCCACCACCAGTTTTTGAATTCAAACCAATTACCACACAGGCAGAGGATGGTACCTCATCAACTATACGAGCTATGGAGGATTTTGACACATGTTCTGCTGAGAAAAAGAAACTCCTCCAAGCTGAAGCTGATGCTGTAAATTTCATACTCACTGGAATTGATAACGATATCTATTCCACAGTTGATGCATGTCCTAATGCTATGGAAATGTGGAATGCAATTCATCGATTGAAGCAAGGTGAGTCAATCAATGTTCAAGATCTCGAGACTAATCTACTTTGGGAGTTTGGAAAATTCACATCTGAAGATGGTGAATCCATTGACTCATATTACTCGAGATTCTACAAAATGATGAATGAGCTTGTAAGAAATCAGTGCACCATCTCCAATCATCATGCCAATGTTCAGTTTCTACTTCAACTCAAACCGGAATGGCAAAGGTTTGTGACTTTGGTCAAACAAAGGGAGGATATCAAGACTATATCTTACCACAAACTTTATGATATCTTGAAACAACATCAGAATGAAGTGAATGAACTAAGGGCTGAAAAGGCAGAACGGTCTGCTAATTCTATTGCTTTTGTGGCTGCTACTTCAACAAAACCCGTTCCTCGTCAACAACCACCTACTCATTCCTCAAAGTCATCAAGCTCATCCACCAAACCTCTAGTTGCTGCTAAACACAAAGCAAAAGCAATTGTCCCCACTCCACCTCCAAAGTATGACACCGAGTCAGATGGAGACAGTGATGATGAACAAACTTCAAGGGACAAGAAGATTGAAGAACTCATGTCTTTACTCACCACAACTTATAAGAAGATCTACAAACCTACCAACAACAACCTCAGATCATCATCCAATGCTAGATATAAGGAAGTTGATCATGCACCTAGGTATGATCGTGATGCTAGGTATGATAATCAGAGGATGATGAATCAAGTTGGGGCTAGAGATACTGTAGGCACTCCGGTGGTGCAGACGACTGGGATTCAATGCTTCAACTGCAAGGGATTTGGGCACATGGCTAGGGAATGTAAGAAGCCAAAACGGGTTAAGGATTCGGGATATCACAAGGAAAAGATGTTGCTGTGCAAGAAAGAAGAAGCAGGAATTCCACTCACAGCAGATGAAGTTGACTGGCGTGATGACACTGATGATGAAGCCGATGATCAAGAGCTAGAGGCACATTATGTGTACATGGAAAAGATTCAAGAAGTGCTTCCAGATACTGCTGATACTTCTGGACCTATCTTTGATACTGAGCCAATTGAAAAGGTACCAACAAATGATAACTATAATGTGTTTGCTAATAAACGACGGCATCCTGAGCAACCTGAAAGCATCAATGACACATATGTAATGGACACGGAGGATAGAAATATCTCTACGGACTCACAGCATATGTGTAATGATGACGGAAAAGCTGTTCAGGATACTGACTCGGATGAGGACCATGATTTGCTTGCGTCTATTATTGATTCTTTAAAACATGAAATTGAGGAAAACAAAGATGCTAATAAACGATTGAAGCAAGCAAACACATCCTTAGCCGAGGAGATAGACAGGCTTAAAGAGTGTGATTATGTAAAAGAAGCTGATCGACGGGTTGCAATAGCTAATGGTTTGGTATATGAACGTAAGGTGCTCAACGAACAATATTGTTCTGAAGTAACACACGAAATTCATATGTCAAAACAGAAGATATCGGAACTTGAAGAACAACTGCTGCTACATAAACTCCAAATTACTGAATTAGAGTCGGTTAACAAAGAACAAACTGAGCTTTATAAAACTCGTGAAGAAAAGGATATTGAAAAAATTCTTGCTTTGGAAAAGAGAGTCGACACGTTAAACAACATTGTTTACAAAACGGGTCAGTCTATTCAAACTATGAATATGCTCAATAGAAATATGAAAACGAGTTTTGTCAAGCCTGAATATCTCAAGAAAGCTCAAAGTACCAAGCCTGCTCTTTATGATATCGGTTGTTATGTTGATAATCTTGCTCTTATGCTTTCCCCTGACTGCGACGAAATCATTCGTCAACAAGAAGAAAGTCGATCAAACTTAAGTGATTTAATAAACCTTTCTGATTCTAACAATCATATTAAGTTTGTCCCTCAAAAAGAACTTTCAAAAGAACAAAAGATGTATAATAGTGTTCCACCACCAAGTGATGAACCACAAAAGAAAGTTTCTTTAAAAAGGAGTTTCAAAAAGCAATCAATTTTGTTAGAAAAGCGAATTTTGGATGAAAAACGTAAATGGGATGAGAAAAGCAAAAGTGTTCAGCAATTTGAGTTTATAAAACAAGGGGTTTTAAATTTGTACAAAGGTGTCGTCGACTATGAAAAAGTTTCTAGGGATACCATTTGGAATATTAAACCTAACCCACAAGTAGAAGTCGTCATTCAACAATGCATTGTTCCAACCATTGATGATCTTTCAAAAAATGTGGAAATGTTTTATAATGCTCTCACTGAAGAAATGTTAACTGATTTAAGCTATGTAAAATCTCTTGAAGATGAAGTTGATTTTCTTCAAATTAAATTAAAGACACAAGAACACCAACTTTCTAACGAAATTGATCGACTTTCTAAGGAATATTTTTATGCTGACCATATGAATGCTATACTTGGTGTGTATACCGATCTTGATCAATATTGTCATGTAGCATGTCTTGTGTCAGAATCGGACGCGAAATGTCGCAATCTTGAAGTAGAGCTTTCAAAACAAATTCAGTTATATAACAAACTTTCGAAAAGCTTTTCTCAACTTGAGAAACACTCCATTTCTCTTGAACTTGCTTTACAAAAAGGTGAAAAATCTCATAATCATAAAAAGTGTCAAGAAATGTCAGCTTCTTCGTTTCGTCTACTAAATGAAAAAGATTTCGAAATAAATGATTTGAAAGCTCAGCTAAAAGAAAGGGACATTGCCATAAGTGAGTTACAGAAACTCATTGAGAAAATGAAAGGAAAGTCTGTTTTGGGTAAACCATCCACCGTTCGTCAACCGAATGCGGTTAAATGCCCTAAATCATCTATTTTGGGACAATACCCACAGACTTTGCCTAAGATAGGAAATGATAAGAGTACTAATGTGATAGCACCTGGAATGTATAAGATGAACACTAAGCCCACTCAAACTGGAACATCGCGGTTACCTCAGAATATTAAGAAAACTAATCAACGTGTATCTTCTTCTACAGGAGTAATCCCCACTACTAGCGTTAGCGGACCACAGCTTAAGAGCAATAGAATGCAAGATAAGGTCATGCCTAACAATAGTCAAGGAAAGAAGTTGGAAGTAGAAGACCACCGTAGGAATTTTAAGTTTTCTAAGAATAAAACGTCTGTAACTGTATGTAATGACAGTTTAAATGCTAAGACCTCGAATGTTGAATTTGTTTGTGATGAATGTGGCAAATGTGTTCGTACTTTCAATCATGATGCTTGTGCTCTTAATTATAATGGCGTGAATACTAGAACTAGGAAGCCTATTCGTATGCCCACTAGTACTAGTAAACCCACAAGAACTTTGAACCAATCCACTGAGCAACCACTTAAGAAACTAAGTGCGTTAGAATCCACTACTCTACGTAAACAAAGCAGGTTAAAGAAGCTTTATGAGAACATGATTAGGACATGTACACGGGGGTATTCGAGATATACACCACCCGGATACAAATGGGTACCTAAGTTAACCACTTTAGTGATTGGGTCTAGGAATATCAGCTTGCCTGTAGACTTTGCATCTAGGCCCACTACTATTTTGGAACCCGTCTCTATCAAGGGATCCCATTTGTCAAATGCTACATTGTCTTCTAATTCTTCTGCAGCTCGTCGAACTCATCCTATTCATAATGGACTCCGGGTGCACAAAGCACATGACGGGCAATCTCAAGCTTCTCATTAACTTCGTGGAGAAGTTTCTGGGTACGATACGGTTTGGAAATGATCAATTTGCACCGATACTCGGATATGGAGACTTGGTTCAAGGGAATATCACTATAAAACGGGTTTATTACGTCGAGGGACTGAATCACAATTTATTCTCGGTTGGTCAATTTTGTGATGCGGATTTGGAAGTGGCCTTTCGGAAATCTACTTGCTATGTTAGAGACTACGATGGGAATGACCTTCTTACAGGTTCTCGTGGTTCTGATCTCTACACAGTAACTCTTCAAGACACATCTTCAACAAATCCAATTTGCTTAATGGCTAAAGCTTCTTCATCTCAAGCATGGTTATGGCATCAACGATTGTCACATCTCAACTTTGACACCATCAACTTGCTTTCGAAGAATGATATTGTGACCGGTCTTCCTAAGTTGAAATTCGTCAAAGACCATCTTTGTTCTTCTTGTGAGTTGGGGAAAGCAAAACGGAAGTCTTTCAAAACAAAGACTACCCCTAGCTCAAAAGGACGATTGGAACTTCTACACATGGATTTATGTGGTCCCATGCGTGTAGAGAGTATTAACGGGAAAAAGTATATTCTAGTGATTGTTGATGATTACTCTAGATACACATGGACTTTCTTCTTAAGGTCCAAAGATGAAACACCAGAGGTTCTCAAAAACTTTCTCAAGATGATACAACGCAATCTTCAAGCTCAAGTCTTAACCGTAAGAACGGATAGGGGTACTGAATTTTTGAACAAGAACTTGCAATCTTACTTTCAAGAAGAAGGCATCGAACATCAAACGTCTATTGCTCGAACTCCTGAACAAAACGGTGTTGTCGAAAGGCGGAACCGTACTTTGGTTGAGGCTGCTCGAACAATGCTCTCTGCTTCAAAATTACCGCTATTCTTCTGGGCTGAAGCAATTGCAACTGCCTGTTATACTCAGAATCGTTCTCTCGTTATCCCTAGACATGAAAAGACACCTTACCACATCATCAATGGCAGGAAACCTACTGTCAAATTCTTTCACGTATTTGGATCTTTATGCTACATTCTTAAAGACGGTGAGAATCTCGACAAGATGAAAGAAAAAGGTGATGCATGTATTTTTGTGGGGTATGCGACATTGTCGAAAGGATATCGGGTCTATAACAAGAGAACAAAGATCATTGTCGAAACAATTCATGTGAACTTTGACGAATTGCCACAAATGGTACTTGATCACAACAGCTCAAGTCCCGCACCTCAATGTCCAGCAATGGCACCTACACACAACAGTGTACGTCCCGTGCAAGAATGTCAAGAAAACACTCCTACAGCAAACTCGACGGATACGACACAAATGAGTGAGTTGGTTGATTTATATGATCCAATGTTTGATGAATATTACCATAGAAACAATCAAGTTGTGTCAAAGCCTTCCGCTGTCACCACTACTGATGCACCCGAACAAAGTCAAAAAGACACAACTGCCTCTACTTCAGCAACCGTTGCTCAAGAGAATATTCCATTAGATACTCAACAAACTCCAGAAACAGTCATACAACCAACATCACCAACTGTCAATGCTGCAGGAAGTAACAACAATCAAGCAGTCGATGCACAACCTGACGGTGAAGAATTTATCAATCCGTTCGGTACACCGGTACACGAAGTCGGAGAGTCTTCTACTCAACATGTTGATCCGTCCAACATGCATACATTCTACCAACCATATCCATCCACTCACCATTGGACACGTGATCATCCATTGGAGCAAGTCATTGGAAATCCTTCACAACCGGTTCGAACACGCAGACAACTCGAAACCGATGGCGATGTGTGTATGTATGCACTCACCGTGAGTTCAACTGTACCTACGAACATCAAACAAGCCATGACTGATCATGCGTGGATTGAATCAATGCAAGACGAAATTCATCAGTTTGAACGCCTAAATGTTTGGGAACTTGTTGACCGACCCTATGGAATGTCAATTTTAGATTTCAAATGGATCTGGAAAAACAAACTGGATGAAGAACAAACCATCATCAAAAACAAATCTCGTCTTGTGGTTAAGGGATACCGTCAACAAGAAGGCATAGACTATGATGAATCATTCGCTCCAGTCGCTCGTTTGGAAGCAGTCAGAATATTCCTTGCTTATGCTGCACATAAGGGCTTCACGGTTTTTCAGATGGACGTTAAAACTGCTTTTCTCAACGGTCATTTGAAGGAAGAAGTGTATGTGAATCAGCCGGAAGGATTCATCGATCCTCATCATCCTGACAAAGTTTATCGTCTCAAAAAGGCTGTATATGGACTTAAACAAGCTCCAAGGGCATGGTACGAAGAACTTTCAAATTTCTTGGTGTCCAAAGGATTCTCCAAAGGTTCTATTGATCCTACTCTCTTTACTAATAAATATGGGGATGACATAATGCTGGTGCAAGTTTATGTTGATGACATTATTTTTGGTTCTACGAACCCAAAACTTTCAAAACGTTTTGAAAAATTAATGCACAGCAGATTTGAAATGTCAATGATGGGGGAGCTAAAATTCTTTTTAGGACTCCAGATTCATCAATCCCCACGTGGTATCTTCATTAACCAAGCTAAGTATGCTCAAGAGATACTTAAAAAGCATGGTATGACCTCATGTGCTCGCGTTGGTACACCATTGTCGACCACATCCCTAGACGCTGACTTGTACTCATATCCCGTAGATCAAACGCGATATCGCAGTATGATCGGGTCACTTATGTACCTTACAGCCAGCAGGCCTGATATTCATCATGCCACATGCTATTGTGCACGATATCAAGCCAGACCTACTCAAAAGCACCTCAAAGAGGTTAAACGGATCTTTCGGTACCTTAAGAATACCATTCACATGGGACTCTGGTATCCGAGGGAAACCGGTTTTCATCTAACGGCTTTTTCAGATTCTGATCACGCAGGTTGTCTTGATAGTCGTAAAAGCACTTCTGGTAGCATACAATTTCTAGGGGAAGACAAGCTTGTCAGCTGGTCGTCAAAGAAGCAGGATTGCACTTCGCTCTCATCAGCTGAAGCAGAATATGTGGCTCTATCCGCGTGTTGTGCTCAAGTCCTCTGGATGAGAACTCAACTCACGGATTATGGCTTCCACTTTGATAAAATACCTATGTATTGTGACTCAAAGTCGGACATAGCCATATCTTGCAATCCGGTTCAGCACTCCCGCACCAAGCACATCGATGTCAGATATCACTTCATCAAGGAACAAGTGGAACGCGGCATCGTAGAATTATACTTTGTCAGAACTGAGTACCAGCTGGCAGACTTGTTTACAAAAGCTCTATTGAAAGATAGGTTTGCGTATCTCGTTGGCCGTCTTGGTATGAAGTATATGACTCCAGAAGACTTGGAGGTTTTGGCAAATGAAGCTGCTTGATATTCTCTCACAATGACTTCTAGGTGCATCACAGCTTAGAACTCGGACATCAACTAAGGAAAGTTTATCTCGGACGATAACTTATCCTTCTCAACGAGAAATTCATATTTCTCGGTCATGAGCTTCTCATAAAAACATTCAAAGTTTTTAAGTTCATGAAAAACGATTTCTAAGTAAATGTCAGCTTAGAACTCGAACTTCAACTTAAGGAAAGTTTATCACGGATGATAACTTATCCTTCACAACGAGAAATTGATTTTTCTCGGTCATGAGCTTGTCACAAAACAATCAAAGTTTTGAGCTCATGAAAAACGGACCCGAAAGGGGAGTGTACGTTTCAGTGCGCTTTCCCTAATCAATAGAAGAGAAGTCTTCTATCCTGATTATTTTAAAACCGTTGAACACAATTTTTCAAGAATTTCTCAAAAGGTTTTTCTAAATCTTTCAAAATTGTGTGTTCAACACTCCCTTCCTCATAAGTGGTTTTTATATCTCAAAATTGTCATATGTTATTTTGATCAATTTTTGAGGGGGAGCGTTTTAAAATCAAGCCTTTTAATGTTGTTGGGTACATCTCTAAAATGTCATATTTTATGTATCCAACACATTCCGAAAATGATATGAAATTGTCAAATGTAATATATTATATCGGAAAAGGCATCTCAACTCCGTACCTCAACATATTTTGTGGTGTCGTTTTTCTAAAATTTTGTCAAATTTTGTCTCAAGACACACATATATTGTTGAGGGGGAGCGACCCGACTGAAAATGTTCCATGCTTCATACGTGCACACATGTTTCTCTCCCAATCGGTTTTCAGAAATTGTCATATTTTAATCAATTAGTATCTCTAATATGATGGTTTTATATTAGAGATAGGGGGAGAAAATGTGATTAAAATGTAATATATCGCAACATGTGATCTTAAAGACTCAAGTGCAACTCTTTCCTTCACATGCCAAACTATTTCGTATATCGATGCATGTGTGTAGGGGGAGCTTTTCGAAAAGATAAAACTTTCAAAGTGTTAAAAGTTTTGATTTTTATCAAGCACTTTGAATGGTTTTCAATGGTTTATGGTTATGATCTATACCCAAAACAACCTACTATCCACGACGGAACGATGGAGTCAAAAGGTGGTTTAGGATAGGAAACTAAGTCCTATGATCCAACCAGAACCGGAGGGATCTATCCAAGGACATTCCATAGCTAGAAATAGTTGTCCTTAGGAAAGATGGAGTGGAATGAAGCTGAATGCGGACCAAGTACTTAAGTTAGCACTGGAACAATCACAACAAGGTGCTAATGATGACGTATTGGTAAGCATTGAAGGAGTTGAATATTCTATGCAACTTAGGAAGAAACCGGGGTCAATACATCTATTGAAGACAAGTCATCATGGACCTAGTGATGCAATGCACAACCCTTCCCAGCCATTCGAGTTTCTCTCAAAAGAAACTTGTCTCATTGTCACGGAGATCAACACGTATCTATTGACTTTCTCACTCCGAGTCAGTTAATATTGAAAAGGTGGCAGTCTGCTCCATCCTCCGATTACCAAAAATGCACTTATTGAGTCTAGAGCCAAACGAGATCAATTTATCATCTCATTAGGACACAATCGAGTCCTACGCATTATCCTTGTGATATTGCCAGAACATCTGAGTGATACGATTCACAATGAAGATGGAAATCCTGCTTGAGCCAACATCAAACAAGCTCATGGTAGGTAACTTGTGCGATTCTACACGAATCAAACTTGTGAGAACTGGAAAGCAACTAAGTTTGGATTCTTAATTGATTCAAACTTGATTCCAGGTTTCTTCGCAAAATCCGTGTGATCTTGCCAGAACATTCAGAGTGACACTCATTAGTGTTCACAATGACGAATGGAAATCCTTCCAGTGTCAACATCAAACAGCACTGCGGTAGGTAACTCGCAAGATTCTCTATGAATCAAGCTTGTGACAAACTGGAAAGCAACAATGGTGCGATTCTTTTAGAATCAAACTTGTTCCAGGAAATATGAATTGACGACTCTAATCAGACGGATAATTTATCCTTATGATTCACTCTTTACGTTCGCAGTCTGCTTTGAGACGGTCGAGTAAAGAGAACTGGCTACTACCGCCGGGAAACCCTGTCAAGGAGGTTCTTAATCGAATCTACCTGATCACAGGTACGGTATTTAATACCGTTTAACTGTCTTCACCGACCGGAGGTAAAACGCTACCGAGTTAGGATGAAATGTTCAAAGCCATTTTATCCGTGTCTATATGTGTTGCTGCATATCAAGAAGGTGGCGTAGCTGTGTAACCGATGTCGATTCAGAAGTCACAAGAGCACAAGATGGCGATAATCAAGATACCTAAGAATGTAAGAATGTAATAGGTCATCTTAGTCACAAGGAGTACAGATGAAGATCTCAAGCACTCAAAGTCAAATGACAAAGGCTCAAGATAAAGATCAAGAAAGCATGAAGGAACCAAGTTGTTACAAACAAGATCAAGACCAAGATACAAGACCAAAGCAGGAAGATCTCCTCTACAAGAATGTATTCACTCAATCATCTTATGCTTTTTAAGCTTTTTAAGATGACCGATACATTGGGGGAGATTGTTAGCCCTATATTTTATATAGTCGAACAAGAATGTAATAGGTCATCTTAGTCGTTAAAAGGTCTTGTATTGTAATAGGTTAGTCGGAAAAAAAAACCGGGCTTGGACTTTAAGCTAATATTGTATAAGTTAGGGGCGTAAGCCCAAAACAAAGCCAAGCCCGGCCCAAGATGAAGCCCACAAAGGCCTTAGGCCGTGGCATATATAACCCTCTTCCACATGTGGAAGAGGGTGTTGGTTCATTTTACTTTCTCTCTCTAGTAAACATAAACCTTCCAAATCTCTCTTGTTTCTCTCTCTACTTTTCTTCTCTTTCTCTCTCTAAATATCTCTTCTAAATCTTGTGTTATGGATTGAATAGGAACAACATTAGCCTTGTCACATAATCAAATAAAACTTTATTGCACCAAACACAATCTTCAAAAACGAGCCATAAAATTTTAAACAGTCAGTTCTGTCCGAGATCCTTTGTCATCCAATATATCTTTTGTATGTATTGTCCGATATCGAACGATACTTGTCAGTGCTTAAAAACCATATATCAGACAACACGCTGTCAGCGTCTAAATTACAACGTGTCAGCGTCTTCTCTGTCAGCGTGTGTTTTATTCTTGTCAGCGGCTCAGCTCAACCACTGACACCATCTGTGTTTGCAACATCACGTAAAGCAAAACTTGGTACCTAGCTTTACCTTTTCTTTTGGCAACATACCAAACTGTATATCGTATGTCTCTTTGTATGAAGATGACGTGTTATCATTCATATGTGGGACCAAACGAGCATGACAAACATATACACGAATTGACCGCAATAATTTGAATAATCACAATGGACCACTTTTCGTTGTCTTCTAGCAGAATATAATAACCCACTTTGAGTAATACTGTAACTAGAAAATCGTGTATAACAAAGAAAGTAATATACCTCTTTCACATTCTTAAGCCACATTCTTTTTCTTTTCTGCCTGGGACCACACGAAAGTAATATACGTCCTTTCTTTTTGCTTGATCTCTCATGATCACAGCAACCATCTTTATTCTTTCAAAAACTTGCGCATCTTATCTCTTGTCCCCACTTCTTTTTACTAACACACGTGATCAAGATTGTTGTTACAATGTTTTCTGGTTGGGACCCACGTGAGTGCATAAAAGCAGTATATCCCAAAAATTACCTTCGACCTTTGTGTAAACCGATTTTGTGGACCATAGCAGATAATTCTCTCAATCCTATTAATGAGCAGCACACCTTCGTTGACCGCCTTTTTCTTTTCCTCGCGAACTCACGCAAGTCCTTTGCTTTTATCACAAGAAAAACAAATTGCACCAATTCAAGTCTTGCTCCACATCTCGTTCTGCTTTCTTGTACATTAAAAAATCATGGACTACACACACAAATCATATCAGTAGTACCAAGTGGACCAATGTTCTTCATATGTGATCAGTACTTTATGTATATCGTGGAGCACAAACTCGATGCAATCAACAACAGCATCTCACACAAATAGTTGTACAATCATAAAACAATCACTTGTTTCCTACTGTTGTAACAAGCCATACTGGCGTAACCTTGTCGCTTGAGATCGAAGACTAATGCAGATCTAGGGTTTTTAACAAACCCTAAAAATAAAAACAAAAAATATATGAAGCTATAATCTTGGTACCACATGTATTCCCAGCCATAATCACGAACCAACATCACTCTTTTCTATTTTAATGTCGATCTAGGGTTTAAACGAAACCCTAATACTTTTCTTCTTATCGTATGCATTATGGAATCACCACAGCCTCAAAAACCTTACTTTTCTGCTTTTAAATTCGATCTACGGTTTAGGGGGAGAAACCCTAAATCTTATTTAACAAAAAAAACAAAAACAGAAAATCGATACCTTCCTCTGCAACGAACTTCGACGACGTATAACTCTCCCATAACAACTCAGATCGACGATCGCTCCAGTGAGATCCAAGACACCTATACTGAGAACCACTAACAAAAATTTCGCGACGATCCAACGGTTAACGAATGAGTTATCGCAGTTTGAAAACGGCTGCGCAGTGAGATCCGAACATAAAACCTAGACGGGTTTTTCTTCTTATTCGCCATTCTTCGACTTGAACACCTTGTTGATCCTAGCATCGAGAGCCACCCGTTCTGATACCAATTGTGGAATCCAATATTCACGGATCGATTAAGCTTACTAGGATAATCAACGTTCATATGATAAACATAGCGGAATTAGAACATTGATTATGAACAAGGTATTTCTTTTCCAACGATTACTTTATTCCAAACGATTACTTGCACTAAACGATTACAAGTAACCTCTAGGCGTGTATACATTGAATCCCACGCCTAGAACACAAAGACACTTTAGGTTTACAATGTGGATAATTGAATGAATAAACCTATGCAGGGTGTGTGTTTATATACTACACATAACCCTTTTTACAAGAAATCTAATTACACTAGAAATCCCTCCATCTTTTGCTAATAAGTCCTCCTTGTTGTATGAAAGGGCTCCATATTCTTGTAAAACTTGAATCTTCTTCCCCTTTTTGTCACATCCAATAGGGGTCTTCTAAAGATAAACAACTAATAACCGCTTCCCCTTGAGTGGTGCATGTAAATGAATCACGAACCATGTAGACTCTAATTGTAGATGACGATTGAAGAAAAACGAATATAACCTATTTGTTGAAGAAGTGGAATCTCCCAAGCTTGTACCTTATATCTTGCACTATCCATGTGACGTCGAACTTATATGAAAACGTTAAAGTATAAGCAGACCTCGATCTCTTGTCAAAATCCTCATCCTTTGTGAGACACTTAGCACGATAATGTAACTCCTTCAAGTGATAGCAAGCTGACCATTTGCTAGACTTGACAAGTCTTCGTCACCAACATAAACGAACAAGCAAGTTATCTCAAAAGAGAGGCGAATCTTTTGAGATATGATAAAATACAAACCTACGAAAAACAACTCCAACACCAAATAAGTAATAATCAAACCTCTTCATCGAAACCTCCAATTTGCAATGAAAATCATCTAAGTACAATATCATCCTCTTCTTTTATGCAACTGCTGCCTCTGTCGGCGTTCTGCTTCTAATCCAAGTCGGTACGTAACCGCAAGGTTAGCCTTGTCACATAATCAAATAAAACTTTATTGCACCAAACACAATCTTCAAAAACGAGCCATAAAATTTTAAACAGTCAATCTGTCCGAGATCCTTTGTCATCCAATATATCTTTTGTATGTATTGTCCGATATCGAACGATACTTGTCAGTGCTTAAAAACCATATATCAGACAACACGCTGTCAGCGTCTAAATTACAACGTGTCAGCGTCTTCTCTGTCAGCGTGTGTCTTATTCTTGTCAGCGGCTCAGCTCAACCACTGACACCATCTGTGTTTGCAACATCACGTGAAGCAAAACTTGGTACCTAGCTTTACCTTTTCTTTTGGCAACATACCAAACTGTATACCGTATGTCTCTTTGTATGAAGATGACGTGCTATCATTCATATGTGGGACCAAATAAGCATGACAAACATATACACGAATTGACCACAGTAATTTGAATAATCACAATGGACACTTTTCGTTGTCTTCTAGCAGAATATAATAACCCACTTTGAGTAATACTGTAACTAGAAAATCGTGTATAACAAAGAAAGTAATATACCTCTTTCACTTTCTTAAGACACATTCTTTTTCTTTTCTGCCTGGGACCACACGAAAGTAATATACGTCCTTTTTTTTTGCTTGATCTCTCATGATCACAGCAACCATCTTTATTCTTTCAAAAACTTGCGCATCTTATCTCTTGTCCCCACTTCTTTTTACTAACTCACGTGATCAAGATTGTTGTTATGTTTTCTGGTTAGGACCCACGTGAGTGCATAAAAGCAGTATATCCCAAAAATTACCTTCGACCTTTGTGTAAACCGATTTTGTGGACCATAGCAGATAATTCTCTCAATCCTATTAATGAGCAGCACACCTTCGTTGACCGCCTTTTTCTTTTCCTCACGAACTCACGCGAGTCCTTTGCTTTTATCACAAGAAAAACAAATTGCACCAATTAAGTCTTGCACCACATCTCGTTCTGCTTTCTTGTACATTAAACAATCATGGACTACACACACAAATCATATCAGTAGTACCAAGTGGACCAGTGTTCTTCATATGTGATCAGTACTTTATGTATATCGTGTAGCACAAACTCGATGCAATCAACAACAGCATCTCACACAAATAGTTGTACAATCATAAAACAATCACTTGTTTCCTGCTGCTGTAACAAGCCATACTGGCGTAACCTTGCTGCTTGAGATCGAAGACTAATGCAGATCTAGGGTTTTTAACAAACCCTAAAAATAAAAACAAAACGTATATGCAGCTATAATCTTGGTACCACATGTATTACCAGCCATAATCACGAACCAACATCACTCTTTTCTGTTTTTAATGTCGATCTAGGGTTTAAACGAAACCCTAATACTTTTCTTCTTATCGTATGCATTATGGAATCACCACAGCCTCAAAAACCTTACTTTTCTGCTTTTAAATTCGATCTAGGGTTTAGGGGAAGAAACCCTAAATCTTATTTAACAAAAAAAACAAAAACAGAAAATCGATACCTTCCTCTGCAACGAACTTTGACGACATATAACTCTCCTATAACAACTCAGATCGACGATTGCTCCGCTGAGATCCAAGACACCTATACTGAGAACCTCTAACAAAAATTTCGCGACGATCCAACGGTTAACGAAGGAGTTATCGCAGTTTAAAAACGGCTGCGCAGTGAGATCCGAACATAAAACCTAGACGGGTTTTTCTTCTTATTCGCCATTATTCGACTCGAACACCTTGTTTATCCTAGCATCGAGAGCCACCCGTTCTGATACCAATTGTGGAATCCAATATTCACGGATCGATTAAGCTTACTAGGATAATCAACGTTCATATGATAAACATAGCAGAATTAGAACATTGATTATGAACAAGGTATTTCTTTTCCAACGATTACTTTATTCCAAACGATTACTTGCACTAAACGATTACAAGTAACCTCTAGGCGTGTATACATTGAATCCCACGCCTAGAACACGAAGACACTTTAGGTTTACATTTTGAATAATTGAATAAATAAACCTATGCAGGGTGTAACACCCCACTTGGATAAGTGGACCTTTACGTATATTTATGGCGTGTCATCAAAGCATAAGGTAAATGTCCTAGAACATTAACTGACCATAAAGGAAATACCGGAATCAAACATCGGTAATCCAACATAAGCTCAAAACATGAAAAGTAAATACTGAAGGAAAGGACTAAACAATGTCCAAAAAAGTAGAATAATGTAAGAAATGCATAAAGTAAGAAGTCTGGATAGCTTCCATCCAAATGCACATGCTCTCAGAATCCTAAGAGTGTCCTGGTGTACCTGCCGTTGGAACATGAAAGGAACTACGGCTGAGCATAACGCTCAGTGAACGGATATAAAGCATGATAAAGAATTACTAAAATAAAACAGATGATAAAATACTGGAGCTGTAAGACTGATAAGTAAAGTTGCAGCGGAAATCTGCGTATAATCTGTAAAGTCTGATTTATAAATAATAAAGCTGAACTGTTATCTTTTAAATCTGAAAACATGCATTTACAGTATTTTAATTGCCAGAGCTTATATAGGTCACGTGCTGTAACAACCGTGCATGAATAACTGGAGGGGTGACCTCGTCATGCTATAGAGGGGTGACCTCTAAATAACTGTAGAGGGGTGACCTCTAAATATTGTGTTTCGTGGAGGGATCAGCTCCAATGTGAAGGATGTAGAGCACACACCACATTCACCCTGATAACTTGTAAACTGATAAGCCTAGGATGCATCCATACGCCCCACTAAACATACATATAAAAATGGCCAAACTGAACATGAGTGGGACGATGCAGGATATCACTCTCCTGCATGTGAGTCACGACACCGGTGCCTCTAGTTCCGTGGTTACGGTACCTCCGTAACTAGTACATAAACTGGTCGTGCTTGTAAATAATGCTCAGGCAACTTATTTCGTTTTTAACATGATTTCTGATAAGCTTAAACACATACGGGGAAAAACATTTGGCTGCAGACGGGGAATCCTAATCATGCATAGGAAATGAAGTCCTTACTGAAAGGACGGAAAATCCGTACGATCAATCAATGAACGAAAGAACAATGTATCATAATAGTAGATAGATGGGGATATCCGTACCTGAACACGTATAAAAATTTCTAACACCAAAATTTATCTTCGACGTCTACACCAAAATTTAATACATTTGTCAATATAAAAATTTAATGTTTCCCAACGTTTTGTTTAGCACCCATACTTTAAAAGTTCCTATCATGACTACTTTGCTACCTTTATCCATTTTTATAATGGTTATTTTCTTTCTAAAGTGACGTAGCACATTTGGTTTTATAAAATATTTAACAAACATAAAAGGGTTATAAGAAAATCACATGTATTTAACAAAAGTTTCAAGCCTGTTCACCGGATATGATGAATGCAAATATTAAGTTTCAAGTTCACTAACTAATGATGATTTTAGTTCTCTTCCTTCAATATATTTTAGTATGATTTCGGCGTTAACTCGACAAGGAATTATTATACTGAACTGAAATATATGATTATTATGCAGAAAGAAATGGCATAAGAATTACCTCTCATCTAAACGAGACACAATTCAAGAGCAAAAGAAAAGAAAACGAGTAGTAGCACTAGATCAACTCGAACCCGTACGGACACGAACATCATCATCATCGAACCCACGTGTATGTGGATAGATGGACCCGAATCTACTGCCGTAACATGATATGCACCCCACAAGCAACATCGTAGAGCAATTCAAATCCAACTCAATCGCATATGATACGACTCGATGCAAGGTAAATAAACTGAAAGCTCACGTCCAACTGATCACAATCTGATCGAAACTCAATCTCACGGACCACCAGCGAACAAACCAAAACCGCAACAAACATACGAACAGCCACCAAATCCAAATATGAACATCAAATGAATCTGCTCGCGAGACACAACTGAATCATGAGCTCGATCTATATCTATCGGACATGAACTAATCGAACAAGACCAAATAAATCAGCGAGGAATGACATGGCTCAAACGTTGATGCTGCTATGAACACGGGCATGGACATCAACTCAGACCAATTAAACAACAGATTTCAACGACATGCGATCGACACTAACATAAGCAGACCGTTTTTCGAACATGATGTTAACCACCAATAAGAATTACGACTCCAAATGCGTACGGATGAATCTAGAACGCCCGACATAACGACAAATGAGAGCTCTGTTCGAGCATGAGCAGACGTTCAGAAATTATTCTAGGTGTTGACGTTTTATGTGCATGATCGAGTTAGAGAGTTCAAGGGTATAAGATAGCCTTATGTGATGATAAAAATAGATGAAAGAATAAATGCCTTTGACCAAACAATAACATAAATACATTTCTTTTTAACTAGGCGAAATTTGAGGAAGAATACATATCCGTATTCAGTAACATTCAAATGAGATATTCCAATTTGTAATTATTTTCATTGGTTTGAAGATACTATTTCTATATATAACATTGATTTAATGTGTAAACAAATAATGAACTGGTTTTTGGCATGATTTTCGGAATGTGATTTGACAAAAGCAAACCACACGTTTTTTTTTAATTATCTTATATTAAAATTTAGTAATACTCAGATAATTATAATATGAGGTTTTAATATCAAATGCTTATTATTTAGACTATAACTTATATTCAAAGTGACAAAATAAAATGCAAACCAAATTTTTGGGTTTTACAACTCTTCCCCTCTAAAAGAATAATTCTTTCTCGAAATAGAGACATGCTAATGGTGCGGGTTTTACAATTCTTCCCCCCTAAAAAATATAATTCGTCCTCGAATTAAGGATGCGATTCTGTTATGGATTTTACAATTCTTCCTCTCTAAAAAGAAATTTTGTCCTCGAATTACGGGTAATAAGCTTATGAAGTTATAAAAGCTAAAAAGACATATATGCTGAAAGAGCATGAAGGTTGAAAAGACATATAAGTTGAAGGGTCATTCGTCCTTGAATTAGAACATGATGGTGCTGAAAGGGTATAAACGTGACATGCCTACAGTGAACATGGAACATGACATGGCTAAAGAGAACGTGGAACGTGACATGGCTAAAAGAACTTAACTTGATTTATTAAAGGAAAAGGGATGAGAGGTCCGGATAGACTCCTCTCTTTCAAGTGGCTTCCCACTCTAAACGATTCGTTCAAAGGTCTAAACACAATAAAAATCTTTGGTCCTGATGACCCTGTCCTGACGATGCTGAAAGAGTTTCTGGTTCCATACTTAAGATGGATTTTCTGAATCCGATAGAATGAACAATGCCATAGCATGTAGAATACATGAAACGGTGCGTATAAATATCCTGAAAAGATAGCATTAATATCTCTGAGTAAGCTGCTGAAAATATATTGGAACGCACTACGTGACAGTTGTGAACGTGCTACGTGAGAAATTGTGAATGTGGTTCGCGATTATATGCGGAACGCTGAGCCTGAAGTATATCATGAATGTGATACGTGAAACATGTCGTGAACGTAGTACTAGGACATATCATGAATGTATGCTGACTGAGGAGAGAATGCCAAATGATACGGCCTGAGACGTGAAACGTCGGCCTGGGTATGGAAAAGCTATGCTAAAATTAAGTATGGTTTCTCAAAGTTTCTGTAACCAACGCGGTACAAGAACTGGAAAATATATGCTGAGATGGAACACAAACCTGAACGTGAACGATGTCATGAATGTGAACGTGAATTCAAATCATGAAATAGCACAAAATATGGACTGAAACAACGTCATAATGTGAACGTGAAACGTAAATTGTGAAGGTGAACGTAAACGTACACGTGCTCGTGAATATGAACGTGAGCGTAATTCGCGAACGTAAATTTTCTATCTGATATGATGGTTGATGGAATACCACGAAGTTGTACGATCTATTACTGAATTTCCTGCAGATCTGCTACTACCTAATCCCAGGGTTAAATGGTCGAAAATGACCTAGATAGGATTAAACTTTTCTGAGTCTGCGGTAACTGATAATAACTTCCATGGAATCCTGACTCATTTCTGTTTAGAATTTTCTAATGGTTGTAAGAGCTCACTAGCATATCGGTGTTCTATCTTGAACCTGCTGGCATGTCAGGCATCAAGGTATGAACATAGCTGCATCCTTGTGTTATACTGCCTCTATCAAAATTTTGTTTAGAATTATGGTACATTCGGGTGAGATCTGGATCAATAGTCTTGAAAATTTTTTGAGTATGGGTAAAATATATCTCTCCTAGCGTAGGATCTTATGTGATACAAAAGTTTAGTGTAGGTCCTCTCCTTTATGCGTAAGCTTAGCCATGGAAGGCTAATCGTGGGAATTGTCCACAATTTCTGTGGTATTAGTAAATGAGTTCTAGAAAATTTTGTACTTTAGTAACAGGCGTCAATCTTGACCATCTGGTGATGGCCTTCATCTTCGCAGGACTGTCCGAAATTTCTTTCTGCTGAAATAGGGTAGCTCAGAAATGCCACCTTGTTCATCTGGAAAGCTGCGTATATAATTTTCTCCTATCAGAGAATCTGCAGGGTCGTAAAAAGATGATTCTCATGTTCTTCTCTAGAATTTAGGAGATCAGGATGTTATCAAACAACATACTAACGATTTTGTTTGTGAAGTCATTTAAAAAAATTATTCATAAATTCGATACTATAGCTGGGGCATTAGGGAGCTCAGACGTATTAGTCAAAATTTTAGAGAGACTATAACGTGTTCAACATCAATCTAGAAAACATCATGTTCTTCTCTCACCACTGTTGGTGGCATGGTCGCCAATTGTTCTGGAAAATATTTAAGGCATCGTAGCAGATCAGTTAAATCTTATATTTGTGGATTAAACATCGATTATGAATGATGATCTTGTAAAATTTTCGGTGATCGATACATGATCCCATATTACCGACCGTCTTTCTGATAGACAGAAACGGTACACCTCCTGGTGGTGCGCTAGGGTGAATAAAGCCTCGTTCCGGTAACTTTTGCAGCAATTGTCGCAACTCTTTTAACTTAGCTAAAGTCCTGGAATAAAGAGTTTTAAAAAAACGGTTCTGTTCTTCAGACAAGCTCGATGTTAAAATTTGTCTCATGGTTAGGAAGGAATTTCTAGAACCTTCTGGAATTACTTCTGGAAATGCTTAAAGAAATCTGCTGATCATAAATTTATAGCACTTCAGAAGTGGATTATAACTGGTGGCTAGAAAGTCTTCGTATCTATGGATTGAGAAGTCACGCGCTTATAAAGCAGAATAATTTGTATTGATTTGTCTGGCAGAAAATATAATGAATACACTTGAGATCTAGTAAGACGGATCTCGTCGGGGATCTTTCATAAATATGGGATGTACTGTGGAGTCTTTTCTGGATGGGAGGTAGATAATGCCTGATTTAAGATGAAGATGACATATGAATATGTGAAGTAAACGTGGCAGATTTTACTGAATTTATATCACCTGTAACTTCGCGGAACGAACACTGCATGTCTCATCTAGACAATACTCCTGTGGTGGCGACTGAGCCTTTAATGGTTTGATTTATGCATGGCATGACAACACGGGTATACTCCCTTGGAGGGTACCCTGAATTTCTGAGGGCCTGATTAGCAAACATACGGAGTTATGAGTTCTGACTCATACTTTGAGAAGATATTCGTATGACGTGTACCATGACTGGTGTGTCTTAACTGTAGTCAGGACATGTATTTTAATGGTGAGTCTGAATAAGGTTAAGAATTTCTGGTAACTGCTAGGATTGGCGAACCGGCTAGACTACTGACCTCTGTATTTCTGGTCACGTCCGTTCCGGAGTACCGATGGTTACTGACTGATTATTTTTAAGCACGGTGGTTTTCATTACCGCGTTGTCTTTCAGTTTCCTTATGGTCGTTATTATGACCGTGATTCATGTAACTATTTCTGCTGAGTGGCCGGCTGGTTACCGGTCCCCACTCTTTTGAATGAGAGATTAAATGAGTGAAATGTGACATCTAACTAGGAAAGTAAAAGCATGGAATAGAATGGTAATGTCTGATGGTTAAAATTTATTCTTGTCAGAAATTTCAAATTTATAGTTTTCGTCCTTGTTCTGCAGAGTCTTCATAGTATAAACAACATCAGCATCTTGAGAAATCTCCAAATCATCGGCAACATCAGTATTTGTGCGGTCTTCAAAGTGTTAGCAGCATCAGTATCTGGTAAAATCTTCAACTCACGAGCAGTATCAGCATCGGGTAGAATATCGACAAGTGGAAAAAGCCTGGGATGACTGAGGACTGGTTAGCGATATCCATGGAGTAGGGTACATGGAGTACACCTGGTCTACTGTACATGAAGTACAAAATGAATACTGCACCTGGAGCATATCTGAGACACTGTATGTGGAGTACTCATGAAATACTGTACATGGAGTATAACTGAGACACTGGTGGAAATTTTATGGGATGACCGATACTGGTGTCGCTTGTCTGACATGATCAAAGAAATGAATTGACTTAAACGGTAGTAAACTGAACTGAAATGAGTAACATGATTGCCTGGTAATTCCTGCGTAGGCTTAATGCTGGTTGTATAGATGCTGAAGAGTATGATTAAATGGAGTTTCATTAATGTTCAGTATGAAGACACGACTGATGAAAACCAAACATGATTTATTATGAAAATAGGATTTTACTGTAACCCTTCTGTATCTTCGCAAGAAACATCATTATTTTGCTAAAAACATAATCCTCGTAAGGAGACATGAAACTTATTTAGCATGAAAACGACCTTCACGTAACAACATGAAATTTGGCTGTTACAAAGAACTTGAAAAGATAATTGACAGAAGTTTAACATCAACTGGTGTGGATGGCTATGGTTCAATCCACATAATTCAAGGAACAAAACATGTGACTAAGTATGGGCGATTCTGGTTTTGATCCATACTTGTCAAAAATTTTTGAGAACTGTCATGTATAGAATTTACAATCTGTGACTAAATATGAATGGTTGTAGTCCAATCCATACTTTTCAAAACTTTATAAAATGTATTATTATGAGCAAAAGTGAACATCTATGGTCCAGTTCACAAAAAAAATATTCGATTGAAAGCATGAAAATTTGACCAGAGAAATGGTGAACACGTATGGGTCAGTTCACCTAATAACATTCGACTGGAAACATGAATCTGTCATGAGTAAGGATGAACGCCTATGGGTCGGTTCACCAATACGAAAATCTGAACGGGCAAAGGTGAACGCCTATGGGTCGGTTCACCAAAACAAAATTCGCAGAAAACCACATGCGACTAAATATGGCCAGTTCTGTACCAACCTTTTACTTAGTCAAAAAAACTTTAAGAAAACCGACTGATAACTGAAAAACACTGACTGATAAATGCATGAGAAACATGAAAGATAACAACGCCAATATCTAGGAAGTTCCTGGTGACTACCCACTAGTCACAGGTCAAGTTTTAGAGCCTACAGGTCGAACCTATAGCTCTGATACCATAATTGTAACACCCCACTTGGATAAGTGGACCGTTACGTATATTTATGGCGTGTCATCAAAGCATAAGGTAAATGTCCTAGAACATTAACTGACCATAAAGGAAATACCGGAATCAAACATCGGTAATCCAACATAAGCTCAAAACATGAAAAGTAAATACTGAAGGAAAGGACTAAACAATGTCCAAAAAAGTAGAATAATGTAAGAAATGCATAAAGTAAGAAGTCTGGATAGCTTCCATCCAAATGCACATGCTCTCAGAATCCTAAGAGTGTCCTGGTGTACCTGCCGTTGGAACATGAAAGGAACTACGGCTGAGCATAACGCTCAGTGAACGGATATAAAGCATGATAAAGAATTACTAAAATAAAACAGATGATAAAATACTGGAGCTGTAAGTCTGATAAGTAAAGTTGCAGCGGAAATCTGCGTATAATCTGTAAAGTCTGATTTATAAATAATAAAGCTGAACTGTTATCTGTTAAATCTAAAAACATGCATTTACTGTATTTTAATTGCCAGAGCTTATATAGGTCACGTGCTGTAACAACCGTGCATGAATAACTGGAGGGGTGACCTCGTCATGCTATAGAGGGGTGACCTCTAAATAACTGTAGAGGGGTGACCTCTAAATATTGTGCTGGGTGGAGGGATCAGCTCCAATGTGAAGGATGTAGAGCACACACCACATTCACCCTGATAACTTGTAAACTGATAAGCCTAGGATGCATCCATACGCCCCACTAAACATACATATAAAAATGGCCAAACTGAACATGAGTGGGACGATGCAGGATATCACTCTCCTGCATGTGAGTCACGACACCGGTGCCTCTAGTGTCGTGGTTACGGTACCTCCGTAACTAGTACATAAACTGGTCGTGCTTGTATATAATGCTCAGGCAACTTATTTCGTTTTTAACATGATTTCTGATAAGCTTAAACACATACGGGGAAAAACATTTGGCTGCAGACGGGGAATCCTAATTATGCATAGGAAATGAAGTCCTTACTGAAAGGACGAAAAATCCGTACGATCAATCAATGAACGAAAGAACAATGTATCATAATAGTAGATAGATGGGGATATCCGTACCTGAACACGTATAAAAATTTCTAACACCAAAATTTATCTTCGACGTCTACACCAAAATTTAATACATTTGTCAATATAAAAATTTAATGTTTCCCAACGTTTTGTTTAGCAGCCATATTTGAAAAGTTCCTATCATGACTACTTTGCTACCTTTATCCATTTTTATAATGGTTATTTTCTTTCTAAAGTGACGTAGCACATTTGGTTTTATAAAATATTTAACAAACATAAAAGGGTTATAAGAAAATCACATGTATTTAACAAAAGTTTCAAGCCTGTTCACCGGATATGATGAATGCAAATATTAAGTTTCAAGTTCACTAACTAATGGTGATTTTAGTTCTCTTCCTTCAATATATTTTAGTATGATTTCAGCGTTAACTCGACAAGGAATTATTATACTGAACTGAAATATATGATTATTATGCAGAAAGAAATGGCATAACAATTACCTCTCATCTAAACGAGACACAATTCAAGAGCAAAAGAAAAGAAAACGAGTAGTAGCACTAGATCAACTCGAACCCGTACGGACACGAACATCATCATCGTCGAACCCACGTGTATGTGGATAGATGGACCCGAATCTACTGCCGTAACATGATATGCACCCCACAAGCAACATCGTAGAGCAATTCAAATCCAACTCGATCGCATATGATACGACTCGATGCAAGGTAAATAAACTGAAAGCTCACGTCCAACCGGTCACAATCTGATCGAAACTCAATCTCACGGACCACCAGCGAACAAACCAAAACTGCAACAAACATACGAACAGCCACCAAATCCACATATGAACATCAAAGGAATCTGCTCGCGAGACACAACTGAATCATGAGCTCGATCTATATCTATCAGACATGAACTAATCAAACAAGACCAAATAAATCAGCGAGGAATGACATGGCTCAAACGTTGATGCTGTTATGAACACGGGCATGGACATCAACTCAGACCAATTAAACAACAGATTTCAACGACATTCGATCGACACTAACATAAGCAGATCGTTTTTCGAACATGATGTTAACCACCAATAAGAATTATGACTCCAAATGCGTACGGATGAATCTAGAACGCCCGACATGACGACAAATGAGAGCTCTGTTCGAGCATGAGTAGACGTTCAGAAATTATTCTAGGTGTTGACGTTTTATGTGCATGATCGAGTTAGAGAGTTCAAGGGTATAAGATAGCCTTATGTGATGATAAAAATAGATGAAAGAATAACTGCCTTTGACCAAACAATAACATAAATACATTTCTTTTTAACTAGGCGAAATTTGAGGAAGAATACATATCCGTATTCAGTAACATTCAAATGAGATATTCCAATTTGTAATTATTTTCATTGGTTTGAAGATACTATTTCTATATATAACATTGATTTAATGTGTAAACAAATAATGAACTGGTTTTTGGCATGATTTTCGGAATGTGATTTGACAAAAGCAAACCACACGTTTTTTTTTAATTATCTTATATTAAAATTTAGTAATACTCAGATAATTATAATATGAGGTTTTAATATCAAATGCTTGTTATTTAGACTATAACTTATATTCAAAGTGACAAAATAAAATGCAAACCAAATTTTTGGGTTTTACAACTCTTCCCCTCTAAAAGAATAATTCTTTCTCGAAATAGAGACATGCTAATGGTGCGGGTTTTACACAGGGTGTGTGTTTATATACTACACATAACCCTTTTTACAAGAAATCTAATTACACTAGAAGTCCCTCCATCTTTTGCTAATAAGTCCTCCTTGTTGTATGAAAGGGCTCCATATTCTTGTAAAACTTGATAATTGCATATAAGTCCTTCTTGTTTCATTATTCTTGATTTGTCTCATCAAATTAATTCCCAACAGTAAAATATGCTACACACCCGCAAGGTATAATGTAGGCGTGTACGAGGGAGGGAAATTCACGTGCCAATTTTTCAAGTTAATAAATCATATATGTTTATATGGAAATTCCATCATAGGTATACATATATAGATCTTAACACACTTATTTGAATATATAAATAATTGTTACTAGTCAATGTGACTCACACTAGCAATAATGTGTGGATATTCGATAACATGGAAAGATAAAATGTCACTTAACTTCACTAGTAAAGAAAGACTTCCAGTTATGTCAAGACCAATGGGAGTAATACATTTTATATGAAATGTCATACATGAAATGTTGTCAATTTTAGTGGGAGCTATTTGCTGCTCACTTTCTTTCTTGTTGGGCTTGAAATAATAAATTACTTTCCAAGTATGAAGCATCTTCATTTAATAAGAATCAACGTGTAGTATCTTAGATAACTTGTTGCCTTTAGAGTCATCGCTTCAGTTGTTAGAGTTATTTACGAGATAGTTATGCACGATTCGTTATAAATAAGATGGAGTTCTTTTTACACTAAGCTATGCTTTAAGCTATACTTAATTCTAGTTGTGACACTATCATATTGATTGAAATAAATAAACTAACCGATTTAATATTGTTTTATGCCATAAGTATTTCCGTACCTAAGTGGGAGAAATCCTTATTGTGGGCATGGAACGACTTTAGCAATATGATTAAAGACTTTCTTGACTTTATAAGTAAGAAAACTATTACTTTATTAGGATTACTACACAAATGTGTGGTAGGTTTTCCTATTAGATATGGAATGTCAAGATAGAAAGATTGTAACACCCCACTTTGATAACTAGACCGTTACATGATAATTATGGCGTGTCATCAAAGCAAGCAAGGTAATATGTCCAAAAACATACATGACCAAAGGGAAAACCGGAATCAAACATCGGTTCCCAAACATAAGCCCAAAACATAATTAAAGTAACTGAAATAAGAAGGATAAAACAAGTGTCCAAGGAAGCATAAGTATATGAAGGCAAAAGGAGAAGAAGTCTAAGGTAGCTTCCATCCTATGCACGTCCTTCAAATGCTCAGGTCTGACCTTGGGTACCTGCCCTTTTGAGACATGGAAAGGAAGTAACGGCTGAGTAATACGGTCGGTGAACGGATATATAACATTATATGAATGATTGAAACATAAGTAAATACTGAAAAAGCAGCGGAATAAGTGCAAGTCCTGGAAAACCTGGAACATGTTTATAAACTGGTTTATATTGCTGAAAACTTATGTTTATATCTGAAAACTGTATTTCAATTTGCCAAGAGCCCATATAGGTCATGAAGGTATCAACTGGCATGAATACATAGAGGGGTGACCTCATCATGCATTAGAGGGGTGACCTCTAATTAATCTGGTCTGGGTAGGAGGGATCAACTCCTTGTGAAGGATGTAGAGCACACATCACATTCACCTGATAATTGTAAGTTGTAAACTAGGATGCACCCATACGTCCCACATGATAATACTGATAATGGTCAAACTGAAACTGAAGGGACGCCGCGAGAAATCACTCCCTCATATAGGAGTCATAACACCGGTGCCTCAAGTGTCATGGTTACGGTACCTCCGTAACTAGATGACATGGTCATGCATGTATATAGCTCATGCATTTTAAAATAAACATAAGTATTACTGAAAAGTTTAATAACATAAAAGTACTGTGGAAAACAAATGACTGCAAACGGGGAATCCTAATCATGCATACGAAGAGAATGTCCATACTGAAGGACGGAATATCCGTACCTCGTGTCCAGTAATGAAGTGAGAATGAAAGCTGAAGGATCTACTCCGACTTCACAGATACTACATAAATAAGAGACGTGAATGAGTTGTCTGATTATTGTATACTTTACTGGTTCTGAGTGTTCTTAGTTTATTTAACATGTTCTTATCATGTTTTACTGTTTCAAGTATTACCTTGTAAATATTCATGGTTTCCATGTATTCTGATTACTGTGTTTCATGTATTCATGTGTTATTATACTTGTTGTATCATAATAAGTAATTTTCTAAAAATAGCAGGTTTCCATAAATAGTAAGTTTCCAAAAATAGAAAGTTTCTATATTTAGTATGTTTCCAAAATTACCAAGTTTCCAAATATAATTATAAGCTTGATTAATAAGTCCAAAAAATAAGCTAGAGCTTAAATAAGCATAATTTATAAGTCATGGTGTCATAATAGTAAAGTTTACAAAATAATTACTTTAGGCTAAAAATGCTGATTATTAATTAATAATATAAAGCATGGTTTTAATAAGAATTATTAATTAATAACATGACATGATTTATTTTAATAAAACTTTACTTTAGTTAAATAATTAAATTAAAGTATGATATTAATTTAATTATGTCATAATAAAATACTTAGGCTTCATGAATTATTACATTTAATAGTTATAACCTAAGTGTCATGGTTAATTTAATTATAATAACATGTAATTAAATTAGTTAATTTATTAAAATGGTTTAGCATCATAATCCTTGTATATCGTGTCCGTTACCCAAGCCTACCGAGATACCCGTCTCGGTCATACTAAACAAATCAAACAAAAACCAAACATCACCACAGCCTGATTAGCGACAGAAATTTCTGTCGATGTTCTGTCACGAATCTGCCTTTGGGAATCTGTGTCAGAATTTCTGTCGCATATTCTGTCGCTGCTGTGGTGGTGTGATGTTGCGACTGTCAAAACAAAACAGCCCCCGGTTGTGGAACATTCCCACCGAGACCTCATTGGTCTCGGTTCTCGTGACAACCAACCTCGAAACCCTTTCCAATCTTGATTAATTTCTTGTTTTATCAATGTTTAACATCATGTGTTCTTATGTTTTTTTTACAAGAATCATAATCAAAAGGACATAAATAAAAGAAAAGCTTAAAGGTTTGATGATACCGTATGTTTAATGAATCAATCATGAACAACCCGAACATGAACCTTAAATTAATTAAGATCAAAACTTCCTCTTTTTCTTTGCAAAAGCTGGCGGCAGAAAGTGACAATGGAGGCTATGGTTTTATTTTCTTTTTGTAAAAGTGTTAAATGAATCCCCTGACACATTTTAGTTACTTGTTATTTTGGTTAACGGGCCGGCCATGGGCCATTCTTTCTTGTCTTTAAAACCGGCCAAACAAACACTCATATACATACATTGGGTTTCGTATTTTGTTAATTCTCGTGTATTAATATATGTGGTATGTATTCTTGTTTTAAATTCGTGATGGTTCTTATCGTGTTTAATTATTATACGTAAATGCTTAATAATAGTATACATAGTACTTGTCGTAGTTAATTAATATACATAATACTTGTATTAAATGTTCGTGATACGTGTCGTATATTAATTAATGTAAAGTCTTAATTTAATCGTGATTTCATGCATTTAATATTCTTGGTATTTTTATGCGGGTTTTACAAAGATTAAAGTACATGATTATATTTCCCTATAAAATGATAAACATGGTAAGTTTGTGATTAACTTGAAACTTACTATTGAGATCATGAATGATACTCAGTTTTAATTTAGTTTAATGATTATATCTCATTATTAAGACATGAACATTAAGTCTTCTACTTGTGAAAATACTTGGAACTTAAATGTAAGATATGTTAACTTGTAATGTCATATTGATTAAGACATGTACATGAAGTCATTGATTTGTTTCAAGACTTAATTAAAAATAGTAAGAATTGGATTGGATGTCTACTAGTTGAGACATATAAACTTTAAGCTTTGATTGGATCAAAGACTTACAATTAAGTGCATGCAATTGGCTTAATACTACTATTGATGCTATTTAGTTTTGAACTAAATTTTACATAATAGATAAAGCCATAAAGTATAAGTTCATCTAATAAGCTATGAGATTATCTGATGAATTTGATCTTATTGAATGATATGTTCAATAAGACAAACTGAAATATATAAGTTAATATATTTGGTTGTTGATGAATTTAACTTATTACTCCTAAAGGTCATCAAGGTTAGGAAATTGAGTGCATTTGGAATATACTTAATACGAATATAATATTGGAAGGTCTATTAAGATATTATCCCTAGAATAATAAGATGGGATGAATCCCATAGGGTCTTAATTAAAATTTGGATTTTGTTAGAAATCTTGGAGATTATATTAACAAAAGTCAAAGTACTACATAGTGTATTTTGTAGGAGGCCTAAAGGAAATAGTGGGATAATGCTCCTACATAAACCCCACACATAGAACAAACTGTTTGTTGCTCGTTAAGCTAAGTTCTCTGAGAATAAGTCTTGCCTTACAAGAAGTGAGTGGGAGTCCCATTCTTGCTAGAACCAAGTGGGAGTCTTGAACTGTTTTTCAAGGATATGATGCACAAGCCTTTTGAAACACACTTGTTGAAGTCAACTAAGGCTAAACATGAAAATGTAAAACCTTAGAATGATGTTACTCACATTCATAGATCCACAAGGATTCCTCATGATATGTTTCTAATATCAACTATGAGATTTATGAGTTATAATATCATTGTAAAATTTCTAACCATAAGTGATGTATTATCAAATTTGAAATTTTATGGATAAATCAAACTATGAATGGAAAGATACGCACATAGAAAGATATTCATGATTTGGAATATGAATGATCTTTCACCTATCAATTATTTGATGAGGTTTAAAATGAGTTTCCCTCTTAGGAAGATTCATAAGGACAATGTTATATATATATATATACATATATATATATATATATATATATATATATATATATATATATATATATATATATATATATATATATATATATATATATATATATATATATATATATATATATATATATATATATATATATATATATATATATATATATATATATATATATATATATATATATATATATATATATATATATATATATATATATATATATATATATATATATATATATATATATATTCAAGATAAATGTTGGATGTTTTAAATCATACTTAAGAAATTTACTATGATTAAAACTTCTACATTTGCAAATAACCAAATATGTAAAGATGTTTAATTGTTATTCTTTCTTTAAATGTTAGAGTTATGAAAAATTGGATTACAAAACTCTTTAATGAATGATCACCTTGCAAGATATGTGATCATAAGAAGATTTTATGAATCCATAAGCAATCTTTATAAGTTATACAAAATGCTAGAATCTACATATGGATTAAAAGCATGCATCTAAATAAGCTAAGTCTTAAGTTTAATTGTAAAGTCAATCACTTGGAGGATTTGGTTAATAATTATAAATAAGGTCACTCGTGAGTAAATTTCAAAGCCAGTGGGAGTATGTTATTTTATTTCTCCAGATTAAATATGTTATGAAACATATTAGAAACAATATTTCATCTTATAAATTGTTCTTAAGAGTGAAGTAAAGTATCTACAACCTTGGAACATATGTTATGATTTAACATATCTGGTGAATTAAGTCTAAAGAAAATATAAATAATCATTGAGTGGATCACAAGTGATATATCTTACGTAGTAAGATCATACGCACAAATGAATTCCTTAAGACTTACTCGGTGATTCATTAAGGGCGCAATATATTATACATGGGATAAGTTGTATCTTTTGCATAAATGCAAGTTGATTTGATAACCTTAAAATCTAATTGGAATAAATTAAAAATAATGTTAGTAACATTAAAGTTTAATTGGAAGACATTAGAAGGAATGTTAAAAACATTTGAATCTAATTGAAAGACATTAGTAGGAACATTTATGTGTGACGGATTAGGAATTTATTCCTAGAATCAATAATGAAAATACTATTGATATACTTAATGGTAATCATGGTAATATCATTATTATGGACAAACTAGGAGTTTGATTAAATATCCAAACCATTATTTAAGGAATATTCAAGGTTTACGAAATAGTAACATAGTGGTATGGAATACACTAGTACTTGTTTTAATTGAGATGATACACATTTACATTTTTAGAAAGTCTTTGTCATGAATGACATCATTGTTAAACGAACATGCTTGGTTTAAGCATAGTTGCATTATACAATAAAGAGTTAGAATACTTTATAGTTTTTCTGAACTATTATAATGAATATTTCCAATAAGTTTATTGTACATCTTATGCAAATTAGTGTGACAATTAATATGTCATATCATAGTACATGATTTCATCACATTATTTACAACTTGTGATTTTGAATAATTATTCTCAAAGTTCCACAAGATCAACAATCTAGTTTCTAGGAATCTATGCCTTATTAACAATTGGATTCTTGAGACTAAGATGACAGTATTCAAACTAGAATTATCATGTAGTGATCTTAAATTGTATCAAACAATGAATTGACATACAAAGTGTGGTCCTTTTCATTAAATACTTTTGTGTCCTGTATTTACATGTTTAATCCATGAATGTAGTATCCGCATATTTATATACATTCTAAATATTTTTTTGTCTATCATCAATATGGGAATATTATTGAACTAAGACAAATATTAGGGTTGGTTGTATCTTTGTTAAAAGGATACATAAAGATGAATCTTCCAAACTCATAGGTTATTCAATGAGGTTGAATAATTGGTTACCCTAAACGTGTAAGTCTTTTTTTATGGATTATCGTCGTTAAGAGATTACACTAATGGTAAAGCATTGCGTATCCTTAGACCTGAGATGAAAGCAGATCTTCGCATGGATGGATAGCATTTCTTGATTTAGATTAAACGTTGTGTTAGTAAAATGGAAAGTTATAAAACCTATTTCAGAAATGTCTTTGACATGTGTGAAAGGTACTTGTAGTTAAATGGGATTTTGTTCTTCCGTGAATGGAGTATGATACATACTGGGTACCTCGTGGGATTGATCAGATGTTTACGGAAAAACCGAACCAAACCGAACCATGCTAACCCCTAGTTTACATGGTCGCGCCCAAAACGTTGTAAAGAAGTTTCTTTTTACATCTGGTAATCTTGATTAATCATTGAAACGAGAAACAAAATTATAAATACATGAAATGACTTTTGATCCATATTCATAACTAACCGTATTAGAAACAAAAGGGATGCAGTAATTTATACCACAAAGTTGAGCTTGTTTGCCAGAAACCAAACTCATGTACTTTTGGCAGCATTGATGGTGTTGCTAGAGTATCCGTCAATGTTATTATTAAAATACACTATGATGGAGACTTTCACAAGTGGGATCTGTTGAGAGTGCGTAAGTCATAGGTAGTATTTTATACGGTCGGGAGTACGTGGTCCTAATGGGCCACACACTTAGACATCGAGATCATCTTTTATTAAGATTTACGATATAATATGGCTATATTTATTGTATACTCTTAGTTTGATAAAAGTGCATACTTAACGGTAATTAATTAATAAGTTAAAAGATTTAACAAAGATTAATAAATAAGACTAAAGACTTTAGGTTAATTAATGTAATTACTAATAGATTAATCTAAAAAGTCAAATAGTCAATCCAAGGGGTGTCTGGGAGACATTCGGCCGACTTTACCCACAAGGAGAAGAAAAGGTTTTTTTTCTAGAAGCCTAGTTACTTGTAGATAAAGATTAGATCTTTTTCATAATTAGCCTAAGCCTTCTAGTATATAAACAAAGGGATGGTGGTCACTTTTTTATAACTTGAAAACCAAATTCCTTATCTCTTTCTCTTTGTAGTCGATGGACAAGAAACCCTACCAAAGGTTTCATGTCTTGGTTTCTGTTAAGTATTTGCTTGTTCAAGATCTAGCAATCGAAGGTGATCGATTGAAGTGTAGTGTGGACTATCTTAGAGAAGATCTAACTTGATATGTGGGTTATTGGTGAATCGATATATGGGTAAACGAATTAGGGTTTCATTTGGTTTGGTGATTTAAGGGTTCTTGATCATCGTTCTTGGAGAAAATATATGATTTCTAATCTTTATGTTAACTACATTATGTGCATAGTTATTTGATCATATCCGCTGTGTTTTACTCTTGGTGCATGTACATTAGATACATTAAGTTGTTAAAATCCAAAAGGTAGCTCCTCTCTTTACTTAACTAGTCCACCTATTGACCCAATTGAAGGTGAATTGGGGCATCTTCAGGGTTCGAATGGTTCTGATAGTGAGGTTGAGATGGTTGCAACTTATGATAGGCATACTAGTGATTCTGAGGGTATTAATGAAAATATTCTAATCCTATGAGTCTACGTATTGTTGGGAGGTCTAAAAGAGTTTCTGTTTTACCAAGAAAATATAATGATTATGTTATGGATTCTAAGGTGAAATTTGGTTTAGAAAACTTAGTTAGTTATTCAAAGTTAAGTTCTAAAAAAATTTGTTTTATCATTGAGCTTAATAAGAGTATTGAGCCTAAAACTTTTTGTGAAGCCAGTATAAGTCAGCACTAGGTAGATGCAATGAATAAAGACATGGATGCTTTGTATGAGAACAATACTTGGGATACTATTGATTTACCTAGTGATAGAAAGGCTATTAATGGTAAACGGGCGTATAAGATTAAGTACAAGTCTAATGGTGAAACTAAAAGGTACAAATCTAGATATATGATTAAAGGATATAATCAAAAGGAGGGTATTGACTTTGATAAAACTTTTTCTCTTGTTGTTAAAATTCTTACTGTGAGACGTTTATTAATCTTTTAACACCCCACTTGGATAAGTGGACCGTTACGTATATTTATGACGTGTCATCAAAGCATAAGGTAAATGTCCTAAAATATTAACTAACCATAAAGGAAATACCGGAATCAAACATCGGTAATCCAAACATAAGCTCAAAACATGAAAAGTAAATACTGAAGGAAATGACTAAACAATGTCAAATAAGAAGAATAATGAAAGAAGTGCATAAAGTAAGAAGTCTGGATAGCTTCCATCCAACGCACATGCTCTCAGAATCCTAAGAGCGTCCTGGTGTACCTGCCGTTAGAACATGAAAGGAACTACGGTTGAGCATAACACTTAGTGAATGGATACCAAGCATGAAAAGAAATACTGAAATGAAGCAGATGATAAAATACTGAAGTTGTAAGACTGATAAGTAAAGTCGCAGCGAAAATATGTGTATAATCTGAAAAGTCTGATTTATAAATAATAAAGCTGAACTGATATCTGTTAAATCTGAAAACATACATTTACTGTATTATAACTACCAAGAGCTTATATAGGTCATGTACTGTAACAACTGCTGCATGAGTAAATGGAGGGGTGACCTCATCATGCTATAGAGGGGTGACCTCTAAATAATGTGTTGGGTGGAAGGATCAGTTCCAATGTGAAGGATGTAGAGCACACACCACATTCACCTGATAAACTGTAAAATGATAGCCGGGGATGCA
Source organism: Glebionis coronaria (assembly GCA_025667525.1). Taxonomy (NCBI): domain Eukaryota; kingdom Viridiplantae; phylum Streptophyta; class Magnoliopsida; order Asterales; family Asteraceae; genus Glebionis; species Glebionis coronaria. Next base: position 86,053,755 of record CM046875.1, on the reverse strand, counting down.
TCCATACGCCCCACTAATAATACTGATAAAATGGCCAAGCTGAGCAGAATGGGACGCTGTAGGATATCACTCTCCTACAGGTGAGTCATGACACCGGTGCCTCAAGTATCATGGTTACGGTATCTCCGTAACTAGTACAACTAACTGGTCATGCTTGTATATAAGGCTCAGGAAATATCTTAATTATTAAAATAATTACTGATAATTTATAACATATACTGGGGAAAACATTTGGCTGCAGACGGGGAATCCTAATCATGCATAGAAGAAAGTCCATACTGAAGGACGGGAAATCCGTACCTCGTGTCCAGTAATGAAACAAGAACGAAAGCTGAAAGATCTACTCCGACTTCACAGATACTACATAAATAATGGACGCGAAAATAAGTTGACTGATATTCATTTATTGTTACTGATTTTAACTGTTCTTAGTTTAATTCACAATGTTCTTGTATTACTATAATGTATAATCTAGAAAAATCTAAATGTTCCATTTTATTACTGATAAGTGTATTCCTGTAATTTTGATTACTGTATGACATGTATTCTAATATTTACAATATTACTATAAATAGTAATCTGTTGAAAATAGAAAGTTTTCCTAAATTAGATAGGTTTCTAAATTCATTTCTTTAAAAATAATCATAAATTAAATCACGCTTTTTAAATAATTTAAAGGATAAAACCAATATCAATTAAATTTTACTAATTAAATTAATGAAACAAAACTACTTGATTTATTTATTTATAAAACTAATTTTATAAGATGATGAAATAGAATATTAAGATAAACCTCGTATTTCAAAATTACACGCGAGACCCCGAAACCCTTGCTAAAATCCTTTCCCATTACACTCGTGGCTCGGGTTAAACACAACCGGCCCACATCGTGGTCTTCGGTGGTTACCGTTCTCACGTTATTCCCACTACTAGTATCAAGTTCCTACTGTTTGTATAAAGTTCCCACTGTTTGTATAAAGTTCCCACTGTTTGTATAAAATTCCCACTGTTTGTATAAAATTCCCACTGCTAGTATACCCAAACACCCCTGACAGTCCCAAACACCCCTGACTGCTATTGTAGACCCAAACACAGCCTTATCAGCATACTACAGTCCTAAACGCACCCTTAGCAACCCTTTATCCTATTGTTTATAAACCAAACACCACTGCAGATCTTTGTTGCTGCTCGAAAAGCCAAACACCCCCTTGTTTGGTCGCGGCTGGTCAAAACAGAAACCATACCGAGACCATAATGGTCTCGATTTTCGTATAGCCAAACAATCCGACCTCCTGATTCTTTCAATACACGATTTCTGTTTTAATTAACAAATTTTTTTCTTTTCTTTTTCTATAACACGGATTATGTGATTAAATGAATGAAAGTAGAAAGGTTTACCTTTTTGTGATTTGAGGTTCAAAATCACACACACACGCATCAAATGGCAAAACACTCGTCACCCTTTTTTTTCTTTTTTTTCTGTCCGACGACACCTCCAAGGGGAAACCCTAATCTCTCGTTTTTTTACTGTTGTGAAAAAATGGGTGGGGAAAACCCCCCGCTTATTTTTATTTTTTGTTAATTGAGTGGACCGGTCTCCAAGGACCAAACTCTTTGTCCTTTTCTTTTTTAAAAACGCAGCCCACTAATACACATGTTTCTTTTATTTTTGCGACGTTATAATATGCGCGTATGTGTTCGTGTTATAATTTCCCCGTTATGTGTTTATTTATTTTTACCGAAAATCAATACGTACGTAATACTGAATAAATGTTTCATGACTTATAATACTCACGTGATACTTGGATAGTTTAGAATTATTTATTATTCTGAATAATTAATAACGTAACCTTTTTAATTAAAACTGGGACTGTATGTATTTAACGTTATTGTATTTTAATTACGGGTTTTACAATTCTTCCCCTCTAAAAAAAATAATTCGTCCTCGAATTAAGGATGCGATAATGCTGAGGTTTTACAATTCTCCCTCTCTAAAAGGAAAATTCGTCCTCGAACTAAAGGTAATAAGCTGCTGAAGTTTATAAGAACTGCAAAACACACGTAATCTGAAAAGACATGTAAGCTGAAAGGATAATTTGTCCTCTAATTAGAACATAATGCTGATGGAAGGGGTATAATGTGACATGACTGAGGTGAACATGGAACGTGACAAGGCTGCAGAGGACATGGAACATAACATGACTGAAATGACTTAACTGAATCTTTTGAAAGAAAAAGGATGAGAGGTCTGGATGGACTCCTCCGTTTAGAGTGGCCTCCCACTCGAAACGATTCCTTTAGAGGTCTAAACATAAATAAAAAAAATCTTGGTCCTGTTGACCCTGTCCTGATGAATGCTGAATAATTTCTGGTTCCATACTTAAGATGGATTTTCTGAATCTGATGGAATGAACAAGCCATAGCATGAAAAGGTACGTGCAATTATCCTGAAGAGATAATAGTTATATCTCTGGCAGGGTGCTGCAAATATATAGGAACGTACTACGTGAACAATTGTGAACGTGCTACGTGAGCAATTGTGAACGTGGTTCGAGATCATAAGAGGAACGTTGTGCATGAAATATATCATGAATGTGATACGTGAAACATACTGTGGGCGTGATAATAGAACATATCATGCACATATGCTGACTAAGGAAGGAATGCCAAACGATACGGCCTGAGATGTGAAATGTCTGCCTTGTTATTGAATAGTTGTGCTAAACTTGAGTTTGGTTTCTCAAGCTTTTTGTAACCGTATTCGATAATAAACTGTGAAACGTGTATTGCGTGATGGAACACTAACCTGAACGTGAACAATTTCATGAATACGAGCGTGGACTTAAATCATGAGATAGCACAAACTATGGACTGAAACAACATCATAATGTGAACGTGAGACGCAATCGTGAAGGTGAACAGAAATGTGAACATGAACATAACGTGAACGTGAATGTGAACATAACGTGATTCAAGAACACGAACGTGAGTGTGATTCGTGAACGTGAAATTTTTTGTCTGATAGGATGGTTGATGGAATACCTTGGAATCATACGATCTATTGCTGAATTTCCTGCGGATTTGTTACGGCGTAATCATCTCGGATAAAAGAAGACGTATAGGTTGGATTAACTGGTTAACAATGAATTTGATAGCATCATGCTTCGTCTGAGTCTGCGGTAACTGACAATAACCTCCATGGATTCTTATCTCATTTATGTTCATAAATTCCCAATGGTTTTAATAACCCATTAGCATGTCGGTGTCCTATCTTTAACCTGCTGGGATGGCAGGCATTAGATATGAATGTAGCTGCCTCAATGTGTTATACTGTTTCTATCAAAATTCTGCCTGGAATTTCGGTACATTCTGGTGGAACCTGAGTGAATATTCACTGAAAGGTATGAGCCTCGGTAGACCTTTACTAGCGCAAGCTTAGTTATGGAAGGATGATCATGAGAACTATCAGGAATTTTTGTGGTATTAGTTTTCTGAGTTCTAGAAATTTTGTATGTTCGTCACAGACGTCGGTCTTGACCATTTGGTGATGGCCTTCACCTTCACAGCATTGTTTGAAATTTCTTTCTGCTGAAGTGGGATGGCTCAGAACGCCACTTTGTTCGATTGAAATTCATATCTAGAAAGCTGTATATAAAATTTTCTACTATCGAAGATTCTGTACAACTGTGAGAAGATGATTCTCGTGTTCTTCTCTAGAATTTGGCAGATCACAATGTGATCAATAAATATACTGACGATTTTGTCTGAGAGTCATGGAAAATTTTTATTCATAAATTTCATAATATAGCTAGAGCATTCGGGAGCTCAGAAGTATAAAATTAAAATTTTTAGAGAGACTGTAATATGTGCAACAACAGTCTGGAAAACATCATGTTCTCTCTCTCGCCACTGATGGTAGTATGATCGGAATTTGTTCTGGAAAATGTTTAAGACATCGTAGCAAATCAAATAAACATGCTATTTATGGAATGAACACTGATTAAGAATGGTGATCTTGTAAAGAATTTCAGTGGTCGATACATGATCTCATGATACCGGCCTTCTTATTGATAGACAGAAACGGTGCTCTTCATGGTGGTGCGCCAGGGATTATAAAGCCTCATTCCGGTAATTCTTGCAGCAAATGCTGCAACTCTTTTAACTTAGTTGCAGCCTTGAAACAAGGAGTTTTGAGAACAGGTTTCGTTCTTGAGACAAGCTCGATGTTAAATTCTGTCTCGTAGTTAGGAAGGAATTTCTGGAAAAACTTTTGAAATTTTTATCTGAAAACTCTAGAATAATCTGTTGATCATAAATTTAAGGAACTTCAGAAGTGGATTTATATCTGATAGCTATAAAGGTCTTAGTAGCTTTGGAATGATAAGTCACTTGCTGTAAAGCATAACAACTTTTACTGGTTTATGGTAGAAAATAAAATTGCTATCTTTGGGAGTTAGTAAGATGGATCTTGTCTTCAACTGGAAGGAAAACTTTAATAAACATGGTTGGTACTGTGGAGTCTTTTCTGGCTGGGAGGTCGGTAAATACCTGTTTTAAAATAAAGCTGTCATAGGAATACGTTAAGTAAACATGACGATTTTCCTTGAATGTGTTCGTCTGTAACCTCACAGAATGAATACTGCGTGTTTAACCTGAATAATATTCTAGTGGTGGTGACTGAATTTTTAATGATCTGATTTTATACGTGGCATGACGAAACGGTCATATCCCCTTGGAGGGTACCCTGAATTTCTGAGAGCCTGATTTAGCAAACATACTTATTTATGAGTTCCGACTCGTGCTCTAAGAAGATATTCGTATGAAGTGTACCATGACTGGTGTCCTGATATGTGTCTTCTGAAATGATACCTGAGACCTATGTCTTGACTGATGTCTTGACACGTGTTTTAGTAGATAAATCTGAACAAGGCTGAAAAATTTTGGTAACCGCTAGGATTGGCGGACCGGTTAGACTACTGACCTCTTGTATTTCTGGTCACGTCCGTTCCGGAGTTCCGATGGTTACTGACTGATTAATTATAAGAACGGTGGTTGTCACTACTGCTTTGTCTGTCAATTTATGACGGTCATTATCATGACGTGATCCATGTAACTATTTTGCTTAGTGGCTGACTGGTTCTGGTTCCCACTCTTCTGAATGAAGGTTAGTTGGGTGAAGTGTGACATCTAGCTGAAAAGTAAAAGCATGGAATAGAATGGTAGTGTCTGATGATTAAAGTTTATTCTTGTCAGAAATTTCAAATTTATAGTCTTGGTCCTTGTTCTGTAAGGTCTTCATAGTATAAAAAGCTTCAACATCTTGTGGAATCTCCAACGTATCAACAACATCAGCATTCATGAGGTCTTCGAAGTGTTAACAACATCGATATCTGGTAAAATCTTCAACTCACAAGCAGCACCAGCATCTGGTAGAACATCAACAAGTGGAAACGCCTGAGATGATTGAGGATTGATTAACGGTACAAATGGAATAAGGTACATGAAGTACACCCGGAATACTATACGTGAAGTACATGATGAATACTGTTCATGTAGTACTACTGAAGGTTTGCTGATATGATCGATACTGGTGTCAACCGTCTGTTAGGGTCAACGAAAAATAATTTGATTTAACTGGTTAGCAGACTAAACAGAAACGGTTAACATGATAGGCTGATAATTCCTGCGTTGACTTACTGCTGGTTGTATCGAGGCTGAAATGTATGATTTAATCGAAGTCCCAACAGTGGTCAGCATGAAGCATGATTAATGAAGGCCAATCATGATTTATCATGAAAAGGGATTTTATTGTAACCCTTCTGTATCTTCGCATGAAACATCATTACTTTGCTGAAAACATAATCCTCGTAAGGAGACATGAAACTTACTAAGCATGAAAACGACCTTCACGTGAGAGCATGAAATTTGACTGTTACAAAGGACATGAAAAGATAATCGACTGAGGTTTAACATCACTGGTGTAGATGGATATGGTTCAATCCAAAGAACTAAAAGAACAAAACATGTGACTAAGTATGGGCGATTCTGGTTCGATCCATACTTGTCAAAATTTTCTGAGAATTGTCATGTATAGAAATTTACAATCTGGGACTAAATATGGATGGTTGTAGTCCAATCCATACTTGTCAAAATTTTCATAAAATGTCATGATATGAGCAAAGGTGAACGTCTATGGTTCAGTTCACAAAATAATATTCGACTGAAAGCATGAAAATTTGACCTGATAAATGGTGAACGCATATGGCTGGTTGACCAAGTAATATTTGACTGAAAACATGAATCTGTCACGAGTAACAGTACGCCTATTGGTCGGTTTACCAATACAAAATCTGAACGGGAAAGGGTGAACGCCTATGGGTCGGTTCACTAAAACAAAATTCGCAAAAAAGTACATGTGACTAAATATGGCCGGTCCTGTACCAACCTTTTACTTAATCAAAAACTTTAAGAAAACTAACTGCTAGCTGAAGAAAACTGACTGATAAATTCATGAGAAACATGAAAGATAACAATGCCAAAATCTGGGAAGTTCCTGGTGACTACCCACTAGTCACAGGTCAAGTTTTAGAGCCTATAGGTCGAACCTACAACTCTGATACCATAATTGTAACACCCCACTTGGATAAGTGAACCGTTACTTATATTTATGGCGTGTCATCAAAGCATAAGGTAAATGTCCTAAAATATTAACTAACCATAAAGGAAATACCATAATCAAACATCGGTAATCCAAACATAAGCTCAAAACATGAAAAGTAAATACTGAAGGAAAGGACTAAACAATGTCCAAATAAGCAGAATAATGAAAGAAGTGCATAAAGTAATAAGTGCGTAAAGTAAGAAGTCTGGATAGCTTCCATCCAACGCACATGCTCTCAGAATCCTAAGAGCGTCCTGGTGTACCTGCCGTTAGAACATGAAAGGAACTACGGCTGAGCATAACGCTTAGTGAACGGATACCAAGCATGATAAGAAATACTGAAATGAAGCAGATGTTAAAATACTGAAGCTGTAAGACTGATAAGTAAAGTTGCAACAGAAATCTGTGTATAATCTAAAAAGTCTGATTTATAAATAATAAAGCTGAACTGTTATCTGTTAAATTTGAAAACATGCATTTACTGTATTTTAATTGCCAAGAGCTTATATAGGTCATGTACTGTAACAACTGCTGCATGAGTAAATGGAGGGGTGACCGCATCATGCTGTAGATGGATGACCTCTAAATAATGTGCTGGGTGGAGGGATCAGCTCCAATGTGAAGGATGTAGAGCACACACCACATTCACCTGATAAACTGTAAACTGATAGCCTAGGATGCATCCATACGCCCCACAAATAATACTGATAAAATGGCCAATCCGAGCTGAATGAGACGCTGTAGGATATCACTCTCCTACAGGTGAGTCATGACACCGGTGCCTCAAGTGTCATGGTTACGGTACCTCCGTAACTAGTAAAACTAACTGGTCATGCTTGTATATAAGGCTCAGGCAATATCTTAATTATTAAATTAATTACTGATAATTTATAACATATACTGGGGAAAACATTTGGCTGCAGACGGAGAATCCTAATCATGCATAAAAGAAAGTCCATACTGAAGGACGGGAAATCCGTACCTCGTGTCCCTAGTAATGAAACAAGAACAAAAGCTGAAAGATCTACTCCGACTTCATAGATACTACATAAATAATGGACGCGAAAATAAGTTGACTGATATTAATTACTAATTTTAACTGTTCTTAGTTTAATTCACAATGTTCTTGTATTACTATACTGTATAATCTAGAAAAATCTGAATGTTCTATTTTATTACTGATAAGTGTATTCCTGTAATTCTGATTACTGTATGACATGTATTCTAATATTTACGATATTACTATAAATAGTAATCTGCTGAAAATAGAAAGTTTTCCTAAATTAGATAGGTTTCTAAATTCGTTTCTTTAAAAATAATCATGAATTAAATCACGCGTTTTAAATAATTTAAAGGATAAACCTAATATCAATTAAATTTTACTAATTAAATTAATAAAACAAAACTACTTGATTTATTTATTTATAAAACTAATTTTATAAGATGATGAAATAAAATATTAAGATAAACCTCGTATTTCATAATTACACGCGAGACCCCGAAACCCTTGCTAAAATCCTTTCCCGTTACGCTCGTATCTCGGGTTAAACACAACCGGCCCACATCGTGGTCTTTGGTGGCTACCGTTCTCACGTTATTCCCACTGCTAGTATCAAGTTCTCACTGTTTGTATAAAGTTCTCACTGTTTGTATAAAGTTCCCACTATTTGTATAAAATTCCCACTGTTTGTATAAAATTCCCACTGCTAGTATACCCAAACACCCCTGACAGTCCCAAACACCCCTGACTGCTACTATAGACCTAAACGCAGCCTTATCAGCATACTGCTGTCCTAAACGCACCCTTAGCAGCCCCTTTATCCCACTGTATATAAACCAAACACCCCTGCAGATCTTTGCTGCTGCTCGAAAAGCCAAACACCCCCTTATTTGGTCGCTGCTGGTCAAAACAGAAATCATACCGAGACCATAATGGTCTCGATTTTCGTACAGCCAAACAACCCGACCTCCTGATGTGACATCTCATATTTTCCTGATAATTATTTTACTCGTATTCATTATTTTAATCATTGTTGGTACTTATTCGAAATTATAATTTTTTTTTATTTTATAATTCCATATTTATTTAAATCAAATATGTTGATTTAAAATCACCCACGTGCATTTTTACAAACGTTTACTTGAATCAACGGAACGAGAACCGAGGGCTAAATATTTCAACTTAAAGATATTGATCTTTACATTGTATTAAGTCTAGACTGATGACGGGCACAGTAATAAATTCTTGTATTTCATATTTTTACTGTCGATTGTTTCAATGTTCGATGTTTTCGATGTTTTCTTTTAAGGTCGTGTTAAGTCGAGTCGGGAGTCCAAATTATCTTATTTCGAGTGCGTTTTAACTTTTTAGAAGTATTTTTACGAAACCCGAGCCCCGTAAATATTTGTAAATTTGACTAATAGTCATTTCCCACTTTTTAACAAAAGTATTTATTTTGTGGTTCTAAAGTTTCAAAAATTGCCACAATGGTCCTCCACTTAACTAACCATACATAAAATAATCTTTTCACTTCCACTACCACTCACACATCCATTTTAATAAATAAAAAACACAAACACAAACTCCCTCCCCCTTTTGTTGCCGTGAATCCATCACCAAAAACCCCCTAAAATCATCATCATCCATATTTAATTAAGCTAAACTAATTAAAGACCACCTCCTAGATTTTGAAGGTGATTCCAAAGATGCAAAATTTATACACATGCAACAACCTTTATGTTTTTGGTGATTTCTTGGTGGGGATGATGGTTGATCATTGTTTTTAAGATGATCATGCCTAGATTCTATGTTTTTGATGTTTAAAAGTCTAAAGTTTTGATTTTGATGCATGCAAGGGTTTAGGATGTTTAAGGATGATATTAGGAGGATTTTATGAGTGGGAAATTGATTAGATTTTGTTGAAAACATCATTTGATATGATTTTTAAAGTGCCAATTTTAGGCAGAAAGTTGAGGAAGGTTTTGGGTAACTTAATCTTGTTTTATTATTAAACAAATAAGATAGGGATGTAGATAATTTTTCTTAGCTTCGATTTGATATAAATTAGAGCTTCCAACTCCAAACGAGTTGGAAATGGCGTTAGTTTGATTATTCGTGTACTGGGAGACGAGTATCGACACAATCTAAAAATTGTTGTCGATATTTGGATCGAATCTCGGGGACTCTAAATTGAAGTTTTGAAATGTGTAACCTAATGATAATGAGGTGTTTACCTTAGAGGTCGAGTTTACTTTAAAACCCGAGTGTCGGTTTTGTAAACAGAGTCGTTTAAATAAGTTAAAACGGTTGTATGAAAAATTAACGTAAATCTGTCCGGATTTTGTAACCCGAAGATGTGTCGGGCAGTGAGTCTTAGAAGTAAAAACTTTTGACGAGCTTTTTATATGTCTTTCTATAGATGTTAAGTGAGCTTCTCAGTTAGTACCATAAACATTTGACGTGTCTAAGCGAGGTAAATAAGCCCGTACATTTGGTATGTGTCGGCAGTTTTTATCGAAAACATTATCTAATAAAAGTATACTTTTAGATGGAGTCTAGAAGTACCCCTTGCATGGTTTTTCTTATGTGTCATAATTTATTTATGTACTCATTTATTTCAAGTGTTTTTATAAACATTTACTTCGTGTCTTCTAAACTTTCGCGTCCCGTTATCGTAGGTCTCGGATGACTTAACGTTGCTTGACTTTCCGTTATTACTACTGAGCCCTCTAGTTTCGTGTTGATTCCACCTTATAGCTAAGGTGAGTTCATAGCCCCTCTAGCTACTTGTTCATTGTTTCAAAACACGGGGTGAGATTAACATGTTGGAACACAATCTTTTAAACTGTATGCTATCCAGAACTGTATGATGCCAGATGATTTCATCGATATTATTGCTTTTAGTCTTTATCCTTAAGTTTACTCTCTTGATCATGAATCGTTAATTTCGAGTACTAAGCGCGAATGTTGTAGGTGGATCCATCGGGATTGACTATCCCCGTCTCAAGTACCTTGACGCACTAATATTTGTTTTTACTTGAGTATTTAGGCTAAATACTCCCTAGAGGAACTTACTTTGAGTTAAGCTCCGGTTCATGAACTAAATAGCAATAATATACCATGACTATGGAGAATGTACATAGTCATCCCCCCCCCATTACTTGTTTTACAAAGTATATTGTGTTCCATTACTTAGCTTTCTAAACCTATGAATATCACTCAACTTTTTGTTGGCGGGTTTTACATGTTTTAATCTCAGGTAATACTGCTTAATGGGCTTGGACGAGGTACCGCAGGATGTTTGCAGCCTGGAAAGATCTGTGTTGTGATATGTTTATGCTTTGTTATAAATGACGTTGTTAAAGTCTTCCGCTGATCTTTCTTTATCTTAAATCTTTAAACTATGATGTTGTAGTACTTTGTTATGTTTCAAAACTTATGGGACCGAAGTTTCTAAACTCTAATAAATTGTGATGTAATATATGTGTCTTGTATTGCGTCATTTTTGTGTCATTTATAACTCATTGTTACTCGTACCTTGACGTGTGATCCCCTTGTTGCCTAGTTGTTCCATGTCAGATTATGGGGGTCTCACAGATTGGTATCAGAGCGATGGTCATAGAGAACTGAGTCATTTTCAAAACTTGGTCTATAACTAAATATCAAGATATTTCATGCTTTACAAGTGTCAAACACAGAATCTGCCAATGTTGTTCAATATCTGCGCTGGTAACTCTCTAATCCTTATTATTTACTTTAATTATTGTTATAATATTTCATACCTTGATTTCATTTGAAATATTACATTGGTTTCATTGTGATACGTATTACCTCCTTCCAAATCCCCTCTTGCTTAATATTATATATATATATATATATATTCCACTCCTTAGTGTTGCATTCCTTGTTGACAATCAGTTATGCATATCTAAAATCTCTTCTTATTCTATTTTCTTCATTTCATGAATCTTGAAATAGCATACTTATACAAGTTCACACTGAATTTTGTATTGTGTTGTTGACAGAAACATGCCGCCTACCAGAATTCATAGAGCTGATGGACCCAGGAGATCCTGCCGGGCTACTATGGGGAGAGTTATTGCAAAAAGGGTAAAGAAAGCTGTTGCTGAATACGAAAAGAGCCGAGAGACTCAAGCTAAAGCTAAAGGTTCTTCAAGTACAAAAGGATGTTCACACAAGACCTTCATGTCTGGAAAACCCCACTCCTTTAAAGGGACCGAAGGTGTCGTTGGTTTGACACGTTGGGTTGAAAAGATGGAGCAAGTTTTGGAACTTGCAAATGTGCTGAAGAGGATAAGCTAATTTATGCTGCAAGTACTTTGGAAGGTATTGCACTTATCTGGTGGAATGGAAATATTAAAACCTTAGGTCTTGATAATGCAAACCAAATCCCGTGGAGCGAGTTCAAAACAATGATGACTACTGAGTACTGCCCTGAGACTAAGATAGCTCGGATGGAACACGAGCTATGGAACTTACAAATGAAGAATGATGATATTGAAGCCTACACTAATAGGTTTCATGAGTTGGCCTTAATGTGTCCTGAACTAGTTCCAGATGAGAAGAAGAAAATAAAAAGGTATGTCAAGGGGTTTCTTGAAAGGATTAAAGGACACATTACTTCATCAAAACCCTCTTCCCTACATGAAGCAATGAACATGGCTCGTGAATTGGTTGAGCAGTCTGTGGAAGGTAAAGCTGCTAAGTTAAATGCTAACAACAAACGAAAGTGGGAGGAGAATAAAGAAGGAAACAATTAAGGGAATAATCAGGGCAATAACCGTAACAACAACCGAAGCAACAATAGAAACTCCAACAGAAACAATAACCGACAAGCCAACAAGAGACAAGAGACAGCAACTATATATGCAGCTGCTCCTGCTGTTCCTGCTGCTCCTGCTGTTCCTGCTACTCCTGCTGCTCCTGTTACTCTTGCTACTCCTATTGCTCCTACTACTCCTGCTGGCAGACGAGGTTATACTGGGAATCTGCCTAAGTGTGATCGATGTAATTGGCATCACCCTGTCGGTGTGTGTCCTACTAGATGCACAGTTTGTAATAGGTTTTGCCATAAGGAAGGAATCTGTAATGTGGTGTGCTATGGCTGTGGTGAAAAAGGTCATTACCAGAATAGGTGTCCAAAGGCTAAGGATCCGTAGAACGATGGAGCTCGAGGTAGAGTGTATCATGTGGGAAATAACGCTCAGCAGAATCCTCAGGTGGTCGCGGGTACGTATATTCTTAACAATCACTATGTTAGTGTTTTATTCGATTCCGGTGCTGAGAAGAGTTTCGTGTCTTCTGTTTTCACTCCTTTCATTGATATTACTCCTTCTGCTTTAGACACTAGTTATGAAGTAGAATTAGCAGACGGTAAGATTGTTAGTACCAATACACTCTTGCGTGGCTGTACCCTTGATTTGCTTGGTCATTTGTTTTTAATTGATCTTTTACCGACGCGTCTCAACAGTTTTGATGTTATTGTTGGTATGGATTGGTTAGCGTCTCATCGTGCTGTCATTGTTTGTTCTGAGCGAATCTTGCGTATTCCTCTTTCTTCGGGTAAAATCTTAGAACTTTGCGGTGAGAATCCGGATGACAATCCGAATTCTCTTCTTTCTATCAAGGCTGATCAGAAAAAGCTTGATGACATTCGTATCGTTTGTGAATTTCCTAGAGTTTTCCCAGACGACTTGTCGGGATTACCTCCTGTGCGTGAAGTTGAATTCTGTATCGATCTTATTCCGGGTGCACTGCCTGTTTCCAAATCGCCTTATCGTTTAGCCCCGTCTGAGATGAATGAATTATCGAATCAGGTTAAGGAATTACAAGAGAAAGGTTTCATCAGACCGATTCATTCACCGTGGGGAGCGCCTGTGCTCTTTGTTAAGAAAAAGGATGGTGCAATGAGAATGTGTATAGACTACAGGGAATTGAATAAGCTGACAATCAAGAATCGTTACCCTCTCCCTCGTATAGACGACTTATTTGACCAATTGCAAGGTGTGTGCTGCTTTTCCAAGATAGATCTTCGTTCAGGTTATCATCAGTTAAGAGTGCATGAAAGTGACATCTCCAATACCGCATTTAGAACCCGTTATGGTCACTTTGAATTTACCATTATGCCATTCGGTCTTACCAATGCTCCTGCAATTTTTATGGATCTAATGAACCGTGTCTGCAAACCCTACCTTGATAAGTTTGTCATAGTCTTTATTGACGACATCCTCATTTACTCGAAATCAGAAAAAGATCATGAAAATCATCTTAGAACAATCTTAAGTCTTATAGAGAAAGAAAAGTTGTATGCCAAATTTTCTAAGTGTGAATTTTGGTTGAAAGAGGTTCTGTTTTTAGGACACGTGGTAAATCAGGATGGTATACACGTGGATCCTACTAAAGTTGAAGCAGTTAAGAATTGGAAATCTCCTAAATCGCCTACTCAGGTCCATTCATTTCTCGGATTAGTCGGATATTATCGCAGATTCATTGAAAACTTCTCCAAGATTGCTAAGCCTTTAACCCTGCTTACACAAAAGAATAAGGAATACATTTGGAATGAAGAGCAAGAGCAAGCCTTTTGCTTATTAAAGGAAAAATTGTGTAATGCCCCAGTATTAACACTTCCTGATGGACCGGATGATTTTGTTGTTTATTGTGATGCATCCCACCAAGGTTACGGTTGTGTCTTAATGCAGCGAGGAAAAGTGATTGCTTATGCCTCCAGACAACTTAAAACCCATGAACAGAACTATACTACTCACGATTTGGAGTTAGGTGCATTAGTATTCGCCTTGAAAATATGGAGACATTATCTTTATGGGACGAAAAGTGTGATATACACTGATCATAAGAGTCTCCAGTATATCTTTAACCAAAAGGACTTGAACATGCGACAAAGACGTTGGTTAGAACTTCTTAGACACTATGAATGTGAAATTAAGTATCACCCAGGAAATGCTAATGTTGTAGCTGATGCCCTAAGTCGAAAGGAAAGACTTAAACCTAGGAGAGTGCGTGCTATGAGCATAACCATTCAATCTAGCCTCAACGCTAAGATTTTAAAAGCACAAAAAGAAGTTGCAAAGGACTTTAAGGCTCCAGCAGAATTGCTGCGAGGATTAGATGCTCAATTTGAAAGGAAAGAAGATGGAACAATTTACTTTGTTGGACGATTATGGATTCCATTAGTTGGAGGATTAAGAAAGATAATAATGGACAAAGTTCACGCTTCAAGATATTCGATTCACCCTGGTGCAGACAAGATGTACTATGATTTAAGGGATATTTACTGGTGGCCAGGTATGAAAAAGGACATAGAAGAATACGTTAACAAGTGTCTGACTTGTTTAAAGATTAAAGCAGTACATCAGAAACCCTCAGGTCTTTTACAACAACCAGAAGTCCCATAATGGAAGTGGGAAAAGATTACAATGGACTTAGTCACAAAGCTGCCTAGAAGTAGTGGTGGTTTTGATGCAATTTGGGTAATTGTTGATAGATTAACCAAATCTGCTCACTTCCTTCCTATCCGTGAGGATTATAAAACTGATAGATTGGCTCGAATCTACATCAATGAGATTGTTGCAAAGCACGGAGTGCCAATTTCGATTATTTCTGATAGGGATGGTCGTTTTGCATCTCAATTCTGGAAAGCACTTTAAAAGGCGTTGGGTACGCAAGTATTAATGAGTACAACATATCACCCAAAAACGGATGGACAAAGTGAACGCACTATTCAGACTCTGGAAGACATGCTGCGAGCATGTCTATGGATTTTGGTGGTAGCTGGGACACTCATATACCTTTGGTCAAATTTTCCTATAACAATAGTTATCATAAAAGTGTCAAGTGTTCACCATTCGAGGCTTTGTACGGACGCAAGTGTAGATCGCCAGTGATATGGAACGAAGTAGGTGAAAGTCAACTGATAGGGCCTAAACTAGTTTTAGAAACTACAGACAAGATTGTACAGATTAGGGAAAGACTGAAAACTGCTAGAAGTCGTCAGAAGAGTTACGCAGACAAAAGACGCAAACCTCTTGAGTTTCAAGTCAGAGACCGTGTGCTGTTACGAGTATCTCCATGGAAGGGTACTGTGAGGTTTGATAAAAGAGGAAAACTTGCGCAACATTTTGTAGGACCATTTGAGATCGTCGAGCATATTGGTTCAGTAGCCTATCGACTGAAGTTACCCCAGGAGTTAAGTTGTGTTCACGATGTATTCCATGTTTCCAATCTTAAGAAATGTTTACCCGAATCAGATGTTCAGATACCTTTGAAGAAATAAGAGTGGACGAGAAAATGTTCTTCATTGAAGAACCAATAGAGATTGTGGATCGCCAAGTCAAGAAGCTGAAACGTAGTTGGATTCCTGTCGTTAAAGTTCGTTGGGATTCACGTCGGGGTGTTGAGTTCACTTGGGAAAGCGAAGAGCAGTTCAAGACTAAGTATCCCCATATGTTCTCGTCTTCTACTTCCATCTCCAGTTAAACTATGAGGGACCAGAGTTCCTTTAGGGGGGAAGACTGTGAGATCTCGTATTTTCCTGGTAACTATTTTACTCGTATTCATTATTTTAATCATTGTTGGTACTTATTCGAAATTATAAAATTATTTTTATTTTATAATTCCATATTTATTTAAATCGAATATGTTGATTTAAAATCACCCACGTGCATTTTTACAAACGTTTACTTGAATCAACGGAACGAGAACCGGGGGCTAAATATTTCGACTTAAAGATATTGATCTTTATATTGTATTAAGTCTAGACTGATGACGGACACAGTAATAAATTCTTGTATTTCATATTTTTACTGTCGAATGTTTCAATGTTCGATGTTTTCGATTTTTTCTTTTAAGGTCGTGTTAAGTCGAGTCGGGAGTCCAAATTATCTTATTTCGAGTGCGTTTTAAATTTTGAGAAGTATTTTTACGAAACACGAGCCCCGTAAATATTTGTAAATTTGACTAATAGTCATTTCCCACTTTTTAACAAAAGTATTTATTTTGTGGTCCTAACGTTTTAAAAATTGCCACAATGGTCCTCCACTTAACTAACCATACATAAAATAATCTTTTCACTTCCACTACCACTCACACATCCATTTTAATAAATAAAATAACACAAACACAAACTCCCTCCCCCTTTTGTTGCCGTGAATCCATCACCAAAAACCCCCAAAATCATCATCATCCATATTTAATTAAGCTAAACTAATTAAAGACCACCTCCTAGATTTTGAAGGTGATTCCAAAGATGCAAAATTTATACACATGCAACAACCTTTATGTTTTTGGTGATTTCTTGGTGAGGATGATGGTTGATCATTGTTTTTAAGATGATCATGCCTAGATTCTATGGTTTTGATGTTTAAAAGTCTAAAGTTTTGATTTTGATCTTTGGATTTTGATCTTTTGATTTTGATGCATGCAAGGGTTTAGGATGTTTAAGGATGATATTAGGAGGATTTTATGAGTGGGAAATTGATTAGATTTTGTTGAAAACATCATTTGATATGATTTTTAAAGTGCTAATTTTAGGCAGAAAGTTGAGGAAGATTTTGGGTAACTTAATCTTGTTTTATTATTAAACAAATAAGATAGGGATGTAGATATTTTTCTTAGCTTCGATTTGATATAAATTAGAGCTTCCAACTCCAAACGAGTTGGAAATGGCGTTAGTTTGATTATTCGTGTACCGGGAGACGAGTATCGACACAATCTAAAAATTGTTGTCGATATTTGGATCGAATCTGGGGGACTCTAAATTGAAGTTTTGAAATGTTTAACCTACTGATAATGAGGTGTTTACCTTAGAGGTCGAGTTTACTTTAAAACGCGAGTGTCGGTTTTGTAAACGGAGTCGTTTAAATAAGTTAAAACGGTTGTATGAAAAATTAACGTAAATCTGTCCGGATTTTGTAACCCGAAGATGTGTCGGGCAGTGAGTCTTAGAAGTAAAACCTTTTGACGAGCTTTTTATATGTCTTTTTATAGATGTTAAGTGAGCTTCTCAGTTAGTACCATAAACATTTGACGTGTCTAAGCGAGGTAAATCAGCCCGTACATTTGGTATGTGTCGGCAATTTTTATCGAAAACATTATCTAATAAAAGTATACTTTTAGATGGAGTCTAGAAGTACCCCTTGCATGGTTTTCTTATGTGTCATAATTTATTTATGTACTCATTTATTTCAAGTGTTTTTATAAACATTTACTTCGTGTCTTCTAAACTTTCGCGTCCCGTTATCGTAGGTCTCGGATGATTTAACATTGCTTGACTTTCCGTTGTTACTACTAAGCCCTCCAGTTTCGTGTTGATTCCACCTTATAGCTAAGGTGTGTTCATAGCCCCTCTAGCTACTTGTTCATTGTTTCAAAACACGGGGTGAGATTAACATGTTGGAACACAATCTTTTAAACTGTATGCTATCCAGAACTGTATGCTGCAAGATGATTTCATCGATATTATTGCTTTTAGTCTTTAGCCTTAAGTTTCCTCTCCTGATCATGAATGTTAATTTCGAGTACTAAGCACGAATGTTGTAGGTGGATCCATCGGGATTGACTATCCCCGTCTCAAGTACCTTGACGCACTAATATTTGTTTTTACTTGAGTATTTAGGCTAAATACTCCCTAGAGGAACTTACTTTGAGTTAAGCTTCGGTTCATGAACTAAATAGCAATAATATACCATAACTATGGAGAATGTACATAGTCATCCCTCCCATTACTTCTTTTACAAAGTATATTGTGTTCCATTACTTAGCTTTCTAAACCTATGAATATCACTCAATTTTTTATTGACGGATTTTACATGTTTTAATCTCAGGTAATACTGCTTAATGGGCTTGGACGAGGTACCGCAGGATGTTGGCAGCCTGGAAAGATATGTGTTGTGATATGTTTATACTTTGTTATAAATGACGTTGTTAAAGTCTTCCGCTGATCTTTCGTTATCTTAAAACTTTAAACTATGATGTTGTGGTACTTTGTTATGTTTCAAAACTTATGGGACCGAAGTTTCTAAACTCTGATAAATTGTGATGTAATATATGTGTCTTGTATTGCGTCATTTTTGTGTCATTTATAACTCATTGTTACTCGTACCTTGACGTGTGATCCCCTCGTTGCCTAGTTGTTCCATGTCAGATTATGGGGGTCTCACACCTGATTCTTTTAATACACGATTTCTGTTTTTATTAACATATTTTTTTATTTTCTTTTTCTAACACACGGATTATGTGATTAAATGAATGAAAGTAGAAAGGTTTACCTTTTTGTGATTTGAGGTTCAAAATCACACACACGCGCATCAAATGGCAAAACACTCGTCACCTTTTTTTCTATGTTTTTCTGTCCAGGGGCACCTCCAAGGGGAAACCATAATCTCTCGTTTTTTTTACTGTTGTGAAAAAATGGGTGGGGAAACCCCCCGGTTATTTTTATTTTTTGTTAATTGAGTGGACCGGGATCCAAGGCCCAAACTCCTTGTTCTTTTCTTTTTTAAAAACGCAACCCACTAATACACATATTTCTTTTATTTTTGCGACGTTATAATATGCGCGTATGTATTCGTGTTATAATTTCCCCGTTATGTGTTTATTTATTTTTACCGAAAATCAATACGTACGTAATACTGAATAATGTTTCCTGACTTGTAATACTCAAGTGATACTTGGATAGTTTATAATTAATTATTATTCTGAATAATTAATAACGTAACCTTTTTAATTAAAACTGGGACTGTATGTATTTAACGTTATTGTATTTTAATTACGGGTTTTACAAATCTGGTTGTGTAAAATGTTTGACATTTGTTTCAACTTGATATTAACAATGCTTTCTTGTATGGTAATCTTTATGAGGTTGTTTATATGACTTTACCTGATGGTTACTTTGATAAAAGTGATAAGAGAGTTTGTAGACAGAATAAGTCTTTATATGGATTAAAACAAGCACCTAGGCAATGGGATGACAAGTTAACTAAGGCTCTTATTGAACATGGTTTTGTGTAGAGTAAAAGTGATTATTTTTTGTTTACTAAAAATGAGTCTGGTTTTTTTGTTGCTTTGCTTGTCTATGTGGATGATGTTGTTGTAACTAGAAATAGTGTTGAACATATTGATGAGTTAAGCAGTTTTTGAATAGTAAATTTTAAATCAAAGATCTTGGAAAATTGAAATATTTCTTAGGCATTGAGGTTATTGACACTTATGATGGTTTATGCCTCAGTCAAAGGAAATATGGTCTTGATCTTTTGTCTGACTTTGGTTTATTAGCTTGTAAGCCTTCTGCTACCCCTTTTGAGCAAAATCTTATTATTGCTAATGAACTTTCTCATAGTGATTATGTGCTTGATAATATTACGGAGTATCAAAAGCTTATTGGTAAACTTATCTTACTCACACTAGGCCTGATATATCTTATGTTGTAGATTGTCTTAGTGAATTAATGCATAGGCCTCTCAGGTCTCATCTTAAAATTTATCTTAAGGTTTTGAGCTACTTGAAAAGCTCTCCTGGTAGAGGAGTTTATATTGTCAAGTGCTCTAATGTATCTCTTGAGACATTTGTGGATGCTGACTGGGCCAAGTGTCTTGTAACTAGAAAGTATGTCACTGGATATTGCTTATTGTTAAATGGTTCATTGGTTTCTTGAAAGAGTAAAAAGAAAAATACCCTTTCTAAGTCTAGTGTTGAAGTTGAATATCGAGTTATAGCTTCAGCTACTTCAGAAACTGTTTGGGTCTTTAAATTTTAAAGGATTTAAACTAAGAACATTTTTGCCTGTTAAATTGTTTTGTGATAGTCAAGGAGCTATTAAAATAACTGTTAATCATGTGTTTCATGAAAGGACAAAACATCTTGAAATTGATATACACTTTGTATGAGATAAAATTTTGGCTAGTGTTATTAAAACACAAAAGATTCGGTCTGCAGATCAAATTGTTGATATTTTTACTAGGAGGTTGGATAAATTTCAACATGAGAATCTTGATTTGGTCAGTTAGGATTATTTGATTGTTTTCAGGTTTAGCTCAAGAGGGGATGTTGAAATTATTGGTCTAAACTGAAACAAACATTGAGGGACTAATAGTGCCTAGTGTTGAAAGTTGGTTATGCAAGTTTATAATTTTTGAGCTGTTAGGTTTGGAAAGTTGAGGGACTGAAGGTCGCAACTGAGGGAAGTTGAGGGACTAAAACCAGTATCTGTGGAAACTACAAGTCAAGGAGTATATAAGCTCCTTCAGCCTCTTATTTTCTTATTTTTTCATTCAATCCAATTTGTTACGATTTACACATAGTTCTGTTGTTCTTGTTTTTGGTGATTGAAATCATCTTGATCTTATTACTGTATTTCTTGTTTTTTATATTTGTAAAATTATTATCAAATTAGATAATACACCTTCACCTGATTTGCGTGGATGGTTTTAGTTTATTGAATTGAGATTCAATTTATACTTTTTGTTTTATAAATTTGTACAACAACCTTTACCTAAACTTCTAACAAGTACGTATGCGAGTTCTACTACCATTTGTCAAAATGTGTGTAGAGATACAAGTTGATATTTCCTCTAAAGTTCTAATACCATTTGTCAAAATGGAAAATGCGTGTAAAGATACAAGTTGATATTTCCTTCTAAAGTTCTAATACCATTTGTCAAAATGGAAAATGCGTGTGGAGATACAAGTCAGCTTAATTGCTCACGTGTCACCATATTTTTATTCTTTGACTACCTCAAAGCTTTACGCTACAAAAAGCTGATCGTCATAAATCAGCACACTCAACCAGCCACTTTAATAATTGGTACATTAGACATTCTCGAATTTACATTATTTTTAGATTATTTGTTTTTTGTCGAGATGTTTAGTTATATATATAGGAATTGAACATTTTTGGTAGAAAGTGAGACATGCATAACTCATAACAATTTTTTTCGAATGACGATATTGTATTAAACTAGCAGTAGATTATCCGTGTATGTAATTAGCTCTAAACTTGGTGTCATTATTTTTAATCAAGCTATTGCTAGTATGCCATACGTTACGTTAGTTACATGATTATTCGGCGATAGCATTTATGCTGGGAATATAGTCTAATATAGGTGATGAAACATTGAAATTAGGTCATAGAAAAGTGGGCAAACGTTATGCACGTGAAAGCATCCATCGTGGATGTTACGTATATAGATTCTTCCTTTTTAATCCATGAATAAGGTTATCAAATACGAGTATTATGAGTGTTTTATATACAAGACAAAAGGTGTAAAGACATAATTGGTAACTTACAAACGATTACAATAACCTCAAATGACGTAGACAACAAGTAAAAAAGCATTCGATGCAAAGGTTAGTGAAAACAGAAATGGTCACCTTCCTCGCAAAAGAGACTGGCTAGCTTTGATTGTTCATTTGTTTGCAATATTTTTTCATTTACATTTTGTCCGTAGCAGTAAATATATGATGTCTAATTGTGTATAAACTAATTAACGGTATTTGTTTTATATGTTGGATAGAAAAACGATCAATGTATACCATTTTTTAAACATATACTATATCAATCAATACCGTTAATTGTTTAATTCTTGTCATAATGGTATGCTTCATTTTGCGTAACGATTAATTATTTGTGAGATATTTAATTTTTAAAAAATATATCTTTTTTGTTAGATAAAAAAAATGGTTGTGATTGGTTGGTTAGGTTTATCCTAAAAGAATAGTGTATGTTAAACTTTTTCTAAGTTATATAAACCACGTAGATTTTATATATTTTATTTTTTGTTTTGCAAAAATTAAAATTAAATTAAGAATGAAAGTCATCGCGGATAGTTTTGACTTAGTTTTACATCTATTTTTAGAAAGGTAGCAAATTGCCCACCCGGGTATACCACGGTTTGGGTTGGTTTCGTGACTAGTTAAAACCCACACTAATTACACCTTTACTTAAAGCATAAGGTTATACAAAGTCAAATACACATCTTAAATTAGTATTCTTTTGCCCTTATGACACCTATATATATTCATAGTCATATCTACTCAAATCAAACAAAACACAAACTTTTTTATATACAAACATATACATATGATCTCATGAGCAACATCCCAAAATCTTTAACAAAATCGTTTCGATCCCTTTTTGCGCTAGCAATCTCATCTAGTGATCCTTGGCCGTTTTCGTTTCTCGAATAACCTTAGTTTTCATCATCGTCATCATCATCATCATGGGAGTTGGAGAGCATTTCTACATATTTCATCACCATCATCAAAATAATAGTACTAATCATCA
Organism: Glebionis coronaria; assembly: GCA_025667525.1. NCBI lineage: Eukaryota > Viridiplantae > Streptophyta > Magnoliopsida > Asterales > Asteraceae > Glebionis > Glebionis coronaria. Next base: position 86,030,778 of record CM046875.1, on the reverse strand, counting down.
TGAGCATGATCATAATATACGAAAAGGCCGTGTGGCAGTGATTGTGGGGCATGAAGATGAAGAACAAGAAAAGTTTGTAATACCAGTTATGTACATGAACCATCCTTTGTTCATGGTGCTCTTGAAAGAGGCTGAAAAAGAGTTCGGTTTTCGTCATAGTGGTCCGATTAATATTCCATGCCACGTTCAGGAATTCCGTAATGTTCAAGGTATGATAGATAAAGATCGTCACCATCATCATATTTGTTGCTTCAAAGATTGATTCATCATGGTTCAGTTCAAGTCTTGATGATCTTTATTGTCCATTTCGCGATTATGTAACCATATTGATCATGATTCATGGGTGTGAATGTGTGATTCTTTATTAGTTTAGGGAGATTGGTTTGTAACTTGTGAATGTATGTACTTTGATGAAAAAGATCAAATATTCAAATGTAACATTATATTATATGTATTTGTGTGAATAAATATAATTACTGTAGTTGTTATTTAATGCTGTTAATATTTGGTTCTGATAGTAATGAGTAATGACAAAGAAATGATGATGAGTTGCTTGTTTACCAAGACTTTTCCAATGTGTTACTTGTGAAACTGAACTAGAGACGATTAATTAGGAGGCTTATCAATAGTTAATCATATTTAAGATTATTTACCAATTTTAGAAAGTTTGATGAACATTGATTGACATGAAAGATTTTCTTAAACATGGGTTTCTAGCTCAGCAACCTGACTAATTTCATAGCGACTACTAGTATTTTTTTTAGATAGCCTGGAATTGATGCAGGCAAACTTTTAAAAACAGAAAGAGATCAATTTCTCCTCATTGGATTTAAGCCATTGATCAACACTCTAAAATGCTGATATTTATGTCGTTAGATCACTCTTTATGGTTCATTGACCTAAAAGTTAAGACACACTAATAGCTGAAAACAATAATTTTATACCAAAATTTGTCAACAGAACTCACACCTACGTTTCGAGTATTGTCAAGACTAGGACAACAATGTAGCCATATATTTTGCAAATACTGTATAAATATAAGCTTTCACCTAAAATCAATGTTTTAAAAACCGGGTTGACCCGGCCGGTTGAACCGGTTGAACCGTGAACCGGCTCGGAGACTGGACCGAATGTGACCGGGTTTTTGTTTGTTTGAGAACCGGATTGAACCGCCGGTTTTTTGTTGACCCGGTTTGATTAACCCGGCCGGGTCACGATTTTTTATAAAAAAAATATTTCAAAAACATTTTTTTATAAATATTTTTAAGTTTTAAAGATATATATTGAAATCATGTTTATTAGTGTTAGTTAAAATAAAATCAAACTAATTTAAAATATTCAGTAATATTGTTTTGTTATAATCTATTACAAATTGTAAGTATAAATTAATTATTTTTGCACATGTTTACGATAATATTATAAATATACAACTAAAAACTAAGACTAGTGAGTAAAAAATAAATATTACACATTAAAAATATACATATATAAAGAACCGGGTTGACCCGACGATTCAACCGGTTAAACCGGTTGACCCGTGAACTGGTCATTAGACCGAGTCAAAATACTTTTTTTATTTTACGTCTGCTTCTGTCTGTGCTTTGGAGTCTTCGTCCCTCTAGCCCGTAGTCTGTCTATGAGAACGAGTTCATGTGCTTGCAGTTAGGGGTGTCGAAAAAGTTAACCCGACCCGAACCCGACCCGAACCCGAACCCGAAATAGCCTATTCGGGTCGGGTCACTCGGGTTCAAAAACATATTCGGGTTGACCCGAATTGACCCGAGTTCTAATTAGCCTCGGGTTCGGGTTTATATATTTTAGCCTTGACCCGACTTGACCCGACCCGAATTGACCCGAATCCCACCAACCCGACTTGACCCGAGTTTTTTACCACATTTTACCTTGTAAATATACTTAAATAAGTCTATTTTTAACTTTTTTACTTATACTCGGGTTGACCCGAACCCGAGTTAACCCGACCCGAATTAACCCGACCCGAATTGACCCGAACCCGACTGATCCGAGTTCTAATTAGGCTCGGGTTTGGGTATAATTTTTTGAGTTCTGACCCGACTTGACCCGACCCGACTTGACCCGAACCCGATTGACCCGACCCGATTCCCACCCCTACTTACAGTTGTAGAACCATTCGCCTATCCTAAGGACATTGCCTAAAATCCCCATTTAATTGGAATTAAATGAATATTTTAAAAAGGTTTGAACTAGTATCCCCATATAATTGGATGGAAACTTATGGCTAAAGGTAAAGAGAATGAAGTTATCATAATGATCATCATAAATGGCCAACTTATTAGAATATAAAATGTGTCGTTTGGATGTAAGAAACTTAATCAAATAAAATAAGAAGCTCAAAAGTCAAAGACGCGGCAAAGCACGACATCCGTGTCTACAAGTTATTTAATTGTGTTGGCATGTTAAAATTGGGGTCATATTATATATCGAATATTCTCGAGAAGCATCGTGAAAATAGTCGCACATTGTTGAAGATCTTTCATATGAGGTAAAAAATGTTGGATAATTATGATTACAAATTTTTCAATCGCCAACTGTATGAAGCAAAAATAACGTGTAAAATACAGATATGATTACTATGGTATATCAGTTTTGCATTTATTTTATCTGGTCTTTTGAAAATATAAGCCGTCGGCCTATGATGATAGTTTGAGTCTATTTTGATAAATTAACCTAATGGAAGTTATATGCTGACCGTTATCATGACTTAATCAGATAACAAAGTTTTTGTTTCACTATTTTTTTTTATTTTTTATCTCTCCACCCATTTGGGTTGCGTCGTCGTTTCAGCTCACTGATTGGCTTCGACACTCGGTATTCAAGACTCTGTTTAAACTGTTTTAATGTCGCCCGTGGGTGTTTTGCCCTTATTATGTGGTTTTTGTGTTCGATGGGTAAGGTACTGGAGATTGTGTTTTTGTTTAGTTTTTTTGCAGACATGTTTCATCATTTTTATCTTTGGATTTATGTTTTTGCCATCAACCAAAGGCGAACATGGGTACTATATTGATAATGGAATATTGAAGGTCTGCTGTGAAGATGATTGTGGTTATGTTCAAATGTCAACTTTCAAGTTATCAATTGTTTTTTCACTTTCAAGATGTTAGATTTTTATTTTTCGGTTGGTTTGCTTTTTGCAAACTTTCAATGTACTAGCACCAGATTATTTTGATCTCTTATCAATTTCAATATCAACCACTTTTTGTTAAAAAAAAAAACAAAAATCACCGTCATCGCAGCCGCTGCCACCATCACCATCACCACAACCACCACTGTTCTATCATCACGGCTCGACTTCTTCACCCTCAGAGCTCAATTGTTCCACCACCACCATTCCCTCTAAAATAGTTTCACCTAAACCAAATTTCTTAAAATGAATAGGTGCATGTTTTAAATACACATTATTAGCTTGTTGGTTGTCTTGAATGTTCTTTGAGAAATATACTGATTATACGCATGATCCTCTTAATAAAGCTATACATATTATGATAAAAAAGAACAAATGCAAAGTATAACTTTTCACATACCAACTCATTCTCCTCGAGAAGATGCATTAGCATTGATCGATTAAAAGCTAATTGAAATATCTCCAAAACCATGCTTTGTATAGCTCAACTGTTCCACCACCACCACTGACCATGTGAACTTGTAACTCTTTAAATCTTTGAATCCTTTGAAATAATGAGAAATATGTAACGTTTGAACGACTAACGTGATCAAGTATGACAAAAGTTTGCTCATATGCGAAGACATGAAGTACTTCTCATTTATTATGGTAGTAGTACTCATGCTGAAAACAAGTATCCAATAATATGCCACTACGCAATATTACTCGATATTACTATACGATCGGGCCTACCAATTCGTTCGGTATAAATTACTATACAATCTGTAATTAATTAAAAAAAAATAGAAAAACAACTTTGTCCTTTGATTAAACTATAATAACAGTTAACACATAACCTCCGTTAAGTCAAGGTATCAAAATGGACCCAAACTATCCTCACGGGTAGAACGCCTTCACTTTCAAAAGACGAGGTAGAATATATGCAAAATTGACATACCACGATGACCATATCTGTATTTTACTCCAAAAATAAAAATACGAAAGATTATAAACAACTGATATTATATGCACATGTTATACCTTCAAACACTCATATGTTAATATACTTAATAAATTTACAATTTGAAAAAAAATAATGAATAACTAGATCCATCGTTATCTCTATTTTTATAAAATAGGGTGTGAAAACTTTTTCTAAATTAAAAAGGAATTTCGTAATATAAATTTAAGTTTATTATTAAATTCTTAAAATATTCACTTTGGAAGTAGTAATTAAACATAATCGATACTCTACATCTTTTAATAATGTTGGAACCTTGAATTTGGAACCACCTTGTCAACCAGATATTGTAATTCAATAGTTTTTTTTAGATTAGCTTCCATAAACTCCTTCACTTTATTCTTTTCAGTAACATTATCTTTTACACCTTCTTCCGGTACTCCGATTACTATAATGTTTGCCCCTACCTTTATATCAAGGTGTGCCTTTTTCTGGTTCTTTACCAAGGCAGTCTGTGTTTATCTTATCTTCAAGTTCTTTGTACTCAAATCGTCTTTGAGCCACTTCATGATTCCCTTGATCACCTTGTAGTTCCACCTATCAACATGTACTTCATTGACTTTTACTTTAATACCAAAACCAAGTTGTTTGAACTAAACTTGTTTATGAATAATTTGTTTGAACCAAACTTGTTTAGAACCAAGTTTCTTGAATATAACTTGTTTTGAACCTCCATGTTATTGTACACTAAAAGTCATCACTTTTTCTACAAAAGTATACAAACTATTCTTTTTCCTAATCCCAACCATCACTGTCAGACAAACTTTGATGACCTAAATTCTACCCATCTATATATTCATAACACAACCCTCCTTTTCAAGAGTACCTAATGAAATCAAACTTCTTCTTAACCCTGGAACATACCTGATATCTTCGATTGTAAAGCTTGATCTATCATGAAACTGTATATTCACTTTCCTTTCCCCTTTCATAGTGCATGTCTTGTTATCACCTAATTCAGCCAAACCACCATCAAAATCCTTAGTCATATAAGAAATCCCTCACGTGTGTCATATGATAAGACCCACTTGAATCCATTACCAATTCAGTTGTCTCATCATTCTCGACTACCACCAAGGCTTCTCTAAAGTAGGTGTTACCCTTGTCATCAAAAGAATTAGAATCCTAATATTGCTTACCCTTCTCGATGAACCAACTTGAGTTTTTTATTTGACAATCTCTCTTCAAGTGGCCCTCTAAATGACATTTGCGGCACTTGAACTTACCAATTTTTTCCCTTGACTTAAACCGAGAACTTAGCCAAATTGAGATTTACCTGAATAATCTGAAATTCCCCCTAAATATAACCCATTACCAATGTCTCCCTTTGTGCATCTCGTTACTTTCTTTATCTCTCTTAAATTCAGAGTTGCTTGGACATCCTCCGTTGTTAAGGATTCTCTCTTATACAACAATGTTTCCTCATAGTTTTCATAATACGGTGACAGGCGTAATTAACATAAGTGCTTGATCTTGATCCTTAATCTCGATATCAATAATCAGGTATCAACTTATTAAACTCATCTATATGATCACCCAGTTTTGTACTTGGACTCTGTTGGGTCCTTTCGATATAGATTTTCAGCCTATTAAGGATGGTGAACAACTTCTGTTATCACAAGTTTATTCACAGAGAGACTCTAATGAAAACAAAGTATTTTTGCGGAATACAAACACTAAGAACAAGAAGAAACACTTGGTTAAATGAATAACATGATCCTGAATAAGGATTTCTACTATTACTATTATGAAATGTAACTGGTGAAAGGTTTGTCTTCCCATTTTACTAGTGGGTTCTTTTTATACTACAAGGAAACCCTAAAACTACATTAACACAAAACGTGTAACATTTGATATGCATATCCGTTCCTAAGATATCTCATGCATATCCTAACAGATTACTACTAATAATATAGTTTGACTTTATACTAGACCAGGAGTAACTACTCCAACTACTTCTATGACTAGGAGGAACTACATACCTCCTTAGTCAACCTATTACAAAATGTCTATTACATGAGTCCTAACAATCCTCCTCTAAACTTGAATTTGACTTGGTTGAGTTCAAGTTTCCCGGTAGATCTTTCATAAACGCATTAAGGATTGACTAGCATAACACAACAGCAAAAACACCATTGGAGAGCACCTTAAGAATCACAAACCTAGCTGCTGAAAACACATATGTTGAGCTTCTTGAAAGCTTGAAACCATCTGCACATGTTGAATCTTCACAGCAACAGGAGCAGATTTGATAAGCCTTTACCAAGTAGTTGTTCGCTCTTGGGCTAGCTAGTCTTTTTAGTGGAATCATGACATCACCCTAGGAGACCAGTACCCAAACCAACTCTTAGAATGTGAATCAATGGTGAGTGGGAGTACCCTGATGATTTTGGGCAAACCATCACAGCCGTCAACGGATTTGAGAAAAGTCTTTACCCGAAGCCGTACCCCCTGGACTAGCCAACTCTTGGAAATAAAGTATTGGTGAGTTGAATACCCTATAGCTTTTAGCAAGCTATTATAGCTATCAACATATTTGACTTATGTCTTTACCAAGAGCCGTACCCCCTTGGACTAGCCACTCTTCAGTCTAGGTCCAAGGTGAGTGAAAACCATCCAATTTTGGGTAAACTGGTAACCATCAATGGATTTGAGAATCACACCAGAGCCGTACCCTCATGGTGAACCGACTCTTTTTTGTCGATTAGACATGGTGAGTTGAACACCATTTGTTGTGTGGAAGCTAGCCAACACCAGAAGTACAAACCAAACAGCCCAAGTGTGAAAAGATTTCATTTTGTTAAAGTATAAGCAGATATTATATAAAGTTATATGTTTCTCGTTGTTTGTATATATATATTTTTTAATGAATAAAAAGTGTGTTTGTCATCGAAAGTTGTACACATCGGTGAAAAGAATACAAGTTTAAGAATTACAATAACATCATACCAGAATCATACACCAGCAGCTGCAACCATATCAGCAAGAAGGCGTGCCTAAATGGACTCGATCAAACTTGTGGCCATAGACGACTCATTACCAACAGGAGCATTGGAAACCACCAATCGAATTTTCAACATTGCCTCCATAGTAGAAATGGTGAGAGGATAGGCCGGATCCACCAACATGAAGATGCGTTTCCCTAATTCCAGTTCTAAGACATGAACAACATAACCCGCATATAATTTCCACCGGGAAATAACCCATTGGGGTTGATCTTGCCAAATCTCAGCACTAGTAGTACCAGGAGGACAATCCAGCATTATCTTCAAGTCACCCCATAAAACCAACCCAGGCCATGTAGCAGGGATAGCAGCATCCACTAAACCAAATAGAAACACCAGATCTTAACGATCCACCCAATACAAAATGTTTTGCAGGCTGGAGAAGTACTTGTGATGCCCATCAGTCGTCTTGATCATGTGATTAAAAGTGCCGGAAACAATAGGAGATGGCTGAATTTCCCAATGCACAATGTGTCCACTACCAAGAGGAATATCATCATCGCTATTAGAAGTGGCTTCAATAAGATTAGTCAGATCCCTCTTCTTCCATGGACTCACAGGGCCATGGCGACCCAACTTCTTGCGAATAGACCGGCGAGGCTTATCCATAGAAGGTTCCACCTTTACCTTTACCTTGGTAGCAGCAAGTGTAACACTAACAGTAGGGATGGGTAGAGGAACAGGGTCATCAACCTTTTAAGTAGAATCATGAACCTTTGTAGTAGAAGCAGCAACCTTTGGAGAAGCTGGACCAGCAGTAGAACCCAAATCACCAGAAGCAACAGGGATGGAAGGAAAACCATAAGATTGGGTGTAGAAGCTGAAGGAATAGGTGCAGCAGGTGGAGCTTGTGCGGCAGGCATTAGAAATCTGGCATTCGCGGGCAAACGAACCTTCCTATTCATAAGCTTGAGCATGTTGTTGTACATATTCTTAAGATCCTCGTCCGTCAAGCCTTTCACCCTCTTCATGGTCCAACCAGTAGTGTAATAAGCCCTAGTTTGATTCTTAACATATCGTTGCATGAGCTCCTTTTGTTTAGCATAAGAGAGGGGCCTGTTGTGTCTAATTTCTCTTACTTGAGCAGCAAGATCCTCCCTTTGCCTCTGAATCAATGAGGAAATTCGATGAGCACAGTTGGTTTCATTCACATCTGCTCTTAACACATCCTTATACCGAGAGACATTCGAGGTAAGCACAGTGATGACATCTATCCAGTCTTTGTTGTCCCAAAACATGGAATTGTGACGAACTTGCTCATGTCTTTGTTGGCGAAGTGCTTCAGCTTCAGCCTCCTGCTCCTCTTGCATCCTTTGAGCAGCTTCTTCAACTAGCCTTTCCTCATCCATTTATCTGTGGGTGCGCTTGTGAGAAGGAGTTGGCTCATCAGTCATTGGGGTCTTGCCTTTGGCTATATCAGAGGGACCAAGAGTGGTAGAACTTAGCTTAGGTGTAGCAGCAAGAGTGGGGATACTAGAAGCACTAGGAGGAACATGTATCTCCTCACTAGGCTTGGATGCAAAAGTTGCCCTAGCCAAAATAGTCAACCCATCTTCTTTCATGTTTGTCGCCTCACTCTCTGAATCAAAAACCACCACATGCTTCTTATGTCGTCTCAATCTTGTCTCAAAGTGCTTGACCCTGGCAACCAATGGTACCACCATATCCCATGTCACTTGATGATGAGTGTTTAGATCAGCTTTAATAGATTGGATCTTCTCATAGTACGTGTGAACCAAAGCAATCAAGGAGGTGAGAGTAACAAGTTCCTCAGCTTCCCAACCAAGAGAACTTGGTTGTGGGATAGCCTCATTGGGACCCGAAGTAAAAGATTGGTCAATATTGGGAGCCTATGCTTCTGGAACAAATGAAGAAGAAGGCTCCTCATGTGAATGGTAGACAGGACTAACTGTTGAAGAGTCTAGAAAAGGGGATACATGGGGGACAGTAGGAGCCACAGGAGTAGCAACCTTCGAGAAAGAAGGTTCCTCAACAGCTACCTCATGAACAGGATCCTCATGAGGGATCTCAGTCACTGGATCCTCAACCACATGTATCACCTCATCCATGAGATCATCGACCGCATGAGGTTCCTCCTGGGCTTCTTTAGCCAGAGAAATCTCATTAGGATCATTAGGGGCAATGCCCAACATAGCAGGAGTGAGGGGGATTTCATGACCAATATAAGCAAGCTTCATATTGGAATAAACCTTAGGAATTAACCTAGCAGGCACATGCTCCTTATGATTTCTAGGCACACACATAAGAATTTGTTGTAAAAACCTATCATACATAAGAAATTTCTTTTTATGGCCACTAAGATTCCTAACCATGCCATCCAATATATACCGATAGAAATTAAACCTACGACCCTGAGCAAGACAAATAAGGCCAGTAGCAAGAGAGATGGGAAATTGATCCCAACTCCCAGCCTTGGGACTCAAGCAGTGATTTAGAAAGTGAATTAGCAGCTTCCTTTAGGGAGAGAATCTATTTTTGAGAAAATGGAATCTCCCCTCATGAGCATACACAATAGCAACCATCCCATCCAGGACCTCATCATCCGAAAGGGATATGACGCCATCAACATCCTGAAGGTGCATGGAAAACCTAATGCCAGCTTCTATTACCATAAATGGTTGGCCATCTATGGTGGAATGTATCTCTGTGGGGTGCCCTACTCTATCCCGAACATCAATAGTATCCCAAAACTAACGTATGGCAGAATCATAGATAGTGGGACAAACAGTTAGAGAATACCTTATGTGTGAGGTCTCTAAGAACTCCAAAATCTCTGTATAATCTTCACGAAGTGGTCCTTCACCAAGGTATGCAACTTTGTTATGATCCGCCTTGTATTGAAGTCCAGCCATTGATTCTGGTGATTGATTGATTGAAAGAAGATGGAGGATGAGTGTGGGTAGGATCGTGTGTGTGTGAAGATTGGTTCTGATTAATGAGTCAAGTTTACCCCTTTGACTATAAGTAATCACCCCAGTAACTGTTCATTGACCCCTAATTAAGGGGGTTGCCCTTTCCAACATATTACCATTAATGGGAAAACCACTTGCTAGCTAATCTATTAATAGATAAATCCTATTTACTTAATTAATGGGTAAATTGATAGACCAGAAGTAACTAGTGTTGACCAAAAGTCAATCGGTGTTTCCTAGAAGGAATAGGAAACAAGTACACCCTGATTAGGATGACCATACGGCCATTAGGATGTGGGTAAGATCCAACGGGAGCTACCCAGAATGTCCACCAGTAGCAATACACATAACACAGCTCCAAGAAAAATGGCGAGAGTATCTACAAGTAGGAAGAATATACATCTACAACAAGCCTCCCCTCAATCCTAGGCTTCAAGGATTGACCATAACAATGTGGACTACCAAGTAGTTAAACCTAGTCCCGTCAAAGGCTTTAGTCGGCAAATCAGCAACATTGTCATCCGTATGAACTTTGAGGACCTATATCAAACTTCTTTTCATTGGCATCTCTGATAAAGTGGTGTTGAATCTCTAAATGCTTGGTTCTTTGAGGAAAAACGGGGTTCTTAACAATGCAAATGGTGCTTTGGTTATCAATGAAGATTTTGGTATTCATAAAGTTGAAACCATAGTCTAACATTTGGTTTTGTATCCACAACACCTGTGCACAACAACTAGCAACAACTACATATTCTGCTTCTGTTGAAGAAGTAGCTACTAATTTTTGTTTCTTACATTTCCATGAGATAAGTCTTCGGCCAAAAGCTAACAACCACCAGTAGTTGATATTCTATCATTATTAGCTCCTGCATAGTCACTATCACTGTATGCTTCAAGTACAAAAGGGGATTACCTTGGATACCATAAGCCTAGCTTAGGTTGGACTTTAAGATACTTAAAAATCTTCTTGACAACATTCAAATTTGAGGTGGTAGGTGCTACTTGGTGTCTAGAGCAATCACTTACTACAAACATAATATCAGGTCAGGACGCAGTCAAATACATAAGTGAGCGTATCATGGATCTGTATAAGTGAACATTAACAGGAGGATCCGACTCATTCTTAAATTTGACCTTGGTAACTTCATAAGGTGTTGTTGCTAGTCTAAGAGGTTCCACATCAAACTTTTGAATAATATCATGAAGATACTTGTCTTGACTAATAAAGATTCCATCATGCTGCTTCTTGAATTGAAGTCCAAGGAAAAGGTAAGTTCACCCACAGCACTCATGTGAAACTCACCCTTCATCAGCTATTCAAACTTATCACACCATTCCTTCTTGGTAGAACCGAAGATGATGTCATCTACATATAACTGGACTAGAATGATGTCTTTGGAATTCTTCCTAAGAAATAGTGTTTTGTCAATTATACCTCTTCTATAGCCATGCTTCAACAAGAAAGTGGATAGACGCTCATACCGAGCTTGATGAAGACCATATAGAGCCTTGACCACCTTATAGACCTTCTTAGGATGAAGAGGATCCATAAAACCTTTGGGCTGAGTGACATAAACTTCTTCTTCAATCTTTCCATACAAAAAGGCACTGTTGACATCCATTTGAAACACTGTAAAATCCTATGTAAGAAGCAAAAGCCAAATATAATCGCATTGCCTCAATTCTTGCAACAGGAGCAAAAAATTCATCATAATCAATTCCTTCAAGCTGAGGGTGACCCTGTGTTACTAGTCTTGCCTTATTTCTTACCACAATGCCCCGAGCATCTCTCTTATTTTTGAGAATCCATTTGGTGCCTATGACTGATTTCCCATCCGGCAAATCAACCAAGATCCATACATTCTGAAACAAGAAATGTTGCATTTCCTCCTGCATAGCTTCTACCTAACTTTGATCTTCAAGTGCTTGAGAGACAGACCTAGGTTCCAGAAAGAAAACAAGCAAACAAAAAGTAAAGAAAATTTGTGTAATTATTCCGCTTCTGGTCTTCAATATAGCTCACAAGAGCATGATGACCAGAAGTAGCTTTCTTAAGCATGTTGCGAGTCTTTACAGTAGAACAAGGATCCCCAATAATTTGAGAGGTAGGGTGCACAATGTTAATCCGCTGAATAGGAGTAGGAGCTACTTCCACTTCTGGTTCCATGTTATTAAGGTCATCAACGAAGTCATCATCATAAGATGCATAATTGAAGATGACTGACATGGACTGCTTATGAATGTCATCCAACTTAGTTGTAGACTTCGTATTGTAGTTTCCTAGGTCAAAAGGACCAGAGAACCTAGTTGTGGAAGTAGGATCACTAAGTGGACTTCCAGCAGAAGAAGGACTTTCACTAGAAGGAATGTTAGCATCACTAGAAGGAACTAGGATAGCAGGACTATCCATGGGAAAATCAAACCCTCCCTTGTCAGCTGCAGTAGTAGCATCTTGTTATTGCTTGAGCAGTATATCAAGATCTTCTTGTGAGCTAGATATTGCCTGTGAAGGTGAACTAGGAGTAAAAGCAGTAGTATCCAGAGCAGCGGATGAAGAATATGAGGGGATAACAATAATATCATCATCCTCCTCTGAGTCTAAGAAGCTTGTAGAAGCACCCGCATTAGAAGGGACAAACTCTTGTGGACCTGCATGTTGGTTAGATTTGAAGCGAAAATATCCTAATGAATCACTCAGATAATCGAGATCAAAATACCAATCATGACCTTTTCCTTGAAGGTTTGACTTCTCTTCAAAATACCTTAAGTTGATTGTTTCCATGACACGCTTGGCAGTAAGATTATAGACCCTAAAGGCTCTAGAGTGAGTTGAATATCCCAAAAATGAAGCCTTCATCAGCCTTGCCATCAAATTTCCCCAAATAGTTACTGATACAAGAGATTTTACTAGTTGAAAGTTCGTTTATCGGTATCTTCTCGAATTGATTTCCGGTTAAATGTGCGACCCAGTTGTTCTTGGTAAAAGTAATATTTTTTGGTTTTGGTAAAATAAATGTGCAAGACTTTAAAATAAATGACAAGTAATTAAAACTAAAACTAGTTGAAACGTAAATGGAGCAATGTTTAAAACTTTAAAAGTAAATGACGAGAAATTAAATGACGTAAAATTAAAACTTAACGAAAAGTAAATTAATCAATCAAACAAAAGTGCAAAACGAAATTAAAATAGACTAAAAACAAAACGAGAAAAATTGACACTTTTACTAAAACAAAATATCAAAATAAAACAAAGTAACCAATCGGAATACACCCGATCGGAATCCAATCGGAATCCGATCGGTATGTACCCATCGGAAAGATACATGGTCGGAATGTTAAAAAGGAACTCCGATCAGAATGTTTGAAAACATCTCAGATCGGAATATCAAACCCCCTCGTCGGAATAAAGCCAAATTGGAAAGCAAATCGGAATACTAGAACTAGAGTGAAATCGGAATATACACAAAACGAATCCAATCAGAATGAGAAATGATCACCCGTCGGAATATAGTAAAATTGCATGTAATCGGAATGAGCCAAAACTAATGAAATCGGAATACCCAAAACCCTTTTCCGATCTATGTGATCGGAATAAGGTGCTCTAATCGGAAAGTGCATATCGGAAAAGGGTTTACCTTTTCCGATTTATATGTGATTCGAAATAAGCAAGGGATAAGATATTAGATTAAGCTAACACCAAAACTAGAACGAATCTAAAGTAAAATGGACTTAATAAGCATGAATAACACCTTATCAAACTTAAAAATAAGCAAACTTTAAAGTCAAACTATAAAAAAATGAACTTTTAGGCACGAAAACATTAAGAACAACACGGATCAAATAGATTTCGCACCAAAAGTAAACCAAAATCAAGAAAGGAAGATGAGAGATCAAACAAGAAAAGTAAAGATTCAAGAACAATAAAAGAAAACTTACTTGAAAATTAAATGGATTAAAGGTGCATAACAAGAAATTAAAATGCAAGAAATTAATTAACAAGAAATGAAAAATGGTGGAAGAGTGGTTTGTCAAGCCACCAACAACATGAAATGGAGACATCCTAATCTATATATAGGGAGATTAGGGAGGAGATTAGGAAGCTTCCTCCCTCTTTCCTCTTTTCCTTAATTGCACACTTAAGTCCTTTTCTTCTTTATCTTTTGTTAATCTTGGACTTAATGACTTTGTCTCGGGATTTCTTTGAACTCGTCTCGACATTTCTTCATAAATAAGACTTGAGTTCTTCGGCTTTTAGTAAACTTCCGTCTTTTGACTTTTTCCTCGATAAATCTTCAGAATTGGTCTTTGGACTTCCGTTCTTTTTGCACTCTTGATCTTTCGACTTCGTCTTTTGTCTTTTTCTTCGATAAAAGCCCGTGAAATCCCGTGTTTTCGCCACTTTTCACCTTTTCGTCCTAAATCACAACAAAAACACAAACCACGCATAATTCCGACATAAATGACATAAAATACACGTTTTGGCTCGGTTGTTATTGTAATTAAGTGGTAAAAAGGATGGGTGTTTTCACACCTATCAAATCCCCTACACTTGACCATTGCAATGTCCTCATGCAATGCATTAGTTACAAAGCATGTTTACATTTTTCATCAAAAATCAATCCACTTTGGCCTTTATAAAGAGATAGAAAACTATAACATCTAAAGTAAAGAAATCAAAAACATACCTTGGGTTTTAGAAATGTCATGAATAATCATCATCCCCAAGTTTTCACTTTCTCCAAACTAAGCTTAAAAACGAGGTCATTGTTATTATAAGTTAGCAAACTAACACGAACTCATGCGGGCCAATTATTCACTTAAACTCCCTTATTCCTAAGGGTATCTCTTATATTTTATTGTTGTCTTGAATGATAACGAGGATGCATTTTTGACTTATTTCGATAGTTTATTAGGCTGAAAATAAAGTGAACGATTTAATCAATAGTTAGCTAAAGGACAAAATCTTTTAAAACTGCTTCTCGGGGCCTCATAAAGTTCATATCTTGGCATAACTCGCTTCGCGATTTGAGACCTTTCTCGGACCGATATTTGGCAGCGACTTCATACTTCAAATCTTGAGAGACGTTCATGAAATAATGGCCTTCTCTTCATAATAGGAATTTCTTCACTTGAAATTTTGAGAGATTCTTCATAAATGGACCACGACTTCTTCATTTTTCTCCAATCTTTATTTTGGACTTTGATATACAACGATCCGCCTCATTTTAGGACTTGGATCTATTTATCCTCATACCTTGTTAGGGTCTTTTTGGATAGACTTCTCCATGATCTTTAGGGGTGTATTTGCTTTTCGTCGTGTGTCTCGATCCTTCATATTGATTTTCGATAAATGATTCTTCACATCACTTTTGGATCTTTAGCAACAAATATAGCCCTCATGCCTTGTTAGGACCTTTTTGGACTCGCCAATCTTCGCATCCCGCTTCAATAAGTTATGCCTTGGCTATGAACTCTAATCCATACCGAGCAACTTTTAAACGATCTTGGGCTAGAAGCTAAGTGACCTTTTAAATCGTACAACCTTATTTATTGCAGATAAATTTATTAACAAGCGATGGGAGAATAGGCTCATAATTAACTCACATAAATTCACGAAAGAATACCAAACTTATAATTGACTCTATCATCTCTCGTCCTCCACAGTTTAAAATCTCAAGGAATGAGTCTCCTGGATGCTTAGCCTATTAAATCAAAGTTTTGGGTTTCGAGTCGCCTATAGGATCTTGCAAATTCTTAGACTCTTTCAAGTTTAGAAATCGCATTTTAAAGTTCCCTTGATAAACGACTCTCTAGGATCAATTATAGGAACTTGCGAAAAGTTCTTGTTCTTAACTTGTGAGAGTTAAGACTTTCGCGTTTTATAGCTCCCTATATAAAAGCCTAGCAAAACTTGACTTAAACATGTTAAGGATACTAGCTAGAGTAAACTTAGATAAGTAAACTCGGGTTGAGTCAAAATGTTCATGACTAAGAAAAATTTAAAACCAGTTTATTAAAATTTATTCTAGCAAGGAAAGAAAATAACCATAACAAAAGGAAATACAACTATACAACTAGGCCAAAATAGATTAATAATTTTGAAAAATGTCGAAAAATCAAATTTTCCAGTTAAAATGAGGACAAATACAAGGAAAAGGCCACTTAACTTCGATAGAAGTCCCCCCTACACTTAATATAAACATTGTCCTCAATGTTTAAGCATGTGGGAGTAAACTCCCCTACACTTAGGACATTGTGCACTTTGTTTAAATCTTGCTAAGGAAAGGACAACTAAAGAGATTCCTATTTTAATATTGAGAAATATAAAATAGTGAATCGAAAAGAGTTTAAGATAGAACCGGGAAGAAGGGAACACGGAATCACGGTTTGTCAAAAGTTATCAAGAGTGTGTCTTTGAAGCTCTAATCCCTGCACATGATAAGAAAGAAAACAAGAAACACCACGGGGCTCCCCCTACACTTATGGTGAAACTAGATAGATAAGTGGGTTGCCTCCCAAAAAGCGCTTGTTTATATTAACCGAGTCACGAGCCTGACTCGTCTCTGAATTAAATGGTCCATGGGGAAGCCTCGAATGTGATACCGGGATCAAAGACCTTGTCCTCGTTCCCGGTTGACATCAACAAAGGAGAGGCGGGGGGATAAGTCTTGAATGGGAGAAAAACCCTTTCAACATACGAAAAGTATGTGAAATCAAGATCCACGGGAGGTGGGTTGGGTAAAGTAAGCACATTGTCCTCCCCCAAAGACAATGGATGTTGAGCAAACGGCAAAGCCGTAATGGTATCAATCATAGCATAATCAATGTCACCTCCCGGGTCAAAGCACTCATCCTCCGAAATAGTGGCTAAAGGGGAGGATGAAAGGTGCTCGGGAGGGGGACTTGGGTCAATACTTTCCTGCAACAAATTATCAAAAATAATGTCCCCCTCCGTGTCAGAATCATCAATACCTGGAGGGATGGAGTGGATATCGATTTCTTCCCGCAATGGGTCATTATCATCAACGGGAGGACTAGATGGAGGTAAAGACTTGGAAAGAGAAGGAGAAGTCAACTCTTCAATTTGAGCAATAAGAAGATGAACTTTCCGTAATCTATCGCGAAGAAGAACGTCTTCCACCTTATCCACAAGATCATGTTCATCGGTGAACTTCTTGTAAGCCGGAGAGAATAAATCGTCATTGCCCGCATCTCCCGGTGGAGATTGAGAAATTTCAAAAGTGAAATTCTCATAGCTTGGAGAAAAATCTTCATCATTAGGATCGACCTCTTCCGTAAGATCAACGTCGTCCTCAAGCTCCATAGCAGGTAAGTCACAAACCTCATCATCCAATACATTGTCGAGACCAACATCACTAAGCTCATTCAACGAATCTAGATCCTTAGATGCAGTAGGAACATCGAGAGTAGGAGCAGCAACTTCAGAAGATTGGTTGAAAGTGTAGACATCATCATCGTCGTCATCATCATAATAGATGGGACGAGTCCAGTTAGGAGTGACGTAATCGGCTAACTCTTCCTTGATAACCTCCACATCTTTAAGAAGCTCATGCAGCAACTTTTGTTGTTCATCGCCCCGAGTATGTTCAATTTCACTAATTCTATCCCACGCTGTAATTAAACATTTTGGTGTAGAAAAGAAGGGAAAACGACTAAATTGGCTCAAAAAGGTGTCGTGGTTTTCAAGGTTTCGTCCACATCAAGCAACGGTTGCCTTTCCTGATGCAAGTCAGCTCGGAGTTGAGCTAGACTTTCTAGAATGCCATTCAAAGTAGTGAGTTGCTGATCAAGACTAATTTGAGAGGATTGATGATTGATGGTGTGATGTGGGGGCTCAAAGTGTTGAAAACCTGAATTATAGCATGGTTGTGGCTCATAGTAGTTCATCGGTTGAGAAGAATTAGAAACCGGGTTTGGTTCATAATAATCCATTGGTGAAGAAAACTGAGGACACGGATTTTGCTCATAATAATTCATTGGTTGACAATAAGAAGTATCATGAGGACCCCCACAGTTGTTGCAAAACGGGTAAGGAGAAAGATCGGGTGCGTCTTGTGGATAGCTATTATTATTGTCATAATTGTACCCCGGTTCTTGCCCGTGACCATACGGGTATTGAACCGGGCACGAAACATGCCAATGAGAATCGCTTCCACAATAGATGCACGAGGGAACATGAGGTGGGTTCAAAAAGGACGAATTAGTCGAGTTGCACAAAGGACAAAATCCGAATTGTGTGTTATCGATATCGTTTCCGCACCGCTCACATGTACACCATTGACAAGAGTCGTTCCCGTACAATCGTCTCCCACACCCGACACAATGGACATAAAAATCCATAAAGAAAGATAGATAAGCAAGAAGAATATTTTTGGTGCAAAACTTTTGAAAAAGAAATGCTTTTTATGATTTTTCAAATGTTTTTGGATTTTTGAAAAATTTTGACAAGAAAAATAACCTTCACGAGTGAAAGGATCCCAAAAGCCAACGCGTCTCTCACATAAAACCATTAATCCTCACGAAAAGAGCCGGCAGCGGCGCCATTTGATACAAGAGATTTTACTAGTTGAAAGTTCGTTTCTCGGTATCTTCTCAAATTGATTTCCAGTTAAATGTGCGACTCAGTTGTTCTTGGTAAAAGTAATATTTTTTGGTTTTGGTAAAATAAATGTGCAAGACTTTAAAAGAAATGACAAGTAATTAAAACTAAATCTAGTTGAAACGTAAATGGAGCAATGTTTAAAACTTTAAAAGTAAATGACGAGAAATTAAATGACGTAAAATTAAAACTTAACGAAAAGTAAATTAATCAATCAAACAAAAGTGCAAAACGAAATTAAAATAGACTAAAAACAAAACGAGAAAAATTGACACTTTTACTAAAACAAAATATCAAAATAAAACAAAGTAACCAATCGGAATACACCCGATCGGAATCCAATCGGAATCCGATCGGAATGTACCCATCGGAAAGATGCATGGTCGGAATGTTAAAAAGGAACTCCGATCGGAATGTTTGAAAACATCTCTGATCGGAATATCAAACCCCCTCGTCGGAATAAAGCCAAATTGGAAAGCAAATCGGAATACTAGAACTAGAGTGAAATCGGAATATACACAAAACGAATCCAATCGGAATGACAAATGATCACCCGTCAGAATATAGTAAAATTGCATGTAATCGGAATGAGCCAAAACTAATGAAATCGGAATACCCAAAACCCTTTTCCGATCTATGTGATCGGAATAAGGTGCTCTAATCGGAAAGTGCAAATCGGAAAAGGGTTTACCTTTTCCGATTTATATGTGATTCGAAATAAGCAAGGGATAAGCTATTAGATTAAGCTAACACCAAAACTAGAACGAATCTAAAGTAAAATGGACTTAATAAGCATGAATAACACCTTATCAAACTTAAAAATAAGCAAACTTTAAAGTCAAACTATAAAAAAATGAACTTTTAGGCACGAAAACATTAAGAACAACACGGATCACATAGATTTCGCACCAAAAGTAAACCAAAATCAAGAAAGGAAGATGAGAGATCAAACAAGAAAAGTAAAGATTCAAGAACAATAAAAGAAAACTTACTTGAAAATTAAATGGATTAAAGGTGCATAACAAGAAATTAAAATGCAAGAAATTAATTAACAAGAAATGAAAAATGGTGGAAGAGTAGTTTGTCAAGCCACCAACAACATGAAATGGAGACATCCTAATCTATATATAAGGAGATTAGGGAGGAGCTTAGGAAGCTTCCTCCCTCTTTCTTCTTTTCCTTAATTGCACACTTAATTCCTATTCTTCTTTATCTTTTGTTAATCTTGGACTTAATGACTTTGTCTCGGGATTTCTTTGAACTCGTCTCGACATTTCTTCATAAATAAGACTTGAGTTCTTCGGCTTTTAGTAAACTTCCGTCTTTTGACTTTTTCCTCGATAAATCTTCAGAATTGGTCTTTGGACTTCTGTTCTTTTTGCACTCTTGATCTTTCGACTTCGTCTTTTTTCTTTTTCTTCGATAAAAGCCCGTGAAATCCCGTGTTTTCTCCACTTTTCACCTTTTCGTCCTAAATCACAACAAAAACACAAACCACACATAATTCCGACATAAATGACATAAAATATACGTTTGGCTCGGTTGTTATTGTAATTAAGTGGTAAAAAGGATGGGTGTTTTCACACCTATCAATTACTAGTGTTGAGAATGGTAATAGGACAGCCAAAAGGTTTCAAATGAGTAATGTTAGGTACTTTTGTTGTAAGTAGCTCATAGGGAGTCTTCTGATGAGAGTTTGTAATGGAGACCCTATTTAACACATAGCAAGCAATGTTGAACGCTTCTATCCAAAACAAAGTCGGAAGCTTTGAATCAGCAACACCATTCTGTTGAGGAGTTCGGGCAGCATTGTAGTCTCTTTTAATACCCTTGGAATTGCAAAGTGCTATGAGTTCTGCATTCTTGAACTCAGTGCCATTGTCACATCGATTACCTTTTACTTTCTTTGACAACTGATTCTCAATCAATGTAATGAAATCTTTGAGAATGGGGTAAGTTTCATTCTTAATAGCAAGAAATAAAACCCATGAGAACCTGTTATACCCGCCAGTCACCACTAGGCAGTATTGTTTATGATCAATGCTCCTGATAGAGGTAAGACCAAAGAGATCCATATGAAGGAGTTACAAAGGTTCAGTAATAAGACTGAGAGCAGTAATGGCCTTAAATGATGCCCTATGTTGTTTGCCTTTGCTTCAAGCAAGACAATTTATGTCATTCTTGAAGGTTTTGAGAGGTAACCCGGAAACCAGATTCATATTAGCCAACTTATGAATTGTTTTAAAGTTGACATGCTCCATCCTTCTATGCCATTTAGTAGCTTCATCTTCTGAGGCCTTGGCAACCAAACAAGCCAATCGACCAGTAGGACTGACTTCATTCAACTTAATACTATAGAGATTATGTCTTCTTAGGACTTTGAGTAGTACTTGTGAGTCATCCGGAAGTTGAAATTCTTTGGACAGCACCAGGCAATCTGTTTCCGTCAAGAGAACAAATTGCTTCTTATCACAAATCTGAGAGACAGAGATCAAGTTGAAGTGTTGGAGTGACTCTACATAGTACACCTACTCAAAATTTAGTTTAGGAGTCTGAATAGTTCCTTTTCTTGTGATACGCCATTCACCCCCACCCCCACCCCCAAGTACACCTTTCCACCTTGAAATGGTACAAAGTTAGTCAATAGTTCTTTGTTCCCTGTCATGCTTTTAGAACAACCACTATCTAAAATGCCAGGAGATGGATCTTGGTATGGATTAATCTACAACAACAAGAAACATATGTAACAGTTAGTGTCTTAAGGGGACCCAAGCCATTCCTGAACTGAGCCTGCCTTATGGATCATTGTAAGATCGCCATTGAGATTGATGAGATCCACTGTTGTTCTTCTATATTCGTGGCATCATTGGGGTTTTATTTTATGTCCAAGAACAACCTGTTGAGGGCTTGACAGCAGAGCCCAAATGTCTCATGCCAAATTTCATGTGGTCAGTAGTATTATTGTGATTAGCAACATACTTTTGAAAGTTTTGAAAGTAGATGCTTGTTGGTCTGTTGTTTTAACTGTATTTGTTTCTCCAATTAGTAGAAGCTAAAGGAGAGTTCCTCCCGGTAGTAGGAAAAAGGTTGAGCACAAGGGTTTAGCCTACTAGAAAAGATACCCATTCCAGTAGGAGTAACTATTGGAGGACCAGGAGGACCATATGGATGATGTCCAGTGGGCCATTGGTCATAAAAATCACAATCTTTAATCAAATGAAATCTACTACCACACACAAAGCATGTTTTAGAGGGCAAAGACCTTTTATTCAAATGACATTGTTTATTGCTTCTATTCTTATTACACATTTGTCTAGGAGAAACAACATTCCTAGAAAACATAACACTAGAATAAAAATAATGGAAGTAGAAGCATTAACAACTCTCTCATCACTAGTCCTAGCACTAGAAGGAGGAGAAACAGTTGTGTCATTTGTCTTGGGGGTTGAGGGACTAGACTTTTCACTTGAACCACAGGATGCATAGTTACTAGCCTTGTCACTGAAAGTACAAGAGACAAAGTCATTAGTGTTAGTAGTACTTTTAGGGGACTCATGCATCTGTGATTCATTTAAGTCAGTATGGATAGGTATGGGCATAAATGTTCTTGTAAGAGGTGGAGGAACAACATGTATTGCTGCAGCTGGTTTAAACCTATTGTAACGAGGTTTTCCATCCTCCTCCTTATTAAGATCAAAGGCACTAGAAAATGATGAGTCAAAAACATCATCTGGTCTAATGTAGTTGTCAAAACCTAACCCCCGTTTTGTTCTTCCAGACATGATGCTATCAATAAGTTTTGACAGTTTTTTGGGGTGCATTTTGCCATTTATCAAACTTCATTAAAGTAGCATCTAATTTAACCTGCATTTCTTGTTTTTCTTTGATACTTTATGTGTTAAGTTTTTAAGTATATTTAAGTAAGTTAGATGTATTTTCTAAATTAATACTCAATACTCTAATTTTATCCTCATATTCTAGCTGAGCATTTTTTAACCACTTCTTTTGTTGTTCCAAGGTTTTTAGTGAACTTTTGTATGCTTGAACTTCTAAAAAATATTTATCATTTTGAGCATTAAGTTCATCATGTTGTTGCATAAGGTCAAAATATTTAGCATCACAACCAAGAGGGTAGTTTTGTACCTGAGGAGTGAATCCCATTAATGCAAATTCCTCTGCTTCCTCTGCCTCAGATATGCGACCATCAATCGTTGCAAACACATCAGTACCAGGTTATGCTGCTGATGGAGTAGGAGTCTCATGTTCATTCCAATTGATCATGGTATCACAAGATACCAAGGCTTTCTTCTCATCCTGAAGCTCTTGGACCTTGAAGGTTGAGTACCTATTCTTGTCCTGGTCATTTCTACTAGAACATTCTCTAGCAAAATGTCCTTGCTGATGACAGTTGTAACATTTGACTTTGCTCCTATCAAACCTGGTTGGCTCCTTTGGGCTGTAGCTTAATTTTCTACCAGCCTTCTTCTCGAACTTGTGAACTCGAAGAGTGAGCATAGCCATCTGCCACTTGAGATCCATCTCATCTAAATCAAGCTTGTCCACCTGTTTGAAGTCATCAAATGCTAGTTGCTGTTGTGGTTCAACATCAACAACAAAAGAATGAAGGACAAATTCAACCATGCTACTGGTCTTGGCCTTTGGTTCAGGAGTAGGAGTATGTTGAGAAGATATGGCATAACTTTAGATACTGGCATAAGTCATTGGATTGGAACTCATGGAACTCACATGCAAAACCCGCATAAAAAACCCATGAATAGTAAATACATGAAAACTCGGCTAAATTAAAACTTTCCATTAATAATATATGGCATGTGTCACAAACATTTAATTAAAAGTATTGTGTATATTATTAATACACGATAAATGATTACGTATAATATTTAATTCACGACATTTAAAACACGAACATTCACGAATAATAATTTAAGCAAGAAAACTAAAAGAAACTTGGTTGGGGTTGGTGTTTAGCCGCGGCAACAAAAGGGAACAGGGGCGTCATGGCCCGGCCCATTTAGTAATTCTTATTGTAAAACAATTAATCTCCAGGGAATTTCCATAATACACTTTTTAGAAAAACACAAGAAACCCTAGTTCCTTCCTCCTCCTAGCCGCGGCATACCAAGAACACAAGGGGGTTCGATTTTGAATTTTGATCTTGAGGATTTACGTGTTTGTGTTTGTGTTTCAATCCTTAATCCATCCACGCAATCTAACTAGCTTTGATGCCATGACAACCAAGTGGCCACTCAATCTAACTAGCTTTGATGCTACGACAACTAAGTCCAGGGTCGAGAGCATGGAGAGCCTCTTTGTTGGGGTCCCGCTCCCACCAAACTGTATATTTGGTACTCTAACTGAGTTACCCGTTTTCCCTCTAACTGGTATTTCCCCACCAAACGAGAGAACATAATTCTTCCGGCCAACCACCCAAGTTTTGATATCTTCAACCAACATAACAACTTTTTGTTTATAGCTTGGTTTTCTAGTATCTTAATAACTAAGTATAATTTTTTAAATCTCCATGGAAAATCTGTATTTTAAATATGCCCAGAGCCTATATAGGTCATGTTATATCAACGTGCATGAATGCTTAGAGGGATGACCTCATCATGCAATTAGATGGAATGCCTCTAATTAATATATATTTAATGAGTGGAGGGATTAGCTGCTGTAACGGATGCAAGGCACACACCGCAATTACCATGAAATCATACTACTTGTCCTAGGATGCACCCATTCGCCCCACATGATAATAATAACATAGGCCAAATAACATAAAGGGACGCTGCGAGCAATCACTCTCACCGCAGAAGAGTCATAACACTGGTGCCTCCAATGCTATGGTTATAGAACCCCCATAACTAGGTGAAACTGGCATGCATGTATATAGCTCAGGAAATCTAAAATAATCATAACATATACTGATGTGTTTAAGACACTTAAACTACTGGGGAAAATAGATGGCTGTAAACGGGAAATCCTAAGTATAGGAAAGATGTCCTTATTAAAGGACGGAATATCTGTACCTTATGTCCAGTAAATAAAGACGAAAACTATAACATCCCTCCTACTCAGACCATAATATTGTCCGCTTTGCCCGTAGGCTCACGACTTTGCTTTGTGGCCCTCTTGGGTAATTCCCGACTGGTCACCCAACCTAATACTACTCTGACATGATCACGCTGAACTGCCAGTTCCTAAGAACCCCACGTGCAGTAGACCACAAAACGCGTTGTGTCATGAGAAGGCGACTATTATCTTATGAACCATGGATCTCTCCTGGCCACAGCCGATGTGAGATTTTTCTAGGGTGTCACAATCACCCCCCCCCCCTTTAGGACTCATCGTCCTCGATGTGGTTTGCCCCACCATCCCGAACGGCTCAAGAGTGGCTCTGGTACCACTTGTAACATCCCGCCTACTCAGACCACAATATTGTCCGCTTTGCCCGTAGGCTCACGGCTTTGCTTTGTGGCCCTCTTGTAAGTACTTCCCGGCTGCTCACCCAACCTAGTACTACTGTGACATGAGCACGCTTAACTGCCAGTTCCTAAGAACCCCACGTGTAGTATACCACAAAACGCGTTGTGTCATGAGAAGGCGACTGTTATCTTATGAACCATGGATCTCTCCTGGCCACAGCCGATGTGGGATTTTCTTAGGGTGTCACAAAAATGAACGTAGAAGATCACTCCGACTTCAAAATAGCTACATAATGAAGGGACATGAATAAGAATCGGTCTTACTTATACATACTTGTTATTTAGTTTTCTTGACGTGTTCGTACTTATTATACTTGTTCTTGTCTTGTCTTATTATTTCATGTTTTAATCATGTATTTCTTATAGTTTCATGTGTTTTAGATTCATGTGTTTCATGTTTTAAGTGTTATAGTACTTGTTATCACATAATGAGTAACTTTCTAAAAATAGCAGGTTTCTATATATAGTAACTTTCCAAAAATAGCAGGTTTCCATATGTATTAAGTTTCCAAAAGTAGTAACTTTCCTTAAATCGTAAGTTTCTAAAAATAGAAAGTTTCCATAATTAGTAAGTTTTCAAAAATAGAAACTTTTCATATTTAGCATGTTTCTATAAATAGCATGTTACCATATTTAGTGTGTTTTCATATTTATCATGTTGCCATGAATAACGTACTATGTTGCCATAAATAGTATAATTCCATAGTTAACATGTTTCCATATTTAATCATATGCTTATTTTTATAATTATATTATAAAGTTTATTAATAATAAATTGTAAAACCCGCATGCTTTTACCATCAATAGTACCCTTAAGATCGTACGTACTAGATTAAAACTTTCCTTGTATAGTACGATTACGTTTACGTGTTAGGATATTACGTATTACGTACGTGTTAGTACACGATAAGTATTTACTACGCACGAACACGCAATAATTATTTTACAATAATTAATCACGAACATACGATCACGAAATCATGAACGTAATTTAATCACGAGCTAATATTAATTACGTATATATATATATATATTAATTACGAACACGAATAAATATTTTAAGTCACGGTTAATATTTAACGAGAACACGTAAAACACGAACACGAGAACACACGAGAACACACCAATATTTTAGATACGGAAAAACATTCGGGTTACCCCTTGTGGGCCCCATTACCACGAAATTAAGGAGGGAGGATGGGCTTAGCCCATCAATTTTTACTAAAAGGGGTTAAGGAAAATTACACTATTCATTTTTTCTACAGAAGAATTTTACAGAAACCTAAAATCTTCCTCCTCCTTCTTTTTCTCTTTTTGGCCGCCACCTTCAAACACACCAAAAGGGGTGTTTGTTGATCTTGGATCTTGGAATTGTTGTGGGTGTTCGTGTTTGTTCCTCGTTCTTTAGATCCACGTATTCGGTAAATCATTTAACCCTTTTTCTTTTGATTTAATCTTTTAAATAATTAAGAACATGTTATGTTTTTTTTATAAAACCTAATTAAATCATAGATCTAACATGAATATGGGTTTGGAATAAATCAAAAGGGTTGTTTAAGGGGTGTTTGTTCTTGGCTGCGCCTAAACCCGAACCCGAGAGGGTCTCGGTTTGGCCATCCGACCACCACCGAGACCATATGGTCCCGGTTGGTTGGTGTGGGTCCTACGGCAGCATCAAGACAAGGGGTACCCCGATTTGGTTCGGGTTACGGTGTCGATTTCATGTCCGGTTCATGGTTTTTAGTCTAGATCCGGTTCATGGTGTATGTTTAGTTTTTATTTTTTTATGATCTTATGTTAAAATTATATTAATAATATGACATGATTAATTTAATTACATGACTTAGGTTATCTTAATTATTAATAATCATGAAATTATTTAACCTAAGTATTTTTATATTTTAGACTTATAATTAATTAATTATTTAAAAACCATGGTTATAATTAATTAATTTACATGACTTAGGTTATATTATTAATAAATAATAATACATGTTTTAACCTAAGTATTTAACTTTATTTAATTAAAAACATGTTATACTTTAATTAAATATTTTAACCTATAGTTTAATTTAATTACATGAAATAATTATTAAACTATACATTATATTATATGACTTAGAAAATAATCATGAAAACACTTAGGCTTATATACTTAGCTTATTTAACCAGCTTATTTCTAATTATGGAAACTTTCTATTTTTAGAAACTTAATTAAATAAGGCAGCTAATCTATTTATGGAAACCTTCTATTTTTAGAAACTTATTTATTTCAGGCAGCTAATCTATTTATGGAAACTTATTTAATTAAGGCAGCTGATCTATTTATGGAAACTTTCTATTTTTAGAAACTTATCTATTTTAAGCAGTAATTCTATTTTTGGAAACTTTCTATTTTTGGAAACTTTCTATTTTGGAAACTTTCTATTTTTGGAAACTTTCTATTTTTGGAAACTTTCTATTTTTGGAAACTTTCTATTTTTAGAAACTTTCTATTTTTGGTAACTTTCTATTTTTGGAAACTTTCTATTTATTTGGAAACTTTCTATTTTAGGAAACCTGCTATTTTTGGAAAGTTACTTATTATTACACAGTAAGTATAATAATACATGAAATACCAGAAATACTTAATTAGATTAAACATAATATAAGATAAACACAGTTTAAGGCTTTAAAACAGTAAAACATGGTAAGAACACATAAAATAAGCTAAGACATGACACGAAACCAGCTACGTATTTAGTAAGTAGATACTTATTCATGTATGTATTTATGTAGCACTAGTGATACAGAAGTAAGATTCCGCTCAGTTCATCTTCTTCGTTCACTGGACATAAGGTACGGATTCTCGTCCTTTCAGTATGGACATTCTTTCCTTATTAGGATTCCCCGTATGCAGCTATCTATTTTCCCAGTATTTGTTTTATATGTTTCTGAATTGCTTATGTTTAATTAGAATACCTATAGCCATATACATGCATGACCAGTTTCACCTAGTTATGGAGGTACCATAACCATAACATTAGAGGCACTGATGTTATGACTTCACCACGGCGGAGTGATTGCTCGTGACGTCCCTTCAGCTTTTGGCCATTTATATTATATTTATCATGTGGGGCGTATGGGTGCATCCTAGTTACATGTTTTCAGTCAGGATTTCATGGTGAATGTGGTGTGTGCCTTGCATCCTTCACAAGGAGCTGATCCATCCTACCCAAAAACCAGTATATTAAATTAGAGGCAGCCCCTCTAATTTGCATGATGAGATCACCCCTCCAAGTATTCATGCACGGTGGATTTTCATGACCTATATTGGCTAATGGTAAAATATGTTAAACATTTTTCATAAGATAAACATAAGGCTTTTCAAACTATAAAACCAGTTTTTTGAACATGTTCCAGGTTTTCCAGGACTTATACATTTCCGCTGCTATTAAGTCTCTATTATGTTTTAGTCACTTATACTATGTCTATATCCGTGCACTGAGCGTTTTGCTCAGCCGTTACTTTCCTTTCCATGTCCCAAAACGGCAGGTACCCTAGGAAAGACTCAAGCATTTGGAGGACGTGCATAGGATGGAAGCTGCCAGAGACTTCTTTTCCTTTTTGCCTTCACATACTTATGCTTCTTTAGTCTTTCATTCTTTTCCTTTGCTTTATTATGTTTTGGGCTTATGTTTGGGAACCGATGTTTGATTCCGGTTTACCCTATGGTCATGTAATATTTTAGACATTTATCCTTGTATGCTTTGATGACACGCCATGATTACGCGTGGCATTCCATTATCAAAATGGGGTGTTACAATTACGGTATCAGAGCCAAGGCTTCGACCTATAGGCTCTAAAACTCGACCTGTGACTAGTGGGTAGTCACCAGGAGCTTCCTAAGCCAACATTTGTTATTCTACGTATTGATGTTTTCAGCGCATTGTTGCTTTAACCATGATGTTTTCAGCACCTTGAGGTTTTAACCTTGATGTTTTCATCGATATTGTTTTACTAATATGGATGGACAACCGTCATTCATATTTAGTTATGTGTCATTGTTTCATGCATAATGTTCCTCGAGAACTGTGGCTATGTGGACTGAACCCCAGTAGTTCATAATTAGTCACATAAAATTTTTCTCTGATAAGTTTTGACAGATGAGTTTCATTTATTTATGTTTCATGTATCATTGTTGCAGGGATTATGACTAAGTAATGGTTGGTACAGGACTGGCCCTATTTAGTCGCATGTGCTTTTATCGAAACTTTTAACTTTGGGATCGACCCATAGGCGTCCCCTCGCCATGTCTTTTGTTTTGGAACCGACCCATAGGCGTTCCCTCGCACATATAAAGGTTTTATAAACTACATTACGCATTCATGCACTGTTTTTTTTCATGCATAAATTTTTTCTCATGATTTAAATTGGCATAAATTTTTTTTTCATGTCCCCTCATAAGTTATTATGTTTTTATGTCAAGTATGTTTTCATACTGTCATGGTTAACTTCAGTTTCATGCTGATTATGTTATACACTTCTTCGTGATAGATGGTTTCATGTTTCTTCATGATAATTCCGTCTTCATGTTGATTATGTTTTATGCCTCTTTTATTATTTACGTTGTCCTGCAAGACATTGTTAGATTTCATTGAATCATGCTTTCATGATAGTCATGGTTGGTTTTCATTGATCATGCTGTCAGGCAAAGCATCGTTGAATTTTGTATAACCACACTTTAACGTTTCTGTTATAACCAGAATGATGTCTATGCTAATACTGCTAGGTTATCATGATGGTTTTCCTAACCGTTTAACCGATTTACTTTCCTTAAATCATGACAAATGATCGACCCCCATACCGATCATTTCATGTACATTCCATGTGTACTCCATGTACCTTATCCCACGTGCGTACTTCCACTTGCTGAACTCTACAAATTGCTGATGTCGCTCATAACTTGGAGATGCTACTAAAGGTTGATGCTGTTGACGTTCGGAGACGCTACGAGATGTGGATGCTGTTCACAACCTGGAGATCCTACAAGACGAAGACAAAGGCGTCAGAGCAAAGCAATTGGACGAGAAGATGCTTCACCATCAGATGATTTCCATCAATCATTGTCCCTAATTCTTAGTTACATGTCACACGTCATTCGGCTGTCATTTCAGCCATATGAGTGCAAATCGGTACCAGCCGGCCACTCAGCTGAATAGATACATGAATCACGGTCATGAGAATGACCGTCATGGAACTGACAGACAGGACAATAGTAACCACTACTATGACAGAAACTATCCTGGAAATCGCATCCGAGGCTCCGGCCGCGGACGTGATCAGACATACAAAGGATCAGTAGTCCAACCGATCCGCCAAGTCTGGCATAATAATCTATTATTGTAGTTCTATTATTTTACGTCTCGAGACACATGTCAAGACATCAGTCAAGACACATGTATCACGTATACTTTCTGAAGACACATGTCAAGACATTAGTCAAGACACATGTCTCACGTATACTTCCTGAAGACACATGTCAAGACACCAGTCAAGACATATGTCATGCTTATAGTTCCAAGACAAGAGTCAAGACACATGACTCACGTCCAGCTATGGAACATTTCTAGAAATTCAGGGTATATCCATCTTGTTGTGCCATGTATTAATCAGGCCACAAGAATTTCAATACCATTACGGGCGCATTAGTGAGAATTGTCACGTTGCCGATGTCACTTTCAGTTCTTTCATATATTCATGACCATGAAGGACGCCTCTTGTATTCCCATGTATACGAAGGTTTTCCTTCAGCTTAATGATGAGATCCAAGCTGCTAACGCATTTCCTCGGACAGACACGAGTTGAAGTTTATCCTAATTATGGACTATGAACAGCACACCATGCTATGATTCATAATTCTGTGTAGTAATGTTCAGGCGCCTGAATACATTCAGCTTGATTTTCCATCAGGAAAATCTGTACAAATTATCTATGCTTTCCAAGCACGTGCTTTGTTAGCCATGATTGCTAAACTTTCTAGCTGTCAGTAAGACACGACTACTGAAGTCCTTGTACGCATAACCAACGGATTATTCCAAAATTGTCCCTTACATTCCAGAAGAACCTACAAGGAGAAGAATGGTACCATGAGATTTTGTGTCGACTACCGTCGATTTAAAATAAATCACCATTCATGACCGTTATTCTCCTCCACGTATTGACAACATGTCCAATCAACCTTATAGTGTTAATCACTTTTCCAAGATCGAACTCATGATCATGCTGCCAATAGTGACGAGTGAAAGAGCAGGACATGTCCATGACTGCTATTCGTACACGACTCGGTCATGCTAGATTTATGATTTTGATTTAGTCTCATCAATGCTCCGGCCGCATTATAAGAATGAGTTTCCATGACTCATAAGCAAATTCAGCAGTGTTTTCGTTGAGGATAACCTGATTTCCTCTAAGCCTAGAGAAGAACAGGAAGACCATATCTGCACTATATTGCAAATTCTATGACAAGAGAAATTTTACTCTGGAAATTTTTTCCAATATCAATTCTGTTTGATTTCAGTGACACGCTGAATCACATGGCTTCCTACGGTTAATCTTACCATGACTCAGCTTATGCGTAAAGGAGAGAACCCTACACTACATTAGGTGTTCTAGAAAATCCTACGCTAAGAGAAGTTTCGATTCATAGACTCAGATTTTCGCAAACTCCTATGTATCAAGTTCGATGAAGCAAGATACAGTTACGTTCATATCTTCATACCTATCATACAAACAGGTTAAGATAGGACACCAATAGACTGGGATGTTTTCATCATATGAAATTGTGAATCGAAAAGGGACAAGATCTCCATGGATTTTAGTTACCAGATTTCAGCAAACTCAGAAGAAGCATGATGCTATCTGGGTTATTGTCCACAGTTTGATCAAGTCTGCAGAATCCTTACATCCGTACGGATTTCAGAACTAACAGATTGATCGGACATGTTCCAGCCAAGGCTCATCCGATCACTTGGCAATCCCTCAGTTATCGGGTCAGACAAAGATTCACAATTGTGCTCCTTATTTACTTCACGTCTTAATTCTAATTCCACGACTTGCTTTTGCACTCGCATTCATGACACTATTAACATTTATGATGGCATCTCGGCTTACGATTTTATGTTGTTTTTCTCATTCTGGGAAGTTTTGCAAGAACTTGAGAGACCAGACCCAAGTTTAGTATAACTCCCTATCCTCAGATAGACGTTTCTCGTCATATTCTATGTCTCACCTTGCAGCGTTTGGCGTTACCGCCATTGTATTCTATGATCACGATATGTTTCACATGTCATGTTCATTCCACGTTCCTCATATCATGATCAAGATATGTTACACGTATCATGGATCACGATATGTTTACTCATACTACACTCGCCATATCTCCACGTAGCACGTTCAAAATTTTTCACGTATCACGTTTAAAAATTTTCACGTACTACGTTTCTTTATGTCTCGCGCATCGTTTCTAATTATCAGTTAAGTCAGATTGTCTTGCATCATAACGTTTCAGTTACTCTTACACGATTAATTCTTATTCCCTCGATCAAATTTAGGGGATCTACCTTACATTGATAACCAAGAACTTCTTCGTATTCCAAATCAAGGTCAGGAGGACCAAGACTTATCATTCGTGTCAAGATCTTATAAAGGAACCGTTCCAAGAGGGAAGCCACTTGGAAACGGACAGGTTCATCCGGACTTCTTATCCGTTTTTTCTCTTATCGATTAGATATGTCCTTTCAGTCATGTCACGTTCCATGTCTTTTCAAGACATGTCACGTTCCACGTTCCCTTCTACCATGTCACCTTCATTTTCGTTATTTTGCATACCTTTCCAGTCTGATTCGGGTATGTTTCGCTTCCAGTTACGTTATCTATAATTCGGGGACGAATTATTCTTTTTAGGGGGGAAGAGTTGTAAAACCCGCATGCTTTTACCATGAATAGTACCCTTAAGATCGTACGTACTAGATTAAAACTTCCTTGTATAGTACGATTACGTTTACGTGTTAGGATATTACGTATTACGTACGTGTTAGTACACGATAAGTATTTACTACGCACGAACACGCAGTAATTATTTGACAATAATTAATCACGAACATGCGATCATGAAATAATGAACGTAATTTAATCACGAGCTAATATTAATTACGTATATATATATTTATTACGAACACGAATAAATATTTTAAGTCACGGTTAATATTTAACGAGAACACGTAAAACACGAACACGAGAACACACGAGAAAACACCAATATTTTAGACACGGAAAAACATTCGGGTTACCCCTTGTGGGCCCTATTACCACGAAATTAAGGAGGGAGGATGGGCTTAGCCCATCAATTTTTACTAAAAGGGGTTAAGGAAAATTACACTACTCATTTTTCTACAGAAGAATTTTACAGAAACCTAAAATCCTCCTCCTCCTTCTTTTTCTCTTTTTGGCCGCCACCTTCAAACACACCAAAAGGGGTGTTTGTTGATCTTGGATCTTGGAATTGTTGTGGGTGTTCGTGTTTGTTCCTCGTTCTTTAGATCCACGAATTCGGTAAATCATTTAACCCTTTTTCTTTTGATTTAATCTTTTAAATAATTAAGAACATGTTATGTTTTTTATAAAACCTAATTAAATCATAGATCTAACATGAATATGGGTTTGGAATAAATCAAAAGGGTTGTTTAAGGGGTGTTTGTTCTTGGCCGCACCTAAACCCGAACCCGAGAGGGTCTCGGTTTGGCCATCCGACCACCACCGAGACCATATGGTCCCGGTTGGTTGGTGTGGGTCCCACGGCAGCATCAAGACAAGGGGTACCCCGATTTGGTTCGGGGTACGGTGTCTATTTCATGTCCGGTTCATGGTTTTTAGTGTAGATCCGGTTCATGGTGTATGTTTAGTTTTTATTTCTTTTTATGATCTTATGTTAAAATTAAATTAATAATATGACATGATTAATTTAATTACATGACTTAGGTTATCTTAATTATTAATAATCATGAAATTATTTAACCTAAGTATTTTTATATTTTAGACTTATAATTAATTAATTATTTAAAAACCATGGTTATAATTAATTAATTTACATGACTTAGGTTATATTATTAATAAATAATAATACATGTTTTAACCTAAGTATTTAAGTTTATTTAATTAAAAACATGTTATACTTTAATTAAATATTTTAACCTATAGTTTAATTTAATTACATGAAATAATTATTAAACTATACATTATATTATATGACTTAGAAAATAATCATGAAAACACTTAGGCTTATATACTTAGCTTATTTAACCAGCTTATTTCTAATTATGGAAACTTTCTATTTTTAGAAACTTAATTAAATAAGGCAGCTAATCTATTTATGGAAACCTTCTATTTTTAGAAACTTATTTATTTCAGGCAGCTAATCTATTTATGGAAACTTATTTAATTAAGGCAGCTGATCTATTTATGGAAACTTTCTATTTTTAGAAACTTATCTATTTTAAGCAGTAATTCTATTTTTGGAAACTTTCTATTTTTGGAAACTTTCTATTTTGGAAACTTTCTATTTTTGGAAACTTTCTATTTTTGGAAACTTTCTATTTTTGCTAACTTTCTATTTTTGGAAACTTTCTATTTTTGGAAACTTTCTATTTTAGGAAACATGCTATTTTTGGAAAGTTACTTATTATTACACAGTAAGTATAATAATACATGAAATACCAGAAATACTTAATTAGATTAAACAGAATATAAGATAAACACAGTTTAAGGCTTTAAAACAGTAAAACATGGTAAGAACACATAAAATAAGCTAAGACATGACACGAAACCAGCTACGTATTTAGTAAGCAGATACTTATTCATGTATGTATTTATGTAGCACTAGTGATACGGAAGTAGGATTCCGCTCAGTTCATCTTCTTCGTTCACTGGACATAAGGTACGGATTCCCGTCCTGTCAGTATGGACATTCTTTCCTTATTAGGATTCCCCGTATGCAGCCAACTGTTTTCCCAGTATTTGTTTTATATGTTTCTGAATTTCTTATGTTTAATTAGAATACCTATAGCCATATACATACATGACCAGTTTCACCTAGTTATGGAGGTACCATAACCATAACATTAGAGGCATTGATGTTATGACTTCACCACGGCGGAGTGATTGCTCGTGGCGTCCCTTCAGCTTTTGGCCATTTATATTATATTTATCATGTGGGGCGTATGGGTGCATCCTAGTTACATGTTTTCAGTCAGGATTTCATGGTGAATGTGGTGTGTGCCTTGCATCCTTCACAAGGAGCTGATCCCTCCTACCCAAAAACCAGTATATTAAATTAGAGGCAGCCCCTCTAATTTGCATGATGAGGTCACCCCTCCAAGTATTCATGCACGGTGGATTTTCATGACCTATATTGGCTAATGGTAAAATATGTTAAACATTTTTCATAAGATAAACATAAGGCTTTTCAAACTATAAAACCAGTTTTATGAACATGTTCCAGGTTTTCCAGGACTTATACATTTCCGCTGCTATTAAGTCTCTATTATGTTTTAGTCACTTATACTATGTCTATATCCGTGCACTGAGCGTTTTGCTCAGCCGTTACTTTCCTTTCCATGTCCCAAAATGGCAGGTACCCTAGGAAAGACTCGAGCATTTGGAGGACGTGCATAGGATGGAAGCTGCCAGAGACTTCTTTTCCTTTTTGCCTTCACATACTTATGCTTGTTTAGTCTTTCATTCTTTTCCTTTGCTTTATTATGTTTTGGGCTTATGTTTGGGAACCGATGTTTGATTCTGGTTTACCCTATGGTCATGTAATGTTTTAGACATTTATCCTTGTATGCTTTGATGACACGCCATGATTACGCGTGACATTCCATTATCAAAATGGGGTGTTACATAAATACGTAGCTTAACTTATTATTATTAATTAATAATATCATGTCATGTTATTATAAGTTAATATTAATTAATAATATCACATAATTCATGTTATTAAACTTTACCATAAAAGATACTAATTAATTAACCTAAGTTTTAATTAATTAAATCTATGTTCATGTATAATTAAAATATTATTTATTATGACATAAGTTTATTTAAATAAATGTACATACAAGTTATATCATGATTGTATTTAAATAAACATAACATAAGTTTTGTTTTAATTAAACCATAATTAATTAATAACATTTACTAATTAAATCATAACATAAAGTATTTTTTACATAATGGTTTAGTTACATGTTCATGAAAAAGTGACAACTTCACGAGCCCAAATCCCGAGACCCGACACCCGAGCACCACAGCCCAAAGGCTGTGACCTCGAGGTCGTGCCCCGTCCGAACCACAGCCGACCCACTAAGAGCCGAAGCCCTCGGCTTCGCTAATGCGTCTGAAGCAACCACAACCCCAGCGCTCGATGGGGTCCAGAACACGCCGAGCCCCCACATGGGGGTCTCGGTTGTTGCTGATCAAAAGCTACAGCCCCTCATTTCGGGGGTGTGGTGTCTCGGCTGTCCACAACCACCAATTCCGACCCATAAGGGTGCGGTTGTTGGTCACAAATGCCACCGAGAGTCACATGACTCTCGGTTTGCGTGTAAGCCAACAAATACATGATCCCCATGTTTAATCTTTTTATTTAACATGTTTCATACTTGTTTTTAAATGAACTATTGATATAGAAAATAAAATAAAAAGATTAGAGAATCAAGGATACCGTATGCGTGAAAAGGGGTTAAAACGTGAACACTATACCGCATAAATAATGAACCAAAAATTAAAACCGAATCGTTCTTGTGTTCTTGGGTGAGCCGCGACAAGGAGGGATCAAGGGGGTAGGGTTTTAATTATTTTCTATAAAAAGTGATTTATGAAATCCCCTGTGGTTTTTGTTAATTAACTAGTAAAAGTTCATGGGTCGGGCTTGGCCCATCCCTTCCCTTTCCTCTCTTTTGGCTGAACACAACAAACACCCCTCATACTTTCGTGTTTGTTTTTCTTGTTTAAATATTATCGTGAGTGTTCGTGTTTAATTATCGTTTTTTCGTTTCTTGAATGTTTCCTTAATATTATACATACATTCTTATCGTGTATTAATATTCATGTTTACATAAGTAATACCTACGATAACTAATTAATATACATATAATTCATATTAAATATTCATGATTCATGTCATATATTAATTAATTATATATTTCAAATTTAGCCGTAAATTCGTGCATTTAATGATCGTAGGGTTTTATTATGGCGGGTTTTATAACTCTTCCCCTCTAAAAGAATAATTCGTCCTCGAATTAAAGATTCGATAAGCTGATGGGATAATAAACGCTGAAATAACATATATGCTAGAAAGACGTGTAAGCTGAAAATGACATACCCGAGTCAGAACTGGAAATGAGGGTAAGAAGTCCGGATAGACTCCTCTGTTTCCCAAGTGGCTTCCCGCTCGGAATGATCCCTCCAAAGGATTTTAACGAATGGAATTGTCTTTCTCCTCATGACTCGTTCTTGGCGATCGAGAACTTTCTCGGGTTCCTCGATATATGATAGATCCTCTCGAATCTGCTCGAAGGGATACAAAACTTTATGCAATGGATGGTAATTGTAACCTCTGAGTAAGGATACATAGAATACAACATGCACATGAGATAGCTGAGGAGGTAAAGCTAGACGATAAGATACTTTACCGACACGTTCAAGAATTTCAAATGGTCCGATGAAACAAGGACTGAGCTTGCCCTTAAGTCCAAAACGCTTGACATCACGTGCTGGTGATACTTTAAGGAAAACATGGTCGTCGATATTAAACGCTTGATCTCTACGATGTTTATCAGCATAGCTCTTCTGTTGATCACGAGCTTCCTTTAGTTTCGCCTTGGCGATGGAAACCTTCTAATTGGTCACCTCTATCATTTCTGGTCCTTCAAGGATTCGTTCTCCAACTTGATCCCAACAGATTGGAGCACGACACTTTTTGACATAAAGCATATGGAAAGGTGCACATTTAATACTCGCATGCCAGCTGTTGTTGTAGGAAAACTCTACCAAACAAATGTAGTCGTCCCAACTTCCTGACCATTCCAATGCAAACGCCCGCAGCGTGTCTTCTAATGTCTGAATGGTATGCTCCGATTGACCATCGGTCTGAGAATAAAAGGTAGTGCTAAGCTTAAGTTTAGTGCCCTAAGCTTTCTGCATACCTTTCCAGAATTTTGACGTGAAATGAGGATCTTAGTCTGATATGATGTCTAAAGGAGTTCCATGTAGTCGTATGATATTCATAAGGAATATATATGCCAATTTGCTAACTGAGAAGTCCTTGCGAATTGGAAGAAAATGAGGTAACTTGGTCAAACGAACTACTATGACCCATATAGCATCATGTTTGCTCTGCGTAAGCGGAAGTCCGGTGATGAAATCCATGGAGATTTTATCCCACTTCCATGCGGGAATCTCTAATGGTTTCAGTAAACCACTAGCCCGCTGATGCTCAATCTTAACATGCTGGCAGGTTAGACACTTGGATACGAAAGTAGCAACATCCTGCTTCATGTCACTCCACCAGAAATGTTGTTTAATGTCATGATACATTTTGGTGGATCCTGGATAAATATAGAATGGAGAGCTGTGAGCTTCTGTCAATAGATCTTCCCGAAGTGTAAGATCATCCGGAACACATAGCTTAGTTCCTTGCCATAAAATGCTTTCTTCGTCTACACGAAATTTTGTCTGCCGATCAAGATTCTGAATGATAGCCCAAATCTCACCATCGTCTTTCTGAGCTACCTTAATCCAAGAAATTAAGTCTGGCTCAAACCTCAGATGAGCCAAGTACCCCTGTTGTCCACGTATTAAGATTTCCAAGTCTAGTCACTCCAAGTCATGTATAATTTCCTCCTGTATCTTGATGCCATTGATCATACCCGACTTCCTGCTAAGAGCATCTGCCACTACATTCGCGTTGCCAGGATGATACTGAAGATTGATGTCGTAATCCTTGAGTAGTTCCAACCATCTTCTCTGCCTCATGTTAAGTTCCCTCTGAGTGAAAATGTACTTGAGACTCTTTTGATTAGTGAAGATATCACATGATTCACCATATAAGTAGTGTCTCCAGATTTGAAGTGCAAAGACTACTGATGCTATCTCCAAGTCATGTGTAGGATAATTCTCCTCATAAGGCTTTAGCTGACGTGATGCGTATGCAATCACCTTCCTATGTTGCATGAGTACACAGCCTAATCCTTTACCCGAAGCATCGCTGTAGATCTGAAATCCACCTGTGCCTGGTGGGAGAGTAAGAATAGGTGCATATACTAACCGCTTCTTGAGTTCTTCAAAGCTCTTCTCCCGCTCATCAGTCCAAACGAATTTCTCTCCTTTCCGCATCAACTTGGTCAAAGGTAAGGCGAGTCTTGAAAAGTTCTCCACGAATCTGCGATAGTAACCAACTAAGCCTAGGAAACTACGGACCTCAGTTGCAGACGTCGGTCTTGTCCATTTAGTGATAGCTCCAGCCTTCGCAGGATCCATAGTAATCCCTTCTACGGAGACAATGTGGCCTAAGAATGCCACCTTGTTTAGCCAAAATTCACACTTATAAAATTTTGCATACAATTGTTTCTGACAAAAATCTGTAGCACTACTCGTAGATGTTCTTCATGTTCTTCCTTGGATTTAGAGAAGATGAGGATGTCATCGATGAAGACGATAACAAATTTGTCTAAGTACTCGTAGAAGACGTGGTTCATAAGGTCCATGAATACCGTAGGAGCATTAGTGAGTCCGAAAGGCATGACAACGAACTCATAATGGCCATATCTGGTGCGAAAAGCAGTCTTAAGAATATCCTGCTCTTTCACTCGTAGCTGATGATAACCGGATCTTAAATCAATCTTGGAGAAATGCCATGCACCTTGAAGTTAGTCAAACAGATCATCGATTCGCAGTAATGGATAACAGTTCTTAATCGTGATCTTATTCTGTTCACGATAGTCAATGCATAAACGCATACTGGCATCCTTCTTCTTGACGAAAAGTATCGGTGCACCCCATGGTGATACACTTGGATGGATGAAACCTCGTTCCAGTAATTCCTGCAGCTGATCTTTTAACTCCTTGAGCTCTATGGGAGCCATGTGATAAGGAGCCTTAGAGATTGGTTGAGCTCCTGGGATGAGCTCTATGTTAAACTCTACTTCTCGGATAGGTGGTATACCCAGAAGTTCTTCTGGGAATACATCAAGAAATTCTGAAAGAACTGGTTGATCTTGGATCGATGGAACTTCGGTAGTAAAATCTTGAATTGAAGCTAAGAAGCCCTCACAACCATGAGATAGTAATGCACGAGCTTCTAACGTAGAGATGATTTGTACAGACTTTACTGGTATGAAACCATTATGAATGTACTCTGGTGCTTGAACATCACCGGAGATAACCCGACAGGTATGACAATCGATAGTAGCATGATGCTTGGATAACCAATCCATGCCTAGGATGAGATCAAACTCGTACATATCCAAAGGAAGTGCTCCTACTAGGGGAATATTATCATAAAATTCTAGTGGAAGATCTCTGTACACTTGGCAAGGTTGAAAAAATCACTCGGCGCTAGCTAGGCGGTTGGGTAGCGCCAAGCGATTAATCGGTTTGGCGGGGATTAATCAAGGACAAATCGGATTGGATTTTTTATGTATAAAATTAATATTCTTTGAAAGTATATGCCCGATTAGGCCGATTTGTCTGACTTTTATCCAATTTATCAGATTTTTTCCGATTTGTCCGATTTATTTTCGAAACCGAGTTGACCGATTTATCCGATTTGACTGATATATCCCTGATATATCCCCGATTTATCCAATTTTTGACCGATTTTGACCAAACCGATTAATAAGGCCGATTAGTGAAAATCGTGGCGGTTAATCTCCGCCAAGCGATTTATCCCTGATTAATCGGCCGCCAAGGCCGTTTTTGCAACACTGCACTTGGGTAATACGCACAGAGTCTCGCATAGGCGTAGATATACTTAAAATTTTGTTTAAAGGCGTAGGGATTTTATTAATGCTAGTGGCATACATAGTTGATATGACTGAATGAGTAGCACCAATATCGAATAAAACACACGCAACATGGTCGTTCATAAAGAGGAAGCCAATGATAGTACATGAGGACTTATTAGCTTGGTCCCTTGTGGTAGTGTAGACACGTCCCGAAGCTGATGGCTTAGGAAGAGCAGCACTCGAAGTACCTACAGTGTCTCCCTTCTTGCAGTCCTTCAACATGTGTCCTGGTAGTCCACATTGAAACAAACGCCGACAGACTTACGACATGGTTCGGGATGTCTACGACTACAAGTCGTGCAGATGCGGTAGGTGTAGCCTCTGTAGGTACCCTTGCCACCTGAGAGCCTGTTTAAGAAATATGCGTGAGACGTGATTACTTGGCATAAACATGACTGCACTGAAATTTAAATGATAGTTTACCAAATGAAGACGAGTTATTGGACTGCTGACCCTTAGCATTTTGGTCACATCCAATCGCAGAGTTCCTGTATATGATGCTGACATGTTAGTATGTAAAAAAACATAAAGCAACTTAACATAGAAAAGTTTAAGAATTTAGGGACCTATTGTAGTTGGACTGACTGTTGTTGTTACGGTAATTGTCATTACCGCTCTTCTTGTCAGATCCATAGCGGTCGTTAGATTGACCGTGCCCCTTGTTGGCATTCTGTTGAGTGGCCGGTTAGGACCGGTCTCCACCTTTCTGCCTGAAGATACAATTGGATAGGAAAAGTTATATATGAACATAAAGATTGAAATGATATGGTAACGCTTGATGATTGAAATTTATTCCTCTTCTCAGGGCGAGCTTGTTCCTCGTAGTCATCACGCTCATGTAGCATTTCCAAGCTACGTGCTGCGTCATTAACTTGTGCCACATTAGCATAGGTAGCACTAAGTAGACGAGCTACTATAGACGCGTGCAGAGCCCAACGAAAGTGCTTAGCTTGCTCTTTTGCAGTACCCGTAGCAGCGCCTAAGAATCCAGCCAACCTAAGAAACCTCTACATGAACTCAGTGCTAGTCTCTCTAATTCTCTGATGAATGGAGTGATAGTCCCTCTTGAGTCCCTCTGCTCAGATCTCGGAAAGAACTGTCCATAAAACAAAGTCTTGAACTGATCCCAAGTCAACGCAGCTAGCCAAACATCACCTCCATTTGCTAACTTGTATGCCCTCCACCAATGCAAGGCATCACCTTGCCTTGTAGACACCATCGCATCCCATGACATCAAAAATTTTCTTCATATGCGAAATCCAGTCTTCCGCATCAGATGATGTCTCAGCTTTATCAAAAGATCTAGGTTTCTGCTTGTTAAACCTCTCAAGCCAAGTTTGCAAAGTAACCGGTGGAGGAGGAGGAGGATTGTTCTGATTGGGAATGTTCTAGTATTCATTCCGAATCTGGTTCTTGATTTGAGGAAGCATTGCCTGCAGAGCTGCTTGGACAACTGCTTCTAGCTCTTGTTCGCGTGTTATGACCATCTGACAGTTTAAAAGAACACGAAATGATTAATCTGATTAGAACATTTGATAAACATAAAGAACGCATGAAGAGTTTATGAAGGCATAGCCAACAAAAATGAAATGAGTTTGTGTGAATGCCTATGGGTCGGTTCACCAAAACAAAAATAACATAACGAGAATGAACGCCTATGGGTCGGTTCATCAAAACAAAATGACATGAGCTAATGTGAACGCCTATGGGTCGGTTGACCAAGCAAAACAATGTGAATAAAAGCACATGCGACTAAATATGGCCACTCTTATACCAAC
This sequence comes from Glebionis coronaria, assembly GCA_025667525.1. Taxonomy (NCBI): domain Eukaryota; kingdom Viridiplantae; phylum Streptophyta; class Magnoliopsida; order Asterales; family Asteraceae; genus Glebionis; species Glebionis coronaria. The sequence goes on along the minus strand of CM046875.1, from coordinate 85,987,673 downwards.
CATTACTTCATCAAAAATTTTGCGACAATGATACATGAAATAATTGCATGAAAACAAACTGTCAGTTTTAGGAAGACGCTGATGACTACCCACTAGTCACAGGTCAATTTTAAGAGCCTACAGGTTGAAACCTTGGCTCTAATACCATAATTGTAACACCCCATTTTGATAAATGGAATATCACAGGATAATCATGGCGTGTCATCAAAGCATTCAAGGTAAATGTATAAAACATTAAATGACCATAAAGAATCCGGAAACAAACATCGGTACCAACATAAGCTCCACACATGAAATGCATAAGTAGAATGTAAAGGAAAGGACTAAACAATGTCCAACAAAGCAAAAGTATGTAAATGTATTAAGGAATGAAAGAAGACTGGCGCCTCATTCCATGCACGTACTCTTGAATCCTAGCTTTGCCCTTTAGTACCTACCGTATTAGGACATAGAAAGAGAAATACGACTGAGCAGTATGCTCAGTGTGCGAATATATAACATAGAATGTAAAGCATAAACATAAGCAAGTAATGAAATGAAATGAATAGCAGCGGAATAAATGTACGTCCTGGAAAAACCTGATTTAATTCATAAGACTGGTTTATATTTCTGAACAGACTTATGTTTAGTTTATCTTGGAAAATCTGTATTTTAAATACAATCAGAGCCTGTATAGGTCATGTTATATCAACATGCATGAATACTTAGAGGGGTGACCTCATCATGTAATTAGAGGGGCTGCCTCTAATTAATATATATAAAATGAGTGGAGGGATCAGCTCCTGTAACGGATGCAAGGCACACACCGCAGTTACCATGAAATCATACTACTTGTCCTAGGATGCACCCATTCGCCCCACATGATAATAGTAACATAGGCCAAATAACGTAAAGGGAAGTTGCGAGCAATCACTCTCATCGCAGAAGAGTCATAACACCGGTGCCTCCAGTGTTATGGTTATGGAACCCCCATAACTAGGTGAAACTGGCATGCATGTATATAGCTCAGGCAATCTAAAATAATTATAAAATATAATGATGTGTATAAAAAAGGCTGCAAACCGGAAATCCTAAGAATAGGAAAGATGTCCTTACTGAAACAAGGAATATCTATACCTTATGTCTAGTAAATGAAGATGAAAAGGAACGTAGAAGATCACACCGACTTCAAAACAGCTAAATAATGAAGGGACATGAATAAGAATCGGTCTTACTTATTCATACTTGTTATTTAGTTTTCTTGATGTGTCCGTACTTATTATACTTGTTCTTGTCTTGTCTTATTATTTAATGTTTTAACCATGTATTTCTTATAGTTTCATGTATTTTAGATTCATGTGTTTCATGTTTTAAGTGTTATAGTACTTGTTATAACATAATGAGTAACTTTCTAAAAATAGCAGGTTTCTATATATAGCAACTTTCCAAAACTAGCAGGTTTCCATATATAGTACTTTCCAAAAATATTAAGTTTCCTTAAATAGTAAGTTTCTAAAAATAGAAAGTTTCCATAATTAGTAAGTTCTCCAAAAATAGAAAGTTTCTATATTTAGCATGTTTCTATAAATAGCATGCTACCATATTTAGTGTGTTTCAATATTTATCATGTTGCCATAAATAACGTACTTCCATATTTATCATGTTGCCATAAATAGTATAATTCCATAATTAACATGTTTCCATATCTAAACATATACTTATTTTATATCATGTATAATTGTATTATAAAGTTTAATTAATGATAAATACTTAGCTTAACTTATTATTATAAATTAATAATATCATGTCATGTTATTATAAGTTTATATTAATTAATATTATCACATAATTCATGTTATTAAACTTTACCATAAAAGATATTAATTAATTAACCAAAGTTTTAATTAATGAAATCTATGTTTATGTATAATTAAATTATTAATTATTATGACATAAGTTTATTTAAATAAATGTACATACATGATTGTATTAAAATAAACATAACCTAAGTTTTATTTTACTTAAACCAAAATTAATTAATAACATTTAATAGTTAAATCATAACATAAAGTATTTTCTACATAATGGTTTAATTACATGTTCATGAAAAAGTGACAAGTTCCCGATCCCAAATCTCGAGACCCGACACCCGAGCACCATAGCCCGAAGGCTGCGACCTCGAGGTCTTGCCCCGTCCGAACCACAGTCGACCCACCGAGAGCCGAAGCCCTCGGCTTTGCTGCTGCGTCTGAAGCAACCACAACCTCAACGCTCGCTGGGGTCCCCCTTCACTGCCCGAGAACACGCTGAGCCCCCACATGGGGGTCTCGGTTGCTGCTGATCAAAAGCCCCAGCCCCCCCGTTTGGGGGGTGTGGTGTCTCGTCTGTCCACAACCACCAATGCCAACCCATAAGGGTGCAGCTGTTGGCCACCAAACGCCACCGAGAGTCACATGACTCTCGGTTCGCGTGTAACCCAACAAAAAAAACCAACAAGTACCTGATCCCCATGTTTGATCTTTTATTTAACATGTTTCATACTTGTTTTTAAATGACCTATTTATATAGAAAATAAAATAAAAAGATTAGAGAATCAAGATACCATGTGCGTGAAAAGGGGTTAAGACACAAACACTATATCGTATAAATAATGAACCAAAAATTTAAATTGAATCGTCCTTGTGTTCTTGGGTGAGCCGCGGCAAGGAGGAAGCAAGGGGGTAGGGTTTTGATTATATTCTATAAAAAGTGATTTATGAAATCCCCTTTGGTTTTTATTAATTAACTAGTAAAAGTTCATGGGCCGGACTTGGCCCATCCCTTCCATTTCCTCTGTTTTGGCTGAACACAAAAACACCCCTCATACTTTCGTGTTTGTTTTTCTTGTTTAAATATTATCGTGTGTCTTCGTGTTTAATTATTGTTTTTTCGTTTCTTGAATGTTTCCTTAATATTATACATACATTCTTATCGTGTATTAATATTCATGTTTACATAAGTAATACTTACGATAACTAATTAATATACATATAATTCGTATTAAATATTCATGATTCATGTCGTATATTATTTAATTATAAATTTCAAATTTAGCCGTAAATTCGTGCATTTAATGATCTTAGGGTTTTATTATGGCGGGTTTTATAACTCTTCCCCTCTAAAAGAATAATTCGTCCTCGAATTAGAGATTCGATAATCCAATGGGATAATAAACGCTGAAATAACATATATGTTGGAAAGACGTGTAAGCTAAAAATGACATACCCGAGTCAGAACTGGAAATGAGGGTAAGAAGTGCGGATAGACTCCTCCGTTTCCCAAGTGGCTTCCCGCTCGGAATGATCCCTCCAAAGGATTTTAACGACTGGAATTTTCTTTCTCCTCATGACTCGTTCTTGGCAATCGAGAACTTTCTCGGGTTCCTTGATATATGATAGATCCTCTTGAATCTGCTCGAAGGGATATGAAACTTTATGCAATGGATGGTAACTGTAACCTCTGAGTAAGGATACATGGAATACATCATGCACATGAGATAGCTGAGGAGGTAATGCTAGACGATAAGATACTTCACCGACACGTTCAAGAATTTCAAACGGTCCGATGAAACGAGGACTGAGCTTGCCCTTGAGTTCAAAATGCTTGACACCGCGTGCTGGTGATACTTCAAGGAAAACATGATCGTCTATATTAAACGATAGATCTCTATGATGTTTATCAGCATAGCTCTTTTGTCGAGCATGAGCTTCCTGTAGTTTCGCCTTGGTGATGGCAACCTTCTCATTGGTCACCTCTATCATTTCTGGTCCTTCAAAGATTCGTTCTCCAACTTGATCCCAACAGATTGGAGCACGACACTTTTTGCCATAAAGCATCTCGAAAGGTGCACATTTAATACTTGTATGCCAGCTGTTGTTGTAGGCAAACTCTACCAAACAAATATAGTCATCCCAACTTCCTGACCATTCCAATGCACACGCCCGCAGCATGTCTTCTAATGTCTGAATGGTACGCTCCGATTGACCATCGGTCTGAGGATGAAAGGCAGTGCTAAGCTTAAGTTTAGTACCCCAAGCTTTCTGCATACCTTTCCAGAATTTTGACGTGAAACGAGGATCCTAGTCTGATATGATGTCTGAAGGAGTTCCATGTAGTCGTATGATATCCATAAGGAATATATCTACCAATTTGCTAACTGAGAAGTCCTTGCGAATTCGAAGAAAATGAGCTGACTTGGTCAAACGATCTACTATGACCCATATAGCATCATTTTTGCTCTCCGTATGCGGAAGTCTGATGACGAATCCATGGAGATTTTGTCCCACTTTCATGCAGGAATCTCTAATGGTTGCAGTAAAACAGTAGCCCGCTGATGCTCAATCTTAACCTGCTGGCAGGTTAGACACTTGGATACGAAAGTAGCAACATCCTTCTTCATGCCACTCTACCAGAAATGTTGTTTAATGTCATGATACATTTTGGTGGATCGTGGATGAATAAAGAATGGAGAGCTGTGAGCTTCTGTCAATAGATATTCCCGGAGTGCAAGATCATCCGAAACACATAGCTTAGTTCCTTTCCATAAAATGTCTTCTTCGTCTACACGAAATTTTGTTTGCCGATCAAGATTCTGAATGATAGCCCAAATCTCACCATCGTCTTTCTAATACCTTAATCCGAGAAATTAAGTCTGGCTCAATCCTTAGATTAGCCCAGTACCCATGATGTCCACGTATTAAGATTTCCATGTCTAGTCGCTCCAAGTCATGTATAATTTCCTCATGTATCTTGATGCCATTGATCATACCCGACTTCCGGCTAAGAGCATCTGCCACTACATTCGCCTTGCCAGGATGATACTGAAGATTGATGTCGTAATCCTTGAGTAGTTCCAACCATCTTCTCTGCCTCATGTTAAGTTCCCTCTGAGTGAAAATGTACTTGAGACTCTTGTGATTAGTGAAGATATCACATGATTCACCATATAAGTAGTGTCTCCAGATTTAAAGTGCAAAGACTACTGCTGCTAGATCCAAGTCATGTGTAGGATAATTCTCCTCATAAGGCTTTAGCTGACGTGATGCGTATGCAATCACCTTCCCATGTTGCATGAGTACACAACCTAATCCTTTACCCGAAGCATCGCTGTAGATCTGAAATCCAACGGTTCCTGATGGGAGAGTAAGAATAGGTGTAGATACTAACCGCTTCTTGAGTTCTTCAAAGCTCTTCTCTCGCTCATCATTCCAAACGAATTTCTCTCCTTTCCGCATCAACTTGGTCAAAGGTAAGGCTAGTCTTGAAAAGTTCTCCACGAATCTACGATAGTAACCAGCTAAGCCTAGGAAACTACGAACCTCAGTTTCAGACGTCGGTCTTGGCCATTTAATAATAGCTACAACCTTCGTAGGATCCATAGTAATCCCTTCTACGGAGACAATGTGGCCTAAGAATGCCACCTTGTTTAGCCAAAATTCACACTTAGAAAATTTGGCATACAATTGTCTCTGACGAAGAATTTATAGCACAATACGTTGATGTTGTTCATGTTCTTCCTAGTATTTAGAGAAGATGAGGATGTCATCGATGAAGATGATAACAAATTTGTCTAAGTACTCATGGAAGACACGGTTCATAAGGTCCATGAATACCGCAGGAGCATTTGTGAGTCCGAAAGGCATGACAACGAACTCATAATGGCCATATCTGGTGCGAAAAGCAGTCTTGATAATATCCTGCTCTTTCACTCGTAGCTGATGATAACCGGATCTTAAATCAATCTTGGAGAAATGCTTGGCACCTTGAAGTTAGTCAACCAGATCATCAAATCGCAGTAATGGATAACAGTTCCTAATCGTGATCTTATTCAGTTCTCGATAGTCAATGCATAAATGCATGCTGGCATCCTTCTTCTTGACGAAAAGTACCAGTGCACCCCATGGTGATACACTCGAGCGGATGAAACCTCGCTCCAGTAATTCATGCAGCTGATCTTTTAACTCCTTGAGCTCTATGGGAGCCATGCGATAAGGAGCCTTAGAGATTGGTTGAGCTCCTAGGACGAACTCTATGTTAAACTCTACTTCTCAGATAGGTGGTATACCCGGAAGTTCTTCTGGGAATACATCAGGAAATTCTGAAACAACTGGTTGATTTAGGATCGATGGAACTTCGGTAGTAAAATCATGAATCGAAGCTAAGAAGCCCTCGCAACCATGGGATAGTAATGCACGAGCTTCTAATGTAGAGATGATTTGTACAGACTTTACTGGTATGAAACCATTATGAATGTACTCTGGTGCTTGAACATCACCGAAGATAACACGATAGGTATGACAATCGATAGTAGCATGATGCTTGGATAACCAATCCATGCCTAGGATTAGATCAAACTTGTACATATCCAAAGGAAGTACGTCTACTGGGCGAATCTTATCATCAAATTCTAGTGGAAGATCTATGTACACTTGGGTAATACGCATAGAGTCTCGCATTGGCGTAGATATACTTAAAATTTTCTAAAGGCGTAGGGATTTTATTAATACTAGTGGCATACGTAGTGGATATGACTGAATGAGTAGAACCTATATCGAATAAAACACACGCAGCATGGCCGTTCATAAATAGGATGCCAGTGATAGTACGTGAGGACTTATTAGCTTGGTCCCTTATGGTAGTGTAGACACGTCCCGGAGCTGATGGCTTAGGAAGAGCAGCACTCGAAGTACATGTAGTATCTCCCTTCTTGCAGTCCTTCAACATGTGTTATGGTAGTCCACACTTGAAACATACACCGACAGACTTACGACATGGTTCGGGATGTCTACGACTACAAGTCGTGCAGATGGGGTAGGTGTAACCTCCTGTAGGTACCCTTGCTACCTGAGAGCCTGTTTAAGAAATAAGTGTGAGACGCGATTACTTGGCATAAACACGACTGCACTAAAGGTTAAATGATAGTTTACCAGATGAAGACTGTTGATCCCAAACTTAGATCGATTTAGCTTGTGTAAACGAGACTAGATCAAGTTATACACATAGAGAAACTTTGTTTATGTATGAAACAATTTAAGTGTTATGCGGAATTAACACTTAAACAAGAACACACAAACAGTTGTAAAACAAACTTTCACTTGATTGATAATAACGAACTTTCTTACAATTAAAGTGTTAAACGTATATCAAAACTTATTTGAAACATAACCTAAAGGTCTTCTTTTATAGACATAAGAAGCCTTGTACAAGAGTCTACGTATCAACTATTCTAGGTAAAGATAATTATAGAAAATGTAAAACCTCTGATTTTACCCTCATTGACTTTGTCAACTGTAGTACTATTTATATTTGGAATTTATATAATTTCACTTTTATATAACTTATTAATTATCATATACCTATTGTCATACTACCTTTCATATTTACTTTATATTTATATGAACCTTTAGTCATTTATTGACTACTTTGGCAATTGACTGGCCACTTGATTAAATAATGAAATTCATCACCTCAGTACATATTTTGAGATAAACTGTAACCTTACTTAATTTATTTATTAAGTACTTGAATTATTTTTTTATATGTACATATTTACATATATTACTTAAAAGGATTTAATACCTAAACACTTTAAAAACAATGTATATTATTCTACATTGTCACTTATTTACTTTATCCAAGTAAACTAATTTTAGTAATGTATTTAATAATACACTTTCACTAAGTTATCTAAAAGCTTCAACAAAAAAAATGCCTACAACACAACAAGTACCTATAATAATATACAAAGACTATTATTATCATACAACACTTGGCAAAAATTTACCAAAACCCTCCCCATGCATATATAATAACGTGTGTATGTATGCATGCATACACTACCATCATTTGATTTAACTAGCTACAAGTAACCTAGTGTAATCATGCCACTCCACTAATACCCTATACTAATGCATGCATAAACCATGCTTTACTTACACATAAAACTACTTTACTTACACCCTCCATGCTTATACACTTACACACTCCATACATTTCACTATACATGTCATTTTTGTTCCCCATTGACTTCCCAAAACCCACGGATGGAACCAAAAAGGGGAAGGAAGAAAGTTGCTAGTTTTTGAGCATGTGTGCATTTGAAAAGTGTATCCAATGTGTATCCATGCATATCTTGGATAGATATCTTGTACAAGGTACAAAGATACACCTTGATTCACTCTCTCTCTTTGGTATAGGCCGAAACACACACACTATCCACAACACAAAACATTTACAATCTCATCATCTATCTCTCTCTCTCAACTCACGGCTAAACACCCTTAACCACCATTTTCAAACCTTCAAGCTTTACTACTACTCCTATACTATGTCTTCTACTACCTAAAGGTTAATCCTAAGCTCAACCTCCAATAAACCTTGATCCTTGAAGCAAGAACAAGAACCCTAGAAGCCTACTTGAAGCCCACGGCATGTTTATGATCTCCTAGACCTCCATTGTTGAAAGCTTGTCACTTGTTTCTACCCATTCTCATATCATTCCTAAACCTATCTAATCAAGTGAGTCCAAGTTAAAACCTATCTTTCTAATATATTACCTTGATATATATTAATGTGTACATGTTTGTTTTTGGTAAAGTTAACTTTTAAACAAGTATAGAAACCCTAAAAACCTAAGTAAAACTCACAGCTTAATTTTATATATAACAAAACTTGATGTAAAAACTTGTCAACCTTGAAGAACACATCATCATGATCTTGTTTAACTTGAAAAATCATGAAAACCTAACCATACAAGTAATTTTGGACGTGAGCTATTAAGCTCATAATATGATTTTGAGAAATCTTGTAATGTTTAGATATAACTAGAAACATTAGATTCATGTTATTAGGTGCCTTAAATTGTTAAGATCACTATTAGGCCTCATAAGAATAGTTTAAGCTCACTATAATACCTTGCCTAGATAAATAATCATTTCCATTAAATAAATGTTTTTATAAGACTTTTAGTGTCAAAAATATGATTTTATAAAGTTTCATGTTGAAAATATAAATCTATAATTATTTTGGATTTAAATGATAGATCTAAGAAGTCTTGGACTAAAATAGTAAATATATAAACATTCAGGTTAAAAATGGCATATATAATACTTTCGGGCTAAACTGTAATTTTATAAAGTAAAAGGGATCTACATAAATAAGTGTGGAAATTTATATTTCAAAAACATAAACTTTGAATCACATTTTAAATATTGCCGAGAGTACAAGGGTGTGTTTTGAACATATTCGAAACTTTGTAGGGTTAAAAAGGACTAAAAAGAGATTACTAAAATATTAGGGTAAGTTGTGTAAACTTTAGAAAACCTAGGGATTGTTTTGGACACAAGCCGAGACCTAACATAAACATTAGGGACCAAATGTGTCAAGATACTAAACTTAATAAAACCCTAAGTAACCCTAGGGACTAAACTTGCCAATAGCCGAAACCTATACAAGCCCTAGGGGGCAATAATGTAACTTATAATAAACTTTATTATTAGCCGAAACTATAAGGACTAAAACTTCCATTAGGTGAAACTTTAATAAGCCCTAAAATAGGCCGTATACTATAAGGACCAAAATTGACACTTTATGGAACTTTAAGAAACCCTAGTTACACGTGTAACTAGGGAGGGACCAAAACTGTAAATACTTGAAAGATTTAGAAACCCTAGGGGTTTAAAGTAATTTAATCGCGAGTATTTATTTATTTAAAAGGACTAAAACGTATTTTTATATAAGTATTACGAACCTTAAAATCTTATACATTTTAAACCTTATTTAAACGTAAAACTTAAATAAACGTAACAATTGTTATTTTTCCAAACCTATAACTTAATAAATATAAATCTTACGTAAACATGGATTTTAAATAAATGTTATACATTTATAAACCTTATTTATGTATTAAATATAAATTGAAAATGGTTAACTTATAAAATAAATATATTAATTTTATTTATTTCCTATCACTTTAAATGTATATAAAACTATACTATATAAATATTTAAAGTGTTTTATAAACAATGTAAGTACAAAATATTAATTAAATGAATTAATTAATTAAACGTTATTATTTATTTTATACCTAAAATAAATACGATTAGAACTTGTACTACGACGAACAAATTACAAGTATTGTAATTAAATACTTAAAACCAGTTTAAGCATGCACATATTTATTCTGGAACTTTTATGTATTATGTTATGCATTTACTGAGACCTTATAATTATTTAGGTCGTTGACTGTATCGTGAGCATCCTTATCAGATTTATATTCTGACTTATTGCTGTACTACTGAGGTGAGTTCATGGCCCCACTTTATATATTGACAAATTTTTAAACCTTTTAATGGGGAAGAAAACATGCAACATATTTGATTTTATGGACATAGATTGAACTGTGAAACTTTTGATTACCATGCCTATTGTAGATGAACAGCATGACCCGTGCATCCGAAACTGTTAGAATTATTGAATTACCTGAATGTTATAAATAGATCTATTTGGGATTGACCGTCCCCATCTGGGTGAGTCATGCTCACTGTGCCTCGACCGGGACAACAGATGTTTCACATGTCAGCACTTATTTTTTTTATGGGTGCCTTGATCAAGAAAAGGCGAAGGGTCCTTATCTGTTAAGGACTTAACTGTCAAGTTTCAGTTTCGGGCTATATGGAAATGTAATTACTTTTAAGTATTAGTGCTTTGTGCATTACTACTTCTGGGAATATCTAATGTCCAAACTTATTTTTAATTAAACATGTGAATTCACCAACTTTATGTTGACTTTCTAAGCATGTTTTCTCAGGTAACTGAAGCAGGTAATGGTGTGCATGAAGTCAAGCATCATGATAGGTTGCATTTATAGAGCTCATCTGGGGTTTTATAAATTGGGAATAAATTTAAACTTTCAAACAATGTTAAAGACTACTGTAATACTATTTGCACTTTCAATCATGTAATAAATGTAAGGATAATCTTTTATCTGTTTCTCTATATTCTGTCTGCTGTTGATCCACCTACGTGACACCCAAATATTATCTCCGTTGCGTTTGACTCAATTTGGGGGTGTCACAGAATGGTATCAGAGCGATAGTTATAGAGAATCAGAACAAAATTTAAAATAAATATAAAAATAAAATTTTTATATAATCTGAACTATAACTGCTTTAAAAATCTTTTGGGATTTTCGGGACTAGAATAGTTAAGCATATAGACTATAGAGCATACATCGATTGTGTGATTGCCTGTGCATTGATTATTAACATCCGGTTGATTAATCTTATAAGTATTAACGTAACCTTTAGCATGGCGAGTGTTAAATGGCATTATTACATAATTTTAAATTATAATTCTTAAAAATTTTAACTTGAGTAAGTTTATACTTATATCAATTAAAACTATATTACTTTCAGATTTATCATGACTTCACCTACCGATACACCTGCTGCCGTATCTCCGACGACCGTCTTATGTGGATGGTTATCTGCTAGTGACTCCGGCGATAGTCACATTTCTGTCGACGCTGCATCCATTGAGGCGCTTATTTCTACACCACCTGTTTCCCCCGCTGGGGAAGAGGTCCAGCCTCCTACTGCTACACCACCTGTACCACTTGTGACTGTACTACGGGAGCATGCACCCGAGTCTCTGCCACCTCGTAAGAGGAGGTACGAGGCACCTCTCGATTCCACCTTTGAGATCGGTGAGGGTTCCCGGGCCAGACATGCTGACCCTGTCCAGGCCCAGATCACGGCACTGGCCGCACGCCAGGCCCAGGACGTAGCAGACATTCTTGCTCTGCTAGCAGCCGGACAGACTAAGCGTACTGTTCTACATCAGCGCCAGGACCTTTTATCATGGACCATGAGTTCGGAGGCACATGCTACCCGAGGGGTGTGGTCGACTACTTACCATTCTCTCCAGTGGTTGCTGGATGAGAACCAGTTCCTACGAGAGCAGATTTACCTACTGCAGAGTCAGCAGACAGAGACTCACACCGCTCTTATGACCATGGAGCAGACTCTTGTCATATTCTTCGACCTCCAGGATGTCCGCCATCAAGGGTTAACGTCAGAGACCGCTCATCTCCGGGGAGTTCAGCAGACTCTCAGAGACCAGTTCCTTGAGGCACTTCGACTGCTCAGGGAGACTAGGACTGCTATGACCGCGATGCAGGATGCCATGCAGGAACCAGCTGTCTCATCTCTGCCCGTGGTGCCAGCCGTATCCGAGGAGTCAGTTAGGCATCAGTAGATTAGATGTGCTAGACCTTTTGTACATCATGATAAGCTATTAGGGTTGCACCCCGGCTATCATGATATAGGATCTCTTGTATTTGTACTTTTCTTTAGTCAGTTGTATTCCTGTACTCTACTATTTAGATTAGGGATTCATAGATGATGTACTTTAGATTTCATGTACCACCATCCCAGACAGGCGGGCTGTGCTCTGTCTTGGATTAGGTTGTGCATTTTGTACTATATTCCTATTCTAGACTTATGGCATGTACTCATTAGCTTTTGTTATATCCATACTGTATTATATTATGAACTTTAAACAGGTTATCCAATTTGTTGCAAAGTCTATACATGAAATTCCTTTTCGTGTAATTATATAAAACTGTGCTAACACCCTGAACTAATGATTTCATTTTTTTGTATAATTATAGAAAAAATGGTAAACACTAGAACGAACCCCAACAATGCCGAGACTACCCAAAACGTCACTGCTGCCCAATTAAGGGAAATGATTGACCAAGGCATCGCATCTACGATGGCTGCCAGCAGGAACGTCGACGACAGTCAAAATTCCAACAACCGCTGGAATAATCAGACCACCAGGGGTTGCTCTTACCCCGACTTCTTGAAATGTAAACCTTCCTATTACAAGGGCAAAGAAGGAGTGGTGGAACTGATGCAGTGGTTTGAGAGGTTGGAAACGGTCTTTCGCATCAGCGATTGTGCAGAAGAGAACAAAGTGAAGTTTTCCGCCTGCACCCTACGTGAGAGTGCTCTTACTTGGTGGAACTATGTTGTTGCTACTCTTGGACACGATGCTGCCTATGCTCTCAACTGGACTGAGTTGAAGGAGAGGATGACTGAGAAATACTGTCCAAGGGGAGAAATGATGAAGCTGGAGATCGAGTTATGGGATCTCAAATGCAGGAACAATGACATCACTGCGTACAACCAAAGGTTCTAAGAGTTGACCCTAATGTGCACCAGGATGTTTGTGGAGGAGGATGATAAGATTGAGAAGTATGTGAGTGGACTCCCAGACGCCATTCACGACAGTGTGCTCGCATCTCGACCTACTACCGTCGAGAGTGCCATTGAGTTCGCTACTGAGTTGATAAACAAAAGAGTCCGTACCCTATCCGAGAGGCAGACTGACAACAAGCGAAGGGCAGACGAGTACTTTCGCAGTTAGCACCAGCAGCATCCTAAGAAGCAGCATGCTGGGCAAGTTTACAGTGCTACCTCCGCAGGAGCTAACTCGTACGTGGGCGCCAAACCTTTGTGCCCAAAGTGCAACTATCATCATACGTTTGATAGCCCATGCCAGACCTGCTACAGATGTGGACAAGTAGGCCACTTTACTAAAACATGTCGAGTTAATGCTGTCACTCAGGCCTGACCCACTCAAAACACTGGGAACTACAACGACAGGGGTGGATACAATGCCCGTGGGAACGGGAATGGACAGCAGGGGAACCGCAATGCTACTGGAGGAAACAACAATGGACCCAAGAAGGGAGTTGTGTGCTACGAGTGTGGAGCACCAGGACACACGAGACCAAGTTGCCCTAAGCGGGCAAACCAAAACAAGAACAGTGGAGGAGCTTCATCCAGAGTGTACGTGGTCGGCAATGCAAAAGCCAACCCCGATTCAAATATCGTTACTGGTACGTTCCTGTTGAACAATCGTTATGCATCTGTCTTATTTGATACTGGAGCAGACCGAAGTTTTATATCCACTGAATTTAGTCAAGTACTAGAAGTTGTCCCTACAAGCTTAGATCACCGTTACTCTGTAGAATTAGCTGACGGTAAAGCTGTAGATGCTGACACTATCATTAGAGGTTGCACCTTAAATCTTTCCAAACATCCGTTCAACATTGACCTTATCCCCGTAAACCTTGGTAGTTTTGATGTTATTATCGGCATGGACTGGTTAGCGAGATACCGCGCAGTCATTGTTTGTGACGAGAAACTAGTCCGTATTCCATGGGGAAACGAAACTCTAATCGTTCGAGGTGACGGTAACACCGACCTCACTGACACTAGACTTAGTGTTATCTCTTGTACAAAAGCTCAGAAATATCTGTTGAGAGGATGTCCTATCTTCTTGGCCCATATTTCTCAAACGAATGAAGAAGACAAACCCGAGAATAAGCAAATCGAGGACGTACCCATTGTCCGAGATTTTCCAGAAGTCTTTGCTGATGAGTTGCCAGGCTTACCACCGACTCGACAAGTGGAATTTCAAATTGATTTGGTTCCCGGAGCAGCACCTATAGCTAAAGCTCCATACCGGTTGGCACCATCAGAAATGAAGGAATTAGCTGAACAACTTCAAGAGCTATCTGACAAAGGATTCATACGACCCAGTTCCTCACCATGGGGAGCTCCTGTGTTATTTGTCAAAAAGAAAGATGGTTCTTTTCGAATGTGCATCTATTACAGAGAGCTAAATATGTTAACTGTGAAGAATCGTTATCCGCTTCCTCGCATTGACGACCTATTTGACCAACTGCAAGGGTCAAGTGTGTATTCCAAGATTGACTTGAGATCTGGATACCATCAGCTACGATTCAGGGAAGAAGATATTCCAAAGACAGCTTTTAGAACCCGTTACGGACATTACGAATTCCAGGTTATGCCATTTGGGTTGACCAATGCACCAGCTATTTTCATGGACCTTATGAACCGTGTGTGCAGACCCTACCTGGATAAATTCGTGATAGTCTTCATCGACGACATACTCATTTATTCCAAGAACGAACAGAATCATGGAGAACATCTTGCACAAGTACTAAAGGTACTCAAGGAGGAGCAGCTCTATGCTAAGTTCTCTAAATGTGAATTTTGGATTTCTAGAGTGCAATTCCTTGGTCATGTCATCGATTGTGACGGTATTCATGTGGATCCATCAAAGGTCGAATCTGTTAAGGATTGGGTATCTCCTAAATCACCGACGGAGATCCGCCAATTTCTAGGCCTTGCCGGATACTACCGTAGATTCATTGAAGATTTTTCCAAGATAGCCAAACCAATGACCAAACTCACACAGAAGGGAATAAAGTTCGAGTGGGGAGAGAAGGAAGAATCAGCTTTCCAACTGATCAAGCAGAAGTTATGCAGTGCACCCATACTGGCCTTGCTTGAAGGCAACGATGATTTCGTTGTATACTGTGATGCCTCACACAAAGGCTTAGGTGCCGTATTGATGCAGAGGACGAAAGTGATCGCCTACGCTTCAAGGCAATTGAAGAAGCATGAGAAGAATTACACCACTCACGATCTAGAACTTGGATCTGTAGTTTTTGCTCTCAAAATCTGGAGACATTACCTATACAGAACAAAGTGCACAGTGCATACTGACCACAAAAGTTTGCAACACATATTGGATTAGAAGGAGTTGAACATGAGACAACGCCGTTGGATTGAGTTACTGAGTGACTACGACTGTGAGATCAAATACCACCCGGGAAAAGCAAACGTGGTTGCTGATGGTTTAAGTCGTAAGGAAACGGACCCTCCTATGAGAGTTCGGGCATTGGTGATGACAATCAGTTTGGATCTACCCAAACAGATTTTGGAAGCTCAGACTCAAGCCCAATTGCCTGAAAACCTCATGAAGGAAGATGTCGGGGGAATGCTCAGAACTGATCTTAGCAAAGAAAAGTTAGAACCTAGGGCAGACGGAACCCTATGCCTTCACGGACGAAGTTGGTTACCATGTTATGGAGATTTGAGGAACGTGATCATGCACGAATCTCATAAGTCTAAATATTCTATACATCCCGGATCTGAAAAGATGTATCAGGATATGAAGAAGTTATATTGGTGGCCGAATATGAAAGCCAACATTGCCACCTACGTTCAGAAGTGTTTGACCTGTGCTCGTGTCAAAACTGAACACCAGAGACCATCGGGTTTACTTGTACAACCCAAGATACCAGAATGGAAGTGGGACAACATCACTATGGACTTTGTTACCAAACTCCCAAAGTCATCTCACGGTTACGATACTATCTGGGTAATCGTCGATCGACTCACCAAGTCCGCTCATTTCCTGCCAATTAGGGAGAACGATTCCCTTTCCAAACTAGCAAAGACGTACCTGAAGGAGATTGTGACCAAACATGGAATACCAGTGTCGATAATCTGTGACCGAGATGGTAGGTTCACGTCAAACTTTTGGAGGGCTTTTCAACGAGCCTTAGGTACCAATTTGGATATGAGCATTGCTTATCATCCGTAGACTGATGGTCAAAGTGAACTAACCATCCAGACTCTAGAGGACATGCTACGAGCATGTGTGATTGATTTTGGAAATGGATGGGTTGACCATATTCCTTTAGTGGAATTCTCCTACAACAACAGTTATCATGCCAGCATTAAGGCTGCCCCTTTTGAAGCACTGTACGGTCGCAAATGCCGTTCGCCTATGTGCTGGGCAGAAGTAGGTGAATTTCAGCTCACTGGACCCGAGTTAATCCAGGAGACTACTGACAAGATCGTCCTCATCAGACATAGAATTCAAGCTGCTCGCGATCGACAAAAGAGCTACGCGGACCTGAAACGCAAACCTATGCAATTTGAAGTAGGTGACCGTGTTATGCTCAAGGTATCACTTTGGAAGGGTGTTGTACGTTTTGGCAAACGTGGAAAACTGAATCCACGTTATGTTGGCCCTTTCAAAGTAATAGCCAGGATCAGGGAAGTAGCGTATCGTTTAGAGTTGCCCCAGCAACTGAGTCGGGTACACTCTACCTTTCATGTTTCTAACCTGAAGAAGTGCTATGCTGAAGAACCACTGGCTATGCCATTGGAAGGAGTTCAAATTGACGACAAACTCCAGTTTGTAGAAGAACCAGTGGAAATCATGGAGAGGATAGTTAAGAAGTTGAAACGCAGTCGCATCCCGCTGGTCAAGGTACGTTGGAACTCTAGGAGAGGCCCTGAGTTCACTCGGAACGAGAAGACTCGTTCAAGACCAAGTATCCACACTTGTTCACCAGACCAATAGCTTCATCTTAAGCTTTGAGGACAAAGCTAAAATAACGGGATGGTGCTGTAAAACCTCTGATTTTACCCTCATTGACTTTGTCAACTGTAGTACTATTTATATTTGGAATTTATATAATTTTACTTTTATATAACTTATTAATTATCATATACCTATTGTCATACTACCTTTCATATTTATTTTATATTTATATGAACCTTTAGTCATTTATTGACTACTTTGGCAATTGACTGGCCACTTGATTGAATAATAAAATTCATCACCCCAGTACATATTTTGAGATAAACTGTAACCTTACTTAATTTATTTATTTAAGTACTTGAATTATTTTTTTATATGTACATATTTAAATATATTACTTAAAAGGATTAAATACCTAAACACTTTAAAAACAATGTATATTATTCTACACTGTCACTTATTTACTTTATCCAAGTAAACTAATTTTAGTAATGCATTTAATAATACACTTTCACTAAGTTATCTAAAAGCTTCAACAAAAAAAATGCCTACAACACAACAAGTACCTATAATAATATACAAAGACTATTATTATCATACAACACTTGGCAAAAATTAACCAAAACCCTCCCCATGCATATATAATAACGTGTGTATGTATGCATGCATACACTACCATCATTTGATTTAACTAGCTACAAGTAACCTAGTGTAATCATGCCACTCCACTAATACCCTATACTAATGCATGCATAAACCATGCTTTACTTACACATAAACCTACTTTACTTACACCCTCCATGCTTATACACTTACACACTCCATACATTTCACTATACATGTCATTTTTGTTCCCCATTGACTTCCCAAAACCCACGGATGGAACCAAAAAGGAGAAGGAAGAAAGTTGCTAGTTTTTGAGCATGTGTGCATTTGAAAAGTGTATCCAATGTGTATCCATGCATATCTTGGATAGATATCTTGTACAAGGTACAAAGATACACCTTGATTCACTCTCTCTCTTTGGTATAGGCCGAAACACACACACTATCCACAACACAAAACATTTGCAATCTCATCATCTATCTCTCTCTCTCAACTCACGGCTAAACACCCTTAACCACCATTTTCAAACCTTCAAGCTTTACTACTACTCCTATACTATGTATTCTACTACCTAAAGGTTAATCCTAAGCTCAACCTACAAGAAACCTTGATCCTTGAAGCAAGAACAAGAACCCTAGAAGCCTACTTGAAGCCCACGACATGTTTATGATCTCCTAGACCTCCATTGTTGAAAGCTTGTCACTTGTTTCTACCCATTCTCATATCATTCCTAAACCTATCTAATCAAGTAAGTCCAAGTTAAAACCTATCTTTCTAATATATTACCTTGATATATATTAATGTGTACATGTTTATTTTCGGTAAAGTTAACTTTTAAACAAGTATAGAAACCCTAAAAATCTAAGTAAATCTCACGGCTTAATTTTATATATAACAAAACTTGATGTAAAAACTTGTCAACCTTGAAGAACACATCATCATGATCTTGTTTAACTTGAAAAATCATGAAAACCTAACCATACAAGTAATTTTGGACATGAGCTATTAAGCTCATAATATGATTTTGAGAAATCTTGTAATGTTTAGATATAACTAGAAACATTAGATTCATGTTATCAGGTGCCTTAAAATGTTAAGATCACTATTAGGCCTCATAAGAATAGTTTAAGCTCACTATAATACCTTGCCTAGATAAATAATCATTTCCATTAAATAAATGTTTTTATAAGACTTTTAGTGTCAAAAATATGATTTTATAAAGTTTCATGTTGAAAATATAAATCTATAATTATTTTGGATTTAAATGATAGATCTAAGAAGTCTTGGACTAAAATAGTAAATATATAAACATTCGGGTTAAAAATGGCATATATAATACTTTCGGGCTAAATTGTAATTTTATAAAGTAAAAGGGATCTAAATAAATAAGTGTGGAAATTTATATTTCAAAAACATAAACTTTGAATCACATTTTAAATATTGCCGAGAGTACAAGGGTGTGTTTTGAACATATCCGAAACTTTGTAGGGTTAAAAAGGACTAAAAAGAGATTACTAAAATATTAGGGTAAGTTGTGTAAAATTTAGAAAACCTAGGGATTGTTTTGGACACAAGCCGAGACCTAACATAAACATTAGGGACCAAATGTGTCAAGATACTAAACTTAATAAAACCCTAAGTAACCCTAGGGACTAAACTTGCCAATAGCCGAAACCTATACAAGCCCTAGGGGGCAATAATGTAACTTATAATAAACTTTATTATTAGCCGAAACTATAAGGACTAAAACTGCCATTAGGTGAAACTTTAATAAGCCCTAAAATAGGCCGGATACTATAAGGACCAAAATTGACACTTTATGAAACTTTAAGAAACCCTAGTTACACGTGTAACTTGAAAGATTTAGAAACCCTAGAAGTATAAAAGTAATTTAATCGCGAGTATTTATTTATTTAAAAGGACTAAAACGTATTTTTATATAAGTATTACGAACCTTAAAATCTTATACATTTTAAACCTTATTTAAACGTAAAACTTAAATAAACGTAACAATTGTTATTTTTCCAAACCTATAACTTAATAAATATAAATCTTACGTAAACATGGATTTTAAATAAATGTTATACATTTATAAACCTAATTTATATATTAAATATAAATTGAAAATGGTTAACTTATAAAATAAATATATTAATTATATTTATTTCCTATCACTTTAAATGTATATAAAACTATCCTATATAAATATTTAAAGTGTTTTATAAACAACGTAAGTACAAAATATTAATTAAATGAATTAATTAATTAAACCTTATTATTTATTTTATACCAAAAATAAATACTATTAGAACTTGTACTACGACGAACAAATTACAAGTATTGTAATTAAATACTTAAAACCAGTTTAAGCATGCACAGATTTATTCTGGAACTTTTATGCAATATGTTATGCATTTACTGAGACCTTATAATTATTTAGGTCGTTGACTGTATCGTGAGCATCCTTATCAGATTTATCTTCTGACTTATTGTTGTACTACTGAGGTGAGTTCATGGCCCCACTTTATATATTGACAAACTTTTAAACCTTTTAATGGGGAAGAAAACATGCAACATATTTGATTTTATGGACATATATTGAACTGTGAAACTTTTGATTACCATGCCTATTGTAGATGAACAACATGACCCGTGCATCCCAAACTGTTAGAATTATTGAATTACCTGAATGTTATAAATATATCTATTTGGGATTGACCGTCCCCATCTGGGTGAGTCATGCTCACTGTGCCTCGGCCGGGACAACAGATGTTTCACATGTCAGCACTTATATTTGTTATGGGTGCCTTGATCAAGATAAGGCGAAGGGTCCTTATCTGTTAAGGACTTAACTGTCAAGTTTCAGTTTCGGGCAATATGGAAATGTAATTACTTTTAAGTATTAGTGCTTTGTGCATTACTACTTCTGGGAATATCTAATGTCCAAACTTATTTTTAATTAAACCTGTGAATTCACCAACTTTATGTTGACTTTCTAAGCATGTTTTCTCAGGTAACTGAAGCAGGTAATGGTGTGCATGAAGTCAAGCATCATGATAGGTTGCATTTATAGAGCTCATATGGGGTTTTATAAATTGGGAATAAATTTAAACTTTCAAACAATGTTAAAGACTACAGTAATACTATTTGCACTTTCAATCATGTAATTAATGTAAGGATAATCTTTTATCTGTTGCTCTATATTTTGTCTGCTGTTGATCCACCTACGTGACACCCAAATATTATCTCCGTTGCGTTTGACTCAATTTGGGGGTGTCACAGAAGGGGGTGTCACAGAAAATACAATGTTGATCCTATCTTTACTAGAAACATAATACACGTAGACCATATCTTTCTATCAGTGCTTGTCTTCAACCTATCAACGATTTACTTCTTCCTATCAACGCTTGATCTGTCAGCGTTTGTTTTCTTCTTATCAAGGCTTGTTTTCTTCTTGTCAGCGCTCAAGTGGACTGGCTACATTTTATTCCCAACAATCCTCCCCTAAAATTGAGATCTACTCTAGTAATCAAGTTTCTGAATAAAAATTAAGAACTAGGAGGAATCTTACAAATCTTATCATATTGGTAATAAACATGCCTAATCAAATCTTTGGCCACGTCACTTGAATAGTCAATCTCCAGCTGTGTTGTCTTCATCTTGTCCAAAACTTTTTTGGACATGGGATACTGAGCATCTACAAGAAGATACTCAGCAAACTTTGTAGAGCTCAAATAATACACACCAGCAGCCGAATACAAACGCCATTGAAGACCACTGATATCATCCTCAAGATCCTTCCAAACAGGATCTTCTTCTTCTGGTGCACACATTCTCTTGAATGTTGACCAAAGTTTTATTCCATTGACTGAAGTAGGAGCTTCAGTCTCATACTTGGCCATCAACAACCTCCAAAGGCCTGCCAAGTCTTCTCTATCCATACTTGCAAAGAGAGACATAAGAGTAGTAAATGTGTGTACCTCTTTACCATATCTACCAATCTTCCAAAACCCACTTGCATCTTCTTCATAGCTTATGATAGGGTTTCTGGCATCAAGAGGTAACACTTGTACCATATCTGAAGCTTCCATGGGTGAGATCTTGATGCTCCTTCTAAGAACAGCTTCACTGGGAACCACTTTATTTAGATCTTTAGGAAAATCAAGTGGAACTCCCTTCTTCAAAGGCCTTGGAACAATCATTGCCTTCTGAATCTCCATCTCTTCTGCAAGTTCTTCTTTCCTTTTGTTGGGTCTACTAGATGTAGATCTTGCAGCCTGTCAGGAACGGTGTGTGACTTCTGTAATCACAAGTCAATCCAAAGAGAGACTCTATACACAACATGAATGTAGAATACAAATATAATAACGAAGAACAGAATAACTATAAAGACTTGATCCTTTCTAAGGATTTTTAATATTGATAATGACTAGAACTACGTTTGATGAAGATGTGTCTAACCCTTCTGCCTAAGGTTCCTTTTATACTCCAAGGAAACCCTAATAGAGCATTAAACAAAACATGTAAAACTGATATGCATATCCTTTCCTAACATATCTCATGCATATCCTAACAGAATAATAAATAAATAATAAAGTTTGACTTTGACAAGGACCAGGAGCACGACTTGCTCCTACTACTACTAGGACCAGGAGGAACTACATACCTCCTAGTCTACCTATTACAATAACTATTACAAATGGTCCTAACAATCCTCCCCTAAACTTGAATTTGACCTGTTGAGTTCAAGTTTCCTGGAAAATGTGCAATAAAGCTCGAGGATTGAATCAGCAAAAGAAACAGCAGCATCAACAAGATAAGAGTTAGAAGAACCGCCACAACATGGAACACTAGAAGCTTCTCCAAAGCTTGAAACAAATCAGCATCGTGTCCAATCTTTACAGCAACATGAGCAGATTTGATGAGCCTTTACCAAGTAGCTGCTCGCTCTTGGGCTAGCCAGTCTTTCTGGTGGAATAAGCATCACCCTGGGAGACTAGAACCCAACCCAACTCTTAGAACGTGAATCAATGGTGAGTGGGAGTACCCTGATGATTTTAGGCAAACCATCACAGCCGTCAACGGATTTGATATGTCTTTACCAGAAGTCGTACCCCTCTGGACTCGCCAACTCTTAGCAATGAAGCATTGGTGAGTTGAAAACGCTATAGCTTTAAGCAAGCTATTATAGCTATCAACGGATTTGATAAAATATTTACCAAGAGCCGTACCCCCTTGGATTAGCCACTTTTCAGTCGAGGACCATGGCAAGTGAAAACCATCCAGTTTTGGGTAACCTGGCAACCATCAACGGATTTGAGAATCACACCAGGAGCCGTACCCTCAAGGTGAATCAACTCTTTGTTGTCGATTAGACATGGTGAGTTGAGAACCATTTGTTGTGGGGACCAAGTCCAACACCAGATGAAACCAGTAACCAACAAAAGGACCATTCAGCAACAAGAACCCATAGTGTGAAACAACAAATGTTATCATATTTACAAGTATAAAATCCATGACGTGTTTAAAGTATAAGCAGATATTATATAAAAAGTATGTTTTTTTTTGTTTTTTTTTTAACTATAAAGTATGAAATTCACCAATCACTTTACATATTGGTGAAAAGAATGATAATATGAACAAGTGATCAAAAACACAAAACATAAACACTTACAAACCAACCAAATCAGAGACCAGAAGCAGCCTTCTTATCGGCTTTCAAACGAGCCTGAATTCCTTCCACCAACGCAGTTGCCATAGAGGACTCATTCCCTGAGGGAGCATTTGAAATCTGCAAGTGACTAGCTAACATAGCCTCCATTGAAGCAATCGTCAACGGATAATCCACGTCTGTGAGCATGAAGACCATATGACCAGATTCCAACTCCAACATATGCACACCACAGCCCGCATATAACTTCCATCGCTGAATAACCCATTGCATCTGATCCTTCCATATACCAGAAACAGGAGCATGAGGAGGTGCATCAAGCATCATCTTAAGATCAGCCCATACTCGTAGACCAGGCCAGGAAGACAAAGCCATGGGATCAACAGGCATGTCGGTATCCACAAACCCATATAAAGCCATAAGATCCTTACGATCAGCCCAAGACAAAAGACCCTGCAGACCCGAAGCTAACCGCACAGACCCATCACTAAGAGTAATTCGATGAGATACCGTACCAGGAAGAGTCGTGGAACGCGCAACCGTCCAACCAGTAATATAACCATTTCCCAAAGGCAAATCAGAATCACTGTCAGAAGCTGCATCAATCAAATTTTCAGGATCACGCTTCTCATAGGGGACCGTCTTGCCACGTCTAACACGTCGAGCCGATTTCTGGTGAAGCGAACGTCGAGGTGTGGGATCACTAGGAGAGGGTTCAACCTTTACCTTTACCTGAGCAGCAGCAGTGGGAGCAGGAGAGGTAGACTCAAGAGTTTGCCCACCCAAGGGATCAACAGGAGCTGCACTAGATGAAGGAACAGGATGAGAACCAGGAACTGGTGGTGATGGTGATGCCATATCAGGTGTAGCAGTTGTGGTGGTTGTGGTAGCAAAGGTGGTAGTGGTAGCATGTACTGTGGTGGTAGCAGGACCTGAAGAAGAAATCGGAGGAGCAACCGAAGGAGAAGAGGTGGTACCAACTGTAGAAGCAACAAAAACCGAGGGAATAGCAGCAGAACCAGGAGTAGGATCAGATGTAGGACCAGTAGTAACAGCAGGTGAAGAAGTGGTCACCACACGAGGAGAAGGACGATAGATAAATCGTTCCGGAATGGGAGTGCTTTGATGCTTGACCATCCTTTCATAGAGTGCTTTAAGTTCATCAAAAGAAAAAGCACGAACCCTGTCCCACTTCCAACCAGCTTGGAAATAAGCAGCCGACTAATACTTCACATAGCGCTTCATCTGCTTTCGCTCCTCAGTTCGCGACAACGGTCTGTTCTTACGCTTCTCACGAAGCTGTGCAACAAGTGCCAACTGATGCTTGCGCATCAACACCATGGCTCTTGGAATACAGTTATGCTCATCCACATCCGCACCCAGAAGATTAGTGAACTGGGAATAATCCCTGGTAAGAATAGTCAACACCTGCATCCAATCACTTTCATTCCAATGCATTGCATCATGCTGCACTTGTTCTCGTCTCTGCTGTTGAAGCGCTTCCTCCTCAGCTTCATCAATTTCGGCTTGCATCCGTTGAGCAGCCTCCTCACCTAACCTATCCTTCTCAAGCTGTCTGCGTGTACGCTTGCGAGGTGGTGAAGGAGCATCAGTCATTGGGGCCTTCCCCTTTGAATCATGGGAGGGACCAGCATTGGAACCAGCAGTAGGACCAGAAGCACCATCCATGGGAGTGGGAATAGCAGCAGGAGAAGGAACACTGGAGGAAGTCGGAGGAACCGGAAAATCATCATACAATTTATCAGCAAAGGCAGCCTTTGCCAACAAAGTCAAACCATCCTCAACACGCCCCTGAACCTCCTCATCAGAATCAGAGTGAACCACATGCTTCTTGCGTCGTCTTTGCCGAGTCTCCAAGGCTTTGATGCGATCAGCCATAGGAAGAACAAACTCCCTAGTAAGTTTCCGGTGTTGATTCAAATCAGCTTCCAAGGAAAGAATCCGCGCATGATACCTGTGCATAAGATCAAGTAACGAAATAAGTGTAATAGGCTCCTCCGCCTGCCCACCAAGAGGACTTGGGTCAGGGAAGGCGTCATTGGAGCCCGAAGCAACAGATGGGTCAACATTAGGAGTACCAGCACCAAAAGGCTTATCAGAAGAGTGTGGAGCAGGACTAGGAGGTGGAGTCTCCACAAATGGAGACTTAGGTGGTACTAAAGAAGGACCAGCCTTGGAAGTGGATGGTTTGTCAACCACCACCTCCTCAACCAGCTCCTCCTCAACCACATGAGAATCACCACCAGCAGGAGCCTCCTCCTCCATAGGGTCATCATCAAGTTGAGGTTCCTCCTCGGCTTGTTCAACCGGAGGAACAGCAACATCAGGAGGACCCTGAGCCAGCCCCAACATGGCCGCATAAAGGGGCCTCCACTCCCTGCTAAACCCATGGACCATATTATAATACACCTTGGCAGTAAGCTTAGAAGGCACATGCTCAGTCCTATCACGAGGAATGCAAACCAGTATTTGTTGTAAAAACCTAGGATACATAAGAAACTTCTTCCTAGAACCAGCACTAGATAGATTACTAACCATCCCCTCAAACAAATAATGAGAGAAATTAAATACCCTACCCTGGGCTAAGCAAATGAGACCAGTTGCCAAGGGAGTAGGGAAAGCATCCCAACTCCCATACTTGGGACTCAAACAATGAATCAGAAAATGTACCAGAAGCTTCCATTGGGGGGAAAACCGATTTTTCTGGAAGTTAAACTTCCCCCCATGATTGTACCCTATAGCAGCCATCCCTTCCAACACCTCCGAATTGGGGATGGACTCAACACCACCTTTATCTTGAAGATGAAGGGAAGATCGAATAGAAGCCTTAGACACCACGTATGAACGTCCATCTATGGTAGCATGGAGTTCTCGTGGACGACCAACCACAACCACAAGACGAGCAGATGCCCAGAACTGACGAATGACACTATCATAAATAGTGGGACATACAGTAAAAGCATACCTTAGGTTTGAAGCCTCAATGAAGTCCAGAATGTCAGTAAAATCATCACGATGTGGACCATCTCCTAGATAGGCGACCTTGTTGTGAGCAGGTTGGTATACCAGGGCAGCCATGGATCTTGATTAATTGAATGGAGGATGATTTTAGTTAGGGTTGAAAGAGTAGGATCGGGTTTGTGTGTGTTATGAGTGGAATGAATGAGTCAAGGGGTTTATTTGACCATAAATAAGGAAGGTAGTAACTGTTCATTGACCCCTATTAATGGGGGGTTGCCCTTTCAAATTAGACAATTATTACATAGTAACCACTTGCCCCTTTTAACATAATTTCCAAATTCCAATTTACCAAAGGTAAATAAGAGTGTAAATACCAGAATTGGAAGCGTTGACTAAAAGTCAAAGCGCACAATGGTCAGTACTAGAAGCAAAATGTGGTCAACAAAAGTCAATTAGAAGGAATAGTGTCCCAGACCAGTACCAGAAGCCAATCATCACTTGACAAAGAAGGATTTTTAACCACCAGAAGCCAACCAATAATGACTAGAAGCTAACCAATGAGGACTAGAAGCCAGTCATGAAAGAATATAACCACCAGAAGTGAGCAAAATCCTCCACCACGAGTAACACACACCACCAGAACCAATGCAATATGTTGTTAAAATCTACCAATATGTTAGTCTGTGCAAAGTAATATGTACACGAAGCCTCCCCTTAGGCTTAGCTTCCCCTCAATCCTAGACCTCAAGGATTGACCATCCCAATGTGAACCACTAAGTGGTTGAACCAAGGACCATCAAATGCTTTTGTCAGCAAATCAACAACATTATCATCCGTATGAACTTTAAGAACCTGTATCAACTTCTTCTCATTGGCATCCCGTATAAAATGGTGCCTAATTTCAATATGCTTTGTTCGCTGATGAAAAACAGGATTCTTCACAATGCAGATAGTACTTTGATTGTCAATGAAAATTTTGGTGTTCATAAAATTGAACCCATAATCCAGCATCTGATTTTGTATCCACAATACTTGTCCACAACAGCTAGCAGCAGCAACGTATTCAACTTCTGTTGAAGAAGTAGCTACTATCGTCTGTTTCTTGCATTGCCATGAAATAAGTCGACGACCCAAAAATTGACAACCACCAGTAGTAGACTTTCTGTCAATATTAGCACCTGCATAGTTACTATCACTATATGCTTCTAGAACAAAAGGTGATTCTCTAGGATACCATAAGCCCAGTTTAGGTTGAGCCTTGATATACTTGAAAATCTTCTTCACTGCATTCAAGTTCGAAACCGTTGGAGTCACCTGGTGTCTAGAACAAGCACTTACTGCAAACATGATATCCGGACGTGATGCAGTCAAATACATGAGGGAGCCAATCATAGACCTGTACATGTGAACATTGACCGGGGGTCTGGCTCATTCTTGAGTTTGACTTTAGCAACTTCATAAGGAGTTGCTGCTGGTCTAAGAGGATCCATGTCAAACTTCTGAAGAATCTCATGAACATATTTATCTTGACTGATGAAGATCCCATCCGACTGTTGCTTGACTTGTAGGCCAAGGAAGAAGGAAAGCTCTCCTATAACACTCATCTGAAACTCGCCTTTCATCAAGTGTTCAAACTCATCACACCATTCCTTCTTAGTAGAACCAATGATAATGTCGTCCACATATACCTGAACAAGGATAATGTCCTTGGAATTCCTCCTAATAAATAGTGTTTTGTCAATAGTACCTCTTCTATAGCTATTCTTTAACAAGAAAGTTGAAAGACTCTCATACCAAGCCCTAGGAGCCTGATGTAATCCATAAAGAGCCTTGACCACCTTGTAAACTTTCTTGGGATGAAGTGGATCTACAAAGCCCTTAGGTTGAGTGACATACACCTCCTCATCTATTTTGCCATAGATAAATGCACTCTTGACATCCATCTGAAACACCGTAAAGCCCACATAAGAAGCAAAAGCCAAAAACAGACGAATGGCCTCAATCCTCGCAACCGGAGCAAAAACTTCAGTGTAGTCAATTCCCCGTGCATCCTTCTTGTTCTTGAGAATCCATTTGGTATTGATTGCTGTCTTTCCATCTGGTAAGTCAACCAGAACCCAAACATTCTGAAACAAGAATTGCTGCATTTCCTCCTGCATAGCCTCCACCCAACTTTGATCCTCAAGAGCATGAGCGACTGACCTAGGTTCCACCTGTGAAAGAAAACAAGCAAACAAACAGTGTTGAAAGTCCGTATGATTATTACGCTTTTGATCTTCAATATAGCTCACAAGAGCATGATGATCAGACGAGGCCTTCTTCTGCATTCTGCATGTCTTGACAGTAGAACCAGGATCTCCAATGATTTGGGTAGTAGGGTGATCTTTGTGTGATTACAAGACTGGATTAGAAGCTACCTCCACTTCTGGTGCCAAGTTATTGAGATCACCAACAAAGTCAGCATCATATGAAGCAGCGTTGAAAATCCCATCTACTGGTTGTTTATGAATATCATCCAGCTTGGTAGAATACTTCTTTTGATGGTTCCCCAAATTAGAAGGACTGGAGAAACGAGTATTTGAAGCAGACTCACTAGCTGGAGTACCAATAGGTGATAAGCTAGCACTAGGAGCAGAAGTTGGGGTACCAGGAGCAGCTTTGTCAGTAGGCGTATGCAAGGGAAATTCAAAACCACCTTGAGCAGCTGCTGTAGTAGCTTCTTGTTGTTGTTTGAGTAGAGTGTCAAGAGCTACTTGGGAATCCAGTACATCCAATGGAGTTGCATCACTAGGAGGAGTAGGAGAGACTGTGGTAGAGTAGGATGGAACCACAAAAATATCATCCTCACCATCTGAATCAGAAAGACTAGAAGGGACACCTGTACTAGAAGTTGCAAACACTTGTGGACCTGCATCATGGTTAGTTTTCAAACGAAAATATCCTAACGAATCACTAAGATAATCAAGATCAAAATACCATTCAGGACCCTTGCCTTGGATGTTTGACTTCTCTTCAAAATACCTGAGATTTATAGTTTCAATGACCCGCTTGGCTTGAAGATTGTAGACACGATAAGTCCGAGAGTGAGCTGAATATCCCACAATGTATCCTTCATCTGCCTTGCCATCAAACTTCCAAATAGTCACTAGTATTCAGAATGGTGACAGGACACCCAAAAGGCTTCAAATGAGCAATATTTGGAACTTTGGCCGTTAGAAGCTCATAAGGGGTCTTCTTGTGAGGATTGGTAATAGAAACCCTATTCAAGACATAACTTGCAGTATTAACAGCTTCTGTCCAGAACATGGTTGGAAGCTTGGAATCGGCAAGCATTGTTCTTACTGCTTCTATTAGTGTCCTGTTCTTTCTTTCTGCCACGCCATTCTGTTGAGGAGTCCTTGCTGCACTATAATCTCTTTTGATGCCCTTAGCATTACAAAGTGCTATGAGGTCTTTATTTTTAAACTCAGTTCCATTGTCGCAACGAATACCTTTAACCTTCTTGGTCAACTGGTTCTCTATAAGGGTAAGAAAATCTCTAAGAATTGAGTAGGTCTCACTCTTGACAGCCATGAAGAACACACACGTAAACTTGATATATCTATCAGTTACCACCAGACAGAATTGTTTGTGGTCAATGCTCCTAATAGAAGTAGGACCAAATAAATCCATGTGTAGTAGCTGCAAGGGTTCAGTAATAAGACTAAGAGCAGTAATGGCCTTGAAGAATGCTTTATGTTGTTTGCCATTGCTGCAAGCAATATAATTTATATCATTTCTAAACGACTTGGGAGGTAAACCAGAGACCAGATTCAGATTTGCAAGTTTGTGAATGGTCTTGAAGTTCACATGCCCCATCCTTCTGTGCCATTGTGTGGCTTCATCTTCTGAGGCTTTAGCAACCAGACATGCTAGTTGACCAGTAGGGTTGACTTCATTCAGCTTGATGCTATATAGATTGTGTCTTCTAGGGATTCTGAGCAGAACCTGTGAGTCAAGCTGAAAGTCTTTGGAGAGCACAAGTGCATCAGTATCCGTGAAGAGAACAAACTGCTTCTTGTCACAAATCTGAGAGACAGATATCAAGTTGAAGTGTTGAAGTGCTTCCACATAATAGACCTGCTCAAAATTTAGATTAGTCGTCTTAATTGTTCCTTTGCCAGTGATCCTGCCTTCACCTCCACCAAAATAGACCTTGCCTCCTTGAAATGGTACAAAGTTAGAGAGAAGACTTTTATTTCCTGTCATGCTCCTGGAGCAACCACTATCAACAATGCCTAAACTAGGATCTTGGTATGGAGTAACCTACAACAACACGATAAGAACAATGCAAAAGTTAGTGTCTTAAGGGGACCCAAACCTTTTCAGGTTTGAGCCTGCCTTGTGGATCTTTAGTAGAGAGCCAAGAAGATTGATGAGATCCACCGTTGTTCCTTGGTTGCCTATGCATCATATGGGTATTATTGTTTGACCAAGAACAACCTGCTGAGGGCTTAACAGCAGTTCCCAAACTTCCCAAACCAAAATACATGTGGTCAAAAATATGTGGATAAATTGGATTAAAATTTTGAAAATAGTTAGTGGTGGATCTATTTGTTGTTAATCCAATGTTTCTCCAATGATCAGAAGGTAATGGAGAGGACCTTCTAGAAGAAGAAAATGATTGAGCACTAGGATTGAGTCTTCTAGAAGTATATGTGGCAGCTCCTGGTGGACCAGGAGCAGGAAATGCTTGATTAACAGAAGCATGTGTGTCATAAAAATCACAATCTTTAATCAAATGAAATGCACTTCCACAAACAAAACATGTTTTAATAGACCTTTTATTAGAATGACTTTGTTTCATACTGCTAACTTTATTACACACAATTCTAGGAGAAACATTCTTCCTAGGACTCAATAAACTAGGACCAGACACACTTGACAAAAAAGCAACTCTTTCTTCACACATCCTAGCACCAGTAGCAGCATGATCATTCGACTTGGAACTTGTAGGTCTTGACTCTTCACTTGAACCACTTGATGTAGAGTCACTGGCTTTGTCACTGAAAGTACACGAGACAAAGTCATTAGAATTAGTAGAACTTTTTGGGGACTCATGCATCTGTGATCCATCCAAGTCAGTATGCCTAGAAGTGGGCATGAAAGTTCCAATAAGAGGGGGAGGGACAGCATGCATTTCTGCTGCTGGTTTAAACCTATTGTACCTAGGTTCTCCCTCTTCCTCTTTGTCGGCATCAAAGACACTCGAAAAAGATAAATCAAACACATCTTCTGATCAATATATTTATCAAATCCTAACCCTCTTTTAGTCCTACCAGACATGCTACTATCAATTAATTTTGAAAGATTTTTAGGTGCCTTTTGCCATTTTTCAAATCTCAGCATTGTAGCATCTAATCTTTCTTGCATCTCCTGTTTTTCTTTTATACTGGCATCTTTTACCTTTTCTGTATATTTAAGCATATTAGTTGTGCTTTCTAAATCGATGCTCAGTATCCTAATTTTATCCTCATACTCACGTTGAGTATCTTGAAGCCACCTCTTTTGTTGTTCCAATGTGTTTAATGAAGCCTTATAGGGTTGAACCTCTAAAAAATATTTATCATTCTGATCATTTACTTCATTAAATTGGGACAACAATTCTGAGTATTTATCATGACAACCAAGAGGACAATGTTGTACCTGAGGTGAGATGCCCATAAGAGCAAATTCGTCCGCTTCTTCTACATCAAATAGATTCCCAGCAATCATTGCAAATACATCAGTCGAGGATTCAGCTGATTCCAGAGTGGAAGCCTGATGATCATTCCAGTTGACCATAGAGTCAACAGATACCAATGCCTTCTTGTCATATTTCACCTCCTGAACCTTGAAAGCTGAGTACCTGCTCTTCTCCTGGTCATTCTTGCTAGGGCATTCCCTTGCAAAGTGACCTTGTTGCTGACAGTTATAGCATCGAACCTTACTCCTGTCAAATCTTGCTGGCTCCCGTGGGTTGTAATTGAATTTTCGACCTGCTTTCTTCTCAAACTTGTGAACCCTAAGAGTGAGCATGGCCATCTGCCATTTAATATCCATTTCATCCAGGTCAAGTTTATCGACCTGTTTGAAGTCATCAAAAGCAAGTTGTTGTTGAGCATCAACATCAGCCACAAAATAATGAAGAACGACTTCTACCATACTACCAGACTTGGCAGTAGAATCAGGAGCAGAAGTATGCTGAACAGTATGTTGGGAAGACATAGTATTGCTTGGGCTGCTAGCATATGACATGGGACTGGATGCCATAGAACTCACAAAGGCAGAATTAGTAGGAGTGGGAAAAGAATCACTTGAATATCCTCTCACATGAGGTTCAAAAGTTTTGAGCTTATGAAATAGATCATCAAAATTGAGATAGTCAAGCCCACCTTTTGCTTTGAGAGAGATTACCACATGATTCCATGAGTAGGGTAAGGCTCTAAGAAACCTTGCATTAATATCCGCATCGTCAGGCTTTAAACGAAGTTGATTCAATTGGCTCAATATCTTTTGGAACCTGTCATACCCTTGATGTAAACCTTCAGTTTCTGAGATTTTGAATTCTGTGAATTCATCTCTCAGCATGGATCTTCGCATTTTCTTTGACTCCTCATTCCCACCAAACCTTGCTTTTATACCATTCCAGATCTCTCTGGCATCATCCAAATGGTAGAAGTCACCCATGTGATCATCAGGAAGAGATTGAAGCAACATAGTTTTTGCTTTGACCTCCTTCTGAATAGCTATGATTTCTTCATGAGATTTAGGGTCAAGAAGAGTAATATTACCATTCTTGTCTCTTCTAGTTAGCTTCCTGCTGTTCCCATTCAGAATAACCTTCCAAAGGTCTTGATCAGTATTGGTGATCCACCATTCCATCTTCATTTCCCAACTATCATATTTGTCCTTTTTCAGAAGAGGGAATTTACCATTCGTGTTGTAAACCGTAGCCACGATCTGCTGAGGTTGCACAGTTTTAGGAGTGTTGTCTTCTCCTGTTTGAGTAGAAGTTGAGGCAGACATGATAAAACAAAAATGTCAGTAAAAAGAAAACTTGATTCTTCTTGTATAGAGACCCTCCCAGGCTCTGATACCACTTGTTGGGTCTACTAGATGTAGATCTTGCAGCCTGTCAGGAACGGTGAACGACTTCCGTAATCACAAGTCAATCCACAGAGAGACTCTATACACAATATGAATGTAGAATACAAATATAATAACGAAGAACAGAATAACTATAAAGACTTGATCCTTTCTAAGGATTTCTAATATTGATAATGACTAGAACTACGTTTGATGAAGATGTGTCTAACCCTTCCGCCTAAGGTTCCTTTTATACTCCAAGGAAACCCTAATACAGCATTAAACAAAACGTGTAAAACTGATATGCATATCCTTTCCTAACATATCTCATGCATATCCTAACAGAATAATAAATAAATAATAAAGTTTGACTTTGACTAGGACTAGGAGCACGACTTGCTCCTACTACTACTAGGACCAGGAGGAACTACATACCTCCTAGTCTACCTATTACAATAACTATTACCAATGGTCCTAACACCTTTCATTTGAAAGAAGTCTTAGAGTGTTCATTTCCTTCACTTTTGCCCAAATGGGATAAGCCTTGTACTCCAATTCTTGAAAAGATAATCCCTGTAATTTCTTGAAGGTCCATCCAGTTCCATGACATCTGAGTAACATGTAGTAAAGCTCTCTTCTATCCCTCTTCAGCAGTGAGAAAACATTGCTAGCCTTATGTTTCAGAATGACCTTGCAGTCTCTTTGAACTCTTAGAAGAATCTCCAATCCCTAAATTTGGTCTGAAATAGTCAAATCTGGAGTCTCCATTATCCTATTCTCCCAAGCATGGTACATCTGAACTACTTATGGTATATCAAAGTCTACTTGCAATTTTAACTCTCTAAGCTTCTCCCTTGCCAAGTTATCACCATATTCAAGTCTTTCTGGTTGTTTAATTATCATCACACTTGAATCTGAACTTTCTTCATCACTTCCTTCTTGTTCCTCAGAAGTGACAACAAATGGTGATTCACCAACCTTCTTCCTTTCTTGTTCCATGAGTTGTGCAGCCAACCTTGAATCAAACTCTACCTGTGATGCATCCTTTGGAACTTCTACTTCTACCATAATTCCTCTACCCTTATCTAATGGATCAACGATGGGTAAAGATGATGGTAATACATGTGAAGACACTTCTTGATGATAGTTGATGACTGGAATACATCAACCATATCTACAGGTCTGTCAACGCTCAAATTCCTTGTGTCAGCGCCCAATTTGCTCATGTCAGCGCTTGGTGTGTCAGCGTTAAATTTTTGCTTATCAACGCCCAACTTACTTGTCTCAACGTCTCTTGTAAATTGCTCCAACATAGCTGTAAAAGACAAGTTTAAATTTGTAGGAGTAACCAGAGATGTATCAAAACCTGGTTGCTTCTTCAATTTAGTGAGGGCTTCAGCAACACCCAAAGATTCTCCATCATGTGAGCCTTTATCACTCACATTAATCTGCCCATCCTTCCCTTTGGAAGATTCCTCCATCCCACGCCTAGTGCTAGCATTCTCCAAAATGACAATCCTCTCCCTCAATTGCTTGAGTTCAAGGCCTTGTGTACTGACTGTTTGTACCAAGTCTGCATTTTGATTTTGTAAGCTAATGCAGACAGACGTCAATTCCATCAATGTGTATGGTTCCAATCTGCCCTCCTCTAGAATGGGTATTTGACCTCCCAAAGTAGAGTCATGGGGCATGGGTGAGGTCTTAAAGATGTTAGGACTGTCTTGGCCTGCATCTAAGCCAGTACCAATAGTCCCAACCTCATCCATAGCACCAACCACACTTGTGGTGGTGGTTCTCTCTGCTACATGGCTAGGACCACTAGAGGAGAACACTCCAGTAGTCCATGGGCGTTAATCAACCTATATTCAGGTGGGGTAGAAGATGATGTGGATTGGGTGGTATTTTGAAGGTTAAGGGGTGTTTGGGTCTGTGAAGGAAAGGTGTCAATGTTTAGATTACTTGTGTCAACGCCAACATTTAACGTGTCAGCGTTGAAGGGTTCTTGGTCAATTTCCATGTGTTGAGGGGAAGGCAAAGGTTCTGGTATTGGGTCAAGTTGTGGTTGTGGGTCTGGTTGGGGTTGTGCTGCTGTAATAACAGCAAGCATAGCTTGGGTGAGGGGTAATTCACGATGACGGGGTGAGTTCATCTTGGTAAAAATAGCTTTCTTTTGCACAGGGATCTCATAAAAATCATCATGATCCCTTATGCAGTAATTTTGCACATCAAAAACCATTTGCAAAAATCTGGGATAAGCCAAAGTCATCTTATTCCCTTTGTTTTTACACATGCCATCAAAAATAAGTTTTGAAAAATTAAACTTTTGCCCATTTGCAATGCACACAAGTGCACTAGCAATTGATCTATTAATTTCATTGTGTGCAGTACATTTGGGACTCAAACATTGTAGGATGAACATGTATGAGGTACTTCCAGGCTGGGGGAAACTCTTGTTTATGATATTTGTTTAAAGTGCCCTCATCAGGGAAAGGATACCCCAAAGCCCGAAGTCCTTGTTCTATTTCATTAATGGGGAGGGTGGTTATACCATCTGCATCATCAAGATGCAAAGCCTGACGAACCAAGGCTTCAGTAACCACCCATGTACGCCCATGAACAGTAGCTGATAATGTAGTCACATTATTAATTGTTGAGGAACTAACAGTGTTCTAAAACTGTTTAATAAGAGTGACAGGGATGAGAGGAGCATGAGAAAGAGCATACCTAATAAGAGATGCATTCAAATACGCCACCATCTGGGTGTATTGTGGAAACAAAGTATCATCAGCGTCCAAATAAGCAATCATGTTGTGCTGACTCCTGAATCTTAATACCAAGTCACTTGGTTTAAACTTTGGTGTCATTGTTGAAGAAAGTTGTTTGTGAATTATTGAGAAAGATGAATGATAGGAAAAATTTGTTAGACAAGAATATGAGGTACCCTGTTTAAAAATAGGAGCCAAATATATAGGAGAGATAGGCACATGTGATTGGTCAAAAATTAGGCAACTATTTTCAAAATATAATGATGAAAATATTGAAAAGAAAATAAGTTATCTTGTGCATTAATTAAAAGTTATCTGCTCCCAAAATTATGGCCCCAAAATTCATCAAAAATAACAACTGGGTAGGTCCCAATGAGTGTCAACGGTCAAAAAAACCCATCAACGCCCAACGGCTATATTCTTGTCAACGTTTGCCAAAGCCATGTCAGCGTCTAAATTGGTCATAACAACGCTTGGAAAAATACTTGTCAGCGTCCAAAAATAAAATTAATAAAAATGAAAAAGGACCTTAACAAAGTAATTTATCCTAGTGAAGATAACCTATAAATTGATAATTATTATAGGGCGGCAAGCACTGTCCAGTAATGCACACTTGCTTATGCAAGATAGACATAACAGTCCTCTAGTGTCCCTTGCTAACCAAAATTCTTAACAATTAAGTTACCTCATAAAATTCCTTGTAACTCCCAGGTAAAACCCATTATAAATCATTCCCAAGTCTCCCAACAGACCACAACCAATTCTAGGCCAAAAATGTCTTGGCAGCATGCATAGTATATCAACTTTGCATGCTACAGTGCCTCATGATTTAGTAAACGAACTCATACTCACCTGTGGACACAATCTAGAATTGTGATAAGAGTATTATAAGAATACCCAAAAGTCCTAAAGGTTCCTAAAACCTCCCCTTAAACTGTGATACATATGTTGCCCAATAATATGCATGAATATAAAAATTTATGTCAAGATAGGAATATAAATATTCCAACCATCATCCATAAATTGAAACATGCTCCAAATGATTCTCCAAGGATCCATAAGCAACTCTGTATCTAATGGTAGAATGCTAACACCACCTGCACACTTAGACCAAAAACCACAAAACTAACATGTTGCTGACAACGGCATGATAACACTTATCAGCGTTAAGATAACCTTTGTCAGCGTTAGACAAATATAGTGGAAAATCTAACTTTTCAAAAAGACCAATAACAATGCATATCCTGTACATACTTTTACATTAAGACCCCAAAACACATATTATGTGAGATTAATCATTCCAATACTTGTTATCAAGTATTGAAACCTTCCAGCATCAAAATGTTTAGTTAATAAATTAGACACATTTTCTTCTGTGTCAACCCTATCTGGTTGTATTAAACCCTTTTCAAAATAATCCCTTATAAAATGATGTCTAATTTCTATGTGTTTTGTTTTAGAATGATGTACAGGATTTTTAATAATGCATAAAGTATTGTTATTGTCTACAAAAATCTTGGTATGCATGAAATTATACCCATAATCCAACAGCTGGTTCTGAATCCATAAGACTTGTCCACAACAAGCAGCTGCAGCTACATACTCTGCTTCAGTTGTAGAATTGGCCACCACTGTTTGTTTCTTGCATTGCCAAGATATCAACCTACTCCCAAGAAACTGACATCCATCAGTTGTGGATTTTCTATCAAATTTATCACCACCATAGTCACTGTCTGAATATGAAATAAGCTCCAATGGTGAATCTTTTGGATACCATAATCCAAGGTCTGGATAACATCTGAGGTACCTAAAGATTCTCTTGACAGCATGAAGGTGACACTCTTTGGGAGTCACTTGATGGCGTGCACATGCACACACAGCAAACATAATGTCAGGTCTTGAGGCTGTGAGATACATTAATGAACCAATCATTGATCTATAGTGACTGACATCCACATATTTTCCATCTCCAACTTTTCCCCAAGGGTTTTCTCTATCCATAGGAGTACTAGCCCATTTTTCATGTGGAGAAAAGCCAAACTTCTTCAAGATCTCTGCTACATACTTATCCTGAGAGATGAATATACCATCTTCTTTCTGCTGAACTTGTAACCCTAGAAAGAAGTTCATCTCCCTCATTGCACTCATCTTGAATTTATCTGTCATAAGCTTGGAAAAGTCTTCACTCATCTTTGGATTGGTAGAGCCAAAGATGATGTCATCCACATAAACCTGAACAAGTAAGACATCCTTACCAGTCTTCTTTTTAAATAATGTCTGGTCTATGGTGCCCCTTTTGAATCCATTTTCCACCAGATAGGTGGACAATGTGCCATACCATGCTCTTGGGGCTTGATGAAGTCCATACATAGCTTTCTTGACTCTATACACCTTGTCTTGATGCTTTGAATCTTCAAAACCAGGAGGCTGCATAACATACACCTCCTCAACAATTGTGCCATATAGAAAATCACTTTTCACATCCATTTGATAGACAGTGAAGCCCATGCAGGAAGCATAGGCTAAAATATTCTTATAGCCTCAATCCTTGCAAATGGTGCAAAGACCTCCTCATAGTCTATCCCTTCCTCTTGTGTATATCCTTGAGCCACTAAACGTCCCTTGTTTCTGACCACAATGCCTCTTTCATCTTTCTTGTTTCTAAGAACCCATCTTGTCCCAATAGGTCTGACATATCTGGGACAATCAACCAGCTCCCGAACATCCTGAATAGCAAATTGGTGAAGCTCATCCTGCATTGCTTCCACCCAACTTGGTTCTTTGAGAGCATCAAAAATATTCTTGGGTTCCTGTTGGTGACAGA
Source organism: Glebionis coronaria (assembly GCA_025667525.1). Lineage (NCBI taxonomy): Eukaryota > Viridiplantae > Streptophyta > Magnoliopsida > Asterales > Asteraceae > Glebionis > Glebionis coronaria. The sequence continues at coordinate 85,948,483 of CM046875.1, read as the reverse complement.
AAACATGCAAACAAACATGCTTGAACAAGAGGGGTATCAACCTTCTTGTGTATATTGGCAATAAATCCTCCAAGACTCTGATGAGATCTTCTAGTCTGAACAGGAGACATGACATCCCCAATTATTTGAGAAGAGGGGTGATTCTTCATTGTAGAAGTGAGAACTCCTCCCTAAAAAAATCTATTGTCTTCAATCTCATCATCCAAGTTACCAATATCTTCTTCAGACTCTCTTCCATTAATATCTGTATGAACCTCTTCATTTCTGATTGAAGGTCCACCTTGTTCAAAATTGGAAGAGAAAATATGCTCAAAAGAGTTGTCAACGCCTGAACCAAGGTTGTCAACGTTTGATCCATCCACGCCTGAAATGGTGTTGTCAACGTTTGAGCTATCAACGCCTGAATTTGTCCTGTCGGTGCCAGATTTTCCTTTGTCAGCGCCTGAAGGACCATGCATGTTGTTAACTGGTGATACTTGGGGACCACCATTTTCCTTTCCAGCAGCAGCAGCAGCAAAAGCATCTGTCCATATAGGAACAGTAACATACTCAAGTATGGGAGATGACTTGTCTGCTTGTGATCCAACCTCTTCATTAACCTGTGTACCTGAAACATCAACAACTGGTTCTTCCACAACATTTGAAGTTACCTTCACAATGTCTGGATTAGTAACAGGCATATAATTCAAAGTCCTAGATAGAGGTTCCAAGTCAAACAACTAATTTCGACCACTTTCAGGATCACTAGGTTTACTCTCTAAAAACCTAACATGTACTTTTTCAAGTATTCGTTTTTCCTTCATAAGGTAAACCATATATCCCTTGCTCTGCACTGAATAACCCATGAAATAGCCTTCATCACCTTTAGCACTAAATTTACCTAAGGCATCACTATTATCTAGGACAGCTACATAACAGCCAAAAGGTTTAAGAAAACCAATATTAGGTTTCCTTCCCCAAAGTAACTCATAAGGTGTTTTGTTATGTATCTTTTTTACTAATGCTCTATTCTGAACATAACAAGCTGTATTCAAAGCCTCAGCCCAAAAAGCTATGGGAAAGTGAGCATCAGCCAACATAGTCCTGGCTGCTTCAATTAGGGTTCTATTCTTTCTCTCGGCAACCCTATGTTGCTGTGGGGTTCTGGCAATACTAAACTGCCTAGTAATCCCTTTCTTGGCACAAAAATCATCCAACAGTTTATTTCTAAACTCACCACCATTATCACTTCTAAGCATTTTAGCTTCATTACCACTTTTCTTCTCTATTTGGTTAATAAAGTTAATTAAAGTATCAGCAGTGTCACTTTTCATAGCTAAAAAGAAATTCCAAGTAAACCTAGAGAAATCATCTATGATGACAAAGCAGTATGATTTACCATTCATACTCTCTATATTAGTTGGACCAAACAGGTCCATATGCAGCAAGTGAAGTGGTTTAGAACTAGAGTGCACCTGTTTAGACTTAAATGAGACCTTGTGTTGTTTGCATTTAAGGCATGCAATACAAGAGTGGTCATTGTGGAAAGCCTTTTCAGGCAAACCATCAACCAAACCAAGTCTCACAAGTCTGTTTATATTTTTAAAGTTAATGTGCCCTAGTCTCATGTGCCATAGATTACTCTCATCAACTGAAGCTTTAGCATAAAAACATGACATATTATTATTCATCCTAATACCATTAAGATTCACATTATAAATGTCCTTATGCCTAGGTGTTCTATAGTCAATAAATTTCTCATCTGGCATTTTAAAATCCTTGCTCAACACCAAGCATTCAGTATCAGTGAAAAGAACCTTATTTTTGTTATCACAAACTTGTGATACACTGAAAAGATTATAATCAAGTTCTTTTACCAGAAACACGTTTTCAAAACGCAAGTTTTTGGTGAGAAGAGTTCCTTTGCCTGTGATAGTTCCATATCCGCCTCCAAAGTAAACTTTATCACCATCCTTAATGGGAGTGAAGTTTGTAAGATAATCTTCCTTCCCAGTCATGTGCCTAGAGCATCCACTATCCCAATAGCCATAATCATTCACCTGTTTTTGAATGCCCTGCACATAAAGAAAACAAATTAGTTTTCTTTGGGAACCCAAGCCTGAGCAGACTTGGATTCATCTGGTTGTTCAACAAGAACAGACTTGGTTCTCATAACACCCCCTTGTTCATCCCTTTTTGGATGAAATTCCCAGTTAACCCCAATTGGTTTTGCGATGACCTTTGAAATATAATTAAATCTGTTGCAGGTCATAGAAATCCCATTAGAATTAGGGTTTTGATCTTGCTTAGGTCTCCATGTCAAGCTAGAAGAAGCTCTAGACCCCTTTCCCTGTGGTTGCAAATATTTACCATTATTTGGTCTGGCAACGTTTCTGTCAACGTTAGATTTGGTCTTGTCAACGCTAAAATTACCCTTATCAGCGTTGAACCTAGGGTTTGCTACAGGAACCCATTGCCTATTAGACCATGTATTGGTCTTCTGAAAAGGTCTTTGTCTATGAGTGTTAGACCCTTTAGTGAAGAATGGGGCTGGTCTAACAACTTGTAGACTTTGCTCCACAAAAGTTTTGGGTCTGACAGTGTTTGACCTTTTGTAAGCGTTGACCTTGGAAGCGTTGACACACTTATAAGCTAAACGTGAAAAGCTACCACAAGTATAACAGGCTTTTCTAGACATAACTCTAGGTCTAGAAGAAAAGAAACCTGTTCCATTACCAAGGTTTCCATACATTTCTACATACTTAATGCTAGGTTTTCTAACAGTGTTTGAGCCAAGGTCAACAGTCTTGCCAGTGATTGGGTTTGTTACTTTGATAGGGGTCGACTCATTTGGATTATCACAAAGCATGCCACCCTTGACAAACAAGGTAGGGTTGGCTTTCTTCCATTCATTCAAATCAGTCAACTTTTGCCTATATTCCTCTACTGGGGTAAGGACTCTTGGTGGAGGAATAAATTCCTCTTCTTGGAGTTCTGGTAAACCAGTCCAAGATAAATCCTTTCTTTGGACACCATAGAAGTCCCCAGTTGATGGTGGAACACCAGAATACTCTTTCATCCTAATCCAGTCATGTCCCAAGAATCCCTCTGTTTACTAACACATTCTCCTAGGGTTTGTGAGGCCTTATCAAATCTCTGAATTTTAAGGTCTACATTATCCTTATTCTTGATAGCCTCATCTAACTTAGCCTGTAATTCAGCATTGACCCTTTCCATGATGTTTCTAATATCATTACTAGCATTTAAATCATGTTTTAAGATATTTATTTTATCTTTTAGGTCAAACTCCATTTTCTTATACTCAGCTACAGTCTTTTCAGTTTGAGTAAGAGCAAGTTGATAGTTAGACAACTTGCATCTCTCAGTACTCACATCTCCTAACAATCTTAAAACCTCTTTGTTAAGTCTTTCAGTATTTAAACAATAACCCTTACTACAAAAAGCATCATCATATACCTCATTGTATGATGAAGATGGGGAGTGTGCCATGAGAGCATATTAAACATGCTCTTCTTCTTCTATCTCAGCAACCAAAGCTTTATCCTCTTCCTCATCCTTAGCCAAATAGCTCTAGTCCCATCCAATACCATCAATTTCTTACACTGCCACCATGGCCTTAGGATCCTGAGCCTTAACAATTTGGCTTGAGGGTTTTCCAGCATCAGATCTTCTTGGAGATCTGAATTCTCTCATAAAGTGCCCATACGATGACAATTGTAACACTCAACCTTGGATTTATCAAATCCAGCAGTGTCCTTAGCATTAAAATTCATCTTCTTCTTGAATCTTCTATTCCATCTGTTTGCTCTTATACTTGCAAGAGCCATGTTCCACTTTATATCCATCTCCTCCAATTGCTTATCACTTATTTGCTCAAGGTTCTCATATGTAATCACTGAACCATTGGGCAATGAAGCAATATATGCACACACAGTACCCAGATCCAAACCAGCAGACTTACCTCTTGGTGAGTCAATTTTGTACGTGTCAGCATCTGAATGTGAGGCGTTGACAGGATATGATCCAGCGTTGACACATGTTGATCCATTAACTGGGTGCATGTATGAATCCTTCTGATCAAATTGACCTTCACTATGTGAGAAGAAGGCCATCTTACTATTGATAGGCTTACTTCCATGATCCAAAAGAGTTTCATTCTCCAACAGCCTCAGTTTGTTGTAGACATCATCAAAAGTAGAACTTTTGTGAGTGTTGTTGGCAATTATAGATCTTGCCTCAATCTTCCATGCATCACCAAGGCTTTTAAGAAAAGTGGCAATAATGTCAACATCACCAATTACTGTCCCCATGAAGGACAGCTTGCTTGTAATGTCTAGAAGTCTGCTTCTCACACTACTTAGCTTCTCATTAGGTTGAGACTTAAAAACAACATACTCATGTAAGAGTTGCTTCCTTTTCTCTTCCACAGTATCAGCATTACCACCATATGAAACTTCAAGGGCTACCCAAAGGTCTTTTGTAGACTCATAACCTCTGTATTTGTGCTGATTTTCTTGTCCCAAAGAGAGTTTAAGAATGCTTAGGGTTTTCATATCAACCCTTTTCTTTGCTATGTCATCAGCAGACACAGCTCTACCATCTTCAGGTTTTTCTTTCTTATCTGCTTCAGAGCATCCTTGAACAGCTGATCTTGTAGCAATGGCATCTGCAATCTTTTGAGCTTTATTGAATATGTTTCCATATTCAATAATCTCCCAGAGAGTGTAGTCATGGATTTGCAGATATTGCTCAAAGTTGAACTTCCACAGCTCAAAACTGTCTGGATCTAGCATGGGAATCTTGATGTTGTGGTTTGAGGAGGAGGAAGAGGTTACTTCTGGAGTAGACATGATGTTTTTAGGGTTTTGTGAAAATTAGGGTTTTGGTGATTTAGGGTTCTTGTGTTCTTTTAGATCAAAGTTTCTCAACAAACTCTGATACCACTTGTTGATCCCAAACTTAGATCGATTTAGCTTGTGTAAACGAGATTAGATCAAGTTATACACATAGAGAAACTTTGTTTATGTATGAAACAATTTAAGTGTTATGTGGAATTAACACTTAAACAAGAACACACAAACAGTTGTAAAACAAACTTTCACTTGATTGATAATAACGAACTTGCTTACAATGAAAGTGTTAAACGTATATCAAAACTTATTTGAAACATAACCTAAAGGTCTTCTTTTATAGACATAAGAAGCCTTGTACAAGAATATACGTATCAACTATTCTAGGTAAAGATAATTATAGAAAATACAATGTTGATCCTATCTTTACTAGAAACAAACTAGAAACATAATACACGTAGACCATATCTTTCTATCAGTGCTTGTCTTTAACCTATCAACGCTTGACTTCTTCCTGTCAACGCTTGATCTGTCAGCGTTTGTTTTCTTCTTATCAACGCTTGTTTTCTTCTTGTCAGCGCTCAAGGGGACTGGCCACATTTTATTCCCAACAAAGATGAGTTATTGGACTGCTGACCCTTAGCATTTTGGTCACGTCCAATCGCAGAGTTCCTGTTTATGATGCTGACATGTTAGTATGTAAAAACATAAAGCAACTTAACATAGAAAAGTTTAAGAATCATGGACCTATTTTAGATGGACTAGCTGTTGTTGTTACGGTAATTGTCATTACCGTTCTTCATGTCAGATCCATACGGGTCGTTAATTTGACCGTGCCCCTTGTTGGCATTCTGTTGAGTGGCCGGTTGGGATCGGTCTCCACCCTTCTACCTGAAGATACAAATCAATAGGAAAAGGTATAAATGAACATAAAGATTGAAATGATATGGTAATGCTTGATGATTGAAATTTATTTCTTTTCTTAGGACGAGCTTGTTCCTCGTAGTCATCACGCTCATGTAGCATTTCCAAGCTACATGCTGCATTATTAACTTGTGCCACATTAGCATAGGTAGCACTAAGTAGACGAGCTACTGTAGACGCGTGCAGAGCCCATCAAAAGTGCTTAGCTTGCTCTTCCGCAGTACCCGTATCAGCGCCTACGAATCTAGCCAACCTAAGAAACCTCTGCATGAACTCAGTGCTAATCTCTCCAATTCTCTTACGAATGGAGTGATAGTCCCTCTTGAGTCCCTCCTGCTCATATGTTGGAAAGAACTGCCCATAAAACAAAGTCTTGAACTGATCCCAAGTCAACGCAGCTAGCCAAACATCACCTCCATTTGCTAACTTGTATGCCCTCTACCAATGCAAGGCATCACCTTGCCTTGTAGACACCATCGCATCCCATGACATCAAAAACTTTCTCCATATGCAAAATATAGTCTTCCGCATTAGATGATGTCTCAGATTTTTCAAAAGATCTAGGTTTCTGCTTATTAAACCTCTCAAGCCAAGTGTGCAAACTATCTGGTAGAGGAGGAGGAGGATTGTTCTGATTGGGAATGTTCTGGTATTCATTCTGAATCTGGTTCCAGATTTGAGGAAGCATTGCCTGCAGAGCTGCTTGGACAGCTGCTGCTAGCTCTTGTTCGCGTGTCATGACCATCTGACAGTTTAAAAGAACACGAAATGATTAATCTGATTAGAACATATGATAAACATAAAGAATGCATGAAGAGTTTATGAAGGCATAGCCAACAAAAATGACATGAGTTTGAGTGAATGTCTATGGTTCGGTTCACCAAAAGAAAATTGACATAACGAGAATGAACGCCTATGGGTCGGTTCATCAAAACAAAATGACATGAGCTAATGTGAACGCCTATGGGTCGGTTCACCAAGCAAAATAATGCGAATAAAAGCACATGCGACTAAATATGGCCACTCTTATACCAACCATTACGTCGTCAAAATTTCTGCGACAATGATACATGAAATAATTGCATGAAAACAAACAGTCAGTTTTAGGAAGACGCCGATGACTACCCACTACTCACAGGTCAATTTTAAGAGCCTACAGGTCGAAACCTTGGCTCTGATACCATAATTGTAACACCCTATTTTGATAAATGGAATATCACAGGATAATTATGGCGTGTTATCAAAGCATGCAAGGTAATTAAATGACCATAAAGAATCCGAAAACAAACATCAGATCCAACATAAACTCCACACACGAAATGCATAAGTAGAATGTAAAGGAAAGGACTAAACAATGTCCAACAAAGCAAAAGTATGTAAATGCATTAAAGAATGAAAGACTGGCGCCTCATTCCATGCACGTACTCTTGAATCCTAGCTTTGCCCTTTAGTACCTACCGTATTGGGGCATAGAAAGAGAAATACGACTGAGCAATATGCTCATGTGCGGATATATAACATTGAATGTAAAGCATAAACATAAGTAAGTAACGAAATGAAATGAATAGCAGTAGAATAAATGTACGTCATGGAAAACCTGATTTAATTCATAAGACTGGTTTATATTTCTAAAAAGACTTATGTTTAGTTTATCTTGGAAAATCTGTATTTTAAATATGCTCAGAGCCCATATAGGTCATGTTATATCAACGTGCATGAATACTTAGAGGGTGGCCTCATCATGTAATTAGAGGGGTTACCTCTAATTAATATATATAAAATAAGTGGAGGGATTAGCTCTTGTAACGGATGCAAGGTACACACCGCAAATACCATGAAATCATACTACTTGTCCTAGGATGCACCCATTCGCCCCACATGATAATAGTAACATAGGCCAAATAACGTAAAGGGACGCTGCGAGCAATCACTCTCACCGCAGAAGAGTCATAACGTTGGTGCCTCTAGTGTTATGGTTATGGAACCCCCATAACTAGGTAAAACTGGCATGCATGTATATAGCTCAGGCAATCTAAAATAATCATAAATATAATGATGTGTATAAGACACTTAAACTACTGGGGAAAATAGATGGCTGCAAACGGGAAATCCTAAGTATAGGAAAGATGTCCTTACTGAAGGACGGAATATCCGTACCTTATGTCCAGTAAATGAAGACGAAAATGAACGTAGAAGATCACACCGACTTCACGACAGCTAAATAATGAAGGGACATGAATAAGAATCGGTCTTTACTTATTCATACTTGTTATTTAGTTTTCTTGACGTGTTCGTACTTATTATACTTGTTCTTGTCTTGTCTTATTATTTCATGTTTTAATCATGTATTTCTTATAGTTTCATGTGTTTTAGATTCATGTGTTTCATGTTTTAAGTGTTATAGTACTTGTTATAACATAATGAGTAAATTTCTAAAAATAGCAGGTTTCTATATATAGTAACTTTCCAAAAATAGCAGGTTTCCATATATACTAACTTTCCAAAAATATTAAGTTTCCTTAAATATTAAGTTTCTAAAAATAGAAAGTTTCCATAATTAGTAAGTTCTCCAAAAATAGAAAGTTTCCATATTTAGCATGTTTCTATAAATAGCATGTTACCATATCTAGTGTGTTTCAATATTTATCATGTTGCCATAAATAACGTACTTCCATATTTATCATGTTGCCATAAATAGTATAATTCCATAATTAACATGTTTCCATATTTAATCATATGCTAATTTTATATCCTATATAATTGTATTATAAAGTTTAATAAATAATACTTAGCTTAACTTATTATTATTAATTAATAATATCATGTCATGTTATATAAGTTAATATTAATTAATAATATCACATAATTCACGTTATTAAACTTTACCATAAAAGATATTAATTAATTAACCTAAGTTTTAATTAATGAAATCTATGTTCATGTATAATTAAATTATTAATTATTATGACATAAGTTTATTTAAATAAATGTACATACATGTTATAACATTATTGTATTTAAATAAACATAACCTAAGTTTTATTATACTTAAACCATAATTAATTAATAATATTTATTAGTTAAATCATAACATAAAGTATTTTCTACATAATTTTTTAATTACATGTTCATGAAAAAGTGACAAGTTCCCGAGCCCAAATCTCGAGACCCGACACCCGAGCACCACAGCCCGAAGGCTGCGACCTCGAGGCCATGCCCCATCCGAACCACAACCGACCCACCGAGAGCCGAAGCCCTCAGCTTAGTTTCTGCGTCCGAAGCAACCACAACCCCAACGCTCGCTGGGGTCCCCTTCGCTGTCCGAGAACACGCCGAGCCCCCACATGGGGGTCTCAGTTGCTGCTGATCAAAAGCCACAGCCCCCCGTTTGGGGGGTGTGGTGTCTCACAATTTACTTTCTCATGGGACCCGAGGAGAATGTGTATGGAACAACAAGATCAAATATTTTGACAGAAGACCCCTTACCAAATATGAATAAGGTTACTTACTCAAGAAAAACGGGTTAAGACGATGACACGTGACAAGGAAGACCGACCAGAAATTATGGCATTGGTCGTGCAAAATTGGAACAAAATTAAGAATGAGTCACTTCTTGTACACATTGCCATAAAACGGTCATGCTAAAGAGGCTTGTTTTGAGATAAATGGTATCCAGAATGATGGAGGGAAAGACCTCGAGTTGATAGAAAGGGTGGTAGTTACAAAAAAGGTACATTTTTCGGACGAGGAAGAGGCAGAGGAAGTCGCGGTTCCACTCGAGCTAATATGGTCCAAGCAGGAGGAGGCAATGGTGCAACAATAAGCGAGTGATTCTACTACCATTCCACTTCCTGGTCTAAACTTTAATCAATGGGAGACACTACTCTAAGTGTTGAAGAATTGATCATGTTCTATCGAAATGATGAATGGTATTTATTTTTGGTTTATTGATTCAGGTGCACCACATCATATGAAAAGTATGATAGAGGAACTCTTCAACTTAAAAGAAGTTGTGCAATCTATGGTGGATCTTCCAAATTGCAATATAGCTATGGCTAAAAGAAAGGAGACGTTTGTTTCGATAATGGTTTTATTTAAGAAATGTTCTATATGTACCTGCATTGACATGCAATTTACTTTCTCTCCAACGATTATTAGACAAAGGAAATTGTATATTTTGGTTTTCGCGTAACATATGTGTTGTATATTATCTCAATTCGAGAACGGTGATTGGTGCGAGTGAAAGAATGGATGGAAGACTCTTTTACTTCCGGTAGGTACCAACAACTCGAGTGTTCAAGGCGCCAACAACAACGGTTTCAATTGATCTTTGGCATAAACGGTTAGGCCATCCATCGCTCAAAATATTAAAATTCATTCTTCAAGTTAGCTTAAATAAAAGGGATGGAGAATTGAGTCAAAATTGTGATGTGTATCATCGTGCAAAACAATGTAGAGAAAAATTTCCTATTAGTGATACCCGCATCTAAATACCATGGACAGTACACTACGTAAACCTACGAACCAATTAAACTTTCCATTTATATTATGTACACGTGTCACGAACATTAAATTCAAAAACTACGTACGTATTAATGCACGATAATTATTAAGTACGTGGTAATACACGATAATTATTAATTATAATAAATTATAATCACGAGCATATGATCACGAACATTAAAACATGAACATGTGAACTACGTATTATATATTATAACACGATAAACAAGTATTAGGTATTATATATATATATATATATATATATATATATATATATATATATATATATATATATATATATATATATATCATGAATATTAAAACACGAACCAATACGAACATTTAATAACACGAACTAACACGTAAATAGTTAAACACGAACAAGCCCCGGTAAGCTCTTTGGGCCTTATGTAGCCGCGGACAAGGAAGCAAGAGGGGGGCCCAAGCCCAGTTGTTTTTGTTAACTAAACAAAAGTATAACACATAACTTTCATTCTACAGGATTTTAACAAAAACTAAAAAACCCTAGCTTTTCTTTCTCTCTCTTTCCGCCGGCTACAAGGACACCAAAGAGGGAGTTGTTTGATTTTGATCTTTGAATTCGTGTGGATCGTGTTCGTGTTCATAGTTCTTTTTAAGTAACGTGTTCGGTATCATCAAAAACCTTCATCTATTTATTTTAATTTACTTGTAATTATGATTCATGTGTTATAACAAAAAAAACATAATTAAAAACATGTAGATCAAATCAAGAAAACATGAATAAGTAGGGTTTTGGTGGGTGTTTGGTTCGATCGAGGGTCAAACCGAGAGCCTAAGCTCTCGGTGGGTTCGATTCGCACCAACAACCGAGACCTCATGGTCTCGGTGAGGTTGGGTTTCGGTCAGCCACAGGGAATAGGGGACCCCGTCTCGCGTCAGGGTGGTGTTTATTTGTTTAGGTCTCGGCGCAGCAGCAACAACACCACCGACATCTACCGGTGGCTATTTTGGGTTGAGCAGGGGGAACTGCAGCCAGGCAGGGGAACCACCAGCGTCAGCCGGTGGTGATTTTGGTCGAGCAGTGGCAACCGGCTAGGCCGGGTAGCCACTGCCAAGTGGTTGTTTGGTTCGGTTCATGTTTCAGTTTATAGTAGAACACGGGTTCGGTCATGGGATGATTTTTTTTACAAGTTATACATTTTTACAAGTTATATTATTTTCAAGAAAAATTAAATTAATTAAAACATGACTAATACTTAATTTAATTTAATCATGGACTTAGGTTATATTTATTTTTAATAAATAATACATGTTTTAACCTAAGTATTTTGTTATTTGATTTAAACTATAGTTATTAATTATTTATTATAACATGGACTTAAAATTAATTAATAAATCACGACTTAGGTTATAGTTAATAAGTTATTAATACATGATTAACCTAAGTATTTTATATGTCTTAATTTAATTAAATTATGCGTCTATATAATTAAATCGTATAACCTATAGTTTATTAAATCATCATGACATTATTAAATAAACTATACTATTAATTACATGACTTATGATTTTTAACCAATAAACTTAAGCTTATATTATTAGCTTATTAATCCAGGTTATTTCTAAATATGGAAACTTTCTATTTCAGGATACTTACTATTTTTGGAAACTTTCTATTTTTAGAAACTAGTCTATTTTTAGAAACTGATCTATTTTTGGAAACTATCTATTTTTAGAAACTTTCTATTTTAGGAAGGCTGTTATTTTTAGAAGGTTACTTATTATTACACAACAAGTATAATAATACAGGAATACAAGATAATACTTAATCAGAATACATGAAATACATGATTAATACAATATTACATTTAAAAGAGTAAATAAGACAAGAACATATAAAACAAGCTAAGAACATGCTATAACTAGTAACGTACTCACTAATCAGACAACTTATACATGCCCCTTATTTATGTATCATTAGTGAGGTCAGAGTAGGACTATTCATCCTTTTGTCTTTCCTCGTTCACTAGACACAATGTATGGATTTTTCGTCCTTCAGTATGGACATTCTTTCCTTATTAGGATTCCCCGTTTGCAGCCAATTGTTTTCCTAAATATATGTTTTATATGTTTTGATTACTTAAGTTTTGTTTTAAATGCCTAATCTATATACATGCATGACCAGTGTCCCCTAGTTATGGAGGTACCATAACCATAGCACTAGAGGCACCAGTGTTATGACTTTCCCACGGCGGAGTGATTGCTCGTGGCGTCCCTTTACATTTTTGGCCTTATATTTATATTATCATGTGAGGCGTATAGGTGCATCTTAGTTACATGTTTTACAGGATTTTCATGGTGAATGCGATGTGTGCCTTGCATCTTTCACAAGGATCCCTCCTACCTAGACTAATTAATTAGAGGCAACCCCTCTAATTACATGATGAGGTCTCCCCTCTAAGTATTCATGCACGATGGAACCTCATGACCTATTTGGGCTACTAGCTTAAAGACCCGTCTAACGTCGAGTATAGTTTATTGAGTGATATTTATAAGAAATAACAAACAAATGTTAATATTCAAAGAACATAAACGAAATCTGGTAATAGACGGAAAAAATAAATTATTCGACATGCGTTTAATTTTGTAACAATCACAATAATAGAGTTTTTGGATTTTTGTCTTTAAACTTGACGTATGTGAGAGCACAAAGTCAGCATGCAATGTCATTCCATGAACACCTAATAGTTGAATAAAAAAGTAATTAAAAGGAAAATATGAATAATAATTTAGATGTATTAAAACCGAAGTAAAAGTAATCTGATATGGCTTTTACCATTAAAAATACCGATATCGACCAGTTACACAAAACCGAAGTAAAAAAGTAATTAAAATTAGCCATATCGACCCGTTACGCAAAATCGCGTATGTTGATCTGTTACTAAAAATAATTCTAACAGTAAAACTTTATGTGTATTACCATTAGCAGCATTTCTCATCCGTTCAAAAATCTAATGGTAATATCCAAGTGATTTTGTTGTAGTAAATATGATTTGGACAATTTGAAAAAAATCAATCACTAACACATATATCTAAACACATTGTTATGTTTATATGCTTAAATATATTATGTTATAATATTTTATGTAAGTATGTAACTGTTTTCTTGTTTAAAATGTATACTTACTTATTCTATTAACCATTATCACTAATAAGGCAACAAAAAAAACATTACCATATCATCCACAAACCCATGTCTAATAAACCTTAACGGCTTAATACACTTTTTTAGTTAGGTAAACTTACATATGTATGTCGAGTTTTTTTAGTTGGGTAACAAATAAGAGCGTCATCTTGTTCTATGGAAAATTACATGGTATTCGTAATTGAGACTTGGATATTGTTAGTAACATTTTTTCAAGGTCTAGTCACTGAGTGTCCAAATTAGAACAAAAGTAAAAGTAACTTGTTATGGCTGCAGAATTTCTCTTGTAAATAAGATGCATTAGTTATGGACCTTGGGTGGGGATTGCTTTAAAAAATCACAATTTTTAAGGATATAATATTTCAATTTGATTTTTTCTCAGTTTCATCTCACGCATGCCAAAATTCATGTTACGCCAAAATTCATGTTACCCTTATTGATGATTACTGTGGCCCCAAGTCCCCAACTACATAAAATTCAAGGCTTAGAGCACCTACATTGCATAGTTTTTGAAATACTTGAAATATTAAATGCATTGAATGATTATGCTTTTAGCACTAAAGCTTTGAGCAAAGACTTAGGCTATGACAAGTCTTAACCAAAAAGCTTTCCAAAAAGCTATTAGTGTAATGCATAAAAAGTCATTAAAAGACTTTGTAGAAATGAAAAAAGCTTTTGGTTAGTTTACCCATTATGGGTGCTCTTAGAGCACCCACAATGAGTACACTAACCAAAAGCTTTTTTCATTTCTACAAAGTCTTTTAGTGACTTTTTATGCATTACACTAATAGCTTTTTGGAAAGCTTTTTGGTTAAGACTTGACATAGGCCAAGTCTTTGCTCAAAGCTTTAGTGCTAAAAGCATAAATCATTCAATGCATTTAATACTTTAAATCTTTCAAAAACTATGTAATGTAGGTGCTCTTAGTTTTGCATGTTTTCTCTGCCCTAGGTTATGCTATAGAAGCTTAATGTTTGGTTGCTTGTGCATACTTTTCTTCTGTGTTAGTTTCTGTAGGATTTGATCGAGTCGTTGAACTAGATTTTTGTTAGACCATGGGTCATATCAGATAGTGACTGTTGTCTTTTCTCTAGTTATAAGAAAATTTAAAGCTAATAAATCTTTCTTTAGTTAATTCTTTAAGTTCATACTTTGTGTAATGCATATTCATTTATTTCTATATAGATCCAGTTAGAAACTGGGGATCCTACTAAGACATACCGAGTCGCTCGTGCGTCAGAGCAAAATGCCTAGTTATAGTCGAACCATTGTGCGAAGAACTTTATCACAATAGATAACAGAACCATTATATTATGCCATAAAAATACCAAAATCGTTCAAATGTGGATCATAACTATCAAAGATGATCATAATGATCTCAAATAACATAGATATCCTCAAGCCTACTTATTCCGTTTGTGTGAGAATATGCAAGCCCTAAAAACCAACAACAGGATTCTTGTATGTATACATTTGGTGATTACAAAGGACTACATCGAAAGATAAACATCTAAAGAGAAGTAGTACACAAATATCATAACAAACCCTACAAATCAAATGTGAAACTCCTCCATGTAGTTGCCTTCCTGTCAGAATATTAGAACCCCTTAATTTGGAAGCAATTTGTCTAGATGTACCATTTTGCCTTGGATTATATGAAAAACAAAACTAAAGAAACACATCACCAAACACATATGGCATGTGTGAAGTATAATACTACTGAGAAATAAGAGAGGTAACAAAGTATCCACCTTTATTTTTTGCATTCTTTAGAGGTAACCCTTTGAACCTGAAAAACAGAATACCAAGAGCAAATAAGATATGTAATACAATTACAATGAATAGTTTAAATTAAACAAAGGAATAATCAAACATACGTTGAAGAACCTCTAGCTTCCTGGTCATTTTCACCAGACATTTGAAACCACTAATCAAAAAGGTTAGTAGTAAACAAAGCTCGTGTATGAATATCACATTTATATAAATGATCAAAGAAAGATGAATTAAGCGGTACTTACCCGATCTTAAGGATTGAATAGCTAACGGAGTATCTATGGTGGTAGACGTTGAATAGCTTTGTCTACAAAAACTAAATTATAAAAAAAGTGACACCATTAAAACTGAATATAAGCTATAATTACCGATTTGAAGGTTTGAAAAGAAAAAAGAAACATCCGGCGAAGCTGCTGGACTTGCTAGGGATGTTTCAATTTATATTAGTGATTGATGGAAGAGTACAAAAGAAGAATGAAAGTGTATAGAGGAAGAATGAATGAAACAGGTAAATGATATGTGTTTTAGGTCATAAAATTATTTAATGAGACGTTTTTCCCTACTACTTATAAAGGATATAGGACTTTTTTTAAGTACACTTATCTAGGGAAATAGGAGTTATCTAGGGAAAGTATAGGAATCTTTTTCCTAACATTCCATCTTTAACCATCTGACTTTTTTCAAACTTTGATATCTGACTTTTTTTCAAACTTTGATATAACTCAAACTTCAAACACACACACACACAACATCTTATTTCTCGCCCTAAACCCTAAAAAAGTACAACCACCACAATCATATACCTCCTCCTTGATTTGCCAATCCGCCACCATTTTTGATGATTTAGGTGGTTTCAGGTAGTTCTGGTTGAGGGTATTGGTTTTTGGTTTGGGTTCCTGTGAGCCTCCATATTTCTCTCTCTCTCTACAAGTCCCAGGCCCACCACATCCACCACCACAGATCATCATACGTATAGATTGTGATGAACTGAAGCTTCGTTGGTTTATGGTCTATGGTGATTTAGGTATATATTCTTTAGGTGGTTGTTTTCTTATGCATATATTAAATCAAGTCGTGTACATCCTAAAAGGTTGCTGCGAAACACTGTGATATCAATTCTTTGGTTTAGGTATGATTTTTTATTTGATCTTTAGAACTTTTAATTTTTATATTTACATGTTTGTTGTGTTGTCTGATGTGGTAATTGTGAGTTTGTTTGCGTTCAGTATTAGTATGTAACAATTATTCTTTATTAGTATGTACCCATAAGCCTTTTGATTAAGTATTGATTTTTTTGTTGCGCTTGATTCTAGACCCAGTCGACTTGCCTCAGACTTCTAATGTCATCGTCAAAGTCGTTGTATCTAAAGAACCGCTTACGGTTCAATTATTTTGGTCTATCATTCCGATCCGGAGGTAGCTTCTGTGTTTGTGATGTTAATATTCGATTGTTACTCGTGAGATTGACTTGATTAATAATATCAATTTGTTTATGTTTGAATGGAAAAAACGTGATAAAGCTAGCCTATGGCCTTTTGATTCAAATGAGGTCGGCAATTATTTGCAAAATATCTGAGAAAGATCAACAAGCATCTTTTATTAACTTTACTAAGGTAAAACACTCATATTTCCTACAATGCCCATGTATAAGTATTTGTAACCAATTAAATTCAATGTATGCAAGTAACATGTTGTTTGGCACTTGGATCTGTCTGAAATAAGTATTACATATAATGTGTTTACCCTAGAGTTAACTACTATAGTAAAAAAAAGGTCACAAACACCCCTTATTTGAACTTGCATCCCCTTAACTGTAGTATAAATACATTTAGTCCGCAACGCCAGACACCACTTAGTCACAGAAAAGTGACTATTACATTTTAAATAACAGGTAGTTTACCACATCCATCTCAGATGCCAAATGCTATAGTCAGCCGAATATATAAAGCAGGACAAGGACCAAATGAAAGTTGGTAAAACGAATAATAATTCACTATATTAGTCGTTTTTACCCACTTAGACCCATTTCAATAAGACACTCTCACTTTTGATGTGGGAGATGTTATTCAAACGATGTCAGCGTAAGTTAATGAAGAAGAGACTTGTTACTGAGATGATGTCAGCTTAATTTAATGATCCTACTTTATATATGAAGTATTGTACTTTTTAGCCCTTAAGATTTTGTTGTTACGTGATGTTCTGATAAGAAAATATTTTGGAAAATAGGTCAATGAGCCTGTTATAACTCATCCTGGTGCATATTAAAAGTCACTGTTGACCTAAAGGTCTGCAAATTTCTTTATGCCACTTTTAAACTAAATAAATAATTAATATATCAAGGTTTTAAAAGCAATTTTCTAATGGACAGAGATACACAATCTAGCTGTCAATGCTCTACTAAAAAGCAACCAAGTAAATGAAATGGAGGGAGGTACCCTATTTGGGTATGATCATGATTTGGCTTCTTGATCACATCTTCCACATGAACAGTCAGGATTGGACGAGGCCACATTCTGTTCACCCGCATTTCGTGTTCTCAAACAGTTGATTCAAAGATGACGTGTCAATGCAGTTTCATCCGAAAATATAGACGCCGATGTAATGTTTCAACATTTATACAGATGGCTCTATAGGTAATTCTATTTGCTGGCTTGCTAAATTCGTGCTCTTTTTGCGTTGACTATGTTTGATTTCTTTTTTTCTTGTGATGTATTCCAAGGTCAAAACTTCATTATCCTGCTCTTCATCGAATGCTTCACAAGGTCATGCAAAAGGTGTTTGCACTATTGCTAGCCGAATTTCAAAAGTTAGGTGCCGCAATTGTGTTTGCCAATTTTTCCAAGATAATTTTCGACACTGGAAAGTCAGACTTTTTGCAGCCCAAGCTTACTGTGATAGTATACTTAAAACAATACAAACAAGGTTGGTCCTTGTGCATTTTTCTAATATAACATGATTTTTTGCGTATTCGTTTTTTTCTGATTTCTAAGTTTCTTGGTTTATTAGGGACTTATTTGAGTGGATTGAGCTTGAAACCATGCAGTTCTGGCACTCACTGCTATTCATGCACCAGGTTAGCTAATATATATTGCACATTGTTAAGTTGATAGCGCTATCTTTATAAGAGTAATTAGGGATTAACTATTTTACTTTGGTATCACAATACAACTATGGTGGAATTAAAACTAAACCAGATGAAACAGATGATGATCCCAAAGTCAAAATAGTGTCCAGCTAGAATATCACGTATAACCTGCCTATAAAGATTCAAGTATGACCTAATTAAACATCAACATGCAACGATTAAAAAGTTTGCCACATTAGTTATTCTATTATCCATCGTCTGCTGATATCCTTTTTTTGTGTTTATTTTCTAGGATCATTTTATTTATGTTGTCTCTGAGTTCATGCACCGCCCAGGGATATTTGCACGAGATCAAGTCAGGAAAAGAGTAAAAATAAGGGATGCCGACTCATGTACTCCGTCAATCACAGCTGTTTCTGCTGAGATATACGAGTCAAGCATGACTAAACATCTTAGTGAAGAGGTCTGTAACAATGCCCATTACATAACTTTTCTTCTTTCAGTTCTACTGATGACACACACGCACCATATTGTGAATGCAGATTCAGGATTGAATTTTAATTTAGTGTTTTGTATCTTAAGGCTTGGCATGTAAATATATGAGGGCCAGTTTATCTAATCTTTTAAGGGCAGTTGAGGTGAAACCTTTTTTCCGACGTTTATTGTGAAGACGACATACAATTATAATTTACGTAATTGATACTCAAATGTGCATCATGCTGCATATAAGGTGTCACTAACTCACTATCACTGCAGGATCATTGGAGACTCTAATATGCATCATGCTGCATATTAGGCGTCAAGGTCACTGCATGATCATATGTTATCCTTATGTTGTAAAAGCATAGTTTCTCGGTTCTTATTACTCTATTAGACGAGGGAGGGATGGATGCACCAATCACTTTCAAAGAGCTTAGATTTACACATGTTATAATTTATTTTAATGATTCGACTCAATAGTTTCTCTATTTTACTTGAAAAGAATGGTTGGGCTGTTTGAATGAGTTTTAACTTTCATTTTTCTCTTTTGTGTTTCTATTGAAAGAGAAGATGAGGATGCAAAGACCAAAATGGTCTACAATTGATTGAGGAATATAATAAGTTCATGTCATCTTTAAAAAGAAATTACGAGATAAGACCATATGTATACCTCTATGACCTGATGAGATGTTCTTTTTCTTCACTTTACCAAAATAAACCTTGTGAAGAAAACACACCATGCGCCACACTTCGAGGTTTCTATTTTTCTAATTTACTACATAATTTTTTTTGGGAACAAAAACCGAATCCATTCATATGGAGTGGTTATTGGTATTTGGTTATGAATTTTAGATTTTTACTGGAATCTTGCATATACTGTATAATCGAAGTGTAAGTCAAGAAAAATCATTCAGAGTTTAAATGTATTAGGGTGCAACTTTTAGCCTTTCTTTGATACAAGGATTGAAATAAGTCAAGCGAGATACGTCAAATTACATAATAAAATTGGATTTAATCTCCCTTTGTAGCTCTTTTTGTACTTTGTCCATGATTTCTTTGTTCTTTAACAATTCAACCATAGTCCATTTAATGGTTGCTACAACCGTATCTGTATCTGTCATGAATAATTGTTGTTTTAAGACGCTTAATAAAACTTAAAATTCATCCATAACCTGATGGATTTTCTTTTTCTTTTTCGGCAGATATAACCATAGTGTTTATACGAATTGTACGTTGTATAAAATATCAGTTTATATGAATAATTGTTGTTAAAACTTGGGAAATTCAAATCTATATATAGAAACTATATGGTTTTATACATGAAAATTATATGGTACATAGAGAAACATGGCTGGACGATTAATTATTGTAGGAATTATATTGAAAAATACGGCTGGACATAATATGTTTTATTGTAGTCTATTTTTACCAAAAATTGTGCCTGATCGCCGGTTCAATCCACTGAGTCATTGAGTCACGAGTTTGACCACCGAGTTAACCTGATGAGTCACCGGGTTACGGGTTTGGTCACCTTGCCAATTTTGTCGAGTCCTTAGGTCACAACTTCGACACCGGGCACGGGTTCAATACTGGTTCAACCAGGCCGAATCACCTCACCAAATCAATTATCATATCGTTAACTATATGTCGCTAGAGAAATCCGTCGCTATGCGCGGGTAACCGTCTAGTACTTTCAAATATGGTAATATTTTTATTATGATATTAATGAGACACGTTTAGTTTTTTTTTTAATTTTACACCGGTTAATACTATACTATTATTTATTTATGGGAATGTTTTTAAAAGCCATTTAATTTTCATTCTTAGTTTTCTTGTAAATAAGTGTCATGTAGACTTTTTAATGATAATTTTCAAAATTCAATTTTTTGTTATGACTTTCTGTGATTACATAATTTTAGTTTTTATTTTCTTAAAAAAATATATTAATTGCTAGTTTCAATTTTTTTAATTATATGTGTTTTTTTACAAAATTTGTACACCGAATGGTTATAATTTTTTTTACAAAGTTTGTAAAATTATTTTTTTATAAACATTGACATTACAAAAATATGGAAAAAAATTCGGATCCTCTTAATTATAAAACTTCTACAAAATGCTTTTAATCTTTTGTAAACTATTTTGCATTAGGGCATTGTACTTGTTGGTTAATTTTGGAAGCCTGTTGGTAGTCATTTTAGTTTAATGTGCAAGCTTAACTAACTTGTAATTTTTTTTCATCCGAATTTGAAAAGTTTAGTCCATTTTTTGGAATTGATAAACATGATAATGTTTTTAATATGATTTTAATGTTGCGTCTAATTTATTTCAAACATTGGTGCAAAAATGTAACTTTATTATGAAAATGTTTTAATGAAAATTTTAATGTTATGGGCTTGAAACAGTTTCTGAAACACATTGAAATAATTATATTAAATTAATTATTACTTCATCTTTTAAATAATACTTGTTTAAATATTTTTTTAACAAAACTTTTTTAACTTTAAAACTTTTAGAATAGGTCCGTGTTTTTTGTTTTACAAACAATTCAAAATTTTGTTAAGGATTTTTAATCAGTTAAAATAATTATTCCTGACATTTATTTACGTTTTTAATAAAAAGTTTTAATTATTTAGTTATGGGCTTAAACCATTTCGTTGTATAACCATTGGTTTTAAAATGTTATGGGCTTTAAACTCTTTATTTCAACCGGATATATGGGCTTTTAGCTTATAATTTACAGTCCATCCGGGTTTATGCCAAAAAGTGGTTAGAATAGGAAATGTTTTAATGGCAATTTTAATGCTCAAGCTTAAATGGGTTGTACATGTGAGTTAATTAAGGAAGGCTTTTTAATTTTTTAAGCTTAAAGAGCTTGTAAATTATTTTGGTTTATTAGTTAAAATAGATTGGCTAATTAATGCAGTTTTCATATAAAAAACATAAGTCTTTTCAAACAATAAAACCAGTTTTATGAACATGTTCCAGGTTATCTAGGACTTATACATTTCCGCTGCTTTTAGTGTTTTATGATTATGTCATTTCATGCTATACTTGTATATCCGTTCACTGGGCGTTATGCTCATCCGTTTTCCTTTCATGTTCTCAAACGGCAGGTACTCAAGGGCGCTCGTAGAATTTAAGAGTATGTGCATACGGATTGGAAGCTATCTAGCCTTCATTACTTTATGCATTTTCCATACATTACGCTACGTTATTTCATTGGACATTGTTTAGTCGTTTTCCATTTCGGTACTTATATCCATGTGTGTTGAGCTTATACTTGGACTATCGATGTTTATTTCCGGTATTTCCATTTATGGTTAGTTAATGTTTTTAGACATTTACCTTGCATGCTTTGATGACACGCCATAATTACGCGTGATATTCAATTTACCAAAATTGGGTGTTACAATTAAGGTATCAGAGCCAAGGTTCGACCTGTAGGCTCTTAAAACATGACCTGTGATTAGTGGGTAATCACCATGGTCTTCCTAGAACTGATAGTTGTTTTCATGCATTTATTCATGTATCATTGTTGCAAGATTTTTGACTAAATAATGGTTGGTACAGGACTGGCCATATTTAGTCGCATGTGCTTTTAATCGAATCATTTTGTTTTGATGAACCGACCCATAGACGTTCATCCTCGTCATGTCATTTTGTTTAGGTGAACCGACCCATAGGCGTTCACCCACACCCATGTCATTTCATTATCATGCATTCATACACTATTTTCATAAAATTTTATTTTTTTTTCATGTTTATATGCATAAATTTTTTTTCATGTATATATATTATGTTTTAATCGGTTTAATCATGCATTTTGTTTTATGCTGTCAGATGGTTCTCACACGTGAACAAGAGCAACTAAATGCAGCAGTTCAAGCTGCTATGCAGACCATGCTTCTTCAACTAAGGAATGAAATTCGGGCAGAGGTGCAAGCTGCCAACAATCAGCACCAGCATTAGAATCCTCCTCCTCCACCTCCAGCTACACTGATCACATGGCTGGAGCAATTCAATAAGCAGCGTCCGCGATCCTTCGAGAAGACTCACAGCCCCGATGAGGCTGAGAGCTAGCTAGCTCACATTGAGAAGATCTTTGACGCGATGGGATGCGACCCTGTCTTTAAGGCAAGGTTAGCATGTTACAAGTTTGAAGGGAACGTTCTTGCATGGTGGAAGGAAGTGAAACTATCTACGGGAGGTGACGATTGGGTGGTTGGCTTGACTTGGGCACAGTTAAGGGAGTGGGTTATGGGATAATTCTTCCCAAAAGCTGAGCAGGATAAGCTTAAGAGGGAGTATCATGGGATTAGGCAGAGAGTTGGGGAAAACAGCAATGAGTTCATGCAGAGGTTTCTTCGTTTGGCTGGATTCCTTGGTGCAGCAGCTGGGACCGCAGAGGAGCAAGCGTATCACTTTCGTTGGGCTCTTCGCACATCTGTCGCCAATAAATTGGTGTGTGCTACATTCAATACTATGGCACAAGTAGAAGATACAGCTCGTAAGTTGGAGATGCTGCAAGAGAGGGATGAGTTTAGAGAGGCAGAAAGACCCGACACGAAGTATATCTCGTCATTCAGCGGTGATCATTTCATTTCATTCAGTACTATCCAAATATTTATCTTTCTCTATACAATTGCATATTTTAGGCAGAAGACTGGGGACCGTCACTCAGCAGCAGAGTCAGCACAAGGGTAACGGTCAGACCCAAGACCGTTCTGCTTCGGATAGGCGTGGAGGTAATGACAATTACTGTAACAACGCTAACAACTCCAACAGCAGCAGGTGCCTAACTTACTTTCTTATGTTACATGCTTTATGATTCATAATTCTGATACTTCAGCATCTACTACCAGGAACAATGGCAACGGAAGGGAGCAGGACCGCAGAGGTTCACAGACCAACTGTACAGCTATATCTGGTATTACGTCTTACGATATTCTGTATTTTCATGTCTATACCCATTAACCATGTCTCACGTATACTTTTCTGAACAGGCTCCCAGCTAACAAGGGCACCTGTTGGAGGGTATACTCACCCTTTCTACACTACGTGCAACCGCAGGCACCCAGGGCCGTCTCGCCATAATAACGATGCTTGCTTCAAGTGTGGCTAGCCAGGCCATCGCATGAAGAACTGCCGTAAGGGTAAGATCGAGGGCACTTCTGGACATGCCGACTCCAAGCCACCTCCTACTACTGGACGGGTGTACACAACCTCGTGTGATCAGGCCAACAAGTCAACAGGTACCATAACTGGAATCTTGTATATGTATGGTCAAGCTACATGCGTATTATTTGATACGGGTGCTACTCATTCGGTCATATCTACTGTTTATGCCAAGAGTGTTAGGATATCCCCTATGCCATTAGAAAATGTCTTATACATTTCCCCGCCCTTAAGAGACTCTCTACGCATAACACATGGGTACAAGGGTCTTCCCCTCGATTTTGACGACAAGATTCGTCTAGTTGACGCACTTCCATTGGACATTTAGGATTTTGACATGATAGTAGGCATGGACTGGTTATCCAAACACCACGCTACCATTGACTACCATTCATATCAGGTCATCTTCGGTGATGTAAATGCACCAGAGTACATTCACAACGGTTTTATACCTAGAACGTTTGTACAAATAATTTCAACCATACAAGCACGTGCATTACTGTCACATGGTTGTGAGGGCTACTTAGCTATTGTTCATGATATGGAGGATGAATCTCCATCTATCCAGAATTAGCCGATCATGTCAGAATTTCCCGACGTATTTCCAGAAGAACTTTCAGGCATACCACTTGCTCGTGAGGTAGAGTTTAATATTGAACTCATCCCAGGAGCTGAGCCAATTTCCAAGGATCCTTATCGCATGGCTCCCATAGAGCTTAAGGAGTTAAAGGAACAACTACAAGAACTTTTGGAACGAGGTTTCATCCGCCCTAGTGCATCTTCATGGGGCGCACCGGTTCTATTCGTGAAGAAGACGGAAGTATGCGTCTCTGCATTGATTATCGTGAGCTTAATAAGATCACCATCATAAATCGATATCCTCTACCACGCATCGATGATCTGTTTGACCAACTCTAAGGGGCCAAACATTTCTCCAAGATTGATCTGAGTTCGGGCTATCATCAGTTACGGGTGAAAGAGCAGGACATCGCCAAGACTGCTTTCCGTACACGGTATGGATACTACGAATTTGTAGTCATGCCATTTGGCCTTACCAATGCTCCAGCAGTTTTCATGGACTTGATGAACCGTATCTTCCATGAGTTTCTG
Organism: Glebionis coronaria; assembly: GCA_025667525.1. Classification (NCBI taxonomy): domain Eukaryota; kingdom Viridiplantae; phylum Streptophyta; class Magnoliopsida; order Asterales; family Asteraceae; genus Glebionis; species Glebionis coronaria. The sequence goes on along the minus strand of CM046875.1, from coordinate 85,923,396 downwards.
GACAAGTTCGTCATTGTCTTTAATACAAGAGATTTTCTCGTATGAAAGTTTCGTTGTTCTAGTCTTTTCGAATTGATTACCAGTTGAAAGTGCGACTCAGTCGTTCTTGGTGGAAAAATAAGAAAGGGTGTCGTTGTCTAAAACTAATTAAAAGAAAAGGCGTCGTTGAGTAATTAAAATAAAAATAAAGCGTGAAAAGGTTAAACTAAAAATAAAAACACTTAAAAATAAATGACGAGAAGTTAAAACGTATAGAAATGAAAACTATAAAATAAAACATTTTTTAAAAAGAAACTAAGAAAAGAAAAATTAAAATAAAGTTTACGAAAAATAAAACAAAATAAGTAAAAACAAGACTTAAGAAAATGGCGGGAAAATTAAATTTGAAAATACTTTGGAATAAAATGATTTAAATTCGCAATTAAAGAGATCATAACATAATTTCGCAATTGTAAAAACAATTAGACTTCGCAATCTTAATATGACCTAAATCCGCAATTATAAACCACAATTTCGCAATGATCAATTAACCAAGAATCCGAAATAACTAAAAAACAACAATTTCGCAATTATGAAATGCACAGATTTCGCAATAGCTTAAACAAGGGATTCTGCAATGTTGCTAGTAGACCAAATTCGCAATAATCCAAAATGTACAAATCCGCAATTATATTGCGGAATTAATTCCACAATACTAGATGATAAGATTTCACAATGACAAAGAAAAAGAGGATTCCACAATACGGACAAGAATTCAAATCCGTAATTATGGAGACTATTACGAATTTATACCAATGAGTATGATTTCGCAACTTGGGCAAGGTTCAAATTCGCAATTATGGAAAAAGTTGTGAATTTGAATCAGCCATTCCTAAAAAAGAGGATCTCGGACAAGGACGATTTTAAGCAACTTTTTAACAACTTTTTAGGGACAAAAAGCACACATGAACACCAATAAGCTACCAATAAGCTAAGCAAATAATAAAACTTATAAATCCTTAACACGTAAATAAAGAAACACGTAAAGAAAGAACCTTTATGTGTCGAATAGAAAACTAAGATGAAAAAGATGATGAACACAAGATCGTAACTAACAAGAAAGATTAAAAAGATAAAGATGAAGACAAGATTAAACTTTAAAAAGTAAAGGTTTGATTAAACAAGAAAGAAAATAAAATATGAAGTTTTCCTAGTGAGAGAAAGTTAAGCACTTTCTCTTTCTAAAATTAAACTACAAAAATTGAAAAATGAACTAATTAACTAACACCCTCCTAATGACACATTAGGAGGGTATATATAGGAGGAGGGGAGGCTAGGTGTTGATGCTTTCTCCTTTTACTTTGTCTCGACTCGACTTAAATTCTTTGTCTTTCTCGACGTCGTCTCGGGATTTGTCGATATAAATTGAACTCGTCTTATAAATTTCTTCTTTAATTAGACTTGGTTCTTCGACTTCATTAAACTTCCGTCTTTAGACTTTTTTCTTCGATAAATCTTCAGAATAGGCCTTGGACTTCCGTTCTCTTTGCACTCTTGATCTTTTGACTTCGTCTTTTCTCGTTTTCTTCGATAAAAGCCCTTGAAAGCCCTTGTTTTCTTCCCTTTTCACATTTTGCTCCTAAATCACAACAAAAACACATACCACGCATAATTCTGACATTTACGAAATAAAATACACGTTTTAGCTTGGTTATTATTATAATTAAGTGGTAAAAGGATGGGTGTTTTCACACCTATCAAATCCCCTACACTTGACCATTACAATGCCCTCATGCAATGCATTAGTTACAAAGCAAGATTTACATTTGTCATCATAATCAATCCATCTTGGCCTTTATTAAAGAGATAGAAAATTACAAAATATTTAAAGGAAGAAAACAAGTAAAGAAATCAAAGACTTACCTTAGGGTTTTGGATTGTCATGAATGTTTATCACCAAAAATTTTCACGTTCCCCATACCAAGCTTAAAAACGAGACCATTGTTATTATAAGTTAGCAAACTATCATAAACTCATGTGGGCCAATTATTTACTTAGACTCCCTTATTCCTAGGTGTATCTCTTATATTTTATTGTTGTCTTGAATGATCACGAGGATGCATTGTTGACTTATTTTGATAGTTATTTAGGCTAAAAATAAAGTAGGACGATTTAATCAATAGTTAGCTAAAGGACAAAATCTTTTAAAACTGCTTCTCGGGACCTCATAAAGTTCATATCTTGGCATAAATCGCTTCACGATTTGAGACCTCTCTCGGACTTTGGTAGCGACTTCATACTTCAAATCTTGAGAGACGTTCTTGAAATTATGGTCTTCTCTTCATAATAGGAATTTCTTCACTTGAATTTTTTGAGAGATTCTTCATACTTGGACCACGACTTCTTCATTTTTCTCCAATCTTTATTTTGGATTTTGATATACAACGATCCGCCTCCTTTTAGGACTTGGATCTATTTATCCTCATACCTTGTCAGGGTCTTTTCGGATAGACTTCTCCATGATCTTTAGGGGAGTTTTTGCTTTTCGTCATGTGTCTCGGTCCTTCATATTGATTTTTGATAAATGATTCTTCACATCACTTGGGATCTTTAGCAACAAAACGTAGCCCTCATGCCTTGTTAAGGCCTTTTCGGACTGGCCAATCTTCGCATCCCGCTTCAATAAGTTATGCCTTGGCTATGAACTCTAATCAATACCGAGCAACTTTTAAACGATCTTGGGTTAGAAGCTAAGTAACTATTCAAATCGTACAACCTTACTTATTGCAATTAAATTTATTAACAAGTGATGGGAGAAAAAGCTCATAATCAACTCACATAAATTCATGAAAGAATACAAAACTTATAATTGACTCTATCATCTCTCGTTCTCCACAATTTAAAATCTCAAGGAATGAGACTCGTGGATGCTTAGCCTATTAAATCAAAGTTTTGGGTTTTCAAGTCATCTATAGGATCTTGCAACTTCTTAGACTTTTTCAAGTTTAGAATTCGCATTTTAAAGTTCCCTTGATAAACGACTTTCTAGGATCAATTATAGGAACTTGCGAAAAGTTCTTGTTCTTAACCTGTAAGAGTTAAGACTTTCGCGTTTTAAAGTTCCCTATATAAAAGCCTAGCAAAACTTGACTTAAACACGATAAGGATACTAGCTAGAGTAAACTTAGATAAGGAAACTCGGGTTGAGTCAAAAGATTTACAACGTTTGAAAATTAAAACCACTTTATTAAACTTTATTGTTGCAAAGTAAATAACGATAACAAAGGAAAAACAATTAGGCCAAAATAGATTAAAAATTTTGAAAAATGTCGAAAAATCAATTTTTCGGTTAAAATGAGGACATATACAAGGAAAAGCCCACTTAACTTCGATAGAAGTCCCCCCTACACTTAGGACATTGTGCACGTTGTTTAAATCTTGATAAGGAAGAGACAACTAAAGTGATTCCTATTTTAATATTGGAGAATATAAAATAGTGAATCAAAAGAGTTTAGGATAGAACCGGGAAGACGGGAGCACGGAATCACGGGTCATCAAAAGTCATCAAGAGTGGATCTTTGAATTCCCCAATCCATGCACATCATAAGAAAGAAAACAACAAACATATACTAGGGTTCCCCCTACACTTATGATGAAAACAGATAAAAAGGATAGATACTCGGGTTGCCTCCCGAGAAGCGCTTGTTTTTCTTAACCGAGTCACGAGCCTGACTCGTCCCCGAATTAAATGATCCATGGGGAAGCCTCGAATGTAATACCGGGATCAAAGACCTTATCCTCGTTCGCGGAGGAAAATGATAAAGGAGAGGCCGGAGGATAAGTCTTGAAGGGTAGAAAGGTCCTTTCAACATACGAAAAGTATGTGAAGTCTTGATCCACGGGAGGTAGGGTGGGTAAAGGAAGTAAAGTTAAATCCCCCCCAGACAGCTAATGGTTACTAGGCGGCAAAGCCGTAAAGGTGCCAATCATAGAATGGTCAATGTCACCTCCCGGGTCAAAACACTCATCCTCATGAACGTTAATCTCTTCGATTTCTTCATCATAGATAGGCGCGTCAATCCAAGGTTTGTCGTTCCCCTCATTGAGGATTTTAGAAAGTCGCTCGAAAAGATCACGATCAAGTACGAATCCATCATTCATTTGTGGGGATTGTTGATAAGTTAAATCCGCACGAATGTGGTAAACGTAATTCTCATTTGAGGAGTGTTGATTAGGTAACTCCTCGAGAATTGGATGATTGGTCAAGTGAGTTGGTTCGTCATTATTAAGAAAAATAAGACGTTCCAACTCATCAAGTTCGGCCTCGACGTTGGAAAAATCGACCTCACTTGTAGGAGGAAGTGGAGGTAAAAGAGCTAGTTATCATTCGATAATTTCCTCAATCTCGGGCTCGAATTGGAAATCATTATTAAAAGCAACCTCGTCCTTAAGCTTCGCAAAAGTCGGGACATCACAAACCTCCTCAAATAAGTTGTCGAGACCAAATTCACTAATCTCACTCGATGAATCACAATCCTTAGACGCATTTGGGAGATCGAGAGAAGGAATGACAATTGCACTAGGATGTTGAGCAACAAGATCATTCCAAGAGATAGTATTCTCATCGTCATCATCATCATAATAGTATGGATGGACAAGAAGAGGAGTATAAGCCTCGATATTTGATATTTGCTCTTGTCGGCTTGCCTTCTCCAAGATAGTTGGGAGGAGATTTAATTGTTCTATAATTCCAGCCAAACTAGTGAGTAGTTCCTTACTCATTCCAAAAGAAGGTTGATGAATGACGGAGTATTGTGGGGGCTCAAAATTTTGAAAGCCGGAATTATAGCACAGATGTGGCTCATAATAATTCATCAGCTGAGAAGAATAAGAACACGGATTTGGCTCATAATAATTCATCGGTTGACAAGAAAAGGTATCGTGAGGGCCCCAGAATTGTTGCAACACGGGTATTGAGAGAAACTCGGTGCATTTTGTTGATATGGATCGTCATAAATGGGAGAGGGTGAAATAGTGTCATTAGAAGGGAAGAATGAATTGAAGTATGATTTGATCGAATTGCACGATAGACAACTGCCAAATTCCTAATTAGGGATATCCATTCAACACAGTTCGCATGAACACCATTGACAGGATTAACTACCAGAAGATAGTCTTCCACACCCTACACAGTAAACAAACGAATCCATTAAACACAATAGATAAGCAAGAAGAATATTTTTGGTGCAAAACTTTCGAAAAAGAAATGCTTTTTATGACTTTTAAAATGTTTTTGTATTTTTGAAATTTTTGATTTTTTATGGATTTTTGAATTTTTTTTTAAAAATGCAAGAAAAATAGCGTTCACGAGTGAACGGATCCTAAAATCCAACGCGTCTCTCACAAAAAACCGTTAATCTTAACAAAAAGAGCCGGCGGCGGCGCAATTTAATACAAGGTTTTTCTCGTATGAAAGTTTCGTTGTTCCAGATCTTTTCGAATTGATTACTAGTTGAAAGTGCGACTCAGTCGTTCTTGGTGGAAAAATAAGAAAGGGTGTCGTTGTCTAACACTAATTAAAAGAAAAGGCGTCGTTGAGTAATTAAAATAAAAATAAAGCGAGAAAAGATTAAACTAAAAATAAAGACTCTTAAAAATAAATGACGAGAAGTTAAAACGTAAAGAAATGAAAACTATAAAATAAAAATTTTTTAAAAAGAAACTAAGAAAAGAGAAACTAAAATGAAGTTTACGAAAAATAAAACAAAATAAGTAAAAACAAGACTTAAGAAAATGGCGGGAAAATTAAATTTGAAAATACTTTGGAATAAAATGATTTAAATTCATAATTAAAGAAATCATGACATAATTTCTCAATTGTAAAAACAATTAGAATTCGTAATCTTAATATGACCTAAATCCCCAATTATAAACCACAATTTCGCAATGATTAATTAACCAAGAATCCACAATACCCAAAAAACAACAATTTCGCAATTATGAAATGCACAGATTTCGCAATAGCTTAAACAAGGGATTCCGCAATGTTGCTAGTAGACCAAATTCGCAATAATCCAAAATGTACAAATCCGCAATACTAGATGATAAGATTTCGCAATGACAAAGAAAAAGAGGATTCTGCAATACGGACAAGAATTTAAACCCGCAATTATGGAGACTATTGCGAATTTATACCAATGAGTAAGATTTCGCAACTTGGGCAAGGTTCAAATTCGCAATTATGGAAAAAGTTGCGAATTTGAATCAGCCATTCCTAAAAAATAGGATCTCGTACAAGGACGATTTTAAGCAACTTTTTAACAACTTTTTAGGGACAAAAAGCACACAAGAACACCAATAAGCTACCAATAAGCTAAGCAAATGATAAAACTTATAAATCCTTATCACGTAAATCAAGAAACACGTAAAGAAAGAACCTTTATGTGTCGAATAGAAAACTAAAATGAAAAAGATGATGAACACAAGATCGTAACTAACAAGAAAGATTAAAAAGATAAAGATTAAGACAAGATTAAACTTTAAAAAGTAAAGGTTTGATTAAACAAGAAAGAAAATAAAAGATGAAGTTTTCCTAGTGAGAGAAAGTTAAGAACTTTCTCTCTCTAAAATTAAACTACAAAAATTGAAAAAATGAACTAATTAACGAACACCCTCCTAATGACACATTAGGAGGGTTGTAAAACCCGCATGCTTTTACCATGAATAGTACCCCTTACGATAGTACGTACATGATTAGAACTTTCCTTTTATAGCACGTTTACGTTTCACCAACAAGAATCACAAGTATTATGTACGTGTTATAACACGATAAGTATTTATTACGTATTAACACACGATAATTATTTCAATAATAATTATAATCACGAACATACGAACATGAAATCATGAGCATAAATTAATCACGAGCTAATATTACGTATGTATGTATATTTATTACGATCACGAATAAATATATTAAGTCACGATCGATAATTAATTAAATCACGTAAACACGACACGAGAACACGTATATAATTGGAACACGGGAAAAACAACGGGTTTCCCCTTTGGGGGCCCACATACCACGAAATTAGGAAGAGGAAGGGCCTAGCCCATTAATTTTTACTAAACTAGGGAAAAAAAAGGGAAAACATGTTTCATAATCACAAAATTTAGAAAACAAGAAAAACCCTAGTTCTCCCTTTTGTTCTCCTTTGGCCGTCGGGTTCACATCACACCAAAGGGGTGTTCGGTTTGATTTTGGTGCTAGATTTATTATAAGGATCGTTAGTTTGTTCATCTTCTTGATTTCACGTGATCGGTATAAACCCTAATCTCTTTTATTTTATGTTTTGATTTTCTAATCACATAAAATCATATATGTTTTTAATAAACTAATTAAAAACAAGATATAAACATGTTATTAATCATGGGGTTTAAATCAATTAAGGGTTTAGGGGTGTTTGTTGTTTGGCCACCGTCTAACCGAGCCCCAAGGGGGTCTCGGCTTGGCTTATTTCGCACCACCGAGACCACATGGTCTCGGTTTGGTGATGGTGGTGTCACGGCAGCAGCAAAGGGAAAGAAACCCCGACCTAGGTCGGGGTATGGTGATGTTTTGGGTCCGGTTCATGGGTTGAAACACGGGTCCGGTTCACACATGTTTAGATTTAAAACACGGTCCGGTTCATGATTTATTTATCAAGGTTTATTATTTTTACAAGTTATATTATTTTTACAAGACTTAAATTAAATTAATTAAAGCATGAACATGATTAATTTAATTTACATGACTTAGGTTATTAATTTTATTATTAACACATAAATTTTAACCTAAGTATTTTATCTTTTAATTAGACTATATAACTAATTAATTATTAAAACCATGACTTATAATTAATTAATTTACATGACTTAGGTTTTATTATTTATAGATAATCATACATGTTTTAACCTAAGTATTTATTTTACCTTTATTTAATCAAATCATGTTATATTTTATTAAATACTTTTTAACCTATAGTTTATTTAATTCACATGAAATAATTAATAAACTATACTATATCACATGACTTAGAATATTAATCAGAAAACACTTAAGCTTATATAAGTAGCTTAATTATCCAGCTTATATCTAATTATGGAAACTTTCTATTTTTAGAAACTTATTTAATTAAGGCAACTAATCTATTTATGGAAACTTTATATTTTTAGAAACTTGTCTATTTTAAGCAGTAAATCTATTTTTGGAAACTTTCTATTTTTGGAAACTTTCTATTTTTGGTAACTTTCTATTTTAGGAAACCTGCTATTTTTAGAAAGTTACTTATTATTACACAACAAGAATAATAATACATGAAATACAAGTAATACTTAATCAGAATAGACATAATACATGATAAACACAGCATAATGTTAAAATCAGTATAACATGACATGAACATATAAAACAAGCTAAGGCAAGATATAAGACCAGTTACGTACTCAGTAATCAGATACTTATACACGTATGTATTTATGTAGCATTAGTGATAACGAAGTAGGACTCTCTTCCGTTTGTCTTCTTCGTTCACTAGACACAAGGTACGGATTCTCCGTCCTTTCAGTATGGACATTCTTTCCTTATTAGGATTTCCCGTATGCAGCCAACTGTTTTCCGCATTATATGTTTTGATTGCTTATGTTTAATTAGAATACCTAAAGCCATATACATGCATGACTAGTTTCACCTAGTTATGGAGGTACCATAACCATAACACTGGAGGCACCAGTGTTATGACTTCACCACGGCGGAGTGAGAGCTCGTGGCGTCCCTTTCAGCTTTTGGCCATATTATTATTATCAGGTGGGGCGTATGGGCGCATCCTAGTTTACATGTTTTCAGCAGATTATTCAGTGTGAATGTAGTGTATGCCTTGCATCCTTCAAAAGGAGCTGATCCCTCCTACCCAAACCAGTATATTAAATTAGAGGCAGCCCCTCTAATTTGCATGACGAGGTCACCCCTCCAAGTATTCATGCACGTCGATATTTCATGACCTATATTCGCTAATGGTTAACACGTTAAACAGTTTTTAATAAGATTAACATAAGGCTTTTCAAACTATAAAACCAATTTTTTGAACATGTTCTAGGTTTTCCAGGACTTATACATTTCCGCTGCTATTAGTCTTATTTATGTTTCAGCCATTCATACTATGTCGTATATCCGTGCACTGAGCGTTATGCTCAGCCGTTACTTTCCTTTCCATGTCCCAAAACGGCAGGTACCTAAAGTTAGACTGGTGCATTTGGAGGACACGCATAGGATGGGAGCTACCTTAGACTTCTTTTCCTCATGCCTTCATATATTCATGCTTGTTTAGTCTTCCTTTTGTTCATTTACTTTATTTATGTTTTGGGCTTACCTTTGGGAACCGATGTTTGATTCTGGTTTTCCCTATGGTCATGTATGTTTTAGTATATATTACCTTGCATGCTTTGATGACACGCCATAATTACGCGTAACGGTCCACTTATCAAAGTGGGGTGTTACAAGGGTATATATAGGAGGAGGGGAGGCTAGGTGTTGATGCTTTCGCCTTTTACTTTGTCTCGACTCGACTTAAATTCTTTGTCTTTCTCGACGTCGTCTCGGGATTTGTCGATATAAAACTCGTCTTATAATTTTCTTCTTTAATTAGACTTGGTTCTTCGACTTCATTAAACTTCCGTCTTTAGACTTTTTTCTTCGATAAATCTTCAGAATAGGCCTTGGACTTCCGTTCTCTTTGCACTCTTGATCTTTTGACTTCGTCTTTTCTCGTTTTCTTCGATAAAAGCCCGTGAAAGCCCTTGTTTTCTTCCCTTTTCACATTTTGCTCCTAAATCACAACAAAAACACAAACGACGCATAATTCCGACATTTACGACATAAAATACACGTTTTGGCTTGGATATTATTATAATTAAGTGGTAAAAGGATGGGTGTTTTCACACCTATCAGTCTTCATTGACGATATTCTGATTTTCTCTAAGTCAAAGGAGGAACACGAAGACCATCTTCGTACAGTATTACAGATACTTCGCCAAAAGCAACTGTATGCCAAGTTCTCCAAATACGAATTCTGGATGAGTAAAGTGGCGTTCCTAGGCCACATAGTGTCCGCAGAGGGAATAACCATGGATCCTGCAAAGGGCTATTACCAAGTGGCCAAGACCGACATCATCAACTGAAGTTCGCAGCTTTCTAGGCTTAGCTGGTTACTACCGTAGGTTCGTAGAGAACTTTTCCCGATTAGCACTGCCATTGACCAAACTGATGCGGAAAGGGGAGAAATTCGTCTGGACAGAAGAAAGAGAGAAGAGCTTTGAAGACCTAAAGCAGAGGCTGGTATCTGCACCGATTCTTACTCTCCCATCTGGTACAGGTGGATTTCAAATCTAAAGTGATGCTTCAGGGAAAGGACTTGGTTGTGTTCTCATGCAACATAGGAAAGTGATTGCTTACGCATCACGGTAGCTTAAGACTTATTAGGAGAACTACCCTACGCATGACTTGGAACTTGCAGCAATCGTGTTTGCATTGAAGATATGGAGGCACTACTTGTATGGAGAATCATGTGATATCTTCACAAATCACAAGAGCTCGAAATACATCTTCACTCAGTTTGAACTGAATATGAGGCAGAGAAGGTGGTTAGAGTTGTTGAAGGATTATGACATTAATCTGCAGTATCATCCCGGCAAGGCGAATATTATGGCAGATGCTCTTAGTAGGAAGTCGGGTATGATCAACGACATTAAAATAGAGGAAGAGATTATACGAGACTTGGAGCGACTAGATATTGAGATCATGGTACGTGGACAACATGGTTACTGGTCTAATCTTAGAGTGGAGCCTGACTTACTCTCTAGGATCAAGGAAGCTCAGAAGGATGAATGTGAAATTTGGGCAATCATACAGAACTTAAAGTTGTAGACGGAGTTTCGGTTGGATGACGACGGCCTCTTATGGCAGGGCACTAGACATTGTGTTCCTTATGATCTTACACTCAAGGAAGCGTTATTAGCTGAAGCTCATAGCTCCCCTTTCTCCATTCATCCTGGTTAAACCAAGATGTACCACGATATCAAGCAGTATTTATGGTAGAGTGGTATGAAACAGGATGTTGCTACCTATGTCTCCAAATGTCTTACATGCCAGCAGGTTAAGATCGAGAATCAGCGTTCTAGTGGTCTACTACAACCATTAGACATTCTAGAGTGGAAGTGGGACAATATCACCATGGATTTTGTCACCGGACTTCCTCAGGCCAAGAGGAAGCATGATGCAATTTGGGTTATCCTTGATCGACTTACCAAGTCAGCTCATTTCTTACCCATCCGCAAGGATGATCTAGTTAGCAAACTGGCTAACACATATAAGAAGGAGATCATGAGACTTCATGGTGATCCATCCAGTATCATCTCGGACAGAGATCCTCGGTTTACTTCGCGATTTTGGAGGAGTCTACAGAAAGCTTGGGGTACTAAACTTAAGCTTAGCACGGCTTTTCATCCTTAAACAAGCGGACATTTTTCCTATTAATCTATCTCTGTTATTTAATTTCAGAATTTATTTTAGTATTCTTAGTTTAATTATTATTTATTAATATTTTGTGACATTTATCAAACTAAAACCAATTCATCTTTAGCTCCATGTACGACCTCAGATTTACCATTCATTAATAACTGAAAATATTTTAAAATAAAATACGAATAAGGGATTCTCCCGTTTCATGGAAAAGAAAGAAACAACATACTGTTTAGCACTCTTCGGCTAAGGCGGAATATCGGTCGATGTCCTTAACAACCGGTGAACTAAAATGGATAAAAGGCATTTTAAAGATTTTTGGTACAGATCATCCCACACCAATGTTACATAGTCCAGTGAAATTGCTCATTTCTCGCAATCTTGTCTTTCGTGAATGAACAAAATATATTGAGATGGACTGTCATTATATTCGTGATGAGATTGTTAGTGGAAATCTTGATGCTCGACACGTACCCACGAAAGAACAAGTTGTATATTTTTTTCACTAAATCTTGTTGTAAAGTATAATTTTTTTAACGGCAAATTTATATATATATATATATATATATATATATATATATATATATATATATATATATATATATATATATATATATATATATATATATATAAGAACGAAACCAATCAAGCAGCTAGGTGATAAAACGCACCAAAAAAACATCCTAAAATACCATATCTAAAAGCAAAATACACTAAGAACAACTCAAGATTCGATAACGATACCAAAATAGTCCTAGAAACCTATCTTTAAGCAACAACACCTATAAAATACATCAATAAGCCCAAAACACCATTTCTAGAAGCTAAAACTGAGCACTTAAACGTCTTTGTGATCGAGAATTTTGATTAAAATCCTAATCCTCTTCTCTATCATCAACCTCCTTCAAATACTCTGAATCTTCCTCTATAAATTTATAAAACGCAACTCGACGACGCTATTTCAAATTAAGGCGAGAAGAGTTGTGTTTCAAGTCCTTCCTTTGAATGAATATATATCTCTTATTTCGATGTTTGAAATGAATAAAAGAGACTACTCTAAATGAGTTAAACCTACCATCTGGTTCTTCCACATAATTTGTATTAGATTAAATAACCTCATTGTTTTAAGCTGTTAATCCCACTTCAATCCATAACACAATATAAGATGATATTTAGAGAGAAAGAGAAGAAAAGTAGAGAGAGAAAATAAGAGAGATTATGGAAGATTAAACACTTTTAGAGAGAGAAACAAAATGCTAACCAACACCCTCTTCCACACATGGAAGAGGGTATACATATGCCATGGCCTTAAGGCCTTAGTGGGCTTGTTCATGGGCCGGGCTTGGCTTTGCTTGGGCTTACGCCCCTAACTTAGACAATATTAGCTTAAAGTCCAAGCCCAGTTTTCCCGACTAACCTATTACATTACAAGACCAATAACGACTAAGATGACCTATTACATTCTTGTTCGACTATATAAAATATAGGGCTAACAATCTCCCCCAATGTATCGGTCATCTTTAAATGCATAAGATGATTGAGTGAGTACATCTTTGTGGAGGTGATCTTCATTCTTTGGTCTTGTATCTTGGTCTTGATCTTGTTTGCAATGGCTTTGTTCCTTCATGCTTTTATGATCTTTATCTTGAGCCTTTGTCATTTGAATTTGAGTGCTTGAGATCTTTATCTTGTGCTCCTTGTGACTAAGATAACCTTTTACATCCTTACATTCTTAGGTATCTTGATTATCGCCATCTTGTGCTCTTGTGACTTCTGAATCGACATTGGTTAGTACACAGCTGCGCCACCTTCTTGATATGCAGCAACATATATAGACACGGATAAAATAGATTTGAACATTTCATCCGAACTCGGTAGCGTTTTACCTCCGGTCGGTGAAGACCGTTAGACGGTATCAGATACCGTACCTGTGATCGGGTAGATTCGATTAAGAACCTCATTGACAGGGTTTCTCGGCGGTAGTAGCCAGTTCTCTTTACTCGATCGTCTCAAAGCAGACTGCGAACGTAAAGAGTGAAACATAAGGATAAATTATCCGTCTGATTACAGTCGTCAATTCAGAATTCTTGGAACAAGTTTGATTCTAAAAGAATCGCACCATTGTTGCTTTCTAGATTGTCACAAGCTTGATTTATAGAGAATCTTGCGAGTCACCTACCGCAGTGCTGTTTGATGTTGACACTGGAAGGATTTCCATTCGTCACTGTAAACACTAATGAGTGTCATTCTGAATGTTCTGGCAAGATCACACGGATTTTGCGAAGAAACCTGGAATCAAGTTTGAATCAATTAAGAATCGAAACTTAGTTGCTTTCCAGTTCTCACAAGTTTGATTCGTGTAGAATCGTACAAGTTACCTACCATGAGCTTGTTTAATGCTGGCTCAAGCAGGATTTCCATCTTCATTGTGAATCGTATCACTCAGATGTTCTAGCAATATCGCAAGGATAATACGTAGGACTCGATTGTGTCCTAATGAGATAATAGATTGATCTCTTTTGGCTCTAGACTCAATAAGTGCATTTTGGTAATCGGAGGCTAGAGCAGACTACCACCTTTTCAATATTAACTAACTCGGAGATAGAAAGTCAATAGATACGTGTTGATCTCCGTGACAATGAGACAAGTTTCTTTTGAGAGAAACTCGAATGGTTGGGGAAGGGTTGTGCATCGCATCACTGGGTCCATGACACTTGTCTTCAAGATATGTGTTAACCCGGTTTCTGCCTAAGTTGCATAGAATATTCAACTCCTTCAATGCTTACCAATATGTCATCACTAGCACCTTGTTGTGATTGTTCTAGTGCTAACTTAAGTGATTGGTCCGCATTCAGCTTCATTCAACTCTATCTTTCCTAAGGACAACTATTTCTAGCTATGGAATGTCCTTGGGTAGATCCCTCCGGTTCTGGTTGGATCATAGGACTTAGTTTCCTATCCTAAATCACCTTTTGACTCCATCGTTCCATCGTGGATAGTAGGTGGTTTTGGGTATAGATCGTAGCCATAAACCATTGAAAACCATTCAAAGTGTTTGATAAAAATCAAAACTTTTAACACTTGAAAGTTTTACATTTTCGAAAACCTCCCCTTACACACATGCATCGATATACGAAATAGTTTGGCATGTGTGGGAAAGAGTTACACTTGAGTCTTTAAGATCACATGTTGCGATATATTACATTTTAATCACATTTTCTCCCCCTATCTCTAATATAAAAATAGAATATTAGAGATACCTATTGATTAAAATATGACAATTTCTGAAATCGTTGGGAGAGAAACATGTGTGCACGCATGAATCATGGAACATTTTCAGTCGGGTCGCTCCCCCTCAACAATATATGTGTGTCTTGAGACAAAATTTTAGAAAAACGACACCACAAAATATGTTGAGGTACGGAGTTGAGATGCCTTTACCGATAATATATGACAGATTTAATATCATTTTCGCAATGTGTTGGATACATAAAATATGACAATTTTAGAGATGTACCCAACAACATTAAAAGGCTTGATTTTAAAACGCTCCCCCTCAAAAATTGATCAAAATAACATATGACAATTTTGAGATATGAAAACCACATATGAGGAAAGGATTTAGAAAAATCTTTTTGAGAAATTCTTGAAAAATTATGTTCAACGGTTTTAAAATAAATTCCGATTTACATGAGCTCAAAACTTTGAATGTTTTGTGACTAGCTCATGACCGAGAAAAATTAATTTCCCATTGTGTAGTATAAGTTATCATCCGTGATAAACTTTAAGGACGAGTTCTAAGCTGACATTTACTTAGAAGTCGTTTTTCATGAACTTAAAAACTTTGAATGTTTTTATAGGAAGCTCATGACCGAGAAATATTAATTTCTCGTTGAGAAGGATAAGTTATCGTCCGTGATAAACTTTCCTTATTTGAGGTCTGAGTCCTAAGCTGTGATGTGCTTAGAAGTCATTATAAGAGAAAAATCAAGCAGCTTCATTTGCCAAAACCTCCAAGTCTTCTGGAGTCATATACTTCATACCAAGACGACCAACGAGATATTGAAACCTATTTTGAGATAGGGCTTTTGTAAACAAGTCAGCTATCTGGTACTCAGTTCTGACAAAGTATAATTCCACGATACCACGTTCCACTTGTTCCTTGATGAAGTGATATCTGACTGCGATGTGCTTGGTACGAGAGTGTTGAACCGGATTGCAAGCAATGGTTATGACCGACTTTGAGTCACAATACATAGGTATTTTATCAAAGTGGAAGCTATAATCCGTGAGTTGAGTTCTCATCCAGAGGACTTGAGCACAACACGCGGATAGAGCCACATATTCTGTTTCAGCTGATGAGAGCGAAGTGCAATCCTGCTTCTTTGACGACCAACTCACAAGTTTGTCTTCCCCTAGAAATTGTACGCTACTAGAAGTGCTTTTTCGACTATCAAGGCAACCTGCGTGATCAGAATCTGAAAAAGCTGTTAGATGAAAACCGGTTCCCTTCGGATACCAGAGTCCCATGTGAATGGTATTAAGGTACCGAAAGATCCGTTTAACCTCTTTTAGGTGCTTTTGAGTAGGTCTGGCTTGATATCGTGCACAATAGCATGTGGCATGATGAATATCAGGCCTGCTGGCTGTAAGGTACATAAGTGACCCGATCATACTGCGATATCACGTTTGATCTACGGGATATGAGTACAAGTCATCGTCTAGGGATGTGGTCGACAATGGTGTACCAACGCAAGCACATGAGGTCATACCATGCTTTTTAAGTATCTCTTTAGCATACTTAGCTTGGTTTATGAAGATACCATGTGGGGATTGATGAATCTGGAGGCCTAAAAAGAATTTTAGCTCCCCCATCATTAACATTTCAAATCTGCTATACATTAATTTTTCAAAACGTTTTGAAAGTTTTGGGTTCGTAAAACCAAAAATAATGTCATCAACATAAACTTGTACCAACAGTATGTCATCCCCATATTTATTAATAAAGAGAGTAGGATCAATAGAACCTTTGGAGAATCCTTTGGAAGCCAAGAAGTTGGATAGTTCTTCGTACCATGCCCTTGGAGCTTGTTTAAGTCCATATACAGCCTTCTTGAGACGTTAGACTTTGTCAGGATGATGAGGATTGATGAATCCTTCCGGCTGATTCGCATACACTTCTTCCTTCAAATGACCGTTGAGAAAAGCAGTTTTAACGTCCATCTGAAAAACCGTGAAGCCCTTATGTGCAGCATAAGCAAGGAATATCCTGACAGCTTCCAAACGAGCAACTGGAGCGAATGATTCATCGAAATCTATCCCTTCTTGTTGACGATACCCCTTAACCACAAGACGAGATTTGTTTTTTGATGATGGTTTGTTCTTCATCCAGTTTGTTTTTCCAGATCCATTTGAAATCTAAAAGCGAAATTCCATAAGGTCTGTCAACAAGTTCCCAAACATTTAGGCGTTCAAACTGATGAATTTCGTATTGCATTGATTCAATCCACGCATGATCAGTCATGGCTTGTTTGATGTTTGTAGGTACAGTTAAACTTACGGTGAGTGCATACATACACACATCGCCATCGGTGTTAAGTTGTTTGCGTGTTCGAACCGGTTGTGAAGGATTTCCAATTACTTGCTCCAATGGATGATCATGAGTCCAATGGTGAGTGGATGGATATATTTGGTAGAATGTATGCATGTTGGACGGATCAACATGTTGAGTAGAAGACTCTCCGACTTCGTGTACCGGTGTACCGAACGGGTTGATAAATTCTTCTTCGTCAGGTTGTGCATCGACTGCTTGATTGTTGTTTCCTCCTTCAGCATTGACGGTTGGTAATGTTGGTTGTATGACAGTTTCATGAGTTTGTTGAGTATCTAATGGAATTGTCTCTTGAGCAACAGTTACTGAGGTAGATGCAGTTGTGTCTTGTTGATTTTGTTCAGGTGCATCAGCAGTATTGACAGCGGAAGGCTTTGACACAACTTGATTGTTTCCATAGTAATATTCATCAAACATTGGATCATATAAATCAACCAACTCATTCATATGTGTCGTATCCGTCGATTCTGCTGTAGGAGTATTTTCTTGACATTCTTGTACGGGACGTACACTGTTTTGTGTAGGTGCCATAGCTAGACAATGAGGTGCGGGACTTGAGCTGTTGTGTTCAAGTACCATTTGTGGCAATTCGTCAAAGTTCACATGAATTTTTTCTATTATAATCTTAGTTTTCTGGTTGTAAACTCGATATCCTTTCGACAATGTAGCATACCTCACAAAAATACATGCAGCACCTTTTTCTTTCATCTTGTCGAGATTCTCACCGTCTTTAAGAATGTAGCATAAAGATCCAAATACATGAAAGAATTTAACTGTAGGTTTCCTACCATTAATGATGTGGTAAGGTGTCTTTTCATGTCTAGGGATGACGAGAGAACGATTCTGAGTATAACAGGCGGTTGCAATAGCTTCAGCCCAGAAGAATAGTGGTAATTTTGAAGCAGCAAGCATTGTTCTAGCTGCCTCGACCAAAGTGCGGTTCCGTCTTTCGACAACGCCGTTTTGTTCAGGAGTTCGATCAATAGACGTTTGATGTTCGATGCCTTCTTCTTGAAAGTAAGATTGCAAATTCTTGTTCAAAAATTCAGTACCCCTATCCGTTCTTACGGTTAAGACTTGAGCTTGAAGATTGCGTTGTATCATGTTGAGAAAGTTTTTGAGAACCTCTGGTGTTTCATCTTTGGACCATAAGAAGAAAGTCCATGTGTATCTAGAGTAATCATCAACAATCACGAGAATATACTTTTTCCCGTTAATACTCTCTACACGCATGGGACCACATAAATCCATGTGTAGAAGTTCCAATCGTCCTTTAGAGCTTGGGGTAGTCTTTGTTTTGAAACACTTCCGTTTAGCTTTACCCAACTCACAAGAAGAACAAAGATGGTCTTTGACTAATTTTAATTAGGAAGACCGGTCACAATATCATTCTTCGAAAGCAAATTGATGGTGTCAAAGTTGAGATGTGACAATCGTTGATGCCATAACCATGCTTGAGAAGATGTAGCTTTCGCCATTAAGCAAATTGGATTTGTTGGAAGATGTATCTTGAAGAGTTACTGTGTAGAGATCAGAACCACGGGAACCTGTAAGAAGGTCATTCCCATCGTAGTCTCTAACATAGCAAGTAGATTTCCGAAAAGCCACTTCCAAATCCGCATCACAAAATTGACCAACCGAGAATAAATTGTGATTCAGTCCCTCGACGTAATAAACCCGTTTTATAGTGATATTCCCTTGAACCAAGTCTCCATATCCGAGTATCGGTGCAAACTGATCATTTCCAAATCGTACCGTACCCAGAAACTTCTCCACGAAGTTAATTAGAAGCTTGAGATTGCCCGTCATGTGCTTTGTGCACCCAGAGTCCATTATGAAGAGAATGATCTTGACGAGCTACATAAGAATAAGAAGACAATGTAGAGTTTGACAAATGGGAGCCCTTGATAGAAGTGGGTTCCAAAATATTAGTAGACATAGATTCAAAAGGCAAACTAACATTCATAGACCCAATTAGAATAGTGGTTGTCTTAGGTACCCATTTGTATCCAGGTGGTGTAAATCTTAAGTACCCCTGTTTACATGTCCTACTCATGTTCTCATAAAGCTTATTTAACATTTTTTGTTTACGTAGAGTAGTGGATTCTAACGCACTTAGCTACATAAGTGGTTGAGCAGTGGATTTGTTCAAAGTTCTTGTGGGTTTTCTAGTACTAGTGGGCACAAGAATAGGCTTCCTAGTTCTAGCATTCACGCCATTATGATTAAAGGCACAAGCATCATGATTGAAAGTACGAACACATTTTCCACATTTAACACAAACAAATTCAACATTCGAAGTCTTAACATTCAAACTGTCATTACATGTAGTTACAGATGTTTTATTCTTAGAAAACTTAAAATTCCTACGGTGATCTTCTACTTCCTTCTTCTTCTTCCTTTGAATATTGTTAGGCATGACTCTATCTTTAATTCTAGTGCTCTTAAGCTGTAGTCCGCTAACGCGATGTTACTCCTGTAGAAGAAGACACACGTTGATTAGTTTTCTTAGTATTCTGAGGTAACCGCGATGTTCCAGTTTGAGTGGACCTAGTGTTCATCTTGTACATTCCAGGTGCTATAACATTTGTGCTCTTATCAGTTCCTAACTTAGGTAAAGTCTGTGGGGGTTTTCCCAAAATAGATGATTTAGGGCATTTAACCGAATTCGGTTGACGAACAGCGGATGGTTTACCCAAATCAGACTTTCCTTTCAATTTCGCAATGAGCTTTTGTAACTCACTGATTGCCATGTCTCTTTCTTGTAGTTGAGCTTTCAAATCATTTATTTCAAAATCTTTTTCATTTAAAATACGAAACGAAGATGCTGCCATTTCGTTACATTTTTATGATTATTAGATTGATCATCACTTTGTGAAGCAAGTTCAAGGGTGTGAAAACTTTTCTCAAGATTAAAAAATCTTTTCTCAAGTTCTTTGTATGACTCAACCTTTTGTGAAAGCTCAACCTCAAGATTTTTACATTTATCAACAACTATAACGTTCAGATGGTCTATATGATAATATTCTCGCGAAAGTCGATCAATTTCGTTAGAAAGATGGGTTTCTTGTGTCTTTAATTTAGTTTGAAGAAAATCGAATTCATCTTCAAGAGATCTGACATATCTTAAATCAGTTGTCATTTCCTCAGTGAGAGCATTATAAAACATTTCCACAGTTTTTGAAAGATCATCGATAGTTGGGACAATACATTGTTGAATGACGACTTCTACTTGTGGGTGAGGTTTAATATTCCAAACAGTATTTCTAGAAACTTTTTCATAATCGACAATACCTTTGTATAAATTTAGAACCCCTTGTTTTATAAACTCAAATTGTTGAACACTTTTACATTTTTCATCCCATTTACGTTTTTCATCCAAAATTCGCTTTTCTAACAAAATTGACTGTTTTTTAAGACCCCGTTTTGAAGAACTTTTCGTTTCCGTGTGATTATACGTTGGTGGAATATTTGGAAAATACTCTTGTTCAATTGAAAGCTCTCTTTGAGGGACAAAGTTAATGACATGTTTCTCATTCCATGCGGTATAATCATAGGGTGTGACAAAAGCAAGAAGGTTGGATTGACGTTCAGCGTCACGACGAAGGATTTCTTCGGAGTCAGGGGAAAGCATAAGGGCAAGATTATCATTATAGCAACCGATATCATAAAGACCACGCTTGATTGTTTGAACGTTCTTGAGATAGTCAGGCTTAACAAAACTCGTTTTTATGTTTCTATTGTGCATATTCATAGTTTGAATAGACTGACCCGTTTTGTAAACAATGTTGTTTACCACGTCGACTCTCTTTTCTAAAGCAAGAATTTTGTCAATATCCTTTTCTTCATGAGTTTTATAAAGCTCAGTTTGTTCTTTGTTAACCGACTCTAACTCAGTAATTTGGAGTTTATGTAGCAGCAGTTGTTCTTCAAGTTCCAGTATCTTTTGTTTTGACATATGAATTTCGTGTGTTACTTCAGAACAGTATTGTTCGTTGAGCACCTTACGTTCATATACCAAACCATTAGCTATTGCAACTCGTCGTTCAACTTCTTTTACATAATCACACTCTTTAAGCATGTCTATCTCCTCGGATAAGGATGTGTTTGCTTGCTTCAAACGTTTATTAGCCTCTTTGTTTTCCTAAATTTCATGTTTTAAAGAAACAATTATAGACGCAAGCAAATCACGGTCCTCATCCGAGTTAGTATCCTGAGCAGCATTACCGTCATCATTACACATATGCTGTGAACCCGTAGAGATATTGCTATCCTCTGTGTCCATTACATATGTGTCATTTATGCTTTCGGGTTGCTCAGGATGCCATCGTTCATTAGCAAATACATTATATTTATCATATGGTGGTACCTTTTCAATTGGCTCAGTATCAAAGATATGTCCAGAAGTATCAGCAGTCTCTGGAAGCACTTCTTGAATCTTTGCCATGTACACATAATGTGTCTCTAGCTCTTGATCATCGGCTTCATCATCAGTGTCATCACGCCAGTCAACTTCATCTGCTGTGAGTGGAATTCCTGCTTCTTCATTCTTACACAGCAACATTTTTTCTTTGTGATATCCCGAATCCTTAACCCGTTTTGGCTTCTTGCATTCCCTAGCCATGTGCCCAAATCCCTTGCAATTGAAGCATTGAATCCCAGTCTTCTGCACAACCGTAGTGCCTACAGTATCTCTAGCCCCAACTTGATTCGGCATCCTCTGATTATCATACCTAGCCTCACGATCATACCTAGGTACATGATCAACTTCCGTATATCGAGCATTGGATGATGATCTGAGGTTGTTGTTGGTAGGTTTGTAGATCTTCTTATACGTTGTGGTGAGTAGAGACATGAGTTCTTCAATCTTCTTGTCCCTTGAAGTTTGTTCATCATCACTGTCTCCATCTGACTCAATGTCATACTTTGGAGGTGGAGTGGGGACAATTGCTTTTGCCTTTTTAGCAGTAGTTGTAGGTTTAGTGGATGAGCTTGATGACTTTGAGGAATGAGTAGGTGGTTTTTGACGGTGTACGGGTTTTGTTGAAGTAGCAGCCACAAAAGCAATAGAGTTAGCAGACCGTTCTGCTTTTTCCGCCCTTAGTTGATTCACTTCATTCTGATGTTGTTTCAGGATATCATAAAGTTTGTGATAGGAGATGGTCTTGATATCTTCCCTTTGTTTAACCAAAGTCACAAACCTTTGCCATTCCGGTTTGACTTGAAGTAGAAACTGAACATTGGCATGATGATTGGAGATGGTGCAGTGATTTCTAACAAGCTCATTCATCATTTTGTTGAATCTTGAGTAATATGAGTCAATGGATTCACCATCTTTGGATGTGAATTTTCCAAATTCCCAAAGTAAATTAGTCTCGAGATCTTGAACGTTGATTGACTCACCTTGCTTCAATCGATGAATTGCATTTCACATTTCCATAGCATTAGGACATGCATCAACCGTGGAATAGATGTCGTTATCAATCCCAGTGAGTATGTAGTTCACAGCATCAGCTTCAGCTTGAAGGAGTTTCTTTTTCTCAGCAGAACACGTATAGAAATTCTCCATGGCTCGTGTAGTGGATGAAGTACCATCCTCTGCTTGTGTGGTAATGGGTCTGAATTAAAAACTAGAGGTGGATTCTCAAGGCTGTGACGAAGAGCAGTTCGGTTCTCTTTTCCATCGAGAAATCTGAGAAAGCGAGATCTCCATTGAACATAGCAACCGGCAGTGAGCACAAGTGGATTTCCATTGCCACCTTGTTCCAAACGAATTTGATTTGCAGTCGCATTGCTGATATTGTTGTTAGACATTTTCGATGATTGTGAATGGATTAGGATCTTAGTGGATGTGTTGTGATGAGGTGTGGTTGATGTTGTTGAGAAATGATGTTAAAATCCCCTAAGAATTGTCTCTCCAGAAACCAAAAATTCCAAGGCCAAAAATACTCGAATTTTCACTTTTGTAAAAATCTTCAATTTTCGGAATACTTGATCTTTTCAAAGAAATCTTCGGAATAATTGATGTTTTCAGAAAAATGAGGTTTTTCGGAATAATGATATCTTCGGAATATGTGAAATTTTCAGAGAAATGAAAATCTTCAGAATAAAGCACTTTATCAGAGAAATTGAGAATTTCGGAAAAACACCCTTTTTCAGAATAATCTTCGGAATAACACCCCTTTTCAGAGTAATATTCGGAAAACGCCCTTCTTCGGAAAAATCTTCGGAAAATGCCCTTTTTCGGAATAATCTTCGGAAAATGCCCTTTTTCGGAATAATCTTCGGAAAATGCCCTTTTTCGGAATAATCTTCAGAAAATGCCCTTTTTCGGGAAAATCTTCGGAAAATGCTCTTTTTCGGAATAATCTTCGGAAAATGCTCTTTTTCGGAATAATCTTCGGAAAATGCCACTTTTTCAGAAAAATAAACCCTTTTCCGAAAAATTTCTTCAGAAAAAGCCCACAATTTCGGAAAATCAAAACCCTTTTCCGAAATGACTAACTGTTGATCGATATCCCATTTTTCTCGGAGCAATCTTTTAAAAAACGTAACTTTATGCCAAAATTTGATCCAAAAACCCAAAAATTTTGTGTTTTTACCCAAATAAACAGTACCAAATCTCTACCACAAGTATGTAGATGATTTGTATCAAGAAAAAAACACAAAAAAAAATTTTGGATCAAGGATTATGGATCAAATACCTTATGAAATCAATAAGAACATGAACCAAGAATCTTCAATCACCTATCCACTATAGGCTCTTGATACCAAATGTTAATCCCACTTCAATCCATAACACAATATAAGATGATATTTAGAGAGAAAAAGAAGAAAAGTAGAGAGAGAAAATAAGAGAGATTATGGAAGATTAAACACTTTTAGAGAGAGAAACAAAATGCTAACCAACACCCTCTTCCACACATGGAAGAGGGTATATATATGCCACGGCCTTAAGGCCTGAGTGGGCTTGTTCATGGGCCGGGCTTGGCTTCGCTTGGGCTTACGCCCCTAACTTAGACAATATTAGCTTAAAGTCCAAGCCCGATTTTCCCGACTAATCTATTACATTACAAGACCAATAATGACTAAGATGACCTATTACATTCTTGTTCGACTATATAAAATATAGGGCTAACATAAGCCCATGAGAATAATCATCTATAGTTGTATCAGGATCTGTAATTTTCCAATTTATGTTAATAGGCCCAAAGGAATTTAATCCAACCTTATCTAAACATTTAAAGTTACCAAACTTTGATAATGACTTGTCATTGTCATTCGCTAATGAAAAGCTGCAACTATTGACATGATTGTGCAAACATGAACCCGTGACATATGATGTACTTACATATTATTCAAAATTCAAATCTCTTGTATCAGGAAATCAGGCGTACATCACAGAAGCTACATCAATAGCAACATTGACGGAACTTAATTCATTCTGGATGGGAAAATTGTTTTCACCCAATCTCCCATCGAGACGGCCAAAACATGATTGTTTACCCCTTTGGTGTCAATTTCATCACCTTTCACATGTCTTTGAGCATCAAAGATATTTACTTGAGTCATACCCTTCCATACTTGTGAAATCCAACATAAATCTTTGATGACCTATACGAGTGAACTTGCAATCTTTAACATTGAAAGCCCCCCATATCATTTCAAATTATGATTGTGAATTAATCAATAAAGATTCACCTACAAAGGCTTTTATCCTTCTGTTCTGATTCTTCGAGGGAGAAAGTTTAACGCTCGGTGTTTGGTTTGATTTGGAAGGAATATCAAACACCCAATCGACAATAGATCCTTGTTTACACCAAGAATGATATCTACCAAAGCTAGCAATGTTTGATCTCGATTTGAATGTCCCTATCATAATTCGACTCAAACGGTTTTCAAGAGCTTGAATATTTCCAACTCGAAAAATACAAGCAAACGAGAATTTATGACATGTTTTGCTCACCTTTTTAGCTACATATACATCAACAATCTCTCCAACCTCTGCAAATAGTTCATGTAGATACCTTTGTTCCACTCTGAAGGGAGCTTGGTAAAGTAGAAGTTCACCTAATCGCGGCGTGGAACCTGTAGCTTCCTATTTGCTTCACCTTCACCGTCATCTTACTCTTCTTTTTGCCCTCCTTTGCCTGTTTTTCTCATATCGAAGGATAATGAAAATGATAGAATTGAGCTAATCCTAATCAATTAAAACTTTGTTAGGCCTAAGACCACCACAATGTATTGATTTAACACAAATGTTTAATCATACTCCATAATAGGATATGTGACTAGAAAACGTTAGAAATAAAAAAGGAACTGAAAATCAAATTAAGGGTAGTTTCTCCATAGTCGCCGGGGAAGACAAGAGAAATTCAAAGGTAGGAAGAGAAAGTCAGGACGTGATAAAGTATAATTTAAATATCTACTTTGCAAGTCGAGTGTTCAAATTTTTTACGTACCAACTTGAAAGGGTATTAATATCTATTATTGGATTTGATAATTGATATTATACTGTTACCTTATCTTATCTTATCTTATCCTATCTTATCTTATCTTATCTTATCTTATCTTATCTTATCTTACTATCTTAATATATTATAAAGCATTTGAGACATTCTATAGTTAGAAAGTCTGAATATTAAGACTTTTAAAAATGGCTTCTATGGAAATATACTTTTTTTTAACAATATTTGCAATCTTGACTATCTATCTCTTTTTATAATAACTTATTAAAAATTATCTTTTTTATTAAATTAAAATATCTTTTTATCTATTGATTTTTTATAATCTAATTTTAACATATTTTCTAAATTTTCATGATTTTTAATTCAGCATTTATTTATATATATTTTTATTAGTTTATACTTTTTCTCACTTGTGGGGTTTATTTTACTTTGATTCAATTTTTTATACCTTCACCTTAATTTGAATACGAATTTGATGGTTAAGAGTCATGTTCTAAATAGCGGGCTATAATGTGAAGCATGGCATCTACGTTACGAAACAGACTAAGGCGTCGTCTCTAGGCGTAATGTGCTAAAAAGCGACATAAAGCGTTATATAGCATGCTATAGCGCGTATCTTGGTGCTTCTTTTTTAATCTTCTTGCAAATTCACGAGAATTGGGCTTGATTACTAGTTTTGAGTTATTTACTAGACTTGGGCTTAATACATTTAATATGTAGATAAATTCTTGAGTAACTACAAGTCGATTTTGTTTTAAATTTGAATTAAAGTCTTGCTTCATTGTGTATCATTTAAGGAGTAAATTATTAATTAAGAAATTTAATTTCTTATGTATACCGTCTTTTGTAAACTCGCTATATAGATATTAAGTTACAAAAATTTTGTGTCACTATATATCACGCTTCAAAAAACGTCGTAGCTTCGCTATAGCTTCTGTAGCTTGAAGTTGGAAATACCGCTACATTGCGCTTCACGCTATTTACAACCTTGTTAAGAGTACACTATTTGTTTTCTTAAAAAATTGTCATCGGGTATTCAGCGTCGCATTGCCATCTATAATCTTTTTCACACATCTTATACTCATGACATTCATCTTCTAAAACATAAAAAAAAGTATGTCAAAATGGAGCTTAAATGAAAGAGAAATATGTACGTGTTTAATAAGTGTGAAAACACTTATCCTTTTACCACTTATTTCCAATAATAACAAGACCAAAACGTGTATTTTATGTCATAAAAGTCGGAATTATGCGTGGTTTGTGTTTTTATTGTGTTTCAGGATAAAAATATGAAAAAGGAAGAAAACATGGGCTATCACGGGCTTTTATCGAAGAAAAAGACAAAAGGCAAGTCAAAATATCAAAAGTGCAAGAAGAACAGAAGTCAAAGGCCTATTCTGAAGATTTATCAAAGAAAAAGTCTAAAGACGGAAGTTTAACGAAGTCGAAGAACCAATTCTATTAAAAGAAGAAAAATAGAAGACGAGTTCAAGTTATCATTCGACTAATCCCGAGCCTAAGTCGAGAAAGACGAGAAGAAAAGAAGAAACAAGCACTTTCCACCTCCCCTATATATAGTTAGAAAATAGTCATTAAGGACTTAGTCTTCATTTTTAGTTTTTAATTTTTAGGTAATTAAGTGTTTTATTTTTCTTCTGTCTAGTTTTCTCTCAAGCTTATCAAACCTTCATCTTAATCTTGTATTAGATCTTAATCTTAATCTTAATCAAGCTTTTCAATTAATCATTCTCATTCTTCCTTTCTTTATTATTAATCTTGTGTTGATTTAGATGATCATGTAGTTGCTTAATCTTGATGCTTATTGATTTATTGATGCGTTTGGTTGATTATGTTTATGAGTTTTTATGTATTTGATTTTGATAGCTTATTGTGTTTGGTGCTTATTGTTTGAATTGGCTTATTTTTAATTAAGTGTTTTAACTAGTTTATTTTATAAAAAGTTGATTTTTAATTTTTAGATTTATTAGTGTTTTTCAAGTTTTTGATTTTTGGTTTAGTTAGTTTTTCTTAAAAGTGTTTTAGATTAAATTTTGGTTAATTGCTTATTTGATGTGTGCTTATTCGTGGCTTATTTCATTGTTTTTAGATGTTTCTGTTACTGTTATCTGCTTTCTGAACATCTTCGCAAAAGGGTTTTAAACTCCGAAGATTAATGTTTATTCCGAACTAACCTTTTATCTGAGATTATATGTTTTTCCGAAATTATCCTTCTTTCCGAAAATCTGCCTTTTATCCGAAATACATTTATTCCGAAGAATTGAGATTTTTCCGAAATATTTGCTTTTTCCGAAAATATTGATTTTTCCGAAATAAAGTCTTTTATCCGAAAATTTTACTTGTTCCGAAAATAGGTACTTATTTCGAAAATCTGCTCTTTATCCGAAGAAATCAGTTTATTCCGAAAATATTTCATTTTCCCGAAATAGTTGTGATATTCCGAAGAACCTGTTTATTCCGAAGAATCCCCATTATCCGAAAATTGGCTGTTTTTCCGAAGATAGATTGTTTTTCCGAATTTATTCCATTATTCCGAAAATGTTAGATTTCTCTGAATTTACAGTCTTTATCCGAAATAGTTAGTTTTTTCGAATTCTTTTAGTTTACTGTCTTATTTAAATTTCAGTTTTTTAAAGTTTTTAGCTTTTGTCATTTAATTTTCTAAGTCTTTAATTTTTATTAGTTTAATATTTGCAAGCTTTATTTTCGTTTAGTTTTTCCCTTTATCAACGACATTTACATTTTCAATTTACATTTGCATTCATTTTATTTTATTTTATTTCTAGTTTAAATTAGATAACCACATTTCTTTATTTTCCACCAAGAACAACTGAGTCGCACTTTCAACTGGTAATCAATTCGAAAAGACTGGTTCAACGAACTTTATTTTTATACTTGGCAAAACCTTGTATTAAATGGCGCCGCTGCCGGCTCTTTTCGTAAAGATTAACGGTTTTTAGTGAGAGACGCGTTGGATTTTGGGATCCGTTCCCCGTGAACGTTACTTTCTAAGCATAAAAATTTTTCAAAAATCCTAAAAAATATAAAATTTTCAAAAATCCAAAAAAAAATATAGAAAAACATAAAAAACCAAAAATATTTCTTGTCTATCTTTCTTTTCCTTTTGTAGGTGTGTATGCGTACCCGTGCTCACAAGAAGAAAGCAACTCAAGCCGAAGTCGAAACTCAACCTATTGTCGCCATGCACAATCGACCAATGATCGAGCTTTTGCAATCGCACGTAGAGGGCAACACCGATGCTATTGTCATACCCGAGATTGGAGCCAACAACTTTGAGCTCAAATCCGGCTTCATTCAAATGGTCTCTGCTCAACCATTCTTGGGGCGTACACTTGATGATCCTCATGACCATATCAAAAGGTTCCTTCAACTCACTAATACGGTCAAGTATAATGGGGTTTCACAAGAGGTAATTCACTTGCAACTTTTTCCTTTCTCCTTAGAGGGACAAGCCCGGCATTGGCTTGCAAAGGAACATCCACAAAGTATTCTTACGTGGTCGGATTTAGAGACCAAATTCATCAACTACTTTTTCCCACCCTCACGTACTACCGTTTTGCGTAATAAAATCATTAACTTTGAACAAAAGTACGGTGAGACATTTAGTGAATCTTGGGACCGTTTTAAGGAACTTTTAAGAAAGTGTCCACAACATGGTTTTACAAAAGTGCATCAAATTAATACTTTTTACAATGGTTTAAGGATGAATGACCAAGATTCACTAAATAGTTCCTCGGGGGGTAACATTTTGGTTAAGTCTTCTAATGCCGCGTGGGATATTATTGAGAATAAGTCTAGAATGCAAACTGGTGGTGTTCGTGCAAATGTGGCTAGTGCTAGTACTAGTGAGACCGACAAGAGAATTGATAAGCTTACTTCGGTTGTTGAAGCACTTGCTTTACAAGCCGCTAACAATGCCAAACACAACAATGCTCAAGTTAATACCCTTAGTGAGTCTTGTGAGACTTGTGGTGGACCACACTCTTACTAAAATTGTGATAAGGTCTATGACCCCTCTCCCCAAGAAGTGTATGCCTATAACACCAATGAGAGGGTGCATTTTAAGCCTAATGTGGATGCTAACAATCTTTCTTATAGATCTACTAATTATTTGGCTCCACCCGGTTTTCAACCCCATAATAGACCACCACCACCTCAATTGAGCAACACACAATACCCACCAAGGAACCAAGGCTAAAAAAGTAACTACCAAGGGGGTTCTTCTAATAATCAAAGGAATTATAACTCAAATCAAGGGAATTTTCATGGTCAAAATCAAGGGGCTTTTAATGGGCAAAACCAAGGGTTTCAAAATAACAACTTTAACCAAGGTTTTAATAACAACAACGCTTATCAACAACAATATCCAAACCAAGGTTTTCAAAATCAAGGGCAAAACACGAATTCACCTTCAATGGAATTGGTTCTTCAAAAGTTGAGTGATAAGTTGAGTGAACATGAGAAAATCATGTATGCTATGCAAGAATAGAGTGATAAGAAATTTATACAAATGTATCAAGCCATTAATCCCCAAGGCCCACCCCAAGGTGCTCTTCCTTCTAACACCGTGACCAATCCTAGGGCCAACGTTAATGCCATCACTACTAGGAGTGGTAAGACCATCATAGAACCTTCTTATTCCCCACCTAACCAAGGACCCGACATTCCTTCTACTTCTACCTCCCATTCTTCACCTTCTACTTGTGATATACCACCTGTTATGCCTTCGTCTACACCTTATGTTCC
Organism: Glebionis coronaria; assembly: GCA_025667525.1. Taxonomy (NCBI): domain Eukaryota; kingdom Viridiplantae; phylum Streptophyta; class Magnoliopsida; order Asterales; family Asteraceae; genus Glebionis; species Glebionis coronaria. Next base: position 85,892,999 of record CM046875.1, on the reverse strand, counting down.
GCCGATACCTCAAGTTTCTACCACACCTTCGGTTCCAAAACCGGTTCCTCCACCTTCCACTTCTACCCCTCCTCCACCCAAGGAAGTGAGTGAGAATTCCATTCCAAAGCCTTCATCTCAGCCCAATATACCTTATCCCTCAAGGTTGAGGAAAGAGAAATTGAAGAATAAGGATCATATTCAAGTTTCGAACTTTCTGAAAATGTTTAAACAATTGAATTTTAACATCTCCTTTGCTGAGGCTCTCGCTCACATGCCCAAATATGCGAAGATGTTTTAAGGATCTTTTAAGTGATAAGGAAAAATTGCTCGATATCGCCAATACCCAATTAATTGAGAATTGTTTTGCCGTTCTTTTGATAAAACTTCCGGTTAAGTTAGGAGATCCCGGTCGATTCCTTATTCCTTGTAATTTTCCAGGTGTAGAGAATTGTATGGCTTTGGCGGATCTCGGTGGGAGTATCAATCTTATGCCATTGTCCGTGTGGAAGCAATAATCTTTACCCGAGCTAGTCCCCACTCATATGACATTGGAATTAGCTAACCGATCGGTTGCTTATCCGGTGGGGATAGCCAAGGATGTGTTCGTTGGAGTTGACAAATTCACTTTCCCCGCTGATTTTGTTGTTGTCGACTATGAAATGGATCCACGTGTTCCCTTAATTGTGGGACGACCCTTCTTCAGAACCGGGCGTACATTGATTGATGTTGTCGCGGGTGAACTTCTTATGAGGGTCGGGGATGATAAAATCGTCTTTAACATGGGTAAACTTTCCAAACTTCCCGATGAGCCTGAATCCGTGAATTACATTGATGTGCTCGACGAAGCATGTGAAGAACATTTTCACGAGGCTTGTAAGAGCGGGAGTTCTCCTTTACCTCATGTTGAGAACGTAGCTTCTATTGCTCCATCATTGACTCCATTTGGAGAAAGTGACTTTCTTTTGAAAGAATTTGAAGCAAGTTTAGGGGATGTGGACTTAAAATATGACGATTCTCCCTCCAATTGGGAAGAAGACATTCGTACCATTGAGAAACTTCTCAATGCGGACCATATTTCTCCTCCTTCCCCTATAGAAGTTACACACGAAGATCCGAATTTGTTACACCTTCCATCGAAAATCCTCCAGATTTAGAGCTTAAGGAATTACCGTCTCATCTTGAATACGTTTTCCTAGAAGACAATAAGAAATTACCCGTCATCATCACAAAGGACTTGAAAGAAGACGAAAAATCTCGACTTATCGACGTGCTGAAGAATCATAAGAAAGCAATTGCTTGGAAAATTTTCGACATTCGCGAAATTGATCCGAACTTTTGTACTTACAAAATTCTCATGGAAGATGACTTTAAACCCGCAATCCAAAGCCAAAGAAGAGTTAATCCTAAAATTCATGACGTCATCAAGAAAGAGGTTATCAAACTTCTAGATGCCCGAATGATTTACCCTATTTCGGATTCGCCATGGGTTAGTCCCGTCCATTGTGTGCCTAAGAAAGGTGGAATAACCGTTGTTCCCAATGAAAACAACGAGTTGATTCTTACTCGACTTGTCACGGGTTGGCGAGTTTGCATAGACTATCGCAAGCTCAATGATGCCACTCGTAAGGATCATTTCCCTCTGTTGGAAATGTGCTTTCCCAAAGAAAGTCTCGGTCACATCATTATTAGAATAGATCACGAGCTATAGAATATTTAGAACTTTGTAACTTGGAGCGACCTCCCTTAGGGGGAGATTGTTGGAAATACGTTTTACGTATTTGTGAAGGATCGGTCGCTCCAATGATAATTATGTAATGGGCTCGTGGTCCACTTAATATTGTATAGTCCATATAGCCCACATGTAGGGTGGGCTATATATATACCCCTCCTAGCATGTTAGGAGGGGGCGGGTTGGTCATTCATTCAACATTTCATTAATCTAATCTTACTTTCTCTCTCTACTTTCCTTCCCTCTCCTTTCTCTCTCTACACCTAATCTCCTTCTTCCCCATCTCATACACCAAATCCATAGATCTAATCCTTCATTTACCAAATCCTTAGAATTAGTAGGCCTTCAATTGGTATCAAGAGCCATGGTTGAATCTTAGGATTTGCTTATTTTTTATCTTTTGATTTGGTGATAAAAATCCCTTCTTTTCTAATTTTTTATCAATTTTTTCATCATTCTATCAACTTTTTATCAATTTTTATAAATTTTATCTATTTTTATTTTTTATCAGTTCTATTTTTTTTTTTCGTATGTTTTTACCATCAGTTTTTGATTATCAGTTTTTTAGTCTCATTTTATCAATTTTGTTTAAAATAATCAGTTTTTTTTTTCTTTTTCAATAATCAGTTTTTTATAATCATATTTTGTTTAATTTTTTTTTAATCAGTCATTTTTTTTATAATTTCTTAATCAGTATTTTTTTCTCAGTTTTCTTTTTCATTTTTTTTAACAGTCCAAAACAGTCAAAAAGTCCAATCTGTTAACTCAGTCCATTAGTCAATCTGTCATATCTGTCTACAGTCCAAACAGTCCAAAAATTTTCAAAAGATCTGTATTTTTCCATCTACTTTTGAGATCGAGCGATTTCATATTTTCCGAATAGGACGAAACTTTCCGAATGGTCATATTTTCCGAATAGGACAAAACTTTCCGAATGGTCATATTTTTCGAGTAGTCAAAATTTTCCGAATAAACCAAATTTTCCGAATAAACCAAATTTACCAAATTTTCCGAATAGACCAACTGTTCCGAATAGACCAAAAGTTCCGAATAGATCAAAAGTTCCGAATAGACCAAAAGTTCCGAATAGGAAAATCTTCCGAATAGGAAAATCTTCCGAATAAGAAAAACTTCCGAATTGAAAAACATTCCGAATAGATTTTTTTTTTAAAAAAAAAATAGACACTTCTATTCGGAATAAACTCGACTCGACTAAACTCTCGACTCTAACACTCTCGGTCACTCACAAACCCTCGACCCTAGACTCCAACAAACCGACACCAAATCCTCCCTCACAATCTCTCGACTCTGTTAACCCAACCAAACAGACCCACCCTCGGAAATCCCTCGTCTCACCTTTCACCCAATTCAGCCCCTCAAAATCTCTCGAACACTCAAACCCCTCCCCAACCCAAACCAACAGGACTCTCACACCATCTTCACCCAAGCCTCGAAAACCCTCGCATCACTCTCACCCTCGTCTAACATTTCTCAACCCAAGACCCTCACTCTCCCCACTCGACCTGACACCAAACGCAAACCCCCAAACTCATTTACCCACCCTCACAATACCCCAAACCAAAACCCTCTCTCGTAAACCCATCGACACAAATCAATCCGACTCCTCTCTCAACACACCCACCACCGATTCATCATTAATTAATTTTGAAAACCCTCGAACCCATAAAAACTTTGTAGACACACATCTTTCAACTAAAAATCAACACTTTACAACATCAAGACTGAAACCAACCTTTGACTCGATACACCCTCACACCAGAAAGACTCTACAGATGAAGAGAAAGACTCAACAAATCAATTAAATAACATACAATCAAATTAAGTACCTACCCGAGATCTCATAAAAGATCTTGAAGTCATTTTTTGTGGAGTGAATCTGCGGAGTATACAAAGATTATTTGTGTTTGTAAATTGATTGAGAGAGATAGACTGCGTTTTGGTTATCTGTGGAGAGAGAGAGAGTTGATTGAACCGGATATCACAAAGTAATTGACGGAGGAAACAAGAAAACAGGCGGATTGATTGGAAGAGAGAGAGAGAGAGTTGAAAGGGGAAGAAGTCGCAGGAGAGAAGAGATCTTTGTGGGAAGAGAGAGAAGAAGTAATTAAACAACTGGCGGAGATAACTAGAAAGGCGTGGGGCGGTGGGTTTATTATTACTGGGCCACGTGTTTTCTTTTGTTAGACGGACATATCAAGAAAAGTTTTTTAATTTAAGTAATTTGTTTTTAACGCAAATTAGATTTTTGTCTAAAGTTTAAAATTAATTTTCCAAAAATATATCCAATTTTTTTTTAAATCAAATCAGTTTTTTTTAGTTTTCTCTTTTTATTATTATCTTTTAAAATTTTATTTCTCTTCCTTTTTTTATTTTGAATATTTTTATTTTGGATATTTTAGTTATTTTGGATATTTTTGATTATTAATTTCTATTTTGGATATTATATTTTTTTAATTTTGATTATCAATTCATATTTTTATTTTTATTTAAATTTTTATTTTGAAAATTTTTATGATATTCCGTTATAGCCGGGACAAAGTGACGTGATATAGTGACAAGAATTATTTAGCCGATGGATTGTTAAGGCGGTTATTTTGAAAGTCAAAGTGGTAAAATAATTGACGGGTTAGACGTTTTTTATCTGGCCGGATTTGAAGTCAAATTTACGAGTGAAAGTGACGGGAGATATTTTTAGCAATTACGGATTTTTTGATCGGGTTTTATTCATAATCTTTTGAGCCGATAACAATTTTTGAGCCGAGTCGTATTGTTCAAACCCGACAACAACAACAGCCACATCATTTTTCCTCGATTACCAATGGAATCGTTAAAATCGACACTTAAAGAGGGAGAATCGTATCAAGTGCAAGCCAACTCTAGGGAAAGTGGTATAACTTCATTTCGAATGCTTCAGTATCATCTAGTTAATCTTTCACGGATTCAAGGAGGGAGCGAATTTGTGACAATCTTTGGACAAGATCGTCATATATTCATCGACTCAATTTTCACCACTTTGACCGAACTCGCCGAGCAACTCAACCGTGACAACTTTAATCACTCTGCATCGGCACTTGCATACAAGACTCTTGTGACACAACTCACGCCTTTCCTCCAATTCAATATCATCATGCCTGAAAGTTTAGTGATTTGCCAATCATTTCTTCGAGATACACATACCGAGTTTAGAGCTTTCCGTGATACAATTTTGAAACTCATGACATCGGTCTCGTCTTCGATTTATGAAAGATCTCGACTTCAGGAAGGATATGATAATAGAGTGCAAGACTCTTCGATGCAAGAGGAAACTGGTTATACGGTTGACAACTTGGAGCCTAACGATGGTACGAGTACAGAATCAGGAGGACAACATGATGCCGGTGGCACGTCAGGGAATGTTCACGAGATTTCTCTTGATGACACCTTACCCATTTATGACGCAGAGCCTGCAAACATGGTACAATGTAATGTGGTTTATGATGTATATGCTGATGACATGCCGCATATTGAGCATTCTGAACCTAATTATGACAAACATGGGATGGACAAGAGTGATAGAAATACCATTTATGATTCATCCGATGTGAGTCATAATGGGGGAGAAAGTGTTCAAAATGCTATAGTTCATCATGATAAATGCTTTATAACTGCCTCGTTAACTGATTCTGATTCCAAGATTAAAGAGCTCGAAACGATCGTAGCTCAGCAATCAAAAGATCTTGAGGATGCCAAACTTGAATTTTCTAAGAAAACGGACAAATTTGAAACATACTTTGAAAAACTTGAAAAGTCAAACGTTGTTCTTGAAAGAAAATTGGATCAAACTGTTCTAGATTCTAAAACTGAAAAGGATAATCTTTTGAAACAAATTCAACTGCTTGAATCTAAGTTGGCATCCCAAGATATCGTGCTCAAAGAAAATGAGACTTTAAAGGCCCAAGTACAGGAAAAGGTCTTTGCTATAGCTGCGTTGAAAAACGAGTTAAGGAAAAGTAAAGGACCTAGTGTGGACACTAAGCTTGAAAAACCATCAATCTTGGGGAAACCGCCTACAAATCAGTTCGTCAGATAACCTACTGCATTTGGATCCGAGCGATCACAATCCTCGAGACCGCGGTTTGCCTCCCAAGTTGATTTGGGTCATATTTCTAGAACTGTCACTCCAGCAACTAGGCCCAATGTGATCACTCCAGCTTTAGCAAGACCAAATCATATGATTGCCTCTAGTTTCCCTAAAAATACCAAGACCACGTCTAGAACTAGTTCAAATGACGTTTGCCATAAATCTGGTCAAAGGGAAGCTATTCAAAAGACACATGTAAGAGATAGCAATGTCCAACCTAGTCAGATGCCTTCTAGATTACCCAACACTGCTAACCGTAGCATGCCATCTTCTAGGAGCATCGATCAATCATCTAGGAATTATTCAGACATTAAATATGCTACTTGTAAAACATGTAGAAAATGTGTCTTTACGGCAAATCATGATGCTTGTGTCAAGAAATTACTTGATGAGGTGAACTCCCGTGCTAGAATTAAGTCCCAGTGGATAGCTAAAATAAAACCCTTTGGTAAAGTTTGGCGCCCCACTGGTAGAACTTTTACTCTTGTAGGAAACGAGTGCCCTTTAACTAGGATAGTCTCTGATTCTACGAAGACTACTAGGGAGGAAATTGCAAAGGATGATACATCACTTAAGCCTGAACTTAAGGTTTTCTATAAAAGGAAACGTTTGCCAACTAAGACAAGTGAATCATCTCCTCAGGCCACCTCTGACACAAGTAAAGCCAACCGTGAACCCCCACGTGCCTCTAAAATTGATATTGCTAACCCACGTCAAAGCATGCAAATTCCTAATGAGATTGCAGGTACCAAAGTTGATGTTCCAAAAGAACGAAGCGGTCCAATCGTTGTGTACCGTTCAACTAAGGACACTCTTAGAGTTTGGTTGCTGAAGAAGCAGATATCAGAGAAACAAATGTCTCAGGGGATTCATGGATAAGCTGCACTAGGACTTATAGTCACATCACAGACTATAACTCGCTCATCAAAGAAAGGAAAGTTTATCGCCGATGATAAACTTATCCTAAAAACGAGAAATTCATTTTTCTCGGGCATGAGCTTATATCAAAAACATTCCAAGTTTTTTAAGCTCATGCATTAAGGCTTATAGATAAATGACAGTCTATAACCCATTCTTCAAAGGCAGGAAAGTTTATCGCCGATGATAAACTTATCCTTACAACGAGAAATTAATTTTTCTCGGGCATGAGCTTATATCGAAAACATTCAAAGTTTTTAAGCTCATGCACAATGATTTACAGTTAAATGTCAGACTGTAACTCGAACTTAAAATAAAGGAAAGTTTATCTTTTATGATAACTTATCCTCTTAACGAGAAATTCACCTTTCTCGGTCATGAGCTTGTATTAAAACATTCGAAGTTTTAAGCTCAGAAAGGAAAGTGTATCTTTTAAATAAGAGAACTTTTCTTCATAACGAGAAATTAACCTTTCTCGGTCATGAGCTTTCCGTTAAAACAGTCAAAGTTTTCAAGCTCATGAAACACGACTTCTAAGTAAATGTCAGCTTAGGACTCGTTCTTTAGATAAAAGGAAAGTTTATCGCCGATGATAAACTTATCCTTAACAACGGGAAGTTTACAACTTCTCGGACTTGAGCTCGTTTTATAAGATATTCAACATCTTAAGCTCAAGTAATTGGTTTTCAAAACTTTGAACACAATTTTTCGAGAATTTCTCAAAAGGTTTTTCTAAATCTTTCAAAATTGTGTGTTCAAAAATGTTTTGATAACAAGAGCATGTCTTCTGGAATCGATAATATTTACGAACCTAGAAATGTCATTCAATAATGATACGGGGTTGTAAATAAAGTTCGAGCAGAAGTTCAAACTTTTAAAACATGCTCAAAATGGTTTGCTATTATTTCAGATAGCAACCCGCTTTTCATAATCAAGTCAAGCATTTCACCGGAAAGCTTTGACTCAACAACGAGAATTAAACTTCTCAGGGACGTGACGAGGTGACCAACATTCGTGAACAAGAACCATGTGCTTCTTTCATATGTTGTTCTCCATTATTCAGGTCCAACCTCGTACATTGCTAATCTTGTGAATTCATTATTATCTATGACCTTTGCACGTAATAAATACCTTACACTTGTGTTTAAAAGGTATTTAATTTACGTTTCAAGTACACCCTCATTAATTTGAGGGGGAGCTTGTTAAAATCATGAAGATAATTGGATTTGCATTTTTCTTCCCAAATTTTCTTAAAATGCTATTAAATCAATTGATATTAAAAACATCGATTGGGTTAATATTTTTAATATGGGGGAGAAAATGTGATTTAATATGGGATATGATCAATCATAAATGGTTTGACTTGACGTGTTAGCTCATCCCGACATGTGTGAAATGTTTTTGAATATCGTAGCATATGTTAAGGGGGAGCAAAATGGATTTGCACTTCAAAATGGATTTCATGGTGACATACACTTACCCAAAACATCTCTTTTCACGACGATGAAGATTGTGGTGACATAAGGATGGTAGGATAGGTTAAAGTCCAATGATTTCTCTAGAACCGGAGGAATCTTCCCAAGGACATTCCATAGCTAGAAATAGTAGTCCTTAGGAACGATGGAGAAAGATTGTGAACGTAGCTGAATGCCGACCAAGTACTTAAGTTAGCACTGGAACAATCACAACAAGGTGCTAGTGATGACGTATTGGTAAGCATTGAAGGGGTTGAAGAATGAAAAAGAATTGTAAAGATAAAGGGTGTAAAGAAAGAAGCCCTCCTTACAACTTTAGGCAAAAACCGGGTCAATACATATGCTATTGAGGTCATTTTTGTTAATGATTCTCGGTATTGAAGAAAGACATCATGGACCCAGTGATGCAATGCACAACCCTTTCCTAGCTAACTCAAATATCTCTCAAAAGGTATTTGTTTTAATCACACGGAGATCAACACATTATCTACTGGTTTATTCACTCCGAATAAATTGGTATTGAAAAGGTGGCACTCCTCTCCAGCCTCCGATCACTAAAATCCAAAATGCACGATCGAGTCTAGAGCCATTTGAGATCATCAAATATCTCATTAGGACACACTTTCATTATTCCTTGCTTGTTCACACAATGTGAAAAGTAAGAAAGATCTTAAGAGTCCTACGCAAAATCTTCATGATCTTGCCTGAACATCCGAGTAATACGAAAGTATTTACAATGAAGATGGAAATCCTTCTTGAGCGAATATCAAAAAGCTCATGGTAGGTGACTTGTGCGATTCTTTATGAATCAAACTTGTGATAACTGGAAAGCAACAGTGGTTTAATTCTTAAATGAATTTAAACACGTTCCAGGCTTCTACGCATTATCATATGATCTTGCCAGAACATTCAGAGTGACTCTTTATTGATCACAGTGACGAGTGGAAATCCTTCTAGTGTTAACATCAAACAGCACTTGGTAGGTAACTTGCAAGATTCTTTATGAATCAAGCTCGTGACAACTGGAAAGCAACGATGGTGCGGTTCTTAATTGAACTTCACTTGTTCCAGGAACATGAATTGACGGCTTCAAATCATACGGATAATATTATCCAAATGATTCACTCTTTACGTTCGCAGTCAGCTTTGGACGGTCGAGTAAAGAGAACGGGTTTACCCGCGAAATCTTGTCAAGGAGGTTCTTTATTGAAACTACCTGTCACAAGTACGATATTTAATATCGTCCAACGGTCTTCACCGACCGGAGGTAAAATGCTACCGAATTAGAATGAAATGTTCAAGGCCATTTCATCCGTGTATATGGTTTGTTGCTAACTGTCTTATGCAACGTAACAAGAAGGTAGCATTGCGGTGTATAATCCAGAAGAAGTCGTCACCACATGCTTATATTACATACACTTAGTACTTCAACAAATTCAAGAAAGTCTGAAGGTCAAGTCTTCCGCTGTATCACTCTGAAGCTTTCAAGAATTTAAAGGTATAAGTATGTGGAACATGAAGTCACAAAGAGGCAAATTTCACAAGTGATGAATGCACAAGGTCAAGGCAAGGAAACATGCTCAAGAACTAAAGTCAAAGATCACTTCAAGCATATTCACAAGAACAAGATCGAAGACTCAAGAATAGTATGCTAGGTTTAAGATTTTGTAAAATGGTGTGACCTCCCTTAGGGGGAGATTGTTGGAAATGTGCTTTCCCAAAGAAAGTCTCGGTCACATCATTATTAGCATAGATCACGAGCTATAGAATATTTAGAACTTTGTAACTTGGAGCGACCTCCCTTAGGGGGAGATTGTTGGAAATACGTTTTACGTATTTGTGAAGGATCGGTCGCTCCAATGATAATTATGTAATGGGCTCGTGGTCCACTTAATATTGTATAGTCCATATAGCCCACATGTAGGGTGGGCTATATATATACCCCTCCTAGCATGTTAGGAGGGGGCGGGTTGGTCATTCATTCAACATTTCATTAATCTAATCTTACTTTCTCTCTCTACTTTCCTTCCCTCTCCTTTCTCTCTCTACACCTAATCTCCTTCTTCCCCATCTCATACACCAAATCCATAGATCTAATCCTTCATTTACCAAATCCTTAGAATTAGTAGGCCTTCACCCTCTCCCTTTCATGGATCAAATGCTCGAGCATTTAGCGGGTAATGACTACTATTGCTTATTAGACGGTTTCTCTGGGTATTTTCAAATTCCCATCGATCCTAAAGACCAAGAGAAAACCACATTCACTTGTCCTTATGGAACATTTGCTTACAAAAGAATGCCTTTCGGCTTATGCAATGCTCCCGGGACTTTCCAAAGGTGTATGATGGCTATATTCCATGATATGGTTGAAAAAACTATGGAAGTCTTCATGGATGATTTCTCGGTCTATGGTGATTCTTTCTCTACTTGCCTTGCCAATTTAGAACGTATGCTCAAACGGTGTGAAGACACTCGTCTCGTTCTTAATTGGGAAAAATGCCATTTCATGGTAAAAGAAGGTATTGTTCTTGGTCATAAAATCTCCAAAGCCGGTCTTGAAGTCGACCGTGCTAAAGTTAAGTGATTGCTAAATTACCTCCACCTTCAACCGTGAAAGGCGTGAGAAGTTTCCTTGGTCATGCGGGCTTCTATCGTCGTTTCATTCAAGATTTTTCTAAAATCGCTAGCCCGATGACCCACCTCTTGGAAAAAGATACTCCTTTTATCTTTTCTAAAGAGTGTCTCGAATCTTTCAATCTTCTTAAGGATAAACTAACTAAGGCACCGGTCTTGGTTACCCCTAATTGGGAGTTACCTTTTGAATTGATGTGTGATGCTAGCGATTTTGCTATTGAAGCAGTTTTGGGACAAAGAGTGAACAAACACTTCCAACCAATCCATTATGCTAGCAAGACAATCATAGGGGCTCAATTGCATTATACCACTACCGAAAAAGAGCTTTTAGCTATAGTGTATGCTTTTGAAAAATTCCGCCCCTATCTTGTCCTTTCCACCACCATTGTGTATACCGATCATTCCGTGTTGAAGTACTTGTTAACTAAACAAGATTCCATACCAAGACTTCTTCGTTGGGTTTTACTCCTTCAAGAATTCAAAATTGAAATTCGTGACAAGAAGGGAGCGGAAAACCTAGCCGCGGATCATCTTAGTAGACTCGAGGATCCTTATCAAGGGGAGCTCCCAAATCAAGAGATTAATGACTCTTTTCCCCTTGAAGACTTGATGTCTATTAACTCCAATCTTGATGAAACCCCATGGTTTGCGGACATTGCAAACTCTTTAGCGGGTGGAATTCTTATGGAAGGGTTAGTGTCCCAACAAAAAAAAAGTTCTTCAAGGACATTAAACACTATTATTGGGACGACCCTTACCTTTTCAAACAATGTGCGGATCTTGTCATTCGTCGGTGTGTTGACGGGCCCGCAGCTTTACAAATCTTGGAAGCTTGCTATAAAGGACCCATCGGTGGTCACTTTGGTCCCAATTACACCGCGAAGAAAGTTTTCGACTCTGGATTTTATTGGCCCACCATTTATCATGACGCTCATGAAATGGTTAAACGTTGTGATGCTTGCCTAAGACAAGGCAAGATCACACATCAAGATGAGATGTCTCAAAATTTCATCCAAGAATGTGAAATCTTTGAAGTATGGGGCATCGACTTTATGGGGTCATTTTCATCATCTAAAGGGAACAAATACATCCTCGTAACCGTTGATTACGTCTCTAAATGGGTTGAAGGAAAGGCTTTACCTACTAACAATGCGAGGGTGGTTGTGAACTTTCTGAAACAACTATTTTCTCGATTCGGTGTTCCTCGTGCTATCATCAGTAACCGCGGGACTCATTTTTGTAATGATCAATTTGCTAGAGTCATGGCTAAGTACGGTGTCAATCATCGTCTTTCCACCGCTTATCATCCCCAAACAAATGGTCAAGCCGAGATTTCTAACCGTAGACTGAAGAGAATCTTAGAACGTACTGTGGGAGAGCATCGTGCCTCGTGGGCCGATAAGTTAGATGATGCTTTGTGGGCTTTACATACCGCATATATGACACCTATTGGTTGCACTCCATATCGTCTTGTGTATGGGAAGGCATGCCACCTCCCCATTGAGTTGGAGCACAAGGCTTATTGGTCCTTAAAGTGGGCTAATTTTGATATCAACAAAGCCGGTGATCTTAGGAAGATCCAACTAAATGAGCCAAATGAACTTAGGAATGAAGCTTATGAGAATTCATTGATCTACAAGGAGAAAACCAAGCTCATTCATGATTCTAGGATTAAGAACCCAGAGTTTCACATAGGTGATCAAGTTTTACTCTTTAACTCTCGGTTGAAAATTTTCTTGGGCAAGCTTAAGAGCCGTTAGTCTGGTCCATTCACCGTCGCCAAAGTCTTCCCATATGGCACCATTGAGCTTTCTCAACCAAATGGGCCTAATTTTAAAGTGAATGGCCAACGTGTGAAGTTTTACTTTGGTGAGGACATCTCTCATGAGATGATTCCATCCCTCACCACGTTTCCCTTGATTTAGTTCTGGGTCGAGTCAGGCTCGTGACTCGGTTAACAAAAACAAGCGCTTCTCGGGAGGCAACCCGTTGATCTATCCTTTACCCGTTTTCATAATAAGTGTAGGGGGAGCCACGTAGGTGTTTGTTGTCTTGTTTCTTATGATGTGCAGGGATAAAGCTTCAAAGAGGACTTTTGATGATATTTGACGACCCGTGATCCCGTGTACCCGTCTTCCCGGTTCTATCCTAAACTGTCGTGATTCAGTATTTCATATCTTATATGTTCACATTGAAATCGCTATAGTTGTCCTTTCCTTAGCAAGATTTAAACAAAGTGCACAATGTCCTAAGCGTATGGGAGTTCACTTCCACATGCTTAAACATTGAGGACGATGTTTATATCAAGTGTAGGGGACTTCTAGCGAAGTTAAGTGGGCTTTTCCATTAATTTGTCCTCATTTTAACCGGAAAAATTTAATTTTTCGACATTTTTCAAAATTTTAAATCTATTTTGGCCTAGAAGTATAGTAGTATTTTCCTTTGTTATCGTTATTTACTTTCTTTGCTAGAATAATTTTTTAATAAAGTTGTTTTTATAGAAACTAGAAGGGGGGGGGGGTGAATAGTTTCTCTTCGATTGGCAACCAAATTAAAATTACTTTCAATTTGGTTTGTATCAAAACTATTTTTTGCTTGAAGTTAAGTTGCATAATGATTAGGTTCAATTCAAATGCACTAGTAAAGATAATAGGTAAGTGTAATGATAATGAAATAAGTAAAGAGTAAGGAAGGAGACAACCTAGTGGGAAGACACCAAGATTTATAGTGGTTCGACAACGAGGCTCTATCCTCGTTTCTACTCCACTCCTCGAGTACACCTACTCGAGATTTCCACTATATCCACAAGCTCCCTTCTTGGCAGAGAAAACCTTACATCGTCGCTTACATTATTTTCCGACACTAAGCTAAATGTCGAGACCTAATCTTTAGCTAGGACCAATCTACACAACGTTGCCTACTTCACAATTTAACGACACAAGGCTAGATGTCGAGTTCTAATCTTAAGGTAGAACCAATCTTCACGACGTTTCCTACTTCACCATTTTACGACACAAGGCTAGATGTCGAGTTCTAATCCAAAGCTAGAACCAATCTTCACGACTCTTCACTTTGAAGCTAAGTGAGAACTTCACACAACACAACTACTAATCACTTTCAAGTTTAGTAAGAACTCACAAGACACAACCACATCACTTTATAGTTTAGTGAGAACTACTAATCAAATCTATTACAACTCAACTAGACATATCCAAGTACACACATGTAGCTTGGATTTACACAACATAAATCCAAGCAAACACATATGCAATGGATGTGCACAACAAATCCAAGTATTCACAAATAACTTGGATGAACACAACTAGTCCAAATATTTATAAATACAATGGATTGACATAAAACAAAAAGGGTATCATGATGAATATGACTAGCTCATAGATTCATCTTTATCACAACACTAGTGAGTGAGTGATCTTCTCATTATACAAGGTAAAGGAGGGGATCAAGAGGATAATCATATGTAAACATCCTTAACACTTTAAGTGATCATTTACTAATGATTATGCTATAGAAAAGAGAAAGGGGGCTGAGAAAAACGTCCAAGAGGCTTGTTGGAAAATGAGATTTGACCCACTATTTAAAGGAGACAAAGTATAACGGATATATAACGGCTATCTGGGCGCGGTACCTTATCTAGCCCGACGGTTCCATATCGCTAGGGAACCGCCTAGCTACTTAAGGTACCGCCCCTAGAGTACACTCCATTTTTTGTCTTTTAGTAGGGTAGGAATATCTGAGGTATTTGAAGCCTTCAAAGGATATTCTAATAGCATATGGAATATGCTATTTTTAAATTTTCATTTTCCATTTTAATAAAACATTTTCTAAAAAAGAAAGTTTATTAAAAAGTCTTTTGTCATATTAACAAAAGTGAGTTTTAAGGATAATCATTTTGATGATCACTAAGTATGATTAAGAAAGGTTAGTGATATGATTATTACCTTGATGATAGTGTTAGTTAAATAATTCGTTTTGTGTTTTACACTAAATGTTTTGTATAGTTTGTTGTGATCAAAACTAAGAAAGATTAGTTAACACTAATAATGTTTTTAGGCATCACTTGCATTAACAATCTCCCCCTTTTTGATTACGACAAACGATAAACTCATTTACGTAGAAACACAAAATATCGAATTATTAACGAGTTTATCACTATCATTTCTCCCCCTTTGTCGTAGCAAAAAGGTTAGCACAAGTCTTTTGAAGAAAATCAGACTTTGCTAGTAGCTCCCCCTTGCTTGGGTCACCAAGTATGTGAGCTAAGGTGACATGCTACACAAAGGTTAGTAGAAAGAAAAGAAACACCAATGTATATATGATCACTACCTACTAAGTAACTTGAGAGGGAGAGAGTGAAGAAATCTCAAATTAGAAGCAAGTATTTTGCTAAGTATGTCCAAAAAGGTAATTGACAAAATCAAGCTTCAATCTAATGAAGATGATAAACTTGTCAATGGGTTAAAGTTTAGAATTGATGGAATCACCCATAAGCAATTGTAAAAATTAACCATGATCAACTCAAAAGAGTACTAAGGAAATAACACACAAACAACACAAAGGTTACATAAAAGAAAAGACATAACAAGGTAGATAGTCATACACACAATATGAGTATCTAAAGCAAAAAAAATATGGAAAATAAACCACTAAGCATAAACTATTCTAATAGTGATAATTTTGCAAGATTGCTTTAAAAAAAATAAAAGACTCTAAAACAACTAAAGTAATAAAGACTCTAAGAGTAGTTAGTCCTTTAGTTGGAAAAATAAGACGACGATGCATCATTCGAAGTTTTGTCCACGGGAACGAAAGCTTGAATAGGAGGTCGAGTGAGGAGGAATTCAATGAAATTTAACTTCTCATATAAATGAGCAAGTTCAATTTGTTGAAATCGACAACAAGCACACGAGGATCCATGATGCAACACAAAATCATTTGATGGGGGTAGGGCATCAAACCTAGGGTTTGGTGGTGGTGGGGTAATGGGGTAGGAAATGTTTTCACAGTGCCTTGTGAGGTTTGGGAAGGTTGAAAGGTCATTGAGTTGAGGGGTGTTGAAGGATTGAGGTGGTGGGGGAACATTTTCTTTTGCTCCGGTGATGGGGTTAATGGTATAAGTCTCATTCCAATACTTGATTGGAGAGAAGGTAGGGTTTTTGGGTGGTTTGGAAGAAGATGGTTCATTCTTCTTAACCCAAATAGGTCGAACCGAGATTTTTGGTTTCTTAGAAAGCTTGGATGAGGAAGCTTTAGGTGAGTGGGGTTGTGACAAAGAAATGTCAAGGTTAGGAATGGAGGAGTTAGGCATTGTGAAGGTGTGAGAATGAAATCTCAAGGTTGGGAAGGTGTGATAATGAAGTCTCAAGGTTGTGTGAGAGTGAATTCTCAAGGTTGGGAAGGTGTGAGAATGAAATCTCAAGGTTGTGTGAGATTGAATTCTCAAGGTTGGGAAGGTGTGAGAATGAAATCTCAAGGTTGGGGTATAAGTAAAATGTAATCAAGGTAAGAATTTGAATACAAAATGTGAAGTGTCAAGGAATGTTTACCCAAATTGAGCAAACAAGGAATCTTGACAGGGTATAGGGTTTAAAGAATTTTGACCAAAAACGTGTCAAAAGTCATTTACTGCCCGCGGTACCTTATAGGGACCGGCGGTTCCTTATCACTTAAGGAACCGCGGGACTTTAAGGATCCGCGTGCAGTGGACTTGAAACCAAGTTTTTCCATGGTTTTGAGAAAGACTAAGACTTTTTCAAAAAATTGCAAATCTTGGAATTTTACCTCTATTAGCAATAAATTATGCTAGGGTTGCATAAAAGCAACACATTCACAAAGAATGTTTTGACAAAGGGTGACAAAATATTTAGATATTATTTTGAACCAATTTTTAGTCAAGTTTTTAGAGTTTGTGATAGATTTAGGTTCAATTTTAATTTCAAATTAAAGTTGATTAATGTGCACATAAGAATAGGAACACATAAAGCTAAATCCATTAACTAACTTCATGAAAAACTCATGAAGGAAGAAAGTACAATGACAAATAAAATTCAAGAACAACTAACTAATACAAAGTTAGCTTAATACTAGATCTAGATGAGTAGTCTTCTTTGGCTTGGTTTTGTTAAAAAAACTTATTAAGAAAACTCATCATTCATCTCCTAGGTGGAGGCATGGAGAACAAGGTAAGCAAGAACTCTTACAACCTCCTATGTAGTCCAAACATCTCCATCCTAAGGTTATGGATGATGTAGTGGTTGTAGAGGCAATATGGACAATTAGGACCATGAGTCTCTTGAAACCCATAGTAAGGATCACCCAAAAGGAGGGAAAGTGGGACACCCAAAATTGGAATGTTTGAGTTTAGTGGAGGTGGAGGAGGCATGTTCTCCAAGGGTGATGTGGGTGAGAGTGGAGTCGTGTTCCCCAAAGGAGAAATGGGTGAGTGTGGAGGTATGTTCTCCAAGGTTGGTGAAATGGGTGAGTTAGGAGGGGTAAATGGTGAAGTCACCAAGGTGTCATCAAAGTCATTCACAAAAGGAATGCTTTGGATAGGTTAGGGTTGTGTGGTCACATCCAAGTGTGTACTTGGAGTGAATGGTGAAGAGAGCTCATTCATTCTTGAGTTGAATGAAGAGGAGGTAGAACCAATGGAGTGGTTAGTACCATGGGTGGATGTTGTCTTACATGGTACAAGGGGTGGTGAAGGTGATGAGGAAATGAGGATTGGAACCATCTCATTTTTGGGTGTGTGAAAGGGTGAGGAGTTAGGCTTGGGTACCTTAATCCTAATCTTAAGTGTTTTCCTAGGGGTGTTTGAGGTTATTGTAGAAACCATGGTTGACAAGGGTGGTTTAAGGGTTAGGGAAGGATGCTTGTTGTGTGAAGAACATGACTAACAAGGTGGGTTTAAATGGGTGAGGGGATGATCCAAACTAGTAATGGGTTAAAATCATTTTAGGTGAATAATGAATTTAGGTAACCTAGTTTAGGAAATATGCAGGTTTTTGCAAAAAATCATGCAAAGTTTACATAGATTTAAGAAAATAGTGTAAAGCAAAAGATTTTGTCAGACACAGTGGCGGCGGTTCCTTATCAAGGACCGGCGGTTCCTTATCGATAAGGATCCGTTGGTCGATATGGAATCGCGACCAGAGGTCTTTCAAAAGTTTCACATCCCAAATATTGGTTAACCCAGATTTTTACCAAAGGATTCACAAGTCAAAGTTAACTACTGATCAAAATCTAAGAAGCTAACTATCATAAGGAATGCACAAAGCTATGTAAATCACAAACATGATGGCATAAAAAATTTTAGGACCAAAATAAATAGTAATCCAAACATGTAGCATAAGTTGATACACAACTAAACCAAAGTAATAAAAATAAGCAAATGTTTTAAGCATCACAAGACAAGTAAACTTTGACAAAATTCAAAGTCTTCACCTCCGCTTCTTGCCTAATCCCTTGATCATTTTTCCCAATTACTTGATTCCCTTTCTTGACTCAATCCGGTGTTCATGCAAATCACCTTGGGTTCGAAGATTTTGACGGTAAAGTTCCTCTAAATTGAGATTATTAGGAACTTCACTAGAGGAATGGTGAGGAGGGGAAGCAATGTTATCTAAACCATCCACGAATGAGTTTGTGGAGTGGTGAGAAGAACTCGAAGAATCAATGGGAGCACTTGTGCCAATGCCATCACCATCACTTGTTGGCATATCCATGTCCTCATCATTGAACTCTTGTTGGTCGGATTTACGATCACATCTTGTCTTTCTCTTATATACCTCTTGAATAGGTAGCATGACCCGTTTGACCGGTTGAAACTGAGAAAGATCAAGATTTGGAAAATCACGGCCAACCCTTTTAAAAAGGCGAGTGAGAAGCATTGCGTAAGGGAGGTTTGTTTTAGGCTTGTGAATAGCATAATTGATGACGTATAGTCCCCAGTCGGGTCAGGAACCCGGCCCACGGGTACTACCCGTATCTAGCCCATCACAGATGGGTGGGAATAATGTCATTTGAGCTTATGGGCTTGAATGAACAGTAACCGCACACATGTGTGCGGCCCACGGCCCGACATGGCCGATACAGGGTTAGACAGAATCATATTCTGTCTATGATTAGGATTTTCCCCAATAAAGAGGATATTCACTCACCATATTTAGAAGATAACAATCAATCTAATTCTGGTACTTATCCTTTCCTTGGGGCCGAAGTATCAGTGACAGCCCATTAGGGTTTCACTGCCTATAAAAGGAACCCCCAAGGGTTCCACAAAGGTATTACGTTCTATATACTCTCAACTCACTCGACTCCTATAAACCCTAACCGATTACTTACTCTCACGTCGGAGCCTAATCGTGGGAAACATTCCCACGGTAAGCCTAACGCGTGTTGTTTAGTGTGTAGGATCCCAACCATACAGTTCACTTGGTGCAGGAGCCGGAACCCAGCCAACCCGAATTAAGCCTAATTCGGGTCTAGCAAGGATCACCCAACTTTTGCATCAACAAGTTGGCGCCATCCGTGGGAGCCATTACACTAAGCTAGAGAAAAAACTCATCTTGAACTCTCAATGACGAAGGGGCATCCCCAAGCTAATCCCAGGAACATAAATCCTGGAAATCGGAAGTCCCAAGGGGAAGGGATACTCATCCCCAATCAATCCCCTAGCCGTCCAACGGGCGGACAGAACAACCGCAGTGGTTTTCAGTCAATGGGAGTGACGAGCACGATCTCTATGACTCCTCCACCTACTTCGACCCTGGACAACCCTGACCCAGGGAGTGCGCCCAATCCCCCTAACAAGGAGCCGCGCAGACCGTCGATTGAGGAAGAAGTAGAAGTCCAACCACTCAGCGAGGAAGATCTCACTCGGGTTCTCACGCAGAACTTTGATAGGATCATCCCAGGGATTGCATCAAGGTTGAATCTAGGAAGGAACCTCCAATCTAGACTCAGCTTTGGCAATGCCGGACCAAGCACCTCTTCCTAAAATCAGAGGAAAAGTAAGACCCGGCCTCAGGAGCGGAGCCTCTTCGAGGAAATTCCCCAACCTAGGAATGTGTTTAAGCGCATAGGAGATCGCCTCATGCAGGAACTAACGCAGTCTCGGGAAGGGGAAGAGAAGTCTGACGGTTCACCTGAGCGACCAGATCTGGAACTGACCAGAGCCACTCGCCGCACAAGTGTGTGGGATAGGATGAACACTGGAAAGAAGGCTCCTGCCTCTTCTCAAAAGAGTGGTCCTCACCCAAGAGATGGGGCACCACCCCCCTCTCCAGATCCATCAGGAGAGGACGCGGATGACCATCCGCCCAAGCGTCGCCGACCTAGGCGTACTCCTCCACCACCACCAAACAATGATGAGTATTATGGTGGCCCCTATTATCGAGAGGCAGAAGCGGAGGATCTTTCCCGCCCGTGGTGTGACCCGTGGGAAGACCCTAGGCTCACCCGTCCATGGGCGGATCCCAGGGAAGATCCTTTTACCCTCTGTATACGAAACTACTCCGAGGACACAAAACGTCGCATGCCGGCGTGTGTCAAGACTTATGATGGAACTGCTGATCCGGATGATCACCTCAAAATATTTGATACACAGGCTAAGATCGAGCGATGGCCCATGCCTATATGGTGCCAAATATTCAATTCAACTTTGATCGGCAATGCTCGTGACTGGTTTGAGGGACTCCTCCCGTGAAGTATTGATAGCTTCTCTGAACTACACACTACGTTCAAGAATAATTATACTCAGCGGAAGAAGTATAATAGGGATCTGGTCTCATTGGCAACTGTTAAGCAACGGCCGGGAGAGTCAACAGAAGCTTTCACTGAACGCTTCAATGACGAGTGCACACGCACGAAAACAATGTCGGGACTCCTGAAAATTTCCGACTACATGCATGCCATAACGGACAGGGAATTAATCAGGCGTCTCAATGACAAGCGTCCGGAGAGATATGATGACCTCATGGAAAGGGTCAAAAACTTCATAGAGGGAGAAACAGTGGTTGCTGCGGCCTATCCTTCCAAAGGAAACGGCTACCGATCGAGCGACCAGTCCAGGAGACAGTCGGGCGGTCAAAGCAACCAGAACAATAGTAGGGGCTCAGATTACAAGAGCCAAAACAAAGGAGGACGGTCGGACGATAAGTTTACCCCTCTAAAGATGTCCTACCGGGAGATCTTGCTGACGGAAGGGGCAAATTTTCCAAGGCCTCCCCCAATGACGACTCCGCTGGACCGTCGCCAAGGAAATCGTTTCTGTGAGTTCCATAACGACAAGGGACATGGCACGGAGGAGTGTATCCAGCTCAAGAAGCATATTGAGTCACTGATCAAATCAGGTAAACTCAAGCATTTGGTTAAAGATTGGAAGGATGGAAAAGACAACAAGAAGTATGACAAGAAGGATCCCCAAAAGGACAAACCTTCGACCATATACATGATCCAATCCAGACAACGCCGCACGAGGCAGAAAATTAGTCAAAAAATTTCATGCGGCAGGGAAATCTCATTCCCTCTCATCACAGCAAGCGATGTGATTGATGCGCCTCTCACTATTGAGATAAGCATTGGAACACACAATGTTCGTCGCATGTATGTGGATGGGGGGTCATCAGCAGAAGTACTGTATGAACATTGTTTTGTGCAGTTACAACCAGAAATAAGAAGCCAACTGGTACCGGCCATGGCGCCGCTCGTTGGTTTTAATGGAGACACCATCTGGCCGATAGGGCAACTGCGTCTGCTTGTAACCATTGGGAATGAGGAACACTCCACCATTGCGTGGATGAACTTTATGGTGATACGCTCACATTCTCCATACAATGGGATCATAGGCAGACCAGGTATTCTGGCCATATGTGCGGTACCTTCCACGGCACACGGAATGATCAAGTTCCCTGTAGAAGGAGGAATCGTCACCATTTACAACACAATCGTACCAGCATCCGAGTGTCATACCGTGACAACACCGATTCCGCCCGTTCCACCTAAGGATGGATCACCACCTCCCAATTGGAAGGTGGCAATCCATCCTGATTATCCGGAACAGGAGGTATCCATAGGAGGAATGCTCTCGGATAGCGGCAAGAGGTCCATGTGGTCTCTCTTAAAAGCAAACTTAGACATATTTGCATGGGAGCCAAAGCACATGACAGGCGTACCAGCGCGATAGCAGAACATAAGCTCCAGATCCGCTAGGGGTATCAACCTGTCAAGCAAAAGAAGCGCGGCCAGGCACCTGAACGCAGCCGAGTAATACTGGATGAAGTACGGAAGCTAGTGGACGCGAGTATCATGCGCGAGGTTTACTACCACGAGTGGTTATCCAATCCAGTCATGGTCAAAAAACATGACGGAAGTTGGCGCATGTGTGTGGATTTCACGGATCTGAACAAAGCCTGTCCACAGGATTGTTACCCGTTACTGGAGATTGACTGGAAGGTGGGATCTCTATGTGGATATCCCTTTAAGTGCTTCCTAGACGCATATAAAGGATACCACCAGATCCAGATGGCGGAGGCGGACGCAGAGAAGACGGCGTTCCATACCAGTCAAGGCGTATATTGTTATACGAAAATGCCGTTTGGGCTAAAGAACGTCGGTGCTACATACCAGCGGCTTGTGGACAAAGCCTTTGACTCACAGATAGGCCGCAACCTGGAAGTCTATGTGGATGACTTAGTCATAAAAAGTCATACGGAGGATGCACTTCTCTGGGATGTCCAAGAGACATTCGACACACTGAGGAGGATTAATATGAAGCAAAACCCAAAGAAATGCACGTTTGGAGCAACGGAGGGAATGTTCCTTGGATATATGATTGATCCAAATGGCATCAGACCTTGTCCAGAGAAAACGGACGCAGTGATACAGCTAGCATCCCCTCAGACACGGAAAGAGGTGCAATCTTTAAATGGGAAGTTGGCTGGGCTAAATAGGTTCTTATCAAAGTCCGCAGAGAAGTCACTACCCCTATTTAAAACACTCAAGAAGTTCATTAGGAAGGGAGAATTCCGGTGGACAAAGGAAGCCGAGGAATCCTTTGGTCAACTCAAGCAACATCTTGCATCTCTCCCTATGCTAGTAGCTCCCCGGCCAAAGGAGGAGCTCATTATGTATCTATCAGCCACGCATGGAGCAATAAGTGCGGTACTCATGACGGATAGGGATACGGTACAAACTCCGGTCTACTTCATAAGTAGAACATTACAAGGGCCGGAGTTGAATTACTCCTCTATGGAAAATTGGTTTTGGCACTAGTGTTTGCTACAAAACGGTTACGCCGATATGATAGGTGTGTAAACACCCATCTTTTCTACCACTTAATTACAATAATAACCGGACCAAAACGTGTATTTTATGTCTTTTATGTCGGAATTATGCGTGGTTTGTGTTTTTGTTGTGATTTAGGATGAAAAGGTGAAAAGTGGAGAAAACACGGACATTCACGGGCATTTACGGACTTTTATTGAAGAAAAGGATGAAAGACGAAGTCAAGAAGTCAAGAGTGCTAAAAGAACGGAAGTCCACGACCAATTCTGAAGATTTATCGAAGAAAAAGTCAAAAGACGGAAGTTTATCAAAAGCCGAAGAATTCAAGTCTATTTTATTGAAGAATTTAAAGACGAGTTCGAAGAAATCCCGAAGCCAAAAGTCCTTTAAGTCCAAGTTTAAAGAAGATTAGAAGAAAAGGACTAATGACGCAATTAATGAAGATTAATAAAAGGAGGGACTTAAGCTTGTAATTAAGAAGAAATGAAAGAGGGGAGGAAACTTCCTTAATCCTCCCCTATAAATAGTCATTAGGATAGTCATTTCTTTCTTGTTGGCTAAGTGTGACAATTAGCTCTTCCACCATTTAAATACCTTGTCATTTACTTTTCTTGTCAAATTTAAATACCTTGTCTTGCACCTTAAATTCATTTAATTTCAAGTAAGTTTTCCTTTAATTATTGTCAATCTTTACTTTATCTTGTCAATCTCTTATCTACCTTTCTTAATATTTGATTTATGTGTTTATGTTTATGTTCATGTTCATGCTTTTATTTTGATCAAAGTGATTGTTGATTATTGTGGGTAAAGTTGTTAAATTTCTTGTTTTTCATTGTTTGTTGATGTTACTGTTGATTCGTTACTGTTTAGATTAATCTTCGTGTTGATTTTGGTTGAATTTTGTGTTAGATCGTGTTTGTCTGTAATCCCTTGTTCTTCGGGGGAGTTTGTTGTGTATCTGATCTTTCCAGGTGAAAACTTCCAAATCAAGACAAGGGAGTCTGTTCATTCGGAACTTCCAAAGTTCCGAGTCAAGGTTTCATCCGGAAGATTTGGGATTAGCAAGAGTTCCGAGCCAAACTTGTTCATCCGGAACATTCAAAGTTCCGGATGAAGGGTAACTTCCGAACCAATAGTCATTCATTCGGAAATCAAAAGTTCCGAACCAGAAAAGCTTCATTCAGAACTTAAAAGTTCCGGATCAAGCACTGTTCATTCGGAACTCCAAAAGTTCCGGATCAGTGATCGTTCATTCGGAAGTTTCCAAAGTTCTGAACCAAGAGCTGTTCATTCGGAACTTAAAAGTTCCGAATAAACTTCCGGATCAAGGGGCAAGTTCCGATTCAAGAAGTGTTCATTCGGAAGTCTGAAACTTCCGAATCAAGGGGCTTCATTCGGAATCTTCCGAATCAAGGGTGACCAAAAACTTCCGGATCAAGGCAAATTTTACAAGTTCCGAATCAGTAAAGTTCCGAACGAAGGATTGTTTTGGATAAGTGACATATTCAGATCAATTTGTTCCGGATCAAGGATTTTGGTAATATTCCGAGCGAAGAAGAATCATTTCAACCGAAGGTGACATTCCAGACGAGTGATTGTTCCAAACGAAGGTTTATTCCGAATGAGCTGTATTCAGGTTCTTATTAGCTTTTGTCTTTGATTTTTATTTTCAAGCTTTATTTTTCTTGCCTTTTATTTAATTGCACTTTAAGATTATTTGCCTTAGCTTTATTTTAGTTTTGCCTTAGTTTAAGTTTTAGTTGCGTTTTAAGTTTGCCTTAGATAGATTTAAGTTTACGTCATTTACTTTAGTGCCCTTTAATTTCAGTCTCGCTTTTAATACTTGCACTATTATTTTAATTAGACTTAGATTTACTTTAAGAGCACATTTACTTTAATTGTTTTGCACCTTTTATTTTAAACACTACAACGACACATCTTTGTTCCACCAAAATAAGACTGAGTCACACATAGAGAGCCTAGATCAATTCGATTAGACACACTTAAACGAACACTTAATTTTCTTACTAGGTAAATACTTTCAGGCACACCCAATTGTAGTCATTACCGACCAACCAATAAAACAAGTTATCTCTAGACCGGATGTGGCAGGAAGGCTACAAAAATGGAGCATTCTACTGGGGGAGCATAATATATCTTATAGGCCAAGGACGACTGTTAAAGGCCAAATCTTGGCAGATTTCTTGATAGAGAAGCCGGAGGAGGAAGGACCAGTCGTAAAACAGGACGAGACTCCAGCAGAACCATGGGTGTTATTTACGGACGGATCTTCGTGTACGGATGGGTCAGGAGCTGGTCTCATCCTCACAAATCCGGAAGGGATGGAGTTTACGTACGCCCTCCGCTTTGAGTTCACAGCCACCAACAACGAGGCGGAATATGAAGCATTAATTGTGGGTTTAAAAATCGCCGCTAGAATGGGAGTCCGCAACCTTGAGGCCTACGTGGACTCACGGCTTGTCGCGAACCACATTCTAGGTGGATATGTGGCTAAGGAGGAGAACATGGTCCGGTACTTGGAGAAAGTCAAGCCACTCATCGCGGCTTTCGGCAAGTTTTCTATCAAGCAGGTACCAAGAGGTGAGAACAAGAAGGCGGATGCTCTTAGCAAGATCGCATCTACAAGCTTCGCCCACTTGTCCAAGCAGGTCTTGGTGGAAATACTCAAAGAAAAGTCTATAACAGAAGGGGAGGTCACTACTATAGTTGAGGAGGATGGACATACATGGATGACCCCGATCGTCAACTACTTGACTAGTGAGACCCTTCCGGATGATGAAAAAGCGGCACGGCGCATCAGAAGGAAGTCGCAGTACTTCGAGCTTCGAGAAGGTATCCTCTATAAGCGCTCTTTCTTGCAGCCGTGGTTGCGGTGTGTTGGACCACGTCAGGCCACTTATGTGATTAGTGAGATACATGAGGGGTTATGCGGCATGCACGCAGGTCCACGATCCGTGGTAGCTCGAGCCCTACGTACAGGATATTATTGGCCTACCATGCATAGGGACGCACGCGACATGATTCGCAAGTGTAGTGATTGCCAAGTGCATAGACCAGTACCGCGACATCCGCAGCAGGAGCTTACACCTATTACATCCCCATGGCCATTCTATAAGTGGGGAATCGACATTGTAGGACCATTTCCTGTAGCTGCGGGTGGAGTTAAGTTCTTGATTGTCGCAATGGACTATTTTACACGATGGATAGAGGCCAAGGCAGTTAAATCCATTACAGGCAAACAAGTTAAAAAGTTTGTTTGGGAGAACATTGTGTGCCGTTTTGGCTTACCAGGAGAAATCATCTCGGACAACGGTAAACAGTTCGCGGATAATCCATTCAAGGACTGGTGCGCATCATTGAATATCAAACGGCGCTTCGCGTCTGTTAAACACCCGCAGACAAATGGCCTTGTGGAACGAGCAAACAGAAGCTTGGGAAACGGCATCAAGGCACGCCTGGAGGAACGAAGTGCCAAATGGGTGCACGAATTACCACATGTGCTATGGGCGCATAGGACTATGATCAAAACAGCCAACGAGGACACTCCATTTGCATTGGCCTACGGCACTGAAGCTGTCATACCAACAGAAAACGGAATGCCTACCATTCGCACATCGGAGGTTAATGTCGTCACGAACGACGAGCAATTACGAATCAACCTGGATTTATTGGCGGAAAAAAGGGAGATAGCAGCCATCAATGAGGCTAAGTCCAAGGCTAAGATGAAGGCTTATTACGACGCCAAGGTTAAAGGTGTTTCTTTTCGACCGGGAGATTATGTCTATCGTGCTAATGAAGCAAGTCGACCAGAGAATACGGGGAAGCTGGGCCCTAAATGGGAAGGACCGTATGAGGTCACGGAAGCCTTAGGGCGAGGCGCGTACAAGTTACGTGACATGGATGGCCACGATCTGGAACGCGCGTGGAACATTTCCAATCTCAAAATGTGCTATCTTTGAAAGCTACGGCTTTTGCATGGATACTTCGCTACACTTGGCTTTAATGAAGATCCATGTACTCTATCTGTTTTGTTTCTTATGTTTTTTCTAGGTTCCTTTTTGTTTTAAGACTTCCCATTCTTGTTTAAACAAAAAATGTAAACGTTCTAATAAAATGTTGTGGTGCCTAGCTAGCTCCACGTCTTGTTTTTTGTGCAAATTATTTCTTAGGATTTTGTTAGTCATATGAATTTTAGTTATTATTATAATATGCCATGTCTCATTCATATGCATTCATTCAATCACCGTACATGTACTATACGCCTCCAGGCGGGGTAAGAGGATTAAGTGAACCTACTAATTCAACTTGCCGCGTAAGAGGGATGCAACCCCAGTGGCGCGGATCATGTATCCTTACTAGACACCTTACTCACAAGACGTTGTGGTAAGTTTCCGTACGCCGTACTCACGTAGTGCTTTGCATAGTAAAGACGCACGTCGCATGTCTAGTAAATTATAGACTTGAATGTATTTTCTCTTTTGGGTAAGACGTAACATGTCATGCAGTATCGGTAATCGATATTTAACAAAATAAAAATACACAAGTTTCCAAATCATAACAAAATGCCCGTGGTTATCACGGACTTACATACAAAAGACAGTTGTTTTACACATCAGTCTTAGCCGTGTACATGCATGGACGAATAAAAGCTACAAATGTTTACAAGATAAATTACAAGGGAGGTAGGAATTCCCCTATGTCTTTCTTTCCTTCTTCGATCAGAGCACGGAGGGCCTCCCCGCGAGCGTCCTTTCCATCCTGCGCCTTGATCGCAGTCGCATCCAATGCCTCAGCAAGCAGCTTTTCACCTTTCATTACTTTCGACACGGAGTCGTAAGTAGGCAAGGTCAATTGGATGGGATCCGCAGTAAGCCTGGACATTACCATCTCGTTCGGAGCATCCTTAAGCGCCTCGAGTTCATCCAGAAGAGGGTGTTGGATTTCCGCCAGTGCATCCATCGACGCGGTCATCTTGTCCGCAGCTGAAGGGTTATGGTAGGGATGCTGCATAATATATTCGTTATTCCCTATCAATTCTGCAGCCTGGACCAAACCCTCATGCCTACCACGGTCGATTCCATCCGACACGACCCCGACGAATGCTTGCAGCAGGTGCGGAGCTTCCATGACCTTGTTTACGGCAAGGCGCATTCCTTGTCCAATCATCCACCTGCATCGAGCTATGGCAGATAGCAACGGGGGACACATTCTTTCAGCACAACTTGTGGCCATCTTGCTCAGCTCCTCCTCAGCCGTTGCAGCTTGCTCTTCCAAATTGGTCCGCATTTGTGTTAGCTCATCCTTCAGCGCATCGCGCTCTTGGGCGATGTTGAAGGCTTGTACGGTTACGGCCTTGGAAGAGGCTTCGGCCGCGGACACCTGCATATGGAACTTCGAGTTATCACAAGGGTAATATGTTTTTTTTTTCTTGGGTCAAAAAACAATCGAGGATATATAGTATTTTTGAAAGCATACCTTCTCGTTCGATGCGGCTACGAGGGCCTCGAGCTCGGCGATGCGTTTTTCTCGGTTGTCGGCATGATGAGCTTGCTCTTTCACTGTAGCCTCGGCCGTCACCAGCGTCGTTTGCAATGACGTAATGGTCTTCTCATACTTCACAACCATTGCCTCCCGACGAGCTATCCTTTTGTCTGCCCGCTTCACATTCGCCAGGGCCTTGATCAGGCGGCGTCTTAGAGCGGCACCCACCGTCACTTGATGAGCGGACGACACATCAAACTGCTCCAGCAGGGATTCATGATCCAGCTCGTCCAAGTCTTGTGCAAGGGCTGGAGGGGTAATATGCTCGATAAATTCCGAACACTCAGATTCCGCCTCCAACCTTGTTAAACTAGAGAGATTCCATGCTAGGCGAAGGCAATTTTCTGGTCCTTCGGGGAGCGGCTCCTCGGCGTGTGTCGCAGCAGGGGATGGGGGCCTGTTTGATGTTACGGGGGATGGATTCCTCTCCACCTCTTCCTCTTGAGCTACAGTCGACGGATCTGCCCTGTTATTGACATTGCAACTTTTGTTTAGGCATTCTATATTTAACAAGCAAAATGACAAGACTGACATACGAGGGGTGCTTACGTGGTACCAGTCGCAGGTTCTGGGGCGGTAGGAGCTACGGCACTCACAGGGGTAGCCCGCCAGACTTACTCATCCATGTGCGGGGTAGGGTTGGTCTGGGCCGTCGCATTACCACTTCCTTCCTGGTACTGCGGATGGTCTTTCCTTAGTTTCTTTGGGGGAGCATTCGAGGCCCCTGCCTCATCCCCTATCGTCTTTGCCACCCTCCTGGTGGTCTTTCTCTTTCTGGATGTGGGCTGGGTGGACCCAGAAGCTTGAGTGATGTCTTCATCCTCAAGGTTGTGGAAATCACTTTCATCTTCCTGGTGCGTCGCGGTGCCCTCCAACAGCAGCTCTCCACCATCTTCATTATGGAAATCCAATGGGGATTTCTCAATGATAGGCTCCTCTTCATCTGATCTTTGCTCGGACGTTTCTTCGAGTGGAATGGTACGGTCTGTGGTCGCATCGAGAAGGGGGAGTTCATTCTCCTTCAAAGGGCGGAATCCTTCAGGCACCTTCATTGGGTCGCCCTGGCGCAATAATCCGTGTAGGTTCATTTCTGCGGACATTTATAAATACACGGGTTAGTACGGTCATGTAGTACAAATGAACGTTTATCACATTTACAAAGTATAAAGTACACCTACCCTGTCCACGCTCTGTCAGAAAGCACGGATATAAGTTCTCCCTCCCAAAATAACGACGGTTTAATCCTACTAAGCACAGAAAATGTTCTGGCAGCCCCTTATGGAATTCTGTGCGGTGGGTATCTAATATTTTCAGGTCTCTGCTGCTATAGTCTATGGATTTGGTCGGAGAATCTTTGGGTACCCTGGTTTTAAGGACGAAGGGAGTGGGGAATACTTTTTCATCCACAAAAAATTAATGGTCGTACCAGTTCTTAAGGGAGTCTAAGGGCGTCCTATACGTCATGAGGGCATTCCCGGATCGTTTTTTAAACGATAACCACCCATTCACTAGTTGGGGGGAGTAAAACGCCCTAAATAGGTTCACGGTCGGGGTTACGTCGCATGTATGACATGTAATTTCAAACTGGTTGATTTTACACGCCCCTATGCAGTGAAGCTAGGTTATGTGGAAGTCATAATATAAAAGCAAATCTACCAAGAATTTGGACAGGGGGATACGGTAGTTGGCCGAGTCAAATAGGCACGTATACATGCCTATCTTCCCCTTTGGTGCATCCGTAATTGCCTCACCTTCACCTGGATAGGTGGGGTGTACGCTATCGGGAATGTAATACTTCGACAAAAAGTCTGTGTATTTTTCCGCCGACATCACGTTCAGGACATCCGTGATAAGTGGGTTGTCCTTTACCATGTTTTATAAAAATGGTTTGTAGGGCGTGATGATCTAACCTGCGGCGGAGGAAATCCGTGGAATAGAAGGCAAAAGTTTGGAGGATGGAGCTTGGAAATAACAATGGCGGAAAAGAGTATGAATTGTGTGTGTAAACAAGCACACACACCAACTCTTATATAGGGTTGCCTCGGTTTATGAGTGTAGGCCACTACGCCTATCCAACGGATGGGATTTCTGACACTTCTGCAATGTCAGAAGGGACCCACGGGTCACTTCTTAGCAGTTTTACGTGGCTCAATGGTGGGCGTTAATGGTGCACTTTTGCAGAAGTGTGGCTTCCAGTTGACTACCATTAATGCATTTATTCTTATGTTGGGATATGCGGTCTTACATAAGACAATATTCAATGCTACATTTAATTTGTCTCGGCCGTTACGTACGGCCGAGGTTCTATTGGGATAACATTCCTAGACAGGCAGCCACGTGCGGCCAGAACAAAATCTTACATATTTATCATTCCCTGGGTCTTTCTTGGTACGTCCGGGGAGCATCTTGATAGTCTAGAGGTTACGCCTACGGCTGTAACAACTAGACTTGGGGGACATGATGACGTATAGTCCCCAGTCGGGTCAGGAACCCGGCCCACGGGTACTACCCGTATCCAGCCCATCACAGATGGGTGGGAATAATGTCATTTGAGCTTATGGGCTTGAATGAACAGTAACCGCACACATGTGTGCGGCCCACGGCCCGGCATGGCCGGTACAGGGTTAGACAGAATCATATTCTGTCTATGATTAGGATTTGCCCCAATAAAGAGGATATTCACTCACCGTATTTAGAATATAACAATCAATCTAATTCTGGTACTTATCCTTTCCTTGGGGCCGAAGTATCAGTGACAGCCCATTAGGGTTTCACTGCCTATAAAAGGAACCCCCAAGGGTTCCTGATGAGATGGCATTTATACATGATCTCATCGTTCTTTTCGGGCTTTAAATACATAAAAATGTCATAAAATACCATATATATGCTTGTGTTTGTTTACTTGTGTATTTTAGGTATGGATATCGTGAAAAAGACAAAAGATCACAAGTTACAAGGAAAAACGGACACGAGAAACGAAGCCGTACAAAGAACCGGGCCCTAATCATGGAATTCTCAACAAAAACCCTTGAAGATTTGAAGACAAACAAGATTGATCCTCCAAGAATGAAGAAATGACACTTAAAACCCTTGTATATTAATAATTACAAGTTTGGTCCCTTAAGTTTGTCAAAATTGCAAAAAGGTCCTTCAACTTTGAAGAAATGACAAGATTGGTCCCTCAACAAAATCAATTTTTCAATTATGGTCCCTCATGAAGTCAAAGATACAAAGAAGACCTTTGAAGATCAAGATTGTCCAAGATCAGCCCTTGAATTATTCAAAAATGGCAAAAACAATCCTTTGAAACCCTTTTCCAAAGTTTGGTGCCAAAAATG
This sequence comes from Glebionis coronaria, assembly GCA_025667525.1. NCBI lineage: Eukaryota > Viridiplantae > Streptophyta > Magnoliopsida > Asterales > Asteraceae > Glebionis > Glebionis coronaria. The sequence continues at coordinate 85,860,914 of CM046875.1, read as the reverse complement.
ACAAAGTGTGAAAGTTATTAACAAAGCAAATACGTTTTTAGGGCTGGAAAACCTTATTTGCCAAAAATTTCAAAAGATAAGGACCAAAGTTGCCATACTCAAACTTTCAAATCTAAATTGCGCCAAACACTTTTGTTTCCCCTAAAAACGGATCAAAGAACTTACTGTGCATCTTTTTCACCCCCAGTTTTCACTTTACTTAAACCTTGGGTAAAAACCAATTAACCTTGCCCACGTGTGATTCACACACGCAGGAACCTTTCCCACACCTAAAACCCTCAACCCACTCACTGTAGACCCCACCCCCAATTCCCCATTCAACCAATCACATCACACCTTGATCCCCAAGTACTGTGACGTGTCCCAAATCAACAGTTGAGGTTTATTGCTTACTCCCAACGCATAAAGGAATGCCCAGGATCAAAATGTGACAACTCATCACTCAAAAACGTCAAGGGCATTTTGGAGATTTTGTAGTGATTAGGGTTTGTATTTTATGATTCTAGTATGTTCTTAAGAGTAGTATAAAAGGAGGTCCAATCTGTGGTAACCCCTTGTTCCAGTTTTTTTTAGCTTCTCACTTGTAATTCCTTTTTAATGAAATAAAAGTTTGGTTTTTGTTTTAAACAAGTATAATTCCTATTTAAGTTTGTTAAAAGTTGTGTATTGTGTTGAAGCTAAGGATTCTGAGTTCCATTGTTATTTAACTTGTGTTTTAAGGATTTCAGATTTTCATAAAAAGTTTTGAAAATCTGAATTTCTTGGTAAGGATTGGTCTCACAGATTTGGTGTTAAGAGTAACAATTTGTTTGGTGATTAAGAGTTTATAAAACGTTTTAAGAAGGTTTGAAAAGTTTTGGAAGGTTTTAAGAAAGAAAGAAAAGTGAAAACAGATTATATACATATTGTTTGTGTTATTGTGTTTTGCTTTGATTTTGTCTTAAACAGGAAGAGTATTGTTGATTTTTGTGTCTACATACACCCGGGTGTATTTGGAGGTGGATTTGCATCCACTAGGGCCTTGGATGTAAGGCCCTAAGGTATTCACTTTTTCCCTTTGGAAATTTTCAGAAAATAGTAGTTTCTTGTGACTTTTTTGATTTAGTGTTGATTGTGTGTTTAAGCTGTTGGATTTTAGTTCTTCTGGGTTTGTATGCATGCTAGACTTGTTTGTGATCAGTTTGAATAGGGTTTAGAGTATTTTGATTTGATAAAATTGCATAAACATAATATAAAGGGGTGTTTGGGATTAAGTGTTGCAGGAAGATTGCAAAAGAATTGTATGGTGAAAACTGGTTAGACAAGCTTCATTAGGTCAAGATAGGTTGTAGTCAGCTTGGGTAGTAATTTGGAAAAGGTTTTAAACAGGTTTGTGTGACAAAAAAGGGAAAAGTGAAGCTCAAATCTGCATAACCACCTTTCTGCTTGATCTTCCTTGTTTTGGTGCTTAAATCTTTGAAATCTGTTTAGTGTTAGGTTAATCTAGGGTTGCATATTGATTGTGTGCTATTTGGAGATTGTATGTGCAAAATTTGTGGGTTCAAAACTCACTAGTGTGCAAGTAAGTAGCTAAGTTAGCCACCAGACCTGCACAAGTACATCAGCAACTCATATGTGCCTTGTGTGCTTGGTCTGTTGATAATTTTGCTTGCTAGTGTGTATTTTCTTCTTTGTGTTGACTCCTTGTGCTTCAATAAGCACAAGGGTGCCCCCTTTGTCCAAAATCATTCACCAAATAAGCTTACAACCAAGCTCCTCTTGGTTCCAAACTGCTAAAGTGGTGAACATCATTGTTCATCAGAAACTTATAAGTAACTGCCCACGTCTTTGATCATATCTGGTTTAATCATTGGTAAAAAGGTGTATTGGATTGAGTTTACAAGCTTGCAAGTATCAGTGTTGGATTTGCAAAGAAAAAAATAAAAAAAAGAAAAAAGGTAAAAAAGTCACCCGTAGCAGGACTCGAACCCCAGACCTCTCGTTGGAGGAGTAGGGGAACTACCGCTAATCTAGATGCTTTTTTACGTTTATGTTTGATTTGAAAAGTTATTTAACACGTTTTGTTTTTCTAGCTTATAATAAAAGCCGTAGCTTATTTACCATTTTCCAGCTTATTTGCTTTTTGTTTTTGGCTTATTTGATTTTTCCTAGGACCTAGATAAACTTAGGGATTTTTCTAGCTAGTTTTCTTAATTTTCCCTTTATTTATTTATTTTCTACAATTTATTTATTAGCCGTAATTTAAAAAATCATTAAAAAATAGAAAAAAGAGTTTTTATTTTTAGGAAAAATAATTTTTAGCTTTTTAAATAATATTTTGAGGTTTACATCTAGTTTTGGTTTTATAAACTTTAATTTTTAATTTTATATTATTTTAAGGTTTTTTATAAACTTTAAACATTTTTATAAAATTATTAAAAAGGGTTTAGGAACTTTAATTTGTGTTTTTCTCTTAGTTAGAATATTTTAAGATTTTAGAAATTTTTTAGAATTAATTTTAGAAACTTTTTATTTTTAGCATTATTTTAATATTATTTTATTATTAAAAAATCAAAATTTTATTTTTATTTCTTTTTCATTTTTCTTAAGATCTTTATCATTAATTAGGACCTTTTCCATTTTTAGAATATTTTTATAGCTTTTAGATTTATTTTTATAATTATTTTAAATTTAATTAGTTTTTAATCATTTTAAATCATTTTTAGAGTTTTAAAAATAGTTTTAATAGCTTTTAATTTTTATAAAATTACTTTTTAGTCTTCTAATAATATAAGTTAAGTAATTATTCAATAAAATCATATTTTAGACATTTGAATTAGTTATATTTAATTTTAGGGCTTTAATTAGCATTTAAAATTAAATATTTAATTAATAAAAGGTTTTAAAATATCTTTGTTGGATTTTTGTCTTTATTTATATTATTATTGACTTCTTTTTAATCTTTTATTTATTTTGCTTTTGGTCTTAGTATAATTTTTAATTTTGGTAGTTTTTCACGACTTTACGTTTACGTCTTTTACGTCGTAGTGTAATTTTAACGTAACCGTCTTTTCATCCTTTCATCCCCATTCTCTTAATATTAATCTCAAATAAATACAAGTTAACTCACAACACATATACCTCCTTGGGAAACGAACTTCCTCTCTTTTTAAGTGATTGGGTCATTAACACTTGATTTTTCTTAAAGTCATTTGTTCAATACTTACCGCTCATATACGTTCTTTTGTTTTCCTAAACAAGAGTCGTGTTTTAGACTACAATCATTTTGGCGCCGCTGCCGGGGAGGGGTGTTGTGCTTTAATTTGGAAGCTTTTGTTTTTGATATTATCCATAATAAGTATTTGTGTTAAGTGGAACTCCCTTAACACGTATTATCGGTTTTCTTGGTTTTTCTTGTACAAATATTATTAATATATTGTATTAAGTATCACAATCAATTTACAATATCTCCAAAAGTGTGAAAACACAACCTTAATTGGGATTTGATCTCCTAATTATTGTATTCGAATCTCAAACAAAAAGAAAAGGCAAAAATAGATAAATACTTTCGTGAAGCTCGATTTTGAAAAATACAAACTATAAGGTGGGTATAAGGCGGGTATTATAAAATATACCCTAAGGAAAAAGGCTCTTAAGTGCTTCGCGCCGCCTCGTTTCCCCGCTTGCTTGTGAGTATTTTAACATTGAAGGCTAATCGAGGGTTTTGCCGCCCAAAGTATTATTACGTATACTATACTTGCTTGGTTTCTTTGTGATTAAACCCTCGTGAACAATTTGGTCTTCACCAAAGTTCTAAAGTCATTCGAAGGCGTTCACTCCACGTGATCGTTTTCATTCCTTTGAGGCTTCTTTAATCAAGAGTTTGATTCGAGGAGAGATTTTGTAGATTGTTGTCTACGAAGATACACCAAAATCCAAAAAAATTAAATATCATCAAAAACACAAAAAAATTGAAAATTCACAAAACACCCAAAAGAATCTTCTTTGCTCACCTCCCATTCTTCGTGAAGTTTATGATCACTCGTAATCAAGCAAAACGAGCTCGTAAACGTCTTCAAAAGCAAGCAAATCAAGGATCGTTGATTGTTGAAGAACCTCCAATTGTTGAACCTATTGTAGAACAAGAAGTCGTCATGGCTAATCGTACTATGATGGAGTTGCTACAAGCACCCACCGAGGGTTTTGGAGAGGCTATTGTTATTCCCGCCATCCTTGCGGAGAATTTCGAGATTAAGACGGGTTTAATGTCTATGTTGCAAGCAAATAAGTTTAGAGGTCACGAGAAAGACAACCCGCATTACCACATTAGGAATTTCAACCGTCTCACCGCCACTAGCAAGTTTAAGGATGTTCCGCATGACGCCATTAAGATGATGTTGTTTCCATATTCGTTGGATGGTCCCGCAAAAATTTGGCTCGAGAAAGAACCGCCAAATTCAATTTTGACATGGGCCGATCTCGTTTCTAAGTTTGTGAACAAGTTTTTTCCACCATCTAAAACAACACACTTAAAAAATGAGATTTCACGATTTGTGCAACGTAATAATGAAAGTTTTTCAATGGCATGGGAACGCTTTAAAGAGATGTTACATGAATGTCCACACCATGATTTTTCGGAATTACATCAAATTGATACCTTTTATAATGGGCTTAATGATCATGAACGAGATTATTTGAATGCCGCCGCGGGTGGTAATTTTTTGTGCAAGACGACAAATGAGGCTTTACAAATCATTGAAAATCGATCTAAGGTTTATAGCCCTCGTAACACACCGAGTGTTGCCAATATGGGTTCGTCATCTTCGTCACAATCGTCTCGTAGCATTAACGCCTTACATGATGAAGCTAATGAGGAAAATCGGTTTTTTGATAGATTTGCTAATCTAATGTCCCATTGGAAGGCTCAAGAAGCTTCCAATTCCGCTTCGGTTAAAGCGGTTGCTAAAAGTTGTTTATCTTGTGGGGGAGCTCATGATCTTTCCGAGTGCATTACCGCGGATGGTAACACTTCGAGTGCTTATGTAGCAACGGGAACTTACAACCAAAACGGCCAAGGTTCCCGCCAAAATCAAGCTCCACCAAACCAAAATGCTAACAATTATCGAAACAACAACCAAGGTAATTACCAAGGCAACACACGTAATTACAACAAAGGGAATTATCAAAATGGGAATGGACAAATCTATAATCAAAATCAAAACCGTGATTTTCAAAACACTACACAAGGTTTTCAAAATGCTCACACGAAAAATTTGCAAGGAGAATTTTTGGATTATGCAAAAGCAAATGATGCTAAATTTGATAATATGCAACGTGAGATGATTAGCTTAAGATCCGAGTTGAAAAACGAGCTTAAAAATGAACTTGCTAATGAACTTAAAACTCATGCAAACAAAATGGAAGGAAATGTCCAACTTCTTCAACAAAACCAACAAAAGATGGAATTAGGACAACATGAGATTAAGCAAGAGTTATTAAAATCGGATGCTAGGCAATCAAAATTTGAGGACCGAATGGCTAAGATGTTTGAAGCAATCATGTGTAAGCCCTCTTCTTCGGGTGGTCTTCCTAGTGATACCATTAACAACCCGAGGGGAGAATTGAAGGTTGTTGCTACACGAAGTGGTAAAACTTTCAAGGAACCAATCTCTCGTACAAGTACTTCTAAGGAGAAGGAAATCGAGAAAGAACCCGAGGTGATGGTCGAAAAGGAGCACATTACAATCCCACGAAGTACCGCTCAAACCACACCTACGGTTGAACCAATACCAATTGTGGAACCCGAGTTTCCAAGGCCGTTGCCTAATGACCAACCCACACCACCTTTACCCTACCCTTCGAGACGTAACAAAGAGAAAGCACAAGAGCGGAACAATTATCAATTTGAGCTATTTATGAAAATGTTTCGTGACTTGCATTTTAACATAAGTTTTGCCGACGCTCTTATCATGATGCCTCGATTCGCCGCAAACTTCAAAAGTATGCTAAACAACAAAGAGAAGTTACAACAATCGTCTAGTTGTTCATCGGTTTTTCTAAGCCGCATACCACAAAAAGTCGGTGATCCCGGTAAATTTTTGATTCCGTGTGCTATTCAAGATATGGAGGAATGCTACGCCTTGGCCGATCTTGGTGCTAGTATTAATTTAATGCCTCTCGAGATTTTCAAATCGCTTTCGCTTCCGGCTCTTACTCCTTCGAACATGTCCATCGAGATGGCCGATCATTCTACGATCATGGCATGTGGAGTAGCCGAGGACGTTTTCATTAAAGTCGGAAAGTTTTACTATCCCGTTGACTTTATCGTTGTAGACATTCCTATTGATCAAAAAGTTCCTCTCATTTTGGGTCGTTCATTTTTGGATACATCAAGAGCACTTATCGATGTTCATGCTCGAAAAATCACCCTTCGTTTCAATGAAGAAGAACTTGTCATCAATGCAACACAAAACTCCAATCTTTCTCATGTCTATTCTATTGCAACTTTAAACCATGGTGACTCGACCAATGTCATTTGCAAAGAATTTTCACCAAGAGTTTTAGGGAATGTCGCCAAAAACAATTTACCATTTCCTCCGCCGGTGGAGGTTATGAGTGCTAAGCCTACAAAGAAGAAACCGTCAATACTTGAATCGAAAAATCCTTCGCCTCATCTCGAACATTCATTCTTGAAAAGTGTTGATAAGTTGCCGGTTTCTACGGAAAATCTTTCGGATGATGAATATGTAGACCCCGATGGGGAGGTTTTCTTCGTCGATAAACGTTTTGAGAACTTGCCACCACCAAAACCAAAACGGTTTCAAAATGTGAGAATTTTTAGTGTAACTAACATCGTCTTAGAAACACCGAATATTTTCGACATAATCAAAAAGGGTTTTCATAAGGAGAGTTCAAAAGATAAAAAAGGAAAAGATCTTAAACTTGATTTAATTGATTTTTCTACAAATCTAACTCCGTCATCACCGCGTGCTTTGAGTGCTACAAACTCGTCTACTCCTTTTGACGATGCTTTGTGTGGTTCTAGTATGGGGGAAGCCCCTTATGTTCCCTCATCCTTGTCCACCGAGGACGAGATTTTCGATCCCGGAATTTCATGTAAAGGGAAATCTCGGTCTTCCACCGATGCAATAAATGGAAACTATATCTATTTGCTTGGTGCGAGTCTACCTCGAGTAGCTCAAACGTTTGTCTTACCAATTGTCTCACCCTTCTACTTCTCATCTATTTTCTTCAAACTCATTGAGTTTATGGCACATGTTGAAGTGGCGTTGAATTGTTTTTTCCATGAAAACGAGAACGCCATCTTCGACCCCGGTATTTTGCATCATTTAAGGACTTAGTCCTTTATACCGGTTGCTTTTTGGGCCTTGTTTATCATGTAAGCCCCATCAAAAATTGACCACACCATGATTTTCCCTAAAGGTTCACATTTTGAGGGGATCGAGTCGAGCTCATGACTCGGTAATCAAAAACGAGGTGCCTCGTGGGGGAGATCCCATGCTTATCTTTTATATTCACTAATAAGGGGACTTGTACCCTTTCAACTCGTTGTCTCGTGATTGTTTGTGATTGTGTTATCTAGATCATCATCATCTACGATTGAAGACTCTCGTGTTCGTTTACGTGAGCCTCTATCGTTCGTTTGAAGAAGTTTTTCACGATTCCATGACATATCCTTTATTGTTCTAACAATTATCTTTTAGCATAATTAATAAACGGCTTTAGATATATTGTTGATCACCCTTTCCATGCTAGATCCTAAGCATTCGATTCGTCGTCTCTAGTATGGGGGTGCTCCACCTTTAGACTCGAAACATTGAGGATAATGTTTACTTTTAGTATGGGGGGGTGAATAGGTACTTGCTTTGCTACGCCCTCACGCTCTCCAACTTTCAATGTTTTGTTTTGCTAATAATGCTAAAATGGCCAAATTTTAAAATTTTTCTTAGTTTTCATAAGTGTTTTTAAGACACGAATGTATATTTTCCGATGGGTAGAATAAGAGTTAATTTTTGACTTGATGGGCATTTGGAGCCATTTACATTCCTTAACCCGCTCAATTCAAGTTTTGCTAGACTTTTATATAGGGAGCTTTAAAACGCGAAAGTCTTAATTCATTCGGGTTAAGAACAAGAACTTTTCGCAAGTTCCTATAATTGATTCTAGAAAGTCACTTATCAAGGGAACTATAAAACGCATTCTCTAAACTTGAAAAAGTCCAAGAAAGTGCAAGATCCTATAGGTGGCTTGAAAACCCAAAACTTTGATTTGATATAATCTTAATGAAAGCTAATCCAAATTTGGCTTAATTTTGACTTGCATGGCTAAGTATTCACGAGTCTCTTTAATTAGAGGTCTTTATATAGTGAAGAACGAGAAGTGATAGAGTTAGACAAGTGATCATGCTAAACGTAGAACATGAAAATGTTCTTTCAAAAACTCATATGTTTTTAATTGTGGCTTTTTCTTCCCATAAGATCAATGCATTAGGAATAAAACATAATTGCAATAAGTAAGGTCATACGATTTGAAAAGTTACTTAGCCTCTAGCGCAAGATCGTTTAAAAGTTGCTCGGGGTTGAATAGAGTTCATAGCCAAGGCATAACTTATTGAAGCGGGACGCGAAGATTGGCGATCATCCAAAAAGGCCCTAACAAGGCATGAGGAGCTCTATTTTTGCTAAAGATCCAAAGATGATGTGAAGTATCATTATTCCTAAATCAATATGAAGGATCGAGACACACGACGAGAAGCTATTACTCCCCTAAAGAATGGAGAAAGTCTATCCAAAAAGACCCTAACAAGGTATGAGGATAAATATATCCAAGTCCGAAAAGGAGGCGGATCGTTGTATATCAAAATCCAAAGTAAAGATTGAAGAAAAATGATGAAGTCGTGGTCCTATATGAAGAATCTCTCAAAAACGTCAAGTGAAGGAATTCCAAAATATGAAGAGAAGACCATTATTTCAAGAACGTCTTCCCAAGATTTGAAGTATGAAGTACATGCCAAATATCGGTCCGAGAAAGGTCTCAAATCGTGAAACGAGTTATGCCAAGATATGAACTTAAGGAGATACACGAGAAGCCGTTTTAAAAGATTTTGTCCTTCGGCTAACTATTAATCAAATCGTGCTACTTTGCTTTCGGACTAATAACTACTCAAATAAGTCAATATGTATCACTTGTGATCCATGACAAATAGATAAAAAATGCTAGTAACCCATTTCCTTTTATAATAACTAGGATTGCGGGGAGAAAAAGTATTACACAATTTGGACGTATGAGTAGTGTTAGCATTGTGACTTGTACCAACAATGATCTTGTTTTTGCACTTAGCATGGAATGTATGACAATCAAGGATGACGAAATTTACTCTAAGGGACATTAACTTGTTTCTATTCTATGACCCTAAAAGTCACCTTTTGGTAATGAAAATCATACATTATGTCTTTACACATTCTCGTAGTATGTTGCAAGTCTTTTACTCTTCAATAAAGTTTAATAAAAATTGAACTTTGGTGATGCTTAGATACTTTATTCTAGCATTGCGTGAGGGCACGGCAATGGCTTAGTATGGGGGAGTGATGAGATGGCATTTATACATGATCTCATCGTTCTTTTCGGGCTTTAAATACATAAAAATGTCATAAAATACCATATATATGCTTGTGTTTGTTTACTTGTGTTTTTAAGGTATGGATATCGTGAAAAAGACAAAAGATCACAAGTTACAAGGAAAAACGGACACGAGAAACGAAGCCGTACAAAGAACCGGGCCCTAATCATGGAATTCTCAACAAAAACCCTTGAAGATTTGAAGACAAACAAGATTGATCCTCCAAGAATGAAGAAATGACACTTAAAACCCTTGTATATTAATAATTACAAGTTTGGTCCCTTAAGTTTGTCAAAATTGCAAAAAGGTCCTTCAACTTTGAAGAAATGACAAGATTGGTCCCTCAACAAAATCAATTTGTCAATTATGGTCCCTCATGAAGTCAAAGATACAAAGAAGACCTTTGAAGATCAAGATTGTCCAAGATCAGCCCTTGAATTATTCAAAAATGGCAAAAACAATCCTTTGAAACCCTTTTCCAAAGTTTGGTGCCAAAAATGACAAAGTGTGAAAGTTATTAACAAAGCAAATACGTTTTTAGGGCTGGAAAACCTTATTTGCCAAAAATTTCAAAAGATAAGGACCAAAGTTGCCATACTCAAACTTTCAAATCTAAATTGCGCCAAACACTTTTGTTTCCCCTAAAAACGGATCAAAGAACTTACTGTGCATCTTTTTCACCCCCAGTTTTCACTTTACTTAAACCTTGGGTAAAAACCAATTAACCTTGCCCACGTGTGATTCACACACGCAGGAACCTTTCCCACACCTAAAACCCTCAACCCACTCACTGTAGACCCCACCCCCAATTCCCCATTCAACCAATCACATCACACCTTGATCCCCAAGTACTGTGACGTGTCCCAAATCAACAGTTGAGGTTTATTGCTTACTCCCAACGCATAAAGGAACGCCCAGGATCAAAATGTGACAACTCATCACTCAAAAACGTCAAGGGCATTTTGGAGATTTTGTAGTGATTAGGGTTTGTATTTTATGATTCTAGTATGTTCTTAAGAGTAGTATAAAAGGAGGTCCAATCTGTGGTAACCCCTTGTTCCAGTTTTTTTTAGCTTCTCACTTGTAATTCCGTTTTAATGAAATAAAAGTTTGGTTTCTGTTTTAAACAAGTATAATTCCTTTTTAAGTTTGTTAAAAGTTGTGTATTGTGTTGAAGCTAAGGATTCTGAGTTCCATTGTTATTTAACTTGTGTTTTAAGGATTTCAGATTTTCATAAAAAGTTTTGAAAATCTGAATTTCTTGGTAAGGATTGGTCTCACAGATTTGGTGTTAAGAGTAACAATTTGTTTGGTGATTAAGAGTTTATAAAACGTTTTAAGAAGGTTTGAAAAGTTTTGGAAGGTTTTAAGAAAGAAAGAAAAGTGAAAACAGATTATATACATATTGTTTGTGTTATTGTGTTTTGCTTTGATTTTGTCTTAAACAGGAAGAGTATTGTTGATTTTTGTGTCTGCATACACCCGGGTGTATTTGGAGGTGGATTTGCATCCACTAGGGCCTTGGATGTAAGGCCCTAAGGTATTCACTTTTTCCCTTTGGAAATTTTCAGAAAATAGTAGTTTCTTGTGACTTGTTTGATTTAGTGTTGATTGTGTGTTTAAGCTGTTGGATTTTAGTTCTTCTGGGTTTGTATGCATGCTAGACTTGTTTGTGATCAGTTTGAATAGGGTTTAGAGTATTTTGATTTGATAAAATTGCATAAACATAATATAAAGGGGTGTTTGGGATTATGTGTTGCAGGAAGATTGCAAAAGAATTGTATGGTGAAAACTGGTTAGACAAGCTTCATTAGGTCAAGATAGGTTGTAGTCAGCTTGGGTAGTAATTTGGAAAAGGTTTTAAACAGGTTTGTGTGACAAAAAAGGGAAAAGTGAAGCTCAAATCTGCATAACCACCTTTCTGCTTGATCTTCCTTGTTTTGGTGCTTAAATCTTTGAAATCTGTTTAGTGTTAGGTTAATCTAGGGTTGCATATTGATTGTGTGCTATTTGGAGATTGTATGTGCAAAATTTGTGGGTTCAAAACTCACTAGTGTGCAAGTAAGTAGCTAAGTTAGCCACCAGACCTGCACAAGTACATCAGCAACTCATATGTGCCTTGTGTGCTTGGTCTGTTGATAATTTTGCTTGCTAGTGTGTATTTTCTGCTTTGTGTTGACTCCTTGTGCTTCAATAAGCACAAGGGTGCCCCTTTGTCCAAAATCATTCACCAAATAAGCTTACAACCAAGCTCCTCTTGGTTCCAAACTGCTAAAGTGGTGAACATCATTGTTCATCAGAAACTTATAAGTAACTGCCCACGTCTTTGATCATATCTGGTTTAATCATTGGTAAAAAGGTGTATTGGATTGAGTTTACAAGCTTGCAAGTATCAGTGTTGGATTTGGAAAGAAAAAAATAAAAAAAGAAAAAAGGTAAAAAAGTCACCCGTAGCAGGACTCGAACCCCAGACCTCTCGTTGGAGGAGTAGGGGAACTACCGCTAATCTAGATGCTTTTTTACGTTTATGTTTGATTTGAAAAGTTATTTAACACGTTTTGTTTTTCTAGCTTATAATAAAAGCCGTAGCTTATTTACCATTTTCCAGCTTATTTGCTTTTTGTTTTTGGCTTATTTGATTTTTCCTAGGACCTAGATAAACTTAGGGATTTTTCTAGCTAGTTTTCTTAATTTTCCCTTTATTTATTTATTTTCTACAATTTATTTATTAGCCGTAATTTAAAAAATCATTAAAAAATAGAAAAAAGAGTTTTTATTTTTAGGAAAAATAATTTTTAGCTTTTTAAATAATATTTTGAGGTTTACATCTAGTTTTGGTTTTATAAACTTTAATTTTTAATTTTATATTATTTTAAGGTTTTTTATAAACTTTAAACATTTTTATAAAATTATTAAAAAGGGTTTAGGAACTTTAATTTGTGTTTTTCTCTTAGTTAGAATATTTTAAGATTTTAGAAATTTTTTAGAATTAATTTTAGAAACTTTTTATTTTTAGCATTATTTTAATATTATTTTATTATTAAAAAATCAAAATTTTATTTTTATTTCTTTTTCATTTTTCTTAAGATCTTTATCATTAATTAGGACCTTTTCCATTTTTAGAATATTTTTATAGCTTTTAGATTTATTTTTATAATTATTTTAAGTTTAATTAGTTTTTAATCATTTTAAATCATTTTTAGAGTTTTAAAAATAGTTTTAATAGCTTTTAATTTTTAGAAAATTACTTTTTAGTCTTCTAATAATATAAGTTAAGTAATTATTCAATAAAATCATATTTTAGACATTTGAATTAGTTATATTTAATTTTAGGGCTTTAATTAGCATTTAAAATTAAATATTTAATTAATAAAAGGTTTTAAAATATCTTTGTTGGATTTTTGTCTTTATTTATATTATTATTGACTTCTTTTTAATCTTTTATTTATTTTGCTTTTGGTCTTAGTATAATTTTTTATTTTGGTAGTTTTTCACGACTTTACGTTTACGTCTTTTACGTCGTAGTGTAATTTTAACGTAACCGTCTTTTCATCCTTTCATCCCCATTCTCTTAATATTAATCTCAAATAAATACAAGTTAACTCACAACACATATACCTCCTTGGGAAACGAACTTTCTCTCTTTTTAAGTGATTGGGTCATTAACACTTGATTTTTCTTAAAGTCATTTGTTCAATACTTACCGCTCATATACGTTCTTTTGTTTTCCTAAACAAGAGTCGTGTTTTAGACTACAATCAGTTCCACAAAGGTATTACGTTCTATATACTCTCAACTCACTCGACTCCTATAAACCCTAACCGATTACTTACTCTCACGCTGGAGCCTAATCGTGGGAAACATTCCCACGGTAAGCCTAACGCGTGTTGTTTAGTGTGGAGGATCCCAACCATATAGTTCACTTGGTGCAGGAGCCGGAACCCAGCCAACCCGAATTAAGCCTAATTCGGGTCTAGCAAGGATCATCCAACTTTTGCATCAACAATAATTAATCCGTTGAGCGATGAAATATGCCAAATTGTAATTGGTGTTGGTAAAGATGCAATATAACATATGCACTAAACAAGCCGGAACATGATCCCTGTTTCCACCAAGACAAAACACATTTTCCCTAAGGATATTGGTCCATTGAACCATATTATCATTAAGGTCGCTTAAGAGAACCTCATGACGTTTCACCAAACGTACCTTGGTATGAAGGCTTCTCTTAACGGGTCGATTACGCTTTTTGGAGACAATGTCGACAATGAAGTCAAGATCAATTTCCTCATGATCATTTGGAGGAAAATTGTAGGATTCAAGGAGAGCACTAAGCTTCCATTTATCCGTGAAGCGACAAGTGCCTACAAATGGGACATCAAGAATTTGACCAAAAACTTCGAGAGAGTATTGAATGAGTTGATCTTTCAAGATGAACCTAACAAATATTCCATCGTTGTTTTCAATGACGGAGTATGTGCTAAAGAACTCCAATAGGAATCGAGGATAGATGTCTTCCTTAATGTTCAACAAACAATCAAATCCAATGTTTTCAAACATGGACTTGATGTAGACATAGTCCTTGATATCCTTTTGGACAACTCTACCCTCATGAAAGCAACGAGATTGAAGAGAGGAAAAAGTATGGGCAAGGTGAGTTGAGTGACAAAAGTCAGATAGGTTTGGCATATACTGTTTGGTGAGTTGATGATCATTTTGGTATTGTGAAGGCATGATTAGTACCTAAATAAACACAAGAAAATATTTATCCAATCACTCATATGAAAAATAAAATCAAAAATCAAAAATATGAGAATGTGTTATATCAATTTCTTGACAAACAAAGGATTGAATCCGTATCATTCTCATGCTCATAATGTAGCTATTCCATTATTTACCAAGAACATATGAACTATGTTGGATCAACAATGGGCTAGAACATTGGTTTTTCAAAACAAGGTTTTTAGGTAAGCATTAACAATGTCATTAGCTATTTGTTCATGGGTTCATCTCAAATCTATCTTTTAACCAAAATCATTTAGTCAAAATTCGGATTTGTTCTACAAGTGGGTTTTAGTGAAATCTTAATGAATATGAACCTAAGGAATCATAGTAAAATAACCATGTCAACCCACATTCCTATTAAGGTTTTAATTCAATTTCAATTTCAATTTTAAGAATCCCCAATTATGAAAGGATGAACCCTAGAACAAAATAGATGAAATTGAAAGAAAATACTTACAATTAATTGATGTTAGATGAAGGATGAGTGAAACCCACAACTTGGAATCAATTAATTTGAGTGATTGAAGGTTTTGGAAGCTTCAACAATGGTGGAAAAAGGGTAAACCGTCGGCTGTGTGTTTTTGGAAGAGAGAGGGTTTGGTTTGAAAAAGAATAAAATAATCAAACTGGCGCTCTGACAAACTTTACTGCCTGTGGTACCTTATCGATAAGGAACCGCGGGTTTGAGCCGCCAAGATAAAGAACCGCCTACAGAGGCAGGTTTTTATCAATGAAAAACGCCAAATTTTAAAAACCAAGTTTTTCTAAGATACTTAAAAATATATCATGAACCTTTTAGAATAACATTGGATCATCAAAACACTAGGCAATATGTTTTTAATGAAGGATTACGAGTTGAATCAAGATCGAAAAGAATCGAAACGGACAAACGACTACTCGTAGCAAAACAGCAAAGTGGAGAGAAGTCAAGGGAAGTGAATCAAGACTAGGACCAATGCTCAAGGGATAAATGACAATCTTCAAATAGTGGTAACGAAGAGCTTGTGTCATATATAGTGGTTTAAGACGTGCCTTTCCGGCGAAACGTTAAACGACTTTGGTAATGAAAAAACACAAAGCAATTATTTATGTATAGACTAAGATCACTTTCAATAATAACCTTAGTCTAAACCAAAATATGAGCAAGGTATTAATTCACTTTCTCTCCCACAAAGGGCCTACTAACCGTATGGGTGCAAACCATGGAAATCATGCTTGATACTTTAAGCTACTACTAACTCACTCTACATCATCATAGTGAGTCAAGTATCCAAGCAATGAAGGTTTGAGAGGATAAAAGAAAAGAATCACAAACCACAAACAAATGTCAAGGCAAGGATGCCAAGAACAAGCACATAATGATCAAAAGAATGATCAAAGGGCGTGTGGAAGAACGAAAGCATACCTTGGCCACAAAGAGCAATCCATCAAGGAATCAATGCTATTCCCAACAATGACTATGATGAGTACTAAGTCTTCAAGGACTAGTATCATTCCTAATCATTTTGGTATCATCTTTCAGAGGTGTTAAAGATCAATGAAGATGAGTCTTCTACAAGTGCAAGTAACTCAATCCACAACCAATTAAGTGATTGATCTTCATGAGTACCTACACAAAGCAAGATGCAAACTAGTAGATACATTTCAAGAGTAGATCTAAAATGCATAAAGACTACTAATCTTAAGTGGGATGCAATATTATCAATTAAAGGACCTATTTTTCAAAAACAAAATAGTTTTGACCAAAGAGAAACTTTAATGCAACTTGACCTTCTAATTTGAGGAGACAATGGATCGATACAAGTTTCAAAGTACAATATACTTCAAAGATCTTGAGTTACCATCGCTCTGATACCAATTGTAGAAACTAGAAGGGGGGGGGGGTTGAATAGTTTCTCTTTGATTGGCAACCAAATTAAAATTACTTTCAATTTGGTTTGTATCAAAACTATCTTTTGCTTGAAGCTAAGTTGCATAATGATTAGGTTCAATTCAAATGCACTAGTAAAGATAATAGGTAAGTGTAATGATAATGAAATAAGTAAATAGTAAGGAAGGAGACAACCTAGTGGGAAGACACCAAGATTTATAGTGGTTCGACAACGAGGCTCTATCCTCGTTTCTACTCCACTCCTCGAGTACACCTACTCGATATTTCCACTATATCCACAAGCTCCCTTCTTGGCAGAGAAAACCTTACATCGTCGCTTACATTATTTTCCGAGACTAAGCTAAATGTCAAGACCTAATCTTTAGCTAGGACCAATCTACACAACGTTGCCTACTTCACAATTTAACGACACAAGGCTAGATGTCGAGTTCTAATCTTAAGGTAGACCCAATCTTCACGACGTTGCCTACTTCACCATTTTACGACATAAGGCTAGATGTCGAGTTCTAATCCAAATCTAGAACCAATCTTCACGACTCTTCACTTTGAAGATAAGTGAGAACTTCACACAACACAACTACTAATCACTTTCAAGTTTAGTGAGAACTCACAAGACACAACCACATCACTTTATAGTTTAGTGAGAACTACTAATCAAATCTATTACAACTCAACTAGACATATCCAAGTACACACATGTAGCTTGGATTTACACAACACAAATCCAAGCAAACACATATGCAATGGATGTACACAACAAATCCAAGTATTCACAAATAACTTGGATGAACACAACTAGTCCAAGTATTCATAAATACAATGGATTGACATAAAACAAAAAGGGTATCATGATGAATATGAATAGCTCATAGATTCATCTTTATCACAACACTAGTGAGTGAGTGATCTTCTCATTGGACAAGGTAAAGGAGGGGATCAAGAGGATAATCATATGTAAACATCCTTAACACTTTAAGTGATCATTTACTAATGATTATGCTATAGAAAAGAGAAAGGGGGCTGAGAAAAACATCCAAGAGGCTTGTTGGAAAATGAGATTTAACCCACTATTTAAAGGAGACAAAGTATAACGGATATATAACGGCTATCTGGGCGCGGTACCTTATCTAGCCCGGCGGTTCCATATCGCTAGGGAACCGCCTAGCTACTTAAGGTACCGCCCCTAGAGTACGCTCTGTTTTTTGTCTTTTAGTGGGGTAGGAATATCTGAGGTATTTGAAGCCTTCAAAGGATATTCTAATAGCATATGGAATATTCTATTTTCAAATTTTCATTTTCCATTTTAATAAAACATTTTCTAAAAAAGAAAGTTTATTAAAAAGTCTTTTGTCATATTAAAAAAAGTGAGTTTTAAGGATAATCATTTTGATGATCACTAAGTATGATTAAGAAAGGTTAGTGATATGATTAATACCTTGATGATAGTGTTAGTTAAATAATTCGTTTTGTGTTTTACACTAAATGTGTTGTATAGTTTGTTGTGATCAAAACTAAGAAAGATTAGTTAACACTAATAATGTTTTTAGGCATCACTTGCATTAACAGTTTTAATTTTTCGACGTCATGAATCTTTTGACTCAACCTGAGTTTACTTATCTAAGTGTACTCTAGCTAGTAACCTTAACGTGTTTAAGTCAAGTTTTGCTAGGATTTTATATAGGGACTTTAAAACGCGAAATTCTTAACTCTTACGGGTTAAGAGCAAGAAATTTTCACAAGTTCCTATAATTGATCCTAGAAAGTCGTTTATCAAGGGAACTTTAAAATGCGAATTCTAAACTTGAAAAATTCTAAGAAGTTGCAAGATCCTATAGATGACTTGAAAACCCAAAACTTTGATTTAGTTGGCTAAGCATCCACGAGTCTCATTCCTTGAGATTTTAAATTGTGGAGAACGAGAGATGATAGAGTCAATTATAAGTTTAGTATTCTTTCATGAATTTATGTGAGTTGATTATAAGTTTTTTCTCCCATCGCTTGTTAATAAATATATTTGCAATAAATAAGGTTGTACGATTTGAAAAGTTACTTAGCTTCTAGCACAAGATCGTTTAAAAGTTGTTCGGTATTAATTAGAGTTCATAGCCAAGGCATAACTTATTGAAGCGGGATGCGAAGATTGGCGAGTCTGAAAAGGCCCTAACAAGGCATGAGGGCTACATTTTGTTGCTCAAGATCTCAAGTGATGTGAAGAATCATTTATCAAAAATCAATATGAAGGATCGAGACACACGACGAAAAGCAAATACTCCCCTAAAGATCATGGAGAAGTCTATCCAAAAAGACCCTAGCAAGGTATGAGTATAAATAGATCCAAGTTCTAAAAGGAGGCGGATTGTTGTATATCAAAGTCCAAAAATAAAGATTGGAGAAAAATAAGGTTGTACGATTTGAAAAGTTACTTAGCTTCTAGCACAAGATCGTTTAAAAGTTGTTCGGTATTAATTAGAGTTCATAGCCAAGGCATAACTTATTGAAGCGGGATGCGAAGATTGGCGAGTCCGAAAAGGCCCTAACAAGGCATGAGGGCTACATTTTGTTGCTCAAGATCCCAAGTGATGTGAAGAATCATTTATCAATAATCAATATGAAGGATCGAGACACACGACGAAAAGTAAATACTCCCCTAAAGATCATGGAGAAGTCTATCCAAAAAGACCCTAGCAAGGTATGAGGATAAATAGATCCAAGTCCTAAAAGGAGGCGGATCGTTGTATATCAAAGTCCAAAAATAAAGATTGGAGAAAAATGAAGAAGTCGTGGTCTAAGTATGAAGAATCTCTCAAAAACTTCAAGTGAAGAAATTCCTATTATGAAGAGAAGACCATAATTTCAAGAACGTCTCTCAAGATTCGAAGTATGAAGTCGCTGCCAAATATCGGTCCGAGAAAGGTCTTAAATCGTGAAGCGAGTTATGCCAAGATATGAACTTTATGAGGTCCCGAGAAGCAGTTTTAAAAGATTTTGTCCTTTAGATAACTATTGATTAAATCGTCCTACTTTATTTTCAGCCTAAATTAACTATCGAAATAAGTCAAACAATGCATCCTCGTGATCATTCAAGAAAATCATAAAATATAAGAGATACACCTAGGAATAAGGGAGTCTAAGTGAATAATTGGGCCACATGAGTTTGTGTTAGTTTGCTAACTTACAATAACAATGATCTCGTTTATAAGCTTGGTGTGGGGAACGTGAAACTTTAGGATGATAAACATTCATGACAACCAAAACCCCATTGTAAGTCTTTGATTTCTTTACTTGTTTTGTATATATTTCTATATTTTAGTTTCCTTAGTGTTTAGTATTTAATAGAGGCCAAGGTGGGTTATTTATGATGAAAAATGTAAATCGTGCTTTGAAATTAATGCATTGCATGAGGGCATTGCAATGGTCAAGTGTAGGGGATTTAATAAGTGTGAAAACACTTATCCTTTTACCACTTATTTCCAATAATAACAAGACCAAAACGTGTATTTTATGTCATAAAAGTCGGAATTATGCGTGGTTTGTGTTTTTATTGTGTTTCAGGATAAAAATATGAAAAATGAAGAAAACACGGGCTATCACGGGCTTTTATCGAAGAAAAAGACAAAAGGCAAGTCAAAAGATCAAAACTGCAAGAAGAACGGAAGTCAAAGGCCTATTCTGAAGATTTATCGAAGAAAAATTCTAAAGATGAAAGTTTAACGAAGTCGAAGAACCAAGTCTATTAAAAGAAGAAAAATAGAAGACGAGTTCAAGTTATCATTCGACTAATCCCGAGCCTAAGTCAACAAAGATGAGAAGAAAAGAAGAAACAAGCACTTTCCACCTCCCCTATATATAGTTAGAAAATAGTCATTAAGGACTTAGTCTTCATTTTTAGTTTTTAATTTTTAGGTAATTAAGTGTTTTATTTTTCTTCTCTCTAGTTTTCTCTCAAGCTTATAAACCTTCATCTTGATCTTGTATTAGATCTTAATCTTAATCTTAATCAAGCTTTTCAATTAATCATTCTCATTCTTCCTTTCTTTATTATTAATCTTGTGTTGATTTAGATGATCATGTAGTTGCTTAATCTTTATGCTTATTGATTTATTGATGCGTTTGGTTGATTATGTTTATGAGTTTTTATGTGTTTGATTTTGATAGCTTATTGTGTTTGGTGCTTATTGTTTGAATTGGCTTATTTTTAATTAAGTGTTTTAATTAGTTTATTTTATAAAAAGTTGATTTTTAATTTTTAGATTTATTAGTGTTTTTCAAGTTTTTGATTTTTGGTTTAACTAGTTTTTCTTAAAAGTGTTTTAGATTAAGTTTTGGTTAATTGCTTATTTGATGTGTGCTTATTCGTGGCTTGTTTCATTGTTTTTAGATGTTTCTGTTACTGTTATCTGCTTTCTGAACATCTTCGCAAAATGGTTTTAAACTCCGAAGATTAATATTTATTACGAACTAGCCTTTTATCCGAGATTATATGTTTTTCCAAAATTATCCTTCTTTCCGAAAATCTGCCTTTTATCCGAAATACCTTTATTCCGAAGAATTGAGCTTTTTCCGAAATATTTTCTTTTTCCGAAAATATTGATTTTTCCGAAATAAAGTCTTTTATCCGAAAATTTTACTTGTTCCGAAAATAGGTACTTATTCCGAAAATCTGCTATTTATCCGAAGAAATCAGTTTATTCCGAAAATATTTCATTTTTCCGAAATAGTTGTGATATTCCGAAGAACCTGTTTATTCCAAAGAATCCCCATTATCCGAAAATTGGTTGTTTTTCCGAAGATAGGTTGTTTTTCCGAATTTATTCCATTATTCCGAAAATGTTAGATTTCTCTGAATTTACAGTCTTTATCCGAAATAGTTAGTTTTTCCGAATTCTTTTAGTTTACTGTCTTATTTAAATTTCATTTTTTTTAAGTTTTTAGCTTTTGTCATTTAATTTTCTAGGTCTTTAATTTTTATTTGTTTAATATTTGCAATCTTTATTTTCGTTTAATTTTTCCCTTTACTCAACGACATTTATATTTTTAAATTACATTTGCATTCATTTTATTTTATTTTATTTCTAGTTTAAATTAGATGACCACATTTCTTTATTTTCCACCAAGAACAACTGAGTCGCACTTTCAACTTGTAATCAATTCGAAAAGACTGGTTCAACAAACTTTATTTTTATACTTGGCAAAACCTTGTATTAGTGTTAATATGGTATAAGTTATAGCTTTTGAAAACTGGTCACGTTCAGAGGGTATCCTGCTAGCAGTGCACACCTGAATCGCCCCATCTATCCTCCTGAGGAGAAGTTTGGTTTCAAAAGTGAGCCCCAAGTGGGGACCCTCACGATGGGCTATTAGCTGAGTGGGTAAAGCGCGCCCTGATAATTACGTCGTTGTGCCTGGGCTGTAACACCCCACTTAGATAAGTGGACCGTTACGTGTATTTATGGCGTGTCATCAAAGCATGCAAGGTAAATGTATTGAAACATTAAGTGACCATAACGGAAATACCGGAATCAAACATCGGTAATCCAAACATAAGCTCATATATAAAAGATTAATTACTGAAGGAAAAGACTAAACATGTCCAAACACGCAAATGTATGAAGTGCATAAAGTAATGGGATTCTGGATAGCTTCCATCCAAATGCACGTACTCTCAGAATCCTAAGAGCGTCCTGGTTTACCTGCCGTTAGAACATGACAGGAGCTATGGCTGAGCATAACGCCCAGTGAACGGATACAAGGCATGATAAGAAAACTGAAATGAAGCAGATAATAAAATACTAAAGTTGTAAGATTGATAAGTAAAAGCAGCAGAATGCAACTGTGTTTGTTCTGAAAAGTCTGGTTTATAATTTGTAAAGTTGTTCTATTATCTGTTAAATCTGAAAAACATGCATTTACTGTATTTTAAGTGTCGAAAGCTTATATAGGTCATGTACTGTAACAACGTCTACATGAATACATAGAGGGGTGACCTCATCATGCTGTAGAGGGGTGACCTCTAACTGATGTGTTGGGTGGAGGGATCAACTCTAATGTGAAGGATGTAGAGAACACACCACATTTACCTGATAAACTGTAAACTGATAACCTAGGATGCATCGATAAATGGCCAAGCTGAAATAAAAGGGACGTTGCGTGAAATCACTCCCCCACGTAGGAGTCACGACACCGGTGCCTCAAGTATCATGGTTACGGTACCTCCATAACTAGTACTAACTGGTCATGCATTTATATAAAGCTCAGGCAAATTTAACTTAGTTATAAAGATAATTACTTTAAATTTATAACATATATTGGGGAAAACATTTGGCTGCAGACGGGAAACCCTAATCATGCATAGGAAAGGAAGTCCTTACTGAAGGACGGAAAATCCGTACCTTGTGTCCAGTAATGAAAAGAGAATGAAAGATGAAGGATCTACTTCGACTTCACGGATACTACATAAGTAAGGAACGTGAATGAGTTGTCTGGTTATTGTATACTTCACTGGTTCTGGGTGTTCTTAGCTTGTTTTATATGTTCTTGTATTATTTTAATGTTTTGTATATAATCTGGTAAATCTGACTGTGCTGGTGTATTTCTGCTAATTTGACTGTTCTCAAATATTTACTGATTAGCGTTTATCCTGTACCTCTGATTACTGTATTCTACTGTATTTTAGTATTATAATACTCTTATAAGTAACCTGCTAAAAATGGAAGTTTCCTAAGAAATTTCCTAAAATAGAGCGTTTCCAAAAATGGTTTCAAAAAATAGTTTAATCGTTTCTCAAAATCAAGCATTAAATGACTAACTAATAGAACGTGATTAATTTACTGAAAGTTAATTAAATTGAAGTTAACGGTTTATACTTGATTTATTTTTTTATAAATAATTAAATTATAACTTTTATTTTAAAAGAACGTTGAACTATTCGTCCTTATTACAAATTATGTGTAACCTGCGTAACCCGAAGCCCGAGTCAAACTCTCCCGAGACACTCATGCCTCGGCCAAGCCCAAATCGAGCCCACTACAGCCCTAGGCCGTGGTCCCCTTGTTATGGTCAAACAAATGGCAGCCACCGGCCTTGTGCCGGTTGCCACCATTGACTCGAGGGGTCCCAATGTTCCCACTGCTTGGTTTAATGCACCCCCTACCTAATTTTAGATTCCCACTGTTTTACACTAAGACCCACCAAGACATTTAATATGTCTCGGTTGCCACTGAAACAAACAACCCCCTTGCGTACCAAACCCAAACACCCCTGTTGGCTCGAGTTTCCCCCATGCTTGTTATACTAACACCCTGGTGGGCTTTTGGACTGTGGCCGATAACCACAATCAACCACGCACCCCTATGGGTCGCGGCTGGTCCCAAAACTAATACACCGAGACCCCATGTTGGTCTCGGTTTGCGTGAAGGCAGTATACCCCCCCCCCCCCCAACGGATTAATTCCTTGCTACATGTTTATAAATTCGAGTGTTCTTTCTATTACAATCATGAATTCATGATTATATAAAAAGGAGAGAAAGAATTGAATTACCGAGCCTTGATTCAATGAATAACGACACACACACACTACTCCGAGTCACCAACCAAAATCCGGTTTCTTTCCCCTTTTGTTTTTCTCTAGTCGGCGGCTTCTACCAAGAACCCTAGGTGTTTATATATTTTTTTTGTTTAGCAAATGGTATGTACGTGTGATTGTTTTCCTGTGCATGTTCACCAAACGGGCTGGGCTAAGGCCCAATCTTTCCTTCTTTCTAGTTCTAACTGTCGGCCCTTAAACACACAACATACTATTTTCGTTTTCGATTCGTGCTTTAATATTAGATGTTCGTGTACGTGATTAAATTCTTCGTTTTAACTCTGAAATGTATTATATTTATTTTCTAAATAAATATTTATTACGTAATACTTGAAAAGTATTTTTATTTATTATTCTGAAATAACTAAATAATTAACTACATAGTTTTTAATTAAATCCGAGACCGCGTGAAATTACTGTTCATGGGTTTTAATTTCGGGTTTTACAATTCTTCCCCTCTAAAAAAATAATTCGTCCTCGACTTAAGGATGCGATAATGTTGCGGTTTTACAATTCTCCCTCTCTAAAAGGAAAATTCTTCCTCGAATTAAAGGTAATATAAGCTGATGGAGTTATAAAAGCTGAAAGGACACATAAGCTGAAAGTATAATTTGTCCTCGAATTAGAACATAATGCTGCTGAAAAGGTATAAACATGACATGACTGAAGTGAACATGGAACGTGACATGGCTGAAGAGGACATGGAACGTAACATGACTGAAAAACTTAACTGGAATATTGAAGGAAAAGGGTGAGAAGTCCGGATGGACTCCTCCGTTCCAAGTGGCTTCCCGCTCGAAACGGTTCCTTCAAAGATCTTGACATAATTAACATCTTGGTCTAAATGACCCTGTCCTAACGATGCTGAAAAGTTTCTGATTCCATACTTAAGATGGATTTTCTGAATCTGATCTAATGAGTAAGCTATAACATGTAGAATGCATGAAACGATACGTAAGATTAACCTGAAAAGATAACATTTATATCTCTAAGTAAAGGTATTGAAGACGTATTGGGGCGAACTACGTGACCAATTGTGAACGTGCTACTTGAGCAATTGTGAACGTGGTTCGCGATCATCTGATGAACGATGTGCATGGAATATATCGTGAACGTGATACTATAAAATATCATGAACATATGCTGACTGAGGAGAGAAAGCCAAACGATACGGCCTGAGACGTGAAACGTCTGCCTGGGTATGGAAAAGTTGTGCTAAACTTGAGTATGGTTTCTTAAGCTTCTTGTGACAGTATTCAGTAACAAGCTGTGAAACGTGTATCGTGAGATGGAACACGAATCTGAACGTGAACAATGTCATGAACGTGAACGTAGACGTAAATCATGAGATGGACAACATAAGAACAAAATCCTAACTTTGTAAGTGAGATGTAAACGTGAAAGCAACGTAAATGTAAAGGTGAACAAGCGTGAACGTAAAAAAAATGAAGGTGAACGTGAACATGAATTTCTGTTTGATAAGATGATCGATGGGATACCTTGAAATCTTACGATTTATTGTTGAATTTCCTGTAGATCTACTACTGCGTAATCTTTTCGGATAAAAGAAAACGTGTAGGCTAGATTAAATGGTCGATAATGACTTAGATAGTATCATACTTCTCCTGAGTCTGTAGTAACTGATAACAACTATATGGAAACTTGTCTCATTTCTGCCCAAAAAAATTTTAATGGTAGCAATAGCTCACTAGCATGTCGGTGTTCTATCTTGAACCTGCTAACATGTCAGGTATCAAGATATGAACATAGTTGCATCAATGTGTTATACTGCCTCTAACAAAATCCTGCCTGATTATGGTACATTCTTGTGGAATCTGGATGAATAGTCATGAAAGAACTATAAGCCTTGGTAATTTAGACTTCTCCTAGCGTAGGATATTATGGAATACAAAGTTTTTAATGTAGGTTCTCCCTGTTATGCATAAGCTTAGCCATGGTAAAGCTAATAGTGAGAGTTATCCACAATTTCTGTGGTAGTAGCCAACTGAATTCTAGAAACTTGTACTTCAGTCACAGACGTCGGTCTTGACCAATCTGGTGATGGTCTTCATCTTCGCAATATTTCTGAAATTTCTTTCTGCTGAAATAAGGTGGCTCATAAATGCCACCTTGTTCAACTGGAATTCACATCTGGGAAGCTGCGTATAAAATTCCTCCTAGCGGAGCATATGCATGACCATGAGGAGATGATTCTCGTGTTCTTCTCTAGAATTTAGCAGATCGGAATGTTATTAATGAATACACTGGCGAACTGATCTAAGATTTCATGCAAAATTTGATTCATTAATTTCGTATTATAGTTGAAACATTTGGGAGCTCAGAAGCATAAATTAAATTTTAAAGAGACCATAACATGTGCAAAAGTAGTCTTGGAATTGACATGCTCTGTCTCTCGTCACTGAAGGTAGCATGATCGAGAAGCGTTTTTGGAAAAGGTGCTTACGACCTTGTAACCGATCAGATAAACCTTCTATACATGGAATGAATATGGGTTATGAATGGTGATCTTGTCAAATTTTTGATGGTCGATACATGATCTCATGTTACCGGCCTTCTTCCTGATAGACAGAAAACGGTGCACCTTCTAGTGGTGCGCTAGGGAAAATAAATCCTTGTTCCGGTAACTCTTGCAGCTAATCCTGTAACTCTTTTAACTCAGCTGAAGCCCTGCGATAAGAAATTTTGAAAACAGTTTCTGTTCTTGAGACAAGCTCGATGTTAAACTCCGTCTCATGGTTAGGAGGAAATTTCTGGAAACATACATCTGAGAACTCAGGAATAATCTGTTGATCATGGATTTAAGAAACTTCAGACGTCGAGTCATAACTGGCAGCTAGAAATCTTCGCAGCTATGGAATAATAAGTCACGCACTTGTAAAGCAAAACAATTTGTACTGGTTTCTTTCTGGCAAGAAATATAATGAATATACCCAGTAGTTAGTAATACGGATTTTGTCTTCAACTGGAAGGAAGACCTTTATAAATATGGTGATACTATTGTGACAACCCTGGTTTTGAGGTTCGTCACTTAGTTTTATTTTGTGCTAGTTACGTGTCTTTACGTGTTTATGTGCTTATTGGTGTGTATAGATTGTGGTTTGGATATCGTTTTCGGTACGGGGTACCTTGTAAGTGAAACGATGTGTGATGATTTCATGTTCATGATTTCACATGGTAGTGACTATGAAGTGAGATGGTGTTATTTAGTGGTTTTACGTATACGTATATGTATTATAGAAAATCGTATTTTTACGATTTACGGTTTAGCATTTGGAGGTCTCGGATGAGGTAATTAGTCATATGGATATTTTTTGGGATGGTTTTAAGTCATTTAGGACTTAGTTATAAAGTTTATTTCAAAATTTGAGAGTTTTATAAAAGTGTATATTTTACGTCTTTTACGGTAAAACGCGTAAATTTGACTAGTTTTACGGTTTTGTGGTTTTGGAAGCTTTAGGAGCTGAAATAAATTAAGGAAAATTAAAGTAATATTAATAACATAATATTAAATAATAAAAATAAAAAAAATGAATTTAGGGGTGTTTGGGTCGGTTTAGACGCACCAAAGAAGAAAGAAAGAATGGAAAAGCCCAAAACAGGCCCAATGGACTTGTAATGGGATTAGGGGGCCTTTAGGACTTAACCAAACCCAACTCATAACCATAATAATCAGTTTTTTAACCTCCATAACATCTCCTAGCCGAAATTTATCAATGGTGGCCAATTAGGGTTCTTCAAAAAATTTGGTTTTCTTCATCTTCTATTAATTCAAAGGTAAAACCTTCTTAACCCTTTTCAATTTAATTATTTTAATGATGTCTTAATCATCTTATGACGGATTTAGGTTAGGGTTTAATTAAAAACAGTATATTAATCATATTATAATGATTAAATAAATTAGGGCTTGTAATTAGAGGGATTAGGGTTAATTAATGAGGTTGATTTTGTTAAACCCGTTTTTAAAAACTGGGCAGAATTTTGAGTCAATTGTTTTGATCATATCGGGAGTTCTAGGAACGTTCAAGATGCGATCCAAGTATCCCTGAAAAGGAAATTGAAGTTGCTTTACAATGAAAGAAACGAGAACTAAAATCGAGGACGGGAAGTGGGTCAAAAACAGGTTACAACAGTCGGAGGTCAAAACAGTTTTGTAATCAGCCTGTTTTCTTTTTAAGTTTTGGGTTGTTTGGGGTACTTAGGGTTACATTGGGATCTTCTCACGAACATGAGAGATGGTTTATATATTGTAGAGAGTATCTGCACTTGGGCTAAGATTGTGGTTTAGGGTAAGACCCTCTAATGGTAATGAACTTTTCATACGTTTAAAATCAGTGAATTCTGGATAGGTAGCAATATATACACATATATCGGGGCCTTAATAGTAGCTTTAAGGTTAGGACAAGTTGGAGGTTTTAACTAACATGTATAAAAGTGTGAATATTCCTTTTACAGAAACCATGGGTATATTTAAGTAGACGTTTGACTTAAAGTTTTGAGACCTAAAACTGGGACTGTTTTGTGTAAAATTATGAACGGGATAGCTATTAAACTTAACCAAGTTAGGGACTTGTTAAGGAAGGGTAATGGGGTGATTAGAACTTAACAATGAGGTAATTATATGGGAATAGGCTAGATGTCCATCATAGGTTGATGAGCCATCTTGGTGGTTGGTTCGGGTATTGATTGTGTGTTTCTGGTTTGTTAGCTCGTTGCTAAGTGCGAGGACTTGTGAAGAAGCAATCAGGTGAGTTTCATAGTCCCATGTTTACTATTGATTTTGACTTCCAGATGGGATGGAAGAGACACTGTGTTGAGTTATTTATAAATTGTTGCTGTGAATGTTTTTATGGTTGTGATGGACTTGTGTGTACATTATGTGATTAACTGCTATGTGATTCTTGATTGTGTATGATTTGGATCGGGGGACACGTGCCGTCTCAGTTCTTGTGGTTTGACAAGGTAGTGGCCTTGTGGTTTGACAAGGTAGTGGCCTTGTGGTTTGACAAGGTAGTGGCCTTGGGATAGGTACATAGTGTGATCATCTATGATACCATGTTGTTTGGCAAGGTAGGAGCCTTGGATTTTGGTTTGGTATGATTAATATTGAATGTTAGTTGTTAATGCATATTTGTAACACATTGTTCATATGTTCTTTTGTTGATGGTGGTTATTCACAGCTTATAACTGTTTTGGCGTTGGAGTCTAAACCTATGACTCTCACCAACATTATGTTGACGTGTTTTAGTGTCTCTTTCAGGTGTGAATGTGGTTAAGCGTAAGGATAGAAGTGGCTAGACTTGGATGCCTTAGGATTGCATATAGAAGGAGATCCCCGTTCCTTCTTAGTTTACCTTTATGTTTTTTATCCGAGATTATATGTTTTTCCAAAATTATCCTTCTTTCCGAAAATCTGCCTTTTATCCGAAATACCTTTATTCCGAAGAATTGAGCTTTTTCCGAAATATTTTCTTTTTCCGAAAATATTGATTTTTCCGAAATAAAGTCTTTTATCCGAAAATTTTACTTGTTCCGAAAATAGGTACTTATTCCGAAAATCTACTCTTTATCCGAAGAAATCAGTTTATTCCGAAAATATTTCATTTTTCCGAAATAGTTGTGATATTCCGAAGAACCTGTTTATTCCAAAGAATCCCCATTATCCGAAAATTGGTTGTTTTTCTGAAGATAGGTTGTTTTTCCGAATTTATTCCATTATTCCGAAAATGTTAGATTTCTCTGAATTTACAGTCTTTATCCGAAATAGTTAGTTTTTCCGAATTCTTTTAGTTTACTGTCTTATTTAAATTTCAGTTTTTTTAAGTTTTTAGCTTTTGTCATTTAATTTTCTAAGTCTTTAATTTTTATTAGTTTAATATTTGCAAGCTTTATTTTCGTTTAATTTTTCCCTTTACTCAACGACATTTACATTTTTAAATTACATTTGCATTCATTTTATTTTATTTTATTTCTAGTTTAAATTAGATAACCACATTTCTTTATTTTCCACCAAGAACAACTGAGTCGCACTTTCAACTTGTAATCAATTCGAAAAGACTGGTTCAACAAACTTTATTTTTATACTTGGCAAAACCTTGTATTAGTGTTAATATGGTATAAGTTATAGCTTTTGAAAACTGGTCACGTTCAGAGGGTATCCTGCTAGCAGTGCACACCTGAATCGCCCCATCTATCCTCCTGAGGAGAAGTTTGGTTTCAAAAGTGAGCCCCAAGTGGGGACCCGCACGATGGGCTATTAGCTGAGTGGGTAAAGCGCGCCCTGATAATTACGTCGTTGTGCCTGGGCTGTAACACCCCACTTAGATAAGTGGACCGTTACGTGTATTTATGGCGTGTCATCAAAGCATGCAAGGTAAATGTATTGAAACATTAAGTGACCATAACGGAAATACCGGAATCAAACATCGATAATCCAAACATAAGCTCATATATAAAAGATTAATTACTGAAGGGAAAGACTAAACATGTCCAAACAGGCAAATAAATGTATGAAGTGCATAAAGTAATGGGATTCTGGATAGCTTCCATCCAAATGCACGTACTCTCAGAATCCTAAGAGCGTCCTGGTGTACCTGCTGTTAGAACATGACAGGAGCTATGGCTGAGCATAACGCCCAATGAACGGATACAAGGCATGATAATAAAACTGAAATGAAGCAGATAATAAAATACTAAAGCTGTAAGATTGATAAGTAAAAGCAGCAGAATGCAACTGTGTTTGTTCTGAAAAGTCTAGTTTATAATTTGTAAAGTTGTTCTATTATCTGTTAAATCTGAAAAACATGCATTTACTGTATTTTAAGTGTCGAAAGCTTATATAGGTCATGTACTGTAACAACGTCTACATGAATACATAGAGGGGTGACCTCATCATGTTGTAGAGGGGTGACCTCTAACTGGTGTGTTGGGTGGAGGGATCAACTCCAATGTGAAGGATGTAGAGAACACACCACATTCACCTGATAAACTGTAAACTGATAACCTAGGATGCATCGATAAATGGCCAAGCTGAAATAAAAGGGACGCTGCGTGAAATCACTCCCCCACATAGGAGTCACGACACCGGTGCCTCAAGTATCATGGTTACGGTACCTCCATAACTAGTACTAACTGGTCATGCATTTATATAAAGCTCAGGCAAATTTAACTTAGTTATAAAGATAATTACTGTAAATTTATAACATATATTGGGGAAAACATTTGGCTGCAGACGGGAAACCCTAATCATGCATAGGAAAGGAAGTCCTTACTGAAGGACGGAAAATCCGTACCTTGTGTCCAGTAATGAAAAGAGAATGAAAGATGAAGGATCTACTTCGACTTCACGGATACTACATAAGTAAGGAACGTGAATAAGTTGTCTGGTTATTGTATACTTCACTGGTTCTGGGTGTTCTTAGCTTGTTTTATATGTTCTTGTATTATTTTAATGTTTTGTATATAATCTGGTAAATCTGACTGTGCTGGTGTATTTCTGCTAATTTTACTGTTCTCAAATATTTACTGATTAGCGTTTATCCTGTACCTCTGATTACTGTATTCTACTGTATTTTAGTATTATAATACTGTTATAAGTAACCTGCTAAAAATGGAAGTTTCCTAAGAAATTTCCTAAAATAGAGCGTTTCCAAAAATGGTTTCAAAAAATAGTTTAATCGTTTCTCAAAATCAAGCATTAAATGACTAACTAATAGAACGTGATTAATTTACTGAAAGTTAATTAAATTGAAGTTGACGGTTTATACTTGATTTATTTTTTTATAAATAATTAGATTAAAACTTTTATTTTAAAAGAACGTTGAACTATTCGTCCTTATTACAAATTATGTGTAACCTGCGTAACCCGAAGCCCGAGTCAAACTCTCCCGAGACACTCATGCCTCGGCCAAGCCCAAATCGAGCCCACTACAACCCTAGGCCGTGGTCCCCTTGTTGTGGTCAAATAAATGGCAGCCACCGGCCTTGTGCCAGTTTCCACCATTGACTCGAGGGGTCCCAATGTTCCCACTGCTTGGTTTAATGCACCCCCTACCTAATTTTAGATTCCCACTGTTTTACACTAAGACCCACCAAGACATTTAATATGTCTCGGTTGCCACTGAAACAAACAACCCCCTTTGCGTACCAAACCCAAACACCCCTGTCGGCTCGAGTTTCCCCCATGCTTGTTATACTAACACCCCTGGTGGGCTTTTGGACTGCGGCCGATAACCACAATCAACCACCGCACCCCTATGGGTCGCGGCTGGTCCCAAAACTAATACACCGAGACCCCATGTTGGTCTCGGTTTGCGTGAAGGCAGTATACCCCCCCCCCCCCCCCCAACGGATTAGTTCCTTGCTACATGTTTATAAATTCGAGTGTTCTTGCTATTACAATCATGAATTCGTGATTATATAAAAAGGAGAGAAAGAATTGAATTACCGAGCCTTGATTCAATGAATAACGACACACACACACTACTCCGAGTCACCAACCAAAATCCGGTTTCTTTCCCCTTTTGTTTTTCTCTAGTCGGCGGCTTCTACCAAGAACCCTAGGTGTTTATATATTTTTTTGTTTAGCAAATGGTATGTACGTGTGATTGTTTTCCTGTGCATGTTCACCAAACGGGCTGGGCTAAGGCCCAATCTTTCTTTCTTTCTAGTTCTAACTGTCGGCCCTTAAACACACAACATACTATTTTCGTTTTCGATTCGTGCTTTAATATTAGATGTTCGTGTACGTGATTAAATTCTTCGTTTTAACTCTGAAATGTATTATATTTATTTTCTAAATAAATATTTATTACGTAATACTTGAAAAGTATTTTTATTTATTATTCTGAAATAACTAAATAATTAACTGCGTAATTTTTAATTAAATCCGAGACCGCGTGAAATTACTGTTCATGGTTTTAATTTCGGGTTTTACAATTCTTCCCCTCTAAAAAAATAATTCGTCCTCGAATTAAGGATGCGATAATGTTGCGGTTTTACAATTCTCCCTCTCTAAAAGGAAAATTCTTCCTCGAATTAAAGGTAATATAAGCTGATGGAGTTATAAAAGCTGAAAGGACACATAAGCTGAAAGTATAATTTGTCCTCGAATTAGAACATAATGCTGCTGAAAAGGTATAAACGTGACATGACTGAAGTGAACATGGAACGTGACATGGCTGAAGAGGACATGGAACGTAACATGACTGAAAAACTTAACTGGATTATTGAAGGAAAAGGGTGAGAAGTCCGGATGGACTCCTCCGTTCCAAGTGGCTTCCCGCTCGAAACGGTTCCTTCAAAGATCTTGACATAATTAACATCTTGGTCTAAATGACCCTATCCTAATGATGCTGAAAAGTTTCTGATTCCATACTTAAGATGGATTTTCTGAATCTGATCGAATGAGTAAGCTATAACATGTAGAATGCATGAAACGATACGTAAGATTAACCTGAAAAGATAAAATTTATATCTCTAAGTAAAGGTATTGAAGACGTATTGGGGCGAACCACGTGACCAATTGTGAACGTGCTACTTGAGCAATTGTGAACGTGGTTCGCGATCATCTGATGAACGATGTGCATGGAATATATCGTGAACGTGATACTATAAAATATCATGAACATATGCTGACTGGGGAGAGAAAGCCAAACGATACGGCCTGAGACGTGAAACGTCTGCCTGGGTATGGAAAAGTTGTGCTAAACTTGAGTATGGTTTCTTAAGCTTCTTGTGACCGTATTCAGTAACAAGCTGTGAAACGTGTATCGTGAGATGGAACACGAATCTGAACGTGAACAATGTCATGAACGTGAACGTAGACGTAAATCAT
The DNA here is from genome assembly GCA_025667525.1 of Glebionis coronaria. NCBI lineage: Eukaryota > Viridiplantae > Streptophyta > Magnoliopsida > Asterales > Asteraceae > Glebionis > Glebionis coronaria. Next base: position 85,827,184 of record CM046875.1, on the reverse strand, counting down.
GAGATGGACAACATAAGAACAAAATCCTAACTTTGTAAGTGAAATGTAAACGTGAAAGCAACGTAAATGTAAAGGTGAACATAAGCGTGAACGTAAAAAAAATGAAGGTGAACGTGAACATGAATTTCTGTTTGATAAGATGGTCGATGGGATACCTTGAAATTTTACGATTTATTGCTGAATTTCCTGTTGATCTACTACTGCGTAATCTTTTCGGATAAAAGAAAACGTGTAGGCTAGATTAAATGGTCGATAATGACTTAGATAGTATCATACTTCTCCTGAGTCTGTAGTAACTGATAACAACTATATGGAAACTTGTCTCATTTCTGCCCAAAAAAATTTTAATGGTAGCAATAGCTCACTAGCATGTCGGTGTTCTATCTTGAACCTGTTGGCATGTCAGGTATCAAGATATGAACATAGTTGCATCAATGTGTTATACTGCCTCTAACAAAATCATGCCTGATTATGGTACATTCTTGTGGAATCTGGATGAATAGTCATGAAAGAAATATAAGCCTTGGTAATTTAGACTTCTCCTAGCGTAGGATATTATGGAATAAAAAGTTTTTAGCGTAGGTTCTCCCTGTTATGCATAAGCTTAGCCATGGTAAAGCTAATAGTGAGAGTTGTCCACAATTTCTGTGGTAGTAGCCAACTGAATTCTAGAAACTTGTACTTCAGTCACAGACGTCGGTCTTGACCAATCTGGTGATGGTCTTCATCTTCGCAATATTTCTGAAATTTCTTTCTGCTGAAATAAGGTGGCTCATAAATGCCACCTTGTTCAACTGGAATTCACATCTGGGAAGCTGCGTATAAAATTCCTCCTAGAGGAGATGATTCTCGTGTTCTTCTCTAGAATTTAGCAGATCGGAATGTTATTAATGAATACACTGGCAAACTGATCTAAGATTTCATGCAAAATTTGATTCATTAATTTCGTAATATAGTTGAAACATTTGGGAGCTCAAAAGCATAAATTAAATTTTAAAGAGACCATAACGTGTGCAAAAGTAGTCTTGGAATTGACATGATCTGTCTCTCGTCACTGAAGGTAGCATGATCGAGAAGCGTTTTTGGAAAAGGTGCTTACGACCTTGTAACCGATCAGATGAACCTTCTATACATGGAATGAATATGGGTTATGAATGGTGATCTTGTCAAATTTTTGATGGTCGATACATGATCTCATGTTACCGGCCTTCTTCCTGATAGACAGAAAACGGTGCACCTTCTGGTGGTGCGCTAGGGAAAATAAATCCTTGTTCCGGTAACTCTTGCAGCTAATCCTGTAACTCTTTTAACTCAGTTGAAGCCCTGCGATAAGAAATTTTGAAAACAGGTTATGTTCTTGAGACAAGCTCGATGTTAAACTCCGTCTCATGGTTAGGAGGAAATTTCTGGAAACATACATCTGAGAACTCAGGAATAATCTGTTGATCATGGATTTAAGAAACTTCAGACGTCGAGTCATAACTGGTAGCTAGAAAGTCTTCGCAACTATGGAATAATAAGTCACGCACTTGTAAAGCAAAACAATTTGTACTGGTTTCTTTCTGGCAAGAAATATAATGAATATACCCAGTAGTTAGTAATACGGATTTTGTCTTCAACTAGAAGGAAGACCTTTATAAATATGGTGATACTATTGTGACAACCCTGGTTTTGAGGTTCGTCACTTAGTTTTATTTTGTGCTAGTTACGTGTCTTTACGTGTTTATGTGCTTATTGGTGTGTATAGATTGTGGTTTGGATATCGTTTTCGGTACGGGTTACCTTGTGAGTGAAACGATGTGTGATGATTTCATGTTCATGAGTTCACATGGTAGTGACTATGAAGTGAGATGGTGTTATTTAGTGGTTTTACGTATACGTATATGTATTATAGAAAATCGTATTTTTACGATTTACGGTTTAGCATTTGGAGGTCTCGGATGAGGTAATTAGTCATATGGATATTTTTCGGGATGGTTTTAAGTCATTTAGGACTTAGTTATAAAGTTTATTTCAAAATTTGAGAGTTTTTATAAAAGTGTATATTTTACGTCTTTTACGGTAAAACGCGTAAATTTGACTAGTTTTACGGTTTTGTGGTTTTGGAAGCTTTAGGAGCTGAAATAAATTAAGGAAAATTAAAGTAATATTAATAACATAATATTAAATAATAAAAATAAAAAAAATGAATTTAGGGGTGTTTGGGTCGGTTTAGAGGCACCAAAGAATAAAGAAAGAAGGGAAAAGCCCAAAACAGGCCCAATGGACTTGTAATGGGATTAGGGGGCCTTTAGAACTTAACCAAACCGAACTCATAACCATAATAATCAGTTTTTTAACCTCCATAACATCTCCTAGCCGAAATTTATCAATGGTGGCCAATTAGGGTTCTTCAAAAATTAGGTTTTCTTCATCTTCTATTAATTCAAAGGTAAAACCTTCTTAACCCTTTTCAATTTAATTATTTTAATGATGTCTTAATCATCTTATGACAGATTTAGGTTAGGGTTTAATTAAAAACAGTATATTAATCATATTATAATGATTAAATAAATTAGGGCTTGTAATTAGAGGGATTAGGGTTAATTAATGAGGTTGATTTTGTTAAACCCGTTTTTAAAAACTGGGCAGAATTTTGAGTCAATTGTTTTGATCATATCGGGAGTTCTAGGAACATTCAAGATGCGATCCAAGTATCCCTGAAAAGGTAATTGAAGTGGCTTTCCAATGCAAGAAACGAGAACTAAAATGGAGGTAGGGAAGTGGGTCAAAAACAGGTTACAACAGTCGGAGGTCAAAACAGTTTTGTAATCAGCCTGTTTTCTTTTTAAGTTTTGGGTTGTTTGGGGTACTTAGGGTTACATTGGGATCTTCTCACGAACATGAGAGATGTTTTATATATTGTAGTGAGTATCTGCACTTGGGCTAAGATTGTGGTTTAGGGTAAGACCCTCTAATGGTAATGAACATTTCATACGTTTAAAATCAGTGAATTCTGGATAGGTAGCAATATATACACATATATCGGGGCCTTAATAGTAGCTTTAAGGTTAGGGCAAGTGGGAGGTTTTAACTAACATGTAAAAAAGTGTGAATATTCCTTTTACAGAAGCCATGGGTATATTTAAGTGGACGTTTGACTTACAGTTTTGAGACCTAAAACTGGAACTGTTTTGTGTAAAATTATGAACGGGATAGCTATTAAACTTAACCAAGTTAGGGACTTGTTAAGGAAGGGTAATGGGGTGATTATAACTTAACAATGAGGTAATTATATGGGAATAGGCTAGATGTCCATCATAGGTTGATGAGCCATCTTGGTGGTTGGTTTGGGTATTGATTGTGTGTTTCTGGTTTGTTAGCTCGTTGCTAAGTGTGAGGACTTGTGAAGAAGCAATCAGGTGAGTTTTATAGTCCCATGTTTACTATTGATTTTGACTTCCAGATGGGATGGAAGAGACACTGTGTTGAGTTATTTATAAATTGTTGCTGTGAATGTTTTTATGGTTGTGATGGACTTGTGTGTACATTATGTGATTAACTGCTATGTGATTCCTGATTGTGTATGATTTGGATCGGGGGACACGTGCCATCTCAGTTCTTGTGGTTTGACAAGGTAGTGGCCTTGTGGTTTGACAAGGTAGTGGCCTTGTGGTTTGACAAGGTAGTGGCCTTGTGGTTTGACAAGGTAGTGGCCTTGGGATAGGTACATAGTGTGATCATCTATGATACCATGTTGTTTGGCAAGGTAGGAGCCTTGGATTTTGGTTTGGTATGATTAATATTTAATGTTAGTTGTTAATGCATATTTGTAACACATTGTTCATATGTTCTTTTGTTGATGGTGGTTATTCACAGCTTATAACTGTTTTGGCGTTGGAGTCTAAACCTATGACTCTCACCAACATTATGTTGACATGTTTTAGTGTCTCTTTCAGGTGTGAATGTGGTTAAGCGTGAGGATAGAAGTGGCTAGACTTGGATGCCTTAGGATTGCATATAGAAGGAGATCCCCGTTCCTTCTTAGTTTACCTTTATGTTTTTTTGAATTAGTGATAATGTTGGCACCTATATGTATGTTTTGTTTGTGTGACTTGTTTGTCTTGGGTAAGAGGTAGGACTGTTACCTACTTACCTCGACTCCTGCATTGTTGAGATATTGTCATGACATTTGTGTCACCATTTTATGACATTTCTTATATCATTTAGTTATCTCTATAGACACGCTATTGTTGTGATGATATCCATACGTCGCGCCCCATATTCCGCCATGGTGGGGTGTGACAGAATGGTATCAGAGCCCAATGGTTATAGAGAATTAGGTTGCCTAGTCGCGTAGCCTAGTTTATTGCTTAAGGGTCCCTGCATATAGGCGTCATAGGAGTATGTGTGCATTTTATAATAATTGATTTGTTTGGATGTTATTTATTGCGATGTTTTGACTAGTATGAATTGAACCGTAGTATGTTCATACTTAGTCACATGTTATTTTCTTTTCGGGTTTGTGACTAGTGTGGGTTGAACCATAATCGTCCACGCTAGTCACTGTTGTATTTTGCTTAAATTGTACGTTATAGTACATAATTTAGTACAAGGTAGTTTCTATCTTATATCGAGTTATCTTACATACCTGAGGTATGTTATTTTTCTTTTGATGTTTAAGTCATGTTCCCTAAGAATCGTGTGGTGGTTCGAGTTACTAGGAGTAGGTGGATAGGAAGGGTTTTAAGTTGTTTCCACTCTTACGGGCAACATGACTTATAACTGATTATGTTTTCGTTTTGGATTTAGTCTAGGCTGTTTTAGCTAGACTATGGATTTCTGTATTCCAAGAGTTTATTATGTTATTTTTATAGATGGAGTTATGGACCTTATTGGTTATGTGGTTATGAGCTTATGTGAGTAGATACATTTATGTGTTATATGTTGTATTGAGTCTTATAAGTGTCATCATAGGAGGGAGTGCATTGGGGAAAGGGTAATTGTATAAGTATGGTGGCCAACATAGTTATACAAGTACCACAACTTCAATGGGTTCTCAAGTATGATTGCATGAAAGAGGGTTAATACATGCTTGTATATGATGAGATGTAGAATTTGGGTATACGTATATATGGGTTTATGTAACGGCTGCCTACGATATGGCTATATTATTAGTGTGTTATATGTTTTGAGTTATAGTCGTGTTGTGTGATGATGAGGTCACACGATATGGGTTGGTTTTGGTATTGGGTTTTGTGCCTTGTTGTGGCATGGTGAGATGGTGAGAAGGTGATTACTCATATGGAAAAAACGAGCGTATAAAGTGATCGATTGACTTGACATGTATGATAACGAGTATGTTTGAAGATTCGATAGGTATACATACGCGGATGTATATATACTAATAGATGTTATGTTATGATTTACGGTCGTTCAGTAGTTATTATAACTTGAACGTACCTAGTACTCTCTTGTGTTTAAACAATTTATTAGTGCTCGAGTTTGGTGGAGTCTCAACGACGTTTTGAATTTTTTTTTATTTTTTTTTTAAGTGTGTCTTGTAGCGTATTCTTTGAGTTTCGTATTTCACGTGTACGTTTTAAAATGGTGTTCATGGTTTTAAGTCTATTGAAATAACTTGGGATTTCTTTTGAGATAATGAAATCTTTTGTGTGATGATCCCTATAATCGTTAGACTCAATAGTTAAGAACCATTATATCTAGGTTGATCATCGTTCATATGATAACATAGCGGAAAAGAACAATGATCATGAACAAGGTGTTTAGGCACAAGACACACGAATTAAAACAATTGGGATGTTCATTATATTAATAACAAACATCCACTAGACGTGTATACATTGAATCCCACGTCTAGTGCGACACACACTTTAGGTTTACATTGTGAATGAATGATATGAATAAAACCTATGACCCTTGGTTCCTTTTATAGTGTAAGGATTAGGGTTTACAAGAGATAAGAATGAATAAACAAGTAAATCTTCTATTTAAATAAACTTATGCAGAATATCTTTTGCATGTTTATCTAAATAGAAGCTTCCATTAGCTTCTTTTGTCTACGTTTTGTCAATGCTTGAATTGCATGTGACAATGCTTGGATTGCTCTTGACAATGCTTGATTCCATCAACGCCTAAATAACTCTTGTCAACGCTTGGAATGCTCTTGTCAACGCCTAGACAAATACTTCACGTTTTCTTCATTTTTGAGTTTCTGCCACATCAACTTTTTGACCCAACAATCTTCCCCTAGTTGATAGTGGCAAAACTCTATGTGTATCTCTTGTAAGTTATACATGATCTTCAAATTGCTTCCCCTCAAGTGTAGCATGCATTTCTTCCCCTTTTTGTCACATCAACAAGGAAGTAAACAATGTTGCAATGTTGAAGATTCTCCAAAAGTAGGCTCTATGTAATGATCCTGAAGAAAAATAAATAAAGTATTCTTGATGTAGAAGTAAAATAACCCAAACTTATGTTCCATGTCTTGTTTATCCATGTGATGAAGAACTTATACCAGATTGAGAGAATATAAGTAGACCTCGATCCCTTGTCAATATTCTCATCCTTTGTGAGACACTGAGCACGATAATGTAACTCCTTCAAGTGTTTATGACAAGTCTTCGTCACCAACCATGTAAAGCACGAACAAGTTACCTTTAAAGTGTGAGTGTCACTGGAAACACCACGACTTTAAGATATGATAGAACACAAACTCGCGAAAATCTTCTTCAATCATCAAACTCACTATAAGAATTCTTCCCCTTAAGCTAACACCTCTTCATGACGATTTTAATGGAATAACATCTTCATACCATATGTAAAAGTGTTATGCTGAATAACTCTTTTGCAAGGCTATCCCGATTACATAGTTTAAATATCCATCAAATTCCCACGAATAATTGCTAACTCGCTTTAAAATCATTAATCCATTTAAAAATATCCGAGCCATAAATATCAACATGATATTTTATATTAAAACGGAGATTCCATGTACCTTTGTGTGTAAATTCTCCTTTTTGTATGCTTAAAACGTACCAGTTTTCTCAAACAGCAGCAATCAGTGTGTTACCCGAGATCTTCCTTTGTCCAATATCCGTCCATGTGTATCGCCTGATATCGGACAACACGTAACAGCGTTTGAAGCACATATCTCGGACAACACTGTCAACTTGACAGTGTTGACTTATTCCTTGTCAGCGTCGAAACCCTTCCTGTCAGCGCCTAAACAACAAACGTCAGCGCCAACCTTAAATCCTGTCAGCGTTCATTCTTGTCTTTGTCAGCGTTGCATTCTACCACTGATTTCATCTTTTGACTTCAAACTCACGTCAGTTTAGAGAAAAACATAGAAGCTCCCACAAAACTTGTCATCCAATCACAAGTTATATACCGTGTGAACACACTTTTATTGTAAATTACATAATCGTGTGAACACAATGTGTAAATAACCAATCAAAAGTCTTAAGCCGTGTGAATGCATTCTGTTCCTCCAATCAAAAAACGAGCCTCACGTGAAGATTCTTGGATGCGCATGTAGAGAATTAGAACCTAATATAATGAATATTAGGGTTTCTCATAAGGCCGTGTGAACACAAACATGTCATCCAGTCAGAATTAAAGAATCGTGTGAACGTAGATGTGAATACTTTGATCGTGTGAACGCATAGATTTAGACCAATCAATACCTCTTCACCGTGTGAACACAAACTGAAGCTACGTCACAATGAGAAGTCTTTTTACTGCTACTATCATGCGACCAGTATCTAGGGTTTTACTTCAGAAAGTAAATATTGAAACCCTAGAATGAAGTTTGTTTAATTCGAAACCCTAATTAGGGTTTTAAGCCTAACCAGATTCGAATTTAAACATCATAATGCATTATAACAGCCTCCAATTTCAATTCTTCCTGCTTTTTAAGTAGATCTAGGGTTTGAGGAACCCTAGTTCATGATTTTATGTAAAAGCAGAAAACTGAAAATCAACCATCAGCCAACTTCGACGCTTAATAACTTTTGCCTGGGGATAAAACTCGACAATCCCTCCGGTGGATGTTTAGATCTATGTATGTAGAACACACATCTAAAATTTCATGACGATCCAACGGTTCAATCAAAAGTTATGACCTTCTGAATACTGCTGCGCACACAAAAACGTCCAGAAAAATTCAATACGAATTTTTCTTCTTCACCATACACGAACACCTTGTCGGACCTAGATATCAAGAGCCTTAGGCTCTGATACCAATTGTGGATCCCATTGATCGTTAGACTCAATGGTTATGAACCATTATATCTAGGTTGATCATCGTTCATATGATAACATAGCGGAAAAGAACAATGATCATGAACAAGGTGTTTAGGCACAAGACACACAAATTAAAACAATTGGGATGTTCATTATATTAATAACAAACATCCACTAGACGTGTATACATTGAATCCCACGTCTAGTGCGACACACACTTTAGGTTTACATTGTGAATGAATGATATGAATAAAACCTATGACCCTTGGTTCCTTTTATAGTGTAAGGATTAGGGTTTACAAGAGATAAGAATGAATAAACAAGTAAATCTTTTATTTAAATAAACTTATGCAGAATATCTTTTACATGTTTATCTAAATAGAAGCTTCCATTAGCTTCTTTTGTCTACGTTTTGTCAATGCTTGAATTGCATGTGACAATGCTTGGATTGCTCTTGACAATGCTTGATTCCATCAACGCCTAAATAACTCTTGTCAACGCTGGAATGCTCTTGTCAACGCCTAGACAAATACTTCACGTTTTCTTCATTTTTGAGTTTCTGCCACATCAACTTTTTGACCCAACATTGTGTTGGGTCTTGCATTTCTTTTGGGTCGGTATATATTGAGAAAAAGGGGGACTTGGAAATATATTATAGGGTTAGATAGTTGGTTGTGTTCGGTAAAATAAGGGTAAGGTGTTGGAGTCGTGTTTGAAACAAGATGTAACGTAAGATTTCTTTTAATCAACACTTATTTATTTCAAATTTTAAAAGACTTTCTTTGAAATAAAGCGAAGTAAAAATTTCTTTCTACCTACATAGTTTATATAATTGAGTTTGACCGATTTATGTCATTTTTAATTATTTATACAAGGTTAAATTGAGTTTATGAAGATTTCACATACAATCATATCTGTTATTTAAAAGGATTTCATTAATCACTAAGTTTATTCTTTAGTTTTTAAAACAACTAGTATAAAATTGTTTTGGTCATAACTTGTTCGTTTTTAGAGCTTTTTGAGTGATTCAAAAGCCAAAAATTATGTACTCGGAACGTACTTTTCAAGTATTCAAAATGTATAGTCATGGGAGGTCAGTATCATGGCCGGAATTATTGTACAAGTGTCGGGTTAAAGGTTGAATTTGAATAGTAGTTTATTTTTATGATTTGGGATGCACGGGATACCTAGTTTTTGAGTTGAGTTTTGAGTTCGTCAAGAGGGTTGTTTGTAGATTGTTTGAGTCACATAGATGTAGGAGGTAATAATAAATAGATAAAAAAAAGGATATATATTCTTTTGGAAAGGTCGGTCTTTTGCACGGTTTAAATAATATGTCGCGGGGCGTAATATGTTTTGGTTGCTATTGGGTGTTTCTTGGATTATTTTTCGTTGTCATGGGTCATTTTGAATTGATACACGTTTTGGGTTTGAGTTTTCTTTTGAGTCTCGTGGTTTTTGACTTGTTTTAACTGGTGCACGTGAAATGTCGTTAGTTATCCGTGGGTTGATTCGTTGATCGTATCTGATGGATTCAGGATGTAGTTTTGGTTTTGTATTGTTCGGGAGCGTTGAGGTAGTCATATGAAAGACTTGGTCGCGCCTACACACTTAAGTAGGTGATCACGAGAGAACGGTCAGAATACCCTTAGTGGGGAGGAAAGAGGTTCGTAGACGAACTAATGTGGTCATGAGGTCTAATAGGAGTGCCAAGGGAGATGAATAGAGATTTGTGAAATGTATAGATATTAGCACAAGTAACGCGCCATAGAGAGTGTTGGAAGGGGATATTGTTCATAAGGCATGTATGTTCTCTAAAAAACTTCCTGAAAGTTAGTAGGTTTGCCTATTATTTTGAGGTAGAACCATAAATAGAGCAAGTAGGAGAAGTGAGAGGAGTTGTAGTTAGTGCCTTTCCAAGGCAAAATGTTGATGTAATGATTTAAAAACAAGAGTTATTAGAAAATGCAACGGATGCAAGGTAAAAGTTGAGTTGCTTAGTAGTAGATTGGATGTGGAAAGCGGTTGAGTGGTCTGATGAGAGGAAGCATTGGTCTTTTAAAATGCGTACAGAATTTTTCAAGTAGAACGAGGTAAGAATTTATTCGTATTGCCGCTAAGAGAGGGTTCAAGGAGGACATAGTTGAAATTGCTAAGGATGTTGTATGAACGCTTTGGGTTTACGGTTATGCATTTGGCTTCGCCAAAGCACTAGCGGATTACATGGAGTCAATGAAGCGAGTGTGCCTGAACGTATATAAATGAGTGGTCATCGGGAGTATCGACGACATCTTGATCTACTCAAAGTCTAAGAAGGAGAGTGAGGCGAAGTATGTGTTGGTTTTGAAGTGGAATTATACGGGAGATTTAAAGTGTGAGTTTTAGTATTAAGTCTACCATGATGAGTAGTTAGAGATGATGGCATATCATGGAACCAGCAAGGGGCGAAGTGAAGAAGGATGAGGAAGCATTTTGGAGGCTGAAGAGGTGGATTGGATAATGAGCCGATCTTGGCATTATCGAAAGGACTGGATGAATTCGCGAAGCATGACGATACGTGGAGCAAGGATTTGGACGCGTACGAGGACGACAAAGAAAGGCGATCGCTTATACGTTGCAGGAACTGAAGATTTGGAAGAACTGGATAGACTTAGTTAGTGGAGCTGGGCTGTTATATCTGCCTAGAATGCTAGAGGCATTTGGGTGTACGAGACATGGAGAATGATCTATACGGATCATGAACGTCTCCAACACATATTCAATCATCTTGATTGAACATTTGTCAAAAGTGATGGGTAGAGTTAATTGACGAAAGAAAAATTGCAAGGCCAAGTACCATCCGGGAAAGGCAAGCATGATTGATAAGACATGGAATAAGAAAAATGAAGTGAAGCTGAGACGAACTTGAACTATAGGGATGACGTATTAGGGTGGTTTGGATGAAGGATGTAGGTTACGCAAGTTGAGTTGTCTAAAGCAGTGAACGCGTCAACATGTATGTTGCGTGGCTTGGACAATCATGTGGAGAAAAGGGACGTAGACTATACTTCCTACATAGATAGGAGTAGCTTAGAAAGGGGGATGTAAGGACGAAATTGGGGAAGGTGACGAGAGTTGGGTGATAGTCGATAGACTGACTAATTCATCTCATATTTCAAGAGGAATGAGAAGTCACGTAGTTGAAAAGTTGGAAGGATTGCGTACGAATGTGATGGAATAGAGGGTGCTGCGTAAAAGTTAGCCTACTATGTATGGAATGCCTTATGAAGGGTTATGGCAAAGGAAGAAACGATGGGAAGCATCACATCGTGATGTATGGTATGAGCTGAGGAAAAGAAGGAAGTGTGTATAGGAGCGAAGCAAGAATAAAATAGGTCGAGATTGGAAAAGGAAATGGCACTGATCTATACTGATTGTTTGGGAGGATTATTATCGATAATCGAATGGATGAGGAGTTATAGGTGTGATATGCCATAGGGACGAAGGGATTGGTCTAACTGAGATAACCACCCTTTTGAGGATGTGTATAGATCGTAGGTTGATTTGGACTGGAAGAACTAATGGGTATGTGAAAGACCGTCATAGGTCCCTTTGCAAGTAAATTGGAAATTTTAAGTAGTTTGGGGTACGGACTAAAGGGAGTTTCACCCATAGTGACGGGTGGTATGTTTTGGTAAAATGGAAGAGCTGATGTAGAGTTTTGTAGGTCCATTTATGATCTTTGGAAAGATCGGACTAGTAGCTTATGATTGTAGAATTACCTGGGGGAAACGAGTGGTATACATGTTATATTTCATGTATTAAGATTGGTAAAGGTTGTTTGAGAATGCATTTTGCATGTACGGTTATCCGGGACTTGTGTTAATAAGAGTCTTTGTTTTATCAAAGATCATTTGTGAGATTTACTGACTGTGAGGTCAAGAGTTTGCAAAATGAGTTTAATTATTTTTGGTTTGTATATGTGGTATTTTGAAACTTGAACTAAAGTTCACGTGGAAATGAGGGAAGTTCGTTTAGAACAAGTATCCTCATGTGATTTGTTGTTTGTGTGTTTGATCCTAAGGAGTAAATCTCGGGACGAGATTTCTATTAGGAGGGAGTGATGTGACAACCCTGGTTTTGAGGTTCGTCACTTAGTTTTATTTTGTGCTAGTTACGTGTCTTTACGTGTTTATCTGCTTATTGGTGTGTATAGATTGTGGTTTGGATATCGTTTTCGGTACGGGGTACCTTGTGAGTGAAATGATGTGTGATGATTTCATGTTCATGAGTTCACATGGTAGTGACTATGAAGTGAGATGGTGTTATTTAGTGGTTTTACGTATACGTATATGTATTATAGAAAATCGTATTTTTACGATTTACGGTTTAGCATTTGGAGGTCTCGGATGAGGTAATTAGTCATATGGATATTTTTCGGGATGGTTTTAAGTCATTTAGGACTTAGTTATAAAGTTTATTTCAAAATTTGAGAGTTTTTATAAAAGTGTATATTTTACGTCTTTTACGGTAAAACGCGTAAATTTGACTAGTTTTACGGTTTTGTGGTTTTGGAAGCTTTAGGAGCTGAAATAAATTAAGGAAAATTAAAGTAATATTAATAACATAATATTAAATAATAAAAATAAAAAAATGAATTTAGGGGTGTTTGGGTCGGTTTAGACGCACCAAAGAAGAAAGAAAGAAGGGAAAAGCCCAAAACAGGCCCAATGGACTTGTAATGGGATTCGGGGGCCTTTAGGACTTAACCAAACCCAACTCATAACCATAATAGTCAGTTTTTTAACCTCCATAACATCTCCTAGCCGAAATTTATCAATGGTGGCCAATTAGGGTTCTTCAAAAATTAGGTTTTCTTCATCTTCTATTAATTCAAAGGTAAAACCTTCTTAACCCTTTTCAATTTAATTATTTTAATGATGTCTTAATCATCTTATGACGGATTTAGGTTAGGGTTTAATTAAAAACAGTATATTAATCATATTACAATGATTAAATAAATTAGGGCTTGTAATTAGAGGGATTAGGGTTAATTAATGATGTTGATTTTGTTAAACCCGTTTTTAAAAACTGGGCAGAATTTTGGGTCAATTGTTTTGATCATATCGGGAGTTCTAGGAACATTCAAGATGCGATCCAAGTATCCCTGAAAAGGTAATTGAAGTGGCTTTCCAATTCAAGAAACGAGAACTAAAATGGAGGTAGGGAAGTGGGTCAAAAACAGGTTACAACAGTCAAAGGTCAAAACAGTTTTGTAATCAGCATGTTTTCTTTTTAAGTTTTGGGTTGTTTGGGGTACTTAGGGTTACATTGGGATCTTCTCACGAACATGAGAGATGGTTTATATATTGTAGTGAGTATCTGCACTTGGGCTAAGATTGTGGTTTAGGGTAAGACCCTCTAATGGTAATGAACTTTTCATACGTTTAAAATCAGTAAATTCTGGATAGGTAGCAATATATACACATATATCGGGGCCTTAATAGTAGCTTTAAGGTTAGGGCAAGTGGGAGGTTTTAACTAACATATATAAAAGTGTGAATATTCCTTTTACAGAAACCATGGGTATATTTAAGTGGATGTTTGACTTAAAGTTTTGAGACCTAAAACTGGGACTGTTTTGTGTAAAATTATGAACGGGATAGCTATTAAACTTAACCAAGTTAGGACTTGTTAAGGAAGGGTAATGGGGTGATTAGAACTTAACAATGAGGTAATTATATGGGAATAGGCTAGATGTCCATCATAGGTTGATGAGCCATCTTGGTGGTTGGTTCGGGTATTGATTGTGTGTTTCTGGTTTGTTAGCTCGTTGCTAAGTGCGAGGACTTGTGAAGAAGCAATCAGGTGAGTTTCATAGTCCCATGTTTACTATTGATTTTGACTTCTAGATGGGATGGAAGAGACACTGTGTTGAGTTATTTATAAATTGTTGCTGTGAATGTTTTTATGGTTGTGATGGACTTGTGTGTACATTATGTGATGAACTGCTATGTGATTCTTGATTGTGTATGATTTGGATCGGGGGACACGTGTCGTCTCAGTTCTTGTGGTTTGACAAGGTAGTGGCCTTGTGGTTTGACAAGGTAGTGGCCTTGTGGTTTGATAAGGTAGTGGCATTGGGATAGGTACATAGTGTGATCATCTATGATACCATGTTGTTTGGCAAGGTAGGAGCCTTGGATTTTGGTTTGGTATGATTAATATTGAATGTTAGTTGTTAATGCATATTTGTAACACATTGTCCATATGTTCTTTTGGTTATGGTGGTTATTCACAGCTTATAACTGTTTTGGCGTTGGAGTCTAAACCTATGACTCTCACCAACATTATGTTGACGTGTTTTAGTGTCTCTTTCAGATGTGAATGTGGTTAAGCGTGAGGATAGAAGTGGCTAGACTTGGATGCCTTAGGATTGCATATAGAAGGAGATCTATGTTCCTTCTTAGTTTACCTTTATGTTTTTTTTAATTAGTGATACTGTTGGCACCTATATGTTTGTTTTGTTTGTGTTACTTGTTTGTCTTGGGTAAGAGGTAGGACTGTTACCTACTTACCTAGACTCCTGCATTGTTGAGATATTGTCATGACATTTGTGTCACCATTTTATGACATTTCTTATATCATTTAGTTATCTCTATAGACACGCTATTGTTGTGATGATATCCATACGTCGCGCCCCATATTCCGCCATGGTGGGGTGTGACAACTATGAAGTCTTTTCTGGCTGGGAGATAGGTAACACATGATTTAAGATAAAGCTGACATATGAATACGTGAAGTAAACGTGGCATATCTCACTGAATGTATTCGTTTGTAACTTCACAGAATCAACACTGCGTGTCTAACCTGGACAATACTCCACTGGTGGTAACTGATTTTTTTTTATGGTCTGATTTATGTGTGGCATAACAGGATGGGTATACCCCCTTGGAGGGTACCCTGAATTTCTGAGAGCCTGGTTTAGAAGACATACTGGAGTTATGAGTTTTGACTCGTACCTTGAGAAGATATTCTTATGACATGTACCATGACTGGTGTCCTGACATGTGTCTTCTGAAATGATACTTAAGACCTGTGTCTTGACTGATGTCTTGACTGATGTCTTGACATGTGTTTTAGTAGGTGGATACGAATAAGGTTGAAAAATTTTGGTAACGGCTATGGTTGGCAGACCGGTTGGACTGCTGACCTCTGAGTTTCTGGTCACGTCCGTTCCGGAGTTCCGATGGTTACTGACTGATTAAATATTAGCACGGTGGTCGTCACTACCTCCTTGTCTATCAGTTTCATGATGGTCATTATGATGACCGTGATTCATGTAACTATTATGCTGAGTGGCCGGTTGGGTACCGGTTCCCACTCTTCTAACTGAAAGAATAGCTGTCTGACGTGTGACATCTTAACTGAGGAAGTAAAGGCATGGAATGGAATGGTAGCGTCTGATGGTTGAAGTATATTATTGTCTGGAATTTCAAATCTATAGTCTCCGTCCTTGCTCTGTAAAATCTTCATATTATGAATAGCACTAGCATCTTATGGAATCTCCAACTTATGAGTACCATCAGCACCTTGTAAAGTCTCCGAAATAAGAGCAGCATCGGTATCTATTAAAATCTCCAACTTATAGAATAACGACAAGTGGAAAAACGCATGATGTGGTTGAGGATCGATTAACAATTCTCATGGAGTAAGGTAGATGGAGTACACCTGGAATACTGTACATGAAGTACACATGAAATACTGTACACGGAGTATACTTGAAACACTGCGCATGGAGTACACATGAAATACTGTACATGGCACCGATGGAAAATTTTATGGGATGATCGGTATTGGTGTCAATCGTCTAAAATGATCAAAGGAAATAAACTGATTTAAACGGTTAGCAAACCGAACTGAAACGACAAACATGATAGCCTGGTAATTTCTGCACAGATCTAATGCTGGTTGTATAGAGGCTTAAAAGTATGATTAAATGGGGTCTCATTAATGGTCAGCATGAAGACATGATTGATGAAGACCAAACATGATTTATCATGAAAACAGGATTTTACTGTAATCCTTTCGCATCTTAGCATGAACACATCATCACCCTACTGAAACATCATCCTCATAAGGAGACATGAAACTTAATCAGCATGAAAACGACATCCACGTGAGAGTATAAAAGTTTTACTGTTACCAATAACTTAAAAGGATAATCAAATGAGGTTTAACATCAACTGGTGTGGATGACTACGGTTAAATCCACCAAGTTCGAAGGAGAAGACATGTGACTAAGTATGGACAATTCTTATTCGATCCATACTCGTCAAAAAAATATTTTATGAGAACTACCATGTATAGAAATTTACAATCTGGGACTAAATATGGTTGGTTGTAGTCCAATCCATACTTTTCGAACTTTTTATAAAACGTCATGATATGAGCAATGGTGAACGTCTATGGTTCGGTTCACAAACAAAATTCGACTGAGAAACATGAAATTTACCTGAGCAATGGTGAACATCTATGGGCCGGTTCACCAAGTAACATTCGACTGAAAAAAACATGAATCTGACATGAGTAAGGATGAACGCCTATGGGTCGGTTCACAATACAAAATCTGAAAGGGCAAGGGTGAACACTTATGGGTCGGTTCACCAAAACGAAAATTCGCAGAATAGCACATGCGACTAAGTATGGACAGTCCTATACCAACCTTCTACTTAGTCAAAATTAGGAAAACTAACTGATGAAATGCATGAGAAACATGAAAGATAACAACGCTACAATATATAGGAAGTTCCTGGTGACTACCCACTAGTCACATGTCAAGTTTTAGAGCCTATAGGTCGGACCTGGCTTTGATACCATAATTGTAACACCCCACTTGGATAAGTGGATCATTACGTGTATTTATGGCGTGTCATCAAAACATGCACGATAAATGTCTTGAAACATTAACTGACCATAACGGAAATACCGGAATCAAACATCGATAATCCAAGCATGAGCTCATATATAAAAGATTAAGAACTGAAGGGAAGGACTAAACAATGTCTAAACAAGCAAATAAATGTATGAAGTGCATAAACTAAAGAAGTCTGGATAGCTTCCATCCAAATGCACGTACTCTAGAATCCTAAGAGCGTCCTGGTGTACCTGCCGTTAAAACATGAAAGGAACTACGGTTGAGCATAACGCCCAGTGAACGGATACAAAGCATGATAAGAAAACTGAAATGAAGCAGATAATAAAATACTGAAGCTGTAAGACTGATAAGTAAAAGCAGCGGAATGCAACTGTGTTTGTTCTGAAAAGTCTGGTTTATAATTTGTAAAGTTGAACTATTATCTGTTAAATCTGAAAAACATGCATTTACTGTATTTTAAGTGCCAAGAGCTTATATAAGTCATGTACTGTAACAACGTCTGCATGAATACATAGAGGGGTGACCTCATCATGCTGTAGAGGGGTGACCTCTAACTGATGTGTAGGGTGGAGGGATCAACTCCAATGTGAAGGATGTAGAGCACACAGCACATTCACCTGATAAACTGTAAACTGATAACCTAGGATGCATCCATACGCCCCGCTGATAATACTGATAAATGGCCAAGCTGAAATAAAAGGGACGCTGCGAGAAATCACTCCCTCGTAGAGGAGTCGCGACACCGGTGCCTCAAGTGTCATATTTACGGTACCTCCGTAACTAGTACTAACTGGTCATGCATGTATATAAAGCTCAGGCAAATTTAACTTAGTTATTAAGATAATTACTGTAAATTTATAACATATTCTGGGGAAAACATTTGGCTGCAGACGAGAAACCCTAATCATGCATAGGAAAAGAAGTCCTTACTGAAGGACGGAAAATCCGTACCTCGTGTCCAGTAATGAAAAGAGAATGAAAGATGAAGTACCTACTCCGACTTCACGGATACTACATAAATAAGGGACGTGAATGAGTTGACTGATTACTGTATACTGTACTGGTTCTGAGTGTTCTTAGCTTGTTTTATATGTTCTTGTATTATTTTATTGTTTTGTATATAATCTGGTAAATCTGGCTGTTCTGGTGTATTTCTGATAATTTGACGGTTTTTAAATAGTTACTGATTAGCGTTTATCATGTACCTCTGATTATTGTATTCTACTATATTTTACTGTTATAAGTAGCCTGCTAAAAATGGAAGTTTCCTGAAAAGTTTCCTAAAATAGAGCGTTTCTAAAAATGGTTTCAAAAAATAATTTAATCATTTCTCAAAATCAAGTATTAAATTACTAACTAATAGAACGTGATTAATTTACTGAAAGTTAATTAAATTGAAGTAAACGGTTTATACTTGATTTATTTTTTTATAAATAATTAAATTAAAACTTTTATTTTTAAAAGAACGTTGAACTATTCTGTCATTATTACAAATTATGTGTAACCTGCGTAACCCGAAGCCCGAGTCAAACTCTCCCGAGACACTGATGCCTCAGCCAAGCCCAAACCGAGCCCACCACAACTCTAGGCCGTGGTCCCCTTGTTGTGGTTAAACAAACGGCAGCCACCGGCCTTATGCCGGTTGCCACCGTTGGCTAAAGGGGTCCCAAGGTTCCCACTGCTTGGTTTAATGCACCCCTGCCTAATTGTAGGTTCCCACTGTTGTGTCAAGTTCTTACTGTTTTACACTAAGACTCACTGAGACATTTAATATGTCTCAGTTGCCACTGAAACAAACAACCCCCTTGCGTACCAAACCCAAACACCCTTGTTGGCTCGAGTTTCCCCCATGCTTGTTATACTAACACCCCTGGTGGGCTTTTGGCCTGCGGCCGACAACCACAATCAACCACCGCACCCCCATGGTTCGCGGCTGGTCCAAAAACCAATACACCGAGACCCCCTGTTGGTCTCGGTTTGCGTGAAGACAGTAAACCCCCCCCCCCCCCCCCCCCCCCTCACGGATTAATTCCATGCTACATGTTTATAAGTTCGAGTGTTCTTGCTATTATAATCATAAATTCGTGATTATATAAAAAGGAGAGAAAGAATTGAAGTACCGAGCCTTGATTCAATGAATAACGACACACACACTACTCCGAGTCACCAACCAAAATCCAGTTTCTTTCCCCTTTTTTTTCTCTAGCCGGCGGCTTCTACCAAGAAGCCTAGGTGTTTATATATTTTTATTTTTTTTTTGTTTAGCAAATGGTATGTACGTGTGATTGTTTTCCTGTGCATGTTCACCAAACGGGCTGGGCTAAGGCCCAATCTTTCTTTTTTTCTAGTTCTAACCGCCGACCCTTAATCACACAACATACTATTTTCGTTTTCGATTCGTGCTTTAATATTAGACGTTCGTGTACGTGATTAAATTCTTCGTTTTAACTCTGAAATGTATGATATTTATTTTCTGAATAAATATTTATTTTGTAATACTTGAAAAGTATTTTTATTTATTACTCTGAAATAACTAAATAATTAACTGCGTAATTTTCAATTAAATCCGAGACCATGTGAAATTACTGTTCATGGGTTTTAATTTCGTGTTTTACATGGGCATTGATATATATAGGCACCATCTTGAGAGAATTAAGTTTACATCTCGACTTCTTATGATTTAACGAAAAGTATTGATACAAAATTGAGAATGGTCAGGCATGAATGCATGACGACAACATGGCAAATCTACTTCGTACATAGAAGAATGAACAGAAAAGTCAATGGTTTTTTCTTACTGCATTGTATGTGTTATTGTTGATGTCTCGTGTTGGACTTACGTGTTGACAAACCATGCAAAAACTTTGTGTATCCTAGAAAATTTAGTTTTCCGTCATTGCTTCTTATCCAGTCCTTCAGTACTTCGTGACTCGATTCCCCCACGTTCATTTCCTGCATCAGTTTACGGTGATAAAAAGCCCAAAAACTAAATGTAGCAGAGGTATACATATCTTGCGTGCGGCTAAAAGTATAGAAATAATGTATCATTTGTATAAGTGGTTTCTAACGGATTTTGCAAGAAAATGGGTCGACACTACTTCTTTAGTGCAGTATAAACAAAAAGGTTTAAATATCTTACCTGTGCTAATGCATCTACAGAAATGACACGGTTTCCTTCAAGTTCAAAGTACTGAAAAGCAGTATTCGCTATGGTTTCCCATCCTTCAAGAGCTTCGAGTTGATGTGGGCTTATAGCAGCAGCAGTAAACTCTTCAAATTTCATTTGAGTGAATGATAAGGGTTTCATCTGTCAAAATAGAACCCAAATATCGGTACGACTACTCAAGCTTAAGAAAGTCAAACACGTTCATTTGTTACCTTATCTAAGATATCAAAGACCCTTGACTCTTTCATGGCAGCAGTTGAACGCTTTACAAGAGCCGTTTTGAAATTATCGAGAGAAACACACCCATCTTTCGGTTCCAAAAGATTAAACTGAGCGCTCAGGTATACCAGTTCGTTCTCACTCAACGCTTTTGACAGAGCCTGCAATGTTAACAGAAAGGACCCTAGTCAACTTTATTTTATGAAGTGGTTTCACGTTTCACCCATTTGACCCGTTTACCTTTTAGCTAATTTTTTTGAATTGCCCTCTATGAGATAAAACATAACACAAGTGGACTCGTTTATAAGTTAATAAGCATGACTTGCACATATACCTTTAGTGCCGCACGCCTTAAAGGTGTGGCTCGAACATATGACTTGACCAACTTGTAGACTAGAATGTCCAATGGCACATCAGGCTTTTCGTCTCTCAGCCATGGATGAGCTGCAAACGCATTCAAAGAGGTCACAGGCTGTTACTAGTCCAAATTTAAAAAATATACTAAACCTAATGCAGAAAACCGATCAAAACAGTAATCTACTTAAGCAAAAGATAAATTACAAATTTGACCCGTTAGACAAGAAGCAGAAACTTAATAAATACACGTCTTACTCAAAGCTTGGGAAGCGGTCATTCGTTTTCTATGGTCCTTGTTAAGGAGTCTTTTGACAAAATCTTTGGCTTCTAGAGATACAGAAGGCCAAGGTGTTCCAATAAAATTAGGTTCAGACTTTACCACTGAACGAAATATACCAGATTCAGTTCTACCAAAAAAAGGTCGACTTCCACATAATAATATATAAATTATAACTCCAATACTCCACATATCAGCCTCCACGTTATATGATCGGTGGAGCACTTCTGGTGCAACATAGTATGCACTGCCAACAATGTCGTTCAGTCGTTGATCTGCATATTGACAGAATCAAATATTTTCTTTACATTAAAACCCATTGACATGCACTTTTTAAAAGAGAATGCCACTTTATTACCTGTTCTAACAAAATCAGATAACCCGAAATCTATAACCTTCATCAGCGAATCTTCGTCAGTTGTACTAAAAAGAAAGTTCTGCCGAATCAACATTGTGTTACACTGTTAATATGTATTATTCGAGTGAAAATGAGGCTGAAATGCTAAATATGTATATGTGGCAAAATGGACGGGTCAGTACTGGTTAGAACAGGTTGACTCGAGACGTGTTTTGTCAAAAAAGAAAAAAACCACAAGTAAAAAACTTTCAGAAAATATTAGTGTGTTAACATATGAATTAATATGTCATATTTACTTCAGTAATGTATTAAAATACAACTTTTTATTCTATCATGCTCGACGTGTTATTGACAAAAGACAAACTTTGGTCAACCTATACCAAAAGTCGTCGTTAGTTTAAATCAAGTGATCTGAAAAACTGTAAACGGAAAAGATTGTAAAGAATGGATACCTCTGGCTTAAAATCACGATGCACAACTCCTTGCAGATGAGTAAATGCAGCTACACTTAGTAATTGCATTACAATAGATTTAACATCCTTTTCAGCGTATCTTCCACCCCTGCAAGCGCAACAATAAAACCATAAAACTACTTTAGAGAATAGATAAACAAATAACTATGTATGAAGGTCGCAATTTCAACCAAGGTATTTGCAAATGATTCAACCTAGATGTGTCCAACTCTTTAATGGGTCAAATCAAAACTATAAGCTAAATGTAATGGGTTAAAAGGGATTGAACCAGCAGATACGCAAATGGACTGAAAGTAGCCCAGTGTTCTACTCGTATATTGATGTTGTTTCGGTAAGAGATTTAAGAATCAATTCTTTAACCCCCACATGTTTTGACCCATTAACCGCCTCACTGATATTGCGTGCGTTGATTTGACAGGGGTTTCTCCTCTCGTGGGGCTAGCCAGTCGAGATTTTACAGCGGGTCAGGCTGCTATAAAAGCCGCCTCGTGCAAAGTGACTAAACACGAGAAAGCATGTGTTGAAAATCAACACGTGTTTATTCCTTTCGCGTTTGATACATTTGGTTTCCTTGCACCTGAGGCGGTGGAGCTACTTACGAGAATACAACGTGTTATGAATAGTAATGTTTTGACTCCTAAATCCACAAACGTTGTATTTAATAGACTTTGTTTTGCTATACAAAAAGGGCTAGCGGCGCAGCTTGTTGCCCGTTTGCCTTCTCCTAATATGTAAACCAACTTTGTAAACCTCGAGAAATGTAAACTTAAGTTCATGGATGTAAATTAACCTGGATAATATCCTATCAAGAAGCTCCCCGCCTTCACACAATCTGTCAAACAAAAGAATCGTTATTGATCAAGCCGTCTAATCATGAAATATTAGAATAGATTTGAATATAAGGCAAAGGATAAAGAGGGGCTTTTACATACTCCATGACTATATACACATTTTGATCATCTTCAAACGCATCATAAAACTCGACCATTTGTTGATGCCCCGATAGGCTTTTTAATAACTTTACCTCCCTGCGTACATCTTCAATCGATATGGCCGTTGTCATCTGATCATAAAATAACAACTCTGTTAGCAATCAACACTGCTGGTTACCTGTTTTGGCTTTACACATAAATATAATTCCCATTTGGTACTAAAAAGTGCCACGGAATATTGTATCAATGATTCAAAGCGGGTAAGTACAAACATTCAACAAACTTCAAAAACCAGTACAAAACACACCAATTTAGTAACTTTATTTAAGAATGTTAACTGGTAAGTGCAAGAATAAACAGGAAATCCAACTTCTACAGCAAAATAACCATGTTTCAGTAAATTTATTCAGGACTTGAGTAGGGCGAGTGCAAAATCAATCAAGTATCAATCTTTTACACTAACATAGCAGCAATCAGTAACACCAACACACAACTTCTATACAAGAACAGAAACGGCTAGGTAAAAACTCACCCAAAATTCAAAAACTAACTCTAGGTCATAACGGAAGTTTAAAAAACCGGCAATCACATAAGTTCATAAATCATACCTTAGCTTTTGAAATAATTTTAACAGCAACACACTGATTCTTCAAAGCGCCTTTTTTACACCTAGCTCTACAAGTATGCCCAAAATGCCCTCTTCCCATCTCTTTCCCCACCTCATATTTCGCGCGAAAATTCGTTGGAAACCCAAAATTCTTATCCAAAGGCATCTCTTCCCCCACCTTCGCCGCCTTAGACTTTTTCACCCGCCTTTTTCTTATCGCCGACATTATCGGTTTCGCCGGCGACGGCGGCGGAAACGGCCACTTAAACATTCTCCGGGGAGTCCCCGCCGGAGACGCCATCGCCCAATCTCCCACCGGCCACTTCATTTGCCACGGACTGCCGGTGAACGAGTTCACCGGAGTTTCACCGGATGCACACACCGGCGCCAGAGGTGGTTTACGGTGGTAGCTCTTTTCTAAACAGTCGTTATCTCCGGAGATGGTGGTTTTACCGCAGCACTGACCCATCTCCGGCCAACTTTCCCGGCCAACCTTTTTTCCGGCAAGTGGAATTTTTTTTTAACTTCCTAAGTGGGACCCACCTAAGGCTTTTTTACGGTGGTGATTTTTTCCGGCGAGTTTTCCGGTGAACTGAAAACTTTTTTTTATAAAAAAAGTATAGATTAAAAAAAATGGTTATTAATACAACTACAACATTGTTATTAAGAGGCTGTCTATTTATGGGAAGGTTTATTTATATAGAGTTATTGCGTAGATGATATCAAGAACAAATTTTTGTTATATATACCTACCATTTTTAGCTACGTTTTTATTGATAATAAGTGATGATGATGACAATAAATTCTTGTAAGATGTTAACATTTAAATCTGCATTAAACGAAGCTCTACCCGCAGAATATGAATTTAATGACCACCATATTATTACAGTCGTATACAGGTCAACCGTTCTGGGCTTCTAAAAATTTAAACGCTACGAAATTTGTTTAGTATGATGTATAGGTATAAATATTTTCTTTAAAAGGAAATCAGATAAAAAAAAAATATCTTAAATTTATAAGTTATAACATTTCATGGACAATGTTTGCGATTGCAAGTGAATTTCGATGACCATTTCCATTTGTGTCATTTTCTTTTATAAAAGTCTATTATTTGGTGAATATATAGAAAAAAATTGACAAATGTTTTTTTTTATAAAAGTTTATTACATTTGCTCGTCGTCAAGATATGGAAATAGGAATGGTTTATTACATTGCTTTACGTTTTGTTCTTTTATATCGATTGTCTTTTGGTTAGTTATTTATGTTACATAGTAGTATATTTTTTTGTCATATATATATTATAATTTATATATTATGAGAAGTCAAATAGTCAACAAGCTGCGCCGCTAGCCCTTTTAATATATTTGTCTTACAGTTATAACAAGGATTTTAGCCCGCGTGTTGCCGCGGGATTTTATTCGACTGTATGTATACGAAACATAGCTTATGATACATGGCATGGTACAATACAAAACTTGCATATATGTTCATTTCATATACCATACAACTGAGTGTTAATGTGGATTGCAACAAAAGTTTTGCACAACTTGTCTAGTGTATTTAAGTAATACGAAACTAATAGATTTTAGGAAAGCGAAGTGTTATGGCATCAGAACTTAAATAGCAATAAAAAAACCCAAGAACATTTAAAATCCCCACACAATCCTAACAACATATCTTATCTTATACACCATAGAAGGATGTCTGCAACATTACTCTTTTAAAATAAATTTTCACCTTCAACATAACTATGCTGGGATTCTGCGTTCGCGTTTGGATGACCCAGAAAATAGTGTTCCATCATACGCCTTCTCCAATATCGGCTCTGGTTTTGAGGCCTTTTTCTTTGTGACCAACTGAGGTCGGACCCTATGTACTGCAAAGATAAAAAAAAGAGCTCTATTATTAAAGGATATAAAAAATTTAATGTGCAAAAGGAAAATGCTGAAGAGAAAAACTTGACAACATACAAAAACACACTAAGCATCCGTTCTCTTTAAATACAACAATTATGAAACTTACAGAGAACATGTTTAAGCCACTTTTCATCAGGTGTATTGAGTGGCTCTTTTTTACCACATCTAGAAATGGGTGTACATTTCTTTATGAAATATAAGCCGACTCAAATAAGATCACAGACTTTATCCTGCCCTCGCGCCGCCAAAATGTTGTTGACCCAGGGATTGTTGGACTTTCCTGTAAGGATTTGTGAAGAACACATGTGGTTGTTGTTGCTATTGTGGTATCGTTTGTTTAGGTAGTTATTGCTGATGTTGTTAGGATTTCCTGGAACTTGAATTAGTCATATGGAGGTTACCAAGAATGGGACGTGAAGGTGAAGTTCTTTGGGTTCCTACAGGTGAGTTTTTAGCTGGCTGCAATGAAAACAACAAAAAAGCTTCAGCTGGTCTACCACTTATATAGCTAAAGAATTATACATGATCCATAAAGTAGTAGTGTTCATGTAAATTCTGCAACAAAACTATAAAATTGTCCTAGTAATTTTACAGTTTGTAAGAAAAAAAATTTAGTTCACAAATGATTGTACTTTCAAGCTCAGTTACATAGTTCCAACTATATTAAATTAAATTACCTACTGAATACTCCCCCGTCCTAAAATTATTGTCCATAGTAGACAATAATTTTGGGACGGAGGTAGTATAATTTGTAACTGTTAAACAAATGACAATACTTTCTTATAGTGCTTCATCTCATAAACGTATCTTGAGTGTTAACATAAATATTTAGATCTTCTATATTATTATCCCTAAGCTAATTCTAAGCTTAACTCATATCAGATTTTGAAGATCAAGGAAAGAAGTACTATCAAGTTCTTCCACCTCACTTATATGTTCAACATGAACTCGTGGAGCTTATACTAAGAAAGTTTGAGCTTATACTATGAACTCCTTCTAGCTACAAACTTAGTTGGTTGATGAGATTAATTATGGGAGTTTATTTTGTGAGCTCAAGCTCGGTATAAGCTATCAAAGTAAAAGTAGCTTTAGACCAAAGCTTGCGCTTTTGAGGGTATGTATTACTCCTCAATTACAAATATACCCTTGTATTCTTGTCATTTAACAATCATCAATTATAAGCTCTACTATACAAAAAGATACATAGCCGTTGAACTTTTTAATAGCTCACGTAGGAGACTCGATCCCTTTCATAATTGCAACATCCCCGACCACATCGTTGTTACCAAAATACTCGTTAGATAAGAAAAGCTCCGAATACCGAAATTGCAGTAGGTTTTGATCACATACAGTTTGGGTAAAAGAATCCTGAACTATCCGAATATTTTAATCGTTACAAAACTGAGTTCAATATTATATCATTTAACATTAAGAATCTGAGTCTAAAATTACCTTCTCGTCGTGGCAGTTTACATGACCAAGCTTCACCTTCTGTTTCATGTTCTTTGCAGCCTTCTTCCACTCGGGAGCAAGCTTCTTACAGTGCCCACATATTCACAAAACGTGTTATCAGCCTTCAGAATTTATTTAGGGGTGTCTTGACTTGCACTTTTCAAAAACA
The DNA here is from genome assembly GCA_025667525.1 of Glebionis coronaria. Lineage (NCBI taxonomy): Eukaryota > Viridiplantae > Streptophyta > Magnoliopsida > Asterales > Asteraceae > Glebionis > Glebionis coronaria. The sequence continues at coordinate 85,800,094 of CM046875.1, read as the reverse complement.
ACCTGCAAATGAGAGATAAATTAGTCTGGCAACATGGTTATGCACAAAATTGCGGTATGTACATAAATGTGTTATCAGCCTTAACAATTTATTTAGGGGTGTCTTGATTTGCACTTTTAACACTGCATTTACAAATTACAACACAGCATTTTAGTTGAAACATGACAATGCAATATCGTTTAGCTGAACACAAAATTATAGGGAAATTTGTAAATAAACAATAGCTAAGAAACAGCTTACACCGTTAAGCTTTAGGTTTAGATGAAGCATCCTTTTAAAACAGTTAGCGTCCCTTCCTATGGTAGGCACCCTTTCATCCAGGGTCAACCACGCACGAAGCCAGTCAAAAATTTGCACACGGGTGTTGGGATCATTTGATATGCGTGTATTTGACTAACAGAGAGAAAAAGATAAATAGTACAAAGTTAATACCTGAAGGCCAGCCCAATCCTTTTTCAATATCAAACTTTTGCGAGTCATTTTCCAAACGCAAGCCCACAAAACCCTTCGTATTTTTGTCGAGCCAGAGAACGATTTAAATAGAAGTGTTTGAGCCATACAATAACTAAACCAATTAGGAAAAAAATGACCCTCTATCTATAGTAACTATTATAGTAACGTTAACTACTATTTTCAAATCGGCATGAACTACTACCCAAACGCATTGACCGTGCTTAAATACTGATAAGCTTTTGAGTTTTGACAATATGTTCTTATATTCAGCATAAGCTCTTTTAACATTAATGCTTTTTATAAACTTTTAGGTTGTTTTTCTAGTTCGTAAAAACCCTAAACACCCTTAACACTCTATTTGAAAGCCATTACCTCACCAATATTTCTCTTGCAACAACACCACCTGGTACAATGGTGGCCTGACGCACTTTAGCCGCTGCTATGCCAATGGTACTGAACTTTAGTGCGTCAAGTACATAGAGACCAACAAATTATCTGCCCATAGCCACTTGTTTGCACCCCACTCCCTGAAAAAAAGTTGATAAGATATTATTAACTCGGAAGTTCATGTGCAAAACAATAGGAAATTACTCATCTTAAACAATAAACACTAATGTCATAACTCATTGTTGTGGGCTTATGTACTTATAACAAAATAATTATCAACACCCCAACTCCCTGATAAAAATGTTGATAATGACAGGGGGCTCGATAAGTTCATGTGCAAAAATACGTATCAAAGTAGTTTACTTCTACTTAGCCAAAATCTAAAGATAAGTTAGCGTAACAGTTTAGGGGCGTATGAGCTTATTGAACATAACTCATTCTTGTGGGCTTATGTACTTATCTACGTGAGACTATTTGATTTTGTAGATATAAACCTGAAACATTGATAACAAAATTTTAGAGCATATGTGTGTCACTTTTTTTAGTGCCTCGAGCTTACATTAAATTAGCTTTTAAACAACAACACACAAAATGTAAGCAAACACTTTAAGCATCTTCCAATCAACAACTCTAAACACCAGTAAACCCCTCTTTGAAAGCCACAATTAATGGAAAAAACACATTTAACTATTTAAGACCCTTAACACACATCACTAATCTCACAAACCCATTAAGCAAATGAAACCCACTAAAAACCATCTCGCAGTTCAATTAAAGAAAAATCAAATAAGCAAAAAAAATATAAAAAAATAACCATCATTCATCGATGGTCATTCATCTTCATCTCCAACTCAACACTTCTTCGGTACCTAGTTTATCGTAAATCAACAAATAAAAAAACACTAATTTAGTGATAATCAGTATTCAAAATTAAAAAAAAACTTACATGCAACCATGAGTGTGAACTTGATTCTTGGCTATTAATCAGGCCACAAAGCCAATCACCCACCAAAGCTAACTGTCGTCACCTGCTGACAACCGACGCCACACAGGAGCAACGATGGCGACAAAAAGATCAACAACATCAAAGATAATGTGGTGGTGTAGATGAGATAAGAATGATAAAAAGAGATTTATATGAGATAAGAATGATAAAAAGGGGATTTAATAATCAAGCGAGTGAAGCAGTTTTCCACTTTCACCCAGACACAAACTAATATACTATCAATAAACTGTGTGAGAGAGGCGCGTGAAGAAAAAGGTGTGTGAGGTACGGGGAATAGGGAATTTGTATCACACCATTTTTCTAATATATACTGATACTTATATAGGATGTATAATTTACTAGACGATTACCCGCGCATAGCAGCGGAATTTTCTAGCGACAGATAATTAACGATATATGATGTTAGAGCAAGTGTTTCATGAAACGTTCAAAATAGAACATGGAAAATATAAAAAAAGTAATTGCAATAGTTTGTACCCTGCGATAATTGAACTCAAACTAAATTTTTACATGTATCAAAAAAACATTTAGTAAATCTGAAAATAAAATATTACATCAATTATGATATAAGTAACGATTCATGTTACTTTACTTGTCACCTAAATCTTTATTGGAGTAACTCTTTCATTGTGATTATAGAAGTATTATCTACGTTATCGGGTACATCAATATAGATAAACGGATACCTAGCACATCAGATTAAAGGGAAAAGACCCAAATAATATGCAAAGTGTTTGCATAGCTTCGTACATTAGTAGTGAGCTACAAAATCATTCTAAAAATGGAACTTTAAAATGCAAAGTGTTTGCATAGCTTCGTGCATTAGTTGTGAGCTACAAAACCATTCTAAAAAAGGAACTTTGCAAGGCCTGTATACACCCAAAAATATGGACACACCCAATGATGACACACCTGTAACAATACTTTTACTTTGATTGAAATCGATATTTACTTTGTCATAGCAAAAGTATATTTTGTTGCCTCTAAACCTAATGCAAAGTTATTAAGTATGCAACCAAAGCATATAGAATTATGATAAGCTATGCATTTACATGTATAATCTTTGTTAAAATGTCAAAATCATGATCCAATTACCTTCACATATTCCCTGCACAGTCTTATTATCGCAACAGCCTTAGGTGTTTTTTACGGCTCTTAGACACACCACAACAAAACACATGAAGTATATCCGTAGATGTACAAACGAAAAGTCAATCATAAACATACGTCAAGCTTATAGTGTCTTATAAAATACTCGCAGCGATATTTTTGTGTTCTTCCAGAGTCAAGATGTAAGCAAAAGAAAATAAAGTATGCTAGGTTACATACCACAATGTTTGGTAACAAAAAGAAAACGCATTTCGGTAAATTATGTTAACTTAAAAACATATTATGCTAACTTTATACATACCACATAGGTAAAAGAAGATATTGAAAGAATTACAGTACCTTATGAATGATAAAGTTAGTAGGCCACAAAAGGGTGATCACATATGCAATTCTACCAATTCTAAGAATCAGATCAAAAAATCAGATAAGTAGTTGTCTATAGTTATGGATAAGTAGTTGGTAATTTATTTATGAGTCATATCACTACATATTATATACTTCTAATTTTTAGAACCTTTGATAGGTGTGTAAACACCCATCCTTTTACCACTTAATTCGGGCTAAAACAAGACCAAAACACGTATTTAATATCATTTGTTTGGAATTATGCGTGGTTTTTGTGTTTATTGCGTTTTCAGAGCTAACCGGATGAATATTAAAGAAAACATGGGATTGCACGGGTTTTATCAAAGAAAAAGACTCAAGATAAAGTCTATTGTCCAAGAGATGCAAAAGATTTGAAGTCACTAGGCCTATTCGAAGATTTATCGAAGAAAAGGACTAAAGACGGAAGGTTTTCATAAGTCGAAGAAACTCAAGTCTATTTAACGAAGAAATTAAAAGACGAGTTGAATTTAATCGACGACAAATCCCGAATCAGAATCGAAAACGTCAACTTTTCTGAAAGGACGAGAAGACAAGAAGAAAGGGAGAAAGCCCACTCACCAACCAACCACTAGGAGTATAAATAGATACTCCCGTCACACAATTAGGGAGTTAGTTCATTTTTCTTTTTCCCAGTTCTTGTTGGTTCGTTCCTTCACCAACACCATTAGGGTGTTTGGTGATTTTTCATCTTTCTTTCAATCTTGTAACTTTTAATCATTACCCTTGTTACTTTTCCATTAATCAATCTATTCCATCTTTTCATTCATCTTGTTCATCTCCATTTTTATTGCAAGTTTTTAAGTTTCTTATTTGATTCAAGTTTGAGTTCAAAAAGTTGTTGATTTAGTGTTTTTATTGGTGGGATTTATTACTTTTGGTATGTTAATGATTATTGGTTAGTTTGGTAAATCCTTTTTGAGTATTTTGGTGTTTAGATTGATAATACGTTTCTCGGTTACTGCTACTGATCTTCTTCCCAGAATTTTCCGAATAGGTAATTTTGTGCCTCCCTTATTCGGAATATTGGTTATTCCGAATAGGACTGTTTCATTTCCTTTACTCGGAATATTTTAAATATTCCGAATGGTCTGAATTTTTCCGCATAGCCAGTTTACCTTTTCCCTTATCCGGAATATCTCGTGTATTCCGAATAGACCTTGTTTTTCCGAATAGAAGTTATTTTCCGCATAGGATTCTATTTTCCGCATAGTCTTGCTTTCCGCATAGGTGTTTTTATTCCGCATAGGATTATATTCCGCATAAGCCCAGTTTTTCCGAATAGAGCATTACATTCCGCATAGGCAATGTTTTCCGAGTAGCCAGTTATTCCGAATAGAGCTGTCTTTCCGAATTGGCCATTCTTTCCGCATGAGACATACATTCCGCATAGACTATTTTTTAGTAAGGGTATTTTTCCAGATTTAATTCAATTCTTGTATTAGTTATTCATCTTTGATTGTTTTAAGTTTATATCACTATCATTTTAATCATTTCTCTGTTTCGTAGATTAGATAACCAAATCCACTTTTTGTCACCAAGAACAAACCGTTCCACTTTGAGCTGAGATCAATTCGAGAGGATTCCGAGAAAACGAACTTTTTCACCACACCAAAAAGCTTGTATCAAATGGCGCCGCTGCCGGCTCTTCTCGTTAAGATCAAAAGTTTTTTGTGAGAACTTGGATTTTGGGATCCGTTCCCCGTGAACGTTACTTTTTCATAAAAATTTTCAAAAACTCTAAAAAATATAAAATTTTCAAAAATCCTAAAAAGTAAAAAACATAGAAACCAAAAATATTTTTTCTTTGTTTTTCTTTGTTCGTTCTTTTGCAGGTGTATGCGCACTCGATCCACGTCTTATCAAGAGCCCGAGCCTCTCGATAACTTAGACATGGCTGGTGTACAAAACAACAATAACATACCACCTCCGAACAACAATAATAACAACAACAACCCACCTTTCAACAACATGAACAATAACAACAACAACAATGAGCCCCTTCCGGATAATCGCCCGATGATTGAACTGCTGCAAGCTCATGTCGATGGCAACACGGATCCAATTGTCATCCCTCCAATTGCCGCCAACAATTTCGAGCTCAAGTCAGGCTTTATCCAGATGGTCTCCGCTCAGCCATTCTTGGGACGAACCATTGATGATCCACACGACCACATCAAGAGATTTCTTCAACTCACCAACACGGTCAAGTTCAATGGGGTTCCACAAGAAGTTATAAGGTTACAACTTTTTCCCTTTTCTTTAGAGGGACAAGCCCGGCATTGGCTTGCTAAGGAACCGCCACAGAGTATTCTCTCGTGGACGGATTTGGAAACAAAGTTTATCAATTACTTTTTTCCACCCTCTCGTACTACCGCTTTGCGGAATGAGATCATAAATTTTGAACAAAAGTACGATGAGTCGTTCAGTGAATCTTGGGATCGTTTTAAAGATCTTTTAAGAAAATGCCCACAACATGGTTTTACCAAAGTACATCAAATTAATACTTTTTACAATGGTTTAAGCATGAGTGACCAAGATTCACTGAACAGTGCCTCGGGGGGTAATTTATTGGCTAAGACTTCCAATGCTGCTTGGGACATCATTGAGAACAAGTCTCGTGTGCAAACCAAGAGTATTCGGACCAATGTTGCTAGTGCTAGCACTAATGACAGCGACAAGCGACTTGACAAAATTACTACGCTTCTTGAATCGCTTGTCACACACACCGTCAGCAACAACAACAGCAACAACGCCAAAAACGCTCAAGTGAATGCTGTCAGCCAACCTTGTGAGATATGCGGTGGTCCACACTCTTACACAACTTGTACCGCCACCCAAGATTACCCTGCTGAGAATGTGAATGCGGCATATGGCACCTATCAACAACCTGCTTATCAAGCTAGACCCCAAGGTGACCGTAACTTGCTTAGCTACCGCAGCAACAACTATCTTTCACCACCTGGTTTCCCTCCTGCCAACCCAAACCAACAACAAAACCTTAATCGCCCAAATCAACAACAACAACAACCTCGACAACCATACATCCCACCTCACAAGCAGCAACAACCACCTCAACGTAACAATCAAGTCTACCAACAACCTGCTTACCAACCACCTGCATACAATGCTCCTCCCAACCAACCCACCGCTCTTCACCAAGAAGTGGAAACTTATATGAGAACTAACGATGCGATAGTGGGAAATCTTCAGAGAGAGGTGCTCAACCTGAAAGCAGACTTGGTCAAGCAAGGAAACGATTTGAGAGCAGACATGAGAAACACGTTGGATAGCCAAACTAATGATCTGAGGAACATGATGGCTAGTTTCTTCCAAAGTAGTCAACCCTCTTCTTCGGTTACTCTTCCGAGTAACACCGTTGCGAATCCAAGAGGGGAGATGAAAGCAATCACCACTCGAAGTGGCAAAGGTACCAAGGAACCCGAGCTTCCTATACCTCCACCGGTGATTGTGACTAAGGAGAACGAGTCGTCTGCTCCTATTCCTCATCCTTCTCCTTCCCCAATTTCTCCACCTCTTCCTTCTACCCCTCCTCCACCCGTGGTTGTGAGTGACCCTATTCCTCTAAAGCCTTCCTCTTCTTCCAATATACCTTATCCTTCAAGGTTGAGGAAAGAGAAGCAAAAGAGCAAGGATGATATTCAGGTTTCGAATTTCCTTAAAATGTTCAAACAACTGAATTTCAATATCTCCTTCGCTGAGGCTCTCGCTCACATGCCCAAGTACGCGAAAATGTTTAAAGATCTTCTGAACGACAAGGAAAAGCTCCTCGATATTTCCAACACCCAACTTAATGAGAATTGCTCTGCAGTGCTCTTAAGGAAATTGCCAACTAAGCTTGGTGATCCGGGTCGTTTTCTTATCCCTTGCAATTTCCCGGGAGTAGAGAATTGCATGGCCCTAGCCGATCTAGGTGCCAGTATTAATCTCATGCCTCTAAGTGTTTGGAAGCAATTATCTCTCCCAGAGCTAGTCCCCACCAAAATGACTTTGGAATTAGCTAACCGTACGGTTGCTTATCCAGTGGGGATAGCCGAAGACGTCATTGTAGGAGTCGACAAATTTACCTTTCCTGCTGATTTTGTTGTCGTCGACTACGAGATGGACCCCCGTGTGCCACTCATTGTTGGTCGTCCATTCTTGAGGACCGGTCGCACTCTCATTGATGTTGAAGCCGGTGAGCTTATCATGAGAGTGGGTGACGATAAAGTAGTCTTCAACATGGGAAAGCTTTCTAAACAGCCTTATTCTTACGAGAGTGTTAATTGTATTGACGTTCTTGATGAGGCTTGTGAAGAACACTTCAAGGATGCTTGTAAAAACATTCCTACCTCTCTTCCCAATGTTGAGACCGTTTCCTCTATCGACTCATCACTATCTCTATTTGGAGAAAGTGATTTTCTTTGGAAAGATTTGAAAGCCACCTTGGATGATGTGAAGCAAGACAATGACGATTCTACTGCCACTTGGGATGACGATCTCAGTTTCATTGCAAACCTCCTCAGAGAAGACAATCCTTCCCCTCCATCTCCCACTGTTATTGCTATCGAGACTCCGACTTCGACTACGCCTCCCGTCGAAAATCCTCCGGATTTGGAACTTAAGGAGTTGCCACCCCATCTTGAGTATGTATTCCTCGAAGAAGAGAAGAAGTCACCAGTCATCATTGCTAAGGATTTGAAGGATGAAGAGAAAGCCCGACTTGTCGCTGTGTTGAAAGATCATAAGAAAGCTATCGCTTGGAAGATTTCGGATATTCTTGGAATTGATCCTCACTTCTGCACACACAAAATTCTCATGGAGGACGACTTTAAGCCCACGATTCAAAGCCAACGAAGGGTGAATCCAAAAATACATGAAGTCATCAAAACAGAAGTTATCAAACTTCTTGATGCGGGTATGATTTACCCTATTTCGGATTCACCGTGGGTTAGTCCAATTCATTGTGTGCCCAAGAAGGGCGGAATAACCGTTGTTCCCAATGAACACAACGAGTTGATTCCTACTCGTCCCGTTACTGGGTGGAGAGTTTGTATAGACTACCACAAACTCAATGATGCCACGAGAAAGGATCATTTCCCTCTACCTTTCATGGACCAAATGCTTGAACGATTAGCCGGTAATGAATATTACTGCTTTCTTGATGGTTTCTCGGGTTATTTTCAAATACCCATCGATCCCCAAGATCAAGAGAAGACTACATTCACTTGTCCCTATGGCACTTTCGCTTACAAAAGAATGCCTTTTGGCTTATGTAATGCGCCCGGGACTTTCCAAAGGTGCATGTTAGCTATCTTCCATGACATGGTTGAACAAACCATGGAAGTCTTCATGGATGATTTCTCGGTCTTCGGGGATTCCTTCTCTTCTTGCCTTGCCAATTTGGAACGTATGCTAAAGCGGTGCGAAGACACTCGCCTTGTTCTGAATTGGGAAAAATGCCATTTTATGGTAAAAGAAGGCGTCGTGCTTGGACATAAGATCTCGAAAGCCGGTCTTGAAGTAGACCGTGCTAAAGTCGATGTTATCGCAAAGTTGCCTCCCCCTTCAACCGTGAAGGGTGTGAGAAGTTTTCTGGGTCATGCGGGCTTCTACCGTCGATTCATCAAAGATTTTTCTCAAATCGCTCGCCCGATGACCCACCTCTTGGAAAAAGATACCCCTTTTATCTTCTCCAAAGAGTGTCTTGAAGCCTTCAACTCGCTTAAGGATAAGCTAACTAAGGCACCCGTCTTGGTTACCCCGAATTGGGAGCTTCCCTTTGAGTTGATGTGCGATGCTAGTGATTTTGCTATTGGAGCGGTTCTTGGACAAAGAGTGAACAAACACTTCCAACCGATCCATTACGCTAGCAAGACAATGACTGGGGCACAATTGCATTATACGACAACCGAAAAAGAGCTTTTAGCTGTTGTCTATGCTTTTGAAAAATTTCGCCCCTATCTTGTCCTTTCCACCACCATCGTCTATACTGATCATTCCGCGCTGAAGTACTTGTTGACAAAGCAAGATTCCAAACCAAGACTTCTTCGCTGGGTTTTGCTGCTCCAGGAATTTAAAATCGAAATTCGCGATAAAAAAGGAGCAGAAAACTTAGCCGCAGATCATCTCAGCAGACTTGAGGATCCATACCAAGGGGATCATCCGAACAAAGAAATCAATGATTCTTTTCCCTTGGAGACCTTAATGTCTATAAACTCGAAGCCGAATGAAACCCCGTGGTTTGCGGACTTCGCAAACTACTTAGCGGATGGAATTCTCAAGGAAGGGTTGACGTCCCAACAAAAGAAGAAGTTCTTCACCGACATCAAGACTTACTTTTGGGACGACCCTTACCTATTCAAACAATGTGCTGACCTGATTATCCGCCGATGTGTTGATGGACCGGCAGCGTCTGAAATCCTTGATGCTTGCCACAAAGGACCCACCGGTGGTCACTTTGGTCCCAACTACACCGCTAAGAAAGTGTTTGATTCAGGATTTTATTGGCCCTCCATATATCGTGACGCTCACGATATGGTTAAAAGATGTGATGTTTGCCAAAAGCAAGGCAAAATCACACATAAAGACGAGATGCCTCAGAATTTCATTCAAGAGTGTGAAATCTTTGATGTTTGGGGTATCGACTTTATGGGGCCATTCCCTTCATCTAAAGGAAACAAATACATCCTTGTAGCCGTTGACTACGTTTCTAAGTGGGTTGAAGCCAAAGCTTTACCTACTAATGACGCAAGGGTGGTTTGTAACTTCTTGAAAGCTCTATTCGCTAGATTCGGTGTGCCTCGCGCCATTATTAGTGATCGTGGGACTCATTTCTGCAATGACCAATTTGCTAGAGTCATGGCTAAGTACGGTGTAAATCATCGTCTTTCCACAGCCTACCACCCACAAACTAATGGCCAGGCTGAAATATCCAACCGAGGACTAAAGCGAATTTTGGAAAGAACCGTGGGAGAGCATCGTGCCGCATGGGCTGATAAACTTGATGATGCTTTGTGGGCTTTCCGTACTGCTTACAAGACCCCGATCGGCTGTACGCCTTATCGTCTTGTGTACGGGAAAGCGTGCCACCTCCCCATTGAGTTGGAGCACAAGGCTTATTGGGCCTTGAAGTGGGCTAATTTTGATATAAACAAAGCCGGTGACCTACGCAAGATCCAACTCAATGAGCTGAATGAACTTCGGAATGAGGCTTATGAAAATTCTTTGATCTATAAGGAACGAACTAAGCTCATTCACGACTCCAAGATCAAAAACCGAGAGTTCCATGTTGGAGAGAAAGTCTTACTTTTTAACTCTCGGTTGAAAATCTTTTCGGGCAAGCTTAAATCTCGTTGGTCCGGCCCATTCACCATTGCCCAAATTTTTCCATATGGTACTCTCGAGCTCGCTCAACCTAATGGACCAAATTTTAAGGTGAATGGCCAACGAGTGAAGTTGTACTTTGGTGAGGACACCTCTCACGAGGTGATTCCATCCCTCACCACGTTCCCCATGAACTAATTTTGGGTCGAGTCAGGCTCGTGACTCGGTTATCAAAAACAAGCGCTCCTCGGGAGGCAGCCCGAGTATCTATCCCTTTAACCCCCTAAGTGTAGGGGAGGACCTATTTTGGTCATTTGTGTTTTTGTGGTGATGTGCTTACAGGGATGACTGCACTCTTGGAATCTTTGAAAGAACCGTGCTCCCGTGTTATCCGAAATCCGGTTCTATCTCTCAACTATTGTGATTCAATTTTCTTCATATTCACATTTGAAATTGATCACTTTAGTCGTCTCTTCCTTAACTCGAGTTAACCAACGTGCACAATGTCATAAGTGTAGGGGAGACTTTTCTCACATGCTTAAACATTGAGGACAATGTTTATCTTAAGTGTAGGGGAGACTTCTATCGAAGTTTTAAGTGGACTTTTCCATGAAAATGCCTTCATTTAACCGGAAAATCCTATTTTTCAACATTTTTCAAATTTTTTATTAACTTTGGCCATTTAGTCGTAATTTTTAAATTTTTATCGTTGCTTTCATATGTATATATCCCGCAATAAAGTCAAAATATTAATAAATTGGTGTAGCTAGTTTAGATATCTTTGACATATTAGGCCCGTTGCGTTTATTTTGACTCAACCCGAATAGACTTATCCAAGTTTATTCTAGCTAGTATCCTTAACCATGTAGACCTTAATCGGTTTATTAGGCTAAGTGTCCACGAGTCTCATTATTTGAGATTTTAAATTGTGGAGGACGAGAAATGATAGAGTCAATTATAAGTCGGTATTCTTGCGCAAGCTCACTTGGTGTAATTATTTGCCTATTCTACCATCACTTGCTAATAATTTATCTGCAATAAGTAAGGTCGTACGAGTTGAAAAGTTACTTAGCTTCTAGCCCAAGATCGTTTAAAAGTTGCTCGGTAATGACGAGAGTTCATAGCCAAGGCATAACTTATGAAGCGGGGCGCGAAGATTGGCGAGTCCGAAAAGGCCCTAACAAGGCATGAGGATTCAATTTTATTGCTGAAGATCCAAAGTGATGTGAAAAGCATTATTCCTAAAGTCAATATGAAAGATCAAGACTCACGACGAAAAGCAATCAACTCCCATAAAGATCATGGAGAAGTCTATCCGAAAAGACCCTAACAAGGTATGAGGATAAATAAATCCAAGTCCGAAAAGGAGGCGGATCGTTGTATCTCAAAATCCCAATTAGAGATTGAAGAAATAATCATGAAGTCGTGGTCAACAAAGTTGGAGTACCCCTCAAAAGTCTCCAAGTGAAGAAAACTCTATTATGATGAGAAGACCATTATCTCAAGAACGTCTCTCGAAGATATGAAGTATGAAGTACATGCCAAATATCGGCCCGAGAAAGGTCTCAAATCGTGAACTAAGTTATGCCAAGATATGAAATTTTTGATATCCCGAGAAGCAGTTTTAAGAGATTTTGTCCTTTAGCTAACTATTGATCAAATCATCCTACTTTGCTTTCAGCCTTAATAAACTATCGAAATAAGTCCAAAAAATGCATCTTCATGATCATTCTAAGACAAAAATAAAATATAAGAGATACACCTAGGAATAAGGGAGTTTAAGCATTTAATTAAGCCATGTGTGTAAGTGTTTGATTTACTAACTTATAATAACAATGATCTCGTTTTTAAGCTTAGTTTGGGGAACGTGAAACTTGAGGGTGATAAATCTTCGCAACACCAAAGCCCTAATGTAAGTCCTTGATTTCTTTACAAGTTATTTCCATCCTTTTGTTTATTTTAAAGTTTTAAGTTCTCTTAGTATTTTAATTGTTGTTTAGTAGAATTTAAATAAGGCCAAGGTTGATTGATTATGAGAAAAATGTAAAATTGTTTTATCACTAAGCATTGCATGAGGGCATGGCAATGGTTAAGTGTAGGAGATTTGATAGGTGTGTAAACACCCATCCTTTTACCACTTAATTCGGGCTAAAACAAGACCAAAACACGTATTTAATATCATTTGTTTGGAATTATGCGTGGTTTTTGTGTTTATTGCGTTTTCAGAGCTAACCGGATGAATATTAAAGAAAACATGGGATTGCACGGGTTTTATCAAAGAAAAAGACTCAAGATAAAGTCTATTGTCCAAGAGATGCAAAAGATTTGAAGTCACTAGGCCTATTCGAAGATTTATCGAAGAAAAGGACTAAAGACGGAAGGTTTTCATAAGTCGAAGAAACTCAAGTCTATTTAACGAAGAAATTAAAAGACGAGTTGAATTTAATCGACGACAAATCCCAAATCAGAATCGAAAACGTCAACTTTTCTGAAAGGACGAGAAGACAAGAAGAAAGGGAGAAAGCCCACTCACCAACCAACCACTAGGAGTATAAATAGATACTCCCTTCACACAATTAGGGAGTTAGTTCATTTTTCTTTTTCCCAGTTCTTGTTGGTTCGTTCCTTCACCAACACCATTAGGGTGTTTGGTGATTTTTCATCTTTCTTTCAATCTTGTAACTTTTAATCATTACCCTTGTTACTTTTCCATTAATCAATCTATTCCATCTTTTCATTCATCTTGTTCATCTCCATTTTTATTGCAAGTTTTTAAGTTTCTTATTTGATTCAAGTTTGAGTTCAAAAAGTTGTTGATTTAGTGTTTTTATTGGTGGGATTTATTACTTTTGGTATGTTAATGATTATTGGTTAGTTTGGTAAATCCTTTTTGAGTATTTTGGTGTTTAGATTGATAATACGTTTCTCGGTTACTGCTACTGATCTTCTTCCCAGAATTTTCCGAATAGGTAATTTTGTGCCTCCCTTATTCGGAATATTGGTTATTCCGAATAGGACTGTTTCATTTCCTTTACTCGGAATATTTTAAATATTCCGAATGGTCTGAATTTTTCCGCATAGCCAGTTTACCTTTTCCCTTATCCGGAATATCTCGTGTATTCCGAATAGACCTTGTTTTTCTGAATAGAAGTTATTTTCCGCATAGGATTCTATTTTCCGCATAGTCTTGCTTTCCGCATAGGTGTTTTTATTCCGCATAGGATTATATTCCGCATAAGCCCAGTTTTTCCGAATAGAGCATTACATTCCGCATAGGCAATGTTTTCCGAGTAGCCAGTTATTCCGAATAGAGCTGTCTTTCCGAATTGGCCATTCTTTCCGCATGAGACATACATTCCGCATAGACTATTTTTTAGTAAGGGTATTTTTCCAGATTTAATTCAATTCTTGTATTAGTTATTCATCTTTGATTGTTTTAAGTTTATATCACTATCATTTTAATCATTTCTCTGTTTCGTAGATTAGATAACCAAATCCACTTTTTGTCACCAAGAACAAACCGTTCCACTTTGAGCTGAGATCAATTCGAGAGGATTCCGAGAAAACGAACTTTTTCACCACACCAAAAAGCTTGTATCAACCTTCAACAAAAAATTGGTAAGGAATAAAAGTAAACATATTCTTGTGTGCCCACAAGCCTTGAGCAAGAATGAATAATAAATAGATCATCCTTGTATACATTTTAACCTTTATAAAAAGCGTAGACAAACTGAAGGAAGAAGTTACCTTTATGACACAACCACTAAACAAAGCTATTAGACACAAATGGAGCAACACTACTAATTGAGTGTTAAAATATCACGAGATACTAAGAACATACATAAAGAAGACTAATTATTCAAGCCCTGTTGACGTCGTGAATCCATTACCAATCTACCTAACTTCACCCACATAGTCCCGTATGAAAAAGGAAGATAGAAAGTCATGTCACTCACTTCCTACACAGACAATCGCACCTGCGCAAATACAACTAAAAATAAGTCATCATGGAGTGTCTCAATATGTAAGAAAGATATGCCATTATAGGAAAAAAAGACCACATTTCTATACTCCTATGTAACGTTGTAAAGATCTAAACAATTTACCTTCTAAACATAGTTCTAATCGTTGTAAGCACTATTAACTTAATAATTATAGAACCATAAACAATGGTGCTTACATGAGCTTCATGCTTCTAGTAGTCAGGTACGATTTGATAACTTTTAGATAGAACCTTCATTCACGATGACCTGCAACCGTTACCACAAAAAAGAGATATATTAATCGACAATTCCAAAAACAATAAAACCTAGACAGAGACACCTTCGATCAAGAATATATACATGAATTTAAAATTAGTGACACATTGATGAAGAAGATCCTACAATTAAGAAAAGAACAACGGATAAGTCGATTACC
Source organism: Glebionis coronaria (assembly GCA_025667525.1). Lineage (NCBI taxonomy): Eukaryota > Viridiplantae > Streptophyta > Magnoliopsida > Asterales > Asteraceae > Glebionis > Glebionis coronaria. Next base: position 85,785,009 of record CM046875.1, on the reverse strand, counting down.
AATAGATTAAAAAAATCAGTTGAAAACGAATTTAGCTATATATATATATATATATATATATATATATATATATATATATATATATATATATATATATATATATATATATATATATATATATATATATATATATATATATATATATATATATATATATATATATATATATATATATATATATATATATATATATATATATATATATATATATTCGATCACAATTCGATTAAAATTGAAAAATGTGGAGGGATAGTGAGCGCGCCCACAATTAGTCATTTTAACAAACACCTAATGCACATTTAGAGAAATGAACATACCTTTTGAGATGGGTGAATTGATAAATTCATAAAAGTTTTAACCTAATATGCAAAAAAACAAGAAATAAAAAGAAGAAAACCTCATGATTTTAAATAACTCAAAATAGCAAATTATAGTGAAAGTGTAGAACATACCTCATGATTTGCAAGAAGAATTATTAACCCATTAATCCTATTTATTATAAAACCAAAACAAGGATGTATGAATATTCCTAAAAAATAGTACAGAATACTTACGTAATACAAAGTATGTGATTCATTACAGTAAGTTGTGTTCTTCTGGTGATGATGCCGAGAGTGATTGAAGGATATCGTGTTTATGTGGGATAAGTCAAATAGGTAGAGATAGTAGAATGAATGGTGAAAAGATTTGAGTTACAACTGGTGCATATATATTATAAAGCTTTTTCTGTAAGTTTTCAATATTACTAAAAATATCATATTTTGATTAACACATTTAGCTGGCAAACAACACACTTCCAAAGTTACAAATTGAAACGTAAAAATTGAATGAATTCAAACAACTTTCCAAGATTACATAAAAATTGAATGAATTCAAACCACACGGTTTTTAAGTTTTCCACTTTGCAACATTTCCTTAAATATTTTGTTTTTCAACAATTTCTTTTTTAAAGTGTTTTTCAACATTCAAGGTTTAGGGGTAAATGATTTATATATAGTAGAGAAGTAGAGATGTTGAAACTTATAAGAGAAGATGTATAGGAAAAATTCAAGTTTCAACATATGGGATCCCTCCTTTATAATTAGTATAGATTGTTGATTTTTGCGATTATTATTTTGTAAATTTCACATTACTTATTATTCTATTTTGTGTTATGTAAATTTGATGTAAAATATATGTATGATTTGATTTTAAATATATTTTTATTAACTAGATTACAAAAATAAATATACATTCTGTTAAAGTTGCAAAATAAAAAACATAAAAAATAACAACAAATCATAATTATGAGACGAAAAAGTAATAATTTATGGTTTCTGAGTTTAAGTATCAACTCAAAGACGCGTGAAGTATCTCTTGAGATATTGCTTAGAGCAGTAGGTACCATAACGCGCGAAACAACGTTGGGTATACGTGTTCTGACGTGGTCCGGTGTTATGATACCGCCGTTGATGAAAGCCCAATGGCGTTTGCCTGCACGTTAACCCACCAACACGCGTTGGTAGGGAATTTTAAAAAAATGTCGTCCCCACCCACCAACAACCTCTTTAAATAAGAAAGGGTTAATTATCAAAAGAGTCCTTCAATTTTGAGCAATTCGTGATTGAGTCTAAAAAACATGTTTTTTCTGATACGGTCCAGGGCAAAAAGGACCAACAAAGAATATATGGCAACAACCATTCAGATTTTGACAAGTGTCCAAAGAATAGGGCAATTCTGACAGATTGCCCTAAAATATAGGGCAACAGAGGACGCGTGGCGCATTCTGCACCCAGTTGCCCTATTGCCAAAAAAAATAGACATTTCTAGAAAGAGAAAATTTAAGGTGTTTTTTGAGAAAAGAATAATGGACAACGAACCTTTTTGATAATTTTCTCAATAAAAAATCATAACCCAAATACCCTTCCCCTACTTTTTGTTTTAAATTTAGAAAAAACACTATATAAAATTATAAATACCTTTTTTTTATACCATTATTTTCACACAACTTTTATACAATTGACGCTTAACTATATACTTTTTGTCTTAAAAAAAATATTCGGATAATCCTCCTCCTAACCTAAAAGATCCATCGTTCATGAATATACTTAATTGTGCATCAAACCCGAGCAAAGGCTCGTCATTAAACCTAAATTCGCCTCGATTTTCATTTTCGATGATTCTCAAAAAATTTCATCAACAACAACAATACTTTCTTTTCCAACAATAACAACAGTTAAACCGTGATTTTAAAAACCTACAACACAACATCACCACTATCTTAAGAACAAATATCTTCACATTAACAATCACAATCACAACCCAATGCACCTAAATGAACCCGAAAGAAAAGGACCTCAAGAAAATGTTGTGGATCTCGAAGACGAGCCCGATTTGATAAAAATCCGGACGTGTCGGGTTGCACGACACGTTGGGATCCAGAGGAGGAAACTTTGCTTGCAAAGTGTTACATTGAAATTTTCAAAAATCCAAATGTCGGGATAGGGAAAAAGTTGGACATGCTTTGGTTTTGGGTTTTGAAAAAGTTCATCGAGCGAAATTTCCAAAAGAGAAACAAGGATATGCTTACAAGCAAATGGTATACATTGAGCGTCAATTATCAAAAGTTTAATGCGGTGTTTAAACATAGCCAACTTTAGGAAGAAGTGTCAATGGAGATTTGGATGTTATGAAAAGGTTTAGAAGTATGTATCGACATGAGCATAAGAATACCTGTTTAGTCAAAAACTTGGGTACTTTTGAGAGACTATTCGAAATGGGACGCTCCCGGTCCCCGATTGATTTGATCAAAAATGCCCCAAAGAACCCGGACTTGCAAACGAAGATTCATGTAGTCCTGATGCAAGTCTGCGTCCTCCCGGCAAAAAATGCACGAGTAAGAAAGCCAAGTCCGAGACTAGCACACGCATGGGAGCAAGCACGAGAAATACCCAATTTTGGGAGTTTATGGAGGACGAGATTCGTCGTAAACTGGAAGCGGCAGAACAAGCCTTCGAGGTTATTAAAAAGAAAGATCGCACTTTGATACGTTTGTAGGAAATAAGATTTCTTTCGACACCCACGAAGGATTTGGACGAGGATGACGCGTATTGGGTTAAGAAAACAAAAGAAGAAATAAAAGCGAAACTTAGCCCGCGTCGCGACTAGATTTTTTTTAATTAAGTTTTTGTTTTATTTTTATTGTAATTTTTTCTAATCCGAATGTATTTTTTTATGAATAATTAAGCAATTTAGGTTTTTGAAATGGTTAATTGTTGAGGGTGTATTGTGAAAAATAATGAGGTTGTTGGAAGAAAAATTGTGTTAGTTGGTGTTATGGTATCAATTATGTTATTTGGTGTTGGTGTTATTTTGTAAAAACTGATTTGACGTTGAAATGTCAATAAAAAAATGATGTTATGATGTTATAGTACCTTTTTAATAGTATTGTAGGTTTTATGAAGATAAAGAAGTATATATAGTACAATTTTTAGAGAAAAGGATGATAGAGTTTTGTGGAATGTAAATGGTAAAAGTGTTGGTTCCGTATTGTTAAGACCCGTGTTCTAATCCGGGCTTCTACCAGATATGTTGGCATTTCTCATTTTTAAATGTTTGACACAGTAAAGGTATTTTTATTTGTCTTTTGGTTTCTTGAAGTTATTAAACAAACACGCTAACATCAATAAGGTACCAAAACTCAATATGTAGAGTTAAATTGTTACGACCTTTTTTCATGAGAGGAGCTAGTAAAGAGGTTAGTGGGTGCTAAATCTTCTTTAATAAACATATTTTACTTATTATTTATGTGTATTAAAAGTTATTTTTCTATTATTTTTTAAGCTTCTCTCATCACTATAATTTTTTCTTTAAGTATAGTTAGCCTCTCTTAACAAAAAATTCTAATTTCATCTCTTCTCTTTTTTTAAATCGTTAAGCAAAAAGATGTTTTTTTGTTACTTTCCCACAGTGTAAGTTGGTAAAAACATTTTGAATTTTAATGTAAAATATTCTCTATCAAAAATTAGCTCTCGCAACTCTTTTTTTTTCAAAAGAACACCCACTCAATTAAACATGAGCCAAGACTCGAAGTGTTACTTTTTTATTCATAATATTGGGATTAAGTTGTACAATAGCAATGTATTTTTCGAAATATACCGTTTTGATAGATGTACTCTAAAAAAGTTGTACAATACTAACGAACTTTCATAAGGTGTTCCGATCTGCACATTTGGGTGACGTGTCACGTTATTAATGGTGACACGTGTTAGCCTTTTCAGGATGACACGTCATCAAAATGTGCATAAGGGAACACTTATGAAAGTTCGTTGCTATTGTTCAACTTTTTAAGAGTACACGTATTAAATCGGTACATTTCGAAAAGTACATTGCTATTTTATAAGTTCGAAAGTGAGTACCAACTGATCAATGTTCTTCAGTGTCGTTATTTTATTATGTGTTTTGACGGTCATGTTGTATTTATAAGTTTTCATTACTTTGTTTACTAGAAAAAGTGAGATGCTTTGTGTTATATTTTTTTCTCTTTTATTTTTTAGTTTTTTATATGTAAAAAATAAACTTATAAAAAATGAATTTGCATGAATTATTTTTCTAAGGATATTCTGTAAGACCTTCGATGATGACTTGTGGTGTGAGAATAACTCTTTGGATACATCGTAGATGCTTGTTTTGTTCGTGTAAAAATGTGTTCAAACATCTAATTTGAGGACTTTATTTGGACACTTGTTAGTTAGAACATTAATATTTCATTCATTACAAGAATCTTAAATATCTTGCTTCATTTATTTGTTGGTGTTATGCGTCATACAAGTTAAAATCTATGTACAATTTGCCCAATCATAATTATCTAATTTTTTTAAAAACCTATTTCCCATAACTTTTTTAAAAATTAAATATCTCACAAACGGTAAATCGTCAAACGAAAAAAAATACATTATTGCAACGAGAATTAAATCATTTTTCTATCGAGGAGCACATGTATATACTTTCAACGAACTTTTTTTCTTAAGTCACGTATGAGAGAATAATATATGATTCGTCACGAATCATATATGATTTTCAGAAAATTATATATGATTCGTGATATGAATCATATATGATTTTCTGAAAATCATATATGTTTCGTGACGAATCATATATGATTCTTTCAAACGTGACTTAAGAAAAAAAGTCAAAAAAAAAGTTCGGCGAAAGTATATACATGTGCCCCTCGATAGATAGATGATTTAATTATCGTCGCGATAATATGTTTTGTTTTACGTAACGATGAACGGTTTGTGAGATATTTAATTTTTTATAATAAGTTCTTTTGTTACATGATAAAAATGAGTAGTTGTGGTTGAGTAATTAACTCTATGGCTTTGTGCTAAACTAAGAGTATATGTTGAACTTTTTCATATACATTTAATATTGGTAAAAAAAAGTATTAAAAAATATTGTCATGATTTGTTTAACTATGTTCCTTTGAAAACAACTTCAAGAATAAGCCTAACAACAAAAAATACTAAACCCAAGTCAACAAAGCAAACTAGCATAAACCAAACACTAAGAGTCTGAGAAACACTCATACCAAAATCGATGTTAACTATGTCAGGATATACAATCGTTTAGTCATCGGGAATGAGTCAGCCTATCGAGACACACTCAAACACGGATAACTCACTTTTATCATATGTTTATATTGAACGGTTAATAAAAACTTCACTTATTTATTTAAATAACGGTAGTTAAATTAATTACGTGTTTAATTAATTTATCGTGAGCGCGTTAATTAAATTAAGAGACTAAAAATAACTTCTAGAAACCCATAGGGCCCTAGTTGGCCGATTTACCCTATAGGGGTTCTAGAAAGATTTTTTTTGCTAAATAAGTGTTATAATTATGTTTCTTGGAGTATGCACCAAGTAATTTTTAGGTGGAGAAATTATATATACACATCTTCATACCTCACAAAAAGTCGTCCCTCCCCTCTCTCTTTGTCCGATCGATCGGCCAAATAACCCTAAATTTCACCTAAAGTTTAAATTTTTGCAATAATAACTACCTTTTGGTACTCCCTTGTGATGTTTCTAAGCCTAATACCAAATCCTTGATCCCCGTGTCAAGGTTTTGGTTTGTTTTGATCTCCCTTGTGGTTCGACACATTGTGTTAATGCAACTAGCCTAAAATATTATTTGTGATAACTAATCTTTCTTAGTTTTAATCATGACAAAGTGTAAAAACATTTATCTTCAAAGATAACTGTAAACATGTTTATTGATCATAGAAAGTGATTTACCTCAAAACTCATATTTGTACAAATGTGACAATATATTTTAATAAACTTTATTTTTAAGAAAATATTTTATTAAAATAGAAACTTAAAATTTGAATTTGACATATTCTAAATAGCCTAAAAATATACCTTTGAGGTATAAACTTCACCAGATGGGATTTCCTCAATAAATGACAAGAAGGAGCGGACTCTAGTAGCCGCGGTTCAAAATAGGTGCTTGCAGCTCAATATCAATATTGATCCGTTAGCCCGTTTATTGAGTCGCGCCCAGAGAGTCGTTGCTCCTTGTCCCCTATAAATAGTGGATAATATTTTCATTTTCAAGAGAGCCTTTTTGGACAATTTTCTACTTCTTATTTTCTTTCAGTATTTCCATCGTTAGTAAATTATCACTTAATTTTATAACACCCCCAATTTCGGATCATAGCAACGGAAGGTCCTTGGGTGTTATTATCATGGTTCAATCTCAATATCATAGAAAACGGCTCAAAACGAGTCGTATTGATAAAACATCCATTCATTCATTATTTAAAAGATAAAAACTTGACACATGGTCCCAAATAGTTTTAAAGTTTACAAAACACAACAAATGATAATAGTTGTCTTGAATGGATACATTTTAGAAAAGTGGGCCAAAGACATTTCAAATATGCAACCTTCACGAAACCGCCTTCCTCAAGTGCCTTCTTCATGGACCTGAGATAAAACATGCTATAAAGTCAACAAAAATTGTTGAGTGAATCTATAGAGTTTAAAGTATGTAAATCCAACACAAGTATTCATAATAAACCTTCAGCGGTTAACAATTATGTGGATCAGACATAATTATTGTGTTATTTCATAAGTCTCATGACATTGAACGTTAACATATTATATTTCAGCCCACAACACACCTAGCCAAGTGTGTATATTTCTCTTATACAAATGCATCCGATGTGCTCCAATACACTTTGCGATAGCTAGTCGCGTCGGACTGGGCGTCACCCCGATAGATCTATCCATAGTATTAGCGTTAACTCGCACCGAGTAATTAACAATTCATGATAAGTGGGTCCTTGAGGCTATAAGCAAACTTATATAAATAACGTTTATTTAAGCATACAATCGGGTCCCTTGTGTTTTATTTTAAAATAAGCATGTTATCCCCCTCGCGGGTTTTATAAAACTTGTAAATGAGTTAAAAGCGAAGCTATAGACTCACCTTAATACGAGAGTGGTAATGAGACAATCGCCGACGATTTAGATGCCCTTTAGATACAAAAGTCGCAACCTACCAAATAAGGCGCGCACTTAATCAATACATTAAAGTATAGACTTATACTTAAATAAACCAAAATCAATGCATCAAAACCATAATAAACTCACACATGAACATCCCATACAAGTGATACTACTAGACACTTTAACAAGTTTACTTTACTAGTCGACACTCCAAAAAATATTCTGCCGGTACATACCAATTGTACAATCTGTTTTACCCTACTTAGACAACTCCGTTTTCGACGAAACTTGGTGACAAACTCGCACATAACTTGACTAAAACTCAGTTTAAATTTCATTCAAAAATATTACTCCTAAGACCTTATGCTCAAAGCATCTTTAGACTTCAAAATCGGACTGTTTTGCACACTTGACTCGTAAAATCAATTTGACCTTTCTAACCAATTTCGTTTGCAAAATCGACACTTCACTTCGAAAATAGACTCATAACCCTATGTTTAGAGCCTGAGAAAAGCCCTTGACCATTTGTAAAACTCATTTTATAGTCCCCGAGATTCTAACCAAATGTCAATAACAATTTCAGATTGTGTTGACACTCGTCTCCCGGTACACGAATAATCAAACTAACGTAACTTCCTCGTCGTTTTGAGATGAAAGCTCTAATTGGTACCAAATCGAAGTTTGGGAAAAGCTCTACAACAATATCAAATCATTTCATCCTTAGCCTAGACCTAAGACCACTAAAAATATCCCTAAAGTTACTGATCTAAAATGACTATTTAAAAATCATACTAAATCAATATTTTGACCCATTTCTACCATTTTTATACATCTAATAATAACCTACAATCATCCTATACCAACCCTTACACTCCTAATACACTTACATGTTCATTTCTTCAAAACCCCAAATCAAAATTTATAATGCCTTCATTAAAAACAAGTATAAAATTGATAAACAATACATACATGTTATAAAAATGGATCAAACATCACAAGATTTAATGAAAAATAAAAACATGGTGCATGTAGGAAAAATTTATATCAAAAGGATCACCTTTTGATTTGCAAAATGGGTCTTGAATTAGATTTTAATTATTCAAGCTAGATCAAAAAATTTCAAGGGTGTTTTTGGTGTGGGTTTGGACGGCAAGAACAAAGGGGAGAGAGGAGTATGTGTAATTTTTTTGTAAAAAATGAATTAGTGGAAAGGTTAGGTAAGAAATTTGGCTTTTATAGTAGTGGTTAGGGTAGTTTTTTTCATTTAAGCATTCTTGTGGACCAAAGTGTAAAAATACTAGTTAAAAAGTGGTAAATGACTAATAGTCAATTTTTCAAATATTTACGGGAGTCGGGTTTCGTCCCGGTTCATTGAAAATACTTTTTAAACGTTTAAACGCACACGAAAAGTCATAATATGGTTTCAACACGACATAAAACGTAATTAAAACGAAAATTTCGAAAATATTAAATATTGAAACAATCGATAATAAAACGTAAATTTTCGGGCATTCGTGGGGTATCGCGATCACTAGGAGTTCTCGTCATTCGTTAAAACGTAAAGCACGAGAAACAAAAATAAATACAATAAAATCATTCTTATGATAATTTGAGAATATAATATCGATACCTAACGTATTCCTTGCCGGTTTTCATCTAAACGACATTCTTACGCTAAGTTTCAAGCCATAACCTTCTCAGTTAGCCGATAATTTAAAATTCTCATTAAAATAAACACATAATACGTAATAGTCGAGATTAGAATTATGACCTGAAATTGACGGATTGTCACAAATTTGTTAAGTATGTTTACTTATGATTATCCTCTTGATCCCCTTCTTTTCTTGTACAAAGAGAAGATCACTCACACATTTGTGATGTGATAAAAGATGAAGCCTTGAAGAAGATCATCCTTTCTTAGATCTAGTCATGTACTTCAATTTGTTTTTTATTTGAGTCTTGTGTAGATTCAAGGTATTTGTGTATACTTGGATTAGTATTGTGTAAATTAAATGTATATGTGTATACTTGGATTAATATTGTGTGAATCCAAGTTATATGTGTATACTTGGATGTGTCTTGTGTTGTAATGAGTCTTGTGTGTTAGTTCTCACTAAACTACAAAGTGATGTGATTGTGTGTATGTGTCTTGTGGGTTCTCACTTAACTTGAAAGTGAAGAGTTGTGAAGATTAGTTTTAGCTTTGGATTAGAACTCGACATCTAGCCTTTTGTCGGAAAAAAATATGGACGACGAAGATTGGTTCTAGCTTTGGATTAGAACTTGACATCTAGCCTTCTGTAGGAAAATGTGAAGTAGGCGACGTGTGTAGGTCGGTCCTAGCTAAGATTAGGTCTCGAAATTTAGCTTAGTGTCAGAAAATAATGTAAGCGACGTTTTAAGGTTTTCTCCGCCAAGAAGGGCGCTTGTGGATATAGTTGATAACGCTCAAATCTAACATACTTCTAGGAGCGTATTCGTGTTATTTATGCATATATTTATGTGATTATTATGAACTTATGATACTTAATGAAGCTTACTTGTTATTGTAGGTTCATCAAAGGTTACATCACGAGGAATGAAGAAAAGAAGTGAAACGATGAATGAACGATGATTTATGCATATACGAAGGAATCTCGACAAGTACAAGTCTCATGAAGACTATTTGAGAAGCCTGGAGTCATGAAGTCGTTGCTCATATACTCAAATGAAGATGTTCAAGACAGAAATCAAGAAATGAAGTTATATCGAAGATGTTGGAAGCTTTGTGTTACCCACACACCTTCACGGTTTTGGCCATAACTTGAGCATACGAACTCCGTTTGACTTGGTTCTTGCCCTCACGCGTGCGTATGAGAAAGGACTACAACTTTCGTGTTTACACTTTTTGACCAAACTGGAAAAGAAGCCACCGGCAATCTCAAAAGGTGGCCAGCAAAACAGCAAAAAGCAACAACCAACAAAGTCAAAATGTTGCCAACAGAATAGCAAAAAGGAGCCGCCAGCAAAATGAAATGGTGGGCGGCTACTCCATAATTCCATCAACAACTTTCTTCATGCCACTTCTCCAAGAAAAATTAGAACACCCAATTACTTCCCCTTGCTCCCCAATCCGACCATAACTCCATTTCTTCTCTTCCAAGCTTTATTACACCATTAATAATGCACCTATGGCTCCAAGAAAAGTGCTTGGTGGCCAAGGTCAATTCACCTATAAATAAGACCCATGGGGTAGTGTTTTGATCGCCAATCATCATATCCTTGTTTAATATCTTGATACATACAATCCCTGCTACTCTCTTAGCACCCCTCATCCATGGTGGTGAGGGGTGGAATTGGTTGTTATGTCCATGTTATAAGTCATGGAAGAAGTATAGAAGAAAGCCACACTCTGTAAACAATCCAATCTCCAATAATCCTCATTCCCAAACACCCCAAAGACTCTTTACTCGGACCAAGAGGTTGATGTTCATGAAGGTTATGGGTAGGGTGCATTGTATTTTGGTTGTTCTTTTAGTTAGAATCATTGGTATACTTTGGTACTATGAACTCTAATGTTTGGTAAATTCTTCTTTATTATTCAATCATGTTTATGTTCATGTTTATGGTAATTCATGTGTTTTGTAATAATGTGAATGATGTTTTGATACTTGTATTGTTCATATGAAAACTTGTGATAAATGGATGTTTGGATTCTCTTAGTGTTTGTTTTGGATTATGGTGATAACATTATATTTGGTTGAATTGGAACTTGTTATTGTTTGTTATTTTAATTAATCATTGTTGAGTCTAAAGGTCGAAAGGATTCTCAATATGGTTGATTTTAATTCGTTAATCGACAAATGATTTGGTCTTGTGACGATTGTGCAAGAGACTTAATAAACATAACACGTAAAGGTTTAATTGAGACTAATGTCGAAAGAAGTCTTTTAAATATATTGTTCTAATCATCTTTTGTTGTCCCATATATTTGTGATAATTAAACAAGGAAGAAAGAAAGAAAATAGATGAAAAGAAATGGATTCCTAGAGAGAGAAAGTAGTGAGAGAAAGTAGAGAGAAAGAGATGATTAACTTGGTGAATATTAGATTAGAGAAAGAATTAAGTGAACAACCAACCTTCCTAACATGCTAGGAGGGTAGTATATATATTCCACCCACATGCGGACTTTAATAGGCTATATATTGGGCCGGGCTTGTCTTTTGGACATTAATTAGTTTAAATCCAAGCCCGTGAACCACGACTATTTAACTATCTATTTACAACGTTCTAATAAATATTACAATATAAACCTATGACCGAACATTCTTGTTTGACTCAATATTTTGAGGCTAACAATCTCCCCCAATGTGAGGTCATTCCTCTTCGATATTTGGAGTCCAATGGAGATTTACGAATTTCGTCATAAATGAGTCTTGAACGTGTAACAGTAGTCTTGTTTTTTCATGCTGTGATCTTTGAGCCTTTGTAATTGTCTTTCGACTTAGTCTTTTATCTTGAGATCTTCAAATCATTCTTGACTTGTCTTTGCCATCTTGCGAGCTTGTGTCTTTATCCACATGCTCACACTATTAATTGTTGAATAAATCTTTGGGCATGAATATGTGGTTATGAATCTTTGACTTTGCTGAGTACACCGTGACGCCACCTTCTCGAGACAAAACATAGACACGGACTGAATGGCATTGACATTTGATGACGTATAGTCCCCAGCCGCGTCATGAACCCGACCCACGGGTACTACCCGTATCCGGCCCATCACGGATGGGTGGGAGTAATGTCATTTGAGCTTACGGGCTTGAATGAACAGTAACCGCACACATGTGTGCGGCCCACGGCCCGGCATGACCGGTGCAGGATTAGACAGAATCATATTCTATCTCTGAATATGATTCACTCCAAAGAAGAGGATATTCACTCACCATAATTAGAAGATAACAATCAATCTAATTCTGGTGCTTATCTCTTCCTTGGGGCCGAAGTATCAGTGACAGCCCATTAGGGTTGTCACTGCCTATAAACGGAACCCTCAAAGGTTCCACAAAGGTATTACGTTCTAAACTCTCAACTCACATAAAACCCTAACCGATTACTTACTCTCACGCCGGAGTCTAATCGTGGGAAACATTCCCACGTTAAGCCTAACGCGTGTTGTTTAGTGTGCAGGATCCCAACCAAACAGTTCACTTGGTGCAGGAGCCGGAGCCCAGCCAACCTGAATTAAGCCTAATTCGGGTCTAGCAAGGATCACCCAACTTTTGCATCAACAAGTTGGCGCCATCTGTGGGACCCATTACACTAAGCTAGAGCAAAACCTCATCTTGAATTTCCAATGACGAAGGGGCATCCACAAGCTAATCCCAGGAACACAAATCCTGGAAATCGGAAGTCCCAAGGGGAAGGGATACTCATCCCCAATCAATCTCTTAGCCGCCCTGCGGGCGGACCTGGTAACCGTGGTGGTTTTCAGCCCTTGGGGGTGACGAGCACGATCTCCATAACACCCCCACCTACTTCAACCCTGGATAACCCTGATCCAGGGAGTGCGCCCAATCCTCCTAACAAGGAGCCGCACAGGCCATCGATTGAGGAGGAAGTAGAAGTCCAACCACTCAGCGAGGAGGATCTCACTCGAGTTCTCACGCAGAACTTTGATAGGATCGTCCCAGGGATTGCATCAAGGTTGAATCTAGGGAGGAACCTCCAATCTAGACTCAACTTTGGCAATACTGGACTAATCACCTCTTCCCAAAATCAGAGGAAAAGGAAAACTCGGCCTCAGGAGCAGAGCATCTTTGAGGAAACCCCTCAACCTAGGAATGTGTTTGAGCGCATAGGAGATCGCCTCATACAGGAACTAACGCAGTCTCGAGAAGGGGGAGAGAAGTCCGACGGTTCACCCGAGCGACCAGATCGAGAGCTGACCAGAGTCGCTCGCCGCACAAGTGTGTGGGATAGGATTGACACTGGGAAAAAGGCTCCTGGCTCGTCTCAAAAAAGTGGTCTTCACCTAAGGGATGGGGCACCACCACCGTCTCCAGATCCATCAGGAGAGGACTCAGATGACCATCCGCCCAAGCGTCGCCGACCTAGGCGTACCCCTCCACCACCACCAAACAATGATGAGTATTATGGTGGCCCTTATTATCGAGATGCAGAAGCGGAGGATCTTTCCCGCCCGTGTTGTGACCCATGGGATGACCCTAGGCTCACCCGACCATGGTTGGATCCCAGGGAAGACCCATTCACTCTCCGTATACGGAACTACTCCGAGGACACCAAACGTCGCATGTCGGCGTGTGTCAAGACCTATGATGTAACAGGTGATCCGGATGATCACCTCAAAATATTTGATACGCATGCTAAAATTGAGCGATGGCCCATGCCTATATGGTGCCAAATGTTCAATTCGACTTTGATCGGCAATGCCCGTGACTGGCTTGAGGGAATCCCTCCACGAAGCATCGATAGCTTCACGGAACTACGCACTGCGTTCAAGAATAATTATACTCGACGGAAGAAGTATAATAGGGATCCAGTCTCATTGGCAACTGTCAAGCAACGGCTAGGGGAGTCTACAGAAGCCTTCACTGAACGCTTCAACGACGAGTGCACACACACAAAGACAATGCTGGAACTCCTGAAAATCTCTGACTACATGCACGCCATAACAGACAGGGAATTGATCAGGCGTCTCAATGACAAGCATCCAGAGAGATATGATGACCTCATGGAAAGGGTCAGAAATTTCATAGAGGGAGAAACAACTGTTGTCGCGGCTTACCCTTCCAAAGGAAACGGCTACCGGTCAAACGACCAGTCCCGGAGACAGTCGGGCGGTCAAAGCAATCAGAACAATAGAAAGGGCTCAGACTATAAGAGCCAAAACAAAGGAGGACGGCCGGACGATAAGTTTACCCCCCTAAAGATGTCCTACCGGGAGATCTTGCTGACGGAAGGGGCAAATTTTCCGAGGCCTCTCCCAATGACAACTCCGCCGGACCGTCGGCAAGGAAATCGCTTCTGCGAGTTCCATAATGACAAGGGCCATGGTACGGAGGAGTGTATCCAGCTCAAGAAGCACATTGAGTCACTGATCAAATCAGGTAAACTCAAGCATTTGGTTAAGGATTGGAAGGATGGAAAAGACAACAAGAAGTATGACAAGAAGGATCCCTAAAAGGACAAACCTTCGACCATATACATGATCCAATCCAGACAACGCCGCACTAGGCAGAAAATTGGCCAAAAATTTTCACGCGGCAGGGAAATCTCATTCCCTCCCATCACAGCAAGCGATGTGATTGATGCGCCTCTCACTATTGAGATAAGCATTGGAACACACAATGTTCGTCGCATGTATGTGGATGGAGGGTCGTCGGCAAAAGTACTGTACGAACACTGTTTTGTGCAGTTACGACCAGAAATAAGAAGCCAATTAGTACCGGCCACAGCGCCGCTCACTGGCTTTAGTGGAGACACTATCTGGCCGATAGGGCAACTACGTCTGCTCGTAACCATTGGGAATGAGGAACACTCCACTACGGTGTGGATGAACTTCATGGTGATACGTTCACATTCTCCGTACAATGGGATCATAGGCAGACCAGGTATTCTGGCTATACGGGCGGTACCCTCCACGGTGCACGGAATGATCAAGTTTCCTGTTGAGGGAGGAATCGTCACCATCTACAACACAATCGTACCAGCATCCGAGTGTCATACCGTGACAACACCGGCTCCACCTATTCCACCCACGGATGGATCACCACCTCCCAATTGGAAGGTGGCAATCTATCCTGACTACTCGGAACAGGAGATATCCATAGGGGGCGCTCTCGGATAGCGGTAAAAGGGCCATGTGCTCTCTTTTAAGTGCAAACCTAGATATATTCGCATGGGAGCCAAAGCATATGACAGGCGTGCCACGTGCGATAGCAGAACATAAGCTCCAGATCCGCTAGGGGTACCAACCCATCAAGCAAAAGAAGCGCGACCAGGCGCCTGAGCGCAGCCGAGTGATATTGGAGGAAGTACGGAAACTAGTGGATGCAGGTATCATGCGCGAGGTATACTACCACGAGTGGTTATCCAATCCGGTCATGGTCAAAAAACATGACGGAAGTTGGCGCATGTGTGTGGATTTCACGGATCTGAACAAAGCCTGTCCATAGGATTGTTACCCATTACCGGAAATTGACTGAAAGGTGGAATCCCTATGTTGATATCCCTTTAAGTGCTTCTTAGACGCATATAAAGGATACCACCAGATCCAGATGGCGGAGGAGGATGTAGAAAAAACGGCGTTCCATACGAGTCAGGGCGTATATTGCTATACGAAAATGCCGTTTGGACTAAAGAACGCCGGTGCTACATACCAGCGGCTTGTGGACAAAGCTTTTGAATCACAGATAGGCCGCAACCTGGAAGTTTATGTGGATGACTTAGTCATAAAAAGTCATACGAAGGATGCACTTCTCCGGGATATCCAAGAGACATTCGACACACTGAGGAGGATTAACATGAAGCTAAATCCAAAGAAATGCACGTTTGGGGCTACGGAAGGAATGTTCCTTGGATATATGATTGATCCAAATGGTATCAAACCTTGCCCAAAGAAAACGGACGTTGTAATACAGCTGCCATCCCCTCAGACACGGAAAGAGGTGCAATCCTTAAATGGGAAGCTGGCCGGGTTAAATTGGTTCCTATCCAAATCCACAGAGAATTCATTACCCCTATTTAAGACACTCAAGAAGTGCATTAGGAAGGGAGACTTCCGGTGGAAAAAGGAAGCCGAGGAAGCTTTTGGCCAACTCAAGCAGCACCTGGCATCTCTCCCTATGCTAGTAGCTCCCCGGCCAAAGGAGGAACTCATTATGTATCTCTCAGCCACTCATGGCGCAATAAGTGCAATACTCATGACAGATAGGGAGACGGTACAAACTCCGGTCTACTTTACAAGTAGAACATTGCAAGGGCCGGAGCTGAATTACTCCTCTATGGAAAAATTGGTTTTGGCACTAATGTTTGCTACAAAGCGATTGCGCCGATACTTTCAGGCGCACCCAATTGTAGTCATTACGGACCAACCAATAAAGCAAGTCATCTCTAGACCGGATGCGGCAGGGAGGCTACAAAAATGGAGCATCCTATTGGGGGAGCATAATATATCTTATAGACCAAGGACGGCTGTTAAAGGCCAGATCTTGGCAGATTTCTTGATAGAGAAGCCGGATGAGGAAGGACCAATCGTTAAACAAGACGAGACTCCAACAGAACCATGGGTGTTATTTACGGACGGATCTTCGTGTATGGATGGGTCCGGAGCTGGTCTCATCCTCACAAATCTGGAAGGAATGGAGTTTACATACGCCCTCCGTTTTGAGTTCACGGCCACCAACAACGAAGCGGAATATGAAGCATTAATTGCGGGTTTAAAAATAGCCGCTAGAATGGGAGTTCGCAACCTTGAGCCCTACGTGGACTCACGGCTTGTCGCGAACCACATTCTAGGTGGATACGTGGCTAAGGAGGACAACATGGTCCGATATTTGGAGAAAGTCAAGTCACTCGTCGCGGCTTTCAGCAAGTTTTCCATCAAGCAGGTGCCAAGAGGTGAGAACAAGAAAGCGGACGCTCTTAGCAAGATCGCATCCACAAGCTTCGCCCACTTGTCCAAGCAAGTCTTGGTGGAAATACTCAAGGAGAAAACTATAACAGAAGGGGAGGTCGCTACCATAGTTGAAGAGGATGAACCTACATGGATGACCCCGATTATCAACTATTTGACTAGCGAGACCCTTCCGGACGAGGAAAAAGCAGCACGGCGCATCAGAAGGAAGTCGCAACACTTCGAACTCCGAGAAGGTATTCTTTATAAGCGCTCTTTCTTGCATCCATGGTTGCGGTGTGTTGGACCACGTCAGGCTACCTATGTAATCAGTGAAATACATGAAGGGTTGTGCGGCATGCACGCAGGTCCACGATCCGTGGTAGCTAGAGCCTTACGGACAGGATATTATTGGCCTACCATGCACAGGGACGCGCGTGACATGATTCGCAAGTGTAGTGATTGCCAAGTACATAGACCAGTGCCGCGGCACCCGCAACAGGACCTTACACCTATCACGTCCCCATGGCCATTTAATACTTCGCTTTTGGCTAGGTATAAAATCTTATCGTCCAAATCTTTTCGAATTGAAAACCGGTCTTAAGTGCGACTCAATCGTCTTTTGGTGAATCAAGAGAATGGTTTGGTTTGTTTGTCTATTTTAAAATGATAGCAAATAGTTAAATTGTCGTTGAGTAAAATGGAAGAATAAAGATTAATACTAAAATAACGAGTAAAAATAAATGCTTGGAAACTTAAAGGCAACAATGGAAAAGTACTAGCACACTAAATAAAACTAACACTTGGGAAACTCTCTAAAAATAAGTACTAAGTTGAAAAGTACTAAAAGAAAGTAAGGTCGGAATATCAAACAAATGCAACAATCGGAATAAGCCAACAAGTGTCCCGATCGGAATATGGGATAAACAATCGGAATATATAAAATTTGCCCAATCGGAATGCTCATAACCAGACACAATCGGAATATGGAGGAATTCAGTCAATCGGAATAATGGCAAAAAAGGGGGGTAATCGGAATGTAGTGCAAGGCTACCAATCGGAATAACAAAGGAAACCACCTATCGGAATATCAGTTGCGACTCTCGGTCGGAATACTTAACCCTATTCCGATCTAAAGTGATCGGAATATCAGGGATGCAAATCGGAACTACCAAAACCCTTTTTCGATTGGTCAATCGGAATAGGGGGTGAAGAGGGCTGCTCGGGATGGGTCAATCGGAAAGGGGTTTATACCCTTTCCGAAAATGGTGGAATACGGTTAAGCTAGGTAATAAGCTAACTTTAATAAGCTAATACCCGAAACTTAACAATCCAAATACTTGACCGAATCAAATAAGCACTTAACTCAACTTATTCGACTCGAAAATAAGCAACTTTTTGGATCTAACAATAAAATCATAAACTTTTTAAGGAAGATTTTTATAAAGTAAATAAGCTAATCATAAAAATAAGCCAATAAGCACAAGAGTCTTAAAGCTTAATCAAATGAAAACTTATGAAATGATTAAAAGATTAACCTTTTAAGCACGAAATCAATTAGAACAACACGGATCTTATGATAATCGTACCAAAATCAATCTAAAATCAAAGAAAAGTAGAATGAGATTAAGAAATAAAAGCTTAAAAAAGAACTTGATTAATGAAATAAGCAATACAAAAGTGTTTAATCTTGAAAGATTAGAAGAAAAAGATGAAACTTAGTGAGAGAAAGTTTAAGACTTTCTCTCTCTAAAACTAGAGAAAAATTAAAAAGTGAAAACTAGCTAAAACTATCTAACCACTAACAACCCTCCTAATGACTATTAGGAGGGTATTTATAGGGAAGGTGGAAGGAGTGCATGTGTTGCATCTTCTTTCTTGCTTTCTTCACGTTTTCTCGACTCGACTTTAATTCTTTGTCTTTGTCGTCTCGGGATTTGAACTTGTCTTTTAATTTTCTTCTTCTATTAGTCTTAAGTTCTTCGACTTCGTTAAACTTCCGTCTTTAGACTTTTTCTTCGATAAATCTTCAGAATAGGCCTTGGACTTCCGTTCTTTTTGCACTTTTGATCTTTTGACTTCGTCTTTTCCCGTTTTCTTCGATAAAAGCCCGTGAAAGCCCGTGTTTTCTTCCTTTTTAATATTTTGGTCCTAAAACACAATAAAAACACAAACCACGCATAATTCCGACTTTTACGACATAAATCATACGTTTTGGTCTTGTTTTTATTGGAAATAAGTGGTAAAAGTATAAGTGTTTTCACACTTATTAAATCCCCTACACTTGACCATTGCAATGTCCTCATGCAATGCATTAATTTTAAAGCACGGTTTACATTTTCCATCATAAATAACCCACCTTGGCCTTTATTAAATACTAAACATAAAAGATAGAAATAAGTAAAGAAATTAAAAACTTACATTGGGTTTTAGCGGCCATGAACGTTTATCATCCTCAAGTTTCACGTTCCCCATACCAAGCTTAAAAACGAGATCATTGTTATTATAAGTTAGCAAACTAACATGAACTCATGTGGGCCAATTATTCACTTAGACTCCCTTATTCCTAGGTGTATCTCTTATATTTTATTTTTGTCTTGAATGATCACGAAGATGCATTGTTTGACTTATTTCGATAGTTATTTAGTCCGAAAATAAGGTGAACGATTTAATCAATTGTTAGCTAAAGGACCAAATCTTTTAAAACTGCTTCTCGGGACCTCATAAAGTTCATATCTTGGCATAACTCGCTTCACGATTTGAGACCCTTCTCGGACCGATATTTGGCAGCGACTTCATACTTCAAATCTTTGAGAGACGTTCTTGAAATTATGGTCTTCTCTTCATAATAGGAATTTCTTCACTTGAAGTTTTGA
Source organism: Glebionis coronaria (assembly GCA_025667525.1). Taxonomy (NCBI): domain Eukaryota; kingdom Viridiplantae; phylum Streptophyta; class Magnoliopsida; order Asterales; family Asteraceae; genus Glebionis; species Glebionis coronaria. The sequence goes on along the minus strand of CM046875.1, from coordinate 85,765,024 downwards.
GAGATTCTTCATCTTTGGACCACGACTTCTTCATTTTTCTCCAATCTTTATTTTGGACTTTGATATACAACGATCCGCCTCCTTTTAGGACTTGGATCTATTTATCCTCATACCTTGTTAGGGTCTTTTCGGATAGACTTCTCCATGACTTTTGGGGAGTTCTTGCTTTTCGTCGTGTGTCTCGAACCTTCATATTGATTTTCAATAAATGATTCTTCACATCACTTTTGGATCTTTAGCAACAAAATGTAGCCCTCATGCCTTGTTAGGGCCTTTTCGGACTCGCCAATCTTCGCATCCCGCTTCGATAAGTTATGCCTTGGCTATGAACTCTAATCCGTACCGAGCAACTTTTAAACGATCTGGGGCTAGAAGCTAAGTAACCTTTTAAATCGTACAACCTTATTTATTGCAGATAAATTTATTAACAAGCGGAGGAAGAATAGGCTTATAATTAACTCACATAAATTCACGAAAGAATACCGAACTTATAATTGACTCTATCATCTCTCGTTCTCCACAGTTTAAAATCTCAAGGAATGAGATTCGTGGATGCTTAGCCTATTAAATCAAAGTTTTGGGTTTTCGAGTCGTCTATAGGATCTTGCAACTTCTTAGACTTTTTCAAGTTTAGAAATCGCGTTTTAAACTTCCCTTGATAAACGACTCTCTAGGATCAATTATAGGAACTTGCGAAAAGTTCGTGTTCTTAATCCGTGAGAGTTAAGACTTTCGCGTTTTATAGCTCCCTATATAAAAGCCTAGCAAAACTTGACTTAAACACGTTAAGGATACTAGCTAGAGTAAACTTAGGTAAGTAAACTCGGGTTGAGTCAAAATGTTCACGACTAAGAAAAATCTAAAACCACTTTATTAAAAATTTATTCTAGCAATGGAAAGAAACTAAAAAGGATAAAGGAAAATACAACTATACAACTAGGCCAAAATAGATTAAAAATTTTGAAAAAAGTCGAAAAATCAAATTTTCCGGATAAAATGAGGGCAAATCCATAGAAAAGACCACTTACTTCGATAGAAGTCCCCCCCTACACTTGAGATAAACATTGTCCTCAATGTTTGAGCATGTGGGAGTAAACTCCCCTACACTTATGACATTGTGCACTTTGTTTAAATCTTGCTAAGGAAAGGACAACTAAAGTGAATTCAATGTGAACATATATAAAGTATGAAATATTGAATCACAAGAGTTTAGGATAGAACCGGAAAGATGGGAACACGGTATCACGGTTCGTCAAAAGTCATCAAGATGCTCTCTGAAGCTTGAATCCCTGCACAACACAAGAAACAAGACAACAAACATATGCGGGGCTCCCCCTACACTTATTATGAAAGCAGTAAAGGATAGAACACGGGTTGCCTCCCGAGAAGCGCTTGTTTTTGTTCACCGAGTCATGAGCCTGACTCGACCCAATTTTAGTTCATGGGGAACGTGGTGAGGGATGGAATCATCTCTTGAGAGATGTCCTCACCAAAGTACAGCTTCAGACGCTGGCCATTCACCTTGAAATTGGGCCCATTCGGCTGAGAAAGCTCAATGGTCCCATATAGAAAGACGTTGGCGACGGTGAATGGACCAGACCAGCGGCTCTTCAACTTGCCAGAGAAGATCTTCAACCGAGAGTTAAAGAGTAAGACTTGATCACCAACGTGGAACTCTCGGTTCTTGATTTTTGCGTCATGAATGATCTTGGTCTTCTCCTTGTAGATCAGCGAGTTCTCATAAGCTTCATTCCTTAGTTCATTGAGCTCGTTGAGTTGAACCTTGCGATGATCACCGGCTTTGTTGATGTCGAAGTTAGCCCACTTCAAGGCCCAGTGCGCCTTATGTTCCAGCTCGATGGGTAGGTGGCAGGCTTTCCCGTACACAAGACGATAAGGTGTACAACCGATCGGGGTCTTGTAAGCAGTACGGAAAGCCCACAGAGCATCATCTAACTTATCGGCCCACGCGGCGCGATTCTCTCCCACAGTACGCTCCAAAATTCTCTTCAAGCCACGGTTGGATATCTCGGCTTGCCCATTGGTTTGGGGATGATAGGCGGTGGAAAGACGGTGAGTGACACCATACTTTGCCATGACTCTTGCAAATTGATCGTTGCAAAAATGAGTCCCGCTGTCACTGATGATAGTACGAGGAACGCCAAATCGAGCGAAAAGCTGCTTCAAAAAGTTCAAAACCACCCTCGCATCATTCGTAGGAAGAGCCTTAGCTTCAACCCATTTAGAAACGTAGTCGACGGCGACGAGGATGTACTTGTTCCCTTTGGATGATGGAAATGGCCCCATAAAGTCGATGCCCCATACATCAAAGATTTCACATTCCTGTATGAAATTTTGAGGCATCTCATCCTTATGTGTGATCTTGCCTTGACGTTGGCAAGCATCACAATGCTTAACCATTTCGTGAGCGTCACGATAAATGGTGGGCCAATAGAATCCAGAATCAAATACTTTTTTAGCGGTGTAGTTGGGACCAAAGTGACCACCGGTGGGTCCTTTGTGGCAAGCTTGGAGGATGTCAAAAGCTGCCGGTCCGTCAACACAACGACGAATGATCAGATCAGCACATTGTTTGAATAGATAAGGGTCATCCCAAAAGTAAGTCTTAACATCATTCAAGAACTTCTTCTTTTGTTGGGATGTTAACCCTTGGATGAGAACACCACCCGCTAAGTAGTTTGCAATGTCCGCAAACCACGGGGTGCCATCAAGATTGAGATTTATAGACATTAAGGTCTCAAGGGGGAAAGAGTCATTGATCTCTTTGTTCGGATGATCCCCTTGATATGGATCCTCAAATCTGCTCAGATGATCCGCGGCCAGGTTTTCGGCTCCCTTCTTATCACGAATTTCAATGTTGAATTCTTGAAGGAGTAAAACCCAGCGAAGAAGTCTTGGCTTAGAATCATGCTTTGTCATCAAGTACTTCAACGCGGAATGGTCCGTGTATACGATGGTGGGGGATAAAACAAGATAGGGGCGAAATTTTTCAAAAGCATAGACAACAGCTAAAAGCTCTTTTTCGGTTGTCGTATAATGCAGTTGAGCCCCCGTCATTGTTTTGCTAGCATAGTGGATCGGTTGGAAGTGTTTATTCACTCGTTGGCCCAAAACCGCACCAATAGCAAAGTCGCTAGCATCGCACATCAATTCAAAAGGCAGCTCCCAATTAGGGGTAACCAAGACCGGTGCCTTAGTTAGCTTATCCTTAAGAAGATTGAAGGCTTCGAGACACTCTTTAGAAAAGAGAAAAGGAGTATCTTTTTCCAAGAGGTGGGTCATCGGGCGAGCGATTTTAGAGAAATCCTGAATAAATCGACGATAGAAGCCCGCATGACCCAGAAAACTTCTCACACCCTTCACGGTTGAAGGTGGAGGTAATTTGGCTATGACATCTACTTTAGCACGATCGACTTCCAGACCGGCTTTAGAGATTTTGTGTCCTAGCACAATGCCTTCTTTTACCATAAAATGGCATTTTTCCCAATTCAGAACAAGGCGAGTGTCTTCGCACCGCTTAAGCATACGTCCAAATTGGCAAGGCAAGAAGAGAAGGAATCCCCGAAGACCGAGAAATCATCCATGAAGACTTCCATGGTTTGCTCAACCATATCATGAAAGATAGCCAACATGCACCTTTGGAAAGTCCCGGGGGCATTGCATAAGCCAAAAGGCATTCGTTTGTAAGCAAATGTGCCATAGGGACAAGTGAATGTTGTCTTCTCTTGATCTTGGGGATCGATGGGTATTTGGAAATAACCCGAGAAACCATCAAGAAAGTAGTAATATTCATTACCCGCTAAACGTTCAAGCATTTGGTCCATAAAAGGTAGAGGGAAATGATCCTTTCTCGTGGCATCATTGAGTTTGCGGTAGTCTATACAAACTCTCCACCCAGTAACGAGACGGGTAGGAATCAACTTGTTGTTTGCATTGGGCACAACGGTGATACCGCCCTTCTTAGGCACACAATGGACTGGACTAACCCATGGTGAATCCGAAATAGGGTAAATCATACCCGCATCAAGAAGTTTGATAACCTCTTTTTTGATGACTTCATGGATTTTAGGATTCACCCTTCGTTGGCTTTGAATTGTGGGCTTAAAGTCGTCCTCCATGAGAATTTTATGTGTGCAGAAGTGAGGATCAATTCCACGGATGTCGGAGATTTTCCAAGCGATAGCTCTTTTATGCTTCTTCAACACGGCGACAAGTCGGGCTTTGTCTTCTTCTTGCAGGTCCTTCGCGATGATGACCGGTAACTTCTCGTTGTCGTCCAGGAAAACGTACTCAAGATGAGGAGGTAGGTCCTTAAGCTCAAGAGTAGGAGGGTCCTCAATAGATGGTGTAACTAACGATGGATCATCATTAGTCACCTCTTTAGGAGAAGAAGGAGACAACGGGTCCTCATTGAGAAGTCTCTCAATAGTACGAATGTCTTCATCCCAATTGGTGGACAAATCATCATACTTAATATCGAGAGGACCCAAGCTAGCTTCGAAATCATCCAAGTCACTTTCTCCAAAAGGAGTCAATGCTTGAGCAATTGAGGCAACGGTCTCAACATTGGGTAGAGAAGAAAGAGTACTTTTGCAAGCATCATGAAAATGTTCTTCACAAGCCTCATCGAGAACATCAATAGCATTAACACTCTCATACGAATAAGGTTGCTTAGAAATCTTACCCATGTTGAAGACAATTTTATCGTCACCAACTCTCATGATTATTTCGCCCGCGGCTACATCAATAAGAGTGCGACCGGTCCTCAGGAATGGACGTCCAACGATTAATGGAACACGGGGATCCATCTCGTAGTCAACGACAACAAAATCCGTCGGGAAGGTGAATTTGTCAACGTCAACAAAGACATCTTCGGCTATCCCCACTGGATAAGCAACCGTACGGTTGGCTAATTCCAAAGTCATTTTGGTGGGGACTAGCTCGGGGAGAGATAATTGCTTCCAAACACTTAAAGGCATTAAGTTTATACTGGCACCTAGATCGGCTAGGGCCATGCAATTCTCTACTCCCGGGAAGTTGCAAGGAATCAAGAAGCGACCCGGATCACCAAGTTTGGTGGGCAATTTCCTTAAGAGCACTGCGGAGCAGTTCTCATTAAGTTGGGTCTGAGCGATGTCAAGAAGCTTTTCCTTATCACTTAGAAGATCTTTAAACATCTTAGCGTATTTGGGCATGTGAGCGAGAGCCTCGGCAAAGGAGATGTTAAAATTCAATTGTTTAAACATTTTAAGAAAGTTTAAAACATGAATATCATCCTTGCTCTTTTGCTTCTCTTTCCTCAACCTTGAAGGATAAGGTATATTGGATGAAGAAGAAGGCTTTAAGGGAATAGGCTCACTCACAACCACGGGTGGTGGGGAAATGGGTATAGAAGGTGAAGGAGGTGGGGAAAGTTGCTCTTTTTCCTTGTTCACAATCACGGGTGGAGGTGTAGGAAACTCAGGTTCCATATAACCTTTTCCACTACGAGTGGTGATTGCTTTCATCTCCCCTCTTGGATTCGCAACGGTATTACTCGGAAGAGTACCCGAAGAAGAGGGTTGATTACTTTGGATGAGCGAACCAATCATATCACGAAGGTGAACAGCTTGATTATTAAAAGAGTTTTGCATGTTTGCATTAATTTCATTGCTGTGTTTGGCCATATCATTCCTTAGCTTGGCTCGAATATCGTTCCCTTGTTTTGCCATTTCTCCCTTTAAGTTGCGGACTTGACTCTGAAGATTCGTCACCAACTCCCGATTAGTCTTCATGAATGTCTCGACTTCTGGACTCACTGTCATCGGTTGATTGAGAGGTGGAGCTTGGTAAGCTTGAGAATTTCCTTGAGTTGGGTATGGGTTTCGTTGGGATTGATATTGATTGTTAGCACGAGGTTGGGATTGGTTGTAGCTTTGTTGTTGGTTCTGGTTTGCAGGAGGGAAACCGGGAGGAGCAAGATAATTGTTCGAACGATAACTTAGCAAGCCACGGTCTCCTTGAGGGCGGGCTTGATAGCCTCCCGTGGGATAAGTGTCGTAAGCTGCGTTAACGTTCTCCGAATAATTGCCTTGAGTGGAAGGACAATCATTGTAAGAATGAGGACCACCACATGTGTCACAAGAAATAGCAACGGCTTTAGCTTGTTGAAAGTGGTTTGTGGCCATGGCCATGAAATTCTTGTTCATCTCAGCGAGTTGACGAGAAATTTCAGTTATTTCAGGATTGGAGGTAGTAGATGAAACATTGACTCTCGAATTGGATCTTGAGGATGCGGATGAATCCCAATTCTTGTGGTGAGTAGTCATGTTTTCGATCAACTCTCGGCACTCCTCCGGTCTCCTTTTCATAAAAGTACCACCGGTGGCGGCATTGATCGTATCACGATCACGAAAAGTGAGACCATTGTAGAAGGTATCAATGAGAGTGACGGGGAGCATATTGTGATTAGGACAGCGGTCGATCAAATCATTGTATCGTTCCCAAGCATCAAAAAGCGATTCATCATTCTCTTGCATGAATCCACTGATTTGGTTGCGAAGGCTAGTGACCATGGATGGGGGAAAGTAGCGCGATAAAAAGCGTTGAGTCATGTCATTCCACGTATCAATAGAGTTCTTAGGAAGACGGTCAAACCATTTTTCGGCATGGTGAGAAAGCGAGTGGGGAAAAAGTTGAAGGCGAAGGTCATCCATAGAAACACCGGTGCACTTCATGCTTTGGGTGATGGTAATGAATTTGTTGAGGTGTTTGTTGGCATCATCATCCGGAATTCTACGAAATGGGTTTGTTTGCACTTGCTGGATCATGTGATGCTTCAACGAAAACTCCTGGGCCGTGACGTGCATCGGCGCAATCGGGCCTCCGCGTCCGTTCATGGTGGGTTGACACAATTCCTCCATTGTTTGTAAATCAGGTAGGTGGACATTGTTGTTGTTGTTGTTGTTGTTATTCAAATTAGGTAGAGGTGGGTGATTATTGTTGTTATTAACACCAGCCATATCTAAACCTTCACGAGTCTCGGGCTCAGAATAGTTCGAAGATCTAGTACGCATACACCTGCAGAAGAAAAATATACACAAAGAATATCTGTATAATCTTTTTGGTGCAAAACCTTTGGAAAAGAATTGCTTTTAATGATTTTTTAATGTTTTTGTATTTTTGAAGAGTTTTATATATATATATATATATATTTTTTTTTTTTTTTTGGATTTTTGAAAATTTTTGGAGCAAGGAAAATAACGTTCAAAGAACGGATCCCAAAATTCAATGCGTCTCTCACTAGAAATCGTTAATCGTAACGAAAAGAGCCGGCAGCGGCGCCATTTAATACTTCGCTTTTGGCTAGGTATAAAATCTTATCGTCCAAATCTTTTCGAATTGAAAACCGGTCTTAAGTGCGACTCAATCGTCTTTTGGTGAATCAAGAGAATGGTTTGGTTTGTTTGTCTATTTTAAAATGATAGCAAATAGTTAAAGTGTCGTTGAGTAAAATGGAAGAATAAAGATTAATACTAAAATAACGAGTAAAAATAAATGCTTGGAAACTTAAAGGCAAAAATGGAAAAGTACTAGCACACTAAATAAAACTAACACTTGGGAAACTCTCTAAAAATAAGTACTAAGTTGAAAAGTACTAAAAGAAAGTAAGGTCGGAATATCAAACAAATGCAACAATCGGAATAAGCCAACAAGTGTCCCGATCGGAATATGGGATAAACAATCGGAATATATAAAATTTGCCCAATCGGAATGCTCATAACCAGACACAATCGGAATATGGAGGAATTCAGTCAATCGGAATAATGGCAAAAAAGGGGGGTAATCGGAATGTAGTGCAAGGCTACCAATCGGAATAACAAAGGAAACCACCTATCGGAATATCAGCTGCGACTCTCGGTCGGAATACTTAACCCTATTCCGATCTAAAGTGATCGGAATATCAGGGATGCAAATCGGAACTACCAAAACCCTTTTCCGATTGGTCAATCGGAATAGGGGGTGAAGAGGGCTGCTCGGGATGGGTCAATCGGAAAGGGGTTTATACCCTTTCCGAAAATGGTGGAATACGGTTAAGCTCTTTAATAAGCTAACTTTAATAAGCTAATACCCGAAACTTAACAATCCAAATACTTGACCGAATCAAATAAGCACTTAACTCAACTTATTCGACTCGAAAATAAGCAACTTTTTGGATCTAACAATAAAATCATAAACTTTTTAAGGAAGATTTTTATAAAGTAAATAAGCTAATCATAAAAATAAGCCAATAAGCACAAGAGTCTTAAAGCTTAATCAAATGAAAACTTATGAAATGATTAAAAGATTAACCTTTTAAGCACGAAATCAATTAGAACAACACGGATCTTATGATAATCGTACCAAAATCAATCTAAAATCAAAGAAAAGTAGAATGAGATTAAGAAATAAAAGCTTAAAAAAGAACTTGATTAATGAAATAAGCAATACAAAAGTGTTTAATCTTGAAAGATTAGAAGAAAAAGATGAAACTTAGTGAGAGAAAGTTTAAGACTTTCTCTCTCTAAAACTAGAGAAAAATTAAAAAGTGAAAACTAGCTAAAACTATCTAACCACTAACAACCCTCCTAATGACTATTAGGAGGGTATTTATAGGGAAGGTGGAAGGAGTGCATGTGTTGCATCTTCTTTCTTGCTTTCTTCACGTTTTCTCGACTCGAATTTAATTCTTTGTCTTTGTCGTCTCGGGATTTGAACTTGTCTTTTAATTTTCTTCTTCTATTAGTCTTATGTTCTTCGACTTCGTTAAACTTCCGTCTTTAGACTTTTTCTTCGATAAATCTTCAGAATAGGCCTTGGACTTCCGTTCTTTTTGCACTTTTGATCTTTTGACTTCGTCTTTTCCCGTTTTCTTCGATAAAAGCCTGTGAAAGCCCGTGTTTTCTTCCTTTTTAATATTTTGGTCCTAAAACACAATAAAAACACAAACCACGCATAATTCCGACTTTTACGACATAAATCATACATTTTGGTCTTGTTTTTATTGGAAATAAGTGGTAAAAGGATAAGTGTTTTCACACTTATTAAATCCCCTACACTTGACCATTGCAATGTCCTCATGCAATGCATTAATTTTAAAGCACGGTTTACATTTTACATCATAAATAACCCACCTTGGCCTTTATTAAATACTAAACATAAAAGATAGAAATAAGTAAAGAAATTAAAAACTTACACTGGGTTTTGGCGGCCATGAACGTTTATCATCCTCAAGTTTCACGTTCCCCATACCAAGCTTAAAAACGAGATCATTGTTATTATAAGTTAGCAAACTAACATGAACTCATGTGGGCCAATTATTCACTTAGACTCCCTTATTCCTAGGTGTATCTCTTATATTTTATTTTTGTCTTGAATGATCACGAAGATGCATTGTTTGACTTATTTCGATAGTTATTTAGTCCGAAAATAAGGTGAACGATTTAATCAATGGTTAGCTAAAGGACCAAATCTTTTAAAACTGCTTCTCGGGACCTCATAAAGTTCATATCTTGGCATAACTCGCTTCACGATTTGAGACCCTTCTCGGACCGATATTTGGCAGCGACTTCATACTTCAAATCTTTTAGAGACGTTCTTGAAATTATGGTCTTCTCTTCATAATAGGAATTTCTTCACTTGAAGTTTTGAGAGATTCTTCATCTTTGGACCACGACTTCTTTATTTTTCTCCAATCTCTATTTTGGACTTTGATATACAACGATCCGCCTCCTTTTAGGACTTGGATCTATTTATCCTCATACCTTGTTAGGGTCTTTTCGGATAGACTTCTCCATGACTTTTGGGGAGTTCTTGCTTTTCGTCGTGTGTCTCGATCTTTCATATTGATTTTCAATAAATGATTCTTCACATCACTTTTGGATCTTTAGCAACAAAATGTAGCCCTCATGCCTTGTTAGGGCCTTTTCGGACTCGCCAATATTCGCATCCCGCTTCAATAAGTTATGCCTTGGCTATGAACTCTAATCCGTACCGAGCAACTTTTAAACGATCTGGGGCTAGAAGCTAAGTAACCTTTGAAATCGTACAACCTTATTTATTGCAGATAAATTTATTAACAAGCGGAGGAAGAATAGGCTTATAATTAACTCACATAAATTCACGAAAGAATACCGAACTTATAATTGACTCTATCATCTCTCGTTCTCCACAGTTTAAAATCTCAAGGAATGAGATTCGTGGATGCTTAGCCTATTAAATCAAAGTTTTGGGTTTTCGAGTCGTCTATAGGATCTTGCAACTTCTTAGACTTTTTCAAGTTTAGAAATCGCGTTTTAAAGTTCCCTTGATAAACGACTCTCTAGGATCAATTATAGGAACTTGCGAAAAGTTCTTGTTCTTAACCCGTGAGAGTTAAGACTTTCGCGTTTTATAGCTCCCTATATAAAAGCCTAGCAAAACTTGACTTAAACACGTTAAGGATACTAGCTAGAGTAAACTTAGGTAAGTAAACTCGGGTTGAGTCAAAATGTTCACGACTAAGAAAAATCTAAAACCACTTTATTAAAAATTTATTCTAGCAATAGAAAGAAACTAAAAAGGATAAAGGAAAATACAACTATACAACTAGGCCAAAATAGATTAAAATTTTTGAAAAAAGTCGAAAAATCAAATTTTCCGGATAAAATGAGGGCAAATTCATAGAAAAGACCACTTACTTCGATAGAAGTCCCCCCCCCCCCCCCCCCCCCCCTACACTTGAGATAAACATTGTCCTCAATGTTTGAGCATGTGGGAGTAAACTCCCCTACACTTATGACATTGTGCACTTTGTTTAAATCTTGCTAAGGAAAGGACAACTAAAGTGAATTCAATGTGAACATATATAAAATATGAAATATTGAATCACAAGAGTTTAGGATAGAACCGGAAAGATGGGAACACGGTATCACGGTTCGTCAAAAGTCATCAAGATGCTCTCTGAAGCTTGAATCCCTGCACAGCACAAGAAACAAGACAACAAACATATGCGGGGCTCCCCCTACACTTATTATGAAAGCAGTAAAGGATAGAACACGGGTTGCCTCCCGAGAAGCGCTTGTTTTTGTTCACCGCGTCATGAGCCTGACTCGACCCAATTTTAGTTCATGGGGAACGTGGTGAGGGATGGAATCATCTCTTGAGAGATGTCCTCACCAAAGTACAGCTTCAGACACTGGCCATTCACCTTGAAATTGGGCCCATTCGGCTGAGAAAGCTCAATGGTCCCATATGGAAAGACGTTAGCGACGGTGAATGGACCAGACCAGCGGCTCTTCAACTTGCCAGAGAAGATCTTCAACCGAGAGTTAAAGAGTAAGACTTGATCACCAACATGGAACTCTCGGTTCTTGATTTTTGCGCCATGAATGATCTTGGTCTTCTCCTTGTAGATCAGCGAGTTCTCATAAGCTTCATTCCTTAGTTCATTGAGCTCGTTGAGTTGAACCTTGCGATGATCACCGGCTTTGTTGATGTCGAAGTTAGCCCACTTCAAGGCCCAGTGCGCCTTATGTTCCAGCTCGATGGGTAGGTGGCAGGCTTTCCCGTACACAAGACGATAAGGTGTACAACCGATCGGGGTCTTGTAAGCAGTACGGAAAGCCCACAGAGCATCATCTAACTTATCGGCCCACGCGGCGCGATTCTCTCCCACATTACGCTCCAAAATTCTCTTCAAGCCACGGTTGGATATCTCGGCTTGCCCATTGGTTTGGGGATGATAGGCGGTGGAAAGACGGTGAGTGATACCATACTTTGCCATGACTCTTGCAAATTGATCGTTGCAAAAATGAGTCCCGCGGTCACTGATGATAGTACGAGGAACGCCAAATCGAGCGAAAAGCTGCTTCAAAAAGTTCACAACCACCCTCGCATCATTCGTAGGAAGAGCCTTAGCTTCAACCCATTTAGAAACGTAGTCGACGGCGACGAGGATGTACTTGTTCCCTTTGGATGATGGAAATGGCCCCATAAAGTCGATGCCCCATACATCAAAGATTTCACATTCCTGTATGAAATTTTGAGGCATCTCATCCTTATGTGTGATCTTGCCTTGACGTTGGCAAGCATCACAATGCTTAACCATTTCGTGAGCGTCACGATAAATGGTGGGCCAATAGAATCCAGAATCAAATACTTTTTTAGCGGTGTAGTTGGGACCAAAGTGACCACCGGTGGGTCCTTTGTGGCAAGCTTGGAGGATGTCAAAAGCTGCCGGTCCGTCAACACAACGACGAATGATCAGATCAGCACATTGTTTGAATAGATAAGGGTCATCCCAAAAGTAAGTCTTAACATCATTCAAGAACTTCTTCTTTTGTTGGGATGTTAACCCTTGGATGAGAACACCACCCGCTAAGTAGTTTGCAATGTCCGCAAACCATGGGGTGTCATCAAGATTGAGATTTATAGACATTAAGGTCTCAAGGGGGAAAGAGTCATTGATCTCTTTGTTCGGATGATCCCCTTGATATGGATCCTCAAGTCTGCTCAGATGATCCGCGGCCAGGTTTTCGGCTCCCTTCTTATCACGAATTTCAATGTTGAATTCTTGAAGGAGTAAAACCCAGCGAAGAAGTCTTGGCTTAGAATCATGCTTTGTCATCAAGTACTTCAATGCGGAATGGTCCGTGTATACGATGGTGGGGGATAAAACAAGATAGGGGCGAAATTTCTCAAAAGCATAGACAACAGCTAAAAGCTCTTTTTCGGTTGTCGTATAATGCAGTTGAGCCCCCGTCATTGTTTTGCTAGCATAGTGGATTGGTTGGAAGTGTTTATTCACTCGTTGGCCCAAAACCGCACCAATAGCAAAGTCGCTAGCATCGCACATCAATTCAAAAGGCAGCTCCCAATTAGGGGTAACCAAGACCGGTGCCTTAGTTAGCTTATCCTTAAGAAGATTGAAGGCTTCGAGACACTCTTTAGAAAAGAGAAAAGGAGTATCTTTTTCCAAGAGGTGGGTCATCGGGCGAGCGATTTTAGAGAAATCCTGAATAAATCGACGATAGAAGCCCGCATGACCCAGAAAACTTCTCACACCCTTCACGGTTGAAGGTGGAGGTAATTTGGCTATGACATCTACTTTAGCACGGTCGACTTCCAGACCGGCTTTAGAGATTTTGTGTCCTAGCAGAATGCCTTCTTTTACCATAAAATGGCATTTTTCCCAATTCAGAACAAGGCGAGTGTCTTCGCACCGCTTAAGCATACGTTCCAAATTGGCAAGGCAAGAAGAGAAGGAATCCCCGAAGACCAAGAAATCATCCATGAAGACTTCCATGGTTTGCTCAACCATATCATGAAAGATAGCCAACATGCACCTTTGGAAAGTCCCGGGGGCATTGCATAAGCCAAAAGGCATTCGTTTGTAAGCAAATGTGCCATAGGGACAAGTGAATGTTGTCTTCTCTTGATCTTGGGGATCGATGGGTATTTGGAAATAACCCGAGAAACCATCAAGAAAGCAGTAATATTCATTACCCGCTAAACGTTCAAGCATTTGGTCCATAAAAGGTAGAGGGAAATGATCCTTTCTCGTGGCATCATTGAGTTTGCGGTAGTCTATACAAACTCTCCACCCAGTAACGAGACGGGTAGGAATCAACTTGTTGTTTGCATTGGGCACAACGGTGATACCGCCCTTCTTAGGCACACAATGGACTGGACTAACCCATGGTGAATCCGAAATAGGGTAATCATACCCGCATCAAGAAGTTTGATAACCTCTTTTTTGATGACTTTATGGATTTTAGGATTCACCCTTCGTTGGCTTTAAATTGTGGGCTTAAAGTCGTCCTCCATGAGAATTTTATGTGTGAAGAAGTGAGGATCAATTCCACGGATGTCGGAGATTTTCCAAGCGATAGCTCTTTTATGCTTCTTCAACACGGCGACAAGTCGGGCTTTGTCTTCTTCTTGCAGGTCCTTCGCGATGATGACCAGTAACTTCTCGTTGTCTTCCAGGAAAACGTACTCAAGATGAGGAGGTAGGTCCTTAAGCTCAAGAGTAGGAGGGTCCTCAATAGATGGTGTAACTAACGATGGATCATCATTAGTCACCTCTTTAGGAGAAGAAGGAGACAACGGGTCCTCATTGAGAAGTCTCTCAATAGTACGAATGTCTTCATCCCAATTGGTGGACAAATCATCATACTTAATATCGAGAGGACCCAAGCTAGCTTCGAAATCATCCAAGTCACTTTCTCCAAAAGGAGTCAATGCTGGATCAATTGAGGCAACGGTCTCAACATTGGGTAGAGAAGAAAGAGTACTTTTGCAAGCATCATGAAAATGTTCTTCACAAGCCTCATCGAGAACATCAATAGCATTAACACTCTCATACGAATAAGGTTGCTTAGAAATCTTACCCATGTTGAAGACAATTTTATCGTCACCAACTCTCATGATTATTTCGCCCGCGGCTACATCAATAAGAGTGCGACCGGTCCTCAGGAATGGACGTCCAACGATTAATGGAACACGGGGATCCATCTCGTAGTCAACAACAACAAAATCCGCCGGGAAGGTGAATTTGTCAACGCCAACAAAGACATCTTCGGCTATCCCCACTGGATAAGCAACCGTACGGTTGGCTAATTCCAAAGTCATTTTGGTGGGGACTAGCTCGGGGAGAGATAATTGCTTCCAAACACTTAAAGGCATTAAGTTTATACTGGCACCTAGATCGGCTAGGGCCATGCAATTCTCTACTCCCGGGAAGTTACAAGGAATCAAGAAGCGACCCGGATCACCAAGTTTGGTGGGCAATTTCCTTAAGAGCACTGCGGAGCAGTTCTCATTAAGTTGGGTCTGAGCGATGTCAAGAAGCTTTTCCTTATCACTTAGAAGATCTTTAAACATCTTAGCCTATTTGGGCATGTGAGCGAGAGCCTCGGCAAAGGAGATGTTAAAATTCAATTGTTTAAACATTTTAAGAAAGTTTAAAACCTGAATATCATCCTTGCTCTTTTGCTTCTCTTTCCTCAACCTTGAAGGATAAGGTATATTGGATGAAGAAGAAGGCTTTAAGGGAATAGGCTCACTCACAACCACGGGTGGTGGGGAAATGGGGATAGAAGGTGAAGGAGGTGGGGAAAGTTGCTCTTTTTCCTTGTTCACAATCACGGGTGGAGGTGTAGGAAACTCAGGTTCCATATAACCTTTTCCACTACGAGTGGTGATTGCTTTCATCTCCCCTCTTGGATTCGCAACGGTATTACTCGGAAGAGTACCCGAAGAAGAGGGTTGATTACTTTGGATGAGCGAACCAATCATATCACGAAGGTGAACAGCTTGATTATTAAAAGAGTTTTGCATGTTTGCATTAATTTCATTGCTGTGTTTGGCCATATCATTCCTTAGCTCGGCTCGAATATCGTTCCCTTGTTTTGCCATTTCTCCCTTCAAGTTGCGGACTTGACTCTGAAGATTCGTCACCAACTCCCGATTAGTCTTCATGAATGTCTCGACTTCTGGACTCACTGCCATCGGTTGATTGAGAGGTGGAGCTTGGTAAGCTTGAGAATTTCCTTGAGTTGGGTATGGGTTTCGTTGGGATTGATATTGATTGTTAGCACGAGGTTGGGATTGGTTGTAGCTTTGTTGTTGGTTCTGGTTTACAGGAGGGAAACCGGGAGGAGCAAGATAATTGTTCGAACGATAACTTAGCAAGCCACGGTCTCCTTGAGGGCGGGCTTGATAGCCTCCCGTGGGATAAGTGTCGTAAGCTGCGTTAACGTTCTCCGAATAATTGCCTTGAGTGGAAGGACAATCATTGTAAGAATGAGGACCACCACATGTGTCACAAGAAATAGCAACGGGTTTAGCTTGTTGAAAGTGGTTTGTGGCCATGGCCATGAAATTCTTGTTCATCTCAGCGAGTTGACGAGAAATTTCAGTCATTTCAGGATTGGAGGTAGTAGATGAAACATTGACTCTCGAATTGGATCTTGAGGATGCGGATGAATCCCAATTCTTGTGGTGACTAGTCATGTTTTCGATCAACTCTCGGCACTCCTCCGGTCTCCTTTTCATAAAAGTACCACCGGTGGCGGCATTGATCGTATCACGATCACGAAAAGTGAGACCATTGTAGAAGGTATCAATGAGAGTGACGGGGAGCATATTGTGATTAGGACAGCGGTCGATCAAATCATTGTATCGTTCCCAAGCATCGAAAAGCGATTCATCATTCTCTTGCATGAATCCACTGATTTGGTTGCGAAGGCTAGTGACCATGGATGGGGGAAAGTAGCGCGATAAAAAGCGTTGAGTCATGTCATTCCACGTATGAATAGAGTTCTTAGGAAGACGGTCAAACCATTTTTCGGCATGGTGAGAAAGCGAGTGGGGAAAAAGTTGAAGGCGAAGGTCATCCATAGAAACACCGGTGCACTTCATGCTTTGGGTGATGGTAATGAATTTGTCGAGGTGTTTGTTGGCATCATCATCCGGAATTCCACGAAATGGGTTTGTTTGCACTTGCTGGATCATGTGATGCTTCAACGAAAACTCCTGGGCCGTGACGTGCATCGACGCAATCGGGCCTCCGTGTCCGTTCATGGTGGGTTGACACAATTCCTCCATTGTTTGTAAATCAGGTAGGTGGACATTGTTGTTGTTGTTGTTGTTGTTGTTATTCAAATTGGGTAGAGGTGGGTGATTATTGTTGTTATTAACACCAGCCATATCTAAACCTTCACGAGTCTCGGGCTCAGAATAGTTCGAAGATCTAGTACGCATACACCTGCAGAAGAAAAATATACACAAAGAATATCTATATAATCTTTTTGGTGCAAACCTTTGGAAAAGAATTGCTTTTAATGACTTTTTAATGTTTTTGTATTTTTGAAGAGTTTTATATATATATATATATATTTATTTATTTTTTTGGATTTTTGAAAATTTTTGGAGCAAGGAAAATAACGTTCAAAGAACGGATCCCAAAATTCAATGCGTCTCTCACTAGAAACCGTTAATCGTAACGAAAAGAGCCGGCAGCGGCGCCATTTAATACTTCGCTTTTGGCTAGGTATAAAATCTTATCGTCCAAATCTTTTCGAATTGAAAACCGGTCTTAAGTGCGACTCAATCGTCTTTTGGTGAATCAAGAGAATGGTTTGGTTTGTTTGTCTATTTTAAAATGATAGCAAATAGTTAAAGTGTCGTTGAGTAAAATGGAAGAATAAAGATTAATACTAAAATAACGAGTAAAAATAAATGCTTGGAAACTTAAAGGCAACAATGGAAAAGTACTAGCACACTAAATAAAACTAACATTTGGGAAACTCTCTAAAAATAAGTACTAAGTTGAAAAGTACTAAAAGAAAGTAAGGTCGGAATATCAAACAAATGCAACAATCGGAATAAGCCAACAAGTGTCTCGATCGGAATATGGGATAAACAATCGGAATATATAAAATTTGCCCAATCGGAATGCTCATAACCAGACACAATCGGAATATGGAGGAATTCAGTCAATCGGAATAATGGCAAAAAAGGGGGTAATCGGAATGTAGTGCAAGGCTACCAATCGGAATAACAAAGGAAACCACCTATGGAATATCAGCTGCGACTCTCGGTCGGAATACTTAACCCTATTCCGATCTAAAGTGATCGGAATATCAGGGATGCAAATCGGAACTACCAAAACCCTTTTCCGATTGGTCAATCGGAATAGGGGGTGAAGAGGGCTGCTCGGGATGGGTCAATCGGAAAGGGGTTTATACCCTTTCCG
The DNA here is from genome assembly GCA_025667525.1 of Glebionis coronaria. NCBI lineage: Eukaryota > Viridiplantae > Streptophyta > Magnoliopsida > Asterales > Asteraceae > Glebionis > Glebionis coronaria. The sequence continues at coordinate 85,747,245 of CM046875.1, read as the reverse complement.
AAAATGGTGGAATACGGTTAAGCTAGGTAATAAGCTAACTTTAATAAGCTAACTTTAATAAGCTAATACCCGAAACTTAACAATCCAAATACTTGACCGAATCAAATAAGCACTTAACTCAACTTATTCGACTCGAAAATAAGCAACTTTTTGGATCTAACAATAAAATCATAAACTTTTTAAGGAAGATTTTTATAAAGTAAATAAGCTAATCATAAAAATAAGCCAATAAGCACAAGAGTCTTAAAGCTTAATCAAATGAAAACTTATGAAATGATTCAAAGATTAACCTTTTAAGCACGAAATCAATTAGAACAACACGGATCTTATGATAATCGTACCAAAATCAATCTAAAATCAAAGAAAAGTAGAATGAGATTAAGAAATAAAAGCTTAAAAAAGAACTTGATTAATGAAATAAGCAATACAAAAGTGTTTAATCTTGAAAGATTAGAAGAAAAAGATGAAACTTAGTGAGAGAAAGTTTAAGACTTTCTCTCTCTAAAACTAGAGAAAAATTAAAAAGTGAAAACTAGCTAAAACTATCTAACCACTAACAACCCTCCTAATGACTATTAGGAGGGTATTTATAGGGAAGGTGGAAGGAGTGCATGTGTTGCATCTTCTTTCTTGCTTTCTTCACGTTTTCTCGACTCGAATTTAATTCTTTGTCTTTGTCGTCTCGGGATTTGAACTTGTCTTTTAATTTTCTTCTTCTATTAGTCTTATGTTCTTCGACTTCGTTAAACTTCCGTCTTTAGACTTTTTCTTCGATAAATCTTCAGAATAGGCCTTGGACTTCCGTTCTTTTTGCACTTTTGATCTTTTGACTTCGTCTTTTCCCGTTTTCTTCGATAAAAGCCTGTGAAAGCCCGTGTTTTCTTCCTTTTTAATATTTTGGTCCTAAAACACAATAAAAACACAAACCACGCATAATTCCGACTTTTACGACATAAATCATACGTTTTGGTCTTGTTTTTATTGGAAATAAGTGGTAAAAGGATAAGTGTTTTCACACTTATTAAATCCCCTACACTTGACCATTGCAATGTCCTCATGCAATGCATTAATTTTAAAGCACGGTTTACATTTTACATCATAAATAACCCACCTTGGCCTTTATTAAATACTAAACATAAAAGATAGAAATAAGTAAAGAAATTAAAAACTTACACTGGGTTTTGGCGGCCATGAACGTTTATCATCCTCAAGTTTCACGTTCCCCATACCAAGCTTAAAAACGAGATCATTGTTATTATAAGTTAGCAAACTAACATGAACTCATGTGGGCCAATTATTCACTTAGACTCCCTTATTTCTAGGTGTATCTCTTATATTTTATTTTTATCTTGAATGATCACGAAGATGCATTGTTTGACTTATTTCGATAGTTATTTAGTCCGAAAATAAGGTGAACGATTTAATCAATGGTTAGCTAAAGGACCAAATCTTTTAAAACTGCTTCTCGGGACCTCATAAAGTTCATATCTTGGCATAACTCGCTTCACGATTTGAGACCCTTCTCGGACCGATATTTGGCAGCGACTTCATACTTCAAATCTTTTAGAGACGTTCTTGAAGTTATGGTCTTCTCTTCATAATAGGAATTTCTTCACTTGAAGTTTTGAGAGATTCTTCATCTTTGGACCACGACTTCTTCATTTTTCTCCAATCTTTATTTTGGACTTTGATATACAACGATCCGCCTCCTTTTAGGACTTGGATCTATTTATCCTCATACCTTGTTAGGGTCTTTTCGGATAGACTTCTCCATGACTTTTGGGGAGTTCTTGCTTTTCGTCGTGTGTCTCGATCCTTCATATTGATTTTCAATAAATGATTCTTCACATCACTTTTGGATCTTTAGCAACAAAATGTAGCCCTCATGCCTTGTTAGGGCCTTTTCGGACTCGCCAATCTTCGCATCCCGCTTCAATAAGTTATGCCTTGGCTATGAACTCTAATCCGTACCGAGCAACTTTTAAACGATTTGGGGCTAGAAGCTAAGTAACCTTTTAAATCGTACAACCTTATTTATTGCAGATAAATTTATTAACAAGCGGAGGAAGAATAGGCTTATAATTAACTCACATAAATTCACGAAAGAATACCAAACTTATAACTGACTCTATCATCTCTCGTTCTCCACAGTTTAAAATCTCAAGGAATGAGATTCGTGGATGCTTAGCCTATTAAATCAAAGTTTTGGGTTTTCGAGTCGTCTATAGGATCTTGCAACTTCTTAGACTTTTTCAAGTTTAGAAATAGCGTTTTAAAGTTCCCTTGATAAACGACTCTCTAGGATCAATTATAGGAACTTGCGAAAAGTTCTTGTTCTTAACCCGTGAGAGTTAGGACTTTCGCGTTTTATAGCTCCCTATATAAAAGCCTAGCAAAACTTGACTTAAACACGTTAAGAATACTAGCTAGAGTAAACTTAGGTAAGTAAACTCGGGTTGAGTCAAAATGTTCACGACTAAGAAAAAATATAAAACCACTTTATTAAAAATTTATTCTAGCAATGGAAAGAAACTAAAAAGGATAAAGGAAAATACAACTATACAACTAGGCCAAAATAGATTAAAAATTTTGAAAAAAGTCGAAAAATCAAATTTTCCGGATAAAATGAGGGCAAATTCATAGAAAAGACCACTTACTTCGATAGAAGTCCCCCCCTACACTTGAGATAAACATTGTCCTCAATGTTTGAGCATGTGGGAGTAAACTCCCCTACACTTATGACATTGTGCACTTTGTTTAAATCTTGCTAAGGAAAGGACAACTAAAGTGAATTCAATGTGAACATATATAAAATATGAAATATTGAATCACAAGAGTTTATGATAGAACCAGAAAGATGGGAACATGGTATCACGGTTCGTCAAAAGTTATCAAGATGCTCTCTGAAGCTTGAATCCCTGCACAGCACAAGAAACAAGACAACAAACATATGCGGGGCTCCCCCTACACTTATTATGAAAGCAGTAAAGGATAGAACACGGGTTGCCTCCCGAGAAGCGCTTGTTTTTGTTCACCGAGTCATGAGCCTGACTCGACCCAATTTTAGTTCATGGGGAACGTGGTGAGGGATGGAATCATCTCTTGAGAGATGTCCTCACCAAAGTACAGCTTCAGACGCTGGCCATTCACCTTGAAATTGGGCCCATTCAGCTGAGAAAGCTCAATGGTCCCATATGGAAAGACGTTGGCGACGGTGAATGGACCAGACCAGCGGCTCTTCAACTTGCCAGAGAAGATCTTCAACCGAGAGTTAAAGAGTAAGACTTGATCACCAACGTGGAACTCTCGGTTCTTGATTTTTGCGTCATGAATGATCTTGGTCTTCTCCTTGTAGATCAGCGAGTTCTCATAAGCTTCATTCCTTAGTTCATTGAGCTCGTTGAGTTGAACCTTGCGATGATCACCGGCTTTGTTGATGTCGAAGTTAGCCCACTTCAAGACCCAGTGCGCCTTATGTTCCAGCTCGATGGGTAGGTGGCAGGCTTTCCCGTACACAAGACGATAAGGTGTACAACCGATCGGGGTCTTGTAAGCAGTACGGAAAGCCCACAGAGCATCATCTAACTTATCAGCCCACGCGGCGCGATTCTCTCCCACAGTATGCTCCAAAATTCTCTTCAAGCCACGGTTGGATATCTCGGCTTGCCCATTGGTTTGGGGATGATAGGCGGTGGAAAGACGGTGAGTGACACCATACTTTGCCATGACTCTTGCAAATTGATCGTTGCAAAAATGAGTCCCGCGGTCACTGATGATAGTACGAGGAACGCCAAATCGAGCGAAAAGCTGCTTCAAAAAGTTCACAACCACCCTCGCATCATTCGTAGGAAGAGCCTTAGCTTCAACCCATTTAGAAACGTAGTCGACGGCGACGAGGATGTACTTGTTCCCTTTGGATGATGGAAACGGCCCCATAAAGTCGATGCCCCATACATCAAAGATTTCACATTCCTGTATGAAATTTTGAGGCATCTCATCCTTATGTGTGATCTTGCCTTGACGTTGGCAAGCATCACAATGCTTAACCATTTCGTGAGCGTCACGATAAATGGTGGGCCAATAGAATCCAGAATCAAATACTTTTTTAGCGGTGTAGTTGGGACCAAAGTGACCACCGGTGGGTCCTTTGTGGCAAGCTTGGAGGATGTCAAAAGCTGCCGGTCCGTCAACACAACGACGAATGATCAGATCAGCACATTGTTTGAATAGATAAGGGTCATCCCAAAAGTAAGTCTTAACATCATTCAAGAACTTCTTCTTTTGTTGGGATGTTAACCCTTGGATGAGAACACCACCCGCTAAGTAGTTTGCAATGTCCGCAAACCACGGGGTGCCATCAAGATTGAGATTTATAGACATTAAGGTCTCAAGGGGGAAAGAGTCATTGATCTCTTTGTTCGGATGATCCCCTTGATATGGATCCTCAAGTCTGCTCAGATGATCCGCGACCAGGTTTTCGGCTCCCTTCTTATCACGAAATTCAATGTTGAATTCTTGAAGGAGTAAAACCCAGCGAAGAAGTCTTGGCTTAGAATCATGCTTTGTCATCAAGTACTTCAACGCGGAATGGTCCGTGTATACGATGGTGGGGGATAAAACAAGATAGGGGCGAAATTTCTCAAAAGCATAGACAACAGCTAAAAGCTCTTTTTCGGTTGTCGTATAATGCAGTTGAGCCCCCGTCATTGTTTTGCTAGCATAGTGGATTGGTTGGAAGTGTTTATTCACTCGTTGGCCCAAAACCGCACCAATAGCAAAGTCGCTAGCATCGCACATCAATTCAAAAGGCAGCTCCCAATTAGGGGTAACCAAGACCGGTGCCTTAGTTAGCTTATCCTTAAGAAGATTGAAGGCTTCGAGACACTCTTTAGAAAAGAGAAAAGGAGTATCTTTTTCCAAGAGGTGGGTCATCGGGCGAGCGATTTTAGAGAAATCCTGAATAAATCGACGGTAGAAGCCCGCATGACCCAGAAAACTTCTCACACCCTTCACGGTTGAAGGTGGAGGTAATTTGGCTATGACATCTACTTTAGCACGGTCGACTTCCAGACCGGATTTAGAGATTTTGTGTCCTAGCACAATGCCTTCTTTTACCATAAAATGGCATTTTTCCGAATTCAGAACAAGGCGAGTGTCTTCGCACCGCTTAAGCATACGTTCCAAATTGGCAAGGCAAGAAGAGAAGGAATCCCCGAAGACCGAGAAATCATCCATGAAGACTTCCATGGTTTGCTCAACCATATCATGAAAGATAGCCAACATGCACCTTTGGAAAGTCCCGGGGGCATTGCATAAGCCAAAAGGCATTCGTTTGTAAGCAAATGTGCCATAGGGACAAGTGAATGTTGTCTTCTCTTGATCTTGGGGATCGATGGGTATTTGGAAATAACCCGAGAAACCATCAAGAAAGCAGTAATATTCATTACCCGCTAAACGTTCAAGCATTTGGTCCATAAAAGGTAGAGGGAAATGATCCTTTCTCGTGGCATCATTGAGTTTGCGGTAGTCTATACAAACTCTCCACCCAGTAACGAGACGGGTAGGAATCAACTTGTTGTTTGCATTGGGCACAACAGTGATACCGCCCTTCTTAGGCATACAATGGACTGGACTAACCCATGGTGAATCCGAAATAGGGTAAATCATACCCGCATCAAGAAGTTTGATAACCTCTTTTTAGATGACTTCATGGATTTTAGGATTCACCCTTCGTTGGCTTTGAATTGTGGGCTTAAAGTCGTCCTCCATGAGAATTTTATGTGTGCAGAAGTGAGGATCAATTCCACGGATGTCGGAGATTTTCCAAGCGATAGCTCTTTTATGCTTCTTTAACACGGCGACAAGTCGGGCTTTGTCTTCTTCTTGCAGGTCCTTCGCGATGATGACCGGTAACTTCTCGTTGTCGTCCAGGAAAACGTACTCAAGATGAGGAGGTAGGTCCTTAAGCTCAAGAGTAGGAGGGTCCTCAATAGATGGTGTAACTAACGATGGATCATCATTAGTCACCTCTTTAGGAGAAGAAGGAGACAACGGGTCCTCATTGAGAAGGGTCTCAATAGTACGAATGTCTTCATCCCAATTGGTGGACAAATCATCATACTTAATATCGAGAGGACCCAAGCTAGCTTCGAAATCATCCAAGTCACTTTCTCCAAAAGGAGTCAATGCTGGAGCAATTGAGGCAACGGTCTCAACATTGGGTAGAGAAGAAAGAGTACTTTTGCAAGCATCATGAAAATGTTCTTCACAAGCCTCATCGAGAACATCAATAGCATTAACACTCTCATACGAATAAGGTTGCTTAGAAATCTTACCCATGTTGAAGACAATTTTATCGTCACCAACTCTCATGATTATTTCGCCCGCGGCTACATCAATAAGAGTGCGACCGGTCCTCAGGAATGGACGTCCAACGATTAATGGAACACGGGGATCCATCTCGTAGTCAACGACAACAAAATCCGCCGGGAAGGTGAATTTGTCAACTCCAACAAAGACATCTTCGGCTATCCCCACTGGATAAGCAACCGTACGGTTGGCTAATTCCAAAGTCATTTTGGTGGGAACTAGCTCGGGGAGAGATAATTGCTTCCAAACACTTAAAGGCATTAAGTTTATACTGGCACCTAGATCGGCTAGGGCCATGCAATTCTCTACTCCCGGGAAGTTGCAAGGAATCAAGAAGCGACCCGGATCACCAAGTTTGGTGGGCAATTTCCTTAAGAGCACTGCGGAGCAGTTCTCATTAAGTTGGGTCTGAGCGATGTCAAGAAGCTTTTCCTTATCACTTAGAAGATCTTTAAACATCTTAGCGTATTTGGGTATGTGAGCGAGAGCCTCGGCAAAGGAGATGTTAAACTTCAATTGTTTAAACATTTTAACAAAGTTTAAAACCTGAATATCATCCTTGCTCTTTTGCTTCTCTTTCCTCAACCTTGAAGGATAAGGTATATTGGATGAAGAAGAAGGCTTTAAGGGAATAGGCTCACTCACAACCACGGGTGGTGGGGAAATGGGGATAGAAGGTGAAGGAGGTGGGGAAAGTTGCTCTTTTTCCTTGTTCACAATCACGGGTGGAGGTGTAGGAAACTCAGGTTCCATATAACCTTTTCCACTACGAGTGGTGATTGCTTTCAACTCCCCTCTTGGATTCGCAACGGTATTACTCGGAAGAGTATCCGAAGAAGAGGGTTGATTACTTTGGATGAGCGAACCAATCATATCACGAAGGTGAACAGCTTGATTATTAAAAGAGTTTTACATGTTTGCATTAATTTCATTGCTGTGTTTGGCCATATCATTCCTTAGCTCGGCTCGAATATCGTTCCCTTGTTTTGCCATTTCTCCCTTCAAGTTGCGGACTTGACTCTGAAGATTCGTCACCCACTCCCGATTAGTCTTCATGAATGTCTCGACTTCTGGACTCACTGTCATCGGTTGATTGAGAGGTGGAGCTTGGTAAGCTTGAGAATTTCCTTGAGTTGGGTATGGGTTTCGTTGGGATTGATATTGATTGTTAGCACGAGGTTGGGATTGGTTGTAGCTTTGTTGTTGGTTCTGGTTTGCAGGAGGGAAACCGGGAGGAGCAAGATAATTGTTCGAACGATAACTTAGCAAGCCACGGTCTCCTTGAGGGCGGGCTTGATAGCCTCCCGTGGGATAAGTGCCGTAAGCTGCGTTAACGTTCTCCGAATAATTGCCTTGAGTGGAAGGACAATCATTGTAAGAATGAGGACCACCACATGTGTCACAAGAAATAGCAACGGGTTTAGCTTGTTGAAAGTGGTTTGTGGCCATGGCCATGAAATTCTTGTTCATCTCAGCGAGTTGACGAGAAATTTCAGTCATTTCAGGATTGGAGGTAGTAGATGAAACATTGACTCTCGAATTGGATCTTGAGGATGCGGATGAATCCCAATTCTTGTGGTGAGTAGTCATGTTTTCGATCAACTCTCGGCACTCCTCCGGTCTCCTTTTCATAAAAGTACCACCGGTGGCGGCATTGATCGTATCACGATCACGAAAAGTGAGACCATTGTAGAAGGTATCAATGAGAGTGACGGGGAGCATATTGTGATTAGGACAGCGGTCGATCAAATCATTGTATCGTTCCCAAGCATCGAAAAGCGATTCATCATTCTCTTGCATGAATCCACTGATTTGGTTGCGAAGGCTAGTGACCATGGATGAGGGAAAGTAGCGCGATAAAAAGCGTTGAGTCATGTCATTCCACGTATGAATAGAGTTCTTAGGAAGACGGTCAAACCATTTTTCGGCATGGTGAGAAAGCGAGTGGGGAAAAAGTTGAAGGCGAAGGTCATCCATAGAAACACCGGGGCACTTCATGCTTTGGGTGATGGTAATGAATTTGTCGAGGTGTTTGTTGGCATCATCACCAGGAATTCCACGAAATGGGTTTGTTTGCACTTGTTGGATCATGTGATGCTTCAACGAAAACTCCTGGGCCGTGACGTGCATCGGCGCAATCGGGCCTCCGCGTCCGTTCATGGTGGGTTGACACAATTCCTCCATTGTTCGTAAATCAGGTAGGTGGACATTGTTGTTGTTGTTGTTGTTGTTATTCAAATTGGGTAGAGGTGGGTGATTATTGTTGTTATTAACACCAGCCATATCTAAACCTTCACGAGTCTCGGGCTCAGAATAGTTCGAAGATCTAGTACGCATACACCTGTAGAAGAAAAATATACACAAAGAATATCTATATAATCTTTTTGGTGCAAAACCTTAGGAAAATAATTGCTTTTAATGATTTTTTAATGTTTTTGTATTTTTGAAGAGTTTTATATATATATATATATATATATATATATATATATATATATATATATATATATATATATATATATATATATATATATATATATATATATATATATATATATATATATATATATATATATATATATATATTTTTTGGATTTTTGAAAATTTTTGGAGCAAGGAAAATAACGTTCAAAGAACGGATCCCAAAATTCAATGCGTCTCTCACTAGAAACCGTTAATCGTAACGAAAAGAGCCGGCAGCGGCGCCATTTAATACTTCGCTTTTGGCTAGGTATAAAATCTTATCGTCCAAATCTTTTCGAATTGAAAACCGGTCTTAAGTGCGACTCAGTCGTCTTTTGGTGAATCAAGAGAATGGTTTGGTTTTTTTGTCTATTTTAAAATGATAGCAAATAGTTAAAGTGTCGTTGAGTAAAATGGAAGAATAAAGATTAATACTAAAATAACGAGTAAATATAAATGCTTGGAAACTTAAATGCAACAATGGAAAAGTACTAGCACACTAAATAAAACTAACACTTGGGAAACTCTCTAAAAATAAGTACTAAGTTGAAAAGTACTAAAAGAAAGTAAGGTCGGAATATCAAACAAATGCAACAATCGGAATAAGCCAACAAGTGTCCCGATCGGAATATGGGATTAACAATCGGAATATATAAAATTTGCCTAATCGGAATGCTCATAACCAGACACAATCGGAATATGGAGGAATTCAGTCAATCGGAATAATGGCAAAAAAGGGGGGTAATCGGAATGTAGTGCAAGGCTACCAATCGGAATAACAAAGGAAACCACCTATCGGAATATCAGCTGCGACTCTCGGTCGGAATACTTAACCCTATTCCGATCTAAAGTGATTGGAATATCAGGGATGCAAATCGGAACTACCAAAACCCTTTTCCGATTGGTCAATCGGAATAGGGGGTGAAGAGGGCTGCTCGGGATGGGTCAATCGGAAAGGGGTTTATACCCTTTCCGAAAATGGTGGAATACGGTTAAGCTAGGTAATAAGCTAACTTTAATAAGCTAATACCCGAAACTTAACAATCCAAATACTTGACCGAATCAAATAAGCACTTAACTCAACTTATTCGACTCGAAAATAAGCAACTTTTTGGATCTAACAATAAAATCATAAACTTTTTAAGGAAGATTTTTATAAAGTAAATAAGCTAATCATAAAAATAAGCCAATAAGCACAAGAGTCTTAAAGCTTAATCAAATGAAAACTTATGAAATGATTAAAATATTAACCTTTTAAGCACGAAATCAATTAGAACAACACGGATCTTATGATAATCGTACCAAAATCAATCTAAAATCAAAGAAAAGTAGAATGAGATTAAGAAATAAAAGCTTAAAAAAGAACTTGATTAATGAAATAAGCAATACAAAAGTGTTTAATCTTGAAAGATTAGAAGAAAAAGATGAAACTTAGTGAGAGAAAGTTTAAGACTTTCTCTCTCTAAAACTAGAGAAAAATTAAAAAGTGAAAACTAGCTAAAACTATCTAACCACTAACAACCCTCCTAATGACTATTAGGAGGGTATTTATAGGGAAGGTGGAAGGAGTGCATGTGTTGCATCTTCTTTCTTGCTTTCTTCACGTTTTCTCGACTCGACTTTAATTCTTTGTCTTTGTCGTCTCGAGATTTGAACTTGTCTCTTAATTTTCTTCTTCTATTAGTCTTAAGTTCTTCGACTTCGTTAAACTTCCGTCTTTAGACTTTTTCTTCGATAAATCTTCAGAATAGGCCTTGGACTTCCGTTCTTTTTGCACTCTTGATCTTTTGACTTCGTCTTTTCCCGTTTTCTTCGATAAAAGCCCGTGAAAGCCCGTGTTTTCTTCCTTTTTAATATTTTGGTCCTAAAACACAATAAAAACACAAACCACGCATAATTCCGACTTTTACGACATAAATCATACATTTTGGTCTTGTTTTTATTGGAAATAAGTGGTAAAAGGATAAGTGTTTTCACACTTATTACCATTCTATAAATGGGGAATCGACATTGCAGTACCATTTCCTGTAGCTGCGGGGGGAGTTAAGTTTTTTATTGTCACGATGGACTACTTCACACGATGGATAGAGGCCAAGGCAGTCAAATCCATCACAGGCAAACAAGTTAAAAAGTTTGTTTGGGAGCATATTGTGTGCCGTTTTGGCCTACCAGGGGAAATCATCTCAGACAACGGTAAACTATTCGCGGATAATCCATTCAAGGACTGGTGTGCATCATTGAATATCAAGCGGCGCTTCGCGTCTGTTAAGCATCCGCAGACAAATGGCCTTGTGGAACGAGCGAATAGAAGCTTAGGAAACACCATCAAGGCACGTTTGGATGAGCGAAGTGCCAAATGGGTGGATGAGCTGCCACATGTTCTATGGGCACATAGGACTATGATCAAAACGGCCAACGGAGACACTCCATTTACATTGGCTTACGGCACTGAAGCTGTTATATCAGCAGAAATAGGAATGCCTACCATCCGCACGACGGAGGTTAATGTCGTCACGAACGACGAACAACTGCGAATCAACCTGGATCTGTTGGAAGAAAAAAGGGAAATAGCAGCCATTAATGAAGCTAAGTCCAAGGCTAAAATGAAGGCTTATTACGACGCTAAGGTTAAAGGTGTTTCCTTCTGACCGGGGGATTATGTCTACCGTGCTAACGAAGCAAGTCGAGCAGAGAATACAGGAAAGCTGGACCCTAAGTGGGAAGGACCGTATGAGGTCCCGGAAGCCTTGGGACGAGGTGCGTACAAGTTACGTGACATGGATGGCCGTGACCTAGAGCGCACATGGAACATCTCCAACCTCAAAAGGTGTTATCTTTGAAAGCTCCGGCTTCCGCATGGGTACTTCGCCGTATGTGGCTTTAATGAAGATCCGTGCACTCTATCTGTTTTGCTTATTATGTTTTGTCTAGGTTCCTTTTTTGTTTCTTAGGACTTATCATGCTTGTTCAAAACAAAAAATGTAAACGTTCTAATAAAATGCCGTGGTGCCTAGCTAGCTCCACGGCTTGTTTTGTGCAAATTATTTTTTAGGGTTTTGTTAGTCATATGGATTTTGGTTATTATTATAATATGACATGTTTCATTCATATGCATTCATTCAAATCACCGTACATGTACTATACGCCTCCAGGTGGGGTAAGAGGATTAAGTGAACCTACTAATTCAACTTGTCGCGTAAGAGGGATGCAACCCCAGCGGCACAGATCATGTATCCTTACTAGACACCTTACTCACAAGACGTTGTGGTAAGTTTCGTATGCCGTACTCACGCAGTGCTCTGCATAGTAAAGACGCACGTCTCATGTCTAGTAAATTATAGGCTTGTATGTATTTTCCTTTTTGTGTAAGACGTGACATGTCATGCAGTATTGGTATACAATATTCAACAAAATAAAAATACACAAGTTTCCAAATAAATAACAAAATGGTCATGGTCATCACGGACTTACATACAAAGGACAGTTATTTCACACATGTCTTAGCCGCGTACAAGCACGGACGAATAAAAACTACAAATATTCAAAGGTTACAAACCAGAATTGTCTAAAATAGATAATACAGTAGGAGCACCTTACATGGGGGGAGAAACTTACCTATCTCCACTTGTTCCTCAGCCAAGCATGGCAACCTCTCACCACGTTCCTTCCGCTTTAAGGCTTGAGCCGCATTCCTCTCCAGCACCCCGCTTAAGGGTTCTTCATCAAGCACGATCCTGGTTACGTCCTCATAGATAGGAAGCATCAGGTGGCTGGGTGATGGAGTGAAGGAAGCACGGGAATGACCCTCATCTTGAGAGAACGCACCGAGACTAAGCTTTTCCATGATCTCCATGTTCGATGCATCCTTTGTGGCCTCCAGCTCAGCCAAGAATGGATAATGAAGATCTCGCATCGCGGCCATGGAAGCAGTCATCTTGTTAGCAGCTTTAGGGTTAAAGAAAGCATGTCTGGTGAAGTTCTCCTTTTTCTTGATCAGATCTACGACATGGACCATTCCTTCATGACGGCCGTGGTCAATACCATCTGACACAAGGCTTGCAAACTGTTGCACAAATTCGGGGGCCTCTAGTACCTTGGTGACGGCCAAACGTGCCCCATGTCCCACCATCCACCTGCGGCCGGCAATGGCTGCTAGTAGTTTGGGGCATAGCACGTCGTCGCGTTCGGCGGTGAGGGCATCTATCATCACATCTTTTTGGGCAGACGCCTCCTTTAGCTCCTTGGTAATAGCCCTCTCATAAGCAAGCTCCTCTTGTACCTTCTCCATGCTCTGGATCGTCATCTGAGCATCTTCCAGTTTTTTAGTAAGCACGGATACCTGGCTGGAGGAGGACTTGGCAGACGCCTCCGCTGCGGTCACCTATATAAGAGATTAATTGTTAGATTATGTTCCTTGTGGAATAAGGGTGGTGCGTCACGGATATGTACCTTGGTTGTCGCGGCATCTAGTTTTGCCTCGAGATCGGCCACTTGTTGGTCATAAGCATTCGCACGGGCTGATTGCTCCTTCACGGTCGCCTCGGCACTAGAAAGTTGGGACTGGAGGGCAGCAATTTGAGCTTCATTCTCCTCGATCATTCTCTCCCTCCGTCCAACTTTCCTCTTAAGGGACTCCACATGCCCAAGCGCGGCTTCGAATCTTACTCTCATTGAGGTGCCCATTTCCATTTGATGCACCAAGGCGCCGTTGTACTCATCCGCCAGGTCCGCATGGCTTAGCGCATTCACTTCTCGTACCAAGCCTGGTGGTATGCAGTTATTGAGGTACTCTCGGCATTCCTCGGCTTCCCTCATTCGTGATGCAGTGGTAATATTCCAAATAGGGTTGAACGATTGAGGGGGCCAGACGTTGGGAGGTCTTGGGAGGCTGTGGGGGTACCTTCTTCAAATACGGGACCGGATTTCGTGGCGGCCGTATGAAGCATGGGGTTTCTCTACACTTCCTTTTCTTTTCCCTTCTCCATTTGGGCGTCAGGTGGAGGCACGGCACCAGTTTGTTCATCCCTGTAAAACAAGCATTTGGATACATATTAAGTATTGCTTAAAGGGAATTTGTCGCTCTTACGTATCAAGATGAAGCCTTACATGTTATTCCCTGCTAATTCTGATGTGGTCGGGGGAATCTGAGTAACTGGATCGACATGTGCGGCCAGGATCGTCTCGGAAGCCTGGGTGGTGCTCCCAACAGATTGGTATAACGGGTGGTCTTCTCGAAGTTTCTTGGCAGGGGCATTGTGTTCGCCAATCTCGGTCGGAGCAGCTCTTCTTACCCGTTTGTTTTTTCTGCGGGTATGCTTAGCGACGGGCTGAGCTATTGCTTCTTCTACCTCCTCCTCGACTTCTTTTTCAGCTTCCTCATCTTCCTCTTCATTGATTTGTTGTACCTCTTCCTCATCGTCGCCCAGCATCTGGCGAAGGCTGGAGGTGGTTAAGTCAATGTTGTCTCCTTGCTCTTCCCCATGTGCGGGAGTGGCAGTCTTAGGCGGCGAGGAGGGCCCGGCTCCTCCTTCGAGCATCCTATTATCACCGTCCTCGTTGCTGAAGTCGACGGGAGTCCTCATCAGAGTTGTTTCTTCCTCGTCCGAGTGGGGGTCCGGCACGGCCTCAAGAGCAACTGTCACGTTTTGGGTATGCTCAAGGAGGGGTAATTCGTTCTCACGTATGGGACGGGAGCCCTCTGATACGAGCTTTGGGTCGCCTTGGCGTAGAAGTCCAAAGAAGTTCATTTCTGCCATAAAATAACAAAATATGTTAGCCATTACAAAGTAATTGAATGATCTTTTTGGTGTACGGATGCTAGCCTACCTTCACCCTGCCTTCTCTAAAACACAGGATATCTGTTGGACGGGCCGAAATAGTTGCGGCTAATCCCTAGCAAACATAGAAATGATTTGGGGAGGTTTCTATGGAACCCTGTCCTGTTCAGATCTATTTCTTGGGAGTGTCGGGGGTTATATGTACTAGCGTGCGACAGGGGGTCGTGGGATACCCTATGTTTGAAGGCATAATCAGCCGGCCATACTATTGAGTCAATGAAAAAGTAGTGGTCGTACCAGTTTTTAGCGAGTCCATGGGCTTATTATGAGACTGGGGGCTGTTAGGGGATCGTTTCTTAAAGGATAACCAACCATTTACTATGTTGGGGGTGTAAAATAGCCGGAATAGTTATACGGTTGGGGGGATTCTTCTTGCACGGCAGATAATCTCGAATTGACTTATCTTACATGTGCCTATACAGTGAAGCTGACTGATATATACGTCATAATATCCTAATAGATCTATGAGGAAACGGGTAAATGGAATACGGTAGTTGGCCGCATCAAAGAGTCGAGTGTAAAGGCCAATTTTACCCTCCGGAGCCTCAGTTATGAGGTCTCCGGCGCCAGGAAGGGAGGGGTGTAGGTTGGTAGGGATGAAATAATTGGTACAAAAGTGATCTAGTTGTTCCTGGGTCATTACATTAAGCACGGATCCAATTGTGGGGTTGTTTCTGTGAGACATTACTGAATAAAAAGGTAAGGACGTGGTATTCTAACCTGCGAAGGAAGGGATCCGTACGTGATTAAGTGTAGCTAAGAAGAAAGCTTTAATGGCAGAAATGGAGATAAGAACTGTGTGTTTCACACAGCCGTAGGGGTGGCTTATTTATAGGGTTGCCTCGTGGGTCATGGCCTGTTGGATGTGTGACACGTGTTTGCCACTATTCTTAATCGTGTGGTTGGGGTGCAAGTGGCAAGTGAAACGTCAGGTGGGACCCACGGGTCACTTCTGACTCAGACGTTTACGCTGCTCGAGGTTCTGACTTTTTGCACTTTTGTCAGTCAAAGTGGCAGGTGAACAGTTATTAATGTCGGGATATGCGGCTCTTACGTAAGACTTGACATTCAATGTTGTATTTAATTTGTCTCGGTCGCCACGAGCGGCTGAGATAATAATGGAATAAATTCCTGAGTCAAGTTGCCACGTGCGGCCAAAACAAATTCTTGGACAACTTATCATTCCCTATTTTTCTTGGTACGTCCAGGGAGCATCTTGGTAGTCTAGAGGTTACGCCTATGGTTGTAACAACTAGACTGGGGGGACATGATGACGTATAGTCCCCAGCCGGGTCATGAACCCGACCCACGGGTACTACCCGTATCCGGCCCATCACGGATGGGTGGGAGTAATGTCATTTGAGCTTACGGGCTTGGATGAACAGTAACCGCACACATGTGTGCGGCCCACGGCCCGGCATGACCGGTGCAGGGTTAGACAGAATCATATTCTATCTCTGAATATGATTCACTCCAAAGAAGAGGATACTCACTCACCATAATTAGAAGATAACAATCAATCTAATTTTGGTGCTTATCTCTTCCTTGGGGCCGAAGTATCAGTGACAGCCCATTAGGGTTGTCACTGCCTATAAAAGGAACCCTCAAAGGTTCCACAAAGGTATTACGTTCTAAACTCTCAACTCACATAAAACCCTAACCGATTACTTACTCTCACGCCGGAGTCTAATCGTGGGAAACATTCCCACGGTAAGCCTAACGCGTGTTGTTTAGTGTGCAGGATCCCAACCAAACAGTTCACTTGGTGCAGGAGCCAGAGCCCAGCCAACCCGAATTAAGCCTAATTCGGGTCTAGCAAGGATCACCCAACTTTTACATCAACAACATTCGTCCTAAATCGGTAGCGTTTTACCTCCAGTCGGTGAAGACCATTATACGATATTAATTACCGTACCTGTGATTAGGTAGATTCAATTAAGAATCTCCTTGACAGGGTTTCGCGGCTGTACTAGCCGTTCTCTTTACTCGACCGTCTCAAAGCAAGACTGCGAACATAAAGAGTGAATCAATTGGATAAATATCCGCTTGATTAAAGTCGTCAACTCAAATTCCTGGAACAAGTTTGATTCATTAAGAATCTTACCATTATTGCTTTCCAGTTGACACAAGTTTAATTCTTAAGAATCTCACAAGTCACCTACCGTAGCGCTGTTTGATTTGACGCTAGAAGGATTTCCATTCGTCACTGTGAGTATTAATAAATATCACTCTAAATGTTCTGGCAAGACCATAAAGATATTGCGTAGAAACCTGAAACGAGTTTGAATCAATTCAGAATCAAACCACTGTTGCTTTTCAGTTTTACACGTGTTCAATTCATAAAGAATCTTACACATGACCTACCGAAGTGCTGTTTGATGTTAACACTGGAAGGATTTCCACTCATCATTGTGAATACTAAGTAGTATCACTCTGAGTGTTCTAGCAATATCGCAAGGATATAGCGTAGGACTCTCTTGATCTTCATCCGTGTGTCCTAACGAGATTTGATTGATCTCTTGGCTCTAGACTCGATTTGTGCACTTTTAGTGATCAGAGGCTGGAGCATATGCCACCTATTCAATATCAACTATCTCGGAGTGAGAAAGTCAATAGAAGTCGTGTTGATCTCCGTGACAATAAAACAAACTTCTTTTGAGAGAAGCCTGAGTAGCTAGGAAAGGGTTGTGCTTCACATCACTGGGTCCATGATGAGTTGTCTTCATGATGTGTTGACCTGGTTTCTGCCTAAGTTGTATGGAGGGCTAATTTCTTTACACCCTTTATACTTAAATTTCTTTTTCATTCTTCAACCCCTTCAATGCTTACCAAGACATCATTACTAGTACCTTGTTGTGATTGTTCCAGTGCTAGCATCAGTACTTAGTCGGCATTTAGCTACGTTCACATTCTACTCCATCTTTCCTAAGGACTTCTAATAATCTATTGGATTGTCCCTGGGAAGATCCCTCCGGTTCTGGTTGGATCATAGGACCTAAACCTAAACACCCTTTTGACACCAATAACATCGTGAATTAAAGATGTTGTGGGTATTTGATCGAAACCATGAGTGCTTGAGTCTTTAGATCATATTTTAATCACATTTTCTCCCCTATCTCTAATATATAAAATCTTTTGATATTAGAGATACCAAATTTGATTAAAATATATTTTGAAAAATAGTCTTGAGAATCTTCGGGAGAAAGATGTGTCAAACTTAGCATGAATTTTGGAACGCTCCCCCTCAAAAATTGATCCAATAGAATTGTCATTACGAGGATTTGATCCACATTAAACTTTTGAGGATAGGAGTTGTTGAACACACAATTTTTGAAAGATTTTGAATATCATTGAGAAATTCTTGAAAAAATTGTGTTCAACGCTTTTTGAAAAATCAATTCTTTTTAGCGAAAAGTTTTTCTAAAGCATAAACTTGAGTTCATAGACTTTGAATGATTTGACGAATCCACTCAAGTGTAAGAAGATTTAACTTCTTTTGCTCAGGGTAAGAGCACGAAATCGTACACTCCCCCGTGAATATAGTTCCGGGTTGCAATCTGAAAGTGATTACAAGCCATTGTGTTGAGCTCAAAACGTTGAATGTTTTGTGACAAGCTCAACCCTAGATAGATTGCTCTACCCGTTGTTGGAAATATTGTCCAGAAGAGACAATTTCCTTTAAAAAGATAGAAATGACATGTTTTGAAAAATATTTACAACTTTCATTCGAGCTTTATGTACACACCCGTGTCGTTATTGAGCGACATTTCTAGGTACGTCTATATTATCGATACTGAAAGACATGTCGAGAAGAATATTTTTGGATTATCAAAGATTTTTTAATTTTGTATTTTTCTTTTTCATTAATATTTACCAGTAGATGTTTGATAGATGAATCAAACAGGCTTCTTTGCCAGAACCTCTAGTTCTGCTGGAGTCAAACATCTCATACCAATTTGCCTAACTAGATATGCAAACCTCTCTTTCGAAAGAGATTTTGTAAACAAGTCAGCTAATTGGTAATCAGTTCCAACAAAGTATAATTCAACAATACCCTTTTCAACTTGTTCCTTAATGAAGTGATATCTGACATCAATGTGCTTTATGCGGGAATGTTGGACCGGATTGCAGGAGATGGCTATGGCAGACTTTGAGTCACAGTACATAGGCACTTTATCAAAGTGGAAGCCATAATCCGTGAGTTGTGTTCTCATCCAAAGAACTTGAGCACAACACGCAGATAGAGACACATACTCCGCTTCGGCTGATGAAAGTGACGTGCAATCCTGCTTCTTGGAAGACCATCCCACAAGCTTATCTTGTCCTAGAAATTGTGCACCACCAGAAGTACTTTTACGTGTATCAAGACACCCTGCATGATCAGAATCTGAATAGACCGTTAGAAATAAACCGGTTTCCCTCGGATACCAGAGTCCCATGTGAATGGTATTCTTAAGGTACCAAAAGATCCGTTTAACCTCCTTAAGGTGCTTTTCAGTGGGTCGTGCTTGATATCGTGCACAATAGCATGTAGCATGATGTATATCAGGTTTGCTTGCTGTCAAGTACATGAGGGACCCGATCATGGAACGATATCTCGTTTGATATATGGGTAATCCCTCCAAATCAGCATCTAGGTATGTGATTGATAATGGTGTCCCAACGGGGTCACATGATGTCATACCATGCTTTGTGATTATCTCTTGACAATACTTAGCTTGGTTAATGAAGATACCACTTGGGGATTGATGAACTTGAATTCCTAGAAATAATTTTAGTTCGCCCATCATAGACATTTCAAATCTGCTATGCGTTACTTTTTCAAACCATTTTGAAAGTTTTGGGTTTGTAATGTCATCAACATAAATCTACACAAGCAAAATGTCATCCCCATATTTATAAGTGAACAAAGTTAAATCAATGGAACCTTTTGAGAAACCTTTGGAGACCAGAAATTTCGAGAGCTCGTCGTACCACGTCCTTGGAGCTTGCTTGAGTCCATAAAGTGCTTTGTGGAGACGACACACCTTGTCAGGATAATGAGGATTGACGAATCCTTCTGGCTGCGTGACATAGACTTCTTCCTTCAAAGGACCGTTAAGAAACGCCGTTTTTACGTCCATTTGATAGACAATGGATCCCTTATGTGCAGCATATGCAAGGAAAATCCTGACTGCTTCCATTCGAGCTACTGGTGCAAATGATTCTTCAAAATCAATACCCTCTTTCTGTCCATACCCTTTAGCCACTAGCATTTATTCTTGATGATCGTGTTTTCTTCATCCATCTTGTTTTTCCAGATCCATCGAAGATTTAATGGTGTTACATCGTATGGTCTGTCCACAAGTTCCCAGACTTTAAGTCTTTCAAATTTCTGAAGTTCATCCGTCATCGATTCAACCTAAGCATGATCAACCATGGCTTCTTTGATGTTTTTCGGTTCAGCTGAGCTCACGGCGAGTGCGAACATACAAACATCGCCATCGGTGTTAAGCTGTCGTCTTGTGCGAACAGGCTGTGAAGGGTTTCCAATTACGTGAACCAAAGGATGATCCCGGGTCCAATGATGTATTGAAGGATGTCGTTGGTAGAATGTATGCATATTTGACGGATCAGCATGGCGAGTAGAAGACTCTCCAGTTTCGTGTACCGGTGTACTGAATGGGTTGATAAATTCGTCTTCGTCAGATAATGCATTGTCTGCTTGATTTGTGTTCTCTGGAGCAATGACAGTAGTTGTGGATATTGTAGGATCGATTGTTGAAGTGATATTCTGAGGAGGTAAATCTGCAGCAACCCGTGTTGAAGTAGATGAAGTTGTATCCGGTTGTTGACGATGATCGGTATCATCATTCTTATCATGAGTGACAGCGGAAGACTTCGATACAACTTGTTTCTCCCCCATGAAATATTCATCATACATTGGTCCATATAACATTTCCAACTCTTCAATTGTCGTGTCGACTGTCATATCAGCTCTAGGAACATTTTCTGGAACCAGCGTTGAACTTGACGGTTCATTGTTGTGGTCTTGAGTTCCGAGTTCCGTGCGGTTGTGAACGGAAGTCGTTTGTATTTGTGGATCGGGACTTAAACTGTTTTGTTCAAGTGTCATTTCTTGCAATTCATCAAATCTGATATGAATAGTATCGACTAACAGTTTTGTTCTCTTGTTGTACACTCTATACCCCTTAGACTGAGTTATCCCACAAGAATACATGCATCACCTTTCTCTTTCATCTTATCCAAATTTTCACCATCTCGAATAATGTAACAAGTACATCCAAAAACATGAAGGTGTTTGAGTGAAGGTTTTCGATCATGAATTATGTGATATGGTGTCTTTTCGTGTCGTGGGATAATTAAGGAGCGGTTTTGTGTGTAGCATGCGGTTGACACGGCTTCGACCCAAAAGTATAGTGGAAGTTTTGAAGCGGATAATAATGTTCGAGCAGCTTCAACCAAAGTACGGTTTCGTCTTTCAACAACGCCGTTTTGTTCGGGCGTTCGAGCAATAGATGTTTTATGTTCAATTCCTTCGGCTTCAAAATACTTTCTCAGATTTGAATTCAAAAATTATGTACCTCTGTCAGTACGAACCACTTTGACTTGAGCTTGAATACCACGTTGTATCAGTTTAAGAAAGCTGATGAGAACTTAGGGTGTTTCATCCTTGGACCTCAAGAAGTGAGTCCATGTGTACCTTGAGTAATCATCGACAATTACTAGAATATATTTCTTTGCATTGATACTATGAACACGCATGGGACCACACAAATCCATATGAAGAAGATCTAACCGTCCTTTTGAGCTTGGTGTAGTCTTTGTTTTGAAGCTACTTCTTTTAGCTTTACAAAGCTCACAAGAAGAACAAAGATGATCTTTGATGAATTTCAAACTTGGAAGGCCTCTCACAATATCTTTCTTGGAGAGCAAGTTGATGGTATCAAAATTAAGATGAGATAATCGCCAAATTTTGAAATCGAGCTAGAAATGTCCTAAAACTAGTATGGAAAAAATTTGAATTTACTTGACGGAAAAATTTTAAATTTTATTATTATTATTTTTTTAATCTTCGTGTAAACGATATTTCGAAACTAGTCTAGATGGTGGCTAAGGCTAAAGAATACTCGAACAAAATTTAGCAAAACATAGCATCGGAATGTCCATCGGAATGTGCCCTAATCTGAATAACCTTGCCGGAATGTCCTAATCGGAATACCCAAATCGGAATGTCCCCTAATCGGAATACCCAAATCGGAATGTCCCCCTTATCGGAATACAATCAGAATCCCTTTGTCGGAATGATGTCGGAATGTCCTAATCGGAATGCAATCGGAATCCCTTTGTCGGAATACAATCGGAATACCAAATCAGAATATGTTAAGTCCAGTCGGAATGTGATCGGAAAACTGGTCGGAATGTTTAAACCCTTTCCGATGCAACTGATCGGAATCACTAAACCCTTTTCCGATGACACTGATCGGAATAATAGTACTGTTTCGAGATTTTTAGGTAAAAAGATGAGATTTTCGACAAGAAGTCCATGATTTGAACCAACCAAATGCGACCAAATCCCTACCACAACTATGTAGAAGATTTATATCAAGATCTAGAGCATGGAAAACACAAAAAAAGTCTTGAATTCGAGATGATTATAGGAGAAAATCACACGAACCAAGTAATATCAACAACGAATCACAAAACTACCCCATGGCGATTGATACTAATTGTTGTCCCATATATTTGTGATGATTAAACAAGGAAGAAAGAAAGAAAATAGATGAAAAGAAATGGATTCCTAGAGAGAGAAAGTAGTGAGAGAAAGTAGAGAGAAAAAGATGATTAACTTGGTGAATATTAGATTAGAGAAAGAATTAAGTGAACAACCAACCCTCCTAACATGCTAGGAGGGTAGTATATATAGTCCACCCACATGCGGGCTTTAATGGGCTATATATTGGGCCGGGCTTGTCTTTTGGACATTAATTAGTTTAAATCCAAGCCCGTGAACCACGACTATTTAACTATCTATTACAACGTTCTAATAAATATTACAATATAAACCTATGACCGAACATTCTTGTTTGACTCAATATTTTGAGGCTAACATCTTTCAAGTAAATGAAACATATCGAATTGATAACACCAAGTCTATGGGTCGAAAGGATTCTTGTTGTTGTTGGTTTAGGCATAAGACTCATGATATGACCACTTGATTGAGGCTTATGTATTATTGATTTATAAAAAACTAATCTATTATTATTGGTTCTATAGGTCGAACGGATTACCTTTGATAATATGTTTTTCAAACTAAACATCCTAATGTCCTTGTGATCATTTGACTAGACATGTATGTTCTTTGTGTGTTAGTGCCTTAAAATGATTCTCATGGTGGTTTGATCGTGACAATTATAACCACCATTTTGATACAAACAAACTACACTTGAGTATAACCAAGTCCAATTGGACGACCTTGACTTACCAACCTAATTACAACATGACTAGGGTATACTTGACTGAATTTGTGTTCCTAATTTAAATCGGTAATTCTTGTTATAAATTTAAAACATAGTGTCTGTTGCGAAGAGCACATATCAATAGTGGAAATCTCGAGTAAGGTGTACTCGAGGAGTGGAGTAGGAATGAAGAGAGAGCTTCGTTGTTGAACCATATAAATCTTGGTGTCTTGCCTTAGGTTGCTTCTTTCCTTACTCTTTACTTACTTGTATTTACTTTCATGCATTGCATTTTCAAAATCACTAGATATAGCAAATGGTTTGGAAATTGACTTAACAACTGCTACCTCCGTCCTATATTAAGTGTCCAAAATGGAATATTCCAAGTCTTTGTAATCGAACTTTGACCGTAAATATTTTTACTTGTGTTATATAATACTTGATGAAAGTTATATGAATATATTCGGTTTTAAAATGTATTTTCATTGATATAATTTTCATCAGATATTATATAACACAAATAAAAATATTTATGGTCAAAGTTCGATAATAAAGACTAAACAAAAGTACAAGTGGACACTTATTATGGGACAGAGGGAGTATGAAACTAGTTTTCAAGTAAAAGGTAACTTTGGGACAAACCTAATTTTTAATTAGGACCTTAATCATATAAACTATTCACCCCCCCCCCCCCCTTCTAGTTTCTACAATTGGTATGAAAGCGATGGCCACACAAGATCTTTGAAGTATATTGTGCTTTATAGCTTAGATCGATCTATTGTCTCTACTAATTAGAATGGTTGGTTGCTCTCAAGTTTCCTTGTGGTCAAAACTATTTTTCTCTAAAAATAGATCCTAAAATTATTATTATATCAACTCATCTTGATTATGATCTTATTAGTAGCTATTATGATTTTTTGGATTTGCTCTTAAAATGTATCTACTAGTGTAAAACCCGTAAAAATAAGGTCATAATTTAATTCTACTTTCAATTATTTTGATGTATTTTATAACGTTAAATATTATTATGTTTAACGGTTTAAGTTGAAACCGATATTAAATATTATATTTTAATATTTTGACGAGTAACGAGGACTACTAGTGATCGCGATACCGACGGATGCCTAAAATTTTATATTTTATTATCAATCGTTTTGATATTTAATATTTTCGACGATATCGTTTTAATTACGTATCGAGTCGTTATATTATTATTTTTTGTGTGCGTTTAAACTTTTAAGTATTTTTACGAAACCCGAGTCCCGTAAATATTTGTAAAATTGACTTTTAGTCATTTCCCGCTTTTTAACTAATATTTACATTTTGGACCAAAACTATCACAAATTGGCAAAAACTACCCTAACTCCACAGTATAACTAACACTTCCACTAACACTTTTCTTTTAATAAATTCATTTAACAAAAACATCAACCAACTTCTTCTTCTCCCTTTATTTTAGCCATCCACCATTAACACAAAAAACACCATGATCAAAATTTTTCTAGCTTGATCCAAGAGAAACTAAAACAAGTCCCATCCTCCATTTTCAAAGGGCTACAATTTGGTATAAAATTTTCATACATGCAACCATATAAATTTTTCAAGAAAATTTGGTTATGTTTGATCCAAATTTGTTGTATGCATGTGTTAGTAGTGATGATCAAAAGATTTTCATGCTATGTTTTTATTAAAAAGTTGATTTTTAATTTTTGGGTTTTTGATTTTGATGATGATGCAAGTGTTAGGGATGGTTCATGATGATATTAGGGGTGTAGGATGATGAGGAAAATTGTTAGAATTGATCAAAAACATGATTTTGTGGGAGATTTTGAAAGGTGATTTTGGGCAGTAGGTTTGAGGCCGTTTTTGGGGGTCTTACTGTTTGATAGTCACTTAAGTAATTGGATAGGGTTGTAGAGAATTTCGTTAGCTTCGATTTCATATAAAGTAGGCCTTCCAACTCCAAACGAGGTGGAAGATACACTAGTTTGATTTTCGTGTACCGGGAGGAGAGTGTCGACACAATCCGAAAATTGTTGTCGATATTTGGATCGAATCTCGGGGACTATAAAATGAGTTTCAAAATGATTCAAGGGCTTTTCTCAGGCTCCAAGTTTAGTATTTCGAGTCTATTTTTAGAATCAAGTGGCGGTTTTACAAATGGAGTTGTTTAGAATGGTCAAAATGGTTTCGTAAGTCAAGGTCGCTAAACTGTCCGGATTTTGTGATTCAAAAATGAGTCGGGCAGGGAACTTTAGAAGTAAAATCTTTTAATGGGCTTTTGAGAGGACTTTCTATATATAGTAAGTAAGTTCTCTGAGTAGTATCATAAAAATTTGATATGTTTAAGTATGGGAAAACGGCTTGGACATTCGGTATGTTCCAGCAGATTTTTATTAAAGGCATATAATAATAAAATGAATATATAGGAGAGTATAATAGAACCACTTGCATCGTTTTCTCTCGAGTTGTCGTGATTTTATACTTGAGTTTGATTTTATTAAGTATCATTTATTTCTCGAGTCTATTATTAATGTACGCACCTTATTTGCTAGGTTGCGGTTGTCGTGTTTTCGGGCATCTACTATCGTCGACGATCGTCTTCAACTACTATAAGTACTAAGGTGAGTCTATAGCCTCGCTTTATACTAGTTATTAAATGATTTTAAACCCGCGAGGGGGAATACATGTTTTTATAAACTTAGAACACAAGATTTTTAATGGTATGATTTGTCCCTCTATGAATGGACCCGTGGTTGCCTTTAAATTGCATTAAGTGATTGCCTTAGTTAAAGCCTCAATTATGGACAGTTAATTAACCTATGATGGGTTAACCGCTAGTACAATTAATAGATCTATGGGGGAAGCCGCCCCGGTTCAGTTTTTGTGGACTTGTCATAGAAGCTTAGGCCCGACCTCCACACTGTTTGAGCATATTGTATTGAGAAGTCAGGTATACGGCAATGTACCAATAATCTGGAGGTAACCGACAATTAATAAATCTCTCGTCTTATTAGACTGATATGGGAGTGTCTAAGGGCTCGGTTCCATGAGCTTATTGCAATTTATGCTATATACAATTATCATTGTTGATGCAAATTATTATTTGATTCTTATAAGCATGCCACAAACTTATAATCTTTGCTTGTGTTCAAATTGATTTCATAAACCTATAGATTCACTCGGCATTTTTGCTGATTGTTTTACTCACATGTATTTCAGGTAATCAAGAAGTGGAAGCTTGGAGGTCACGAGAATGAAGTTGTGCACTGCTATGTTGTTCAAACTCTTTGATTTATTTATCGTTCCATTTTTAAAACAAACTAATATGTTGTTTTAACTTATCTTTTGGTAACGATTACTTGGGACTACGCTACTCTGACAAATGTTTTAGGAACGTTAAATCTAAAACGTCTCTTTTCGAGTCGTTCTTTATAAATTATGTGTTGTTGTATCATTGTTTAGCACCCAAAGATGTATTCTGTTGCGTGTAAATTTGGGGGTGTTAAAGATTGGTACCAGAGCCATGAGTTATAGAGAACTAGGTCTTTTTCTAAAAACCTAAACTATAACTGTCGGTTTTATTTTTCAAAGAGTCGGTGCACATGATTTCGCGTGACTTCGGGTTCAAGCTACTTCTGGGATTACAACTTTAGTATACATTATTATGTATGCCTTATTGCTAAGTATTTCTAAATAAATACTATAATCCTTTATCGATATATATTTATGTCGTTAAACTTTTCGATAAAAGTTTATCATTTATTAATGATTAACTTAAATAAATACAATGAATTTTCAAGATCTTTCTGTATTTATTTTTGAACTATTTAAATTGCTTTTATTGCAAAATTTTTATATTATGACCTTACATACCTTCATCTGCGCGCGTTACTTTCATTATTTGACCCTTTGAGATATCTACGTAGATATCCAAATCGTCTTCCGGCTATTTGTGCTTGGACGTCTTGAAACGTAATTTCTAGACCATTGTGTAGCTCAATGTGTCCTTGGAATAGACTAACCGCTATTTATTGACATTTATATGTATCGACTCCGAAGTGTATTGTTCACTTATATCACGGTAACGTCATCGTCATTTTATAAATCATCGTCTAGATTATAGCGCTAGAATTGAAATACGATTTTACTTATATAAAATTGTATCATTTGTTTTTCATTAACCTTCTCGCTTCCGGAGTGTAGCATGTTAATGTTCCATTCTTTTCTTGTTATGTTTTGTGTTTTTGGACAATCGTGGCACCAAGGAGATTTGCCTACATTGCCCCTTGAAACTTAAATTACGAACGTCTTTCACCGTTTTGCTTCCTAAATTTCGTGTTGAAGACCTTGAAGCATTTTTTGTCATTCATCATGCTATATTTTATTTGATGCTCATTACGAGATTTATTTTTCGTTGTTATAAAATCCACAAGACATGTGTGTATATATGTATATATTTTGAGCCGTTAAGAAGTGTCGAAAAATACACTTTATGCAGAAACTGTAGGGGCAGTATAAACAGGTCAAAACTTAAAAGTAAAACCTGCGTTTTTTTAAAATAAAATAGTCAAACCTGCACAGAACTTGCAGGGGTATTTTGGTCATTTTATATTGGTTTACAGGTCTCGGGTAAAACTAGAAAGTCGTCTGAAACATCGTTTTGCATCAAAATGCTTTAGACTCTGAGTCTTGGAGATGTCGTTTTCGGATCAATTAATCGGCTCATATTTAAAAGTTAAATCTGATAGAAAATTCAGAACATGAGTTTTAAATGTTTCTAAGCTGTTTTGATTTCATTTGAGATCGTAAAATTTTAACAAATATTATTTTACAACTAACGAATACTAGTCGCATGTGAAAATATTTAAAAATAGAAACAGTACAGGATTAGCAATTACCGGATTAATGGTGTAATTTAAAAATGAATAATATATTTTCTTAAAAGTATGTTGTGTCGAGTATCTTACATAGAATACACATTTGGATTGTTTTATCCTTTTTATATATATGACTCTTTTGTCATTCGGTATTATTATATTTTTTTTTCTCCTAACCTTCCACTGATTTGAGTTGAGTTTTGAAGTTTTGTCTTCACATTCTTCATCGATATTTTTTTTATCACATGTCTCATGGCATTTTCGTCTAAACCTTATAACCTTTTGAAAACTTAACTTGTAACCATTTCATTGGTTGTTTTATGAGCTACTATTTGCCACTTTTTGCAAAACTTTGACTACTTTATACGTTGTCATAATGTCATATTATAAATAAATCTGATATTGTTTTACGATTATTTTCACCAATTATTTTTACTTTGGTCTTATAAAATACTTTTCGTAAGATTAAAAGTTGCTTATTGAGTATTTCACAAATTACATGTTTCCTATAAATTTATAAAATATTTTTAAAATTCCATTTTTCAAATGGCATGGTTTATATATAAACATAAGAAACGTAATACTTTTCGACGAAATGGAGCACTGCATTGCTAGCCCTAAATTATACATGGACTGATCACCTATGTCTAATCTAGAAGGAGCCATGCTAGGCTGAATACTAGTCCACTTAAAAATCTTGATAATAATCAACTTTTTACTTGTATTTATGATGAAGATAAATAAAATGAAATAAAATGAAAAGAAGTTTTGAAAACCTTTATAATTTATGCAAGTGGCGCAATTTCTATGCATCCGCATACGTTTTCTTACCTTTTCTTAAACGAATTACGCGCTTACGAATACGTTTTTACTCGACGATCGCTTTTTCACTTGTTACTTCATTTTGTCTTATAACTGATTTCTTTTGACCGTTCGTTTAATTACTGACTGTTGATAAATGACTTGAAAGTCTCGATGTTTTATCCTTCCTTCTCGTCCAATCTTCTTTATGCGACTGGGTAGATCTTTGGAATATCTCCGCACGTGAATAATGAATTATCACTAGAGTGATTTCCGTATATCCGGGATGACGTCCGTCACTCTCGTTTGTCTCGAAATCTACTTTTGTGAACCGTGCTTTGACTTCTCTCTTTAAACACTAACATCGTTCATTTGATTTGTTTTAATTACAAGTGATTATTAGGAATTTTATTTTATTAAATTTTTTGCATGGATCTTATTTTCGATCGTGTAACGACCACCGCTAAGTTAACGAGCTGATATTGGTGAACCATCGACCGCACTAACAAAATTGACAACTTGTTTAATCTATTATTTCTTATCGTCTTACCATCAACGCCTTTGTCTTATTATTCTCTTTAAGAATTCATACGACATTTGCTTCGTCCTCTTTTGTACTGTTGATTTCGTACTAATTGTTGACATTATTACCATTCGTATTCGTTTGTTATCTTGTCACATTTCGAAACCAGAATATATCCCATGTTATTTTGAAATAATAAACACCTTTATGTATTTCTACAAAGTATTATAAAAAATTTTATGGAACTTTTATACATTTTCCAATGATTTTCAGTTATCGAAATAACCATTACAAGAAAAAGGTCAAATTTATACATCATATTTTGTATAACTAAAACTAATGTTAAAAATAAAATTATGTTCTACCTTTTGAACTAATTGACTTATCATACTTTATTTTTAATGTAATGAAATTACCGGTTTAATTTATATTCCTAACAATGATTTATTTTTGAAATTATATTTTCTAAATCGTAACCATCAATATGAGTATAATTAATAAATTTACGTCATTCTTTCAAAGTTTCTTAAGACGACCAAATAAATTTTGAAACTATTTTACTTCTATTTTTAATATATCATCTTTATCAAGAAGGTACCTCAACTAAGTTTTAAGGTAATACCAAATCCGGGACGGATAATTGTGACAAACGTTATTTTAATGTTAATATTTAATTCATTCTTCGCTCTCATTTTTCTAGTATTGCGAATTATTATGTTTTACGGTTACGTGATTCGAGATCCCTCGTCGATCGTTAATCTTAAATCATTTTACCACATCTTGTTCGTTTATGCGTTTATTGAAGTCATTTTTATCTCGTTCTGTTCCTCGTATTGAAGATCACTATTTTATTTTGAGTCTAAAATGAATCTCGGGAAGCAGTGTATAAGAAGAAACGATAAGTGTCACCAGGATTTATGCGTGTACTTGTGGAATGATTGAGGACCGAATCTCTTAATGAATGGAGTTAATAAATTCGTTACAACCTCGAGGAGTATGTTGAAGCCGACACCGCAAGTGGAAAGACTCTGGTGATCAAGTGGTTATTATCAAGGGTTCGTTCAAGGTTTTCTCGATGATTAACGATGGAAATCTATACTTGATGTTATTGTTCGACCTTTTATTTTTATGTACTTATGTGGTATGTGATCTAGTCAAATGATCGTAAGTTGTGAGAACTTGAGACGGCATCATCCGATGACGTCCGATCATGTAGAACATATATTATGTAATATCTTTTTGACTTTCACCGACGATGTTTATTGAGACTTTAATGCGCGTTGGCGAAAGTGAGATGGTGTCTTTGTATTATCTTTTGAGTGAGGACCCGCGTGTGAGCACCCTTCAATGACGAAAATGTCTTTCTTGTTAGTTCTTTCGATGTGTGTCCATGGCAATCCGGCCGATGGATATCCTTTAGTTTGCAACCTTCCTTTTAGCTGGACTTACCCGAAAATCCTGTCATCTATTCGTGTCGTCGAATGAGCTTCGTGTGATTCATAAAATTTTCATGTGTCGAGCTTGAAGGGTGACTTATGGATAAGGATTTATTTATTCCTTTTTGGTGAGATACAACTTGACGACAAGTTGCGTTTTGTAAAAGAACCAGTGGAGATCGTGGATCGAGATTCACGTAGGAACGTGAAGACTTGTTTATAAGGAATGCCCTCATCCTTCCGGGTAGTGAACAACTCGTGTATGAGGCGAGTTGAGCGCCGGGACGTCGCTCCCTTAAGGTGGTGAGGATGTAAAACCCGTAAAAATAAGGTCATAATTTAATTCTACTTTCAATTATTTTGATGTATTTTATAACGTTAAATATTATTATGTTTAACGGTTTAAGTTGAAACCGATATTAAATATTATATTTTAATATTTTGACGAGTAACGAGGACTACTAGTGATCGCGATACCGACGGATGCCTAAAATTTTATATTTTATTATCAATCGTTTTGATATTTAATATTTTCGACGATATCGTTTTAATTACGTATC
The DNA here is from genome assembly GCA_025667525.1 of Glebionis coronaria. Lineage (NCBI taxonomy): Eukaryota > Viridiplantae > Streptophyta > Magnoliopsida > Asterales > Asteraceae > Glebionis > Glebionis coronaria. The sequence goes on along the minus strand of CM046875.1, from coordinate 85,715,920 downwards.
GAGTCGTTATATTATTATTTTTTGTGTGCGTTTAAACTTTTAAGTATTTTTACGAAACCCGAGTCCCGTAAATATTTGTAAAATTGACTTTTAGTCATTTCCCGCTTTTTAAATAATATTTACATTTTGGACCAAAACTATCACAAATTGGCAAAAACTACCCTAACTCCACAGTATAACTAACACTTCCACTAACACTTTTCTTTTAATAAATTCATTTAACAAAAACATCAACCAACTTCTTCTTCTCCCTTTGTTTTAGCCATCCACCATTAACACAAAAAACACCATGATCAAAATTTTTCTAGCTTGATCCAAGAGAAACTAAAACAAGTCCCATCCTCCATTTTCAAAGGGCTACAATTTGGTATAAAATTTTCATACATGCAACCATATAATTTTTTCAAGAAAATTTGGTTATGTTTGATCCAAATTTGTTGTATGCATGTGTTAGTAGTGATGATCAAAAGATTTTCATGCTATGTTTTTATTAAAAAGTTGATTTTTAATTTTTGGGTTTTTGATTTTGATGATGATGCAAGTGTTAGGGATGGTTCATGATGATATTAGGGGTGTAGGATGATGAGGAAAATTGTTAGAATTGATCAAAAACATGATTTTGTGGGAGATTTTGAAAGGTGATTTTGGGCAGTAGGTTTGAGGTCGTTTTTGGGGGTCTTACTGTTTGATAGTCACTTAACTAATTGGATAGGGTTGTAGAGAATTTCGTTAGCTTCGATTTCATATAAAGTAGGCCTTCCAACTCCAAACGAGGTGGAAGATACACTAGTTTGATTTTCGTGTACCGGGAGGAGAGTGTCGACACAATCCGAAAATTGTTGTCGATATTTGGATCGAATCTCGGGGACTATAAAATGAGTTTCAAAATGATTCAAGGGCTGTTCTCAGGCTCCAAGTTTAGTATTTTGAGTCTATTTTTAGAATCAAGTGGCGGTTTTACAAATGGAGTTGTTTAGAATGGTCAAAATGGTTTCGTAAGTCAAGGTCGCTAAACTGTCCGGATTTTGTGATTCAAAAATGAGTCGGGCAGGGAACTTTAGAAGTAAAATCTTTTAATGGGCTTTTGAGAGGACTTTCTATATATAGTAAGTAAGTTCTCTGAGTAGTATCATAAAAATTTGATATGTTTAAGTATGGGAAAACGGCTTGGACATTCGGTATGTTCCAGCAGATTTTTATTAAAGGCATATAATAATAAAATGAATATATAGGAGAGTATAATAGAACCACTTGCATCGTTTTCTCTCGAGTTGTCGTGATTTTATACTTGAGTTTGATTTTATTAAGTATCATTTATTTCTCGAGTCTATTATTAATGTACGCACCTTATTTGCTAGGTTGTGGTTGTCGTGTTTTCGGGCATCTACTATCGTCGGCGATCTTCTTCAACTACTATAAGTACTAAGGTGAGTCTATAGCCTCGCTTTATACTAGTTATTAAATGATTTTAAACCCGCGAGGGGGAATACATGTTTTTATAAACTTAGAACACAAGATTTTTAATGGTATGCTTTGTCCCTCTATGAATGGACCCGTGGTTGCCTTTAAATTGCATTAAGTGATTGCCTTAGTTAAAGCCTCAATTATGGACAGTTAATTAACCTATGATGGGTTAACCGCTAGTACAATTAATAGATCTATGGGGGAAGCCGCCCCGGTTCAGTTTTTGTGGACTTGTCATAGAAGCTTAGGCCCGACCTCCACACTGTTTGAGCATATTGTATTGAGAAGTCAGGTATACGGCAATGTACCAATAATCTGGAGGTAACCGACAATTAATAAATCTCTCGTCTTATTAGACTGATATGGGAGTGTCTAAGGGCTCGGTTCCATGAGCTTATTGCAATTTATGCTATATACAATTATCATTGTTGATGCAAATTATTATTTGATGCTTATAAGCATGCCACAAACTTATAATCTTTGCTTGTGTTCAAATTGATTTCATAAACCTATAGATTCACTCGGCATTTTTGCTGATTGTTTTACTCACATGTATTTCAGGTAATCAAGAAGTGGAAGCTTGGAGGTCACGAGAATGAAGTTGTGCACTGCTATGTTGTTCAAACTCTTTGATTTATTTATCGTTCCATTTTTAAAACAAACTAATATGTTGTTTTAACTTATCTTTTGGTAACGATTACTTGGGACTACGCTACTCTGACAAATGTTTTAGGAACGTTAAATCTAAAACGTCTCTTTTCGAGTCGTTCTTTATAAATTATGTGTTGTTGTATCATTGTTTAGCACCCAAAGATGTATTCTGTTGCGTGTAAATTTGGGGGTGTTAAAACTAGTTTGAATTTTTCTTTATTTAGGTACTCATGACAGCTAATCATTTATTTGGTTGTGGATTGAGTTACTTACACTTGTTGAAGACTCATCTCCTTATGATCTCCAACATCATGGGATGATGATATCAAGATTGATGGATGTGATACTAGTCCTCGAAGATTTAGTATGCACTTTGGTCAAGCTCGGGTTTTGCATTAGTCCATAGAAGACTTGGGATTCACTTTGCGGCTAAGGTACGTTTTCGTCCTTTTACACGCCATTTGATCATTCTTTTAATCATTACTTGACTATGTGATTGATCTTGGCATCCTTGCCTTGACATTTATTTGTGCTATGTGATTCTATTCTTTCACTCTCTCAAACATTCATGGTATTAGATACTTGACTCACATAAGAGTTACAGAGTGAGTTAGTAGTAGCTTAAAGTATTAAGCATGATTTATATGGTTTGCAACTTAATACGGTCAGTAGGTCTTATATCATGTGCAATATGTGATTGAGCTTGTCTCTAAGTTGATTGATTAATCCTTTGAGATACAAAACTACATCATATGTTGTAGTTAGGATACTACTGTAACACCCGTGAAAGTGCCGTATGATGCTAAGTTATTGTCTCAAGAGCTGTTCAGTATGAGCATCTCTCGTAAGTTGAGGCTCACTTGTGGATGTGATATCCCGAGCCCAACGTCATTTATTTAATCCTATTTTACGTATATTTTTGAAATTTTTTAAGAATTTTTATCGTGGAATTATTTGACGGTTTAAGTTGAAACCAACGTTTGCGGTCGTAATTTAACGATTGACGATTTAAGAAGAACCGATAACGACTACGATACCGACGGATGCCCAAAACTTACATTTTATTATCGATTGATCGATATTTGAATTTTTCGAGATTTTATTTTTATTACGTGTTAAGTCGAGTCGGAACCATGTGTATATTTGTTTTGTGTGCGTTTGAACCATTTAAAAGTATTTTCAAGTGTTCGGGGCGAAACCCGACTCCCGTAAAATTTTAAAATCGACTACTAGTCATAATCCCGCTCTTTATATACTTGTTTGCCATTTAAGGCCAAAAGAAAGCCAAAATTGCACTTTGGTCCCTCCTAACTTTACAAAATAACCAACCAAACACACACTTCACAAAAATTCACTCCAAAAATTTCACTCCCTCCCTCCTTCTTCTCTCTATCTCACGGCAACACCACCACCACCTTAAACCACCATCAAAACTTGGTTTTTGACAAATCCAATCAAAGTCCCATGTTTATAACGTCAAGTTAAGTAAATCCCACCAATAAAATTTCACATGCAACAACCTTTTTTTAGATCTAATTTTGATTAATCTTGATAAAAACTATGATTTGATTTAATTAATCTCGTGGGGTTATGTTTAAATGTGTTTAGGAACACACTACTAAAATATTGGAGCATGGGAGATGTTTTCCCATGGTGATTTCAGCCCCAAACCCCACGGCACACATGGGGGTTTTGGTGTTCTTGAAGCTTTGATCCATTTTGTTCATGGTATGGTTCCATTTCTTTGTTATTAATATTTTATATATATTTAATTATATTGCATGTTTAGTTTTTGATGTGGGCTTTGAATAAGGATGAACATACAAGTGATTTAGGGTGTTTTGGTTTGATTAGGATGGTTAGTAGGTGATGTTAGGAGTATAGGAGTTGATGAAATTGGTCAAAATGATGTTTTAATATGATTTTGAAAGAGTCAATTTAGATCAGATTGTTTAAGGGTTATTTTCGTGGGTTTAAGTTTAAGTCCAGGTTGAGAAGATAGGATATTGTTGTAGAGCTTCTTTTTAGCTTCGATTCGGTATAAGGTAGAGCTTCTAACTCAAAACGAGTCAAAAGTTATGATATTTTAAAGTTTGAGGCGTACCGGGTGATGAAAATCACAAGTTACGGGTTTTTGTCAAAATATAGGTCGAATGTCTAGGATTGTAACTAGAGTTCTAAAAATGTTTGGGAGTTGTTCTCAGGCCCTAAACTTAGCGTTTCGAGTCTATTTTCATAATCAAGAGTCGGATTTTCAAATGGCATTGGTTAAGATGGTCAAAACGATCTTACGAGTCGAGTGTGCAAAACTGTCCGAATTTTGTACTTCAAAGATGTGTCGGGCAGAAGGTCTTAGGAGTGAAAACTTTTTATGAAATTTGGTGAGGGGTTTCTACATATTATAAGTGATTTTTACAAATTTTCTCAGATTTTTAGGAGTGGTCTAAGTGGGGTTAAACAGCCCGTACATTCGGTATGTACCGGCAGAGTTGTAAAATGCGCAATAATTCTAATAAAGTATAAAATGGTTCGTGTCTAGTAAATATCACTTGTATGGATTTTTGGCGTGAGTTTATATGAACCTTGAGTGTTCTTAATTATGTACATACAGTACTTGAAGGTACTTGAGTGTGTTGATTCATTACGTGTTTATTCGTTAGGTGTTGTATTTGATTTCCCGGGGCATCCTCATCGTCGGTGATCGTCTTCGTCTACGTCCTTGTTACTAGTACTTATGCTCCTATATCTCAAGGTGAGTCTATAGCCTCGCTCTTTACTTTATTCAAATGTTTTTAACCCGCGAGGGGGATACATGCTAATTTAAATGAAAATGAACATAAGTCTTGATTGATTGTTGGACCCGAATGTTGCCTCGAAATTGTGTTGAGTACCTAGTTGCAAAAGTCCCTAAATTCATGAACTATTAACTATTGTCCTGCCCTCGAGTAGGGGGAAATAGCCGCTTATACAATTTGTAGTACTACGGGGCTAACGACCCAATGCTAGCCGAGAAGCTGTACGTTGAGTAAGTTCTGCGGTAGATTATCTTGTATGAGAGATAAGGTATAATTGCAACTGATGCCTTTAGAAGGGGCACTGGTTTCATCTGAATCACGCCGGTAATTATTACGCGGGTGATTGAGTTAACGGATTAGTGTCATGAGCTTAAACACAATTGTCATATCCTTGAGTAATAGATTGTGAGTACGACAATGCTATTGAATGATCATGATTGGTTTTTAATACTTATGTTCAACTTATGATTTGATAAACCTATAGATTCGCTCAACCTTTGTGTTGACGATTTTAAGCATGTGTTTCAGGTAACCAAGATTGATAGTAGCGGAGCATGCGAGGATGGAAGTTGTGGTGGCTTGGCGGTCTACTTTGTTTTCCTCCCTTTTTGCACTTAAAAATTTTATACTATGTCATGTGAATGAAAATGTATTTTTGGGTTGAGATTCAGTGGGGACCTAAACGCAAACTCTGTATTGTATTCTTTTGGGGTTTGGAAAACAGTAGACATGTACATTTTAACTATGTTTAAATAATGTCAAGACTTTTACGTCTTTTGAGTCGTTTGATATATCTTGTGTGCGATGATAACTGTGTAGCACCCAAATGTTGTAGTTCCGCTGCGCATAGCATTTGTGGGGGTGTTACAGATTGGTATCAGAGCCATGAGTTATAGAGAACTAGGTCGTTTTGAAAAATCCTAAACTATAACTTTTGGTGTCGTAAGAAATTGTCCAAGCACACAACTATCCTGCATGGCTCCGATAAGAATTCTTTAGCATTGCATTATATTTTAGATGTATCCCTCAAACTAATATGAATTCCCTAAGTATTTAGTAAGTAAATACTTTGATATATATTGAGATATATTGTTGTGTACGTTGAGTACTTATTATCGTAATTTGCAAATTCCTGTAAAGATTATCGTATATGTTGCATGTAATTGGCATAACGGGCTACATTGCATTACATGGCAACACCGCGTTGTAATCCTACGTGTATGTAGGAATGGTTGTATGTATAAGTATGTATATACTATGGTATTTAAAGGCATTGCACGCGAAGCAGTGGTCCTTGGGAAATTATCGTACATTAAAATGCGGTTTTGTTGAGACTTCGGCTTAACCACTAGTTATCAATCCTGATAATTAATCTGCCGATCGAATAACCGAGTGTGAACCTCGTTTGATACTATATATACGTAAATGATGCTTCGTAACATATTTTATATCGACTAGATCGATCTCGATTGTCGTTATCGCACTATGATGTGTCATTTTTAGGACACCTTCTTTTTGGATCGTAAATTACTAACGTACTATTTTATTTCCTTTATTCCTTATGGGTTTGATATATTAGTTCGCGTAACTATAATATAGACAAAGTATAATCAACGATGCGTACATCGTAGCGACGAATCACATGTGTGTGTTATAAAATGTGGTTGAGGCGTGTTGCCATTTAATCATTGTTTACTATTCTACTTGAATTTAAAGATGTGTTTTAAAATAGACTGGCGTTGTGATCAATCGTGACAACTTAGAATTTGGTTGGTTTTTGTGTTAACTTTGTGGAGTACGATTTCGAGACTCATCCGAGGCCGATAACAACATTTAGTTGACATACGTATTCTCGTTCCATTTATTTCATTTTGTTTTGTTGATTCATTATTTTGAAGTTAATATTTTACATGACGAGGTCCGGCATTTGTGCAAGTTAAGTAAGCATCGAACTTTGTTGATTGAATGATTTAAACATAAAGTGTTTTATATATTTAATGTTTGGTGAATGAAACTTTCGGATAAAAATGACGTATGATGTGTTTTGTAACAAGTAAAATTCGTGTAGAGAACAAACGGACATTGTGAAATTATTTTCCTTCAACCTTGGTTGGTAAATCGTAATAAGTAATTATTATTACTCGTAAAATCCTTGTTTTTATATGTTAAAATTTGATACTAAAAGATTGTGATGAACTTGTTAAGAATTTGTTTAATTTAATTTGAAAACGGAGTTTATAATAAAATTTGCGATATGACTATTGAGTATATGTAGCTTCGGATTTGGTATGAATTAATTTTTGGGTCAATATAGTAAACTTTTGACGTATCTTGTAATATAAAACACGAGTAGAAGATGTGGACATGTGTTTTGGAGCTAGAGATTCTGTAAAATTGGTTTTACTTTAAACATAAGGTTATGTTTACGTATGTATTGGTATAAACTAGAACACATTACTTGTTGTATTGAATAAACTGGGTTAAAAATCGGAATGTACACTTTAAGTGAGAAATTATAACACTTGAAATAAATTTTAAACATTGATGAAATGTCATTGAAAATCATTCGTTTATTTAATTGTCGTTATAGAGAACCACTATGCATAATTCGATGATGCTTGTTTAAAATCGTTTGAAAAATCTTTCATTTTATTCCGCTGTGAGATGTGTTAATTTTAAAATCACTTGATAATGGGCTAATGATTAAAAGTTGAATTTTATATATATTTTGGAAATAATTGAAATAAGCATTTTGAACACCTACTTCATTATTATATTATCATATCATTATCATTAATTTTTGAGATTCAAGCCTCGACTAAAATCAGTAAGTATCCGAGATAATACCACGTGAAACCTCTTTATCATTTGAGTCGAATTACGCGAATATGATTTAACAAAACAGTTTTGGGGAAAACATGTGTGTAATAAAAGTCAAAGGTTGATTTTAAGAGTTAATTGGACTAGTTTGAGTCATGTTGGATACGTGTATATTTGTGATAATATAAGTCGTAATAATAAAAACGTAAAACTTGGAAAATTCTTACTACGTATGTTTTTGGTACTTAAGATATGAACATTAATGAGGTTTTGACACAAGTATGGAGATTTTCAAACCTAATGATTGGTCAATTATGATAACCGAGTCACCGCATCTACTAATATTAATAATTCCCGAGAGATTGAAATTTTTCCAGAAATGAAAGCGTTGTAAAGATTGGAAAATGAAAGGTATAAATTCTTTAATGGTGTAACACAAATTAAAAATGTGTAAATGTTCGGTTTTACAATGTACAAGGTAACACTAATTATTATACGCAACTGGATTACACAACACACGCCTACTTGTATATTATTTAATAAAGATGTATATGTAACGTTTTGAGTCACGATGGTTCGATCGTCCGACATCCCTTCTTTGATTTTGTGAGTCTGTATCTAAACATGAGTCGTCATGTGATTGTTCATTTTAATATTGTCTATGGTATGAAACCAATATTATTATATTTATTTTTGTGTCGCTACTTCGCTAGTACTTGATGATGAGGGTATGTCACCCGGTGTATTTTTGTCCCCTTCATGGACCCCACAATTTTTTTTTTCTCCTTTCGGTTAATGGAACCAAAAATTATGTATTTACTTGAATGATGCTATAAATCTTCATTAAATTGGCTATTTATTTATATTGAACAAAAGCGAGGAGGCGAAGCCGCTTTACCAAATTGTAGAGGTGAAAGAACTCGATCTTCCTGGTGAAAATTGTTTATAGTTAACCAAGTGATTATTCTTCTCTTCCCGTATACACTTCGTGGAATGTGTGTGCAACTCGAGACGATGGGAATTATGATCGTTGTTTTATTTTTATTTTTATTTTTGACGCTTGTGTTGATTTTCAACTTTCACTCCATGTATTCGTAGATCGCTGTTATTATCCTGAGACTTTTGTCATACATTTGAAGTATTTTCATTTCTAATGTAGTTAATTTCCGTTGGCAAATATATTGCTCGTTTACCTCGTTCGATCTCATTGATCTTAATTTTATTACTTGTTGTGCTTGCAGTGATCTTTAATCATGAACCACCTTACCGTTATTTTGTGAATAGTCTATTGTGAAAATAGGTATGAGTGTGTCAAATGTTTTGGTGAACTAAATGCAAATGGTGTCGATTTCTTTATTTAATTATTTATTTATTTTCCTCACAAAAAGGCAAAGTAAAAGTATGTTTCCAAAGTGGACGAAAAATGTTTGATGTGTTTCTTAAAACGATAGTAACAATATTTTCCCATTTCAAATTTCATTTCAAATGATTTAATTATTTTGAAGGCTAGGTCGAAAACTCCCATAGTCGTGTTTGGTATGTAATAATAATGTTTGTGTTGTCACTCGATCCTCAATTATGCACAGCTTAGCTAACTATGCATAATTCGGGAAGAGTCCTGTTTTGTTGGTTGTTGTTGCTTGATCCTCAAGTATGCATGATCTAGCTAGTTATGCATAGTTTTGGAAGGGCGATGTAGTTTCAAATAAATTGGTCATCTTTAAAAACCGGTAGTGTTTTTGATAAATGTTTGGATGAGAACGTTTTAAAAATGGTGGATCCTTATGCAAGTAATCGTATTTTCTTTGATTCTTAAAGAAAATTTTTGAATTTTCTTGTGTTCTTTGAAATCTTTTCTTCTGTTTGGCGTTGACTTAGTAAGTCACTGCGACCGAGTAATTTTGGAAAATGTTTTTATGAGTTGTGTGTAACGTGCGAATTTCATCGGAATCGCTAGGGCTTTGATGTAATACCAAAGGGGCTCGTACCGACACTGAGAAGAAATTTTAAACAAGAATAGAAGACTGCCAAAGTAGAGGAAAACCGAGTTTGAATAACTCTAAGTGAAATGACGAAGACTTCTCCTACATCAAATGTATCGTACTTTATTTATTATTCTTTTCTTGTTCTTTTGATATGACAACGACACGCGGTGAACTGTTGAAGTTTACCAACTGTGCATCAGTAATTGGAAGACAATTCCATTGTCGTTTTCGTTTATTTAAGTGAGGAATCCTCTTTGCTTGACTCAACCATCCTTGATTATCGATGGTTAAACGATAGATATCCCTAGTTGATGTTTTTGTGGTAAACCCTTGCCTTTTATGTATTTGTGTGGTAAGTAAGCTGGTCGAGTGATCGTAAGTTGTGAGAACTTGAGACGACATTGTCCAATAAAGTCCGATCATGGAGAACACGTGCCATGTAATGTATTTTTTTTTTTTTTTTTAACTGTGAACGATGATATTTATTAAGATTTTGACCACGTTTGGGACGGAAGTAAGATGGTATTCTTGTAGTATCTTTTGGGTATGGATCCGTGTGTGAGCACCCCACGATGACACATGTAAGTATTTTATTTCTTTTTGGATATGCATCCATAGCTAGCAAGCTCTTGAACCTTCTTTAACTTGCAATTTTCTTTTGACTGGACTCATCCGAGAATTATGTAAATATTCTTGTTTTATCTTGGCTTGGCTGATTAGCAAGCGTGGGTTAACTGATTGAACTGATTGGTTTAGCATGGTTTGGCTATGTTGCAAACATGTCGTAATATGGTTGTATGCGTTTCATAATGGCTTTTGTATTTGTTTGGATTGTGATGTCTTCGAGAGAGTTATGTATACGCCGAATGATTTCGTATCGATGAATTCGTTTTTGACGAAGTAGGGTTGTATGTACGTAATATCGTAATAAGGTGATTTGGTACGACTAGTATTGATTACTTCGTCTTTTATATTTTGAACGTTTTCTATGAGGTGATGTGCGACCCGTGTGATTTTCTTTGTGAGCAATTATTTTTTTTTATGAAATAATGAACCAAGTGAAAGGACGACTCGAATGTTGGAAAACGTACTCCGAACATGTGTGATTGATTTTGATAGTTGTGGAGAACGACACATGCCATTGGTAGTATCTTTGTACCACGACTTTTACCTTGATTAGCCTTGAAGCTGCGATATTTGAAGAATTATGTTGATGAAAATATAGACCGCGAGTTGGATGAAATGAAGTAGGAAAAAGTCAGTTGAATGGACCTGAAATGATTCGAGAGGCTACGGAAGAAATGGTGTAGATTAAGAATTATATGCTAACCGCGAGAAGCTGTGGAAAGAGATGTGTTGATACCCGTGGGAAGAATTTAGGGAAATTGAAGTGGAGATCATGGATCAAGATGGTAAGAGATTGAAGCAAGGCATAATACCCATGGTGAAGGTGTGATAGAACTCGAGACGTGAACCGAAGTCCACGTCGGAATGTGGAGACCTCTTTAGGAAGTAGTACCATCATCTTGCTAGTAGTACAAATGCGAGTATAAGAACCGGAGAGCGCCGGGACGTCGCTCCTTTAAGGAGGGGAGGATGTAACACCCGTGAAAGTACCGTATGATGCTAAGTTATTGTCTCAAGAGCTGTTCAGTATGAGCATCTCTCGTAAGTTGAGGCTCACTTGTGGATGTGATATCCCGAGCCCAACGTCATTTATTTAATCCTATTTTACGTATATTTTTGAAATTTTTTAAGAATTTTTATCGTGGAATTATTTGACGGTTTAAGTTGAAACCAACGTTTGCGGTCGTAATTTAACGATTGACGATTTAAGAAGAACCGATAACGACTACGATACCGACGGATGCCCAAAACTTACATTTTATTATCGATTGATCGATATTTGAATTTTTCGAGATTTTATTTTTATTACGTGTTAAGTCGAGTCGGAACCATGTGTATATTCGTTTTGTGTGCGTTTGAACCATTTAAAAGTATTTTCAAGTGTTCGGGGCGAAACCCGACTCCCGTAAAATTTTAAAATCGACTACTAGTCATAATCCCGCTCTTTATATACTTGTTTGCCATTTAAGGCCAAAAGAAAGCCAAAATTGCACTTTGGTCCCTCCTAACTTTACAAAATAACCAACCAAACACACACTTCACAAAAATTCACTCCAAAAATTTCACTCCCTCCCTCCTTCTTCTCTCTATCTCACGGCAACACCACCACCACCTTAAACCACCATCAAAACTTGGTTTTTGACAAATCCAATCAAAGTCCCATGTTTATAACGTCAAGTTAAGTAAATCCCACCAATAAAATTTCACATGCAACAACATTTTTTTTAGATCTAATTTTTGATTAATCTTGATAAAAACTATGATTTGATTTAATTAATCTCGTGGGGTTATGTTTAAATGTGTTTAGGAACACACTACTAAAATATTGGAGCATGGGAGATGTTTTCCCATGGTGATTTCAGCCCCAAACCCCACGGCACACATGGGGGTTTTGGTGTTCTTGAAGCTTTGATCCATTTTGTTCATGGTATGGTTCCATTTCTTTGTTATTAATATTTTATATATATTTAATTATATTGCATGTTTAGTTTTTGATGTGGGCTTTGAATAAGGATGAACATACAAGTGATTTAGGGTGTTTTGGTTTGATTAGGATGGTTAGTAGGTGATGTTAGGAGTATAGGAGTTGATGAAATTGGTCAAAATGATGTTTTAATATGATTTTGAAAGAGTCAATTTAGATCAGATTGTTTAAGGGTTATTTTCGTGGGTTTAAGTTTAAGTCCAGGTTGAGAAGATAGGATATTGTTGTAGAGCTTCTTTTTAGCTTCGATTCGGTATAAGGTAGAGCTTCTAACTCAAAACGAGTCAAAAGTTATGATATTTTAAAGTTTGAGGCGTACCGGGTGATGAAAATCACAAGTTACGGGTTTTTGTCAAAATATAGGTCGAATGTCTAGGATTGTAACTAGAGTTCTAAAAATGTTTGGGAGTTGTTCTCAGGCCCTAAACTTAGCGTTTCGAGTCTATTTTCATAATCAAGAGTCGGATTTTCAAATGGCATTGGTTAAGATGGTCAAAACGATCTTACGAGTCGAGTGTGCAAAACTGTCCGAATTTTGTACTTCAAAGATGTGTCGGGCAGAAGGTCTTAGGAGTGAAAACTTTTTATGAAATTTGGTGAGGGGTTTCTACATATTATAAGTGATTTTTACAAATTTTCTCAGATTTTTAGGAGTGATCTAAGTGGGGTGAAACAGCCCGTACATTCGGTATGTACCGGTAGAGTTGTAAAATGCGCAATAATTCTAATAAAGTATAAAATGGTTCGTGTCTAGTAAATATCACTTGTATGGATTTTTGGCGTGAGTTTATATGAACCTTGAGTGTTCTTAATTATGTACATACAGTCCTTGAAGGTACTTGAGTGTGTTGATTCATTACGTGTTTATTCGTTAGGTGTTGTATTTGATTTCCCGGGGCATCTTCATCGTCGGTGATCGTCTTCGTCTACGTCCTTGTTACTAGTACTTATGCTCCTATATCTCAAGGTGAGTCTATAGCCTCGCTCTTTACTTTATTCAAATGTTTTTAACCCGCGAGGGGGATACATGCTAATTTAAATGAAAATGAACATAAGTCTTGATTGATTGTTGGACCCGAATGTTGCCTCGAAATTGTGTTGAGTACCTAGTTGCAAAAGTCCCTAAATTCATGAACTATTAACTATTGTCCTGCCCTCGAGTAGGGGGAAATAGCCGCTTATACAATTTGTAGTACTACGGGGCTAACGACCCAATGCTAGCCGAGAAGCTGTACGTTGAGTAAGTTCTGCGGTAGATTATCTTGTATGAGAGATAAGGTATAATTGCAACTGATGCCTTTAGAAGGGGCACTGGTTTCATCTGAATCACGCCGGTAATTATTACGCGGGTGATTGAGTTAACGGATTAGTGTCATGAGCTTAAACACAATTGTCATATCCTTGAGTAATAGATTGTGAGTACGACAATGCTATTGAATGATCATGATTGGTTTTTAATACTTATGTTCAACTTAGGATTTGATAAATTTATAGATTCGCTCAACCTTTGTGTTGACGATTTTAAGCATGTGTTTCAGGTAACCAAGATTGATAGTAGCGGAGCATGCGAGGATGGAAGTTGTGGTGGCTTGGCGGTCTACTTTGTTTTCCTCCCTTTTTGCACTTAAAAATTTTATACTATGTCATGTGAATGAAAATGTATTTTTGGGTTGAGATTCAGTGGGGACCTAAATGCAAACTCTGTATTGTATTCTTTTGGGGTTTGGAAAACAGTAGACATGTACATTTTAACTATGTTTAAATAATGTCAAGACTTTTACGTCTTTTGAGTCGTTTGATATATCTTGTGTGCGATGATAACTGTGTAGCACCCAAATGTTGTAGTTCCGCTGCGCATAGCATTTGTGGGGGTGTTACAACTACACATTTGGAATTGAAATATTCCAAGGATATTGTCATTGTAACCCTAACAATGATATTTGTCCGATCACGTGGGAGACAAAGTGAATCTATATTTGTGCTCATGTTTTGTAAAAGTTTAAGAAATTTATTTATGAGTGTTTATATAACAAAAATAGCTTGGTATGGTTTATTACCAAAACCGTTTCGATTTACGCCGGAAAGGCACGTCTTAAACCACTATACATGACACAAGCTCTTCATTTCTAAAAATTGAAAATTGTTATTTATCTCTTGAGCATTGATACTTGTCTTTGATTCACTCCTCTTGGTTTATCTCTTCTCTTTTTTTGTTTACGAGTAGTCGTTTCTTTGTTTCAGTCTTTTTCGGTTTTGATTCCACTCTTAATCCTTCTTTAAGGCATTATATCCTAGTCTTGAAGTGGTCCAATGATTTTCCAAAGGCTTAATATATGTTTTAAGTATTTTAGAAAGACTTGGTTTGAAAAATTTCTTCGTCTTCACGGACAAAACATACGTTATGTCCGCGGTTCCTTAAATAGGTGTGGTGGCTATGGTGGTTCTTTATCAATAATGAGTCGCGCCCCACTAAGTCTAAAATAATATGGGTTTTATTATATGACACTTTTTCAAACACACCTCTTCATTCTTTCTGTTGTGGCTACGAGGGAACAAGAAAATCCACCATTAACAAGTTTCAAAACCTTCTAAATCACTCAAATTAATTTATTCCAAGACAAGGGTTTCACTCATCCTTCATCTAACATCGATTAATTGTAATTATCTTCATTCAATATCAATCAATTTGTTCAAGGGTTCTTGATTTCATAATTGTGGTTTTCGAAATTAAATTGAATTAGAACCAAATTAGGAATGTGGGTATGCATAGTTTTAGTGCTATGATTTATTATATTCATATTCCTTGTGATTTCACTAAAACTCACTTATAGAACAAATCTAAATTTCAATCAAACTAATTTGGTTTAATGATTGAATTGATATGAACCCTTGAACATATTGGTAATTGCATTATTATGCTTACCTAAAAAACGAATTTTGAAAACCAATGTTCAAATTCATGGTTGATTCACATAGTCCATATGCATTTTTCAAAAATGAATTTAGTATATTGTGAGCATAAGAATGATAAGGAATCATCATCTTTTGGTTAGTCAAGAAACTAATTAAACACATTCTTGTGGTTTTGATTTTTACTAATCTATATATAACAAAGAGTGATTGTGGAATTATTTTTGGTGTAATATAGGTACTTAATCATGCTTCGGAATATCAAAATGACCACCAAAAGATCGATTGTTATATGCCTAACCTTGTCGATACTTTTGAATCTGAAACACTAGCAAACACTCTTCATTCACTTCAATCCCGTTACTTTCCTGAGGGTCGTGTTGTCTATGGGGATATAGAGGAATACGGCTATACTCTACAAATGTTTAAGAATAATGGCTTTGATTGCTTGTTAAACATCAATGAGGTAATATATCACGAATTTATCTTAGAGTTCTTTAGCACTTTGTAGAAACTAGAAGGGGGGCTTGAATAGTTTCTCTCGGTTATGGTCCTAATTAAAATTCTCTCAAATAGGTTTGTTCCAAAAAAATATTTTACTTGAAAACTAGTTTCATAGTTGTTAGGTTCAATTCTATTGCATTAACAATATCCAGTGATAATGAAATGCAAAGCATATGTAAAGAGTAAGGAAAGAAGCAACCTAAAGTACGACACCAAGATTTATAGTGGTTCGGCAACGAAGCTCTATCCTCGTTCCTACTCCACTCCTAGAGTACACCTTACTCGAGATTTCCATTATATCAACAAGCTCCATTCTTGACGAAGAAAACCTTACAACGTCGCTTACATTATTTTCCGACACTAAGCTAAATGTCGAGACCTAATCTTAGCTAGGACTCACCATTTTCCGACACATGGCTAGATGTTGAGTTCTAATCGAAAGCTAGAAC
Organism: Glebionis coronaria; assembly: GCA_025667525.1. Taxonomy (NCBI): domain Eukaryota; kingdom Viridiplantae; phylum Streptophyta; class Magnoliopsida; order Asterales; family Asteraceae; genus Glebionis; species Glebionis coronaria. The sequence continues at coordinate 85,699,731 of CM046875.1, read as the reverse complement.
CAATCTTCGTCGCCCATCTTCTTTTCCAACACAAGGCTAGATGTCGAGTTCAAATCCAAAGCTAGAACCAATTTTCACAACTCTTCACTTTGAAGTTTAGTGAGAACTCACAAGACACATACACACATCACTTTATAGTTTAGTGAGAACTAACACACAGGACTTATTACAACTCAATAATACATATCCAAGTATACACATGTAACTTAGATCCACACAAGACAAATCCAAGTATACATATATACAATGGATTTACACAAGACTAATTCAAGTATCCACAGATACATTGGATTAACACAACATTAATCCAAGTATATGTAAATACATTAGATCTACATAAGACTCAAATATAAAATGATGAACATGACTAGATCTAAGGTAGGATGATATTCATCAAGGCTTCATCTTTAATCACATCACAGATGTGTGATCGATCTTCTATTTGGACAAGTAAAGAAGAGGATCAAGAGGATAATCATAAGTAAATATAATTAACACATTAAGTGATCTTACTAATGATTAGGATATAGAAAAGAGAAAAGAGGCGGAAAGAATGTCCATAAAGGTTCCTGGAAATGGAGATTTGATCCACTATTTATAGGAGACAAAAACCAACGGCTCTGTGCATGCGGTTCTTTAATTGTTACGCGGTTCCTTATCAATAAAGAGCCGCATGCCTATTTGGGGAACCGCCCAGAGTAGACTAAGCTCGCTTTTGTTTTTTAGTGGGGAAATGTTATCTAAGGTAATATTTACCTTCAAAGGATATTCCTATTGCATTTGGAATATGTCATATTCAAATTTCCATTTTTCATTTTAATAAAACATATCTTAGAAATAAAGTTTATTAAAATCTTTTATTACATTTGCCAAAATGTGAGTTTTGAGGTTAATCACTTTCTATGATCACTAAACATGATTAAGATATGTTTGTGTAAGACTTAAATGATTATTACCTTTATGACAGTGTTTGTTGAATAATTCGTCTTACGATTGTCTTTGACGATAAATGTCTTTATACTTTGTCCTGATCAAAACTAAAAAAAACTAGTTAACACTAATAATGTTTTTAGGCATTGCTTGCATTAACAATCTCTCCCTTTTTTATTACGACAAACTATAAACTCGTTTATGTAATATACAAAAGTTTTCGAATTATTAACGAGTTTATCACTATCATTTCTCCCCCTTTGTCGAAGCAAAAAGGTTAGCACAATTCTTTGAAGAAGAGAATAATCGACTTTGCTAGTAGCTCCCCCTTGGTGCTTATTCCCCCTAGCGTGGGGCACCAATAGATAGAACTAAGGTGACAAGCTACATACAAAAGTTAGTGGAAAGAAAAGAAGCACCAATGTATAAACTATAGTCACTACCTACTAAGTAACTTGAGAGTGGGGAAGAAAAAAATCTCAAATTAGAAGTAAATATTTGCTAAGTATGTCTAAGGAGGGTGTTTTGGAAAAATCAATGTACAATTAGAGGAATAAAGGTAGAAAAGAAACATTCATACTAATTGTAATGATAATATGTCAAATGGTTAAAAACTTAGAATTGTTGGAGTCACCCAAAAACAATTATAGATTTTAACCATGATCAACTCTTAACAATATGTGTGATAAAGAATTAGCAAAACAAGAAATAACACACATAGCAATCATATTACAAAAATATGAGTGAACATACAAGAAAAATATGAATATTAAACCAAGAAATATTGAAAATAAAAAACAAAAGCAAAAACTATTCTAGTAAAGATTGCTTAGATTTTTATTTGACTCAAACAATTAGAACACAAAGTGTGCTTTGATTGGTAAAATAAGACAACGAGACATCATTCGAAGATTTGCTCACGGGAACAAATACTTCGAGGGGAGGTCGAGTGAAAAGAAATTCAAGAAAATTTAACTTCTCATAGACATGAGCAAGTTCAATTTTTTTGAAATCGACAACACACACACGAGCTTCCATGATGCAAAATAAAGTCGTTTGATGGGGGAGGGCCATCATAGTAAAAAGGTGGTGGTGGAGAAGGAGATTGAGGATAAAAGAGGTTTTCACAATGCCAAAAAGGTTAGGGAAAGAAGAAAGGTCATTGAGGTGAGGTATGTTGTAAGGTTTAGGTGGTGGGGGAAGAGCTTCTCTTTCTCGGGTAATTAGATTGATTGAGAAATTAACATTCCAATATTCAATAGGAGAGAAAGTACAAGTCTTGCAAGGTTTGGGAGAAGAGAAATCATAATGATCCTTATTCTTCTTGATCCTAACGGGTCGAACCGATATTTTCGGTTTATTAGAATGCTTAGAAGAAGAAGCTTTGGGTTTAGAAGGTTGTGACAAAGATATGTCAAGGTTAAGATTAGAAGAATAAGAAGACATTGTGAGGGATGAGAAAGAGAAATCCCAAAATGAGAAGATTTAAAGAAAATAGACAAGGTAAGGAATAAAAAGAAAACTAAAAGGTTTCAAGGAATGTTTAACCAAAATAGGCAAACAAAGAATCTTGAAAAATACTCAGGTCAAAGAAGAAAGGCCAAAAAATGAGCCAGAAGTTGGCTACTGTTCGCGGTTCCTTAAAGGAACCGGCAGTTCGATATAAATATCGAGTCGCGCGGCAATTAATGAGCCGCCGGTGGACAAAGAAATCCCATTTTTGAAATATTTTGAGAAAAGACTAGACTTTTTCAAATTTAAGCAAATCTTTGATTTTTACCTCTAATAGCACTAGGTTATCCTTTGGTTGCACAAAGGGCAACACACTCATAAAGAGTGTCTTGACAAAGGGTGACAAAATATTTAAATAACATTTTGAACCAATTTTAGTCAAGTTTTAGAGGTTATGATAGATTAAGGTTCAGTTTTAATTAAATTGAAGTTGATTAGTGTGAGAGCACATAGGTTGAAACACACAAAGACTTAATCTATTAAACATCTCCATAAAGAACTCGTGAAGGAAAAGGAAATACAAGAAAAAAATAACAACTAACTATTACAAAGTTAGTTACACTAGTTTTTGATTTGATCATCATTCTTGGCTTGATTTTTCTCGAAGAAACATTTTAAAAATCATCATCATTCATATCCTAGGAGGAGGAGGATTGGTGAACAAAGTTAGCAAGAAATCTTGCAACCTCCTATTAAGACCAAACATCTCCATTCTTAGGTTTTGAATGATGTAGTTATTATAGAGGCAACATGGACAATTAGTTCCATGAGCTTTAAGAAAAGCAAAAAAGTAAGGATCACCCGTGAAGTTAAAAATGGAAACACCCAAAGGTGGAGTGTTAGGAGGAGGAGAGGGCATGATGTCCAATGATGAGATGGGTGAATTTGGTGGGGTGAAAGGTGAGGTTAGCAAGGGCTCAACAGTGTCATTCTCAAAAGGAATGCTTTGAAGAGGTTGAGGGTTCACATCCAAGAGAGGGATACGAGTGAAAGGTGAGGATAACTCATTTATTCTTGATTGGAATAAGGAAGAGGTGGAACCATGGGAAGGGTTAGCACCATGAGTTGAACTACTCTTGCATGGAGCAAGAGGTGGTGAGGGTGATGAAGAAATGAGAATAGGAGATATCTCATTCTTGGATGTAAGAAAAGATGAAGAACCTTGTTTAGGCATCTTGATCTTAATCTTAAGGTTTCTTTTGGTAGTAGAGTGTTTGGAGGAGTTTGATGATCTTGTGGACATCATGGTTGTATATCAAGGTTTAGAATAAGGCTTAGAGGATGAAGAAGAAGAATAAGAAAGAGAGGTTTAAGAAGGAGGTGGGATGATCCAAACTATTAATGTGTTAAAATTCATTTTGGTGGATAATGAAACATGCTAGGCTTAATTGGGAAAAAGCTTGTTTTTAGCAAAAATTTCATCAATGTTTACAAAGATTTAGAGAAAACAGTGTAAAGCAGAGATGATTTCGAAGACAAAACCTGCGGTTCTCTAAATAAAGGCGCGGTTCTTTATAACTAAGGAACCGCCCATAATTATTGAGCCGCGGGCAGAGACCTTCAAAAAGAAGACTTCCAGCATTTTTCACAAGCCCAGATTTTAAGCAAAGGTTTTACAAGCCAAGATAGATTACTAACCAAAATCTAAATAGCCAACTAACACATAATTGCACAAAGTCAAGTAAATCGATAGTTCGATAACATGAACACATAAGGATTAAAATAGTAGTCAATCCAAACACAAAGTATCAGTAGTATAAACCAAAGTCTAAATGCAAGAAATTTAAACAAGTATAATGAAAAGAAGAAATATCCAACATTACACTAATGTTAACAATGATGTCAACAAACCAAATGCTTCACTTGATAATCACTTCTTTTTCTTCCCAAGATTCTTGATCATTTTCCTTAAAGCCTTGAATGAACTCCTTGACTCCGTAAGATGATCGTACAACTCCCCTCGAGTTTTAAGGTTAGACCGGTAGACATCCTCAAGTCCGAAGTTATCCACAAAAGGCTTGAAGAGAAATAAGGAGGAGGATTAATTTGGTTCAACCCATCCATGAAAGTGTTTATAGATGGGTCGGAGTCACTCGAAGAAACAAAATAGGTATTTGTGGCTCAATATCAATATTGAGTCGCTAGCCCATTTATTGAGTCACACCTAGAGAGTTGTTGCTCCTTGTCCCCTATAAATAATGGATCATATTTTTATTTTCAAGAGAGCCTTTTTGGACAGTTTTCTACTTCTTATCTTCTTTCTATATTTCCAATCATTAGTAAATGATCACTTAATTTGTTATGTATGTTTAGTTATGATTATCCTCTTGATCCCCTTCCTTACTTGTCCAAAGAGACAATCACTCACACATTTGTGATGTGATAAAAAAATGAAGCCTTTATGAAGATCATCCTTTCTTAGATCTAGTCATGTTCATCAATTTGTTTATTTGAGGTCTTGTGTAGATCCAATGTATTTGTGTATACTTGGATTAGTCTTGTGTAAATCCAATGTATATGTGTATACTTGGATTAGTCTTGTGTAGATCCAAGTTATATGTGTATACTTGGATGTGTCTTGTGTTGTAACGAGTCTTGTGTGTTAGTTCTCACTAAACTACAAAGTGATGTGATTGTGTGTATGTGTCTTGTGAGTTCTCACTTAACTTGAAAGTGAAGAGTTGTGAAGATTGTTTCTAGCTTTGGATTAGGACTCTACATCTAGCCTTTTGTCGGAAAAGAAGATGGACGACGAAGATTGGTTCTAGCTTTGGATTAGAACTCGACATCTAGCCTTGTGTCAGAAAATGTGAAGTGGGCGAGGTGTGTAGATTCGTTGCCGGACCACTATAAATCTTGGTGTCTTGCCTTAGGTTGCTTCTTTCCTTACTCTTTACTTACTTATATTTACTTTCATGCATCACATTTTCATAATCACTAAATATAGCAAATGGTTTGGAAATTGACTTAACAACTATGAAACTAGTTTTCAAGTAAAAGGTAAATTTGGGACAAACCTAATTTTTAATTATGACCTTAATCATAGAAACTATTCAACCCCCTTCTAGTTTCTACACATTGTAAACCCTAATTAGGGTTTTCGGTGATTTTTTCCAAGAGTCTTGTAACGTCTATAAACCGATCCTTACGTGATCCTAATTAGGGTTTTGGATCTAGGGTTTCTAGTTACAAGATAATTTCCAAAGTTTGTTTGAAGTGAAGCTACCACTAGCATCGTAGTGATTGTTCGTTTGACGTGTTGTGTGAGCAAACGATATAGACGGTTATTTTACCGTTAAAATTCAAGATCAAGTTCAAGCTACTTAAATTTATTTATTCAATTAATTAAGGTTGGTTTTAATTGTTTTATTTATGTGTGCTATATTAGATCCATTCCATTGCGTACTCGTAGTTAATGGTTTAACCGTTTAACTAGTTACAAAATCCCAACACTGGCATCACAAGTCATCGTATGACATTCATGGGTTACACATGGAATGAACACGTCAATTCCGCTTAAACTCGCTTTATTTACTTTTCTATGGCAATTAAATGCATCCTTGCCATAAAGATTTAATATTGATCTAGATTTATTAAAAGTGGGTAGGTTTAATTGAATTGGCTAATAAATTATGAGTGCTTTATTATCTGTCAAAGACTTTCGCAAATCACTTTTGTGATTCTTGCAAGTCACCAAGTACCTTGCTCAAAAATTTGGTGAGGGTCTTTGGTCCTCAATTTAGGGAAGACTCATTCGTGACTTGGATCTTATATGTTACTACTTTCATATAGAGTCTATCTTCACCTCTACCCCTTTTCTGTTTGTTTTATGTGCTTATATGTTTTCCATTACAAATTGCAAAAATATAATTAAGTTAAATTCTAGTAATCATAAAAGACGGATCTACACTTATATCGAAACTAGCTTTAAAATTATGTCACATTAATTACACCTAATTTTCCTTGCGTATCGGCTACGTGTTATTACAACTCGGTTTTTGAACAAAAATTAATATGGCTTCTGAGCAAAGCAGCTCTGAACCCGCACTTCATGAAATGGGACCCAGTAACATTAGCTCTGGTCTTGTCTCAAATAACCCTTCTTCATCATCATTTACACCACCTTCTAGGAATGAATGAGATACGTTGTTTCAACCGTTCTTTAATGAATTCTTTACTCCTCCAAGTATTGTTGCTCAAGAACCTGAAGTAATAGCTCCGGTCAACGAAGTTGTCGCTCCAGCAACCGAAGCACAATCAAATACGTCTACACCTACAATTGGTCAAGATTTACTGTCAACGAGTAATTCTCAACCAACAACCGAATCAACTACCCATGTCATACCTATTGATGATGAAGAGAATGATGATGATCACAATTTAGAATTCGCTCAAATGCGTGAACTTCCATTCTTTGGTGTATCAATTCCCGACTTTAATCAAGCCGGGTCGTCCACCTCAGAGGAACCTCCTACTACGGTTTACTCCAATCCACGGATTTGTGAACATGACAGCAAGTGGACAAAGGATCATCCTATAGATTCTATTATTGGTGACCCTAATCGTCCGGTATCCACACGAAGTTAGTTACAAGAAAGTGCAATGTTTTGTCATTTTGATGCTTTTCTCAGTGAAGTTGAACCTAAGACATGGCAACAAGCATTTACCCAATCTTGTTGGATAAAAGCTATGCAAGAAGAACTTAATGAATTTATACGTCTTGATGTATGGGAACTTGTCCCATGCCTGGATCAAGTGTAGTTATTCACTTTGAAATGGGTTTACAAGGTGAAACTCGACGAGTTAGGCGGAATATTGAAGAACAAAGCTCGACTAGTAGCTCGTGGATACAAGCAGTTATTGGGCATCGACTTTATGGAATCCTTTGCACATGTTGCCCGTTTGGAAGCTATTAGACTATTCCTTGCTTATGCAACCCACATGAATATGATCGTCTATCAGATGGATGTGAAGACGGCATTTCTTAATGGTGAAATCAAGGAAGAGGTCTATGTTCAACAGCCGTATGGTTTTGTGAACTCTAAATATCCTAATCATGTGTACAAGCTTAAGAAGGCTCTCTATGGGTTGAAGCAAGCTCCACGCGCATGGTATGATCTATTGTCACAATTCCTCATTACGCAGGGCTTCGCTAAAGGCAAGGTGGATCCCACGTTGTTCATTATAATACGAGGTAAAGATATGATTATGGTACAAATATATGTTGATGATATTATATTTGCTGCCTCGACCCAAACCTTATCCGATGAGTTTGGGACACTCATGTCTTCTAAGTTTAAGATGTCAATGATGGGCAATGTCTCATTCTTCTTAGGACTTCAGATATCTCAGAGTCCCAGAGGCATATTTATCAATCAATCCAAGTATTCCCTGAATCTCTTAAGAAATATAAGATGGAATCTTGCAACCCCATGGATACTCCAATGGTGGAACGAACTAAGCTTGATGCAGATCCACATGGAGTTGCCGTTGATCCGACAGTGTATCGTGGAATGATCAGTACCCTTCTGTATATCACAGCTAGTCGAACTAATCTTTAATTTGCAATATGTATGTGTGCTCGGTATCAAACTAGGCCTACTGAGTTACACTTAGCATATGTTAAACAGATCTTTCGGTATCTTAAAGAAACCATTAATCGGGGACTTTGGTATTCGAAGGACTCTTCGATTGCACTAATGGCATATGTAGATGCGGATCACGCGGGTTGTCAAGATACAAGGCGTAGCACGAGTGAAACTTTGCAACTACTAGGAGATCGACTAATCAGTTGGGCATCTAAAAGGCAGAAAAGCGCTGCAATTTCAAGTACGGAAGCAGAATACATAGCTATGTCCGGTTGCTGTGCTCAAATTCTTTGGATGAGATCGCAATTAACCGACTATGGTCTAGGTTTCAACAAGATTTCGATGTACTCCGACAACAAAAGTGCAATTGCCTAATGCTGCAACAATGTTCAATTCTCCCAGTCGAAGCATATTGACATTCGCTACCACTTCATCAAGAAGCAAGTGGAAAATGGAGTGATCGAGCTTTACTGTCCGATCTGAGTATCAATTGGCGGATATTTTCACAAAGGCTTTAGATCGCGCTCGAATGGAATTTTTGGCCGACAAGCTAGGTTTGAGAACATTCTCGCCTGAGACTCTAAAGGAATTGGTAGATGGAGCGAAAGAATAGTGGCGGTAAACTATTCTCCGTAGTGATCATCTGTATATATTGTTTATATTTTTATCCATAAAAGCAAAATACAAAAATACAAAACCATATAAAAACCATAAAAATTGAAAAATTTAGAAAAATCCAAAAATATTTTTTATTTTATTTTTCAAAGGCATGTCTTTTGGGACAATAATATTTACGGCCTTAGAAATGTTGATTAGTATTGACACGGCGCCATAAATAGAGTTCGTACAAAAGTTCCATGCCTATATGGTTTGTAGTTATTTCAGACTGCAACCAGTTTTTTCTTATCCTACACTATGAAACTTGATTTTATTATAAGTTAATTGTTTTGCGAAATCATATTGTCACTCGAGTTGGGCTTACACCGTAATGATGACTTATAAACTATCTTCTCAACGACGTGATTTGCAAAATTAACTTTCTTGTGATTTTAATTACAACACCGTTTTGTGTTTTACTAATGATGGTATTACTACTACACTTTTGTGTTTTAGTCAAACCATCTACGGTTTGAATGATCTTTAATTTTCTCTAGTGTCGTATAGATGTTTCAGCATTTATTTGATAATTATTCCAAGCACTTGTGTCTTCGGACACATGAAGAATCGGATATAGGGTTTGATCATTTTTTAATCTTTTCCCGCGGTAAATCACACCTAAAAATTAAGTTGACAAAAAGTTTTTCTTAACTTGTGCTAAAAGATGATTGCATGCATCTTTTACACACTTTTGACATTTGTATTCAAAATTTATGTGATACTTACTTGAATTTTTAAGTCTTTTCCATCCAATCTTTAGCACTTGCAATTAGTTTTTGTTATATGGTCAGACCTGGGATGAATTCCAACCTAAAGCAAATTTTATCATAGGTCGGATCTATGTCAATTTATGCATGCTTCACTTGGTATGAATTAAATTGAATTCCCGGTCAGATTCAAAATCCGAGGCATGAGATGTGGTGAAACATACTCATGAACCTATTATTTGTGGAACAAGTTTGATTGAGATGTTCATTAGTACTCGTAAAGAGTTGTGAGAACATCCCCTTCAAACACTCTACAACAAATAGATTTTCATGAGTCGCCTCATACCACTATGAGTTGCACTTGTAATGCAATGAACGCTCGACGCTTACCTCTTGCCCTAATTATTATTAGTTGGTCGGACCTCTAATATTAAGTGGGAGTGTAAGTAGAATCTTAGTCTCATAATGATTAATTGGTTAGTTAATTCTTTTGAGAATGTAATTATCAAAAATACTAATCGTTTGAACTTTTACTTTTTAGATGAATAATTAAAATTATTTCTTAAACATTTCGGTTGTTAAGTCCTTCCTAGAGAAAATGAAATTGACTAAAAGCAACTTCGTCGACTGCCATCGCGCTCTTTGGATCGCGTTGGAGACCGACGATTTGTTAACTTACCTTGAGTTGCCTATTTTTGAGCTTCAATACGTTACTCCTGGTTTCCAAGGCCCTGAACCTAACCCCGATAATCATAATATATGGCTAAAGTGGTCTAGGTAAATTGGAGGCCTTATGCTCATGACCATGTCCCTGAACTCCAGAAAAATCTAAAGGCCGTGGTGCTTATGCTATTATGGAAGAACTAAATACTATGTTCTGCCAACAAGCAGATCAGGAACTCCTTGTCTACATGAAGAAGGACAATTTGTGAGCTCCTATGTTCTAAAGATAAAGGTCTACATAGAGAATTTGGAACGTCTCAGTCACCCTATGTTACTAAAACTTGCGGTAAGCCTAATTTTGGTCTCACTTAGGAAGGATTATGACATATTCGTGCAAGATTACAATATGCATGGCTCGGGGAAGACAATATCTGAGTTGCACGCTGTTAGAAATACGTTTTAATGTATATTAGAAGTATCGGTCACTCCACAATATGATTTATGTTGTAATAGCTCGTAGTTAACAATTAGTTAAATGTTACTTATTAAGTTAAGTAAGAACCGGTCCATGGGCTTGTCATGGACCGGCCAAGCCCAATGTTTGCTTGGAGTATAAATACCCCTTTCCACCATGGAAAGGGGTTGGTTGTTGTTCATGTTTTCATATTAATAAAGACACATTTTCTCTCACTTTCTCTCTCTAGTTTCTCTCACTAGAAAACATCAACCCACTTCATAGATTCAAAGGTTATCAATATTTTACACACACCATGATCAAATTACATGAGAAAACGTTGCCAAAGAAGGTTGCACCTACTTAATATGCTATTAAAGTAGGAAGGATCCAAAAGCCTAATAAGGTTAAACCGTCTAATGCTGTAAAGGGTAAGAATCAAGGCAAAGGAAAGAAAGTTACAAACTTTACTCCTAGAGCCAAGATTCCCCCTCTACCAAAGAAAGAGAATCCTGCTAAGGACGCCATCTGACACGAATGTGGTGGAGAGGGGTATTGGAGAAGGAACTGTCTTGTGTATCTTACTGAGTTGTTGAAGAAAAAGAAGTTATCTCATGAAACTAGCACTTTGGTATCTTCACTATAAAACTCTTTACTTTTCCTAATAAATTTTGTGTTTATGACATTGGTTGTGGTACTCACATCCGTAATACTACTCATGGACTAAGGGGAAGTAGGAAGCTGAAGCCAGGAGCTTTGAGTTTGTACACCGGCAATGGTCATTGTGCAGCTGTTGAAGCCATTGGTGTTTTTCATTTATGTCTCCCAAGTGGATTAGTAGTTATTTTGAAGAATTGTCATTATGCACCTTCTATTTTTAGAGGGATTATTTCAGTTTATGACGATGGTCTTTTTAACCGTTTGAGAATGATGCAATAATATATGTTTCAAAAGATAATATGTTTTATTTATGTGCAATTCCTCATGATGAAATTTATGAAATTGATATGTGTGATTCTAATACGAATGATAGTTCTATTTATGCTGTTAGTAACAAAAGAGCCAAGTCTAACGTAGACTATACACTCTTATGGCATTGTCGCCTTGGGCATATAAGCAAAAAGCGCATTAAGTAATTACAAATTGATGGATTGCTTAAATAAAACGATGATGATTCCTTTGACAAGTGTGTTTCTTTTTTATCTAGAAAGATGACACGTAAACCTTATTCACATCAAGTGGAGAGGGCTAAAGATCTACTTGGACTAATACACATCGATGTATGCGGCCTATTTAGAACCATGTCAAGACAAGGTGCAAGCTACTTCGTCACTTTCACTAACAACTTTAGTCGTTATGGTTATGTCTACTTGCTGAAGCATAAACATGAAGTGTTTGAAACATTTAAAGTGTCTTAAAAGAAAGTAGAAAATCAACTCGGTAAAACCATAAAAGCACGTAATGATTGTGAAGGTGAATTTATGAGTTATGAGTTTTTGGATCATCTTAAGGAACATGTGATTATCGCCCATAGAACTCCTCCATATACACCACAACACAATGGTGTGTCTAAGAGGAGGAATAAAACCCTACTAGATATGGGTTGCTCCATGATGGCTCAAACAACTCTTCCAAAGTCCTTTTGGGATTATGCTCTTGAGTCTGATGCATGCATACTCAATATGGTTCCAACTAAGAAGGTTGAAAAGCAGTGGTGGAACTAGGAAATTGAAACGTGGGGGCAATTTTTTTTTGGGCAATTGTGAGGTGAAAAAGACATGAATTGGAACGAAAAATCGAGTATCTTACTTAAGCATGAAGAATTTATAAGTTTTGGAGTGTTAAAAGTTGGACTTTAGTGTGTGAGTGGGGGGCATTTTGTATTTCGAGTGGGGGGGCAATATTAAAAAAACGCTCAAAATTACATTAAAATTTCATCGTATCGGGCTAGCAATGGGGGCGCCGCCCCCCACAGTTACTATATGGATCCGCCCCTCTTGAAAAGACACCATACAAAGTATGGTATAGGCAAGCCCCTAAGTTGTCTTACTTAAAGGTCTGGGGATATGAGGCTCTTGTTAAGCGTGATACACTTAATAAACTTGACAAACTTAAACCTAGATCCGTTAAGTGTATCTTTGTCGGATACCCAAAGGAAACAATGGGTTACTCCTTCTACTACCCACCCGAGAACAAAGTTATGGTTGCTCATAATGCTGAATTCCTAGAGAGCAATCTTATGAATCAAGAACAAGAGGGAGTTTAGGATATCTTGAAGTAATTCACTAAACGTTCTGTTCGTTTACAACCATACTCCTACTAATAACAACAAAATTTAAAACTAACTGGGCTAGCTAGTTAACCATCAAAAGTGTTCTTAAAAAAGTTGTTACTATATACGAGAGGTATCAAATGAGAATTTTTATTCAAAGTAAAAATCTTAAATGTGTTGATTCAAGACCGACAAAAACGAATATTACTAATTATTATTCGAAAATTACAAGAATTACTTTCTGAATAAAAATACTCTATAAATCAAAAGTGTAAGGGGCCGTTTGGTTCAAGATATTAAAATTCTGGAATTCTAAATTCTAGTATATTAAAATTCCTCAGAATTTAAAATTCTAGAATTTAAAATGCCTAAGCCTGTTTGGTTGACAGAATTTATAATTTTTTGAAATCTTGATTTTAGGTTGAACCAATTAACGAATAAATATTTTTTTATATATATTTTCTATTTAAAAGATTAAAATTCGAATTTTCGCATTTTATATAAATTTTAAAAAATTTATATAAATTTTATAAAAAATATATAATAATTTTATTTAAAATTTATAAAAATATATATATAAATATTATAAGAATTTATATAAATTTTATAAAAGCATTATATAAATTTTTTAAATTCTTATACAAAATTTATAAAAAGTTTATAAAAATTTTATAAAAATATATATATAAACCTTATAAAAAGTTTATATATTATAAAAAAAATCATAAATTTTATAAAAAAAATTATATAAATATTATAAAAGAATTCATTAAGTTTTATAAAAATTTAATAAAATTTTAAAAAAAGTTTATATAAATTTTATAAAAATCTTATAAAAAACTTATATAAATTTTATATAAGTTTTATATAAAAATTCATTAAAATTTTTAAAAAATAATTTAATTTTATAAAATAAATTATATATATTTTATAAAAAATTCATTAATTTTATAAAAAAAGTATTTAAATTTTTTAAGAAATTTCAATAAATTTTATAAAATTTATATATATATTTCATAAAAAAATTCTATATAAATATTTACTTAAATTTATATAAATTTTATAAATTTTATATAAATTTTTAAAATTTTATAATTTTTTATTTAAACATAAAAACCGAAATAATAACGACAAGAAAAAAAGTTTATGAAAAATAATTTTCAAGTAAATTAAAATTCCTCACTTTTTGGAGGAATTCTAATATCCCTCATTTTGGGAATTCAAAGAATTTTAAAATTCTTTTTTATTATACCAAACACAATATTTTGGGATATTAAAATATAAAAATTTTGAATATCCCCAATATCCTTGAATATCCCAACCAAACGGCACCTAAGAGAAATGAGAGAAGATGGGCTAATTGACAAAGCCCAAACTCAAACTTATACACCACACTACTATACAAATGGCGGGAGCTCATAATTTATCTTTTCTCACCCAATCTAAAAAAAAAATATCCCTAAAAACACTACTTTTACATCTATTTATCTCACTACTAAAAAAAAAAAAAACACACACACACTCACTTAAACATAAACCCCCTTTTTTTATTTATTACTACTACAACACCCCGATCAATCAATCAGATTCACACACAACCCAACCTAGGGTTTACTCCATCACAATCAAAATTGAATACCGAAAATAAGGGGGTTTTGTTAGGTTCAGGTTTAATTGAACGATGGAAGCTGCCGTGGCGGCGCGTGGTGTTTCCATGACTATGCCGTCTTCTCAATCTCAGTCTAGTAGGAAGGAGTGGCGCGTCGTTAATGATCTTGATCATACTCTTAATCATAACTCTGAGGTTGTTTTTTTTTGTTTTAATTTTATCTTAGGGTTAGGGTTTTATCTATATATTTAGTTTAATTAGTTTAATGAATTTGTTCGCAACCGTGTCGAAAATGTTGTTGTTTTTGTGTGTATCATTGCGGGTAAGGTTATTTTGGGTTTATGAGCTTCTTATCTCATTTCGGCTTATGTTTTGTAAGGCGCGTTTTTCAGCTAATTTTGAAACTTATGGTTTTGTATAACAAGCGTAGGTAAGGGGACGAGTTTTACTGCGGGTGTTTGTTTAAGCTTGGCTTTATGAGCTTCTTATCTCATTTTGGCTTATATTTTGTAAGGCGCGTTTTTCAGCTAATTTTGAAACTTATGATTTTGTGTAAGCTTGTTATGGTATAACAATCGTAGATAAGTGGAGTTAATGATCTTGATCATACTTATAATCATAACTCTGAGGTTGTTTATTTGTTTGGTTTCATCGTTTTAATTTTAATTTAATGTTAGGGTTAGGGTTTTATATGTATTTACTATTTAGTTAACTGTCGTTTGTTCGCGACGGTGGCGAAAATGTTGTTATTTTTTTTTGTGAAAGGGTTTGAACTAATTGTCTTTATTTTATTTTAATGTAGGAAATTTTAAGGTTGCATATTGTGTGTATCATCGTGGGTGTTTGTTTAAGGTTATTGTTGGGTTTATGAGTTTTTTTTTATCTCATTTCTACGTGTATTTTGTAAGCCGCGTTTTTCAGCTTATTTCTGTGTAGATAAGCGGATGAGATTCAAAATAAGTTGGAAAAATGGGCTTATAAAATATAAGCTGAAATGAGATGATAAGCTCAAAAGCCCAAAATAAGTTTAAAGAAACATCTGCTATGAGACACACAATGGGTAAGTTTGCTTATTGTGTGTATCATCGCAGGTGTTTCTTTAAGTTTATTATCTCATAGTATGTTTTGTCAGCCGCGTTTTTCAGCTAATTTTGAAACTTACGGGTTTGTGTAAGCTTGTTATGGTATAACATGTTATGGTATAACATGTTATGGTATAACATGTTATGGTATAACATGTTATGGTATAACGAGCGTGGATAAGGGGATGAGTTTCAAAATAAGATGGAAAATTGGGCTTCTGAAATACAAGTCAAAATGAGATGATAAGCTCAAAAGCCAAAAATTAAGCTTAAACAAACACCTGCAATGATACACACAATGGGTAAAGATCGATACTTGTTTGAATTGTTATTCCTTTCTTAAAATATGTAGCTGTGTGTGAGGTTTTAGGGGCGAAAATGTTGCAAGTTTGCTTATTGTGTGTGTCATTGCAGGTGTTTGTTTAAGCTTTTTTTTGGGTTTATGAGTTTATTATCTCATTTCAGCTTATACTTTGAAAGCTGTGTTTTTCGGCTAATTTTAAACCTATAGTTTTGTGTAAGCTTGTTATAATATATCAAGCGTAGATAAGGGGACGAGTTTGCAAAATAAGCTGGAAAGTTGGGTTATGAAACATAAGCTGAAATGAGATAATAAGCTCAAAAGCCCAAAAGTAAGATTAAACAAACACCCGCGATGGGTTGTCGGGGCGAAAACATATTCAATTTTGTTACTTAGGGGGTGTTTGTTTAAGATTATTTTTGGCTCATTTCTGTTTATATTTCGTAAGCACATTCTCGGAAACTTATGGGTTTGTATAAGCTTGTTACGCTGATACACTAAGCCTAGATGATAAGCCAGAAAACTGGGCTTGTGAAATATAAGCTGAAATAAGCCCATAAATAAGCTTGAGCAAACACCTCCTTTTTGTTTTATTCTGTATCAAACGATGTTTTTTCCTACGGAATAATTAAACTTCTAATGTATACTTTTGTGTGTATCCTTACGGGTAAAGTTTGGTACATTTGAATGAATAATCATTTGAATAAATAATCATTCGAAAATGTATCGAACTTCACCCGTGATTTGAAAAAAATAGAATTTTGATTTGGAAACATGTTTAAACCATTATCCCTTAAGGTCTTTTAAACGGAATGTGTGCACGAGAGGTATATTTAGTGAAGAAATTGCGTGGTAAAAGTAGCAAGGAAAGCTGATGTGGTGACCCGTACGGTTGCACTAATGTGTGGGGTTTTAAATATACTTTTATATAGTACTTGTTTGCTTCATTAGGGATTTGGTTAATTGTATTTAAGTGTGATATTTTTGTTGTGTATTGGTATACGGAGTATAATGTTGTTACATTAAGTGGCGGAGAGTGGAAAGCATGCTGCTTTTTGGCGTGATTAGCTTGTTGCTTTTTGTTGAAATTATATTAATTACAATTGTATGAAAAACGTAAGTTTGTAACGTAGAGGTAGAATGTGTAATAGGAAAAATGTGAGTGTTACTTTTTCGTGAAGTTGCCTGTAACATCATTGTGTTTTTGTGAAAAAGTTGCTTAATTAAGGTTACCAAGAATCCCCGCAATTGGTAAAAAAAGGTTCAATATGTTATATAAGCGTGTTACCTTTTGGCGCAAGTAACCCGCATGACTTACTTTCAGAATACTTGATTGTTTAAGCTGATCTTGCTAGATTGTTGATCAATTAGGGAAAATAAGATTTTGATTTGTATATTGTTAATGTGATACAGGGTAGAGATGTGGACTATTTTTCGATCACTGTCGATGGAGGTTCTGATCATGAATTGCATCTTGATGATGTTATAAAACAACGAGAACAACTCCAGCATTTAGAAATTAATCTTAAAGCTCAACTTGTAGCTAGATCAGAAGTAATGGGAATGCAGGAACGCTTTGATTCTCAGATCAAGGAGCACATTACTGCAAATGTTGAACTTCAGGTGTGTAATAATGTCTTCGATCCTAGATTTATCTTGGTTGTGTTGACTGCATTTGCAACCCGCAATGATACAGTGGATGCTGTAGTTTACTGCATTAGCCTTGTATCAAGGAAGACATTGTTAACGAATATGTGGTGCATATAGGAGCAACTACATGAAAGGGATTCAGCTATCATGGAGTTACAAAGGACTTTGGATGATAAAGATAAAGAGCTTCATGCAATTAGATTGGATCATGAAGCGGTTAGCGCCAAAACGTTCATTTGCGTTTTTTGTATATTCTTTTGCTTGTTTACTAAAATTATTATTCTGTATGGGTATAGGCATGGGCTAAAGAGGACCTCTTACGGGAACAGAATAAAGAACTGGCAACCTTTAGGTATATCATGATATCCGTCTTGTCTTTTTAATTCTCATAATATCTTACTCTTAAGATATATTGAAATTTGTGCTCAACGCCTCAACGAAACTTGTTAAGTACTATTTACGGTTAAGGATTTTTCTAATGTTTGATGATTGTAATCCAAGCTGTTTATAATGCGTCTACAGGAGAGAGCGTGATAGTTCTGAAGCTGAAAGGGCTCAGCATCTTCAAAAAATCCACGACTTACAAGAACATGTTCAAGAAAAGGAAAGACAGTTCCTAGAATTGCAGGAACAGGTATGCAGCTGTTTATCTGTTTGCTTATGGTATTCATGTTACATTGTGAACAATATCTCTAAACTTACTGCGTGCTTTTTTGTGAAATGATGATGTAAATACTGTAATTTATTTCAGCATAGAGCTGCTCAAGAAGCTATCTTATATAAAGATGAACAAATAAGGGAGGCACAAGCTTGGATCACACGAGCGCAGGAGATGGACACTTTTCAGTCAACTCAAGTTCATACGTTGCAAGTTGAACTGAGGGAGCGAACAGAACAATGCAACCAACTTTGGGTTGGTTGCCAAAGACAGGTTGTTATAGACAACTTGATGAATGCAATCTTATTAGGCTTAATCTGGTTGCTTGTCAGAATATTTGATTTGTTTTGTCATTTTAATACTCCTGTTCCAATTTTATTGTTTCCCAACAAAAACCTGTAATTGAATATAAGTACAAGTAGTTTATTTTAGTCTAATGCAAAATTACCCTAAGTTTACGTAAGATAACATTTGACCTGAAAATCTTGCAAGATTTAATAGTGAGGGCAAAATAGGAAAAATCGGCGGATAACAACTTCATTTAGGACGGTGGACAATTTATTTTGGACTAATTAAATAACAATATACACACTACTATTTGGACGGATGGAGTATTATCTAACTTGTCCCTGTTGTAGAGTACATTTTTTTTTAATACAGATTTCTTGGAAGTATATTTGCGTGTTTTATCAATAACAGCTTATCGTGTAACATCAGTGACACGTGTTAGCAATCACTGCAGTATGTACAGTTTGAGCTGATTTTAAGTAAATAGTTTCAGTTTTAATGGGTGTTGATTTATGGTCAGTTTGTCGAGATGGAGAGGCT
Organism: Glebionis coronaria; assembly: GCA_025667525.1. Classification (NCBI taxonomy): domain Eukaryota; kingdom Viridiplantae; phylum Streptophyta; class Magnoliopsida; order Asterales; family Asteraceae; genus Glebionis; species Glebionis coronaria. The sequence goes on along the minus strand of CM046875.1, from coordinate 85,680,820 downwards.
TGGTCACACACTACAACAGCTCGAGATTGAGTTGTCTGAGGCAAAAGGAAAGAGTGGAACCAACTCTGATGGATCAAGAACTACTCAACCAAACGGAAAGGATGTATCTCATTTTGTGCATGGTAATGGAAGCCAATTGGAGGCTAGTGGAGGGAGCAGCCCTGCTGGCGATTCAAGAGTTCTCCAAAATGGAGAGGCAGAAATTGTATCTTCACAGGTAATTGTGGTATCTTAAACATAGTAATATTTTATCTTATAAGTTTCTATAAACTTGCGTAGTGTATTCTGGTACAATTTGGTCAGGTTGGCAAGTGGCTGTTTACAGTTGCCCATTTTTTTCTTTGTATATTTTTGTAAAATGCTAATGCTTTGACAAATTTCAAATGTTCTATCAATATGAGTTAGATAAGTTAAGACACTTAGTTAGATCTCTATGCTGTTTGTTCTGATCGTCGAAGATAACTGATGGACAATAGGAAACTCTGATATTGTTATGCTCGTGAATTCTTTTCTTAAGGCTGCCTATCCTTCATGTGCAAATTTACCCTAGGCACTAGATGTATTATAGATTTGCTATTTCTGACAGGAGGGGTTTGGGTTTCATGGATTTTTCTAGTAATGTTCTTTTCAAGGTTGTCAAAAGCGAGAAAAGCGCTCGCTAAAGCGAGAAAAGCGGCTGAAGCGACCCAAAGCGCCTTATATCTGTTGAAGCAAGGCGTTTTACTGAAGCGAGGAATGGAACTGAAAAGCGACCCTAAAGCGCTCGCTTTTGTAAAAAACGGCCAGTTTTCAAATTTTTAGATAAAGAGGATGTACAGCCGGCCCTAATCTTTTAAATTAGGCTAAATATTTACAAAACTAACCCTTTAGACACTATTATGCTTTTATTTAATAATTGTTTTCATGCTAGACACAATTATATGCACATAGGGTAAAATGCTTACTAAAGCGCTCGCTTTTCTCGCTTCTCGCTTTGGAAACAGATATGTCGCTTTCAGGTCGCTTTCGCTTTTAACTACCTTGGTTATTTTGCAGAAAAGAGAAGATTAGGTTTCGCAGCATCGGAATATAGAAATAAGTACTAGGTCCAGTTGGTGACCTATAATATTTTGAGAAAGAGAACTCTCTGTGGCACGGAGATTGGTAGAAAGTGCTCAACTTAGGGAGACCATTGGAGAGCTTATGTGGTTTACATTATATCTAATGACTAAATTAGATTCTTAATCATACTCTTTCTAGAAGCTTGCATTGAAATTATTATGATGTTTATAGTTTATATGTTTTGCTATTGAAATATAATATACATGGACATGAAATGATTGTACATCTATTCATATTATTTATTCTTGGTCAGATGGAGAATATCCCTGCTGTTCAAATGAATCCCCAGTCATTACATGGAATGCAAACCTACTTTCCACCTGGTCAGCTTGCAGCTTTGCATCCTTACATTTTGCATCATCAAGGATTACCCCAAAATGTGAATTCACATCTCGTACAGTCTCATGTTGGCCAGTTCCAAACTTTACCCGTGAATTCATCCATTCCACATTGGCAGGATCAACAGGTAACTGAGCACATATAATTCTGTCGCGCTTCTTTAGTTGTGTATAGTTGGGCATTATAGGCAGGTTGGGCAACTGTACAAAGTGGATAATAAAATTTTAGTTTGAATCGGCTCGTATTGGGTTTAGATGCAGTAAATCGGAGTACGATGACAGTAACTTTTTAAGATACTGATAATATTCTTCTAGAATAAAATTCTTAGGTGGTTGTATGCAATACATAAACATTTTTGGTAACTTTTGACAAGTGTGGGCCCGTTATACTGCTAGTTTACTTTATTTGGTTTTACCCATTTGACCAAGTCTTAGTTACAGCTTAACCTAAATCGACCCACTCCTAAGTAAATGTTCTTTTTTTTTTAAATTTTCGCAACAGTTCTGGGGTATACTTCCTTTTTCTTCTGAAACAGTTCTTGTGTATACTTATTTCTTACTTTGCTTATAGGCTTTCTCAGAAGGTTTAGAGATGCCAAACCATGAACAGCACCCTTCTCAAGTTGATCAGATTCCACCGAGACCAGAAACTAATTATGATCACGAACCATCTGTAAATGGGCAAACTTTGTATAATGCACAAATTGGCCAAGGGCTTGAGTCTCATCCTGCTACAAATGAGGAAGTACAGGTAATTTAGATTTCTTAATGAGCTTCTTGGACGTGGTATCTTTTGTTTTATCAATATCTCCGCGAATTCACATTCATTATGTTTTGGTTTTTGAATCAATTGAAAACTCACAGCAGAGTTTGCAGCAAATCTCTTCTCAGTTTCATGACACTCTAAGGTTGAGTCATAGCAACAATGACAATGCAAATCAGGTTAGTTTGTTGCAACTTGAGCGATTCCACAATATTGCTTTAAAAAATTGTTATGCTAATCTTCAGTTTTTCCGAGTACAGGAAAAAATTGCAACTACAGAACAGCTCGTTTCTGCTGCTGCTGTTGCATCTGAAGCTGTTCAATCATTAAAGGTCATTGAAAACACAATGAATAAGGTGGATAGTGTTACACAAAAGAGTTCATTAGTAGGAAAGACAGTAGGGAAGGCTCTATTTGATGAGGAAACTTTGTTGGCTTGTGTTGTTCGTACCATTCCACCTGGTCCCGGAGGAAGAATACAAATCAGCTCAACGGTTAGTAGCTACTACTAATATCTAGAGGTTACAAGATGGGTGGGCTGGGTGGGTTAGGTTACAGGTCAGAATGTGTTGGGGTTATAACGGACCCGGCCCGGTTGACCTGATACATTGGGTGTCCATGTAAAAAGCTTAATTGTTAATATGGTTACAGAAACTTTGATATAAGGTCTATACCTGTTTGAACAGTCTCTTGCAGGCTAAATTATTTTCTTCGACTTGTTTGAGAAAAAAACACACCGCTATTTGTAATGCAAACGGGGTTTGTCTCCCTACTTTCAAGTTTATCCCGAGGGTAGGGGTAGGATCTGTCTACTATCTACCTCCCCAATACCCAGCCCCGGCGGGATTGGGTATGTTGTTGTATTTGTAGTTACTAATTAGTCGCTTTTTACTACTTGCAGCTTCTGAGTAGACTCTCAAAAATGTTGGCGCCCCTGCATTGGTCTGATTATGAGCATAGACACGGAAACCTTAATGTTTTTCTGGGCAGTCATCCTGAAGTGAGCTCACATTTGTTTACTCTGGATTTTATTGTGTTTAAATGGTGGCAAGAGTACTTGACCCAAAAAAATGGTGACACGAGTAACCTGAAGTTTCTCTTTTGTTTCAGCTGTTTGTGATTGAAGGGGATTATATTCAGGTGCGAGAGGGTGCACAAGAAATTATAGCTGGTATGGTGGCTCGTGCAAAACTTCGTGCTGCCACTGTTGCAGCTTCTGCAGCATCTTCACATCCATCATTGATGTCTTCTGTTGCTGTCACTCCTATGGCCCAAACCCGGCTAAGGAAGGCCCCATCGATTAATTCCAGCTATGCAAATGCTGAAAAGAACAGGTTCAATGAGTCACAGCACCTGAATGGTGTTTCATTTAATCCTGTAGGCACCAGAGTGTCGAATGGCAATGGAACAAATCTTGATAGACCTAATATGGCTTCTCAAGGCAAGGGTGTCAACCATGGGAGGCCTAGTTCAAATTACCAAGGGAAGCAGCAGGGCAGGTAATATTTTATATGTCCTTTAGCATATATAATAGTGGTGGACAGAATGTTCGGGCGGGCGGGCTTGGTTTCGGGTTAAAACAGGCTTTGTTGAAATAGTTTGTTATATTGTGCGGACGAAGTACTAATTATGAGTACTTAAATGCAGTTAAGAAATATTATTTATGATTATTTGAACAGTAATTCTGCAATAATGATCTTTATAAGACTTGGATGACAATCGACCTTCTGGGCCCATTGACCCATTGACCCATTCCCCATTCCCCATTCCCCATTCCTCATTTAGCTACTCTTTTACTGTTTGAGATACAACATTCCCCGGTTAATCTATTCACAAGTAATGACATCGGAAAACCATTCGAGGGTGGCCTAGTGGCAATTGACCTGTGACTATCATCACTAAAACGTGAGAGGTTACAAGTTCAATTCCTGTTTGGTGCAAACAACCCGGTTTTAGTCTGTGGCCTTGGGTTAAACCCGTGGATTAGTCGGGCCAAAAGGTCGGAAACCATTGTTATCTAAAAATAAAAGAAGACAAGTAATTGCAGAGTTTTCCAATTCTATTAGACAACAATATAATGTATTAAATTGCTTCATGAGTCATTCTGTGGGCCTGCTTGTAAATTGACTGACAGACAACATAAATTGGCAAATTCTTACGTTATGCTTGCTTTCTTGTGACAGGTCTACTGGGGCTTTACCGGGTTCCAGAAAATAGTGAGTGCATTTGCAATTTAGCTTAATTTTCAAGTAATTGTGCTGTGTTCCGTACTTGATTTTAACATTTATCAAGGTTCTAAATAGCGTAAGGCGTGGCGTGGCGGCAATGCCAAGCCTCAAGCTTTTGCGGCTAAGGCGAAGCTTTTGCTTCTTTAAGGCGGCACAAAAATATAAAATTATTTATATATTTCTGTAATTTTTATAGAGACCGGAATTAAAAAAACGTTGTACATAATGAATAATGTTAAACTACTATCTTTACATGTAATATTCTTCATTTTAAAGAAAAAATAAAAAAATTCGGAGTTGAATAAAAAATAACACGCCTCATGCCTTTGCCCGCCATGTCGCGCCTTTTTAAGCCTTATCTCACGCCACGCCTAGAACTCACACCATGGTCTATTTCGTAAAGGTGAGGCGATGCCTCACGCCTTAGCGCGCCTTTTAGAACACTGGTATTTAGTCAGTAAAGTACCTCGCTCGGCCCACTAATTCGTTATATTATGTAGAACTCCGAATATTGTGCATGTGATTTGGTTTCCGATGTTTTCTACACCAATTTTTACATGTTTTGATAAACTTGCACATGTCGTAAGTTTCAACGATTTTACTATTATTCAGCGAGTCAAACTATACCTGTAACAATAAACTGATTTATAAAAGGTCCATTGGTTACAGATTTTCTACAACTGATGCTGGTTTTATGACATGTTTTCATAATATGCTTATGGCTTAATCTAATAAGTGTTCTTCTGAATATTTGGATGAATAGGGAGATTTTGAACTCTTAAAGGACGTGGAGGCAAAAATGATTGCTCTTTATGTCCAAGCATGAGACTGGCGATGGAAGCAGGAGTTGAGGCAACGTTGAAATGTAGTCGATATGATTTTCTGCTGTTTGTACTTTGTACAATTGGAATTGGCACTGGTATCTGAATTGGAATTGGGGTTATAATTGAAACTTTCATTTTATCGGAATACTGTCTCATGTGTCTATTTGAGTATTCTTCTGGGATACATTATTTTTATGCGTGTGGTAGTTTTCTCTTATTCACCATCTCAGTTCGAAATGAGTAAATTGGATCCGGAATCTAAGGTTTTAAATTGGTAATGATAATATGTAGTTGCCTTGGATCTTCCTGTTACCTATATGCCTACCAGGCCTAATTCCCATTTGTGCCTGCAGCTGTTGCTAATATTTGCTGCTAGCTGTTGTTGTTGATGTAGGGTGTGGGGCGAGTTAAGCTGAAACGGTAGTTTTCTTCACCACTGCTGCTGCTACCCATATTGCCAGAACTATTTTTTACCCATATTGCCACCTCTATTAGAATAACTTACTGAGCGTATTCTTGAAACCTGCCAAGGCTTTGATATTCCATTGATCGCCAGTATCAAATTTTTGTTCTCTTCAAGGCACTGGAAATGAAAAACGCAACCAATATTATTACTATCATCACTTGTACGATTTTACAGGACATGACAATAACAAATAATGTTGAAGTACAAAAGCATAAAAACCATTTACTATTTAACCAACCGTTGCAACAAAAGCTTTATGAATAGCTTTGAAGGGAATAGCTTGGTGTTTACCAAGTCTTTGACACAAAACTTATCAAATGGTTTTCATTTAATGAAGAACTAAAAAGCTATTGGAAAGCTTTTTTATGCATTGAGAATGTTTATATGACTTTTTAAAACATAGAATTTCTGAAAACATTAATGTCATTTATTAAAAAAAAATCATTGTGGGTTGAAACATTGCATATGCTCAGTAGTGATTATATATTGGGAGATAAATGTGAAGTTGGCGCCCGTACGTACAGAAGACAAAAATCAAGCAATTTAACAATATATCACAAAACTTGGGGGAATGAGAATTTCCCATATGTTATTGTCTTTTCGGCATTTGATGCCTTCCGAAAAGGGATAACTTTTTTGGCAAAGAATTTGACCCAAAAGCTCAATTCGAATCATTTATGCTCGATAAAAGGAAAGTTTCTTTACTATTGGGGTATAATTAGGGGTAATCCGCCCATCCTATAAACTTTTAGGCACTCCACACTTAGGTATTGCACATTTTGTTGGGAAAATTCTTGAAATGCCCCAAGGTTGCACTCACTTTCCCAAAATGTACCAACCAAATGAGAATTTCCCAAAATGTCTTATGCAACTTATGCAACTTATGCGACTTTTCCAAAAATGGCAAAATTTTGGAAAAAATTTTAAACTTTTTTTCCTATTTTTGGAAAAGTCGCATAAGTCGCATAAGTTGTATAAGTTGCATAGGGCATTTTGAGAAATTTTCATTTGGTTGGTGCATTTTGGGAAAATGGATGCAATTTTGGGGCATTTAAAGAATTTTCCCCATTTTGTTATGGTATTCAATTCAAATAACAAGCCAAGTACAGTTTCATAAAGACCATATATATTCAATGGACCTTTGGCAAAAGTGTTCTTGTTCCAGAATCCAGACTAGTTGATAGTGTATATTGTTTGACATGCATGACATTATAATAAATGAAAATAGTCAAAGTTATAAGGTGGATGTTAAATCGTTATTCAAAAGCGGCTGGTGAAGATCATCAATTCGTACATTTAGTATAAAATGATAGTAATGGTCTCCATCGTTAAGAGAATATCATCCAAATGGATACAATATTAGTAACATTGTTTGTAGCCTTCTTCTTATCATGCATCTTAACATACATTATACGAAAAAACCGCTCAACAACGGTTAGGCTTCCACCGAGCCCTTGGAGGCTTCCGTTTATTGGGAACCTTCATCAAATTGTTGCCAGTGAACACATTCATGAAACCCTATGGAAACTCTGTCAAAAACACGGCCCAACTATGCTTCTTTATTTTGGTAGCCAACCATATCTTGTCATTTCTTCAAGTGAAATGGCTGTCGAGGTCTTAAAAACTAATGATCTAGTGATGTGTACGCGTCCACGCTCAAAGACTGTCAAACGAATGACGTTTAATTACATGGATGTTGCCTTCTCGCCTCATGATGGTCATTGGAAGGACATGCGCAAGGTTTTGGTATCTGAGTTCTTAGGTGTTAAGAGAACTAGGTTATTTAAGAACATAATGGAGATTGAGCTAAAGGGTTTGCTTCGTTCTCTCTCGTTGCAACCCTCAAACACCACAATTAACCTAGACGATACTATCTTAAATCTAATCTACGATGTCGTGTGTAAGGTATCATTTGGTAGGAGCTATAGAGAAAGGTTGTTTAATGGTAAAACTCTAAAAGAAATGGTTGATGAAACAGCAAAAATGCTTATGGGTTCTATTTTTGATATTTTTCCATCATTAGCATGGATTGATGAATTAAGAGGGTTTAATCGTAGGCTCGATACATGTTTTAATGATATTGATAGCTTTCTCCAAATGGTTATTGATGAACATCTGGACCCTAATGCAACAAAAAAAAGTGATACCGAGAAGGACCTTATTGATGACTGCATTTCGAGGCTGACTAACCATGAGATGAAAGCAATTTTACTGGTAATGATACTATTCTATCCATTTCTTTATACTGATTTGAATTTATCTTTTTGTGAAAGTTATATACATGTGATAGAACTCTTGTAATCGCTCAAACATCGCAGAATATTCTTAACGGAGCAATTGACACAAGTAGCACAACCGCAGTGTGGGCAATGTCTGAGATCGTCAAGAATCATAGAATCATGGAAAAGTTGCAAAATGAAATTCGAGGGAGCGTTGGAAAAAAAACTAAAGTAGAAGAATCAGATATCGCTAAGATGAAATACTTGAAAATGGTAGTCAAGGAATCACTTAGATTGCACGCACCTACCTCGGCGTTGATCTTACGTGAATGTGTAACCGAATGTCAAATTGGTGGATACGATATCCTCCCTGGGACGAAAGTCCTGGTCAATTTGTGGGGGATAGGAAGGGATCCAAAAGTTTGGAAAGAGAAGCCAAACGAGTGTTGGCCAGAGCGGTTTGAAACTCTTGATGTCGAATATATAGGGAAACATTGCGAGATGATCCCATTTGGAGGGGGCAGAAGAGCATGTCCAGGGTATAATATGGGTATTTCGACTGTTGAATACGTAATTGCGAACCTCCTTAACTTTTTCGACTGGGAAACACCGATTGGAGTGAATAAACAAGATTTGGACATGGATAAGGTTGGCGAATTTATTCGTAGGAAAAACCCTCTTTGCCTTGTGCCAACAAATCATAAATTGCAAGACTAAGTACACTAATCGATCATTCTCTTGAATTAGTGGTACATGTACGTACCTAAACTTACGTCAGCTACGAATACAATGCTACTACTCTATGCATAAAAAATGAAAACCAACTCTAATGTCGGCCTCAAATGTAAGTATACGTTACTAGATTTGTATTCGTATAATAATATTTATTGTACTTATATCGTATTTTTCTATACTTGTCATATGTAATTTTGCATATTTAATATCATAATTCTTTTTAACTTTCTTCCTTTTATGAAACTACTATCGACGGAAATTCCTAAGATAATTAATGATATGCGATATTATGGTAAGTATTTTGTATAACGTTTAAAATAGAATGTGAGATCGTTTTTCCCTAATAAACTAAACTTATTCTTGCTTATCCTTTAATTAATTTTGTGAACCATGTTTGAAATGGGTTTTCCCTGTTTTTCAGTTTTATTATATGTTTGACTTTGAATACGAATGTAGTGCACGATTTTGACTATATTAGTCGCTAATGAATGCACATAGCTAGTATCTATTTAGTAGTTACAAATTATTTATGCAACACATTACTTATATTATAAGAAGAATGCGAATTATATGCAAAGCGGATTGATTTTACAAAGTATATAGAAAATCAATAATAAGTTGAAACATTCGCCTCTATTAATTTAATTCAAAAATCGCACAGAGGTAAAATAGTCATTTTAGCCCGTTTTTCTTTTCACCCACAAAATTCAATCGCACGTAACTTCTAAACGACGAACTTTTAGACAAAACCGATTTCACCATAATTTCTAAAATTTAATCCTCTCTAAAATGGTATAAATCTTGTTGAACATTTTTGAAACTTTTTTTACATATTCGAGTTTTTTTTATACTTTTTACGTTTTCGGCCTTATTTTTAACCGTCAAAAAGCCAAATCATTAAAAACTTCAAACATGAAAATTGTAGAGTTTACTTTACTCTTTACCCAGAAATTTGGATCACTCAAACCAGAGATGATATCAGTGTGATACGACACTTTAAATTCGACGCTTTAGTCATTTTTGTTGCATACAAGATGTTTCATAAAATGCTTAGCAAGGATTTTTAATGTTTAAATTGTGTTAAATGCACTATTTTTGTACCATAACGAACCACTAATCATTTTATTTATATAAGATTCAAAAAAGTGATGATCTTTTTTAATTTTGTAAAAAAATGCACGTATTGTGTTATTAGTGTTGATCAGTTAGTCTTGTTCATAAGTTCACCAGTTCATCACTCTTATTCATCAATGTTGTTGATGAACTGATGAACAGTTTCCTTAGTGTTCATAAGTGTTCATCAGTTAGTGTTGTTCATCAATTCACTTGATGAACAATACTAACTAACTAACTGATGAACAATAACATCTTTTTTATAGATAAACAACACTTTTTTAACTATTTACAATGTTCATCAACGACACTTTTTAACTATTCATAATGTTCATCAGTTCATCAGTCTTGTTGATAAATTGGTGAACGACAGTAACTAACTGATGAACAAGACTAACTATTTTAATGATGAACAACACTTTTTAACTATTTACAATGTTCATCACTTCACCAGTTTTGTTGATGTAGTTATGAACAACATTGATCGATGAGCAAGACTGTTGACACAAAAGTTGGATGGACCGCGCTTGACCCGAATTAGGCTTAATTCGGGGTCTTATGGACTTCGGCTCTTGTACCAAGTGAACTCGTTTGGAGACCCTGCACACTAATAAACAGACACCGTTAGGCTTACCGTGGGCGCGTGTCCCATGATTAGACTCCAACGTGAGAGTAAGTAATCGGTTTGAGTATATGTGAGGGTTAGAGTATTGTGAATATCGTACCCTTATGGAGCCTCGGGGGTTCCTTTTATACACGAGAGAGTCCTGGCTAGGATCTCCTAATCTTGTGTCCTAAGGAAGAGATAATGCCCACTTATCGCGTAATTAAGGAGAGTGTATATCTGCCATTAATGATTTATCTGCTTATGTGTAAATCGCGGAGTATTATCCCTTTTGGTGAATATAATCCTAAGTTGGATTATATTATGTTTGATCTTGTCACAGTATGACAAGGACATGGCAAAGTAATTAACCGCGTGCGACAACGGTTTACCGGGCTACATGGGCTTTATGCGCGCGCTGTCCGCACAATGATCCATATCCAATGGGTACGGGTAGTACCCATGGGTCGGGTTATCCAGCCCGACTTGGGACTATATATCATCATGTCCCCCCAGTCTAGTGGTCGCAGGCCCTTGTCGCGGCTACTAGACTATAATCCGCTTAGCCTCCAAACAAAGTTGTTCTCGTAAATCGGCGTTGCAATTAGGATACTAGAAGCTTTCAAATTCTCCCGCCAAAGAAATACATACATCCCTCCTTTCACCTAATTCCTCGAATCTCGGAAAAAGCGTCTGCCACGTAGCCACAACCATTCATATTCCACCGTCAGATTAAGCAAGTGGGCTCCACGTGGCATAGATTTATGTCATGAACAGTAACCCTAGAGCCATATATAATCCATTCCCCGTTATTTACTACACATAAGCAGTAAAAACACACATATATCTGCCATTAACGATTTATCTTCATTCAAAGCTTAGCAAAAAGGTAATACTCCGCGATTTGCAATCTCTTCTCCACTCATCAACATGGTAAAGCGTTTATCTGAAATCACGTCGACCATCACCGCGGATGAACTTAACCAATTCACCTCGGAATACTACATACCCAACCATCTGCGCCCAGAAGTACCCAACTGTACTCGAAACATAAGCCAATATCCTGAAGGTAAGGTGGGTGTATACACCAGATTCTTTGAGTTTGTGAACCATCGCGTTCCCTTATCCCGCTTCCTATTAAGTGTTCTAGTTCACTACGAAGCACATTTATCCCAACTTCACTGCATAGGAGCAGCCCAAATTTCAAACTTCGAAATCAACTGTCGCGCCCTTGCTATACAACCCACTGTGGCCCTATTCCATGAATTTTATACACGATCACTTGTGAACGAATGGGTATCGTTCTCAAAACGTAAAAGTGGTCCCTAGTGTTATACCGTGAAACTGGATGCCCTAAGGGATTGGAACACCTCATTCTTCTGGATAGACGAAGCTATCTTTCCTTTCCACTATCCTTTTCTGACCCCGGGACGCTGAGAAAAGACCCCCTACCTAACCCTGGCTCCTACAATCAAGATGATTTTGATACCATAAACAACCATCGTATTCCTATCCAGGCTTACCCCGAAGCATTCCTATGTTTTCTAGGGCTAAGCCGTGCCATTGTCGTAGGTGAAAATGATCTCCCCTACTTTCACAATTCAATTAGACAGGGTTAGTGGTCCTCTCACCGTCCCGCATTTAATTTGAAAGTGACGTACGACTTTAACTTTAACTAACTTGTGTTTTCACTTATGCCTTTCCTATGTAGTTATGGATATCCTTGACATCGTACGAAGCCAGGCTCCCACTGAATTGACTGTGTACTCTCGACCCCGCCAAAAGGATGAGATACCCCTCCGCACCAGGGCGGAAGAGAACACCATGACTCTGGACGAGGGTGAGTCATCATCATCCCGAGCCCAAGATATTCCTAACCCAAATGTCCTGCAAGGTGTACCGACGCAACAGCAGTCACAAGAGAAGAGCGTGGACTTGTCTTCGTTGAAAATATCCGATAACGCAGAGATTGCTGCTGAAGAGTTCGAAAAAGATGAGGAAGCTGCCACTAGTTTGCTGAGAAAAAGAAGAAGGGATACTCCTGAGTCTTCTAGGAAAGTTGCTCGTATTGACGCTGGGCAAGCTTCCATTGGTGCGCCTGGGTCCGAGCTGAAGGGAACACCAGAGCAATCTACACAAGAAGATACTGGGGAAAATTTTCTTGAGTCCCCCCCAAGACGCCGCCTGTCACCGTTGACCTGAGGTACGTGTAATAACTGTGTATGTCCATCCGTTCTTGTCATATAGATTCTCTCATACATTGTTTTTGTACATCCATGATATGGAGGAACCTACTCCCGCGACACTTATCACTCACAGTCCTGTCATCCCCACACCCGTTCAGGAAAAATAGGGCAGCCAAGATCGGCGAAAGCTCTGGTATCAACAATAATGTCTTTGTCCCCGGTTGGTTACTCCCACGCTCTACCGACTTGTCCAGCGCCTTTGACTGCGCAAGTTTTTTTTGGAAAATATTATGCCACCAGGAAGAGCGCAAATGCTGAATGAGCTAAACGATGCTAGTCTGGCTGACGAAGTGAGTTACATATCTACCCACAACGTAACTCTAATGTCACGTATGAGGAGCAGGTTTATGGAATTGTCCACACAAGCACGTTCTGCTGAGGAGAGGTTTGCACGAATTGTACGAGAAAAGGATGCAACACTTGCCGCAACTCAAGAGAAGATCTCTCAAGAAGAGGAGAGGGGAAAGCGCGACGCAGAGACCATTCACTCCTTGACAGAGGAGAAGGGGGATCTTTCTACCGCCCTTGCCGCTGAGCGCTCTCAATTAGCCCAACTCAAGGCCACCAACGTAGATGCCATGAAACTATTTGAGGTTACCAAGGACCAGATGTTCGCAATGGTAGATTCGTTGGGTGCGTTAGTGCAAGAAAAGTTAGGTGGTCATGCGGATAAACTCAAACGTCTCAGTGTGGAATTTGAAGAGGATCTTTACCTGCGACTAATGTCTGAGGTTGCTGGCAAGAGATGGTTGGTGCGCCATAGCCTTCGTTTAGCTGCTATAGGCACCCTCGAGGATAAGAACCTTCGTGCGATCTTTGCTCACTCCGTGATAGTTATGATGAATGAAGGAACTTCTACAGGCTTGGAGCGAGCTTACAAAGACAAACTTATCAACAAGAAGCCCGAGGAGATAACCTTCTACGATCCCCAAGCTAAAGCTAAGTTGACCGTTGCTATGGAAAATATGAAGGTATGTCCCCTTCCCTCATTCGGTATTCGGGAGGAAGACCAGGAACTTCCCCTGGAAGTTGTGATGGAGGGTTTAACTTTGGAAAGACATAGGTCATAGGGTGTAGAAACGCAGGCCGATTACCACTTGAAGCCCATTATAGACTAGCTAAAAGTGCCAATTTTCGCGCAACCTCGGGATGTGCTCGACCCTTTCCATGTTGTCAAGGAGGTCTCTCTTTCTGATATGCTGTGTGCGCATGCCAGTCACGCCGCCCAAAAAAAGGTGGCACTTGGACTAGAGGCGTCTTCTTCCACCGGCGCAGCGCACTTGTCTGCTGTCGTGACCGTAGTTTCGTTCACCTTATCCGCAAGATATTCGTTGTTGTTAGAGAAGATGGAGAAAGCGCTGAAGGAACACAAGACTTCTTCGTCTATCACTGGGGCCATAAAGCTCAAGAGGTCTTCTTTGTTGTATGATTTGCTATAAAACAATCTCTGCCTGTTTGTAAACTACTATATATTTTGTGAGTGCGAATGTTCGCACCTGGCCTGTAATAACTTACAAGTATGATTGTTAATTATTAATCGTGTAGCCATTTTGTTTGTTTTGCATTAAGTGTATAACGCGATTGTTTGTTTATGAATTAGTGTAATATCATAAATGTCCTTGTGGGTGAGGCAGACTCATCATGTGCGGTGTACCGCTACTACCATAAGTACGACTAATAAGTGTGAAAACACTTATCCTTTTACCACTTATTTCCAATAATAACAAGACCAAAACGTGTGATTTATGTCGTAAAAGTCGGAATTATGCGTGGTTTGTGTTTTTATTATGTTTTAGGACCAAAATATGAAAAAGGAAGAAAACACGGGATTTCACGGGCTTTTATCGAAGAAAACGGGAAAAGACGAAGTCAAAAGATCAAGAATGCAAAAAGAACGGAAGTCCAAGGCCTATTCTGAAGATTTATCGAAGAAAAAGACTAAAGACGGAAGTTTAACGAAGTCGAAGAACTTAAAGTCTAATAGAAGAAGAAAATTAAAAGACAAGTTCAAATCCCGAGACGACAAAGACAAAGAATTAAAGTCGAGTCGAGAAAACGTGAAGAAAGCAAGAAAGAAGAAAGCACCACACATGCCTTCCACTTCCCTATAAATACCCTCCTAATCACATTAGGAGGGGAGTTAGCTAGTTTTTATTTTCAAGTTTTCTTTCTAGTTTTTAGAGAGAGAAAGTCTTAAACTTTCTCTCACTAAATTTCATTCTCTCTTTTAATCTTTGATGATTTAACATCTTGTATTACTTATTTTCATTAATCAAGTTCCATTTTTAAGCTTTTAAATCCTTACTCTCATTCTACACTTCTTGATTTATCCTTCCTTTGATCCGAATTTCACATCTCACTCGTATGATTTGATGTTTTCGTGAATAAAGGTTTGATCTTTTGGTTTACACACAAGCTCTTACACGTTTAGGCCATAAGCTCATAATGCTTATTGGCTTATTCGAATCTTAGCTTATTGATTTTCGGACTTCTTCAAGGTTTTTAGTAGTTTTAAGTTCATTTCATAAAGTTCTTGATTTTAAGTTTTGAAAAGTCATCGAATTTGAGCATTTTGGATCGTTTAAGATTCGTTTAGAATTGCTTATTGCATTTGCTGATTGAGATTCACTCTTGCCACAAATTTCGGAATCAGTTTCCATCCATCGCAATCTTAGGGTTTTGACACACATTCCGATGGTTCAATACACATTCTGATAGCTTTTGGTTTTTGATCGCAATAACCCATTAGGGTTTTACTTTGCGATCGGTTGGATCTTCCCCCTTATTCCGATCTGGGTTGCGATCGCTTATTGCGATCACATATTCCGACGGGATCAAGGTCTTGGTTAAGACGAAGTGCTGCCCATTTTTCGATAGAATTATTGCGATTGATGCACATTGCGATAGTAAGCTTTCCGATAGATACTCATTGCGATAGACCTTGCACAGTTGTATTCCGATGGATATTGATCTTAATTATTCCGATAGGGATTTTGATAAGTATTTCGATAGATGCTATTTTGGTGATTCCGATGGGCATGAATTGTTTTATTCCGATTGATTAAGTTTTTAAGTTTTTAAGTTTTTCAAAGCTTTAAGTTTCTAGTACTTTCTTATTTAACTTTAACTTTAATTTTGTCCAAGTTTCAAATTTACTCAACGACACTTTAATTACTTGCTAATAGTTAAATTTAGACAAACAAACCAAACCATTGACTCACCAAAAGACGATTGAGTCGCACTTAAGACCGGTTTTCAATTCGAAAAGATTGGAACAACGAAATTATTTTATACAAGGGTAAAACCAAGTATTAACGACGATGGGAAATTGGCCTATTGTTAGGTGTGCATGTTTGTGTCTTTTTCGAGGCCCAATATAGAATGTACTGGCTGTAAAACTTGCTACGACGTCATGATTAGTAAGGGGCCTAACAAGGATACTTGATCCATGGTCGATGGGGTTGCATCCCTCTAACACGACGAGTCTAATTAGTAGGTTAGACCCATACCTCTTATTTCTCCTGGAAACGATGTGTACGCGTACGCCCCGAGGCATGATTTGGCATGATAATAAATATACGAAAATTTTGAGAATGGACCGTGGAACTAGCTAGGGACCACGACATTTTATTAATACTTGCAAGGTTTTAAATACATAACATCCTAACAAAAAAGGAAATTGATACATGGATTTATTGGAGCTGGATGGAGCTAGTGTTTCTTGTTCTGAGTTCGCATCTTTCAAAGGTAGCACTTTTTAAGTGGAAATATTCCAAGTTCTACGCGGGTCGCGGCCGTCCATGTCGCGGAGTTTATACAAGCCGTCTCCCAAAGTTTCTGTCACCATGTAGGGGCCTTCCCACTTAGATCCAAGTTTCCCTGTTTTTTCTGCGCGGCTTGCCGCGTTTGTGCAATATACGAAGTCTCCTGGTATGAAAGAAGTTTTCCGTACTCGAGCGTTGTAGTAGCCCTTCATTATTGATTTGCTTTAGCTTTGTTAATTGCTGCCAATTCTCGCCTTTCTTGTATTATATCTAGGTTTATCCGCAGTTCCTCGATATTTGTGATCATCTTCCGTTGTACAGAGCGTTGGTAGTCCGATTTCAGCTAGGATGACTGCTTCTGTTCCATACTCTAGGGCGAAGGGGTTGTCTCCAGTCGTTGTTTTTATCATGGTGCAATGTACCCATAACACATGTGACATTTCATCGACCCATTTTTATTTTCCTCCCCCAGTCGTGCTTTTATACTATCTCCTAGACTCCTGTTTGCTCTCTCCACGAGTCAATTGGACTGTGGATGAGCTACTGACACGAACGGTTGCTTGATATTATTTTATGTGCACCAGTCCTTAAACAGATTTTCTACGAATTGCTTGCCTTTGTCGGATATGATTTCTCCCGATAACCCGAAACGACATACTATGTAATCCCAAACAAACCTTTTTACCTTGTTGCTTGTGATTGTCGCGACTGCTTTGGCCTCAATCCACCTTGTGAATTAATCTATCGCGACTATTAGGAACTTGATCCCCCCGGCTTCTACAAGAAAGGGTCATGCGATATCGATTCCCCATTTGTAGAATGGCTAAGGAGAAGTGATGGGTGTTAACTCTTGATAGGGTTGTCGTGACACTGGTCTGTATACTTGGCAATCATTGCACTTTGAAATGAGTGTCTGCGCATTCGCGTGCATGGTTGGCCAGTAATAACCGTCGTGCAACGCTCTTGCCACCACTGATCTGGGTCCTGCATGCATACCGCAAGATCCTTCATGGATTTCGCTGATGATGTATTGCACGTGTCACGGTCCTACGCACTATAACCATGGTTGTTGGAATGATCGTTTATAAAGAACTCCGTCCCTGACCTCAAATTGCCTTGAGTACCTTCTGATTCGTCTCGCTTTGGTTTCATCTTGCGGGAGTGACTCCTTTGTTAAAATTTTCACGATCGGAGTCATCCACGTAAGACCTTCCTCTTCTACGACCGATGCTACTTCTACTTCTGTTATGGATTTGTCTTTAAGAATCTCCACCAGGACTTGTTTTGATAAGTACGCGAAGCTGGTGGATACTATATTACTGAGGGCGTCGGCCTTTTTGTTTTCTCCCCTTGGTACTTGCTGTATCGTAAACGTTTTAGAGCCTTCGATCAGCGACTTTGTTTTTCGCAAGTATTGTATAATCTTTTCCTCCTTCACTTCATACTCGCCTAGTATATGGTTTGCAACCAAGCGAGAGTCCACATTCGCTTTCAGATTGTGTACGCCCATACGGGCTGCGATTATCAACCCTGCTATAAGAGCTACATATTCGGCTTCGTTGTTTGGGGCTGTGAATTCAAAGCGTAGGGCGTACGTGAATTCCATACCTTCGGGGTTGGTGAGAATGAGGCCGACGCCAGATCCGTCTATGTAGGAGGACCCGTCGATGAATAGGATCCATGGGTCTTGATTATCTTCTTATTTCGTAGTTTCATGTTCCTCCTCTTCTGGTTTTTTGATGATGAAGTCTGCCAGGATCTGTCCTTTGACGGCAGTGCGTGGTCTGTACGTAATGTTTTGTTCCCCGAGTAGAACACTCCCCTTCTGTAGCCGTCCTGCTACGTCCGTGTTTGATATTATTTCTTTTATCGGCTGGTCCGTGATCACCACTATGGGGTGTGCTTGAAAGTACTATCGCAGCCTCTTTGTTGCGAACACCAATGCTAGTACCAGTTTCTCCATGGATGAATAGTTCAATTCTAAGATTTGTAAGGCTCTGCTGATGAAGTACACTAGTATTTGTAAATTTTCCCTATCTGTCATTAGCATCGCACTGATTGCTTCGTACGTAGCCGAAAGGTATACTATCAACTCTTCTTTTGGTCGAGGAGCAACCAACATGGGGAGTGTTGCTAAGTGTTTTTTCAATTGATTAAAGGCTTCTTCTGCCTCCTTTGTCCAATAAAAGTATCCTTTCTTTATATATTTCTTGAGTTTTTTGAATAAGGGAAGTGACTTCTCCGCGGATTTAGACAGAAACCTGTTTAGTCCTGCCAGTTTTCCATTGAACGATTGTACTTATTTCTTTGTCCTCAGGCTTTGGAGTTGTATGACTGCGTCCATCTTCTCCGGGCAAGGTTTTATACCGTTAGGGTCTATCATGTAACCCAAGAACATGCCTTCCGTGGCGTTGAAAATGCATTTCTTAGGGTTTAGCCTCATATTAATTCTCCTAAGTGTGGAGAAATTTTTTCCTTTATATCGCAGATGATTTCGTACTCCGTGCGGCTTTTTATGACTAAATCATCCACATAAACTTCTAAATTCTACCCGATTTGGCTGTCAAACCCTTTGTCTACTAGTCGCTGATAGGTAGTCCCTGCATTTTAGAGTCCAAAAGGCATTTTTGTGTAGCAATATACTCTTGACTAGTATGAAATGTCGTCTTTTCCTTGTCCTGCTCTGCCATTTTTATATGACGGTATCCCTTATACACATCCAGGAAGCATTTGAAGGGGTATCCACATAATGACTCGACCTTCAAGTCTATCTCTGGGAGTGGGTAGCAATCCTGAGGGCAGGCCTTATTGAGATCTGTGAAGTCAACACATATGCGCCAGCTGCCATCGTGCTTTTTGACCATAACTGGGTTGGACAGCCAGTCGTGGTGGTAGACCTCTCACATGATCCCCGAATCTACTAGCTTCTTTACTTCATCTAGTATAGCTTTACTGCGTTCCGGAGCCTGTCCCCATTTCTTTTGTCTGATTGGCACATATCCTTCGCGGATTTGTAACATATGTTCCGCGATCGATCGTGGTACGCCTGTCATATTCATTGGTTCCATGCGAAAACGTCCAGGTTGCTCTTTAGAAGTTTACACATGTCCGCCTTTCCCTTTTCAGGCAGCGTTCCTCCAATCGTTACTTCTTAATCCGGGTATTATGGATGAATGACAATCTTTAGGTTCGGTGGTGACTGTACTTTTGGCTATGCCATTACTCTTGGTGGTTCTGCGATCGTATTGCACTCCGCAAGTGGTATGGTTGTGTTGAAGATTGTTACGATTCCTTCGTCAACTGGAAATTTTATCATACCATGGGTTGCGGAGGGTACCGCTCGATTTGCTAGGATTGTTGGTCGCCTGATAATTCCATTATATTGTGATGGCGATCGTATTACTAGGAAATTCATCGAGACTTTTGTCGAGTGCTCATCATCTCCTACCCTTACTAATAGTCTCAATTGGCCCAAAGGCCAGACCGCTTCCCCACTAAAATGAATGGTGAAATCGCTGGTATCATCTGGTTTCTTATCTCTAGGCTCAGTTATGAGAAGCAATGTTCGTACAATATTTCTGCTGATGAGCCTCCATCAACATACATGCGATGGATGCAATGGTCCCCGATATTGACTTCTATTATTAATGGCCCATCTACGACGTTTCTTGTGCTGAGAGGTGGAAACGAGATGTCTTTTCCTCTGGAAATTTTTTTGCTCACTTTCTGCTTCGTCCTTCGTTTCCACGTTTGTACCATGTAAACGGTTGCGGTCACACCTTTTGGTTTTTGACTTCCGTTTTTCGGGACTTCCTTGACTAGGTGCTTTAGCTTGCCTGCTTTGCCAGGCTTTCTATGTGCTTTTATAGTTGGATGCACTCGTTTGTGGCGTGTCCCTTTTCGCCATGATACTCACAGTGCCTATTGCCTATGCGTCTCTCCACTAGTGTAATCATTGACAGTGGTCTTTGGAAATTCACGCCTTCTGATATGAGTATCTCTCTTGGAGTCAGCTTTAGAGGTGTGAATCCAAAATTGTTATCACGTCCCCCTTTCTGACTTCCTTAGTAATCGAGATTACGAGCTCTACTCTGACTACTGGCTTGCTTATTAGGCATGTCTGGGGATCTATTGCTGGGTGCATTTTGCATAACTTCTGCGGCAACGTTTTCTCCATGTATGAAGGATCTTACCCGTTGCATCACCCCATCAAAGGTTTCTGGAGTCTTCTCGCTTAACCTTCGTATTAGATGTTTGTTGCTTATTCCCGCCATAAAACAAGATACTTTCAATATTTCTGGGCATTTTTTTATCTGGATGCATTTGCCCTTGAATTGTTCTAGGAAGTCCTCCAGGCATTCTCTCTGGTTTTGTTTGACTCTTGCCAATGACACAGCACTCTTATCATATTTTTTTTGTTGCACTTAATTTATTTTGAACGCCTTTCGTAGCTCTTCAAATCCATTGATTGTTCGTGGCGGGAGTCTGTCAAACCAGTTCCGCGCATTTCCTACGAGCGTAGAGTTGAACATGTTGCACTATGCAGGCTCAAGCCATTTCTCAATACCTGCTTGTGATTCGAAGACTTTCAAATGGTCCTCAGGATCTGTGGTGCCGTCATATGTTTTAACGTTTGTCGGCATGCGACGCTTCATTGTATCCGTATATTACTAAATGCGTTTTGTGAAGGCGTTCGTTCTTCCTCTTCTCCACGGTTGTGAGAAGTCTTGATGTTTCCCTTTGTGTGATGGTCAAGGGAGTGCCTCGCCTTCTGGGTTTCCCGAAGAGGGAGCCTCCAGCTCGCGCCTCCTGGAACGGCTATTGTTTGACTCCAATGAGTTATTGCTTAGGTACTGATAGCATCTCCCACGATTCTTTTCCCTTACGATATGTTGATATTTCATATCTTTTTTGGCGAGAGGGAGTAGAGCATGTAGGTTGTTTGCTACATATTATTCCATTGCTCGTGCCTCTGTAGCAACCACTTCATCGCTTTTGGCTGGTGTGCGAGGTAGCTTCCGCTTGTCTTTGTTGGGAGGGGGTTGAGCAGACCCCTGATTCACGTCCATTTCTCCTATAGTAGGAAAGGGGGTTGAGAACAATGAGTCTGATCCTCAAGGATGTGGATTTGCCAAATCTCGGCTATTGGCTCCACTAACAGATCTAGGGGTTGGCCCGACTGATGTAATCTGACCGTCTACCGTTAATGACCTTTTACCGCCTCCGTTCAAACCATTTTTCGTCATGCTTAGAGTTTAGTGTAGGGTCCCACGGATGGCGCCAACTGGTTGATACAAAATTTGGATGGACCGCGCTTAACCTAAATTAGGCTTAATTCGGAGTTTTATGGACTCCGAATCTTATACCAAATGAACTTGTTTGGAGACCCTGCACACTAATAAACAAACACCGTTAGGCTTACTGTGGGCGCGTGTCCCACGATTAGACTCTAGCGTGAGAGTAAGTAATCGGTTTGAGTATATGTGAGGGTTAGAGTATTGTGAATATCGTACCTTTGTGGGACCTCGGAGGTTCCTTTTATACCCGATAGAGTCCTGGCTGGGCTCTCCTAATCTTGCGGCCTAAGGAAGAGATAATGCCCAGAAATAAGTTGATACTTATCGCGTAATTAAGGAGAGTGTATATCCCTTCCCTTTAGGTGAATACAATCCTAAGTTGGATTATATTCTGTTTGATCCTATCACAGTTTGACAAGGACATGGCTAAGTAATTAACCGCGTGCGACAATGGCTTACCAGGCCTCATGGGCTTAATGCGCGCGCTGTCTGCATAATGATCCATATCCAATGGATACGGGTAGTACCCATGGGTCGGGTTATCCAGCCTGACTCGGGACTATACATCATCAAAGACTAACTATTTTATTGATGAACAACACTTTTTAACTAATCATAATATTATCAGTACATCAATTAGTCTTGTTCATCAGTCTTATTGATGAACTAATGAACAACACTAACTAACTAATGAACTGATGAACACCATCAATTGATAAACAAGAGTAACTAATAAACAAGAGAACGGTTTTTGAATCTTATGTTAATAAAATGATTAGTGATGTGTTGTTGTACAAATTTATTGCACTTAACCTAATTTCAACACTAAAATCTAAGTTACACATTTCATCAAACACACTGTGTGCAACAAATATGACAAAAATGTCATATTTAACGTGTGATATCTCACTCATGCCATATCCAGTTTGAGTGATTCAATGACCTGGGTAAAGAATGGACAAAAAGCTAAAAAGTTTTTGTTTTAAGTTTTGCGTAATTTGACATTTAAACTAGATAAAATTAGAGCAAAAAATGCCGAAAATTTCAAGAAAATAATAACCCACATAAAAAGGTGTTTTTTTACAATTTATATATTGCATACCAAGTTAAAGAGAATTGAATTTTAGAAATTATGGTGAAATCAGTTTTTTGTAAGTGTTTTTCGTTTTGAAGTTATGTGCGTTTGAATTTTATGGGTGAGACTAAAAAATTGGCAAAAAGACTAAAGTACCCCCATTGAAAAAAATTCTGGTAGAATCTTTTGTGGCCTGTGGATCAACATTAATGAGATCTAATGGTGTAAAATACTTTTTAGTCTTTTTATTTAACCTACACTTTTTAAGAGATCATGACTCATTATAATAAATGTTGGCTAATAGTTAGCTGATTAAAGAGGATTACAACCGACTCATAAATAAATGTTATGAAAGTTATATACATGTGAGATAACTCTTGGAAATGATAAAACACCGCAGAATATTCTTAATGGAGCAATTGACACAAGTAGCACAACCGTATTTTGGGCAATGTCTGAGATCGCCAAGAATCCTAGAATCATTGAAAAGTTGCAAGATGAAATTTGAGGGAGTGTTGAAAAAGAAACTAAAGTAGAAGAATCAAATATCGCTAAAATAAAATACTTGACAATGATAGTCAAGGAATCACTTAGATTGCACGTACCTAGCCCCGCGGTGATCTTACGTGAATGTGTAACCCATTTTTAAATTGGCGGATACGATATCCTCCTTGGGACGAAAGTCCTGGTAAATTTGTGGGGGATATGAAGGGATCCAATAATTTGGAAAGAGAAGCCAAACGTGTTTTGGCCAGAGCGGTTTAAAACTCTTGATGTTGAGTATATGGGGAAACATTGCGAGATGATCCTGTTTGGAAGGGGCAGAAGAGCATGTCCAGGATATACTATGGGTATTTCGATTGTTTTATACACAATTGTGTACCTTCTTAACTTTTTCGATTGGGAAACACTGATCGGAGTGAATAAACAAGATTTTGACGTGGATAAGGTTGGTGAATTTATTCGTAGGAAAAACCCTCTTTGCCTTGTGCCGATAAAGCACAAATTGCAACACTAGTACACTAATCGATCATTCTTTTCAATTATTGGCACATTTACTTATCGGCATACTTTAATTTTATTCTCGACATTAATAATATGGAACATATACTTCTATTATAACCATCAAAACTTGTTAGTAATCACTAATATACGTAAATAACTTTCATAATTTTCATGTCATTATTTTTTCTACGTGGCTTTGACTTTCATTACTTTTGCCACCTCCCTCCTGATTCATTTTAATCTTCTCACTACATTACCATCATCAAAAAAATCCAAAAATAACAGATAGAACAGATTATGATTTATGATATAGCTCACAATACTGAGTCTATAATAATACTGATTATGTATACATCATAGGTTGTTGATATTTCGGCAACTCATATTTTATGGCTTATTGTAATACCCGCTCTGATAAAGAGACAAGTATCACATTTATGGTGTCACATCAGAAACATATATAATCAAAGTCCAAAACAAAGTTTACTTATTAAAACATAATAACCACAAAGTTAACTCCAAAAGAAATAAAATCTTCAAAACAAAAGGGTCAAAAACATAAATGTGTTGACTTAAGAAAATGTCTTCCAACAATTATTGACACAAGGGTGACTCTAAGGTAGCTATGTAAAACCCAAACTCTCACCTCCTAGCTTCCTAGCTTCCCGCTGAAAAGAAAATGTGGTTGATCTAACTCTCAGTGAACATATATAATACAAAGGCAGTAAAATAATAAGAGATATAGTGGAATATGTGAATCATAAGTCATAAGGAGTATAAAGGGTGAAGGAACAAGAGATATCAAATGAAGAACAATAAAAGTATAGAGGAATGCCCACGAGCTCATATAAATCAAATCACATAGTGTAAAACCCACATAAAATACATGAAAGCATTAAATGCACGAAAACACGGATTAATTAAAACTTTATATTTAATTAATACACGACACGTATCATGAATATCTAATGTTTAATACAAGTATTACGTATATTATTATTTATTATTTACAAGTATTTACGTATAATAAATAATTCATGACAAGAATAAACACGAACGTAAAACACGAACACACGTCAAGAATAATAATGCACGAGATTAAATAAAACGAAAAACGAAAATATATTACCAAGGGGTGTTTAGACAGAACAAGAAGGAAAAGAAAAGGGAGGGCCCATGGCCCATCCCGTTAAGCCAATTTACATGTATCAAAACACTTCCCAGGAAATTCATTATTGAAGTTTAACAAAAATAAAAAAAATCCTAACTCTCTCTCTCTCTCTCTTTGGCCGCCGGATCTACAAAGGAAAACGAAAAGGAAAAACCAAGTTTTGATCTTTAATTGTTACAGGTATTGTTCATGTTCATCAATCCCAAGTCATTGCAGGTTCGGTATCGCTAAATCTTTAATCTTTCATTATTTTTATTAATTCATGGATCTATTTAATTAATAACAAGAACACATGAGTCAATGGATTACAAACATGTATTAAACAAGGTAGAATTAGGTTTTATTTCAGGTTTTCATGAGAACCGAGACCATAAAGGTCTCGGTGTGGTTTTGGTTCGGCCAGCCGCACCCCACAGTGGGTCGGTGCCTGTTTCCTTCGGGTGGCCGCAACACCAAACAGCCCAGCAGGGGGCGTTTGGCTTGACAGTGGCAACCGAGAGCTTCAAAGCTCTCGGTGGGAGATTGGAACTGCCAGTAGCAACCGACTGAAGCCGGTGGCTCTTTGGCCGAAAACAGCAGGTAGCCACAGCCTTGCGGCTGTGGTGTTTGGTTGATCGTTCGAGGAAAGCCAAGACGCGGTGTCTCGGTGTGGCTTGGATTCGGGCTCGGGTACACACGAAACACACCAAGGGTGTGTTTGGTTAAATGTTTTGCTAAATTAAATCAAGACTTAGGTTATGTTAATTTATTTATTTAATTATGAAATTAACATGGTCATTAAATAAATAAACTATACACTAATAATTATTGTATATATATTTATTCATGATAAATTACATGTTACATTTATTTGATTTAATTAAGAACTTAGCATAATTAATTACATGATAACCATGGTTTAATTAAATTAATATCTTACTTTAATTTAGTATACAATATCAAGTTATGGTAAAGTATCTTATATATCTATAAAGATTGAGTCTTCTAAAATTAAATATGAAGTCTTAAAGTTTGAGTCCTCCAAAATTAAATATGGAGTCTCAAAGTTCTAAACATTTAATTGCACAAGTGTTTATATCGTCTAAACTCTAACCCATACGACTTCTTTTTGGTTCATAGGCTAATACATTGCATTTATTTATGAATTAATAAAAAATGTGAACATTCAATAAACTTAATGTTATGAGTTCAATAATGGGCCACTGAAAAACAAAAAAATTCCAATCGTTTAAAGTGTCAAATAGAACTCTTATATGATCAATGTTAATAGAGTCTCTTCATGTCTCCATTATGAGTTACTATATAAATTCCACTCTTTTCATTTAGTTCACTAGCATGTACGATCTAACCAAAGTTCTTCAAACCAATAATTTTTATTCACTCTTAATTTAATATTATTGTGCTATATTTAGTACTAGCTTGAACAGATGTTGATTCTCTTTAGCTCATATTGTTCATTCAAAATGTCTTTACATTCATGAATCGTATTCAGTTGTGCTCCTAAAAACTTCTGTGACTGCGCAATAGAGCAAGAGCAATACCGCTTTAGATTAGGAATTTACCAAGAGCAACTTATCCGTTACAAGAAGAACTTCAACCGTTTTTTGTTGCTTTAAAGGAAGAGCGGCACCGAGGGCGATAAGTATTTTTTCATTTCCATGAGAAGCTCTATGGCTCGAGATTTTCATTTTTCGCTTGAGCTGGTCTTTGCACTCGAGAGATCACATGCTAAATTTTAGGGTGAATAACTACTAGGCAACATTTTTTATAGAACACAGGTTTGTGAAGGCAAACTAAATTAAGATTTCTATGTTAATTTGTAGAAATATAGCAAAAACATGAGCTAGGCCAACGATTTTATGAGGGAGATAATAGTTTACTACTTATTCATTTGTTTTTAATATGTAAAAGTGAGTTGTCATTAACATGTGCTTGATTCATTGACACTTCATGAAAAAGATCAATATTGTAATCATATATTTCGTAGTGATAGTCAAACATATATATTTGGACCACCTATTTTTAACTACCTTTTTTACTTGAAAAAACTAACTGGGATTAGATGTTTAGACATGACCTAATTTAAGATGTACCATAAATTAGTTTTATTCCCGTTTGTGGCCATATTAAGAACAATTTTCTCTATATTAACACCTAGCATCATTTTTTAAAGTTGAATCCACAATTATTTGGCAATAACCCTTTAGACAAATTGAGACAATGTGTAAAATATATAAAAGAAACTCAAGGATAACTTGCTATCCAAACAAAAATTGTGCATCAAGCATGTAATAAAATCAAGCAAGTGGAAATTTCGTGATTTATACGTCAATTGGAAAAGTAAGTTGGTGTCTGCAATATGCGCAGAAGATACACTTAATATAATATGTAAAAGGTTGTTTATCGCTATATTACTTCAAGGTTTCGTATACAAGTGTATACTTACTATTATCATGTGTTTGAAACAAAAATATCATCTATTGTACATGTAACAAAATATCAAGAAAACTCTCCATCTTTTTAATATATTCTTCGATTAAGTAAGAGTAAAAAGTTTGGAACTTTTAAACATACAAATTTTCAGTGTGTGAAATTAATGAGTAGCCGAGGCATCGCTCGGGTCTGAACGCCTCGTTATTTATATAAAATATATTATTAATTAATAATCATTTATAAACCATGTATTATATTATTAATTAATAATTATCATGTTAGACTAAAGTATTTTTTTGTTAATAAACTTACTATTTTATGACATTTAATAAACCATGACTTATAAAATATATTATTAAGCTTTAGCTTATATCATATGTTTGTTAAACAAGCTTATTATTAACTATGGAAACATTCTAATTATGGAAACATACTAATTATAGAAACATGCTATTTATGAAAACATGCTAATTATGGAAACATACAAATTATGAAAACATGCTATTTATAGAAACATACTATTTATGGAAATATGCTATTTATGGAAACTTTCTATTTTTGGAAACTTACTAATTATGGAAAATTTCTCTTTTTGGAAACTTACTATTTATGGAAACTTATTTTTTTGGAAAGTTGCTATATATGGAAACCTGCTACTTTTGGAAGTTACTATATATAGAAACCAACTATTTTTAGAAAGTGACTCCTTATGAAACATCGAGTATAATAACACATGAAACATGAAATACACTAATCAAGAACACATGAAACATTAAGAAACTACATGATAATACATGAAACAGTAAAAC
Source organism: Glebionis coronaria (assembly GCA_025667525.1). Taxonomy (NCBI): domain Eukaryota; kingdom Viridiplantae; phylum Streptophyta; class Magnoliopsida; order Asterales; family Asteraceae; genus Glebionis; species Glebionis coronaria. Next base: position 85,652,629 of record CM046875.1, on the reverse strand, counting down.
AAGACATGAACAAGTAAAACAAGACATGAACAAGTAAAGCAAGTCAAGAACATGTAAAATAAATCAAGAACAAGTAAAGTAAACTAAGAACCAGTCAGTTATACATGAACACACAACTCATTCACGTCCTTTATTATGTAGCACTCGTGAAGTCGGAGTAGATTACTTTCCGCCTTTAATCTTCATTTCGTTACTAGACATAAGGTACATATATTCCGTCCTTCAGTAAGGACATTCTCTTTCTATGCATGATTAGGCTTCCCCGTTTACAGCCATCTGTTTTCCCCAATAGTTAAATGTTATAAATCTTTTCAGTAATTACCATGCTATGATTTTAAATGTCCTGAGCTATATACACGAATGCCATGTTCACCTATTTATAGAGGTACCACAACCATAACACTTGAGGCACCGGTGTTATGACTCTTCCGCGACGAGAGTGATTTCTCGCGGTGTCCCTTTCAGTTATTTGGCTACTGTTATTATTATCACGTGGGGCGTATGGGTGCATCCTAGTACATGTTTTGTAGATTTACACAGTAACTGTGGTGTGTGCTCTACATCCGTCACATGGATCTGTTCCATCCACCCAGACTAATATAATTAGAGGCAACCCCTCTAATTGCATGACGAGGTCACCCCTCCATGTATTCATGCACGTTGATACCTTTCATGACCTATATGGGCTCTTGGCATTTAAATTACATTTTCATGAATAAATATAAGACTTTTCAGATATAAACCACTTTAAAAAACATGTTCCAGGTTTTCCAGGACTTACACTTATTCCGCTGCACCTCATGTTTTACTTATGTTTTAGTTATTCATATCATGTCATTATATCCGTTCACTAAGCGTATTGCTCAGCCGTATTTTCTTTTCATGTTCCCATACGGCGGGTACTAATGGACAAACTTAGGCATTCAAGAGTACGTTCATAGGATGGAGGCTCCCTTTGACTTCATTTCCTTTATGCATTTATATGCTTCTGCTTTGTTTGGACATTGTTTAGTCATTTTTCTACATTCTTTACTTATGCATGTGTGAGCTTATGTTTTAGGACCGATGTTTGATTCCGGTTTTGTTTATGGTCATTTATGTTTTAAGACATTTACCTTGCATGCTTTGATGACACGCCAAAATTGTCATGTAACGGTTCACTTGTCAAAGTGGGGTGTTACACATAGTACCACATAATCATATAGGTGTACATAGGCATCAACTCCTAATGTACCGAAAGTGAAATGGGATGTATTGCACACACGCACACACACACGCCAATCACTAAATCACATAACGAAACGAAATACCGGTGGTTATAAATAGCGTGAGGCGTAGCGAGGCGGCATGGACAAGCTACACGCTTTAGCGGCTAAGGCGAAGCTTTAACGTCTTTAAAGTGTGGCTTATGGCGGCAGGACATATAAAATATTTATTTGTTTTATCATATTTCAATATAATATTTATATTGAGTTCAAAATAAGTGTTGTACATAATAAAAAGTTAGAAAACTCTCCATACATGTAACAATATTCAATTTTTGGAGTTAAATTCAAAAAATTACAGCACCTCATGTCGTAGCGCGCCTTGACCTATTGCGTAGCGTGGAGGCCACGCCTTAAGCTTTAGCGCGCCTTAAGGCGGGCCTTAGCGGGCTATTTAGAACTATTCCTAGGATGCATCCATACGCCCCCTACAAAACAAATTCATGTGCATACACTAGCTCGATGACTAGTGTACATACGATACAATATAATATAATAAATGGCCATAGTAAAAGGGAACTCCGTAGACCAATCACACCGCCACAAATAGTGTCACATCATTGGTGCATCAATGATGTGGTCATGTTACCTCCATGACTAGTTACAAATAGCTCAGGCAAGTGGAAACATAAACAACGAATTGCAAATAGTTTATAAAGGCAACCGACAAAAGACAATTAGATGCATATGAATCAAAACGAACAAAGGAGAATACTAGAATCATGGAATTCAAAATCAAAACATGAGGAACATAGCAATGGAATAAAGGGATCATACAAATTAGGCTAAAATTTAAGAAGGTCCTTACGAAAAGGACAGAATATCTTTACTAGCAATCAAATAACGAAACAACCGATAGATCAAAGAGTAGCAACCAAAGTAAGTCTCGAGAATATCCGTACCTAAAAGAATGTGTAAAATGAAGCCAAACACAAAGGCTAGTGGAACTACACACGTGTCACCGGATCTACGAAAACATGGTTACATTATTACTTACTATAAATAGACCCTCACTACTTAAGTTTCCAAAAATAGGTGATTGACACTATTTAATCCTAATGTTTCCATATTTCTGGTTTTAGACCTATTTTAAGGTAACTTACACTACTTAGAGAGCGAACCAATAGGAAATCATAAATTCTAGCAAAAATAACAGAGGTTACCTAATAGGCCTCTGTAACTTGGCTTAATCCCAAACATCTTTTAACCCAAGCCTTGGCCCATGTTCCCAAAACTAGTCCAAAAACAGTCCCGGATGAACATACATAAATTTTTGACTCCTTAACCGGTGATAATCCGTCAATTTCAGGCCATTATTCTAATCTCGACTATTTCGTATTATGTATTCACTTTATTGAGAATTTAGAATTATTGGCTAACCGGGAAGGTTATGGCTTGAAACTTAGCGTAAGAATGTCGTTTAGATTATAACCGACAAGGAATACGTTAAGTATCGATATTTATATTGTCAAATTTATCGTAAGAATGCTTTCATTGTCTTCATTTTTGTTTTTCGTGTTTTACGTTTTGACGATTGAAGAGAACCGATAGTGATCGCGATGCCAATGGATGCCCAAATGTTATATTTTAGTATCGATTATTTCGATATTTGAGATTTTTGAAATTTTTATTTCATTACATATTAAGTCGAGTCGGAACCTTACTATTTCATTTTGTGTGCGTTTAATTATTAAAACGATTGATTTAACGAACGAGACTTTATTTTTATTGAAGTCGGGACGAAAACCGACTCTCGTAAATTTTTAAAAACCGATTAGGTACCATCCCGCTCTTTAAAAGTAACTTTGCAACAAAGGCCAAAAGATAGCCTTATTTACACTTTTTACTCCACCCGATTATATATAAGCTTCAACAAACACACACTCTTATTTTATACATGTGAAAATTTTTGTTTTCCTCCCTCTTTGCTCTTTCTAGCTCACGGCACATGAACACCACCTCAAATCCATCATCAAATTTTGTTTTCTTGCAAATCCAAGCAATGTCCTACCTCTAAAATCATCTTGTAAGTGTTTATCACAAACAAAATCTAACATGTAACACATTTATTTTCAAGATTATTTTTTTTAAAGAAATGTTGATTTGATCCCTTTTTGATAAAGTGCATGTGTTTGTGTTGTTGTTAGGATAAAATCGAAACTATGAAACAAGTCTTGAAAATATTTTCTTGGTGTGTTTGATCATCAAAACCCACGACCAAAGGAGGGTTTTGATGTTCTTGGTGTATGATCTATTTGACTGTTGTAAGGTTCCATATTTTTGTTATTATTGTTATATTGATTTTTATTTTATTGCATGCAAGTGATTAAGTGATTTTGGTGAATCCAAGTGAACATGCAAGTAGGTTTGAGTGTGGATGATGTTTGAGAGTGATGTTATATTGGTTAATTAGAGGTTTGATAATGTTGAAAGTGGGTGGAAATGAGTTTTGATGTGATTTTAAAAGTGTCAATTGAGATCAGTGGGTTTAAGGGCATTTTTAGTGGTCTTAGGTCTAGCTGCAGTTGAGATGATGGGATATTAATGTAGAGTTTTTCACGAGCTTCGATTTGATATAAAGTGGGACTTCCAATTCAAAACGAGGAGGAAGTTACGCTAGTTTGAATATACGTGTACCGGGAGATGCGTATCGACACAATACGACATTGTTGTCGATATTGGGTCAAATCTCGGGGATTATAACTTGAGTTTTAAGAATGATTAGAGGCTGATCTCAGGCCCTAAACTTAGCATTTTGAGTTTATTTTCAAATTCAAGTGTCGGTTTTGCAAACGGAATTAGTTAGAAAGGTCAAAATGGTTTTACGAGGCAAGTGTACAAAACTGTCCGGTTTTTGAAGTCTAAAGATGTGTTGAGCAGACGACCTTAGGAGTAATATATTTGGATGAAATTTAAACTGAGTTTTTTCAGGTTATACGTGAGTTTGTCACCAAGTTTCGTCGAAGACGGAGTTGCTTAAGTGGGTGAAATCAGCGTGTATTGGTAGGTACCGATTGAGTACTATTAGGGAGGTACTTAACCTCGCGTCATGGTTTGAGGTGAGAGGCTAATCTATTAGCTTCTGAAATTTCCAAAAGTTATAAGTCTTAAGATTGAGTGTATATTCTGAGATTGAAGACCCATGTTGGGTACTTGACCGTGTTGATTTGACATCTCGAGATGGATCAATATCGAAGGTGCTAGTTGTGGAAAGCTAGTACATATTATAGAGTTTAGAAGGGGATTCAATTGCTTTGGTTGGTTATGTCCATGTACATACTATTTGAGTTGTTGATTTTATTATACTAAGTATATTTCGAGTACTTGAGTATGTTTCTAAGTGCACACCTTATTTGTTAGGTGGTGGCTTTCGAACATGTGTATTTGGGGCATCTTCACTTCGGCGATCACTACTACTAGTTTCTCGTGTAATTCTAGGTGAGTCTATAGCCTCGCTTTTAAATTCTTTCATTGTTATATAAACCCGCGAGGGAGATAACGTGCTTATTTATTAAAAATAAAGGGTAAAACTATAAGTTGCGGTAAACCCAATAATGAGTGCAACGAGAAGTTATGGAAACTCTACTTATTGGAAAAGTATTTGTTTTAAAATAAAACACAAGGGACCCGATTGTATGCTTAGATGAATGTTATTACATAAGTTTGTTATAGCCTCAAAGACCCATGTAATCATGAATTGTTAATTACTCGGTTTGAGTGAACACTAATACTATGGATAGATCTATCGGAGTGACGCTCAGTCCGATGCGATTAGCTATCGCAATGTGTATTGGAGCACATCAGATACATTGTATATGAGAAATATTCGCACCAGGCTAGGTGTGTATGTGGGCTGAAATATAATTATGTTAACGTTCAATTTCATGAGATTTATGTAATAACACGATGATTATGTCCTGGACAACATAATGTTAACCATTGAAGGTTTATTCTGAAAACTTGTGTTCGATTTACATATTTTAAACTCTATGGATTCACTCAACAATTTTGTTAACTTTATAGCATGCTTTATCTCAGGTCCATAAAGAAGACACTCGAGGAAGGCGGTTTCGAGAAGCTTGCTTAACTTTAATGATTTTGGCCCGCTTTTACAAAATATATCCATTCAAAATAATCTTATCTTTTTTATGTCCAATGTACACTTTTAGAATTATCCGCGACCGTGTTTGGATCATATATCTTTTGAAAGAAAGAATGAATGAATGGATGTTTTTATCAAAATTGACTTTTTTTGAGCCGTTTTCTATATTTGTGTGATTGTATCATGTAAGTAACACCCAAGGATCCTTCCGCTAAAATGACCCAAAATTGAGGGTGTTGCATAACCCTACTTAGACATCTCCAAAAATTATGAAAACAATACTAGAGATTCCCCAACATATGGACAACATCATACTTAGATAAAAGAAACCTTATAGATTTCGAGATAAAAATTCGACACTACAACTGAGATTTTTCAGACTGAAATTCTGGTTTTGGCACTTTAACTTGTAAAAATTAAAAATCATAGCTACAAGCCTTTTAAAAATAAAAGGAGACTTGTTCTAGAAAGTAAAACCATAGTAGGTAATCATAGAAAATTGAAACACCAAAAACTGCTTTTAGGACTCCTTTTATGGATGTTTGAATCTACTTAAATTTACGGACTGCCCAAACACCCTTAATTTTCCCAAGAGTTTTACCCATCCAATTTACATTATGGCTTCTAATTCTTGTTTTATATGTATGATAAGCGTTATTAAGGACCCTAGGGTCATATTAACATAAAACTCAGTAGGTTAATTTCTAAAGATCCTAACCACCATTAATATCTTTTTGAGTTTATAAAACCACCCTTATCACAAAAAAATTAAATCTATGGTGACACATGGAAGAACAAGAGATAAAAAATAACTTACTAACAAGAGAATGGATAATTTGATGGGTATCACCACCAATGAATCACCACCACACCAAGAAAAGGGAAATAACAACACCAAGAAATCCAAGGTTCCACCTAGAATCACCAAGGTTCTTCAATGGAGGACAAAGAGAGAAAACTTGAAAAATCAACAATGGAGGAAGTGAATGAATGATAAAAAACATGGTGAATAAAATTTCTAGAGGGGATATGGACTAAATATAACATGTTTCTCATAATATAAGAAACATGTTTCAAACACTTTCACAATTTACCTAATATAATGTTGTCTTAAAAATAAAAGATCTTCATTGTTCCTAACCAAAAATACGTTATTAAATAGGGAAAGAGTTTTTTTTAAATCTTATGTTATTATTTTCATTATTTCCAAAAATAATAACCTAAGGTTTTTATTTCCAAATTCTTTTATTATACCCTAGGTTATTTTCAAAATCCATAAAATAAAGTGGAAAATCTGATGGATTTCTATCGGGGTCTTTGATACACTGGCGGTAATTGGTTAGGAACACAGTTCTTATATCATCATAACTGTCAGTTTTTTCCAATGGAAGGTTGTCGAACCATGTTCTGGCGATGCCGACGAGTGTGGATTTGAAAATGTGGCACCATGTTGGCATAACCTATTTTTCCACTATAGCTAGCGTTTGAAAGATCATCACATGGTCTTCAGGATCTCCAGATCCGTCGTATGCTTTGACTTGGAAACACATGCAGATCTTCCTAGAGAGGTTAAATTTCCTTATGCGGGGTGTGAACGGGTTAACGTCCCCGCCTAACCATGGTCGAGACAAATCCTCTTGTTCTGTATTTAGTTTCTTCCTTTTCGGCTTCTAGTGTCCGTTGTCACTTTCTTATGCTTTGGAGTTTTGCTCGTATCTCCGTAGCATGATCTCTTCAGAGTGTGCTCTACTTGTTTTCGAGTTTATCTTTCTTTGCAACTTGTCTGGTTGGAGATTGTGACTCTGATAGTAGTCTTTCGCTGCTCTTCTGTGTTTATCCATTTCTATGATGTTTTTGCGAATTTCTGAGTTTAAATGGTACGACAACCAATCTCTACGGATTTTGCTGAATGGTTTTCCCTCCCTTTTGCACAGTCTACTGAAGACTCCTCCGCCTTTTGGACCTAGCCTTGTGAAGACTATGCTTTTGCCTCGATCTTTTTGGCTGGGGGATCCCCAATTTATTCGTGAGAAGACACTCTTGCTTTGTCGTGGGCCTATCTGGGGACATTGGTCTTTTACACATCCGCGTTTCTCCTGTTTCGTGAGTCGTGGACTCAAAGTTAGGGGTGTCAAATGGGTCGACCCGACCCGAACCCGATAAGACCTTATAAGGTTGGGTTGATTCGGGTCAACTTAGCTTATCGATAACCCCGATAGCCTTATGTGGTCGGGTTAGGGTCTAAATTATTTTGTTATCGGGTTATCGGGTTGACCCCATATACTTGATAAGCTACAACAACATATTTAAAAATCTATAATATTGTTGAGTCTTAGGATCTAGACTCATCTGGGATATAATAACAATGATTGTAAGCACAGCGGAATATAATAAAGAACACAATCAAAGTTATGAACAAGGCTTTCTTATTCATAAAATACTAATAAGCTACTACTACTAGCTCCTGGTGCCTTATAGGCTTGACACCAGGAGGACGCACACACACCTTTAGTTTACATTGTATCTCAATCAGTGAATAACCATGTGTGCCTAATCCTCTTTATATAATAGAGGTACTAGGGTTACATCACAACCCTAGCTTACTATCAAAGCTAACCTAATATTACATATTAGGTCCTTATTGTTTCTTCTGTCTTCATCTCTGCCTATAGGTTTTGTAATCATCAAATCTGTATGTCCCAACAATCTTCCCCTATTTGATATTACAAAACAATGTGCATGAAGAAACAATGCTCGAACATGTCATCACGATGATAAGCTGCACATCTAACTATTCTTCCCCTTTTTGTAATCAGCAAATAGGGTCTTGTGCAACTTGTAGACGCTTCCCCTTAAGTGATGCATGTAGATGGTTAAGTATAGAAACAATCATACTAACCATCTCTTGAATCTTGAACTCAGTGGCATAGATCATTTCTTCCTTTAGTATGAAAAAGACATGCTTATTACAATATCATGTAATAAAATGTCTTTGAATAATTCTTGTAGTCAATATATGCATGGCGATCACATGCAATGGCCGATAGTCTCAGTGAGCTCTGACGGATCAACCAGAAATTACTCGATGCTTATGATCATGCTAATTTTGTGATGATCATATCATGAACTGTATGGTATCATATGCCCCCCAAATATTTGTAAAAGAGCGTGTAACTGTTCCAGTTAAGAATTATAGCATAAACTGAATCTCCGAAACGATCTATACCCCCCGTCAAGATGAACTCCCCCTTCTTTTTTTTTTCAAACGAACAGCAGGAACCAGCAAAACCACCAGAAGAAAACATAACGTACCAGTAGTAACGACCAGTAGGAACGACCAGTAGTAACGACCAGTAGGAGCGACCAGTAGGAACGACCAGTAGGAACGACCAGTAGTAACGACCAGTAGCAACGACCAGTAGGAACGACCAGTAGTAACGACCAGTAGGAGCGACCAGTAGGAATCCACCATGAAGGCTAAGCTTCCCCTCGATCCATGTATGCTTCCCCTGAAGAAATGCATGTCCAATCCGATAGGTACCTTGGAGTGATCACTGATGAAGAAAATCAAGTAGAACCAATTTGATGAAGAAGTGGAACCTCCGAAACTTGTGTCTTATATCATGCATTTTATCCAGTTTTTGGTACACGGGAACGGATAACCCTCACAACTATGAGCCAGCTGTTAGCTATAACAATATATTTAGTCAAAATGATATATTTTTGATCAAAATGACAAGGTGTATTGCTCACCAACAGTTTTTGGTACATGGGAACTGCTAACCTTCACAACTATGAGCCAGTTGTGAGCTATAACAATATATTTAGTCCAAAGACAAGGTGTATTGCTCACCTAAATGCTGATATAATAAGAAACAAATTTGTGAAACTCAACTACAACATCAAATAAATAATCAAGCATCAACTTCAATGACCAGAAGGAACCATGGCTCATTAGTAGGAATGACCAGCATGAACGAAAACCTACCAGTAGCATCTCGAACCCCGTTCTATATATTTTTTTAAAAAAAACATTCTGTCCCCACACTGTCGCTAAACTGTTGCTGACATCAACAATGATCCCCCTCCATACGTTTAGCGACACTGAAACTGTCACTATATGTTGCTGACGTGTGTACTATATCAGATGGTGACAAACACTACTTGTATGTCTTAAATCCATAGCCAGCCCATAATGAAGCCCATGTAGACTTTGCAAACGTGTAGCCAGTAAACCTGTCATACACGTGATGTCCAAGAAAATAGGAAACAAAGACAGAATTCTTACCATCAATACCTGTCCCACGTAACTTTTTTGATATGTGTGAGATAAAAATGGAAGATCAAATCCCTAAGAATCAGGCATGTAATACGTCTCATACATGCATCCCACATCCAATTTAAGAACTTGACCATAATCACACACGTTTTTGTCATCCTACAAATCAGCAATATTGAGAGCAGACGTCCAAAATGCATATTTCATTTCCATAGTTTGCGTCCATAACTGCTTCAATTAATACCATATTTGATTTCCATATATCACGTTTTGACCTTGCTATAACAGCCACACATCACTTCCAAATATACCCCGTAGCCCATAAAATCACGCAAAATGATGAATTCCCACGTTTGAATCCAGTAGACCAGGAATAGATAATGGAAATAATCACGACATTATTGGAAATAATATTTACACGTCTTTGCCAGCCATGTAAATATCACATTCACTTTTACACGCCTACCCATATATTACATCCCATGCACACGTCCTCTCATCAAAGCAAGCCCACGTTCACACTATGTCTAGTATCATCAGAATATAAGTGACATAATGTTTTAGTGTGTTTAATTCACACGTTATCTCTAATTTATCTCCATAAATTACGAGCAAAGAGGTAAGTGTGAACGACATATTCTCTGCCTTGTATATCCCAAACGTGTGAAAGCAAATCCCTAAAAAGTAGTAACCATACTTTGTGTGTTCCCAAATTCTCGTATCACATATTTTAGTAATTTCCTAGAATCATGGAAGCAAATAATTTACTCACCTTACATATGGAGATCCCAATATTTTAGCACCAATAGTCACACGTCAAACTTGATTGCTAAAATCATGCATCCATAAAGAACTACGTCCAACATGAAGTTTGTATGCTGCTTCCTAAAACTTTCGGATCATCAATTATACTAGTGAGGAATGATCACGCGTACGTCCAATATTATGAAAGATATGCACATATTCCTAAAAATCAGGAACTAAATGCTCTTTCAAAAACAATTACGTTCATAGGAGTCAATATCAATTCCTACAAAGTAGAAACTCAGCCCACGATGTGTGATATTCCGAAAGATCATGCAACCATAACCAAAACTCCACACGAACAGTAATTTTGGGACCACCAAGAATTATGTTTAATAGAAACAGTTAATTCATGGTGAGTAGTACTTACTGTATTACGTAGGGTAGCATCATGTGTGAGCCTCAACATCCCTTACAAGCAAATATGACTCCCAAATGATCTCACGTAATATTCTTTCGACCATACCAATGTCACATACCAAAGCTTCGATGTCAGATCTTATTAACACCAGGATTTGCAAAACCTTAAAGCCAAATACACGAACTGATAATGGCTTTTGTCTTTTAGCAGCAACAAGAAACAAAACCAATATAGGCAGCAAGTATTTTTTGTTATAATTCTGCTAGGGTTCATCATTGATCAATGATCAACTCACCAAAGCTAACAGAATCACATCACGAGCACGAACACAGCAGCATCAAGAAACAACAGCAGATGAACAGCAGCAACAATCATCTAGAATTTTTTGGGAAAAACCCTAGATCAGTAGCTTTATTTATTAAAAAACAGAAAATACTAACGAAAACCTTGTAGATCAACCAGATCGAGAGCCAACAAGCTCTGATACCACTTGTTGAGTCTTAGGATCTAGACTCATCTGGGATATAATAACAATGATTGTAAGCACAACGGAATATAATAAAGAACACAATCAAAGTTATGAACAAGGCTTTCTTATTCATAAAATACTAATAAGCTACTACTACTAGCTCCTGGTGCCTTATAGGCTTGACACCAGGAGGACGCACACACACCTTTAGTTTACATTGTATCTCAATCAATGAATAACCATGTGTGCCTAATCCTCTTTATATAATAGAGGTACTAGGGTTACATCACAACCCTAGCTTACTATCAAAGCTAACCTAATATTACATATTAGGTCCTTATTGTTTCTTCTGTCTTCATCTCTGCCTATAGGTTTTGTAATCATCAAATCTGTATGTCCCAACAAATTTTTGAATAAATTCTCTCTTTGTCGTAGTCCATTAGCCAAATTTTTAGTAAGTGGAGCTTGCAACACAAAATTTGAGATACTACATCTTATAATTCGGTTCTAGCTTAATATGTAGCTTACATCAATGCGTCTTCTTGTTATACTTTATTGCCTGCTACTAAGGAAAACAAAATGAGAACGTACTGTCCAAAAGGTCATGTGAATATTTTGTTTTTGTAACTATAAATTAGCCTAAGAAAATACATTTTTGATGTTACTTAAATGTTTAAGTAAATTTTGTGTTTTGTGGTATTTAAATAGATAAAAGTAAATTATAGGATGATATTAGCATGTACTCGATAACCCAATAGACCCGAACCCGATAACCCGATACCTTATAGGGTCGAGTTACGGGTTATTTTTTATTTTTCCAAAACCTGATAAGAGCCGACCCGATAAGCCCCAAACCCGCCCCGATAACCCGTTTGACACCCCTACTCGGAGTGATGGGGGGATTCGCTTGCCCTGTAGTTCTTCCTCGAGTTTTCGCCATGATGTAAGTTGTCTTTTAGAGATCTCGACTTTCGTTTGTGTTGTTATTCTTCACAAAGTTTGTCAATGAGATGAGGTAATAATTGGTAGTAGTACTCGTCGACGAATTCCTTAACTTCGGCGTCAGACGCTCGCTTCTTAAAATTTCTTATGCTTCAATTAGCTTCCTTCGCTACCGCATTCCACACGACAGACGTGTGTGGGATAGGGGATTTTGTGCCGACGTGCTCATATTGGAATGAGATCTTTAGAACGCAGTTATGTAATGGGTCTCATGGATGGTGCCACATGTTAATACAGTGCTCGGTTGTGGTAGAGAGCGACTTTGAGTTCCTTGTGGAAGGGGCTCAGATGTCTTGGATTAAGTTGGATCTTGTACTAATAAGAGATGCGTTTGATGATTTCGTGCACAAATAAAGTATACCGTGAGTCTTTACCGTGAGGACGGGCCCCACGATTAGACTCCAGCGTGAGAGTAAATATTCATGTTGTGAGAAGCACTTGTATGTATTGGGAAGAGTGAGAAAATCATACATCGTTTAGAGTGTCAGAGTCTACTCTTTATAAGGGAAAGTACTGGGCTTCCCCTAGTATTTCGGATAGTATTCTGAGTGGGCCTTTGATGCAGGAGTATTATTGAGATTATTATTTTATTTAGTTTCCTTATTTTATTTTTCTAGAATATTTTGTTAACTTTTTCTCCAAGTTTAGTTTTCCTTAGGACTTTGGTTTATTGTAAGGATTATTAATGAAGTTATGAATAAAAAAATAGACTTTTAGTCTTTGTTAATTGACTTGAATCCAGGTTAGGGTTTATTGTTCAATTTTCTCTTAATAATCGGGTATTCATTTAATCAACGATTGTTAGAGTTTGCCTGATTATCGGTATTCTTTTGAATCAACGATACTTGGAAGGATTGTGTCTAACATTCTTTGGAATCAACAGATTCAATTATCTATCTTTGTTACTTTGTTTTTTCGCTACATCAGTTGGTATCAAGAGCCGAAGTTCCTGATTAAGATGTTAGAATATCCATTTTTTGAGGTTGATGGTTCATCTTCTGATGAATGGGAAGATTATGATGCGACTAGTGATAATTATGATGGACCTCCCATATTTGATGAATATAAAGAAGAATTGATGCTAGTTTATGATACAAATATTGAAGATGTCATTGAGGAAGAAGAAGGATTTATCGGGAAAAAAGATTTGGTGAGGAAGAAGACAACATTCAAGACGTCGTAGTTGTGGTTAATAATATTTATTTTTTCAATGATCCAAAATATCATGATTGATAAGTTGGGTTTTAAGACGATCAAGGTTCGTGGTCGAGTCATTTTAAAGAAAGGAAACTTGATGCAAGAGATGCAAACTTGGATGCTACGAATACAAAGGACGAGTGAGGCAAACTCGAGGACGAGTTTTCAAAGAAGGGGAGAATGATGCAGGAGTATTATTAAGATTATTATTTTATTTAGTTTTCTTATTTTATTTTCCTAGAATATTTTGTTAACTTTTTCTCCAAGTTTAGTTTTCCTTAGGACTTTGGTTTATTGTAAGAATTATTAATGAAGTTATGAATAAAAAAACAGACTTTTAGTCTTTGTTAATTGACTTGAATCCACGTTAGGGTTTATTGTTCAATTTTCTCTTAATAATCGGGTATTCATTGAATCAACGATTGTTAGAGTTTGTCTGATTATCGGTATTCTTTTGAATCAACGATAGTTGGAAGGATTGTGTCTGACATTCTTTGGAATCAACAGATTCAATTATCTATCTTTGTTACTTTGTGTTTCTCGCTACATCAGCCTTTGTGTCCAAAAGCCCATTTGTCTTTATTTGCTAATCGTGACCTATTGGTCCGTTCCCGAGAACTACTTATCCATAGGGTCCTGGGCGTGTTTTAAAAATCTCCTCCGACGTTGTGTTGTATTGAGCCAAATTTAATGTATGGTTTTAGGTCTAATGGACCGTGTCCATGCTATGCACCAGTATTGATGATGATTTACGGGAGCAATATATATTACTACATGGTATGAGTTAGGATTATCCAAAAGAAAACCCCAATAACCTAAAGTGTCGCCATTTAGTAAGTCAAAACTAAATAAAACTAATTCAGATTCGAAATCAGTTTATACATACAATCTCTAATTATCGAAATTAAACGGTAAAAAATCACAAATAAAGATCATCACAAATAAATTTTGGTGAATTAAGTTAATACAATCATGAATTATGGAACTAATTATCGAACTAAAACTCTAAAAAATCATAAAATATCGACTTACCTGCTATTGAATCGGTTGATGATTGTGTAAAATAGGTAATTAATTTGGTAATGAAATATTGATTTGGTGATTTGGTAATGATATATTGATTTGGAGGTTGATACATAAGGGTGTTCATCCGTTTACTGAAACTGATAATGAATTTGGGGGTGGATAAGGATGGAGTATCAAAGGTGTTTTTTTGGGTCATGAACTTGGAAAAAACTGGATGTTTTTTGGGTGTATTTGTTTGTTTTAACAAGTCAAATTTTTGTGCACGCTTAAAAGCGTATTTTATATTATGTTTTCTAGACGCAAGTTCGTAGACGGTTATATGCATGGACAATACAACATAAAACTAGACGTTTTTAAAACCGTCCAAAAAAAGCGTGCAGATACCTTCTTTTTTTGTAGTGATGGTAAAGTTTATGAAAATGTTGAGGAATTGAGATATGGACACTTGATGATTATGGCTAATCGGGTGGGTACCTATTAACCGTTACTATGTGTCTGACAATATCTAGTAGTACCTGCCATTTTGTTATGCTTATAGAACATTACATATGTTTTGTAGGATGATGAAGGTTCACACTTCAAAGGGCTATTGATCAACTTCTATTGATCAACTTCCTTCACTCGTTCTGGCCATCTTTACTAAAAGTCCCAAACTTTATGTGCGAGTTCATAACATCAATTGTTAAGGCCTCTAACAGAAAGACTAAAAAGGTGTTACCGTTCTATACAATGCCTGAGTATGAGGCGTGGAGGGAAAAGTTGGGAAACAAAGCAATAGAATACAAAATTAAGTACTATGAGGTTTGTTTATGAAAATTTTGAATAGCAACTATACACACATATTGGTTTTTTTTAACTGCATATATACACATTGTTGTTTTTGCAATTTTCAAAGAAGTTGAAGACTATTTTGCTGATCTTGATCGTCACATTAGGAACTTTGTTTGGGTTGATGACGAGGATGGTGATGCAATTGAGCTTGCCTTCAGCAAGAAGAAGATTCAGGCGAGAAATAACTGGCTTCGAGCACCTCAGGTTTGGTCGTTGTTAGATTTTGTCAACTTAGTAAATAAATAGCTAATGCATTTAGCTATACAAAAATACATGTTGGGCAACTTTTGGTGTTCTGTTTGATGTTAAGACTGCCCCAGTTTGACCACATTTACATGTGAATGGGTTGAAATTACCATCAACATAGTAATCAGGGAGACATAAGAGGAACCTCATTACAATCACCGTTTCTTGATGCAGTTTGGTAGTTATTTAAACTTAAAGAAGAAGCACATCCGATACTGCGACTTTATCAACAAAGAGTTTAAGCAATATTTAGTGGCTGATCTTCAAAGATCAATACCATCAATGGTGGATGGGTTGAAACTTGGCCAAAGAAAGATCCTATTTTGTGCTTTCAAGAAAGAAGAAACCCATTATTCAGGAAACGGAAGTTTCTCAATTCAGTGGTTATGTGTCAATGCACTCTGCTTATTATCATGATGAGGCGAGTCTAATCGGTACCATTATTGGCATGACCCAAAATTATCTTGGTGGTAACAACATTAACCTTCTTCAGGCGAGTAGACGATTTGGTACACGTCAGATGGTGAGATATACAGTGTAAGCATTTACTGTTTTGTATACATTGCATATTTTAAAGTGTATTATTCCTTTGCAGGGAGTAGGGATGGCAACGGGGCGGGTTTGGGGCGGGGCGACCGTTCCCATCCCCAAACCTAATTAGTAAAGTTCTCCCCAAAACCGCCCCGATCCCCATCGGTGATTTAATCGGGGTGCCCCGTTGGGGCGCAATGCTCCCTCAAACCCGCCCCGTACTAATCGGGAATCTTATCGGGCACCCTCTTTAAGAGAAATTTTCTATCAAAACCGCATCATTTTACATTTATTATTATTTTTAGACTGTTAGAAATAAGCTTGAAGTATTAAAAACTTACTAATTATATAATAATGAATTACAAACAAGACTTATAAGGTTTAAAACGATACTATTATACATAAATAATGATATGTTACACCACAAAGAACTTATAATACATTAAACAAGTTTCTATAATAACAATTTGGAATAGTGAAAAGATAAATTATTAAAGAAATATTTATTATGACGTAAATAGTAAGAAAATACTCTATAAAAATACTTATATTTGTATATGTGTATATTAATCGGGCGGGGCGGGTCGGGGACCTTATTCCCCGCGTTTGCCCCAAACCCGATTAAAAATCCCCGTTTAAGCCCCAAACCCGCCCCATAACCTAATAAAGTTAACCCGCCCCGGACCAATTAATCCGGGTTTCGGGTTTCCCCGCCGGGTTCGGGTTTTCTTGCCATCCCTAGCAGGGAGGTAAATATGATGCAAGTGGCATACATCTTTTCATTCAGCTCTCTCCTATCGCACAATATCTTTTTCACAAGGCTGATGAAGGATATCAAATAGACACTCAAACTCACAAGTTACTGTGATGGAAGAAAACTATCTGAAATGGTTATTATATTTAACCAAACAAAAAGCTATTAATAGCCATACATAAAGCAACGTGGGATACATGAAATAAGGACCAATAAACTACCTATTAAACCATTCCTACGTAAAGAATCGGTACAATATTCACCCTAAAATACCCGATCAAACTATATACCAATTCAAACTGTTACTATTACTAACCAAATATATTCATGCAAGTTTAGCTATGCATGCACATGAATCGTTTAACAAACGATTAACCCAACAATCACCCCTTAATCGTTTGTTCGTTTCATCACAGCAAGGTTGGTTCATCGTCCTAGATCAATTGCTTCATTTTCGTCGTCTTTCCACCTTTCTACCATTCGACATTATGCAGCTCATGATATTATCCATTAGAAACAAAATAACCCTGCCAATTGTATGATCATGAACATCCAACAAATGGCTCCTAGACATAACCACCTATGTCTTCTCTTGCTCTTTCTATCTTCTCTTGCTTTCTGCTACATTCTTTTGCTCTTGTAGCCCGTCACTGCTTTCTTCCTTCTTTCACTTTCCTGCTATAAAAAACAGACCCTTTCTATATTTCTTTCTTGTCATCACCATGGTGATTGTTAAATTTATGACCTAATCTGATAACCTTTTATAACGGTAAGGACTTATCTTGCCTTGTTTTAAACTATCAGTTAGTCAAAAGGATTTGGTAGGTTGGACATCTTGGACTTGAAGGACCAAAGACGTGAAGAAGCTATTGTTGAAGTTATGATGGGCTCAAGCCCAACCAAGCCCACTTTGTTTATAACCCAACGGCTATTAAGCCTTTTAGGGTTTTATATAGGGAGAGGAGCGTCTCATTGTTTGTATCGCTTATCATGTAAACTGTGTGTGATTTACACACAGTGCTCTCTCTCTCTCTCATTCACCTTGATCTTGTAAACCCTAGTTTGATCTCATTTTATTTATGCTTTGATTGTAAAACTATTATCAAATAGATAATAGAGTTACACGTGATTAGCACTGCTAACTTCTTTCTTTTATCTTATTTTGTCTTTTGAATCTTTGATAAATAAAAGGTTTTGATGTTTGAGGTTATTCTGATCATGTTTTTCTACATGGTATCAGAGCTAGGTTACTAATTTTTGATGAAAATTTTTTTTAGGGTTTGTTTAAAATTGGGGGTTTTTGGTTATTCATACTTTTTTGATAAGATCTGCTATTGAAATAGCTAGATCTGTTAATATTACTGGTTGAATAAAAGTTTTGAAGCTTCAATTTTTTTGAGAAAAAATTAGGGTTTCTAAGATCTGCTCTCTTATTCATTATTTTTATCGATTGGGTTGATTGGTGGTATTGTCCATTGATTAAAGTGATTTTCCCTAATTTTTTCCAAAAAAAAATTAGGGTTTCATCTTTATTGGTGGCTTGTTCGATTGGTGGTGATTCTCTCTGGTTACTTGTTGTTTCGCTGGTTCTTTCATTTTCCCCAAATATTTCCTTGAAGAAATTTTTTGGGGATTGTGACTTGGAGGTTCTGTCACTCCTTAGACTAAGTGAATCTAAGAGTGGCAGTTCGATTGTGCTTTGGTTTATTGCACTGTAACACCTCTGCTTCCCTCTCTTTGACTGCTATTTGCTTTCATCTATTTATTTATTATTGCTTGTTATTTGGGGGTTTGGTAGTTTGTCTTTTTTTTTTGTTTCTTCATACCCTTTATTTGGATCCTCACTTGCTGCTTGCCCTTGACCTACCACCCTTGAGTGGTTTTGGATTCCTGGGAACTTAGTTGGCAGTATTGTGAGTTCTTTTCGACCCCTTGACCCTTCACCATGTCTGAACATGGTGATGATGATGCTATAAGTGTAACTGACCCAGTTACACTTATTATTAAGCTTGATTTGAGTGACCCATTGCACTTGCACCCTAATGACTCTGCTGTTTTAACTGTTGTCACTGTAAAACTTAAAGGAACTGAAAACTATCAAGTTTGGGCTAATGCCATGTTACTTGCTTTGGAAGGGAAAAATAAAATTGGTTTTATTGATGGTACTTGTAAAAGGTCTGTAACTGATGAAGTTTTAGCAAGGAAATGGGACAGGGTCAATGCTGTTGTGTTGGGTTGGATTCTTAACTCTATTTCTGAGGAACTTTTCCTTGGACAAATTTTTTCAAAAAAGGCCAAACATGTTTGGAAAGAGCTAAAAGAAACATATCATAAGGTTGATGGTTCTGTCATGTTTAATTTGCATCATAAGATAAATACTTTGAAACAAAATGGTTGTAACTTGTCTGATTATTATCACAAATTGAATGCTCTCTGGAAACAATATGATGCTATGATTGAGTTGCCTGCTTGTGTTTGTTCTGCTTCTAGTGAGTTTAAAAAACATAATCAGCTATTGAAATTTATGCAGTTTTTAATGGGGTTGGATGATTCTTATATGAGTATTAGGAGTTCTATATTGTCTAGAGAAAGCCTTCCCGATGTTAAGGGGGCTTATGCCATCATCTCTACTGAGGAATCTCACAGAATGGCTTCAAGCAGTGGTTCTGGTCACTCTCAAAGGGCTCAGACCACTGCTTTCTTGTCTAATGGGCCCACCAGAAACAATGTTCAGAGAAATCAGAACCCTAATGCTAATATCTTGAGACCTATAACCAACAACTTTAATCAAAATGGTAATCAAGGGAACTTTAGACCTAACAATGGTAATACTGGTTTTAGACCTAATAATCAGAATGTTGTGAGACCTAACTTCACCTCTAATGCTAATTTGGTTTGTGAGAACTGTGGGTACAATGGTCACACCATTGATAGGTGTTTTAAAATTATTGGGTACCCCAGTGATTTTGTTCACAAAAAAAGAGGAAATCAAAATTTCAAAGGGAAAAATGTGGCTAATAACTCTGTTGGTTCTAATAGTGCTACTGGTTTTTCTGATGAACAAATGGCTACTCTTCTCTCTCTTTTTAAAGATAACAGTGGAACTGGAAAGAATGTACAAGCCAATATGGCAGGTACTGTTTTTAACTCTAGCAAGGTTTTTAATGAAAATTTTGATAAGTTCTATTGTTCTAATACCAGTTCTAAACTTGGGATGACCTACAAGGGGAAGGTTATTGACTCTGGGCTAACCAACACATGACTGATAGTGATAGGGAACTTGATAATGTGTTTGATATATCTCACCTTAAAATCAAAGTTGCTCACCCAAATGGTACTGAGGCTATTATAACTAAAATTGGTAACCTTAAACTTCCAAATGGTCTGATTCTTGTTGATGTGTTGGTTATCCCTGAGTATTGTGTTACCTTGATTTCTGTGCATAAGCTTGCTAAAGATAATAGGATTTTTGTTGTGTTTGATGAAACCAAGTGCTTCTTTGTTAACCAGGATTTGAATCTGAAAAAGGTGATGTGTATTGGTAAACAATGTGGTGGTTTATACTATTTAGATACTGAAGGTATTAATTGTAAAAATCAAAACAAGCTTGTTACATGCTCTCTGTCTCATTATGATTGGCATTGTAGACTTGGGCACCCTGCTGACCCTGCCCTTAATGTGCTTAAACAGTCCTTAAAAATTGATAAAGATGAGAAAACCTTTTTTTGTGAAGTTTGTCAAAGAGCTAAACAAACCAGAAATCCTTTTCCTTTAAGTGATCATAGAACCAAAAACTTGGTGATATTGTTCATCTTGACTTGTGGGGTCCTTATAGGGTTACTAGTCACTCTGGCCATAAATATTTCTTGACTGTTGTGGATGACTATACTAGGGTTGTTTGGTTGTTTCTTATAAAAACCAAAGATGAAGTGTTTTCCAACATTCAAAACTTTTACAATTTGATTAAAAATCAATTTAAAGGTAATGTAAAAACTTTCAGAAGTGATAATGGAACTGAATTTGTTAATCAAAACTTCAAAGTTTTTTGTGAAAACAATGGCATCATACACCAAACCTCTTGTGCTTACACACCACAACAAAATGGAATTGCTGAAAGGAAACATAGACATCTGTTCAATGTTGCTAGATGCCTTATGTTTCAGGGGGGGATTCCTCTTAAATTTTGGACTGAATGTGTGCTAACTGCTACTTATCTCATCAACAGATTGCCCTCTTCTGTGCTAAATGGAAAAACCCCTTTTGAAATGATTTACAATACTTGTCCTAGGCTCTCTCACATTAGAATGTTTGGATGTCTGTGTTTTGCTACTATTCTTAATAGTTCAGATAAGTTTTCCAGCAGATCTGAAAAATGTGTTATGATGGGTTATTCTAGTTCTCAGAAAGGATATAGGATTTACAGTCTTGATAGGCATCAGTTTTTTGTCTCTAGAGATGTTAAGTTTTTTGAAACCATATTTCCTTTTAAAGATTCTTCTTTTAATTTCAATAAAAATAATTTTAATAAAGAAAATGTTTCTCAAGACCTAAATTTGTTGAATTTTTTTGACTTTGATAACCCTGAACTTCCCAATGATGAAGAGAGAGCAGCTAAACATAATGGTGACAATTTGTCACCAAGTGCTAGCAGCCCACCTCCAAGTCTAGGTGACACTGGATACATTGCCTTAGGCAATGATACCAGTGATGCCAGCTTGAATAGGGAAGAGGCTGCCACACTTGATGAAAGTGCAAACTCTGAGGGAAATTTAGATATTCATCCCATTCCTTCCCCTCATGTCCAAAACATGGAGGGAAACCATGGGAATGACTCTATAACCAATGTTCAGGGAGGTCAAGGTTTGAGAAGGTCCTCAAGACCTTCTGTTTTTCCCAAGAATTATAATGATTTTGTTGTTCAATCTAAAGTCAAGTATGGACTTGAAAAATTTGTTGGATACTCTAAACTTGATAAAGAAAATTTCTGCTTTGTCACTCAGCTTAACAAAATGAGTGAACCAAAAAGTTTTTTTGAAGCATCTCAAAATCATCACTGGCTTGATGCTATGAATACTGAACTTGCTGCTTTACTTGAAAATGATACTTGGGACATTGTTGAACTCCCTAAAGGTAGGAAAGCCTTAGGTTGTAAGTGGATTTGGAAGTTAAAATTTAAGTCTAGTGGTGAGGTTGAAAGATATAAGGCTAGAGTGGTTGCCCAAGGTTTTGGACAAAAGGAGGGCATTGACTATGATGAAACCTTTGCCCCTGTTGTTAAAATGGTTACTATTAGGTGTTTGATTAATCTTGCTATCATACAATCTTGGCCTATTTTCCAACTTGATGTTAATAATGCCTTTCTTTATGGTGATCTTGATGAAACTGTTTACATGAAACCACCCCAAGGATATCTTCCTGGGGGTGATAACTTGGTTTGCAAACTCAAAAAATCTTTGTATGGGCTTAAACAGGCTCCTAGGCAGTGGAATGCCAAACTTACTTCTGTTCTTAGTGAAAATGGCTTCATTCAAAGCAAGTCTGATTATTCTTTATACACTAAGTCTCATGGTAATTTATTTCTTGTGTTACTTGTGTATGTTGATGATATTATCATAACTGGGAACAACATTGCTGAAATTGAAAAGTTTAAGAGCTTTTTAAGAACCAAGTTTATGATCAAAGACTTGGGTAAGCTCAAGTATTTTTTGGGAATTGAAGTTGTTGACACTAAGAATGGTGTTTGCTTAAACCAAAGAAAGATGTGTTGGACTTGTTATCTGAGTATGGTATGCTTGCTTGTAAACCTGCTAAAACTCCTCTACCCTCTAAACTTGTCATCACTAATCAACCCACTAGTGAGGACCCCCTTCTTGACAACATTGTTGACTATCAAAAGCTTATGGGTAAGCTCATTTATCTGACTAACACCAGGCGTGATATTTCTTATGCTGTGCATTGTTTGAGTCAATTCATGCATTGTCCTTTGAACTCTCATCTTAAAATTGCTTTTAAGGTTTTAAGATACCTCAAAAGCTCTCCAGGTTTGGGTATTCATTTCACAAGGAACTCAGGTATGATTCTTGATGCTTATTCAGATGCTGACTGGGCTAAATGTGTTGTCACTAAAAGGTCTGTGACTGGGTATTGTGTGTTTATTAATGGAAACTTAGTTTCCTGGAAAAGCAAAAAACAAAACACTCTCTCTAAATCTTCTACTGAGGCAGAATATAGAGCTCTTGCCTCAGTAACCAGTGAAGTGATCTGGGTGCTCAAAGTCTTAAATGACTTGCAATGTGATAACTTGCTCCCAGTCACACTTCACTGTGATAGCAATTCTGCTATCAAGATAGCAGCCAACCCTGTGTTTCATGAGAGAACAAAACACTTAGAAATTGATCTTCATTTTGTGAGCGAAAAAATCTTGAGTGGTGTTGTTAAAACTGAAAAGGTGGATTCTGCAAATCAAATTGCAGACATCCTTACAAAAGGGTTGGAAACAGATTTGCATAACAAGTTTGTCAATGATTAACCTATATGGGTTATCAGATTAAGGGGGGATGTTAAATTTATGACCTAATCTGATAACCTTTTATAACGGTAAGGACTTATCTTGCCTTGTTTTAAACTTTCAGTTAGTCAAAAGGATTTGGAAGGTTGGACATCTTGGACTTGAAGGACCAAAGACGTGAAGAAGCTATTGTTGAAGTTATGATGGGCTCAAGCCCAACCAAGCCCACTTTGTTTATAACCCAACGGCTATTAAGCCTTTTAGGGTTTTATATAGGGAGAGGAGCGTCTCATTGTTTGTATCGCTTATCATGTAAACTGTGTGTTATTTACACACAGTGCTCTCTCTCTCATTCACCTTGATCTTGTAAACCCTAGTTTGATCTCATTTTGTTTATGCTTTGATTGTAAAACTATTATCAAATAGATAATAGAGTTACACGTGATTAGCACCGGTATCTTATTTTGTCTTTTGAATCTTTGATAAATAAAAGGTTTTGATGTTTGAGGTTATTCTGATCATGTTTTTCTACAGTGATCAACTTTCTTCGGTATTTCTTTGAATCTTCGGTCATTTGATTCAATAATTCGGTCTATAGCTATTAAAGCTTCGGTACCTGCGATGCGAGTCACGGTTATCTCTTTCGGTCTTCGGTGTAGTCTTTCTCAGGTGAGCCTTCGGTCTCTTGTCACCTACTGTCGGTCTAGGTGCTGCCCGGTCTTTTGCAGCTCCTCAGTCTTTTCGGTCTCCTTTCTTCGGTCATCGGTCTTCGGTTTTCGGCCTTTCGGTCTTCGGTCTTTGATCAACTAGTATATCATTCGGTCATGCTGTTGAAACTCGGTCTTCCTTATCTTTCTCGAGCAACCCGCGGTCACGGTCTTGGTCGTGGTTGCCTCTGTCTCGGTATAAAGATAATAAAAATAAATACAATATACGGGTTAACTATTTAAAACATGTTAATTTACCTTAATGAAAGGTGTTTTGTCCTTTACATCCTGAGAAGCTGCCTCCAAAAATTCTTTGTATTCCTTTGATGCTTTTTCCTGAAAATTTCCTTTGAGCCATTTATACCATGGATGCATAGGCACCATTGCTTTACCATTCAGTAGCCGTTTTACGTTAGCAATAATGTCTCGTGGATTATAATTTGGAATAAACGAACCCCCAATATAATAATGTCTCGTTGATTACTTTAGCAATAAACTAACTACATTAATCACAACGAACATGCATCTGCTAGATGCAAATGGTGTAATAAAGAAGTATGACACCCCTGAAAAAATAAGTACGATATCCATGAACAAAAAGATTGATCTACACTCTTAAACTGACTATTCATATTCTTTCTGTGTACAGTTCTTGAGGATTTCTTTCACCTTCGTCTTGACTTTTATGAAAAGAGGAGGGTAAGTTGGATGTATACGGCTTTATTTCATGTCCTTGTTTAAGACTGTGTACTAACCTAAATGTGGCCATGGCTAACAGACAGCCCTGTTTCGCGAGCTCGTGAAAGCTTCGTTGCTACTGCAAAACAAAGCGAGGTTTTTCCGTGAAGTTGTTGAGGGAACAATTGATGTGACCAATGCGAAAGATGACCAGTGTGCTGAGTTAAATGAAAAAGGGTTCACACCTATACCAAATGAAACAGTACAGGCACCATCAATTGCAGGGGCTGTTGATCATGTAGGAAGGGTAGAAACCGAAGAGGAGGAAAAGGTGGCAGTGGGAGATGAAAAACCGCAAGAAAATTCCAGCAAAACAGTTCCCGGAACCGAATATGATTACTTGCTGTCTATGCCCGTTGCATCATCATATAAGACGATGCTGAAGTTAGAGCAAGAAAGGGATGCAAAGGAGAAAGAGATTGACGAGCTCACCAAAACAAATTCCAAGTCTCTATGGCTAAGAGATCTTGATGCTCTTGGTCAACAACTGGATGTGAGCAATGTCACCTTATCTTTGCTAATTTTTTACAATGTAATACATGACAAATGATTTTGTGGACTAATAAAAATATGGCTTGCAGGGAAATTACCCTGCTTCAGAATCATCCCCTGAGATAGCAGAAGGTAAAACAATTTTAAAAAATTATTTATGCATAATAACCGTTCTGTCTTGGCATGTCAAGTTTGTGACTAACATAAGTTATTTAAGCAACAGAAGAAGCTCCAAAGAAGAAAGCAACAGCAAAACGAGCTGCAGCCAGCCCTTCACCACAAAAGGCGAACAAGAAGAGACTTAAGCGGTAAGTGAATCTGATGAAAAAGAATCTCAAGATGGCAACGATGCGAGTGAGGGTTCTGATTTTGAAGATGAAGAGTGAGGAGCAAGTTATTGAAATATGTGTTTGGTTCTTCTAACTATGAACTTCAAAAGAGGTGGGAAATATGCTTGTTTTCTTGATCCTTTAGTTAGGATGTGTTGTAATGGTGTCTTGCACATTTCTCTTGTTTTCTTTTGTCATAGCATCAGAACCTAACATATGCGGTCTGTTAAACCTAAGCTAATCGGGGGTAGATGTGTCGTATGGTTAGTGATTAAAGAAATGATCAGTGTGGAATGATGGCCTGACAGACCTGTTATTCATCCATGGTGTGTCAAGGGAAGCAGATACTGTTATATGAACCGGAAGAAAGGTAAATATCCCAATTGCTTAAAAACCGAAGATTCTTATCACAATAGTTAAGGATGATTTATGTTTAAGCAAAATCTATACATAGGTTCTAGTCGCATGAACACAAAAGCATGAAGTGCGAGGTGTGCATCTCTTAAAGCATAATGCTTGAGCTTGTTCATGTAGCAATGACTTATCCACTGCCGCTTGTGCTTATGCATTAGCATTCGAACTTAAAAAATGACCTGCGGTTTCGTTTGAGTGTCAATCACAGATGCAAAACTATAGTTTCTCGGAGTATTTAACAATGCGTATGTGTGATATACCTTGTTTACCAGCGAGTGTAAGTAAATTATGTGTCGAAGTTGTCAACTCTCAATAACAAATAATTGTTGACACTCATTCTGTATAAGTTGTCGACACTCGATAGCAAATAATTGCCGTACGGTTACAAGTTTGGGATTAAAATTACAAAAAAAATACACTTTTTCATTCTATATTTTCTTCTAATGTCTCAGAATATATTAAGTACTGCGTAAGTGACTTCCGGCATTAGTACCAGGAGTCGCTTCATACCCTTCTTGCCTACTTCCTCTTGCGTCCATCAAGCTCCCGACTGCAAATGAAGATTGCATAGTTTGATTCATCTCAAACAAGCCCTTCTGAGCACCAGGCCTAATTCCCATTTGCAGCAGTTGCTGTTGCTGAAACTGCAACATTTGCAGCTGCTGTTGTTGTTGCTGTTGATCTAAGGTGCGTGTTGAGTTAAGCTGAAACAAAAGTTTCTGCGCACTGCTGCTGCCACCAGGTTGCATGAAGGTGTTTGCTAGGTGGGGTATGGTATTGACGGGCATCTGCATTGTCTGAAGACGTATAAAACACTATTAGAAAATTGAGAAACTGGTTGTTATAATACCGAAAATTAACAAGGTAGTACTCGCCTGAGAAGGATTCGGTAGTAATTTTGGCGTTGGTGGTTGAGCATCAGCAATTGCAGCCAGTGACATCAAGTTCTTTTGTAACACAGCTTGGTACCTATATCAGTTTATGTTCATCAAATACGCATCTAACTACTTCAATGATAGAATACGAGTATCATTTTTTAAAATAAATTATATGTACTAAATGATTAAGATGTAAACCAGTGTCTGGGATTGCTTTGTAAGACTGCCTAGTACGTATTGACTCGGAGGGTATTTGGGATATGTTTATCTGATACGTTTTTATCTAATTGTTTGCAGCTATGTTATTTGGAGAAAACAATTTGGAATTGCTGAATCTAAAGTTCAAATTTGTTTTTTATACGAAATAATTAGCAGATAAACAATTTCAATAAGCAATCCGAAACACTCCCTACATTTGGCAATTTCACTAATTTACTTATCAGTAGTCCATCAGGGTTATGCCTAATCTCTAACGGGTCAAACATGTAAAATAAAACACCTAATAAGTTTAAAGTAAAATGGGTTGAAAGTCGCCCGAAGTGTATTAGTCTTGGTGCATAAAAATTTCGGTGTCATTTCAAAACCTGTATGTTATTCAATACGTACAACATACTAAACCAAAATGGGCTTATGTTTCATAAGCCCCAATTTTTTGGCTTATTTTGATACTTATGGGCTTATATAAGTTTATTATGATATGATAAACGTATATAAGCCCATAAGTCTCAAAATAAGCCATAACATTATGACTTATGGAATATAAGCCGAAAATAAGCCAAATTTCGGCTTACATTGCATAAGCCTCAATTTTGTGTCTTATCTTGAGACTTATTGGCTTATATTAGTTTATCATATCATAATAAACTTATACAAGCCTATAAGTCTCAAAAGAAGCAACAAAATTGGGGCTTATAAAACATAAGCCCATATCGGCTTATGTTTCATAAGCTTAAACAAACATACCCTAATATCTAGTAACTACTAAAAACCAAAATTTCAAAATGTTGGACAAAACTCAATTTGGCCCGCATATAAGAGTAACTACAGTATTTTGACCTGAACTTATATTTACCCGCTATTAGGAAAACTTACTGAGCGCATTCTTGAATCTTGCCAAGGTTTTGATATTCCATGATAGCCAGTATCAGATTTTTGTTCTCTTCGAGGCACTGGAATTGAAAAACGCAACCACAATTGCAATCACTATCACTACAAAATTCGAGCTCTTCCCAGCTAATTTTCGAGCCTTTCCCTGGCGACATGTCGCCAGGGAAACCCAAAAAGTATTTTTGATTTTTTGCCACGTCAGCAAAGTCGCCAGAGCTTAGGTGTTTTCCTCGGCGACATTTCGTCGCTGGGAAAACACCGGTCACCTGATCCCAACTTTCTTGTAGTGTATTATAGTTTTCCGCGGTATACCCAAAATAAAACATATGCAGGGTGTTTGTTTTAGCTCATATTTAAGCTTATTTCGTTCCGCTTATTTTCATAAGCCTCATTATTTTCCACTTATTTTCAAAAAAACCTCATTGATTTAAAAAACCCAAGACAATAAGCAAAGAGTAATAACCTACTTTTTTATGTACCGAAATGAATAATTTTTAAATCTTTTGGTGCAGCAAGGTCGAGCAAAGTTATTTATACGGTACAATTTGTAAACTCGGTGACGAAGTTCATTTAGAAAAAAAAAGGAGGAATTTTAATATTTAATAACATTGGCGGCTATCAAAAAGGATAGTCGTCTTAACATTAGCCGGCTTGCAATCTCAAATCAGAACCCAAATTAATAAAGAAAACCAAGAAAAAAAACATTAGACGGAAACCCCTTAGGTCCAACCCTGCACACAAAGTTGCTACTGTATTATTCTACTATAGCCTAAACTGGTTGTAGTGACTAGTGACGGTCAATAACAAATTAAATAACATATGACAGTAAATAACATAGAAACCTTTTGAATATGTTCAGTAGTGATTGGTTGCTGTTGCATTTTCGTCTTCTAAGATTTGTCTGTGAAAACTGAAACCCTAAAACCTTGTAACATGGAGCAGTACAAAACTACAACAAATTACAAAACAAGGAAATATATATAAAAGGAAGGTGATTAAATTATATTAAATTAAATTAAATGAATATAAATATGTAAATGAGGAAAACGACAAACCGATAAATTTTTTGTCTTATGCATGCAAATGGGCGCCGACATAAACGTGTTGCTACGTCTTTCTTTGAATTTTACGAGGTTTCCGGCATATGTTCACATAGGCCTATGCTGATCATGTTTGTCAAAAAATATTTTACACCGTGTTATTAGGTAATTTGGTGACTCAATCGCGTTAACTTGCTGATTGAACTCGTGATCCATAACTCGATCGAGTTAAACCGTTAATCCAACCCGTGATCCCATGACAATTTGCTCTATTAACTTTATAAGTTATCTTAAATAAATGTTAATTATTTTTTCAAACGTTCAAAAAAGATTGGTATACCTTTTATATATTATAGAAATAAAAATATATATTTTTTCTAATCATATTTTTTTAATGTGTGTATGTTTTTACGTTATTTTGCGTCTTATATAGTTAAAGTTATAACTACGTTGCAAAAGGATTTTATTCGACAAACATCCATTGTGAACTATTACTACTGCTCGCTTCGCATATGATATTACAAACTTAAAAATTCAAACATACAAAAATTTATACAATTTATATGCTAATAATTTGATGGTATATATAGTTTTGAAAAATAAACTGGATCAACAAATTGAACCGCCGTCGGTTCGACTAGGCAATAAAATTCATCCAAAAACGAATCAGAGAGGACCCATTAGAACCGATACAAATGGATAAACCGTGCCCCACCGAGATCTATTTATGCGGTTAGTCATCAAAAAGTATATGACGCCGCAACGCGCGGGTACCATGTTATGTTCAAAATAGTAATTTATTATTGTTTAAAGTTATTCTGTCTTATAATTATCATCGGTAAAGTTATAATCATGAAATATGTATAATCATAAACCATTACATGCGAGAAACGTTAGTTTCAGGGTACTCGCTGACGCAACACGTAAATACCTGCTTATTAAAATACTAGCTTAAAGTCTCGTAAAATTAAGGAGTGTTTTTCAAGAAATATTTGTGTACGAAATTATATGTGTGAATATAATAAGAAAAAATTCCATTGATATTTGAAAGAAATAATGAGATGATAAGTTTTTTTCTTTTTAGAACAACGATTTTATTAAAAGGCTAGTAAGGAGTTAGAAACCAAACATTACAAAGAAATCGAATGAGGGGTTTTAAGCAAATCCTCCCACGAGAACGCCATTTTACATCTACTAGGCACCCAAGTAAAAGAAAAAGAGACAATATCATCAAAAATCATCGAACGACGAGGAGACACCTGATAAAAAATATAACGATTGCGGAACACCCAGATATACCAAAGCCACGTAGAACACACCTTCCAACACAGCCTTAGACGTCGAAGACCGCCGCAAGGATAACATCCAAGACTTCCATTCATCAAAAGAGGACAAACTCTGACCGTCCAACTCCCACCATCTACAGATTCTACCAAATACCTCTTGCGCCATTGAACAATTGAAAAGAAGGTGCTAAGACGTCTTCAATGAACCGGCACACAACGGCCAGGAAACCGAATCCACATCTACACCTCTACGAACTAGATTTTTTCTAGTAGGAAGACAATCACGCCACATACGCCAAGCAAAAATACATTTCACCCATCTTGCATATTCCCTAATAGAAGGAAGATGCAACGCATCGATGGCGTTTCAAACCTCTTTGTTGGAAATACGTTTTTACGTATTTAGGAAGATTCGGTCACTCCGACAATATATTAAGTAGTAGCTCGTTGTCTAGATATCTTTATATTTATCAAACAAGGAAAAGCCCGGTCTATGCTTGTATGGCCGGCCCAATATTGTAAGCCCAAGCCCATCTTATGGGCTTGGTATATAAATCCTCTCCTTAGTTGGAGAGGGTGTTGGTTGTTTCATAATTCACATAATACATTTTACATTTTCTCTCAACTCTCTCTCTACTTTCTCTATCTACAAACAACAACCCTCTTAATAAATCATAGATTACCATCATTCTACAATTGGTATCAAGAGCCATTGGATGAAATAAAGGTAGGTTTTGTGTTGTTCATGCTTATATAAGTGTGTTCATGTGTTTTTGATTGATTTTACCCAAGTTTCAAAAAAATTTCGTGTTTTTGTTGTTCCACTTGATCCATATATCTTCTACATAATTGTAGTAGGGATTTGGGTACTTTGGTTTGGTTAGAAACACGGATTGCAAGGTAAAAATTCTCAACTTTTTGTTGTTTTTAAGTCTCGGACTATATCCACATTACGATCCAGCATTCCGATCGCAGAAACCTAAGGGTTTCTACATTGCGTTCACTTATTGCGATCTGGTATTCCGATCACATATTGCGATCTGTATTCCGATCACTTATTGCGATCTATATTTTGATCACTTATTGCGATCTGGTATTCCGATCACATATAGCGATCTGTATTCCGATCACTTATTGCGATCCGGTATTCCGATCACTTATTGCGATCCGTTATTCCGATCACTTTCCGATAAAACATTCCGATCACTTTCCGATAGGACATTCCGATCACATTCCGATAGGACATTCCGATCGTATTCTGATAGGACATTCCAATCACATTCCGACAGGATTAAGTTTTTGGCATTGAGACGGACTATGTTTGAGCATTACAACAACTTTGTGATTTTACATTGAGATAGAATTAATTTGGGTATTGAGATAGAATTTGCACAACTTAGAAGATTTTTCGACATTGCAACTTTCACAAAAACACACAACCTAAAGATAACAACATCTTTGTTTAAACAACACTAAAACACATAACCTTATTTCATCGCTCGATCATTTTGGTAATCTTTATTCAAGGGATCAAAAATGAATTCACATTCATACATGCCAACAATGACATCGCTTATTGATCTTTCAATCATCTCGGGTACCGATACCCGTCCACCATTGCTTATCAAAGAGCTTTTTAAAGCATGGCAAGGTCGCACGATGTCTTATATTATGGGTAGACCCAGTGGGAGACTCATGGTTCAATCCATTGAGCAAGGACCACTCGATTGGGGTAAAGTTACTGTAGACAATGTGACTAGACCAAGGCTATTTCATGAACTAACGGCTACCAATCAAATCATTGCCGATGCAGATGACAAGGCCGTTCAGACCATCAAGCAAGCTCTTCCACCCGATATTTATCGTATGGTAAGCAAACACAAGGTAGCAAAGGAACTTTGGGATCGCTTAACGGTTTTGTTACAAGGGACTTCACTTTCTAGGCAGGAACGAGAGTGTCAACTCTATGACTTGTTCGATAGGTTCTCATACATTCCAGGGGAAACACTTCATGACTACTACTGGCGCTTCACTACATTGATGAATGATTTGAATGTGATAATCTCACGATTGCTCAGTTTCAACTCAACACCAAGTTCTTGAACACGTTACCCCTAGAGTGGAGCCAATATGTCACTGATGTTAAGTTGATTCGGGATTTGCACAAATCAAATTTAGATCAACTCTATGCTTTCTTGCAGCAACACGAGAAGCATGTGCTTTAGAAACGCATGTCTCAAGGATCTTATTCCGAACCATTGGCATTAATGGCAAATCATCCAACATTGTCATATAACAACACTCCGTATGCTATGGGACAACAATGTTATCACAAGTCCATGTTTCAGACTCCAAGCTTTCCAAAGTATTCGATCTTACCACAACAACCTACATCATATCAACAACAATATCAGCAACCGGCATTATCATCACAACCATACTCTCCTTATCAACCACCAACAAATCCTGCCATCACTTACCAGCAACATGAAGTTCCTCAACCCCATTACTCACAACATGTCAGTACTCCTTCAAGTGTGTATCTAGCTCAACCAGCACCAGTTTTCTACTGCGATGATGAGGTTCTAGTTCCTGAGTTCAGACAAGGGGATAATCCTACTGATATACTTGCACAAATGTCTGCTTACATCACTCAAACGTTGAAGAAAAGAGGTTACAGAGGACCATCTCCAACGAACAATCAGTTGAGAAATTCTTCTAACTCTCGTCAACAAGCTACAATCCAAGATGGTAGAGTTACTGTGCAACCACTTTAGGGGAGACCAAGTTCATCCAATACTGGTGCACGCCCATTTAACATAGCTCTAAGGGGAAACAACACTGGAAAAGGGAAGATGATCATCTGTTATAACTACAAAGGGGAAGGACACATGGCTCGGGAGTGTAAGCAACCAAAGAGGAAGAGGGATAGTACATGGTTTCAGGAAAAAATTTACTTGGTTAATGCTCAAGCACAAGGTCGAGAGCTCGATGAAGAGGAGTTAGCATTTCTAGCAGATCCAGGAGTTGCGGATACTGAAGGACTCACAACAGCTTCTACCAACAATGCAGCATCAATGCGATGATCTTGATGCATACGATTCAGACCAGGATGACCTCAATACCGCCAAGGCAGCTCTCATGGCAAATCTTTCACTTTATGGGGCTGATAAAATTTCTTAGGTACCAAATACTGCCACTGATACTAGTATTGTATGTGAGAACCCGTACTTTCTCAGCATTATTTTATTCTTTTTATTCGCGTTTCTTGAATTTTCCAATGTATTACGTTTTCTTGTATTGTTATATGTAAATCCCGAGATTCTTACATTTTAAATAAATTATACTTTTTAAGTATTTTCTGTTCATTGACAATATTTTATCTGGAATTATAAAATTGTTATTTTATTTTTCCATATTTAATTTAAATCAAAGTTCTTGATTTAAAATCACCCGCGTGCGTTTTACAACGAGTTTATTCAAAATCAATGTACAACGAAAATTCCTAGTGATCGCGATACCGACGGATGCCCAAAATTTTACATTTTATTATCGATTGTTTCGATAATTAATATTTTCGACGATTTTGTCTTAATTTCGTATTAAGTCGTGTCGGGAAATCATATAATCATTTTTATGATGCATTGTAACTTTTGAAAAGTATATTTTTTACGAAACCCGAGCCCCGTAAATATTTTTAATATTTACAAATAACCATTTTCTACCCTTTAAAACTATTAATTATTATTAAGTCCACAAGTTTCAAACTTGGCAAGATTGGTCCCTACACTTACCACATATATAAATGATAGGTGTGTAAACACCCATCCTTTTACCACTTAATTCTGGCTAAAACAAGACCAAAACACGTATTTAATATCATTTGTTTGGAATTATGCGTGGTTTTTGTGTTTATTGTGTTTTCAGAGCCAACCGGATGAATATTGAAGAAAACATGGGATTGCACGGGTTTTACTGAAGAAAAAGACTCAAGATAAAGTCTATTGTCCAAGAGATGCAAAAGATTTGAAGTCACTGGGCCTATTCGAAGATTTATCGAAGAAAAGGACCAAGGATGGAAGATTTACACAAGTCGAAGAAACTCAAGTCTATTAAACGAAGAAATTAAAAGACGAGTTAAATTTAATCGACGACAAATCCCGAACCAGAATCGAAAACGGAAACTTTTCTGAAAAGACGAAAAGACAAGAAGAACGGGAGAAAGCCCACCCACCAACCAAAAGAAACACCTATAAATAGACAACTCCCCACACACATCCACTAGTTAGTTTTTAGTTAGTCTGGAGTTTTCTCTCCTCCCCACCTTTTTCTCTTTAGTTCGTTTCATCACAATCACCATTAGGGTGATTGGTGATTTTAATCTTTGTTTTTAAAATCTTGTTGTTTTTAATCTTTGTTTGATCTTGTTAAAACATTAATCATTTAATACAAGTTCTTTGTTTAATCTTTCCATTTCATCTTGTTCATCATCATCTTTATCCTCAAGTTCTTAAGTTTTTATTTTTCTTGATTTGATCTTCAAAAGTTGTTGGGATTTATGTTTTTGTTGATGGGATTAGTAGTTCATGGTTAGTAGATACTTTGTGATTGATTTATTTAAATTTTTGGTTAAAAATTTGGTGATTTTTGGATTAAAACGATTTTCCTTGTTCTTCGGTAACTGCTACTGTACCTGGGTTTCCCAGACTTCCGAACCAAGCATAACTTCCGAACCAAACAAAAGTTCCGAACGAAGCCAAAAAGTTCCGAACCAAGCGTAAGTTCCGAACCAAGCATAACTTTCGAACCAAACAAAAAGTTCCGAACCAAGCTGAAACTTCCGAACCAAGTATAACTTCCGAACCAAGCAGAAAGTTCCGAACGAAGCCAAACTTCCGAACCAAGGGGCTTCATTCGGAAGTCCAAAATTCCGAATCAAGGAGTTTCATTCGGAAGTTCCAAACTTCCGAACCAAGGGTCTTTATCCGGAAACTTCCGAATCAAGGGGCTTCAGAAACTTCCGAACCAAAGGCAAAGTTTAAGAGTTCCGGGCCAGTTATCTTTTGAGCATTTTAAGGTTTACTGTTTCTTTACTGCTTCTTTACTGTTTCTTTATTTCAATTTTATTTTAATCTTAATTTTAATTTTAATTCAAGTTTTTATTAATCGTCATTAAATTAATTGTCTTTGATTTAAGGTTTCATTTTAGCTTATTTAAACTTTTTATTAGATTAGAAAAACCAAACCCTTTTATTTAGTAACCAAGAACAATCATTCCACTTAAGACCGAGATCAATTCGAGAGGATTCCGAGAAATTAGAACCCATAGAAAATCAGTGTATCAAATGGCGCCGCTGCCGGCTCTTCTCGTTAAGATCAAAAGTTTTTTGTGAGAACTTGGATTTTGGGATCCGTTCCCTGTGAACGTTACTTTTTCATCAAAAATTTTCAAAAACAACTAAAAAATATAAAATTTTCAAAAATATAAAAAAAAATTAAAAAACATAAAAACCAAAAATATTTGTGCTTTGCTTTTCTTTGTTCGTTCTTTTGCAGGTGTATGCGCACTCGATCCACGTCATATCAAGAGCCCGAGCCTCTCGATCACTTAGACATGGCCGGTGTACCACCTCCAAACAATAATAACAACAACAACATGAATAATAACAACAACAATGAGCCCCTTCCGGATAATCGCCCGATGATTGAACTGCTGCAAGCTCATGTCGATGGCAACACGGATCCAATTGTTATACCACCAATTGCCGCCAACAATTTCGAGCTAAAATCAGGCTTTATCCAGATGGTCTCCGCTCAACCATTCTTGGGACGAACCATTGATGACCCACATGACCATATCAAGAGATTTCTACAACTCACCAACACGGTCAAGTTCAATGGCGTTCCACAAGAGGTTATAAGGTTACAACTTTTTCCCTTTTCTTTAGAGGGACAAGCCCGACATTGGCTTGCTAAGGAACCGCCACAGAGTATTCTCTCGTGGACGGATTTGGAAACAAAGTTTATAAATTACTTTTTCCCACCCTCTCGTACTACCGCTTTGCGGAATGAGATCATAAATTTTGAACAAAAGTACGATGAGTCATTCAGTGAATCTTGGGATCGTTTTAAAGATCTTTTAAGAAAATGCCCACAACATGGTTTTACCAAAGTACATCAAATCAATACTTTTTACAATGGTTTAAGCATGAGTGACCAAGATTCACTGAACAGTGCCTCGGGGGGTAATCTATTGGCTAAGACTTCCAATGCTGCTTGGGATATCATCGAGAACAAATCTCGTGTGCAAACCAAGAGTGTTCGGACCAATGTCTCTAGTGCTAGCACTAATGACAGCGACAAGCGATTAGACAAAATCACTACGCTTCTTGAATCGCTTGTCACCCACACCGTCAGCAACAACAACAGCAACAACGCCAAAAACGCTCAAGTGAACGCTGTCAGCCAACCTTGAGAGATATGCGGTGGTCCTCACTCTTACACAACTTGTACCGCCACCCAAGATTACCCTGCTGAAAATGTGAATGCGGCATATGGCACCTATCCTCAACCTGCTTATCAAGCTAGACCTCAAGGTGACCGTAAC
Organism: Glebionis coronaria; assembly: GCA_025667525.1. Taxonomy (NCBI): domain Eukaryota; kingdom Viridiplantae; phylum Streptophyta; class Magnoliopsida; order Asterales; family Asteraceae; genus Glebionis; species Glebionis coronaria. Next base: position 85,615,656 of record CM046875.1, on the reverse strand, counting down.
TTGCTTAGCTATCGATCCAACAACTATCTTTCACCACCTGGTTTCCCTCCTACCAACCCAAACCAACAGCAAAACCTTAATCGTCCTCCTCAACAACAACAACCTCGACAACCATACATCCCACCTCATAAACAGCAACAACCATCTCAACGTAACAACCAAGTTTTCCAACAACCTGCTTACCAACCACCTGCATATAATGCTCCTCCCAACCAAACCACCACTGCATTACACCAAGAGGTTGCAACCTACATGAGAACCAATGATGTGATAGTGGGAAATCTCCAAGAGGAAGTGCACAATTTGAAAGCAGACTTGGTCAAGCAAGGAAATGATTTGAGAGCCGACATGAGAAACACGTTGGATAGCCAAACTAATGATCTGAGGAACATGATGGCTAGTTTCTTCCAAGGTAATCAACCCTCTTCTTCGGGTACTCTTCCGAGTAACACCGTCGCGAACCCAAGAGGGGAGATGAAAGCAATCACTACTCGAAGTGGTAAAGGTACCAAGGAACCCGAGCTTCCTATACCTCCACCGGTGGTTGGGACTAAGGAGAACGAGTCACCTGCTCCTATTCCTCACCCTTCTCCTTCCCCAATTTCTCCACCTCTTCTTTCTACCCCTCCTCCACCCGTGGTTGTGAGTGATCCTATTCCCCTAAAGCCTTCCTCTTCTTCCAATATACCTTATCCTTCAAGGTTGAGGAAAGAGAAGCAAAAGAGCAAGGATGATATTCAGGTTTCAAACTTCCTAAAAATGTTTAAACAACTGAATTTCAATATCTCCTTCGCTGAGGCTCTCGCTCACATGCCCAAATATGCCAAAATGTTTAAAGATCTTTTGAGCGACAAGGAAAAGCTCCTCGATATTGCCAACACCCAACTTAATGAGAATTGCTCTGCAGTCCTCTTAAGGAAATTGCCAACCAAGCTTGGTGATCCGGGTCGTTTTCTTATCCCTTGCAACTTCCCGGGAGTAGAGAATTGCATGGCCCTAGCCAATCTAGGTGCCAGTATTAATCTCATGCCTCTAAGCGTTTGGAAGCAATTATCTCTCCCAGAGCTAGTCCCCACCAAAATGACTTTGGAATTAGCTAACCGTACGGTTGCTTATCCAGTGGGCATAGCCGAAGACGTTATTGTAGGAGTCGACAAATTCACCTTCCCTGCTGATTTTGTTGTCGTCGACTATGAGATGGACCCCCGTGTGCCACTAATTGTTGGACGTCCATTCTTGAGGACCGGTCGCACTCTTATTGATGTTGAAGCCGGTGAGCTTATCATGAGAGTGGGTGACGTTAAAGTAGTCTTCAACATGGGAAAGTTGTCTAAACAGCCTTATTCATATGAGAGCGTTAATTGTATTGACATTCTTGATGAGGCTTGTGAAGAACACTTTAATGATGCTTGCAAAAGTATTCCTACCTCTATTCCCAATGTTGAGACCGTGTCCTCCATTGCTTCATCGTTGTCTCTATTTGGAGATAGTGATTTATTTTGGAACAATCTTGAAGATACCATGGGAGATGCGAATTTAGCTACTAATGATTCTCCTATCGATGGGGATGAAGACATGAATTTCTTTGACAATCTTCTCACCGAAGACAATCCTTCGCCTCCATCTCCCACGGTCATTGCTATCGATACTCCGACTTCGAATACGCCTCCCGTCGAAAATCCTCCGGATTTGGAACTTAAGGAGTTGCCGCCCCATCTCGAGTATGTATTCCTTGATGAAGAGAAGAAGTCGCCAGTTATCATTGCTAAGGATTTGAAGGACGAAGAGAAAGCCCGACTTGTCGCTGTGTTGAAAGATCATAAGAAGGCTATTGCTTGGAAGATTTCGGATATTCGTGGAATTGATCCTCACTTCTGCACCCACAAAATTCTCATGGAGGACGACTTCAAGCCCACAATTCAAAGCCAACGAAGGGTGAATCCAAAAATCCATGAAGTCATCAAAACAGAGGTTATCAAACTTCTTGATGCGGGTATGATTTACCCTATTTCGGATTCACCGTGGGTTAGTCCAATCCATTGTGTGCCCAAGAAGGGCGGAATAACCGTTGTTCCCAATGAACACAACGAGTTGATTCCCACTCGTCTCGTTACTGGGTGGAGAGTTTGTATAGACTACCGCAAACTCAATGATGCCACGAGAAAGGATCATTTCCCTCTACCTTTTATGGACCAAATGCTTGAACGTTTATCCGGTAATGAATATTACTGCTTTCTTGATGGTTTCTCGGGTTATTTTCAAATACCCATCGATCCCCAAGATCAAGAGAAGACTACATTCACTTGTCCCTATGGCACTTTCGCTTACAAAAGAATGCCTTTTGGTTTATGTAATGCGCCGGTACTTTCCAAAGGTGCATGTTAGCTATCTTCCATGACATGGTTGAACAAACCATGGAAGTCTTCATGGATGATTTCTCGGTCTTCGGGGATTCTTTCTCTTCCTGCCTTGCCAATTTGGAACGTATGCTCAAGCGGTGCGAAGACACTCGCCTAGTTCTAAATTGGGAAAAATGCCATTTTATGGTAAAAGAAGGCATCGTGCTTGGACATAAGATCTCGAAAGCCGGTCTTGAAGTAGACCGTGCTAAAGTCGATGTTATCGCAAAGTTGCCTCCACCTTCAACCGTGAAGGGTGTGAGAAGTTTCCTGGGTCATGCGGGCTTCTACCGTCGATTCATCAAAGATTTTTCTCAAATCGCTCGCCCAATGACCCACCTCTTGGAAAAAGATACTCCTTTTATCTTCTCCAAAGAGTGTCTTGAAGCCTTCAACTCGCTTAAGGATAAGCTAACTAAGGCACCCGTCTTGGTTACCCCTAATTGGGAGCTGCCTTTCGAGTTGATGTGCGATGCTAGCGATTTTGCTATTGGAGCGGTTCTTGGACAAAGAGTGAACAAACACTTCCAACCGATCCATTACGCTAGCAAGACAATGACGGGGGCACAATTACATTATACGACAACCAAAAAAGAGCTTTTAGCTGTTGTCTATGCTTTTGAAAAATTCCGCCCCTATCTTATCCTTTCTACCACCATTGTGTACATCGATCATTCCGCGCTGAAGTACTTGTTGACAAAGCAAGATTCCAAACCAAGACTTCTTCGCTGGGTTTTGCTGCTCCAGGAATTTAAAATCGAAATTCGCGATAAAAAAGGAGCTGAAAACCTAGCCGCGGACCATCTCAGCAGACTTGAGGATCCTTACCAAGGGGATCATCCAACCAAAGAAATCAATGATTCTTTTCCCTTGGAGACCTTAATGTCTATAAACTCGAAGCCGAATGAAACCCCGTGGTTTGCGGACTTTGCAAACTACTTGGCGGGTGGAATTCTCAAGGAAGGGTTGACGTCCCAACAAAAGAAGAAGTTCTTCACCGACATCAAGACTTACTTTTGGGACGACCCTTACCTATTCAAACAATGTGCCGACTTGATTATTCGCCGATGTGTTGATGGACCGGCAGCGTCTGAAATCCTTGATGCTTGCCACAAAGGACCCACCGGTGGTCACTTTGGTCCAAACTACACCGCTAAAAAAGTGTTTGATTCGGGATTTTATTGGCCCTCCATATATCGTGATGCTCACAATATGGTTTAACAATGTGATGTTTGCCAAAAGTAAGGCAAAATCACACATAAAGACGAGATGCCTCAGGATTTCATTCAAGAGTGTGAAATCTTTGATGTTTGGGGTATCGACTTTATGGGGCCATTCCCTTCTTCTAAAGGAAACAAATACATCCTTGTAGCCGTTGACTACGTCTCTAAATGGGTTGAAGCCAAAGCTTTACCTACTAATGACGCAAGGGTGGTTTGTAACTTTTTGAAAGCTCTTTTCGCTAGATTCGGTGTGCCTCGTGCCATTATTAGTGATCGTGGGACTCATTTCTGCAATGACCAATTTGCTCGAGTCATGGCTAAGTACGGTGTAAATCATCGTCTTTCCACATCCTACCACCCACAAACTAATGGCCAGGCTGAAATATCCAACCGAGGACTGAAGCGAATTCTTGAAAGGATCGTGGGAGAGCATCGTGCCTCATGGGCTGATAAACTTGATGATGCTTTGTGGGCTTTCCGTACTGCTTATAAGACCCCGATCGGCTGTACGCCTTATCGTCTTGTGTACGGGAAAGCGTGCCACCTCCCCATTGAGTTGGAGCACAAGGCTTATTGGGCCTTGAAGTGGGCTAATTTTGATATAAACAAAGCCGGTGACCTACGCAAGATCCAACTCAATGAGCTGAATGAACTCCGTAATGAGGCTTATGAAAATTCTTTGATCTATAAGGAAAGAACTAAGCTCATTCACGACTCCAATATCAAAAACCGAGAGTTCCATGTTGGAGACAAGGTCTTACTTTTTAACTCTCGGTTGAAAATCTTCTCGGGAAAGCTCAAATCTCGTTGGTCCGGCCCATTCACCATTGCCCAAATTTTTCCATATGGTACTCTCGAGCTCGCTCAAACTAATGGACCTAATTTTAAGGTGAATGGCCAACGAGTGAAGTTGTACTTTGGTGAGGACACCTCTCAGGAGGTGATTCCATCCCTCACCACGTTCCCCATGAACTAATTTTGGGTCGAGTCAGGCTCGTGACTCAGTTATCAAAAACAAGCGCTCCTCGGGAGGCAGCCCGAGTATCTATCCTTTTATGTTTTAACCCCCTAAGTGTAGGGGAGCCTGTATACGTGTTTGTCTTTGTGTGGTGTGATTACAGGGATAAGTGCACTCTTGGAAACTTTGAAGAACCGTGCTCCCGTGTTATCCGAAATCCGGTTCTATCGCTCAACTATCGTGATTCAATTTTCTTCATACTCACATTTGAAATTGATCACTTTAGTCGTCTCTTCATTAACTTGATTTAACCAACGTGCACAATGTCATAAGTGTAGGGGAAATTTTTCCCACATGCTTAAACATTGAGGACAATGTTTATCTTAAGTGTAGGGGGGACTTCTATCGAAGTTTTAAGTGGACTTTTCCATGAAAATGCCTTCAATTAACCGGAAAATCATATTTTTCAACATTTTTCAAAATTTTTATTAACTTTGGCCATTTAGTTATAATTTTTAAATTTTTATCGTTGCTTTCATATGTATATATCCCGCAATAAAGTCAAATTTTTAATAAAGTGGTGTAGCTAGTTTAGAAATCTTTGACATATTAGGCCCGTTGCGTTTATTTTGACTCAACCCGAATAGACTTATCTAAGTTTATTCTAGCTAGTATCCTTAACCATGTAGACCTTAATTGGTTTATTAGGCTAAGTGTCCACGAGTCTCATTACTTGAGATTTTAAATTGTGGAGGACGAGAAATGATAGAGTCAATTATAAGTCGGTATTCTTGCGCAAGCTCACTTGGTGTAATTATTTGCCTATTCTCCCATCACTTGCTAATAATTTATCTGCAATAAGTAAGGTCGTACGATTTGAAAAGTTACTTAGCTTCTAGCCCAAGATCGTTTAAAAGTTGCTCGGTAATGATAAGAGTTCATAGCCAAGGCATAACTTATGAAGCGGGGCGCGAAGATTGGCGAGTCCGAAAAGGCCCTAACAAGGCATGAGGATTCCATTTTATTGCTGAAGATCCAAAGTGATGTGAAAAGCATTATTCCTAAAATCAATATGAAGGATCAAGACTCACGACGAAAAGCAATCAACTCCCATAAAGATCATGGAGAAGTCTATCCGAAAAGACCCTAACAAGGTATGAGGATAAATAGATCCAAGTCCGAAAAGGAGGCGGATTGTTGTATCTCAAAATCCCAAATAGAGATCGAAGAAATAATCATGAAGTCGTGGTCAACAAAGTTGGAGTACCCCTCAAAAGTCTCCAAGTGAAGAAACTCTATTATGATGAGAAGACCATTATCTCAAGAACGTCTCTCGAAGATATGAAGTATGAAGTACATGCCAAATATCGGCCCGAGAAAGGTCTCAAATCGTGAACCAAGTTATGCCAAGATATGAACTTTTTGATATCCCGAGAAGCAGTTTTAAGAGATTTTGTCCTTTAGCTAACTATTGATCAAATCGTCCTACTTTGCTTTCAGCCTAAATAAACTATCGAAATAAGTCCAAAAATGCATCTTCATGATCATTCTAAGACAAAAATAAAATATAAGAGATACACCTAGGAATAAGGGAGTTTAAGCATTTAATTAAGCCATGTGTGTAAGTGTTTGAATTGCTAACTTATAATAACAATGATCTCGTTTTTAAGCTTAGTTTGGGGAACGTGAAACTTGAGGGTGATAAATCTTCGCAGCACAAAAGCCCTAATGTAAGTCATTGATTTCTTTGCAAGTTATTTCCATGTAGCTATTTTCAAGTGAAAATGGTTTTCTATCCCTTTGTTACCTTTGAAGTTTTATTTCTTTAATTTTTGTTTAGTAGAATTTAAATAAGGCCAAGGTTGATTAATTATGAGAAAAATGTAAAATTGCTTTATCACTAAGCATTGCATGAGGGCATGGCAATGGTTAAGTGTAGGGGATTTGATAGGTGTGTAAACACCCATCCTTTTACCACTTAATTCTGGCTAAAACAAGACCAAAACACGTATTTAATATCATTTGTTTGGAATTATGCGTGGTTTTTGTGTTTATTGTGTTTTCAGAGCCAACCGGATGAATATTGAAGAAAACATGGGATTGCACGGGTTTTACTGAAGAAAAAGACTCAAGATAAAGTCTATTGTCCAAGAGATGCAAAAGATTTGAAGTCACTGGGCCTATTCGGAGATTTATCGAAGAAAAGGACCAAGGATGGAAGATTTACACAAGTCGAAGAAACTCAAGTCTATTAAACGAAGAAATTAAAAGACGAGTTAAATTTAATCGACGACAAATCCCGAATCAGAATCGAAAACGGAAACTTTTCTGAAAAGACGAAAAGACAAGAAGAACGGGAGAAAGCCCACTCACCAACCAAAAGAAACACCTATAAATAGACAACTCCCCACACACATCCACTAGTTAGTTTTTAGTTAGTCTGGAGTTTTCTCTCCTCCCCACCTTTTTCTCTTTAGTTCGTTTTATCACAATCACCATTAGGGTGATTGGTGATTTTAATCTTTGTTTTTAAAATCTTGTTGTTTTTAATCTTTGTTTGATCTTGTTAAAACATTAATCATTTAATACAAGTTCTTTGTTTAATCTTTCCATTTCATCTTGTTCATCATCATCTTTATCCTCAAGTTCTTAAGTTTTTATTTTTCTTGATTTGATCTTCAAAAGTTGTTGGGATTTATGTTTTTGTTGATGGGATTAGTAGTTCATGGTTAGTAGATACTTTGTGATTGATTTATTTAAATTTTTGGTTAAAAATTTGGTGATTTTTGGATTAAAACGATTTTCCTTGTTCTTCGGTAACTGCTACTGTACCTGGGTTTCCCAGACTTCCGAACCAAGCATAACTTCCGAACCAAACAAAAGTTCCGAACGAAGCCAAAAAGTTCCGAACCAAGCGTAAGTTCCGAACCAAGCATAACTTTCGAACCAAACAAAAAGTTCCGAACCAAGCTGAAACTTCCGAACCAAGTATAACTTCCGAACCAAGCAGAAAGTTCCGAACGAAGCCAAACTTCCGAACCAAGGGGCTTCATTCGGAAGTCCAAAATTCCGAATCAAGGAGTTTCATTCGGAAGTTCCAAACTTCCGAACCAAGGGTCTTTATCTGGAAACTTCCGAATCAAGGGGCTTCAGAAACTTCCGAACCAAAGGCAAAGTTTAAGAGTTCCGGGCCAGTTATCTTTTGAGCATTTTAAGGTTTACTGTTTCTTTACTGCTTCTTTACTGCTTCTTTACTGTTTCTTTATTTCAATTTTATTTTAATCTTAATTTTAATTTTAATTCAAGTTTTTATTAATCGTCATTAAATTAATTGTCTTTGATTTAAGGTTTCATTTTAGCTTATTTAAACTTTTTATTAGATTAGAAAAACCAAACCCTTTTATTTAGTAACCAAGAACAATCATTCCACTTAAGACCGAGATCAATTCGAGAGGATTCCGAGAAATTAGAACCCATAGAAAATCAGTGTATCAATAAACTTATTTTTTATCTTCCACTCACACACACATACAAGATAAAAAAAAACATAAACTTCTCCCACCACCACCCTCTTGCCGCCACTCCCCACCACAAAACACCCTTAAATCACCATCATCCACCATGATTTAAAAAAAACTAATATAGGACCACCTCATAAATTTCAATGGTGATTCTAATGATCCAAAAATTATACACATGCATCAAGTTTAAATACTTTTATGATTTCTAATGTTTTTGGTGAGATCTTCATGCTTTCATGTTAAAAAAGTTAACTTTTGATTTTTGATTTTTGTTAAATTTATAATACAAGTATTTTTAGGAGTGTTTGGTTGATGGGAGTGATGGTATTGTGATTCTATAGGTATAGAAATGAGTGGTTTTGGTTAAAAAAATTGATTTGTCATGTTTTCCGAAAGCCTATTTTGGGACAGCAGGTCCTTATCAGAATTTTCATGGGTTTAAGGTCCGATAAAGGCTAAGATTATTTGATATTGTTATAGATTTTTCAAGACGCTCGTTTTGGTATAAGATAGAGCTTCTAAGTCATTACGAGTCAAAAGTTATGCTAGTTTTAGTTTTCGTGTACCGGGAGACGCAAGTCGGCACAATCCGAAATTGTGGCTGATCTTGGGTCGACTCTCGGGGACTTTAGGCTTGGTTAGATAAATGTATCTACTGGTTTTCAAAGTTTACAAACTTATTTTGATGAGTCTAGTAGTGTTTTCAAAAGATGGATTGACGAGTTAGTACTTTTAAAGTGGTCCAAACGGTTTTACAAAACAAGTGCACAAATCTGTCCCAAATTTGGAGTCGAGTAAAGTGTCGAGCTGATGGGTTTTAAAGTGTGAACTTTGGCTCAAATTTTGGTGAGGTCTTATACAGGTTATAAGTGACCTTGACACCAAGTTTTATCTAAAACAGACAAGTCTAGATAGGGTAGATCGGTGTGTACATTCGGGGTGTACTTGCTGATTTTAATTTTGGACACGTAGTTCAATGTTTGTGTTGCGTGAGTTTGAATATTCATCATCATACATGGTGACTTATTCAAGTGCTTAGTCATTATATAAATGACTTAGCTACTGGTCCGAATAAGGTTAAAGAATTGTTTGAGTTGCGTTGACTTGGAGTCGTATAACGGGTCAATTTCTAGTGTACAAGTGTTTAAACGAGTAACGTTGGATAAATGGATTCGTTTGGTTCGTGTCAATGGTCTTGAAACATGAATACTTTGAAAACATTTGATTCATATTATATTTGGTATATATATATATATATCGATATTGAGTTCGAGTCTTAACGCGCACCTTATTTTGATAGGTTGCGGTTTTCGTGTTTCCCGGGCATCCATATCGTCGGTGATTGTCTCACTACCATTGTTTCTGCTCAGTTGCTTTGTAACGTGACTAACTTACCTCGTGGCTAAGGTGAGTTCATAGCCCCTTTTACTTGTACATGGTTTCTAAACGCGGGGTGAGATTTTATATGGTGGAACACAATCATTTAAAAACTGTGTGCTATCCTCAACTTGTATGCTATCCAGAATTTGTATGCTATTCAGAAATTGTATGCTTTCTAGAACTTGAGGATTTCCAACTTATTTTCATTGATATTATTGCTTTTATTCTTTAGACTTAAGTTGCCTCTCATTGATCATGAACCGTTAATTGTCCTGGTGCATTGCGCGAAGCGCGCGAATGTTGTGGGTGGATCCATTGGGATTGAATATCCCCGTCTCGATTACCTTGACGCACTAATATTCGTTTATACTTGAGTATTTAGGCTGAATACTCGCTAGAGGAACTTACACTAAGTTAAGCTTCGGTTCATGAACTAAACAGTAATAATAATGTTTCGGACAATGGTTACTGTACATAACCATTTTCCCCTATTTCTTGTTTACAAATGAATGCTTGTGTTCCACATCCTTATTGATTAACCTATGAATATCACTCAACTTTATGTTGATGATTTTACATGTTTAATCTCAGGTATTATTACTTAGCTTTGCTTGGATGGGAGCCCGCAGGAGATTATCGCAGCTTGGAGATTTCTGTGATGCTTTTGAAAGATTTGTTTTATATAAAATGTCAAAAGTTTGTTCTATCTTGTGGGCAACTTTATGTTATAAACCGAGACGAAATAATATAATTTTCCTCTTCTAAAACTCTGGGACCTATGTTTAAAAACTCTGACCTTTTATGATGTAACACGTTTTTATTTCGTCAGCTTTGTATGAACTGTAATTCATTGTATCTTGTACTATGACGTGTTACCCCCTCGTTGCCTAGTTGTTCCATGTCAGATTCTGGGGGTTTCACAGATTGGTATCAGAGCGAGGTTATAGGGAACTGAGTCATTTTTCAAAAAACTTAGTTTATAACCGAAAGTTCAAATATTTCATGTTTTAAGTGTCAATCACAGAATCTACCATTGTTGTTCGATATCTTTGCGGGTAACTCTCTAATCCTTATTATGTACCTTTAATTATCATTATAATATTTAATCTTTTGATTACATGTTGAATGATTACATTAACCTAATGACGATAATTACTATGTCTTTTCAAATCCTTGTGTTTCATGGATTATCATTCGATATTACTGTGATTACATCTGCCTATACTGTATTTCTTGAATTCTTATTCTTGTGAACTGGTCTGATTACGATGATATTATATTGTTACGACGTTACATACTTGTATTCGGAGCGCGTATGCTGCTAAATTTTCATACTCTTTTTTCTGAGTAATATTGCTATTTCATTTATGCGTGATACGACTGACTTTATATACTCGTTCTATTTGAACCGGCTATTTTTCTCGATTCACTGTTACATGTTGTGCATACTCTCGTGATACCATTGTTCGGAATTGAAGAAGTGTTGTTTTTGATGAACTCCTGATTTTCATTCTTACTACCGTGCATGTTGCTTTCATTGTTTATTTCCTTTAAAATATCTATTTAGATACACAAATTTTCTTTCTGACCATTCATAATTGAATGTCTAGTCTATAGACCATTGTTTAGCTCAATGTGTCTCCAGAAAAGACTAAAGGACACCATGTGAGTCACACATCTCGAAGCATTCGTTGAATCAGTACCTGAATAATATTGTGGGTTTTTATAATCTTGATTACCTTTACGCCACCGTTTTACACGACACTTGTACATGGATTACATCTTATTTCATTGACCATTCTACGTTTCGACTTCGACTTACAACATCCGTTGTACCTTGAACACATGATCGTCGTTTATTATGTGACAATTGTTTGGAATACGATCCTACTTGTTCCCTCCCATTTTCATTAAACCTCCTCGCCTAAGGAGTGTGACTTGTTAATATTTTGTTTCTTTCTCGGTACGTCTTGTGATTTTGAAAATCATACCGCCAAGAGACCTTCCTGCATTGCATCTTGCAATCGAAGACACATATGTCATGCGTCGTTTTTTATTTCTTAGATTTTCGTTGGTATTCTTGAACCATTTCTATACTGTGTTTTCTTCACATTATTAATTATACAGTTTATTCTCTTTCGTCTTTATGGAATCCACTAAATTTGTGTGTACATTAATTTTGAGTTATCATGAAATTTAGATTTAATTTCAAGATGTGTAGAAAAATATACTTTGTAAAGAAACTTTACAAGGAATTTAACAGTATCGAGAAAATATTTTTATAACTTAGACATAAAAATATATAATTCTACCTGTTGAGAAGTTCGTTTAGGTTATAAAATTTGACCAGTAAATCTTAAAAACGAGCAAGTTACGCTCATTTGAAATTATAAAACTTTAGAACTTATTTTCTTCATATTTCTAAAAAACATCAATTTATAGACATATTTAATGCAAGGGCATTTTCGTCCATTTCTGATCCGTTTCATGTCTCGAGTAAAATTAGAAAGTTATTTAAAACATTGTTTTACACCAAATTACTCTAGACTTCGAGTCTTAAAATGTCATTTAGTGAATCAATTGGTCTAGTCAAACCCAAAAGTCAAGGTTGACTAAAAATGTCAAAAATGATAAAAGTTAAAAATATGGTCTGAAGCATTTTGAGTTCGTTTGAACTCGTAAAACTATAACTGGTGATATTTTACAACTAAAAACAATGATTGTGTTTGAACAAGTATAAAATAGTAACTTTGAGTTCGGTCATACATATACATAGATCTTGAACTTTTGAAATTCGCTAACTTCCTAATATAGAAACTTTTCGGAGTGATTGTACTATTTGTTAACTAATACCCTATTTTCTTAAAAGTATATTATTGTCAAATTAATTACGATGTGCACATACAGATTCCATATTCCTTTCTTTTATTTATGACATATTTGTCATTCTATTTTCTTTCTCTGCTTCTATCGTACTACTGATCCGGGTCGAGGTTGAAGATCTTGCTTTCATAACGTTCGTTATCATTTTGGCACGTGTCTCTTGACGATTTCGGTTAAACCTCTTGAAACCTTATCACCTTGTAACCATTTCGTTGACCGTCTTGAACTACTCCTTATTTCCCTATTGTAACCCACTCGCTACTTTATAAACTATTGTCATGTTACCATATAAACTCAAACTGGTCTTGTTTGTGAATCATTTTACAAAAGGTTTCATTTGGGCTTTCTTAAATAATTGAATGCTATCTTATAAAATTAATTTATATTAATTTTACAATGTATTCACACAAATTGTTCTACCTTGGGTCTTGTAAAAATCTTGTAACATTTCAATTGTTGAATTAAATATCTTTCTAGTAACTTATTGGCGAATAGTTTCATAAACTATTTTGATTTCTGTTTTTACAAATGGCATTATATACATATTTTAAATAATATGACCTGTAATACTGGTTTGACGAAGATGAGCATCGCATTGCTAGTCCTAAATTATGCATGGCCTGATCACCTATGCTTAATTTAGAAGGAGCCATGCAAGGCCAAATAGTAGTCGCCCTAAATATTTGACCAACGATTAACTTTTTAATTATGTTCCTTAAAAGTTAGATAAAATAAAAGTTTTGAAAATTTTTACATCTTATGCGAATAGCAACAATTCACGACATACACATATGGTCCCCAGAGTTCTCCTGAAAACAGTAGAAGATGCAAACAAGGGGAGGTACAAAGTGTAGAACAAAATTCAGTGCTTCCCAGGTAACTTCCGTACCACGGCGAATCTTAACGGTTAGAATTCACCCCATGCTTCAGTTTCTCTTAACTCCTTTTCGAATAAGATTCAAACTCGGATTAAAATAATGACTTTTCGGTACGTAGGAATATTCAAAAGATAGAATGAACATGAGAATCGCTTAAACAGACGAAGTGCGTTAAAATGAATCAACATTGTTAATCAACAAGGAGTCGCAAATCATGCAGCTTTAAAACATGACAATCTTAAAAGGTAACAATCCAGTTACAAAAGAAATAGAAAGGAAAAATGAATAACATATGATCATTTAAGATACAAGCTGTCACAATTAGTTGTCTAGGATTTTGGTATTACTTTAAAACTCAGTTTAAATATTTTCTTGATTAAAAGAAAATTTACAAGGTGTAGTGATCTAAAATCAAACTATCTGTATTTAGTGAGTATGATGTTGCTATATCTTTTTCTTGATCATGATATTCAAAGAAATAGTAGAACAGTTCAAAATAGTTATCCTGATCGACTTAAGAACTTTTGGATGCCTGCATGAAATTATCGTTAAAACCTTAGGTTTATCGTTACCATTAGAAAAATCAGGTTTTTTTCCAAGTTATTTAGAATCATTGTTAAAAATTATAAATTAATTTAATAATTTCATTATATTGACAGTAAAGTACGATAGAATCAAATACTTTAAAAGATACAGCTTGATATCCTGCGAAACACTAGGTAAATTTGCCAAAGATATATATATCTGGTATTTAACCTGAAACAGTTATTTTGATAATTTAAACATTTGATAAAATGTATAAAACGTTCTTAGAAATTTATAATAATTTTAGAAATTCAAGAAAGTGTTTAAGATATCAAACGATAAACACGTAACATTTTATGGTTTTCAAAAGGTGACAAGACTGCAACGAATATGAATCATATGAAGGTCAACAATTTTGTATGCGAGCGATAACACAAGGGAATAAAACAAAAATCACATCAATTCTTAACAAACATGATAAAATAGACGCGTCGATAATAATAAAAATAATGAGAAACAAAGGATTATAGCAATGATGAATTCACGAGTGTGGTTGACATCACCACAACGACTTATTAAGTTCTCGGTGGTCGATACACGATCGAAGGAGAAAGCCACACAACGAATTTTCGAATAAAAGAAAATTCTTAAGGAGTCACTTGAGAGTAATTTCAGTAAGATGAAAAACATTAGCAATAAGAGGCGAAATCAATACGTGGTTCACACGAATGAATTTCAAGACGATGAAGTCTAACACACATAATGACAGATACACGAAATCATCGTTTACGTCCAGTCATGAATCACTAATCGCGTCTAGAGACGTTTCGAAGGTCTACAAAAATAGATAAAGAAGATCGATCGATGAAGAGGCACAATAACGTTGAAACTTTCAAGTCTGGTATCAATGGTAAGAATTTAGGCAAATGGTAACGAAAATCGTATCATGAGGATGATGAGGTAACAAGTAAGGTAAAGATCATTGAGTAAGGAAATATGTGTTTGAGGCATGTACTTTGTTCAAGAAAAAAAAATAAGGGTTCATATGTGTATGTCGTGAATTGTTGTTACTCGCATAAGATGTAAAAGTTTTCAAAACTTTATTTTTATCTAACTTTTTAAGAAACATAACTAAAAAGTTAATTCTTGGTTAAATATTTAAGGTGACTAATAACTCGATTTTACTCATTTAAAAAGTTCTTTGTCGTATGTCTAATCGAATTGATTACTGGTTTAAGTGCGACTCAATTGACTTTGGTTAAGAAAAATATTTGTCGTTGTTGTAAAATAAAGGTGCAAAACTTATAAAGTAAATTGACGTTTAATTAAAACTAAAACTAATTAAAATGTAAATGGTGCAATATTAAAACATTTAAAAGTAAATGAATTAAATGACGTAAAATAAAAGCGCGATGAAAAATTAAATTAACAGTGTAATAAAAATGCAAAACTTGAAATTAAAATAGGCTAAAAGTAAAATGAGAAAAACTGTCACTTTTCCTCTAAAAATAAAAACTAGAAAACTTTGAAACTTAAAACTAAACCTAAAACAAGAAATTAAATCAAGCAAGCAGGAACACAATTATTTCGGAAAAGCTACAGTACATTTCAGAGATTTGCATTTCTTCGGAATAAGCATATTTTCGGAAAAATAACAAATTCAGAAAAAGTAATATTTTCGGAAAAATGACTAATTCAGAAAAAGCAGGATTTTCGGAAAAATGAAAATTTCGGAAAAATGGAATCTTCGGAAAAATGAGGTTTTCAGAAAAACTAGAATTTTCGGAATAACTGCTTTTTCGGAATAAATGGTGATTTCAGAGAAATCTTCGGAAAAACAATGAATTCAGAGAAAAGGAGAATTTCGGAAAAATAGCTATTTCGGAAAAAAATGACTTTTCAGAAAAAGGAGTGTTTTCAGAAAAACAAACCCTTTTCCGAAATAGTAAGGAAACAAAAACAGTTAACAGTAAAATCAAAACTAAAAGGAATGAGCCACGAATAAGCTAAAATCAAATAAGCAATCTACCAAAACTTAATCTAGAACACTTTTAAGAAAAACTAATTCAACCACAAATCAAAAACTTGAAAAACACTAATAAAATTAAACATTAAAAATCAACTTTTAATAAAATAAACTAATAAACACTTAACTAAAATCAAAACAAACACACAATAAGCTATCAAATTAATAAGCTAACACAATCAACCACATAAAAACATAACCATTAATCAAATAAGCATGACAATAAGATAATAAGCATAAAGATTAACAAAATAAGAAAGGTAGAAGGAGAGATTAATATAAAACTTGATTAAAGAAAAGATTAGACAACAAAAGTAAAGATTAAACTTACTTGGAATTAAATAAATTAAGGTGCAAGACAAGGAATGTAAATTGACAAGTAATTAAAATGACATGAAAATAAATTGGAAAGACTAATGTGTCAAATTAGCTAACACCTCCTAATGGTGGCATTAGGAGGGTATTTATAGGGGATTAGGAAAGACTAAGCATGTGTTGGTTATTCTTCTTCTTCACGTCTTTTTGTCTTCTAATTTCTTCAACTTTTTCGACTTTGTCTCGAGATTAATAAACTCGTCTTGTAATTTCTTCATTAATTTAGACTTGAGTTCTTCGGCTTTTATTAAACTTCCGTCTTTAGACTTTTTCTTCGATAAATCTTCAGAAATGGCCTTGGACTTCTGTTCTTTTGGCACCCTTGATCTTTCGACTTCGTCTTTTGTCTTTTTCTTCGATAAAAGCCCGTGAAAGCCCGTGTTTTCCTCCCTTTTCACATTTTGATCCTAAATCACAACAAAAACACAAACCACGCATAATTTCAACATTTATGACATAAAATACACGTTTTGGCTTGGTTATTATTGTAGTTAAGTGGTAAAAGGATGGGTGTTTACACACCTATCAAATCCCCTACACTTGACCATTGCAATGTCCTCATGCAATGCATTAGTTACAAAGCACGTTTTACATTCTCCATCATAATCAATCCACATTGGCCTTTATTAAAAAGATATAAAATTACAAAATATTCAATAGAAGAAAACAAGTAAAAAGATCAAAAATTTACCTTAGGGTTTTAGAATGTCGTGAATGATTATCATCCTCAAGTTTCACGTTCCCCAAACCAAGCTTAAAAACGAGATCATTGTTATTATAAGTTAGCAAACTAACACGAACTCATGTGGGCCAATTATTTACTTAGACTCCCTTATTCCTAGGTGTATCTCTTATATTTTATTCTTGTCTTGAATGATCACGAGGATGCATTGTTGACTTATTTTGATAGTTTATTTAGGCCGAAAATAAAGTAGGACAATTTAATCAATAGTTAGCTAAAGGACAAAATCTTTTAAACCTGCTTCTCGGGACCTCATAAAGTTCATATCTTGGCATAACTCGCTTCACGATTTGAGACCTTTCTCGGACCGATATTTGACAGCGACTTCATACTTCAAATCTTGAGAGACGTTCATGAAATAATGGTCTTCTCTTCATAATAGGAATTTCTTCAC
This sequence comes from Glebionis coronaria, assembly GCA_025667525.1. Classification (NCBI taxonomy): domain Eukaryota; kingdom Viridiplantae; phylum Streptophyta; class Magnoliopsida; order Asterales; family Asteraceae; genus Glebionis; species Glebionis coronaria. The sequence goes on along the minus strand of CM046875.1, from coordinate 85,598,352 downwards.
TTGAAGTTTTGAGAGATTCTTCATATTTGGACCACGACTTCATTTTTCTCCAATCTTTATTTCGGACTTTGATATACAACGATCCGCCTCCTTTAGGACTTGGATCTATTTATCCTCATACCTTGTTAGGGCCTTTTTGGATAGAATTCTCCATGATCTTTTGGGGAGCTTATTGCTTTTCGTCGTGTGTCTCGATCCTTCATATTGATTTTTGATAAATGATTCTTCACATCACTTTTGGATCTTTAGCAACAAAATGTAGACCTCATGCCTTGTTAGGGCCTTTTCAGACTTGCCAATCTTCGCATCCCGCTTCAATAAGTTATGCCTTAGCTATGAACTCTAATCAATACCGAGCAACTTTTAAACGATCTTGGGCCAGAAGCTAAGTAACTTTTCAAATCGTACAACCTTATTTATTGTAGATAAATTTATTAACAAGCGATGGGAGAAAAAGCTCATAATTAACTCACATAAATTCATGAAAGAATACCAAACTTATAATTGACTCTATCATCTCTTGTTCTCCATAATTTAAAATCTCAAGGAATGAGACTCGTGGATGCTTAGCCTATTAAATCAAAGTTTTGGGTTTTCGAGTCGTCTATAGGATCTTGCAAATTCTTAGACTTTTTCAAGTTTAGAAATCGCATTTTAAAGTTCCCTTAATAAACGACTCTCTAGAATCAATTATAGGAACTTGCGAAAAGTTCTTGCTCTTAACCCACGAGTGTTAAGAATTTCGCGTTTTAAAGCTCCCTATATAAAAGCCTAGCAAAACTTGACTTAAACACGTTAAGGATACTAGCTAGAGTAAACTTAGATAAGTAAACTCGGGTTGAGTCAAAATATTCACAACGTTTAAAAATTAAAACCACTTTATTAAAATTTATTCTAGCAAAGAAAGAAAATAACTATAACAAGGGAAAACTAATAGGCCAAAATAGATCAAAAATTTTGAAAAATGTCGAAAAATTGATTTTCCGGTTAAAATGAGGACAAATACATGGAAAAGACCACTTAACTTCGATAGAAGTCCCCCTACACTTAACATAAACATTGTCCTCAATGTTTAAGCATGTAGAAGTAAACTCCCCTACACTTAGGACATTGTGCATGTAGGATTGTAAATCTTGCTTATGTTTTTAAAGAGAGAAAGAGATAGAGAGATGGTGGATTTCACACAAAGCTAGAGAGAGAAAGAAATGTTTACTATGTGAAAAATATGAAACCACACACCCTCTCCATCAAAAGAGAGGGTTTATATACCCAAGCCTTGTGATGGGCTTGGGCTTACAATGTTGGGCCGGCCTACATATGTTGTAGGCTAGGCTTGACTTTGTTTGTTTAATAATGATGTCTAGACTACGAGCTACTACTTAAAATATTGTCGGAGTGACCGAATCTTCCTAAATACGTAAAAACGTATTTCTAACAATCTCCCCCTAAGGGAGGTCACTCCAAACAAGGGCGTTACCCGAGTTACAATAATGAAATAAACCTAGCATACTATGCTTGTCTTGAGCTCGTAGTCTTCGTCTTTCTTTTTCTTTTTCTTTTCTGGTGAACATGCTGATATGATCTTTGATATCAATCTTGAGCATTAATCTCTTGCCTTGATCTCGTGCATCCATCACTTGTGATCTTCTCCTCTTCGTGACACCATGTCCCACATACTTATACCTTCGTAATTCTTGAAAGCTTCAGAGTTCGATACAGCGGAAGACTTAACTTTAGGCTTTCTTGAATTAGATGAGATATTAAGTGCATAAAGTATAAGCATGCGGGGGCGACTTCTTCTTGGATCCCGCAACGCCACCGTCTTCAAATGCCGCAACATAAGTAGACACGAACGAAATGGCTTTGAACATTTCATTCTAATTCGGTAGCATTTTACCTCCGGTCGGTGAAGACCGTTGGACGATATTAGATATCGTACCCGTGACGGATAGTTTCAATTAAGTAACTTCCTGACAGGATTTCGCGGGTAAACCCGTTCTCTTTATTCGACCGTCCAAAGCTGACTGCGAACATAAAGAGTGAATCATTTGGATAATAATATCCGCATGATTTGAAGCCGTCAATTCATATTCCAGGAAAAAGTGAAATTCATTTAAGAACTGCACCATCGTTGCTTTCCAGTTGTCACGAGCTTGATTCGTATAGAATCTTGCAAGTTACCTACCAAGTGCTGTTTGAGGTTAACACTAGAAGGATTTCCACTCATCATTGTGAGCACTAAGGTATCACTCTGAGTGTTCTGGCAAGATAACTAAGATATTGCGTAGAGGCCTGGAACGTGTTTAAATTAAGTTAAGAATTAAACAACTGTTGCTTTCCAGTTATCACAAGTTTGATTCATAAAGAATCGCACAAGTCACCTACCATGAGCTTTTTGATATTCGCTCAAGAAGGATTTCCATCTTCATTGTAAATACTTTCGTATTACTCGGATGTTCAGGCAAGATCATGAAGATTTTGCGTAGGACTCTTAAAATCTTTCTTACTTTTCACAGTGTGTGAAGAAGCAAGGAAATATGAAAGTGTGTCCTAATGAGATATTTGATGATCTCAAATGGCTCTAGACTCTATTGTGCACTTTGGATTTTAGTGATCGGAGGCTGGAGAGGAGTGCCACCTTTTCAATACCAATTTATTCGGAGTGAATAAATCAATAGATAATGTGTTGTCTCCGTGTGAATAAAACAAATATCTTTTAAGAGATATCTGAGTTAGCTGGGATGGGTTGTGCATTGCATCACTGGGTCCATGATGTCTGTCTTCAATATCGAGAATCATTAAAATGATCTCAATAGCATATGTATTGACCCGGTTTCTGCCTAAAGTTGTAAGGAGGGCTTCTTTCTTTACACCCTTTATCTTTACAATTCTTTTTCATTCTTCAACCCCTTCAATGCTTACCAATACGTCATAGCTAGCACCTTGTTGTGATTGTTCCAGTGCTAACTTAAGTACTTGGTCGGCATTCAGCTACGTTCACAATCTTTCTCCATCTTTCCTAAGGACTACTATTTCTAGCTATGGAATGTCCTTGGGAAGATTCCTCCGGTTCTGGAAGAATCATTGGACTTAACCTATCCTACCATCTTTATGTCACCACAATCTTCATCGTCGTGAAATAAATGGGTGTTGGGTAAGTATATGTCAGCATGAAAATCCATTTTGATATGCAAATCCGTTTTTGCTCCCCCTTAACATATGCCACGATATTCGAAAATATTTCGCACATGTCGGGATGAGCCATCACGTTAAGTCAAACCATTTGTGATAATATCCCATATTAAATCACATTTTCTCCCCCATATTAAAAATATTAACCCAATCGATGTTTTTAATATCAATTGATTTAATGAAGTTTTAACAAGGGTTTTGGGAAGAAAAATGCAAGTCCGTTTTATCTTCCGGATATCAAACGCTTGAGATATGATACCGATTTGTAACATGATCACATATTCACCATATTAAAAAAGAATTGACAAGGTTGGACCTGATAGATGAGAACATCATATGATAGGATCAAATGGTTCTTGTCAGCATATGTTGGTCGCCTCGTCACGTCTGAAGTCATCTCTTGACACCACATGTACGATTGGTATTGTTGTCTTGACACCAGTTAGTGAGCTTGGCACGTTCGGCATCGAAGATTCTGAATGCTTGACAATTGCTCCCCCTCAATTGTTGACCCGTGTTCTATTGAAAGAGCTGTAGTCGTCGGTTGAGTAGTCGCATCGTCGAGTAAGTAGATACCAATTGTAGATTGCTATGGTTGTAGAGATGATAACTTCATAAAAACAAGACTTCTCTTGTTTTAACAAATAAATGCACTGAAACGTACATTGATTTGTGTTAGACCAAGTTATAAAGTAAACTTGATCCCTTATAAGGTTTTAAAGTAAACCTTGCCCGAGAAAATTAATTCCCGTTGTGAGCCAAAGCTTTCATAAGAAATACTTGACTTTAATATGAAAACCGGGTTGCAGTCTGAAATAACTACAAGCCATTTAGGCATGTTTTATGAAATATTTACAACTTTTGTACGAACTCTATTTATGGCGCCGTGTCAATATTAATCAACATTTCTAAAGCCGTAAATATTATCGTACCAACTCTATTTTATGGTTTTTATATGGTTTTATATTTTTGTATTTTGCTTTTGTGGATAAAAATATAAACAATATATACAGATGATCACCAAGGATACGGAGAATAGTTTTACCAAGACTATTCTTTCGCTTCATCTGCTAGTTCCTTTAGAGTCTCAGGCGAGAAGGTTCTCATTCCTAGCTTGTCGGCCAAAAATTCAATTCGAGCGCGATCTAAAGCCTTCGTGAAAATATCCGCCAATTGATACTCAGATCGGACAAAGTAAAGCTCTATTACTCCATTTTCCACTTGCTCCTTGATGAAGTGGTAGCGAATGTCAATATGCTTCGACCGGGAGAATTGAACATTGTTGCAGCATAAGGCAATTGCACTCTTGTTATCACAGTACATCGGAATCTTGTTGAAACCTAGACCATAGTCGGTTAATTGCGATCTCATCCAAAGAATTTGAGCACAGCAACCGGACATAGCTATGTATTCTGCTTCCGTACTTGAAATTGCAGCGCTTTTCTGCCTTTTCGATGCCCAACTGATTAGTCGATCTCCTAGTAGTTGCAAAGTTCCACTCGCGCTACGCCTCGTATCTTGACAACCCGCGTGATCCGCATCTACATATGCCATTAGTGCAATAGAAGAGTCCTTCGAATACCAAAGTCCCCGATTAATGGTTCCTTTAAGATATCGAAAAATCCTTTTAACAGTAGCTAAGTGTAACTCAGTAGGCCTAGTTTGATACCTGGCACACATACATATAGCAAACTGAAGATCAGGTCGACTGGCTGTGATATACAGAAGAGTACCGATCATTCCACGATAAAGTGTCGGATCAACGGCAACTCCATGTGGATCTGCATCAAGCTTAGTTCGTTCCACCATTGGAGTATCCACGGGGTCGCAAGATTCCATCTTGTACTTCTTTCGCGATTCAAGGGCATACTTGGATTGATTGATAAAGATGCCTCTGGGACTCTGAGATATCTGAAGACCTAAGAAGAATGATACCTTGCCCATCATTGACATCTTAAACTTGGAAGACATGAGTGTCCCAAACTCGTCGGATAAGGTTTGGGTCGTGGCTGCAAATATAATATCATCAACATATATTTGTACCATAATCATATCTTTACCTCGTTTCTGAATGAACAGCGTGGGATCCACCTTGCCTTTAGCGAAGCCTTGCATAATGAGGAATTGTGACAATAGATCATACCATGCGCGAGGAGCTTGCTTCAACCCATAGAGAGCCTTCTTAAGCTTGTACACATGATTAGGATAATTAGGATTCACAAAACCATCCGGTTGTTGAACATAGACCTCTTCCTTGAGTTCACCATTAAGAAATTCCGTCTTCACATCCATCTGATAGACAATCATATTCATATGGGCTGCATAAGCGAGGAATAGTCTAATAGCTTCCAAACGGGCAACAGGTGCAAAGTATTCCATAAAGTCGACGCCCAATAATTGCTTGTATCCACGAGCTACTAGTCGAGCTTTGTTTTTCAATATTTCGCCTAACTCATCGAGTTTCACCTTGTAAACCCATTTCAAAGTGAGTAACTGCACTTGATCCGGGCATGGGACAAGTTCCCATACTTCAAGACGTATAAACTCATTAAGTTCTTCTTGCATAGCTTCTATCCAACAGGATTGAGTAAAAGCTTCTTTCCATGTCTTAGGTTCAACTTCAGTGAGAAAAGCATCAAAGTGACAAAACATTGCACTTTCTTGTAACTGACTTCGTGTGGATACCGGACGATTAGGGTCACCAATAATAGATTCTATAGGATGATCCTTTGTCCACTTGCTGTCATGTTTACGAATCCGTGGATGGGAGTAAAATGTAGAAGGAGCTTCCTCTGAGGTGGACGACCCGGCTTGATTTGGGTCGGGAATTGGTACACCAAAGAATGGAAGTTCACGCATTTGAGCGAATTCTAAATCGTGATCATCATCATTCTCTTCATCATCAATAGGCATGACATGGGTAGTTGAAACATGTGTTGGTTGAGAATTACTTGTTGAAGGTATATCTTGACCAATAGTAGGTTCAGATGTGTCTGATTGTGCTTCGGTTGCTGGAGTGACAACTTCGGTTACCGGAGCTATTACCTCAGGTTCTGGAGCAACAATGGTTGGAGGAGTAAAGAATTCATCAAAGAACGGTTGAAACAATGTATCCCATTCATTCCTAGAAGGTGGTGTAAATGATGATGAAGTAGGGTTGTTTGGGACAAGACCAGAACTAATATTACTGGGTCCCATTTCATGAAGTGCAGGTTCAGAGCTGCTTTGCTCAGAAGCCATTGCTGTCAGCTCATCAAAATCAACATTCATAGTTTCGAGGATCTTGCGAGAGTTACGGTTGTAAATTCGGTATGCTTTCTTTGCGGGTGCGTAACCAATGAAAATACCAATATCAGCCTTTGGTTGAAGTTTTCCCAAATTGTCACCATCATTATTTGGATAGCAAAGAGAACCAAATACATGAAGATATGATAAATCTGGTACTTTTCCATGGAGAAGCTCATAAGGTGTTTTACCATGGCGTTTACGAATTAGTGACCGGTTTTGGGTGTACACTGCTGTAGATACTGCTTCTGCCCATAAAAACAATGGAGCCTTTGCGTAAATTAACATCGTTCGAGCAGCTTCCATAAGTGTGCGATTTCGCCTTTCAACGACACCGTTTTGTTGTGGAGTGCGTGCAACGGATGTTTCATGAGATATGCCAACTTCTTCATAATAATCACGCAAGATTTGATTCACAAATTCGGTTCCATTATCTGTACGAATGCGTCGGACAGTAGTGTTGAGACGCACTTGAATCATCTTGAGAAATCCGATGATGAATTTAGGTGCCTCATTTTTTGCTTTAAGAAATTTCACCCATGTAAACCGAGAGTAATCATCGACAATGACGAGGATGTACTTTTTGCCACTAAGACTTTCAACACGCATTGACCCACAAAGATCCATATGCAACAGATAAAGTTTCTCTTGGTTGGTGTCTTCAGTCTTGGGTTTGTAAGATTTCTTAGTGCTTTTCCCCATTGTACACGCGGAACACAAATGATCCTTGTGAAATGATAGTTTAGGAAGACTACGAACAAGTTCGTTTTTCGCCAAATGATTAATAGCGTCAAAGTTAAGATGAGATAACCGTCGATGCCATAACCATGACTTAGTCTTTGATGCTTTGGAGAGAAGACATACGAGAGAAGCGGCCATCATGTCTTGTAGAGACAAAGTATACAAATTATTCCCTTGAGTACCTTTCAATAAATCCACCCCTTCCAAATTACGAATGAAGCAGGTATGTTCTCGAAAAGCAACTTCTAGGTTTGCGTCACAAAATTGTCCCACAGAAAATAAGTTGTGACCAAGACCTTCCACGTAATACACTCTTGAAATTATAACATTCCCAATATGATATTCACCATAACCCATTATCTTTGCAATATGATCATTTCCAAATCGAACCGTACCAAGAAACTTGCTGACGAAATTTCTGAGCTGAGAGCGATCTCCGGTCATATGCTTGGAGCAACCAGAGTCCAAATACCAGAGAACAATTTGGACCACCTGTTTTCAACAACAACAGTAGACAATGCATTGGAAACTATTGGTTCCGGAGTGTTAGCAGATACATATATGTTATTATCAGAATTGCTAACATTTTTGTTATCCTTAGATTTCCTGCATTTTCTAATGTGAGTTTTAGCATTTACAGGTTTTACTGTTCCAATTTTCTGAGGTTTTGGATTATTCGCGGGCACTACAGTGGGAGTAGACCTATTTAAAGGGCACTTTGTTCCTACAGTAGTGTTGGTGTTCCTAGTTAAAGGACACGCTTGTGTTTTGGTAGCTTTAGTACTCCTAGTTAAAGGGCACGCTTTCTTCGCTGTAGTGGGAGTGATCCTAGTCAAATGGCACATATTTCCTACTATAGTGAAAGTTCTACCAGTGGGGCGCCACATCCAACCAACTTGGGTTAACACTTTCCCAGTCGGTTTCCATTCTAATCCATGTTTCCGGGCATACATCTCATTCACATGGTCAATAAGGCAAGAATCATGACGACTAGAAAACATACATTCATTGCAATTCCAACATTTCAAATTAGAATTCACACTAGGCTTAGAACACTGCACAACCGCAGAGCCTTTAGGTTTAGCTACATGATTCTTTTTATTCAAAACAGAAATAACATTCCTAGGATGGGCTTCTACTTTCTTCTTCACTTGACTACTAGATGGGGGCAAGATCCTATCATTCTTCTTGTTTCTCTTAAGCTTAGATCTTTGAGCCTTAGTAGTGGTGCTTACTCCTGTAGAAGGCAACACGGGAATATTAGAAGCTGGTTTTGATTCCGCCTTATCTTTAGTGACCAAAGTTTGAGATGGTTTAGTCCTAGGGCCCTTGTTAAGTGGTGTGACGGCTATAAGGTTCCTTTTGATTGCACTAGAGGATGATGCTGAGATAGTGGCTGCGTTATCCACAACATTCTTACCTTTTAGAGTACGAAGTGTTTCCTTTAATTTAGCCAAGACCAGATTCTTATCACAAATTTGTTCCCTCAAATCAGATATTTCCACCGACTTTCGATTCAATTGTTCAATCAATGATTGATTCTGTGCAGTGGTATCAACACATGCGGGCTTTACTGAATCGAAGAGTCGTGTATTTTTCTGTTTTAAGTTATCAACTTTGGACAAAATCTTGGAAACTCGATTATCTAGATCAAGTTTAAGATTCTCAGCGGCCTCAAGTACGTTCACACAGTTAAGCTCCTTAGATTTCTCTATGTCTATCGGCAAAGAGTTAGCAACTTTGTCACTTGGCTGACGCTGTTTTGATTGTAAATTCAATCGAAAATTCTTTTCAAAATTTGCATCATCGATATTAACACCTTCGAATGACGTTTCAAAGATTTCTTGAATAAATTGTTGCTTGCATTCAAGCGAAATACAATGTGTTTGAATCTCATCAAAATGTTTTGAAAGCGAAGAATATGAATCTTGAAGCTTTAAAAATTCAGCGTCAGATTCGTGACATGTACTATCTACCACATTATCCACAGTTTCAATATTATGCACAGTAGAATCATTATCAACACGTTTATTCACACAGACGGAAACAATATCATGAGACATCACTTGCTTCAGAAGCTGATCATTTTGGCGTGAAACTCGTTCTATTTCAAGTAAACTGTTTTCATAAGCATCATCCATTTCATTGAAAACACGTTTAACTTCTTCTATTTCCAAATACAAATCCTGATCAAGATTACTAAGACAAGCTTTAACATTCTTTACAAACGGAATAATTTCGTCTCGGAACGCAGCTCTAGTGTGCTCAAAGTTCCATTCACCTTCCGTTATGGCCGAAGCCGTCGTACGTTCCAAAATGACCTTGTCAAAATCGGCTAAGTGTTGGTGTACCGCATTTAAGTTAACGGACGACTTACTTACCGGTGGAATTAACTTCGTTAAATCCTTTTTGACAAGTGTAGGAGACGTACTAGGAGGGTTTTCATTTGACAAACTTTGGGGCACAAGAAATGTCAATTCAGCTAATTCTTTTTGTAAACGAATGCGGGTCTTTTTAGAAAATTGATCTTTGTTATGTTGATCATAATCAATTGTATGGAATTTTGAAAGCATTTTAGAATGAGTTTCATCCGCAAGTGACTGTGTCGCGTCAGAACTACGAACAAAAGGTGCTTCTTTGGATTTGCCAATTATGGTCATATCATAAAGACCGGGAATATATTCCTGAGCTTGTTTTGCATAACCGGGATTAGGTGGTAAATCTTGAAGACGCTTAAGTTCGAAGTCTTTAAATGATTTAGTTAAAAGATGAACCTTTTCTGTGGAAGCGTATTGTTTTAAAAGCTGTTGTTCTTTGAATTTAAGAAGTTTGGTGGCATTAATTTCTGATTCAACCTTTTTAGACTCGAGAGTTTCGAAATCCATTTTATGTTTCTGAAAATCATTGACAACCGACTCCTTTTCTTTTAATTCATTAGAAAGATTAGCTTTTAATGATTCTATTTCTTTCAAGTGTTCAATTTTTTCAAAACGAAATTGGTCAAATTCAGAACATGTTATTTTCTCTGCTTGAGGGACCATTTCAAAAGTTTTGACCTTTTCTTTATGCAACGCAAGCTCAGCAGTTAGGGTGGAATTCGTATCTACGGATTGTCTGAGGGCCATATGCATTTGATCAATAATATGTTTAGGCACCATTACCAAATCATGTTGAGCATAAGATTCCATACCCGTCGTAGCATTTGGTTGAGGTTCACCCAAATGTGTAGAATTGGGTACCACATCATTTGAGTTACTAGTTCCCGAATGTTGTTCAAGGTTGTCATTTTCATGCCCAACTTGATGTTGATTATCATCAATATTATTAGATGTGGTTGGTACCTCACTGATGACATCAGAACCGTAGTGAGAGAGATTAGCAACGAGAGCAGCTTGGGCAGAGTGAATGTCATCACAATCCGAGTCGTATGCATCAAGATCATCCGCTTGATAAGCTGCATTAGAAGTGGAAACAACTGCAATGCCTTCAGTATCTGCTGCTCCTGGGTCTACAAGAAATGCTAACTCCTCTGAATCCAAAATCTTCCCCTTAGACTGAGCATCAACCAAATACATCTTCTCACGAAACCATGCATCATCCCTCCTCCTTTTCGGCTGAGTGCATTCCTTAGCCATATGACCTTGTCCTCGGCAATTGTAGCACGTCACAACCTTCTTAGGACCAATAGGACTCCCATTTCCACTAGCTTGAGAATTCACAGCTTGATTGTTCCCAGTCCTTGTAGGAGTTCCATATGAATTTTGCCTTCCCTGAATGGGTTGCACCGTCACTTGACCATCTTGAACAGTGGCTTGTTGTCGAGGATTTGAAGAGGTGCGGAGCTGATTGTTTGTTGGTGGAAATCCTCTAGTTGCAACAAGTTTTGACAAATAGGCTATGAGATGGTTTAGAACATCAGCTGGCGTATCATTTGGAGTAAAGACCGGTGCTTGGATTGGTGGAAGTTCATTAGAGTAGAAAGCTTGTGCTGGTTGTGCTTCTATTGGAAAATATCCTTGTTGAGGAGTATAGCCCAATGGAGAAGTGTTGGCTTGTGATAGTGATGTCTGATATGGTGGTTGCTGCGGAAAAGATTGTTGATGAACACCTTGTTGATATGCTTGCTGTGGCATTACTAGTGGTGGATAAGATGGTTGTTGTGGTTGCTGATAGTTGTGTGGTGGTGTCTGCTGCAAGTATGATGGTTGCTGATAAGTATAAGCCATGTTTTGTTGAGAAGCATACATTGCAAGTGGATCATGAACTTGAGGTGTAGACAACCGAGCCTCGATCACATGGCATTCATGTTGTTGAAGAAAAGCTTGAAGTTAATCCACATTGGTGTTATGCAAGTCCTTAGCCAATTTAACATCCGTCATGTATTTTTTCCATTCTGAAGGAAGAGTGTTCAAATACTTGGTGTTCAATTGAAAGGTAGGAATTGTCATGCCATAGATATTGAGCTCATTCAACAATAGGGTAAATCTCAGATAGTAATCATTGAGAGTCTCCCCTGGCACATAGGCAAACTTATCAAAAGTATCATAAAGCTTACACTCTCGTTCTTGTTTAGTTAACGAGGTGCCTTGCATAAGAACACGAATTCTATCCCATAACTCTTTGGCAGCTTTATGTTTGCTGACGAGTTTGTAGACATCTGGAGGAAGGGCTTGGAGAATGATGTTTGTAGCATACTTATCACATTTATCTTGAATCTTCATATCTCCAGTCAACTCACCCGTTGTGCGAGGACGAGTAGTCGTACCTTCCGTCACTGTACCATAATCTAATGGTCCATTGAGCACCGATGCCCAAATTAGATGTCCATTCTCCTTGTTCAACATATAAAGTTCCATTCGGGAAGCCCATTCCTCATACATAGTCTTCACCAACATTGGTGGACGATTATCCGTACCCGAGAGGATGGACTTATCCGTAAGAGATGTGTACTCCATTTCAATAAGTTAAGATTTACAAACTTTGATCGATCAATGAAAGAAAGTAAATGTGTTTGTTGTTGTGAGTTGAAGTCGAGAAACAATGTTAAAATCCCCTAAAATATGTTCTCAATAAACCAAAAATTCCAAGTCAAAATTACACACATCGAAATTTTAAGGAATAATTTTGTTATCGGAATAGTGATCGGAATGATGATCGGAATGAGTTATCGGAAAACCTAATCGGAATACTTAATCTGAATACCAATCTGAATACCAATCGGAATACCAATCTGAATACCAATCGGAATGCTGTGATCGGAATACCAATCTGAATACCAATCGGAATGCTGTGATCGGAATACCAATCTGAATACCAATCGGAATGCTGTGATCGGAATACCAAATCTGAATACCAATCTGAATACCAATCTGAATACCAATCGGAATACCAATCTGAATACCAATCGGAATCTGTGATCGGAACACCTAAACCCTATTCCGATTACACTGATCGGAATGTACTATAAACCCCTTTCCGATGACCAGATCGGAATAATTTCCACTTTTCTCGGACAAAACTCAACCAATTCGTGATTTTAAGCCAAAAAAAGATCAAAACACCCAAAAATTTTGTGTTTTTAGCCAAAGTAACTATACCAAATCCCTACCACAACTATGTAGAAGATTTGTATCAAGAAAAAACCATCAAAAACACAAAAAACATTTTGGACGTGTGAAAATGGATCAAAAATGGCGTATGAATCAAGAACACAAACACATGAACAATACAATCATCCCATGGCTCTTGATACCATTTGTAGGATTATAAATCTTGCTTATGTTTTTAGAGAGAGAAAGAGATAGAGAGATGGTGGATTTCACACAAAGCTAGAGAGAGAAAGAAATGTTTACTATGTGAAAAATATGAAACCACACACCCTCTCCATCAAAGGAGAGGGTTTATATACCCAAGCCTTGTGATGGGCTTGGGCTTACAATGTTGGGCCGGCCTACACATGTTGTAGGCTAGGCTTGACTTTGTTTGTTAATAATGATGTCTAGACTACGAGTTACTACTTAAAATATTGTCGGAGTGACCGAATCTTCCTAAATACGTAAAAACGTATTTCTAACAGTGCACATTGTTTAAATCTCGCTAAGGAAGAGACAAATAAAGTGATTCCTATTTTAATATTGGAAAATATAAAATAGAGAATCAAAAGAGTTTAGGAGAGAACCGGTAAGACGGGTACACGGAATCACGGGTCGTCAAAAGTCATCAAGAATGGATTTTTGAAAGCTCGAATCCCTGTACATGATTAGAAAGAAGACAACAAACAACATACTAGGGTCTCCCCCTACACTTATTATAAAAACAAGAAAAAAATGATAGATACTGCGGGTTGCCTCCCGAGAAGCGCTTGTTTTTGTTAACCGAGTCGTGAGCCTGACTCGACCTTGATTAGCATAGGAAGAAACTTGAAACACATCCACCGGGATCAAAGACATGGTTTTCGTCCATCAAATAGCACAAGCTTAAGGCAAACAAGGCAAGCCAAAGAAGAGTAGGCAAGGTTCCCTTAAGCAGTTGGTGAGCACGGTGGGAGCACGGGTGAAGTGCAAGCATATCTCCATAAGTTCCAAAGATTTTTCCTTTTATTTCATCAGATGGATACTGAGATGGCTTAAAAAGTGTTATACTGGGGTCGAACACCTTGTCCTTTAGGGGAAAATAACACTCAGGCTCAACAGATCTTGAAGAAGATCCGATCATAAATCTCGCAATCTCATCCTCAGACGGAGGATAGAGAGGAGTTAAGACATAAGTGCTGCAGATATCGGTGTCGGTCGGCTTCTTCTCCTTTGAAGCGGGTTTCTTCATATCCCAAGTAGGATAAAGACCATAATCATCAAAGTCCAAAGGAGGAGCATTACTCTCATTTGGGAAGTATGTGTTGAGAAAAGTAGCAAAGTCTTCCTCAAATGAGTAGTCATCCAAAGTAGGATTAAGCATGATTGGCGGAGGATCTTCATCATGTGAAGAATCACTCGAAAGAGTATCGGCCTCATCAAAATCATCATAAGTGGGCATGTCTGGATACTCAGAAGTAAAATCATCATAATCATCCCCGTCGGAGCTAGAATCATCATCATAAGCATCATAGATCGGTGGAGAATCATAAATTGGTGGAGGATCAGAATTGGAGAGAGAATCACCCACATCATCTTGGAACAGTGGATTATCATAGCAAGAGTCGAATAGAGGATTGTTGTAGACGACAAAATCATCAAGCACATTAATCATATTCGCTGATTCTCTTCCATAGGATTTGTTTGTGATCTTCCCCATTTTGAACACTTGTTGTTCATTCCCGACCCTTAAAATTAACTCACCTTCGGCAACATCGACTACAGATTTTCCGGTTCTCAAGAATGGCCGACCAAGTATTAAAGGAATACGAGGGTCCATTTCATAATCAACAACAACAAAATCAACCGGAAAAGTGAAGGTGCCAACTTTAATGAACACATCTTCGGCAATACCAACGGGGTAAGCGAGAGTGCGATTTGCAAGCTCAAGAGTCATCTTCGTTGGTGTAAGGTCGGGTAATGATAGTGTTGTCCAAACACTTAAAGGCATCAAATTAATACTTGCCCCGAGATCAGCTAGGGCAGTAAATTCTTCGGTTTTGTTAAAAATGCAAGGCAACACAAAACGACCGGGATCTCCAAGTTTTTCCGGAAGTTCTTTAAGAATGACTGCAGAACAGTTTTCATTTAAGCGTGTATTGACAAGCTCAACCCGTTTTTCCTTCTTATTAAGCAATTCCTTGAATGCTTTGACAAATTTTGGCATGTGGACAAGTGCTTCAACAAGGCTAATGTTGAAATTCATTTTAGAGATCATCTTCAAATAGTTCGACACTTGAATGTTGTCCTTAGTGAGCAAGTTCGGCTTGTCCAAGCGAGAAGGATATGGGATGTTGGGTTTATAGGTGGAAGATGGGGTTGGTGAAGGGTTCTTCTTGGGTACATTAGTAAGAGGTGGAGACGGTAATGGAGAACTAATACTAGGCGTGGGAGTAGGAGGGGTAAATGGTGGTGGAGGAGGTGTGGATGGAGTAACTGGGGGAGGGATAGATGGGCCTACTACGGTTGCTCCACTGCGTGTAGTAATAGCACTCACATTCGCTCTCGGGTTGGTGACGGTGTTGGAAGGTAGAGAGCCCGAAGTAGAGGGTGGAGTGGTTGATAAGAAACTAGCTAGCATATTCTTCAAATCATTTGTTTGAGTGCTAAAAGAGGTTTGTATATCATTTCAAAGCTTGGATCTTATGTCATTACCTTGCTTAGTGATATCCCCTTTCAAATTGATAATTTGGCTTTGCAGATTCTTAATTTGCTCTCCTTGGGTTCTTATTAAGGCGTCAACATCTTGATTGATGGGTGGGGCTTGTTGAGCGGGTGGGTGATAAGGATTAGAAGCTCTAGGTGGGATTTGGTTGCTTCTATTGTAGTTGTTGTTGGGATTGTGGTTTTGAGGAGAAAAACCGGGTGAAAGATAGTTGTTAGAATGGTAACTTAGCAAATTTTGATCCCCTTGAGGTCCGGCTTGGTAATTTTCCGGTGAATAGTTACCATAAGCCGCATACACGTTTTCCAGATTGCCTTGAGTAGAAGGATAATCAGTGTTTGAATGAGGACCACCGTAAGTCTCACAAGAAATTGCTACGGCTTTAACTTGTTGTTGTTGGTTTGTAGCGATGAGCAATATATTTTTGTTCATTTCGGGCATCATGCGGGTTTCGGTCATGTTGGGGTTTGCTGAAGTAGAAGAAACATTGACTCTCGGGTTGTTCCTTGAAGATGCGGAGGAATCTCAATTTTTGTGATGAGTAGTCATGTTTTCAATAAGCTCTCTACACTTCTCAGGTCTCCTTTTCATAAATGTGCCACAGGCGGCTGCATTAATCGTATCACGATCACGAAAAGTTAAACCATTGTAGAAAGTATCAATCAACGTAACGGGGAGCATGTTGTGGTTTGGACATCGATTGATCAAAACATTATATCTCTCCCAAGCATCATGGAGAGATTCATCGGGTTCTTGCATGAAACCGCTGATTTGATTTCGAAGGCTCGTGACCATGGATGGTGGAAAGTAGCGCGACAAAAATCGTTGAGTCATGTCGTCCCAAGTATGAATGGAATTCTTCGGGAGACGATCAAACCATTTTTCGGCGTGGTGGGATAAAGTATATGGAAAGAGCTGTAGGCGAAGGACATCCATTGTAACACCGGGCAACTTCATGCTTTGACTAATTGTAATGAATTTGTCGAGGTGCTTGTTGGCATCATCATCCGGCAATCCACGAAAAGGGTTAGTTTGCACTTGTTGGATCATGTGATGCTTCAACGAAAACTCCGGAGCCGTGATTTGCATCGGCGCAATCGGTCCTCCTCGTCCAAACATTGTGGGTTGACATAGCTCCTCCATTGTCCGAAGATTGGGCTGTGGAAGAACATTGTTGTTGTTATTGTTGAGGTGCGGTGGATTATTGTTGTTGTTCACACCTGCCATAGCTAAATCTTCATGAGTCTCGGGCTCTGGATAAATTGAAGATCTAGTACGCATACACCTGCAAAAGCAAAAGAAAAAGATACCAAAGCAATAGACAATATATATACACTATGAAAATAAAAATAAAATCTTTTTGGATTTTTTAGAATTTTTTTAATTTTTTATGGTTTCTTAACAATTTTTTAATTTTTATGGATTTTTGAAATTTTTTAAGTAAGAAAATAACGCTCACGAATGAACGGATCCCAAAAAACAACGCGTCTCTCACAGAAAACCGTTAATCTTAACGAAAAGAGCGGGCAGCGGCGCCATTTAATAACTCGATTTTACGCAGTTAAAAAGTTCTTTGTCGTATGTCTAATCGAATTGATTACTAGTTTAAGTGCGACTCAATTGACTTTGGTTAAGAAAAATATTTGTCGTTGTTGTAAAATAAAGGTGCAAAACTTATAAAGTAAATTGACGTTTAATTAAAACTAAAACTAATTAAAATGTAAATGGTGCAATATTAAAACATTTAAAAGTAAATGAATTAAATGACGTAAAATAAAAGCGCGACGAAAAATTAAATTAACAATGTAATAAAAATGCAAAACTTGAAATTAAAATAGGCTAAAAGTAAAATGAGAAAAACTGTCACTTTTCCTCTAAAAATAAAAACTAGAAAACTTTGAAACTTAAAACTAAACCTAAAACAAGAAATTAAATCAAGCAAGCAGGAACACAATTATTTCCGAAAAGCTACAGTACATTTCAGAGATTTGCATTTCTTCGGAATAAGCATATTTTCGGAAAAATAACAAATTCAGAAAAAGTAATATTTTCGGAAAAATGACTAATTCAGAAAAAGTAGGATTTTCGGAAAAATGGAATCTTCGGAAAAATGAGGTTTTCAGAAAAACTAGAATTTTCGGAATAACTGCTTTTTCGGAATAAATGGTGATTTCAGAGAAATCTTCGGAAAAGCAATGAATTCAGAGAAAAGGAGAATTTCGGAAAAATAGCTATTTCGGAAAAAATGTATCTTCGGAAAAATGGAAATTTCAGAAAAAGTAATAATTTCAGAAAAAGGATAAATTCAGAGAATTGACTAATTCATAGAAACACACATTTCAGAGAAAATGGTAATTTCGGAAAAATGACTTTTCAGAAAAAGGAGTGTTTTTAGAAAAACAAACCCTTTTCCGAAATAGTAAGGAAACATAAACAGTTAACAGTTAAAATCAAAACTAAAAGGAATAAGCCACGAATAAGCTAAAATCAAATAAGCAATCTACCAAAACTTAATCAAAAACACTTTTAAGAAAAACTAATTCAACCACTAATCAAAAACTTGAAAAACACTAATAAAATTAAACATTAAAAATCAACTTTTAATAAAATAAACTAATAAACACTTAACTAAAATAAAAACAAACACACAATAGCTATCAAATTAATCAATCAACCACATAAAAACATAACCATTAATCAAATAAGCATGACAATAAGATAATAAGCATAAAGATTAACAAAAATAAGAAAGGTAGAAGGAGAGATTAATATAAAACTTGATTAAAGAAAAGATTAGACAACAAAAGTAAAGATTAAACTTACTTGGAATTAAATGAATTAAGGTGCAAGACAAGGAATGTAAATTGACAAGTAATTAAAATGACATGAAAATAAATTGGAAAGACTAATGTGTCAAATTAGCTAACACCTCCTAATGATGGCATTAGGAGGGTATTTATAGGGGATTAGGAAAGACTAAGCATGTGTTGGTTATTCTTCTTCTTCACGTCTTTTCTTTTCGTCTTCTAATTTCTTCGACTTTTTCGACTTTGTCTCGGGATTAATAAACTCGTCTTGTAATTTCTTCATTAATTTAGACTTGAGTTCTTCGGCTTTTATTAAACTTCCGTCTTTAGATTTTTCTTCGATAAATCTTCAGAATTGGCCTTGGACTTCCGTTCTTTTGGCACCCTTGATCTTTCGACTTCGTCTTTTGTCTTTTTCTTCGATAAAAGCCTGTGAAATCCCGTGTTTTCCTCCCTTTTCACATTTTGATCCTAAATCACAACAAAAACACAAACCACACATAATTCTGACATTTATGACATAAAATACACGTTTTGGCTTGGTTATTATTGTAGTTAAGTGGTAAAAGGATGGGTGTTTACACTCCTATCAGTGACTACTACTCGGCCTTGCATGGCTCCTTCTAAATTAAGCATAGGTGATCAGGCCATGCATAATTTAGGACTAGCAATGCGATGCTCATCTTCGTCAAACCAGTATTACAGGTCATATTATTTAAAATATGTATATAATGCTATTTGTAAAAACAAAAATCAAAATAGTTTATGAAACTATTCGCAGTAAGTTACTGGCTAGATATTTAATTCAACAATTGTAATATTACAAGATTCTTTACAAGACACAAGGTAGAACAATTTGTGAGTATACATTGTAAAATTAATATAAATTAATTTTATAAGATAGCATTCAATTATTTAAGAAAGCCCAAATGAAACCTTTTGTAAAATGATTCGCAAACAAGACCAGTTTGAGTTTATATGGTAACATGACAATAGTTTATAAAGTAGCGAGTGGGTTACAAGAGGAAATAAGGAGTAGTTCAAGATAGTCAACGAAATGGTTACAAGGTGATAAGGTTTCAAGAGGTTTAGCAGGAATCGTCAAGAGACACATGTCAAGATGGTAACGAACGATACAAAAGCAAGAACTTCAACCTCGGTCCAATTCAGTGGTACGATAGAAGCAAAGAAAGACAATATAGAATGACAAATAATTCATATGTAAAAGAAAGGATAAAGGAATCCGTATGTGCACATCGTGATTTATTTGACAAGAATACACTTTTAAGAAAGTAGCACATCAGTTTGTCAAATCACTTGGTTCCTAAAAGTTCATGATTTATGTATGACTGAGCTCAAGTTACTGTTTGTAAACGTTTTCAAACACAATCAATGTTTCATGGTTGTAAAATGTTTTTAGTTACAATTTTACGAGCTCACACGAACTTAATATGCTTCAAATCATGTTTTTAACTTTTATCAGTTTTGTTGTTTTTTTAGTCAACTTTGACTTTTGGGTTTGACTAGACCAATTAACTCATTAAACTATATTCTAAGACTCAAAGTCTGATGCATTTTGATGTAAAACAATGTTTTGAACAACTTTCTAGTTTTACCCGAGACTTGAAACATAATAAAAATAGACGAAAATGCCCTTGCATTAAATCAGTCAACAAATGATATTTTAGCATTATTCAGAAAATAACTTCTTAGATTTTTTACAATCTCAAATGAGCGTAACTTGCTCATTTAAAATATTCACTAACCAAATTTTATGTCCTAAACGGACGTCTCAACAAGTAGAAATATATATTTTTATGTCTAATGTTATAAAAATATTTTCTCGATACTGTTAAATTCCTTGTAAAGTTTCTGTACAAAGTATATTTTTCGACACATCTTGAAATTAAATCTAAATTTCATGATAATTCAAAATTAATGTACACACAAATTTAATGGATTCCATAAAGACGAAAGAGAATAAACTATATAATTAATCATGTGAAGAAAACACAGTATAGAAATGGTTCAAGAATACCAACGAAAATCTAAGAAATAAAAAACGACGCATGAAATCTGTGTCTTTGATATCATAATGCAATACAGGAAGGTTTCCTGGCGGCGTGATTTTCCAAAATCACAAGACATACCGAGAAAGAAACAAAATATTAACAAGTCACACTCCTGAGGCGAGGAGGTTTAATGAAAAAGGAAGGATACAAGTAGGGTCGTATTCCAAACAATCGTCACATAATAAATGACGATCATGTGTTCAAGGTACAACAGACGTTGTAAGTCGAAGTCGAAATGTAGAATGGTCAATGAAATAAAATGTAATCCATGTACAAGTGTTGTGTAAAACGGTGGCGCAAAAGGTCAATCAAGATTATGAAAACCCACGATATTATTCAAAACTGATTCAAGGAATGCTTCGAGATATGTAACTCACACGATGTCCTTTTGTCTTTCTGGCAGACACATTGAGCTACACAATGGTCTATAGACTATTTTCCAAGACATTCAACCACAAATGGTCGACAAACAAATTGGATATCTAAATAGATATTTTAAAGAAATTAAACAATGAGAGCAACACGTACAGTAGTAGAATGAAAATCAGAAGTTCATCAAAAACAACACTTCTTAATCCCGAACAATGATATCTCGAGAGTATGCACAACATGTATCAGTGAGTCGAGAAAAACAGACGGTTCAAAACGAACGAGCATATGAAGTCAGTCGTATCACGCATAAATGAAATAACAATAGTACTTCGAAAAATGAGCATGAAAAGTCGGTAGCATACGCGCTCAGAATACAAGTAGGTAACGTCATAACAATATAAAATCATTGTAACAAGATCAGTTCACAAGAACAAGAATTCCAGAAATACAGTAAGAGCAGATGTAATCATAGTAATATCGAATGATAATCCATGAAGCACAAGGCTTTGAAAAGACATAGTAATTATCGTCATTAGGGTAATGTAAAATTTCAACATGTAATCACGAGAAGAAATATTATAATGATAATTAAAAGTAAATAATAAGGATTAGAGAGTTACCCGCGCAGATATCGAACAACATTGGCAGATTATGTGGTTGACACTTAAAACATGAAATATTTGAACTTTCGGTTATAGACTAAGTTTTTGAAAAATGACTCAGTTCCCTATAACCATCGCTATGATACCAATCTGTGAGACCCCCAAAATCTGACATGGAACAACTAGGCAACGAGGGGGTAACACGTCATAGTACAAGAAACAATGAATTACAGTTCATACAAAGCTGACGAAAAAAAAACATGTACATTACATCATAAAAGGTCAGAGTTTTTAAACATAGGTCCCAGAGTTTTATATGCGGAAAGATTTATTATTTCATCATAATTTATAACACTTAGTTATTATAAATACAGAAAATCTCCTGACAGCTTTTAGATAAAACCAAAGATGAAAATATGCACAGAAATCTCCAAGCTGCGATAATATCCTGCGGGCTCCCATCCAAGTAAAGCTAAGTAATGATACTTGAGATTAAACATGTAAAATCGTCAAAACAAAGTTGAGTGATATTCATAGGTTTAGCAATAAGGATGTGGAACACAAGCATTCGTATGTAAACAAGAAATAGGGGAAAATGGTTATGTACAGTAACCATTATCAGAAACGTTATGATTATTATTGCTGTTTAGTTTCATGAACCGAAGCTTAACTACGTAAGTATTCAACCTAAATACTCAGGTATAAACAAATGTAATGCGTCATGGTTAAACAACCGCATCATTGGGACGGGGATAGTCAATCCCGATGGATCCACCCACAACATTTGCGCTTCGCGCAATGCACCAGGACAATTAACGGTTCATGATCGAAGAGATGAAACTCAAGGCTAACGTCTAAAAAGCAATAATAATACCGAAAATCTGAAAATCATACATGTTCTAGATAGCATACAAGTTCTGGATAGCATACAGTTTTTAAATGGTTGTGTTCCACCATGTAAAATCTCACCCCGTATTTAGAAACCATGTATAAGTAAAAAGGGGCTATGAACTCACCTTAGCCTCGAGGTAAGTCAATCACGGTACTCAGCAACTGAGTAGAAACAATGGTAGTGAGACGATCACCGACGATATGGATGCCCGGGAAACACGAAAGCCGCAACCTATCAAAAACAAGGCGCGCGTTAAGACTCGAACTCAAATATCGATATGTACCAAATATAATATGACTCAAATGTTTTCAAACTATTCATGTTTCAAAACCATTTACACGAACCAAGTGAATCCATTTATCCAACGTTACTCGTTTAAACACTTGTACACTTGAAATTGACCCGTCATAAAACGCCAAGTTAACGCAAGTCAAACTATCCCTTAACCTTATTCGGACCAGTAGCTAAGTCATTTACATAATGACTAAGCACTTGAATAAGTCACTGTTGATCCCAAACTTAGATCGATTTAGCTTGTGTAAACTGATTAAATCAAGTTAAACACGTAGAGAAACTTTGTTGTATATAAAACAATTCAAGTATTATGCGGAATTAATACTTAAACAAGAACACACAAACAAGTTAAACCAAACTTTCACTTTGATTGATTAATCGAACTTGCGTACAATAAAAGTGTGAAAAACTTATAAAACTTATATTGAACTAAACCTAAAGGCCTCCTTTTATAGATTAAGGAACCTTGTACAAGAGTCTACATATCAGCTATTCTTGGTAAAGATAAACATAAGAAATACATTGTCAAACATATCTTTACTAGAAACATACTAGAAACATAAAACGTGTAGACTAGAATATCCTATCAGTGCTTGACTTCGTCTTATCAACGCTTGACTTATCCCTGTCAACGCTTGTCTTGTCAACACTTGATTTCTTCATATCAACGTCCAAATTGCTCTTGTCAGCGTCCAAGTGTCTTGGCTATATTTTATTCCCAACAATCCTCCCCTAAACTTGATATCTACTGTAGTAATCAAGTTTCTGAATAAAAACTAAGTACTAGGAGGATTCTTACAAATCTTATCAAATTGGAAATAAATAAACTTAATCAAATCTTTGGCCACGTCGCTTGAGTAATCCATCTCCAGCTGTGTTGTCATCATTTTCTTCAAAACTTCTTTGGACATAGGATACTCAACATCCACAAGAAGATACTCAGAAAACTTTGTAGAACTCAAATTATACACACCAGCTGCTGAATATAAACGCCATTGAAGTCCACTGATATCATCATCAAGATCCTTCTAAACTGGATCTTCTTCATCTGGTGCACACATTCTCTTGAATGTTGACCAAATCTTTATTCCATTGACTGAAGTAGGTGCTTCAGTTTCATACTTGGCCTGCATCAACCTCCAAAGGTCTACCAAGTCTTCCCTATCCTGGCTTGCAAACAAAGACATCAAAGTAGTAAATGTATGTACCTCAAACCCATATCTTCCAACCATCCAAAACCTACTTGCATCTTCTTCATAGCTAACTATAGGGTTTCTGGAATCATGAGGTAATACTTCTACCATATGTGAAACTTCCAAGGGTGAGAGCTTAATACTCTTTCTAATAATAGCTTCACTGGGATTCACTCTATCCAAACTTGGTGGAAACTCAAGTGGAACTCCCTTCTTCAATGGTCTTGGTCTAATCAAATCCCTTTGGATCTCCATCTCTTCTACAAGTTCTTCCTTTCTTTCATCTGACAGAAGTCTAATAGTATTCTGCTCTTGAACCTTTTCCCATATAGGATAAGCCTTATATTCCAATTCATCAAAAGACAATCCCTGCAACTTTCTAAAAGTCCAACCTGTTTGATGACATTTGACCAACATGTAATAGAGCTCCCTTCTTTCTGTCTTAGTATGTGAAAGAACTTTGCTACCTTTATATTTAAAAATAACCTTGCAATCCCTTTGAACTCTAAGTAGAATCTCCAAACCCCAAATTTGATCTGATAAAGTCATGTCTGGATTTTCCATTACTTTGTTCTCCCATGTAAAGTACATCTGAGCAACTTCAGGCATCTCATAATCTACCTGATTCTTCATTTGTGCAAGCTTTTCCCTTGCCAACTCATCACCATATTCAAGCCTTTCTGGTTCGTCAATAATCATGACACTTGAATCAGTGCTCTCATCACCACTGCTTTCCTTACTCTCAACATCAGTCTCCTTCATCCTATCTTCTTTCTCAAGTTGTGCAGCCAACATGGAATCAATTTTTACTTGAGTTGCATC
This sequence comes from Glebionis coronaria, assembly GCA_025667525.1. Lineage (NCBI taxonomy): Eukaryota > Viridiplantae > Streptophyta > Magnoliopsida > Asterales > Asteraceae > Glebionis > Glebionis coronaria. The sequence goes on along the minus strand of CM046875.1, from coordinate 85,573,785 downwards.
CTTGGGAACCACTGTTTCTACCATAATCCCTTTACCCTTATCTAATATATCAATGATGGGTAAAGATGATGATGATACCTGTGTAGACACATCTTTGATGATAACTGATGACTGGGATACATCAACCATACCTGCAGGTCTATCAACGTCCAAAACCTGTGTGTCAACGCCTAACTTACTCTTATCAGCGCTTGGCTTGTTAGTGTCAAAAATCTGCTTGTCAACGCTCATTCTACTCTTGTCAGCGCTTCTTGTGAACTGCTCCATCATCTCAGTAAAAGATAAATTCAAATTTGTAGGAGTAACCAATGAAACATCAAAACCTGGTTGCCTCTTCAAATATGTTAGAGCTTCAGCTATACCCACAGATTCTCCTTCATGTGAGCCTCTGTCACTCACATGTATCTGCTCATCCTCCCATTTGGAAGAATCCTTCACTCTACGCCTAGGGATAGCACCTTCCAAAATAACAATCCTCTCCCTCAATTGCTTGAGTTCAAGGCCTTGTGTAGAGACAGTATGTACAAGGTCTGCATTTTGCTTTTGCAAGCAAATGCAAACAGCCGTCAATTCTAACAAAGTATAGGGTTCCAATCTTCCCTACTCTAAAATGAGAATTTGACCTCCCAAAGTAGAGTTATGGGGCATGGATGGGGTCTTAATGATGTTAGGACTGGCTTGGCCTGCATCTAAGCTAGTACCAATAGTCCTAGCCCCACCCATGCCACCAACCACACTTGTGGTGGTGGTTCTCTCTGCAACATGGCTAGGACCACTAGAGGAGAACACTCCAATAGTTATTTGGCGTTTTTCCATCCTAAAGTCTGGGGGTGAAGAGGATGATGTGGATTGGGTTTCAGTTTGGAGGTGAAGGGGTGTTTGGGTTTGTTGTAAAAGGGTGTCAGCGTTTAGATTTTGAGTGTCAACGCCAACATTTAACGTGTCAGCATTGAAGGAATCTTGGTCAATTTCCATATGCTGGGGTGATGGTGATGGTTCAGGTAATGGGTCTGGTTGTGGTTGTGGGTCAGGTTGAGGTTGTGCTGCTACAATAACAGCAAGCATGGCTTGGGTAAGGGGTAAATCTCTGTATGGGGGTGAATTCATCTTTCCAAATGTTGGGAATTAATTTGATGAGACAAAACAAGTATAATGAAACAAGAAGGACTTATATGAAAATATCAAGCTTTACAAGAATATGGAGCCCTTTCATACAACAAGGAGGACTTATTAGCAAAAGATGGAGGGACTTCTAATGTAATTAAAGTTTTCTTGTAAGAAAAGTCTTGTATTCTAGTATATATAGAATACAATGACTGTAGGTTTTATTCATCCCAGCATTCACAATGTAGTCTTAAAGTTGAGTCGTGTGTTCTAGACGTGTGTAACCTTGTAAACACGTCTAGGTTTGTTACTTGTAATCGTTTGAAGTTTAATACAAGTAATCGTTGAAAAAGAAACACCTTGTTCATAATCAATGTTCTAATTCCGCTATGTTTATCATATGAACATTGATTATCCTAGTAAGCTTAATCGATCCATGAATAATGGTTTCCACAATTGGTATCAGAGCAGGTGGCTCTCGGTACTAGGAACTAACAAGGTGTTCGAGTCGAAGAATGGTGAAAAAGAAGAAAAACCCGTCTCGGGTTTTATGGTCGGATGTCACTGTGAAGCCATGTTCAAACAGCGATATCTTCTTCGTTAACCGTTGGATCATCGCGAAATTTTAGCTGGATGTTCTCAGGGTATGTGTCTTCGATCTCACCGAAGCGATCGTCCAGTTCAGCTCTCAAGAAAAGTTATAGCTCGTCAAAGTTGGCTGCAGATGGAGGTATAAAATTTTCTGCTTTTGTTTTTATTAAGTAAGATTTAGGGTTTTATCCCCTAAACCCTAAATCGACTTTAAAGCAGAAAATTGTGAGATTCGTGGCTGTTATAATATGATACAAGATTCGATATAAGGTTTATCTTCAAATCCTAAGCTAGGGTTTTGATGCATAAATTTATAAATCCTAGATCGAAGTACAAAGCTGTGATTTTGTATATCACTGGAATCATTGCTGCTTATGTATTGTGTTTGAGTTTGTGTGCAAAATTCCTGGATCTGGTTATGTACAAGAACAAGTCACGTCATGTGAAAAGCTGCTAAGAAAAAGGGATTTGGTGCTCACGTCCATAACAGGTTACGCTAGTACTTTTCATTGGTTAAAGAAAAGGAAAAGCCCAAGTTGTGTTGTGATCTGCGTTTGTACAGTTTATGTACATCACGTGGGACTACTAAGAATAAAGAGGAGCTGAGTTTATTCAATAAAATAATAGACGAGAGCAGACAAGGAGTCTGTTCTTTGTTTTGGACTGTTGTTAAAACCTAAGTTTTAATAATGTGATGCACGTCTGGTCAAAAGAAAGAAAAGGAGTACATGTCAAGTGTGATTGTTGACAAAGAAAAAGAAGCAGCTTGTGGGATTGAAGAAGCAGAATATGAAAGCAGACATACGTGGTCCCAGGTTTGATTTTTGTATTCTTTGTTTTTATATGAAGTTGCTCACGTAGGTGGAAAGCCAAAAGATGTGAAAGGAACGAGTGATATTGAAGGGCAGTTAGAGGCTATGCTTTGGTTATATTGATAAAGGATAGTTCATATGGGACCAATGATTATTAAAGAAGGAGAGAGTGGTCCAGGAAGGACTTTTTGTTCGTTGACTGCTACTAATCTTGGTGTTCACACGAGGAAAATAAAAGGACATAACACAAGGTTGTACGTTTGTTTATTAATGTTGGATGCAAGAGGGGATATAAAAGCAAAGGTTGTGTTCTTTTAATTTAATAAAGTAGCAGAAGAAAAAATAGATCAAAAGAGTTAAGGTCAAAAGAGGAAAATGGATTAAATTAAAGTAACAAGGTGTTGAGCTTTACAAATATTCACGTAAGAGTTAAGGTCAAAAGAGGAAAATGGATATTCAGGTCAAAAGTGGTATACAGTGAGGTTGTAGCCACAGATGGTGTCAGTGGCTGAGTCGAGCCGCTGACAAGAATAAAACACACGCTGACAGAGACGACGCTAACATGTTATATTTAGACGCTGACAGCGTGTTGTCCGATATATGGTTTTTAAGCGCTGACAAGTATCGTTCGATATCGAACAATACATACAGAAGATATATTGGATGACTCAGGATCTCGGATAGAACTATCTGTTTAAATTTTTATGGCTCGTTTTTGAAGATTGTGTTTGGTATAATAAAGTTTTATTTGATTATGTGACAAGGCTAACCTTGCGGTTACGTACCGACTTGGATTAGAAGCAGAACGCCGACAGAGGCAGCAGTTGCATAAAAGAAGAGGATGATATTGTACTTAGATGATTTTCATTGTAAATTGGAGGTTTCGATGAAGAGGTTTGATTATTGCTTCTTTGGTGTTGGAGTTGTTTTTCGCAGGTTTATATTTTATTATATCTCAAAAGATTCTTGCCTCTCTTTTGAGATAACTTGTTCGTGCTTACATGAATGGTGACGAAGACTTGTCATATCTAGCAACTAGATACCTTGATATCACTTGAAGGAGTTACATTATCGTGCTCAGTGTCTCACAAAAGGATGAGGATTTTGACAAGAGATCGAGGTCTGCTTATAGTTTCCTGAATTATATAAGTTCGACGTCACATGGATAATGCAAGATATAAGGTACAAGCTTGGGAGATTCCACTTCTTCAACAAATAGGTTATATTCGTTTTTCTTCATTCGTAATCTACAATTAGAGTCTACATGGTTCGTGATTCATTTACATGCACCACTCAAGGGGAAGCGTTTATTAGTTGTTTATCTTTAGAAGACTCCTATTGGATGAGACAAAAAGGGGAAGAAGATTCAAAGATCAAGGTATACAACTTATTTTTATGTGGTGATATGTTTTACAAGAAATCTTACTTTAAGGGGAAGCTTGTTTCATTAAAGATCAAGATTTGAAGATTGGTTTTGTCATCATCAAATAGGGGAAGATTGTTGGGAATTAATTTGATGAGACAAAACAAGTATAATGAAACAAGAAGGACTTATATGCAAATATCAAGCTTTACAAGAATATGGAGCCCTTTCATACAACAAGGAGGACTTATTAGCAAAAGATGGAGGGACTTCTAATGTAATTAAAGTTTTCTTGTAAGAAAAGTCTTGTATTCTAGTATATATAGAATACAATGACTGTAGGTTTTATTCATCCCATCATTCACAATGTAGTCTTAAAGTTGAGTCGTGTGTTCTAGACGTGTGTAACCTTGTAAACACATCTAGGTTTGTTACTTGTAATCGTTTGAAGTTTAATACAAGTAATCGTTGAAAAAGAAACACCTTGTTCATAATCAATGTTCTAATTCCGCTATGTTTATCATATGAACATTGATTATCCTAGTAAGCTTAATCGATCCATGAATAATGGTTTCCACACCAAAATAGCTTTCTTTTGCACAGGGATCGTATAAAAATCATCATGATCCGTGGTGCAGTACCTTTGCTCATCAAAAGCCATTTGCAATTGGGTAAGAAAGAGTCATCTTGCTACCCTTGTTTTTACACATGCCATCAAAAATCATTTTAGAAAAATTATACTTTTGCCCAGTAGCAATACACATAATAGCACTCCCAATAGACCTGTTAATTTCATTGTGTGCAGTACATTTGGGACTCAAACATTGAAGTTAAGTACTTCTAAGCTGGGGGAAATTCCTGTTTTGAATATTTGTTTAAAGATCCCTCTTCAGGGAAAGAATAACCCAAAGCTTGAAGTCCTTGTTCTAGCTCACCAATGGGTAGGGTGGTTATACCATCTGCATCTATAAAATGCAAAGCCTGGTGAACCAAGGCTTCAGTAACCACCTATGGAAGCCCATGGACTGTAGCAGTCAATGAGTCACATTATTAACCGTTGAGGAAGTGACAGTATTCCAAAACTACTTAATATGAGTGACAGGGATAAGAGGAGCATGAGAAAGTGCATACCTTAATGGGGATGCATTTAAATATTCCACCATCTGAGTATATTGAGGAAACATAGTGTTGTCAGCCTCTTAATAGGCAACCATGTTGTGCTGACTTCTGAACCCCAATACCAAATCACTCGGTTTAAACTTAGGCGCCATTGATGTAGAAAGCTGTGTGAAATGTTATGAAAGATAAATATGTGTGAAAATTTAGTTAGACAAGAATAAGCAGTTACCCTGTTTCAAAATAATGAGCCAAATATATAGGAGAGGTAAGCACATGTGATTGGTAAAAAATGAAGCAGTTATTTTTCAAAATATAATGATTAGAATCTTGAAAAGATATAACTTATCTTGTACATTAATAAAAAGTTACCAACTCCTAAAATTACGGCCCAAATTTTCGTCAAAAATAACAACTGGGTAGGACCCAATGTTTGTCAACGGTAAAAAATAACCTATCAACGCCCAACGGCTATATTCTTGTCAACGTTGGAAAAAGCCATGTCAACGTCAAAATTGGTCCTAACAACGTTTGGAAATAAATCTGTCAACGTCCAAAAATAAAAATATTAAAAAGGAAAAAGGACCTTAACAAAGTAATTTATCCTAGTGAAGATAACCTATAGATTGAAAATTACCATAGGGTGGCAAGCACTGTCCAATCATGCACACTTGCTTAAGCAAGATAGACATAATTGTCCTCAAGTGTCCCTTTCTAACCAAAGTTCTTAACAATGAAATTATCTCATAAAATCCTTTGTAACTTCCCAGGTAAGCCCAATAAAAATCATACCCAAGTCTCCCAACAGACCACATCCAATTCTAGGCCAAAAAGACTTGGCAGCGTGCATAGTATATCAACTTTGCATGCTACAGTGCCTCATGAGTTAGTAAACTAATTCATACTCACCAGTGGACACAATCTAGAATTGTGATAAGAGTATTATATAAATACCCAAAAAGTCCTAAAGGTTTCCTAAACCTCCCCTTAAAATAAGATATACAAGTTGCTAAATAAAACATATGCAATAAAAATTTATGTCAAGATAGGAATATAAATATTCCAACCATCATCTATAAACCTAAATATACTCCAATAATGCTCCAAGAATCCATAAGCAACTCTTTATCCATGTGTACAATGCTAACAACGCCTGCCTAATTAGATCAAAAACCACAAAACTAACATGTTGCTGACAACGTTAATTTAACACTTGTCAGCGTTAAAATAACCTTTGTTAGCGTTAGACAAATAAAGTGGAAAATCTAATTTTGCACAAAGACAAATAACAATGCATATCCTGTACATAGTTTTACAATAAGCCCTCAAAACACATATTAAGTAAGATTGATCATTCCAATACTTGTTACCAAGTATTGAAATCTCCCAGTATCAAAAGGTTTAGTTAATAAATCAGCCACATTTTCCTCTGTGTCAACCCTATCTGGTTGTATTAAACCTTTTTCAATACAATTTCGTATAAAATAATGTCTAATTTCAATATGTTTTGTTTTAGAGTGATGTACAGGATTTTTAATAATGCATAAAGTACTGTTATTATCTACAAAAATCTTGGTATGCATTAAATTATACCCATAATCCAACAACTGGTTCTGAATCTATAAGACTTGTCCACAACAAGCAGCTGCAGCTACATACTCTGCTTCAGTTGTAGAATTGGCCACCACTGTTTGTTTCTTGCATTGCCAAGATATCAACCTACTCCCAAGAAATTGGCATCCACCAGTTGTGGATTTTCTATCAAACTTGTCACCACCATAATCACTGTCTAAATATGCAATAAGCTCCAATGGAGAATCTTTTGGATACCATAATCCCAAGGTGGGATAACAGCTAAGATACCTAAAACTCCTCTTGACAGCATGAAGATGACACTCTTTGGGAGTCACTTGATGGCGTGCACATGCACACACAGCAAACATAATATCAGGTCTTGAAGCTGTGAGATACATCACTGATCCAATCATGGACCGATAATGCCTGACATCCACCTCTTTTCCAGCTCCAACCTTTCCCCAAGGGTGTTCCCTATCCATGGGTGTGCTAGCTCGTTTCTCATGTGGAGAAAAGCCAAACTTCTTCACTAATTCTGCTACATATTTATCTTGAGAGATGAAGATACCATCTGTTGGAAATACGTTTTTACGTATTTAGGAAGATTCGGTCACTCCGACAATATATTAAGTAGTAGATCGTAGTCTAGATATCTTTATTAAACAAACAAAGTCAAGCCTAGCCTACAACATGTGTAGGCCGGCCCAACATTGTAAGCCCAAGCCCATCACAAGGCTTGGGTATATAAACCCTCTCCTTTGATGGAGAGGGTGTGTGTTCCTCATTTTTACACATAGTAGAAAAGTGTTTTTCTTTCACTTTCTCTCTCTAAGTGTGTGTGTTCTCACCATCTCTCTATCTCTTTCTCTCTCTAAAAACATAAGCAAGATTTACAATCCTACAAATGGTATCAAGAGCCTTGGGATGATTGTATTGTTCATGTGTTTGTGTTCTTGATTCATACGCCATTTTTGATCCATTTTCACACGTCCAATTTTTTTTTTTTGTGTTTTTGATGGTTTTTTCTTGATACAAATCTTCTACATAGTTGTGGTAGGGATTTGGTATAGTTACTTTGGCTAAAAACATAAATTTGTTTGGTGTTTTGATCATTTTTTGGCTTAAAATCACGAATTGGTTGAGTTTTGTCCGAGAAAAGTGGGAATTATTCCGATCAGGTCATCAGAAAAGGGTTTATAGGACATTCCGATTAGTGTAATCGGAATAGGGTTTAGGGATTCCGATTTTGGGTACATTCCGATCAGGTATTCCGATCAGGTATTCCGATTAGGTATTCCGATTAGGTACATTCCGATTGGTATTCAGATTTGGTATTCCGATCAAGGTATTCCGATTAGGCATTCTGATTAGGTTCATTCCGATTGGTATTCAGATTTGGTATTCCGATCAAGGTATTCCGATTAGGCATTCCGATTAGGTACATTCCGATTGGTATTCAGATTTGGTATTCCGATCAAGGTATTCCGATTTGGGAGATTCCGACTGATATTCCGATCACTATTCTGACTGATATTCCGATCACAATTCCGATCAACATTCCGATCACTATTCTGACTGATCGTCCACCAATGTTGGTGAAGACTATGTATGAGGAATGGGCTTCCCGAATGGAACTTTATATGTTGAACAAGGAGAATGGACATCTAATTTGGGCATCGGTGCTCAATGGACCATTAGATTATGGTACAGTGACGAAAGGTACGACTACTCGTCCTCGCACAACGGGTGAGTTGACTGGAGATATGAAGATTCAAGATAAATGTGATAAGTATGCTACAAACATCATTCTCCAAGCCCTTCCTCCAGATGTCTACAAACTCGTCAGCAAACATAAAGTTGCCAAAGAGTTATGGGATAGAATTCGGGTTCTAATGCAAGGCACCTCGTTAACTAAACAAGAACGAGAGTGTAAGATTTATGATACTTTTGATAAGTTTGTCTATGTGCCAGGGGAGACTCTCAATGATTACTATCTTACCCTATTGTTGAATGAGCTCAATATCTATGCCATGACAATTCCTACCTTTCAATTGAACACCAAGTATTTGAACACTCTTCCTTCAGAATGGAAAAAATACGTGACGGATGTTAAATTGGCTAAGGACTTGCATAACACCAATGTGGATCAACTTCAAGCTTTTCTTCAACAACACGAATGCCATGTGATCGAGGCTCGGTTGCCTACACCTCAAGTTCATGATCCACTTGCAATGTATGCTTCTCAACAAAACATGGCTTATACTTATCAACAACCATCATACTTGCAGCAGCCACCACCACACATCTATCAGCAACCATCTTATCAACCACCAATGATGCCACAGCAAGAATATCAACAAAGTGTTCATCAACAATCTTTTCCACAGCAACCACAATATCAGACATCACCATCACAAGCCAATACTTCTCCATTGGGCTATACTCCTCAGCAAGGATATTTTCCAATAGAAGCACAACCAGCACAAGCTTTCTACTCTAATGAACTTCCACCAATCCAAGCACCGGTCTTTACTCCAAATGATACGCCAACTGATGTTCTAAACCATCTCACTGCTTACTTGTCAAAACTTGTTGCAACTAGAGGATTTCCACCAACAAACAATCAGCTCCGCACCTCTTCAAATCCTCGACAACAAGCCACTGTTCAAGATGGTCAAGTGACGGTGCAACCTATTCAGGGAAGGCAAAATTCATATGGACCTCCTACAAGGACTGGGAACAATCAAGCTGTGAATTCTCAAGCTAATGGAAATGGAAGTCCTAGTGGTCCTAAAAAGGTTGTGACTTGCTACAGTTGCCGAGGACAAGGTCATATGGCTAGGGAATGCACTCAGCCGAAAAGGAGGAGGGACGATGCATGGTTTCGTGAGAAGATGTATTTGGTTGATGCTCAGTCTAAGGGGAAGATCTTGGATTCAGAGGAGTTAGCATTTCTTACAGACCCAGGGGCAGCCGATACTGAAGGCATTGCAGTCGTTTCTACTTCTAATGCAGCTTATCAAGCAGATGATCTTGATGCTTATGATTTAGATTGTGATGACATTCACTCTGCCCAAGCTGCTCTCGTTGCTAATCTTTCTCACTACGGTTCTGATGTCATCAGTGAGGTACCAACCACATCTAATAATATTGATGATAACCAACATAAAGTTGGGCATGAAAATGACAACCTCGAACAGCATTCAGGAACTAGTAATTCAAATGATGTGGTACCCAATCCAACACATTTGAGTGAACCTCAACCAAATGCTACGACGGGTATGGAATCTTATGCTCAACATGATTTGGTCATGGTGCCTAAACATATTATTGATCAAATGCATATGGCCCTCAAACAATCCGTAGATACCAATTCCACCCTAACTGCTGAGCTTGCGTTGCATAAAGAAAAAGGTCAAAGCTTTTGAAATGGTCCCTCAAGCAGAGAAAATAACATGTTCTGAATTTGACAAATTTCGTTTTAAAAAGATTGAACACTTGAAAGAAATAGAATCATTAAAAGCTAATCTTTCTAATGAATTAAAAGAAAAGGAGTCGGTTGTCAATGATTTTCAGAAACTTAAAATGGATTTCGAAACTCTCGAGTCTAAAAAGGTTGAATCAGAAATTAATGCCACCAAACTTCTTAAATTCAAAGAACAACAGCTTTTAAAACAATACGCTTCCACAGAAAAGGTTCATCTTTTAACTAAATCTTTTAAAGAATTCGAACTTAAGCGTCTTCAAAATTTACCACCTAATCCCGGTTATGCAAAACAAGCTCAGGAATATATTCTCGGTCTTTATGATATGACTATAATTGGCAAATCGAAAGAAGCACCTTTTGTTCGTAGTACTGAGAAGACACAGTCACTTGCGGATGAAACTCATTCTAAAATGATTTCAAAATTCCATACAATTGATTATGATCAACATAACAAAGATCAATTTTCGAAAAACACACGCATTCGCTTACAAAAGGAATTAGCATAATTAACAGTTCTTGTGCCCCAAAGTTTGTCAAATGAAAACCTTCCTAGTACGTCTCCTACACTTATCAAAAAGGATTTAACGAAGTTAATTCCACCGGTAAGTAAGGCGTCCGTTAAATTAAATACGGTTCACCAACACTTAGCCGATTTTGACAAGGTTATTTTGGAACGTACGACGGCCACGGCCATAACGGAAGGTGAATGGAACTTTGAGCACACTAGAGCTGCGATTCGAGATGAAATTGTTCCGTTTGTAGACAATGTTAAAGTTTGCCTTCGTAATATTGATCAAGATTTGTTTTTGGAAATAGAAGAAGTTAGACGTGTTTTCAATGAAATGGAAGATGCTTATGAAAACAGTTTACTTGAAATAGAACGGGTTTCACGCCAAAATGATCTGCTTCTGAAGCAAGTGATGTCTCATGATATAGTGTCTGTCTGTGTGAATACAAGTGTTGATAATGATTCTATTGTGCATAATGTTGAATCTGTGCATAATGTGGTAGAAAGTACTTGTCACGAATCTGACGCTGAATTTTTAAAGCTTCAAGATTCATATTCTTCGCTTTCAAAACGTTTTGATGAGATTCAAACACATTGTATTTCGCTTGAATGCAAGCAACAATTTATTCACGAAATCTTTGAAACGTCATTCGAAGGTGTTAATATTGATGATGCAAACTTTGAAAAGAATTTTCGATTGAATTTACAATCCAAACAGCGTCAGCCAAGTGACAAGGTTGCTCAATCTTTGCGGATAGAAATAGAGAAATCTAAGGAGCTTAACTGTGTGAACGTACTCGAGGCCGCTGAGAATTTTAGACTTGATCTAGATAATCGAGTTTCCAAGATTTTGTCCAAAGTTGATAACTTAAAATAGAAAAATACACGACTCTTCGATTCAGTACAGCCCACATGTGTTGATACCACTGCACAGAATCAATCATTGATTGAACAATTGAATCGAAAGTCGATGGAAATATCTGATTTGAGGGAACAAATTTGTGATACGAATCTGGTCTTGGCTGAGTTAAAGGAAACACTTCGTACTCTAAAAGGTAAGAATGTTGTGGATAACGCAGCCACTGTCTCAGCATCGTCCTCTAGTGCAATCAAGAAGAATGATAGGATCTTGCCCCCATCTAGTAGTCAAGTGAAGAAGAAAGTAGAAGCCCATCCTAGGAATGTTATTTCTGTTTAGAATAAAAAGAATCATGTAGCTAAACCTAAAGGCTCTGCGGTTGTGCAGCGTTCTAAGCCTAGTGTGAATTCTAATTTGAAATGTTGGAATTGCAATGAATGTATGTTTTCTAGTTGTCATGATTCTTTCCTTATTGACCATGTGAATGAGATGTATGCCCGAAAAAATGGATTAGAATGGAAACCGACTGGGAAAGTGTTAACCCAAGTTGGTTGGATGTGGCTCCCCACTGGTAGAACTTTCACTATAGTAGGAAATGCGTGCCCTTTGACTAGGATCACTCCCACTAAAGCGAAGAAAGCGTGCCCTTTAACTAGGAGTACCAAGGCTACCAAAACACAAGCGTGTCCTTTAACTAGGAACACCGACACTACTGTAGGAACCAAGTTCCCTTTAACTAGGTCTACTCCCACTGTAGTGCCCGCGGATAATCCAAAACCTAAGAATGTTGGAATTGTAAAACCTGTTAGTGCTAAAACTCAGATTAGAAAACGCAGGAAATCTAAGGGTCACAAACATGTTAGCAATTCTGATAATCTTATATCTGTATCTGCTAACACTCAGGAACCAATAGTTTCCAATGCATTGTCTACTGTTGTTATTGAAAACAGGTGGTCCAAATTGTTCTCTGGTATTTGGACTCTGGTTGCTCCAAACATATGACCGGAGATCGCTCTCAGCTCAGAAATTTCGTCAACAAGTTTCTTGGTACGGTTCGATTTGGAAATGATCATATTGCAAAGATAATGGGTTACGGTGAATATCATATTAGGAATGTTATAATTTCAAGAGTGTATTACGTGGAAGGTCTTGGTCACAACTTATTTTCTGTGGGACAATTTTGTGATGCAAACCTTGAAGTTACTTTTCGAGAGCATACCTGCTTCATTCGTAATTTGGAAGGGGTTGATTTATTGAGAGGTACTCGAGGGAATAATTTGTATACTTTGTCTCTACAAGACATGATGGCCGCTTCTCCCATATGTCTTCTCTCCAAAGCATCAAAGACTAAGTCATGGTTATGGCATCGACGGTTATCTCATCTTAACTTTGACGCTATTAATCACTTGGCGAAAAACGAATTTGTTCGTGGTCTTCCTAAACTATCATTTCACAAGGATCATTTGTGTTCCGCGTGTACAATGGGGAAAAGCACTAAGAAATCTTACAAACCCAAGACGGAAGACACCAACCAAGAGAAACTTTATCTATTGCATATGGATCTTTGTGGGCCAATGCGTGTTGAAAGTCTTAGTGGCAAAAAGTATATCCTCGTCATTGTCGATGATTACTCTCGGTTTACATGGGTGAAATTTCTTAAAGCAAAATATGAGGCACCTAAATTCATCATCGGATTTCTCAAGATGATTCAAGTGCGTCTCAACACTACTGTCCGACACATTCGTACATATAATGGAACCGAATTTGTGAATCAAATCTTGCGTGATTATTATGAAGAAGTTGGCATATCTCATGAAACATCCGTTGCACGCACTCCACAACAAATTGGTGTCGTTGAAAGGCGAAATCGCACACTTATGGAAGCTGCTCGAACGATGTTAATTTACGCGAAGGCTCCATTGTTTTTATGGGCAGAAGCAATATCTACAGCAGTGTACACCCAAAACCGGTCACTAATTTGTAAACGCCATGGTAAAACACCTTATGAGCTTCTCCATGGAAAAGTACCAGATTTATCATATCTTCATGTATTTGGTTCTCTTTGCTATCCAAATAATGATGGTGACAATTTGGGAAAACTTCAACCAAAGGCTGATATTGGTATTTTCATTGGTTACGCACCTGCAAAGAAGGCATACCGAATCTACAACCGTAACTCTCGTAAGATCCTCGAAACTATGAATGTTGATTTTGATGAGCTGACAGCAATGGATTCTGAGCAAAGCAGCTCTGAACCCGCACTTCATGAAATGGGACCCAGTAATATTAGTTCTGGTCTTGTCCCAAACAACCCTACTTCATCATCATTTACACCACCTTCTAGGACTGAATGGGATACGTTGTTTCAACCGTTCTTTGATGAATTCTTTACTCCTCCAAGTATTGTTGCTCCAGAACCTGAGGTAATAGCTCCGGTAACCGAAGTTGTCGCTCCAGCAACCGAAGCACAATCAGATACATATGCACCTATAATTGGTCAAGATATACCATCAAATAGTAATTCTCAACCAACACATATTTCAACTACCCATGTCATGCCTATTGATGATGAAGAGGATGATGATGATCACGATTTGGAATTCGCTCAAATGCGTGAACTTCCATTCTTTGGTGTACCAATTCCCGACCCTAATCAAGCCGGGTCGTCCACCTCAGAGGAAGCTCCTTCTACAGTTTACTCCAATCCACGGATTCGTGAACATGACAGCAAGTGGACAAAGGATCATCCTATAGATTCTATTATTGGTGACCCTAATCGTCCGGTATCCACACGAAGTCAGTTACAAGAAAGTGCAATGTTTTGTCACTTTGATGCTTTTCTCACTGAAGTTGAACCTAAGACATGGCAACAAGCTTTTAATCAATCATGTTGGATAGAAGCTATGCAAGAAGAACTTAATGAATTTATACGTCTTGAAGTATGGGAACTTGTCCCATGCCCAGATCAAGTGCAGTTACTCACTTTGAAATGGGTTTACAAGGTGAAACTCGATGAGTTAGGCGGAATATTGAAGAACAAAGCTCGTCTAGTAGCTCGTGGATACAAGCAATTATTGGGCATTGACTTTATGGAATCCTTTGCACCTGTTGCCCGTTTGGAAGCTATTCGACTATTCCTCGCTTATGCAGCCCATATGAATATGATCATCTATCAGATGGATGTGAAGACGGCATTTCTTAATGGTGAACTCAAGGAAGAGGTCTATGTTCAACAACCGAATGGTTTTGTGAATCCTAATTATCCTAATCATGTGTACAAGCTTAAGAAGGCTCTCTATGGGTTGAAGCAAGCTCCTCGCGCATGGTATGATCTTTTGTCACAATTCCTCATTACACAAGGCTTCGCAAAAGGCAAGGTGGATCCTACGCTGTTCATTCAGAAACGAGGTAAAGATATGATTATGGTACAAATATATGTTGATGATATTATATTTGCAGCCACGACCCAAACCTTATCTGACGAGTTTGGGACACTCATGTCTTCCAAGTTTAAGATGTCAATGATGGGCAAGGTATCATTCTTCTTAGGTCTTCAGATATCTCAGAGTCCTAGAGGCATCTTTATCAATCAATCCAAGTATGCCCTTGAATCGCTTAAGAAGTATAAGATGGAATCTTGCGACCCCGTGGATACTCCAATGGTGGAACGAACTAAGCTTGATGCAGATCCACATGGAGTTGCCGTTGATCCGACACTTTATCGTGGAATGATCGGTACTCTTCTGTATATCACAGCCAGTCGGCCTGATCTTCAGTTTGCTATATGTATGTGTGCCAGGTATCAAACTAGGCCTACTGAGTTACACTTAGCTACTGTTAAAAGGATCTTTCGATATCTTAAAGGAACCATTAATCGGGGACTTTGGTATTCGAAGGACTCTTCTATTGCACTAATGGCATATGCAGATGCGGATCACGCGGGTTGTCAAGATACAAGGCGTAGCACGAGTGGAACTTTGCAACTACTAGGAGATCGACTAATCAGTTGGGCATCGAAAAGGCAGAAAAGCGCTGCAATTTCACTACGGAAGCAGAATACATAGCTATGTCCGGTTGCTGTGCTCAAATTCTTTGGATGAGATCGCAATTAACCGACTATGGTCTAGGTTTCAACAAGATTCCGATGTACTGCGACAACAAAAGTGCAATTGCCTTATGCTGCAACAATGTTCAATTCTCCCGGTCGAAGCATATTGACATTCGCTACCACTTCATCAAGGAGCAAGTGGAAAATGGAGTAATAGAGCTTTACTTTGTCCGATCTGAGTATCAATTGGCGGATATTTTCACGAAGGCTTTAGATCGCGCTCGAATTGAATTTTTGGCCGACAAGCTAGGAATGAGAACCTTCTCGCCTGAGACTCTAAAGGAACTAGCAGATGAAGCGAAAGAATAGTCTTGGTAAAACTATTCTCCGTATCCTTGGTGATCATTTGTATATATTGTTTATATTTTAATCCACAAAAGCAAAATACAAAAATATAAAACCATATAAAAACCATAAAAATTGAAAAATCTTGAAAAATCCAAAAATATTTTTACTTTATTTTTCAAAGGCATGTCTTTTGGTACGATAATATTTACGGCCTTAGAAATGTTGATTAATATCGACACGGCGCCATAAATAGAGTTCGTACAAAAGTTGTAAATATTTCATAAAACATGCCTAAATGGCTTGTAGTTATTTGAGACTGCAACCCGGTTTTCACATTAAAGCCAAGTATTTCTTATGAAAGCTTTGGCTCACAACGGGAATTAATTTTCTCGGGCAAGGTTTACTTTAAAACCTTGTAAGGGATCAAGTTTACTTTATAACTTGGTCTAACACAAATCTATGTACGTTTCAGTGCATTTATTTGTTAAAACAAGAGAAGTCTTGTTTTTATGAAGTTATCATCTCTACAACCATAGCTATCTACAATTGGTATCTACTTACTCGACGATGCGACTACTCAACCGACGACTACAGCTCTTTCAATAGAACAGGGTCAACAATTGAGGGGGAGCAATTGTCAAGCATTCAGAATCTTCGATGCCGAACGTGCCAAGCTCACTAACTAGTGTCAAGACAACAATACTAATCGTACATGTGGTGTCAAGAGATGACTTCAGACGTGACGAGGCGACCAACATATGCTGACAAGAACCATTTGATCTTATCATATGATGTTCTCATCTATCAGGTCCAACCTTGTCAATTCTTTTTCTACTATGGTGAATATGTGATCATGTTACAAATCGGTATCATATCTCATACGTTTGATATCATGAAGATAAAATGGACTTGCATTTTTCTTCCCAAAACCTTTGTTAAAACTTCATTAAATCAATTGATATTAAAAACATCGATTGGGTTAATATTTTTAATATGGGGGAGAAAATGTGATTTAATACGGGATATTATCACAAATGGTTTGACTTAATGTGCTGGCTCATCCCGACATATGCGAAATGTTTTCGAATATCGTGGCATATGTTAAGGGGGAGCAAAACGGATTTGCATATCAAAATGGATTTTCATGGTGACATATACTTACCCAACACCCATTTATTTTACGACGATGAAGATTATGGTGACATAAGGATGGTAGGATAGGTTAAGTCCTATGATTCTTCCAGAACCGGAGGAATCTTCCCAAGGACATTCCATAGCTAGAAATAGTAGTCCTTAGGAAAGGTGGAGAAAGATTGTGAATGCAGCTGAATGCCGACCAAGTACTTAAGCTAGCACTGGAACAATCACAACAAGGTGCTAGTTATGACGTATTGGTAAGCATTGAAGGGGTTGAAGAATGAAAAAGAATTGTAAAGATAAAGGGTGTAAAGAAAGAAGCCCTCCTTACAACTTTAGGCAGAAACCGGGTCAATACATATGCTATTGAGATCATTTTAATGATTCTCGATATTGAAGACAAACATCATGGACCCAGTGATGCAATGCACAACCCATCCCAGCTAACTCAGATATCTCTCAAAAGGTATTTGTTTTAATCACACGGAGACAACTCATTATCTGTTGATTTATTCACTCCGAATAAATTGGTATTGAAAAGGTGGCACTCCTCTCCAGCCTCCGATCACTAAAATCCAAAATGCATGATCGAGTCTAGAGCTATTTGAGATCATCAAATATCTCATTAGGACACACTTTCATATTTCCTTGCTTCTTCACACACTGTGAAAAGTAAGAAAGATTTTAAGAGTCCTACGCAAAATCTTCATGATCTTGCCTGAACATCCGAGTAATACGAAAGTATTTACAATGAAGATGGAAATCCTTCTTGAGCGAATATCAAAAAGCTTATGGTAGGTGACTTGTGCGATTCTTTATGAATCAAACTTGTGATAACTGGAAAGCAACAGCTGTTTAATTCTTAACTGAATTTAAACACGTTCCAGGCCTCTATGCAATATCTTAGTGATCTTGCCAGAACACTCAGAGTGATACCTTAGTGTTCACGGTGATGAGTGGAAATCCTTCTAGTGTTAACCTCAAACAGCACTTGGTAGGTAACTTGCAAGATTCTATACGAATCAAGCTCGTGACAACTGGAAAGCAACGATGGTGCGGTTCTTAATTGAATTTCACTTGTTCCAGGAACATGAATTGACGGCTTCAAATCATGCGGATATTATTATCCAAATGATTCACTCTTTATGTTCGCAGTCAGCTTTGGACGGTCGAATAAAGAGAACGGGTTTACCCGCGAAATCCTGTCAGGAAGTTACTTAATTGAAACTATCCGTCACGGGTACGATATCTAATATCGTCCAACGGTCTTCACCGACCGGAGGTAAAATGCTACCGATTTAGAATGAAATGTTCAAAGCCATTTCGTTCGTGTCTACTTATGTTGCGGCATTTGAAGACGGTGGCGTTGCGGAATCCAAGAAGAAGTCGTCCCCGCATGCTTATACTTTATGCACTTAATATCTCATTTAATTCAAGAAAGCCTAAAAGTTAAGTCTTCCGCTGTATCAAACTCTGAAGCTTTCAAGAATTACGAAGGTATAAGTATGTGGGACATGGCGTCACGAAGAGGCAAAGATCACAAGTGATGGATGCACAAGATCAAGGCAAGAGATTAATGCTCAAGATTGATATCAAAGATCACATCAGCATGTTCACCAGAAAAGAAAAAGAAAAGAAAGACGAAGACTACGAGCTCAAGACAAGAATAGTATGCTAGGTTTATTTCATTGTTGTAACTCGGGTAACGCCCTTGTTTGGAGTGACCTCCCTTAGGGGGAGATTGTTGGAAATACGTTTTTACGTATTTAGGAAGATTCGGTCACTCCGACAATATATTAAGTAGTAGCTCGTAGTCTAGATATCTTTATTAAACAAACAAAGTCAAGCCTAGCCTACAACATGTGTAGGCCGGCCCAACATTGTAAGCCCAAGCCCATCACAAGGCTTGGGTATATAAACCCTCTCCTTTGATGGAGAGGGTGTGTGTTCCTCATTTTTACACATAGTAGAAAAGTGTTTTTCTTTCACTTTCTCTCTCTAAGTGTGTGTGTTCTCACCATCTCTCTATCTTTTTCTCTCTCTAAAAACATAAGCAAGATTTACATATCCTACACCATCTTCTTTTTGCTGAACTTGTAACCCTAGAAAGAAGTTCATCTCTCCCATTGCACTCATCTTGAACTTGTCTGTCATGAGTTTGGAAAAGTCTTCACTCATCTTTAGACTCGAAGACCCAAAGATGATATCATCCACATAGACCTGTACAAGTAAGAAATCCTTACCAGTCTTCTTTGTAAACAAAGTCTGATCTATGGTGCCCCTTTTGAATCCATTTTCCACTAGATAGGTGGACAATGTACCATACCATGCTCTTGGGTCTTGATGAAGTCCATACATAGCTTTCTTCACTCTATACACCTTGTCTGGATGTTCTGAATCTTCAAAACCAGGAGGCTGCATTACATAAACCTCCTCTGCAGTTGTGCCATAAAGAAAAGCACTCTTCACATCCATTTGATAGACTGTAAATCCCATGCAGGAAGCATAGGCTAGAAAAATCCTTATTGCCTCAATCCTTGCAACAGGTGCAAAGACCTCCTCATAGCCTATCCCTTCCTCTTGTGTATATCCTTGAGCAACTAAATGTGCCTTGTTTCTGACCACAATTCCTCTCTCATCCTTTTTGTTTCTAAGAACCCATCTTGTCCCAATAGGTCTGACATGTCTGGGACAATCAACTAACTCCCTAACATCCTGAATAGCAAATTGGTGAAGCTCATCTTACATTGCTTCCACCCAACTTGGTTATTTGAGAGCATCAAAAATCTTATTGGGTTCCTATTGTGACAGAAAACAGGCAAACAAACATGCTTAAACAAGAGGGGTATCAACCTTCTTGTGAATATTGGCAATAAATCCTCCATGATTCTGATGAGACCTTCTAGTTTGTATAGGAGTCATCACATCACCTATAATAAGAGAAGAAGGATGATTCTTCATAGTAGATGTAAGTACTCCTCCTTCAATAATTGTATTATCATCATTCTCAGTCTCCAAGTTGCCAAAATCTTCTTCAATTGCTCTTCCATCATCATCTGAATGAACCTCTCCATTTTTGTTTGAAGGTTCACCTTGTTCAAAAACACTAGAAGAGAATAAATGGTCAAAAGAGTTGTCAATGCCTGAATTAGGGTTGTCAATGTTTGATCCATCAACGCTTGAATTTGTCTTGTCAGCGTTAGATTTTCCTTTGTCAGCGCCTAAAGAATCATGCATGTTTTCAAACGGTGATACTTGTGGACCACCTTTCTCTTTTCCAGCAGCAACAACAGCAACAAATGCATCTGTTCATATAGGAATGTAACATACTCAAGTATGGGTGCTGATTTGTCTGCTTGTGATCCAACCTCCTTATCAACCTGTATACCTGAAATTTCAACAACTGGTTTTTCCACAACATTTGAAGTCACCTTCACAATGTCTGGATTAGTAACAGGCATATAATTCAAAGTTCTAGAAAGAGGTTCCAAGTCAAACAACCAATTTGGACCACTCTCAGGATCACTAGGTTTACTTTCTAAAAACCTAGCATGTACCTTTTCAAGTATACGTTTTTCTTTCTTAATGTAAACCCTATATCCACTACTCTGCACTGAATAACCCATAAAGTAGCCTTCATCACCTTTAGCACTAAACTTTCCTAAGGCATCACTAGTGTCTAAAACAACTACATGACAACCAAAGCATTTAAGAAAACCAATATTAGGTTTCCTACTCCAAAATAGCTTATAAGGTGTCTTGTTGTGAATCTTGTTGATTAAAGCCCTATTCTGAACATAACAAGCTGTATTCACAGCCTCAGCCTAAAATGCTATGGGGAAGTGAGCATCAGCCAACATATTCCTTGCTGCTTCTATGAGTGTTCTATTCTTCCTCTCAGCTACCCCATTTTGTTGTGGGGTTCTAGCTATACTAAACTGTCTATGAATCCCTTTCTTGGCACAAAAGTCATCTAACAGCTTATTTCTAAACTCACCACCATTATCACTTCTAAGTATTTTAACCTTATTTCCAGTCTTCTTCTCTAATTGGGTAATAAAGTTAATCAAAATATCAACAGTTTCACTTTTCAAAGCTAAAAAGAAAGTCCAAGTAAATGTAGAAAAATCATCAGTGATGACAAAACAGTAGGATTTACCATTTAAGCTTTCTATATTAGTCGGACCAAACAAGTCCATATGTAGCAAGTGAAGTTTTTTAGAACTAGAATGCACATGTTTAGATTTAAAGGAGACTTTGTTTTGTCCGCCTTTAAGGCATGCAACACAAGAGTGGTTATTGTGGAAAGCCTTTTCAGGCAAACCATCAACTAAACCATGTCTCACAAGTCTATTTATGTTCTTAAATTAATGTGTCCTAATCTTCTGTGCCAAAGATTAATCTCATCAACTAAAGCCTTAACATATAGACATGACAAATTATTATTCATCCTAATTCCATTAAGATTCACATTATAAATGTCCTTATGCCTAGGTGTTCTATAATCAATGAATTTCTCATCTGGTATTTTAAAATCTTTGCTCAACACCAAGCATTCAGTATCTGTGAAAAGAACCTTATTTTTGTTATCACACACCTGTGATACACTAAACTGGTTATAGTCAAGTTCTTTTACCAAAAACACGTTCTCAAAACACAAATTGTTGGTGATAAGAGTGCCTTTGCCAGTGATAGTCCCATATCCGCCTCCAAAGTACACTTTGTCACCATCTTTAATGGGGGTGAAGTTTGTCAAGTAGTCTTCCTTCCCCGTCATGTGCCTAGAGCATCCATCATCCTAATAGCCATAATCATTAACCTACTTTTGAATGCCCTGCACATAAAGAAAACAAATTAGTTTTCTTTAGGAACCCAAGCCTGAACAGACTTGGATTCATTTGGTTGTTCAACAAGAACAGACTTAGTCCTTATGACAACCCCTTGTTCATCCCTTTGTGGATTAAACACCCAGTTAACCCTAATTGGTTTAGTTATGACCTTTGAAATATAATGAAATCTGTTACAGGTCATAGAAATCCCATCTGAATTAGGGTTTTGGTCTTGTTTAGGTCTCCAAAATAAGCTAGAAGTAGCTTTAGACTCCCTTCCCTTTGGCTGCAAGTATTTGGCATTACTTGGTCTAGCAGCGTTGGAAACATTCCTGTCAGCATTTAATTTGTTCTTGTCAATGTTGAAGTTACCCTTATCAACGTCAAACATAGGGTTTGCTACAGGAACCCATTGTCTGTTAGACCATGCATTGGTCTTTTGAAAAGGCCTTTGTCCATAAGTATTAAACCCTTTAGTAAAGAATGGGGCTGGTCTAATGACTTGCGGACTTTGCTGGACAAAAGGTTTAGGTTTGACCATGGTTGACTTTCTATCAACGTTGACCTTTGAAGCATTGACACATTTATAAGCCAAATGTGAAAAACTCCCACAAGTATAACATGCTTTCCTAGACATAACTATAGGTCTAGATGAAAAGAAACCTGTCCCATTATTACTAACTTGACTTTTTGGTGACCTAGGTTTTCTATACATTTCTGCATATTTAATTCTAGGTTTTCTATCAACATTTAAGACAAGGTCAACAGTCTTTCCAGTACTAGGATTGGTCACTTTTATGGGTGTTGACTCATTTGGGTTGACACTAAGCATGCCACCCTTAACAAACAAAGTAGGGTTGGCTAATCTCCATTGGTTCAAATCAGTCAATTTCTGCTTGTACTCCTCTACTGGAGTAACAACTCTTGGTGGAGGAATAAATTCCTCTTCTTGGAGTTCTGGTATACCAGTCCAAGATAAATCCTTTCTAAGGACACCATAAAAGTTCCCAGCAGGTGGTGGAACACCAGCATATTCTTTCATCCCAATCCCACTCATATCCCTAGAATCCCTTTGTTCACTCACACATTTTTCTAGGGTTTGTGAAGCTTTATCAAATTTTTGAATTTTAAGATCTACATTATCTTTGTTTTTGATAGACTCATCTAACTTAGCTTGTAAAACACCATTGGATCTCTCCAAGATGTTCCTGACCTCAACACTAGCATTTAGATCATAAGTTAAAACATTGATTTGATCTTTTAGGTCAAACTCCATTTTCTTATATTCAACCATAGTCTTTTCAGTTTGAGTAAGAGCAAGTTGATAATTAGATAACTTGCATTTTTCATCAAAAACATCTGATGTTATTTTTAAAACTTCTTTATTAAGCTTTTCAGTGTTTAGATGACAACCCTTACTATAAAGTGAATCATCATATACCTCATTTTCTGATGAAGATGACGAATGTGCCATGAGAGCATAGTGAACATGCTCCTCTTCCTCATTTTCTGCAACCAAGGCCTTGTTCTCTTCCACATCCTTGGCCAAAAAGCTCTAATCCCAGCCAACACCATCAATGTCTAGCATGGAAACCATAGCTTTTGTATCTTCAACCTTGACAATTTGGCTTGAAGGCTTTCCAACATCAGATCTTCTAGGAGATCTACACTCTCTCATAAAGTGACCCATTCTATGGAAATTGTAACACTCGACCTTGGATTTATCAAACCCAGTAGTGTCTTTAGCATTAAAAGTCATCTTCTTCCTGAATCTTCTATTCCATCTATTGGCCCTTATGCTAGCAAGTGCCATATTCCACTTTATGTCCATCTCTTCCAAGTGCTCATCACTAATTTGCTCAAGGTCCTCATATGTAATCACTGAACCATTGGGCAATGAAGCAATGTATACACACACTGTATCTAGATCAATACCAGCAGGCTTAACTCTAGGTGAGTCAACATTGTATGTGTCAGCCTCTGAATGTGAGGCGCTGACAAGGCTTGATCCAACGTTGACACAAGGTGATCCAATAACGGGGTGCATGTATGACTCCCTTTGATCAAATTGACCTTCACTATGTGAGAAGAAGGCCATATTTCCATTGGTAGACTTGCTTCCTTGATCCAAAAGGATTTCACTCTCTACAAGCCTCAGTTTATTGTAGACATCATCAAAAGTGGAACCTTTGTGAGTATTATTAGCAATCATAGACCTTGCTTCAATCTTCCATGCATCACCTAGACTTTTAAGGAAAGTGGTGATGATATCAGCATCATCATGCACTGTTTCCATGAATGACAACTTGCTTGTAATGTCAAGAAGTCTGCTTCTCACTCCACTTAGCTTTTCATTGGGAAGGGCTTTAAATACAACCTACTCATGCAAGAGTTGCTTCTTTTTCTCTGAGGCAGTATCATCATTACCACCATAAGCAACTTGAAGGGCTGCCTAAAGATCTTTTGCAGAATCATAGCCTCTATACTTGTGTTGATTTTCTTGTCCCAAGGAAAGTTTGAGGATGCTTAGGGTTTTCATATCATTCCTTCTCTTTGAAACATCCTCAGCTGAGACATCTCTTCCATCTTCAGGTTTTTCTTTTCGATCCTCAGCACTTGAGCCTGGAGTTGATCTTAGAGTGATAGCAGCTAGGATCTTGGCAGCCTTATTGAATGTGTTTCCATATTCAATAATTTCCCATAGCGTGTGGTCATGGATTTGAAGATACTGCTCAAAATTAAACTTCCACAGCTCAAAGTTGTCTGGGTCTAGCATGGGAATCTTGATGTTATGGCTTGAGGAGGTGGAGGTTAACTCTGGAGTAGACATGTTGTTTTTAGGGTTTCTTGAAAATTAGGGTTTTTGGCGATTTAGGTTTTTTTGTGTTCTTTAGATTAAAGTTTCTCAACAAGCTCTGATACCAATTGTAGAGTCTATGGATCGTTAGACTCAATGGTTAAGAACCATTCTATCTAGGATAATCAACATTCATATGATGTTAGTCATAGCGGAATAGAACATTGATTAGTAACAAGATGTTATGAACAAGATGAATTTCCCTAATGATTACTTGTATTAAATAATAAAACAAATAATCTCTAGACGTGTATACATCAATCCCACGTCTATGTTGATCCCTTTGGTTGGATCTATATTCTGTTAAGAATTAGTATGATAGTTTGTAATCAAACTAAAACACTTTGAGAACTCTTACTAACACTAAATAAGTTATGCGGAATCTAACTTATAGAGCACAGAAGAAGAAAATTACTTTTAACTATTCGATTCTCTTATTAATTGACTTGAATGAGGTACATGAAAGACATTGTACCTATGTTCCTTTTATAGAGTAAGGAACCCTAGAAACCTTTAGAATAGTCTATAAAGATAACTATATCACAGACGATATATTATCAATATTCTAACTATTTAGGTATATCACATAAGATATACTCTAAATATAACTATGACATATCTTATACAAAGATATATTCGTCCTAATCATCATAGCAGTACTTACTTTATAAGTAGCAGTACTTAGTATGTACCGCGTTAACACTAACGGTACTTACATAACACTAACAGTACTTGGAATACACTAACGGTACTTGGCACTTAACAAATAATTCCCAACAATCCTTCCCTAACAAGAAATGATAACTTGTTGTCTTCTTGTTTCTCTTGTACTGGATGTATTAAAAATACATGTCTTCAGTCTTTCCTTCATCCTTGGATTGAACTTGGTAATTTGTATTTGTATCCAACTGAATGTGGCGAAACACTTCAAATGTAGATCTTCTTCTGATAAGACAATCTTCAAACATTATGAGCATCATCTTTGTCTGCAAACTATGATCTTCTTGTGTCTTCTAAACATTCATTCATCTTTGCAGCATCAGTTATTGTCTTCTTGAGTTTAGTCCTTTAACTCTTGATCATAAATCTTTCTCTTGATTTGATGATAACAAAACCTTCTAAGTATTATATTTTAATACTTCTTTGCCTGCAATCTTCATACCTAAAATAAAACAGTTAATAACAAACACCAATCTGTATTGGCTTCATGATTTTTAGCAAATCACCAGCTATCAACGGATTTGATAAATTCTTTACCAGTTAGCCGTACACTCTGGAATAGCCAATACTTTATTCACAAAGAATAAGGTGTAATGAAAACCTTACAACTTTTGGTAAATTGTCAACCATCAACGGATTTGATGAAGTCTTTACCTAGTACCGTTTGTCTAGGATTAGCCAACTCTTTGTCTCGAAACAAGGTGAGTTAGAACCATATAGTTTTTAGCAAACTATAAGCTTTCAACAGATTTGATAAGTCTTTACCAGAAACCGTTTGCTTATGGACTAACCAGTTAAGATTCTTTACCAGAAACCGTATGTGTGTTTGACATGGTGAACTGAGAACCATTCATGAAGTGTGACTGAAAGTCAAACACTTAAGATTCTTTCTCAGCTTCTTCCTCATCTTTCAAATCCTTGATTTGTTGTTTAACCATTCTGATCAACTCCAAAGCATCAGCAGACTCTTCTATAACTTCTAATTGTTGTTCTAACATCCTTTCCAACAATCTTCTTTTGAAGGGGTAAGTTTTCTCTTGCAGCATATAGTATGTAATATCATCTACATCCAAAATATGGAATCCACATGACCTGTAATATCTCCAGTAACTAGGAACCTGATCCTCTAATACCTTTAACATTTCTTGATCACAGTTGTGTGGCTCATACATAAAGAGAAATTCCCTATATAATAGTGATACTTCAATTTTACCTGCACTGGCTTCTTGAACTAACCTTAAAAGATCTTGAATATCTTGTCTGTCAAGAATGTGAAGAATATCTTCCAAAAGTCTAAATATTCTTGTTATGCCATCAGTTCTCTAAATTCCATGAGCTTCAAGTCCTTGATCTATAGAGTAAATCCACTTAACAATGGATGCTCTTTTTCCAAAAATCTCTGTATCAATACATTGATCTTCAAATTTCACAATCTTCAAGTACTTCCTTAAGCTCTCATCATCATCACTATCTTCTGCTGTTGTTTTAGCTCTCTTAGCTTTCTTCTTTAGCTTTGTTGATCTTTTCCTTTTAACACTCTTGGAAATTCCCTCAAGTTCTGTTGAACCCTCTTCCAAGCTTGTATGTACTGTTTCCTCAGTATGTATTGTTGTATGTATTGTTGACTGTGTATACTGCTTGTACATTTTCAGTCTGAGCAATACCTTGAGTTTCAACTCCTGTATTCATTCTTTGAGCAGTCTCTTCCTCCCTTGAACTTACTTTCTCCTTTCTATTCTTCCTCACATAAGTGGTCTTGATAGGTTGAGATGTACTTGTAGGTTCAGCAGTACTTGGCTCAATTCTAGGAGTACTACCAAATTGTCTTTGTTGTTGCAGATGTTTCTTGAATTCTTCAACAGCTTTCTTGTCTGTTTCAGATCCAATCTCAACAAAATTCAATTCAGTCCTCTTACTTTGCTCATACAAAGTCTTGATTTCTTAAAAATTCTTCTTGACCAGCTGCATATGAGTAAATCCTTTTACCTTCTTTAGAAAGTTCATCATCTGATTTCTAATCTGCATAGTAGTTGGAGGCTTAATCTTTTCTTTCATTCTCTTTTCAGCAAAGAATCTTTGTTGCTCCCTTACCAGATCATCAATCAATTTTGATTTCTATTCTTCATCATATGCATCTCTCTCTTCAGCTATTAATGAGTCTGCAAGAAGCTCACTAGCATGTATCTCAGCTCGAATCCTGTCATACTCTTGTATGTTCCATTCTTGCTGTATCCTTTTGGCTTCTAGCAAATCTTGTTTTGCTGCAAGTTCTTCCTACAATTCATTTTCACGAATATGTGCTTGCATTCTATAAGAAAATTCCTCATCATGGTCTATTTGATTAAATCTGTACATGACTTTGTTTATATCATCATCTGAATCACTTTTATCTTCAGATTCTTACAATAATTGCTTCTTCCCCTTATCCTTTGGATTTATCTTAGGTAGCTTCTTCTTTAGCTTGGCAGCTACTTCTTCATTATCTAACTGTTGAATGATTATACCTTTTGTAGGGTGTGAAGCTTGAACTTTCTTACCTTGAATTTGATCCTTTGTGGCAAGAACTTCTTGTTGTGTCTTTTTCTCCACTTTTGCTTGCTTAGTCTTCTCAACTAAATTCTTCTTTAAATCAAGCAGCAATTGGGCTAATGTCTCATTTTCTCCAAAAGAAGTTTGACTTTCTAGTGAAGAATGATCACTAGCGGTACTTGCAATCGGCTTAGTTGGCTTAGCAGTACTTGGGTCTTCAACAATGTCAGCAGTACTTATAGTCGGCTTATTTGGCTTAGCAGTACTTGCAGTCGGCTCATTTGATATATGTAGTGTGTTTATGTCATGTCATAAGCACTAGTTTCCAAGCCTTTGCTTGAGGTTAATGTTGTACTTCGGCCACATTCTTGTGTACTTAACATTATTTTTTGGTTAATATATTTACCGGGGTAACCCATTACCAAAAAAAAAAATACTTGGATCTTCAACAATGTTGACTTCACCAGTATTTGACACACTTGTTTCTTCAATCACTTGTGTATCCCCAGATACTTTTTCTTCCTTAGAAGCCATCATATCAACTTGTACTTCTTCAGTCTTATCTGATTTATTGCTTTGTGGTGATGGAGTAGGAAACTGAATAGAAATTTCCTCGAACTTCTCATAGAAAGCACTCCAATTAGCTTGAAGTGGTGATTGGACTGATGGTTCTGGCTGAGTTGCCAATGTTTCTGCAACTTATGGCTCCTCTGGTTGATTTACCAACTTTTATTGAACTTGTGGTTCCTCTGGCTGAGTTACCAACATTTCTTGAACTTGTGGTTCCACTGGAGTAGGTTGTGGGTCTTGCGGTTGAATCTCCATATCTGAAGGTCCATCCACACCAGTCTCTAAACCAGTTCCATCTTTATAAGTCCCCATGACATCTTCATCCAATTCAAAATTGATGTCATTTCCAGAGATCCATGTTTGATTACCAGAAGAAGGTGGTTGTTCTTCATTATTCCTTCCCTGTTCTTCATTATTCATCCCTTGTTTGGTTGCATTCAGTTGCCTTTTCTTGTGGTTCCTGAATCTTTGCTTCTTGATTGCAGTTTTCTGAACAGATCTATATTGCCTCATCCAAGATGACACTTTGTTCCTTAACTTGAGTAGGCTAGCTTCCAATTCAGCAATTTTCTTGTCTTGAACAAGCTTTTCTTTCTACAATACTTGTACATGTTGGGACAAACTTGTACACAAAGCAGTTAAATTTGCAACATCCACCACCTCTGGTGTTTGTGCTTGTGGTGAACCACTAGCAGCAATAGAAGCAGCAGGTGTGTGGATCATCTCATTAGTGTTTGGTGGAACACCAACATTTTGAGAAGAAGATTGTGAATCTTCTAGAGAGTGGGAGCTCTGGTGAGAAGGAGTTTGTTGAGAAGAACTAGCATTGCTAGGTTCCTCACCTTCTTGATTGGCAAGTTGGGCTAACATATGAGCAAACAATGGTGTTACTGTTCCTGTAAAGGCATTGCCTTGTTTAGTCAAGAAAGAGAAAGTTCTCTTTGTGAATGAAGGAACATCCCATGTATCTGTTAATGCTGGTAGGTTAGGTATTTGGTCACTAACTCAAGTCTAAATGAATCTAGGATACATTAAAAACTTCTTAGTCCCTTCCAAATTCCTAGTCATGCCTTAAAAAATAATTTTGAAAAAATAAAAACCTTGTTATTTGCTAGACAAATACCAGCAGATGCCAATGCAGCAGGTATTTGATCAAAAGATGTACTTTTTAAACTTAAACAGTGAATAATAGCATGAAAAAACAATTTCCATTGAGGTGAAAATAATGCTTTAAAGAAAGTAAGACTTTCCCTACCACCCCCATAGCCCATGGCTGCAAGGCCATCATGAATCTCTGTATTATTAAGCATACTAAGTCCATTTTCGTCATTAAGTCTCAAACTTGCTCGTAGCAGTACATATATATTCCTGTGATTCACCCTAGCCTTAATGCAAGGTTGATCAAAACGTGTACCTAACACAGCAGTATCCCAAAATTGTTCAACAATGGGTATAGAGACAACTGGACTTACAGTGAGTGCGAAGCGAACATGACTTCAAGATAGGAAACCAAGCATCTCATGGAAACCAAGAGAGTCATCATTCGTAGCAAGATTCGCAACCAAATTATGCTTAGAGATTACTTGTAAAGAAGCCATTAGTATTTTTGATGATCGAAAGATTAGAGAGAAGGTTATAGAATCAAGAGATAAAAATAAAAGATTAGGTGAATCAATTGTGTAATTGGGGTAAGTATTTAAGTAAATAACAAACCCAAGCGCGAAGAAACTGCCAAATTTACAAAAGAGACCCTTAACGGTACAACGGACATGTAGCGGTACATGGAACATAAGCGGTACTTGGTTTTGTGCTGGCGGTACTTGGAGTAACAACGGTACCTCACAATTTTGAACAGTTCATGCTTTCCGCTAGACATGTAACCTCTTTTATCTTTTTCTATAAACCTGCAATAACATCAAAAACACAAAACATAGACTATACAATAAAAATTATATAAAACTTGTACAGCTATTACCTCCCCTCAACATATGCAGCATGTTATTGGTTGAGCATACCAATGTGTGTCACCAAGAATTCGAATCTCTTTGCATCAAATGCCTTGGTCAACAAATCAGCTACATTGTTGTCTGTATGAATCTTCAAGACTTGAATAAGCTTTTTGTCATAAGCATCTCTTATGAAGTGATGTCTTAGTTCAATATGCTTAGTCTTAGAGTGAAATACTGGATTCTTGACAATGCATATAGTACTTTCATTATCAATGTAAATCTTGGTGTTCATGAAGTTAAACCCATAGTCCAACAATTAATTTTTGAATCCAAAGTACTTGTCCACAACAATGAGCAGCAACTACATATTCAGCTTCAGTTGTAGAAGTAGCAACAATCGTTTGCTTCTTACACTACCATGATATGAGTCTTCTGCCTAGGAATTGACAAACTCCTGTTGTGGATTTCCTATCATGATTTGCTCCAACATAATCACTATCTGAGTAAGCATCCAATTCAAAGGTGGAATCTCTAGTATACCATCCTAAATTAGGTTGACTTTTAAGATATTTAAAAATCTTCTTCACAGCATATAGATGTGACACCTTTGGATGAACTTGGAATCTTGAACAGGCACACACATCAAACATTATATCTGGTCTTGAAGCAGTAAGATACATCAATGAACCAATCATTGACCTATAGAGATGAATGTCAACATCTTCTCCATGTTCATCTTTTGATAAAGATTTCTTGGCTTCAAAAGGTGTGATTGTACTCCTTTTATCCATACATGAAAATTTCTTTAAGATTTTAGCAACATATTTATCTTGGCTGATAAATATTCCATCTTTCCTTTGTTTGACTTACAGTCCTAAAAAGAAAGTTAGTTCTCTCTTAGAACTCATTTGAAATCCTCCTTTCATCAAAGCTTCAAACTCTTCACAACATATCTTCTTGGTAGAACAAAAAATGATGTCATCAACATAGACTTGAACTAGAATGATGTCTTTGGCATTTTTCTTGATGAACAGAGTTTTTTCAATGGTTCCTCTCCTATATCCATGTTCTAGTAGAAAGTTGGATAAAGTTGCATACCAGGCTCTTGGAGCTTGATGTAGACCATAAAGTGCTTTGATAACTTTGTAGACTCTATTGGAAAATTTAGGATCTACAAAACCTGGAGGTTGTGAGACATATACCTCCTCTGAAATAGTACCATATAGAAAGGAACTTTTCACATCCATTTGATAGATATAAATCCCATATATGATGCAAAGGCCAAAAATAACCTAATGGCTTCTATCCTTGCCACTGGTGCAAAAACCTCATCATAGTCTATCCCTTCTTCCTGTCTATAGCCTTGAGCAACAAGTCTTGCCTTGTTCCTCACAACAACCCCTCTTTCATCCTTCTTGTTCCTGAAGACCCATCTAGTACCAATTACTCTTTTACCTGAGGGAAGATCCACAAGAATCCAAACCTTTTGTAGCTGAAATTGTGTTAACTCTTCTTGCATGGCATCTACCTAACTTTCTTCATCAAGAGCATGAGAGATGTTTTTGGGCTCTACTTGAGATAAGAAACAGGCAAACAAACAATGCTGAGTATCTTTATGATTTGTTCTCTGCTGTTGTTTGACATAAGTCACTAGTGCATGAGTTTCAATATTGGTTTGCAGTTGTCTTCTGGTTTGTACAACAAATTTTGGATCACCAATAATCTGTGCAACAGGATGGTTGTTGTTGACTTTATGAGTAGGAATAGAACTGACTGGAATTTCTGTTTCCAAATTGTTGAAATCAGTTACTGCACCCTGCTCATCATAGGAAGCTTTGGAGAAGATTCCTTCAGCTAGACTGGCATATAAGTCTTCATCGTCTAATGCTTGCAAAATCTCTTCTAGTGAGTTAGCAGATTTAGCATATTTTGACTTAGCAGTACTTGCAAATGAAGTACCGCTAGATATAGTATGTACTACTGAGTGTTGTGACTCAAAAGACTCTTCTCCTGAATGCTTATTAGCAGATGTAGCATTCTTTTCTTGATCTTGAAGCCTCTGAAGCTCCTGGGAGGGTTGATCATCATTTGATGGCATGGTTTGCTTCTTGGGAGTTGCAGACATGGGAGTAATAGTAGGCATGTTTGGTACATAGATATGAATATCATCATCTGATGAAGAGACATCTTCTTGAGTACCTGCATTAGTTGCACTTGACTCTTCACCTGCATTGTTAGTTTGACAATCCTTTTGCAAAGAGTAGTAATCTATGAAGTTAGTTAGATAATCTAAATCAAACATCCAAGCATATCCTATTTCTAGAACATTGGGTTTATTTTCTAAGAAATTGACATGAGCATTTTCTTCAACTTTCTTAGTTGCCAAATTGTAAACCCTATATGATTTACTTTTCAATGAATATCCTACAAGATATCCTGGATCAGACTTTCCATCAAACTTTCCAAATAATCAACAGTATTTAGTATGGACACATGACACCCAAAAGGTTTTAATGACTTATGTTTGGCTTTACATTAGTCAAGAGTTCATAAGGTGTTTTGTTTTGAGGCTTAGTTACTAGGACTCTATTTAACACATAACATGCAGTATTGATTGCTTCTGCCCAAAAGGTATTTGGCAAAAGTGAATCAGCCAGCATAGTTCTAGCAGCCTTAATTAATGTCCTATTCTTCCTTTTAGCTACTCCATTCTGTTGTGGAGTTCTAGGATTACTAAATTGTCTCATAATTCCTTTAGACCTACATAATTCATCAAAATCAGCATTCTTAAATTCTGTTCCATTATCAGTCCTAATGATTAAAACCTGTTTAGTGAACTGTTTTTCAACTAAAGTGATAAAATCCTTTAGTAATTCACTTGTCTCACTTTTAAGGGCTAAAAAGAAAACCTAACTAAATATACTATAATCATCAGTTATGACTAAACAAAAGGTCTTATGACTAATGCTTCTGATAGAAACTAGACCAAATAAATCCATATGCAAGAGATGCAAAGGTTTTGTCACAGTGTTTACAGTCTTGGTCTTACAAGAGGCTCTATGTTGTTTACCTTTTTGACAAGCAACACATGTGAAATCATTTTGAAAAGATTTGTTAGATAGACCTCTAACTAAATTTCTTTTTACCAATCTACTAAGATTCTTGAAATTCACATGACCTAACCTTCTATGCCATAAGTTTGACTCATCTAAAGAAGCCTTAGCTAGCAAACATGTAATACCACCTGTTGGAGTAATAGTATGAAGATTAAAGGTGTACATATTTTCTTGCCTGGGTACTTTAAGCAGTATTTGAGATTCCTTGGGCATCTCAAAATCTTTGGACAACACCAAGCAGTCTTTGTCTGTGAATAGAACCTTGTTCTTTTTATCACACATTTGTGATACAGAAAAGATATTGAACTCATTAAATTCTTTTACAAAGAAAACATCTTCAAATTCCAACTTTCCTGTGTTGATTTTCCCTTTGCCAGTGATTCTACCTTTGCTACCTCCAAAGGCTACTGGACCTCCTCTGAATTCTTCAAATTCAGCAAGAAAATCTTTGTTCCCTGTCATGTGTCTTGAGCATCCACTATCTACAATTCCTTTATCTTTTAATTCATCAATGAGATGCCCCTGTACACAAATAAATCTCATTAGTTTTTAACAGGGACCCAAGCCACATTTGGCTCGGATCTTGTGAGACCTACACATTTAAGAGTTTGTACTGAAGCATTTCCAGTAATGCTACTTTTACTCTTATACTTCATGGTTTCATTTATGTAGTCAAATTCATAGGGTGACTCTATGTGCTTTGACTTCTTTGACTTAAGTACTGCTATAGCGGTACTTGCTTTAACACATGGTATATCTCTTTTAGGAACCCACATTTGTACTGGTTTGTTCTTGTCCTTACTTCTAGGTGTTTTAACTTTTTCAAAAACTTTCTTAGAAGTCTTGGAGAACATTGGTTTTACAGACTTGAAACCAACAGTACTTGAGTTTGGTCTAGAAGTACTTGTAGGTTTTGGCTTGCCGGTACTTAGTTTACCAGACTTCAAGGATACAAGTCCTTGTTTCATAAGTACTTCCCTAGGAACAAAACTTTTGGCAGGATTATTTTTAACCTGTTTAACTACCTTTGTGTGATCAAACTTAGGTTTGTCATCTTTAAGTTTCTGTTTCCTATAAACCTGTGCATTTTTCCCATTACTGTTTTTCATGACCCTTTGTGTAGCCTTCTATTTCACAATTTTATCTTCATGTAATGTACAGTCTTTGATAAAATGACTTAGACTACCAAAAACATAACATCCTTTTCTTCTTAAAGAAGACCTAAAAGGTTGTTTTGACTTTACTTTTTCAAAACCTAGCCCACCCCTTTTGGTTTTAGTATGTTGTTCATTGTTTTCCAATATCTTGCTAGGAGTTTTTACCTGCTTGGGAGCAGAACTAGTCTTAGATTCCTCATAAACAAAGTTGTTCATTAGAGGTGGATAAACATTATTCTTGGTCACATCAGTATTTTCTTGAGACACAGTACTAGAGTTAAAGACATTATTAATCTTAGGTTCTTCTGACTCTATACTAGTATCATTACAAGAGGGCATGAAAATTCCTGATACTGGTGGAGGAACTGCCTTCATTCCTTCAGCATATCTATCATTTTCAGGTGTATCATCTACCTCACTTGAACTATCAAAAATCCCTTTTGATAAGTCTTTGTTAGTTAAGGTTATCCCAGGTTGATCCTCAATATATCCTAGGCCTGTTTTATCATAATAACCCATTTGTGAATTAATCAATTTTCCCAATCCCTTAGAGGATTGTTGCCAATGACTAATCACTTCCCTCTCATTACAAAGACTGGGTTTTAAAGCTTCATTTTTTGAATTTATTTTTAAAAGTTGTCTTTCAAAAGCTTTTATTTCCACATCTTTTTCCCTCATTTGAAGAGTCAAAATTCTTATTTTCTCTTCATAGTTTTGTTGAGCCTTTTTGTACAAAACTATATTTTCTTCTAATTTAACAACACCCTGTTTAAAAGCCTCTACTTCTACAGTGCATGTGTTAAACTTTTGATACTGTTCATCTAGTTCTACTTTTAGACTATTAAATTTAAGAATACAATCTTTAGAACAAGGATGTATCTCAGTATCTTCATGTGAGAGACCCATTAATCCAAGCTCTTCTTCTTCTTCTTCTTCTTCTGCCCAATTTACCACTCCATCTACAATAACCAATGCTTTGGTTCTTTTAGGAATCCTGCTGTTTCCTTTTGGAAAGCTTTCAGTTATTATTGGACTGGTTCTATAGCTATTCTTGGACTTCTGATTGCTAGTCTCAGCTTTATCTCTATTGCATTCTCTTGCAAAGTGTCCATTCCTTCCACAGTTATAGCATTCAATTTTAGACTTGTCATATCCTAATGGCTCATTAGGATCAACAGTCATTTTTCTTCCAGTCTTCTTGAAGAACCTATTAGATCTTACTGACACCATAGCAGCTTGCCATTTAAGATCCATCTCTTCAACATCAACATCATCCATTTGGAACAAGTCATTGAGAGTTAATCTTGGCCTGTTGTCTTGTCCAGCAAAGAATGAGAAGGCATCATTGTCACTAAACAATGGTGAAGATCTTCCATGTGGATTTTGAGAGACCATTGGACTGCTTTCAATACTTTGTGGGTAAGTACTGCTTGTAAGTCCTCCAGTGGTATTTGTGAAGTATGTACCGCTGCTAGATCCACTAGCGTTATTTTGAAAGTAAGTACCACTGTTCCCATCTGACACAAAAGCCAAATTAGACTTTGAAGCAATTAATGTCTTTACTTCAGTGCCTTTCACATCCATCTCATATGCTCTAAGATTATTGTAGAGATGATCAAACGAAATTGTTTCCAAATCATCTCTTGTGATGAAGTGCATAGCCATTGCTTTCCACTCTGGTGGAACACTTCTTAAGAATTTTAGATTAGCTTCTTCATTAGGAATTACTTGTCCATAAACTGCTAACTGAATAAGCAACTTGCTGAACCTTCCATATCCACAATGTATTCCCTCTATACTGGTAATTGAGAAGTTATCAAATTCTTGTTTAAGAACAATCTTCTTAATTTTGTTAGATTTGTCATTGCCTCCAAATCTAAGTTTTATAGCATCCCACATAGCTTTGGCATCTTTATAATGATGAAATCTTGGTAGAATGTCTTTAGAAAGAGCCATAGCCAAAGCAGTTATGGCTTTTCTTTCTCTGATCTCTGCTTGTATCTGCTCAGCAGTCACATCAGGTAGAGCATAGCATGTACCATCTGGCAACCAGTGTAGCTTCTTTGGTGTGTTCCCATTCTTGATAACTTGCCACACAGTATGATCTGTGTGATTCAAGTAATGTACCATCTGCATAGCCCAAGTCTCATAATTGTCACCTTTGAGAACTAGGAGTTTAACAGCAGACAAAGTATGAGAAGGTGTTGGTGTAGAGGTAGCTACAAAATTCACGACTTGAGCACCGTGTGCTGGTGCACGATGCACAACTTGTGGTTGTCCCTGTGGAATAGGATCAGAGATCTGAGCATCATCCAAGTGAGTATTATCACCATCTTGTTGAGACATTGAGATTTGGTATGTGTGGAGTGTATGGGGTCGTGTTCTTCTTTTCAGAGTTTCTCAACAAGCTCTGATACCACTTGCTGATCCCTTTGGTTGGATCTATATTCTGTTAAGAATTAGTATAATAGTTTGTAATCAAACTAAAACACTTTGAGCACTCTTAATAACACTAAATAAGTTATTTGGAATCTAACTTATAGAGCACAGAAGAACATAATTACTTTTAACTATTCGATTCTCTTATTAATCGACTTGAATGAGGTACATGAAAGACATTGTACCTATGTTCCTTTTATAGAGTAAGGAACCCTAGAAACCTTTATATTCTATAAAGATAACTATATCACAGACGATATATTATCAATATTCTAACTATTTAGGTATATCACATAAGATATAATCTAACTATAACTATGACATATCTTATACAAAGATATATCCGTCCTAATCATCATAGCAGTACTTACTTTATAAGTAGCAGTACTTACTATGTACCGCGTTAACACTAACGGTACTTACATAACACTAACAGTATTTGGAATACACTAACGGTACTTGACACTTAACAAATAATTCCCAACAGTCTAGAACACGAACTATGCTTTAGGTTTACATTGTGAATGAATAATCTATAAAACCTATATCCTATGTTTTCTTTATATACTAGAAAACATAGCTTACAAAGAAAGCTAACATAATAATAAAAAGACTCCACCAGCTTGTAAAATTGCTTCTTGTACATTTTAGTCCTTGTCTTCTTATTTTGTTTATTTTTTCACATCAACTCAATATTTGACCTAATAATCTTCCCCTAGTTGATATGACAAAACAAATTGCTTTCTTTGATGACACTAGTACTTCAAGTTGCCATCTTCCCCTTAATTTATTACTTCTTCCCCTTTTTGTCACATCAACAAGGAAGTAGTAAAACGTAGACAACTATGAAGCATACAAGTACCATGTAAATGATGTAACGCTTAGAACAAAAGTAGAAGTATCAACCATCAAAAGCAAACGAATAACTAACCACTTGCAGAAACGAATACTATGTAGTACCATCCATGATGAGAGCAGCACCAGAAATTAACATGTAGTGCCATCTTTAAATGACTAATATTATACGTACCCAAGTAGTAGTATCTTTGAAAAGAGCAACTTCCAATGATTGAATAGAACCAAATAAGATCGACTTTTGTCAAGTATCTTGAATCTTCAAATTCTGTAGGCTTTATGTAATGATCACATATGAAGAAATCTAATTATGACTTACTTGATGATGAAATAGAATAACCCAAACTTATATTCCATGTCTTGTACTAAACATGCGACTCCAAAACTCACGGCTATAATGATTAGACTATAAAACTCACGGCTATAATGAGTAGTCTCTTGACAAAAAGAGTTCTCTAGCAAATATGAGCATAGAGCGTCTTAAGAAAAATCTCGCTACCTTTTTATCAAGTCCGTTGTCACAATTTAAAAGAACCTACAAGTTACCTTCAAATGCTGACAAAATTTGAAGATATGATAGAACATCAATCCGCGAAAATATACTTCGTCTTCAAACAAGTAATAAAAACTTTTCTTCGTAATCAATGAAAATAAAACGAGCCTTTATACCTATAAGACCTAGTTGCTGTAAATAAACCGAACGCCAAACCGAAAATCTTCAAAACTTTCTGTCTATGGCTGCGAACAACGCTGTCAGCGGCTAGACTATACTTTGTCAGCGGTGTTAACATGTGCCCCCTTTTGCCTAATGTGAACACTTTGCTTCCTCCCAGAACATCACCAAACGTCCCATCCTTCTATTGTACAGACCTTTAATCATATTCTACCACAACACTTTCTTTGCATCTTCATTTTTCTTAAAAGAATAACATATATTCTCTTTTGCTACACCTCACGTGAAGTACCATTTTTTTTCTTCTTCGTGTGAACACAAAAATATGAAACAATACGTATTACATGATATTTTAATCAAAGACAATGACAACTCCAACCTTGGACCACAAGTGCAATTTAGGTAGGATATCCTTTTTCTTTTCACATTACTATGGTCGAACATGATACATAAATAATATGACTAGTTCATCATGTGAAAACTTACGTCTCCTTTTGCTTCTATACCCAATATCCCACGTGAAAGAACAATACAACTGTGACCGCACATCTCTGGATATCTTTGTCTCTTTAAACGATATTATCAAACACGACTTTGGCTTTGAGAACAATATATAAAGATAGAAAACGAAAAGTACCTTAACTTCACCGTCTCCATCTGTCTTAATTCTATTTCTTGGACCACAAATCACATGTGATCACGAGTTCACGCCTTGAATCCAAATCGAATTTACGTCTTACATATGACAGACGTCTTATTCTTCAATCTACCATCATACCAGTAGAATATACGAACTGCTACTTGTATAATTCGTATCAACCACCTGCTTCTTTAAGCCAATTAATACCATCTAGGGTTTATACACAAAAACCCATCAAGTTCGAGCCTAATAGAAAGTCTGATTCGCAGCAGATTTGTTATTCCACAAGCATCAAACACCAAACTGTTCGGTGCCTGTTCATCATGTAGAGTTCAATGAAACTTTATACATATCACCACCACAGCTTTATACGAATCAGATCTGGGTTTATTCAAAAATCCTTGAGCATGCAAAATCCTCGTTCCATAACAAATCTGTCCCATAACAGATCTTGATCCCAAGCAACAACAACCGTCAATAGATCTAGGGTGTTTGCAAACCCTAAAAACGAAAATCATAACAACCATAAGATTATGATTCTAGGGTTCATTGTTGATTCAAGAATCAACTCACCAAGGCTAGAATCATCATCAAACAAGAGCCAATCGATCTAGGGTTTATATCTCCAAATCCCTAAAACAAATTTTTAAATCATACACCCTTAGCAACAGTTTATTTGTCACTAAACTGACACAAAAGGGACTACTCCTTCCTCCCATTCTTTTTGTGACACCCGATTTGTCACAAAAACGGCGCAAATCTGTCACAGATCTGACAGTCCGTCGCTAAACTGTCACTAAACTGTCGCTAATTCTGGACAGTAGCTTCACAGCAACACGAACATATCACCTTGTATCTCCTAGATATCACGAGCCTTAGGCTCTGATACCACTTGTTGATCCCAAACTTAGATCGATTTAGCTTGGGTAAACGAGATTAAATCAAGTTAAACATGTAGAGAAACTTTGTTGTATATAAAACAATTCAAGTATTATACGGAATTAATACTTAAACAAGAACACACAAACAAGTTAAACCAAACTTTCACTTTGATTGATTAATCGAACTTGCGTACAATGAAAGTGTGAGAAACTTATAAAACTTATATTGAACTAAACCTAAAGGCCGCCTTTTATAGATTAAGGAACCTTGTACAAGAGTCTACGTATCAGCTATTATTGGTAAAGATAAACATAAGAAATACATTGTCATACATATCTTTACTAGATACATACTAGAAACATAAACGTGTAGACTAGAATATCCTATTAGTGCTTGACTTCGTGTTATCAACGTTTGACTTCTTCCTGTCAACGCTTGTCTTGTCAACGCTTGATTTCTTCATATCAACGTCTAAATTGCTCTTGTCAGCGTCCAAGTGTCTTGGCTATAATTTATTCCCAACATTCACCATGTTCGATGGTGAATACTCAAACTCACGCAACACAAGCATTTAACTATGTGTCCAATATAAAATCAGCAAGTACACTCCGAATGTACACACTGATCTACCCTATCTAGACTTGTCCGATTTAGATGAAAATTGGATTCTAGGTCACTTATAACCTGTATAAGACCACACAAAAGTTTGAGCCAAAGTTCACACTTTAAAACCCATCAGCTCGACACTTTACTCGACTCCAAATTTGGGACAGATTTGTGCACTTGTTTTGTAAAACCATTTGGACCACTTTAAAAGTACTAACTCGATAATCCGTCTTTTGAAACCACTTCTAGATTCATCAAACTAAGTTTGTAAACTTTGAAAATAAGTAGTATCAACTATCTAACCAAGCCTAAAGTCCCCGAGAGTCGACCCAAAATCAGCCACAATTTCGGATTGTGCCGACTTGCGTCTCCCGGTACACGAATACTAAAACTAGCATAACTTTTGACTCGTAATGACTTAGAAGCTCTATCTTATACCAAAACGAGCGTCTCGGAAAACTCTACAATAAAATCAAATAATCTTAGCCTTTCGCAGACCTTAAACCCATGAAACAATCCGTTATATGCTACTGTCCCAAAATACCTTTTTAGAAAACAAGACAAATCAATTTTCCAAGCAAAACCACTCATTCCTATACCTATAGAATCATCATACTATCATACCCATCAACCAACCACTCCTAAGAACACTTGTATTAAAAATATAACAAAAATCCAAGATTAAACATAAGACTTTTTATGATCAAAACAAGATAATCTTACCAAAAACATTACATGCAAGATAATTTAAACATAATCCAACCATAAATCACAAAGTTACAAAAACGTTGATGCATGTGGAAGATTTTTACATGTTTAGATTCATCATAAAATTCTAAGAAGTGGTCTTTAATTTGTTTTTAATGAATCAAGGTGGATGATGGTGAATTTGTGGTGTTTTGTGGTGGTGGTGGTATGACGGAATAGAAAGAGGGGAGGGAGGAGATGCATTTTTTTTTATAAAAGTTGTATGTATGTGAGAAAGTGGATGAAAAATGGCCATTTATATGGTGGTTTAAGTGGAGGGACCTAAGTTTCCAATTTGAAAACTTTAGGACCTAAAAGAAATTAATAGTTTTAAAGGGTAGAAAATAGTTATTTGTAAATATTGAAAATATTTACAGGGCACGGGTTTCGTAAAAATACTTTTCAAAAGTTACAATGCATCATAAAAATGATTATATGACTTCCCAACACGACTTAATACATAATTAAAACGAAATCGTCGAAAATATTAATTATCGAAACAATCGATAATAAAATGTAAAATTTTGGGCATTCGTCGGTATCGCGATCACTAGAAATTCTCGTTGTACATTGATTTTTAATAAACTCATTGTAAAACGCAAGCGGTTGATTTTAAATCAAAAACTTTGATTTAAATTAAATATGGAAAAATAAAAAAAAAATTTATAATTCCATACAAGGTATTTATCGATGATCAAAAACTACTTGAAAAGTATAATTTAAAAATCTCAGGATTTACATATAGCAATACAAGAAAACGTAATACGTTAGAAAATTCAAGAAACACGAATAAAAGAATAAAATAATGCTGGGAAAATTACGGGTTCTCACAAGTAATACGAAAGTATTTACAATGAAGATGGAAATCCTTCTTGAGCGAATATCAAAAAGCTCATGGTAGGTGACTTGTGCGATTCTTTATGAATCAAGCTTGTGATAGCTGGAAAACAACAGTTGTTTAATTCTTAATTGAATTTAAACACGTTCCAGGCCTCTACGCAATATCTCAGTGATCTTGCCAGAACACTCAGAGTGACACCCTAGTGTTCACAGTGATGAGTGGAAATCCTTCTAGTGTTAACCTCAAACAGCACTTGGTAGGTAACTTGCAAGATTCTATATGAATCAAGCTTGTGACAACTGGAAAGCAACGATGGTGCGATTCTTTAATGAATCAAACTTGTTCCAGGAATCGGAATTGACGGCTTCAATCATGCGGATAATTTTATCCAAATGATTCACTCTTTACGTTCGTAGTCACCTTTGCACGGTCGAGTAAAGAGAATGGGTTTACCCGCGAAATCTTGTCAAGGAGATTATTAATTAAATCTACCTGCCACAAGTACGATATTTTATATCGTCCAACGATCTTCACCGACCGGAGGTAAAATGCTACTGAATTAGAATGAAATGTTCAAAGCCATTTCGTTCGTGTCTACTTATGTTGCGGCATTTGAAGACGGTGGCGCTGCGGAATCCGAGAAGAAGTCGTCCACGCATGCTTATACTTTATGCACTTAATACTTCATCTAACTCTAGAAAGCATAAAAGTCAAGTCTTTCGCTGTATCAAACTCCGAAGCTTTCAAGAGTTACGAAGGTATAAGTATGTGGGATATGAAGTCATGAAGAAGAGAAGATCACAAGTGATGGATGCACAAGATCAAGGCAAGAGATTAATGCTCAAGATTGATATTAACGATCACATCAACATGTTCACCAGATAAGAAGAAGAGAGAAAGACAAAGACTACGAGCACAAGACAAGCATAGAATGCTAGGTTTATTTTATTATTGTAACTTAGGTAACACCCTTGTTTAGAGTGACCTCCCTTAGGGGGAGATTGTTGGAAATACGTTTTTACGTATTTAGGAAGATTCGGTCACTCCGACAATATATTAAGTAGTAGCTCGTAGTCTAGATA
Source organism: Glebionis coronaria (assembly GCA_025667525.1). Lineage (NCBI taxonomy): Eukaryota > Viridiplantae > Streptophyta > Magnoliopsida > Asterales > Asteraceae > Glebionis > Glebionis coronaria. The sequence continues at coordinate 85,530,345 of CM046875.1, read as the reverse complement.
TCTTTATATTTATCAAACAAGGAAAAGCCCGGTCCATGCTTGTATGGCCGACCCAATATCGTAAGCCCAAGCCCATCTTATGGGCTTGGTATATAAACCCTCTCCTTAGTTGGAGAGGGTGTTGGTTGTTTCATAATTCACATAAATTTTTTTACATTTTCTCTCATCTCTCTCTCTCTACTTTCACTCTCTAGAAACAACAACCCTCTTGATAAATCATAGCTTACCATCATTCTACACTCTTTGACCCGAAAATCCCCGTCGCCCGATAAATTACACAACCAACTATTAGAGGAAGGTAAAAGATACACCTCCTGAGCAATTAGATTCAACTCGTCCTACTGCTGACACTCAACACCATCTCGCACACATCGTCTAAAGGAAACGTCCAAAGAGGTCGCAGAAAGTTTGGACGTAACCGAAGCATCTTTATCCAACTCTAAAGCAAACACACGAGGAAAATTCTTACATAACGGAGATCCCAAAATACAATTTTTTAGACCAAGACCTTGTCAAAAGACCATTCCCCACTCTTTTTTTTACAGCGAGAAATAAAATCACAACCATTCCCTTTCAAAGAGTGAACTTCACGAATAATCGAGCACCAAGGGGAGGACCGAGAACTCAAATGATGATAAACTGAATCACCATATAATGCCTGGACCAACTTGGACCAAAGCGACTCATCATACGAGATAAATCTCCAAACCCATTTAAGGAGAAGAGCTCGATTAAGCGTGAAAAAACTGGAGACACCCGAACCTCCGTTCTTTTTAGACGCTAAAATCTTCTTCCAAGCTATCCACGATATCTTGTTCTCCGATGATTCAACACCATTGCAAAAATTCCTTCTAATTGCTTCCATATCATTCAGCACTCCTTTGGGAGTTTTGTAAATGGACATACAGTATAAAGGCGCTGCCCATAGAACCGATTTCAATAGAGTCAACCTACCACAAATAGACAACGTCTTAACCTTCCACATAGATAAATGAGAACGGAGTTTCGAGACATTTTCTCCCCAACCATGACACCTAGGTAACGAAACTGATGGTGTAGCACCCCGCAACCATTATTAGACGCTGCTTGAGAAACCAAATTTTGAGGCACCCCTATACCCAATAGCTGACATTTATGAAGATTAATTTTCAACCACGATGCAAGGAATAAGCATTGATGAATTTGAACAATACTCTTCAAATTAGAATTGGACCATTCCCCTATGAACATGGCATCATCGGCATAAAAAAATGAGAAATAGAAATTGAACCATTCAATTGAATACCCTTGAATAAGCCCTCCAAAGCTGCACTATAGAAAGATATGTGCCACGACTCCATAACTAAGATGAATAAAAAAGGAGACAAATGGTCGCCCTGTTTAAGCCTCCTATGAAACGAGAACTCAGCCGTTGGCCTCCCGTTAACCAAAATCGAAGCTCGCGCAATAGAGAGTCCTAATAATCCATCTACATCAATTCGGACCAAAACCAAACGCCTCCAAAAAATTGATAAGATAAACCCAACGAACCGAATCATACGCCTTAGCAAAATCCACTTTGAAAAACATCGCATGCTACTTAGTCTTTTTACACCAACACGGAATCTCGTTTAGAATGAAAGGACCATATAAAATATTTCTCTTAGCAATAAAATCAGACTGCGAGTCGGAGACAAGATCAGAAATAATACAAGACAAACGATTAGTAAGAATCTTAGTTACTAACTTGTAAACACAACCGATCAAACTAATCGGCCTGAAATCAGAAACCAACCTAGCCTCCTTAACTTTGGGAATCAACGCAATGAACGACGAATTACATCCCTTCGAGAACGATCCTTGGTCCAAAAATTGTTCCACTGCACAACAAAAATCTGGCCCCACTAAATTCTAAAATTTCCGAAAGAACTCAAAAGTGTAACCATCCGAACCTGGTGATTTATTCTCACCACATTCCCACACAGCCCTACGAATTTCGTCCCTAGATACAATACTATCCAACTCGACGACTGTTCCGAAGATAACTGTCTATTGAATGGAGCGTTCAACTTAAAACGAGAAGTAGAAGGTTGCTCACATCGATTCTTAAAAGCCTCTTTCACCTTGAATGGCTCAGTACACCACGCTCCATCAATAAACACCCCCCGAATAGATAAATGCGACCTCTTCTTATTAATGATCCCATGAAACTATTTAGAGTTTTTGTCACCTTCAATGGCCCATTTAACTTTGATTTCTGAACAACCTCTTTAGAAGCCACCTACTTAATATCCAACAATTGCCTCATAAGCTCTAACCTCTTCAAAAGAATAGAATCAGATCTTTTACCTTGGTCCAGCTTCTTGTCAATATCTCCCAGCTCGTGGCTAATAGAATTACTTACACTAAAACGTTTGTCCTTCTGGTCCTTAACCCACTGACGAATAATAGGTTTAAGACCTTGTAGCTTTTTCTTGAATCTGATCATACCGTTGGAATCCCCATATGATAACGAAACCCAAGCATGTGCCACCATAGACTCAAAGCCATCAAGCCCCAACCATGGATGATAGAACCAGAAAGGAGTATGACCAAAATCCGTATAAACCACGTGCAACTGAATAAGCCGATGATCCAATAAATTTATTTCGAGACATGTCGCTGTTAACGATGGAAAAGTAGAAAACAAACCTTCTGTAACAAGAAAATGGTCAAGTCTACTCATTTTGGACGCCGAAGGATGTGCCCACGTGTAAGAATAACCTTCCAATTTAACATCTGGCAAACCCGATGAGATAATGAAATTATTGAACAATGTCGCACCTATAGAATTAAAAACAGAACCAAGTCTTTCATCCGTAAATTAAACTTCATTGAAATCACCCAATACTATAACTTCACTACTCCAACGTCTAATTAGAGATGAAATATAATCACACAAAACACGTTTCATAGAGATATGCTAAGGGACATAAACAACAATAAAAATCAATTTAGAATTACTCGGAAGCCACATACCGTAAATAGCAATAATATTGTCTGAAATAGTAACATCATCTTTTCTTGAAAACCGATGCCTCCCAAACACACAAAATATCACCTGAGCTACCAATATACTCGCTAGAAATAAATTGGTAAATAGAATTATCCCACAAAAACATCACATCCATGTGTGTAACACGTTCCAACTTTGTCTCCTATACAGCTAAAAATTTAACCCGATGTTTAGAATGTAACTCCTTTATCCACTCCTTTTTGGACTTGTTACCAAGTCCTTGAATATTAAAGGACATACTATTCATTTAAAATCATCCTACACTCCTTGAGAACCAATGATACCTTCAAAATAATTTGTACATCCTTCCAAATTATAACCCATGGAACGACCCACTCAAATCATATCCTCCAAAAGTTCTAACATCGACCCTCCCTTATGAATAGGTCTAGAAGGAAAATCGGCCGAATCACCTCTAGAAGATTCCAGGACATCAACATATTTATTCATAACCTTTGCAAACTCTGAAATCGACTTCTCATTACTAGCTTCATTCTTCGAACCTCGTACAGTACCACCAGCCTGAGACGGATTCACACCCTTACCATCTATAACATCATTATGCTCTACCGACCCCACATGAGTTAACATGGGGGGTGTGTCCCACAAGGTCTATCCGTATTCCCCAACTAGTTTTTTATTCAAGCAATCATAAATATTAAACGGGTCATCAGATTGTTGTACCTCCTCAACTTTTCCCGAATCACGTTTATCAGGAGAAGGAGAATTATCTCCAAATACTGTTTTAGCCACCCCCTCAATTTCACTCTCCTCATCCAACTCGTCATCACTGTTTTGGACACGTATCGAATTTAAATTGTCACCTATAACAGAGTCACTATCCGAAGAGTAAGCTGTCACATTAGGTTCCACAAAATTCGTATTCCACATAAAAAGTTCTTTCGCACGGACCATCGAAACCTTCCCTTTAAAACACACCTTAAAGTTTTCCAAGATGGAGTGTTGTTGGTTAGTTAACACACATAAACGCTTCCTTGAAAACGACAACCCCGAACTATCCTCTCTATACAAAGCTCTTCCCCATTTACTCCCTATTTTGAAGAACGTTACCCGAGACCACACGTTATGTGGAACACCTTCAATATCCACCCAAACCACTCTCTCATCACTAAATACATCTAAGGATGCTTTATGTAAATTGTGGAACCATGACTTCACCCCCAACATGTTCTAACAGATTACATACAGCCGTCACTGAATCCAGTTCAATCAAAACCCAGTACCCACCAAGGTAAGACAGATACGCCTTATGAAACCCTTCCTTGGAAAGAATAACTCGTAAATTCAGAATAAAGGAAAGATCTTTCACTCTCCCCATAAACTGACAAGACATATCACAACTACGCTCACACGCCTCGTCCAGAACCATAACTAGGGCAGACCTAGTAGGATCCTGTGCAGCATGCGTAGGCACAGAACCACGAACTGCCGCAGCAAAAGAACCCGACGCACCATTAACATTAGGATGAGAATAAACCGAAGGTCTGACGTATATCTCTTCTCACATTCATATCACACCAATTCGCTTGAATATGGAAACGCCCAATCCAAATGGTACACATATTACCTACCATCCTATCGATATTCTCCACCCAAGTAAACATTATGAAAGATAATCTTTTACCTGCTTTTGATCAACGATTAGGAATAAAAACATCTACAACCTTCCCATACCCTTCACATAACCTCTACAATTCGTGTTGTCCACAATCATCAAGAAAATTAGTAACAAAAATCGACTTGGAGATATGTGACATATGATCCTCCTTGGATCTAGAAACCGGCATGATCAAAATATTGGATTAAAGGGAGATCTAACACTTGAGACAAAAAATGAACCAAACCCTAAAAAGAATAAAAAAGCACCGCAACTATGAAGAAACCCTAAAACAATAAAAAACAAACCTTAACAAACACTCTTCGAATCGATTAATACAAGATACATACGCAATCACAAGAAGAAAATGAACCTACGGTTACCATTGATCACCACAATTAAAGGGGACGAAATAATCGAGGCCCTAAAATTGTTCACAGATGATAGCGACAAGATCCAAGAACTAATCATCGATTGACTCATGATATCAGGTGTAAATCAATGAATGGAGGCTGACAAGGTTAGTTTGATTGAAAGGAGAAGGAAAAAATCTCCCATAGTTCCGTGGTAGGTAATTTTAGCTGTATTTAATTTCTAAACATGTCCAACGCGGGTTAAATTTATGAAGAAGAATAACACGAGTAATGGGTTAATGAGATTTAGAGAGTAAAGATTAGATTAGGTTAACCTCTGTCTGTTAGTATGTAATAAAGTGAAGATAAATTTATAAAAACGGTATATAGTTTCATGGATGGGAAAAAAATAGTTCCCCAAGTTCTTTTTGTACCCATTAACTTGTATTACACCAATGATTAAGCTTCTCACTCTCCAATGACTATCGTCTACTCTTTGAGAAATATGTTGTAAAACCTGCTTTAAAATACTTAATAGCATTAAATGCACAAAAACATGATCAAATTAAAACTTCATGATTAATTATTATACCACACGAATCATGGACATTTAATACGACCATTACGTATATTAATTAATTACGACACGTATTACGTATATTAATACTATTATTAATACATGATAAGTATTTATGTATAATACTTAAAACGTACAAGAAATAAAACACGACATTTAAAAACACGAACACACGTGATAAAATATTGAACACAAAAAACAAAGCGAAAGTATGTATGTGTGTGTGTGTTGGACATCACAAAAGAGGAAGGGAAAGGGCTTAGGCCCAACCCATTTAACTAATACTAGTCTAATTAAACCACCAGCGATTTAATTTACATACTTTACAAAAACCCTAAGACCAAAAAACACGATCTCTCTCCTTCTTTTTCTCTCCCTGGTCGCGACACACAAATTAAGAACACATACACAAGGAATTTTGGTTTTGATCTTAAGTAGTAACGGTATTATGTTCGTGTTTTAAACCCTAAAAAACCATTCACGTATTCGGTATCTTCTAATCCATAATCTTTTTTATTATTATTTATGTTCATTAATCAAGAATCATAAAAAACATTGTTAAACATGTTAATTAAAAAGGTTATAATCATGGGGTTTGGGTTTTTATGTTGTTTTTGTGTCGGGTTCACACAAACCGAGACTAATCATGGTCTCGGTGGTGTTTCGGAGCACACAACTGCAACCCAATATGGGACGACGTGTGTTAAACATATTTGACAAAACTGTTATTGGATTGTTATGCTTATTTACGTTGTTGTTTAGTGCGACAGTGACATGGGAGTCTCGGTAGACTCTGGTACACATGAATATGTTTGCTAGTTTACGTTTGTTAGTTAAATTATTATAAAATACAAGTTATAATATAATTAACCATGCAACTTAGGTTATAATTAATTAATATAACTAATCATAAATTTAGCCTATGTATTTGTTTATTTATGTAATTAAATTAATAACCAAACTTTAATTTAGTTATATTATTATCAAGCTAAGGTAAAGTTTTATTAAATTAATCATGTCATATTATTAATTAATAATCTTAAAAAAAACCATGCATTATGTTATTAATTAATAATAAATATTTTAGCCTAAAGTATTTATTTAATAAGTTTTACTATATAATCATGACTTATATATTTTATCCTTATTAAAACTATAGCTTATATTTTATATACTTGTTAGGATGTGTTGTAATGGTGTCTTGCACATTTCTGTTGTTTTCTTTTGTTATAGGATGAGAACTTAACATATGTGGTATGTTAAACCTAAGTTAATCGGGGGTAGATGTGTCGTATGGTTAGTGATTAAAGAAATAATTATCCGAAGAGTAAGCTGTCACATTAGGTTCCACAAAAGTCGGATTCCACATAAAAAGCTCTTTCGCACGGACCATCAAAACCTTCCCTTTAAAACACACCTTAAAGTTTTCCAAGATGGAGTGTTGTTGGTTAGTTAACACACATAAATGCTTCCTTGAAAACTACAACCCCAAACTATCCTCTATATCCAAAGATCTTCCCCATTTACTCCCTATTTTGAAGAACGTTACCCGAGACCACACGTTATGTGGAACACCTTCAATATCCACCCAAACCACTCTCTCATCACTAACAAAATCTAAGGATGCTTCCTGTAAATTGTGGAACCATGACTTCACCCCAACATGTTTTAACAGATTACATATAGCCGTCATTGAATCCAATTCAATCAAAACCCAATACCCACCAAGGTAAGACAGATTCGCCTTATGAAACCCTTCCTTGGAAAGAATAACTCGTAAATTCGGAATAAAGAGAAGATCTTTCACTCTCCCCATAACCTGACAAGAAATATCATAACTACGCTCACACGCCTCGTCCAGAACCATAACTATTGCAGACCTAGTAGGATTGTGTGCAGCATGCGTAGGCACAGAACCACGAACTGCCACAACAAAAGAACCCGACACACCATTAACTTTAGGATGAGAATATACCGAAGGTCTGACATATATCTCTTCTTACGTTCATATCGCACCAAATTCTCTTGAATGTGGAAACGCCCAATCCAAATGGTACACAGATTACCTACCAGCCTATCGATATTCTCCACCTGAATAAACATTATGAAAGAAAATCTTTTGCCTACTTTTGGTCAGCGATTAGGAATAAAAACATCTACTACCTTCCCATACCCTTCACATAACCTCTACAATTCACGGTGTCCACAATCATTAGGAAAATTAGTAAAAAAAATCGATTTGGAGATATGTGACATATGATCCTCCTTGGATCTAGAAACCGACATGATCAAAATATTGGATTAAAGGGAGATCTAACACTTGAGACAAAAAAATTAACCAAACCCTAAAAAGAATAAAAAAAGAACCGTCAACTATGAAGAAACCCTAAAACAATAAAAAAAACCTTAACAAACACTCGTCGAATCGATTAATACAAGATACATACGCAATCACAAGAAGAAAATGAACCTCCGGTTACCATTGATCACCATATTTAAAGGGGACGAAATAATCGAGGCCCTACAATCGCTCACAGATGATAGCGACAAGATCCAAGAACTAATCATCCATTGACTCATGATATCAGGTGTAAATCAATGAATGGAGGCTGACAAGGTTAGTTTGATTGAAAGGAGAAGGAAAAAATCTCCCATAGTTCTGTGGTAGGTAATTTTAGCCGTATTTAATTTCTAAACATGTACAACGCAGGTTAAATTTACGAATAAGAATAACACGAGTAATGGGTTAATGAGGTTTAGAGAGTAAAGATTAGATTAGGTCACCTCTGTCTGTTAGTATGTAATAAAATACAGATAAATTTATAAAAACGGTATATAGTTTCATGGATGGGAAAAAAATAGTTCCCGAAGTTCTTTTTGTACCCATTAACTTGTATTACACCAATGATTAAGCTTCTTACTCTCCAATGACTAGCGTCTACTCTTTGAGAAATATGTTGTAAAACCCGCTTTGAAATACCTAATAACATTAAATGCACGAAAACACAGTCAAACTAAAACTTCATTATTAATTAATATACAACACGAATCACGAACATTTAATACGACCATTACGTATATTAATTAATTACGACATGTATTACGTATATTAATATTATTATTAATACATGATAAATATTTATGTATAATACTTAAAAATTACAAGAAATAAAACACTACATTTAAAAACACGAACACACGTGGTAAAATATTGAACACGAAAAACAAAGCGAAAGTATGTATGTGTGTGTGTATGTTGGACGGCACAAAAGAGGAAGGGAAAGGGCTTAGGCCCAGCCCATTTAACTAATCCTAGTCTAATTAAACCACCAGGGATTTAATTTACATAATTTACAAAACCCTAAGAACAAAAAACACGATCTCTCTCCTTCTTTTTCTCTCCCTAGTCCAGACACACAAATTAAGAACACATAAACACGGAATTTTGGTTTTGATCTTAAAGAAGTAACGATATTATGTTCGTGTTTTAAACCCTAAACCATTCACGTATTCGGTATCTTCTAATCTATAATCTTTTTATTATTATTTATGTTCATTAATAAAGAATCATAAAAACCATTTTTGAAACATGTTAATTAAAAAGGTTATAATCATGGGGTTCGGGTTTTTATGTTGTTTTTGTGTCGGGTTCTCGCAAACCGAGACCAATCATGGTCTCGGTGGTGTTTCGGAACACACAACCGCAACCCACTATGGGACGGCGTGTGTTTTGGTGTGTCATTCGCAAGCCCAAACACCCCAGTGGGTGCGTTTGGTTGTAAACAGTGATAACCGAGAGTCTGGTCCCCAAACTCTCGGTGGGTGTAAACTAAACGGTAGCAGGAACTCCTCACAGACGGGGGTAAGGGTTTTGTTAAACAGGGGCAATGGGACATATATTGGACGACACTGCATTAGTTATGTTGGACAGAACTAGGATAATGGATGTTGGACAAAACTGAAAACGTATATTGGAAAGAACAGTAAACATATATTGGACAGAACTGTTATTGGATTGTTTTGCTTATTTGCGTTGTTTTTTAGTGCGACCGAGACATGGGAGTCTCGGTAGCCTCAGGTACACATGAATATGTTTACTAGTTTACGTTTGTTAGTTAAATTATTATAAAATACAAGTTATAATTTAATTAACCATGCAACTTAGGTTATGATTAGTTAATATAATTAATCATAAAACTTAGCCTAAGTATTTGTTTATTACCGTAATTAAATTAATAACCATACTTTAATTTAATTATATTATTATCAAGCTAAGGTAAAGTTTTATTAAATTAATTATGTCATATTATTAATTAATAATCTTAAATAAAACCATGCATTATATTATTAATTAATAATAATTATTTTAGCCTAAAGTATTTATTTAACAAATTTTACTATATAATCATGACTTATATTTTTTATGCTTATTAAAACTATAGCTTATATTTTATATACTTGTTAATCAAGCTAATTTCTAAATATGGAAACTTTCTATTTTAGAAACTTACTATTTTTGGAAAGCTTTCTATTTTTGGTAACCTATTATTTTTAGAAAGTTACTTATTATGATATAACAAGTATAATAACATATGAGAACATGAAATACACTAATCAGAATACATGAAACATTAAGAAAACACATGATTAATCATGGATCAGTAACATAAGTTAAGAACACTTAAAACAAGACAAGAACCAATAAAATAAGTTAAGAACACGTCAAGTAAACTAATAACCCGTAAGTATAAGTTACACAGACAGCTCATACACGTCCCTTTTATTATGTAGTTATCGTGAAGTCGGAGTGATCTTCCACTTTCATTTCCATCTTCATTACTGGACGTATGGTATGTATATTCCGTCCTTCAGTAAGGACATATTTCCTATATTAGGATTCCCGTTTGCAGCCATCTGTTTTCCCTAGTAGTTACGTGTCTTAAACACTTTAAGTATATGTTATGTTTATTTTAGATTGCCTCACCTATATACATGCATGACAGTTTCACCTAGTTATGGGGGTTCCATAACCATAGCACTAGAGGCAACAATGTTATGACTCTTCTGCGGTGAGAGTGATTGCTCGCAATGTCCCTTTACAATATTTGGCCAATGTTATTATTATTATACGGGGTGAATGGGTGCATCCTAGGACAAGTTTAGCAAGATTACATGGTAACTGCGTTGTGTGCCATGCATCCGTTACAGGAGTTGATCCCTCCAACGCAGACTATCATAATTAGAGGCAACCCCTCTAATTGCATTATGAAGTCACCCCTGTAAGTATTCATGCACGTTGATACTTTATGACCTATATGGGCTCTTGGGCACATTTAAAATACAATTTTCAACATAAAATAAACATAAGTCTATTTAGAATATAAATTACTTTATAAACATACACCAGGTTTTCCCTGGACTTACTTTATTCCGCTACACTATCATTTCATACTTTCATTTCATACTTTCAATTCATACTTTTCTTATGTTTATGCCATTCTTATCATTGTCATATATCCGTTCACTGAGCGTATTGCTCAGCCGTATATTTCCTTTCCATGATAGAAACGGTAGGTACCCAAGGACAGACTGGAGCATTTGGATGACGTGCATAGGATGGAAGCTGCCCTAGACTTCTTCTCCTTTTGTCTCATATACTTATGCTTGCTTGGACACTTTTTTTGTTCTTCTTATTCCATTTACTTTATTTAGGTATTGGGCTTATGTATGGGAACCGATGTTTGATTCTGGTTTTCCCTTTATGGTCATTCATGTTTTAGGACATTACCTTGCATGCTTTGATGACACGCCATAATTATCATGTAACGATCCACTTATCAAAGTGGGGTGTTTAAATTATAGTATTAGAAACCAAAGTTTCGACCTGTAGGCTCTAAAATTTGACCTATGACTATGGGTAGTCACCAGGGCTTCCTAAACTCACAGTTGATTTTCATTTGTTTATATCATGTATCATTGATTTTCTGTTATGTAACACCCCCGAATTTCGGTCATAACATCGGAAGGGTCATTGGGTGTTACTCTCATGGTTCAATCTCCTAATCATAGAAAACGGCTCAAAATGAGTCGTTTTATTAAACATCCATTCATTTTCATTCAATAAAGGTAAAATATTCATACACAGTCCCAGATGATTCAAAAAGTTTACAAACACAATAATGATAAAATTTCCTAGAATGAATATTATTTATAAAAGAGGGCCAAAACATTTCAAATAAGCAAGCTTCACGAAACCGCCTTCCTCGAGTGCCTTCCCAATAAACCTGAGATAAAGCATGTTAAAAAGTCAGCAAAATTTGCCGAGTGAATCTATAGAGTTTAATTTAAATAAAGAGAACACAAGTATAAAAAAATAACCTTCCATGTTTAATAACTTATCAAAGACAATTATGTTGTACGGACATAATTATCGTGTCATTACATAAGTCTCGTGACATTGAACGTTAACATATATTATTTCAGCCCAACACAACTAGCCAAGTGCGTATATTTCTCTTATACAATGCATCCGATGTTTCATTACTAGTGCATCACAACACCACGCGATAGCTAGTCGCGACCGGACTGGGCGTCACCCCGATAGATCTATCCATAGCATTAGCGTTACTTCGATTAACAATTCACGATTCATGGGTCTTTTAAGGCTAAACAAACTTATGTAATAACTTTCATCTAAACATACAATTAAGTTCCTTGTGTTCAATTTTAATACAATCATGAGTTTATCACAACTTATAGTTGTACCTTTCAATTTCAATAAATACTTTTCAAGTAAATAGGGTTCCCACAACTTCTCGTTGCACCCATTAATGGGATTTCCACAACTTCTCGTTGTACCCATTGTTTTTAATAAAACAAGCATGTTATCCCCCTCGCGGGTTTTAGAAAACAAGTAAACATGTTAAAAGCGAGGCTATAGACTCACATTAGCCAATAGTGGTAATGATACTATCGTTGACGAGTAGTGATGCCCGTTTAAACACGAAAACCGCAACCTACCAAATAAGGCGTGTTCGTTAATAATCGACTCAAGTATAAATCATACTTAAATAATATAAAAATCAAAATTACAAAACCATGACAATCCCGAAAAATTAATAATACAAGGTTTATTACTATACCGTTTTATTCAACACTATATTTTTTTAAACACTTGCACTCTCGATATTGACCCGTCTTAAGACGCCAAGTCAACGCAAGTCAAATTATTATTTTACTTCTCTCGGAAGAGTAACTAAGTCATTTATATAATGGCTTAACACTTGAGTAAATCACCATGTCCAATGGCGAATACTCAACTCACGCCACATAATTATTGAACTACGTGTCCAAAATACCAATCAGCATGTACACTCCGAATGTACACACCAATCTACCCTATCTAGACTTGTCTGCTTTCGACGAAACTTGGTGAAAAACTCACATATAATATGAATAAGACTCAGTTTAAATTTCATTCAAAAATATTACTTCTAAAACCTTCTGTCCGACACACCTTCGTGTTATAAAAACTCGACAGATTTACGCCTTTGACTTGTAAAACCATTTTGACATATCTAAACAACTCCATTTATAAAACCGACATTCGGGTTTGAAAATAGACTCATGACCTGAGGTTTAGACTTTAACATCAGTCCTTGAACATTTTTAAAACTCATTCTATAATCCCCGAGATTCGATCCAAATATCGACAACAATTTTCGGATTGTGCCGATACTCGTCTCCCGATACACGAATACTAAAACTAGCATAACTTTTGACTCGTAATGAATTAGAAGCTCCATCTTATACCGAAACGAGCGTCTCGGAAAACTCTACAACAATATCAAATAATCTCTGCCTATCTCAGAACTTAAACCCACGAAACAATCTGTTATAAGCTGCTGTCCCAAAATACCCATTTTGAAATCAAGTCAAATCAATTTTCCAACACCATCTACCCATTTCCATAATACTAGTATCATCCTACTAGCACTCTAACATCTTGATGAATCTCCTAACACACTTGCATGTCACTTCTATTAAATTTTTATTTAAAATTCTTGCATACAACTAACAAAAACCATGATCAATATAAAATAATATATACATAGATGATCAAATAATAAATCAAACACTCATAATTTCATAAAAATAAAAATATGATGCAAGAAGGAAATTTTTATACCAAAAGAACCACCTTTGAATTTCTTGAATGGGTCTTAATTTAGATATCACTAAATCAAACTCAAAATCAAAAATCATTTGATTTGGTGTGGTGTTCTTGGACGGAAAAAGCAAGAAGAAAAGAAAGGGTGGCTAATTTTTTTTTATATGTTGTATGTGTTTAGCTACTAGTGGAAAATATATATATAGTAATGGTGGAGGGGTAATTTTTGCCAAATTTACATAGTTTTGGTCCAAAATGCAATTAAATAGTTATAAGGGTAGAAAATATAAATGTTAAATTTTGAAAATATTTTCGGGACTCGGGTTTCGTAAAAATACTTTTTAAAAGTTAAAACGCTTCTTAAAAATAATAATATCACTTCGACAAGACTTAAAACGTAATCAAATCGAAAGCATCGAAAATATAAAATATCGAGACAATCGATAATAAAACATAAATTTTTGGGCATCCGTCGGTATCGCGATCATTAGTAGTTCTCGTCATTCGTTAAAACGTAAAACACGATAAATAAAAATAAATACAATAAAATCATTCACATGATAAATCAAGAATATAATATCGATACCTAACGTATTCCTTGCCAGTTTTCATCGAAACGACATTCTTACGTTAAGTTTCAAGCCATAACCTTCTCGGTTAATCGATAATTTAAAATTCTCATTAAAGTAAATATATGATACTTTATTAGTCGAGATTAAAATAACGACCTGAAATTGACGGATTGTCACATTATCCCCACCAAATTGGGCTCTTCGTCCCGAAGATCAACTTGCTTTCTTCCTCGATCGCTCGTTGAAATCATAAAGTTAAATGAATTTTTGGTCCTCGTCTCGAGTTCCATCACACATGACAATAGGAATTCGAATTTGTTTCAGTTGCTTACCTTACTTATCGATAATATCAACAAGTACTTTGATGAAATGCAACTTACCGTCGATTCATACTTCATCAAGAGAGATAATAAGATCTTCGTCAGAAAGAAATTTCTTTAAGTTCGACATATGAAAGAGTATTGTGAATTCCTTGTAGCTCTCGAGGTAATTTAGGTTTTCATGCCACCGGACCTACTCTCGAGATCATCTAGAACAATCCAAAGTAACGGTGACTTAACTTCCCACGTTTTCCAAAATATATGTAACGCCTTTTTCCTGGTGATAACTTGGCATAACTTTTCCACCTACCTCGAATTTCAAATGTTTTCGTTTCACATTATAATAACTTCTATGTCTACTACGAGTGGTTAACAAACGATTCTTAGTTCGCGCGATCATTTTATTTATCGGAATAAAATGAGCAGAGTCAATCAGTCAATGTTGACACAAATTGGATTATATTCAGGCTGAGTTTTCAAGAGCTTAGCAATGAAGTCTATTGTAATTTGCTCCTACTTCCCAAATGACAACGAATAACACAATTGTAATCGCTTAAAGGCTTATTTACCTCTTTTTATTCCAGAATACATTGTAGGCTCTTACTATCGGTGGATACCGTACATTAGTGCCATACAATTGATGTCTCAATAGACGAAGAGTATAATCACCGCACCCAATTACAAGTCATGGATTGTGCAGTTTCCTCATTCTTCCTAGGTTTCCTACACGCATATACAAATCAAACAGCTCTAAATTCTATAGGAGATGTATCACGATCAAAAACAAAATCTTCACTTGTTTCAGGTAATTATAAGATCGGCGTGCTGTAGTGTTTCCCTTTCAGAGTTTGAAAAGATTTCTCTTCATCAATGCCACACACATACGGTTCATTCTCTGAGTTAGCTTAGTTAATGGTTTTGATATCAAAGATAATCCTTTAATAAACCTTCAGTAATAACTAGCCAAAACTAGAATTTGTCGTACTTCAGTTGGAATAGTTGAAACATTCAAATCTTCAATGGCTTCGATTTTCGCAGAATCAACATGTATGCCACGTTTGTCAATCACATGACAGAGAAGTTGTACAGAACCAAGCCAAAAAAAATCACACTTTAAGAATTTTAGGTACATCTTTTCGTTCTTTAATAAGTTCAAGATAATCCCTAAGTGTTCGACATGTTCTTTCTCGCCCTTAGAGCAGATTAGAATATCATCAAAGAAAACTATTACGAATTTATCAAGACACGGCTTACACATACAATTCATTAAGTCAATGAATACAGCAGGTGTATTGGTCAAACCAGAAGGCATAAAAATAAACTCATAATGATCATCACGAGTTCTAAACGCCGTAATAGGAATATATTCCTCGCGTATGCAAAGTTGATAAGCAAAACAAAGATCAATCTTGGAGAAAACACCAGAATCTTGGAGAAAACACGAGAGTTTTGAAGTTGATCAAATAGATCATCAATTCTTGGATATGGATAACAGTTCTTGACCGTTAGTCTATGTAGCTCTCGGTAATCGATACACATACGAAACGAACCATTTTTCTTCTTAGAGAAAAGAATAGGAGTTCTACAAACTGACGAGCTCGATCGAATAAAACATCTATCAGATAGTTCTTAAAACTGCACAAATAATTCCTTCAGCTCGTATGATCCTAATTGATATGGCACAAGTGCCACAGTTGCAGCACCAGGAATTAGATCAATTAGGAATTCTATTTGCCTTGGAGGCGGAAGCCTTGGCAAATCTTCCAGAAACACTTCGGGATAGTCATGAATGACTACAATATCTCTACTCACTTTCTTTACGATTCCTTCTACGATACCTAAGCCTTGAATAATCCACAACTTTTTTTTATATACTTACGAGCTCTAATGCACGAAAAGAATATTCAATTTGGAATTATTTTTCCCTTTAGTAACCTCATCAGCCTTACCTTGAATTATGTGTCCCATGAGCTAATAAGCCATGCAGACAGCTTCACAAATAGCAAATGGCTTAGAAGAAGTCACATCACCGCATATATTCCTTGTCAGCCGTAAATATACTGCTTGACCTTGACGGTTCGGGTTCCAAAATTCTTGGACATAAAGGAGTCAACTTGTTGAAACACTTGATATATCTACTAATGTTAGTTCCCTTCAGTCTCAGATTGTACAACACTTGCTCCATACTTTGGAAATACTTCGAGGACAAACTTCTACCGCTTCTTCACCTTAGTCCATGGTGTCCCATAAGTAACGATACCTATGGAATCAAGTCTGCCATTCCACCAAATTAATGCACGACCTTGGAGAGTAGCGATTTTAAACTGCACCTTATCCTCCTGATTAGGGTCACTGATTCCAAAGACTGACGTCAGCTTTTCAATAACTGACACAATCCTCCATCATCTTTAGTCCCCTTAAGAGTCTACGGTTTGCACCTAATGAATGAAGTGTAGTTATAGCCTCTAATTTCGGGCACATTTTTTCCATCCGTACCACGAACATTATTGGCTCCAGCTTCAGCTCCAATGGTTCCAGTTCCACCAGTTTTAGCTTCAGCTCCAGTTCCAAATCCATCATTCATGTTGGCCATGAATTCAACTAAAGATACAACAACTTATTCACTAATAACTCGGCGCATTCGTGCTTCAGCCAGAGCTTTCATTGACTGCATGAGTCTTGTGTAACACAAATCAAATCATAATGAGTATTCATTCAATGATTGCGTTATACCACAGGAATTTAAAGAGAAAAGCAAGGAAAGATAATAATAGAACGATGTAGAATTAGGAATCAAAAGATAGTCATTCCATTGATCACAAACTAGTACAAGTCGTATTGTCAACATTATGGATAATCATCGTCTAATGCCATACAACTTAATAGGCTAGTCCTACTAACTGTTGTCACAGTTTAGTTAGGGATTTGTGAAAAGATACTACAATGGATAAACTAATCCAAAAGATTTACTAGGTAATTTACATGGCTAAGAAGGCTCCTTGGTCCCACAAGAAGAAGATTTCTTCAGTGTTTTTCAGAGACGCTTGATATCCTCCTCAATTGGTAGTTTTGGAACAATCTCAATACAACCATCTCACGATCAAATAATTAGAAGAACAAAATCAAAGAATGAATCAAGCAAACGAATTACTAGTCAATAAGAGTTTAATCACGCAGATGCTATATGCTTAAGCCCACACGTTTATGAATCATTATTTCCATGGATTGATCAAGTCCTTCCAAATAAGATTCAGAAATATGTAGTTCAACAATTTATAATTTCCTTGTTCAAATAAATGGCCAATTTATTTCAACGATTATAAATCACTTTATTTAAGCATCACCAGCTCAAAGCAATAGATCAAGATCGAAACAAATGAGAAACAAATTCTACATAAAATGATCAGTGATATGATATGGAATCCTGGTTGGCATGTGAAAACCATAACAATCAATCTCAATTCCTAACAATCAATAGTACCATCTTAGACAAACTTGTTTTTATCAAAACAGTATAATGTCGAAGATTAATGAAAATGCAAATTAAATTTGCTAAACGAACTGAACGAATCGATAAATCAAGAATAAGAACCAAGGAAATCAAAATCCTTGTAACCAAAAGAATATCAGCAAGAATATTAACCGTTTCGTTGGGATCATGTATATCCACAACTTAGTTAATCTCGAGAATAAAAGGATTCATTTCAGGAATAGCTTCAGCGCTAGCATTAAAATGACTAGGGTGGCTTCGTGACAATCTATGTCGTATAAACATCTCGTATAAGTATAAAATTACCATTTATAATTAAATAAATGAAAACATACCTTGTAATTTACAAGTACAAATAATTGATAAAGATTACAACATATATATAATCCATATATATATAAATACTTTCATTCTCGTCCATTGGTAACTCGGAGGTTTCGCTTGCAACAGTTATAGTTAAAAGATTTCAAAAATTCATTTTTGGAAAATCTTTTCGTTCTCTATAACTTGAGCTCTGATGCCAATCTGTAACACCCCCAAATTTCGGTCATAACAACGGAAGGGTCATTGGGTGTTACTATCATGGTTCAATCTCATAATCATAGAAAACGGCTCAAAACGAGTCGTTTTAATAAACATCCATTCATTTTCATTCAATAAAGGTAAAGTTTTCATACTCGGTCCCAGATGATTAAAAAAGTTTACAAACACAATAATGATAAAATTTCCTTGAATGGATATTATTTATAAAAGCGGGCCAAAACATTTCAAATAAGCAAGCTTCACGAAACCTCCTTCCTCGAGTGCCTTCCCAATGAACCAGAGATAAAGCATGTTAAAAAGTCAGCAAAATTTGTCGAGTGAATCTATAGAGTTTAATTTAAATAAAGAGAACACAAGTATAAAAAAATAACCTTCCATGGTTAATAACTTATCAAAGACAATTATGTGGTACGGACATAATTATCGTGTCATTACATAAGTCTCGTGACATTGAACGTTAACATATATTATTTTATCCCAACACACCTAGCCAAGTGCGTATATTTATCTTATACAATGCATCCGATGTTTCATTACTAGTGCATCACAACACCACGCGATAGCTAGTCGCGACCGGACTGGGCGTCACCCCGATAGATCTATCCATAGCATTAGCGTTACTTCGATTAACAATTCACGATTCATGGGTCTTTTAAGGCTAAACAAACTTATGTAATAACTTTCATCTAAACATACAATTAAGTTCCTTGTGTTCAATTTTAATACAATCATGAGTTTATCACAACTTATAGTTGTACCTTTCATTTTCAATAAATACTTTTCAAGTAAATAGGGTTCCCACAACTTCTCGTTGCACCCACTAATGGGATTTCCACAACTTCTCGTTGTACCCATTGTTTTTAATAAAACAAGCATGTTATCCCCCTCGCGGGTTTTAGAAAACAAGTAAACATGTTAAAAGCGAGGCTATAGACTCACATTAGCCAATAGTGGTAATGATATGATCGTCGACGATTAGTGATGCCCGTTTAAACACGAAAACCGCAACCTACCAAATAAGGCGCGTTCGTTAATAATCGACTCAAGTATAAATCATACTTAAATAATATAAAAATCAAAATTACAAAAACATGACAATCCCGAAAAATTAATAATACAAGGGTTATTACTATACCGTTTTATTCAACGCAATTCTTTTAAACACTTGCACTCTCGATATTGACCCGTCTTAAGACGCCAAGTCAACGCAAGTCAAATTATTATTTTACTTCTCTCGGACGAGTAACTAAGTCATTTATATAATGACTTAACATTTGAGTAAATCACCATGTCCAATGGCGAATACTCAACTCACGCCACATAATTATTGAACTACGTGTCTAAAATACCAATCAGCATGTACACTCGAATATACACACCAATCTACCCTATCTAGACTTGTCCGATTTCGACGAAACTTGGTGAAAAACTCACATATAATATGAATAAGACTCAGTTTAAATTTCATTCAAAACTATTACTTCTAAGACCTTCTGCCCGACACACCTTCGTGTTATAAAAACCGCACAGATTTACGCCTTTGACTTGTAAAACCATTTTGACATATCTAAACAACTCCATTTATAAAACCGACACTCGGGTTTGAAAATAGACTCATGACCTGAGGTTTAGACTTTAACATCAGTCCTTGAACATTTTTAAAACTCATTCTATAGTCCCCCGAGATTCGATCCAAATATCGACAACAATTTTCGGATTGTGCCGATACTCGTCTCCCGGTACACGAATACTAAAACTAGCAAAACTTTTGACTCGTAACGAATTAGAAGCTCTATCTTATACCGAAACGAGCGTCTCGGAAAACTCTACAACAATATAAAATAATCTCAGCCTATCTCAGAACTTAAACCCACGAAACAATCTGTTATAAGCTGCTGTCCCAAAATACTCATTTTGAAATCAAGTCAAATCAATTTTCCAACACCACACCCATTTGCATACTACTAGTATCATCCTACTACCACTCTAACATCTTGATCAATCTCCTAACACACTTGCATGTCACTTCTATTAAATTTTTATTAAAAATTCTTGCATAAAACTAACAAAAACCATGATCAATATAAAATAATATATACATAGATGATCAAATAATAAATCAAACACTCATAATTTCATAAAAATAAAAATATGATGCATGAAGGAAATTTTTATACCAAAAGAACCACCTTTGAATTTCTTGAATGGGTCTTAATTTCGATTTCACTAAATCAAACTCAAAATCAAAAATCATTTGATTTGGTGTGGTGTTCTTGGACGGCAAAAGCAAGAAGAAAAGAAAGGGTGGTTGATTTTTTTTATATGTTGTATGTGTTTAGTTGCTAGTGGAAAATATATATATAGTAATGGTGGAGGGGTAATTTTTGCAAATTTTGCATAGTTTTGGTCCAAAATGCAATTAAATAGTTATAAGGGTAGAAAATGTAAATATTAAATTTTGAAAATAGTTACGGGACTCGGGTTTCGTAAAAATACTTTTTAAAAGTTAAAACGCTTCTTAAAAATAATAATATTACTTCGACACGACTTAAAACGTAACTAAATCGAAAGCGTCGAAAATATAAAATATCGAGACAATCGATAATAAAACATAAATTTTTGGGCATCCGTCGGTATCGCGATCATTAGTAGTTCTCGTCATTCGTTAAAAAGTAAAACACGAGAAATAAAAATAAATACAATAAAATCATTCACATGATAAATTGAGAATATAATATCGATACCTAACGTATTCCTTGCCAGTTTTCATCGAAACGACATTCTTACGTTAAGTTTCAAGCCATAACCTTCTCGGTTAATCGATAATTTAAAATTCTCATTAAAGTATATATATGATACTTTATTAGTCGAGATTAAAATAACGACCTGAAATTGACGGATTGTCACATGTTATGTGTTTTACTAAGTAATGGTTGGGACAAGACTGGGCATATTTAGTCAAATGTGCTTTTCATTCGAATTTTGTTTTGTGAACCGACCCATAGGCGTTCACCTTTGCTCATGTCAAATTTCAAGTCTTTCATTCGAATTTTGTGTTGTGAACTGACCCATAGACGTTCACCCTTATCATGTCAATTTTGTGTTGTGAACCGACCAATAGGCGTTCACCCATGCTCATGTCATTTTCGTTGGCAATGCCTTTATGAACTATTTCATGCATCTATTTTGTTTATCCCATGTTTCTAACAGATTAATCATTTTACGATGTTCCCCTTTTAAACTGTCGGATGGATGTATAATAGCCATATTCCATTGAAATTTGACCAGTATGGAATGGACCCCAGCCATCCCTATTTAGTCCTATGTTGTTAAATTCTATCCATGATATTTCCCTTGAAATTTGGCAAGTATGGAGTGAACCATAACCATCCATACTTAGTCACATGTCTTTTCTTCTAATCTTGTAGATGGAACCATAGCCATCCACACCAGTCTATGTTTAATCTCCATTGATTGCGTTTTATGCTTCTTATGATGACGATGTTTTCATACTCTCATGCTGATTTCCTTTTTATGCTGATTATGTCATAAGTCTCTTTATGTTGATTATGCTTTCATCATGTTGATTATGCTTTCATGCTAGACATTGATGGATTTCATTTAATCCTGCTTTCATGATAGTCATGGCTGGTTTTCATTAATCATGCTTACATGCAAATCATGGTTGAATTTCGTTGAACCATATTTTCGTGTCTCTTTGTGCAACTAGAATTTATGTCTAAGCTGGAATATCTAGGCTATCTTGTTGCTCACGTCAGTCTGGTTTTGCTAACCGTAATAAATTTTTACATTTTAAATTATGTCAGATGGTCGACACCCATACCAATCATCTCATGTGCATTCCACATGTAATCTAAGTACCGTATTCCACATGTACTCCATGTACCGTATCCCATGTATATTACATGTACCATAATCCAAGTGGATTCTTCACTTACAATACTCCATGAGTATTAACTAGTCGATTCTCAATCATCTCAGGCCTATTCCACTTACTGATATTATGCTAGATGCTGATGCTGCTCATAAGTTGGAGATTCTACAAGATGTTGATGCTGCTCACAACCTGGAGATCCTACAAGACGAAGACAAAGGCGTTAGATCGAAACAATCAGACGAGAAAGAAGCTTCACCACCAGACGATTTCCATCACAATCCATGTCCTTAACTTTTTAGTTAAACGTCACACGTCATTTAGTTGTCTGTTCAGGCATATGAGTGGGAACCGGTACCAGCCGGCCACTCAGGTGAATAGTTACATACAAGGAGGTGGTGACAACTACCGTGACAATTTATACCTTGCAAATGACATAACTCCGGTAATGGACGTGACCAAACATACAGAGGGTTAGCAGTCCAACCGATCTGCCAATTCTGGCATTCTGACCAAAATTTCAACTTTATTCATTTTCACATCTAGAGACACGTGTCAAGACATCCATCAAGACGTACGACTCACGCATAATTTCTGAACTAGGACTCAGTAATTCAGGGTACCCTCCAAGGGGTATACCATCCTGCTATGACATGTGTTGGGAATAAATATAAGTACATTAGTTACCCTTGCTAGTTGGTCAATGGTTCCCCTGTTAGAGTAAGTTCCCCCTGCTAAATAACAAAGGCAGGGGGATTGGTTCCCCTGCTGAAGTCAAAGGCACTACCGCTAGAGATAAACTTGGAATAGATTATTACGCGTTTCTGTTACTACTCCGAGATACTTTCCAAGTTTGTTAGTAGTAATCTTGTACGTGGGTCCTTGTGCTATAAAAGGACTCACTAGGTCATCATGTAAAGTGGTATCAGAGCTCGTTGAGAAACTTTGACTAAACCAAGAATAAAACCCTCATTGCAACCATGTCTTCAGACTCTTCCTCAAACAACAACAACCACACCAAACTCAAACTACCCATGCTGGTTCTTAAAACTTTGAATTATGGGAATTCAGAATCCAACAATACCTCAAGATGGAACACTGTGTTCTCTGGGAGATCATAGAGTTTGGTGATCAATTCCCCAAAACAATGACGGTTGAATACGGTGGTAAGGGAGAAGATAAAGCTGAAAGCTCCAAAGGTGAAGCCAAGAAGAAATCTACTGCTCTTTGTGACAAGGAAATACTGGCCAAAAGGCATGATGTTAGAGCTCACAGTTCTTTACTGTTGGCCCTACCTGATAGACATCAGCTAAGATTCAGAAAGTACAAAACAGCTAAGGAACTCTAGGAAGCAATAGGAAAAACCTTTGGAGGAAATGAAGCCACAAAAAAGAAGAAGAATCAAATGCTTGATCAATTTGATTCTTTCAAAGCAATTGGTGATGAAGCAATTGGGGCTATTTACAATAGGCTTCAAGATATGGTGGCTCAGTTGGAGTTCTTTGAAATTGAAGTGACAAGAGAGCAGGTGAATACCAGGTTTCTTAACAGCCTTCAGAAAGAATGGTTTGTCTACAAAGCTATTTGGCAGAATAAGGATGACTTAGATAACAAGAACATTGATGACATATACAATAACTTGAAAGTTTTTGAACCTATTGTCAATGAAATGAAGTCAAAAGGAACAATCCCCACCAATTCAAGTAGATCTACTGATTCCCCTGCTAACATGGCTTTCATATCTCAAAGCAGCGGAATCTCCAAAAGCAGTGGAATCGAAGTTGGCCATGCTACTCATTCCCCTGCTACCAGGTCTGGATCATCTTATGATGAAGAAAGGCCTGCAACATTCAGTCTTGACACTGCTTTTTCTTTTATAGCATCCCAAGGGCCACAAGGATCTACTGTGTTACACGAAGATCTGAGTCAAATCAGTAAGCAAGGACTGGAGGAGATGGACATCAAATGGAACATGGCTCTGCTTAGTATGAGAGCTAACAGGTTTTACAAGAAGTATGGGAAGAAGATCTCCATCAATCCCTCTGATGTAGCTGGGTTTGACAAAACAAAGGTTGAATGCTACAACTGTGGCAAGAAAGGTCACTTTTCTGGGGAATGCAGAGGACCTAAGACTGGGAACAGATATAGGAAGGAAATAAGAGATGATGATTCTAGTGCTAAGGCTATGGTAGCCATGCAGGGGATAGATGGAGAAGGTGGATGGGATTGGAGTACCATGACAGAGAGTGTTGAAAGAAAACAAGCATTGGTTGCTGAGGAAAAAGAGGAAGATTTTGCTCTTATGGCCATGTCAAGCTCTAGCTCAGACAATGAGGTATATGATGATTCATATTGTACTAAAGCTTGTAGGAAAAATACTGAGTCATTGAATGATCAAATAAGAAAGATAAAAGTTGATTATATTAATTGTGACAATGACCTTGATAATTACAAACGTGCTTTAGAACAACTAGAATCTACCATAAGAGAGTATAAACAAAGAGAAAGTGATTATAGAGATCACATTGTGATTCTAGAGAGAGATGCTAAAGAATATAATGATTTCATTAAAGAATTGACTGCTGAACTTGAAGTTTTTAAATCTAATAAAAAGATAGATGATGAAACTGTTGAAAAATTTGGAGAAGATTCTAAAGATTTAACTAAAGCAGTTGAAGTTGGACAATCTCCTAGGGACAAAATAGGTTTTGGTGTTAAAAATGAGCATGCTACCATACCACTACCTCCTGCCAATATTCATGCACCTTTTCCTAGAAAAGACTTGTCTTGGACTAGTCTCTCTTGTTTCCAAAAACAGGAAGATATTGAATTTGACTTGAGTGCTTACATAGCTAATAGTCTTGAAACAGAAGAGCTACTAGTGAAAACTAGTATTGTTAGGGACTTTGAAACGGAACAGATTGCTTTAAAAGAGTGGAAAATTGATAACCCTGTTCTCTTTTCAAGAGAAGGAATTTTTGGTAGTGATTCTAGTTCTAAGAGTAGTTCACCCAAATCTAAAACATGATCAAAGTTCTCTAAGTCCACTATTAAATATGCTGGTATGTATAGGTCTGTCAGAGGTAATCAGAGAAATTGGAATGACCAAAAGTCTCACCAATTAGGAGACGACTTTGTGATAAATACCAAACCTTGTTTCACATGTGGCAATTTTGATCACACTTATCAAGAATGTCAGGCACCAACAGAAGTTGTGGCTGCAAATCCTTTAAAGGATATGCAACCTAAATCCATTCTTCTAAATGCAGGGGCAAAATCCTTTTCCCCTACCAAGCATGTTGCCCCTGCTTTGAGAAACAGGGGTTCTGACAAATATGTTGTTCCTTCTCTAAGAAAGGTGAATGATGCATATCCCAAGACCAGCTCTTTCATGACCAACCCAACACCTCATAATGCATATAAATCTGTCTCTAAACCTTACCAACACATCAATAAAGGCCAAAACAAAAGATGGGTTCCATCTGCTAAGCATAGGGATTCCCCTGCTATATCTGGGGTATCCCCTACTAGCAAAGTTTTGCCCTCTAGGAACATGGGAAGATGGGGAAAAGCTATGAAAGCCTCAGCTCGTTGGGTTTGGGTACCCAAAAGGGGTGCTCAGTCTAATGGTGTATCTCTAGTTTTTGATAAGCTATCCTATATTGATACACGAGGTAGATCCAAGTCTGTAATGGCTTGGGTCCCCAAGAAAAACTAATTTGCTTTTCTTTTTGCAGGTGACAAAGAAGACCAGGGATGATAAAGCATATTGGGATAGTGGATGCTCAAGGAGCATGCCTGGACAAAAATCTTATCTGTCTAACTTTGTTCCCCTGCATGACAATTATGGTTTTTCTTTTGGAGATGGGCATGGAACAATCACAGGAAAACGAACTATTGTCACCAATGGGATGACCTTTGATAATGTTTACTTGGTGAAAGAGCTCAAGTACAATCTCTTCAGTGTGTCACAGATGACTGATAACAAGAATTTTGTCTTATTTACATATACTGAATGTCTGGTGTTAGGAAAGGAGTTTGTCTTACCACCCAACACTCCTATTGTACTCAGAACACCAAGACAAAAGAACATGTACACAATTGATCTCAAGGACATCTCTCTTCAAGACAATGAAACCTGTTTCATTACCAAAGCCTCAGTTGATGAGTGTAAGAAATGGCATAGAAGACTTGGTCATCTAAATTTTAAGAACATGAACAAACTGGTAAAATATAATCGGGTTCATGGTCTACCTTCCAAGTACTTTGTCAATGATCATACTTGTGATGCTTGTTTGAAAGGGAAGCAACATAGAGCATCTTGCAAACCAAAAACAAGTATGTCCACTACTAAGCCGTTGGAGTTACTGCACATGGATCTGTTTGGTCCTACTTCTGTGGCAAGCATTATGAAGAAATGGTACTGCCTAGTGATTACTGATGATTTTTCAAGGTTTACATGGACATTCTTTCTGTTTGAAAAGAGTGACACAACTGATGTACTCATTGGGTTCATCAATCAGATTGAACTATCAAAAAGCATGAGGGTAGTGACCATGAGATCAGACAATGGTGGTGAATTCAAAAACCAGAAACTAGACACTTTCTGCATAAACAAAGGAATCAAGAGGGAATTTAGTATAACAAGAACACCTCAACAAAATGGAGTTGCAGAGAGAAGGAATAGGACACTCTTTGAAGCAGCAAGGACTATGTTGTCTGATTCCAAACTTCCAGTTATCTTTTGGGCTGAGGCTGTATCCACTGCTTGTTATGTCTAAAACAGGGCCTTGGTGGTTAAGGCACACAACAAGACTCCTTATCAGCTGTTAAATGGAAGACCTCCTTTAATTGACTTCTTTAGACCATTTGGATGTCATGTGATCATTTTGAACACAATTGACAATCTAGGCAAGTTTAGTGAAAAGGGGATGATGGGTATTTTGTTGGTTATTCATTAAACAGCACGGGATATAGGGTCTTCAACAAGAAGATAAGCAAAATAACAAAAAATCTTCATGTGGATTTGCTTGAAGACAAGCCTGAAGATGTTCAAACATGTCCGGATTGGTTCTTTGATATTCAGGTTCTTTCAAAATCTATGAATTATGTACGTATTGCATTGCAGAATACTAACATTTCAGGTATTCAAGAACCAACTGGTGTGGAGAAGCCACCATTGAGGTACATGAATGTACCCTCACTATTTCCCATTGAAGCTGCTTCAAAAACAGGTGAATAAGATGATACCTCTCAAAGGAAAGAACAGACAATCTCTTCCCCTACCAAGACAACTTCGGAAAATAGTGGAATGGCTGAAAGCAGTGGAATCCAGGATTCCCCTGCTAGATCAACTACTTCCCTTGCTACAAAGGATCCAGCTGTCAATGACATTAATGATGAAGAAAGAGAATCCCCACTCATTTCCTCATCTTCACCTATATCTGATGGTCCTCTCATATCCAGCAGTGGAAACAGAATAATTAAGTGTGGAGGTCCAAGTTATTCAGAACTGCATTCAGCTCATCAGCACCCATCTCTAGGTCATGCTGTATCTTTTGGAAGCTCTTTTAAGGAGTTCTTTCCTAATCAAGATATCTCCATCAATTCTGACTTGGAAGAGGATGAAACAGAAGTAATCATGAGTATGCAGCCTACCTACAGTATCAATAAGGATCACCCTCTATCACAAATCATTGGTGATCCTGAAGCCCCTAGACATACAAGGTATACAGCAAAGGAGCACAACTTCATTGCAAACATCACCATGAAGTTTAATCATGACAACATGTAATGTTGTCTGTTTACTGCATTTTTGTCACAAGAAGAGCCTAAGAAGATTTTTCAGGCTTTAAATAGGAGCTCTTATAGTTTGACATTCAAGAGGTTTGGATTCTGGTAGATTGTCCAAAATGGGCAAGGCATATTGGGACAAAGTGGGTGCTCAGGAAAAAAAAGGATGAGAGGGGTATAGTAGTCAGGAACAAAGCAAGATTGGTGGCACAAGGATATACACAGGAAGAAGGCACTGATTATGAGGAAGTCTTTGCTCCAGTGGCCAGGATTGAAGCCATTAGATTATTTCTTGCTTACGCTTCATTCATGGACTTCACAGTGTTCCAAATGGATGTTAAGAGTGCCTTTTTATATGGCACCATTGATGAAGAAGTCTATGTTATGCAACCTCCGGGGTTTGAAGACCCAGAACATCCAGACAAGGTATACAAGGTGAAAAAGGCTATGTATGGACTTCACCAAGCTCCCAGGGCCTGGTATGTAAATCTTTCTAAATATCTGTTGGATAATGGCTTCAACGGGGGGAAAATTGACCAAACCCTGTTTATCAAGAAACAAAAGACTGACCTTCTTTTGGTACAAGTCTATGTTGATGATATCATCTTTGGATCCACAAACTCTGTGCTTAGCAAAGAGTTTTCCAAGCTGATGCAAGACAAATTCCAAATGAGTGCCATGGGTGAGCTAAACTTCTTTTTGGGGTTACAAGTTCAGCAGAGGAAAGATGGAATATTTATCTCACAAGACAAATATGTAACTAAAATTGTGAAGAAGTTTGGCATGTGTGAGGGAAAGAAGATTTCCACACCAATGGACAAGGATCATCCATGGGGCAAAGATGGTCCTGGAAAGCTTATTGATGTCAGGAATTACAGGTCTATGATTGGATCTCTCATGTACCTTACAGCTTCAAGACCTGACATCATGTTTGTACTCTGCTTATGTGCAAGATACCAGGTGGCACCAACAGAGTGTCATCTATTTGCTGTGAAGAGAACTTTTAGGTATCTAAAGTGTCATCCAACTTTAGGACTTTGGTATCCCAAGGAGTCACCATTTGAGCTGATATCCTACTCAGATAGTGATTATGCTGGTGACAACAACGATAGGAAGTCTACAACAGGTGGATGCCAATTTTTGGGAAGCAGGCTTATATCTTGGCAATGTAAGAAGCAAACTATTATGGCCACATCAACAACTGAAGCTGAGTATGTAGCCGCTACTGCATGCTGTGGTCAAGTTCTTTGGGTTCAGAATCAGCTGCTTGATTATGGGTATAATTTTCTTAAAACCAAGATATTTATTGACAACAACAACACCATTTGCATTATCAAGAATCCTGTTTTTCATAGCAAGACTAAACATATTGAAATAAGACATCATTTTATTAGAGATTGTTTTGAAAAAGGGCTAATTGTCCCTAAGAAAATTGATACAGAACTTAATGTTGCTGATCTTTTGACAAAAGCTTTTGAAGTGGGGAGGTTTCAGTACCTGGTTGCATGTATTGGAAATGGTTTCTCCCTAAAAATTGATGTCTATTATGTCTTGTATATCCAGGGTTGCTTTATTGTTGTTGTTGTATAAATGTTAGTCAATTTTTCTTTCATTTTTCATTCCACTGTTTTTGAACAAAGATTCCCCTGCTGGGGTTCATTGCCCTGCTAAATAGTTTTTCTCTTAAGCTAGGTTTGTTCTTTTTAAAAGTGGTTATATGTGGTTTTAGACTAACAATGCAGATATCCAAATGGTGCATACTACACTCATGGGTGGATCAGGTATATGCTCTATGTTTTAGGGGAGGTTAGGTCACACCTTTAGGAATTAGGGTATCCTTAGGATACTCATATATGATTCTAGATCATGTCCATTGGTGAGTAAGGGTTTAGAATGATGAAGACTTGCTGCAAAGCTTGTTAGAATTCTGAAGCCTTGAGGCACTGTAATGTGTACTAATACTTCTTTATTAAAACAACTTGCTGTCTAGATTCAGATGTTTGGTACACATTGCCAAGACTAACTGACCATAGGTAAGGGAAAGGTAGGGATGGTGACTAGGGTATGTTTTTTTTCTTGGGTTGACCAGGTGCAAGGTGACTTATGTGTTAACGTTTTGTGTTTAGAACATTGCTGAATGGAGGACTCTTGCGTTTCTGTGTATCTACCTTGTGTATACAAGGGTGTGTATTAGAGCGGAGCTATTTAGCATTGGTCTCTTCATGATTAGTCTAATACCCCTAGGAAAGTTTCCCCTGCTTGATCAACATTCCCCTGTTTGACCGTTGACCAACAATACCGTTACCCTACTTATAGCCGTTGGGCCTGCTTCCTAAAATTTTGGTTAGGGAATATTTTATTCTTTTTAAAAGATATTTAAGGCGCTTTCTTCGCTGATTGGTAATCTTTTCTTTATTATTTCAAATAAATTACTTTTTTATCAAGATTTATCTCTGATATTATTGCAATTTGAAAATTTGGTCCAATCATAGCTCTTCAATTCGCCTATAAAAACTTAATTCCCTTCACCAGCAGGTCCATCTCTCTCCTTCGATCAAATCCCACCTAACTCTCACCATTATAAACCTTCAAACATTTTCAACCGTTATCATGCCTCTAAAAATTGCTGCTAATCATAATCAAATCGCTTTATTACATGATGAACCAGCAAAATTCGTTGATGCAGTGGCTTTTCTAAAATCATCGTATTTTAGAGTGGCTCTTCTCATCAATCCTAGGATTTACACCTCACACATTCAGCAGTTTTGGTCTAGATCTATGAACAAAACAGTGAATGGAGAGGTAACAATTCAAAGCACAGTAGATGGTCATCCAAAGGTGATTACACTTGCCTCCATCAAAGACAAACTTATTCTAGATGATGAGGATGGGATAACCAACCTACCCGAGGCTGACATCTTTTAGGGTCTTGTTAAATTGGGGTATACTCTTTCTGATGATCAAAAATGTAAGTTTGCTAAAGGTCAGTTTGCCCCACATTGGAAATATTTAATTCATACAATTTTACAATGTTTGTCACCTAAAACCACTGCTTTTAATGAATTTGGTAGTGAAGTTGCCTCTGCCCTGATTTTTTAGCAACAGGGAGGAAGTACTGTTTTATCAAATGATTTTCAAAGGAATGGTTAAAAATGTTACAAGCAATTCCAAATTTTGTATGTACCTAAGGTTTACAGAACTTTTGCTGAATATGAGTGAACATGGTCCTATCACACACAAAAACTACTTTTCATCAACCAAGCATACTACCAAACTGTTCACCACACTTCTTGCACCATCTCCACAATTTTCTGGCAGGGCTATTCCACTCACTTCAATCATGATGAAACAAATCAGACAAAAAGAAGCCAAGACAAAAACAGCCACACACAAACCTTCTGATTCCCCTACCAAGAAACTACCCCCTGCCAGTACTCTTCCCCCTGCTGGTCCAAAACATGAAAGGAGAACTAATTCCAGGTTTGCCAGGTCTCCCTTGCCTGGTGAATCTTCACAAGTAGTAGAGAGGAGAGCCTCCAAAAGGTTGGAGCACACTAAGGGTTTGGCTGCCACTACTGTCTCATCCTCAAGGGGTGAGCAGGATAGTGACACCATCAGTAAGTCCTCTCCCTCACTCAATGATACCCAAAAAGGGGAGAAATCCCCTTCTAGGGTTGAGAGCCGCATGCAACCAATGACCATCTTGGAAATGACGAATATGTGCATGAGCTTGAAAAAGCAGAATGCACAACTTGTATAAACTGTCAAAAAGCAAGGTCTGGTTATCAATAATTTGGAAACCAAACTTGCTACACTTGAGGGGAGGAGAAAGCCCAAGCTTATCATATCTACAGATGAGGATGCTTCCAAAGGGGAGGAAGTTCCCAATAAAGAAGAATCTACTCAATGGTATGAATATCCTGGTGTTCAGGGTTTAGGACAAGGAAAGCTAGCAAGTGCTAAGAAAGGGACTGACAAAGGAAGTGCTGAGAAAGGAAGTGACAAGGGGAGTGCAACAAAAGAGATTGCTCAAATATTGCTAACTATGGGCAATAAAAAAGAAGCCCCTGCTTCAAAAATTTCCCATGCTGTAACAGATCCCAATGATGTAAGTCTTTCCCCTGCTAAGCCTATCACTCAAAAATTTGTTAGGAAAAAAAGGAAACCAGCTCAGAAGGGGATCACAATTAAAGAACATGCACCTAAAGCCAAATCAGCACCAGCAGTAGATCCAAAAGACAAGGGAAAAGGGATAATGGAAGAACAACCCAAGAAGAAAAAGTACAAGCACAGAACTCCTGAACAGCAAAGGGCTCAAGAAGAATATGATGAACAGGTTGCTCTGAGAATACAACAAGAAGAGATTGATATGCATGATCAGAGAATGCAAAAGATGAGGCCTAGAGAGATGCTTAAGCAGATTGAAATCATGCATAGAGAATTAGATGACAGGGTGCCTCATGTTTAAGAGTTTCTAAATCAATGAGAAAAGGAGTTGGTGAATGCTCCTTTGGAAGACACGTATGAATTGATTTGTCTTGTTTACAAGTATCAAATGAATATCTGGAAAGAAGGGCAAATCAAATTCAGAAAGAAAAATATTTGAAGTCTGAGAAGGGGAGGCTTACACACTACAAAGTTTTGCTCAAAAGACATAAGAAGTGGAAGGATGGTGATTTCACAAGCATGACTTTTGGGGATATTGAGAAGGCAGTCAGACCAGTTTTAAGAGAATTAAATGTGGAAGACTTCATGACTATCAACTCTCCTGAGGAAGCTGAGTATCTCAGGAGGCAAAATGAAGTACTACAGAAAGCTAGGGAATCCAGAAAAAGAAAGGCTGAAGGAATAACATTGGAAACTACACAAGCAGATGCATCATCCCAAGCAGGTGCATCATCACAAACAGGGGTATCACATCAAGCAGGTGCAAGTTTTCCAACAATTGAGAGATCTGTACTCAATGCACAAAGGGCAGCCAAAAGACTCAAGAGGATGGAAAAAGTTGGCATAGTTACTAAGGAGTCACAACGTCCCTCAAATGAAGAAACTGATAAACAGCTAATTGTGAAGGAAAATGATGAAGTCTCACCCAGTGAGCTTGGGAAGAAATTTTCAATAGTGGAATATGCTGTTTATGAACACAGGGGAAGGACTTAGTGGAAGCTTACAAGAGCTGACAATACAGCACAGACATTTCTAAGCCTAGATGTCATGTTTCAAACCTTGGATAGTGAGGACTTAGAAGATCTGTGGAAGATTTTGAAGAAGACCTTTGCTGCAAAGCCTCTTACTATAGATGGTGTAGAAAAGGATTGGATGATCTAGGAGTGCATGCATAGGATGTCTGAGCATGAATTGTTTGATCCCATATTTGATGTAGTAAATGGAGGAAATCTGTTGTATTGGAAGCTGTTTACCAATTCTGGGGTCTATGAGATAGTGATGGAAGGGGTAAGTATTTACTTGATCAATCATCGTTACTATCCTTTCAATCAAGACACCTTGAAGAAATTATCACAGGCTGACTTGAGTAGATGCCAAAGCACCTGTTGCTTATGATCTGGTAAGGATGATGCATAGTCAGCTTTGGCCAAGAACTTTGTAAGCACCCTCATCAGCTAGTATTTATTCAGAAACTTGTGTTTAGGAGAAAGCACAAGGTTAGGGGAGGATTGTTGGGAATAAATATAAGTACATTAGTTACCCTTCTAGTTGGTCAATGGTTCCCCTGCTAGAGTAAGTTCCCCCCTGCTAAATAACAAAGGCAGGGGGATTGGTTCCCCTGCTAAAGTCAAAGGCCTTGCCGCTAGAGATAAACTTGGAATAGATTATTACGCGTTTCTGTTACTAATCCGAGATACTTTCCAAGTTTGTTAGTAGTAATCGTGTACGTGGGTCCTCACTAGGTCATCATGCAAAGTGTGTCTTTCTCTATTGTCTTTCATTTCATACTTTAAGGTTTTTGTAACCCTAATACCATTATTGGGTATTCGTATATCTTTGATATGTTAAAGTTTAACGTTTGCATTAATCATTTGTTCTTGTGCTAAACACTACATTCCGCATCTTGTTTAGTTACTTTGTGTTGCAAAGTTTCTCTAGTGTTAGATTGATTTTATTCTTTCTATCACAACCCTTAAACAAGCTATACAGGTTTAAGATCTGAGTTTGGGATCAACAACATGTACTAATCAGGCCAATAAAAACCTCAGTACCATCTCTGGCGCATTGTTCATGTTTTGGACATGTAGTGTTCGTTCTGTGTGAGACAGACGAAACACATTCAATGAGATCGACCACTTCTACCTAGTGTTTTGATATTTCACCTTCATTCTCAATCCCATATTTCATTTATTTATTTAAGACGCCGTTGTATCACCCATGTATATAAGGGCTTTCATTCCATTTTGGCGACAAGATCTTTTCTGCTAACGCACTTTCCTTGGACAGATGCGAGTACGATATGATTTTGATTATGGATTGGTTAGCAGCATGTTACGCTACGAGTGATCGCCATTCATATCAGATTATATTCAGCGATGTTCAGGCTCCTGAATACATTCATCATGGTCTTCTACCAGGAAAATCTATACAATATATTTCTGCTTTACTAGCATGTGCGTTATCATCTCATGGCTACGCAAACTTTCTAGCTATCATTTATGAAACAACTTTTCTAAAGTTATAAAACCCATAACCATCCGATTGTGTTAGAACTCCCGGAATACCTTTCTAGAAGAACTACCAAGTATACCACCTATTCGTGAAGATAAGTTGACATGGAGCTCAAGGAGTTGGAGGAAGAACCGCAAGGGTTGTTGGAACAAAGTTTATGTGCTGAAGGTGTCGCCCTGGGGGTGCCAGTTCTGTTTATCAAAGAAGAAGGACGGTAGCATGGAGTTATGCATCAATTACCGTAAATCGAATTAATCACCATTCAAAATAGTTATTCCCTCCCAAGTATAAATGATCTATCCGATCAACTACCAGACTCTCAACATTTTCCAAGATCGATTTATGATTCAGGCTATCATCAGTGGCGAGTGAAAGAGCTGGAAATTTCCGTGACTAATTTTCACACACATTATGGTCAGTATGAATTCGTGTTTACGTCTTTTGGTCGCACGGATGCCCGGTAATAATTATGGATTTGATAAATCAAAATTTCATGAATTTTTGACAAGTTCGTCATTTTTTTCATTGCTAACATTCTGACCTTCTCTAAGTCAAGGGAGGAGCACGAAGACCATCTTCGCACTATGTTACAAGTTGTACGACAAAAGAAATTTCACACTGAAAATTTTCCAGTACGGACTTTGGGTTGATTACAGTGACACTCTGAATCGCATTGTTTCTCACGTTTAAATTTATCATGACTAAGCTTATGCGCAAAGGAGAGAATCCTATACAAATTTATGTGTTCCAGAGGTTCCTACGCCAAGAGAGGTCTAATTTACCGAGACTCATAGTCTTCTAAAAATTTCTACGTACCCAGTTCCTACGAATGTATCATGATCTCAAACCACATTTTGGAGGAGCGACATGAAACAAGAAGCAGTTACGTTCATATCTAAATGTCTGACTAATAACGCCCAAATCCAACATATTTTCTTGAGCATTATCCGTATATTTTGCATGGTTTTTGGTTATACTAATGAGCTATTTAACTCATATATGTGTGAAGTTGTGTTTTGTGTTGTTAGTTAGCCAAGAACAAGAAAAGTGAAGAAAAGAAAGAATAATTGACGATTCATGCATATACGAAGGAATCCCGACTATCTACAAGCCTTTGAAGATCAATTTCGGGTGCAAGAACAAGGGTTTTCAAGAAGTGTACAAGTCACTCAGTATGGAAGTTGCCACTGGCGGAATACAAGTTGCCACCATCAAAACACATCCAATTTTCCACCATCACATTAGAGCTGATTTGCCTTCAACATGACCCAAGTTGCCTCCATCATGAGTGAAGTTGCCACTAACATTTGTCTAGACAAAATTGTGTCCACATTCATGCAAGCTTCTTTGGAGCATTCTAGAACAACTTCGGCTCCAAGCATACACCTTTGGCTCCAAGTATTTTGCTTTGGGTCCAAGCCAAACATTGATGACCAAGGCTTAATTTAATCTATAAATAAGACCCTTGGGGGTCAATGTAACATATCACTCATCACTTTTCATTACCACCTTCATTATTTACCAAGGAAACTCTCCCAACCTTGGTGAAGAACCCCATTCCCGGATTTAATATTGGTGTGCCAAAAAGTGACATTTTTGGAGCTCCAATCATCAAAATAACCTTTCCAAACTCTAAGGGATCATTACCCTTATCATTGGTAGTGTTTCTTGATACCTAAATCACCACCAATCTTCACCAAACCTCTCCAAAACCAGCCTCAAATATCAAATACGAATTTCAAATACATAACCCGAAAGACCACATAACTTGTAGTCAATTGGAGGCCTAAGGATTGCTCTAACTCCTTCATTTACTTATTGTATTAGCATTTTGGTAAAACTCTTTTTATTATTTCAAGAATGATTATGAATGTTATGAATATTGTTCGTATGAGTTTTGTTGAAATAATTAAGGAGTAGTTTTCTTATCCTTGTTTGGAATAATGTAAACATGGATATGGAGTGTTTATTATTTTGCAATATTGAATTATGATTTTGTTTATGAGTTTGTTAAATCAATATGAGTTTTGATAACTTGTTGGTAAACCATAACTCGGTCTAAAGGTCGAAAGGATTCCTTGTTATGTTTTGTTCCAAATGTTAATGCACATATATGTTTGGTGTATCATGATTGACAACCATGAGGAAACAAGTTAAATGGATTTATAAAGGTTTAATCTAGAGTATAGGTCGAAAGGGCTCTAATTAACAAGTTGGCTAAAATCATACTTCTCACAAATGGCTTTAGTTACCGGTTTTTAATATTCATCATTGGTCGAAAGGGTTCTTTATTCTAAACTGTGTCATGTGCAATTCCATGATATTACCCATTGACTTGGAATTGTATATTTATAATTTGTGTGCTATTGCTTAAATATCTATCCGATAATCCATTCACTACATTGAAATGAATACTAGTTCCAAGCAAGTATCTTTTAATATTATTGTTATCATCTCATCTTATTAGCTTAATCATCATCTTAAGTTTTACTTGTTCCTATTTGCTTAATTGTTACTTACATGGTAATTTTCGGAGTGACAACCACTTTTACCACTAACGTTACATTGTTACTAAGATTCTCTACAACCGGAAACCCCAAATCCCAGTGAACGACCTCGGCTTACCACAACAAGCTAGCTACAAACGAAAGGGTCATACTTGCCCGTGTGTTCTTAGCTTATTCGGTAATCCTTGTATAAATTTAAAACGTGTGTATACTAACAAAGAACGCATCAAGTTTTTGGCTCCGCTGTCGGGGATTTGTGTTTGTGTTAGAATCTTTGTTTCTCGCTTCTTGTTTATTTGTGATTGTTTGTTTAGTTTATTTTATAGGAATTAAGTTCTATAATTTTGTGTTTGAATCTCATAATCCGACATCGCCACCATCAAGTTTTTGGCGCCGCTGTCGGGGATTTGTGTTTTGTGCTTTTCATGTTTTGAACCTTTGTTGCATATCGTGTATCGTTTAATCTCCTTAGTGCTTATTTGGTTTATAATCAAGTGTATTTTAGATCAAGCTTTTTAGTGATTATTTTCATCAACCCAAAAAAAATATTTTTTTAGAGTTGTTATTTTTAAGTTCTAAAAAAAATAAAAAAATAAAAAAAATTTAGCAGCCAAGTTGCCGCCGGCAACTGCTCAATAGAAGCAAAGTTGCCGCCCGACACTCCCTAATTGCCGCCAGCATCACCCAAACAGTACCCAACTTGCCGGCCGGCAAGCCAATCTTGCCACCGGCAACTCCTGAAATTAAAAAAAAAAAAAAAATTTTTTCTTTTTCTTTCTTTACTTGTTTTCTTTAGCTAAAATATATATAAAATATAAAAAAAATAAAAAAACAAAATTTTATTTTAAAAAAAAAAGTGCAAAAATATTTCTTGTTTGAGTTTATTTTTATTTTATTTATATTTTTATTTTTGTTTTTAGTCTTTAATAAAATTTTCGAATTATTTCAATTTGTCATAAACCCACGTCTTAGAGGTAAAAGCCTCGTTAATAAATTCTTTGAACTTAAACGCAAGTTCAAGAAGAAGACTCGTGAACCCGATAAAATCAAATTTGACATTGAGTCACCCGAACCATTCACCGAGGAACGTGTTGTCATAATTGACATACTCGATCCGAAATTCGAGAACCCATTCCATACCGAAGGAATCTCATCCTATGAAACTAAATCCGATTCCTCAACCGTTCTTATCATTGATCCCGATGATCAACCAATGTGGTCAAACACTAGGATCGTTGCTCCAACACCTAGTTCCACTATTGTTCAAATCCTTATTTTGAACAATTTCACTATCAAAAGTAACCACATACAAATGATTTGGGAGAACCAATTTGATGTAGAATCCCTATCCGATCCTCACCAACATGTATTCGATTTTCTTGAGATTAGTAGCCTTTTCCAATATGGTGAAAATCAAGAGTAAGCGATTAACTTGAGGACGTTCCCATTCTCATTAACCGGAGAAGCTAAGTCTTGGTTGAATGAACTAAACGAAAGAACAATTACTTCGTGGAAAGAATTAAGAGAAGCTTTCATAAGCCGATTCTTTTTACCCACAAAGTTTAAACGTCTCCTAAACGATATTCATAACTTTAGTCAACTCGATAACGAGACTCTCATTGAAGCTTGGCTCCGAATGAAACATATGCTTCACGCTTGTTATGGACATGATCTAACCAAGAGAACGATAATTGAAATATTTTATCATGGTTTAGACGATCCAACTCAAGTATCTCTCGACGCTGGAGGAATCTTCCTCTACAATACTCCCAACGAAGCATTCCAAATCCTCGAGGACAAGGTCCTTCTCAAGCTCGAATTTTTGAAGGATTCACATATCCATCCTAAACCAAAAACCATTGTTTCCGCCGATGGAAATAACATCATCTCCGATCACACCGTGTTGATGGAGAAATTCGAAGCTCTCGCTAGGCTTATCGATTCCCAATTCCTAATCATAAGGGAAGAACTCAAAGATATGTGAGATAATCATAGAGACGATCACGACTCAAAAACCACCATGAAGGATGACACGCCGATGTGTGAACCTCATGAAGTGAATGATGTCCAAGAGTATCACTAAGGATATCACGACCAACATTCAAGGAATTCAAATTCCTATCTTACCCTAAACCCGAACCGTCCCATTCCTTAATCTCGACCGCGAGATGTGACGCCACACTCATCACAATATAACC
Organism: Glebionis coronaria; assembly: GCA_025667525.1. Classification (NCBI taxonomy): domain Eukaryota; kingdom Viridiplantae; phylum Streptophyta; class Magnoliopsida; order Asterales; family Asteraceae; genus Glebionis; species Glebionis coronaria. The sequence continues at coordinate 85,490,597 of CM046875.1, read as the reverse complement.
AAAAACCCGAAACCTCAACGGAGGAGATGATGAGAGAATTTATGGCTTGGCAAATGGAAGAAAACGAACGTGTTAAGAACAATTTGTTTGACTTGGATTTTCAAATCAATCTAAACTTCCGAAATCACACAACCATAATCGATGACTTGGAGAGAAAATACGGTTATATAGAAGAGGACATAAAACATACCAAGTCCCTTCCTTATATCACCAACACCAAAACAAGAGATAAAAAACCCTCTATCTGAAACGAGAGTGATAAGGGTGATGTTGCATTTATCGAGGAAGAAGAGGAAGAACCTATTCCAACCGTGCCAAAACCAATCACCATCATTTCTAACTCAAATTTTCCCAAGGATTGCGCCGTGCATATCCCAAACAAAAAGGATAAGACGTTCGAACATGATGTAATGTCAATTCATGACGTTGAGTTGAAATCAATAAATAACGTTGGAAGTAGAAGAAAGAAAAAGAGGGACGACAATTATGTGCCAAAAAATCCCTTCAAAGTTTGGACTATGAATGGAGAATTGCTTTGGTTCAAAGATGATAATTATCAAAATCAATGGCACCCAACCAAAGTTCCCCATCTTAACCGTATCATAAAAGAATCCTAACATCAAGGGGAAGAGTCTAGCTAACGACTCAATAATAAATTAAGCGCTTCTCGGGAGGCAACCCGTGCTTTAATTTTTTGTGAGTTTAATTTTGTGTGTTTTAAATAAATATGTACACCCCACAGTATTTTTCTAACTTGGAAAATCTTAAGTGTAAGGGGGGTGTACATTGCTAGTAGTATCTTATATCTATGTTTGTTTGTTTTTTTTTGTTTTGTTTGAATAAATGCAGCAATAGGTAATGGAGGATGCATTCATGGAGAAGGAAGGAAGTATCAAGAATCGATTGAGCTCACAAGCTTATGGTGTAGAATGTATCACATGAAGATCAATTGCAATTTCTAAACCCGGGGAGTTTCGTTTCTCTTTGACTATTTATTTATTTCCTCACTTTTCATGCTTTAAAGTTTATTTTTAACATTGAGTCCAATCCAAAACTTAAGTGTGAGGGGAAATAAATGGGAAAACGAAACCAATTTTTGTTATAAAAAATAATAAATAAAAAAGAAAAAAAGGGGGAGAGTTGTACACTTGTTTGCCCTTAGGATTTAATTTTTTTTCTCACACGTTTGTATGTAAATATGTTTCAATAATCGTCCACATGGTAAAAAAAACATATAAAAAAATATAATATTTCAAAAAAAAGAAGTTTTAGTGAGATCAAACTTGTGTGATATAAGTGTATATGCGTGACAAAGAGGCAACCTTAGGAATAAAACCAAAATAGCCTTTTTCATTTATCTATTTAGCTAGTTGCATCGATTAGCTAACCACCCATATTAACCCTTTTGTTACCACTCGTTTCTAGTACTAGATACCCTTAGAAAACCCGTTGAGCCTATCTTTTCGTTTTTATTAAATCCACTAAAAAGAAAAAAATATTTAACCGTAAACCTTAGCCTAACCCATGTCAAAGTTCAAATTGTGGGTTGCTAGTTTCATTGTATGGTGGATCATTTTTGATGATTTATAGTTGCCACACTTCGCTATGTGTATGTGCTATTCCAACAAAGATGGAGATGGCCGCTTCTATTTGTATTTTTGTGGTGTATGCTTAAGCGAAGTGTGAGGGGAGCATCTTATGTATGTTGAAGAAAAAAATGAAAAAAGAGGAGGATGAGAAAAGAGAAAAAGAAAAAAAAATAAGTCATCGAAAAAAAAGAGTAAACAAAAAGTGATGATAAAATAGCCAATGAGCTATATTATGAAGGTGAAGGAAGATGAAGTTTGTCTAGATATCGATTAGTCAATATGCTAAGACGTGATATATATATATGTATTGATCGATATGTGTTGAATAAAGCTCGTAACGATAATCATTTTTGGGCTTGTGATTTGTTCGGTAACTAGCAACATGGGACTTAGACTTCTAACTTGTATATTCGTGATACACCTCTCATAAAATACCCCATGTCTTATCCATACCCATTAACCCTTAGCCTTTGTAACCCAATAAAAGTCCTCTTTAGATGTGTACACTTGGTGCTCACGCCATTTCATTTAGTTTTGTTTGTACTTGGTAGATTTGCATCTTATTTTTCAATAAACCATTTTCATGTATCATGTGGGAAGTTTTTCTTTTACTTGCTTTAGGACAATCAACCTCTTAAGTGTGAGGGGGTTTGAACCTTTAGCCATTTCTTATAAAAACCAAAAATATTTTCAATTTTTCATAGAATTTACAATTTTTCATAAAATTTTAAAATTTTTTATTTTCTTTCTTTTAGAACCTAGGTAGTTTCTAACTTTATTTTTATTTGCTTGAGGGCAAGAAAAGTTTTTATTTTCCATGCTCGAGGACGAGCAAAACATAAGTGTGAGGGGATTTGATAACGCCCAAATCCAACATATTTTCTTGAGCATTATCCGTATATTTTGCATGGTTTTTGGTTATACTAACGAGCTATTTAGCTCATTTATATGTGAAGTTGTGTTATGTGTTGTTAGTTAGTCAAGAACAAGAAAAGTGAAGAAAAGAAAGAATAATTGACGATTCATGCATATAAGAAGGAATCCCGACTAGCTACAAACCTTTGAAGATCAATTTCGGGTGTAAGAACATGTGTTTTCAAGAAGTGTACAAGTCACTCAGCATGGACGTTGCCACTAGCGGAATACAAGTTGCCACCATCAAAACACATCTAATTTGCCACCATCACACTGGAGCTGATTTGCCTCCAACATGACCCAAGTTGCCTCCATCATGAGTGTAGTTGCCACCAACATTTGTCTAGACAAGATTGTGTCCACATTCATGCAAGCTTCTTTGGAGCATTCTAGAACAAGTTTGGCTCCAAGCATACACCTTTGGCTCCAAGTATTTTGCTTTGGCTCCAAGACAAACATTGATAACCAAGGCTTAATTTCATCTATAAATAAGACCCTTGGGGGTCATTGTAACATATCATTCATCACTTGTCATTACCGCCTTCATTATTCACCAAGGAAACTCTCCCAACCTTGGTGAAGAACCCCATTCCCGGATTTAATATTGGTGTGCCAAAAAGTGACATTTTAGGAGCTCCAATAATCAAAATAACCTTGCCAAACTCTAAGGGATCATTACCATTATCATTGGTAGTGTTTCTTGATACCTAAATCACCACCAATCTTCACCAAACCTCTCCAAAACCAGCCTCAAATATCAAATACGTATTTCAAATACATAACCGAAAGACCACATAACTTGTACTCAATTGGAGGCCTAAGGATTGCTATAATTCCTTCATTTACTTATTGTATTAGCAATTTGGTAAAACTCTTTTTATTATTTTAAGAATGATTATGAATGTTATGAATATTGTTCGTATGAGTTTTGTTGAAATAATTATGGAGTAGTTTTCTTATACTTGTTTAGAATAATGTAAACATGGATATGGAGTGTTTATTATTTTGCAATATTGAATTATGATTTTGTTTATGAGTTTATTTAAATCAATATGAGTTTTGATAACTTGTTGGTAAACCATAACTCGGTCTAAAGGTCGAAAGGATTTCTTGTTATGTTTTGTTCCAAATATTAATGCGCATATATGTTTGGTGTATCATGATTAACAACCATGAGTAAACAAGTTAAATGGATTTATAAAGGTTTAATCTAGAGTATAGGTCGAAAGGGCTCTAATGAACAAGTTGGCTAAAATCATACTTCTCACAAATGGCTTTAGTTACCGGTTTTTAATATTGATCATAGGTCGAAAGGGTTCTTTATTCTAAACCGTGTCATGTGCAATTCCATGATATTACCCATTGACTTGGAATTGTATATTTATAATTTGTGTGCTATTGCTTAAATATCTACCCGATAATCCATTCACTCCATTGAAGTGAATACTAGTTCCAAGCAAGTATCTTTTAATGTTATTGTTATCATCTCATCTTATTAGCTTAATCATCATCTTAAGTGTTACTTGTTCCTATTTGCTTAATTGTTACTTACATGGTAATTTTTTGAGTGACAACCACTTTTACCACTAACGTTACATTGTTACTAAGATTCTCTACAACCGAAAACACCCAAATCCTAGTGAACGACCTCGGCTTACCACAACAAGCTAGCTACAAACAAAAGGGTCATACTTTCCCGTGTGTTCTTAGCTTATTCTCTAATCCTTGTATAAATTTAAAACTTGTGTATACTCACAAAGAACGCATCACTGACTTACAGCAGGTTATAGAACGCCAACATGCTAGTAGTTATTTCAAACATTTTGAAATTCCTGAATAGAAGTGGACAAGACCTCCATGGATTTTGTTACCGAACCACCGCAGGCTCAGAAGAAGAATAGTGCTATCTGGGTCGTCGTCCGACCATTTAAACTAGCCTACACGTTTTCTTTCATCTAAAAGAATTACGAAGTTAGCAAGGGAGTTCAACAAGAAATCGTACGGTTTTACAGTATTCTGTCGACAATCATATCAGCTAGAAATTTTCGTTGACGCTCACAATTCTGTGTCAGGTTCGCGTTCACGACCTTGTACACATTCACGTCCTTATTCCATTTCATGATTTGTGTTCCGCACTCACGTTCATGACATTTTTTAACATTCATGATCGTATTCTATCTTACGACTTACATTTCACATTCGTTCTGGGAGAGTTTGCGAAAAAGCTTGGGAGACCAGACTCAAGTTAGTATAACTTTCAATCCTTAGACAGACGTTTCACGCCACACTTCACGTCTCATCTCATATATTTTGTCGTTACCTCTTTAGTTATTCCACGTTCATGATATATTTCACATATCATGTTCACCTTACGTCTTCCATATCACGTTCACGATATCTTGCACGTGTCACGTTCTCGTATGTTGTACATATTTCTTTCACCATATCTTCACATATCACGTTCACAATTGGTCACGTACTATGTTTCAATATGTCTCGCGTATCATTACTCAGAGGTTGTTAATAATAATACTTTAGTTTATTGCGTATTGTATCGTGTTATGTATCTTTACACGTTATGTCTTATACATTCGATGGGATTCATGAAGATCTATATTGCGTTATGACCACGATTATTCCGTTCGTCAAGATATTTTGGTGGAACCATTCCGAGCGGGAATCCACTTGGGAACGGAGGAGTCCATCCGGACATCTTATCCTCTTTTACTTCCATAAGTCAAATATGTCTTTTCAGCCACGTCACGTTCCATGTTCCCCTCAATCACGTCACGTTCCAGGATCTTATCAGTCGCGCCACGTCCATGTCCCTTTCAGCCATATCGTATCTCTAATTCGAGGAGGAATTATTCTTTTAGAGGGGAAGAGTTGTAAAACCAGCTTTAAAATACCTAATGACATTAAATGCACGAAAACACGGTTACATTAAAACCTCATGATTAATCAATATACAACACGAATCACGAACATTTAATATGACCATTACGTATATTAATTAATAACGACACGTATTACGTATATTAATATTATTATTAATACATGATAAGTATTTATGTATAATACTTAGAACGTACAAGAAATAAAACACGACATTTAAAAACACGAACACACGTGATAAAATATTGAACACAAAAATCAAATCAAAAATATGTATGTGTGTGTGTTGGACGGCACAAAAGAGGAAGGGAAAGGGCTTAGGCGCAACCCATTTAAGTAATCCTAGTCTAATTAAATGTGACAATCCGTCAATTTACGATTGATATTTTATTCTCAAGTATTATTTGAAAATATTATTTTAATGTTAAAATATGAACTCACTTATTTTTGGGAAGAAATTTGGATTTACGTCTTGAAGTAGCGTCGACTACGTCTAAACCGGAGGATTCTACGTTACGTGCTTACGTTTACATACACCATCCTTGCTGACAGTCCGACATTTCAGAAAATAAATTTATCCGTGAATATTATTTTGGAGTTTTAAATTTGTGTTGGTTCATAAACTCACAAATTTACGAGAAGAGATTTGGACTTAAGATTTTATTTTAACGTCCTTTACGACTAAACCGGAAACCCTAGGATTACGTATTTACGTTTTCGAACTCCGTTTTTGATGAGACAATTTTTATTGGATTCGTTTTGTGACGGTGATTCATAATTTATAAAAATGTTTTTCGTAAAACGACCCGAGGGCACGCAAATCGAGGAAACTAGAATCGAGGAGTACCCGTAAATAAATGGGATGAGACAAGTGGGACACTTGTCCCACCCCACTCCAAAACCGGCCAACACTAGCAACATATACCACTTTGGTGTCAAGTTTTCACTTATGAAGAGTACACTTGTCAAGTAAGCTTACAATGTAAGCTTTCCACTTCACAAAACCACCAACACAAACCACTCTTCTCACACACACTCATGCAAACAAGCTACAAACTTTCTCTCTCTCTCTTGGACTCCATTTTTGGCCGTCCCATTGGCTCCATAAACCACCACCATTAATCAAAATCAACCACAAAATCCTATGTTATATACACATATGTTGAAGCCCTTTCAAAACCCTATTGATTGGTGGTGCTTATAACATCCAAGGAGGAGTTTTCATGGAGTAGTAGGGCTGATTTTCCACAAGGTGATCATGAAGAGTGATGGTCTTGAAGATGGTCTTGGCTATGCACAAGTTTCTCCATCAAAATCCATGTTTTGATCACAACCTACATCATCATGGTGGTATAAAGATTGTCCTCCTCATCTTATTGTTATTTTGATTATGTAAACATGTATTTTATTTCCTATTGTATATGTATATGATGATTATATGATGATAAAAATGTTATGTGGGGATTTGTTGTTGATAATCATGGATAAAAAGATGAAAAACTATAAGTAAAAATGGGTAAATCTTGTTTAAATGATAGGCTGTATAAAAACAGTAAAGAACCATATGGTAAATTGATAAAATGATGAAGTAGAATGGATTTACAGTAAGCTATGGGTCTTGTACACATGTGAGAGTTGGCCATGCAATGAAATCAAAGTAATGAGTGAGATATGATCAAAACAAGTTTAGGGTATAAATCTGAAGTTACTGTTTTGGACGATTTTTAGAAAATATTTAGAAGATGATTCAACAGTAGCTATAGTAGAGTTAAATGTAGCACATATCATGTAGTTTATGTGATAAAAATTTGAGCTTCTATCTCCATGTAGAACTCAAGATATGGCAGTTTTGGTGAAAGTAAAGTTAAAAATCAGATTTTGGAAATTAAAGAATAATACTATTATATAAGCACTCAAAATGTAATAGTATAAAATATAATTAAAACCCACTAACTCATGAATTTTATTTATATAAATATTTAAAATTTTAAATAAGTGTATAAATTATAAAAATGGTAACTTGTTAAGTTTTATAAGTTATAAAACTATAAACATTGTTTTTACGACTTTTTCGGCTATCGCCGTAAAATTAACGTTTTTCGCCAAATAAAACTTAGACGACCAAACCCGTCTAATGTAAAGTTTATAAAAGTCACATACTGATGTATAAGTAACTAATACAAGTAAAAACCGATAAAACCCGAGCTATAAGAAATACGGACATTAACGAGCTAAATAAACATATTGGACTAATAATTGGACTTAATAAGATAAAAACTTGTAAAAAGGAACTTATTGGGCTTAACCCATTTGGGCCCAACTTGAAAGTTTAAATACTGATAATATAAGTGTGAAAAGGATTAATAAGAGTTAAAGAACTTATAATAAGTTTATCGGACTTAAAACACGTAAAAAGGCAAAACTAGTAAACTAGTATGAACGTTATCGACACATAACACAAAAATGAGTAAATGAGAATATGTAAAACCACTTGATCATCATATATATATAATCATCATATGTATACATAATTGATATTTTTATAAAGTCATTGGACAAACGTCTAAGACCGATTATTATTTGTCTAGGTTTCCGTGATTGAAGCACGTACCGTACATCCGAATTGCCGATAACCCGCCTTCCCATATCAACGTGAGTTCATAGCCTCGCACCCTTTTAAATGTTTTTATAAATGTTTTATAAACCCGCGAGGGAGATAACATGTTGGTTTTTATAAAACTAGGACACCATTTGTCCCGATTGTTTGTTTATTGATTTGGACCCGAAAGATTGAATGACCCGATTGTATGACCCGATAAATGATTAAAGGACCCGATAGATGAAATTAAATGGATTATTAAAGTTAGGTTATGTCACTAAAAGTCCCATTAGCATGAATTGTGAACTACCGGGATTTGGTAGACGCTTATGCATTTAATAGTACTATTTGGGGACGATCACCCCAGTTCGCGCCTTGACGGTTGATCCCCTTCGTGCCACATTGATTGGTAAGCGAATTTATGTATGAGAAGATTTCCATAGCGTGACCTTTGTGACGACACGCTACTTTAGATGGGCAAAATTGGTATCGGGTTAGCTACCCGTTGTTGGTTTAGTAAGGTAACAATGTCATGCGGCTTATAATAATCCAAAAACTAATGAAATACTACTAGACGCTCCGAATTACGATGTATTGCCTGACTAGCAATACAGGGTCATACTATTGATATTATGTTTGTGTTTTGGTTTTCATAACCATATTCATATAACGGTTTTTATTTGATTTTATACAACGTTGCAAAACGTATCGTATGACGTTTTTACGACATTGGCTCGTATAATGATTTTTAAGGCAAATGCCTATATTATGATTTTCGATAAGGATTAGTATAAAAATGACTTTGGCTATTTTATGGCCTATTAAAATGATTTGTACAAAATGATTTTCAGTAATAATTTTATACTGATATTATATTGATGGAATTTATTAAACTCTATGAATTCACTCGGCGTTATCGCTGACCTTTTCTTTTAACATGTTTTATCTCAGGTACTTGAAGGTAATTCTCGGGAAGACGACAAGAATTCATGGCCCGCACCTAAATAACATTTTTCCATTCAAATACTTTGTAAAACTTTGTATGTAATGTAACGACTTGGGACCGATGTAACTTTGATATTTATGAATGGAAATGCTTTATTAATAAACAACGCGATTTTTATGCGTTGTCTATGATGTGAGTAATGTGCTATCCCGTAACACCAACTAGTCTTCCGCTGTACTGAGTTGTATAAATTTGGGGGTGTTACAGTTTGGTACCAGATCTCTCGTTATAGAGAACGAAAGATTTTTAAAAACCAAGGTTTTGAATAAAACATTTCAAAATCTTTTAACTATAAATATTTTTCTAAAAATGTCTAAAAATCTTTTGACTATAATGGTGCCGAAGAATTCCCGAGTTACCGACAAGGCCAAGACTGAGAAGTGTTATTTTAATATATATATATAACTTGGATTATATATATATATGATGTAATTTTATTACATGATTTTTTGATGATTATTTTGATTTTTATACGAGGTATTTATACGACGTAGATTGTCACAATGTACCCTAAATCCCCTAGTAAATTAATCGAAGCTATTCTCGTAGGAATTCTAGCTATCCTAGATCTAAACCAAGTTGTGGATATTTATGATCCCAACAAATGATTGATATTCGTAGAAATGTAGATATTAGTTGATTGTGACATTGAAGAAGAATTGGCGAAATCAAAACTGATATCGATGTCATGACGATCTTTTCTTATAGAGTGGAGTTTTACAAAACGTTACCACCTAGAAAGATGTCATCTGAGTCGTTGTCACCCAATTCTTAAATTTGAAATCGAAAGGGTGAATGTTGCACTTGAGGCTGTCATTGGAACCGTTACCCAAAAGCCTCATGCCACTAATACCTTTCCGAGAAGTCTAGTTGAATGATCAAGTCATTTTATATTAATGACTCATTTGATAATTGTTGTTGTAAGAGATATAGGATTGGAAATTAAGTCTTGTTCATATCGAGCTTTTATTGCCTATTCAGGCCTAAGAATAAGATTGAAAGTATTGGAAAATGAAGTAGGATATTGAATTGAGTGTAAGTTGGTTGAAACTTGAATAAAGTAAAATTTAACCTGTATGGAATATGAGATTGTTAAGAAGAAGTCGTTAAGTTCTTTGATTGAATTATGAGGTTTTAATTGATTGTAGGTTCGTGTTAAGGGTTGTTCCTAGGCCATTGTCCACTAACGAGGATGCCCAATGTCCAATAAATAAATTGAAGAAATCTTCTTCTAAATTGGGACCGATGGATCTTCCGGGACATGTGGAATACCTAATAACTTTTGTAGATTAGTATTCATTGTGGTATCTTTTAAAAATCCCTAACTTAACTGAGACATCAGTTGGTAGGATGAGTTCTGAGAATTGTATGACATAGTGACACGTAATGTGTTACGGTACAATTTTGACTTGTTTGTGATTAATGAAAAGACTACCTTTGATTGCTAAATTCTACATGTATCGATGTTATCTATCTTTTCTTGCTTCTTTCTAATGCTCGCATTAGTGATGCAACCATTGAACAAGTACTCATCTTGATTTGAGTTACGATGTGAATCATTCTTCGTAGGTGCCATCGAGGTCATGAACCTCATGATTATCTGGCTAAGCTCATTTCCTATCATATTGTAGTTAGTTCTTGGTGAACAACTCTTCATCACTCTTTTGCAGATCACACATTGTTTATATAAAGTTAAAACGGTATCCTTTGAGAAAATTTAATTTTCATCACAATAAGGATTATTTAAAGTGAGATTTATAAGTGATTAATATTAAAATAAAGTTGTTTATGAGACGCTTTGGAAACTTAATTATTTCCATAACAAAGAAAATCTTTGTAAATTTATTCTTGATTCTTATCTAAGAATTAAGCATGAAAATGATTTTACTATAAACATGGATGATAAAATTTTGACGAACTGAGTATTGCATCGTTAATCTTGAAATTGTATATAGTTGCGCGCCTACATACAATTTGGAATGGACTATGCAAGACTGATTAGTAGTCACCATAAAACTAATGAATGAACAGTACATTTTCTTTGAAGATTGTGAAAGATTAAAAATTTATGAGATCTGCAAGAAGTGTAAAATGAGGACATAATGTTAGGGACACCTACATATGTGCCTGTAGCATCTATTCTTCTGAGTTGAATTTACTCATCTGCGGAATTTGTCTTATTTGACAATTGATATTCCTTTCTTGTCCAATTCTCCCGTAGTGAGATTCTTAGGAAAAGTATTTGATTACCGAGTGTTGATACCCGACTGAATGTATTGACGTTCTTATCATTTCTTTTGATTTGATTTCATTTGAATAACCTGGGTAACGATCCGAGGAGCTTTCGAATGCGTACTCAAATTATGAAAACATGGGATATATATTCATATTCGTTAAATGTTTTCGTCTGTATCTGATTTAAAATTCTCTCGCATAGATTATGCGTTGACCTTACTCTTTTAATAGTAGTTGTGTATCCTAATATCCCTGAAATTGTGAAGGATTATGAATTATTATTAGTCTTTTGAGAAGTTCACATCTTATCGATGGCAATAAAACTGGAAAGTTGATAGTGCCAGTAGAATGGATTGATTGATTATGACATGACGACATTGTCTTAATTGATGGGAACTCGAGTAGAATTTCCCTAAAAGATAAGATGTTGATTATCAAAAGTGATCTAAATAATTCTTGATGGATGATCATATCCTGCATTGAGACTTGAAATTATACCGTGAATGGTTGTGAATTAGTCATAGATATTGTAATCTAGAAGAACCTAATATTGAATTATTAAAATATGTTTATGTTATCTAAACTTTAGGAGGTATTTGTTAATAAATTACCTAGACTTTTGCCATTAAAGCAAGTTGAATTTGGTATTGGTTATATTTCCGGTGTTGCACTTGTGACTTGTGCACTGTACGTCAGCACCATCTGAATTTAAGGAATTACCGTACAACTGAGAAAGTTGTCGGAGAAAGATTTTATTATACCAAGCCTGTCATCCTGAAGAGCTATGGTGTTATCATTCCTTGTATTTATAGATTACTATGAACTGAGTAAATTGACAATCGAAAACGATATCCATAACTCGAAATGGAAGATTTGTTCGATCATTTACAAGGTTTTAGCGTATGTTTTAAAGATTTGATTCACAGCATGGTTATCATCAACTTCGCATCTGCGGAAAAGATTATGTATTCCAATCACTACATCCGTTACTTGTAATGAACGTTATGAGTTTCACGTGATGTCGTTTGGATTGACAATGCACATGTAGTATTCATAAATTTTGTGAATCAAGTGTGTAGGCTGTGATTTGATAAATTCATGCTTGTGATCATTAAGGACCATTTGTTTGTATATAAGAATAAGAATGAGTTAATAATTATTTAGACTGCCCTGAATTGACCAAACAGCGAAAACCTGAACCTTGAATAATTGATATGTGATTAAAGACTTAAACCCTTACATTATTTGACTATGTGATTAATAGATTATGGAATATAAATTGACTTTTCAAAATTTAGAAGTCATTTAAGACCTTGAGTTATACTAAAAGAGAAAGTGAAAATATATTTTGACAAATATTTTAACAAAAGGATTTTTAAGGATTATTACCTTATACACAAACCATTTAACTAAACTTCTGTTTAGGGGTAAATGTTTGTGTATACCTCAAGATAACCTAAAAGGGATTGAGAAAACCATTGAAACCATGACTTGAAAATTTAAACAATAATTTACGCTTTTTAAACTAAGAAAATTTTGACCACAGTATAACCAAAGATTTTTCAAACATTTACGAATCCTATTAATTATTTTCGATAAATCAACAAAAATCGTGTTAATTAAATTAAAAATTATTTTAAACATTTTATATAATTGGTCGAACTAAGAAATTTAAAACTTCTACGTTTACGCTTCATAAAAATTAACTAATTATTATTTGATTACTTGTAATAATTATCGACGCTTTAAAACGCTGGATTGAGAAAAACTGAAAAAAAAAGATAGTTGAGACGAAACTGAAACATAAAAGATATGAAGAACGAATTTTGAATAAATACAGTTGTGATATTTATTTCATCAGGAAGGTGAACGTAATTACTGACGCATAATATAGAAAGAATATCTGAGTGAATTGTGGATATGATAATTATATCATCATGAGAAGTGAATATAGATACTGACATATTATATAAAAAGGATAAAGAACCAATTAGGATATATTTCCTAATAATGAACGTGCAAAATAAAGTGCCGAACAATGTAAAAATAGACGATGTTTGTAAAAAGGATAATATAAATGATAAAAAGTGGTTCGCGGCTAATGTGAACCATTAGAATTGAGAGGCAGATAGCGTTAAATGATTAAAAGACCACATGTGATTGTCTAAATATGGAGATTGTGAGATATAGTTGTGTTGGAATTTGTAAGTATAAGTATTCTATTTATGTCATTTATGACTAAAAGTATCCTTGTCTGAAGAAGTTGTACTGATGGCAATTATGAAGGCAGACATCGCCTCATACATTAGTAAACATCTAGCTACTGCAAAGGTCATCATCTGAATTTGATTCGATTTGGGTCATCGTCGACAGACTGACCAAATCTGCTAATATCATTCCCGTTAATGATAAATGCAAAAGAGTTATGTAAACATAGTGTGCCTGTATCGAACATCTTTATCAAGATCCTCGCTTCGCATCGAATTTCTAGAGATTTGCTCAGAAATCATTGAGAACGAACCTTGATGAGAGTACTATGTACCATCCCAAATCGAAGGGACGAGGTAAAGTAACGATACAGAATAATATAAGTGTTGTTTTATGTTTGAATGAATGACCTTTGGTAATAGACCGTATAATCGTTTTCCTTTGGAGATATTATCATTGATAATCATCATATTAGGATTGAGATCTAATCTTGTTAGGATCTAAATATTAGAGCATCTGTGAGCAAGAGTTGAGATGAAGACAACCGACATACACCCATTGTGAGTTGGACATGTCTTTTAGGTTTAAGGTTTCCTATGATGGCGAACCTATCCTTGCAAAATACCCGACCCGCGAGACCTGAAATGATTGTTGAAATTAGGATCTGATTATTGACAGCCGGTAGTGGGCAAGAGGTTATGTGAATGTGAAATGTAGATCTTGAAGTGCCAAATGGGTAGCGAAGTTATGCCACAATTTTTAACCTTGGAAAAATGAATTCATGATCTGACAAATCATGGGATATAAGTCCCCGTTGTATGGGACCATTGGGATGGTATAAAAGATTGGTTTGAAAGGCATATAAGCTGGATCTACCCTAGGTCTTCAAAGACTGCGTGAATTATGTTTCGTAAATCGAACTTGATGGAATATCTATCAAGTGAAAATCTGATTGTTCTTAGTAAAGCTTAGATCGGCGAAAAGTTGCATTCATCAAAAACCCATGAACATCATGGATAGAGAAAGTAAGTCAACATTAAGCCTGATCTTATTCCCGTAGTTATGTTTGATGAAACTCGCGTATTATAATGAATTACACTTGTGAGAAAAGACCGAATGTGGAGGAAATACCCACATGGCTTTAACTCTATAAGAGGCGAGTAGTAAGGTAAGATGATCTTTGAGGACAAAGATCCTGTTTAGGGGTAAATGCTGTGACAATCCGTCAATTTACGATTGATATTTTATTCTCAAATATTATTCTCAAATATTATTTTAATGTTACAATATGAACTCACTTATTTTTGGGAAGAAATTTGGATTTACGTCTTGAAGTAGCGTCGACTACGTCTAAACCGGAGGATTCTACGTTACGTGCTTACGTTTACATACACCATCCTTGGTGACAGTCCGACATTTCAGAAAATAAATTTATCCGTGAATATTATTTTGGAGTTTTAAATTTGTGTTGGTTCATAAACTCACAAATTTACGAGAAGAGATTTGGACTTACGATTTTATTTTAACGTCCTTTACGACTAAACCGGAAACCCTAGGATTACGTATTTACGTTTTCGAACTCCGTTTTTGATGAGACAATTTTTATTGGATTCATTTTGTGACGGTGATTCATAATTTATAAAAACGTTTTTCGTAAAACGACCCGAGGGCACGCAAATCGAGGAAACTAGAATCGAGGAGTACCCGTAAATAAATGGGATGAGACAAGTGGGACACTTGTCCCACCCCACTCCAAAACCGGCCAACACTAGCAACATATACCACTTTGGTGTCAAGTTTTCACTTATGAAGAGTACACTTGTCAAGTAAGCTTACAATGTAAGCTTTCCACTTCACAAAACCACCAACACAAACCACTCTTCTCACACACACTCATGCAAACAAGCTACAAACTTTCTCTCTCTCTCTTGGACTACATTTTTGGCCGTCCCATTTGCTCCATAAACCACCACCATTGATCAAAATCAACCACAAAATCCTATGTTATATACACATATGTTGAAGCCCTTTCAAAACCCTATTGATTGGTGGTGCTTATAACATCCAAGGAGGAGTTTTCATGGAGTAGTAGGGCTGATTTTCCACAAGGTGATCATGAAGAGTGATGGTCTTGAAGATGGTCTTGGCTATGCACAAGTTTCTCCATCAAAATCCATGTTTTGATCACAACCTACATCATCATGGTGGTATAAAGATTGTCCTCCTCATCTTATTGTTATTTTGATTATGTAAACATGTATTTTATTTCCTATTGTATATGTATATGATGATTATATGATGATAAAAATGTTATGTGGGGATTTGTTGTTGATAATCATGGATAAAAAGATGAAAAACTATAAGTAAAAATGGGTAAATCTTGTTTAAATGATAGGCTGTACAAAAACAGTAAAGAACCATATGGTAAACTGATAAAATGATGAAGTAGAATGGATTTACAGTAATCTATGGGTCTTGTACACATGTGAGAGTTGGCCATGCAATGGAATCAAAGTAATGAGTGAGATATGATCAAAACAAGTTTAGGGTATAAATCTGAAGTTACTGTTTTGGACGATTTTTAGAAAATATTTAGAAGATGATTCAACAGTAGCTATAAGAGAGTTAAATGTAGCACATATCATGTAGTTTATGTGATAAAAATTTGAGCTTCTATCTCCATGTAGAACTCAAGATATTTCAGTTTTGGTGAAAGTAAAGTTAAAAATCAGATTTTGGAAATTAAAGAATAATACTATTATATAAGCACTCAAAATGTAATAGTATAAAATATAATTAAAACCCACTAACTCATGAATTTTATTTATATAAATATGTAAAAGGTTAAATAAGTGTATAAATTATAAAAATGGTAACTTGTTAAGTTTTATAAGTTATAAAACTATAAACATTGTTTTTACGACTTTTTCGGCTATCGCCGTAAAATTAACGTTTTTCGCCAAATAAAAATTAGACGACCAAACCCGTCTAATGTAAAGTTTATAAAAGTCACATACTGATGTATAAGTAACTAATACAAGTAAAAACCGATAAAACCCAAGCTATAAGAAATACGGACATTAACGAGCTAAATAAACATATTGGACTAATAATTGGACTTAATAAGATAAAAACTTGTAAAAAGGAACTTATTGGGCTTAACCCATTTGGGCCCAACTTGAAAGTTTAAATAATGATAATATAAGTGTGAAAAGGATTAATAAGAGTTAAAGAACTTATAATAAGTTTATCGGACTTAAAACACGTAAAAAGGCAAAACTAGTAAACTAGTATGAACGTTATCGACACATAACACAAAAATGAGTAAATGAGAATATGTAAACCCACTTGATCATCATATATATATAATCATCATATGTATACATAATTGATATTTTTATAAAGTCATTGGACAAACGTCTAAGACCGATTATTATTTGTCTAGGTTTCCGTGATTGAAGCACGTACCGTACATCCGAATTGCCGATAACCCGCCTTCCCATATCAACGTGAGTTCATAGCCTCGCACCCTTTTAAATGTTTTTATAAATGTTTTATAAACCCGCGAGGGAGATAACATGTTATTTTTTATAAAACTAGGACACCATTTGTCCCGATTGTTTGTTTATTGATTTGGACCCGAAAGATTGAATGACCCGATTGTATGACCCAATAAATGATTAAAGGACCCGATAGATGAAATTAAATGGATTATTAAAGTTAGGTTATGTCACTAAAAGTCCCATTAGCATGAATTGTGAACTACCGGGATTTGGTAGACGCTTATGCATTTAATAGTACTATTTGGGGACGATCACCCCAGTTCGCGCCTTGACGGTTGATCCCCGTCGTGCCACATTGATTGGTAAGCGAATTTATGTATGAGAAGATTTCCATAGCGTGACCTTTGTGACGACACGCTACTTTAGATGGGCAAAATTGGTATCGGGTTAGCTACCCGTTGTTGGTTTAGTAAGGTAACAATGTCATGCGGCTTATAATAATCCAAAAACTAATGAAATACTACTAGACGCTCCGAATTACGATGTATTGTCTGACTAGCAATACAGGGTCATACTATTGATATTATGTTTGTGTTTTGGTTTTCATAACCATATTCATATAACGGCTTTTATTTGATTTTATACAACATTGCAAAACGTATCGTATGACGTTTTTACGACATTGGCTCGTATAATGATTTTTAAGGCAAATGCCTATATTATGATTTTCGATAAGGATTTGTATAAAAATGACTTTGGCTATTTTATGGCCTATTAAAATGATTTGTACAAAATGATTTTCAGTAATAATTTTATACTGATATTATATTGATGGAATTTATTAAACTCTATGAATTCACTCGGCGTTATCGCTGACCTTTTCTTTTAACATGTTTTATCTCAGGTACTTGAAGGTAATTCTCGGGAAGACGACAAGAATTCATGGCCCGCACCTAAATAACATTTTTCCATTCAAATACTTTGTAAAACTTTGTATGTAATGTAATGACTTGGGACCGATGTAACTTTGATATTTATGAATGGAAATGCTTTATTAATAAACGACGCGATTTTTACGCGTTGTCTATGATGTGAGTAATGTGCTATCCCGTAACACCAACTAGTCTTCCGCTGTACTGAGTTGTATAAATTTGGGGGTGTTACATTAAACCACCAGGGATTTAATTTACATACTTTACAAAAACCCTAAGAACAAAAAACACGATATATCTCCTTCTTTTTCTCTCCCTGGTCGTATCACACAAATCAAGAACACATACACAAGGAATTTTGGTTTTGGTCTTAAAGAAGTAACGGTATTATGTTCGTGTTTTAAACCCTAAACCATTCACGTATTCAGTATCTTCTAATCAATAATCTTTTTTTATAATTATTTATGTTCATTAATCAAGAATCATAAAAACCATTGTTAAAACATGTTAATTAAAAAGGTTATAATCATGGGGTTCGGGTTTTTATGTTGTTTTTGTGTCGGGTTCACACAAACCGAGACCAATCAATGTCTCAGTGGTGTTTCGGAGCACACAGCCGCAACCCACTATGGGGCGGCGTATGTGTTGGTGTGTCAGTCGCAAGCCCAAACACCCTAGTGGGTGCGTTTGGTTGTAAATAGTGGCAACCGAGAGTCCCTAGACTCTCGGTGGGTAAAAACTAAACGACAGCAGGAACTCCTCACAGTCGGGGGTAATGGTTTTGTTAAGTAGGGGCAAGGATACATATATTGGATGACACTTCATTAGTTATGTTGGACAGAACTAGGATAATGGATGTTGGACAGAACTGAAAACGTATATTGGACAGAACAGTAAACATATATTGGGCAGAACTGTTATTGGATTGTTTTGCTTATTTGTGTTGTTGTTTAATGCGACCAAGACATGGGAGTCTTGATAGGCTCGGGTACACATGAATATGTTTGCTAGTTTACGTTTGTTAGTTAAATTATTATAAAATACAATTTATAATTTATTTAACCATTCAACTTAGGTTATAATTAATTAATATAATTAATCATAAATTTAGCCTAAGTATTTGTTTATTTACGTAATTAAATTAATAACCATACTTTAATTTAATTATATGATTATCAAGCTAAGGTAAAGTTTTATTAAATTAATCATGTCATATTATTAATTAATAATCTCAAATAAAACCATGCATTATATTATTAATTAAAAATTATTATTTTAGCCTTAAGTATTTATTTAATAAATTTTACTATATAATCATGACTTATATATTTTATGCTTATTAAAACTATAGCTTATATTTTATATACTTGTTAATCAAGTTTCTAAATATGGAAACTTTCTATTTTTAGAAACTTACTATTTCTAAAAACCTTTCTATTTTTGGAAACCTGCTATTTTTAGAAAGTTACTCATTATGATATAACAAGTATATTAACACATGAGAACATGAAATACACTAATCAGAATACATGAAACATTAAAAAAACACATGATTAAACATGGATCAGTAACATAAGTTAAGAACATTTAAAACAAGACAAGAACAAATAAAATAAGTTAAGAACACGTCAACTAAACTAATAACCCGTAAGTATAAGTTACACAGACAACCAATACACGTCCCTTTTATTATGTAGCTATCGTGAAGTCGGAGTGACCTTCCACTTTTGTTTCCATCTTCATTACTGGACATAAGGTACGGATATTCCGTCCTTCAGTAAGGACATCTTTCCTATATTAGGATTCCTCGTTTGCAGCCATCTGTTTCCCCAGTAGTTACATGTCTTAAACACTTTCAGTATATGTTATGTTTATTTTCGATTGCCTAAGATATATACATGCATGCCAATTTCACCTAGTTATAGGGGGTTCCATAACCATAGCACTGGAGGCACCGGTGTCATGACTCTTCTGTGGTGAGAGTGATTGCTCGCAACATCTCTTTACAGTATTTGGACTACGTTATCATTATCATGCGGGGAGAATGGGTTCATCCTAGGACAAGTTTAGTAAGATTACATGGTAACTGCGGTGTGTGCCTTGTATCCGTTATAGAAGCTGATCCCTCCAACCCAAACTATAATAATTAGAGGCAACCCCTCTAATTGCATGATGAGGTCACCCCTCTAAGTAGTCATGCACGTTGATACTTCATGACCTATATGTGTTAGTAGATAAACATGGCCTAGCCCGGATTGTGGGTTTAGGGTCCATTAGGGTTTGATATGTACTCACCATTATAAATGGTGAATTAATAAAACATAATACGATGGGGGTTTAATCATTCTAACATGGTATCAGAGCACAGGTGGATCTAGTCGGCCACCATGAGCCGCTTCCTCATTGTCTCTCTACCACCCCGTCGAAACTCTCATCTCCATCATCTTAATGTTGGCCGCCATGAGCCATTTCTCAAAACTCTTCTCTTCTATTATCAAAATATCTCCAAACCTACTTGTCGGCCGTCATGAGCCGCTTCTCAAAATCAAATCTATCTATCTTGATAATCAAACTCTAATCGGCCATCATAAGCCGTCACTATCTCCATCAAGTGTGGATCTCAACAAAGCAAGTCTCATAAGCCGTCACTATCTCCATAAAGTGCGGATCTCAATAAAACAAGTCTAAAGAAGCAATGGGTTATGTTTAATGATTTTTTTTAACTGTTTATGTTTTTCTTTTTCTTTTTTTTAAATGTTTTATGGTTTATGTTAATTTCCAATCCGAGCTTTCGTGATTTCATCGTTCGGATTGCGGGGGAGTATTAGACGGTAATGGCCCAAGCCCGGTTGTGGGCAAGGGTCCATTAGGGTTTCATGTATCTTGTCCTATAAATGCATATCAATAATACATAACACCTTACGGGGTTTTCTATCTATTTAACAATATGGGCTCTTGGGCACATTTAAAATATAGTTTTCTGTATAAAATAAACATAAGTCTTTTCAGAATATAAATCAGTTTATAAACATACACCAGGTTTTCCGAGAACTTACATTATTCCGCTGCACTATCATTTCATAATTTCAATTCATACTTTTCTTATGTTTATGTCATTCATATCATTGTCATATATCCGTTCACTGAGCGTATTGCTCAACCGTATATTCCTTTCCATGACCCAAACGACAGGTACCCAAGGACATATTGGAGCATTTGGATGACGTGCATAGGATGGAAGCTGCCCTAGACTTCATCTCCTTTTGCCTCATATACTTATGCTTTACTTGTTTTGTCCTTCTTATTCCATTTACTTTATTTAGGTTTTGGGCTTATGTATGGGAACCGATGTTTGATTCCGGTTTTCCCTTTATGCTCATTATGTTTTAGACATTACTTTGCATGCTTTGATGACACTATATAATTATCCTGTACCGGTCCACTTATCAAAATTTATCAAAATGGGGTGTTACATATTTTCTATCTAAAATTGATTTAGATTTTCATAGCTAATGTTTTTTTGTCTTTTTCCCTTATGTATCTAGATTTCCATATCACATTTGTTAATGACGGATAGATTAGCAAATTGAAATACTTTATGTTTTAAGTTACTAGTAGTGGTGCATCATCATTGCAGTGGTTAGGCGGGTTCATATTTGTACATTGTTGTTTTATTAAATTGCATGATTCAAATCTAGAAAGATACATATTCATGTTAGAAAATGTGACCAAATCTGTAGATCATAACAATATGTCAAACTCTACCTCAACTGATTATATCTGGTAATACTCTTGTGAAATTGATGCTTTTCTCAAACATTGTAAACTTATGTTGGTCGCTCAAAGGCGTTGGTGCTTTCTTATCACTTCCATCATCTTTTACATCATGTTTTGAATTATTTTATCCGAAAAATATAGTTTGATTTGGTCGGTGTTTTACTTTAATTGCGCAATCCATTAACTATGAAAAGGAAGTAGGACCAAGGGTCAAACCAATCTGGTTTGCCTCGTACAAAAAATGAGCCTTCCTTAGGCCGAACACATACTGACCCGTTAGCTAACCCTCAGATCATGCCACAAATAATGGAGTTCCTTGCCTCCGTCATAGGTTTCAGTGTCGCTGACATGTTATCAAAGGGTTTGGCTTGCAAATTCAACAACACGAAAATGATAATACTACAAGAAAAACTAGTGGTGCCCAAATATAAACAGACTTTTCATTAAGCCAAATGTTGTCGGAAACGGTGTACACTTTTATTTAAAACAGATTACAAGTAATAAAACCAACATAATATAAAGACAGAAAATAATAACAGTAATCAAGAAAGTAGTAAAACGAAGACGAGGCACGTGTTTAACACGCTTCCCTTAAAACAGATTCGCCGTCTGTTTCCCAGGGTACAACGTCCAAAGCTGTTGTACAGCCGGACTAAACAAACTTGCCTGAAAGATCACGGAAGCCTTGCGTGTTTCTGATCGACGAGCTGCTGGAAAACGAACTGGTAATGAAGTAAATAAAAAGCTGCGTTTTTCTCATGATCAAAACTGAATGAGAATGGTTTTCTTTATAGCTAATTCATGTCTTGGTCACCAAGACAGAATATATGCTTCTAAAATAATCAGACACACAAATCTGTTAAAAATAAACATGATTTGCATATATTTCACAAACACAGGAAAATTATGTCTATATCTATTCCTTAAATAGATGTACAGAATTTTCTGGAAACAAAAATCGAATTTGCAGCAAAAAAGATACCGAAATCTGCCCGCACCCAAGCCAGTTTTCGGAGCTGCATTCGTGTCCGCAGGTCGCGCGCTCGTGCACAAGTTCAGTAGCTTCGAACCCGTTTTTGGCCTAGAAATCCCACTTTCTGCACCCCCCCCCCCCCTGCGCGCGCGTAGGCGTGTGAGTAAAAACCCACAAATGAATATTGTAGGGTAGAAACTAGGATTTCCTTATAAACATGTTTTCACTTCATGTTTCAAGCGATGTGGGACAAATATTTTTCCAAATATTGTGTTTCACGTGACTCACTTTGAGACACGATATCTCATTCATATTAACTCCATATTGGACATACTTTAGCTCGTTGTGAAGCTCTCTTCGAGGAGAACGCAAAGCTACTAAGTAATACGAATATATATAACATATACATATATAAAATTATGTCCAAAGTATTGCAAAAACCATATTTTGCAAAACATTTTCCAACAATCCCCCACATGAATGGGAATCGGTCGAAAACACACGAAAGTTTCGGCAAAATTTCTGCGGTTAAGTCCTTTATAGGATAGGTAGGTGTAACCCTTTGAACCTTCCCTTGTGAGATGCACTTAGTCTCCTAGATCTGAGTAGACGCGATGTCCTTGAACTCAGCCTCTGTATACGTAGACGACAATACACACTCACACAAGACTCTCCCTGACCTTGTCAAGTCCTCATAGTCGTGTTCGTTATGGTCATGAACACTCGCATGGTTCTGCAAGAGCTCTTAGAAATTGCGCCCCCACAATTTCCTTCGAAGCGACCCCACTTCTCTCTCACATAGGTGATTTCATCTTGAATCATTAAAAACATATGTTTTATGATTTCATCTTGAATCATTATGCTTTATGATTTCATCCTGAATCATTAAGCCATATGTTTAACCTCTCAACAAGTCACATTGTTCTAAGAATGGACTAGGAAAGTTACTGTATTAAGTAACTCCCCCACATTGACGTGTCTTCCCCCACATTTCTATGATTAGGTTGTCCTATTGAACCCAGATCTTGGGATCTCCAGTCAACTGGGTTAGGTTTTCCTTCATAGAAACTCATTCCTTTAAAGGCTTTAGTCCCATTCCTTTAGACGACTTACTAACTAACTCTCTGCTTAAGCCTTTCGTAAGCGGATCCGCGATGTTATACTTTGACTTCATATAGTCAATTGAGATAACTCCTGTTGAGAGTAGTTGTCGTACCGAATTATGTCGACGACGGATATGTCTAGACTTTCCATTATACATTGTGCTATGAGCTCTGCCAATTGCCGGTTGACTATCACAATGTATACTAATGCCCGTTACAGGTTTAGGCCACCTGGGTATGTCCTCTACGAATTGACGTAGCCATTCCGCCTCTTCCCCGCATTTATCTAACGCGATAAATTCTGATTCCATCGTGGACTTAGCTATTACAGTTTGCTTGGAAGACTTCCAAGATATAGCGGCCCCTCCCAGTGTAAACACATATCCACTGGTCGATCTAGAATCCTTTATGTCAGAAATCCAATTTGCATCACTGTATCCTTCAATAACAGATGGATATCTAGCATAATTCAGTCCATAATCACGATTGTATCTCAAATAATGAAGTACCCTAGTCATAGCTTTCCAATGTGCATCACTTGGATTACTAGTATATCTACTCAGCCTGCTAACAATATATGCTAAGTCAGGTCGGGTACATGTCATCAAATACATTAACATGCCAATAATTCTTGAATACTCTAATTGGGCAACACCTACGCCTCTATTTATAGATAGATGCAAACTGGTGTCTATTGGAGTTCTAGCTAGGCCGGAATCCCCCGCATTATGAGTATTAAGAATTTTGTCCACGTAATGTGCTTGACTTAATGCAAGTCCACTTTGAGTTCGTATGATCTTTATTCCAAGGATCACATCAGCGAAACCTGTAACACTCTCATTTTTCGTATCGGTACAGCGGAAGGGTCTTTCAGAGTGTTACGGGATAGCACAATAACTCCAATCATAGACAACACATAAAAATGGTTGTACAAGGTTTAGCAAACATTCATTCGATAAAAAGGTTTAACAGTGTACAACAGGTCCCAAATTATACAGGTCATTAAGTTTACAAAACACGGATCGAATGAACATTTTTAATATTAAGTGTGGGCCATCAGAGTCGATCTCCATCCGGATTACCTTCAAGCACCTGAGATAGAAAACATGCAAAAATCATATCAGCGAATGCCGAGTGAATTCATAGAGTTTAATGAAAACCGTTATATAAAACAATCATTTACGTTCATTTAAAATCAGAACACAAGTATAATATCGGAAGTAAGTCCACATATTGCTAGTCAGGCAGTATATCAAGCATACATCTGAAACCGTCCATGAGACCGTAGTCTCTATATTACCATGATAGGTAATATATTCATCGTAATAGCGTCGTTATCGTTTATTATTTATGTCTTATATTGTATTAGGTTGTAGGATTATTATTAGCCGCATGACATTGTTACCTTACTGTGAAAACAGCGGGCCGCGAACCCGACAAACAATTTGCCCATCTAAGTTAGCGTGTCGTCACAAAAATCACGCTATGGAATCTTCTCATACATAAATTCGCTTACCAATCAATGTGGTACGATGGGGATCAACCGTCAAGGCGCGAACTGGGGTGATCGTCCCCAAATAGTACTATCAAATGCATAAGCGTCTACCAAATCCCGGTAGTTCACAATTCATGCTAATGGGACTTTAAGTGACATAACCTAACTACTAATAATCCTTTTAGTCTCGAATATAGGGTCATAGCATCATTCGGGTCCATATCATTAAGCATACAATCGGGACTACTTGTGTTCTATTTTTATAAAAATCTAGCATGTTATCTCCCTCGCGGGTTTACAAATCATTTTATAAAAGCATTTAAAAGAGTGCGAGGCTATGAACTCACGTTGTTAATGAAAGGCGGATTATCGGCTACGGGCGTGCTTCGGTCACGGAAACCTATATAAATAATAATCGGTCTTAGACTCGGTCCAATGACTTTTATCAAAATAACAATATACATATATATATGATTTTGTACATATGATGATGATCAAGTGGGTTTATAAATCCTCATTTACTCATTTTAGCGTTTACGTTTTAGTATCGTCTTACTAGTTCACTAGTTTTACCGATTTTACCTATTTCAAGTTCATTATGTCTTTTATAAGTTCTTTAACTTGTTTTTACCCATTTTATACCTATATGGTCAGTATATATACTTTTCATATTGGGCCCAAATGGGTTAAGCCCAAATAATTCTTTTTACAAGTATTTATCTTATTAAGTCCAATTATTAGTCTAATAGGTTTAGTTAGCTCGTAAATGTCCGTAATTCTTATAGTTCGGGTTTTATCGGTTTTTACTTGTCTTAGTTACTTATACATCAGTATATAACTTTTATAAACTTTACATTAGACGGGTGTGGTTGTCTAAGTTTTATTTGATGAAAAACGTTAATTTCACGGCGATAGCCGAAAAAGTCGTAAAAATCAAGTTTATAGTTTTTATTACTTACAGATATTATTTTTACCACCATTTATATAATTTACCCATTTAATTAACCTTTTACACATTTATATAAATAAGTTTTATAAGTTAGTGGGTTTGTATTTTACATTTTATAAATTATAAGTGAGTGCTTATATAATAATAATAAACATTATTTCCAAAATCTGATTTTTAACTTCACATTCACCATTTTTATCATATCTAGAGTTCTACAATGACTTAGAAGCTCATTTTTGGATGAAAACTTCTTAATAATATGTGCTACATATAACTTAGTTATAGCTACTGCCCATTTTGAGTCTAAGTTGCCTTAACAGTCCCTACAAAACTGCTTATTCAGATTGTACCACCTAACTTGTTTTGATCATATCTCACTCATTATTTTGATTCCATTGCATGGCCAACTCTCACATGTGTATAACATCATCTACTTACTGTAAATAGATCAAACCATGCAATTTTATCAGTTCATCTTTTAGTTATCTACTGTTTTTATACAGCCAACTAATTAGTCATGATTTTAGCTTCATTTCTTATGGTTATCATCATTTTTAAGCATGTTTATCAACACTTGATCCCCACACAACATTTTTATCATCATATATACATCATATACATATACAAAATGAAAGAAAATACATTTGTTCTTTACAAAATAATAAGAGAAAAATGTAGAGGATGATCTTCTTTACCAATCCAAGTGGATTTCTTGTTTTAGGAAGGCAAGAACTTGATGAACACAACAAGTATCTCCAAGACCATCAAATATCAAGATCATATGTTGGAAAATCAGCCCTAGGACACAAGCAAATCACCTCCAAAGTTGGTTATATGGCCACCAAATGATCAAGGCTTCAAGGAAACACCTTAATAGGACTAGTAAAAATGTGCTTTGTAGCTAGAAAAGATCAATGATGGGGTTTGTTGCTTGATGTGGGACGGCACAAAGGGAGAAGTAGAGAGAGTTTGAGAGTGAATTGCATGTAGGAAATGGTTAGAATGAAAACCATTAGCTAGTTTTGTGTTAAGGTGGAAGTAGTTAGCTTAAAGTGTAAGCACAAGCTTACACTTGTGAATACTTTGCTAACTTGATGCCACCTATGTGTGGTGGTGTCTTCTTTGCCGTCCCATATAAGCTAGTGGGATGGGGAAAAGTGTTTTGTCCCATCTCACTAGTTTACGGGTATTTCTCGATTTTAGTTTTCTCGATTTGCGTGCCCTCGGGTCGTTTTACAAAAAACGTTTTTATAAATTATGAATCACCGTCACAAAACGAATCCAATAAAAATTGTCTCATAAAAAACGGAGTTCAAAAACGTAAATACGTAATCCTAAGGTTTCCGGTTTAGTCGTAAAAGACGCCAAATTATGCACGTAAGCCCAAATTTAAATCCGTAAATTGTGAGTTCGTCAACCAACACAAAAATAAGTTTCAAAATATTATACGAGAAAATATTTCACTACCTGAGAATGTTAGATTTGTCACAGCTTTTCTTCCTAAAAGGGATCAACGTCCTCGTGATCCATTTCATTTGGATGCCCGTTTCTTATTGAAATCGAAGAGGTGCGGATATTTCTTCCACATTTCATCCTCTCGTTCCCAAGTATACTCCGGTCCATGCTTTGAATTCCATCGGATCTTGACAATAGGTATCCGACTTTGTTTCAGTTGCTTTACCTCACGGTCCATAACTTCTACGGGCTCTTCGATAAAATGCAACTTCCCATCTATTCGAACCTTACCTAACGGAATTTTATCATCACTCACTGCTAGACATTTCTTCAGATTAGATACATGGAATGTGTTGTGAACACCATGAAGTTCTGGGGGTAACTCTAGTTTGTAAGCCACCGGACCTACTCTAGATAAAATCTTAAAGGGTCCAATATAACGGGGATTCAATTTCCCTCGCTTTCCAAATCTGATAACGCCTTTCCATGGCGATACTTTCAACATTACTCGGTCACCCACTTCAAACTCCATTGGCTTCCGCCGTACATCCGCGTAACTTTTCTGTCTACTACGGGCAGTCAACAACCTCTTCTTAATCTGAACTATCATCTCCGTAGTCTCCCGGATCAATTCCGGTCCCGTGAGCTGGGTATCCCCAACTTCACTCCAACATACAGGAGATCTACACTTCCTACCATACAAAGCTTCAAACGGTGCAGCCTTAATACTAGAATGGTAACTATTGTTATACGAAAACTCTGCTAACAACAAATGTTTATCCCAATTCTTACCAAAGTCTAACACACAAGCTCACAACATATCTTCCAGTGTTTGTATCGTCCTTTCACTCTGCCCATCAGTCTGGGGGTGATAAGCAGTGCTCATGTCGAGATTCGTTCCCAAAGATCTTTGGAGAGATTTCCAAAAATTCGATGCGAATCTAGGATCTCGATCTGAAATGATCGATACAGGCACTCCATGCTTGCATACAACATTATCAAGGTATATTCGAGTCAGCTTCTCCAGTGAGAACTGCTCCTTAACCGGAATGAAGTGTGCTGATTTGGTCAGTTTATCGACAATAACCCAAATCGAATTGTTTCCAGATGATGTTCTAGGAAGCTTGGTGATAAAGTCCATCGTAATTCGCTCCCACTTCCATTCAGGAATCTTTGGTTGTTGAAGTAGTCCTGATGGCTTTTGATGTTCCGCTTTGACTCTAGCACAAGTCAAGCATTGAAGAACATACATAGCTATGTCAGCTTTCATATTCGGCCACCAGTACAACTTCTTCAAATCATGGTACATCTTATCAGATCCCGGATGAATGGAATACTTAGATTTATGGGATTCTAACATAATCAAGTCTCTTAAGCCTCCAAACTTAGGTATCCACATACGACCTCTTAAGCATTTCACTCCATCAGCTCTAACCTCTAAAGGATCTCCTTCTCCTCGGAACCCTTCATTAACAAAATTCTCCTTCTTACAAGCTTCTATTTGCGCATTTCTAATTTGCTCAGGCAAATTATTGTGCACGGTCAAGACTAGAGAACGCACCCTGATAGGCTCTCTATCTTTCCTACTTAACGCATTAGCAACAACATTGGATTTTCTTGGGTGATACTTTATATCACAATCATAATCACTTAACAACTCTATCCATCTTCGTTGCCTCATGTTCAATTCCTTCTGGTCGAGAATATACTGTAGGCTTTTGTGATCGGTGAATACCGTACACTTGGTGCCATACAGATAATGTCTCCACAACCTAAGAGCAAAGACCACAGCTCCTAACTCAAGATCATGAGTAGTATAATTCTCCTCATTCTTCCTTAATTGCCTAGAAGCATAAGCTATCACTTTCTCTCTCTGCATCAAAACAGCTCCATCACCTCTAAGAGATGCATCACAATACACTACAAAATCTTCACTCCCGTCAGGTAATGATAAGATTGGCGCACTACATAATTTTTGCTTCAATGTCTGAAATGCTCCATCTTCATCACTTCCCCAAACGAAAGGTTTATTCTTCTGAGTAAGCTTAGTCAAGGGTTTAGCTATCAAAGAGAATTGTTTAATGAATCGCCTATAATAGCCAGGTAATCCTAAGAACTGTCGCACTTCCGTTGGCGTTGTCGGTACAGACCAATTCTTAATAGCTTCAACCTTTGCAGGATCAACATGAATTCCATCTCTGTTAATCACATGACCAAGAAAATACACAGAATCTAACCAGAAATCACATTTCGAAAACTTAGCATACAACCTTTCATCCTTCAACAACTTCAAAACAATCCTCAAATGTTCTCTATGTTCATCTTCATTCTTAGAATAGATTAGAATATCGTCAATAAACACAATCACAAATTTATCCAAGTAGGGCTTGCACACTTGATTCATTAAATCCATGAAAACCGTAGGTGCGTTAGTTAACCCAAATGGCATTACTTGAAATTCATAGTGTCCATAACGAGTTCTAAATGCAGTTATAGGAATATCTTCTTCACGGACGCGAAGTTGGTGATATCCTGACCGCAAATCTATCTTAGAATACACACTAGATCCTTGCAGTTGATCAAACAAATCATCAATCCTAGGTAAAGGATATCGATTCTTAATTGTCAACTTATTCAGTTCCCTATAATCAATGCACATACGAAAAGATCCATCCTTCTTCTTAACGAACAAGACTGGAGCTCCCCAAGGCGACGAGCTCGGTCGAAGAAAACCTTTATCAGACAACTCCTTAAGTTGTTGAGATAACTCCTTTAATTCAGAAGGGGCTAATCGGTAAGGCGCACGTGCCACTGGTGCAGCACCAGGAATTAAATCGATTCGAAACTCTACTTGCCTTATCGGTGGAAGTCCGGGTAAATCTTTAGGAAATACCTCAGGAAATTCACAAATAATAGGTACATCTTCCAATCGTTTCTCCCTAGACTCATTCCCGGTCACTTGAGCTAAGAATAACTCACAACCGTTCCTGATGTACTTTTGGACTTTAATACATGAAACGATTTTCAAACGGGATTCACCTCGATTACCATCAATTACTAACGTCCTATTCCTAAGAGGAATCTTAACCTTCTTCTCTCCACATAAAATAGTAGCATTGTTCAACGACAACCAATCCATACCAATAATAATATCAAAACTACCTAATTCTATCAACATCAAATCAATCGGAAAGGAATGGTTTAAGAGATTTAGAGAGCATCCTTCTAATAGCTTATTAGTTTTCACTAATTTACCATCAGCCAATTCCACCTCGTAACTGGTACTTATCTCAACAGGTTCAATTTCAATAAGGGCACTAAATTTAGTGGATACAAAGCTCCTATCAGCACCCGAATCAAATAAAGCAACAACATAATGATTGTTGAGTAGAAACATACCGGTAACGACATTCGGATCCACTTTCTTCACCTCAATTGTTCCAAGTTGGTAGATACCACCATGGGGGTTTCTTCCAGGTACAATCGCTTTCAACTTGGGGCATTCCGATTTCCTATGACCTTCTTCATTACAGTTGAAGCAAATGGTTCCCTTCTTACACCTTTCAACCTTGTGTCCAAGCTTTCCGCAATTTCGGCACTTCCAGCAGTCGCCAGCATGCCTCTTGTTGCCACACTTAGGACATCTATCATCGTTGCGCGGTGTATTGTTGGTAAGAGCATTTGCATTCCCCTTTCTCTGGTTCTGGCGGCGATTGAAATTCTTCCTATAATCACCTCTATCTACACGATCACCGTCTCCCTTCCTTTTCTCACCAACACGGGCTTCATCTTCCTTATCCTGAATTATCTGTCCAATGAGTTGGTAAGCCATTCGAACAGCATCTCAATGGTCAGTGGTTTTGATGATGTCACGTCCCCCCGGATATTCCTGGTTAACCCTTTCACATATTGCTCAATTCGGATCTCTTCGGGTTCAACCAATCGAGGACATAGCAAGGCCAACTCATGGAATCGATTCGTGTAACTATCAATGTCCACACCTTTCATTCTCAAATGAATCAACTCTTGTTCTAACCTAATAATCACACTACGAGGACAAAACTCCAAAGTCATCCACTTCTTAATTTCAGCCCAAGGAGTAGCATTAGCAGCATCAAGACCCATGAAAGCAACTCTCCCGTTCCACCAAGTCAACGCACGACCTTTAAGAGTAGCCATAGCAAAAGTCACCTTATCTTCCTCCTTACACTTACTAATCCTAAACACCGATTCAATCTTTTCAATCCACTGGCTTAATCCTACAGCACCTTCAGTTCCATTAAAAGGTAGAGGTTCACACTTCATGAACGTCACATAAGTACAGCCACCAACTTCAGGTGCATTCGTTCCAAGTCCTCCTACATTTCCTCCAGCATTAGCATTCACATTATTAGCATTCACATTCACATTAGTACCGCGAATTCCACTACCGCCAGCTCCACTACCGCCAGCTCCACTACCGCCAGCTTCATTTCTAGCATTTGCCATAAATTCAGTCATAGATGCTGTAACTTGCTCCGTAATAATCCTACGTACATCATCCTCAGTCACAGCCTTCTTGGGAGGCATAGTCTTATAATTCCACAATTTCAAAGTATTAAGCATTCATCCAACAAAGGATTCATATAATATGGATCGAATTCATAATCGAGATACAAATAAGGCACAATATGGAATTCAAGACAAGATACATATTTCATTCGATCTGAAACAAAAGTATTGTCTTAGTACATCCATATCAAAGTTCTAACACTATATACACTCAAAATTCATGCCAAGTCTACTACTAACAAGTCGGTTCGGTCAAAGCTACAAAAGCACAAAAGATATAAAGGTCGCTACTAAATACAGACTGGTCTACTGAGAACCGCCAGATGGTCCATCATCCATCGTCTTCTGGATCTTCGTCGGACGATCACTAGACACATCTTCAGCTGGGCGCTTACGGATTACTCCTCTTTCAACCATGTCGGCATAAAATCTACTGTTCCATCCCACAGATATATTCAACTCCTTCTCAGCTTTCTCACGCATCGCACGAGCCACACTCAACTGAATCTCCATAGAATTCACCTTTCTCTTCATTGCAGCATACTCACTACTTTCCAACACCGATAACCTCCTAAAAGCCTCATTCAATCCACGCTCTACATCACTCAAATCCAAACTAAGCAATTCTCGCTCTTTCTCGCCAACCTTTATCTTCGACTCCAAGTAAGCAACCTGATTCTGAACAACACCTAATCCAACCTCTGTCACACAACTCTTAACACGGGAAGCATCTAGATCACGTCTCAAGGCCCATGGTGCAAGACCATCAATATGAGTAGCCTCTCGAGTACTAGACGACTCTCCTATCTCACGTATACGAGTATCAATACCATCAGTACCGGTAGGTGCATCGTCATCCTCATCCTCCTCTGATTCAGAATCAGATTCAGACGATTCAGACATTTCATCCCTAGGTAACTCATCCTCAGAATCAGACAAACAAACTGGTGGGGGCAAAGGCTCTCCCTCTGGAACATCATACGGATAAATAAGCTCAGCTTCCTCATCATCATTAACCTCAACATCTATACCTACGTCTTCCTCGACATCCTCGTCGTCAATCTCGTCATCTAACTCATCTAACCCAATCTCATCATCGTTCTCAATATCAACATTCTCAATATCCACGTCCTCAATATCCACATTCTCAATATCCACATTCTCATTACCCACATTCTGAATATCCACATTCTCAATCTCATTTTCTACTAAGTCAACCTGAGGGGCAATCTGATCTCCTAGTCCTAACTCGGGCTCGGGATCCTCAAATGGTTCCTCCTCATCATCAATATCAAAATCTACTAAGTCTAAATAAGGATCATCTTCTATATTAGGTTCGGGAATAGCATGGTTTTCTACAGGAATATTAGGGTCAGCCATGACAATCTGCATTTATATATATTTATCTCGTATTAGGATAACATACTAGTTAAACAATTACATAATGAAATCACGATATATACATATATATAAATTAAATTATATATATCAAAATATATATCTTCTCAATAGGGCTTGTTGGTAACGTCGAAGATCTCTGGCACCGTTATAGTCAAAAGATTTTTCAAATATTTTCTCAAATGTTCATTGTCAAAAGATTTTGAAAAGTTTTGTTCAAAAACCTTGATTTTTAAAATCCTTTGTTCTCTATAACGAGAGCTCTGGTACCAAACTGTAACACTCTCATTTTTCGTATCGGTACAGCGGAAGGGTCTTTCAGAGTGTTACGTGATAGCACAATAACTCCAATCATAGACAACACATAAAAATGGTTGTACAAGGTTTAGCAAACATTCATTCGATAAAAAGGTTTAAAAGTGTACAATAGGTCCCAAATTATACAGGTCATTAAGTTTACAAAACACAGATCGAATGAACATTTTTAATATTAAGTGTGGGCCATCAGAGTCGATCTCCATCCGGATTACCTTCAAGCACCTGAGATAGAAAACATGCAAAAATCATATCAGCGAATGCCGAGTGAATTCATAGAGTTTAATGAAAACCGTTATATAAAACAATCATTTACGTTCATTTAAAATCAGAACACAAGTATAATATCGGAAGTAAGTCCACATATTGCTAGTCAGGCAATATATATCAAGCATACATCTGAAACCGTCCATGAGACCGTAGTCTCTATATTACCATGATAGGTAATATATTCATCGTAATAGCGTCGTTATCGTTTATTATTTATGTCTTATATTGTATTAGGTTGTAGGATTATTATTAGCCGCATGACATTGTTACCTTACTGTGAAAACAGCGGGCCGCGAACCCGACAAACAATTTGCCCATCTAAGTTACCGTGTCGTCACAAAAATCACGCTATGGAATCTTCTCATACATAAATTCGCTTACCAATCAATGTGGTACGACGAGGATCAACCGTCAAGGCGCGAACTGGGGTGATCGTCCCCAAATAGTACTATCAAATGCATAAGCGTCTACCAAATCCCGGTAGTTCACAATTCATGCTAATGGGACTTTAAGTGACATAACCTAACTACTAATAATCCTTTTAGTCTCGAATATAGGGTCATAGCATCATTCGGGTCCATATCATTAAGCATACAATCGGGACTACTTGTGTTCTATTTTTATAAAAATCTAGCATGTTATCTCCCTCGCGGGTTTACAAATCATTTTATAAAAGCATTTAAAAGAGTGCGAGGCTATGAACTCACGTTGTTAATGAAAGGCGGATTATCGGCTACGGGCGTGCTTTGGTCACGGAAACCTATATAAATAATAATCGGTCTTAGACTCGGTCCAATGACTTTTATCAAAATAACAATATACATATATATATGATTTTTTACATATGATGATGATCAAGTGGGTTTATAAATCCTCATTTACTCATTTTAGCGTTTACGTTTTAGTATCGTCTTACTAGTTCACTAGTTTTACCGATTTTACCTATTTCAAGTTCATTAAGTCTTTTATAAGTTCTTTAACTTGTTTTTACCCATTTTATATCTATATGGTCAGTATATATACTTTTCATATTGGGCCCAAATGGGTTAAGCCCAAATAATTCTTTTTACAAGTATTTATCTTATTAAGTCCAATTATTAGTCTAATAGGTTTAGTTAGCTCGTAAATGTCCGTAATTCTTATAGTTCGGGTTTTATCGGTTTTTACTTGTCTTAGTTAGTTATACATCAGTATATAACTTTTATAAACTTTACATTAGACGGGTTTGGTTGTCTAAGTTTTATTTGATGAAAAACGTTAATTTCACGGCGATAGCCGAAAAAGTCGTAAAAATAAGTTTATAGTTTTTATTACTTACAAATATTATTTTTACCACCATTTATATAATTTACCCATTTAATTAACCTTTTACACATTTATATAAATAAGTTTTATAAGTTAGTGGGTTTGTATTTTACATTTTATAAATTATAAGTGAGTGCTTATATAATAATAATAAACATTATTTCCAAAATCTGATTTTTAACTTCACATTCACCATTTTTATCATATCTAGAGTTCTACAATGACTTAGAAGCTCATTTTTGGATGACAACTTCTTCATAATATGTGCTACATATAACTTAGTTATAGCTACTGCCCATTTTGAGTCTAAGTTGCCTTAACAGTCCCTACAAAACTGCTTATTCAGATTGTACCACCTAACTTGTTTTGATCATATCTCACTCATTATTTTGATTCCATTGCATGGCCAACTCTCAAATGTGTATAACATCATCTACTTACTGTAAATAGATCAAACCATGCAATTTTATCAGTTCATCATTTAGTTATCTACTGTTTTTATACAGCCAACTAATTAGTCATGATTTTAGCTTCATTTCTTATGGTTATCATCATTTTTAAGCATGTTTATCAACACTTGATCCCCACACAACATTTTTATCATAATATATACATCATATACATATACAAAATGAAAGAAAATACATTTGTTCTTTACAAAATAATAAGAGAAAAATGTAGAGGATGATCTTCTTTACCAATCCAAGTGGATTTCTTGTTTTAGGAAGGCAAGAACTTGATGAACACAACAAGTATCTCCAAGACCATCAAATATCAAGATCATATGTTGGAAAATCAGCCCTAGGACACAAGCAAATCACCTCCAAAGTTGTTTATATGGCCACCAAATGATCAAGGCTTCAAGGAAACACCTTAATAGGACTAGTAAACATGTGGTTTGTAGCTAGAAAAGATCAATGATGGGGTTTGTTGCTTGATGTGGGACGACACAAAGGGAGAAGTATAGAGAGTTTGAGAGTGAATTGCATGTAGGAAATGGTTAGAATGAAAACCATTAGCTAGTTTTGTGTTAAGGTGGAAGTAGTTAGCTTAAAGTGTAAGCACAAGCTTACACTTGTGAATACTTTGCTAACTTGATGCCACCTATGTGTGGTGGTGTCTTCTTTGCCGTCCCATATAAGCTAGTGGGATGGGGCAAAGTGTTTTGTCCCATCTCACTAGTTTACGGGTATTTCTCGATTCTAGTTTTCTCGATTTGCGTGCCCTCGGGTCGTTTTACGAAAAACGTTTTTATAAATTATGAATCACCGTCACAAAACGAATCCAATAAAAATTGTCTCATCAAAAACGGAGTTCAAAAACGTAAATACGTAATCCTAAGGTTTCCGGTTTAGTCGTAAAAGATGCCAAATTATGCACGTAAGCCCAAATTTAAATCCGTAAATTGTGAGTTCGTCAACCAACACAAAAATAAGTTTCAAAATATTATACGAGAAAATATTTCACTACCTGAGAATGTTAGATTTGTCACAAAACCCATATCTTTCATGTCAAACTTTGATTTCAACATGTCTTTAGTAGACTTGATCATCTTGTCGTTACTGCCAACGATAAGCATATCTTCGACATAAAGACACAAGATTACATATCCACTATTTGTGTCTTTGACATAAACACACTTGTCGCATTCATTAATTTTGAATCCACCCTCTAGCATGGCGTGATCAAACTTCTGATGCCATTGTTTTGGAGCTTGCTTTAAGCCATACAATGACTTAACAAGCTGAAGGTCTACGTGATCTTTGGCCTATCGTACATGATTGATTAGATGGATTTGATAGAGGGATTGATTGATAAAATATAAAAGAGATGAGAAGGGAGATGAGGGAGTAGAGAGAGAAAGGAGAGAAAAGAGAAGACTAGAGAGAGAAAGTAAAGATTGATTATGAAATATGAAAATGACCAACCCCTCCTAACATGCTAGGAGGGGTATATATAGCCCACCCTACATGTGGGCTATAAGGACTATACGTTTACTAAGTAGATCACGAGCCCATTACATAATTATCGTTGGAGCGACCGATCCTTCATAAATACGTAAAAACGTATTTCCAACAATCTCCCCCTAAGAGAGGTCGCTCCAAGTTACAAAGTTCTAAATATTCTATATCTCGTGATCTATGCTAACTAAGATGTGACCGAGACTTTATTGGGAAAAACGTATTTCCAACAATCTCCCCCTAAGGGAGGTCACATCTTTTTACAAAATCTTAAACCTAGCATCTATGCTTGAGTCTTCGATCTTGTTCTTGTGAATATGCTTGATGTGATCTTTGACTTTAGTCTTGAGCATGTTTCCTTGCCTTGACCTTGTGCATTCTTCACTTGTGATATTTGCCTCTTCGTGACTTCATGTTCCACATACTTATACTTTTAAATTCTTGAAAGCTTCAGAGTTTGATACAGCAGAAGACTTGACCTTCAGGCTTTATTGAATTTGTTGAAGTACTAATTGTATGTAGTATAAGCATGTGGTGACGACTTCTTCTGGATTGTACACCGCAATGCCACCTTCTTGTTACGCTGCATAAGACAGTTAGCAACAAACAATATACACGGATGAAATGGCCTTGAACATTTCATTCTAATTCGGTAGCATTTTACCTCCGGTCGGTGAAGACCGTTGGACGATATTAAATATCGTACTTGTGGCAGGTAGTTTCAATAAAGAACCTCCTTGACAAGATTTCGCGGGTAAACCCGTTCTCTTTACTCGACCGTCCAAAGCTGACTGCGAACGTAAAGAGTGAATCATTTGGATAATCTTATCCGCATGATTTGAAGCTGTCAATTCATGTTCCTGGAACAAGTGAAGTTCAATTAAGAACCGCACCGTCGTTGCTTTCCAGTTGTCACTAGCTTGATTCATATAGAATCTTGCAAGTTACCTACCAAGTGCTGTTTGATGTTAACACTAGAAGGATTTCCATTCGTCACTGTAAATACTTAATAGTATTACTCTGAATGTTCTGGCAAGATCACTAAGATATTGCGTAGAGGCCTGGAACGTGTTTAAATTCATTTAAGAATTAAACCACTGTTGCTTTCCAGTTATCACAAGTTTGATTCATAAAGAATCGCACAAGTCACCTACCATGAGCTTTTTGATATTTGCTCAAGAAGGATTTCCATCTTCATTGTAAATACTTTCGTATTACTCGGATGTTCAGGCAAGATCATGAAGATTTTGCGTAGGACTCTTAAGATCTTTCTTACTTTTCACAGTGTGTGAAGAAGCAAGGAATTATGAAAGTGTGTCCTAATGAGATATATGATGATCTCAAATGGCTCTAGACTCGATCGTGCATTTTGGATTTTAGTGATCGGAGGCTGGAGAGGAGTGCCACCTTTTCAATACCAATTTATTCGGAGTGAATAAATCAATAGATAATGCGTTGTCTCCATGTGATTAAAACAAATATCTTTTGAGAGATATCTGAGTTAGCTGGGATGGGTTGTGCAATGCATCACTGGGTCCATGATGTTTGTCTTCAATATTAAGAATCATTAAACAATGATCTTAATAGCATATGAATTGACCCGTTTTCTGCCTAAGGTTGTAAGGAGGGCTTCTTTCTTTACACCCTTTATCATTACAATTCTTTTTCATTCTTCAACCCCTTCAATGCTTACCAATACGTCATAACTAGCACCTTGTTGTGATTGTTCCAGTGCTAACTTAAGTACTTGGTCGGCATTTAGCTACGTTCACAATCTTTCTCCATCTTTCCTAAGGACTACTATTTCTAGCTATGGAATATCATTGGGAAGATTCCTCCGGTTCTAGAGAAATCATTGGACTTTAACCTATCCTACCATCCTTATGTCACCACAATCTTCACCGTCGTGAATAGAGATGTTTTGGGTAAGTGTATGTCACCATGAAATCCATTTTGAAGTGCAAATCCATTTTGCTCCCCCTTAACATATGCTACGATATCCGAAAACATTTCACACATGTCGGGATGAGCTAACACGTTAAGTCAAAGCATTTGTGATTAATCATTTCCCATATTAAATCACATTTTCTCCCCCATATTAAAAATATTAACCCAATCGATGTTTTTAATATCAATTGATTTAATAGCATTTTAAGAAAATTTGGGAAGAAAAATGCAAAGCCAATTATCTTCATGAGTTACACAAGCTCCCCCTCAAATTAATGAGGGTGTACTTGAAAACGTAAATAAAATACCTTTTAAACACAAGTGTAAGGTTTTTATCTCGTGCAAAGATCATATATGATAATGAATTCACAATATTAGCAATTTACGAGGTTGGACCTGAATGATGGAGAACATCATATGAAAGAAGCACATGGTTCTTGTTCACGAATGTTGGTCTTCCTCGTAACTTCTGAAGTTATCTCTTGACTCCATGTGTATGATTGATATCGTTGTCTTAACACCAATATGTGAACTTGGCACTCTCGGCATCAAGGATTCTGAATGCTGGACAATTGCTCCCCCTCAATTGTTGACCCGTGTTCTATTGAAAGAGCTATAGTCACCGTTTGAGTAGTCACATCGTCGAGTATGTAGATATCAATTGTAAGTTGCTACGGTTGGTGGAGATGATAACTTCGGATTCTGAAGTCAAAGCTTTCCGGTAAAATGCTTGACTTCAAAGTGAAAAACGGGTTACTATCGGAAATAATAGCAAACCATAATGGAGCATGTTTAAAATTTTTAAACTTCTGCTCGAACTTTATTTACAATCCCGTGTCATTATTGAATGACATTTCTAGGTTCGTAAATATTATCGATTCCAGAAGACATGCTCTTTTTATCAAAACATTTTTGAACACACAATTTTGAAAGATTTAGAAAAACCTTTTGAGAGATTCTTGAAAAATTGTGTTCAAAGTTTTGAAAACCAATTACTTGAGCTTAAGATTTGGAATATCTTAGGAAAGCTCAAGTCCGAGAAGTTGTAAGCTTCTCGTTGTAAGGATAAGTTACCATCGGCGATAACCTTTCCTTTTATCTGAAGAAAGAGTCCTAAGCTGACATTTACTTAGAAGTCGTTTTCATGAGCTTGAAAACTTTGACTGTTTTAACGGAAAGCTCATGACCGAGAAAAGTTAATTTCTCGTTATGAGGAAAAGTTCTCTTATTTAAAAGATACACTTTCCTTTATGAGCTTAAAACTTTGAATGTTTTAATACAAGCTCATGACCAAGAAAGATGAATTTCTCGTTACGAGGATAAGTTATCATAAAAGATAATCTTTCCTTTATTTTAAGTTCGAGTTACAGTCTGACATTTAACTGTAAGTCATTGTGCATGAGCTTAAAAACTTGGAATGTTTTTTGATATAAGCTCATGCCCGAGAAAAATTAATTTCTCGTTGTTAGGATAAGTTTAGCATCGGCGATAAACTTTCCTTTCTTTGAAGATCGAGTTATAGTCTGTGAGGTGACTATAAGTCCTTGTAAGCTTAGCCATGAATCCCCTGAGACACTTGTTTCTCCGATATCTGCTTCTTCAGCAACCAAACTCTAAGAGTGTCCTTAGTTGAACGGTATACAACGATTGGACCGCTTCGTTCTTTTGGAACATCAACTTTGGTACCTGCATTCTCATTAGGAGTTTGTATACTTTTGCATGGGTTAGAGATATCTATTTTTGAAGCACGTGGGGGTTCACGGTTTTCTTTTCTTGTGTCAGAGGTGGCCTGAGGGGATGATTCACTTGTCTTAGTTGGCAAACGTTTCCTTTTATAGAAAACCTTAAGTTCAGGCTTAAGTGATGTATCATCCTTTGGAATTTCCTCCCTAGTAGTCTTCGTAGAATCAGAGACTATCCTAGTTAAAGGGCACTCGTTTCCTACAAGAGTGAAAGTTCTACCAGTGGGGTGCCACATTTTGCCAACGGGTTTGATTTTAGCTACCCACTGGGATTTAAGTCTAGCACGGGAGTTCACCTCATTAAGCAATTTTTTGATACAAGAGTCATGATTTGCCGTAAAGACACATTTTCTACATGTTTTACAAGTAGCATATTTAATGTCCGAGTTATTCCTAGATGATTGATCGATGCTCCTAGGAGACGTCATGCTACGGTTAGCAGTGTTGGGTAATCTAGAAGGCATCTGACTAGGTTGGACATTGCTATCTCTTACATGTGTCTTTTGAATAGCTTCCCTTTGACCAAAATCATGGCGCACATCAGTTGAACTAGTTCTAGACGTCTTCATTGAACTATTCTTAGAGAAACTAGGGGCAATCATGTGATGAGGTCTTGCTAAAACTGATTTAGTCACATTAGGCCTAGTTGGTGGAGTGACTGTTCTAGAAATATGTCCCAAATCAACTTGGGAGGCAAACCGCGGTCTCGAGGATTGTGGTCGCTCGGATCTAAATGCAGTAGGTTGTCTGACAATCGGTTGTCTGACGAACTGATTTGTAGGCGGTTTCCCCAAGATTGATGGTTTTTCAAGCTTAGTGTCCACACTAGGTCCTCTATTTTTCCTTAACTCGTTTTTCAACGCAGCTATAGGAAACACCTTTTCCTGAACTTGGGCTTTTAACGTTTCATTTTCTTTGAGCAATCTATCTTGGGATGCCAATTTAGACTCTAGAAACTGAATTTGTTTCAAAAGATTATCCTTTTCAGCTTTAGAATCTAAAACTTTTTGATCCAATTTTCTTTCAAGAACAACGTTTGACTTTTCAAGTTTTTCAAATTATGTTTCAAATTTGTCCGTTTTCTTAGAAAATTCAAGTTTGGCATCCTCAAGATCTTTTGATTGTTGAGCTACAATCGTTTCGAGCTCTCTAATCTTGGAATCAGAAGCAGTCAATGAAGCAGTTATAAGACAATTATCATGATGTTTAGCATTTTGAACACTTTCTCCCCCATTATGACTCACATCGGATGAATCAGAAGTGGTATTTCTATCACTCTTTTCCATCCGATGTTTGTCATAATTAGGTTCAGAATGCTCAATATGCGGCATGGCATCAGCATATACATCATAAACAACATTACATTGTACCATGTTTGCCGGCTCTTCGTCATAAACGGGTAAGGTGTCATCAAGAGAGATCTCGTGAACATTCCCTGACGTGCCACTGATATCATGTTGTTCTCCTGATTCCGTGCTCTTGCCATCGTTATGCTCCAAGTTGTCAACCATATGACCATTCTCCTCTTACATCTGCGTCATTGATTCTTGTACTCCATTATCATACGCTTGCTGAAGTCGTGATCTTT
This sequence comes from Glebionis coronaria, assembly GCA_025667525.1. Taxonomy (NCBI): domain Eukaryota; kingdom Viridiplantae; phylum Streptophyta; class Magnoliopsida; order Asterales; family Asteraceae; genus Glebionis; species Glebionis coronaria. Next base: position 85,447,886 of record CM046875.1, on the reverse strand, counting down.
GATAAAGCGAAGATGAGACCGATGTCATGAGTTTCAATATTGTATCACGGAAAACTCGAAGCTCGGTATGTGTATCTCGAAGAAATGACTAGCAAATCACTGAACTTTCAGACTTGATGATGTTAAATTGGAGAAAAGGCGTGAGTTGTGTCACAAGAGTCTGATATGCACGTGCCGATGCAGAGTGATTAAAGTTTTCATGGTTGAGTTGCTCGGCGAGTTGGGTCAAAGTGGTGTATATTGAGTCGATGAATATATGACGATCTTGTCCAAAGATGGTCACAAATTCGCTCCCTCCTTGAAGCCGTGAAAGAGTAACTAGATGATATTGAAGCATTTGAAATAAATTTATACCACTTTCTCTAGCTTTGTCTTGCATTCGATGCAAGTCTCCCTCTTTAAGTGTCGAATTTAACGATTCCATTGAAAATTGAGGAAAAATGATGTGGATGTTGTTGTTTTCAGGATTTTACAATTCGACTCGGCTCAAAAGTTGTTGTCGGCTCAAACGATTATGAATTAAACCCGATCAAAAATCCGTAGTTGCTAAAAATAAATCCCGTCACGTTGACTCGTCACTTTGTCGTCAATCGGGCCACAATAACTTTTAACCCGTCAAAATATTTTTTCACGTTAATACTTTTAAAATACCCGCCTCAACACGATTTGCCAAAAATTAATAAACAAAATATACTAAACTAAAAATATAAAAGTGACAAAAAAAACAAAAATTAATTTAACTAACTAAAAAATAATAAAAAATTAACTTTTAAAATTCTAAAAATAAAAGGTTAACTAAAACATGTACTAAACAAAAAAAAGGAACTTTCTAAAATAATAAAAAAATGAAAAAAATAAAAAGATCTTAAAAAGCTGAATACAAACACGTGTATCCACACACGCTCAACAAGAGCTTTGTTTCCTCCGCCTCACAATAATCTATCTCTCCCTATCTCAGTTTATCTTTATCTCTCTCTCCCAAAATCACTGATCACAACCTAATCTATTCTCTCTCACGTCTCAAAACAAAATACTGATCTTTGTCAAACACAGGTAAACAAAAATCACACAATAACTTTCTCCAAATCACATCAATCAAATAATCATATTAATCTGTTCTCAAACCCACGAAATAAATTCAACCAATTCAATCTATACCCAAAAGTTTACTGAATATGACGAGAGAAGAAGAAAAGGACTTCAAGATCCGTTGATTGGGTCTCGGGTAAGTATTGTGTATCGTCTAATCATAGTTTTTCTCTCATCTGTCGAGTCTTTCTTGTCAGTCTTGGGTTGAGTTTGTAGATCGATGAAGGTTTGGACTGAAACTGAGATCGAGAGTCTAATGATTTTGGTTTGTTGGAGTCTTTTTGGTTTTTGAGTTCAAATTGATGTTGGGTCGAGGGTCAAAGTGATTTTGAGTCAGTTTTGTTGTGGGTTTTTGTTAAAATAGAAAGTGTGATCTAGTCAAAAGGTTTTCGAGTTTGTGTTGGGTATGGTGTGATTCAGAGAGGGGTGTCGAGGGTTGTGGGGGGAGGATAGGGTCAGTTGGGGTTGGTTGGTTTGACCGAGAGAGGTGAGGGTGAGGGGTGTGAGGTTGTTTGGGTCGATGTGGTGTCCGAGAGAGTGAGGGTGTGAGTTCGAGGGTGTTGTTCGAGGGTGTGAGGGAGATGTAGTTGGTTTGAGTTGAGTATTGAGGGAGTCGAGGGTGGGGTCGAGTCGAGAGTTCGAGAATGGGTTTGGTTCGAGAATGAGTTTTGTCTTGAGTTGTTTTTTTTTTAAAAAATAAGAGTCTACGTGAGTCTGTGTTTTGGTTCTCGAGTGGTTGTGTGTTTGCGTTGAGTGTCTGGTTGGTCGAGGGGGGGAGTCCAGTAACCCGTTATATTTGAATCTTGTTCATTCGGAAGAATGTTCATTCGGAAGAATGTTCATTCGGAAGAATGTTCATTTGGAAGAATGTTCATTCGGAAGAATGTTAATTCGAAAGAATGTTCATTCGAAAGATTTCGTTCATTCGGAAGATTTCGTTCATTCGGAAGATTTCGTTCATTCGGAAGATTTCGTTCATTCGGAAGATTTCGTTCATTCGGAAGATTTTGTTCGTCTGGAACTTTTGTTCGTCCGGAACTTTCGTTCATCCGGAACTTTCGTTCGTCCGGAACTTTTGTTCGTCCGGAACTTTTGTTCGTCCGGAACTTTTGTTCGTCCGGAACTTTAAGAATGGAAGAACAGTTTTGTTGGGACAGATTTGGACAGAAAGATGATGAATGTTGATAACCAAGATACTTTTGACAGTTTTGACCAAAAAGGAAAAACAGAAAACTGATAAAAATTGAGAAACTGATTATATAAAAAATTTTATAAAAACTGATTATATAAAAAATAAAAAGGTTATATAAAACTGATAAACGACAACTCAGATATGATAAAAAGGTTATATAAAAAATTATAAAAAAAAATTATATAAAAAACTGATTATAAAAAACTGATAAAAGAAAAACTAATAATAAAAAATTAAAATGGAAACTGATTATAAAAAAATGATTTTTGAATAAAAATTTGTGATTTTTATATAAAATAAGTAAATCAAAGATTTAATTATGATTTAAATCATAAAAACACAAACTTTTTATAAAAAGTACAAACTTTTTTAATATTTAAGCGTGATTAAATCAAAACCCATCAAAATCAAACAAAAGAAAAACAAGAATAAACCAATCTAACCATGCTCTTGATACCAATTGAAGGTCTACGTGATCTTTGGCCTATCCTACATGATTGATTAGATGGATTTGATAGAGGGATTGATTGATAAAATATAAAAGAGATGAGAAGGGAGATGAGGGAGTAGAGAGAGAAAGGAGAGAAAAGAGAAGACTAGAGAGAGAAAGTAAAGATTGATTATGAAATATGAAAATGACCAACCCCTCCTAACATGCTAGGAGGGGTATATATAGCCCACCCTACATGTGGGCTATAAGGACTATACGTTTACTAAGTAGATCACGAGCCCATTACATAATTATCGTTGGAGCGACCGATCCTTCATAAATACGTAAAAACGTATTTCCAACAATTTAGAAAAGCCGTTTTCACATCCATTTGGTGAACTTCTAAATTTCTTAATGCGGCAATAGCAAGAATCATCCTAATAGAAGTTATTCGCGTAACAGGCGAATAAGTATCAAAGTAATCTAGACCTTCGCGTTGTCTAAAACCTTTGATCACCAATCTTGCTTTGTACTTATCAATGGTGCCATCAGCTTTCATCTTCTTCTTGAAGATCCATTAATAGGCTAGTGGTTTACAACCAGGAGGTAAATCCACGAGCTCCCAAGTATGATTTTGTAAAATAGACTCTATTTCACTATTAATCGCTTCTTTCCATCGAGGCCCTTCCGAGGAATTAACATCTTCTTGATAAGAAGTGGGTTCATTTTCTACCATAAAAGAGACAAAATCGGGTCCAAATGATTTCTCGGTTCTCGTCCGTTTGCTTCTTCTAGGTTCAACCTCTTCTTCCTCGGGTTGATCTTGTCTCTCATCTTGGAGATCATTATCATCGCGTTGTCTCTTATCTTGGACAACTGCATCATCTATTCTAGATGTGCTTCCATTTTCCTTCTTTAAACAAGGAAATATGTTTTCAAAGAAGGACGCATTCCTTGATTCCATAACTGTGTTCTTGTGTATAGCTTGATTTTTCGAATCATGTACAATGAAAAAATACGCACTACTATTCTTAGCATATCCAATAAATATACAATCCACAGATTTAGGTCCAAACGTTTGGGTGTTAGGTGTCGGCACAGCTACCTTGGCTAGACACCCCCACACTCGTAAGTACTGGTATGATGGTTTTCTTCCCATCCACAGTTCATATGGGGTTTCCTCTTTATCCTTACGAGGTATCTTGTTTAAAAGATAAGTAGCCGTTAGAATGGCTTCCCCCCACATGTCCCGGCTCAAACCAGAACTTAACAACATGGCATTAACCATCTCTTTCAAGGTACGGTTCTTTCTTTCGGCAATACCGTTTTGCTGAGGTGAATAAGGAGCAGTAAACTCATGTCTAATTCCATGTTTCGCACATAGATCAGCAAAAGGAGACACATATTCACCTCCTCTATCACTTCGTACAACCTTGATTTTCCTATCAAGTTGATTCTCAACTTCGGTTTTGTATAGAACAAACTTGTCTATAGCTTCATCTTTACTTTTCAACAAGTAAACGTAGCAGTACTTTGTGCAATCATCAATAAACGTGATGAAGTACTTATTGCCACCTTTTGTGGGTAGTGATTTCAAATCACATATGTCTGTGTGTATCATATCAAGTGGTTCGGTTTTTCGTTCAACCGATTTGAAAGATGATCTTGTAAGTTTGGCTTCGACACAAGTTTCACACTTATAATTTGAATCAATATGAAAATTTGGTATGCCATTAAATTTAATCAAACGACGCATTGAATTAAAATTAACATATCCAAGACGGCCATGCCACACATTAGAAGACTCAATCAAGTAAGCAGAAGAATTCGTTTTATTGATATCATTCTTAACAACTATTACATTGAGCTTAAACATACCATTCAGGGCATACCCCTTACCAACATACATTTGATTCTTAGAAAGTACAACTTTATCAGACTAAAAAACAAGACGAAAACCAAACTTATTCAAAAGCCATCCGGACACAAGATTCTTACGAATCTCCAGAACATACAAGACATTAGTCAACTTGAGCTCTTTCTCGGATGTCATCTTCAAAATAACATCTCCTTCGCCCTTGATATCAGCAGTTGCAGAGTTGCCCATGTACAGCTTCTCTCCATTGTCAACCGCTCTGAAAGAGTGAAACATACTCTTGTCAGCACACACATGACGGGTTGCCCCATTATCAACCCACCAATCATTATTATTAGAACCTACCAGGTTAACTTAAGAGATCATGGTAACGACATTAGACACCATAACAATCATGTCCACATTATCATTCACCATATTAGCCTCGCGTAGAGTCACCCGCTTTGGCGCTTTGCAATTAGCAGCACGATGACCTGGCTTGTCACAGTTGAAGCAATTTCCTTGGAACTTCTGCTTCACAATTCCATCCTTAGGAGCAAGGTACTCAGACTTCCCTTTGCTCTTCTTGTCATTCTTCCCTTTTCCAAAGCTCTTGCCTTTAGACTTTGAAGAAGACGAACCATGCTCAACCATATTTGCCTTGGCAGAATCAGGTGTATAAGTGTTTTTCTGAGCCAGCTTGTTTTCCTCTTCAATACGAAGACGAACAACCAAGTCTTCAACAGTCATCTCCTTTCGCTTATTCTTCAAGTAGTTTTTAAATTCTACCCAGCTTGGAGGTAACTTTTCAATGATAGCAGCAACTTGAAAAGTTTCACTCAAAGTCATACCCTCAGCATGAATGTCGTGTAGCAAAACCTGCAGATCTTGAACCTGAGTTATCACACTCTTTGAATCAACCATCTTGTAATCCAAAAAGCGAGCTACCACGAACTTCTTTGTACCAGCATCCTCAGTTTTGTACTTGCGTTCCAACGACTCCCATAATTCTTTGGCAGTCTTAGTCTTGCAGTACACATTGTACAAAGAGTCCACCAAACCATTCAGAATATAGTTGTGACACAAGAAGTCTGAATGTTTCCATGCTTCAACAGCTTGCACGGCTTGTTGATTTTCGGGTACACCTTCTTTAGGAGGTTCCACCTAAGGTACAGTCTCCTTTAAGAACTTCGCAAGGTTCAAAGTAGTGAGATAGAAGAACATCTTCTGCTGCCCCCTCTTAAAATTATGTCCATTGAATTTTTCTGGTTTTTCAGCATGATTAGCAATTGTGTGGGTAACTGGCGTAGCAGTTACTTTCACAGTAGTAGTTGCAGGAATTTCAGGAGTGCTAGTAGACATTCTGAAAGATCAAACAAGATCAAAACACAAACAGTTAGACAACTGTTATAAATCTGTATATAAGAAATTCAATCGTGATCTCTATATACTTATAGTAGATCTGCTTCAAAGAAACTCAATCTTGGTTTCAATGAATCAGATGCAATTATTAAAAATATCAGTTTAACAGAAACACAATCTTGGTTTCAATAAACTGATTAGAACAACTGCTAAAAAAAACCGTTAACTGTTAATAAAAATCTGTAAATTAAAACTGATTTCCAGTGAAACTCAATCCTGGTTTCGGCAGAAACCGTTTATAATTAAATCTGATAAAATTATTAATCCGATTTTAATAAAAGTTTTAATTCTGTTAAACAGAATATGTTTTAAGATTGTCGGAAACGGTGTACACTTTTATTAAAAACAGATTACAAGTAATAAAACCAACAGAATATAAAGACAAAAAATAATAACAGTAATCAAGAAAGCAGTAAAACTAAGACGAGGCACGTGTTTAACATGCTTCCCTTAAAACAGATTCGCCGTCTGTTTCCCAGGGTACAACGTCCAAATTTGTTGTACAGCCGGACTAAACAAACTTGCCTGAAAGATCACGGAAGCCTTGCGTGTTTCTGATCGACGAGCTGCTGGAAAACGAACTGGTAATGGAGTAAATAAAAAGCTGCGTTTTTCTCATGATCAAAACTGAATGAGAATGGTTTATTTTATAGATATTTCATGTCTTGGTCATCAAGACAGAATATATGCTTCTAAAATAATCAGACACACAAATCTGTTAAAAATAAACATGATTTGCATATATTTCACAAACACAGGAAAATTCTGTCTATATCTATTCCTTAAATAGATGTACAGAATTTTCTGGAAACAAAAATCGAATTTGCAGCAAAAAAGATACCGAAATCTGCCCGCACCCAAGCGAGTTTTTGGAGCTGCATTCGTGTCCGCAGTTCGCGCACTCGTGCACAAGTTCAGTAGCTTCGAACCCGTTTTTGGCCTAGAAATCCCACTTTCTGCACCCCCCTGCGCGCGCGTAGGCGTGGGAGTAAAAACCCACAAATGAATATTGTAGGGTAGAAACTAGGATTTCCTTATAAACATGTTTTCACTTCATGTTTCAAGCGATGTGGCACAAATATTTTTCCAAATATTGTGTTTTACGTTGACTCACTTTGAGACACGATATCTCATTCATATTAACTCCATATTGGACATACTTTAGCTCGTTGCGAAGCTCTCTTCGAGGAGAACGCAAGGCTACTAAGTAATACGAATATATATAACATATACATATATAAAATTATGTCCAAAGTATTGCAAAAACCATATTTTGCAAAACATTTTCCAACAAACGTAAACATGTACTATTGTCCTTTGCTAAAATATAAACAGATACAAACTGTGTACATGGGAACCTTGCGATGTGTAGATTCTATCTTTCTGCATTTGATTTACAAAACTATTGTTTGGATGCATAGCCTACCAATATAATCCATGGTAGCTATACCACAAGCACACTATAAACATATAGCACTAATTAAATTGACTTTAAATTCAAAGTTGAGAACCCCTATCAGCATTCGAACAGTAACTATATAGAAGTATCTTGATCAAAGTACTTAGTTTTGGTGCATCAAATACATTTAGAGGAGTATAAGGGGTGTTCCGGATTGCGTTTGAAACTAGATTATCTAGATATTTCATTTTTAAAATAGAGATAAGCTAAAATAAAATCATTGTTTGGATAATAAAAGGGAAAAAGTGATTATTTGCGTTTAGAAACTTCTAAAATAGAGTTTTGAAAAAGTAGGTGACAAGTTACTTATTTCATTTTCAAAATGGATAAAAAGCTAAGCTTAGTTTATTATAATCATTTTACTTATTAACTAAACAAATAATCTGATTTACTAAACACTAAAAAAATTGATAATCTGATTATTATGATTTCAAACAAAATAATCAAATCCAAATATAATTTCTCAAAACTACGTCTTCTAATCATTAATTATCCGATTATTCATTTTCGAAACGCATATCTATTTTCAATAATCAATCCTAAACACCCTTAAGTCACTCGGTAAGCGTGCATGTGACTCAAATTTTATCTTAAAGGGTATTTAAATTATATGATAGTGACTCCATAAGATAAGGAGTATAAAAGGTTGTTTGATAAAAAATATGATTTAACATTGAATGAATCAAAGCAGCTGAATCATTCCAAAATATTGAATGAATCTCAATCTGAGTGAAATGATCGTTTGATCGTCGTTCTGAATGATTAATATGTGTTACCTAAAATTACCAATTTAACCTGCTAACTGATTTTATACTAGCCAGATCAATAATTTAATAAAAAAATTATTATTAAGTTAAATTCAAATATGATATAAAAATTTACGAGGCCGTTGCGAACCTTTTAGAACTTTGATTGAACCTGAGCACTATACGCCATCAAATGATAAAATAAACAACAATATATAAATATTTTAATCAAAAGATCATAAAACATTACTGTATAATTTTTAAAATTAATGTAAAATATAATATAAAAAACGTGAGATAATAACTTATTTTTTAATCTTTCATCCATGTAATTTATTCATAAATAAATGATTAAATACATACAATGTTAACTATTGAACTCATATGCTTTTTGTTGAAAAATAAGAATAGAATCTAAGGATGGCATTAACGTCACTTTTGTAGTGCTGAACGATTTTGAATCTATTTCACGCTGACCAACTCAATACTTGGTGAATCATTAAGAGAGTGAGTTTCTATTATCAAACAATAACTCTGACGATTTAGAAGAAGGCCTATTGAGAAGCAATCAAACACTCCCTTAGTTTTCCCTTAGTTTTATAGTTAAGACAAATGTACTTTTCTTATGGTCGTTTGCCTTTTACTTTTAGATTTAAGTTCATTTGGATACCTTACTTTTCCTTGGATATGAGAGGACTCGTCCCCACTATCCATCTTATTTTAATCCAATGGATATGATTAAACACAAAATATATTTTCACCCTCTTTTTTCAAATATTAATATCTCTTAAACCGTTAATCGTTATACGAAAAAAACATACCGTTACGAAGAGCATTTAATTAGCTTTCTATAGATATGCTATATGACACACTTTCGACAAATTTTTTTTTCTATTTTTTTCACGTTTTCGAAAATTCTCATATATGATACTAATATCATATATGATGTAACACCAGTATCATATATGATATGACCTATCATATATGATAAAAACAAAACTCATATATGATTTAACACTGTTATCATATATGATGAAACAGTTTTATCATATATGATATTTCACGTAAATTTTAATAAGAAGAAAAAAAGCGAATTTTTTTTCTTCAAAAGTATATCATATTGCATATTGGTAGAACGATAATTAAACGCTCGTCGCGATGGTATAATTATTTTCATTTAATACTTAACGGTTTAATAAATAATTAAATTATAAAAAATAGGTGAAAAATAAAATATATTTAATCTTATCTATTAGATGAAAATCAGATGGATGGTGGGGATGAGTCCCCTCATATCCAATAAAAAATATGGTATCCAAAATAACTCTTCTCTTAGTTTTAATATAATGTATTTCTAGAAATGTGGTTATACCATGCAATAATTGTAGGGATATGCGATCGTTTAGCCATCGGGAATTAGTGAGCCTATCGGGGGCACACACAAATACACGAAGAGTACGTTTGTTATATATTTAATATATGTAACCCGTTTATATTTATTAAATATATAATATGTTTCATGATAATTATTTAAATGATCATTAGTTTAACCGCTAGACGTTATAAACTAATTAATTAAATGTTAAATAAACAAGAGAAGGACTTATTTGTCGAAAACCAAATCTATTAACCTCGTCCTGAAGGTCTACGAGATTAATGGCCTATTCTATATCATGGATTTGATGGATTTGGATGGTTGATTGATTGATAAATAAAGAAGATATGAAGGAATGAGATGAGGGATTAGAGAGAGAAAGGAGAGAAGGGAGAGAGTTTAGAGAGAGAAAGTGAAAGTGAAATTATGAATGAGTGAAAATGATAATCAACAACCCCTCCTAACATGCTAGGAGGGGATATATATAGCCCACCCTACATGTGGGCTATATGGACTATACATAAAGTAAATAGATCCCGAGCCCATTACATAATTATCGTTGGAGCGACCGATCCTTCATAAATACGTAAAAATGTATTTCTAACAATCTCCCCCTAAGGGAGGTCGCTCCAAGAAACAAAGTTCTAAATAGTCTATAACTCGTGATCTATGCTAACCAAGATGTGACCGAGACTTTATTGGAAAAAAGTATTTCCAACAATCTCCCCCTAAGGGAGGTCACATCTTTTTACAAAATCTTAAACCTAGCATCTATGCTTGAGTCTTCGATCTTGTTCTTGTGAATATGCTTGATGTGATCTTTGACTTTAGTCTTGAGCATGTTTCCTTGCCTTGACCTTGTGCATTCTTCACTTGTGATATTTGCCTCTTCGTGACTTCATGTTCCACATACTTATACTTTTAAATTCTTGAAAGCTTCAGAGTTTGATACAGCGGAAGACTTGACCTTCAGGTTTTCTTGAATTTGTTGAAGTACTAATTGTATGTAGTATAAGCATGTGGTGACGACTTCTTCTGGATTGTACACCGCAATGCCACCTTCTTGTTACGCTGCATAAGACAGTTAGCAACAAACAATATACACGGATGAAATGGCTTTGAACATTTCATTCTAATTCGGTAGCAATTTACCTCCGGTCGGTGAAGACCGTTGGACGATATTAAATATCGTACTTGTGGCAGGTAGTTTCAATAAAGAACCTCCTTGACAAGATTTCGCGGGTAAACCCGTTCTCTTTACTCGACCGTCCAAAGCTAACTGCGAACGTAAAGAGTGAATCATTTGGATAATATTATCCGCATGATTTGAAGCCGTCAATTCATGTTCCTGGAACAAGTGAAGTTCAATTAAGAACCGCACCATCGTTGCTTTCCAGTTGTCACTAGCTTGATTCATATAGAATCTTGCAAGTTACCTACCAAGTGCTGTTTGATGTTAACACTAGAAGGATTTCCACTCGTCACTGTGATCAATAAAGAGTCACTCTGAGTGTTCTGGCAAGATCATATGATAATGCGTAGAGGCCTGGAACGAGTTTAAATTCATTTAAGAATTAAACCACTGTTGCTTTCCAGTTATCACAAGTTTGATTCATAAAGAATCGCACAAGTCACCTACCATGAGCTTTTTGATATTCGCTCAAGAAGGATTTCCATCTTCATTGTAAATACTTTCGTATTACTCGGATGTTCAGGCAAGATCATGAAGATTTTGCGTAGGACTCTTAAGAACTTTCTTACTTTTCACAGTATGTGAAGAAGCAAGGAAATATGAAAGTGTGTCCTAATGAGATATTTGATGATCTCAAATGGCTCTAGACTCGATCGTGCATTTTGGATTTTTTAGTGATCGGAGGCTGGAGAGGAGTGCCACCTTTTCAATACCAGTCTATTCGGAGTGAATAAACCAATAGATAACGTGTTGATCTCCGTGTGATTAAAACAAATACCTTTTGAGAGATATTTGAGTTAGCTGGGAAGGGTTGTGCATTGCATCACTGGGTCCATGATGTCTTTCTTCAATATCGAGAATCATTAACAAAAATGACCTCAATAGCATATGTATTGACCCGGTTTCTGCCTAAAGTTGTAAGGAGGGCTTCTTTCTTTACACCCTTTATCTTTACAATTCTTTTTCATTCTTCAACCCCTTCAATGCTTACCAATACGTCATAACTAGCACCTTGTTGTGATTGTTCCAGTGCTAACTTAAGTACTTGGTCGGCATTCAGCTACGTTCACAATCTTTCTCCATCTTTCCTAAGGACTACTATTTCTAGCTATGGAATGTCCTTGGGAAGATTCCTCCGGTTCTAGAGAAATCATTGTTCTTTAACCTATCCTACCATCCTTATGTCACCACAATCGTCACCGTCGTGAATAGAGATGTTTTTGGGTAAGTGTATGTCACCATGAAATCCACTTTGAAGTGCAAATCCATTTTGCTCCCCCTTAACATATGCTACGATATTCGAAAACATTTTGCACATGTCGGGATGAGCTATCACGTTAAGTCAAACCATTTATGATTGATCATATCCCATATTAAATCACATTTTCTCCCCCATATTAAAAATATTAACCCAATCGATGTTTTTAATATCAATTGATTTAATAGCATTTTAAGAAAATTTGGGAAGAAAAATGCAAGTCCAATTATCTTCATGAATTACACAAGCTCCCCCTCAAATTAATGAGGGTGTGCTGAAACGTAAATTAAATACCTTTTAAACACAAGTGTAAGGTATTTATTACGTGCAAAGATCATATATGATAATGAATTCACAAGATTAGCAATTTACGAGGTTGGACCTGAATGATGGAGAACATCATATGAAAGATTCACATGGTTCTTGTTGACGAATGCTGGTCACCTCGTCACGTCCCCGAGAAAATTAATTCCCGTTGTTGAGTCAAAGCTTTCCGGTGAAATGCTTGACTTGATTATGAAAAGCGGGTTGCTATCTGAAATAATAGCAAACCATTTTGAGCATGTTTTAAAAGTTTGAACTTCTGCTCGAACTTTATTTACAACCCCGTGTCATTATTGAATGACATTTCTAGGTTCGTAAATATTATCGATTCCAGAAGACATGCTCTTTTTATCAAAACATTTTTGAACACACAATTTTGAAAGATTTAGAAAAACCTTTTGAGAAATTCTCGAAAAATTGTGTTCAAAGTTTTGAAAAACAGTTACTTGAGCTTAAGATGTTGAATATCTTAAAAGCGAGCTCAAGTCCGAGAAGTTGTGAACTTCCCGTTGTTAAGGATAAGTTATCATCGGCGATAAACTTTCCTTTTATCTGAAGGACGAGTCCTAAGCTGACATTTACTTAGAAGTCGTTTTTCATGAGCTTGAAAACTTTGACTGTTTTAACGGAAAGCTCATGACCGAGAAAAGTTAATTTCTCGTTACGAGGAAAAGTTCTCTTATTTAAAAGATACACTTTCCTTTCTGAGCTTAAAACTTCGAATGTTTTAATACAAGCTCATGACCGAGAAAGGTGAATTTCTCGTTAAGAGGATAAGTTATCATAAAAGATAATCTTTCCTTTATTTTAAGTTCGAGTTACAGTCTGACATTTAACTGTAAGTCATTGTGCATGAGCTTAAAAAACCTTGAATGTTTTTAATTTTAGCTCATGCCCGAGAAAACTTAATTTCTCGTTGTTAGGATAAGTTTATCATCGGCGATAAACTTTCCTTTCTTTGAAGAGCGAGTTATAGTCTGTGATGTGACTATAAGTCCTAGTGCATGAGCTTAAAAACGTGGAATGTTTTTAACATAAGCTCATGCCCGAGAAAAATGAATTTCTCGTTTTTAGGATAAGTCATCATCGGGATGAACTTTCCTGTCTTTGGAGATCGAGTTACAGTCTGTTATGTGACTGTAAGTCCTTGTAAGCTTTAACCATGAATCCCCTGAGATACTAGTTTCTCTGATATCTGCTTCTTCAGCAACCAAACTCTGAGAGTGTCCTTAGTTGAACGGTATACAACGATTGGACCGCTTCGTTCTTTTGGAACATCAACTTTGGTACCTGCATTCTCATTAGGAGTTTGTATACTTTTGCATGGATTAGCAATATCTATTTTAGAAGCACATAGGGGTTCACGGTTTTCTGTTCTTGTGTCAGAGGTGGCCTGAAGGGATGATTCACTCGTCTTAGTTGGCAAACGTTTCCTTTTATAGAAAATCTTAAGTTCAGGCTTAAGTGATGTATCATCCTTTGCAATTTCCTCCCTAGTAGTCTTCGTAGAATCAGAGATTATCCTAGTTAAAGGGCACTCGTTTCCTACAAGAGTGAAAGATCTACCAGTGGGGCGCCACATTTTACCAACGGGTTTGATTTTAGCGACCCACTGGGATTTAAGTCTAGCACGGGAGTTCACCTCATTAAGTAATTTCTTGATACAGGAGTCATGATTTGCCGTAAAGACACATTTTCTACATGTTTTACAAGTAGCATATTTAATGTCCGAGTAATTCCTAGATGATTGATCGATGCTCCTAGGAGACGTCATGCTACGGTTAGCAGTGTTGGGTAATCTAGAAGGCATCTGACTAGGTTGGACATTGCTATCTCTTACATGTGTCTTTTGAATAGCTTCCCTTTGACCAAAATCATGGCGCACATCAGTTGAACTAGTTCTAGGCGTGTTCATTGAACTATTCTTAGAGAAACTAGGGGAAATCATGTGATGAGGTCTTGCTAAAACTGATTTAGTCACATTAGGCCTAGTTGGTGGAGTGACTGTTCTAGAAGTATGTCCCAAATCAACTTGGGAGGCAAACCGCGGTCTCGAGGATTGTGATCGCTCGGATCTAAATGCAGTAGGTTGTCTGACAATCGGTTGTCTGACGAACTGATTTGTAGGCGGTTTCCCCAAGATTGATGGTTTTTCAAGCTTAGTGTCCACACTAGGTCCTTTACTTTTCCTTAACTCGTTTTTCAAAGCAGCTATAGCAAAAACCTTTTCCTGTACTTGGGCTTTTAAAGTCTCATTCTCTTTAAGCACTCTATCTTGGGATGCCAATTTAGACTCTAATAACTGAATTTGTTTCAAAAGATTATCCTTTTCAGCTTTAGAATTTAGAACAGTTTGATCCAATTTTCTTTCAAGAACAACGTTTGACTTTTCAAGTTTTTCAAAGTATGTTTCAAATTTGTCCGTTTTCTTTGAAAATTCAATTTTGGCATCCTCAAGATCTTTTGATTGCCGAGCTACGATCGTTTCGAGCTCTTTAATCTTGGAATCAGAAGCAGTCAATAAAGCAGTTATAATACAATTATCATGATGTACTATAGCATTCTGAACAATCTCTCCCCCATTATGACTTACATCGGATGAATCAGAAGTGGTATTGCTATCACTCGTTTCCATCCCATGTTTGTCATAATTAGGTTCAGAATGCTCAATATGCGGCATGTCATCAGCATATACATCATAAACGACATTACATTGTACCATGTTTGCAGGCTCTGCGTCATAAATGGGTAAGGTGTCATCAAGAGAAATCTCGTGAACATTCCCTGACGTGCCACTGGTATCATGTTGTCCTCCTGATTCCGTGCTCTTGCCATCGTTAGGCTCCAAGTTGTCAACCGTATGACCATTCTCTTTTTGCATCTGTGTCATTGATTCTTGCACTGCATTATCATATGTTTGCTGAAGTTGTGATCTTTGATAAATCGAAGACGAGACCGATGTCATGAGTTTCAAAATTGTATCACGGAAAGCTCTAAACTCGGTATGTGTATCTCGAAGAAATGATTGGCAAATCACTGAACTTTCAGGCATGATGATATTGAATTGGAAGAAAGGCGTGAGGTGTGTCACAAGAGCCTTATATGCAAGAGTCGATGCAGAGTGATTAAAGTTGTTATGGTTGAGTTGCTCGGCGAGTTGGGTCAAAGTGGTGAAAATTGAGTCGATGAATATATGACGATCTTGTCCAAAGATTGTCACAAATTCGCTCCCTCCTTGAATCCCCGAAAGAGTGACAAGATGAGACTGGAGTATTTGAAAGGAGGTGATGCCACTTTTCTTAACTTCGTTTTGCCAATTATGTGAATTTCCCTCTTTAAGTGTCGAATTAAACGAATCCATTGAAAATCGAGGAAAGATAAAGAAAAATGATGTGGATGTTGTTGTTGTCGGGTTTTTACAATACGACACGTCTCAAAAGATGTTGTCGGCTCAAACGATTATGAATTAAACCCGATCAAAAATCCGTAGTCGCAAACAAAAATTCAAATGTAGCCAATTTTCTCGGTCTCGACAAAAGAATTTTGTTACTTTGACTCAATATTTGTCTTTAAATCTTGTCACCTTTGTCTCGTCACTTTTTCGTTATGTTGTCATTTATAAACCCCGATAATTACCCAACAATAACTTAATATGACGAATTTAAAATTATATATGAAACACAATTTTTAAAAAATCAGCCGTTAAATTTTAATACTCAACAATTGTTATGTTGTCACTTTTTCGTTATGTTGTCACACGCTATAAAAACGTGGCAGTCAATGATTATCCTCTCCAAAGACGTGGCAACCAAAGCATCTAACCCCACAAATTCTTGTTATATCCGCCCCACTATATAATCTATTTCTTTACAGTTTCCACAGTCAAAACAACCATCCACCAAACTTTATCTAAGAATATCCAGATCTCAAATAAACCAACCAACTCTTCAAACAAACGCAGCCACCAATCAAAAACAAAAAAAACGTACGGTTGTAGTAATCATGAAACCCACGAATCCATAAGATGTTTGAAAACAAACTTGAGAGTACAGAATGAAGACAAACAAATCAATCCTTTTGAGCTGCTTTTGACCGAGAACCAGACATGAAGAGGTCTTCAAGATCAATTAAGTTTGGTCTCGGGTAGGTACTTTCTTAACTTGTGCTACGGTGAGAGTGTGTGAGGGGTGTGTACGTGACGAGGGTGGGTCGAGGGTGATGGTGAGTCTGTGTGAGTCGAGGATGAATCGGTGGTGGATGTGTTGAGAGAGGAGTCTGAATGATTGAGTCTTAGTTGGTATGTCGAGGGAGTGTGAGGCTGTTGATATGAGTCGAGTCGGCTGTGAGTCGAGTCAAGTTGACACTGTTTGAGATTAAAAACGAGAGTCTAGATTGGTGGGGTCTGTTATGTGAGTGAGTCGAGTGTTTTTGTCGAGTCCAGTGAGCCGAGGGAGTTTGAGGTGTGAGGGTCGAGAGAATGTGAGGGTGTTTGGTTGTGTTGATGGTGTGTAGGAAGTCTTGGTCTTCGTTGTGGGTAAATTAGTCGAGGGTTGTATCGTGAGGGTGAGAGAGTCCGAGAGTTTGTGAGGTGAGGGGTGCAAGTGAGAGGTGAGTCTGGGAGTCCGAGTCTGGTTGAGAGAGGGAGTCGAGGGAGTCAGTTTGTGTGAGCGTTGAGTGAGTGGTGTTTGTTTGAGTGTTTGGTTTACGTTATGTTTGAATTTGTCTTCATTCGGAAGAGTTCCGAAACGGAACTTTGTTTCGTTCGGAACTTTGTTTCGTTCGGAACTTTGTTTCGTTCGGAACTTTGTTTCGTTCGGAACTTTGTTTCGTTCGGAACTTTGTTTCGTTCGAAACTTTGTTTCGTTCGGAACTTTGTTTCGTTCGGAACAGTTCCGAATCGGAACTTTGTTTCGTTCGGAAATTTGTTTCGAATCGGAACTTTGTTTCGTTCGGAACTTTGTTTCGTTCGGAACTTTGTTTCGTTCGGAACTTTGTTTCGTTCACCCGGAACTTGATGAAGCGGATAGATATATTTGAAAAACAGACCAAATTTATAAAGGACTGATATTTTTGATGAAGCGGACTGATATGATGAAAAACTTGATAACCTTGATGATAAAGGACTGAAGGACTGGTATTGGACAACTGGACAGACACGAAACCCAGATATAATAAAAAATTATATATAAAAACTGGTATATAGAAAATTAAAGTGGCAAATTTGATTAAAAAAAATAAAAAATAAAACAAAATTAAAAGTTCAGTTTAAGGATTTCAAACAAAAAGGCATCAAAATAAAAAGGATTTAATCAAAAAAATACAAAATTAAAAAGAGAAAAACACAAACTTTTATAAAAAACACCAACTTTTTATAAAAACACAAACTTTTTAAGATTTTATAAAGAAATTTTTGATTTTTATATAAAAATTTGTGATTTTTTTTTTATCTAAAAAGTAAGTAAATTTGAAGATTTGATATGATTTAACACATAAAAACACAAACTTTTTATAAAAAATACAAACTTTTTATGATTTAAGCATGATTAAATCAAAACCCACCAAAATCAAAAAGAAATAAAACAAGAATAAACCAAACTAACCATGGCTCTTGATACCAATTGAAGGTCTACGAGATTAATGGCCTATTCTATATCATGGATTTGATGGATTTGGATGGTTGATTGATTGATAAATAAAGAAGATATGAAGGAATGAGATGAGGGATTAGAGAGAGAAAGGAGAGAAGGGAGAGAGTTTAGAGAGAGAAAGTGAATGTGAAATTATGAATGAGTGAAAATGATAATCAACAACCCCTCCTAACATGCTAGGAGGGGATATATATAGCCCACCCTACATGTGGGCTATATGGACTATACATAAAGTAAATAGATCCCGAGCCCATTACATAATTATCGTTGGAGCGACCGATCCTTCATAAATACGTAAAAACGTATTTCTAACACGTCCCTTGATGGCTTGTTCTAAGAAGGTCCTTAGAGAGGTTTATGTGTCGTCTTTTGTAATATAGTGAAATGTGTAAGTAAATTTGATGGACAAGTTTGCTTTGTATTTATTCCCTAAAAGATATGTACATACACACAATCATTAAAATAAAATATATCCGATTGTTTTATCATGTACTAGAGACATTGATATAACTTAAAAGAATAAATTATTTTTTCCTTTGATTCACTTCATTGACAGAATAAATATTCCCCATATTTAGTTTAATATGGACTTCTTTTAAGTGAACAAAACAAATGATATATATATATATATATATATATATATATATATATATATATATATATATATATATATATATATATATATATATATATATATATATATATATATATATATATATATATATATATATATATATATATATATATATATATATCTTACTACATTATAAAGGGTGTATCCCTTTGGTTGAAGTTGAAATGTTGAAAGTTGAAAGTTGAAAGTTGAAATGTGGATCCTACTAAAATGTTGAAAAATATTGATTATTCCTTGCGGCTAGCCCTAATACACACAACATAATTAATTCACACACACACAAACAAACGTTAATCTCTCTCTAAACTCTAATACCCACCATCCAAACCAAAATTTACACACACCAAATCAAAATTAAAACCTAAAAAAATATTCCATACCAAAATAATACAAAATCCCACCGTACAAATAAATACCCATAAAATACATCTCATAACATTTACTTCTACTTCACCACGATATATCGTATCATTAATTTTCTGCCACCAGACAATTCCGCGGCTATGCGCGGGTAATCGTCTAGTATATATATATATATATATATATATATATATATATATATATATATATATATATATATATATATATATATATATATATATATATATATATATATATAATACAAGGACGTACGCCAATTATGTGATTAAGGAAAAAAGGAGCTTACATGGATGCTTGTTTATTAGTTTGTTTTGGCACATAGAAACAATTTAGAACTTGTATACATTAATTACGTATACATGCTTTAGATTGGTGCATGCAACAAGTTGAAGTGTATTCATTGTCCAATCTATTCCTTCATTGTTTAATCGGTTCGAAGGTAATACTATTAAGTAGTCGAACCGGTTTTGAAGCAAGGCACATGAACACTTGTTGTTAGTAATCGTGAAGCAGCCACTAGCATCGTAACGTGCTCATTTGACGTGTGTGTGAGCAAACTATAGAGACGGTAATTTAACCGTTGTTTCAAGATCCAAGATCAAGACCCGTTTAATTGATTTTATCATTTAAACAAAAGGTTAGTATTTTATATGTTTTATTTATGTGTTAATCTTAAATATCAAACTAGATCCATTCCGCTGCGTACTCGTAGTTAAATGGTTAACTAGTTCTAAAATCCTAACAGTGGCATCACGAGTCAAATCGTTTGGTGTTTATGGGTTACACATAGAATAAACACGCTAGATCCGCTTAAATACTCGCTTTATTTTATTTTCTATGGCAATAACATGCATTCTTGCAATAAAAGTTAATCTTGATCTAGATCTAATAAAATTAGGTAGGTTTATTAAATTGTTTAATAAACAAAATTTTATTTTTTATCCGTCAAAGACTTTAGCAATCACATTTGTGATGCATGCTCATCACCAAGTACCTAGCAACTTGGTGAGGGTCTTTGATCCGCAAATTATGGAAGACTCACTTGAGATCTTGGATCTTATATGATTTACTGCTTTCATATAGAGTATGTCTTCTGCTTCTACCCCATTCTAGTCTGTTTTATGTGGTTATTTGTTTTCCATTACGAGTTGCAAAACGTAATAATACAAGATTATAGGAATCATAAAAACGGATCTCTACTTATATCGAAACTAGCCTTAAAAGTATGTCATATTAACTACACTTATATTTCCTTGCGAATTGGATATGTGTTATTTGTTAAAAATCGTTTTGGAACAAAGATTAATATTGTGGATTTGCTTTTATCTAATCCGGTGGTCTAGGTGGGTGGTGGAAGATGGTAGCCATTGTTGAGAGAGAGAAGAGAGGTTGTGTGAAAGGTTAAGAAAAGTGTATTGAACAAAATGAAAATGAACACAAGCAACACCCCTCCTTGGAAGCCTAGGAGGGGTATATATAGCCACACACCAAACACTTAACTATACATAGTACCTAGTCTAGTCTAAGAGTGTGTGACTATGATAACTAATGGGAATTCTTAAATTCATCACATAAAGTGAATTTCAAACAATCTTCCCCCATGGGACGACGTGTAGAATTCCTTACAATATTTTTCCTAACAAGTACATAATGATTAAGAACAAGAGCTTTCATGAAGCGTCCAATGCTGATGATGTCTTCTGGGGCCTTTGACTTCAAAACGACTCATCTTTAACTTGTAGTAAAATTACTGTAACGGCACGAGCTAAGTAATCCATATACTTCTGGTTAAGGAGAAGCTTCTGAATTAACTTCTCCCTAATTCATGCCACATAAACTTGATGTAGAAGCTTTTAAATAGCTTCCCCCTAAACCGACAATCCTCGTAAGCAACTTCAAAGCTTTCAATAAAGCTTAGAATGATTAAGCGCACATCGGAATCTAACAAGCAAATCCCATCACATAACATGATAACGTTGCTAAGAGGGATTGAAAGCTTGGGGTACACCAAGTAGATCAACAACTTCTCTTCTCATGCTTGAATAATTTTTCTGAATTTTTCTTCCCCCCTGAGAGTTCAAGTTATGCATACTAGAAAGAATCAAGACATTTCTTCCTCACATAGTTGAAGAAAATAAATCAATCCCAAGTATGAAGCTCAAATACTGAAGTAGACACTTTATCCCATTCATGAATTTGACATCGTAACACCAGAGTCAATTAAGTCCCGGAAATGCACATATGTTCTTCCGGAGATGCACAAGAGTCAATTAAGTCCCGGGAATGCATATCTCTCCATATAGGATAATGATGATGAATAATTGCAACACTAAACAATTAAACATCGAATCAGTAGTGTACCGTTTGGAGATTGATAACGCCACAAGTTAAAACACTGGTTTTCTCTGCGGCTATGACAAATGTCATCCCGGAATGTCTTCAAATCAAAAGAAGGTATGAAGTTCATCACGTGTACTCGTTGTGCGTTCAATGTGTCTTCTTCTTCCCCTTGATGGTTTCGAAACTCGGAACCATCAACAAATCGTACGCACATATACCTGAAATCTTGTGAGAATAATAAATAAGCAGAATTATATATTTCGTGAGAATCAACTGTTGATCGAAATTCTCTACTCATAAACTCTCCACGGCTATCTTTACCAACCCACTTGAAAGCAATTTGAAGTGACCACTGATAGAATGAACCGGATACATCAAACTTGAAACTGAATAGAATCCTTCGATCTTGTGATGTAAGCTTGCACTATTGTTGAATGATGAACGGTGGAGAAATCTCTAAGTACTCAATGCATCACTGAAGAAGTCTATAAGCTCAACACCTCTTGAAATTATCCACGTCGACTAAGCGCGTGACACTTAGTACAACAATGTAACCCCTTTAAGTGATAGTTATCCGAGTCATCAACCAACCACCCCGAACCTGGAAACCAGATAAACAAGTCTTCATTCTGAGATTAAGCACGAGCAAGTTATTTGTTCAAGGATAAAATAAGTACACGCCTTCGAAGAAATTCGTCTCCGTCTTCAAATAATTAATACCCGATCCAAAAAAAAATCTGTAGTCACTAAAAAATCGCCCATTTTTTCTTTGTCTCGTCTAATAAATTTTGTCACCTTGACTTGCCACTTTTATCACTTTATCTCGTCACTATGTCACTTTAAATCCAGACAATACGACCGATGACTAAAAAGAAAAAATTACTAGTAAAATTAACTAAACAAAGTTACTAGTAAAATTACTTTCTAAAAGTCCACCAGCCATGATATGTAGTCTAAATGCCCAAACAAAGATAGTATATATGATGTGATTTGAAATACCAAAAACTTGAATATAAATCAAATTTTTTAGCACATAAACAATGCAGCCCATGTGCATCGTATATAACTGTTGTTTATGACATCAAACATGGCAACATTTGGGGCCCAAACAAAACGTGGGATATTTAAACCCGATCCAACAAGAATATAACCCGATCTAACAAGGATGACCTAATCTTGTGGGATATTTAAACCATTCAATCTCTACCACATCACATAATCTGCCCTAATCTTACTCACCTTATTACCTCCGCCTCTAACTTTCACCTAACATCAAACACAGCCATCATGATTAGTATCCTCCATCAACAATCAAAACACCCTACATTTAAGATATTGTTGATGATTTGCAACCTCCGTCCCCATCTTAAAGCATCTCATCCCCATCATATCGTAAAATCTGCCCCCAAATAAACCTCATCTAACATCAATCCCATCTAATCAAGACGCAACCACCATTAATCTAACCATCCATCGAAGGGACATCTTCAAGACCTTTAGACCAAAGGTCTCAGATAGGTTACAATAGATTGTATGTCGGTTTTGTGTGTGGAAATCGAAAAGAAGAAAGATTGTAACATTTTTGTTATAAGTCTTCTTATATTTTGAATATCAAAAAAATTGGTATCCCATTAACATTGATCTGTGATGATTGATTTAGTTTCGTGAGTGAATAGTTAGATTTTTGTGATCTTGACGATTCTAAGTCACGGAAACTGAATAGTCTGAGATTGTATTTTATGATTTTTAAGTTTTCTGTTTGAGTCCGAGTCTTAGATGAGATGGGATTAGGAGACGAAGGGTTTAGGTTAGTTATGGTGTTGATTGGGAGTTAAAAGGTGGGAGTGTGAAATTAGACTCAGTGAGTTAACTGAGTCAACTCGGTAACTACCGAGTTGACTCGGTTGTGTTGGTTTCGGTCAAGTGTAAGTTTAAACTACATGGTCACGTTTTAAACTGTATCGGAGTCATTTTGCCATCGCAAGATAATAAAAAATGAGCCATCGCAGTCTGTAAAAACAACATACCATCGTAGTCCAAAACTTTGAGTCCATCGCAGTCTTATTTTTTGAGTCCATCGCAGTCTAAAAAAATTATGTCCATCGCAGTCTTAACTAGTTAACCCATCGCAGTCAAAAGATTTGGCCATCGTATCATGATGTCCCATCGCGATGGTATCCATCGCAATGGTACCCATCGCAATGGTGCCATCGCAATGGACCCATCGCAGTGAGACATCGCATTACACCCATCGCACTCAATGCGTTTGTACTGTATAGCAGAAACCTTATCCATATCTGTACTTTTTCCGTTTTTCTAGGAACAAAGTTTTATGGGCACTTTTCATCTTCATCTTCAAAAAAATGTTACATAATCCAGAAAAACAGTACATATAAAAATGGACTAGGAACAAGGATACTTCTGAAAATGATAATCCATGAGACAAAATATGACCAGATGTAATATAAACTGATAGACGAGACTGTGACCAGGAGACCAACAAATGAACCATCTTTTTAGACAGATTTGGACCAAGAAACAAATGATATGACAAATGATAAAACAATGAAACAATTTGGACAAAACAATCAAGACGTGACAAATAAGATATCAAGACGGACCAAAAAAAATTTTTAGACCACCAAATCAAAAACAAGAACACGATCCAAGGATGGAACCGAGGCTCTGATACCAATTGTGGATTTGCTTTTATCTAATCCGGTGGTCTAGGTGGGTGGTGGAAGATGGTAGCCATTGTTGAGAGAGAGAAGAGAGGTTGTGTGAAAGGTTAAGAAAAGTGTATTGAACAAAATGAAAATGAACACAAGCAACACCCCTCCTTGGAAGCCTAGGAGGGGTATATATAGCCACACACCAAACACTTAACTATACATAGTACCTAGTCTAGTCTAAGAGTATGTGACTATGATAACTAATGGGAATTCTTAAATGTCGTCACATAAAGTGAATTTCCAACAAATATGGACATAAGATCTATAAAACTTGGTTTTATTATAATCTAATTGTTTTGCAAAATCATATTGTCACTCGAGTTGGGCTTACATACCGTAATGATGCCTTATAAACTATCTTCTCAACGACGTGATTTGCAAAATTAATTGGTTTATAATACTTAAAACAATTTGTTTTATGATTTACTAATTATAGACTTGCTATTGCACTACGTGTTCTAGTCAAGCTATCTAGGGTTTGAACGATGTTTAATGTTTCCCCGTGTCATATACATGTTTCGGCATCTATATGATAATTATCCCAAGCACTTGCGCCTTCGGGCGCATGAAGAGTAGGATATAGGGTTTGATCCTTCTTTAATCTTTTCTCGCGGTAAACACACCTAAACCAAAAAGTTAATAAAAGGTTTTCTTAACTTGTGCTAAAAAGATGATTGCATGCATCTTTTACACGTTTTTGACATTTGTTTTCTAAAACTTATGTGATACCTATTTGAATTTTTAAGTCTATGCCATCCAATTTAATAGCACTTGTAGTCTTTTTTCGCCATCTGGTCAGACCTAGGGTGAATCATGCACCCAAGGCGATCTTTGTCATTGGTCAGACCTTTGCCAATTATTGCATGCTTTAAATTGGTACGACTTAAGTCGAGTTCCCGGTCAG
This sequence comes from Glebionis coronaria, assembly GCA_025667525.1. Lineage (NCBI taxonomy): Eukaryota > Viridiplantae > Streptophyta > Magnoliopsida > Asterales > Asteraceae > Glebionis > Glebionis coronaria. Next base: position 85,422,905 of record CM046875.1, on the reverse strand, counting down.
ATTCGGAACCTGAGGCATAAGATGAGATGAAACATACTCATGTTTTATTACATGTAGAACAAGCTTGTTTGAGATGTTCATTGGTACTCGAAAGAGTTGTGAGAATGTCCCATCCAAACACTCTACAATAATAAACTTCATGAATCGTCTCATAATTCTAAGAGTTGCACTTGTAATGTAATTAACGCTTGACGCTTACCTCTTGCCCTACTTGTTATTAGACGGGTAGACCTCTAATATTGAGTGGGAGTGCAAGTAGGATCTTAGTCTTATTACTAATTAATTGGGCATTTAATTCTATTAAGAATTTAATTATCGAAAATACTAAATTGAACTTTCTATGTTCCGATTAAGTGTGTTATTGCAACATAATTCGTAAACTAAAGTTGTTTTCTTATAGAAAACAAACATAGTCTCTTTTCCTGGTAAGAAAAGCAAGACTTACTCCTATCTCTTTGTCATTAGTTGACAAGAATAAAATAGGATCATAATCGAATAATGATCGATTGTATTTAAACTCACTTTTAATATTTCATTATCCTAACCCGGTTCTGAAATCATTGAAATATAACATATTTTATGTATCTAAAGTACTTTTGTCTATAGCTACCAAAATAAATGACATCTTGCACCTGTCACGATGTAAGAGTTTAAACCGCAAAGAGTAAAGAATTTACTAGCACTTCGCTAGGTATCTTTCTTGGATTCTTATAATTCCTTAAAGTGCTGAATACCCTTGTGGCTATGTAGATGATAAAGGAGGAATTGCATGCTAAATAGTCAAGTTAATTGAAAGCATGAACGGCTAGTCCCTCATCTACACAAGTAGAATTTCATATACTTTGTTCAAATACCTAAGTACATGTATACTTCTAGGCATCTTTCAGAGATAAGGAAGTCAATAAATTGATTTTTGCCTTCTACTGGTGATGTAACATTTATAATATTGATAAATCCGGTGGGAGCGTTGCAATTTATTACTGAAATAATATCCATGTAATATTGTCAATTCCAGTGGGAGCTACAAGATTTATTTTCTTGTTTAGTCACCCGTATTATTTCAAACTTGCTTTGAAATAATTTATCACTTCCAAATATGAACGACCATTGCTTAATGGAAAATTGCATTTTATTTTATAAGATAACACGCTGCCTTTCTGATGATGCCTTATGAAACGTTATCTATAAAATAATGATCCACCATTTTTTATTTAATGATATGGTTCTACATCTACTTATAATATCAATGACATTACCATATTATTTACACAATCAACCACATGTTGTATTGCTTGTCTTCATAATATGCTGTTGTCGCTTACACAAGTGGGAGAAATCTTAAAGTGTGTGCAAGGAACAACATATTATTGGTTTCACTTGCCTTTAAGGTAAGAAAACTAATAATTCTACTAGGACTTGAACACACAAGATGTTTGTCACCCTACTACATTCAATGTCATGATATAGTGAAAGTTGCTTCAACGTTTTTACTACATGTTTAGTAAATATAATTATGGTTAAGATATAATAATCATAATTTTGAAGTATAAAAATTAACTTGAAATTACTACTGAACTCAAGAGTTTGCGTTCATGATTACTTTAGTTAGTATAATTATGTTTTCTTGATAACACATAATTATTAAGTCCTTGAATTACTCACCAACTCATAACAAAAGTATGTAGTAAAATAGTTATGTCTTCTTGTTAACACATAAATATAAGTTTTTTGAATTATTCAAAGACTTACAATGTATACTTGATATGGTCTGTTTTCTTGTAAACACATGAACATATAATTCTTGAACTACTATGTATTCTTGTAAACACATGGTTCTCGTATTATTCAAGAACTATACCTTATAGCATGCACTTGGTTTTAAAATACTGATATTGTAATTTGGTACACGACCCAATTGACAAGTATTTAATCGAAAGAGAATTAAGTTATCTATGGAATTTTGATGTAGTCTCACAATTTCAATACTCATAAAATACTAAATTATTATGGTATGTCTAAAGAGTTGAAACAAACTATATTCGTATAGTTTGATTTATGATAGCTTTTGTTATTCTACCTCCATGATCTATCAAGGTTGGAAAATTGCGTGTGTCATTGATACACTCAATATAGTTCAAACCTAGAAGGTATTCAAGACAACCCACAATTGAAAATCCCTAATTTATTAGGGAATTTCGGTTGTTCCACTCAAACCAATCGAGTCCTAAAACCTGTTAGGTTTTTCGATTTTCTACACTTCCTAGCTTGACGGTTGTAGTTTTGGTGTTCCTCCTAGCTTGACGTAACACAAACCTTTTCTAAGGTTATTGGTTAGAGGGTGATATAAGAATTAGGGTTTATACTACAAACACTAATTAGGTTTCTTGGGAGAAATTCCAATATGTCTTGATTAAATTTCTTTAATTTGTTAACATCTTTTGAAGCATAGTATTAACAAACTTGAGACAAGAATTTAAAATGTGTTTTTGTAGTCTCTCTATTAAGAACAATTGATTGTTGCTTAAATACTTAGTATTTAGAGAATGATCTCTACTTACAAAAGTAAGTGGGAGTTATAACAAATCCTGAAGATATTCAAGAGCAAAATACATAACCTTCGAAATCTACTTGTTGATGTCATGTTTTGGTTAAGCATGAAAATGTCAAACCAAAGTAAAAGTTACTCTCATTCATAATCCGCAAGGATACCTCATCACTTGATTGATATTTTAATATCAATGCTGAGGAGTATAAGTTAGGAGATCTTTGCAATCTACTAACTGCTAATGAATATTATCATATCTTGAATCTGATAAATGTCTTAGAAATATGAATGATAATATGCATTCCTTAAAGGGAAAATCAATCTTTTGAATCTGATTGATGTTTCACCTAATTATAAACCTATAAGGTTGGAAGGAGTTTCTTTTGAAGAAAGACTCACAAGGACAAAATGGTATACGTAATTAATGCATGGCTAAGAATAGGAAGCTTTTAATTATACTCAATCAATTGACTATGATTAAATCATTATTCCCTACACGCATTAATAAATAAAGATAATTAACTGTCATACATGTTTCCATATATATGGAATATGACAAGTTAAGTTTTATAGCATTTTCCTTTATGATTCCTTTTAGTGAGGTTGATGTGTAATCAAAAGGTTTATGAGTCTATAAAATCTTTATTGTAAGTATGGATTAAATCATGTATCTAGAAACTAAATATAGAATTTAATTCAATATGATTTTGGTTAAAGTTAGATAGTTTGGGTACACTTGACATTAAGTGGTAGCACTATGTTTTTCCTTAAATTTCATATGTTGTATAACATATTGAAGATATCTTTCCATCTAAGCTAGATAATCCTTAAGATTGGAATGACACTTCATTTGATAATTTATGGAACTAATAGAATGACTTTGGAATAAATGTTTATTTAAATAAACATATACGGTAATTAAGTCCAACACAAATGCAATACATCATTGAAGCGAGTCTTGAATAGTATATTTCACTTGACATAATTTATTACATGAATGAAACCTTATGTTTTTTAACTCAGGATTCATTATGTATATATTATATTGTGTATATGACTTGTTGTCAATTTTGCATAAGAGCAAAATGAGATGACAACAACAATATCTAATTGAGAGTATTTAGATTATTGTTAATAATGTTTACGAATTATAAAGCATAGTGTTGTATGTGTACACTGATGCTAGAGGATAATCAATTCTAGTAAAGTAGGATTTTATCATTTATGATAAATCTTCTAACTAGATATGCTCAATCAAGAGCATTATTGCTTTACACATTAAAGGAATAAGAATACTTTACATTTTAAGAAACTATAAAGATGACTGTTAGTATATCGTTACTTTAAATACCTTATACGAGGTATGACGATATCCTCATACTATGACACTTGCAATAGTATGAGCATGTAGGATGAGACACTCATCTTGTTTTTCAAGTCTTTCACAAATTGTGAAGTTTGAAACAAGTATTCGGTAAGTTTACTTAGATGACTATTTAGCATTCTTGTAAAGAAGAGTTGAGAATGTTGAAAACATTTGACTTCAACATGTTCAATTAGTTTCATGCAATCTATTTTAGTATTTGGATAATTGGGATGGTAAAACGGTTATTACTTTCTGATGAATAAAGATACTTGATATTTGCATTCATTTATATAATTACTGTTGTCCTATATTTGTATGTTTAATCCTTGAATATTTGATTATTCTAAATATGTCAATTGTCGGTTAGCAATATCGGAATATTGTTTACATTAAGACAAATGTGAGTGTTGGTTATATTCTTTGAATATTTGGACGGTTCCCGCCAAACTCATGTGTTATTCATAAGGGATGCATATTGGACACCCCGAACTTTCGAATCGTTACATTTGGATCCTTGTCATGAGTAAGATTTCGAAAATGGTGATTAAGTCATCCTTAGACTTGAGATGCAAACAAGTTGTGCATGTGTGAATCTCGCTTCTTGATTATTTGTTAAACGCTAGCTCGCAAGAGTTAGTTATAAAGGCTATAGTTGGAAGTGTTGTGAAGCAGCATCCACAGACACTTGCAGTCAATATAGAATTTGTTCCTCCACTTGATATAGTGCAGATTAGTACCATTGGGCCCTCTCCAGGATTAATCAAATAACTGTGTGGCCGCACCCAAAGAGTAAATCAAGATGATACTTGTTTATTTTTGGTATATCTAAATTAACTTCTATAACGAGAAACTAAAATTTTTACTAAATGGAATGAGTTAGGATCCATATCCATGGTTTAACGGTACTAGTAACAAAGGGATGATTATTAGCAAGTCACGTAATCGTATACCATTTATACTTTTGATATTCTTCTTGAAACTATACCTCAATCATTTCTGGTTATAATAAATAGATACTTTATTATGAACGTACTATGTCTTAAACTCTCACAAGTGGGAGCTGTAGGGATATGCGATCGTTTAGCCATCGGGAATTAGTGAGCCTATCAGGGGCACACACAAATACACGAAGAGTACGTTTATTATATATTTAATATATGTAAGCCGTTTATATTTATTAAATATATAATATGTTTCACGATAATTATTTAAATGATCATTAGTTCAACCGCTAGACGTTATAAACTAATTAATTAAATGTTATATACACAAGAGAAGGACTTATTTGTCGAAAACCAAATCTATTAACCTCGTCCCTTGATGGCTTGTTCTAAGAAGGTCCTTAGAGAGGTTTATGTGTCGTCTTTTGTAATATAGTGAAATGTGTAAGTAAATTTGATGGACAAGTTTGCTTTGTATTTATTCCCTAAAAGATATGTACATACACACAATCACTAAAATAAAATATATCCGATTGTTTTATCATGTACTAGAGACATTGATATAACTTAAAAGAATAAATTATTCTTTCATTTGATTCACTTCATTGACAGAATAAATATTCCCCATATTTAGTTTAATATGGACTTCTTTTAAGTGAACAAAACAAATGATATATATATATATATATATATATATATATATATATATATATATATATATATATATATATATATATATATATATATATATATATATATATATATATATATATATATATATATATATAATACAAGGGCGTACGCCAATTATGTGATTAAGGAAAAAAGGAGCTTACATGGATGCTTGTTTATTAGTTGGTTTTGGAAAATAGAAACAATTTAGAGCTTGTATACATTAATTACGTATACATGCTTTAGATTGGTGCATGCAATAAGTTGAAGTGTATATATTGTCCAATCTATTTCTTCATTGTTTAATCGGTTCGAAGGTAATACTATTAAGTAGTCGAACCGGTTTTGAAGCAAGGCACATGAACACTTGTTGTTAGTAATCGTGAAGCAGCCACTAGCATCGTAACGTGCTCATTTGACGTGTGTGTGAGCAAACTATAGAGACGGTAATTTAACCGTTGTTTCAAGATCCAAGATCAAGACCCGTTTAATTGATTTTATCATTTAAACAAAAGGTTAGTATTTTATATGTTTTATTTATGTGTTAATATTAAATATCAAACTAGATCCATTCCGCTGCGTACTCGTAGTTAAATGATTAACTAGTTCTTAAATCCCAACAATAATGACTATCGGGCTTCTCACATTACCGAATAACCTGTATCGCTTGATGTTAAATGTAAAAATTTGCTTTCATCCCACAATACCAACATAATTAGCTTACATGTTGCTAAAACTGCATACTCAAACCCAAACTAATTTATCTTTTAACAAACTTTGTTTAATTTATCGGGGTATCCCTTTAAAAAAATCCAAACTGATTTACACCTGCTCGGTATGATTATCACTAACTGGCAACTTAAGAGTTACAAATAAAATCATAATTTTAGAAGAAATTCGAATTCAAAATTTTTGTAAACAATAATAAGAATATGAACAAAACATCAAATACGCACTCAACCAACCTCCTCTTTAGTGCTATTATGAATCAAGATGCACGATACAAATAAGTCTACAAATGTGTGCTTGTTAACAAAAGATAATCCTCACCAGGTGGATCCTATCACATCACATATAAATCACTCAACACTCAAACAATCTAGACAATCAATCAAGATGATTGATATGAACACAAGATAACCAATGATCAATCGTAACTGAGCGATTGAACCGAAATAACAGTCTAGGAAACAGTGAACAACCGTGTGTAACCGTTTAGAGAGAGAGAGGTGAAGTTATGAAACGTAGCTGATGATACAGCTTATTTACTCCCGCAAGTTACACATTAGCCTTCTAACTTAATACAACTTGCTAGCATAGATAAAACCTTCAATTCAGCCCACAAACACTTTCCAACTTGACAACTTTAGTCCCTGAAACTTACCCAAACATACAAAACACAAAATAGCAAATATATATACTTTGAACAATTTTTTGAGTAATAGGAAAATTTTAATGTCATAAAGAAGTATGTGCCTTGGGTAGGGATAGAAACGGGTCGGGTTTTAGTGAACCCGTACCCGTTTATAATATCCGTACCCGTATCCGCTCCATCACCCGACGGGTACCCAGTTAGTATTATCCATCAGGTTTTTGGATTTTACCCGCGGGTATCGGGTATCCACAATTAAATTTTCATTAAGGAATTATTATGCGTATAATGTTAAGAAAAAGCACTCGAAAATGACCAAACTGCCCTAATATATTTTTAAGTGTTCAGAAGATAAAAAATACTTTTTAATATTATTTACATGATTTAATATATCGAATAAATCATGGTTTTTATTTTAAAATTACAAGATCCAAATATACTTGAGCACAAACATGTCAATGCACACAAAATGTAACTAATATGATCATTCAATTTGTTTCAACAATCTTCGTCTAATATTTCACACAATTTTAAAACTTATATAAAATAGCAACAAAAGCGGGTGCGAATTCGGGTAAACGGGTACGGATTCGAATACGAAGAAACGGGGGGGGGGGGGGGGGGATATTAGTAGAACCCGGACCCGTGGAAAAAAGAACATTCAAACCCGAACCCATATCCAAACCCGCCAAACGACTCCGAACCCGACCCAACCGGTTCGAGTTTCGATTTTTCCCATTGATTTCGAGCGCTTTTGCCATCCTAGTCTGGGGCTCAGGTTTTTCATATAATAAGCCTTATTTTTTGTAGCCTGGTGAACTGACGAATTCACATCGAGGGGGCTAAAAAAAAAAATTGATCGCGATATACGGTTCTTTGTTTAACGGCGTGCTTACTTATACTATATAAGACCCTGTATGGAATATACATGATGAAAAGCTATCTACGAAGTACTTATTAAAGAAAAGTTGCAATTAAATAGATTTAAATTTTTTTAATGAAATTTGTGTTTTTAATATTCACCATGCAATATGCACCATATAAACGTTTGCCTACTTACACACTTGTTGAATACCTGCTTCCCATGTCCCCACTTCCTTATTTTATTTTTTAATAGTCACACACTTCCCAATATTCTTATATCTTCCATGCTTTCCGACCAAAAACTCCAATCGGAAAATTGAAAATCGCCCATATACGTACGCTAGCTGGGCAAGTTGGGGGTGGGGGATCGCCAATATGTTAAAGTATCTAAGAATTGTTGTTTAATATTTTGTAATCTTAATAATTAAGGAAGCTTAACTAGTAAGCATCCTTACCTCCTAAGTAACCTTAGTCATGAAGTATTCTTACTTGGATACTTACCTACCTAGTAGTCATAGTTATCTTAGCTATGAAGTACTTGCTTACTAAGAATACTTAGAAGCAAAGAAAAGTCCTTGTACTAAGTTTTGTAATCCTATAAATAGTAGCATAAGATAAGCTGGAACATACATCACTCCAGCCTTCAATTTCAGTTTTTCAATTTACTCTCTTTATCGTTGTATATCAGCAAGTATGCAACTTTAATCTATTAAGTGCAGATTCTGTAAACACTTACAGTGGTATCAGAGCTCTCTTCTTATGGGGCTACTATATTACTCGAGTGAAACACCTTCGAGATTCCACAAAAATCAGCCTAAACATAGCATCTAGTGCAACTACTGTTCCCGCGATTCCAATATTTTCTGTAACACATTATCATATTTGGGCAGTGAAGATGAAAACCTATTTGAAATCTCAAGGTTTATGGAAGGTTGTAGAGACTGATGAAAGTCCTCTGGCACTCAAACAAAACCTGACGGTTGCTCAGTTAAGAAACCACGAGACTGAGTCGCTGAAGAAAGACAAGGCACTAACCTGTTTACATTCAGGTATTGCCGATCAAATTTTCACCTCTATAATGGACTTGGACACACCAAAAGCTGTGTGGGACAAACTCCAAGAAACCTTTGAAGGTACTGATAGAGTAAAAGCTGTCAGATTATTAACTCTCAAAAGAGAGTTTGAATTATTAAGAATGAAAGATGACGAGCTGGTGAAAGATTACTCAGCAAGGATGATGGACGTGGTTAATCAAATGAGGCTTCTTGGAGAAGTTGTGAAAGACCAAAAGGTTGTAGAGAAGATGATGATTAGCGTTCCTCCAAAGTTTGAAGGGAAGATTTCCGCCATAGAAGAGTCTTGTGACCTTAATACTCTTACGGTTTCTGAATTAACTAGTAAACTCCAAGCACAAGAGCAAAGAGTTTCTATGAGATCAGAGGAGAAAGTTGAAGGTTCTTTTCGAGTATCTTCGAGAACTAACAAGGCTGCCGGAAATTCAAAACAAAACATTTCAAAAGAGGAAGTTTCAGCAAAGGAAACAATAGAGGGTCTACCTCACAAAACCCTTCTTCAACATCAAAGAAAGGTACTTTTCCTCCATGTAGTATTTGTCAAAACACAAATCATCTCGAAGCAAATTGTTGGTTCAAAGATAAACCAAACTTTAAGTGCAACTTTTGCAACAAGTTTGGACATATCGAGAAGTATTGTAGAGCAAAGAAAGCTCGTAACAACACACAAGGAATTCAGCAAGCAAATGTTTCCGAGGAAGATCATGTTGATGATGAGCATTTGTTCATGGCGTCGCATCTTGATAAACATCCGGATAGCCTTACATGGCTTATGGATAGTGGATGCACAAGTCATATGACTCCTGAAAAGTCTTTCTTTCTCAGCCTCGACACCAAAGACAACCCAAGAGTGAAGCTAGGAGATGGACGTTATGCTCGAGCAAAAGGAAGAGGTACTATAGCTATCAACACAAAGAAAGGTACCAAATACATTTCTAAAGTATTATATGTGCCTGAACTTGATCGAAGTATGTTAAGCGTACCACAAATGATAAAGAACGGCTATGGTGTGAACTTTAAGAATGACTCGCGATGCATTATTACTGATTCTCGCGATTTTGAAATAGCTAGCCTGGATATGGTGAATGATAGTTATTACTTGAAGCTTGACGTTGCAAATGCTAGTGCTTTTAGTGTTACCGAAGATGACAGTATGAACTGGCATAAGAGATTTGGTCACTTCGATTACAGAACACTTAAGCATATGTATACTAATAAGATGGTGAGATATTTGCCTCCCGTTAGTGAAGTTGATTCCAAGTGTGAAGGTTGTGAATTGGGGAAAAGTTGCAGGTTGCCTTTCTCAAAAGCTGGTGTGACGAGAGCCACGCACAAGTTAGAAATCGTGCATTCTAATATTTGCGGCCCTATGTCAACACCATCCTGGAGCGGTAATAAATATTTTGTTCTTTTCATTTACGATTATACAAGAATGTGTTGGGTTTATTTCCTTAGCAGCAAAGCTTCGGTATTGTCAATCTTCAAAAGTTTCAAGAAACTCGTTGAAGTGCAAAGCGGGAGTACTTTGCGTATTTTTAGAACCGATAATGGTGGAGAATACACGTCAAACGAGTTTGAAGATTTCCTTCGACAACAAGGAGCAATTCACCAAGTTACAGTTCCATACTTGCCTCAACAAAACGGTGTATCCGAAAGGAAAAATAGAACGATTATGGAGATGGCGAGATCAATGTTGTACGGGAAGAAACTACCAAAGTCATTTTGGACTGAGGCAGTAGCTACATCTGTATATTTGCTGAACAGATTGGCAACAAAAGCCGTGAGCGGTAAAACTCCGGTTGAAGCTTGGTCGGGAATTAAACCGTCAATTCAACACTTAAAAGTCTTTGGGTCTATCGCTTATTATCATATTCCAGACATCAAAAGATCAAAGCTTGATGCAAAAGCCAGAAAAGGCATCTTTGTCGGCTATGCAAAAGAGTCAAAAGGATATAGAATTTATGATCTCAGTGATGGTAAAATTGCAATCAGCAGAGACGTGACTTTTGATGAAGGGGCTTATTGGGACTGGAATGTGGAAGAAGTTAAAAGACATGTAGGAATCTTTTCGAGTGAAACATATCATGATGAAGTTGATATTCCTGAATTTGATATTGAAGATACAACCGACACTGATGTGTTAAGAACAAGACCACTTGTTGATGTTTACGAGTCTTGTAATTCGATTATTGAGCCTGAAAGCTACATGGATGCCTCGAAACATTCTGAATGGATTGATGCAATGAAAGTCGAACTTGAGATGATCAAGAAAAACAACACATGGAAGCTTGTCGACTTGCCAAAAGGGAAAAATGCAATCGGTGTGAAATGGATCTACAAAACTAAATTTCAGCCGGACGGATCAATATACAAGCATAAAGCAAGATTGGTCGTGAAAGGTTATTCTCAAGTTGCCGGTGTAGATTTCGGAGACACTTTTGCTCCCGTTGCTCGTCATGACACAATCAAGTTATTATTGGCTATAGCTGCTCAACAAAACTGGAAAATTCACCATCTTGATGTCAAATCTGCATTCCTCAACGGTGAACTTGAGGAGGAGATTTACGTAAAATAACTGAAGGTATTGAAGTAGTCGGCCAAGAAGAAAAGGTCTATCGACTTTATAAGGCTCTTTATGGTCTTAAGCAAGCACCAAGGGCGTGGTATGCTAAGATCGATGCTCATTTGCTAAATCATAAATTCAGGAGGAGTTCAAGTGAGTCAACTCTTTACATGAAGCAATTTAACTCTCAAGAGAAATTGATTGTTTCTCTTTATGTTGATGACTTACTTGTGATCGGAAGCAATGATCATCTTATTAAGGACTTAAAGAAACAAATGGAGGCTGAATTTGATATGTCTGATATGGGTCTGGTATCCTATTTTCTTGGCATGGAAATCAAGCAACTACCTAACGGTGTTCATGTTTCTCAAAGAAAGTATGCTAGTGATATGCTCAAGAAATTCAAGATGTTCCTATGCAAATCAGTTACTTCACCACTAGTCTACAAGTGCAAGCTGTCAAAAGATGATGGGAACAAACTTGTTAATCCAACTCGATTTAGAAGCATTGTTGGGAGCCTACTATACTTAACTATATCAAGACCAGATTTAGCCTTTGCAGCCAGTTTCCTATCAAGGTTTATGGGTGAACCATCTAGTTCTCATTTGGGAGCTGCAAAGAAAGTCTTATGATATGTGAAAGGTTCTCTTGATCTAGGAATTATGTTTGAAAGAAACAAAGCTGTAAAACTTGAAGGATATGCTGATAGTGATTGGGCCGGAAGCATTGACGATTCGAAGAGTACTTCTGGTTATATTTTTACACTTGGTTCGGGTGTATTTTGTTGGAACTCCAAAAAGCAAAGCGTCGTCACACAATCTTCTGCAGAGGCAGAATATATATCAGTTGCGGGTGCCGTAAATCATGCTATTTGGATTCGAAAGTTGCTGTCCGATTTGGATCTAACTCAAGAAGGTCCAACTGTGATCTTCTGCGATAACAAGTCTGCTATTGCTATAGCAGAAAATCCCGTGCAACATGGAAGAACAAAGCATATCAATGTCAAGTATCATGCCATTCGAGAAGCTGAGAAGAACGGAGAAGTTAAGCTCAAATATTGCACGTCTGAAACTCAACTCGCAGATATGCTTACAAAGTCAATTACCGGAAAGAAGCTAAACTACTTTAAGGCTCAGGTTATGACATCCAACAACAATCTTAAGGAGGAGTGTTAAAGTATCTAAGAATTGTTGTTTAATATTTTGTAATCTTAATAATTAAGGAAGCTTAACTAGTAAGCATCCTTACCTCCTAAGTAACCTTAGTCATGAAGTATTCTTGCTTGGATACTTACCTACCTAGTAGTCATAGTTATCTTAGCTATGAAGTACTTGCTTACTAAGAATACTTAGAAGCAAAGAAAAGTCCTTGTACTAAGTTTTGTAATCCTATAAATAGTAGCATAAGATAAGCTGGAACATACATCACTCCAGCCTTCAATTTCAGTTTTTCAATTTACTCTCTTTATCGTTGTATATCAGCAAGTATGCAACTTTAATCTATTAAGTGCAGATTCTGTAAACACTTGCACAATATACGTACGCTAGCTGGGGCTCCGTCTCCGCCTGTATGCCATCCTTTATTGCACTTAACACATTCGATTTTTATTGATGTGCAACATATGTCATTATTGATTAAAGATTCAATGTATGTTATGAAATTAGAAAATTTGAGAGATGAACTCCTCGACCTTGAAAAGAAGTTGTGACTATTGGAATTTGATTAATATAAAAGTATTCAAAGGAAGAGGTCCTTAATATTAATTTAAACCTCATTCTTGACAATGAGATAATAAATCTTGTTTAAATTTAACTCCTTTTAAAAGACTTACTATTATTGCAATGACTTTTCCAACTGGAACATCTTTTTATTGAAGGCTAATTGTTTTGTTTGATTTGCATTATGAGAACTAGACGTTCACCTGCGTATAAATGTGAAAATTGCCTAGGGGTAAATAATTAACGATATATTAATCTTGTGACTCGGTGACTCGACCGGATTTACTCGGTGGTTGAATCAGTGAACTGGAGACTCGATCAGTTTGACCCGGTGATCGAACCCGTGACCCAGTGACTCGAACGAGTTTACTTGGTGGCTCGACCAGGTTGACCCGGTGATCAAACATATGACCCGATGACTTTACCGGGTTGACCCGATGCTCCAACCTGTGCCCCAGTGATTCAATCGTGTTTACCCGATGATCGATCTTGTGACTCGATGACTCGACAACTTAATCGGTGATTTGATCGGGTTGACCTAGTGATCGAGCCCATGAACCTATAAGATTTTATAAAAAATATTGAAATTTATATTAAAAAATGTTAAAAAAAATTCAACAAATAGTCACGCATAACTATAGAAATTATCTAGCGGCAAGTAGTTAACGGAATACTAATTTTCCCCGAACTGTTAACATGGTGACTCGATCAGATTGAGCAGGTGTTCGAATCATTGACCTAGTGACTCGGCCGGGTTGACCCAGTGGTCAAACTTGTGCATAGGTGACTCAAACAGGTTGGCCTAGTAGTCTAATTCGTGACCCAGTGACTTGATCGAGATCTTGTGACCCGGTGACACGATCGTGTTGGCTCGTCGGTCGATCCCATAACTCGATGACTCGACCGGGTTGACCTGGTGGTCAAACCCGTAAACCGATGACTCGATCGAGTTAACCCGGTGATCGATCTCATGACACGATGACTCAATCGAGTTAATCCGATGATCGATCCAGTAACCGAGTAGCAATATGCAACATCGTGTTACATGTTTTGAGTATGAATGGCTTCAACTTTATCTATTCTTATTATTTCCTATGGTGTATGCAAATTTTGTAATACTCGAATGTTATATAGTAGTGGTGTATGCAAATTTTGTAATACGAGTGTTTACAAAAGCTTAAAATTTTTTCATTCTAACCATAGAAAAACAATTTTGAAAATTCAATATAAAATTGTTGTAAAATGACTTGATAAGTTGCACTCTTAACTATGGAAAACTGCTAGTATATATCAACACCAACAAACGTTAACACATCACCTACGTCAACATTTACAGGCGTTAGTCATTTTCTTGTATTTTTACACTGAAAAATGTGAACAAAAGGTACAAATCTCGACCCTCACAAGTGTGGGCAGGGGCGGACATAGGTTATGAGTTTGGGGTGGCGGTGCCTCCCATGGCTAGACCAAAAAGACGATTTTACAGTGTATTTTTCTTTAATTTTAAGCGGATTTTTTCATTTGCCCCCACTAGAAACTCAAATTGCCCCCCACTCACACATTAAAGTCCAACATTTAGCACTCTAAAACCTAAAAATTCAGCATTTTAATTTACAATATTCGATTTTTTCTTGGGATCCTAGTTATTTTCGCTTAGCTATTGTCAAAAAAAAAATTTGCCCCCCATATTCCAATTTCCTGCGTCCGCCACTGAGTGTGGGTATAAGACTACTCATGAGTATCTCAAAAAATTTAACTGCACGAATGCATGTGTTTCAATCCAGAAAATAATTAACAAAACTATAGCACAAAAAAGGCCCAATGTATCGACATTCATTCCAGAGATTATTACTATACTTGAAACATACAAATTACAAACCAAGAAAACTGTGTAAATTAACCATCAAGCTATAATATCAAACTATATCACTAATTCATTTACGATTGAATCATACATATATTATAATTTCAAAAGAACATATAACAAAATCATCCTTTTGAAATTGTCACTGTCTAACATGAGATTAGTTGTCTTCCAAAACTCGTAGATGATGAAAGGGAAACCTAATGTATTAAAAATAATAAAAATATCAACTAATTAAGCACTGAGACAAAAACAGAATTCAGTAAACTTACCAAGCAGTTAGTTGACTGTTTGCAAAATAATTGCTTCTCCATGCAAGTTTCATCTTCGCTATGCTACACAGAAAAGAAAAAAAAAGACGTTTGGGAGGAGAGTTGGTAGAAAAAAACCCTTGGGAACAATCATAGTTCCCACCATCGGTTTATCCCGCTCGTATAATTCAAACAGACAGCATAAAGATTCCCATGATCATGAAAATCACGAAATGTGCTCATGAAGAATAATAGTATACATTAAAAATTTAAAATTTATGAGCAAACTCATATCAGAATACAATATATTAGTAATAACTACCCCATACTCTTTAAACCATTTACGGGTCAATGTGTTCTTCTATAAGTATCCGGTTATAGCTTCTAATGCCATCAAAGGATCTTGATGTTTTTACCAGCTTTCAATCGGTCGTTATACTTCAAGATTTCGGGGTCGATTGTTGTTTAAACCTAGATATAAACATAAGAGGAATGACCACTTTTTGCAGTCCATTCATATACTTCCGTCCAATTACTATATACGGAGAAGCCATGAAAGCCACCAAAGTGGACACAGAAGCCAACCACAATAGTTTGTTAATTACTTCAACCACCCTTCTTTCGGCTTTTGTCTCACCTCTAAGTAATGTAAACTGAACCACCACCACCGCTAAAGAAGTGAAACGGGCAATGGCATTAAATATGAAAAAGATTTTGAATGAAGCCCGGGGCACCACCACCGCCACCAGGGACTTTGTAAATAGAAACAAAGGCAACAGTTGCAAAAAGCACAGCCACAACAGTTAATGTATTGGTGGCATTGTTAATCCCTTCACGATGAAGCTTTCTAAGCTCTGAAGCAATGCGGTTGACGCTTTTGTTTGTCTTTTTGGATTGCAACAGTTGGGTATAGAAATCATTTTTAATCTGAGTTACGGTGTTTCTCAAATTATCTTTTGGTTGGTTTCAGCTTGTTTGCTCGGACTGCACCACGAGTTAGTCAGGCCATAATATCCGAATATAGTCTTTAGATAAGGGAAGCCCTTCAGCTATGTCAAGAGCAGTTTTGTGATCACGCGCGGGTCAGTGCATTTACATTAGCATTTGTATCAGGAAGACTAAGCAACTCGTTTACTATCTGCAACAAAAACAAAAATTTGACAGTATCTTAGGCCTTGTTTGTTTTTCCAAATAACCTCTTCTAACCTCTTTTTACCTCTTTTTTGTTTGAAGCGGGCAAAGTTTTAATGTTTGTTTTTCTGCACACAAAAATGATAAAAAATCACTTATCACCTCTTCACTTTAAAGACAAAAACTTTGTCTTCTTCCTTCTTCTTTTCACTTCTTCAACACTCACCTCCCACCACCACCTTCAATATTCGTTTTTCTCCGATATTTTACGTTTTCGTCACTAACTCTACATTTTCGTCAGTAAATTTATGTTTTCGTTAGTAAATTTTACGTCTTCGTCAATAATTTAATGTTTTTGTCAGTAATATTATTTTTTTTGTCAGTAATTTTACGTTTTTCTTAATAAATTTACGTTTTCGTCAAAAAAATTACGTTTTCGTCAGTAAATTTACGTTTTGCCAGAAAATTTACCTTTTCGTCTCTAAATTTACGTTTTCATCAGAAAATTTACGTTTTTGTTAATAATTTTACGTGTTCGTCAGTAATTTTACGTTTTCGTCAGTAATTTTACGTTTTCCTCAGTAAATTTACGTTTTCGTTAGAAAATTTAGGTTTTATTCATAAAATTTACGTTTTCGTTTGAAAATTTACGTTTTCCTCAAAAAATTTACGTTTTAGTCAGAAAATTTACGTTTTCGTCAGAAAATTTACGTTTTCGTCAAAAAATTTACGTTTTAGTCATTAAATTTATGCTTCGATAGTAAAGTTACGTTTTCGACAGTGTTTTTACGTTTTTTCGTAAATTTACGTTTTCGTCAGTAAATTTACGTTTTCGTGTCTAAATTTATGTATTTGTCTCTAAATTTACATTTTTGTCAGTAATTTTACGTTTTCGTCTGTAATATTACGTTTTTGTCATTATTTTACATTTTTGTCCTTTTTTCCGGTTTTGTCAGTTTTCGCCATTAAATTTACGTTTTCGTAAAAAAATTTAGTTTGTGTCAGTAAATTTAAATTTTTGTCAGTAATTTCACGTTTGCATCCTTAAATTTACGTTTTCGCAAATGAAATTTATTTTTTCGTCAGTAAATTTACGTTTTCGTCAGAAAATTTATCTATTTTTTACGAAAACATAAATTTAGAGAAAAAAACGTAAATCTACTCACGAAAACGTAAATTTACAGACGAAAAGTAAATTTACAGACAAAAACGTAAAAATATTGTCGAAAACATAACTTTACTGACGAAAACGTAAATTTACTGATGAAAACGTAAGTTTTATGTCGAAAACGTAAATTTACTGATGAAAACGTAAATTTTCTGTCGAAAACGTAAATTTTCTGATGAAAACGTAAGTTTTCTGACGAAAATGTGAATTAACTGACGAAAACGTAAATTTATTGACGAAAACGTAAAATTACTGAAAAAACGTAAATTTTCTGATGAAAACGTAAATTTAGAGACGAAAAGGTAAATTTTCTGGCAAAAACGTAAATTTACTGACGGAAACGTAAATTTTTTAACAAAAACATAAATTTTCTTACGAAAACGTAAATTTTCAAACGAAATCGTAAATTTTATGACGAAAACGTAAATTTTCTGATGAAAACGTAAATTTATTGTCGAAAATGTA
The DNA here is from genome assembly GCA_025667525.1 of Glebionis coronaria. Taxonomy (NCBI): domain Eukaryota; kingdom Viridiplantae; phylum Streptophyta; class Magnoliopsida; order Asterales; family Asteraceae; genus Glebionis; species Glebionis coronaria. The sequence continues at coordinate 85,404,912 of CM046875.1, read as the reverse complement.
AATTTACTGACGAAAACGTAAATTAATGCCGAAAACCTAAAATTACTGCTGAAAATATAAATTTACTAACGAAAACTTAAATTTTTAGACGAAAACTTAAATTTTATGACGAAAACTTAAATTTTATGACGAAAACGTAAATTTTCTGACGAAAACGTAAAATTACTGACGAAAACATAAAAATTTACTGACGAAAACATAAATTTACTGACGAAAACATAAAAATACTAAAGAAAACGTAAATTTTCTGACAAAACGTGAAAGTATTGACGAAAACATAAAATTACTGATGAAAACGTAAATTTACTGATGAAAACGTAAAAATACTGACAAATGCGTAAAATTACTGATGACAACGTAAGATTAATGACAAAAACGTAAATTTAATAACGAAAACGTAAATTACTGACGAAAAGGTAAAAGTAGTGAAAAACGTAAAAAAACACTAGTGAAAAAGATGAAGAGATAAAAAATAGAAAATAAGTACTTCAATAGTATAAAAAACAAACGGTCTTTTTGTGTAGATAAAGATATTAGATGCACCTCTTCTTTTTTAGACATGGTTTGCAGATGAAGAGGTAGAACCTCTAAAAAAACAAATGAGGCTTAGTAATTCCAAAATTAGATCCAACATAGGACAGTGAAAATTAAAAAGAAAAAGCTAGAGCAAAATAAATTTACATCTTCTCGTTTTTTCATGGTAGCTACATGCAATGCGGTAACCCGACTTGTTTGGCAATATAACAATAGCTGCATCGGCCTCTAGTAGCAACTGAACAACCTCACTACTTACACCTTTCACAGCCATATGCAATGTCGTTTGTCCTTTTTTTGTCTGTCCTTCTAGCTAGTAGCGGATCTATTTCAACTAAATCATTCACTATCTCAACATACCAAAAAAGTAACTACAAAATAATTGATCAACTATTCATAGCATTAAGGCTAATTGACCAGAAATATGCAATCTCATATTGTAAAACCCGCTTAAAAATACCATGAATTTAAATTTTTTATCATTTAATATATTCATGACAATTAAATACGTATATTAAATACGACATGACAAGGTACGTTAAACTAAAACTTTAATATTTAATTATCACACGACAAGTATTTCGTATAATTAATAATACATGACAAGTTATAACACGAACTTAATTTACGTATTTACGACACGTACACGAATACAAATTTAAGACACGAAAATATGAATGGTCCGATGAAATTAAATAAACCTTACAAGACATTTAATTAAACCTTTACTAAGAAATAAGGCCCAAGGCCCGGCCCAACAAACTTAACTAGCAAAACCTTTGTTATTTCTCTTCATTTTAGCAAAACAAGTAATCATCTAGAAACCCTAGAGAGGGCATACAGCCGCCGGTTACCAAGGTGAAAAGAAGGAGAAAAAATGTGTTTTAAATTTTGATTATTCGGGTAGCGTTCGTGTTTGATCATTCCTAAGTTCTACCTCCTTCGGTAATTATCAATACATTAATATTCTTTTTATTTTATTTCAAGAATCATATAAGGAGTCGATTCATTATAAATGATCACGCGTATTCATTAATCAAAACAAGTATATGAATCGTGTATTGGGTGAGCCTTAAGGCTCGGATTCAATTAACCACAGGCGGCCAAGAGGCTGCGGTGGAAATGTTGTTGACCATCAGCCGTAAACAATGAGACCACTGGGAAAACTGGACAGCCAGTGGCAAGCCACTGCTGTCGGCAGGAAGGAAGAAAGACCAAACAGCCGGAAGCCATGGGGCGGCGGCGGGTGTTTTGGTCACACGGTGGCAACTGTCTTGTGGCAGTGGCTAAGTCAGGGGCGCATGGGAAAGGGAACACAGCCGGTGGCTGTGGTGGTTGTGTTTGATTCGTGCAACCGAGACCAAGAGGTCTCGGTGGGCTGTTGGTTTCGGGGCTCGGGTAAACTGTAGGTAATACAAAAACATGTGTTTGGTTTGTGTCGACTTAGTTTATAGCGGGTTATTAAAATAAATAGCTTATAGAAATTATGCTTATTATAGGTCAAGAGTTAATTAATATCTATTCATGATTTAATTAACACGGGCTTATTTTGGTTAATTTAATTAAGCTATTAGTAAGTTTAAGGCTTGGTTTTAATCAGGATAATCCATGATATATTAATTATAATGAACCATAATCCATGACATATTATTACTGATGGTAATTATAATCCACGACATGATATTGTTTATAATTAATATAAATTCATGACATAATATTATTTAATAATTAAATTGAATCCATGATATATTAGTAATTAATAATCAAGTATATAACATGGTATATTATTAATTAATAATTATTTGTGAACTATAGTATATAGAAGTTTATTATTAAATAGACTTATTAACATGATAATTATTCTAATTTAATTATATAATTATCAAGTTTATGGTAAAGTCTTATTAGTATAAAATCATGCTTTATTATTAATTAATAATTATTAAAACCATGCTACATTATTAATTAATAATTAACTATTAAATTATAACATGTAAAAGTATTTATTGATAAACTTTACAATTATATCATTTGATAAATCATGACTTATAAAATATGTCCATTAAGCTTCGACTTATATTATATGCTTATTAAACAAGCTTATTACTATTTATAGAAACTTACTATTTATGGAAACTTTCTATTATTGAAAACTAATAACTAGGTTTTCACTAGTTATAAAAGAATTATCGTCCGATCTTTTCGAATTGATTACCAGTTGAAAGTGCAACTCAGTCGTTCTTGGTGGAAAATAAAAAGGTTTGATTATCTATTTTAAGCTAAAAATAAAAATGTCGTTGAGTGAATAAATAAAAATGACAGCTTGAAAATTTAAACTAAAAATAAAGACTTTTAAAAATTAAAAAGTAAATTACCTCTTGTGAAACCCCATTATACTTGACCTTTTAAGTGAGTTGAAGAAACTGTTTAATATGATCGTGAGGATCATCAAGTGTACGCCCCAAGAATGGTTGAGTAGAGACCATTTAATGAAACCAGATTTGAGCTCAAAGTTGTTGGCTCCAATCTCGGGTATAACAATAGCATCGGTGTTGCCCTCTACTTGCGATTGCAAAAGCTCGATCATTGGTTGATTGTCCATGGTGACAATAGGTGCAATAATGACTTCGGCTTGAGCTACTTTCTTCTTACGAGCACGAGTACACATACACAACTACAAAAGGAAAAGAAAAATAGACAAGAAATATTTTTGTTTTTTTTATGTTTTTCTATTTTTTTGATTTTTTTTTTGAAAATTTTATATTTTTTAGGATTTTTGAAAATTTTAAGCAAGAAAAATAACGTTCAAAAGTGAAGGATCCCAAAATCCAACGCGTGTCTCACTTAAAACCGTTAATCTTAACGAAAGAGCCGGCAGCGGCGCCATTTAATAACTAGGTTTTCACTAGTTATAAAAGAGTTATCGTCCTATCTTTTCGAATTGATTACCAGTTGAAAGTGCGACTCAGTCGTTCTTGGTGGAAAATAAAAAGGTTTGATTATCTATTTTAAGCTAAAAATGAAAATGTCGTTGAGTGAATAAATAAAAATGACAGCTTGAAAATTTAAACTAAAAATAAAGACTTTTAAAAATTAAAAAGTAAATGATGAAAACTTATAAAAATGTAAACTTTAAAATTTAAACTTAAGACAAGACAGGTTAAAATAATGCTAAGTAAAAAGGCGGGAAAAATTAAAGTTTGAAAAATTAAACAGTAAACTAAGAAATGAATCTAATCCGGAATAAGTATTATGACCTTATCCGGAATACCTTGTTGTACAGCTTATCCGGAATGTTATCCGGAACGAATATCCGAAGGCTTATCCGGAATACCTTTTCTAGCCTCTTATCCGGAATACCTTTTCTAGCTACTATCCGGAATAAAGATCTAGCTGTTATCCAGAATTTGTCCTTGTGGTTTATCCGGAATCTGGTTTCCGTGTGCTTATCCAGAATTCGGGAAGATCTGCTTATCCGGAATGAATACTTGCTAGACTTATCCGGAATTGGCTTCTGAGCTTTATACGAAATGTAGATTCGAAGCTTCTTATTCGGAATATGAGGGTTTTACTAACCCGGATAACATGAAAATGAACAATAAGCTAAAGACCAAAAATTAAGCTAAAAACAAATAAGCAATTAACCAAAACTTTAACCAAAATCACTTTGAGGAAAAGCTAATAAGCCGCAATTTAAAAACTATAAAAATACTAAATAATCTAAATATTAATAATCAACTTTTTATCAAAATATTAAACTTATCAAAATCAACTTATTTTAAGAACTATTAATCATAAAAATTAAGAAAATAAGCACTTTAATCTAAAACTTTTAAAATAACCAATTCAGTAAGCACAACCAAATAAGCTACACAATCAAATCATCAACAAAATTAAAATTAACTACATGATTATCAAGATTAAAAAGATTAAGAAAGGTAGAATGAGAATTAAGAAATAAGCTTAATTTGATTAAGGATTAAGATCAAAAGTTTACAAGATCAATGTTTGATAAGCTTGAAAATATAGAGAGAAGGAAATTAAAAAACACACTTAAAATAAAAACTAAAAATTAACTAAAAACTAACTACAAACTAACACCCTCCTAATGACATATTAGGAGGGTATTTATAGGATGTGGGGAGGTTAAGTGTTTATGCTTCCTTCTTTCTTTCGTCTCGTCTCGACTCGATTTAATTTCTTTGTCTTTCTCGACGTCGTCTCGGGATTTGTCGATATAAGTTGAACTTGTCTTATAATTTTCTTCTATAATTAGACTTGAGTTCTTCGACTTCATTAAAATTCCGTCTTTAGACTTTTTCTTCGATAAATCTTTAGAATAGGCCTTGGACTTCCGTTCTTTGTGCACTCTCGATCTTTTGACTTCGTCTTTTGTCATTTTCTTTGATAAAAGCCCGTGATAGCCCGTGTTTTCTTCCTTTTTTCATATTTTTATCCTGAGACACAATAAAAACACAAACCACGCATAATTCCGACTTTTACGACATAAAATACACGTTTTGGTCTTGTTATTATTGGAAATAAGTGGTAAAAGGATAACTGTTTTCACACTTATTAAATCCCCTACACTTGACCATTGCAATGCTCTCATGCAATGCATTAGTTTCAAAGTACAGATTCCATTTCTCATCATAAATAACCCACCTTGGCCTTTATTAGATACTAAACACTAAGGAAACTAAAAAGAACAAAACAAGTAAAGAAATCAAAGACTTACATTGGGGTTTTGGTTGTCATGAATGTTTATCATCCTCAAGTTTCACGTTCCCCATACCAAGCTTAAAAACGAGATCATTGTTATTATAAGTTAGCAAACTAACACGAACTCATGTGGCCCAATTATTCACTTAGACTCCCTTATTCCTAGGTGTATCTCTTATATTTTATTGTTGTCTTGAATGATCACGAGGATGCATTGTTGACTTATTTCGATAGTTATTTAGTCGAAAATAAAGTGGGACGATTTAATCAATAGTTAGCTAAAGAACAAAATCTTTTAAAACTGCTTCTCGGGACCTCATAAAGTTCATATCTTGGCATAACTCGCTTCACGATTTGAGACCTTTCTCGGACCGATATTTGGCAGCGACTTCATACTTCAAATCTTGAGAGACGTTCTTGAAATTATGGTCTTCTCTTCATAATAGGAATTTCTTCACTTGAAGTTTTGAGAGATTCTTCATACTTGGACCACGACTTCTTCATTTTTCTCCAATCTTTATTTTGGACTTTGATATACAATGATCTGCCTCCTTTTAGGACTTGGATCTATTTATCCTCATACCTTGTTAGGGCCTTTTTGGATAGACTTCTCCATGATCTTTAGGGGAGTTTTTGCTTTTCGTCTTGTGTCTCGATCCTTCAAATTGATTTTTGATAAATGATTCTTCACATCACTTTTGGATATTTAGCAACAAAATGTAGGCCACATATCTTGTTAGGACCTTTTTGGACTCGCCAATCTTCGCATCCCGCTTCAATAAGTTATGCCTTGGCTATGAACTCTAATTAATACCGAGAGACTTTTAAACGATCTTGTGCTAGAAGCTAAGTAACTTTTCAAATCGTACAACCTTATTTATTACAGATAAATTTATTAGCAAGCGATGGGAGAAAAAGCTTATAATCAACTCACATAAATTCATGAAAGAATACCAAACTTATAATTGACTCTATCATCTCTCGTTCTCCACAATTTAAAATATCAAGGAATGAGACTCGTGGATGCTTAGCCAATTAAATCAATGTTTTGGGTTTTCGAGTCATCTATAGGATCTTGCAAACTCTTAGACTTTTTCAAGTTTAGAATTCGCATTTTAAAGTTCCCTTGATAAACAACTCTCTAGGATCAATTATAGGAGCTTGCGAAAAGTTCTTGTTCTTAACCCGTGAGAGTTAAGACTTTCGCGTTTTAATGTTCCATATATAAAAGCCTAGCAAAACTTGACTTAAACACGTTAAGGATACTAGCTAGAGTAAACTTAGATAAGTAAACTCGGGTTGAGTCAAAAGATTCACAACTTTGAAAAATTTAAAACCACTTTATTAAACTTTATTTTTAGCAAAGAAAGTAAATAATGCTAACAAAGGAAAATACTACTATACAACTAGGCCAAAATAGATTAAAAATTTTGAAAAATGTCGAAAAATTAAATTTTCCGGTTAAAATGAGGACAAATTAATGGAAAAGACCACTTACTTCGATAGAAGTCCCCCTACACTTGATATAAACATTGTCCTCAATGTTTAAGCATGTGGGAGTAAACTCCCCTACACTTAGGACATTGTGCACTTTGGTTAAATCTTGCTAAGGAAAGGACAACGATAGTGATTTCAATGTAAACATATAAGATATGAAATATTGAATCATGACAGTTTAGGATAGAACCGGGAAGACGGGAACACGGGATCACGGTTTGTCAAAAGTCAACGAGAATGTATCTTTGAAGCTTTAATCCCTGCACATCATAAGAAACAAGACAACAAACACATACGGGGCTCCCCCTACACTTATTATGAAAACGGTAAAGGATAGATCAACGGGTTGCCTCCCGAGAAGCGCTTGTTTTTGTTAACCGAGTCACGAGCCTGACTCGACCCAGAACTAATTCAAGGGAAACGTGGTGAGGGTTGGAATCATCTCATGAGATATGTCCTCACCAAAGTACAACTTCACGCGCTGGCCATTCACTTTAAAATTGGGCCCATTTGGCTGAGAAAGCTCAATGGTTCCATAGGGGAAGACATTGGCGACGGTGAATGGACCAGACCAACAGCTCTTCAGCTTGCCCGAGAAGATCTTCAACCGAGAGTTAAAGAGTAAAACTTGATCACCAACATGGAACTCTCGGTTCTTAATCCTTGCATCATGGATGATCTTGGTCTTCTCCTTGTAGATCAATGAGCTCTCATAAGCTTCATTACTTAGTTCATTAGCTCATTGAGTTGAATCTTCCGAAGATCCCGACTTTGTTGATGTCAAAATTGGCCCACTTCAAGGCCCAATACGCCTTATTTTCCAGCTCAATAGGAAGGTGGCATGCTTTCCCGTACACAAGACGATATGGAGTGCAACCAATCGGAGTCTTATATGCGGTACGGAAAGCCCGCAAAGCATCATCTAACTTATCGGCCCACGAGGCATGATGCTCCCCCACAGTACGCTCAAGAATTCTTATCAGTCCACGGTTAGATATCTCGGCTTGACCATTTGTTTGAGGATTTTAAGCGGTGGAAACACGGTGATTGACACCATACTTAGCCATGACTTTAGCAAATTGATCATTGCAAAAATGAGTCCCGCGGTTACTGATTATAGCACGAGGAACACCGAATCGAGCAAAAAGCTGCTTCAAAAAGTTCACAACCACCCTCGCATCGTTCATAGGGAGAGCCTTTGCTTCAACCCATTTAGAAACGTAGTCAATAGCTACGAGGATGTACTTGTTCCCTTTAGATGATGGAAACGGACCCATAAAGTCGATGCCCCATACATCAAAGATTTCACATTCTTGTATGAAATTTTGAGGCATCTCATCTTTATGTGTGATATTGCCTTGTCTTTGGCAAGCATTACAACGTTTAACCATTTCATGAGCGTCATGATAAATGGAGGGCCAATAGAATCCAGAGTCGAACACTTTCTTCGCGGTGTAATTGGGACCGAAGTGACCGCCGGTGGGTCCTTTATGGCAAGCTTCAAGGATTAGTAACGCTGCCGGCCCATCAACACATCAACGAATGACAAGATCCGCACATTGTTTGAAAAGGTAAGGGTCGTCCCAGAAATAGTGTTCAATGTCTTTAAAGAACTTTTTATTTTGTTGGGACGTTAACCCTTCCTTGAGAATTCCATCCGCAAAGTAGTTTACAATGTCCGCAAACCACGGGGTGTCATCAAGATTGGAATTGATAGACATTAAGGCCTCAAGGGGAAAGAGTCATTGATCTCTTGATTCAGATGATCCCCTTGATAAGGATCCTCAAGTCTACTTAGATTATCCGCGACTAGGTTTTCTGCTCACTTCTTGTCACGAATTACGATTTTAAATTATTGAAGGAGCAAAACCCAACGAAGAAGTCTTGGCTTAGAATCATGCTTAGTCAACAAGTACTTCAACGCGGAATGATCGGTGTACACGATGGTGGTGGAAAGGACAAGAGGGGCGGAACTTTTCAAAAGCATACACTACAGCCAAAAGCTCTTTTTCGATAGTGGTATAATGCAATTGAGCCCCCGTCATTGTCTTGCTAGCGTAATGGATTGGTTGGAAGTGTTTGTTCACTCTTTGGCCTAAAACCGCTCCAATAGCAAAATCGCTAGCATCACACATCAATTCAAAAGTTAGCTCCCAATTAGGGGTAACCAAGACCGGTGCCTTAGTTAGCTTGTCCTTAAGAAGATTGAAGGATTCAAGACACTCTTTAGAAAAGATGAAAGGAGTATCTTTTTCCAAGAGGTGGGTCATCGGGCGAGCGATTTTAGAAAAATCTTGAATGAATCGACGATAGAAGCCCGCATAACCAAGGAAACTTCTCACACCCTTCACGGTTGAAGGTGGAGGAAATTTAGCAATAACATTGACTTTAGCACGGTCGACTTCAAGACTGGCTTTAGAGATTTTATGTCCAAGAACAATGCCTTCTTTTACCATGAAATGGCATTTTTCTCAATTTAGAACAAGGCGAGTGTCTTCACACCGCTTGAGCATACATTCCAAATTGGCAAGGCAATGAGAGAAAGAATCACCATAGACCGAGAAATCATCCATGAAGACTTCCATAGTTTCTTCAACCATGTCATGGAAGATAGCCATCATACACCTTTGGAAAGTCCCAGGAGCATTGCATAAGCCGAAAGGCATTCTTTTGTAAGTAAATGTTCCATAAGGACAAGTGAATGTGGTTTTCTCTTGGTCTTTAGGATCGACGGGAATTTGAAAATACTCGGAGAAACCGTCTAAGAAGCAATAATAGTCATTACCCGCTAGACGTTCAAGCATTTGGTCCATAAAAGGAAGGGCAAAATGATCCTTTCTCGTAGCATCATTGAGTTTGCGATAGTCTATACAAACTCTCCACCCTGTAACGAGACGAGTAGGAATCAACTCGTTGTTTTCATTGGGCACAACGGTGATTCCCTCTTTCTTAGGCACACAATGGACGGGACTAACCCATGATGAATCCGAGATAGGGTAGATCATTCCCGCATCAAGAAGTTTGATAACCTCTTTTTTGATAACGTCATGGATATTGGGATTCACCCTTCTTTGGTTTTGAATAGTGGGTTTAAAGTCGTCCTCCATGAGAATTTTATGTGTGCAAAAGTGAGGATCAATTCCACGGATATCGGAGATTTTCCAAGCAATCGCTTTCTTATGATTTTTCAGCACGTTGATAAGTCTAGATTTTTCTTCTTCTTTCAAGTCCTTTGCGATGATGACGGGTGACTTCTTATTGTCTTCAAGGAACACGTATTCGAGATGAGACGTAGATCCTTAAGCTTTAAATCTGGAGGATTTTCGATGGAAGGTATAGTTAAATTCGGATCATCATAGAGATATCCTTAGGAGACGGTGGAGAAATATGGTCCTCATTGAGAAGTTTCTCAATGGTACGAATGTCTTCATCCCAATTGGAGGGAGAATCGTCATATTGTAAGTCCACATCTCCCAAATTGCTTCAAATTCTTTCAAAAGTAACTCACTTTCTCCAAATGGAGTTAGTGAGGGACCAATGGAGGCAACAGTCTCAACAATTGGTTGAGAAGAAGAACCACTTTTACAAGAGTTTTTGAAATTTTATTCACAAGCCTCATCAAGAACGTCAATGAAATTAACGCTCTCGTTTTAAGAAGGCTGCTTAGAAAGTTTACCCATGTTGAAGACGATTTTATCGTCACCAACTCTCATGATTAATTCGCCCGCGGCTACACCAATGAGAGTGCGACCGGTCCTTAAGAATGGATGTCCAACGATTAATGGAACACGGGGGTCCATCTCGTAGTCAACGACAACAAAATCCACCAGAAAGGTGAATTTGTCGACACCGACGAAGACATCTTCGGCTATCCCCACCGGATAAGCAACCGTACGGTTAGCTATTTCCAATGTCATTCGTGTGGGGACAAGCTCGGGTAGAGATAATTGTTTCCAAACGCTTAGAGGCATTAAGTTGATACTAGCACCTAGATCGGCTAGGGCCATACAATTCTCTACCCCGGGGAAGTTGCAAGGAATGAGAAAACGACCCGGATCACTAAGTTTGGTGGGTAATTTCCTTAAGAGCACTGCAGAGAAATTCTCATTAAGTTGGGTCTGAGCGATATCAAGATGTTTCTCCTTATCACTGAGAAGATCTTTAAACATTTTAGCATATTTCGGCATGTGAGCGAGAGCCTCGGCAAAGGAGATGTTGAAATTCAGTTGTTTAAACATTTTAAGAAAGTTAGAAACCTGAATATCATCCTTGTTCTTCAACTTCTCTTTCCTCAACCTTGAGGGATAATGTATATTGGGTTGAGATGAAGGATTTGGAATAGAATTCTCACTCACATCCTTGGGTGGTGGAGGGGTGGAAGTAGAAGGTGGAGGAATTGGAGAAGTAGAAGGTGGAGGAATCGGAGAAGTAGAAGGTGGAGGAATTGGAGAAGGGGACTCGTTTTCCTTTGTCACAATCACCGGTGTAGGTATAGGAAGCTCGGGTTCGTTTAAACCTTTCTCACTTCGAGTGGTGATTGCTTTTATCTCCCCTCCGGGATTAGAAACAGTGTTACTCAGAAGAGAACCCGAACCAGAGGCTTGATTAATTTGGAAGAAACTAGTCATCATATCCCTTAAGTCATTCGTTTGACTGCTCAAAGAGTTTCGCATATCGGCTCGAAGATCATTCTCTTGTTTCACCATATCTCCTTTCAAGTTTGCCATTTGCCGCTGAAGATCTGCACTATCGCATCATTAGTCCTCATGTAAGTTTCAACCTCGTGATTAAATGCGGTGGATTGGTTGGGAGGAAGAGCATGGTAGGTAGGTGCTTTGTGACAATCCGTCAATTTATGGTTGATATTTTATTCTCAATATTTATTTAAAAACATTATTTTAATGTTATAATATGAACTCACTTATTTTGGGAAGTAATTTGGATTTACGTCTGGAAGTACCATCGACTACGTCTAAACCGGAGGATTCTACGTTATGTGCTTACGTTTACATACACCGTCCTTGGTGACAGTCCGACATTTCAGAAAATAAATTTGTCCGTAAATATTATTTTGAGATTTTAAATTTGTGTTGGTTCATAAACTCACAAATTTACGAGAAGAGATTAGGACTTACGATTTTAATTTAACGTCCTTTTCGACTAAACCGGAAACCTTAGGATTACGTATTTACGTTTTCGAACTCCGTTTTCGATGAGACAATTTTTATTAGATTCGTTTTGTGCCGTTGATTCATAATTTATAAAAACGTTTTTCGTAAAACGACCCGAGGGCACACAAATCGAGGAAACTAGAATCGAGGAGTACCCGTATTTAAATGGGGATGAGACAAGATAAATCTTGCCCCACCCCCACTCTTGGACGGCAAGAGTAAGCCAACAAATCTCATGATGTGTCAACATTGTAGCAACTAAGCTAACACTTGTTAGCTTAGCTTAAAAGCTACTCCACTAACTTGTCAAAAACCATTAGCTAAACAATCCCATTCATTTCTTACATGCAAAATTCACCATTCTCTCATCTCTCTCTCAAATGTGCCATCCCATTTCCACCTTAACCACCATCATTGATCAAAATTAACCATGAAATCTCATGTTATTTACATATATGATGATGCCCTTTTGAAACCCTATTGATTGGTGGTGATTATAACATCCAAGGAGGAGTTTCCATGGAGTCTTGGGGCTGATTTTCCACAAGGTGTTCATGAAGAATGGTGGTCTTGAAGATGGTCTTGGTTTATCACAAGTTTCTCCATCAAAATCCATGTTTTGATCACAACCTACATCATCATGGTGGTATAAAGATAGTTCTTCCCATCCTCTTGTTAATTTTGATTATGTAATCATGTATTTTATTCTTAAATGTATATATGTATGATGATATATGATGATAAAAATATTGTGTGGGAATTTGGTGTCGATAATCATGGGTAAAAAGATGAAAAACTATATGTAAAAAGGTTAAAATCATGCTTAAAAATGATGGCTGTATAAAACAGTAAGGAACCATGTAATGAACTGATAAAATGCATAGATTAATGAATATACAGTAACTAATATGTCTTTTACACATGTGAGAGTTGGCCATGCAATGGAATCACTATAATGAGTGAGATATGGTCAAAACAAGTTTAGAGTACAAATCTGAGTTCACTGTTTTGGACGATTTTTAGAAAATACTTAGAGGCTGATTCAACAGTATCTATAGTAGCGTTAAATGGAGCACATATCATGTAGTTTATGTCATAAAAATTTGAGCTTCTATCTCCATATAGAACTCTAGATATGGCTGTTTTGGTGAACATAAAAGTAAAAATCAGATTTTGGAAATTAAAGTATAATAGTATTATATAAGCACTCAAATAAATATAGTATAAAATGTGAATTAAAACCCACTAACTCATATAATACATTTATATAAATATGTATAAGGATAAATAAATGGACATTTTATAAAAATGGTAGTTTGATAAGTTTTATAAGTTATAAAACTATAAACATGATTTTTACGACTTTTTCGGCTATTACTGTAAAATTAACGTTTTTGTTAAATAAAACTTAGACGGTTGGACCCGTCTAATGTAAACTTTTACAAACTCATATACTGATATATAAACATATATAACAAGTAAAAACCGATAAAACCCGAACTATATAACATACGGACATTAACGGGCTAAGTTAACGTTATTAGACTAATAATACAACAAAATGGACTAAAACACTTATAAACTTATTTATTGGGCTTAACCCATTTGGGCCCAACTTGTAAAATATAAATAATGATAATACAAGTATGAAATGGATTAATACAAGTTAATGAACTTATAATAGGCTTATTGGACCTAAAACACGTAAATAGGTAAAACTAGTAAACTAGTATAAAAGTTATCGACACATAACACTAAAATGAGTAAATGAGAATATGTAAACCCACTTGATCATCATATATATATATATATATATATAATCATCATATGTATACATAATTGTTATTTTTATAAAGTCATTGGACATGAGTCTAAGACGAGTATTATTTGTCTAGGTTTCCATGATTGAAGCACGTACCGTACGTCCGAATTGCCGATAACCCGCCTTCCCACATCAATGTGAGTTCATAGCCTCGCACTCTTTTAAATGTTTTTATGAAATGTTTTATAAACCCGCGAGGGAGATAACATGTTAGTTTTGATAAAATAGGACATCATTTATCCCGATTGTTTGTTTATTGATTTGGACCCGGATGATTGTATGACCCTATGAATGATTAAACGACCCGATAGATGAAATAAAATGGATTACTAAAGTTAGGTTATGTCACTAAAAGTCCCATTAGCATGAATTGTGAACTACCGGGATTTGGTAGACGCTTATGCATATAATAGTACTATTTGGGGACGATCACCCCAGTTCGCGCCTTGACGGTTGATCCCCGTCGTGCCACATTGATTGGTAAGCGAATTTATGTATGAGAAGATTTACATAGCGTGACCTTTGTGACGACACGCTAATTTAGATGGGCAAATGAGTTTCGGGCTAGCTACCCGTTGTTTATTGTAGTAAGGTAACAATGTCATGCGGCTTATAATAATCCAATTAACGAAATACTGCTATACGCACCGAATTACGATGTATTGCCTGACTAGCAATACAGGGTCATACTATTAATATTATGTTCGTGTTTTGGTTTTATATAACCATATTCATATAATGGTTTTTATTTAATCTATACAACGTTATAAAACGTATTGTATGATGTTTTTACGACATTGGCTCGTATAATGATTTTTAAGGCAATGCCTATATTATGATTTTCAATAAGGATTTGTATAAAAATGACTTTGGCTATTTTATGGCCTATTACAATGATTTGTACGAAATAATTTTTGGTAATAATTTTATACCAAAGTTATATTGATGGAATTAATTAAACTCTATGAATTCATATCGCTGACCTTTTCTTTTAACATGTTTTGTCTCAGGTACTTGAAGGTAATTCTCGGGAAGACGACAAGAATTCATGGCCCACACTTAAACAACAATTTCCATTCAAATACTTTGTAAAACTTTGTATGAAATAATATGACTTGGGACCTATGTAACTTTGATAATTATGAATGGAAATGCTTTATTATTAAACGATGCAATTTTTAAGCGTTGTCTATGATGTGAGTAATGTGTTATCCCGTAACACCAACGAGTCTTCCGCTGTATTGAATTGTATAAATTTGGGGGTGTTACAGTTTGGTACCAGAGCTCTCGTTATAGAGAACGAAAGATTTTTAAAACCAAGGTTTTGAATAAAACATTTCAAAATCTTTTAACTATTAACATTTTTCTAAAAATGTCTAAAAATCTTTTGACTATAACGGTGCCGAAGAATTCCCGAGTTACCGACAAGGCCATACTGAGAAGTGTTATTTTAATATATATATAACTTGGAATATATATATATATATATATATATATATATATATATATATATATATATATATATATATATATATATATATATATATATATATATATATATATATATATATATATATATATATATATATATATATATATATATATATATATATATATATATATATATATATATATATATATATATATATATATATATATATATATATATATATATATATATATATATATATATATATATATATATATATATATATATATATATATATAATTATGATGTAATTTTATTACATGATTGTTTGATGATTATTTTGATATTTATACGAGGTATTTATACGATATAGATTTTCACAAGGAACCCTAAATCCCCTAGTAAATTAATCGAAGCTATTTCTGTAGGAATTCTAGCTATTCTAGATCTAAACCAAGTTGTGGATATTTATGATCCCAACAAAATGGTTGATATTTGTAGAAATGTAGATATTAGCTGATTGTGAAATTGAAGAAGAATTGGCGAGATTAAAACTGATATCGATGTCATGACGATCTTTCCTTATAGAGTGGAGTTTTACAAAACGTTACCACGTAGAAAGATGTCATCTGATTCGTTGTCATCCAATTCTTAAATTGAAATCGAAAGGGTGAATGTTGCACTTGAGGCTGTCATTGGAACCATTACCCAAAAGCCTCATGCCACTAATACCTTTCCGAGAAGTCTAATTGAATGTATGAGTCATCTCGTACTAGTGACTCATTTGATAACTATTGATGAAAGAGCTATAAGATTGGAAATTAAGTGTTGATCATATCGAGCTTTTATTGGCCTTTTAAGATTTATGAATAAGGTTGAAAATATTGGAAAATGAGGTAGGATATCGCATTGAGTATGATTTGGTTGAAACTTGAATAAAGTGAATCTTAACCTGTATAGAATATGAGATTGTTAAGAGGAAGTCGTTAAGTTCTTTGATTGAATTATAAGGTTTTAAATGATTGTTAGTTTGTGATAAGTGTTGTTCCTAGGCCATTATCCACTAACGAGGATGCCCAGTGTCCAAGAAATAAATTGAAGAATGTTCTTCTGAATTGAGACCGATGGATCTTCTGGGACAGGTGGAACACCTAATGACTCTTGTAGATTAGTATTCATTGTGTTATCTTTTAGAAATCCCTAACTTAACTGAGACATCAGTTGGTAGGATGAGTTCTGAGAATTGTATGACATAGTGACATGTAATGTGTTACGGTACAATTTTGACTTGTTTGTGATTAATGAAAAAGACTACCTTTGATTGCTAAATCCTACATGTATCAATGTTATCTATCCTTTATTGCTATATCCTAATGTTCGCATTAGTGATGCAACCATTGAACAAGTACTCATCTTGAATTGAGTTACGTTGTGGATTATTCTCTTTGTATTCCTGAGTGCCATCGAGGTCATGAACCTCATGATTATTTGGCTAAAGCTCATTTCCTGATATATTGTAGTTAGTTCTCGGTGAACAACTTTTCATCACATCTTTGCAGATCCCTCATTGTTTTTATAAGTTAAAACAGTATCCCTTGAGAAAAATTGAATTTTCATTACTATAAGGATTATTCAAAGTGAAATTTATAAGTGATTGTTATCGAAATCAAGTTGTTTATAAAACACATTGGAAAACTTAACTGTTTTCATAACAAAGAAAATCTTTGTAAATTTATTTTTGATTCTTATTTAAGAATTAAGCATGAAAATGTTTTTATTATAAACATGATGATAAAATTTTGACGAACTGAGTATTGCATCGTTAATCTTGAAATTGTATATAGTTGCGCGCCTACATACAATTTGGAATGGACCATGCAAGGCTGATTAGTAGTCACCATAAAACTAATGAATAAACACTACATTTTCTTTGAAGATTGTGAAAGATTAAATTTTATGAGATCTGCAAGAAGTGAAAAATAGGGACATAGTGTTAGGGACACCTACATATGTGCCTGTAGCATCTATTCTTCTGAGTCGAATTTACTCATCTGTGGAAATTGTCTTATTTGACAATTGATATTCTTTTTCTTGTCCAGTTCTCCCGTAGTGAGATTCTTAGGAAAAGTATCTGATTACCGAGTGTTGATACCCGACTGGATGTATCGACGTTCTTATCATTTCTTTTGATTAGATTTCATATTTAAATGACCTGGGTAACGATCCGAGGAGCTTTCGAATGCGTACTCAAATTATGAAAACATAGGATATATTCATATTCGTTAAATGTTTTCGTTTGTATCTGATTTGAAATTCTCTCGCGTAGATTATGCGTTGACCTTACTCTTTTAAGGTTACTTATGTCTCCAGATATCCTTGAATTTGTGAAGGATTATGAATTATTATTAGTCTTTTGAGAAGTTCACTTCTTATCGACGACAATAAAACTGGAAAGTTAATAGTGCCAATAGAATGGATTGATTGATTATGACATGACGACATTGTCTTAATTGATGGGAACTCAAATAGAATTCCCCTAAATGATAAGATGTTGATTATCAAAAGTGATCTAAATAATTCTTGATGGATGACCATATCCTGCATTCAGACTTGGAATTATACCGTGAATGGTTGTGAATTAGTCATAGATATTATAATCTAGAAAGAACTTAAAATAAATGTATTAAAAAGATGTTTATGTTATCAGAAATTTTAGAAGGTATTTGTTGGTAAATTACCTAGACTTTTGCCATTAAGGCAGGTTGAAATTTATATTGATTATATTTCCGATGCTGCACCCGTGGCTTGTGCACTGTACGTCAGCACCATATGAACTAAAGGAATTACCGTACAACTGAGAGAGTTGTCGGAGAAAGATTTTATTCTACCGAGCTCGTCATCATGAAGAGCTATGATGTTATCATTCCTTATATTTATAGATTACTGTGAACTGAGTAAATTGACAATCGAAAACGATATCCATGACTCGAAATGGAAGATTTGTTCGATCATTTACAAGGTTCTAGCGTATGTTTTAAAGATTTGATCCATGGCATGGTTATCATCAAATTCGCGTCCGCGAAAAAGATTATCTATTCCAATCACTACATCCAGAAATCGTAATGAACATTATGAGTTTCCCGTGATGTCGTTTGGATTGACTAATACACATGTAGCATTCATAAATTTGGTGGATCACGTGTGTAGACTGTATTTGTTTATAAGAATAAGAATGAGTTAATAATTATTTATAGATTGCCCTGAATTGGCCGAACGATAAAAACCTGTACCTTAAATATTTAACATGTGATTAAAGACTAAATCCTTTACATTATTTGACCGTGATTAATAAATAATGGAATCTATATTGACTCTTCAAAAATTAAGAGCCCTTTTAAGACTTTGGGTTTTACCAAAAAGGAAGTGCAAATGTGTTTTGACAAATGTTTTAACAAAGAAATTTTGAGGGATTATTCCCTTATAACCAAAACATTTAACTAAACTCCTGTTTAGGGGTAAATGTTTTTGCATACCTTAAGACAACCTAAGAAGGATTGAGGAAACCCATTTAAATCATGACTTGAAATTTGAAACGACACTTTTTGCTTTTTAACTAAGAAAATTTTGACCAAAGTATAATCAAAGATTTTTCAAACATTTACGAATCTTATTAATTATTTTCGATAAATCAGCAAAAATCTTGTTAATTAAATTCAAATTTATTTTGAACATTTTTATATAATTGGTCGAACTATGAAATTTAAAATTTTTTTACGCTTGTCTTTCATAAAAATTAAATATTTATTATTTAATTACTTGTAATATGTATCGACGCTTTAAACGTCAGATTGAGCAAAACTGATAAAAATAATAGTTGAGATGAAATTAAAACTTAGAAAATGTGAAGAAAGAATTTCTGAGTAAATTGAAGACATGATAATTATTTCATCAGGAAAGATGAATGTAAATACTGACGCATTATATAGAATGGATAAAGAATCAATTAGGATGTGTTCCTTAATAATGATTGTGCAAAATAAATTGCCGAACAATTTAAAAAAAATAAACAATGCTTGTAAAAAGGATAATATAGATAATAAAAAGGGGTGCGGCTAATATGAACCATTAGAATTGAGAAGCCGATGGCGTTATATGTATAAAAGGCCACTTGTGGTTGCCTAAATATGGAGATTTTGAGATGTAGTCATCTCGTAAGTATAAGTATCCTATTCCTGTCATTTCTGATTTAATGTATCATTATCAGAAGAAGTTGTACTGATGGCAAATTATGAAGGCAGACATCGCCTCATACATTAGTAAACGTCTGAATATTGCAAAGGTCATCATCTGAATTTGATTCGATTTGGGTCATCGTCGACAGACTGACCAAATCTGCTAATATCATTCTTGTTAATGATTGATTCTTGATGAAGAAATTGACTCTTTTGTATTTAAAGGAGTTGTGTAAACATGGTGTGCCTGTATCGAAGGGACGAGGTAAAGTAACGATACCAAATCTGCTCAGAAGTCGTTGGGAACGAACCTTGAAGAGAATACTGTTTACCACCCCAAATCGAAGGGACGAGGTAAAGTAACGATACAAAATACTAGAAGTGCTGTTTTATGTTTGAATGATTGACCTTTGATAATGAACCGTATAATCGTTTTCCTTTGGAAGGATTATCATTAATAGTCATCGTATTAGGATTGAGATCGAATCTTGTGACGATATATTAGAGCATCTGTAAGCAGGAGTTGGGATGAAGACACCCGACATACACCCATTGTGAGTTGGACATGTCTTTTAGGTTTAAGGTTTCCTATGATGGCGAACCTAACCTTACAAAATACTCGACCCGCGAGACCTGAAATGATTGTTGAAATTAGGATCTGATAATTGACTGCCGGTAGTGGGCAAGAGGTTATGTGAATATGAAATGTAGAGCTTGAAGTGCCAGATGGGTAGCGAAGTTATGCCAAAAATTTTAACCATGGAAAATGAATTGATGATCTGGAAGATCATGGGATATAAGTCCCTGTTGTATGGGACCATTGAGATAATATAAAAGTTGGTTTGAAAGGCATACAAGCTGGATCTACCCTAGGACTTCAAGAGCTGCGTGAATTACGTATCGTATATCGAACTTGATAAAATGACTATCAAGTGAAAATCTGAATTCTTCTTGATAATGTTTAGATCGGCGAAAATTTGCATTCATCAAAAACCCGTGAACATCATGGATAGAGAAAGTAAGTCAACATTAAGCCTGATCTTATTCCCGTAGTTATGTTTGATGAAACTCGCGTATTGTAATGAATTACACTTGTGAGAAAAGACCGAATGTGGAGGAAATACCCACATGGCTTTAACTCTATAAGAAGCGAGTAGTAAGATGATCTTTGAGGACAAAGATCCTGTTTAGGGGTAAGTGCTGTGACAATCCGTCAATTTATGGTTGATATTTTATTCTCAATATTTATTTAAAAACATTATTTTAATGTTATAATATGAACTCACTTATTTTGGGAAGTAATTTGGATTTACGTCTTAAAGTAGCATCGACTACGTCTAAACCAGAGGATTCTACGTTATGTGCTTACGTTTACATACACCGTTAATGAAGAGATTTTGCTAGGTTTAATTGTTGTTCTCGGTATCTTAACGAATTGATTTACGATTCTAAGTACGACTCTATTGTTTTTGGTGAAAAAAATATTTTTGGGTGTTTTTAAAATAAAAGTGCAAAACTTTAAAGTAAAAGTGCAAGTAATTTAAATCTAAGTCTAATTAAAATAAATGGTGCTAGTATTTAAAAGCGTGACGGAAATTAAAAGGCATTAAACGTAAATAAGGCAAACTTAAATCTAACTAAGGCAAACTTAAAACGCAACTAAAACTTAAAACTAAGGCAAGGCTAAAATAAATCTAAGGCAATTAAACTTAAAGTGCGAGTAAGGAAAAAGGCGGGAAAAATGAAGCTCGAAATTAAAAAGCAGAAAATTAAAAACTGAAATTAAAGAACCTGAAAATCAGCTTATCCGGAATAATACCCTTATTCGGAATAAATGGCTTAGTCGGAATATGTCACCTATCCGGAATAATCCTCTCTATTCGGAATGTTGGTCTTGATTCGGAATGTTTCTTGATCCGGAATAATATTCCGAATAGAATACCTTACTCGGAATATGTCACTTATTCCGAGTAGAAGCTCCTTATCCGGAATATCTCCTCTATTCGGAATATCCTTGCTGTTTGGAATGTTTGGCCTATCCGGAATATTCTGCCTATCCGGAATATCTCCTCTATCCGGAACTTTTTGTTGATCCAGAATATTATTCCGAATAAAGCCTTTGATTCGGAATATTTTGGTATTCCGAATAAGCACCTTGATGCGAAATAAATATTATTCCGAATAAAGCCAACTGATCCGGAATATCTAATATTCCGGATGAACAGCCTTTGAAATCCTTCGTTCAGAATGTCTGGGAAGATCAGAACTTGGGATTACAGAAACAAACACCCCGAAGAACAAGGAAACACAAAGATATACAGATCTAATAAAAACTAAGCAAAATCAGCCACAAGATTAAATCAAACTAATAACAACATCTATTAATCATAAACAATCAATCCAAAACAACAAAACTAAACTAATCAAGATAATCAAAACCCACTTAATAAATTTGACAAAAACTCAAGAACATGAACATGAATAATAAACATATAAATCAAAGATTAAAGAAAGGTAGAATGAGATCAAACAATAAAGATAAAGATTAACAAGAATTAAAAGAACATTTACTTGAAATTAAATGGTAATTAAGGTGCAAGACAAGTATTTAAATTTGACAAGTAAATAAATGACAAGGTAATTAAAAGTGGAAGAACTAATTGTCACTATTAGCCAACAAAAATGAAAAGATTAATCCTAATGACTATTTATAGGGGAGGATTAAGGAATGCTTAGGAAGCTTCCTCCCCTCTTTCCTTTCTCCTTAATTGCATGCTTAGTCCTTCTCTTCTTAAACTTTTGTTAATTGCACCATTAGTCCTTAAGCCTTTTAATCTTCTTAATCTTGGACTTTAAATGGTTTTGTCTCGGGATTTCTTCGAACTCGTCTTGTAATTCTTCGATAAATTATACTTGAGTTTTTTCGGCTTTTAATAAACTTCCGTCTTTTGACTTTTTCTTCGATAAATCTTCAGAATTGGTCTTGGACTTCCGTTCTTTTTGCACTCTTGACTTCTTGACTTCGTCTTTCGTCTTTTTCTTCGATAAAAGCCCGTGAATGCCCGTGTTTTCTCCACTTTTACCTTTTCGTCCTAAATCACAACAAAAACACAAACCACGCATAATTCTGACATAAAAGACATAAAATACACGTTTTGGCTCGGTTATTATTGTAATTAAGTGGTAAAAAGGACGAGTGTTTACACACCTATCAAATCCCCTACACTTGACCATTGCAATGACCTCATGCAATGCATTAGTTACAAAGCATGTTTACATTTTTCATCATAATCAATCCACATTGGCCTTTATTAAAGAGATAGATAATTACAAACATTCAAAGTAAAGAAATCAAAAGCATACCTTGGGTTTTGGAAATGTCATGAATGATCATCATCCTCAAGTTTTCACTTTCTCCAAAGCATGCTTAAAAACGAGATCATTTTTATTATAAGTTAGCAAACTAACACGAACTCATGTGGGCCAATTATTCACTTAGACTCCCTTATTCCTAGGTGTATCTCTTATATTTTATTTTTGTCTTGAATGATCACGAGGATGCATTGTTGACTTATTTCGATAGTTATTTAGGCCGAAAATAAAGTGAACGATTTAATCAATAGTTAGCTAAAGGACAAAATCTTTTAAAACTGCTTCTCGGGACCTCATAAAGTTCATATCTTGGCATAACTCGCTTCGCGATTTGAGACCTTTCTCAGACCGATATTTGGCAGTGACTTCATACTTCAAACCTTGAGAGACGTTCATGAAATAATGGCCTTCTCTTCATAATATGAATTTCTTCACTTGAAGTTTTGAGAGATTCATACTTGGACCAAGACTTCTTCATTTTTCTCCAATCTTTATTTTGGACTTTGATATACCACGGTCCGCCTCCTTTTTGGTCTTGGCTTCATTTATCCTCATACCTTGCTAGGGTCTTTTCGGATATACTTCTCCATGACTTTTGGGGAGTTTTTGCTTTTCGTCGTGTGTCTCGATCCTTCATATTGATTTTCGATAAATGATTCTTCACATCACTTTGTATCTTTAGAAACAAAATATAGCCCTTATGCCTTGTTAGGACCTTTTTGGACTCGCCAATCTTCGCGTCCCGCTTCAATAAGTTATGCCTTGGCTATGAACTCTAATCCATACCGAGCAACTTTTAAACGATCTTGGGCTAGAAGCTAAGTAAATTTTCAAATCGTACAACCTTATTTATTGCAGATAAATTTATTAACAAGCGATGGAAGAATAGGCTTATGATTAACTCACATAAATTCACGAAAGAATACCAAACTTATAATTGACTCTATCATCTCTCGTTCTCCACAGTTTAAAATCTCAAGGAATGAGACTCGTGGATACTTAGCCTATTAAATCAAAGTTTTGGGTTTTCGAGTCGCCTATAGGATCTTGCAAACTCTTAGACTTTTTTAAGTTTAGAAATCGCATTTTAAAGTTCCCTTGATAAACGACTCTCTAGGATCAATTATAGGAACTTGCGAAAAGTTCTTGTTCTTAACCCGTGAGAGTTAAGACTTTCGCGTTTTATAGCTCCCTATATAAAAGCCTAGAAAAACTTGAATTAAACACGTTAAGGATACTAGTTAGAGTAAACTTAGATAAGTAAACTCGGGTTGAGTCAAAAGATTCACAACGTTTGTAAATTAAAACCACTTTATTATTAAAAATTTATTCTAATAAGGAAAGAAAATAACTATACAAAGGTAAAAACTAATAGGCCAAAATAGATCAAAAATTTTGAAAAATGTCGAAAAATTGATTTTCCGGTTAAAATGAGGACAATTACAAGGAAAAGACCACTTAACTTCGATAGAAGTCCCCCCTACACTTAAGATAAACATTGTCCTCAATGTTTAAGCTGTTGGGAATAAATTAAGGCCAGATCACTTGAACGCTGACAAGAACAACTCAAGCGTTGACAAGAGCAAAGTGAGCGCTGATAGCATAAGCATTGACAAGTTAAAGTCAAGCGTTGACAGATTGAAGACAAGCACTGATGGAAGATGTGAGCTACACGTTTATTATATTCTAGAATACTTCTAGTAAGGATAGAGACGACAATGTATTTTCTATGTTTATCTTTACCTAGAATAGTTGATACGTAGCTTATTGTACAAGGCTTCTTAGTCTATAAAAGAAGGCCTTTAGGTTAATGTTTAATAATCAGTTTTCATAAGTTTTCACAAGTTAAACCTCTTTCATTGTAATCAAGTTCGATTATTCTAATACAAGTGAAAGTTTGTTTAACATCTTTGTGTTTTAGATTAAGTGTTAATTCCGCATAACACTTAGTTACTTTATTCATAAGCAAAGGTTTCTCTACGTGTATTACTTGATCTAATCTCGTATACACAAAGCTTAATCGATCTAAGTTTGGGATCAACAAGTGGTATTAGAGCTTGTTGAGAAACTTTTGATCTTTAAGTAACGCAAGAACCCTAAAACACCAAAAACCCTAAAAACCCTAAAATTCTCAAAACCCTAAAAACATCATGTCTGGCACAGATCAACCTGCTGCTTTGCTACAAAACAACTCCACAAATCCTAGTATCAAAATTCCCATGTTTGATGCCAGGAACTTCGAGCTTTGGAAGTCTAACTTTGAGCAATATATAGCTATTCATGACTACACTCTTTGGGAGATTGTTGAATATGGAAACACATTCAACAAATATTCAACAAAGCTCAAAAGATTGCTGCTGCTATTGCCGCAAGGGTAGCTCTTCCTAATTGTCCTGAAGCTGATAAGAAGGAAAAGCCTGAAGATGGAAGAGCTGTATCTGTTGAAGATATAGCCAAGAAAAGGGTGGACATGAAAATCTTGAACATCATGAAACACGCCTTAGGTCATGAGAATCAGCACAAGTACAAACGTTTTGAGTCTGCAAAAGAGCTTTGGGAAGCTCTTGAAGTAGCACATGGTGGCAATGCTGAAACAAAAGAAGAAAAGAAGAAGCAACTCTTGCATGAGTATGCTGTCTTTAAGGCTCAACCCAATGAGAATCTCAGCAGTGTGAGAAGTAGACTGCTTGACATCACAAGTCAACTTTCCTTCATGGGGACACAGATAGATGACCCTGACTTGAATGCTACTTTTCTCAAAAGCCTTGGTGATGTATGGAAGATTGAGACAAGATCCATTCTTGTCAATAACACCCACAAGACCTCCAGGTTTGATGACATCTTCAACAAACTAAGACTGTTGGAGAATGAATGGCTTTTGGAAAGTGATAATAAATCTTCCAGTAGCAACATGGCCTTCTTCTCACAAAGTGAAGGCCAATTTGATTCCATGAACTCCTATGGACATCCAGTCACTGGATCTCAATGTGTCAACGCTGGATCACAGCCTGTCAGCGCTGGATCATATCCTGTCAACGCTTTATACTCAAGCGCTGACACTCACAACTTTAGCGCTGATAGAATTAAACCTGCTGGTTTAGATCTAGATACTGTGTGTGCATTCATTGCTTCTTTGCCCAGTGATTCAAGGATTACATATGAAGATCTTGAGCAGATAAGTGATGAACAATTGGAAGAGATGGACATCAAGTGGACTATGGCTCTTGTAAGTTTAAGAGCAAACAGGTTTAATAAAAGGTTCAAGAAGAAGATGACCTTTAATGCTAAGGATGTTGCTGGATTTGACAAATCAAAGGTTGAGTGCTACAATTGTCATCGGATGGGGCACTTTATGAGGGAATGTAGATCTCCAAGAAGATCTGATGCTGGTAAGCCCTCAAGCCAAATGGTTAAGAGCCAAGATCCCAAGGCCATGGTTGCTGTTCAACAAATTGATGGCTTTGGAGGATGGGACTGGAGCTGGAACTTTATGGCTAAGGATGAGGAAGAGGACAGAGCTTTGGTTGCTGAAGTTAAAGAAGAGCATGTTGAATATGCTCTCATGGCACACTCCTCCTCTTCATCAGATAATGAGGTATATGATGATGCTTTCTGTTCTAAGGGTTGTCGTTTAAATACTGAAAAACTAAATCAAGAGATAGTAAAATTATTAGATGAGGCAAGTACTGAAAGATGCAAAGTATCTAATTATCAAATTGCTCTTACCCAAACAGAAAAGACAGTAGCTGAGTATAAGAAAATGGAGTTTAATTTAAAGGATCAAATAAATATCTTAAAACATGAGTTACATCAAAGTAAAGATATTCAAGATATAGTAAACAGGGTTAATCTTGATTTGATAGCTCAGTTAGATGAGGCTAACAAAAATAAAGATAATGTGAGTCTTAAAATCCAGAGATTTGATAAGGCCACACAATCCCTAGGAGAGTGTGTTAGTAAACAAAGAGACTCTAAGGACATGAGTGGAATTGGGATGAAAGATTATACTGGTGTTCCACCACCAGCTGGGGATTTCTATGGTGTCCAATCAAAGGACTTATCTTGGACTGGCTTGCCAGAACTTTAAGAGAAGGAATTCATTCCTCCACCTAGAGTGACTTCCCCAGTTGAAGAATACAAACAAAAACTGACTGACCTAGATGAGTGGAAGAAAGCAAACCACACTTTGTTTGTTAAGGGAGGGTTGTTGTGTGAAAGTCCAAATGAGCCCACACCAATCATGAGCCATAATATTGTGGAGTCCAATGATCCTAAACCTATTAAAATCACACACCCAACCACTGGCAAAGCTGTTGACCTTGGCCCACAAACTGTTAGAAAACCTAGTGTTAAGTATGCAGAGATGTATAGGAATACTAGGTCACCAAAAAGCCAAGTTAGTAACCATGGAACAGGCTTCTTTGCTTCTAGACCTAAGACTATGTCTAGAAAAGCTTGTTACACATGTGGTAGCTTTTCACATTTGGCATATAAATGTGTCAACGCTTCCAATGTCAACGCTGATAGGAACCATTTCAGCGCTGACAAAAGTCAACATAGGTCAAACACTGTCAGACCCAATACCTTTGTGAACAAAAGTTCACAAGTTGTTAGACCAGCCCCATTCTTTTCTAGAGGGTCTAACACACAAGGCCTAAGACCTTTTCAAAAGTCAAACACTTGGTCCAATAGGCAATGGGTTCCTGTAGCAAACCCTAGGTTCAACGCTGATAGAGGCAATCGGGGCGCTGACAAGAACAATTTCAGCGCTGACAGACACACTGCCAAACCTAGGTATTTGCAACCACAGGGAAATAGGTCTAAAGCTTCTACTAGCTTAACATGGAGACCAAAACAAGACCAAAACTCTAATTCTACTGGTGTTTCTATGACATGCAACAGGTTTCATTATATTTCAAAAGCCATGTCAACAACAATTAGGGTTAACTGGGAATTTCATTCAAAAAGGGATGAAAATGGGGTTGTTATGAGAACCAAGTCTGTTCTTATTGAACAAACAGAATCCAAGTCTACCAAGGCTTGGGTTCCCAAAGAAAACTAATGTGTTTTCTTTATGTGCAGGGCATTCAGAAGAAGATCAATGATTATGGATATTGGGATAGTGGATGCTCAAGGCACATGACAGGAAAGGAAGACTATCTGACAAACTTCACTCCTATTCAAGATGGTGATAAGGTATACTTTGGAGGGGGCTATGGCACCATCACAGGAAAAGGAACCCTAGTCACCAACAATCTACGATTTGAGAATGTCTTCCTGGTAAAAGAACTGGATTATAATTTGTTTAGTGTATCACAAGTGTGTGATAACAAAAATAAGGTTCTTTTCACTGATACTGAGTGCTTGGTGTTAAGCAAAGATTACAAGCTCCCTGAGGAGAAATACATAGAATTTAGAACACCAAGGCATAAAGACATATATAATGTGAATCTTAATGGAATTAAGATAAATAATAAAATGATGTCATGTCTTTATGCTAAAGCCTCAGTAGATGAAAGTAATCTTTGGCACAGGAGATTAGGGCACATAAACTTTAAGAATATCAATAGACTTGTGAGGCTTGGTTTAGTTGATGGTTTGCCTGAAAAGGCTTTCCACAATGACCACTCTTGTGTTGCATGTCTTAAGGGCAAGCAGCACAAGGTCTCATTCAGGTCTAAACAGGTGCACTCTAGTTCTAAACCACTTCACTTATTGCATATGGACCTTTTTGGTCCAACTAATATAGAAAGTTTAAAGGGTAAATCATATTGTTTTGTCATCACTGATGATTTTTCCAGGTTTACATGGACTTTCTTTTTAGCCAAGAAAAGTGAAACTGCCCAAAGTCTGATTAATTTCATTACCCAGATTGAAAAGAAGAATGGTAATGAGGTCAAAATTATTAGAAGTGACAATGGGGGTGAGTTTAGAAATCAGTTGTTAGATGATTTTTGTGCCAAGAAAGGGATTACTAGGCAGTTTAGCATAGCTAGAACTCCACAGCAAAATGGGGTTGCTGAAAGGAAGAATAGAACCCTAATTGAAGCATCCAGAACCATGTTGGCTGATGCCCACTTTCCTATAGCCTTTTGGGCTGAAGCTGTCAACACAGCTTGTTATGTTCAAAATAGGGCATTGGTCAACAAAATACATAATAAGACACCTTATGAGTTACTTTGGGGAAGGAAGCCAAATATTGGCTTTCTCAAGCCTTTTGGATGTCATGTAGTTGTTTTAGAAACTAGTGAGGCCCTAGGTAAATTTGATTCAAAAGGTGATGAAGGCTACTTCATGGGTTATTCAGTGCAGAGCAAAGGATATAGGGTTTACATTAAAAAGGAAAAACGTATACTTGAAAAAGTACATGTTAGGTTTTTAGAAAGTAAACCTAGTGATCCTGAAAGTGGTCCAAATTGGTTGTTTGACTTAGAACCTTTATCTAGAGCTTTAAATTATATGCCTGTTACTGATCCAGACATTGTGAAGGTAACTTCAAGTGTTTTAGAAAAGAGAATTGGTAATGTTTCAGGTATACAGGTTGCTAAGGAGGATGGACCACCAGCAGTTGAGTCATCTCCCACACAAGAATATGTTACACTTCCTATATGGACAGATGAGTATTATGCTGCTGCTGCTGCTGCTAGAAAAGATAATGGTGGTTTTCACATACCACCAAATACAAACATGCATGGTTCTTCAGGCGCTGACAAAGGGAAATCAAGCGCTGACAAGAGCAATTCAGACGCTGATGGATCAGACGCTGACACCAACAGTTCAAGCATTGTTAGCCCAAGCGCTGACAAACAAGGATCAAACTTTGACAACACCTTTGCACATCTTTTCTCTTCCCATTTTGAACAAGGTGGACCTTCCAATGTCCATGAAGAGATTTCTGTTGATCAAAGAGAGTCTGATGAAGAAGATATTGGCAACATGAAGCGTGAAGTTGAGGACACCAGACTTTTTGAAGGAGGAGTTCTCACTTCCACAGCAAAGGATCACCCCTCATCTCAGATCATTGGTGATGTTATGTCTCCAGTTCAGACAAGAAGATCCCATCAAAGTCTTGGTGGATTTATTGCCAATATACACAAGAAGGTTGATACCCCTCTTGTACAAGCATGTTTGTTTGCATGTTTTCTGTCACAAGAAGAACCCAAGAAGATTTTTGATGCTCTCAAAGAACCTAGTTGGGTGGAAGCAATGCAGGATGAGCTTCACCAATTTGCTATACAGGATGTTTGGGAGCTGGTTGATTGTCCTAGATATGTGAGACCAATTGGGACAAGATGGGTTCTAAGGAACAAGAAAGATGAAAGAGGCATTGTGGTCAGAAACAAGGCACGTTTGGTAGCTCAGGGATATACACAAGAGGAAGGTATAGATTATGAAGAAGTTTTTGCTCCTGTTGCAAGAATTGAAGCTATAAGAATTTTCTTAGCTTATGCCTCTTGCATGAACTTCACTGTTTATCAAATGGATGTGAAGAGTGCTTTCCTCTATGGAACAATTGTTGAGGAGGTATATGTGATGCAACCTCCTGGTTTTGAAGATCCTGAGAATCCAGACAAGGTTTATAGAGTGAAGAAAGCTATGTATGGACTTCATCAGGCCCCAAGAGCATGGTATGGTACATTGTCCACCTACTTGGTGGAAATTGGTTTTAAAAGGGGCACCATAGATCAGACATTGTTCACAAAGAAGAAAGGTAAGGATGTCTTACTTGTCCAGGTCTATGTTGATGATATCATTTTTGGATAAACTAATCCAAAGATGAGTGAAGACTTTTCCAAGCTTATGACAGATAAGTTCAAGATGAGTGTAATGGGTGAGATGAACTTCTTTCTAGGTTTACAAGTTCAGCAGAAAGAAGATGGTATCTTCATCTCCCAAGACAAGTATGTAGCTGAAATCTTGAAGAAATATGGTTTTTCTCCACATGAAAAGGATGCTTCCACTCCTATGGATAGGGAACACCCTTGGGGAAAAATTGGAGCTGGAAAGGATGTGGATGTTAGGCACTATAGATCAATGATTGGGTCATTGATGTATCTTACAGCCTCAAGACCTGACATCATGTTTGCTGTGTGTGCTTGTGCACGCCATCAAGTGACTCCCAAAGAATGTCACCTTTTTGCTGTGAAAAGAATTTTTAGGTACCTAAGATGTTATCCAGATCTTGGCTTGTGGTACCCAAAAGATTCTCCATTGGAGCTTATTGCATATTCAGACAGTGACTATGGTGGTGACAAGTTTGATAGGAAATCCACAACTGGTGGATGTCAATTTCTTGGGAGTAGACTGGTATCTTGGCAATGCAAGAAACAAACAGTGGTGGCAAACTCTACAACTGAAGCAGAATATGTTGCAGCAGCTGCTTGTTGTGGACAAGTCTTATGGATTCAGAACCAGCTGTTGGATTATGGGTATAATTTCATGCATACCAAGATTTTTGTAGACAATAACAGTACTTTATGCATTATTAAAAATCCTGTACATCATTCTAAAACCAAACACATAGAAATTAGACATCATTTTATAAGAGATTGCTTTGAGAAAGGTTTAATACAACCAGATAGGGTAGCCACAGAAGATAATGTGGCTGATTTATTAACTAAACCTTTTGATGCTGGAAGATTTCAATATTTGGTAACAAATATTGGAATGGTTAATCTCACTTAATATGTGTTTTGGAACCTTTTTGTAAAAGTATGTACAGGATAATGCATTGTTATTGGTCTTTGTGATGATTTAGATTTTCCACTTTAATTTTCTAACACTGACAAAGGTAAATGTAACGCTGTCAAGTGTTATTTTGCCGTTGTTAGAGATATTATTGTCTAACGCTGACAAGAGTTCCTTCAACGCTGATAAGTGTTGTCGGGGCGCTGTCAGCAACAAATGTTAGTTTTGTGGTTTTCAATCTAAATGTGTAGGTGGTGGTAGCTTTATGCCATTGGATACAGAGTTGCTTTTGGATCTTTGAAGAGCTATTTGGACATGTTTTTGTTTATGGATGATGGTTGGAATATTTATATTCCTATCTTGACATAAATTTTTAATGTTCATATCTATTTTGAGAAACTCATGTATCATAGTTTAAGGGGAGGTTTTAGGAACCTTTAGGATTTTTTGGGTATCCATATGATACTCTTATCACAATTCTAGATTGTGTCCACAGGTGAGTATGGGTTAGTTTTACTAAACCATGAGGCACTGTAGCATGCATAGTATATCAACTTTGCATGCTGCCAAGACATTTTTGGCCTAGAATTGGTTGTGGTCTGTTGGGAGACTTGGGAATCAGTTTGATATGGGTTTTACCTGGGAGTAACAAGGATTTTATAAGGTAACTTGGTTGTTAAGAATTTTGGTTAGCAAGGGACACTAGAGGACTGTTATGTCTATCTTGCTTATGCAAGTGTGCATAACTGGACAATGCTTGCCGCCCTATGATAATTATCAGCTTTTGGTTATCTTCTCTAGGATAAATTACTTGTTAAGGTCATTTTTCACTTTTTAAAACAATTTTATTTTTGGACGCTGACAAGATTTTTCCAAGCGTTGTTGTGACCAACTTGGACGCTGACATGGCTTTAGGCGAACGTTGACAAGATTATAGCCGTTGGGCGTTGATGGGTTATATTTGACCGTTGACAATCAATGGGACCTACCCATTTGTTACTTTTTGACATATTTTCAAGCCGTAATTTTAGGAGTTGTTACTTTCATTAAATGCATGAGATAACTTATAACTTTTTCAATATTTTCATGATTAGTTTTTGAAAATCTTTGCCTATTTTTGGGCCAATCACATGCATTCATCCACTCCTATAAATTTGGCTCCTATTTTTAAACAGGGTATCTATAATTCTTGTCTAACACTTTTCTCTTATCAACCTTCATCTTTTATACTTCAAATTCACAGCTTTCATCAATGGCACCAAGATTTAACTCAGCAGAATTGGATTTGGGGTTCAAGTCTCAACACAACATGATTGCTTATCTTGTTGCTGATAATACTTTGTTCCCTCAATACACACAAATGGTTGAGTATTTGAACGCATCCCCATTAAGGTATGCTCTTTCTCATGCACCACTCATTCCAGTCACACACATTAAACAGTTTTGGAACACTGTTAGTTCCTCAACAGTTAATGGAGTGACCACATTAACTTCTATTGTTCATGGGAGATCTTGGGTGGTTACTGAGGCCTTGGTACGCCAGGCCTTGCATCTTAATGATGTTGATGGTATAATCATTCTTCCCATATCTTAAATAGAACAAGGGCTTAGGGCTTTGGGATACCCTATTCCTGATGAAGGTACTCTTAATAAGTACCATAAGCAGGAATTTCCCCCAGCCTGGAAGTACCTCATTCACATTCTTCTTCAATGTTTGAGTCCCAAATGTACTGCACACAATGAGATCAATAGATCCATTGCAACTGCTATTGTGTGTATTGCAACAGGGCAAAAATATAACTGGTCTAAAATGATTTTTGAAGGAATGTGTAAAAACAAGGGGACAAAAATGACTTTAGCTTATCCCCGTTTTCTGCAAATGATTTTTGATGCTCAAAGATATTGTTCAAGGGATCACAATGATTTTTATAAAATCCCTGAACAAAAGAAGGCTATTTTTACCAAGATGAATTCACCACCTCATAGAGACCTACCTTTAACCCCAGCCATGCTTGCTGTTATTGCAGCAACACAACCCCAACCAGACCCCCAACCTCACATTGACCCTCAACCACAACTTGCACCTATCCCTGAACCTTTACCCTCACCTGACCAAATGCAAATAAACCAAAATCCCTTTGACGCTGACACCTTTAATGTGGGCGTTGATGTGCCTATTTCCAACACTGACACCCAACCATCACAATCCCAAACACCCCTTAACCAACCCACATCTACACCTTCTTCCACACCATCTTCCACACCACCTGAATATATGTTGTTTAAACGCCAAAGGACTGCTGGAGTGTTCTCCTCTGGTGGTCCTAGCCATGAAGCAGAGAGAACCACCACCACAAGTGTGGCTGGTGACCTGGATGAGGCTGGGACTATTGGTTCTGGCTTAGAGGCTGGCCAAGGCAGTCCCACCATAATTAAGTCCTCATCCATGCCCAATGAACCTGACTTGGGAGGTCAAATCCCCATTTCAGAAGAGGGCAGCTTGGAACCAATGACTCTTTTGGAATTGACGGCTGTCTGCATTAGCTTGCAAAAGCAGAATGCAGACTTGGTACAAATTGTCAGTAACCAAGGCCTTGAACTCAAGGAATTGAGGGAGAGGATTGTTGTTTTGGAGAGTGCTCATGCAAAGGGAGGTATGGAGGAGTCTTCCAAAGGGGAGGATGATCAAAGAAATCTGAGTGATAAGAGTAGTCAAGATGGTCAATCATTGGATGTTGCTGAAGCTCTTACTACTTTGAAGGAACAAACAGGTTTTGATACGTCCTTGATCTCTCCAACCAATTTAAATTTATCATTTACAGATATGTTGAGAGAGGTTACACAAGGCGCTGAGGGAAAATATTTGAGCGTTGACAAGACAAGTTTGGACGCTGATAGAAGTATTTTGGGCGCTGATAGAGGAAATTTGGGCGTTGACAGATCTGTATATGGAGGTGATGTATTCCAGTCATCATCTATCATCAAGGATGTTTCTACTCAGACATTACCATCTAACTTACCAACAATTGCACCATCAGATAAGGGTAAGGGTAAGTTGGTAGAAGAAATTGTTCCAAAGAATGCAGCTCAGGTTGAATTTGATAGAAGATTGGCTGAGCAAATGATGGAACAAGGTGAAAAGGAAAAGTCACCATTTGTTGTGACTTCTGAAGAAGAAAGTGATGGAGCTAGCTCAGATTCAAGTGTGATGATTGTTGAACCAGAAAGACTTGAGTATGGTGATGAGCTTGCTAGGGAAAAGCTGAGAGATTTAAAGTTGCAGATTGATTTTGATATGCCAGAGGTGGTTCAGATGTACAATTCTTGGGAAGAAAGCTGTATGGATAATCCAGACTTGACCATTTCAGATCAGATATGGGGTTTGGAAATTCTTCTTAGAGTTCAGAAGGATTGTAAGGTGATTTTGAAGCACAAGGCAAGCAACATTCTCTCTGAGTTGAAAAGGGATAGAAGGAAGCTCTACTTTATGTTGCTCAAATGTCATGGAGTTGGTTGGACACATCAGAAGCTGAAGGCTTTGACATTTGATGAGTTGGAACATAGGGCTTATCCTATTTGGGTGAAAGTGCAGGAAGAAAACACTTTCAGACTTCTTTCAGATGAAAGAAAGGAGCAACTTGCAGAAGAGATGGAAATCAAGAAAGCTATGATAGTTCCTAGACCAGTGAAGAAGGGATTTACACTTGAGTTTCCAAAAGATATGAATCAACTATATCCAAGTGAAGCAGTTATTAGAAAGAGCCTTAAGCTCTCCCCATTAGAAGCTTCAGATATGGTGCATGTGTTACCACTAGATTCCAAGAATCCAATTGTGAGTTATGATGAAGATGAATGTGGATTCTGGAAAATTGGAAGATTTGGCAAGGAGGTACACACTTTTACCACTCTCATATCTTTATTTGCAAGTTGTGATAGAGAAGACTTGGTGGACCTTTGGAGGTTGCTAGAGACCAAGTATGAGGCTGAAGCACCAACTTCAGTCAATGGAATAAAACTTTGGACCACATTCAAAAGAATGTGTGGGACAAAAGAAGAAGATCCTAAAATATGGAAGGATCTTGAAGATGATCTCAGTGGTCTTCAATGGAGGTTATATTCAGCTGCTGGTGTATACCATTTGAGTTCTACAAAGTTTGCTGAGTATTTACTTGTAGATGCTCAGTATTTCATATCTAAGGCTGTTTTGGAAAAGATGAAGGACACCCAGTTGGAGATAGACTATACAAGTGACGTGGCAAAGAATTTGATCAGATTTATTTATTACCAATATGATAAGGTTTGTCAGACTCCTCCAAGTTCTTAATGTTTATTCAGAAACTTGATCATAAGAGTGGATATCAAGTTTAGGGGAGGATTGTTGGGAATAAATTAAGGCCAGATCACTTGAACGCTGACAAGAACAACTCAAGCGTTGACAAGAGCAAAGTGAGCGCTGATAGCATAAGCATTGACAAGTTAAAGTCAAGCGTTGACAGATTGAAGACAAGAACTGATGGAAGATGTGAGCTACACGTTTATTATATTCTAGAATACTTCTAGTAAGGATAGAGACGACAATGTATTTTCTATGTTTATCTTTACCTAGAATAGTTGATACGTAGCTTATTGTACAAGGCTTCTTAGTCTATAAAAGAAGGCCTTTAGGTTAATGTTTAATAATCAGTTTTCATAAGTTTTCACAAGTTAAACCTCTTTCATTGTAATCAAGTTCGATTATTCTAATACAAGTGAAAGTTTATTTAACATCTTTGTGTTTTAGATTAAGTGTTAATTCCGCATAACACTTAGTTACTTTATTCATAAGCAAAGGTTTCTCTACGTGTATTACTTGATCTAATCTCGTATACACAAAGCTTAATCGATCTAAGTTTGGGATCAACATAAGCATGTGGGAGTAAACTCCCCTACGCTTAGGACATTGTGCACGTTGTTTAAATCTTGCTAAGGAAAGGACAACTAAAGAGATTCCTATTTGAATATTGGAAAATATAAAATAGTGAATCGAAAAGAGTTTAGGATAGAACCGGGAAGAAGTGAACACGGAATCACGGGTCGTCAAGAATCATCAAGAGTGGATCATTGAGCGCTCGAATCCCTGACTATAATAGAAGAGGAAATAGAAAACCAAAGGGTCTCCCCTACACTTAGGATAAAGAAAGCTAAAACATAGATGCATGGGTTGCCTCCCAAGAAGCGCTTGATTTTTGTTAACACAGTCGTGAGCCTGACTCGACCTTGATCATCATAGGAAGAAGCATGAAACATATCCACCAGGATCAAAGACATAGTTTTCGTCCATCAAATAGCACAAGCTTAAGGCAAACAAGGCAAGCCAAAGAAGAGTAGGCAAGGTTCCCTTAAGCAGCGATGGAGCACGGTGGGAGCAAGGGTGAAGTGGTTCAAGGAGATTTCCATAAGTTCCAAAGATATTTCCTTTTATTTCATCAGGTGGAGACTGAGATGGCTTAAAGATTTCAATACCGGGGTCGAACACCGTTTCCTTTACGGGAAAATAGCACTCAGGCTCAGCGGAGTGTGAAGAAGATCCGCGAAGAAGCACAACCTCGTCCTCAGAAGGTGGACAAAGAGGTGTTAAATCATATGTGCTGCGGATATTGGTGTCGACCGGTTTCTTCTCCTTTGAAAGAATTTTATTCAAATCCAAAGTAGGATCAAGACGATAATCTTCAAAATCATAAGGAGGAACATCACTCTCATGAGGGAAGTAAGTATTGAGAAATGTAGAGAAGTCTTCCTCAAATGATTAATCGTCCAAAGTAGGATCGAGTGATGGCAGAGGATCTTCATCATGCGAAGAATCACTCGAAAGAGTATCGGCCTCATCAAAATCAACATATGTGGGCAGATCGGGATACTCAGAAGTAAGGTCATCATAATCATCTGAATATGAGCTAGAATCATCATCATAAGCATCAAGGACCGGTGGGGAATCATAAATGGGAGAAGCGTCCAAATTGGATAGAGAATCATTCACATCATCATGAAAAAGTGGATTATCAATGCAAGAGTCGAATAGCGGATTGTTGTAGATGACATAATCATCGAGCACATTAATCAAATTCACTGATTCTCGTCCAAAGGATTTGCTTGTAAGCTTCCCCATTTTAAAAACTTGTGAATCATTCCCGACTCATAAGATTAACTCACCTTCGACCACATCAACTAAAGCTCGTCCGGTTCTCAATAATGGCCTACCAAGTATTAAAGGAATACGAGGGTCCATTTCATAATCAACAACCACAAAGTCGACCGGGAAAGTAAATGTGCCAACTTTAATGAACACGTCTTCGGCTATACCAACGGGGTAAGCGAGAGTGCGATTTGCAAGTTCAAGAGTCATCTTCGTTGGAGTAAGGTCGGGTAATGATAGTGTTTTCCAAACACTCAAAGGCATAAGATTAATATTGGCCCCGAGATCAGCTAGGGCAGTAAATTCTTCGGTTTTGTTGAAGATGCAAGGCAACACAAAACGACCGGGATCTCCAAGCTTTTCCAGAAGTTCTTTAAGAATAACTGCAGAACAGTTTTCATTTAAACGTGTGTTGGCGAGCTCAATCAACTTCTCCTTCTGGCTAAGCAATTCCTTGAATGCTTTCACAAATTTCGGCATGTGGACAAGTGCTTCAACAAGGCTAATGTTGATGTTCACTTAAGAGATCATCTTCACATAGCTCGACACTTGAGAGTGATCCTTGGTTAGCATTTTGGTCTTGCCTAAACTTGAAGGATAAGGGATATTGGGTTTGGGTGGTGAAGGTGTAGGTGTAGGTAAAGGTTGAGATGTTGAAGGGTCCTTCCTAGGTACATCGTCATGACGAGGCGGAGACGGTAATGGTGCACTAATACTAGGTGTAGGAGGAGTAGGGATAAATGGTGGTGGATGAGGTATAGATGATGGGGGCGGGATATGTGGATCGACAATGGTAATTCCACTACGGGTAGTAATAGCACTCACATTTGCTCGCGGATTGGTGACGGTGTTTGAAGGTAGAGAACTTGAAGTAGAAGGTTGAGCGGCGGGCAAGAAACTAGCAAGCATATTCTTTAAATCATTGGTTTGATTGCTGAAGGAGGATTGAATATTATCTCGAAGCTCGGATCTTATCTCATTTCCTTGCTTGGTAATATCACCTTTAAGATTGATAATTTGACTCTGCAGATTCTTGATTTGCTCACCTTGGGTTCTCATTATGGCTTCAACATCAGGATTAATGGGTGGGATTTGTTGAGCGGGTGGGTGATAAGGATTAGAAGCTCTTGGTGGGATTTGGTTGCTTCTATTGTAGTTGTTGGCGGGGTTTTGGTTTTGAGGAGAAAAACCGGGTGAAAGGTAATTGTTGGACCGATAACTCAGCAAATTCCTATCCCCTTGAGGTCGAGCTTGGTAATTTTTCGGTGAATAATTACCATAAGCTGCATACACATTTCCTGGATTTCCTTGAGTTGAAGGACAATCGGTGTATGGGTGAGGACCGCCGCATGTTTCACAAGGATTAGCAACCGCTTTAACTTGTTGTTGTTGGTTTGAAGCGAGAAGCAAGATACTTTTGCTCATTTCAGTCATCATGCGGGTGAGTTCGGTCATATCAGGGTTTGCTGAGGTAGAAGAGACATTGACTCTCGGGTTGTTCCTTGAAGAAGCAGAGGAATCCCAATTTTTGTGGTGAGTAGTCATGTTCTCAATAAGCTCTCTACACTCCTCGGGCTCTCCTTTTCATAAATGTGCCACCGGCGGCTGCATTAATCGTATCACGATCACGAAAAGTCAATCCGTTGTAGAAAGTATCAATTAAGGTCACAGGGAGCATGTTGTGGTTTGGACAACGATCAATCAAGACATTATATCTTTCCCAAGCATCAAAAAGATATTCATCGGGATCTTGCATGAAACCGCTGATTTGATTATGAAGGCTCGTGACCATGGATGGTGGAAAGTAGCGCGACAAAAAGCGTTGAGTCATGTCATCCCAAGTGTGAATTGAATTCTTCAGGAGACGATCAAACCATTTCTCGGCATGATGTGATAAAGTATGTGGGAAGAGTTGAAGGCGTAAAACATCCATTGTGGCACCGGGCAACTTCATGCTTTGAGTGATTGTAATGAACTTGTCGAGGTGTTTGTTGGCATCATCATCAGGCATTCCTCTAAAAGGATTTGTTTTCACTTGCTGAATCATGTGGTGCTTCAACAAAAACTCCGGAGCCGTGATTTGCATCGGCGCAATCGGTCCTCCTCTTCCAAACATGGTAGGTTGACAAAGCTCCTCCATTGTCCGAAGATCGGGCTGTGGAAGAACATTGTTGTTATTGTTGAGGTGCGGTGGATTATTGTTGTTGTTAACACCTGACATACTTAAATCTTCTCGAGTCTCGGGCTCTTGATAATTAGAAGATCTAGTACGCATACACCTACAAAGGCAAAAGAAAACAATACCAAACGCAAAGACAATATATATACACAATAAAAATAAAATCTTTTTGGATTTTTAAATTTTTTAATTTTTATGGATTTTTAGCAATTTTTAATTTTTATGGTTTTTTTTTTAAATTTTTGTGCGGGAAAAGTAACGCTCACAAGTGAACGGATCCCAAAAAACAACACGTCTCTCACAGAAAACCGTTAATCTTTACGAAAAGAGCCGGCAGCGACGCCATTTTAATGAAGAGATTTTTCTAGGTTCAATTGTTGTTCTCGGTATCTTAAAGAATTGATTTACGATTCTAAGTACGACTCTATTGTTTTTGGTGAATCAAATATTTTTGGGTGTTTTTAAAATAAAAGTGCAAAACTTTAAAGTAAAAGTGCAAGTAATTTAAATCTAAGTCTAATTAAAATAAATGGTGCAAGTATTTAAAAGCGTGACGGAAATTAAAAGGCATTAAACGTAAATAACGCAAACTTAAATCTAACTAAGGAAAACTTAAAAGGCAACTAAAACTTAAAACTAAGGCAAGGCTAAAATAAATCTAAGGCAATTAAACTTAAAGTGCGAGTAAGGAAAAAGGCGGGAAAAATGAAGCTCGAAAATAAAAAGCAGAAAATTAAAAACTGAAATTAAAGAACCTGAAAATCAGCTTATCCGGAATAATACCCTTATTCGGAATAAATGGCTTACTCGGAATATGTCACCTATCCAGAATAATCCTCTCTATTCGGAATGTTGGTCTTGATTCGGAATGTTTCTTGATCCGGAATAATATTCCGAATAGAATACCTTACTCGGAATATGTCACTTATTCTGAGTAGAAGCTCCTTATCCGGAATATCTCCTCTATTCGGAATATCCTTGCTGTTCGGAATGTTTGGCCTATCCGGAATATTCTGCCTATCCGGAATATCTCCTCTATCCGAAACTTTTGGTTGATCCGGAATATTATTCCGAATAAAGCCTTTGATTCAGAATATTTTGGTATTCCGAATAAGCACCTTGATGCGGAATAAATATTATTCCGAATAAAGCCACTGATCCGGAATATCCAATATTTCAGATGAACAGCCTTTGAAATACTTCGTTCGGAATGTCTGGGAAGATCATAACCTGGGATTACAGAAATAAACACCCCGAAGAACAAGGAAACACAAAGATATACGGATCTAATAAAAACTAAGCAAAATCAGCCACAAGATTAAATCAAACTAATAACAAAACATCTATTAATCATAAACAGTCAATCCAAAACAACAAAACTAACAAAACTAATCAAGATAATCAAAACCCACTTAATAAATTTGACAAAAACTCAAGAACATGAACATGAATAATAAACATATAAATCAACCGTCCTTGGTGACGAACCCTTAAGTTCTTACCCAACAATTACCGGCTGAAGCAAGTCTCAAAATCCACTCACCATGGATTTAAAGTAGCCATAGCAATCCTTGATCAACCCCATTTTAAGAATGCTTTAAGAAGTAGTGCCTCGGTGCCTTATGATTATATGTATGAATTTTGGGCTACCAAGGAAATCACTTCAAATAAGATCACCTTCACCATCGACAACAAGCAGCAGACGCTCACAGTTTCAGACTTCCGTAAGATTTTTGGTATACGGGATACACCCAAAGGCATGTCATTTTCGAGGGATCCTACTAAAGATGAACTCATGGA
Organism: Glebionis coronaria; assembly: GCA_025667525.1. NCBI lineage: Eukaryota > Viridiplantae > Streptophyta > Magnoliopsida > Asterales > Asteraceae > Glebionis > Glebionis coronaria. The sequence continues at coordinate 85,363,294 of CM046875.1, read as the reverse complement.
GTTATTTGACGCTCTTGGATGCCCTGACATACGAGTTGCGTCTGAGTTTACCACTGCTAAAGTAGGACAACCTTGGAGAGCATTGTTGGGTATTCTCAGTAGATGTCTTACACCAAAAACAAGTGGCCATGATGCTTTGCGCAGTCCTATTATAAACCTCTTCTATGGCATGTACAAAGCTGCAAATGCAGATTATGCATTGTTGATATGGGAAGAATTCACCTTTCAACTCTTCCATAACAAGAAGCTGAAGACAAATTTCTTTCCTTATCCTCGGTTTATCAAGCTTATCATTCACTATTTTATGAAAAATGAGGCTACTATTGATAGGCGTGCAGCAAGTCGTTATCACACTGAAGAAGCTGATGATACTGTGCATCTAAGACATGAAGGACCGTCTGGTGGTGTGATTCCTGGTCCTATTCCCGATTATCTTCTGACGGAGAAAATCAAAGGTTCTGCTGATTACAAGCTACTGCAGCTAGAAATCAAGAAGCTGAAAGCAAACCTTCAGACTGGAGAAGATTCGTCTACTACAGTGAAAAGTAAAGGTAAACGCAAGCAACCAGCTGCTTTACCTGAACCTGAAACCAAGAAGAAAAAGACGGAGGTTAAGAAGGGAAAGGGTAAGGCTGATGAGATGGTTTTACGTGATGAAGAAGATGTTGTTGATCCTACTCTTGACAAGACAGAGAAACAAATGATGAAGATAGCAATTCAAAGGAGTAGGAAAGATACTGGCGGTAGTGGTTCAGGTGCAAGGGTAAATGTTGAAGAAGAGTACCAGGAACCAGATGATATTGATGAGTTTGGGTCACCTGAATGGTATTCCACTTCGAAGGAGCCATCAATCCCTGTTTCAGCAAGTGTTGAAAAGGAATCCGGTGCTCCTACTATCATGGTGTCAACTCAACCTTTAGCAACTCAACCTCCACCAATCCAACCCTTACCAACAAGACCGGCGTCAACACCATTCCTTCCACCACCTATAACTCCCATCCTTAGTACCGCAGTAACAACCGAGCCTCTTTAATCAACCCAGAGCAGCTCTGCAACATCTACAATGGCTGCATTGGTGATGGCCAAAATGTTGGATAAACATGTGGATAATCACAAACGAGAAATGGATGAACTTCGCCAAGAGTTACAAAGACGAGCTCAAAGTGAAGAAGCATCTAGGAAAGCCCAAGAGGAGATGATTGCTAAGTTCGCTGCAGATATGGAGTTGACTCGAAAAGCACATGCAGAAGAACTAGCTCGGGTTAAGCAGGCTGAGGCTGATAAGCATGCTGCACGTATCACCAGACTTCAAGCGATGAGGGATAAATATAAGGAGCAAAAAGAAGCACTTGAAGCTTCTGTTGAAGAGAGAGTGCAAGAATCCGTCGAATCCATTATGCCTAAACTGCGTGATGAATTGAAGACACTAGCAGCTGATAACTTGATGATCAAGTCATCCAATCCTTCAGAATCCGCCTACAAAATTGCTTATGAGTTAACAGATTTTGAATTAAAGAAGATCCTTAAGGCTCGTATGGTGGAACTTGGATCGTTTGATAAGTCTAGGATTCAACGGGCTCTATACAAATCCCTGAATGACGCTATCATGGAGGATGATAGGTTATTCAAAACGTTTGGAAGTGTGGTACCTTATCACATTCTACCTGAGGAAGAAAGGGAAGAAAGTGAGCAGGAAGAGGGTACTGGTGAAGAGGAAGAGGAAGAGGAAGAAGAAGGAGAAGAAGAGGAAAAGGATGACGATGATGGTGATGATGAGGATAAGGATGAGGATGATGATGACGATGATGATGATGGCGATGATGGTGGTGATGGTAATGAGGAGAGTGCTAGGGGGAGCAACGGGGATAACAATGAGGATGATGATGGGGGTGAACAGCCTAAAGAGGGAGATAAGGTTACCAGCTCCAAGAAAACTGCTAAGACTGGAACCAAGTCCAAGAAAGATGCAGCACAGAAGGACAAATCAACATCATCGGAATCAAGACGATCTAAGTGGCGCCACGATGTGAATGCTACTACGGCGTCATCGATTCCCGGTACCTCTATTGCTGTATCTTTACCTATTACCACTAACCCCATTAGTTCTGTTGTTGTTGCTCCTGTGATTGCAGAATCAGTAACGGAACCCGAAGCTGCACAACACTCACCCGTTCATGACACCGCCGAGATGCCAGAGTCAGAACCGGCAGATGTTCGCGTTTCTACTCCTCTACAACAAGCACAACAATCTACGATTCCTGAACCAAGCACACGAGACTGGGCAGACACGTTGGAAATTGACGAGACTGCACCGCCACAGGCTTGGATCACGGCAGCGGTGCAATATGATCCGATCACAGACGCAGACAAAGATGTGTTGTATCTTCGTATCCGTAGTCCGATTGACTTATGTGCATTTCTTGCTCATGAGTATAAGACTTCGGTTACTCCATCTTTGGTGAAGAAAGTGCTGAAGGATAAGAGACTTCGCCCCAAAACCCGGTTAACCAGAATGGAGTTCGAGTATTATGCCGATGAAATCCTGAAGGCTCTGAATACCGTTCAACGGCCAGGTCTTCATGAATCAGAAAGAGCTCCACCTCCACTTGATCCTACTCAAGATAACCAGATAGCTCTCGACTTCTTCGTCACATATGATCTTGAGTATCTTCTGAAGGGTTCATCAAAGTACGCAACATCCTTGACCTTGCTGAAAGCTGCCAACTGGGGAACAATACCCTGGATCGAGGAAAAGGTAAACAGACTCTGGGTCCCAAGGGTAACTCGTAATTATGATATGTATGCTGTTATAGGTGCATCTCATTGGGACAAACGAGTCCGAAGGGCGTACAGGGGTTGCTGCCTAGTCAATTCTGGAAGCAACTTTAGATCCGATATCCGCATCTCCAGCATCTTAGGGTTGAAAACAGAAGCCAAGAATGGCTATTATCATGTGACGGAGATTCGTTTGAAAAGGGAGGATGACAGAGAATACAAAATCCAGCAGGGAGACTTTTCTATCATTCGCCTTAAGGATATCGAAGATATGTTGCTCCTGATGACCCGCGATCAACTCACACATATTCCTCGTGAAGACCTCATTGTTTTGAATACAGCACTTCGTATGTTCACACGAAGCGTTGTCATCAAGACACGAGTTGAAGATCTTCAGTTGGGAGTCGAAAGCTATCAAAGGAAGCTTAACCTAACCCGTCCAGTGAATCAAGTGCTACCTCAACATGTAGATAGATGCCCCTATACCGGCATTTCTGTCCCAAATTACGGCATTTTCTACTTGAACAGTCGAGGTTTGATGAAGTTTATGAGGGTGGGTGAGCTCCATAAGTACAGTGATGGGACTCTTCTACAAGTCAGAGGAAAGTTGGAGCATCTGAACTCGGGTGGGACTTTGCCAGAGATGACGGAGGATTGGCATCCGGGTTACTGGCAGATGGCGAAGTACGTGATCAAGAAGATTGATCAAAAGCTCCATGAACGTAGATTGATGAGGAGCTTGGAAAGATTCGTTGGTGGAAGACCATATTTAGTGCACCACAAGCTACTACAACGATCCATCTAATGGGTCGTACATTTCAGGTCCACTTTATATTGGTTTTCAATTGTGAATATGTATATTTGTGAATATTGTGCATTAATGGCTTGATGTAGTGTTAAAGTATGATAATTTTTCAAAAATTTCTCACGAGATTCTAAATCTTTCAAAATATATCATACCAAAGCACTACAACTATCCCTTATTAAATTAAGGGGGAGCAATAACTTGTTCTATGGCCAAACATCGATTTCATTTTTACCCAAAGACCGGTTAATCCATTCAATATCCCAAATATTAATGGTTAACATTTTGGATAAGGGGAGAAAATGGGATTAAGGAGACTTAAGTGATACTTGGCTAAAAGATGAAAAAGACTTAACGATAATCCAACTTAATATGTGTAAAGCACGTGTTAAGGGGGAGCGTTTTTGATGATCAAAAACACCTAAGGTACGAAACTTTTGATTTCAATATCATAAGTACTTTAGGTGATTTTCAATGATTTTTCATGGTGGCAATTCCTTCCTAAAACACGCTTAAATTCACGACGAATGTGGTGACAAAAGGGTGGTAGGAATAGGTTTAGTCCAATGATTCATCAGAGCCGATGGAATCTTCCCAAGGACAATTCCCTAGATAGAATTAGAAGTCCTAGGAAAGATGGAGAAAGAATGTGAACGTAGCTGAATGCCGACCAAGTACTTAAGCTAGCACTGGAACAATCACAACAAGGTGCTAGTGATGACGTATTGGTAAGCATTGAAGGGGTTGAAGAATGAAAAAGAATTGTAAAGATAAAGGGTGTAAAGAAAGAAGCCCTCCTTACAACTTTAGGCAGAAACCGGGTCAATACATATGCTATTGAGGTCATTTTTGCTAATGATTCTCGGTATTGAAGAAAGACATCATGGACCCAGTGATGCAATGCACAACCCTTCCCAGCTAACTCAAATATCTCTCAAAAGGTATTTGTTTTAATCACACGGAGATCAACACGTTATCTATTGGTTTATTCACTCCGAATAGACTGATATTGAAAAGGTGGCACTCCTCTCCAGCCATCGCTCACTAAATCAAAACGCACAATCGAGTCTAGAGCCAAGAGATCATCAAAAGTCTCATTAGGACACATTCCATTTATTCCTTGCTTTCTCACACACTGTGAAAAGTAAGAGATTTTCATGAGTCCTACACAGTATTCCTGTAATATTGCCAGAACATCCGAGTAATACGCAAGTATTACAATGAAGATGGAAATCCTTCTTGAGCCAACATCAAACAAGCTCATGGTAGGTTACACGTGCGGTTCTTTTAGAACCAATCTTGTGAAAAACTGGAAAGAAACAGTGGTTTAATTCTTAATTGAACTTAATCTCATTCCAGGCCTCTTCGCATTATCATATGATCTTGCCAGAACACTCAGAGTGACTCTTTATTGATCACAGTGACGAGTGGAAATCCTTCTAGTGTTAACATCAAACAGCACTTGGTAGGTGACGTGCAAGATTCGTTATGAATTAAGCTCGTGACAACTGGAAAGCAACGATGGTGAAAATCTTAATTGAAATTCACTTGTTCTAGGTTTCATGAATTGACGGCTTCAAATCACAAGGATAATTTATCCAAGTGATTCACTCTTTATGTTCGCAGTCAGCTTTGGACGGTCGAATAAAGAGAACGGGTTTACCCGCGAAATCCTGTCAGGAAGTTACTTAATTGAAACTATCCGTCACGGGTACGATATCTAATATCGTCCAACGGTCTTCACCGACCGGAGGTAAAATGCTACCGAATTAGAATAAAATGTTCAAAGCCATTTTATTCGTGTCGTTGTTGTGTACCTGTTAAAGATGGTGGCGTTGCTGTGTACCTGTTGAAGACGGTGGCGTTGCTGTGTACCAGTGAAGACGGTGGTGTTGCGGTGTACCTGTAGAAGTCGTTCCCACATGCTTATGTTTTTCTGCATCAAAGTTTAACAAAAATTCAAGAAAGTAAAAGATAAAGTCTTCCGCTGTACCAAACTCTGAAACTTTCGAGAATTCAACAAAAAGACATAAGTGTGTGGAACATGAAGTCACGAGAAGGCAAAATTCACAAGAAGGCAAAGATCGCACGTGAAAGGCCAAATGAACAATGCTCTCAAGTCAAAGCCTAAAAGATCAAACCAACATATTCACAACAAAAGAAAGAAAAGAAGAAAAGACTACGAGCTAAAGAACGAAGACTTAGTATAGTATGCTAGGTTTAGAACTTTGTAACGTGGAGTGACCTCCCTTAGGGGGAGATTGTTAGAAATACGTTTTTACGTATATTAGAAGTATCGGTCACTCCACAATATTATTTATGTTGTAATAGCTCGTAGTTAACAAATAGTTATTAGTTACTTATTAAGTTAAGTAAGAACCGGTCCATGGGCTTGTCATGGACCGGCCCAAGCCCAATGTTTGCTTGGAGTATAAATACCCCTTTCCACCATGGAAAGGGGTGGTTGTTGAATGTTTCTCACTTTCATTTATTGAAATAACACATAGTTTTCTCTCTCTTTCTCTCTCTAACTTTCTCTCTCTAGAAATCATCAACCCCTTCATAGATTCATAGGTTATCAATATTCTACAAAACACATGACTTCGAATTAGACACTCTAACTCTACACTTCTGAGTGTATTCACAGAAGCTGATTGGGCCGGATGCTTGGATTATCGTAGGTCTACGGGAGGTTTCGCAATCTTCCTTGGACTAAATAGGATTTCTTGGAGTTCACGCAAGCAAACCAAAGTGTCTAGATCAAGTACAGAAGCAGAATACAAGGATCTAGCCAATGGTACAGCTGAAGCAACATGGGTTCAATCGCTACTCAAGGAATTGGGAGTTCGACAGCCTTGACCTCCTGTCTTATGGTGTGATAACTTAGGGGCAACCTATCTAACATCCAATCCGGTATTCCATGCGCGTACAAAGCACATAGAAGTAGATTTTCATTTCGTTAGAGAGAAGGTAGCTATGGGTGCTCTTGATGTTCGATTAATTTCATCTGGCGATCAGATAGCAGATGGTCTCACAAAGCCGACAACTAAGATTATGCTCGTGAAGCCAAGAAACAATCTCAACCTTGTCACGGTTAAGATTGAGGGGGAATGTAAACAGAAAAGATAAGAGATAAATTAGTCTACATAATTCTCAAGTTTAGATAATTATCAATGTTGTATAAGATTCTATTATTAAGGATCTCATATTTATCTTTTATGTATTTGTAACTATATATATACTTAATAGAGTCCCTGCTGATTTACAGCAAAATAATCTTTTAACTCTCCATTAGCTGATACAATGTATTCAAATAACCATAATGGTAATAAATTAAAGTTGAAATTAAACATCAACTGCAAACCTCTAACCAATTTCATGAAAACCAACAACATAACCATCTACACCAAAACAAATAATTAACAAAGTCAACATCATAAACACCACCTGAAGTTGCATCACCATGTAAAGAAAGTGTACAACTTTGGTATAATTAAGAATGCTACAACAATTTTTTCTTTTCTACATTATTATACTTAGACTTGATTAGTCAAGTATAACCATATTTTTACTTTGGAATGCTATAACATATATACACTCATAAATTTTGGTTTTCTTTATTATCAAGCTTGTAAAAGTAAAACACAGTCGCCTAACTTAATTGTTAATAAGAAAAAGTACAATGTTGAATGAAACAATTACATGTTTGTTGAACAATGAAAGCAAAACTCAATTAGTATGATGTGTTATTAATTGGGTTAAGTATATATGTTGATACAAAATTTTGATGAACCACGCTTGACCCGAATTAAGCTTAATTCTTTGTCTTTTGGGCTCTGGCTCTTTCACCAAGTGAATCTTGTTTGAAGACCCTGCATACTAAGCAACAAACACCGTTAGGCTTACCGTTGGCGCGTGTCTCACGATTAGACTCCGGCATGAGAGTAAGTAATCGGCTTTAGTATATGTGAGGGTTTAGAGTATTGTGTATATCGTACCTTTGTGGAACCTTTGGATTCCTTCTATACATGAGAGAGTCCTAGCTGGGCTCTCTTAATCTTGCGGCCTAAGGAAGAGATAATGACCAGAAATAGATTGATCCTTATCGCGTAGCTATAAAAGGTGTATATCCCTTTTCTTTAGGCGAATATGATCATAAAATAGATTATATCCTGTTTGATCCTGTCATAGTGCGACGAGGACTCGGCTAAGGAAAAAACCACGTGCGACAACGGCTTACCGGGCCTCCTTGGCCTTGCGCGCGCTGCCTAAGTAATGATCCATACCTAATGGATATGGGTAGTACCTGAGGGTCGGGCTATCCTTCCTGACTAGGGACTATACGTCATCAATATAAAATATAAACGAACTTTCTAAAATTTACAATTCTAGTAAACCAACTTGTTTTATTACTAATCTAACAATCAAAACTTGTTTTGGAACAATTATACTAATATGACCGGATAACTATCCACTTGTATAATTTAATTTACACTTCATTAAATTTTTCCATGTCATTATCTGTGTAAACGATGTGTAACATATGTTTTTGTACTTTGGCAATCGTGAGAGCCCCAAAATCAGGCAAGGAACGCGTAGGCAATAAGGGGGTGCCAAGTCATGGTACAAGAAACAATAAAATACTGTTGACACAAGTTGACGTAATAAAGACATATATATTACATCATAAACATCATAGTTTTTAACTTAAAGGCTCCCAGAGTTTTATAAGCGGATATATAGTTACCAAGAATACATATATCCTTTATCTTGTTGCAGCTTTCATGAAGGCTTTCATTGAAGAATCAAAAGAATTTACCTAGTCTAGGGTTGAAAGGGGGGGGGGGGGGGGGCTAAATGCATAGACAAGGCAACTGAGGATAGTGACTTTCTCCTGTAATGAATCCGTCGTTTCTTGAAAGTATCTTTTTTTCTGGGAACATGGTCAACCAGAACTTCTTATGTTCGCGATTCTTCATCCACCGATGCAGAAAATGATCTAGTATTCCATTCTCATATGAGGTCGGAAAGTTTATTGGCAACAGGTCGACACAAAGTGATTCATCATCCTCAAACATGAGCCGATCATTAGTTAGGGAGGGTTTATAGATCAGAAAATTCCCACAAATTGAATGAGAAGTGGGTCCATGTAAATAATCGATACCTTGCAAACAACAACGCTCCCCTGAATTAGCTATTTCTTTAGCTATAGCTTTGCCCTTCTCTTTTTTCTATTGCTTTTTTCTCTTTTATAAACTTCTGACAGCTTTTACTAAAACCATACTTTAAAAATAACACAGAAATCTCCAAGCTGTGAAAATATCTTGCCGGGCTCCCATCCAAGCAAACCTAAGTATTTGCATTACCTGAGAAATAACATGTAAAAAGGTCAACATAAAGTTGAGTGAAATTCATAGGTTTAATAAGTAGTGATGTGAAATACAAACATTAATTTTATAAGAATAGCAACGAGATATGATTTAATACCGTTGTACAAAATCATTTATATTTATTTGTTACAATAGCTCACGACACCGAAGCTTTAACATAACTGTTTTACCCCTAGTAAGTATCTAGCCAAAATACTTAGGTAATAAAATGTAAGTGCGTCAAGGTAATCAGGACGCGGATTGTGATACCAGTGAAAGTGTCGTATGATGCTAAGTTATTGTCTCAAGAGCTGTTCAGTATGAGCATCTCTCTTAAGCTACGACTCACTTGAGGATGTGATATCCCGAGCCCAACGTTATTTATTTAATCCTATTTTACGAATATTTTTGAAATTTTTAAGAAGTTTCGTTTGCTATATATTTGACGGTTTAAGTTGAAACCAACGTTTACGGTCGTAATTTTAACATTTGACGATTTAAGAAGAACCGATGACGACTACGATATCGAAGGATGCCCAAAATTTATCTTTTATTATCGATTAATCGATATTTGAGTTTTTCGAGATTTTATTTTTATTACGTGATAAGTCGAGTCGGAACCATATGTATATTCGTTTTGCGTGCGTTTTAACCTTTGGAAATAATTTTTGGTGAAACCCGACTCCCGCAAAAATTTAAAACCCGTCATTTAGCCAAAATCCCGCTCTTTAATTGGGCGTTTATTAGAAAGGCCAAAATAAAGCAAAAATTACCACTTGGGTCCCACCATGCTTATAAAAAGGAACAAAGGCTTACACACACTTCATTTTGCAAAAAAAAAAAATTCATCTCTTTCTTTTCTCTCCTATGGCCGCCGGCCACCCACCACACAACCACCACCACCATTATTTTTTTTGGGTTTTGCTAAAATCTAATCAAAGACCACCTCCTATTTCATCATTGTAAGTCATTCTATCAATTAAAATCAAACATGCAACAACTTGATTTTTCCAAGAATCAAAGATTTTTCAAAAATGTGTTTTGATGTAATTAAATCATTAATTTGTTTAATTGGTGATTGGGTAATGTTAATTAATCTATAAAACAAGATGGGGTTTATGATGTTGGTGTTCTACAGCCCCCAAAACACACGAAATGTGGGGGTGTTTGGTGGGTTCATGGTGTTTGATGATTTTGCTTGTGGGTTTGTGTTTATATTGATGTTTTAGGTGTGTTTGAATGAGTTAAACATGTTGCATGCTTGATTTGGTAAATGGGTTTTAGAGTGGATTTTATATCCTATGTGTTAGGGACTGATTAAGGTGTTTAGTAATGGTCATGAGTGGTTAAGTTAGGGCTAGGTGTCGTTAAAATGGATTGGAAACAAGTTTTGAAATGATTTTGGAAGGGTGAATTTAGACCAGACTGTTTAGGGCTTATTTTCGTGGGTTTAATTTTGAAAACAGGTCATGAACATAGGATGTAGTTGTAGAGCTTTGTCTTAGCTTCGTTTCGGTATAAGGTAGAGCTTACGACTCCAAACGAGTCAAAAGTTATGATATTTTGAAAGTTCGTGTACCGGGAGATGAGAATCAACACAATCTGAATTTGTGTTTGGTTTTGGGTCAAATCCCGGGGACCATAGATAGCGTTTGGTAAATGATTGAAAGTTGACTTTTGGTCTCAAACCTGCACTTGTGAGTCTGTTTTCGGACTTAGGTGTTTTATTGGTCAATGGTGTAATTTAAATGGGTCAAACAAGTCCTACGTGTTAGAAGTGCAAAATCAGTCCAAAATGTGTACGTCTAGTAATGTGATGTGTAACGAGTCATAGAAGTGAAAACTTTTCATGGGATTAAATATGGGTTTTATACAGATCATGAGGCATTTTTGTGAATTTTCTTGAAATTTATATAGGTGCTTAAGTCATAACAAACAGCCCGTACTTTTGGTAAGTACCGGCAAATCTATAAAATGGGAATCAACTTTAATTACGTAGGTAAATGGTATAAGTCTAGTAACAACTACTTGTTTGATTTTGGCGTGAGTTTTCATAAGCATTGAGTGTGTTTGCATATGCGTGTGTTTAGTACAATAATGTACGCGGAGTATTGATTTAGTTTTCGTACCTTGATTTTTTGGTCAAGTGTTAAATTTTCCCGGGCATCCACGTCGTCGGTGATATTTCTCGTTACGTCTTCGCTAGAACCACTACTACTACGCCAGGTGAGTCTATAGCCTCTCTCTTTACTTATTTCAAATGTTTTTACCCGCGAGGGGGATACATGCTAATTTAAATGAAAATGAACATAAGTCATGAATGATTGTTGGACCCGAATGTTGCCTTGAATTGTGTTGAGTACCTAGTTGCTAAAGTCCCTAAATTCGTGAACTATTAACTATTGTCTTGCCTTTTTGTGGGTTGGAGATATCCGCTTATACAATTGATAGTACTATGGGGTTGACGACCCTATCTGAGATGAGAGCTAGTACGTTGAGTACCCTATGCGGACGGATAACTTGTGATAAGAAATAAGGTATAATTGCAACTGATGCCTTTAGAAGGGGCACTGGTTTCATCTTAATCATGCCGGTAAATGTACGCGGGTGATTGAGTTAACGGATTAGTGTCACGAGCTTAAACACAATTATTAGCTATTGCTAAAGATAATATCATTGAATAATAGATTGTGAGTACGACAATGCTATTGAATGATCATGATTGGTTTTTAATACTTATGTTCAACTTATGATTTGATAAACCTATAGATTCGCTCAACCTTTGTGTTGACGGTTTTAAGCATGTGTTTTAGGTAACCAAGATTGATAGCAGCGGAGCATGCGAGGATGGAAGTTGTTGTGGCTTGGCGGTCTACTTTGTTTTTCTTCTCTTTTAGCACTTAAATATTTTATATTATGTCATGTGAACGAAAATGTACTTTTGGGTTGAGATTCAATGGGGACCAAAACGCAAACTCTGTTTTGTATTATCTTGGGATTTGGAAAACTGTAGACTTGTATGCTTTTAATAATGTTAAATTTATGTTTAAACTTTTACGTCTCTTTGAATCGTTTAATATAGCTTATGTGTGATGATAACTACGTAGCACCCAAATGTTGTAGTTCCGCTGCGCATACCATTTGTTGGGGGTGTTATACGGATTGTCATTCCCGATGGATCCATCCATAACATTCGCGCTTGTAAAATATGAATTAACGGTTCATGATGTAGGGGCTTTTTGACTAAGGTACTAATGCAATAAGTAAATGTATAATCTGGGAAAAGCATACCGTTCTTGAATAGCATACTAAAAGTTTTAATGATTGTATTCCATGCATGTTATTCTCACCCCGCAATCTGTAACAAGAATATAAGAAAAGGGGCTATGAACTCACCTTAGTAAGTGTAGTAGTATCGATCGATCGAGAAATCTTGAAACTGGAGGATTACAACAACGAACACTTTATCGTAAGCCGCGACCTATAATAGTATCGAGTACCTTATAAATGTACTCGAACCCAGAAAATATTTATATTACAAGAAATTGACACAAAAAACACTTGTGATAAGTAATATATATATGCATACTTGAAGAATCCATCCTAAAAGTTTTAAGTTTTAACTTATTGTATGAATTTCTGAAAATCTACCACTTCCTGAGCTCTCACGTGGATTTCTAAATAAAATAACAAACGACCTCTAAAATTCACTGAATTCAAAATTCAGGTCCCTCCATGAATGGTTTACTCCCCAAAATTTTCCCGAAAGCTTAAGACAAGTAAAACACATTTTTACAATTATTATTTGATAAAATGTACCCGAAATTGGACCTGCAGGAACATACCAAATGTCGCTATTGTTTTGACGCACTTAGACAACTCTTAAATTCACGAAACAAATTAGGGAACTCACACACATTATGAATAAGCTACGGTTCGAATTTCGTAGAAAAATATTAAGTTTAGACCATTCAGCTTTCTGTTTTACTACAATCGAAATTCCGGACAGTTTGACAATTCAACTTGTAAAATAATTTTGACTAACTTCTACTTATTTTTAATACTCACGACCACTTGCGTTTAATAGTAGAATCGAAGTACTTAGTTCTAGGATTTGAAAAATCAACAAAAGCCCTTAGTATGATCAAGTAATTGCTATCGCAAGGTGACTCAAATTTCTGCACAAATTCACCACGTGCAGAAAATTTACCTTATAAAAATCAAATAGTAAATCGACCATAAGTAATTTCTTTTTTTAGGAGTTAAAAGATGAATTTTATATCGAAACGATCGCGAGGATAAACCCCACGACTACAAACTTTAAAATCTCAGTCTATAATATTTTAACTTGGCCGAAACACAAACTCAAAATCTGGACAACAAATAGTGTTTATGTGCAGAAATTTACAAATGAAAAACCAAATCATAAATCGGCCATAACTTATTCGTTTTTAAGAGTTATAACCCAAATTTTATGTTAAAATGATCACAAGGACAAACACCACGACTAAAACCCTTAAAATCTCAGTTCACGACACTTTAACCTGACCAAAACATAAACTCAAAATCTGGACAGCAAGTAGTTTTAAACGTGCAGAAATTTACCACATGAAAACCAAATCGTTAATCGGTCATAACTTTCTCATTTTAAGGAATTAGAAAGTGAACTTTATATCAAAACGATCCTTATGACAACACCTTTCAACCAAGACCTTAAAAACTCAGTTTAGAAAAGTTTAAGTTTGCAGAAATAAGCTTTAAATCTGCTGTCCAAAAATGGTCACCACAAAATGCCTCTAAACATCAATTTTTGCCATATTTGATCAACACAACTTCAACTAACTAACCTATCTTCATTAACATCTAGTCCTAAACCTAATCAAAGCTCACAATATTCACATGTACTAAAATCTATGGATTCATGAACTTGCTAATAATCATTTATGCAATCAAATAATGCAAATAATAAGTAGAGATTAAAGAAGAGGTTCTTACAATGGTATTCCAAGTGATCAAAATCAAAAATACAAACCCTATGTGGGTTCTTAAATTCGTCCAAACACCCAAGGAAGAAAAATAAATCGAAAACCTTGATTCTTGATAACCCAAATTCGTTTTTAGTCCTTGTTATAACCTCCTAACACCTCCAATTGCATAAACCCGAATTCTGACCTCCATTGATGAACCTTGAAAAATTTGTGTTTTCTCAAATCAAGTGTATGTATTGAAATTGATGGTGGGTTTTTGATTAAGGATGATGATAGAAGATTGATTTTAGTTGTTTGATTTTGTTCTTAGGGCAAGATTTAAAGAAAATGGTAGTTGGTGGTGATGACTCGTCGAACAGAGTGGGAAAGAAAGGAGACAGAGTTTTTTTTTACTGACTTTGTTATATTGAGGAATTTAGTAGTGATAAAAGTATTAAGGGGTGTTTGGCAACATATTTTGTAGGAGCTAGTAAAAGAAAATAAAGGGGGTGTTTCGTTGGGATGATTATGTGACATAACTAAAGCAAGGGGAAAAGGATTTCGACTCGGGTTTTTACCAACGTTTATGTTATTAAATCTCGAGCCCAAAATTAAACTTTAAGGTATAACAAGTTACAAAAACATGTTTTCGACTCATTTTTTATTAAATAAGAAATTAAGCAGAAAATAATAAATATGGAAATAAAGATGCTTTACAACTGTGGCGTTCGCAGACTTCTCGATCGATAAAACGGATAACTTGATATATAAAACTTCGTGAGCGCTTTTAATCAATATACGTGATTTAAATAAATATGTAAAAATATACTAAATTTCCATAAATCCAAATAAATTATTTTAAATGGATAAAAATAATTAAAATATAATTTAATTAAAATTCTCGAAATCTCAGGATATACATATGTTAAGGTAAAATAAAGGGTAAAATATTATTAAAATCGAGAAGTACGAATAAAAGGAAACAATTTAATTATCTAAAAGTACTAGTTCCCACAACAATGATGTACAATACTTTATTAAATTTTTTTTAACAAATATATTAACCTATCATAACAAAAAACACAAAATGTTATCTTTGTTTCTTGTTTGAGCCGATGAAACAAAAGAACTACCACAAAGTTAAAGTCTCTATTCTTCTTCAATATCTGGACACAAGGTTTTCATTATATCAGATCTTTAAAAAATATATCTTGATTTTCCTTCAAAATGAACAGCCTTGGATCTAATTACTTCCTTTCTTTCTTTCTTGTGAAATATCTTTGAAATTTGTTCAAAACAATTATCCCATGAAGTAACAATAGTTTTTAGGAAGCTAGAGTATCATCCCTCGTGGTGTTTTGTGTCTTTTTTTGTTTGGGTATGAAAATTGTCGTTGTAAGAGGGAGGGTTTGGATATCCTTCGGGTAATAGTTTTGTCTGATAAAGAGTTTGCAAAAGATGTAGTATATCCGAATTAAGGGTGTATATTTTGTCTAATTCTGGAGCTTGCTCTAAGGTATGGTGGTCGGAAAGAGGCAGTATCAGCGGCGGTGCAAAAATGGTCGCCGGAAACAAAAGAATCTGAACAATCTATAAGATTGAATTGGGGATAAGTGTCTTGATTTAGTTGAAGCAATTAGGGAATGTTGGTTTTGCTATGAAACAAAATACTACTCCCTTTGTCTCTAAATAAATGTCCACTAACTTTTTGAGTCATACTCTTTCAACTTTGACCTTAAATTATTTTATTTGTGTTGTATAATACCTGTTGTAAATAATACCAATGAAAATATATTTAAATCTCAATCTATTCATATAATTTGCACCGAGTATTATATAACACAAGCAAATTAATTTAAGAGTCAAAGTTGAAAACGATTGACTACGAAAGTCAATAGTGGACATTTATTTAGGAATGGAGGGAATAGTTTTAAGTTTATAGAGTGGGTCAAAGATGAAGTGTGAAGTCAAAATATTCAAATGCATAACATATGCACGTTGTCAAATACATATCATTAAAAAGAAATTAAAAATACAAAAAATGCTGATGTGCTAGTAATTTTTAAAACTTGACAAGTTGACTGGCAGTAACCGGTTGCATCCAAAGCTTATTTACTGTAATGTTCCAAATTTGGAAGTTTTATTGGTTAGATTATTAATAAAACAAGTTGGTTTACTAGAATTATAAATTCTGGAAAGTTCGTTTCTATATTATAGACTTAGCCCTTATTACATTTGAGGTTTGGTATTTCGATTACGTATAATTTGAAAACCCATTTCTTCAAGTTGCACCAACATAATGCTACAGTAGGGCTCCCTATTTAAGACATACATGTATTACCTTGATTTATGCAAAGTAGTACTAGCATTAGCTCGTTGTTCACTATTCAATTGGATGGAACTTAAATCAATTAAACCTCCTTTGATGTTTAATCAATTTAGGCATGCATTAAATATTACTATCTTACTCGTTACTCGACTCATTGCCATAAATGGAAAAACCCATTCTGAAATAGAGTTGTTTGAGAGAGAGAGTTTTTTGAAGAAGACGAAGGTTTGTTATTAAGGTTTGTGAGTAAATAGATATTAAGTTTGTGAGGCGGATTTAACTAGGCAAAGTCAAACTAGGCGGATATAACAAAGAAAGTGGGGCGGTGGATCGTTTTTTATTGGGCCACGTGTGACGGAGTAAACAAGAAACCAGTAGTGTTTAAAGAACACGTTTTGTTAGACGGACATAACAAGAAGAGATGTTTAATTTAAGTAATTTGTTTTTAGTTAACACAATTTAGATTTTGTCTACATTTTAAAATTATTTTTCCAAAAATATATCCAAAATCAAATCAGTTTTTTTTAAAGTTTTATCCTTTTTTATTATTATCTTTTAAATTTTATTTTTTTTCTTTTGAATATTTTTATTTTGGAAATTTTAGTTATTTTGGATATTTTTGAATATTAATTTCTATTTTGGATATTATATTTCTTGATTTTGATTATCAATTCATATTTTTATTCAAATTTTTATTTTTGAAAATTTTTATAATATTACGTTATAGTCGGGACAAAGTGACGTGATATTTAGCCGACGGATTGTTGAGGCGGTTATTCTAAAAGTTAACGTGGAAAAATATTTGTTGGATTTCACGTTTATTGTGGCCGGATTTAAAGACAGACGTGACGAGTCCAAGTGACGAGCTTCATTTATACCATCCATCGAGGAATTTTAGGTATTATTTACGGGTCTTTCGTTTTAATCGATCTTTAATGGATTCGTTCGATTCGACATGTAAAAAGGGAGAGTTGTATTTAAGGCAAAACGAAGTTAAGAAAAGTGGCATCACCTCCTTTCAACTACTCCAGTCTCATCTTGTCACTCTTTCGGGGATTCAAGGAGGGAGCGAATTTGTGACAATCTTTGGACAAGATCGTCATATATTCATCGACTCAATTTTCACCACTTTGACCGAACTCGCCGAGCAACTCAACCGTGACAACTTTAATCACTCTGCATCGGCACTTGCATACAACTCTTGTGACACAACTCACACCTTTCCTCCAATTCAATATCATCATGCCTGAAAGTTTAGTGATTTGCCAATCATTTCTTCGAGATACACATACCGAGCTTCGAGTTTTCCGTGATACGATCTTGAAACTCATGACCTCGGTCTCGTCTTCGATTTATGAAAGATCTCGACTTCAGCAAGGGTATGATAATGGAGTGCAAGACTCTTCGATGCAAGAGAAAACTGATCATACGGTTGAAAACTTGGAGCCTAACGATGCCAAGAGCACAGAATCAGGAGGACAACATGATGCCAGTGGCACGTCAGGGAATGTTCACGAGATTTCTCTTGATGACACCTTACCCATTTATGACGAAGAACCTGCAAACATGGTACAATGTGATGTTGGTTATGATGTATATGCTGATAACATGCCGCATATTGAGCATTCTGAACCTAGTTATGACAAACATGGGATGGAAAAGAGTGATAGAAATACCACTTCTGATTCATCCGATGTAAGTCATAATGGGGGAGAGATTGTTCAGAATGCTATAGTACATCATGAAAATTGTATTATAACTGCTTCATTGTCTGCTTCTGATTCCAAGATTAAAGAGCTCGAAACGATCGTAGCTCGGCAATCAAAAGATCTTGAGGATGCCAAACTTGAATTTTCTAAGAAAACGGTCAAATTTGAAACATACTTTGAAAAACTTGAAAAATCAAACGTTGTTCTTGAAAGAAAATTGGATCAAACTGTTTTAGATTCTAAAGCTGAAAAGGATAATCTTTTGAAACAAATTCAACTGCTTGAATCTAAGTTGGCATCCCAAGATAACGTGCTCAAAGAGAATGAGAATTTAAAAGCCCAAGTACAGGAAAAGGTCTTTGCTATAGCCGCGTTGAAAAACGAGTTAAGGAAAAATAGAGGACCTAGTGTGGACACTAAGCTTGAACAACCATCAATCTTGGGGAAACCGCCTACAAATCAGTTCGTCAGACAACCGACTGTCAGACAACCTACTGCATTTGGATCCGAGCGATCACAATCCTCGAGACCGCGGTTTGCCTCCCAAGTTGATTTGGGTCATATTTCTAGAACTGTCACTCCAGCAACTAGGCCCAATGTGATCACTCCAGCTTTAGCAAGACCAAATCATATGATTGCCTCTAGTTTCCCTAAAAATATCAAGACCACGTCTAGAACTAGTTCAAATGACGTTTGCCACAAATTTGGTCAAAGGGAAGCTATTCAAAAGACACATGTAAGAGATAGCAATGTCCAACCTAGTCAGATGCCTTCTAGATTACCCAACACTGCTAACCGTAGCATGCCATCTTCTAGGAGCATCGATCAATCATCTAGGAATTATTCAGACATTAAATATGCTACTTGTAAAACATGTAGAAAATGTGTCTTTACGGCAAATCATGATGCTTGTGTCAAGAAATTACTTGATGAGGTGAACTCCCGTGCTAGAATTAAGTCCCAGTGGATAGCTAAAATCAAACCCTTTGGTAAAGTTTGGCGCCCCACTGGTAGAACTTTTACTCTTGTAGGAAACGAGTGCCCTTTAACTAGGATAGTCTCTGATTCTACGAAGACTACTAGGGAGGAAATTGCAAAGGATGATACATCACTTAAGCCTGAACTTAAGATTTTCTATAAAAGGAAACGTTTGCCAACTAAGACAAGTGAATCATCCCCTCAGGCCACCTCTGACACAAGTAAAGCCAACTGTGAACCCCCATGTGCTTCTATAATTGATATCGCTAACCCACGTCAAAGCATGCAAATTCCTAATGAGATTGCAGGTACCAAAGTTGATGTTCCAAAAGAACGAAGCGGTCCAATCGTTGTGTACCGTTCAACTAAGGACACTCTTAGAGTTTGGTTGCTGAAGAAGCAGATATCAGAGAAACAAATGTCTCAGGGGATTCATGGTTAAGCTGCACAAGGACTTATAGTCACATCACAGACTATAACTCGATCATCAAAGAAAGGAAAGTTTATCGCCGATGATAAACTTATCCTAAAAACGAGAAATTCATTTTTCTCGGGCATGAGCTTACATCAAAAACATTCCAAGTTTTTAAGCTCATGCATTAAGGCTTATCATTAAATATCAGATGGTAACCCGTGCTTCAAAGAAAGGAGAGTTTATCGCCGATGATAAACTTATCCTTACAACGAGAAATTAATTTTTCTCGGGCATGAGCTAATAATAAAAACATTCGAAGTTTTTAAGCTCATGCACAATGACTTACAGTTAAATGTCAGACTGTAACTCGGACTTAAAATAAAGGAAAGATTATCTTTTATGATAACTTATCCTCTTAACGAGAAATTCACCTTTCTCGGTCATGAGCTTGTCTTAAAACATTCGAAGTTTTAAGCTCAGAAAGGAAAGTGTATCTTTTAAATAAGAGAACTTTTCTTCATAACGAGAAATTAACCTTTCTCGGTCATGAGCTTTCCGTTAAAACAGTCAAAGTTTTCAAGCTCATGAAACACGACTTCTAAGTAAATGTCAGCTTAGGACTCGTTCTTCAGATAAAAGGAAAGTTTATCGCCGATGATAAACTTATCCTTAACAACGGGAAGTTTACAACTTCTCGGACTTGAGCTCGTTTTATCAGATATTCAACATCTTAAGCTCAAGTAATTGGTTTTCAAAACTTTGAACACAATTTTTCGAGAATTTCTCAAAAGGTTTTTCTAAATCTTTCAAAATTGTGTGTTCAAAAATGTTTTGATAAACAGAGCATGTCTTCTGGAATCGATAATATTTACGAACCTAGAAATGTCATTCAATAATGACACGGGGTTGTAAATAAAGTTCGAGCAGAAGTTTAAAACATTTAAAACATGCTCCAAATGGTTTGCTATTATTTCAGATAGCAACCCGCTTTTCATAATCAAGTCAAGCATTTCACCGGAAAGCTTTGACTCAACAACGAGAATTAATTTTCTCGGGGACGTGACGAGGTGACCATCATTCGTGAACAAGAACCATGTGCTTCTTTCATATGCTGTTCTCCATTATTCAGGTCCAACCTCGTACATTGCTAATCTTGTGAATTCATTATTATATCTGATCTTTGCACGTAATAAATACCTTACACTTGTGTTTAAAAGGTATTTAATTTACGTTTCAAGTACACCCTCATTAATTTGAGGGGGAGCTTGTTAAAATCATGAAGATAATTGGATTTGCATTTTTCTTCCCAAATTTTTTCTTAAAATGCTATTAAATCAATTGATATTAAAAACATCGATTGGGTTAATATTTTTAATATGGGGGAGAAAATGTGATTTAATATGGGAAATGATTAATCACAAATGGTTTAACTTAACGTGTTAGCTCATCCCGACATGTGCGAAATGTTTTCGAATATCGTAGCATATGTTAAGGGGGAGCAAAATGGATTTGCACTTCAAAATGGATTTCATGGTGACATATACTTACCCAAAACATCTCTATTCACGACGGTGACGATTGTGGTGACATAAGGATGGTAGGATAGGTTAAAGTCCAATGATTTCTCTAGAACCGGAGGAATCTTCCCAAGGACATTCCATAGCTAGAAATAGTAGTCCTTAGGAAAGATGGAGAAAGATTGTGAACGTAGCTGAATGCCGACCAAGTACTTAAGTTAGTACTGGAACAATCACAACAAGGTGCTAGTGATGACGTATTGGTAAGCATTGAAGGGGTTGAAGAATGAAAAAGAATTGTAAAGATAAAGGGTGTAAAGAAAGAAGCCCTCCTTACAACTTAGGCAGAAACCGGGTCAATTCATATGCTATTGAGATCATTTTTAATGATTCTCGATATTGAAGAAAGACGTCATGGACCCAGTGATGCAATGCACAACCCTTCCCAGCTAACTCAAATATCTCTCAAAAGGTATTTGTTTTAATCACACGGAGATCAACACATTATCTATTGATTTATTCACTCCGAATAAATTGGTATTGAAAAGGTGGCACTCCTCTCCAGCCTCCGATCACTAAAATCCAAAATGCACGATCGAGTCTAGAGCCATTTGAGATCATCAAATATCTCATTAGGACACACTTTCATATTTACTTGCTTCTTCACACACTGTGAAAAGTAAGAAAGTTCTTAAGAGTCCTACGCAAAATCTTCATGATCTTGCCTGAACATCCGAGTAATACGAAAGTATTTACAATGAAGATGGAAATCCTTCTTGAGCGAATATCAAAAAGCTCATGGTAGGTGACTTGTGCGATTCTTTATGAATCAAACTTGTGATAACTGGAAAGCAACAGTGGTTTAATTCTTAAATGAATTTAAACACGTTCCAGGCCTCTACGCATTATCATATGATCTTGCCAGAACATTCAGAGTGACTCTTTATTGATCACAGTGACGAGTGGAAATCCTTCTAGTGTTAACATCAAACAGCACTTGGTAGGTAACTTGCAAGATTCTTTATGAATCAAGCTAGTGACAACTGGAAAGCAACGATGGTGCGGTTCTTAATTGAACTTCACTTGTTCCAGGAACATGAATTGACGGCTTCAAATCATGCGGATAGTATTATCCAAATGATTCACTCTTTACGTTCGCAGTCAGCTTTGGACGGTCGAGTAAAGAGAACGGGTTTACCCGCGAAATCTTGTCAAGGAGGTTCTTAATTGAAACTACCTGCCACAAGTACGATATTTAATATCGTCCAACGGTCTTCACCGACCGGAGGTAAAATGCTACCGAATTAGAATGAAATGTTCAAGGCCATTTCATCCGTGTATATTGTTTGTTGCTAACTGTCTTATGCAGCGTAACAAAAAGGTGGCATTGCGGTGTATAATCCAGAAGAAGTCGTCACCACATGCTTGTACTACATACACTTAGTACTTCAACAAATTCAAGAAAGTCTGAAGGTCAAGTCTTCCGCTGTATCAAACTCTGAAGCTTTCAAGAATTTAAAGGTATAAGTATGTGGAACATGAAGTCACGAAGAGGCAAATTTCACAAGTGATGAATGTACAAGGTCAAGGCAAGGAAACATGCTCAAGACTAAAGTCAAAGATCACATCAAGCATATTCACAAGAACAAGATCGAAGACTCAAGCATAGATGCTAGGTTTAAGATTTTGTAAAATGGTGTGACCTCCCTTAGGGGGAGATTGTTGGAAAT